>OU342739.1:496592479-499100173 GCA_910589765.1 Avena atlantica
GACTTCAACTGAAACGTCAGGCCACCCGCAGCCAGCATTGGGCCGCCTGATTCCTCGCGACTAACCCTCCCGTGGAACAGATCTTGCCACAGGGGGAAGTAGGGCCTGCAGCCCAGGTAGCACTCGCAGAACGCCACGAAAATGGCGAGCTGCTCGATGCTGTGCGGACCCAGGTTCGACGGCTGGATTCCGTAGAAGGCGCAGAAGCGCCGGAAGAAGAGAGACGTGGGAAACCCCAGCCCCCGCTCCAGGTGACTGGTGAAGCAAATAAATTCTCCCTCACGCGGGTCCGGAGTCACCTCTCCGGCCGCGGGGATGCGCCACCTGCCGGCGCGCAGGATCCCGGCCTCCTCGAAGGATGCCAGTAGCGCCCTGGTGCACTTGGACCTGCCCCATGGTTCGGTGGAGGGGGACATTGGCTGAAAGGTTCGCGGATGTCGAGGCTTTCTGGATCGATTGGATCGCGATGCGGGGGAAAACGGAGATGGGCGAAATCGGAGGAAAGACGAAGGAGTGTTTTCCTGATCGCCTGCCATTTCCCTTATATAGCGGTTGCTACCCGCCAATTTTGGGAACCGTTACTACGCGGTGATTACGCCAAAGTTACCGTTGGATTACCCTAATGGCTAGTTTGACCTCATCTGACGGTCCAACTTCATCCATTCGACTCGCCGACCCGATCACTACAACAGTGACTGAACATTCGCCGACCCGTTCGCCGAGCTACGACCCAACTTACCGCTATCATTGCGACTAGAATAACTGGTTTTTCCTTTATTCAGGAGTCCGTCGCCGATTCGACCGGGCATCCGTATTGGACCCGTATGCTCCGACTGCCAATGAACACCTGCGACCAATCAACGACGGCCTCGGGGACTACTGATGGGGATATGCCTACCGGGGTATACCCAGCAGGGCGTTTCCGACCGGCCCAGGAACTGGCGAGTGGGCCTTCAGGACGGCGACTGGATCAAGACCTGGCGTAGATTCAAGCGACTGGAAGCTGAAGGCCCAGGAGAGTAGATAGGCCAAGTCGGATTAGGTTAAACGATTGCCGAAACCTTAACTGATTCGGTTGAGATCTGTAAACCCTAGGGGGTGAGTCTATATAAACCTCCCTAGAGGGCGTGTAGAAGATACGTTCCATCATCCACCCAAGCGACTCGCTGCCTAGCTGCCGAGCTCGCCCCATTCTACTCTCATCATAATACAATCTATCATGAGTAGGTCTTTACCCTCCAGGGGGCCGAACCTGGGTAAAACCCTGTGTCTCCGCCCTCATCTCGCACCGCAGATGGCTGGCCGCCCTTGCCCCATGTTCTACTACTCGCTGTCGATTGCAGCATCTGTCGTGGTCATTCCCACAACAATTATGTTGCAGGTTTGTTTGATGTTAGTGAAGTTTATTGATTAGGATTACAAGTCTAGAACCAACATGACTGCCTGTGGCACTTTGAAGATGAAGGACCCCATGCTATTGTTATATTCTGCTGCATTGTAATGAGATAGCCAAATGAGCTATGTAAGATGTAATAAATTATTTTATTCCTGGTTATAAAGTTGTATTATGACCTTTGTTTCTTGATATTACATCTTAATTGTGGATGCTAGCTATTGATCCAGGGACTAGCATTGTAAACACAGGGATCTCTACCTTATTAAAGGATGGGACCTCTACAGATGGTATCAGAGCACTGTGTTACCTGTAGGATTTGTAACCCTAGGATTGGACAAAACCCTTAGAAAAATAGGAGTTGTATTTGTTCCAAAAACTTATTTACAAACAATCTTGTATACTCTTTCCTCAACCATTTTTTGGTTTTGACTCTACATCTCTTCTATTTCAACTTGATGGACAAAGCCTCAACATGAGCAAAGGACTTCACCAACTCAAGTGATTTCAACCTTAATCTCAACAAGGACTTCAACTTGGATATCACTAAGGACTACAAGTGAGACAAGAAATATTGCTCAAGACTTGAAGACTAAGGAAACACAACTTTGAAGGAATCATCATCACCTTTGCAGTTTTGTGACCAAGATTCAAGAAATTCTCCAAGGATACAAAGATCTTGTTCAAGAAGAATCAACCAAGAAGGATGGAAAGATCTCAAGTGAACCATATAGTTGGACCACCATATTAAGTTTAGATAAAACCCACCAACTTATGTGGTGTAACAAGAATATTTTGTTGCCTATAAATGTGCTTGAAACTTGTTGTTTGAGTGGAATGATTGTTTGTGATTGCTTGCACATTGCTTGTGTGAATTGTGTTGTGTGTGATTAGAACTATTTCCTTAGAAATCTTTTGCCTATTCTAATCCCAATCCAACCCAAACGATGACTACTCCAAGAAACTCCAGCATCAAGGATGGTGACAACAACAAACAAGAGATGCTCATGAGAGAACAACTACTAGTAAACCAGACCCATTTGTATCAGATGAAAACTCAGTTTTTAGCCAACAACAATGAGTTAGACCCAACATTGCAAAAGTTTTTGGAAAATCAATCTCAATTATTACAAGGGATGACCACTCACATGATCAACATGGGAGACAACTCTTCCCAAGGAGTTTATGACAACAAGGATGTCAAGGATGACATTTTAGAAGGAACCCAAGCTTGCAATGTTTATGGATACAAGGATCACACTTCCAAAGAGCATGAAGATCAATGCCCTAATTGTGAAGAAAAACATCCAACTAATCAATGCCCCACATCACAAGCTACTTGTTTCCTATGTGAAGGAAATAATAATGTCCCTATCCAATGCCCCATCTATTCCATAGTTCAACAAAGGAAACAAGGTGGAGTGCATCAATAGTTTGTAAACCCTCATGAAGGAACAACTTATGCCAAGAAGGATGAAGGCAAAGTCAAAACCATGCATCATAAGGACAAATCCAAAGTGACCACAAAGTGTTGCTACTCTTGTGGAGAAGAAGGTCATATCTCTAGTAACTGCCCCAAGAAGAGAGAAAGATTTCCCACCTTTGTGGTGAAGTATGAAGAGCATGAACCAGAAGAACTCCTAGCTTTGTAGAGACCCAAAAAGAAGAAGAAGGACATAAGCCAGTTGCAATGTTACAATTGCAAAGAGATGGGACACTATGCTAGTGATTGCCCAGAAAAGAAAAACAACCAAGGAAATAAACAAGAGGAATTGATACCAAAGAAGAAAAAGGATAAAAGCCAAGTGATGTGTTTCAAATGCAAAGAGCTAGGCCATTATGCAGACAAGTGTCGAGAGAAATTTCATCAAGATCCCAAGCAAGCCAAGATGTAATCTAGTTGGAAAATTTTTAAGGGTGGTAGTACCCTAGTTGCTTTGAGCCAACTTGTACCCCTATCTTCCCCAAATCTCGGGACGAGATTTATTTTAAGGGTGGTAGCCTGTCACATCCCAAAATTTTCCAAATTTTGTAATGTGAAAAATAAATAAACAAAATAAATAATTGTTGAAATTTCGGGTGAAAAGAAACTTTTGATTCCAAATTGGAAACTTAAAATCCCATCTTAAACAAACTTGAGTAATGTTTGAATCCAACTAAATTCAAATCAAGTGAAATACATTCTTCATAAATGCATCTTGAAATTTAAACACTTGGAAAATAAACCAAAACCCTAAAACCCAAATGGAATAAAATCATTTCCAAGATATCTCAAAGACCATGATTTTGATCCATATAAAATCTTGTCAACAAACATTTATAAATGATTAACAATGACAAATAGAAATATTATAAAACCATAGAAATTGATTTCATTCAATTTGGAACCATAGATAACATCTTATGAAATTAATAAGATAAGGGAATTAAATTTCCAAAGCCAATAAAGCACCTATCTATAAATCCATACCAAATAGTGAGCAAATAATCCTAAAGGTATTTAAAAGGATAAACAAATATTAAATAAGATTTTACAAATTGGAATCACCAAGTTTGAATCTACAAATAAAAAGATATGGATTTTATAAGATAAAGATATAAATATTAAAAGAGGAATATTTAAAGACCAAATTAAATCTTGACCTAATCCATAGGCAAATGGAATAATTATAATCCAAATCCAAATAAAATAAATGGATAAAGAATTTTCCAAATAAAATAAAATGGCATTAACCAAATTCCATTTGAATAAAGACAAAATCCCTATTAGAAATGATTAAATAAATCATGGGAAAATAATATTTGGAACTTACCCAAGTGGAATAAAAGTTGTTTAATTAATTTAAATAAGATCAAAGAAATCTTCCAAATAAAATTTATGGAATTAAAACTATATAATTTCATTGAAATAAAGACAAATACCCAATTTTAAATGATTAATAAATCATATTAAAAACATTCCAAATAATTCAAGGTGAATTATTTGACACCCAAATAAACAAATAAAACCTACTGAAGAGATTTGGAAAGATTTAGATTTCAAATAGAGTTTGAAAAACATTATTAAATCTTATTTGCATTAATACTAGGGACTATCATAATTAATTAATATTCCCTAAAAATAATAAATATATTATTCTAAATTTGACTTCAGAATGTGTTAATAAACAGTGTTTGATTATTCACAAAGTTTGGCAAAAGTTTGATTTCAGATGAATGTTTGAATTGATTAAACTAAATCAAAACAGATAAATAGAAATGGAAAAAAGAAAAATGACCAGAACAAAAAAAATGAACAGGGCCAAGCCAGCCTATCAAACCCAGCCCAACTAGCCCAGCAGCTCACTCCCTCTCTCCCACAAGAAAACGTTTCATACCAAAAAATTGAACCGCTAGTCGCTGACTAGCAGGCCCCACTCTTCCTCTCTCTCTCGCAGACAGCCAGGCCCCACCTCCCAGCTTTCTTCCTCACCCGCCGCGACTTCTTCTCCCCCAACCTTGTAGCCGTTTCTGCCAATTGATTGTATGTTTGATTCCACTTTAACTGCGTGTTGATTCAGCCCCCTGACCGCGCGCATTTAAGCATCCCTCTCCCCTCTTTGATCTCCCTCACTCCCCAGACCCTCCTCGCCCCGAGGCTGCCACGATTTGAGCTCGCACTCCCTCTGCTCCGACGAGATCCGACTCCAATTACGGCCACACCTCGCTGTGCCTCGCCCCCTCGACCACACAAGCGTGTTACCCAGACCCCTGCGCACCTCCCAGTAGTCTCCGCTCGCTTGCGCGCGCCTCAGACGCTTGACAACGACGACGCCCTCTCGCCACCGTCCACTGCCTCTACTCCGGCGAGTGCCCCAGGTAGCGGTTGACCACCCCCTTACCTCTCGTTGATGCACACATCTTCGCCGACCTCGTGCGCAGCTAACACGGCTCTCATCTTGTCTTAGCGCGGTCTAAAACATCGCCCACGATGACAGCCAGAGGAGCCCGACGCGAACACGAACTCCGGCGAACGATTCGAGCCAGCTCCGTGCGCCCCTGTGCATCCTGTGGCCACCTTGAGCATCACCACTGTCGTGGTATTGCACGGCAGATGCTACTGGGGGTAGATTACGTAGAGGGAGCGAGGCGACGTAGGAGAATCCGGGAGCGAGATTGGCACACGATGTACCCAGGTTCACGTCCCCTCGGTGGAGGATCGCTACGTCCTGCTATCAATCCAGTATATGATTATAGATTGGTTTACATGGGAGCCGCCGTAGGCGAAGGGAGAGACTAGATCTAATCTATTGTGGGAGAGCCTAATATGACATACCCCGTGGGGGTGCCCCTGGTGGCTTTATATATGCATCCAGTTAGGGTTTACAAGTGTTTGGTGGGATTTGTATCCAAGTCGCCATCTTGGGCCTCCAGTCGGCGCCAGTCGCCTGGGTCTAGCATGCACCATTCGCCGTACTTGGCGAGTCAACCCGCTCTGGGCTTGGCTTTAGTCGGCTCGATCCAGCTGGCGAATCCGCTTCGTGGGTATACCCCGATTGGTATTCCCCCATCAGTAGTCCCCGAGCGCGTTGTCGATTCGACGCAGGCTTGAGGCAGGGCGCGGAGAGTCTTGACGATGGGTCATGGCGAATCGGCGACGATCTCCTGAACGGAGAAAAGAACCGTGAAGCGGGAGGCGGTAGGCGTGAGCCAGTCGGTGATGGACAATTGGCGAAAGACACGAGGTTTCGGAGAAGCCGCTAGTGCAGGCGAGTCCCCGAACGTGAAGCTTGCTGATTCCCCGAGAACGGAGAGTGGCGAGGTCGAGCGACCCGCGAGTTCCCGAGCGTGGAGAGGGCGAGTCCGCGGTGGTGAGTCCCCGAGTGTGTTGAGTACCCGAGGGCAAGTCTGCGGTGGCGAATGGAGAGGTCGAGCGACCGGCGAGTGCCCCTGTCTGGAGCGCGTCGAGTCCCCAAGCGTGTTTAGTACCGAGGGTAAGCGACTGGTGAGTGCCACTGTCTGAAGCGTACCGATTCCCTGAGCGCGGCGAGTGGCAAGGTCGAGCGACCGGCGAGTGCCTCTGTTTGGAGCGCGTCGAGTCCCCGAGCGTGTTGAGTAGGCGAGGGCAAGTCCGTGGTGGCGAGTCCCCGAGCGCGTTGAGTGCGCGAGGGCGAGTCCGCGGTGGCGAGTCCCCGAGCGTGTCGAGTACACGAGGGCGAGTCCGCGGTGGCGAATGGAGAGGTCGAGCGACCGGCGAGTGCCCCTGTCTGGAGCGCGTCGAGTCCCCGAGCGTGTTGAGTACGCGAGGGCAAGCGACTGGCAAGTGCCGCTGTCTGGAGCATACCGATTCCCTGAGCGCGGCGAGTGGCAAGGTCGAGCGACCGGCGAGTGCCTCTGTTTGGAGCGCGTCGAGTCCCCGAGCGTGTTGAGTACGCGAGGGCAAGTCCGCGGTGGCGAGTCCCCAAGCGCGTTGAGTACGCGAGGGCGAGTCCGCGGTGGCGAGTCCCCGAGCGTGTCGAGTGGTGAGGTCGAGCGACCGGCGAGCACCGATCCCCCGAGCGCGGCGAGTGGCGAGGTCGGGCGACCGGCGAGTGGCGCTGTCTGTAGCACGCCGAGTCCCCGAGCGCGGCGAGCGGCGAGGCCGGGCGACCGCGAGCGCCGAATCCCCGAGTGCGGAGTGGCGAGAAAGACACCAGACCATTTTGCTGAGAAGGAGAAAAAATACAATTGTATTAAGATGTACTTGCATAATATATTGAACAATTGTAAGACGTGTGAATTGTAGACGTTGAAATAAAATGCACTTTTGTTATGTGGATCGATGGGCAGTATGTAAGGTTTATGCGTGTCTTTTCATGAGTAGGCAGACCTCCAGCATCAAACGCTTTCCGGGTAACAGGGACGTGATGCCAGACTGTTGAACCCGGAGACAAGGTCGGCCTTTTGGTACCCAGCCTCACTACTTCGACGGACGTGAGCAGACAAAACTGAAACTGATCCCAAGTATGATTTTGGTCCCTAAAAGGGTCAAATGCGACTGCATGGTCGGCTTTGGAGAATGAATGGAGATGCATATACGAGTGTAAAGAAACTTAGCTGTTAGTATGGCAAGTCCGGGCGAGTCCGCGAGGGGAGATTCCCCGAGTGTGGCGAGTTCGCGATGATTGCGAGTCCGCGAGGGGAGAGTCCCTGAGTGTGGCGAGTCCGCGATGATTGCGAGTCTGCGATGATGTTGATTGCGCTGTTTTTGTTAGCGAGTCTCTCGTCTTGGCCCGGGGGGCCAGTCTCGCATGGCGACTCCAAAGACGGCTCTCGGCTGGGCGTTTTTCCTGGACGATCTGAGGCTCGGTTTGCGAGTCCTCGTCCGCAGTACTTGTCCATGCGAGTCGCTCTGTCTAAGTTTGAGGAGGACATGGTGTTGTTTGTGTAGCACAACCATTTGTCTTGGCCCGGAAGGCCAGTCGAGCAAGGCGACTCCAATGATGGCTCTCGGTTAGCGTTTTTCATGGACGATCTGAGGCTCGGTTTGTGAGTCCTCGTCCGCACTACTTTGCCATTGCGAGTCGCTCTTTCAAAGGTTGACAAAGGCGAATAGATTTTTCCCGGGGGGAAGAGAAGCCCAGTGGTGAGTCCATGCAGCGTGGCATGCGACCCTCTCTGGCTACTCGGACGATGAAGGTCCCTTAGTAGGCGCGGCGTACACATTCGACGTAGCCGGAAAGAGTCGACGCGGCGGACACGGGGTCGACGCGGCGGACGGAGGTCGCGTTATGGCGAAGTCAACATGGCGGACACGGGGTTGACACGGCGGACAGAGGTCGCGCTATGGCAAAGTCGACGTGGCGGACACGGGGTCGATGCGGCGGACGGAGGTCGCGCTATGACGAAGTCGAGGCGGCGGACACGGGGTTGACACGGCGGACGGAGGTCGCGCTATGGCGAAGTCGACGCGGCGGACACGGGGTCGATGCGACGGACGGAGGTCGCGCTATGGCGAAGTCGATGCGGCGGACACGGGGTCGATGCGGCGGACGGAGGCCGTGCTATGGTGATGTCGATGCGGCGGACACGGGGTCGATGCGGCGGACGGAGGCCGTGCTATGGTGATGTCGACGCGGTGGACACGGGGTCGACGCGGCGGACGGGGATCGGGCTATGGTGAAGTCGACGCGGCGGACGTAGGTAGCACTATGTCGATGTCGACGCGGCGGCAAGTATGCAACGGGCGAGTACTCGATCCCAGCGAGTCCGCATTTAAGAGTGTCCGCGTTTAGGCGAGGGTCTGGAGCATGGCGAGTGCCGAGGTCGGGCGACCGACGAGTGCCGCGCGCTGTCTGGAGCGTGATGAGTGGCGAGGTCAGGCGACCGGCGAGTGCCGAGTTCCCGAGCACGGCGAGTGACGAGGTCGGGCGACGAGCCGGCGATGGACGAGTCACCGGACATGGTGAGTCCGCCATCATGGCGAGTTCCCGAGCCTAGCGAGTCCGCGTTTAAGCGTGTCCGCGTTTAGACGAGTTCTGGAGCATGGCGTATCCGTGAGGGGCGAGTCCGTGGTGGGCGTGGCGATTCCCCCGAGCGCGGAGAAATCATCGGAGCCGCTGCGGACGGAAACGGCGAGTGGACTGCACGCCCAGAAGTGGACGTCTCCGAGACGTGGATGGCACATTGCACCATTATTCGTGCTCCGTGGTGCTGGTCTAGTTTTACTGTTGTAGGCCCTCGTAGAGTTCACGTACTCGGCCGTGACAAGGGCGAAGCCAACCACGGCGCTGCTAATAATGGCGATGACCGTAGTTGAAGGTCTAGGGCGCCTTTGTTCATGGTCAATTATCCAAACGGTGCATATGTGCATGAAAGATTAGATTGCAAATAAGATAGTCAATTATATGTAGAGCAATAACTCTGAGAGATCGGAGACTGAATAGGAAACTTAATAAGAAAAACTGCTAGCCGGCAAGGAAATTGACTCATCGAGGATGGATAAAGCTCTGATGTCGATGGAGCTGTAGAATTTGCTTCCGCTGAATCGCAGACTGGCAAAACTGAACTATAGCAATTAATTTGATCTCGTCCTGTATCCAGAATCAATGCGCCAGAGGATTCATACGAGCAACATTGCACGCAAGATTATGTCTAAATAATTTAATCAACCGGTAGTGCAATTAATAGGAAAGATGAGATCGAATCCAAAACTTATCAGGAACCGATCGTGTCTGTCGTTTTTCGAGTCAAGCTCATCTGGGACGGTAGATGATTAAAACTGACGCCAAGATAGTCGCCTGAATCGCCTCGTCTTCCTGAATCGATTCTCCACGGTAATCATATGAAAAATCACGTACGAACGATTAGTCTAATCTTAATAAAATAATAGAATAATCGATGAAAGAGATTTATTTAATTGTAATAAAAAACTCATGGAATCATCGCAAATTTGCCAGCATGGCGAGTTTCCAGGCGAGGCGAGTGTCGTGGCTGCAAGGAGATCGGAGTCGCGTTGCTACAATGATTGGAAATAGCGAGCTGACGGTCTGATGGCTGAGATCGCTCAGTAGCGATGCGATCATATACCTAATAGATTAATCTCCTTTGGTGCGTACAAGCAACATGCATGCGGCATCAAATCAGAATAAGACAATAAAAACTGAAAGAACAATAATTAAGAGAGAGAGAGAGAGTCGGAGATTGAAGAGGCATGTGGAACCGATTTGGTGTTTTCATGGTGTGCTGGGTACCAGCCATCAGCAGTACGTCGACTCCATGTAGAGGCCTTCTCGACGAACGGCTATAGCGGCCGCGAGATTGGATCTGGCTGATCTTCAATCTCGTCGATGAATAATTTGAGGGATCTCGCCCGGATTATCACCCTCCAAGCACCGCTAGCCCCACGGTGGGCACCAACTGTCGTGGTATTGCACGGCAGATGCTACTGGGGTAGCTTACATAGAGGGAGCGAGGCGACATAGGAGAATCCGGGAGCGAGATTGGCACACGATGTACCCAGGTTCACGTCCCCTCGGTGGAGGATCGCTACGTCCTGCTATCAATACAGTATATGATCATAGATTGGTTTACATGGGAGCCGCCGTAGGCGAAGGGAGAGACTAGATCTAATCTATTGCGGGAGAGCCTAATATGACATATCCTGTGGGGGTGCCCCTGGTGGCTTTATATATGCAGCCAGTTAGGGTTTACAAATATTTGGTGGGATTTGTATCCAAGTCGCCATCTTGGGCCTCCAGTCGGCGCCAGTCGCCTGGGTCTAGCATGCACCATTCGCCGTACTTGACGAGTCGACCCGCTCTGGGCTTGGCTTCAGTCGGCTCGATCCAGCTGGCGAATCCGCTTCGTGGGTATACCCCGATTGGTATTCCCCCATCAACCACGACCCCGCGAACCCGGTGAGCCCCTCCATTTCTCTTCTCGCTTCCTAGATTCACCGAACCACCGCCACCAGAGTGCACCGCCGCCAGTCACCGCCGCCAGCACCGCCAGTTCTGGGCAAGGCGTTAGGAGCCGTCTGATCTAGATCCGAGAGACGCGATTGATTAACTTATCGAAGGGGTAAGATCGATCCTGTGCCGCACGATTCACTTTAAATCCTGCGGTCCACGTTGCTGATCCGGACGAACCGGTATGGGCGAATAGAAACATTCCACGTGGCCCTGTCTATTTAATAAAAAATAGAATTGATCTATTTGATGTTCCAATTTGTAAAATTCATAACTTTCAAACCACACGTCCAAATTTTGCAAATTTTATATCAATGGAATCAGCAAGACAAGTACTTTCCAACCATGCCCTTTGTTTAGTAAATTGCTTCTGTTAAATTGATTGTTTTTGCAGAAACTTGTATAGGCATATTTTGAATATAAAATCTATTCTAAAATTATTTTTGTGATAAAATCTTTGGCAAATGGATTATTTTGAACCTACTGACCATAGAAACCAACTTATGGATTCAAAAACATATTTTTTGAAGCAAAAGAGTAAAACTTTTATTTAGAACATTTCTAGTCAAATAAAAATAATGTTTATGTGTTAAAAATGCTTTTGGAAGGAAACCTTTGGGAAAATGTTTTGATTTAAACTCTCTAACCCCAAACACCAAGTTTTAGAATTAAAAATGTATTTGGTGAACCCTATAAAGATTATTACTTTGCTAAAGGGCATTTTCAACCACATAAAATATTGATTTGGTTTAAAATGGTTTATAAGTAAAATCTTTTGCAAATGATTTTGCCACTTATATAAAATGACAATAAGTGTTTTAGAATGTTTATAACATGCTAGAAACCACTTTTACAAATAAAACAATATTTAGCATGCTTGCATGCATTGCTTTGATTCTAATATTTTATGTGATGTTTGCTTAAATGGTAGAATGAATTCTTGCTTGCTTGATTGAATTGTAGTGATTTGAAGAGTGTGAATATTGCAAGGTCAAGGAGTGAACTTATATTATCTACCAAAAAGGCAAGTGATGCTTCATACTTTTGTCCCATTATTTTCACTATGCATTAGTGATGTTTCTAAGTAGGACTTGCATGGAATTTTTGCTAATTATAAACTATGCCATGGGAAAACCTAGTAGATGAAACCTTAGTAGAAATTTCCTAAGTTAAGATTCCTACTACTATCATGCTTAGCTTAGCTAGTAGAAAACAAGGGTGGAATATATTCATACTATGGAATATTTCTAAGTCAAGGACTTGTGTTTTGTTTAATAAAACAACTAAGTGAATGAATCACCTGGGTGGAATGGAAGGAATGGTTTGTGTTGAGTGGTTGCACAAGGCCCATTTCTATGGTTTACCTTGTGTATCTCACTTGTGGATGGCCACCCAGGAACAAAGAGATTTGAGATGTCAAATGTTGAGAAGCTTCAAGTGCAGCCACTTGGCATTATGGGCTATGCCTGGATCATATAGGTTGCAATAACTTAGCCAAATGGGCAGTTGGTGGTAGGGGATGATAGGTTGGAACGCGTCCATTCTGTTCTAAGGGAAAGCTTCTGAAAGATCTTGTCTTGGTGAAACCAAGTCTTGTCGTGGGAATGACCACGGCAGATGCTGCAATAGGCAGCGAGTAGTAGAACGAAGGGCAAGGGCGGCCAGCCATCTGCGGTGCGAGATGAGGGCAAAGACACAGGGATTTACCCAGGTTCGGCCCCCCGGAGGGTAAAGACCTACTCCTGCTAGATTGTATTATGGAGGTGTTTACAATGGGCGTACTTGGCGACTAGGCGGCGAGTAGCTTGGGTGTATGAAGGAACGTGTCTCTACTCACCCCTTAGGGAGGTTTATATAGGCTTACCTCCCCTAGGGTTTACATAACTCAACCGATTCGGTTACAACTTTGGCAATCGTTTAAACCTAGACCGACTGGGCCTATCCACTCGCCTGGGCCTTCAACTTCCAGTCGCCTGGTATCTTGCCGGGCTTTGATCCACTCGCCGTTCTGCAGGCCCACTCGCCAGCCTTTGGGCCAGTCGGAAACGTCCTGCTGAGTATACCCCAATAGGCGTATCCCCATCAGTAGTCCCCGAGGCCGTCGTTGATTAGGCATGGGTGGCTGCTGGTAGTCGGAGTATATGGCTTCAAGTTGGCATCCAGTCGAATCGTCGGCGGGCTCCTGCATGAAAGAACAAATCCGGCGAACCGAGTCGCGTCTTGGGCGAGTCGAGCCAACGGGACACAGTCTCAGCGAGTGACTTTAGCGAGCCGAGTGACAGGAGGCGGACCGTCGGGCGTGGTCAAACTAGCCGTTAAGGTCACTCAACGGTAACTTTTGGCGTAATCATCGCGCGGTAACGGCCCCCTAATTTGGCGGGCAACCTCCGCTATATAAGAGGAATGGTAGGCTATCGGAAAGCCAACCGCCCACCAGTTCTTCCGAGTACGCACAACTTCCGTCCGTCGATTCCGCGATCTGATCGACCCGCAATCCTCCGACCTCCAAGTAAATCCTCAGCCATGGCCCTCTCCACTGAATCTTGGGGTAGATCCAAGTGCACCAGGGCGCAGCTGGCCTCCTTTGAGGAGGCCGGAATCCTGCGGGCCGGCTGCTGGCGTATCCCCGCAGCCGGAGAAACGACCCCGAACCCGCGAGAGAGAGAGTTCATCTGCTTCACTAGTCACCTCGAGCGGGGGTTAGGGTTTCCCACCTCCTTGTTCTTCCGGCGCTTCTGCGCCTACTACGGGATCCAGCCCTCGGATCTGGGTCCCCATAGTATCGAGCAGCTCGCCATCTTCGTGGCGTTCTGCGAGTGCTACTTGGGCTGCCGGCCCTATTTTCCCCTGTGGCAAGATCTGTTCCACGGACGGATCAGCCGCGAGGAGGCGGGCGGCCCAATGCTAGCCGCGGGCGGCTTAACCTTTCAACTCAAATCTAAAGCCTCCTTCTTCGACCTGATGCTGCCGGCCAAAGCAGCGAGCGACTGGAAAAAGTCGTGGTTTTATGTGACCGAGGCGACTCCGGAGGACGAAGCAGCGATCCCGCGGTACTCGGCCAACCGTTCCGAGCCGCGCCATCTCCAGGTCGGCAAGCTCCCCGATGACCAGCGGATGGTCGTCGACGAAATGCTCCAGACCATTCGCGGTCTGAAGAAGAAGGGGCTCCAGACGGTGAACTTGTACAACTATTGGCTTGGGCGGCGGCTCGTTCCGCTCGCCCAACGCGAGCATTATATGTATCAGTACACAGGCCGAGGAGACTCGACGAAGGCCTGCCTCGCCGAGTGGAAGCTGGAGGACTACCTCCTGGCGCTGAAGAGGATCACCCAGGCGGCATACACGGATGCGCAGGCCGGGGTCCCTCCTTACACCGCAAAGCGTCCGGCTCCAACGGTAATCCTTTTATCTTGTTCGCAGTCGCAGCATGTGCAGTCGCGGTAATTCTAATTTTGTTCCGTGTTTAACGCAGCTATTCCAAGTGGTGGAAGGGTGGCTGCCACCCGCCGATGACGAGAGCTCCGGGCCATCCGCCCAGGACACAAGCGAGTCGCCACCCGCCAAGGGTACCGAGGACGACGAGGACGAGTCCGAAGAGGAGATTGCCCCACTGGTCCGAAAGACCCGCGGGCAACGTCAGCGTGAACTCGAGGCGAGCAGGAGCCTCGAGCGTCATGACGATGACGAGGAGCTCCCGGAGACCACCTCGCTCCGTCAGGCCACTCCCGCGAAGAAGAAGAAAGGGAAAGAGGCGAGGGCCCCCCTGAGGAGGAAGACGAAGCCGCCGAAGATGGCCTCACCGCCGCACTCAGCGAGCAGCTCTGATGCTCACAGCTCGGCCGGTGACGGCGCAGTCCTGACGACAACCGCGCTAGATGCGCCATCCATGGAAGCACCGCTGGCCTCAATGCCTCCGCCCTTCGCTCCGGTCTCCGGGCTGGGGAAGGCTCCGGCTGTGGCGACTTCACCTCGCAAGGAGGTCCCGAGCGTGGTGGTCTCGCCTCGCAAGGAGGCTCCGGCCGCGGTAGCTCCACTTCGCGAAGAGGCCTCCGCCGAAGGCGTCCCGGAAGCGCCAACCGCTACTTCAACGTCAAAGAAGCCATCCGTATCCTGGGCCCCTGACGTCCTGGAACTGGGGCTTAGTCGTCGACTGGGTCCTGAGCTGGAGAAACCGGCCGGCCTTCGTACAGGGCTGCGTTTCATTCCAGTCGCCAAGTGAGTGCATTCGGCCTTCACCTTTCTCTTTTAGTACTTCGACTGTTTCTTATCGCTTTGTCTTGACGTGTAGGACCGGAGTGAAGAAGATGGGCCACCCGACGGTGGCCAAGGTGCCCTCCGCCGTTAGCGAGGAGGATCCTTCCCGTAAAAGGAAGGTGGACGAGGTTGCCGCCTCCACGGAAGGTAGCAAGAAAGCCAAGGGCGACGACATCGTCGCTGTCTCTGACGACGCGGCAGCCGCGCCAGCTGGGCCCGCAGTGGAAGCGACCGCGTCCACGAAGGGGGGCATTTCGTTGCCTAGACCGGAGGAAGCAAGCTCCTTTGGGGCAGGTGCGTCAATCGCTACCTTCCCCCGCTTCATGACCAAGGTGGCCACAGCGAGTGAGGCTGCGGCTCCAACTCTCGCTCCAGGGACCGTCGACGCTGAGATTGACCAACGTCGCGGGCACACACCGGCGCTGCTCGCATCTGTGGACGCGGTCCAACTTCACGACATGCTTGGCGCGGCCATCCAGGTACCTCCAGTCCCCGAGGATCAAGTCGGTGCTTAGCAGCGGCTTGATTCTTATAGTTACTTGTTTTGTACGTCCGATTCCAGTCCCCGAGTGCGCACCCGCTAAATTTTAGCGGGTGGGCACTGAGTAATTTTTCGTGGTCACCAGTCCCCGAGTGCGCACCCGCTAAATTTTAGCGGGTGGGCACTGAGTAACTTTTCGTTTGTACTGACTTTGAGGGAATGCAGGGTCTGCAACTGGAGTCGGCAGAGCGATTGGCTGCGAAGCAGCATGCTGAGAAGGAGTTGGCCACTCTCCAAGAAGTAAACAACGACCTTCAAGCTGTCGCTGCGCAGGCGGAGGTGGCTCGCCAAGAACTTGTCCCTGCTAGCGAACTGGCGGCGGCGAAATCTGCGTTAGGCACCGCTGAGCAAAGGATCGCCGACCTCGAACGCGAACTGCGGGAGGCGAAGGAAGAGGCGAGTGAGGCGAACGGGCGAGCTAAAGCCGCCGTTGCGGCTGCGGAGGAAGACCGGAAGGTGTCGGAAGCCCTCATTGTTGGGCTTCAAGACGACCATACGGCACTTCAGAGTTTCATCACGGGACTCGCCCGCCCGTTGCTTGGTGAGTGCATTTTCCCAGTCTTGTAGTTGTATTGTTTGTGGTTTCCCTGGTACTCACGACTGTTTCCGTCTAGCAGGCCGCGTGATTGGTAGCCACGAAGAAGCGAGCTCTCTTGACGCGAAGCAGTGCGTGAGCATGCTCGTCGACTCGGCGACGCTGTCGGCGACGTGCATCCGCGCCTATCTTCAAGAGATGTCTCCCACGGAGGTTATTCCCAGTGACCTCGTTGAGGTGTGGGAGTACTTGGAGAAGGCGCCCGCGGTTGTAGAGTTCATGACGCGGTCGGCGTTTCGACGCGGGGCGTCGACCGCTCTGAGCCTGGGACTCGCTCACTTCCCCGAGGACTTCGACCTCGACGATGTGACGAGTGGGTATCCCTCGTCGACTGGCTCGGTGGATCTGTCCGAGGTTCTTAAGCTGCAGGAGCGTGCCGCCGTGTACTCGGAGCGTGTCTGGGCGATGGGCGACCTCCTTCCCTACCAGGAAACGGTCGTCGCGCCAAACGACCCCGAGCCGCCGCATCGAGACTTCAAGGTTGAACAACCTTTCCGTGCGGCGATGGCGGGTGAGATGACGACGTATCCGTCGAACCCGTATACCGCGTTCATCCGGAAGCGCCGGGACTCTGGTGCATCATCGTCGAAGCCTGCGGAATAGGGTAGTATGCCTGGATAAGTTAGTAACAGTTCTGCCGAAAAGGCATAGTTTGTAATGTAAGACAATGCAATGCGCGATTGAATTGGATGTTGTGTCCATTTTGCTAATAATTGTCGTGTTTTGGATTGATTTTGGATGAGTCCCCGAGCGCGTCCGCCCTTTTTGTGGGGTTCACCTTGTGTATGATGTTTATTGTTATCGTGTGTTTTGTTAGTTTAGTCGACTCGCCCGAGCTCGAAGAGCCAGTCGCAAGGCGACTCCCTTGAGCGCTCTGTACTTTACCGTTTTCCCGGACGCGAACGGGGTCGGGTGGCCGAGTCCCCGAGCGTGGTACTTGGTATTTCGAGGCGCGACTCGAGGGTGGTTGAGGACTGAGCGCGTTGGTGTGGGCGCGTCACTCCTGCCTGGCCCGGGGGGTCAGTCGCGTGGCGAGTCCAGGGCGTGCTCTCTTACTTGACGTTTTCCCTGACCGATCGCGACGAACTGGTATTCAGTCCCCGAGCGTGGTACTTAGTCGTTCGAGTCGCTACGCCGAGGATGCGGAGGACCAAGGCCGCTGTGAGAAGCGAGGGCAGTTGTCTTGGTTTGCAAAACCAGTCGAGCTAGGCGACTCCAATGGGGCTCCGGATTGGCGTTTTTCGTGGACGACACAGGACCTGAGGTGACTCAGTGCTCCTATATCGCACTACTTGGCCGTGCCGGTCGCTGTACCAAAGGTTGACTTCTGCATGTTAGCATGATGCTGTTATTACGAGTGCGAGTGGCACAAGGCATGGAGAGTAGACGCAATTTGCGGTAACCGTTTCTTTTATTTCATAGTGTCTGGAGAGTACATATGCGGGGTTCTAGGAGTAGAACTTCCGGAGGAGATTTACATTCCATGGCCTCTGGACATCGAGTTCGCCGTCTCCGCGGACGTCGATGAGGTAGTAGGCGTCGTTGCCGAGTACGCGCCCGATAACGAACGGACCTTCCCACGGAGGGGAGAGCTTGTGCATGCCCTTCTTGTCCTGGATGAGGCGTAACACCAAGTCGCCTTCCTGGAAGGTGCGGGTTTTCACCCGTTGGCTGTGGTAGCGGCGGAGCCCTTGCTGATAAATGGCAGTGCGCGATCGGGCGAGGTCGCATGCTTCGTCGAGTTGGTCGAGCCCATCTTGGCGGGCCAGCTCGTTTGCGGCCTCCGTATAGTGGACGACCCGAGGCGAGTCGTGTTCTAGGTCGGTGGGCATAACCGCTTCGGCGCCGTAGACCATGAAGAATGGGGTGAATCCCGTCGACCTGTTTACCGAGGTGCGGATTCCCCAGATGACGGAGGGTAGCTCTTCAACCCAGCATCCAGCGGTACGCTCAAGTGGTACCTGGAGTCGCGGCTTCAGACCGTGGAGGATGCTTTGGTTGGCTCGTTCCGCCT
Organism: Avena atlantica; assembly: GCA_910589765.1. Classification (NCBI taxonomy): domain Eukaryota; kingdom Viridiplantae; phylum Streptophyta; class Magnoliopsida; order Poales; family Poaceae; genus Avena; species Avena atlantica. The sequence continues at coordinate 496,610,705 of OU342739.1, forward strand.
GACCGTTGGATTCCGGATGTGCGACTGACGCGAGGTCGAGCCGGATGTGGTGCTCTTCGCAGAATTCGGCCATTGCTCCCTTGGCGAAGTTTGTGCCATTGTCCGTGATGATGCTGTTGGGGAATCCGTAGCGATATATGAGCTCGCGTAGGAACTTAGTGGCAGTCTTCCCGTCGCATTTCCGGACTGGCTTGGCCTCGACCCACTTCGTGAATTTGTCGACGGCGACCAGCAGGTGGGTGTAACCGGAGGGGGCCTTCTTGAAGGGGCCTACCATGTCCATGCCCCACACAGCGAATGGCCAGGTGATGGGGATTGTCTTGAGCGCCGAACTTGGTACGTGCGTCTGGTTGGCGTATTTCTGGCACCCAGCGCATCGCTGGACGATATCGACAGCGTCGGCGTGTGCGGTAGGCCAGTAGAAGCCGTGTCGCATGGCCTTGGCGACCAGGGAGCGCGCGGCGGCGTGGTGACCGCAGTCGCCTGAGTGGATGTCGTGTAGGATTTTGCGTCCTTCAGCCGGTTGGACGCGACGCTGGAACACGCCGGTGACGCTGCGCTTGTGTAGCTCGCCGTCGATGATGGTGTAGGACTTGCATCGGCGGGCAATCATTCGAGCGCTTGTCTCGTCTGCGGGTAGGGTGCCGGCCTCTAGGTAAGCGATGTAGGACTTGGTCCAGTCGTCTGGCTCGGTGATGAGTGCGACCAAGGCTGCCTCTGGTTGGAGGGGTACTCCGATGTCGATCTCCCTCGGGGGAGAGACTGATGGTTTGGAGATTGTGTCGAGGAACACGCCGGCGGGTGGTGCGAGTCGAGCCGACCCGATGCGAGAGAGGGCGTCGGCCTCTTCGTTTTTCCGCCTGTCGATCCACTCGACAGAGTAGCCGGTGAAGTGGCCGCCCAACTTGTCCACCTCTTGGCGATAAGCCGCCATGGTAGGGGAGACGGCGTCGCAGGTGCCGGCGACCTGTCCCGCAACGAGGTCGGAGTCTCCGTAGCATCGAAGGCGATTGACGCTCATCTCCTTTGCGGCTCGCATGCCGTGGAGTAGGGCCTCGTATTCAGCCATGTTGTTGGTGCAGGGCGTGAATTCGAGGCGGAGGATGTAGCGGAGCTTGTCGCCCTTTGGCGAAGTCAGCACTATCCCCGCGCCTGCGCCGTCCGCGTTCTTGGACCCGTCGAAGTGCAGGTTCCAGTAGTGTAGGTACGGCGGCTTCTCAGGCTGCTGGGCCTCCTCCCAGTCGGCGATGAAGTCTGCCAGTGCCTGGGACTTGATCGCCCTCCGTGGCTCGTATTTAATGTTGTGGACGCCGATCTCGACGGCCCACTTGGCGACCCGCCCGGTCGCCTCGCGATTGCGGATGATGTCTTGTAGTGGCGCTGAGGAGACGACCGTGATCGGATGCTCCTGAAAGTAATGCGGCAGGCGCCGCTGAGCCCTGAAGACCGCGTACACTAGCTTCTGGTACTGCGGGTATCGCTGGCGCGACTCGGTAAGGACCTCGCTGATGTAGTACACCGGCCGCTGTACCGGGCGCTCCTTTCCTTCCTCTGGTCGTTCGACGACCATTACGGCGCTGACGACGCGCTCGGACGCCGCGACATAAACCAGCATGGGCTCTTTGTCAGCGGGTGCGGCGAGTAGTGGTGCGGCGAGTAGCACATTTTTGAGGTCGCGGAGCGCGTCGTCCGCCTCCTTGTCCCACTGGAAGGTGGGATTCTTGCGCATCAGGCGGTATAGGGGCATCGCCTTTTCGCCCAGGCGGGGGATGAAGCGACTGAGGGCCGCTACACGCCCGGCCAGCCTCTGGACGTCGCGCAGGCACTCGGGTTTGCCGAGCCGGGCGATCGTGTCGATCTTCGTTGGGTTTGCCTCGATCCCTCGTTTGGAGACGACGTACCCTAGTAATTGCCCGGCGGGTACACCGAAGGTGCACTTGCCTGGGTTGAGCTTTATCTTGTACCTCCGCAGGTTGGCGAAGGTCTCGGCTAGGTCGGCTAGCAGGTATCCTTGGCGAGCGGATTTCACGACCACGTCGTCGATGTAAACGTGGATGTTGCGGCCAATTTGGCTCGCGAGGCATTCTTGCATGCACCGCTGGTAGGTCGCCCCGGCGTTCTTGAGGCCGAAGGTCATGGCGGTGTAGCAGAATGCTCCGAATGGCGTGATGAAAGCCGTCTTCTCCTCATCCTCGACAGCCATTTTGATCTGGTTGTACCCGGAATAGGCGTCGAGGAAACACAGCGACTCCGAGCCCGCGGTTGAATCGATTATCTGATCGATCCGCGGGAGGACGAACTGCTCCTTTGGGCAGGCGCTATTTAGGTTTGTGTAGTCGATACACATTCTCCAGGTCCCGTTTTTCTTCTCGGCCAGGACTGGGTTTGCCAGCCACTTGGAGTACTTGATTGGCCGGATGAAGCCGGCAGCGAGCAGGCGCTGCACTTCCTCGGCGATTGCTCGACGGCGCTCTTCATTGAAGGGCCGTAGCGACTGCTTGACTGGTCGCACTTTGGGGTCGGCGTTTAGTTTGTGCTCAGCGAGCTCCCTAGGGACACCAGGCATGTCGGAAGGTTTCCATGCGAAGACGTCCCTATTCTCACGAAGGAACTCGATGAGCGCGCCTTCCTATGCTGGGCTCAAGCCTGTCCCGATCGTCACCGTCTGGCTGGGGTCGCCTGGGACCAGCTCGACGGTGCGAGTGTGCGTCGTGGCCTCAAAGGTTGAGGTGTTCGTGCCCTCGGAGTTGGGCTTTTTGAGTATTGTGGGGTCGTCATTGTTGACCCCGCTCACGTATTTGGCGAGCTCGTCGGCGTGATTGGCTTCTGCCGCGATGACGGCGTCGGCGAGTTCGGCTCCTTTGGCTTCGCATTCGGCGGCCATGTCGGGGTCGCCGTTGATGGTGATGACGCCGCACGGCCCGGGGAGCTTCATCGCGTTGTACGCGTAGTGGGGTGCCGCCATGAATTTGGCGAACGCCTGGCGCCCCAGGACGCAGTGGTAGGGGCTGTCGAATGGCACCAGCTCGAAGACGATCCGCTCGGTGCGGAAGTTTGCCGGAGTGCCGAACGTGACTGGCAGCGTGACTTTGCCGATCGGGTACGCCTTCCGACCGGGGACGATGCCGTGGAACGTAGTGTGGGTTGTCTCGATCATCGACTGCGGGAGCCGCATCCGCCTGAAGGTGTCGAGGTAGAGGATGTTGATGGAGCTGCCGCCGTCCATCAGTGTCTTGGGGAGCCAGTAGTCGCCAACCTTGGGCTTGACCACCAGGGCGACTCGGCCTGGATACTCGACGCGTGGCGAGTGGTCTTGCCGGCTCCAAGTGATGGATTGTTCCGACCAGTTTAGGAACTGGGGGACATCTGTTTGGGCCACCGCGTTGACGGCGACGGCGCGGGCGATGACCTTCTTCTCACGCTTCGTGTTGAAGCCCGTGAAGGTGTGGAGCGAGCCGGCTACGTTGCCGAATTTTCCGCTGTTCGGCGGGTCGTTGTCGGGGTCCTCCCGCGCGTGCCGTGCCTTCTCGATTTCCCTGAGGGTGTGGCAGTCGGCGGTGGTGTGCGTTGCGGGCTTTCCTTCCCTGCTGTGGAACGCGCATGGTTGGTTAAGGAGTGCCGCGGGGTTGAACCGTGGCTTGTTCTTGTAATGGCCGCCGTCGCGCCTTTGCCCTCCATCGCGGCGGTAGCTTTTGGGCTCGCGTTGCGCGTGCCCAGCGTTGGCGACGAAGTCGACTCGCCCGTCGTTGCGGCGCTTGCCTGTGAGGCGGGTGCCGCTGTAGCGCAGGTCGGTTCGTCGTCAGTGGGAGGTAACGAGCGGCGAGTAAGTCGGTATGACCCGCGATCCCCATTGCCTGCACGTCCCCTCCATCATCAGTGGGAGGTAACGAGCGGCGAGTAAGTCGGTATGACCCGCGATCCCCATTGCCATCAGGTATGTATCGAGCCAGACTGCGGGGTCGTACGAGGAGTCGTACTTTTCTATCTCCTTTGGTGCCTTGAAGTTTGGCGGGTACTTTTCGCCTCGGATCATTGGTCCGAAGCACTTAGGCCCTAGTCGACTGAGCGACCCCATAGGCTCGCCATCGCGGCGACTAGCTAGGGTGTGCCTCAAGTCGTCAGGCTGGCGTGCGCGCCAGTTTTGGTTGTTGATGATGTGAGTGCGGGCGTCGATGGGTTCTCCGTTAGCGGCGACGAAGTTGGTCGCCGGTCTGGGATCGTTGGTGGAGAGTGCCGCGTTCGCGGGTCGGCGCTGGAGCTGCAGCGGCTCTGGTGGCGGGCAATTGAGAGTGTTTGCCGCCGCTGGGCGGCCGCTTGAGGCCGCCCTGCTTCCTGAGGAGCGCGAGTATACTCGCCCTTGCGAGTCGGCGCCCGCTTTTTGCTGCTCCACGGCCTTGGCGAGTAGGGCCTTGACGTACTGGATTCGCAGGGCGCCGTCGCCGGTGGCCGTGATGCTATCGGCTGCTGCTCGGCCTGCCACGAGGTTGTCCATCGGGGTGGAGAACAGTGGGAGGCCGTTCGCGTCTCGCTCCCGTGAGGAGACGACTATCCGCGGCTGGTCCCTGGGAGGGGTGCGGTTGGGTGGTGGTGGGGCGCCCATCGCCGTTGATCCTGGCGGGGGTCGAGCACTTCCCCCAGGTGGCGCGTTCTCGCAGATTGCGCGTTCGGCTATGCGAGCCGGGTCGTTCTCGTCGTCGAAGTTCAGGGCGCGCCCCTGAACGGTGGGGTTCAGGCGTGACCTGATTCGCTGTTGGTGGTAGCGTGACAGCTCCTGCGCTGTCACCTGCTCGAGGCGAAATTTTTCGCGCTCGGCCTGCTCCTTGCGTACCGCCTCCGCCAGTTTCAGGCGGAGTTCCTCGACCTCCGTTGCCGTGGCGTTGGGAGGGATTGGCGTGGAGAAAGGATCCTCCGGCGGATCGGCACCGGTGGCCATGTAGGTCGCAGCGTGGCGACCGATTCCGTCGTGGAGGTCGGTGGAGTTTTCCGACCCGGAGTCGAAGTCGAAGATCCCGAGGATGGAGGGGTCCTCGAAATCTCCCGCGTTGGAGACCTGAGCGATGGAGCCCGCGGAGGAGGCCGCGGTGATGGATCCGGCGAGTGACGCCAGGGTCGCTGAGTCGGCGTCGTCGGTGAGGGCCGCGTCTTCTGCAGCCGCTGAGTTCTCAGCCACGTTGCTGTGGGCCGAGTTGTACTCGGAGGCGAGGCGGTGGATCGTGCGGACCTGACTCTCGGAGAGCCGATCGCGTGGTGGCGACTCGCGGATGCGAGCCGAGTCCTCCGAGGTGGTAACGTCGGTGAGGCCGACGAAGAGGCTGATCGTGCCGATCGGCAGGATCATGCTGTGCGTGACGGGCCGCGCCGCCGGGACGTAGCTGCTCGGCAAGATCTGGAGCATCTCGCCGATCGCTATCATACGGCCGGTGGTGACCGTCTCGTTGATGGGCAGATTGGATCTCGCCGCAGAACACCGGCCAGACCGGCCAGGCCCCACGGTGGGCGCCACTGTCGTGGGAATGACCACGGCAGATGCTGCAATAGGCAGCGAGTAGTAGAACGAAGGGCAAGGGCGGCCAGCCATCTGCGGTGCGAGATGAGGGCAAAGACACAGGGATTTACCCAGGTTCGGCCCCCCGGAGGGTAAAGACCTACTCCTGCTAGATTGTATTATGGAGGTGTTTACAATGGGCGTACTCGGCGACTAGGCGGCGAGTAGCTTGGGTGTATGAAGGAACGTGTCTCTACTCACCCCTTAGGGAGGTTTATATAGGCTTACCTCCCCTAGGGTTTACATAACTCAACCGATTCGGTTACAACTTTGGCAATCGTTTAAACCTAGACCGACTGGGCCTATCCACTCGCCTGGGCCTTCAACTTCCAGTCGCCTGGTATCTTGCCGGGCTTTGATCCACTCGCCGTTCTGCAGGCCCACTCGCCAGCCTTTGGGCCAGTCGGAAACGTCCTGCTGAGTATACCCCAGTAGGCGTATCCCCATCAAGTCTTGTGGGGAAAGTGCACCACCTCTGCAGAGTGTAAAATCTAAGTACTTAGCCATGTCCCTGGTAAAGGACAATTTGAGCATCAAGACATGGAAGCTATCAAGAATCTCCTCATCCAAACTTCTAAGTTAAAAACTTGTGGTTGAACAAGGGTTGAAGGATCACCAATTTCTATTGGGAGATGCCTTGGGTGATTTTTGACAAACAAAAACTTAGTGTTTTCAAATGATAAGGAAAATATATTTTGAGCAAAGCAATCCTAAGCTCCACTTAGCCAAATGCATATAGATGATAGACTCCACTATACTACCATAGTATCACTTACCAATACAATTCAAATGTATAGACCATTGTGGTTGTAACTTATTATGTTGCATGTTTGTTTGATGTTAGTGAAGTTTATTGATTAGGATTACAAGTCTACAACCAACATGACTGCCTATGGCACTTTGAAGATGAAGGACCCCATGCTATTTTTATATTCTGTTGCATTGTAATGAGATAGCCAAATGAGCTATGTAAGATATAATAAATTATTTTATTCATGGTTATAAAGTTGTATTATGACCTTTGTTTCTTGATATTACATCTTAATTGTGGATGCTAGCTATTGATCCAGGGACTAGCATTGTAAACACAGGGATCTCTACCTTATTAAAGGTTGGGACCTCTACACTCCAACAGTCTCCCACTTGCACTAGAGTCAACTAATCTATATTACATGGTAATATACCGAACACCCATGGCAGTTTGGTGTTGGTCATGTTTTGCCCTCGGGAGAGGTTTAGTCAATGGATCCGCCACATTCAGATCTGTGTGTACTTTGCAAATCTTTATGTCACCACCTTGGACATGTTCTCGAATAGCGTGAAAACGTAGCTTGATGTGCTTCAGCTTCTTGTGTGACCTTGGTTCTTGCGCATTGGCTATGGCGCCCATGTTATCATAGTAGATAGACATTGGGTCCAGCGCAGTTGGAACCACACCGAGCTCTGTAATGAACTCCTTCATCTATATCGCTTCTTGTGAAGCCTCCGAAGCAGCTATGTATTCTGATTCAGTTGAAGATCTCGCCACAACGCTTTGCTTTGCACTCCTCCAGCTAACTGCTGCACCATTCAAAGTAAATACGTATCCAGATTGAGATTTAGAATCATCCGGATCGGTGTTCCAACTAGCATCGGTGTAACCATTAACAACGAGCTGTTCATCACCTCCATAAGAAAGAACCATATCCTTAGTTCTTCTCAAGTAGTTAAGGATGTTTTTGACTGCTGTCCAGTGATCCATTCCTGGATCACTTTGATATCTGCTAGTCAAACTAATAGCATATGCAATGTGGGTCTAGTACATAGCATGGCATATATTAGAGATCCTATGGCTGAGGCATAGGGAGTCTTACTCATCCTTTCTCTATATTCTGCCGTTGCTGGACTTTGAGTTTTACTCAAGGTCGTATTGGGCAACATGGGCAAGAACCCTTTCTTGCTATCTTCCGTTCCAAAACTCTTTAGAACTTTGTCCAAATATGTACTTTGTGACAATGAAATTAGGCGTCTCGATCTATCTCTATAAATCTTTATGCCTAATATGTAAGCTGCTTCGCCAAGATCTTTCATTGAAAAACTATTATTCAAATATTCCTTGACACTATTAAGAAGGTCTACATCATTCCCAATCAACAATATGTCATCTACATATAGTATTAAGAATGCTACAGAGCTCCCACTCACTTTCTTGTAAATACAGGCTTCTCCATAAGTTTGTATAAAACCAAAACTTTTGATTACCTTATCAAACGTTGATTCCAACTTCGGGATGCTTGCTTCAATCCATATATGGACCGTTGAAGTTTGCACACCTTGTTAGCATCTTTAGGATCGACAAAACCTTTGGGTTGCATCATATACAACTCTTCATCAATGTCTCCATTGAGGAACGTTGTTTTGACATCCATCTGCCATATCTCATAATCATAATATGCAGCGATTGCTAACATAATCCTCACAGACTTTAGCATCGCTACTGGTGAGAAAGTCTCATCGTAGTCAACTCCTTGAATTTGTCGAAACCCTTTTGCGACAAGTCGAGATTTATAGACAGTAACATTACCATCAGCATCTGTTTTCTTCTTGAAAATCCATTTGTTCTCGACAGCCTTCCGGCCATCCGGTAAGTCCACCAAAGTCCATACTTGGTTTTCGTACATGGATCCAATCTCGTATTTCATGACTTCTTGCCATTTATTGGAATCTGGGCTCATCATTGCTTCCTCATATGTCGCAGGGTCATCGGTGTTGTCCACCAACATGACACTCATAACGGGATCATACCAATCAGGAGTGGTACGAGTTCTCGTTGACCTGCGAGGTTCTGTAGCAACTTCAACCAAAATTTCATGATCATCATCATTAGCTTCCTCTCTTATTGGTGTAGGCGCCACAGGAACTACTTCCCGTGTTGCGCTACTCGCAAGTTCGAGAGAAGGTTCAACAACCTCATCGAGTTCTACTTTCCTTCTAGTCACTTCTTTCGAGAGAAATTCCTTCTCTAGAAAGGATCCATTTTTAGCAACGAAGATTTTTCCCTCGGATCTATGATAGAAGGTATACCCAATAGTTTCCTTCGGGTATCGTATGAAGACGCATTTTTCCGGTTTGGGTTCAAGCTTGTCCGGCTGTAACTTCATTACATAGGCTTCGCAACCCCAAAATTTAAGGAACGATAATCTAGGTTTCTTCCCAAACCATAATTCATACGGTGTCGTTTCAACGGATTTAGATGGTGCCCTATTTAAAGTGAATGAGGATGTTTCTAATGCATAACCCCAAAACGATAGCGGTAAATCTGTAAGTGACATCATAGAACGAACCATAACTAAGAGAGTTCGATTACGACGTTCAGACACACCATTACGCTGTGGTGTTCCCAGCGGTGTCAATTGTGAAAGTATTTCGCATTTCTTCAAATGCTCGCCAAACTCGTAACTTAGATATTCACCTCCATGATCAGAACGTAGAAATTTAATCTTCTTGTTATGTTGATTCTCTACCTCACTTTGAAATTCCTTAAACTTCTCGAAAGTTTCGGACTTATGTTTCATGAAATAGATATACCCATATCTACTCAAGTCATCCGTGAAGGTAAGAACATAACGATAACCACCGCGCGATGCTACACTCATTGGACCACACACATCGGTATGTATGATTTCCAACAAGTCCGTAGCTCGCTCCATCATACCAGAAAATGGAGTCTTAGTCATTTTACCCATCATACATGCTTCGCATCTTTCAAGTGATTCGAAATCAAGTGATTCAAGAAGTCCATCGGAATGGAGTTTCTTCATACGCTTCACTCCAATGTGACCAAGACGACAGTGCCACATATAGGTCGAGTTATCACTCAATTTCAAACGTTTAGCTTCAATGTTATTAATATGTGTATTTCCACGATCGAGATTCAATAAAAATAGACCATCTATCAAAGGTGCATGTGCATAAAACATATTACTCATATAAATCGGACAACCATTATTCTCGGACTTAAACAAGTAACTGTTTCACAATAAACATGATCCCGATATAATGTTCATGCTCAACGTAGGCACCAAATAACAATTATTTAAGTATAAAACTAATCCCAATGATAGATGAAGAGGTAGCATGCCGACCGCGATCACATCAACCTTTGATCCATTTCCAACGTGCATCGTCACCTCGTTCTTCGCTAGCTTCCGTTTATTCTGCAGCACCTGTTTCGAGTTACAAATATGAGCAACCGAACCAGTATCAAATACCCAGGCACTACTACGAGTACTAGTGAGATACACATCAATAACATGTATATCGGATATACCTTTCTTCTTGATGTTGCCGTTCTTCAAATCCGCCAAGTACTTTGGGCAATTCCGCTTCCAGTGACCTTCTCTCTTGCAGTAAAAGCACTCAGTATCAGGCTTAGGTCCAGCCTTGGTCTTCTTCGCCGGTGCGGCAACTTTCTTACCGCCCTTCTTGAAGTTTCCCTTTTGCTTAGACTTGCCTTTCTTGAATTTGGTGGTCTTATTGACCAACAACACTTGATGCTCTTTCTTGATCTCCACTTCTGCAGATTTCAACATGGAGAAGAGTTCTGGCAACGTCTTGTTCATGTTTTGCATATTGTAGTTCTTCACAAAGTTCTTGTAACTTGGTGGCAGTGATTGGAGGACACGGTAAATCCCCAAAGCATTAGGAATCACTATACCCAAACTTTGGAGTTTGTTTGCGTGCCTAGACATCTTAAGCACATGCTCACTGACGGAGCTGCCCTCTTCCATCTTGCAGTTAAAGAACTTTTTAGAAGCCTCATAACTCTCAACTGCCGCGTGAGCCTCAAATATCATTTTGAGTTCACGGACAATATCATGTGGGTCATGGTTCTCAAACCTTTTCTGAAGCTCCCATTCCAAACCATACAAGATAGCACACTGAACTGTGGAGTACTGATTCTTCCGAGTGAGGTAAACATTCTTTACTTCATCGGTAGCATTAGCTGCAGGCGGGTCACCCAGCGGTGCATCCAGCACATAACTCAAATTACCAGCATTGAGGACAATCCTCAAATTGCGGAACCAATGCGCGAAGTTGCTTCCATTGTGTTTCAACTTTTCTTTCTCTAGGAACGCATTAAAATTGATGGTAGGGGCCGCCATTGATCTACAACATATTTGCAATAGTTTAGACTAAGTTTATGACAAACTGAGTTCTAATTAATAGTTAAATTAATCTAGGTGAACTGCCACTCAAAACAATATCCCTCATATTGTTTTAGTGATCACACAAACCAAATCCACCACATCAAAACCGATCATCACGAGAGTTGATGTAGCTTCAATGACGAACAATCAACATGTTCATCATATCTACTATATGACTCATGCTTTACCTTTCGGTGATCCGTGTTCCGAGACCATGTCTATACATGCTAGGCTCATCAAGATCAAACCTTAGCTTTCGCATGAGCAAATCTGGCTTGCTCGCGTTGTATACACTCGCAGAATCTAACACACCTGATCATCACGTGGTGCTTTGAAACAATGAGCTTTGGCAACAGTGCTTACTAAGGGTGAACACTTTAAAACTTGAAATTTATGTGCTTGAGGGATCATCTTATAATGCTACCATCGTTAACTAAGCAATACAACATGCATAAAGGATTAACATCACATGCAATTCATAATGTGTGATATGATATGGCCTTTCTTCTTAAGCTTCCGATCTCCATCTTCAAGCACGAACATGATCTCCATCATCACCGGTATAGCGTCAAGGTCAATGGCGCCGTTTCATGGTTGTCGTCCACCAGCTCCAACTATTACAACTACTTTGAATAGACACGCGGGTCTTAACAGAATTTAAAGAAAACCATATGGCTCCTGTCGGTTGCCAACTTACAATAAGGAACATTGCATACATCAAATATAATCACAATCATGGCCATATCACATCACAGCACACCCCTGCAAAACAAAGTTAGATGCCTCTAATTTTCTTTGCACATTTTACATGGTTTGGGGCTTTCAATAAGTGTCGATCTAACTTACGAACAAGAACCACAACGTTGATGTTTGAACTATCAAGTGCCCGTTGTAAATTGGATCTATACTATGATGGGAGAGACAGGCACCCGCAAATCCACTTATGCAATACAAGTTGCATGTTGAGCGTGGAGCAAGTCTCATGAACGATGTCATGTAAGGTTAGCCCGGGCTGCTTCATCCCATCATACCGCAAGATACAAAGTACACAAAAAGCAATTGATAATAAAAGCACCACCTCCCATAATGACCATTGTGTTCTACTCGTGCAATAGATCTACATATAGACATGGCTCTGATACCACTGTAGGGGTTCGTAGCATGGAAAACAAAAAAATTATACCGCATGCAAACAAACAAGCCAAGATCTATCTACTAGATTGTAGCAATGAGTCGATAGAGGAACTCACCCTTGAAGATTCCAAAGCGGTTAATGAGAGCAGATTCTCGTGGGTGATGTAGTCGTACTCTTGCCGATCTCAAGATCGCGTAGATGATCCTTCCGGCGCTGCGTTCCGGCAGCGCTTCCGCAGTCGGTCACACGTTCGTTACTCGATGAAGACCTTCATCTCCCTTGTTCCAGCAGGCAGCGGAGGTTGTAGCACACTCCTCGCAATTCCGGCAGCACGACGGCGTGGTACCAGAAGTAGAGGGGAGATCTCGCAGGGCTTCGCCTTAAGCCGGAGCGAGTATGGTGGACTATGAGAGAGGCCTTGGTGGTCTAGGGTTTAGATGGCACCAAGGGGATGGTGTAGACGGCGGCTAGGGTTTGGGGAACACCCCAACTCGCCGAGTTGGAGGTGCCCTAGGCGGAGGCGGCTGCGGCACAAGGAGGTGGTGGCGCCGGCGACTTGGAGGAGAGGGCTAGGGTTTAGGTGTAGGGAAGAGGGGCAGCCCTGCCCCTCCTTATATAGGTGGGAGGGCGCCGGTTGGGAGGAGGGAGTCCTCCCCCAAGTCGGCCTCCTTGGCCGGCGGGTGGAGGGAGAGGAACTCCTCCCCAAGTAGGTTTCCTACTCTCCCTCCACCAAGCAAACTTGTCGTTTGACTTTTTTCAAATTGACGTTTGACTTTCAAACTAGGATTTGATTTATCACTTTATTTTTTCCAGCCAAGTGACCTAGTACATGATGCAACCATTCCACATTGTTATGACACATTCATGTACCCTTCCCCTACGGAGTGCCGGACCTTCCGGACCCTTCTAGAACATTCCCGATGAAAACACCGGAATCATTCCCCAACTCCGAAATAGGAATTTCCTTATATGAATCTTATTCTCCGGACCATTCCGGATCTCCTCGTGATATCCCGGATCCCATCCGAGACTCCGAACAACATTCAGTCTCTTTCTCATCATTCCATAACTACTCAACAACATCGAATCCTTAAGTGTGTCTCCCTACAATTCGTGAATTATGCGGACATGATCAAGACACTTCTCCAATAAATAACCAATAGAGGAATCTGGAAATTCATATGGCTCCCACATATTTCTACGATTACTTTGCGATCGAATGAACCACTTACATACGATACCAATTTCCCTTTGTCTCACGGTAGTTTACTTATCCGAGGTTTTGATCGTCGGTATCTCTTCATACCTAGTTCAACCTCGTTACCGATAAGTACTATTTTCTCGTTCCCGTGGTATGTGATCCCTTGTGAGCCAGTCACATGCTTGCAAGCCAATTGGATGACATTCCACCGAGAGAGCCCAGAGTATATCTATCCGTCATATTGATGGACAAATCCCACTCTTGATCCATGTGTCTCAACCCATACTTTCCGAACACTCAATGCCACCTTTATAGCCACCCAGTTACGGTGTGGTGTTTGATGTCATCAAAGCATCCTTCCGGTGATGGTGATAAGCATGATCTCATGGTCGAAGTAATTAGGTTACTATGTATTAGGAAACTTATAGCAATTGAACTATTAAAATGACTTGATCTTTATGCTACGCTTATCTATAGGAGTATGTCCATCATACCATTCTCCTAATGATATGATCTTGTTGTTAATAACATCTCAATGTTCATGATAGGGAAACCACAATCATCTATTAACCAACAAGCTAGTATTATGAAGAGGCTTTACTAGGGACTCTAATTTAGTTTACAAATCACACAAGTATTAATGTTTCCTGGTTAATACTGTTATAGCATGAATGTAAACATTTATCATAAACACAAAGATATAATAATAAATATATTTATTATTGCCTCTAGGGCATATCTCCAACAACTTTACCATCTAAACCATATCAAAATGAATCCATAGAATCATCTGGTAAACCACTAGCATCACCACAGTTAAACATAATCATCAAGCCATGGCTAACAACCACTTAGCATTATTAGGGACCATCAAAACTTGATCCCAACTCATCAGTCATCTAACCCACAGCAGGGTATGAACCCTAGGCAGAACAAACCATCCCAATCAGGACAGGACAGTAACCAGGAAGGTCACTACCAATATCTAGCATAGGATGGTCTAGCACAGAGAGCATGAGAGGGAGAGGAATAACTTACTAAAGGTCCTCACTGTAGATTAGAAGAGGAAGCAGAGGAGGCCGACAACCACGGCGGCATGGGGAGCACTCCCAAGGGGGCGCTACAACCCACGCAACGCCACGGCGGCGACCATAGCCACGCTTGGGGGCGAGGAGCATCACCACGGCACACGACAGTAGCGGCAGCGGCAGCGTTAGCATCAACGCCAACCCCAAACCCTAGGGTTTGGGACGGCATCGATCTGGTCACAGGAGGGCTCCAGGTCCAAATTCAATTGGATAGGAGGGTAGAGCAGGGCCGACAACCTCATCCTGCACCACGGCGGCGTGAATCGTCGGCGGTGACACCGCTGACCACAGGGTCAGGGAAGGAGAAGGAGGGGTGAGCTCTAGGGAGATACAGAGAGTGTTTGGCTGGGTTGGGCCAATACCCCTTCGGGGTATTGTTTTAACTTTGCCTATTGGGCCACAAGGGCCCAATAAAACCAAACAATCAGCCCAAAATCCTTTAGAGCCTGTTTTAATAATTGGAAAAGACCAAAATTCCCCTAAAATTAAATACATTCTAGAAAATAAAATAAAAGTCCAAAAATTATAAATAAAATATATTTGGATTCATAATAATCCAAACTATCCAAATAAATTAAGAGATAAAATTTTAGACATATAAATTTTATTAAGTATTTTGTAATTTATATATTCCTTATGGAATTTTACAAAATTATTGAAAGTTGATAAAATTTAATAAAAATCACTTTCATTATATATTAATATTTTAGTATTTTAGAAAAATACTAAACAAATATTTAATGTCAATTTTTGGTATTTGATGATAATTATTAAAGGAATTATTAATTAAATAAAAAGCAAATAAATTAAAATAAAATAAAAGCATACAATATTCAATAAATATTAAAAAATCATATTTATAAATTATTTCTCATTAAAAGAATTTTTTTAATTTAAATAAATGGGGAAGAATACATATAAAGTTAAATGATGCATTACATTACTTTGCATAATCATTTTGCTTCTTTAAATATTGTCCTTACCGGGCAATAATGATATTTTTGTAGACATAGAAGCTCAAGGTCCATTGTAAGCATCAGACTTCACTACCTTGCCATCACAAGGCAAGTTCACCACTTGCTCATATCCTTTGAAGAGTCTTTATCAAAGTATTTGCAAATTGTGTGTTATCATATATACTCCAAAGAAAGAAAACACTATTTTCACAAATAAAGAAATCATAGATATCATCCTAAGTGATGATATAATGGAGCAATAGAACTTAGGGTTCTATTTGCAACAATGATGATCAATGAGGGACTTAATAACCCCTGTCATCAGTGATTCTAGCGTCGTATATTACGCGTTAGCCATGAAATTTTAAATGGGACAGAGAAGTCAGCTGTATCTTCTTCCTCTCACATGAAGCCGGCTGTGCAGGTCGTGGCTGTTATCCTCGTAGTGTGCATATTAATTGGTAATTCACAGAGGATATGCAGCATATGGGTGGGAACCCTCATCGTCCCACGCTAGTTCTAGCATCTAATGGTATGTACAAACCATTGCCGTAATTCAATATGTGGGCATGGTGTACACCAAGGAGGCATGCGAGGTCGCGAAGGGGGCAGTGATTGGCTTGGACCAACTACTGGGCCCCACATCATGGAATTGTGTACGGGAAAGTATGCCCAGTTGTGCAACAAGGAGTTGATCTCTTATGGGTAAAGTAACGCACCTCTACAGAGTGTAAGAATTGTAACTTGTTACTCCCTGTTCCGGGAAGGAGCTACGAACGCAGCAGGAAAGGAACTCCATGAAAGTTCTGGTCAACCTGTGAAGGCTGATGGTCATATATTTTAATAATAAATTCAATCTTTGAAGAAAGATTTACAAAAACTGCATAGTACCAATGACTTATAGTCCGAGGTGGTAGTTAGAGCATCAAACTTCCCACTTTGCATATAATGAACTTGTTGGGTAATGTTGTTACTCATCCTTTCCTTTGATCCCTTGCTTAGACTCTGAGGATCCCGAAGACGTGCCAATATATGCAGCCGAATGCCAAGAAGATGTGTTCTATGAGGAGCCTGACCTGTCAGGAGGTGTTGAAGGAGTGGATTACGAAATCCGCTATGGTGTCGATGATAACGAGTCGAACTAAGTATCCTAGTTAGTAGTAACCAACGGAGCCGAGCAGCATGAACTCTATAGAATAAGCTGCTGAGCTCAACTCCTAATTGGAGTTGCTACTTTTAAATTCTGCTGAAACACTTTATATTTTGGTTTGTAAGTTGAAACCTTTTGAAGTCTTAAACTTCTGGTATTGTAATAATAATAATGTGTGAATGTTTGTAATATGGACCCGCTATGTTTTTGTTGTACCACTCTGAGGGATGTGATATTTACAGAACGGTATTCTGTGGATGTCATGTCAACGACTATAGTGTCCTACACATGCAGTGGTATGCTGGGTCACCGCAGTTGGTATCAGAGCAAATTGCTTTGACCTTAGGTTGGAAACCTAGTAAGGGTATAACCTGTAGCAGAGTGTAGCAACGATAAAGAATTCTCTAAAAGAAATATAATGGGTATTCAAATGAGAATATTTCGTTATATGTTTTAGTGCGATAATTCTTTGTTATGATGCAATATATTATTGGTTACTAATCAAAACTATTTTTCTGATATACAGAGCTATGGCACCAAAGTTTCCAAAACAGACTTTGGTAAGAAAAGATGAGACTCTTGATGATTATCAAGGATCATTCACAGACCAACTTCGTCAACTTTTAAAGATTTTTAGTTGTCCAACTAGAATTCCAGTGAACACTATAACTTACCATGATGGTCGCATGTTATCCAAGTATTGTGTGAGTATCCAACTTCCAGAGGAGCTTGGATTATATCATGATCTACCTATAGGTGAAGGTAGGAGCCACTTAGCAGCATATCATGTTGCTGTTGTGGAGGCGATAGCTAATATCCGGGAGCATAAAGCCAAGGAGTTATAAGGTAGCACATTTTATGTGATACCTCATGATTCTATAGACTCGGAGCCTATACCGGATCATCTTACTTTGGTTAATAAGCATCCTAAGTTAGCTTCCAAGTTTATGGATAGATACCGAACACTCGTTGCGTCTTTTTATAAGACACATCAAGTGATTGTCGAAGATAAAAATGACATGTTAGAGGATCTAACTGATCCGGAAAGAAGGAAGCAGTTAGCAATCCAGTTGGGAAAGGAAGCAAGTAGTAGTGCAACACATATCTTTAAGTGATTTATGAAAACTGCATAGTAGCAAGGACTTATAGTCCGAGGTGGTAGTTAGAGCATCAAACTTCCCACTTTGCATACAATGAACTTGTTGGGTAACGCTGCTACTCAACCTTTCCTTTGATCCCTTGCTTAGACTCTGAGGATATTGAAGATGTGCCAATGTATGCAGCCGAATGCCAAGAAGATGTGTTCTACGAGGAGCCTGACCTGTCAGGAGGTGTTTAAGGAGTGCATTACGAAATCCGCTATGGTGTTGATGATAACGAGTCCAACTAAGTATCCTAGTTAGTAGTAACCAACGGAGCCGAGCAGCATGAACTCTATAGAATAAGCTGTTGAGCTCAACTCCTAATTGGAGTTGCTACTTTTAAATTCCACTGAAGCACTTTATATTTTGGTTTGTAAGTTGAAACCTTTTGAAGTCTTCAACTTCTGGTATTGTAATAATAATAATAATGTGTTAATGTTTGTAATATGGACACGCAATGTTTCTGTTGTACCACTCTGAGGGATGTGATATTTATAGAACGGTATACTGTGGATGTCATGTCAAGGACTATAGTGTACTACACATGTAGTGGTATGCTGGGTCACCGTAGCGACCCCGCACTGCCGTCGAACACTCCGCTGCCGCCCTAGCTTTTCTCTTCATCCCGCTACTCGTAGGTACCCTGGTAGTATACTTCTAGTTGACCTCCTCGCTAACCTGGGCTAAAGACCTCGCAACCGCTTCACTTCTCTGGCGTTGCGCCTGAGACTCTGGCTCCGACGTACCCAAATCAGTCATCGACGTAGCTACAACCTTTGCCATGCTAGACATGCTAGGCAAGGAATAGGCAGGACAGGGAGAAAAGGGACCACCACCGCCGGATTCAATCTTGGGGGAGGGAGAAAAGGGACCACCACCACTGGATTCAGTGTGTATGGGGAGGAATAAAGGACCACCGCTGCCGTCGGATTCAGTGTAGGGGGATAGGAAATTACATAAATGGATTTTCCCCTACGACACGTGCAGGGATGCTTATAAGGGGCACGACAGGGGCACGGAAGGTACTAGTCAAATATAATATCCTAGCATAACGACGAAGATTCAAAAATATTTGGTTTCTCCACCATTCACTTGAATACCCCTCTCGGCAATTACCCACCCCAACCTTTCAAATCACGGTGATTACAAACTACTCGGACCCCGCGATGCCTTGGCCTCTCAACTTTCGGTCCGCAAATTAAAAACCTCATTTTGGAGGTGTCCTACAAGGCTTCTCATGCGGAACATGTGGTGGCGCTTAAGGTGTGGCTGCAGAGACAAGCGGCCTACGAGGAGTGGGAAGAGTGGCGTGATGCTCTAAGTTTCAATCTTTATTTTTTCAAAAGATGTCAAGTGCCACTTTTCCTAGTTTGAACCTTTATTTCTGCAACGCCTGACATCTAAACTATCTTGCAGGATGACCAGAAGTTTTATGACACTAAAGAGTGGGATACTCTACCGCAACGGCCAGCTAGGCTCGGGTTGCGTCCAATCTTCCCATCGAAGGACGGATTTTCTTTCACCTTCTACTCAAGGACCCTAGTAAGTTATTTTCCAAACCAATTGTTGCTGATTTCCTGTGCCTTGGTGGTTGCTAACTCTTGCTCAAACATGTGGGAACGGGATGCTCCAGGACTGGACCCTTTGGTCGTTCTTCTCCCTCGCCAACTGTATTGTGCGTGATCACACCGGTTCATAGCGGCCATGGTTCTCCTGGTATTTCCGGTGGTGGTGGTGCCTCGTGCAAGACCATGATGTCTACGCACTTTTATTCTTGTAGACAGTTGTTGGGCCTCCAAGTGTAGAGGTTTGTAGAACAGCAGCAAGTTTCCCTAAAGTGGATTACCCAAGGTTTATCGAACTCAGGGAGGAAGTGGTCAAAGGTATCCCCTCTCAAGCAACCATGCAATCAAGATACAAGAAGTCTCTTGTGTCCCCAACACACGCAATACACTTGCCAGGTGTATAGGTGCACTAGTTCGACAAAGAGATAGTGAAATACAAGTGGTAACGGTGCCAGAAAATAGCTTCTGACTTATTGTTGATGTGGGGTAATGTGTGTGAGTGCCAGAAAATAGCTTGACGGTGAGGTAAAGACTAAAGGCAAAAGGATGGAAGCAAGCAAACATGCAACAGATCTAGATGCAAACGGTATTTCAATGCTTAGAAACAAGGCCTAGGGATCATACTTTCACTAGTGAACACTCTCTCATATAAATATCCTCTCTTCATGATACTACTCTTAACTACTCTCCGGTTGGACACTCTAATCCATGGTAGGGCTATAACAGCACACCTCAAAGTCCGCCTTCCCCAAATCTAGATAACCCACACTATCACCTTGAGCGCTAGATGGTTCCAACAAACACCACAATTTCATAGAGACGTCCAACTCTAAATATAACTCATAACAAATATTCAATCTAGCCAAAGTGCCACACACGGTATGCCCGCTGTCACTTTCACACACGTGGGAAAAAGCATAGATCTATTAAAGCACAAAGAGTATTTATGTAGACTCAAGCCTAAGTGCTACCATGGCGTGCACGCTATCACTTTCACACACATGGGAAGAGCAGAGATCTAATGAAGCACTTGAGTAGCAAGGTTGATCTACTAGATTACAAAGCTCATGACCACAACATGATCATGCATAGAGAGAGAGATGAACACATAGCTACCGGTAGAGCCCTTAGCCTCGAAGTAGAACTACTCCCTCCTCATCATGGGAATCAGCAACGGTGATGGAGATGGTGGTGCACATCGATGGAGATGGCTCCGGGGGCACTTCCCCGTCCCGGAAGGGTGCCGGAAACGAGACTTTCTGTCCCCCGAATCTCCCCTTCGGTGGCGGTGGCGCTGCAGAGGTTTTCGTTGAAGTATGATGGATTCTTTAGGGTTTTCTCCCCGGGGGCTTCTTATAGGCTAAGGAGGCAAGGTTGGTGGAGGGCCAGGGGGCCCACACCCCTTGTGGGCGTGGCCTAGGGTGGGCCCGTGCCCACCTAGGGTGTGGCCACCCTGGTTTCCTCCTCCGTCTCGTCTTCGATTTTCTATATCGCTCAGGGAAAAATATGAACTTTGGCTTTTGTCCCGTCCAATTCCGAGAACATTGATTTTCTGCCTTTCTGGAACCAAAAACAGAAGAAAATAGGCAACTGGCACTGTGGCATCTTGTTAATAGGTTAGTTCCAGAAAAGATATAAAAACACCTCAAAGCGTAGACAAAGCAAAGCAAAGTAGATACTAAAAAAGCATGGAACATCAAAAATTATAGATACGTTTCTGACGTATCAGACCACGCCGGTTCATCATGGCCGTGCTTCTCCTTCTTCTGGTGGTGGTGGTACGATGCTTCTCCTTCTTCCGGTGGTCGCGTAATAGTTAACAGACAAGCAATACGGGGACATGAGGTTTACCCAGGTTCAGGCCCTCAGAGGGAAAACCCTACTCCTGCTTGTCTGCTCTTGATTATGGCAGAACCGAAAAGTACATGGGTGCGCAGATGAAATCTGGCATGGAGGTGTGTATGCGGTGAGAGATATCCCTCCTCACCATGCCCTCCTAGACTTTATATAGACAGGCAGGTCCCGGGCATCAGGTCGAGCCGGTTACAAATTGGGTTTGCCCCTTTGAATATTCTATCTACTCTAGTCTTGTTCTCCAAGGATCTGAAGACGTCATGGGCTTGGGCCACCCGAAAATCTCCACAGGCCACATACGTTCTTGTGGGCCTTCCTTGGGCTGGACCAGGTATGCTAATATCATGCACCCGTAGGGTATAACCATGTCAGTAGCCCCCGAGTGTTCAGTCGAATCATAGATTCGGCGGAGGACTCTTCAATCTTTCGGGTGCATCTGTTTTTGTTCATAAGAGATAAATGATTTTAGTTCGTAGGGATTGTTGATGTGTGTGTCTGACTCTTCTGACAGATCAGGGTCAGTTAACTGTCTTAGGACAAAACAACATGACCTTCTTCAGACTCGAGTTCCTAGACTTGAATCTGGAACGGATGCTGGTGTAATTCCACTCAGGCCGCTGAGGTCTTACAGGAGTCAAATCCCAGTAGTTTTTGAATGATGTACCCAACGCGTTCGTCAGGATTTTCATCGTTCCCGTTGACACGGCTTTTTACTGGCAGAGCGCAGTCAGGTGCGTTACCAGGCCATCAGATGATATTTGCAGGTCTTATCTTTGCGTCGCAGACACAACATCCGAAATGTTACCACCGCGGAGGTGTTTCGGGTGGCCAAGGAAGATGCTTCTCACTTAGCGTTGATTTGGGCAAACTTGCCAAAAATATTTTGTCGTGTTTGGTCTGAAGGATCGTAGTCGAATAATTCATAGGGTGCGCGGCCAGCGCTCCCTATGGGAGTAGCCCCCGAGTGTCTGTTCGAGTCGTAGACTCGAGAAGAGACTTTAGTTCAGTTGTTTGAGCTTCAGGTCCGTAGGACACAAAATTTTCGGATGCTTGATCTGTCCTCCCTATGGGAGTAGCCCCGAGTCCATAGTGGAGTCGTATACTCGACGTAGGACTCGAAGATAGCTTGCGAGTTGTTTTTCTTCAATCTTCCTTCAGGTGCGTGGCCAGCGTTCCTGATAGGAGTAGCCCTCGAGTAATTGTTCGAGTCATAGATTCAAGGAAGTACTTGTTTGACCAGTCGAAAAATTCTAGCCGTTGCTAGGTTGCTTTGATGATGTCAGTGCTGACGATCGATGACCTCAACCGTCTGCGGCGCCAGAGGTGACATAATAGGACGAGCGTGGGTCCCATTTTTTGACTTGGAGTTGACTAGTCATGCGCAACATGGCAAAAAAATATGGCGTCTCCTCGGTTTCCGTGTGTTGTGGACGGCGTGCGGGCGACGGTTCGCTGTTGTGTTGACACGTGGATGGTTGGATCTGTTCCTGGCGTTAGGGCTTCTGGATGAACGGCTCCTGGGTGTCATATTCATCCTTATAACCATGGGGAAAATGGTTATTTGTTTTCACCCTGTGCCATTTGCTTTCTCCGCTGCTTCCATTTTCAAGAGCTTTTCCCCCCGCGCGCGCTAGACATTCTCCGATCCTTTCCCTCCTCCTTTCTGCGCACGCACCAGCGCTGTCGACACTCCGCGATGGTGAAGTCGAAGAAGGCTTCCGTTGGAGCGGGCTCGTGCGCCGCCGCCGCTGGCAAGAAAGTTGTCGGCGCTTTGTGCATCACCGATGGCAATTAGATGCGCATGGAGGCGCGCGCAGGTGACTGCGCAAGCTGCGTGAGGCGGGATTGATCCCGCAGGACAAGGAGGTGATGATGCTTCCAGGCGATGAGGTAATTCCCCGTCCACCCATAGGGTTTCAGGTGATTTTTGTCGCCTTCGTTCTTCGTGGCCTCTCGCTCCCAGTCCACAATGTTCTTCGTTGACTTTTATTTTTCTATGGCATACAACTCCACCATCTTTCGCCCAACTCTCTTCTCCACATCGCCTATTTTATTACCTTTTGCGAGTGCTGGCTCGGTATCGAGCCACACTTTGGCCTCTTCCGGAAGCTCTATTCTGTGAAGAGGCAGTCCAACACCGGCGGGGTCTGCCCGCTTGTCGGCTGCGTCATCTCCATCTGATCTACTGTTATTTTCCTTTTCTATGTCTGAGTCCGTCCAATACTGGCGGAAGAAGTGGTTTTATATCCGCGACTCCATAGTGGACGGGTAAGACTTTGGCCTTGATCCCTTCGACTCCTCCCAGGAGATTGTCCCGAAGCGCTCCTGGAAGAACCACATCCTAGAGCGCGAGGTGGCGGAGGTGGAGGAGCTCTACCATCGGGTGGAGGCGCTCTAGATGGAGCCTGGGAAGGAGGTCAATGGTGTGGATATTATCCGCACCTTCCTCAAATGTCGGGTGCAGCCGCTCCAAGCGAGGGCGCATCCGATGTTTCTTTACACTGGCCGCAACAACCCGATGAGGGTCTCAGCCGAGGAGTTGTCCCGAGGCGACCTTGACAGAGTTCTTCGGCCGCTGCTAAAGTACAAGTCTGAGGAGGACCTTCCGGGGAAGTCGTTGACGCCCCCCTTCAGTGCCACGAAACCCGTTCCGTGGGTCTAGATTTACGAAATGCACGTTGTGCCTTTTTCGAGTGCTTTTCCTTATGATTGCTTGTACTAATTTTTGATGTCTTCTTTGTGTAGGAGTTCAAGGTGGCTGACATGGTACCTCTACTGCCTGAAAGGTTTCCGGTTGTGCCGGACAACGAGGTTGTGGACTCCGAGTTCGAACTTCCGACGCCGCAGTTGCCAACTTGTGAAGCCCCCGAGACGATACCCGAAAGCGGGTACGGAGTTCGAGCGAGTCTTCGGATGCCTCAACTCCACCAACGCCTAGGGACCCATGCTTCCTTGTGCGCCACGATGAGGAGGACGGTGCTTCCTCCACATCGTTCCTGGTTGTGCCCCTGCAGGCGGTGGCGCCGCAGCCGCCGGCCAAGAAGAAGAAGGAGAAGGTGCCGCCCGTCTTCAACTTTAGCGACATTGACTCGTAAGTAGTTTTCGGATGCTTTCGTTTTGTACTTTGTCTGTGCACCTTTCTTCTTCCCTTGATGAATATTTTCCTTGCAGCCACTCCTCGGAGGGTTCTCTTAGTGAGGGCGATCACGAGACCGTAGGGGAGTCAAAGCCTATGGCTCCTCCCTCTCAGACGGTGGCCACCTCTGTGGTGTTGCTCCGAACCCCTCTCCGCAGGAGGCTCGAGTAGTCGTCACTCAGAAGACTGCACCTGGACCTTCGGAGTCCCCGTCTGAGCATGTAAGTTATTTTCCTATTGTCCTGGGGGAAGCCCCTTAGCCTTTTTCAAGTCACGTTGTTTGATGTTTTGCTCGCTTCGGGGCGCAGCCCCCGGGAGCATTTTATGATGCTTTTTGATTGCTATTCTTTGTTTCCTCTTGCAGCCTTTTGTGCATAGCGCAAACCTGCTCATCCAGCACCATCTGGCGCTGGAGGCCAGCATGCAGCAGCTTCGAGGTACGTGTCTTGCTTGTTCTTCTGTTTGCCTGGATGTCTCTTGTGTTGCTCATGTGTGTTCTTGATGCTTTGCAGATGAAAATAATGCTGCCCTTCACCGGCTGGACGCTCTCAAAAAGAGCCTCGGTCATGCGGAGAAGCAAGTTGTTGATGTCGTGTAGGCGAAGGAGAGCCTACAGCAGGAGTTGGCCGATGCTGCCAAGGCCAAGGAGCACCTGTAGCGGGAGGCTTCGGATCACGAGGAGCAGCTCGCAACTGTTGCGGTTGCGCGCAAGAAGGGGATGGCCGAGAAGCTGGTGGCTACAGCCCAGTATTTCTCCGGTAAGTGTCTTGCAGTCAAATTGGTTTTTGTGTTTTTCGACTGCTCTTCCTTCATGTCCTTATTCGACTCCTGCCTGTTCTTCTTTTGCACTAGATGCCTCGGGAGTTGCGTTTGGTCACAGTGCCTTGGAGAACGGGAGCGCTCTGGAAGATGCCACCGCAGCGGTCGAAGATCGTTGCGGCACTGTTGCTGGCTCCCTTGCTAAGGCCAAGGAGATCCTCCAGTGTTTCTACAAGGAGATCGTTCCCAAGGGCGCTGCCCTTGAGGATGTTGATTCTCTGGTGGATGCGCTGTCAGAGGATGCCCCTGCGGCCTACAAGCACAAGCAGAAGGGCATCGGCGCCACCATGGGTCTGGCCATGGCTATGGCATCGGGAGCGGATCTGGATCTTCGGCACATCACCTCCCAGATGCCAACAGCTACGGACGGCTCTGAGGTAGCCTTTGCTCTATTTGCCTCTCGCTGTAAGCGAGATGGCACTCTGGCTCCGAGGCTACCCCAGATGCGGGCGCTTAGATCTGTTGTAGCTTAGGATAGATTTTCTTCATTTGTTGATGTAATATTTTGTCGAACAATTGCTCCTTGTGCCACGCGGTGGCTTTTTGATGTATATATGAATGATGCTTCGAGCTATTGTTAGAGAAGAGTTTTGTTCTTATTCTTTTTTGCTTGCCTTTAGGGACCTTCGAGTGAGGCTCCTATGGATACTTCGACTATCCCTCAGCCGCTACCATCTTTGGATGATGTATCGCAGCTTGTTTTTCTTCGTGACCACTTCCGCAGCCTAGAGAAGGAGATACTTGGCGTTCGAGGCCATGCGGATGTGTGGAAGTCGAAGGCTGAGAGAGCTACCACCAGGGAGGAGTATCTAATGAGGGAGCTGCGGATGTTGAGCGATCAGCTGCAATGTGAGTTTTCCTGAGCTGTTACTCATCTTTGGATGCGCCTTGTTTGCATGTCGCCTTACTCTGAATTATCTGCAGGTGCCAATCTTGTCCCGAGGGAGGAGAAGGAGCGTGTTGCAGTTCGGATCAACTGTCTTACCCAACCGGACTTGGAAGCTGGCGGCTTCTTCTAGATGGACCGTGACCGGGCCACTGTCCTTGCGACGGTGCAGGATCGTGTGCATCAAGTGTTGCGGGTGCTGAAGCAGGCGAAAACATCCCTGGTGTCGATTAAGTTACGAGGCGCCTTCAACTCTTTGGGGTTTGTTGGCGAAGTTTCGAGACGTGAGTCACGTGAGGGAGTTGGTGCGGCACCAGCTGGTTGCAGGGGTGAAGGCTACCCTTTCACTTATTCGGCCGCATCGCCATGATGTTGACCTTGCGACGGTGGCGACTGGGCTGCCTCTCCGGCCACATGGTAGCCTCTGGGATATGCGTCCGCACTTTGTGGCTGTTAGGCAGTATGCTGAAGAGATCGTGGATCTCTTTGAGCATCGGGTGCGCGTCATCCTTCAGAATAGGTAGACCCTGTAAAAATATAGATGTAAAACTTGCATATATTTAGAGTGGGCCTTTTGTGCCCTTTGTAAAGATTATTTGTGTTTAGCACATGGTGCTTTGTTGTATGCATGTCCTTTTCGTTAGCCTGACGTGGTCAGCTACTTAGGTCTACATGCGTTATTCTCAGTCGACGATGTCGTGAGGTGAGGCGGAGCCCCCCGAGTGTGTTGTAACAGGAAGTAAATGTAAGGTAAAAGAGAGTTTTCGAACTGGAGACTTAGCTTTTATTCATATCGTAACGAGGAGGTACATGGTTCGGCTGAGTAGCCTTGGCTGAATAGCCTTATTGAAAGTAGAGAGGTAGCTAGGGGTAGAAGCGTCGCAGTTGTGCGACGTTCCATGGGTTGGAGTATGTGAATCCTGATTTGACGTCCTTGAGGCGGTAGGCGCCACCTGGAATGACTTCGGTGATGATGTTGATCCCTCCCAGGGCGACTCGAGCTTCTTCGGTCGTTCTTGCTTGAGTCGCAGGAGGAGGTCTCCTTCGACGAAGGACCTTTGGCGCAGCCGGTGGTTGTGGTAGTTGCGGAGGCTCTGCTGGTATCCGCTGAGCGAGCCGTGATGATGTCGCGTGCTTTGTCGAGTGTGTCGACAGTGTCTTCGAGTGCGGCCGATGATTCGTCCTTGCTATAGGAGACGACCCGTGGGGACTTATGGCGCACTTCTGTAGGTAGCACAGCTTCTCCTCCACGTACCATGAAGAATGGCATGTAGCCAGTTGAGCTATTTGGCGTTGTATACAGGCTCCAGAGGACGGAGGGTAGCTCTTCTGTCCAGGCTCCCGCGAGTCGTTCGAGTGGGCTAAGTAGGCGTTTCTTGATGCCACCGCCTACGAGACTGTTGGCCTTTTCGACCTGACCGTTGGTCTGTGGGTGCGCCATGGAGGCGTATGATATGTTGATGCCAAGGCCTTCGCAGAAGTCCTGGAATTCTTTGGATATGAAGTTCGACCCGTTGTCTGTGATAATGCTATGCGGCACGCCGAACCTGTAGACTATGGACTCAAAGAACTTGACAGTCGTTTTGCCCTTTTGGTTGGTGACAGGCATGGCCTCGATCCATTTAGTGAACTTGTCGACTGCGACCAGGAGATAGACGTGGCCTCCTTTCAAATATTTGGGCAGTTTGCCGATCATGTCGAGGCCCCATTGGGCGAAGGGCCACGCCAAGGGTATGGGCCTGATCTCCGACCCTGGTGTGTGTGGCTTGTCCTCAAACCTCTTGCGGCCGTTGCACCTCTAGATGATGTCTTTGGCATCATTCATGGTCGTTGGCCAGTAGAATCCAGCTCGTAAAGCTTTGGCGACGAGGGCGCGGCTGCCTGCATGATGGCCACATATGCCTTCGTGGATGTCTTGGAGGATGGTTTTGCCGTCACCGACGGTGACGCACCGTTGGAGTACACCCGAAATGCTGTGCTTATATAGCTCGCCATTGATGATGGTGAAGGCCTTGGACCGGCGAGATATGCGTCGAGCATCTGTCGGGGCATCAGGCAGTTCCTTGTTTATCAAGTATCGAAGGTACGGTTGTGTCCATGTTTCTTCGATTGCCATGACCTGCATCAGGCTGACCAACTCGACCTCCGTGTCGAGCTTTTCGGGTACTTCCTGTCCTTCGGGTGGCGCATCCCCCGAGTGCTCCTCTTCTTCGGGTGACCCCTTGCGGAATTTTCTTTTAATAGAGGCTACGCAGATTTGTTCGAGGAACACACCTGGCGGCACCTGTGCGCAAGTGGAGCCGATGTTGGCGAGATCTATCGGCTTCTTTGCTGATTTCCCTGCCAACGTGGCGAAGCTCGCAGCCGTCGAAGTCTCCTTCGAGTGTGTTGTAGAGCGTGCAGTACGCGATCATGTTGGCGGCGTGGGCGTCGCGCTCATTCATCGTCTGCTGGACGTCGAGGTTCGAGTCACCGTAGATGACTAGGCGCGTTGCGCCGCAGATCTTTGCCATCCTCATGCCGTGGATGAGGGCCTCGTATTCGGCCTCGTTGTTAGAGGCGCGAAATTTCATCCGAAGGACGTATTTCATCTTGTCACCTTGCGGGGGTGTCAGTATGACGCCAGCTCCTGCTCCAGCCTCGCGCTTAGAGCCGTCGAAGTGCATAGTCCATGATTGCATCATGTCCGAGGTGCCCGGCAGTTGGAGCTCCATCCAGTAGACAAGGAAGTCGGGGAGGACTGGGGATTTGATCGCCTTGCGTCGTTCGTAGAGTATCTCTAGAGGGGATAGCTCGATGCTCCACAGGGCTACGCGTCCCGTGGCTTCGAGGTTGTTTAGGATGTTGGAGAGTGGTGCTTCGTTGACGACCATTATCCGATGCTCCTAGAAGTAGTGGCTCAGACGACGAGCCATCATGAACACGCCGTAGGCGAGCTTTTGGTAGTGAGGGTACCTCTGTTTTGTTGGCGTCAATACCTCGCTGAGGTAGTAGTTGGGCGTTGGACCCCATGGGTCTTGCCTTCTTCGGGTCGTTCGACCACGAGTACGGTGCTTACCACTTGATGTGTGGCTGCTATGTATAGCAGCAGAGGCTCGCGTTCCTTTGGCGTGACCAGGATGGGCGAGGTGGAGAGCAGTCGCTTCAGATCTTCAAATACGTCGTCTGCTTCGGGTGTCCATTCGAATTTGTCAGATTTGCATAGCAGATGGTAGAAAGGCAGGGCCTTTTCTCCCATGCGACTGATGAATCTGCTCAGCGCCGCGATGCGCCCAGCTAGCTGCTGGACACCTTTGATGTTCTTCGGCTTCTCCATTGTCAGTATGGCCCAGATTTTCTTCGGGTTTGCCTCGATCCCTCGCTGGGAGATGAAGTAGACAAGTAACTGGCCAGATGGGACGCCGAAGGCGCACTTTCTGGATTCAACTTGATCTTTTAGTGATCAAGGTTATCGAACGTCTCGCGGAGATCGTTAATCAATGTCTTGGCCTCCCTTGTCTTGATGACTATGTCGTCGACATAGACCTGTATGTTGCGGCCGATATGGCTTTTTAGGCATGCCTGCATGCATCGCTGGTACGTGGCACCTGTGTTCTTCATCCCAAAGGGCATGGTGTTGTAGCAGAACACTCCGAACGACATGATGAACGCCCTTTTCTCTTGATCTTCGACCCTCAGTCGAATCTGATTGTAGCCTGAGTAGGCGTCAAGGAAGGAGATCTTTTCGCATCGGCGGTCGAATCGATGATCTGATCGATCCATGGTAGGGGGAAGGGATCCTTGGGGAAGTGCTTGTTGAGCGACGTGAAGTCCACACACATCCGCAGGATGTCCGTGTCCTTTTTAGGGACCAGCACAGTGTTAGCTAGCCACTCGCTCTCCTTGATCTCCCGGATGAAGTCGGCATCGAGAAGTCTGTTGACTTCGATTCCGTCGGCTTCAGCTCGTGGCTCGGACAATCGTCGAATGGACTATTTGACGGGCTTGGTGTCCGGAAATACATTGAGTGCATTCCCGGCGAATTCCCTGGGAACTCCTGGCATATTCGCAGGACACCAGTCAAAGATTTCCCAGCGCTCACGGAGGAATTCGATGAGCGCGCTTTCCTACGAGGGGCTGAGGTTGTTGGTGATCAGCGCCGTCTTGGAGGCGTCCGTTGGGTGGACCTGCACCTTTTTCGTGTTGACTGTCGAGTCAAACGACATGTCGGGTGCGTTTTTCCTGGAGACTGGGGGTGCCCCGTTGTCTGTCACCTCTCGAAGCCTTGTGAGCTCCTCTTGCATGTCGAACGACTGGGAGATTCTGTTGAAGTCTCTGTCATAGTGGTCGGATCGGGTGAAGCTGCGCTGGACTATGATGACGCCCCTAGGCCCTGGCATCTTGAGTAGCAGGTACGCATAGTGCGGTACTACCAGGAACCTTGTGAATGCCACGCGCCCGAGGATGGCGTGGTATTGTGATGACCAGTCCACCACTTCGAACTCTAGTCGCTCGCATCAAAAATTGTCGGGCTTGCCGAAGATGACGTCGAGCCATATCTTTCCCAGGGGGTATATGCCCTTCCCTGGGACGATGCCGTGGAATGTTGAGTCGCATTATGGCTGCATAGCGGGATACGCATTGCCGCTAGGGTACTAGCGAACATCAGGTTGATGCCACTGCCGCCGTCCATGAAGACGCGGCTCATCTCGAACCCTCCGATCTGCGCCCCGAGCACCAGGGCAGCATTACCTAGGCGAGGGATCTGGCGGGGGTGATCCGAACGACTGAATGTGATGCAGGACTCCGAGCCGCTGAGGTACTCAGGGTTGGCAGGCGGAGCGGTCACAGCTAGGCTGACTTGGCGGGTGATCTTCTTTTGCACCCTATTTGTTGGGCGCCCCTTTTGGATCATTAGGGACCATTTTGGTGTTGGGTACCCATTTATGTCGTTGTTTTGCACGGGTGCGATTGCTTGGTTCGACGGTCCCACGGGTGGTGGTGGAGGAGCTCCGTGGGCGATGTCACCTGGCACAAGTGCGGGTCTGAACCCAGGGTTTATGATCTGGTGTCGCATCTGGGTGAGGACTTCGCCGAGTTTCTGGAACTCGCGGCAATCCTTCAGCATATGGCTGGCCTTCTTTTTGCTATCATGCTTGTTGATGTAGAAGTGGATGGTGCAGGGGCCCGAAAACTTGTCGTATGCCGAGGGTTTTTCATCGCGGTTGCGACTTTGCCATGTTTGTGCGGGGCGTCCTCCGTCACGGAAGTTGCCTCTGCGGTATCCTCCGCTACTGCGATTGTTGTCGTTGCGACGGTCGGCGTAGCCAGCCGCAACCATGTCGGGTCCGTCGCGGTCATCGTAGACGCGCGACCTTCGCTTGCTACGGCGTTCGCGTCTGCGGCCGTATTCATCCTCCTCATCTGAATGTGCTCGGCGGAGGGAATCCTCGCCATCTGCCCACCTGTTGGCGATGTCCATGAGGTGGTCGAGTGTCTTGGGCTTGACGCGCCCAAGTTCTTCCTTGAAGTCAGGGCGCTTGACACCATCCTTGAAGGCGTCGATCGTTCTCTCCTCGGAGATGTGTGCCACGGATTTCTTGATGTTGGACCAGCGTAGTATGTACGAGCGAATGGATTCGCCCGTTCGTTGGGTGCAGGCCCGTAGCTCCTCAATCGAGGTTGTTCTTTTACTGGTACCCTTGAAGTTTTGGATGAAACTGTTGAAGGGTTTCGCGGCATAGTAAATCAAAATTTTCTACGGAGCGAACAGAGGGAAAGCCAAGATCTAATCTAGGAGATGCAAACAACGAGAGAGATTGGATTAGATCTTCATACCCTTGAAGATTCGCACAGCGGAACGTTCGTCGGAACGTGGGTGATGTAGTCGTACTCGCTTCTCCTCCTCGCGATCCGATCTGATCTAGCACCACAAGTGGCGGTGCCTCCGTGAGATGCACACGTGCAGCACCTCGACGTCTCCTCCTTCCTCGGACCAGCGAGTATGGTGGAGATATAGATTGGATCTACAGCACGACGGCGTGGTGTATATGGTGGAGAATTTCTGCTGCAGGGCTTCGCCTACAAACAGTCGGGAGGGAGAGAGGAAGATAGCAAGGCTGCTAGGGCTTGGAGGAAGGTGTGTGTGGGGAGAGGGGGCGCACCACCCCTCTATATATAGAGGGGGGGCGGCCAGCCCTTGCCCCTCCTCCAAGCCTATCTCTAGTTTAAACAATTTAAACTCTCCCTTATCTAGAAATCCTATCTCTAGTTTAAACGATTTAAACTCTCCCTTATCTAGAAATTCTATCCCGAGATTTAAACGAGTCAAATCTCTCTAGAATCGGCTGGGCCCTATGGGGCCTTGTGCCCCTGGCCCAATGCGGTCAGGACACTCCCTCATAGGCCCATGCCCCCTCCCGGAAGGTGGGGCCACGTTGGTCCCCTTCCGGAAGGTTCTAGAAGCTTCCGGTACAATACCGATTAACCCGGAACAATTCCGAACTCCAAAAACTGCACTGCCTTATATGAATCTTATTCTCCGGACCATTCCGGAACCTCTCGTGATATCCCGGATCCCATCCGAGACTCCGAACAAAAATTCATAAACCAATTATCCAATCTATCCTAGCGTCGAGATACGTTAAGTGTGTGACCCTGCGGGTTCGAGAATATGCAGACATGATCTTCTATCAATAATCAACAGCGGGGTCTGGGCACCCATATTGAATCCCACACATTCGTCGATGATCATATCGGATGAACCACGATGCCAGGATTCAATCAATCCCATATATATATTCCCTTCGTCTCGCGATATTATACTTGCCCGAGATTCGATCGTCGGTACCGTCATACCTAGTTCAATCTCGTTCACAGCAAGTACTTTACTCGTTCCGTAATCCGATATCACTTTGTGATTAACTCCTTAACCACATGCTTGCAAGCGGTGTTGATATCGATTACCGAGTGGGCCCGAAGTATATCTCTCCGACTTGGGAGGGACAAATTCCATCTCGATACATACAACCCAACAGATACTTTCCGATCACCTGAGAGACACCTTTATGATCACCCTCTCATAGGATGACGTTTGATGACCTCAAAGCTTTCTTCCGATACGAGGGAGTTGCATTATCTCATGGTCTAAGGAATACAATATTTGACATAGGAAAAGCTTCGCAAAGACGAACACGATGACACGATCTAATTGCTCTGCTTTGTTTGGGTCTATCCACCATATCATTCTCCCAATGATATGATCTC
Organism: Avena atlantica; assembly: GCA_910589765.1. Classification (NCBI taxonomy): domain Eukaryota; kingdom Viridiplantae; phylum Streptophyta; class Magnoliopsida; order Poales; family Poaceae; genus Avena; species Avena atlantica. Next base: position 496,643,616 of record OU342739.1, read on the forward strand.
ATTATCAATTGACAACTCATGTCTATGGTTAGGAAACCTTAACCATCATTGATCAATGAGCTAGTCCATAGAGGCGTACTAGGGACACGGTGTTGTTCACAAACCACACAAGTATTAAAGTTTCCGCTTAATACAATTCTAGCATGGAATATAAACTTTATCATGAACAAGAATTATAATAATAACATCTTTATTATTGCCTCTAGGGCATAATTCCAACAGTCTCCCACTTGCACTAGAGTCAATAATCTAGTTTACATCTGGCAACAATCTCACACCCATGGCACTGAGGTGTTGATCATGTTTTACACGTGGAAGAGGTTTAGTCAATGGATCTGCGACAGTCAGATTCGTATGTACTTTGCTAATCTTCAGATCTCCATCTGCTATATAATCTCGGATTATATGAAACTTGCGGTTGATATGCTTGGTCTTTGGATGATATCTTGGTTCCTCAGCGAGTGCTATGGCGCCAGTGTTGTCACACAATATCTCCAGTGGGTCCAATGCACTTGGAACCACGCCAAGCTCAGTGATGAAGTTTCTGATCCAAACTCCTTCACTTGACGCTTCTGTAGCAGCCATGTATTCCGCTTCTACTGTAGATCCCGCGATCACGCTTTGCTTGCAGCTTCTCCAGCTCATAGCTCCTCCATTCAAAATATAAACGTATCCTGTCTGAGATTTAGAATCATCCTTGTCGGTGTCGAAACTAGCATCGACGTAACCTTTTACGACAAGCTGTTCATCACCCCCATAGACTAAGAACATTTCTTTAGTTCTATTTAGGTACTTTAGGATGTTCTTCACGGCTGTCCAGTGTTCCACTCCTGGATCACTTTGATATCTGCTCGTCAAACTAAGAGTATTGGACACATCCGGTCTAGTACACAGCATGGCATACATGATGGAACCTATGGCCGAGGCATAAGGCACTTTGCTCATAGCTTCCCTATCATTTACCATAGCTGGACACTGAGCCTTGCTCAATATCTTACCTGACAACATAGGCACTGAACCTTTCTTTGCCTTATCCATTCTGAACCTTTTCAGAACTTTGTCTAGGTATGTACTCTGGCTTAAAGCTATCAGGCGTCTTTGTCTATCTCTATAGATTTTGATGCCCAATATATAAGCAGCTTCACCTAGGTCTTTCATTGAAAAACACTTGTTCAAATAACTCTTCACATCGTTAAGCATGTTGATGTCATTTCCGATAATCAATATGTCATCCACATACAGTACCAGAAACGTCACCGAGCTCCCACTCACTTTCTTGTAGATGCAAGCTTCGTAGCAATTTGGAACAAATCCAAAGCTCTTGATCACTTGATCAAAACGAAGGTTCCAAATCCGAGATGCTTGCTTCAGCCTATAAATGGAACGCTGAAGTTTGCATACTTTACTAGCATCCTTAGGATCGACAAAACCCTCGGGTTGCATCATATACAACTCTTCATCAATGTTGCCATTGAGGAAAGCAGTCTTGACATCCATCTGCCATATTTCATAATCATGAAACGTAGCAATTGCTAATAAAATCCGAATGGACTTAAACATCGCTACGGGAGAGAAAGTCTCATCGTAGTCAACACCTTGAACTTGTCGAAAACCTTTTGCGACAAGCCGTGCTTTATAGACGGTAACATTACCATCCGCGTCCGTTTTCTTCTTGAATATCCATTTGCACTCAACGGCCTTTCGGTCGCTAGGAGGATCCACCAAAGTCCATACTTGGTTTTCGCTCATGGATCCCAATTCGGATTTCATGGCTTCCAGCCATTTCTCAGAGTCTGGGCTCATCATCGCTTCCTCATAGTTCGTAGGTTCACTGTCTTCTACCAATAAGACAGTCAAGACAGGGTTGTCGTACCACTCAGGAGGGGCACGCGACCTTGTCGACCTGCGACGTTCAGTAGCAGCATCGTCCGAAGCTTCATGATCCTTGTCATTAGCTTCCTCTATTGTTGGTGCAGGTGGCACTGGAACAATTTCAGGTGCTGCGCTACTCTCCAATTCAAGAGAAGGTTCAATAACCTCGTCTAGCTCTACTTTCCTCCCACTCACTTCTTTCGAGAGAAACTCCTTCTCAAGAAAGGAACCGTTCTTTGCGACAAACACTTTGCCTTCGGTTCTGTGATAGAAGGTATACCCAATAGTTTCCTTAGGGTATCCTATGAAGACGCATTTCTCCGTTTTGGGTACGAGCTTGTCCGGCATCAACTTCTTGACGTAAGCTTCGCATCCCCAAACTTTAAGAAACGACAACTTAGGTTTAGCACCAAACCACAGTTCATACGGTGTCGTCTCAACGGATTTAGATGGAGCCCTATTTAAAGTGAATGCAGCGGTTTCTAATGCATAACCCCAAAATGATAACGGCAAATCAGTAAGAGACATCATCGATCGGACCATATCTAATAGGGTTCGATTCCGGCGTTCAGACACACCATTGCGCTGTGGTGTTCCGGGTGGCGTGAGTTGCGAAACAATTCTGCTTGCTTTAAGATGCGTGAGAAAATCATAACTCAAATATTCGCCCCCACGATCGGATCGTAGAAACTTAATCTTTCTGTTACGATGGTTCTCCACTTCATTCTGAAATTCTTTGAACTTTTCAAACGTTTCAGATTTATGTTTCATTAAATAGATATACCCATATCTACTTAAGTCATCGGTAAAAGTGAGGAAATAGCGATATCCACCGCGCGTCGAAACACTCATCGGTCCGCATACATCGGTATGTATGATTTCCAACAAGTCCGTTGCTCGCTCCATCATACCGGAGAACGGGGTTTTGATCATCTTGCCCATGAGGCATGGTTCGCATGTGTCAAATGATTCAAAATCAAGAGACTCCAAAAGTCCATCAGAATGGAGTTTCTTCATGCGCTTTACTCCAGTATGACCTAGACGACAGTGCCACAAATAAGTAGTATTATCACTATCTACTTTGCATCTCTTAGCCTCAATGTTATGGATGTGTGTTTCATCCCTTTCGAGATTTAGAAGAAATAAACCATTCACAAGAGGTGCATGACCATAAAAGATGTTACTCATATAAATAGAACAACCATTATTCTCCGATTTAAATGAATAACCGTCTTGCAATAAACACGATCCGGAAATGATGTTCATGCTCAACGCAGGCACATAATAACATTTATTAAGGTTTAAAACTAATCCCGAAGGTAAAACTAAGGAGAGCGTGCCGACGGCCATCACATCAACTCTTGATCCGTTGCCAACGCGCATCGTCACCTCATCCCTCGCAAGCCGCCGTCTATTCCGTAGCTCCTGTTTCGAGTTACAAATATTAGCAACTGAACCGGTATCAAATACCTAGGCACTACAACGAGGGCTAGTAAGGAAAACATCAATAACATGTATATCAAATATACCTTTGATGGTGCCAGCCTTCTTGTCCGCTAAGTACTTCGGACAGTTGCGCTTCCAGTGACCCTTGTCCTTGCAATAGAAGCACTCAGTGTCCGGCTTGGGACCAGACCTGAGCTTCTTCTCAGCAGGGGCATTGCGCTTGCCGCCGCCCTTCTTGAAGGGCTTATTTGCTCCCTTACCTTTCTTAAAGGAGGGATTGTTGACCATCAACACATGATTATCCTTCTTGATGTCCACTTCCGCAGCCTTCAGCTTTGCGAAGAGCTCGGTGATCGTATCAGTGGAACCAATCTGATTATGAGTCACTACAAAACTTTTGTAGCTGGGAGGGAGTGATTGCAGAACCCTGTCAATCTTGAGCTCCTCTGAAATCGTGCATTCCAGTTGCTCAAGGCGTTGAGTGTAGCCCGACATCTTTATGGCGTGCTCACTAACGGAACTCCCTTCCTCCATCTTGCAGTTAAAGAACTTCTCAGAGATCTCATATCTCTCAGAACGGTCTTGAGTCTGAAACATGGTTTTCAGCTCCTCGAGAATCTCAAAGGGCCCGGGATAGGTTTCAAAACGATTTTGAAGCTCCGGTTCCATAGCAAACAACATGGTGCTCTTAATCACACCATAATCATCTTTGCGCGACTGATAGACAGCTTTCTCATCAGCCGGCGCAGTTGCAGCAGGGGGGTTACCTAACGCTTTCTCAAGGACATAGTCCTTTTGTCCGCCAGACAGAATGATTCTTAGATTGCGGAACCAATTGGTGAAGTTAGACCCATTGTTTCTAAGCTTTTCCTTCTCAGCAAAAACGTTGAAGTTGAAGTTGGATTTGGCCATTGGATCTACAGTATTTGCAAGTACAATTTAGACTATGTTCATGATAAATAGTTCAACTTAATCAAATTACTAGATGAACTCCCACTAAATTCAACATCCCTCAAGTTGTTTAGTGAACACGATCCAAATTCACCACACCTAATCTGATCATCACGAGAAGAGATGTGGTTTCAATGGTGGACAACGAAGTGTCGATCATATCATTCATATGACTCATGCTTAACCTTTCGGTTCTTGTGTTCCGAGGCCATGTCTGTACATGCTAGGCTCGTCAAGTTAGACCCAAGTATTTCCGCGTGTGAAAAAACTGGCTTGCACCCGTTGTATGTGAGCGTAGAGTCTATAGCACCCGATCATCACGTGATGCTTGGACACGACGAACTTTCGCAACGGTGCATACTTGGGGAGAACACGGTTTTTATCTTGATCTTTAAGTGAGGAATCATCTTATAATGCTACCGTCGCGATCTAAGCATGATAAGATACATAAAAGGATAAACATCACATGCATATAACTTTATGTGACATGGTATAGCCAATCTTCGCGCACTGATCTCCATCTTGTGCATTCCGGCATGATCTCCATCACTCCACCATGATTGCCTCCACCACGAATAGCAACTACAACTATTGCTAACTACTTAGCGATAAAGTAAAGCTATTACATGGCGTATAAGAAGTTGACTCGCAGGTCATACACAATTATAAACACAACCATATGGCTCCTGCCGGTTGTGTACTCATCGACATGCAAGTCGTGAAACATTACAAAACATGATCATCGCATACAATATACACATCACATCTTGGGCCATACCATATCACAGAAAACACTCCCTGCAAAAACAAGTTAGACGCCTCTACTTTGTTGTTGCATGTTTTACGTGGCTTTATGGGAGTAGATGCTAAGAACGATTCTTACCTACGGAAAGACACAACGGTGATATTATGGTTGCCAAACTCCGGTGTTAATCCCATGACAACTATAGTGAGAGAAACTGACATCCACCAGCCGCATGTGTGGAACAAGCCACACGTCAAGTGCGGAGCCGGTCTCGCGAACGACGTCGCGTAAGGTTGGCCTGGACCGCTTCAATCTCACTATCCCGCGTCATAAGAAGAACACAAACAAGAGGCTTGCAACAGAAAACATCAACGTCCGCAACAACCATGTTGCGTTCTACTCGTGAAACACATCTACGCATAGATCTAGCTCTGATACCACTGAAGGGTTTCGCGGTATGGTAAATCAAAATTTTCTACGGAGCGAACAGAGGGAAAGCCAAGATCTAATCTAGGAGATGCAAACAACGAGAGAGATTGGATTAGATCTTCATACCCTTGAAGATTCGCACAGCGGAACGTTCGTCGGAACGTGGGTGATGTAGTCGTACTCGCTTCTCCTCCTCGCGATCCGATCCGATCTAGCACCACAAGTGGCGGTGCCTCCGTGAGATGCACACGTGCAGCACCTCGACGTCTCCTCCTTCCTCGGACCAGCGAGTATGGTGGAGAGATAGATTGGATCTACAGCACGACGGCGTGGTGTATATGGTGGAGAATTTCTGCTGCAGGGCTTCGCCTACAAACAGTCGGGAGGGAGAGAGGAAGATAGCAAGGCTGCTAGGGCTTGGAGGAAGGTGTGTGTGGGGAGAGGGGGCGCACCACCCCTCTATATATAGAGGGGGGGCGGCCAGCCCTTGCCCCTCCTCCAAGCCTATCTCTAGTTTAAACAATTTAAACTCTCCCTTATCTAGAAATCCTATCTCTAGTTTAAACGATTTAAACTCTCCCTTATCTAGAAATTCTATCCCGAGATTTAAACGAGTCAAATCTCTCTAGAATCGGCTGGGCCCTATGGGGCCTTGTGCCCCTGGCCCAATGCGGCCAGGACACTCCCTCATAGGCCCATGCCCCCTCCCGGAAGGTGGGGCCACGTTGGTCCCCTTCCGGAAGGTTCTAGAAGCTTCCGGTACAATACCGATTAACCCGGAACAATTCTGAACTCCAAAAACTGCACTGCCTTATATGAATCTTATTCTCCGGACCATTCCGGAACCTCTCGTGATATCCCGGATCCCATCCGAGACTCCGAACAAAAATTCATAAACCAATTATCCAATCTATCCTAGCGTCGAGATACGTTAAGTGTGTGACCCTGCGGGTTCGAGAATATGCAGACATGATCTTCTATCAATAATCAACAGCGGGGTCTGGGCACCCATATTGACTCCCACACATTCATCGATGATCATATCGGATGAACCACGATGCCAGGATTCAATCAATCCCATATATATATTCCCTTCGTCTCGCGATATTTTACTTGCCCGAGATTCGATCGTCGGTACCGTCATACCTAGTTCAATCTCGTTCACAGCAAGTACTTTACTCGTTCCATAATCCGATATCACTTTGTGATTAACTCCTTAACCACATGCTTGCAAGCGGTGTTGATATCGATTACCGAGTGGGCCCAAAGTATATCTCTCCGACTTGGGAGGGACAAATTCCATATCGATACATACAACCCAACAGATACTTTCCGATCACCTGAGAGACACCTTTATGATCACCCTCTCATAGGATGACGTTTGATGACCTCAAAGCTTTCTTCCGATACCAGGGAGTTGCATTATCTCATGGTCTAAGGAATACAATATTTGACATAGGAAAAGCTTCGCAAAGACGAACACGATGACACGATCTAATTGCTCTGCTTTGTTTGGGTCTATCCACCATATCATTCTCCCAATGATATGATCTCATTATCAATTGACAACTCATGTCTATGGTTAGGAAACCTTAACCATCATTGATCAATGAGCTAGTCCATAGAGGCGTACTAGGGACACGGTGTTGTTCACAAACCACACAAGTATTAAAGTTTCCGCTTAATACAATTCTAGCGTGGAATATAAACTTTATCATGAACAAGAATTATAATAATAACATCTTTATTATTGCCTCTAGGGCATAATTCCAACAACTGTATGCTAGCTCCTCCTAGTTTCGGATGGATCCTGAAGACAGGCTGCTGAGCCAGATTCGAGTTGCGCCTGTCAGCTGCAGCGGAAGTCATTGTAGGGCGGTGTTCTTGTTACCGCCGTGCATCTTGACAGACGACAGGTGGTCGCTGAGCCAGGCTTTCGGGTCCTGCGTCCCATCAAACTTCGGGGTGTTCGAAGGGAGCTTGAAATTTCTCGGCATCCGCGCTCGCCGAACAGATCTGCTGAAGCATCGGGCTCCGCAAAGTTCTCCATCGTTATCCTCTTTGGATTCAGTTGAGCATGCGCGTTTGGCGCGTGCCTTGTCGACCTTGCGCTGAGCAAGGTTGCTTCGAGCGTCGTAGTCGCGACTGTGACGTCTTAGACTCTTGCATCGTTGATGTAGATCGTGCTCGTCTTCCTCTTCGTCGGATGAGGGCGTGGGGCTGCGGTTGAATCTGACCGCGGCTTTCTTTTTTGGCTCCGCAGGAGCCTCATCGTGGAGCGCAGCTCCGATGAGTCCGAGTCCGGCTAGTGCGGACTTGTGCATAGCCCTCTTCGGGTCCCCACCGGAGGTGGATGGGATGCGAGGTACGTGGTGGCTGCCATGATCGCAGCCTGGGGCGTCTTCGGCATGACGTTGTCGTTAACGTCGATCTCCATGAAGGACATGTTGAGGGTCCTGGTGACCTCGCGGCGTGCGGCGGGATCCATGTTATCTATGCGAGAGTGATGCTTGTTGGCATGATTGTCGTGCGAGCTTGAGCTGCCAGCGGCGGAGAGTGGAGCTCGCCGCGCGCTGGACTCCGAAGCTGCTTGCTTGCGTTTGTCAAGCTCCTCATGCTGTTTCACCTGCCTATTGTGCTCGGCGATGAGGAGCAGGTGATATGCCATCAGTAGGTCCCGTGAAGCATTCGCATGTAGGATCTTGTTTCCCGCCACGGCTTCGCGTGCCTGGCACCATCCATCCTTGTTGAGGTTGATCTTTTGATAGGCGTTGGCGTTGCCTTCGTTGGGCGGGAGGGATGGTTGCCTCTCGTTTCCTCCATTTCCACCCTATGGGTTGGGTGGTGGTACGTGGGCACCCGAACCTGGTGGTTGTTGTTCCACGTCGCTTTGGATGACCATGGTGCACTGATAGCGCCCGCGGATTGGATCGCTGCTGCCGCAGCTTTCGGATCTAGAACCGTAGGTTCCTTCGTCTGACGGAGGGCCGCACAGATCTGAGTTGTAGCTGCTGATGTCGTATGACTCGTCTATCAGGGCCGTTGTGCGTAGTACGCTGGGATGCGGGGCCCATGAAGCGGGCCTGATGAATGGCAATGGCACCCGCTCTGCGAGACGGAGAGTGCCGGTCTGTCCCACCTAGAAGCAGAAGCTCCCGAACAGAATCTCGAGCCCATCGCCTATGGGCTCGAAATCCTTCATGGTGGCTGGCGAGTGGGCGGTGAAGTCGAAAGCGCCAAAGATGAGGTGTCTCTCCGTTGCCGAGGAGTTGTAGATTGCTTTGGTTGCGACCGTCATGATCGCATAATCAGCACCCCCAGTTCCCACAAAGGGCGCCAATTGACGACGTTCGATCTCGTCAATGCCCATTGTTATGAGCTTGGGTTTTGGAGAAGATGGGGATGCCAGAGATTGCGTAACGGTTAACAGACAAGCAACACGGGGACACGAGGTTTACCCAGGTTTAGGCCCCTGGAGGGAAAACCCTACTCCTGCTTGTTTGCTCTTGATTACGGCGGAACCAAAAAGTATAGGGGTGCACAGATGCAATCTAGCATGGAAGTGTGTATGCGGTGAGAGATCTCCCTCCTCCTCGTGCCCTCCTAGCCTTTATATAGACAGACAGGTCCCGGGCATCAGGTCGAGTCGGTTACAAATTAGGGTTTTCCCCTTTGAATATTCTATCTACTCTAGTCTTGTTCTCCAAGGATCCGAAGACGTCATGGGCTTGGGCCACCCGAAAATCTCCACAGGCCACATACGTTCTTGTGGGCCTTCCTTGGGCTGGACCAGGTATGCTAATATCGTGCACCCGTAGGGTATAACCATGTCACCTGCTCGTCCTCGAGTAGGTAAGTGATAAAAAGAATAATTTTTTAGGTGACATGCACCATCAAAACCAATATCAAACTATTTGCAAGCATTAAAAGCTGGGATCAAAGAACTCTAAACATGTGCATGAAAGATGGAGTTCTAAAAATAAGACAAAGTAACTATGCATCCAACATGAAAGGCTACAAACAAAGATCTTGAATAACATGCATTGAAAAATGTTTGTTTGTTTCACATACAGAAAACATAGAATAGTGGCATTCATCTTGTCCCTCATAGAGTAGCAAATAGATGCATAGGACACCTTCAAATTTCACAAGGGTGACTAGAAACAAGTAGCACAAGAACAAGTAATATCACAATATGCATTAATCAATAAGTTTTGGGACACTACACACAGAATGACAACTATGCTCTCTTAAAGGTGCCTAAAGGTAGAAGGTGGAGACTCAATAATAGTGGAAGAAAGACCCTTTGTAAAGGGAAGCAGGGATTTCAAGTTTCAAAAAGAGCTTCCAAAAATTATGGTACTTGTTAGCTTTCAACCCTCATTGCCCCTATCTTAAGCATCTTGAAGTGATTAAGGTTAAAGTGAACAAACTATGGAGTATATGCTTGACAAAGTACAAGTTGGCAATCTCAAGTCCCTTGAATACGAGGGCCATACCTCATCGTACTCAACTTCAGTCACCTGTAAGTTCTTGTCATTGTAAGTACATGCATATCATAGAGAACCGCCAACGGTACCCCTTGCACATGGTGCAGGAGCTATCCCATAACCAAAATGACAAGGCAAACAGACAATGAGCATCTCGGCGATCTTTTTATTTACTATATGCATAGTTTTTTATTGAGGATGCTTCATAGATAGCTCACTATGGTGATGCTGCAAGTTTCCACCATGATTAGGCATGGCTTAGGCTAGCGGCCCATGCGTTTCTCTAACACAAAAATACTTACTCCATGGACTTACAAGTTCCCTCTTTATTTCACACCGGTGACATCCATAGACAAAAGAGCATGATATCAACTAAGTACAAAGTACAAGTGCAATGTTGAAAACGTTCCCCATGACAGCATGGTTCTGCTAATTCCAATGTATAAGTGCAAGCATATACAACATAGACGACACAGTGGTTCAAGTTTATTAGGGGCAAAGAATATAAAGTGTGTCATCAAGTTCGTGAGAGCTTTAATTACTAAGTTTTCACATAACAAAATAGTTTTTAATTGGAAGATAGCTGAAAACAAGAATATACTTGGAATGGTGTAACACACCATGCATAGGAGTTTATAGTGGACACTTGGGAATAACTGGGTTTCTTGGGAGTTGGAAGCATGAGTAGAGCTTACTCATACAAGTGGAGGCTAGCAAAAGACTGGAAGCAACCAACTAAGAGAGCAATAATGTTCATAATCATGCAGAGCGACAAAACATTACTAATCAAAGCATAGAGTGGTACTACAAGTCAAGGACTAAATGATCATAGAGGCTATGGTGACTTTTCATATTCATAACATGGTGTGAGCATGTGCCAAGTCAACCCAAACAAATCATCAAAGGAGAATACCACAATAATATGCTTTTGTATGCTAAAACAACGCATGATTCCTTCAAGGCACATTAAGCAATCCTAATTGTTTGGAACAAGTCATGATACAACAATAATCACTAAACATAAGGTCAAAACAACACCTAGCATGTCATGCTAAAGTGTAAGTCACAGTCAATGCAACCTCCCTTTTGTACCACTTAAGCATGAAACTTTCTACTCCTTTCCAACACCAAGCAACTTATTTGAAACAACTCACAAAGATAATAATCAATAAATACCAGTGAGATTGTCTCACAAATTCACAAAGAAGAACTAAAAAGTTCTAAGCTGAAAGCACAAGAAAACTAAGGCTAAACACAGTGCTAGCAAAAGAGAACACTCACAAACAATAAGAATGAAAACTAGAGTGTTCTAGGCAATGGAAACATAGTGTGCCTCTCTACAAAAGAAGTGTGGTGTAACCAACCAACTTAATCAAGCAAACTAAACAAATGAAAACCAAAAACGAAAACTAAGACGCTCCAAGAACAACACAACAATGCATGAAACAATAAAAACGAAGTGTCTAGAAAGACCTGAGATTTTGATGAAGAAGGGGATGCCTTGGGCATCCCCAAGATTTGACGCTTGTACCTCTTGGATATTTCTTGGGGTGACACCGGGGTGGAATCCCCAAGATTTATATTTTGTCCATTCTTCATCTCATTACATCATTCTTTCTCTACACCTGAAATTTTCCTTCATACAAAATTTCGCACAATCTTTATTAGAAACATTAGTGTATTCAAAAGATAATATACCTTTGGGTTTAGCTTTAGAACAGCAAAACTTTTTACTAAAAATACAAGTTACTGTATCAATTCCTTCAAAAAGCTCAATTTTCCAAAAAGAGAACTCAAAAAGGAATCAATAAGAAGCAAATGCAAATAATGGCAGAAATCTGTCAAAACAGACCAGCAGGTAGAAATCGATTTTTTCGAAAATCTTATGTTGCTCAAATAAAAAAATGTTGAACTAACAAAAGTTAGCTAACATACCGGGGGATTTATTCGTAAATTTTCAGCTCAATCCGACTTACAGAGACTCCTCATGAATTTTTATGGTGGAGGAAAGAAATCTGTTTCGGGACAGCAACTCTCCAAATTTTACTTCTCTCTCATTAGAGTTCATTCTTGGCATAAAAAGCAAACAAAAAGGATAAGGAGAGGTTATTATGAAGCAATAACTTCCAAGACTCAAGAAAACTCTTGGGTTATCTACCAAGAAGTACTTTTCTTTAACACCCTTAAGTTAGGCTTGATAGTTTGAAAAGATGCTCACATAAGAAATATGAATTGAAGTAAAAGAGAGCATCAAGAAGAAAATTCAAAACACATTTAAGTCTGACCCACTTCCTATGCATAGGAATCTTGTAAAGAAACAATTCATGAAAGCACAAAGCAACAAGCATAGGAAAGCAAAACAAGTGCAACTTCAAGATTTTCAACATAAAGAGGGAAACTTAACATTTTTGAGATGCATAAAACCATGTTTCCCTCTCTCATAATAACTTTTAGTAGCATCATGAATAAAATTAACAATATAACTATCACATAAAAAAATTATTATGAGCCACATGTATATAATAATTATTACTCTCCACATAAGCATGATCACTTTTATTAATTGTAGTGGGAGCAAATTCAACAAAATAGCTATCATTATTATTCTCATCACCATAATAATCATAAAATATAGGAGGCATATTGTAATCACAATAAATTTTCTCCTCAATAGTAGATGGACTGAAAATATCATACTCATCATTGTAATCATCATATATTGGAAGTTTGGTATCATCATAAGCAATAGAATAGCTATCTTCCAAAGCTGGGGAACTAAAAAGATCATTTTCATCAATACTATCTTACCCAAGCTTAGACTTTTCCATAGCATTAGCAATAATGGTGTACAAAGGATTCATACTAATAACATTGCTATTAGCATCCAAATAAAGCTCCATAGGTTTTTTAATTTTCTCTTCAAACACTTCATGTCCTAACTCAAGATAGATACTAGAAAGCTCTCTAATTTTTTTTTTGTTTTCCATTAAGCCTAACTAGTGAAAACAAGAAAAAAAAGAAAAAATTGCAGAATCTAAAGGAAATAACTTCGAGCACTCACACCGGAGGATGTGAGTACCTTTTACCTTACCTCCCCGGCAACGGCGCTAGAAAAGAGCTTGATGTCTACGCACTTCTATTCTTGTAGACAATTGTTGAGCCTCCAAGTGCAGAGGTTTGTAAAATAGCAGCAAGTTTCCCTTAAGTGGATTACCCAAGGTTTATCAAACTCAGGGAGGAAGTGGTCAAAGGTATCCCCTCCCAAGCAACCCTGCAATCAAGATACAAGAAGTCTCTTGTGTCCCCAACACACCCAATACACTTGTCAGGTGTATAGGTGCACTAGTTCGGCGAAGAGATAGTGAAATACAAGTGGTAACGGTGCCAGAAAATATCTTCTGACTTGTTGTTGATGTGGGGTAATGTGTGTGAGTGCCAGAAAATAGCTTGACGGTGAGGTAAAGACTAAAGGCAAAAGGATGGAAGCAAGCAAACATGCAACAGATCTAGATGCAAACGGTGTTTCAATGCTTAGAAACAAGTCCTAGGGATCATACTTTCACTAGTGAACACTCTCTCATATAAATATCCTCTCTTCATGATACTACTCTTAACTACTCTACGGTTGGACACTCTAATCCATGGTAGGGCTATAAAAGCACACCTCAAAGTCCGTCTTCCCCAATCTAGATAACCCCACAATGTCACCTTGAGCGCTAGATGGTTCCAATAAACACCACAATTTCATAGAGACATCCAACTCCAAATATAACTCATAACAAATATTCAATCTATCCAAAGTGCCACACACGGTATGCCCGCTGTCACTTTCACACACTTGGGGAAAAGCATAGATCTATTAAAGCACAAAGAGTATTTATGTAGACTCAAGCCTAAGTGCCACCATGGTGTGCACGCTGTCACTTTCACACACATGGGGAGAGCAGAGATCTAATGTAGCACTTGAGTAGCAAGGTAGATCTACTAGATTACAAAGCTCATGACCACAACATGATCATGCATAGAGGGAGAGATGAACACATAGCTACCGGTAGAGCCCTTAGCCTCGAAGGAGAACCACTCCCTCCTCATCATGGGAATCAGCAACGGTGATGGAGATGGTGGTGGAGATCGATGGGGATGGCTCCGGGGGCACTTCTCCGTCCCGGCAGGGTGCCGGAACAGAGACTTTCTGTCCTCCGAATCTCCCCTTCGGTGGCGGCGGCGCTTCAGAGGTTTTTGTGAAAGTATGATGGATTCTTTAGGGTTTTCTCCCCGGGGGCTTCTTATAGGCGAAGGAGGCAAGGTCGGTGGAGGGCCAGGGGTCCCACACCCCATGTGGGCGTGGCCTAGGTGGGCCCACGCCCACCTAGTAAGTGGCCATCCTGGTTTCCTCCCCCGTCTCGTCTTTGATTTTCTATATCGCTTAGGGAAAAATATGAACTTTGGCTTTTGTCCCGTCCAATTCCGAGAATATTGATTCTCTGTCTTTCTGAAACCAAAAACAGAAGAAAACAGACAACTGGCACTATGGCATCTTGTTAATAGGTTAGTTCCAGAAAAGATATAAAACCACCTCAAAGTGCAGACAAAACAAAGCAAAGTAGATACTAAACAAGCATGAAACATAAAAAATTATAGATACGTTTCCAACGTATCAGACCACGTCGGTTCATCCTGGCCGTGCTTCTCCTTCTTTCGGTGGTGGTGGTACGATGGTGGCTGTTCCGCACTGTCCTTCGCATGTTTTCGCGCCGGCAGACATGAGTCCCTCGGACTCTCCCTTGCTAGGCGGCTCTCAGGAGGTGTAGGGAACTTGTTCCTTTTGTATCGATACTAGCTATGTTATTTGGATGATAATCTAGCTATGATATTTGGATGATGATGTAGCTATGATATTTGGATGATGATATTATGTTTCTATCGATGTGTATGTGTTGTATGTGCATGGAATCTGGGGATATGCATGGGTTGTAGGAATTTTAAATATGCAGAAAACAAAACAAAAATAGAAAATATATAAAAAAACTGACAGCGTCTAGGAATGACCATATGGCACGGCTACCCTCCGGGGCCGACGGTTAAGCCGTTCGCGTAGTGGCAGGGCTGGCCCAGCGGGACAACATGGGCCGATGGTATTATCGTCAGCATAGTGGCGGGGCTGGCCCAACGGGGTAACATGGGCAACAGTATTACCGTCGGCGTAGACTCATCCCAGAAAAGCGAATCCGCGACAGGTGACCGGCCGGCCGATGGCATTTCCATAGGCGTATCGATCGCCAGACCTAACGGCAGCCACCCCGTATGTGGGTCCCACATGGGTGCGCCGACAGTGTATACATCCATGGCCTGGGTTAACCATCGGCATGCGAGTATACGCTGACGGCTATATGGGCTACGCCTATGGGACAAAGCGCCGACGGCAGGCGCTACCAAAAAGAGTAAACCATAGCCAGTTTTGCGGTAGCTACTAATCTCGTGGTATTTATATCCTTCTTCAGAAAGCCGTTTCGGAGTTATCTTGTAGAAGTGCAGGTACATATGTGTGAAGACATTGGCGTCGGTCTGACACATATTTACAGAAGAAAATCACTTAAACTTGATCCCAGAAAAAAATCACTTGATGTTTGATACTCCGTCAGAGTAGGAAAAGCTCATTGAAATTAAATAAACATCTGTCAGAGTTATTGCATACATGGATATAAAATGGCTACGACCATGGATATTTTTCTGTAAAATACAAATTTATATTCAGTTAAGAATACAAATTACAATATATTGGGTGTATGTACAAGACCCATGTATGACATACACGTACTTGTGTAATACAAACATCGTATTCTATCAATCATGACCAAGGCCGATGCCCTAGCTTGTACTAGTATCAACACACTGCACATTGCACATCACTTGCTATGCTAAGATGATGCTAAGTCCTTAGCCTCGAGACCGGAATGTCCTTGGTCATGTCGTCCTGAGACTCGACGAAGGCGACGACGACGGTGATATCGTCCTGCTTCCCGCCGGTGCAAGTCCGTCCATGTTCCCTGGCAGCGACGCTGAAGGGCGAGTCCTTGGAGGTGTCCATCGACGCGTTGCGCGCTTGCCCGGCCATGATGTCCGCCATGTGCTGCGGCGTGAAGTTGAACGCGGTTCCCATCTGCACTGTCCTCTCCAGCGTGGAGTCGAAGACGTTGTCGAAGAGGCCGTCCGATGCGACCACGAGCACGTCGCCTTCCTCCACGGCGACCTCGCCCACCGCCGCCTCGCTGACCTTGTAGCTGCGCTCGCCCGTGAAGAGCTGGAACGGGCAGTTGAAGTAGCGTTGCTGAGGCCGAAAGCGGTGGATCAGCTTGCCGTCGCGGAAGAGGGCGAAGCCGCTGTCGCCGATGTACGCCCACTTCAGCGCCTTGCCGGCGAGCGAGACGATGACGGCCGTGGACGCCCCCGGCGTGCCGGACGCGGCGGTGCGCTGGTACGCCCGGTCGAGGATCGTGTAGGGGCAGACGGGCTTGCGGAGGTCGGAGGCGGACACCTCGGAGAAGGCGTTCCCCATGAGCCCGCGCGAGAAGGCGGCCGCGTCCACGCCTGCCGAGCGGCATCCCCCGACGCCGTCCGCAACGCCGATCACGCCGGCCACCGCGTGGAAGAAGTGGGAGTCCTCGTCGTGATCTTGTAGGTAGCAGGAGGCGAAGTTCATCCTGAGCGGCGCCGCTGGAGTGTTCAGCTTCGGCCGCGCGCGCGGCTGCAGCTGCCGCGCCACGTAGGCGGCGTATCTGGCGACGTCCTCGCGGTCGTCGGCGGCGGAGCGCGGCAGGGTCCCGAAGTGGATGCCCACGGCGATCCGGTGGGCTTCGGGGGTCCGGGTGTAGACGTAGTCTAGTGTCTCGCGTATCTGCGGTGGCGCCTCCATTGCAGGGCTTCGATCGGCTTCTCCGGCGAGCGAGCTCGTTTTCGGTGCGCGTGACGTGAGTTCTTGGAGTTGGAGTCGGTCGTGGCGCGGAAAGGAAACGAGATGTGGGATGATGCCGTTGTAGGCGCTGGTATATGTAGATGCCACAGGTAAAACGACCTACCCAGCCTCGAACTCAAATCAGAGTCGGGCTTCGATTTGAATTTGACTCGGACTCGCCGCGCGCGCCCCGGGGAATCGATTTGAATTTGACTCGGACTCGATTGTTCGGAACTTCCCGTTCATGATCGTTCGAAGTAGTTCTCGTCTGTCAGCCATCTTGGTTCTGAACCTGTCGCTGCTACCGAACACCTTCAGTTAACCCGAAGTCTACAAGAATTTCGTTGCCACCACAATCCTTCTCACTCGTCTCCCCTCCGTCGTGTCGTGTCTCCGCGAGGTTCATACTAGAGATTCTTGGCAAAGAAGAACTACGGAATAATGGACTTGAACCAGGATGAGCAAGTGTCAAAGAAACACTCAGAGCGTGCGCTGTCAGTACCTCAATCACTGCACTAGAAAGCAATTTCTGAAAACTGAATGCTTTCTACTCTGTAAATTCAGCATTCCGTAGACCATCATCCATAGCCCAAAAGCCAGTATCTGACTGTCAGATGAAGATGATTCTTCTAGTAGTACATAGTATGACCTAGTGCTCTTATGCATACCACCTCGGCTGGAACAATCTTTGGCCCTGAGTGTCTCCACTGCATTCTATCTCTAGGTAGCATATATACCACGATCAGAAAGCTGGCCCGGCCACCTCTCTTTTTCGAAGAGGAAATGGGTTTTTCAACAAAGGAAGCATGAAGAGGAGATGGGTTTTTCAGTGTTCATTCTTCATAATGAGATGGAACTTCTCATTCGAGGGGGTGAACTCTCTGTTGTATAGCAGATTAGCAGTACATCACGGTGATTATTAGTTTTGATTGCCCTTGTTTTGCTCAGTTTAAAGTCTTAGTTGTTCAAACATGTGGGCAACTTATTTATAGAATTCATACCAGTTGATTCACACAAAACTGATTCAGAAAATTCATAGTGCCGCTGATCATAGAATTCATGCCAGTTGATTCACACAAAACTGGTCTATAGGTACGCAGGATTTTATTAATACAAACCCTGGAAAGAAAGGGAGTCTAATCCACGGATCTTTTTTCACTCCTTTTCTATACAATTAGTTTATGTTTGTTCTAAATTACAAAAGAGAACATAATATTTTTTTATTTTTGCAGGCCAATCGACTCTTTTGACTTTCAAATGAAATCCCTTTATCAATATACTGATTCTTTTACACACTCAATCTATAACCAAGAATGATTAGGATTTTTTTTAAAGGGTCTACTCGTAGGAAAATCCAACCTTTCCCCCCGCATCCGGTCACAGCAAACACGCTCACTGCCTAGAATGGACATGCTGAATTTCTTCAGAATACTGTGGCAAGTTTCTA
The DNA here is from genome assembly GCA_910589765.1 of Avena atlantica. Lineage (NCBI taxonomy): Eukaryota > Viridiplantae > Streptophyta > Magnoliopsida > Poales > Poaceae > Avena > Avena atlantica. The sequence goes on from OU342739.1 coordinate 496,661,948, forward strand.
GCACCGTAGCTCTTGCAGCAGCACGCCACCACTACTCGCTGCTTCAACCCCGCGCCCCTCGGCTCCGAGGGCGAGCAGTAGTGTCGCAACGGCGGGGTAGGCCAGTCCCACCCTAGGGGTCCTAGACATGGCGGCGGGGGGGTGGGCGGCGTTCAGGCCGTACGTGAAGCACTCTATCTGCGGCACCTTAATCGGCATCACCGTCTCCGACCAGTACATCTCCCTCGCCGCCGTCAAGGGCTCCTCCATGCAGCCCACCTTAGGCGACAGGACAGGTAAACTGCCCCTGGCCCCCTCCCCCGGTCCACATCCAGAACCGCCGCCGGATCTCTGACCGCCGCCCGCCCGCCCGTCAGGTGAATACGCGCTAGTGGAGCGGTCCTGCCTCGCCCGCTACGACTTCTCCCACGGCCAAGTCGTCACCTTCCGGTAAGCCTGCCTGCTCTGCGCCCTCAGCCAAGTCCATGGGCTGGATCTTGGTTCGTGATGCTGTTTTTTGCCTGCGTCTGTGCAGGTTGCCGGCGGACCACCGGACCACCGTGGTCAGTAGGCTCATCGGGTTGCCCGGCGACTGGATCAGTGTCCCGGAGACTGGGGAGATCCGGAAGATACCGGAGGGCCACTGCTGGGTTGAAGGGGACAACGGCACCGCCAGCTGGGACTCGAGACATTTTGGCCCTGTAAGAAAATTTTTTTTTTCTGAGAGCGTAAGAAATTATATTTCTCCCGTATAAACCAAGCCAATATGAAGGCACTCCATTGTTCTGAGTTCTTTTTTTTTTATCTCAGAGTGCATTTGTTAACTTGCATTGATAACTTATGCATCCTTGCATTCGTGTGTTTACAGTATACATATTGCATTAGCTCCATCAAACAACCGCCTAATCGAGCTAAGAAGAGCGGCAGTTCGTACTTGTCTTGGTGCTATTTTTTATGCTGCTATGGTGTTGTGTTCACTTGGTTACTGTCACCGTTGATGAACTACAGTCCATCTGCATTTTGAAGTTAGTTAAAATCCAGAATACTGATTTGTCTTTTAATATTTTTGTTTATAAAAAGTAGCAGTGTTGCTAACATTTTTGTGGCTGATCTTGAGTCAGACAAATGATTCATGGCTTGTGGATCAAACTATTGGTGGAAAAGTAGAGCAGATAACGTATTTGTGTATCCCATACTAGCAAATGGTGTATATCTGTTCTATAATAATTGTTAATTTCATTACTCGGGTTGTTATAGATAAAAACTGTCTCATTTATATCTTACGCTTCATTTTTATCTTAAAATGCATTTGATGTATATGCCCATGATTAGTCGGAGCACACCAATACAACGATATATCTTTAGGCATCCTTGCATTCCATGTGTTTGTATAATACAGATTCTGTTTGTTCCGTTGAACAAGCGCTTAAACGAATAGAGGAATGCTAAGCAGAGCAGGAGTACACAGTTTGTCTTGGAGCCTTCCGCTATGATGCCATTTTTTCATTTGGCTATTGTCACCATTCATGAACTGCAGTCAGAGTCAGTCTTCAGTCTGTAGTTAGTTCGAATCCAGAAGACTGATATCTCCCTTTCTGTACTCTTGGCTGAAAAGATACCGGTATGCCATGGCAATTTAAGTGCTAAGTTGTGTGTGACAGCACCCGTAACTCATGTACTGCTTGTGTTTTGCATTGATGTTTTTCTGTCCGATGTATGAGACTTCGGTAGAACATGGAGAATACCTCAAATCGGTATCACCAATGCCTCCTGACTATTCAATATTTAAGCATTCACCGATTTGATCTGGCGATTTACACAAAAGATCTGGCGACACCAAACGTGTTTAAACACGCGTGACTTGTCTCCACACCTTTGCGGAATGAATTTCTGTCTTTATATATCTTCTTTTTTACCCTGTTATTTGCAGGTGCCTCTTGGTCTGGTGCGGGGGAGGGTGACGCACGTGGTGTGGCCGCCTCACAAGATCGGCCGGGTCGATAAGAGGATGCCAGAAGGAAGGGTCATGCCGCAGCAGCGACACGTTTAGTCTCTCTTCCTTTGGTTCCACTGTTAGGACATGTAACATAAATGGCAGAAGCCTCTCAGCTCGCGAAGTGAGTGTCTGAGTATGATGAACTCCCTTGATGATCTCGCACTCGGTCTGTCAGGCCACTGTCGGCATCTGACTGTCGATGAATCTTGTAGGACTCCTACATAGTAGTATGACCTAGTGCTCTGTTCCATACATAACACCTCAGCTGGAACAATCTTTGGCCTTGAGTGTCTCAGACAGCATTCTACCTTGAACACCATGATATGAGGCTGGCCCGGACACTTGTCTTTTTTGAAGAAACAGATCCTCAACATAGAAAACACACACCAAGAACATAAATAAAGACAGTAAGACCAGGTGTCAAAACTCTTGTCGTAGCAATCAGCCACTTGTTCAGGTCATATGTAACACGTGCAACTTGCTTCCTAAAACACAACCATCTGTTTTGAAACAGGTCCTAAGAAAGTTCTTTATCACCGCCGTCTTGACCCCCAAGAACTGCTCCGCTCACTTGAAGCACTTGGCGTCCAGCAAGGCCTGCCCCTCGAACGGCTCAAGGTCCTCGATCATGGCGTTGACGCGCTCCTTCTGGGCCTCATCAGAGATGTCCACCTTGGTCCACTCGTAGAGCTCCATGTCGTAAACCTCTTCCATGACGAACTTGGGGATTTCCTGGCCGCGGAAGAGCCACAGTCCCTTGAGCTTGAATGGCGCCTCGGAACCAATCACGAGCATCTTGCCGAAAGCATACTTGCGGCAGAGATCCATCCTCTGGAGGAACCCGCCAACCTTGTTCATGGTCACGTATGACACGGTGTTCTCTTCTTGGTACTTGTACTCACAGAACCACAGAGAGTAACCCTCTGGATCATACATGTCCCAGAAACCTGACACAGGCAATGTATATATGAGTTTCAATTCATTTGAGGATGACGGTTAAGAAATGAACATACTTTTGAATTATCTTGATTCGATTGCGAAAACAAAAGTTGAAAAAATAGATTCACGCCATTATATTCTGAAATGTAAGCTGACCTAATGTTATAAAGGAGTACATAAAGTCTCAAGTGATTCTAGTCTCAGTTCATAACAAGGACAGTAAGTTAATATGCCACAATTAGACAGATTAGAAAGAAAAACTGCTATCCTGATGCACCAAGTAGAATTGGTTAAAGCTTAATTGCATGACTCAGGAGTTGCAAGAGGCCGTAATAGAATGTTATGTAAGCAGAAACATGAACAATTTTATAGCTAACAGTGGTTGGTTATATACTTATATTGCTAGATTGCACTACTTGATGATTCAAGGTATGTTTTAGCGATTAACCACCACTTAGAATCTGTTGGCGCTGCAATTAAAGCCAGAAGCGATAATGCAAGAGAGCCAAATCTTTCCTATCCAAAAAACCACTAGCACATATCAATGGAATCGGGGTTTAGGTGTCGGCAGATCTGGTAGGCGTAATTTGGAGCTAACCGGAGGTACAAAATCCATGGATCACTAACATATACTCCCTCTGTTTCAAAATATAAGATGTTTTATCTTTGTGAATCAAATGTATCTAGACTACTTTTAGTATATAGGTTCACTCATATTTAGAGTGAATCTATACACTAAAACTGGTCTAGATACATTCTTTTCACAAACCTAAAACATCTTATATTTTGAAACGGAGGGAGTAGAAGAATTCTACAAGGAAATGATACCTTTAATGGCAACCTCATGGAAATTGCTCTTTGTGTTTGAGTATAGCCTCTTCCAATCATCAAGAACCATCTTGCTTGGTGGCAGTAGATCAAGGAGATTTTTGGGCTTTGGCTTTGGTGCCTCTTCCTCTGGTTCCTCAACCACTGGTTTTGGGGTCTCCTTTGGAGCCGCTTTCTTAGCCTCCTTCGGAGCCGCTTTCTTGACCTCATTTGGTTTAGCAGGAGCAGCATTTCTGCGAATAGCAGGCACAGCCTCTGCCTGCTTGACATCACCAATGATCTTCTTGAAGTTAGGCTGGTTAACCATGGTCCAGAAGTACCTCTCAACATGAGGGAACTGAGATGTGAAGTCCTTGTTCAGTATCCCAGCAAAACCAGAGTAGAGGTTGCATGTCATCACGATATCAGCTAGAGTGACAGAATCTCCAACAAGGAATGTGTATGAAGCCAGGTATGTGTTCAAAGCACCAAGCGACCTCTTCAATCCAGCAATGCTAATTTCCTCAGACTGTATACACATAAAAATCAGAACCTTGCAGCTCACCGATGCTCAGATACAGAGTATTCTGATATACCAACTCAACAACTTACCGCAGGAACAAAAGGCATGAAACCAAGCCTTGGGTACAGCCACCTTGCAATATTGGAATCTACCTCTGTGGTAGCGAAGTCTATCCATTGCTCCACACGTCCCTGCAAGAAACATTAACAGGTAAGCACTAAAACCTGCTGAGCTATGATACTAGAGTACTTGATAGATCACTCACGTATTGGATAAGAGAATCCCCGAAAAGAAGATTGTCACCCTTGTAACGAGCAACTTCAAGAACAAAGAAGAACAGTGATTAACTTAGTAAGTGCAAAGTCAGGTAAAAATTTAAATCGGGTGAAACAGAATATATACCATAGCGTGCAATAGCATTGCTCTCAAAAACAGCACCATCAGGCGTCTCAAGAACAGGAACCTACAAAGAACTATATATTAGTCCTTGATTCACTGCATCAAACTAACTTGTAAACTTAATTAGCATACCTTCCCGAGGGGATTCATCTTGATAAATTCAGGGGTTTTGTTAGTGACCCCCATCTCAAAGTTCTTGGCCAGCAGAACCTTGACCCCACAGTACTCTGCAGCAATAAGTGCCTTGAAGGCATTCTTGTTGCCGTCTCCCGAGTGCAAAATCTATGCAAATAAAACATAGTAAGATAAATATATTCAGAACAGTGGAAAAACGTGTGTACCTACATATAAAGAAACTAGAATATCCGCAAGCTGAGCAACTAACAAAGTGAATAAAGCAAGCAGCTTCAGGAACAGATGAATGGGATTGTGAATCTGCTTATTAACATTAATCTTTCTGATGAGGAATATAAACCTTTCTGGAAGTTTTCAAGAAATGGAGGGTTCACTGTCAAATCAATGTACAAGTTTTTGTGCAGTTCTGGGCCTGACAGATCCTTCAGGCACCTTTGGAAAGCTAAGATTCCTTTGAAGGTTAAAATCTGGCTTTGGTTGATTTGGCATAATGCCATTGCAACTAAAGACAATATGATTAAGAGGCAGTGGGTTGGTAACCCAAGATGCTAGTTTTTTGATGATATTGAGACTATTCATCATCTATTCTTCCTGTGTCCTGCAGCTAGATATGTGTGGAGTGCTGTTGCCAGGTCCATTGGTGCTCCGGATAGACCTGCCTCGTTTTCACAATTCTTCTGGTGGTTTCCTAGATTCCTTCAGGTTTCCAGGAATATTCAAATTGCAGGAATTGCTGGGCTATTTGGAAAATGCGTAATAAAGCTTGCGTTGATGGAAGTTGATTAATTCCCCTGCTGAACTGATTTGTTACTCTACTATGTTTATGAACTATTGGGCAGTTGCTCACGCCTCCGAGGATCGTGCTGCTCTGCGTGCCGGTGCTCAGGCTCTGATGGATGTTGCTACAGGGAGGATGGGTGATGCTGCTCCAGGTGTGGCAACTGGTGCTCAATCGACAAGGATGATCACTGATGGGAGGAGTCCTGATAACCAAAATGATGGTGTCTAAATCCTGTAGTGTTGGAGCGGTTGATTATCTTGTTCTTTGCTGGTGGTGCTTTTTGATGTTGTTCTGGCTATGGGCGACCCTGTGTGTGGCTCATTTGACGCAGAACTTCCCTGTTAGTGTGTTGTTGCTAGCAGTAGGCGGCATTTCCTTTTAAGACTCCTAGCTTTAGTTTCTGGATATTCTGCTGCCGCAGGATACGTGGATCTGGTCTGTGTATTCCGTTATTCTGATGAGTAATGGAATTCGGCCCCCCTTTTCGGATGGGTTGAGTGGGAAAAAAGAATAAAGCAAGCAGATATGCATTGATCTCTCTCAGGCACACAAAAGAAACAGCTCCCTAAATTGAGACCGCCCTAAATTCATTCCAACGTGGCCAAGGTACAGCAACTCAAAAGATGGAGAATTCGAAAATTCAGAAATAGCTGGCGTATACTGGAGACCTAACAAATCAATACTACTTGGACGACAGTGTCAAAGTGAGTAATTGGCCCATCGGTCCAGCATACTTGGATCAGAACACCGTAGCCAAGCAACCCTAGAACTACATCCATCAGAGACCTACGACCCGCGTCGAGCAACAGAGCAAACCAATCGCACATCACGCCCCGAGCTACGCAGCAGTAAACAAGCAACAACGAAATCTAACGAAGCGGGATGGAACTCACGAGCGCCGCCATGTCGGCAGGAGCTGCTGGCTTTCGCCCGATTCCCCGCAAATCTGCACAAAAGCAAAACGAAACACCGCAGGAAACTGTGAGCTCGGCTAGAATTGCAACGGACGGACGGCGGGAAGAGGGGTGCGGAGATTGGGATCTTACAACGAGTGCGAATCGAGACGTGATCGGCGGAATCAGCAGCGAAAACCCCAGGAGCAAACGGTGGGGGAGGCGGGCAGAGAGGGGTTTTACAAGGACAGGTCGGGAGTCAGGAGCAGTGGGGGACTTGAACAGGACCGACTAGCGGCGATGGCAAAACGTCACTCGCACGGAAACTAACCCCGTGGGTACCAAGTAAAAGCTTTTATTTTTTTTGTATAAAATTATATAAGAGTAGTATTAGAAAAATAATGTTATGCAAATATGTAAAATGGGATGTAAGACAAAACCAAATCATGTGTGGTATACTGTGTCACTAATCACTGATCCTAAAAATTGATACTCCGTCCGTCTCAAATTAGATGTCTTAGATGTATCTTGACACTTTTTAGTGTAGAATACATGCTAGAAAAATCTTTGATATCTAATTTGATACCAAGAAAGTATTTAAAATAGTAGTAGAAAAGCTGACCAACATATTGTGCTTTTTCATACATAACTTCTACTCCCTTTGTCTTTACTACTCCGGTACTCCCTTCGTCCTAAAATAAATGATTTAGATTTGTAAAGATTCATATATTAAACATATTTTAATGTAAAGACATATACGAATTTAGATATCAAGTCACTTATTTAGTAGATAGTATTTTAAATGGTGGTAAGGCTTACCAACATACTGTGCTTTTTCATAACTTCTACTCCTTTCATTTTCAAATTATAAGATGTTTTTCATAACTTCTACACCTTCCATTTTCAAATTATAAGATGTTTTAGGTTTTTCTGAAACTATATAGGCATCTTTTAGTTTGTTGGTTCAAGGGAGTATCTTTCAAATACAGTAGTTTTCACTGGCTTCTATTATAACTTGGTTTCCGAGTGTCTGACTAGTTATCCTCTGATTTTTCTTTGAATTATAAGATGTGAGGTACAACTACATAGGGAGATAGATAGGGATGGAATTCAAGCCAAGTCGAGCAAGCTTGACTTACTCGCTCAACTAATGAGCTAGCTCAGCTCACAGAACAAGCTTGACTCGTAAACTCGCAAGTATCTCGTTTACAAAGCCCTATACACCGAGTAGCAAACAATACTGTCACAGCTGATGTATCTCGTTAGCGCTTACGTGTCAAAGTGTGACGTGTGTGTCACGTCGTGGGTGTCGCATTGTCGAGTGGACCCTTGGGCCGATGCGGCGTGGGGTACTTAAACCCAAGTCCTGTAACGAGATAGCTATGCGAGTAATGAGAAAGAACAAAACTCTATCTAACCTCTCTCTCTCTGTTTGAAATTTCTTACCCCTTCCTCACGAAAGCATCCAATCCTCTTTCTGGCAATCATACCAGATCGAGGTGCTACAATTTGGTATCAGATTCACCGATCGCGGGGCGTGTTTCACGGGTTCGACAGGTTCGGAAGGCTGTCTTCGGATCGCTCTCTCGGTAATATCCTCATCCCCGCGGCGGCGCAGTCTCCCAATTCACCGCCGTCGTGCCGTAAAATTCCGGGGACCGGTTGGCACCGGTGGGTGAGGAGTTCATCATGGCTCCGACCAAAGCTTCTCCGCAAACACAGGCAAGCAGTGGATCTGCTTCATGGCACGCAGCAAGGGCGTCAGCATCCGATCCTCTTTCTGGCAATCATACCAGATCGAGGTGGTACAAATACCACATATTACAAAAACTAGTAATTCCCCTACTAATTTAGGACTATATAGGAGTCTAAAAGTGACATCCCACTTATGCATCCCTAAGGTGTTCACCAAACTGTCCACACATGGTATTAACCGTGACAGAACAAGCCCTATACCCCGAGATAGGGGTTGGGATGTTCTAAAGTGAGAAAGAAGTATAGTGAACAATACTACTACAGAATACCAGCAACAATATCAGCAGAGACAGAAACATCAGATGGTTCAATCTGCTGGAAGACACAGATGCATAAAACCTCATAGCATAGCGATAGATAGACTCATGACCTAGCACAAAAATTGATCTGTTCACCAGGTAAAATAGGCATTAAGTAACAAGCAAACTCATCCAAAAAAAGACATCAACTGTTTCAACACTGAATGCATGTCCTACATAGTTCTTTGTCACCGCAGTCATCATGGCAAGCACTGCTCCACTCACTTGAAGCACTTCGCGTCCAGCAAGGCCTGACCCTCGAATGGCTCAAGGTCCTCGATCATGGCCTCCACGCGCTCCTTCTGGGCCGGGTCAGAGATGTCGGCCTTGGTCCACTCGTAGAGCTCCATGTCGTAGACCTCATCCATGACAAACTTGGGGATCTCCTGACCACGGAAGAGCCACAGTCCCTTGAGCTTGAAGGGTGGCTCAGAACCAATCACAAGCATCTTGCCAAAAGCATACTTGCGGCACAGATCCATCCTCTGGAGGAACCCGCCAACCTTGTTCATGGTCACAAATGACACCATGTTCTCCTCTTGGTACTTGTACTCACAGAACCACAGAGAGTAACCCTCTGGGTCATACATGTTCCAGAAACCTGAAACACATTGCATACTATGAGTTCCGGTTCATGTCAGGGACAGGGTTATAAAAATGAACAGAAATGATTTCCTAAATTATTTCTTGGATTTTCCCAAGAGAAGGTTGACTAATAGGCTAACATGATCGTATTCTGATATTGTATAAGCTCACATTATATATACCCACTACTCAGAAAACAAAACTGTTGTCATCCGTGCATACCTTGGATGAAGCTGAATTTTAAATAGACAGATATCAAGGACATAATACCACAACTACATTAAAATTCAGGAAACAAAACCATAATCCCAAGTGAGACTAAGATGAAGTTGAATTTTAATTAGAAAGAAACATGAGGGAATGGACTAATTAGCCCTTTACACCAATTAGTGGTGACTGAACGAATTTGTAGCTACCAATGATTTACTAGATTATGAAATCCACATATCAGGCTTCTAAACAATCAACAATCTTCACAGATAGAAGTTGAAGCAGATAACTAACATACAAAATATGAGATTTTGTTAAGAAGAAGTAATACCTTTAATGGCAACCTCATGGAAGTTGCTCTTGGTGTTTGAGTACAGCCTCTTCCAGTCATCAAGCACCATCTTGCTCGGTGGCAGCAGATCAAGGGGATTTTTGGGCTTCGGCTTTGGTGCCTCTTCCTCTGGTGCCTCAACCACTGGCTTTGGGGCCTCCTTGGGAGCCTCTTTCTTGACCTCCTTTGGTTTAGCAGGAGCAGCAGCCTTCTTCTGAACAGGAGGAACAGCATCCGCCTGCTTGACCTCACCAATGACCTTCTTGAAGTTAGGCTGGTTAACCATTGTCCAGAAGTACCTCTCAACATGAGGGAACTCGGATGTGAATGTCTTGGTCAAGAGGCGCGCAAAACCATGGTAGAGGTTGCATGTCATGACGATATCCGCCAGAGTGACAGAATGCCCAACAAGGAATGTGTTTGAGGCCAGGTGTGTGTTCAAAGCATCAAGCGCCCTCTTCAATCCAGCAATGCCAATTTCCTCAGCCTGTAATGGTGAACATTAGAACCTTGCAGCATACCAATGCTCATATAGCTGATATACAAATCCCAGTACTTACCGCAGGAATGTATGGCACAAACCCCAGCCTTGGGTACAGCCACTTTGCAATATTGGAATCAACCTCTGTGGCAGCAAAGTCCATCCATTGCTCTACATGTGCCTGCAAGAATGATTAGAAGGTCATTACTAAAACTTGCTGCGCTATAATGATACAAGTTCTGGATAAATCGCTCACATATTCGATAAGAGAGCTGCCGTAAAGGAAGTTGTCACCCTTTGAGCGAGCAACTGAAAGAAGAAAGGACAACATTGGTTAATTGAGACAGTATAGAGTCAGTAGGGTTGAATCCAAAGATGTTAACAGTATATACCATAGCGTGCAATAGCATTGCTCTCAAAAACAGCACCATCAGGAGTCTCAAGAACAGGAACCTACAAAAAAATATTAGCTCCAGAGTCTCTGTCTTTGGTCAGCTCAAAAAATTGTGAACTTAAATTAGTGTACCTTCCCGAGGGGATTCATCTTGATAAATTCAGGGGTTTTGTTCGAGACACCCATCTGGAAGTCCTTGGCCAGCTCAACCTTGACCCCACAGTACTCGGCAGCAATAAGTCCCTTGAAGGCATTCTTGTTGCCACTGCCCGAATGCAGAACCTATGTAAACAAGACAAGACATATTCAGAACAACGGAAAATCATCTGTATCTGCAAATAGAGTAACCAGAACATACATGCAATCAGAACAACCTTATGTACACCAACAGGCTAAGCAAAATAAATGAACCAGATGCACTAATCTGACATATCCTGGAGACCTAACAAGCTTGCGCACGGTCATACACAAATCTACACGACACTGACAGAATAACAAGCGAGTAAATAGGCCACCGTTCCGGTGCGAGCTATCAAATAAATATACAGATCAGAACCCTCTAAATCCCACATCTGGGACCGACGAACTGCAAGCAGCAGAGACGCTATACAGACAAGGCATACGACCCGAGCATCAGACCAAGCTAACCACAAATCGCGCGCCTTCCAAATCGGAGCAGCTACCACATCACCATCTACTCGCAGGCAACACGAGCTACGCAAACATACATAAGCAACAACGTAATCTACAAAGCGAGATGAAACTCACGAGCGCCATGCCGGCAGGAGCTGCTGGCTTCGCCCGACCCAAATCTCAGATCTGCACGAAAGCAAAAAGGAAACGGTGAGCTTCGAGTAGGATTACAACGAAGAAATAGCGAGAGAAGGTAGAATTCTAGGGGACGGAAGCTTGGGATCTTACAGCTCGCGTGGATCGAGACGAGATCGCGGAAGCAGCGGCGAAAACCCCAGGAGCCGAGGGTGGAAGAGGCAGGGAGGGGTTTACAAAGGGAGAGATGTGCGGATTTATGGCGGCGCTGGGAGTGGGGAGGGGAGAGGAACTCGCGGCTATCTAGGGTTGCGGCACGGAGGGCCCAGATGGCGCGGGCGGAGGGGCCTGGACGGACGAGATTATTCGGGGAATGAGGCGGATGAGCGTGTGGCTTTTGTTTTGGTTGTGACTCCTTGAATTTTCTTGAAATTGACATCAGGCGAATACAGGGTCAATCCTGTAATTCGGAATTACTTGCACGAACAGTGCCCGCCACGGTAAATAAACGGGTGCTCAAGGGTCACGTCATCTCAAAAGAAAAAATCACAAAAGAAAGAGTATCATGGAATTGTGCGCCATGAATGGGAAAAGCCAAAATAAGATTATGCCAAACTGAACGCTGATGCAGCGGTTGATGCTAACAAAGGATCTGTTGCTACTGACACCATTTTAAGAGATAATCAAGGCTTTTTCATTACTGGTAGTTGTGCCATGCTCCCATTTGTAGAGGATGCACCTATAACAGAGGCGACAGCTCTCCGAGATGGGATGATCCTAGCTGAATCCATGGGCTGCAACAGACTTATCATTAATTCACATTGTATTGAGGTAGTAGAGACTATGAAATGAGGAGGATCTACTTATGGCCCTACAGCTGCTATTTATGAGGATTGTATCTTTCTATGTAGGGAGTTTTTAGATGTTGTCTTTGAACACTGTCCTAGGGAAGCAAACAATGCTGCTCACACCATTGCTAGTAGAGTTGAGGATCCTGATCCGATTGTTTGGAAGGATGATCCTCCAGGGTTTTTAGTTGGTGTAATTGCAAACGACAGTGTTCCAAAAACTAATATAAAGAGCCGTGATGGCTTTAAAAAAACGCATTGCGTGACGGATGCTCTATCTCTCCACGTCCTGAAGTGCTATGGTATTTTCAACTTCGAAGACATGGCTTGCGAAAAATATCGAACTAGATATGACTGTAGCCCTAGAATTAAATCATTTGTTATGGATTGTATTTTTGGCTACTATTTATGGATGAATTTCTCTATCTTTTACCGCTCTATGTGTGAATTGAATTCCTACTAACATTTCATAGCATTGCAGCATTTTATACATTCTTCGTTGTCCATTCTGTTTTTTTATTTTAAGCTTTTTATGACATTTTTGTTACATTGTAGTTACAGCATCTCCAGCGGTCGCTATAAACAACACCCGTGTTATAATAACTGCCGATTTAGCATGCCGACGTAAAAATTGCGCGCTTCAGCAGGCATTGTATAGTTGGTTGTGTTGTAAAAAAATCCACGCGATGCGTTTCGCCCTATCCGCTGCGGGATATTTTCAGTGTGGACTGACGCACGCGGCATCGCTCTCTCTCTCTCTCTCTAGCGCGCGCGAAGGACCAACTGCCTGCTCTGGAAATTCACCCTCCCGCGCTCACAACCTCGACCGCCGTCTCTCCCCACCCACCGCGCGGTCGTCGGCGGCATTCCCGCGATGGACAAGCCTCATGGGACGCCGCCGACCCATCTCTACTCAAATCCCCCAAGTGCAGCCACCGGTGAAGGATTTCCGCAGCCATCCGCGCCAAAACCTAGCGGAGTTGCCGTCGTAGGGAGCAATTCGACAGCCGATCGTGTCCTCTTCATGCCACCGCGACCGCCGCACCCCAGCAGAGTGCAGTTGCCACAGCCAGCGCCGAAGGGAAAGGTCGCAGGCGCCAAGCGGTCGGCTGCGGCGGCTGCTCTCCGAAAAAACGCCAAGAAGCCAATGAAGAAGATGACTGCGCAGATATCGGTGCTCGGGGAGCCCAACAAGCGTCCCAAGCTGCACCGACCGCGCCACATGGTCCATCGGCAACGAGGGCGCCTTCCACCGCTGCAGCTGCGACCGACGCGCTCCAGGTGCTCGACACAATGCCACAAGGTATATGTGTCTCTTATTTACTGTTTTATTAACATACATGAAGATTTACATTGATTTTGACTTGGTTCATTCAATTTGATGAGGAGAAAAGAGCTCTCTTATTTACTGTTTCTCCAATACCTCCTTCAAGTGATCAAACCAACAAAGATTCAACGACGCATACCAATACCACCGTCGAAGATTCTAATGGAGAAAATGATGGTGTCGACAGTTGAGATGTGTTTGTGTGAGGCATGGATGTTGTGAACTTGGTTATATGTGGTGTTGAACTTCGTTGTCCTTTGCATTGAACTATATGATGCATTTGAAATATGATATTTTGGATGCCATGAGGAGTTTCCAATCATTTATTGTTGAATTTTCTTTGATCTTGTTGAACATGTATAGCTGTATGGATGTTGTTTGCGTCGGCGCCGCAAGCTATAATTTGCAGTGCCTGGTGGGGGGCCTTGTTTCAACCACTACGCGCGCGGTAAAATACATCGTCTGGTGGAGCTGTCGCCCACATCTCACGCTCTATCCGGATGCAGCGCGAATTTACAACGCGAATTTATCGCGCTGCTACTAGAGATGCTCTTAGTAGTTTGATATTTTCTCATATTATGCATGAATGTCAAGCTAGTATGCATGGCACGGAGCATGTTTTCATCTTTGTCCTTAGTCTATTTAAGTTTGGAGACATAGTGTTGTGGAAAACCAGCGTTGATTTCAATCTGATTTGAGATGGCATACACTTAACGTCATCCAAAAACTACCTAGCGGAAATAATGTATGGCTTCAGCAGCACTGTGTACTGAGTCATGGACCACTGCTCGTGAAAGAAGACATGTGCATCCACCATATATGGAGAAAAGATGTTCTAAACCTAAGACAAGTCATGAGTGCTCTCATCACACAAATAGGGCAAGTACTAGCTGGTTTCATCAAGCATGTAGGACAATCTATGCGCTCTTGACCCAAAAAATGTAACACCAACATCAACATGCAGACATCGAACTTTTATGTGAAAAACGCTTAACTTGAGGAGAGACACACTGAGCTAAAGCCACCCCAAAAAATCTACTATTAACAAGAGTGGGATAGAACAAGTTCTTCTCTAGTGAGCAATAAAGGCTATCGTACATAAAGATGGCACATGTCTTGGATAGCAACAAGATTGGGGCACAAGAGTTAGTGATTGGATCAATCTCATAAAAATGGCACAAGAGTTAGTGATTGGATCAATCTCATAAATATTATAGAATATCAACTTGAAGAAGACAAGATAGTGGATATGGACTTCACAATCTTTTGGGTTACACTTGTTGCTTGATGACATGCTTCTTCCTTCAATTTTCTTCAATGAAGGTTAACCTGATATTCTTGTCACTCTACCTAGTGGTGGCTTGATGAGAGCCTTAACATCCCCATTCCTTAACGTGCAAAGTACAAAGTTCCCTAGGCATATAACCATAATGGTTGGTAGGCTCTTTGATAACCCCCAAGTGCAGGGGATCACCGTAATACCTCTCAATGCGGAAGTAAGATATCGATCTGCAGGAGCAAGAAAGAAAAGTTGTCTATTCTCTACAACTAAAGTATCACAAGTTTTAGTTGATTATACACTAAACAAGTATTAAGGAATAAGATGGTTGTTTTATTGGTTGGAAGTTTAATGTAACAAAACAAGAATATAAAAAGTGCCCCAATCCTCTTCAATGCAAGAGGACAAGACAAGGGTTTTCTTTTATAGGAACAATGGACATGGGTTCACTTAATCCTCTCTTCTATATCTATGGTGATTATCATGTTATGGATAGTAAAGGTACACACAATTGCAATCTTTTAATGATAATTTTTGTGGTGGCTACATGTCGTAAAACACATAGGTGCAATAAGTACTCCTTTGTGTTGCTAGGTCACTCTTGCAATAAGGCTAGCATTTGGTTTGTGTCACGCCACACATCATACTTCTCCCTTTTACCCCTAGATAAAGGATATTGGGTTGCATTGCTGCCACTCAATACATATGTTGTTGTCACTCGGTTATCCATTACCTACATACATCATACTTCTTAATGGAAAACATTCTAAACACTAGTGCAATGATTCATATGGTGTGATATGTTGTTAGTATTATCACATCTCTCTCATTTACCCGCATTTAGTGGTGTCAATCACCTCATGATATGGATAAACAAGGCATTATGTATAGATCTAAACCATTATATGCATCATAGAATATTCCCAAAGTATGACAAACCATATAAGATCCAACACAATGGTAAATGAATAACAATTACTATCTCATAACACAGTATCCACCATAGGAATTACATAGATCGATCTATACTCATACAAGGCACATCATATGAACTTTAACAATGATCATACATAGAGAGATTAGATCAAGTTACCACCATAAACCCAAAGTACAGGGGGTGGACTACTCCCCTCTCATCGTGGAGAGTGACGAGGAGGCGTTGGTGAAGGAGGAGATGCGGCCGGAGGTGATTCCGGCAGCGGTTCCCCCTCCAATCTTCCTCCAAGCGACGGCCTATTTGCTCTCTATTACTTGGTTTTTGATCTCCTCCTCATGCTTCTCGAGAAAGGCCGCCAGGGGGTATATATAGATGGTTTTAGGTCAAAACGAAGCGACTGGCGGTGGAATCGATGGCATCAGAGTTTCGACGGCTGAGATAGCCCCAGTGGCACGCCCTCTAGTATATTGGCTCCCCCTTGGGATATACTTTACCTCGTTGGATTCATATGGAAATTATCTAATAGCTCCCGTTGACCTAGCTCCGTTTTGAGTTCTATAGCTCCTGGAAAGTCAAAAACACTCAGGAGGCCAGAAAAAGTTAGAACCAAAAGAGAGGGAATTGTTTAGAAATCCCCAAAATCAATGTAAAACATGGATCTAACATTATATATGTTGCAAATATGTGGATAAACATGTTAACAAACTACAAAGTTCATGTATGCATTTTACATGCATCAATATCTGCAAGCTTAACCTATGCTCGTCCTCGAGCATGAAGGCGATAAAAACTAAACATGGACATTGGAGTTTGTTACTTTTGCTTCCTTCATTATCATGTAAAGTTGATAGGATCAATTCCTTTCAATGAAACATAATATGCAAGTGTACTATCAAGTTGTATATTTTACACATCTATAAATATGTTAAACAATAAGTAATGGTGTGATAAAACAAATGATGGACAAAACAAACCTTCAAGCACGCTTTGATGAACCTATAGAATAAGAGACTCTTTTCATGATTGGCATAGGTGTTTTATGCCTTTATTTTTGGGCTACTTCTTAGTTTCATGCCCAACTAGAAGACTCACTTCTTAGTTTTATGTCTTACCTTGAAATGTTTTGCATCTCTATCGAAAGTAATCACTGAATACATATGTTAATCCTCCATAAAGAATGTAAAAATAAAGTTTTGAGCTATGTAGTCTATGTCAACAATACTAATAAGGATGGGGTTCCAAGTATCTTTTATTTCAAAACTTCATATGGTTTATGTGTTAAACATCTTACAAGTTGATTGTTTCATGCATCATACCTATGACCTTGCACTCCTCATACTACTCAACTTAGGAATGTCATTGTATGTACATGTTTGTCGTTGAAACTGCATCACTGAAGTACCTCTTGCTGCCTATGTAGCTATATGCCCCCTTTATGTTTCTTTAGCTTAAGAGTTAATATAATTCCTTGGTCATGTTCATGGTGGGAGGGGCAGTATCTCTAGTCCAGAAGAACAAGAAAATTAGACATATGAATCATATCAACATGGATCATCGTGTTGTAAGTTTCCACCATGTGTGTCGCACGGCGCATGGATTTGACTAGCGGTTCAGGAGCATTTTCTCTTAACATGCCAACTCCAGTATGCACACTTTATTTCACATCGATACAATCCATAGGCAGAACTTTAACATGATTAATTATCAACATTCAACATTGAAAGCTTGTGCCATGACAACATGGTTTGACCAACAACAACTAATAAGATGTAAAGCACACAAAATTCCATAGGGGTATCACCCCAAATCTTACTTTCTTATGAGCTTTAAAATACATGAAAAAGGTGTTTTTAAGAATGTTTGGAGGATTAACGTACATAATATACTTAAAAGTAGCTTTTGCCGCAAATAGGTGGATATGTCTAGTCTAGTTTATGGGGTTTGAAACAAGTCTTGGCGTGTTTTGTGAAGGCTTATCAAAAAGAGATCTAAAGAGTGTGCCATCTAGTTCATAATGCCAACATTTATTTTCTCACCTTGATCCTTAATGTTGAACATAAATATACACAAGAAAAGGATACAAATTAATAGGCACAAAAGAAATCATACTTCATATAAAGTATTTGCGCTTAAGAACTAGAATTCCAGCCTTTTGCTTTTATCTCCCCTTTTCTTTTATTTCAAGGCATTCTTATTCATTTTTAATCTCATCATGTCAAAGTTTATTTTCAGTAGCTTGATCATAAACATTTATAATAATAGTGGTGGTGGTCCTTTTATGTGTGACAAAAGTAAAATAAATAAAACAGACGCTCCAAGTTTCTATGATAGTTTTATATTACTCAAAAAATAAAGTTTATAGGTTTGCAAACCGAGAGTTTAATATATCCAGTGGGGTGCCTTGGGCATCCCCAAGCTTATGGTTTTCACCATCCTTGGATTTCTCTTGGTGTGATGTTCCTCTATTCCCTGTCAAAAACTTCAACGCAAAAAAAATCCATCTCTTTTGTGAGTGGTGACATCAGTGGCACATAAGCATAATAGTTACTATATATATCAAATACAAAATTCTTTATAAATACTCCAACAAGCATATATGTTTCTACATATTCCTATTGAAAGGACTATGTTTTCCCTTGGTATTTTGGTGATGATGACAATCCCACTTGTGATTTAATTGTGTGCTTGAGTTTCAGGTTATTTGCATTTGATGAAGCTTGTGGAGTTTGTGGGTTCCTCTCTTGGAGTCTTGTGAAGATGACATCCTTTGTTTTTGACTTTCTCTCTTTTTAGTTTTAGGTTGTCGTACTATCAAGAGGAGGTCCACCTCGGAAGGCTGTGTGGAATCACTTTGTTATGCACAAACCATACTTGCACAGCCATAGCCATCATATCCATCAGCGAGAGAGTGATATTTGGAGTCATTTGGGATATTTCTATCCTTACCGGAAGTTCCCATCACGGGCCGGAAGTTTCGCTCAGGGGTCTCTGCGGGGCTGGGTCCGACTCTATTTCCGGCCCAACTTTCGGCAGAAGTTCCGCCCACGTACTGGATACTTCTGTATAGAAGTTTCCTATTTGACGGAACTTCCACCGGAAGTAGCACCAGAAGTTCCGATCTGCGGACTTGGTCGATCCTGACCGGATCCTGTTACCGGAAATTTCCTTGATGCTCCCGCTAAGTGCTTGGGCGGTACTTCCGCCCGAACGTCGGAAATTCTGGTCAGGTGGTTTGCGACCCAGAATTTTCCGCTCCAAGTTCCGCTCCAAGATCCGTTCACGTACTGTATGCTTCTGTATGGAAGCGGCATATTTGACTGAACTTGGCCCGGAAATTGCTCCGAAAGTTCCATTGAAATTTCCGGTCAAGCTGACCGGAATTTCCGGTTGAACTTTGGAGCGTCCACCAACAACTTTCGAGCCGTTGGAGGCTCACTGAGTGGAATTTCCGGTTCCCCACCGGAAGTTCCGGTGGAGTCGCGAACAACCAAACGTCTCCTTTCGAAGGGAGCCTATTTAAGGCGCCCATCTTCTTCCTCCCAGCTTACCTCTTGAATTTCTCTCTCCTCCATTAATACTAGAGCTTCACCTCCCTAGATCTCTCTCCCTACCCACTCAAACCTCTTGATCTTTTGAGGAGTGGGAGAGTTGACCTTCATCTACACTTCCACCAAAGAAGATTTGATTCTCCCCACCCATCCTTTGTGGATCTTGTTGCTCTTGGGTTCTTGGAACCCTAGACGGTGTAGGACATCCTTGGAGCTAAGGGCATACGTTGTGAAGCTTTGTAGTGTCGTTGAGGGTCTCCAATTGAGTTGTGGAGATTCTCCCCCAAACTTGTTGTAAAGGTTTTCGGTTGGCGCCTTCAAGGTCACCAGTTAGTGGATTGTGAGGCCTCCTTTGTGGGGGTGCTCATCGGAGAAGAAGGTGATGCCTTTGGGGCGCTCAGGTGACCTTGTATAGCCTCGATACCTCTCCAACGTAGATGTAGCTTCCTTGGAAGTGAACTATGGGAATTACATATCCGTGTCTCCTCTTCGGTTTACTCGCTCCTTACCTTTACTCATGTCCTTTACCGTTCTATTGCTTGTTGTATGTTCTCTAGCATATAGGATTGCTCATCTAGTTGCATATCTAGAGAAGTTTACTTCTTGCAAAGCCTAAAATTGAATAACAAGATAAAAATTGGTAGTCTCCTATTCACCTCCCCTCTAGTCGATCAAAGTTGGTACTTTCACCTAGCATATAATATGACTCATAAAAATCATTTTAGGACACTTAGGAAGGGTTAAAACAAAACATGGCAGAATTTGTCCAGATTTTCAGTAGCGGCAAAACGAGTTTTTTTCGCCCACTTAGACATGTCAGGAATTTTAGCCAATTTTTTGAATATAGAGGATGAAAAGTTTTAAATTATGTATAAATTTGAGTGCAATTGGAGTTACCTAAAAATTAGAAAATTCTTGCACTAAAACTGTTCTGCAGAAATTTGCTACTTCATATGTTTAACAACCTTCAAAACATCCAAATTGGGTTCCACTTGGTACTTTATTAAAAATTACAGAAAAACCAAAACAAAACTCTCTTGCTACAACAATATTTCAAAGCAAAAATCTAAAATAAAATAACTCGGGTTGTCTCCATCAAAGCGCTTTATTTATAGCCATATAGCTAGGCTTTACTTACTTGATTAAGGGTGGATGGAGATCATGTGGTAACTTATACTTTTGAGTCATATCTTATCCCTTGGAAAGTGTTTTCTTACAAAAGGGGGCACTTATCACCTCCTCTTTCATAGTAGTTGCATTTACTAGAAGCCAATCTATCGTTGTAACCCTTCAAATCATGCAAGTTCATAGAGTTATTCATGTAAATAGTATCATTATACATATCATGGCATTCATTAGCATTCTTTCCTCTTTCAAAATAGTTGCTATTAATATTTTCAATATCAAGATCATGGTTGCAAACCACATATATATTTACTAGCAAGTTCATATTTATCCTCTATGGTTAACATAGGAGAGTTCAAGAATGACATATGACTCTTACTAATAAGAGAATCATCATGGGCAACAAGTTCATCTCATTTATATCTTCATTATTAAACATGGATGGTTATCAAGACACATAGGACCATCATCTAAAGGATTATCATATAGCATATCTAAGCACCACTCCTCATTATCAATAGTATCACTAGTAGCACTAGTAGCAAGTGAAGGAGTGTTATTAGTTTCATCATAATATCATGGGTTATAAAATATGACATAAGATTTTTAGTCAATTATCATAGCATGGGTTCTCATAAATGACAAATGAGTTTTGAGTTTGAGTGCATGGGCATCCCCAAGCTTATGATTTTGTAATCTTCTTCCTACAAAATATTAGCTCTTTCCATGGTAGCAAGAATATTCTTCGCATAATTAATAACATAAGCATTATTATAAAAGCTTTCTGTCACATCCCAAGAATTTGGAAATTGGGACTGGAAAAAAAATTGTTTTTACATGTCATTCATGAGCATTGCACTTCATCCATATAAAAAAATTGCGAGGATTGAATTCGAAAACCCTAACCCTACTAGGTTTTGTAAATATTCCTATAAGGAATAAAATGGGATTCTGTAAATCCAATATTACAGAACTAAATAAAAGAGTACAAATGATGATCCTAAGATAATCTACCGAATTTTGGAAAAATTTAGAAACTTTGTTTGAGTGGATTTGGAATCCTAAATAAAAAGATATGAAACAAATGCAGAATAGAAAAAGAATAAAAAGAAAAAGGAAAAAAACTAAACTAAACCTATCCTACCCGCGAGCTGGCATGGCCCAGCCCACTTGCCACCACCGCCTACCAACCAGCCGCACCCGCGCGCACGAAGAGCGGCATGCAGCAGCGTAGCAGCACAACAAGCGGCCCATTTCAGCCCACCCGACCCAGAACAATCAGCAGGCAGCCGCCCCTCTGCTCTTTTTTCCCTCTCTCCTAGTGCCGCTGATGCGCAGGGCCCACAGAGCTTCTGTAGGGGTTCGTAGCATGGAAAACAAAAAAATTCTACCGCATGCAAACAAACAAGCCAAGATTGATCTACTAGATTGTAGCAACGAGTCGATAAAGGAACTCACCCTCAAAGATTCCAAAGTGTTTAACAAGAGCAGATTCTCGTGGGTGATGTAGTTATACTCTTGCCAATCTCAAGATCGCGTAGATGATCCTTCCGGCGCTGCGTTCCGGCAGCGCTTCCGCAGTCGGTCACACGTTCGGTACTCGATGAAGACCTTCCTCTCCCTTGTTCCAGCAGGTAGTGGAGGTTGTAGCACTCTCGTCGCGATTCCGGCAGCACGACGGCGTGGTACCAAAAGTAGAGGGGAGATCTCGCAGGGCTTCGCCTTAAGCCGGAGCGAGTATGGTGGACTATGAGAGAAGCCTTGGCGATATAGGGTTTAGAGGGCACCAAGGGTGGAGTCTAGCCGGTGTCTAGGGTTAGGGTTCACCCCTACTCGGCGAGTTGGTGGTGCCCTAGGCGGCGACAGCAGGGGGTGGTGGCGCCGTCGGCTTATGGCTAGGGTTTTGGCGGTGTTGGGTGTAGGGAAGATGGGGCACCCCTGCCCCTTCTTTTATAGGTGGGAGGGCGCCGGCCAAGGGGAGGGAGTCCTCCCCCAAGTCGGCCTCCTTGGCCGGTGGGTGGAGGGAGAGGAACTCCTCCCCAAGTAGGTTTCTTACTCTCCCTTCACCAAGCAAAACTGTCGTTTAACTTTTCAAATTGGCGTTTGACTTTTCAAACTAGGATTTGATTTATCCCTTTATTTTGCTCAGCCACGATACCTAGTACATGATGCAACCATTCCACATTGTCATGACACATTCATGTACCCTTCCCCTCTGGAGTGCCGGACCTTTCGGAACCTTCTAGAACATTTCTGATGAAAACACCGGAATCGTTCCCCAACTCTGAAACATGACTTTCCTTATATGAATCTTGTTCTCCGGACCATTCCGGATCTCCTCATGATATCCCGGATCCCATCCGAGACTCCGAACAACATTCAGTCTCTTACTCATCATTCCATAACTACTCAACAACATCGAATCCTTAAGTGTGTCTCCCTACGGTTCGTGAATTATGCAGACATGATCGAGACACTTCTCCGATCAATAACCAATAGAGGAATCTGGAAATTCATATGGCTCCCACATATTTCTACGATTACTTTGCGATCGAATGAACCACTTACATACGATACCAATTTCCCTTTGTCTCACGATAGTTTACTTATCCGAGGTTTTGATCGTCGGTATCTCTGCATACCTAGTTCAACCTCGTTACCGATAAGTACTCTTTTATCGTTCCCGTGGTATGTGATCCCTTGTGAGCCATTCACATGCTTGCAAGCTAATTGGATGACATTCCACCGAGAGGGCCCAGAGTATATCTATCTGTCATATGGATGGACAAATCCCACTCTTGATCCATGTGTTTCAACCCATACTTTCCGAACACTCAATGCCACCTTTATAGCCACCCAGTTACGGTGTGGTGTTTGATGTCATCAAAGCATCCTTACGGTGATGGTGATAAGCATGATCTCATGGTCGAAGTAATTAGGTTACTATGTATCAGAAAGCTTATAGCAATTGAACTATTAAAATGACTTGATCTTTATGCTACGCTTATCTATAGGAGTATGCCCATCATACCATTCTCCTAATGATATGATCTTGTTGTTAATAACATCTCAATGTTCATGATAGGGAAACCACAATCATCTATTAACCAACAAGCTAGTATTATGAAGAGAATTTACTAGGGACTCTAATTTAGTTTACAAATCACACAAGTATTAATGTTTCCTTGTTAATACTGTTATAGCATGAATGTAAACATTTATCATAAACACAAAGATATAATAATAACTACATTTATTATTGCCTCTAGCGAATATCTCCAACTGTCTCCCACTTGCACTAGAGTCAACTAATCTAGATTACATGGTAATATACCGAACACCCATGGCAGTTTGGTGTTGGTCATGTTTTGCCCTCGGGATAGGTTTAGTCAACGGATCCGCCACATTCAGATCTGTGTGTACTTTGCAAATCTTTATGTCACCATCTTGGACATGTTCTCGAATAGCATGAAAACGTAGCTTGATGTGCTTCAGCTTCTTGTGTGACCTTGGTTCTTGCGCATTGGCTATGGCGCCCATGTTATCACAGTAGAAAGACATTGGGTCCAGCGCACTTGCAACCACACCAAGCTCTGTAATGAACTCCTTCATCCATATCGCTTCTTGTGAAGCCTCTGAAGCAGCTATGTATTCCGATTCAGTTGAAGATCTCGCCACAACGCTTTGCTTTGCACTCCTCCAGCTAACTGCTGCACCATTCAAAGTAAATAAGTATCCAGATTGTGATTTAGAATCATCCGGATCAGTGTTCCAACTAGCATCGGTGTAACCATTAACAACGAGTTGTTCATCACCTCCATAAGAAAGAACCATATCCTTAGTTCTTCTCAAGTACTTAAGGATGTTTTTGACTGCTGTCCAATGATCCACTCCTAGATCACTTTGATATCTACTAGTTAAACTAACAGCATATGCAATGTCGGGTCTAGTACATAGCATGGCATACATTAGAGATCATATGGCTGAGGAATAGGGAGTCTTACTCATCCTTTCTCTATCTTCTTCCATTGGTGGACTTTGAGTTTTACTCAAGGTCGTATTGGGCAACATGGGCAAGAACCCTTTCTTGCTATCTTCCATTCCAAACCTCTTTAGAACTTTGTCCAAATATATACTTTGTGACAACGATATTAGGCGTCTCGATCTATCTCTATAAATCTTTATGCCTAATATGTAAGCTACTTTGCCAAGATCTTTCATTGAAAAACTATTATTCAAATATTCTTTGACACTATTAAGAAGGTCTACATCATTCCCAATCAACAATATGTCATCTACATATAGTATTAAGAATGCTATAGAGCTCCCACTCACTTTCCTGTAAATACAAGCTTCTCCATAAGTTTGTATAAAACCAAAACTTTTGATTACCTTATCAAAACGTTGATTCCAACTTCGGGATGCTTGCTTCAACCCATATATGGATCGTTGAAGTTTGCATACCTTGTTAGCATCTTTAGGATCGACAAAACCTTTGGGTTGCATCATATACAACTCTTCATCAATGTCTCCATTGAGGAATGCTGTTTTGACATCCATCTGCCATATCTCATAATCATAATATGCAGCGATTGCTAACATAATCCTCACAGACTTTAGCTTCGCTACTGGTGAGAAAGTCTCATCGTAGTCAACTCCTTGAATTTGTCGAAACCCTTTTGCGACAAGTCGAGCTTTATAGACAATTACATTACCATCAGCATTTGTTTTCTTCTTGAAAATCCATTTGTTCTCGACAGCCTTCCGGCCATTCGGTAAGTCCACCAAAGTCCGTACTTGGTTTTCGTACATGGATCCAATTTCGGATTTCATGGCATCTTGCCATTTATTGGAACCTGGGCTCATCATCGCTTCCTCATATGTCGCAGGGTCATCGGTGTTGTCCACCAACATGACACTCATAACGGGATCATACCAATCAGGAGTGGTACGAGTTCTCGTTGACCTGCGAGGTTCTGTAGCAACTTCAACCGAAGTTTCATGATCATCATCATTAGATTCCTCTCTTATTGGTGTAGGCGCCACAGGAACTACTTCTGGTGCTGCGCTACTCGCAAGTTCGAGCGAAGGTTCAACAACCTCATCGAGTTCTACTTTCCTTCCAGTCACTTCTTTCGAGAGAAATTCCTTCTCTAGAAACGATCCATTCTTGGCAACGAAGATTTTGCCTCCGGATCTATGATAGAAGGTATACCCAATAGTTTCCTTTGGGTATCCTATGAAGACGCATTTTTCCGATTTGGGTTCAAGCTTGTCTGGTTGTAACTTCTTTACATAGGCTTCGCAACCCCAAACTTTAAGGAACGACAATTTAGGTTTCTTCCCAAACCATAATTCATACGGTGTCATTTCAACGGATTTAGATGGTGCCCTATTTAAAGTGAATGCGGTTGTTTCTAATGCATAACCCCAAAACGATAGCGGTAAATCTGTAAGTGACATCATAGAACGAACCATATCTAAGAGAGTTCGATTACGACGTTCAGACACACCATTACGTTGTGGTGTTCCCGGCGGTGTCAATTGTGAAAGTATTCCGCATTTCTTCAAATGCTCGCCAAACTCGTAACTTAGATATTCACCTCCACGATTAGAACGTAGAAATTTAATCTTCTTGTTACGTTGATTCTCCACCTCACTTTGAAATTCCTTAAACTTCTCGAAAGTTTCGGACTTATGTTTCATGAAATAGATATACCCATATCTACTCAAGTCATCCGTGAAGGTAAGAACATAATGATAACCACCGCGCGATGCTACACTCATTGGACCACACACATCGGTATGTATGATTTCCAATAAGTCCGTAGCTCGCTCCATCATACCAGAAAATGGAGTCTTAGTCATTTTACCCATCAGACATGCTTCGCATCTTTCAAGTGATTCGAAACCAAGTGATTCAAGAAGTCCATCAGAATGGAGTTTCTTCATACGCTTCACTCCAATGTGACCAAGACGACAGTGCCACATATAGGTCGAGTTATCGCTCAATTTCAAAAGTTTAGCTTCTATGTTATTAATATGTGTATTTCCACTATCGAGATTCAATAAGAATATACCATCTATCAAAGGTGCATGTGCATAAAACATATTACTCATATAAATCGAACAACCATTATTCTCGGACTTAAACAAGTAACCGTCTCGCAATAAACAAGATCCCGATATAATGTTCACGCTCAACGCAGACACCAAATAACAATTATTTAAGTATAAAACTAATCCCGATTTTAGATGAAGAGGTAGCATGCCGACCGCGATCACATCAACCTTTGATCCATTTCCAACGCGCATAGTCACCTCGTTCTTCGCTAGCTTCCCTTTATTCTGTAGCACTTGTTTCGAGTTACAAATATGAGCAACCGAACCAGTATCAAATACCCAGGCACTACTACGAGTACTAGTGAGATACACATCAATAACATGTATATCGGATATACCTTTCTTCATGATGTTGTCGTTCTTCAAATCCTCCAAGTACTTTGGGAAATTCCGCTTCCAGTGACCCTCTCCCTTGCAGTAAAAGCATTCAGTATCAGGCTTAGGTCCAGCTTTGGTCTTCTTCGTCGGTGCGGCAACTTTCTTACCACCCTTCTTGAAGTTTCCCTTTTGCTTAGACTTGCCTTTCTTGAATTTGGTGGTCTTATTGACCAACAACACTTGATGCTCTTTCTTGATCTTCACTTCTGCAGATTTCAACATGGAGAAGAGTTCTGGTAACGTCTTGTTCATGCTTTGCATATTGTAGTTCATCACAAAGTTCTTGTAACTTGGTGGCAGTGATTGGAGGACACGGTAAATCCCCAAAGCATTAGGAATCACTATACCCAAGCTTTGGAGTTTGTTTGCGTGCCCAGACATCTTAAGCACGTGCTCACTGGCGGAGCTGCCCTCTTCCATCTTGCAGTTAAAGAACTTTTCAGAAGCCTCATAACTCTCAACTGCCGCGTGAGTCTCAAATATCAATTTGAGTTCACGGACAATATCATGTGGGTCATGGTTCTCAAACCTTTTCTGAAGCTCCGATTCCAATCCATACAAGATAGCACACTGAACTATAGAGTATTGATTCTTCCGAGCGAGGTAAACATTCTTTACTTCATCGGTAGCATCAGCTGCAGGCGGGTCACCCAGCGGTGCATCCAGCACATAGGTCAAATTACCAGCATTGAGGACAATCCTCAAATTGCGGAACCAATCCGTGAAGTTGCTTCCATTGTTTTTCAACTTTTCTTTCTCTAGGAACGCATTAAAATTGATGGTAGGGGCCGCCATTGATCTACACCATATTTGCAATAGTTTAGAATAAGTTTATGACAAATTGAGTTCTAATTAATAGTTAAATTAATATAGGTGAACTACCACTCAAAACAATATCCCTCACATTGTTTTAGTGATCACACGAACCAAATCCACCACATCAAAACCGATCATCACGAGAGTTGATGTAGCTTCAATGGCGAACAATCGACATGTTCATCATATCTGCTATATGATTCATGCTTTACCTTTCGATGATCCGTGTTCCGAGACCATGTCTGTACATGCTAGGCTCGTCAAGATTAAACCTTAGCTTCCGCATGAGCAAATCTGGCTTGCTCACATTGTATACACTTGCAGAATCTAACACACCCGATCATCACGTGGTGCTTCGAAACAACAAGCTTTAGCAACGGTGCTTACTAAGGATGAACACTTTAAAACTTGAAATTTATGTGCTTGAGGGATCATCTTATAATGTTACCATCGTTAACTAAGCAATGCAAGATGCATAAAGGATTAACGTCACATGCAATTCATAATATGTGATATGACATGGCCTTTCCTCTTGTGCTTCCGATATCCATCTTCACGCACGAACATGATCTCCATCATCACCGGTATGGCGTCAAGGTCAATGGCGCCGCTTCATGGCTGTCGTCCACCAGCTTCAACTATTACAACTACTTTGAATAGACACGCGGGTCTTAACAGAAATTAAAGACAATCATATGGCTCCTGCCGGTTGACAACTTACAATAAGGAACATTGCATACATCAAATATAATCACAATCATGGCCATATCACATCACAACACACCCCTGCAAAACAAAGTTAGACGCCTCTAATTTTCTTTGCATATTTTACATGGTTTGGGGCTTTCAATAAGTGTCGTTCTAACTTACGAACAAGAACCACAACGTTGATGTTTGAACTATCAAGTGCCCGTTGTAAATTGGATCTATACTATAATGGGAGAGACAGGCACCCGCAAAGCCACTTATGCAATACAAGTTGCATGTTGAGCGTGGAGCAAGTCTCATGAACGATGTCATGTAAGGTTAGCCCGGGCCGCTTCATCCCATCATACCGCAAGATGCAAAGTACACAATAAGAAATTGATAATAAAAGCACCACCCCAAACAATGACCATTGTGTTCTACTCGTGCAACAGATCTACATATAGACACGACTCTGATACCACTGTAGGGGTTCGTAGCATGGAAAACAAAAAAATTCTACCGCATGCAAAAAAACAAGCCAAGATCTATCTACTAGATTGTAGCAACAAGTCGATAAAGGAACTCACCTCGAAGATTCCAAAGTGTTTAACGAGAGCAGATTCTCATGGGTGATGTAGTTGTACTCTTGCCGATCTCAAGATCGCGTAGACGATCCTTCCGGCGCTGTGTTCCGGCAGCGCTTCCGCAGTCGGTCACACGTTCGGTACTGGATGAAGACCTTCCTCTCCCTTTTTACAGCAGGCAGTGGAGGTTGTAGCACTCTCCTCGCGATTCCGGCAGCACGACGGCGTGGTACCGGAAGTAGAGGGGAGATCTCGCAGGGCTTCGCCTTAAGCCGGAGCGAGTATGGTGGACTATGAGAGAGGCCTTCGCGATCTAGGGTTTAGAGGGCACCAAGGGAGGAGTCTAGCCGGTGGCTAGGGTTAGGGTTCACCCCAACTCGGCGAGTTGGTGGTGCCCTAGGCAGCGGCAACAGGGGGTGGTGGCACCGTCGGCTTAGGGCTAGGGTTTTGGTGGTGTTGGGTGTACGGAAGAGGGGGCACCCCTGCCCCTTCTTTTATAGGTGGGAGGGCGCCGGCCAAGGGGAGGGAGTCCTCCCCCAAGTCGGCCTCCTTGGCCGGCGGGTGGAGGGAGAGGAACTCCTCCCCAAGTAGGTTTCCTACTCTCCCTCCACCAAGCAAAACTGCCGTTGGACTTTTCAAATTGGCGTTTGACTTTTCAAACTAGGATTTGATTTATCCCTTTATTTTGCTCAGCCATGATATCTAGTACATGATGCAACCATTCCACATTTTTATGAAACATTCATGTACCCTTCCCCTCCGGAGTGCCGGACCTTTCGGAACCTTCTAGAACATTCCCGTTGAAAACACCTGAATCATTCCCCAACTCCGAAACAGGACTTTCCTTATATGAATCTTATTCTCCGGACCATTCCGGATCTCCTCGTGATATCCCGGATCCCATCCGAGACTCCGAACAACATTCAATCTCTTACTCATCATTCCATAACTACTCAACAACATCGAATCCTTAAGTGTGTCTCCCTACGGTTCGTGAATTATGCAGACATGATCGAGACACTTCTCCGATCAATAACCAATAGAGGAATCTGGAAATTCATATGGCTCCCACATATTTCTACGATTACTTTGTGATCAAATGAACCACTTACATACGATACCAATTTCCCTTTGTCTCACGATAGTTTACTTATCCGAGGTTTTGATCATCGGTATCTCTGCATACCTAGTTCAACCTCGTTACCGATAAGTACTCTTTTCTCGTTCCCGTGGTATGTGATCCCTTGTGATCCAGTCACATGCTTGCAAGCTAATTGGATGACATTCCACCGAGAGGGCCCAGAGTATATCTATCCGTCATATGGATAGACAAATCCCACTCTTGATCCATGTATTTCAACCCATACTTTCTGAACACTCAATGCCACCTTTATAGCCACCCAGTTATGGTGTGGTGTTTGATGTCATCAAAGCATCCTTCCGGTGATGGTGATAAGCATGATCTCATGGCCGAAGGAATTAGGTTACTATGTATCAGAAAGCTTATAGCAATTGAACTATTAAAATGACTTGATATTTATGCTACGCTTATCTATAGGAGTATGTCCATCATACCATTCCCCTAATGATATGATCTTGTTGTTAATAAATCTCAATGTTCATGATAGGAAAACTACAATCATCTATTAACCAACAAGCTGGTATTATGAAGAGGCTTTACTAGGGACTCTAATTTAGTTTACAAATCACACAAGTATTAATGTTTCCTTGTTAATATTGTTATAGCATGAATGGAAACATTTATCATAAACACAAAGATATAATAATAACTACATTTATTATTGCCTCTAGGGCATATCTCCAACAGCTTCTTCCTCCCCACGGTGACGGAGACAAAGAACGCACTGTTCTTCGACCCCCACCAAATCCGCTCGTTTTCGCTTAGATTTCTTGCCCCCTCGTCCAAGACTCGACCCCCATATAATCCATTACCCCGCAGTACTTTTACCCCTTTCGAAATCGTCTTAGAAACCCTAGTCTAGGCTGAATTCGGATCTTGCCGCCACCGCGCCATTGCCAAGCTTCGAAAGGTGATGCCGACATTGATTTTGTCCTCCCCTACCCCTACTTCACTATCTGTCCTCTTTCCCTTGCTCCATTGTTTCACCCCGTGTATTTTTCCCCTTCGACAGAGCCGAGCGCTGCCACCAATTCGTCATCGGCGCTCGCGGAAGCCGAGCCACTCCATCCGCTCTCTGTCGTGTTTCTAGGGAGCAAGGCACGTCGAAGTGGCCACCATCGAGCCTGTAATCATCGTATGCACCTCGTAGCGATATCCTCCATCTCCTAAGATCGCTGGAGCGCCGCTCAAGACCGCCGCTTGATCTCACCATCGCCGTTGTTGACCACCGTCACGCCACCTTCTCTACCGTCGATGTCGGCCGCCAGCTGCAACTCCGTCGTCATCGACGACAGACACTGTAGGATCTGATCTTGATGGACAAGATCAAACCAAGCTGAGCCAAAGCCGAAGCTCAAGCCAGGACTCGAGCCAAGCCGCCACAGAGCCGCCAAACATCAACCGTCAGATCCTGATCCAGTGGCCCACGATGATCCACTTTAGCGAAGAGGTACCGAACAGTGTGATATCGCCATATCACCTTCTGACCATGTAATTCGAATTATTAATATTTAAAATAGCCAGGAATTGTATTAGACTTGTACAATTCATATTAAATCGAATACATGTCTAAAAATTGCATATAATATATAGTTGGATTCACAAAAATATCTAGATTATTATTATGAGATTAAATATTGGTTTTACAATATAGTTTTACTGTAATATTTTAAATAGTTTAATGGACATTTTAGACTAAATAAATCATAATAAATTATCTGTAGATCCTAAAAATACAAATAAAGTGTCTATGGATTCGTAATGTCATATACAACATTAATATACTGTTGGATCCAACTTTACAGTGTAGAAATTACTGAGTAATTTAATTACTTTTAATGGACTTTTAGAGTATAAAATCCATAGTAAATAATATATAGATCGGAAAAATATAAATAATATGTTCCTGGAATCAAAATCTCGTGTAGATTGTAGATCTGATTTTAGTTTGATTTTTAGTTAATGGAAATTATTTAAATGATTTAAAATCCATTAAACACTATTTAAATCATAAGAAATGATCTACAACTCCGATTAAGGTGAATCCAGTTGCTACTGGTTAGTAATAATGTACTCTATCCAGTATAATTCAGATCTAAATTTAATTCGACAATTAGAACAGAATTTACAACAGAACTATTAAAACCTTTATATTGTCAATCAAGGATTAATAATAAATACCCTATTGCATGAAATACTTTTATACATGCATCATGTGATCTACTAATGTTTAGAGAACTAAATAAAACCATTGTGACATATTAATTCGTCATGCATGCATTTGTTTATCATTGTTTTGTTGTATTGTGCATAATTGCATTGTTTTGATTGGTGTGTTTGTTGTGCAATTGTTTGATCGATAGATTGCGAGGAGTACAACTATTTTGATTGCGACGAGTGCAACAATTGCAATTGTGAGGATTGTTTGAACGAATACATCAAGTAAAGGAAAGTACTACTATCATAAATGTCCTACTTATTTTCCTATGCATTGTAGTTGTTTTAGTAGAAGTGCATGTGTAGGAATATTTTGCACTATGTGCTATGCTATGTCCTATTTAGGATATCCTTTTGTATCTTGATTAGTGGAAACATCGTAGTTATAGTATGCTTAGCCCTGCTATAGGTTTGGGGTGGAATATCTTGTTATGAGTATTATGAGGTATTGGAAAAGCTATGTTTTTATGTAATAAAACAAGTACTTAATGAATCACCTGGGTGGAATATTGTTGTTGTTGAGTTTGGAAGAAGTGGCAACGAAGGGGGCCATATCTTTGGCTACCTCTCTCGTGTGTGCACTAGAAGAAGACCACCTAGGCATCATAGAGATTGACATGTTTCTCGTATAGTAGCTTCCCGTACAACCACATACTAATATGGGCTCTGGCTTGGTTAATTACATAGTGGAAGACCCTTTGCATTGGTATATTTTCAGGTTAACTAGAATTGTGTATTGCAGGTTATATCCTTGCATTGGTGCCTGTTAAACGTGCTAGTATTGTGTATTGGGAGGACTTCTATGGAAAGACTTCGACACATTCTCGATCTGTCGGTATACGAAATGGTGCGTACTAAACCAGCGGCCACTGGTGACGTCAAGGCGAGATTGTGTCGTGTGGGTAAAGTGTACAACTTCTGCAGAAGATATAAATCTAATCAATTAGCTGTGTCCCCGGTTATGGACAATATTGAGCAATTAAGGCCTGAAGCTTATGGATGATCTCGACATTCTAATTTCTTAATAAAATTTGATGGTTTGAACAAGGGAGTAGGAGCACTTGGTATTGGCCATGTGTTCAGACAATTTTCAAATAGGATTAAACTATTTGGAAATGTTAGGATAAAACTATTGCTTTATGCAAATCAGCATGAACTCCACTTAGCCAAATATGCATGTAATTGATAGGTTCCATTTATATTCACATATTAGTGACACTTGCCAATTCATTCAAAGTATTGACCACAATTCGTGGCTGCAACCTTTCATGTTGCAGGTTATATCGTTCATGAGTGATCGTTATAGGTCGTGAGACTCCACTCAATGATTGTTCGCCTGTGGCACATTTGAAGAATGGAGATCTACCTTGTATATGTTTCTGCTGTGTACTTGAATAAATAATGTAAATTCTGGATCATATTCGTTGTATTTATGATGCACAGTTATATTTGTTATCATTTTATATTATGTGTGCTAGTGAACCAATCCATGGATTGGCACTATACACATGAACTCAGCCTTATTAGGCAAGGGTGTTACACTTTCTTTGCAATGTTTAAGGAGCATAGAACTTACTCCTTTAAGATCACGAGATACATCACAACTTTCATACTTTTTATTAATTAGGAAGTCCACCTTACTAGCTCCAATGAAAGCAATAAATTGATCAAGTAATCTCATTTCAAAGTAATCATAATGCTTTTCATGATGTGATGCAATTATAAATTGATTACTACATTTGCATTGATAGTATAGATGCTTATCATTTTGTTTTGTGCAACAAGACACATTATATGACTCACATAGTTGTTTAGCAATCTCATTTGAGAAATCAATAAGTTTTTTCACATACAATCTTTCTTGGGAGAAAATATAATTAACTTCGTCTAAATCCCTAAGGGTCTTAGGTGAAAGTTTATCCATATCATCCATAGTAAAATTTATAATAATTTTTATGTGTTTTTGATACAAGGAAAGTAAAAAACTAGAAGTAAATATAATGAGAAACTCACAACCAAACAAGTTAAATAAACCTCCCCAAGCTTAGATGATTGCAAGATATAAAACAAACTAAAACAAATCTAAATCTAAATTCTAATGCACATAAGAATAGAAACTTAAGCGCTATGCTCCCCGACAATGACGCTAGAAAAGTATATTGATAACCCCCAAGTGTAGGGGATCACCGTAGTACCTCTCAATGTGGAAGTAGGGTATCGATCCACAGGAGCAAGAAGGAAAAGATATATATTCTCTACAACTAAAGTGTCAAAGGTTTTAGTTGATTATGCACTAAACAAGCTTTAAGGAATAAGATGGTTGTTTTAATGGTTGGAATTTTAATGTAACAAAACAAGAATATAAAAAGTGTCCCAATATTATTCAATGCAATAGGACAAGACAAGGGTTTTCTTTTATGGGAACAATGGACATGGGTTCATGGTTCACTTAATCCTCTCTTATCCATCTATGGTGATTATCATGTTATGGATAGTAAAGGTACACATGATTGCAATGTTTTAATGGTACTTTTATGGTGTCTGCATGTCGTAAAACACATAGGTGAAAGAAGTACTCCTTTGTGTTACTAGGTCACCCTTGCAATAAGGCTAGCATTTGGTTTGTGTCACACCACACATCATACTTCTCCCTTTTTACCCCTAGATAAAGGATGTTGGGCTGCATTGCTGTCACTCAATACATATGCCGTTGTCACTCGACCACCCATTACCTACATACATCATACTTCTTAATGGAAAACATTGTAAACACTAGTGCAATGATTCATATGTTGTGATATGTTGTTAGTATTATCACATCTCTCTCATTTACCCCCACTTGGTGGTGTCAATCACCTCATGATATGGATAAACAAGGCATTATGTATAGATGTAAACCATTACATGCATCATAGAATATTCCCAAAGTATGACAAACCATACAAGATCTAACAAAATGATAAATAAATAACAAGTACTATCTCATAACATAATATCCACCATAGGAATTACATAGATAGATCCATACTCATGCAAGACACATCATATGAACTTCAACAATGATCATACATAGAGAAGATTATATCAAGTTACCACCATAAACCCAAAGTCCAGGGGGTGTACTACTCCCCCCTCATCATGGAAAGTGATGAGGAGGCATTGGTGAAGTAGGAGACGTGGCCGGAGGTGATTCTGGCAGCGGTTTCCCCTCCAATCTTCCTCCTAACAACGACCTAGTGTCTCTATGTTACTTGGTTTTCGATCTCCTTTTCCATAGTTCTCGAGAAAGTCCGCCAGGGGGTATATATAGATGGTTTTAGGTCAAAACGAAGTGAATGGCGGCGGAATCGATGACATCGAAGTTTCGACGGCCTAGATTGCCCTAGTGGCGCGCCCTCTAGTATATGGGCTCCCATTTTCAGCTCGTTAGGCCCCTTGGGATCTACTTTATCTCGTTGGATTTGTATGGAAATTATCTAACAAATCTCGTCGATCTAGATCTATTTTGAGTTCCACAGATCCTGGAAAGTCAAAAACACTAACATGAGGTTTTTTGCCAGAAAAAGTTAGAACCAAAAGAGAGGGGATTGTTTAAAAAAAATCCCCGAAATCAATGTAAAACATGGATCTAACATCATATATGTTGCAAATATGTGGATAAACATGTTAACAAACTACAAAGTTCATGTATTCATTTTATATGCATCACTCTTGCACTGTTTGGGCTGCCTAAAAGTATCCATATGGTTATGTATTGACATGCTATGAGGATATCCCAACACATAGTGATACTTGACCCAAAATTTAATTCTAGGAGACTATGTACCACTTTTGCACTCATAATTCCACTTTGAACCATGTTTTAGCGACTCAAGTGTTCTTGTGGGGTCAATTCCACTTGTGAAAACAACATAGCGTCTAGACATGAATGTCTATATTTCCATATGAAATACCCATTCTGACATGGGCATGACCCTTCGGGTGCCCATTGTTGGTATATATGGTGCGACCCAACGGAAGGCTCACCCGGAGATATGCCAAGATCCATGAAGCCCATGATGATTCAATAGATATGAAGCCTATAGTGACATGGCATGACCCTTCGGGTTCCCATCGTTGGTATATATGGTGCGGCCCAATGGAAGGCTCACCCGAAGATATGCCAAGATCCATAAGCCCATGATGATTAAATATATACAAAGCCTACAGGGACACAAACACCTGGTGATACAAGACAAGGAAAATCCAAGTGTAGACTAGATATGAACTCTAGACCTGTAACCAACTCGTATTGGTACCCGAGACCTAGTCTCCCATATATAAAGGCTAGTAGGGGCCAACGAGGAGGAGACAACCCAATGATATGCTACCCCACAATAGATCTAGTCAAATCATTGAGTCTGTACTCTCCAATGATAATACGAGCAGACAAGAAGGAGTAGGGTTTCCTCTATGAGGGCCCGAACCTGGGTAAATCGCCTCCCTTATTTATCTGTTAAGCCGACGAAATCACCAGCGCTCTCTTTTCCACGAAACCCTAAGTCCATAACAATGGGCATTGCCGAGGTCACCCCTCGTCAATTGGCACCGTCCGTGGGAAATCTAGGCACTGAAGTCATGAATTCGGCGGCTCCCTCCTCTCCAAGCAATAACTTGACTATCGGGGACGGCCAAATCCGTTTCGGCTCCATCGATATCTTTCCACACCAACCCGCCGGCTCTTGGAAAACAGATCTATTCCAATACGCGGAGCTTCTTAGGCAACTTCTCGCGGAAGAATTTATACGCACTAGCTAAATGCCAGTGCGTTGCTACGGAATAACAAAGTTAAATATTGATCAAAACAATAGTCATTTCATCACATGCACTGCAACTAGTATTAAAGCCTATATGAACACAAGAAGTTGAAGCTTGCAAAAGAATATTTAGAAGCCTGCATGACATGGACGACGCATGGCTTATGCCGATTATTTTTTATGTTTACATTTTTTTGGAAAAAATAGAAAGTGATATTATATCCTCGTTCTTACAGAAAGATAAAGAAAAAAAATAAGAAATTACAACCGAGTCCTCTGGATCACGATGCTGACGATGAATCGGAACGAGCAGGTGGCGCGCCGCCATCGGGGATACTACTTTGCGGCCTAAAGTTCGCAGGCGAAGGCAATGCGGGGACCGAGTTGCGTGTAATCACCCTGATTCGAAAAGTTCAAGGGGTAATTACCGAGAGTGTAATTTCGAGTGAATGGTGGCCAAACCAAATATTTTCAAATCTTAGCCGTTATGTCAGGATATTCTGTTACATTAGTACCTGTCGTGCCCCTGCTGTGCCCCTTCTAAGTCACCGTCCACGTGCCGCACGGGCAAATCCATTTCTGTACTTTCCATAACAGAGACTCTAGTCTACACCGGAGACTCCGACCAGTCTCTGGACCGAGCTCCGGACCACTATACAGACTGTCCCAGTTGCTCTAGGAAAAACTCCTCCGGAGACTCTTCATAGTTTCTGGACCGCGTGGACTGGAGACTATGGTCTAGTCACACAGGAGACTCCGGTCTGAGGCTTGGGCTAGAGACTCTGGACCATATTCGGTTGATCTTCGGATCCCCATACAGAAGGTCCCAAGATGATTTTTGGAGGCCCCTCCGGAGATTCTTGGGGAAACTCCGGACCACACCGGAGACTCCGGTCCAGTCATACCGGAGACCCCGGTCCGGAGTTCCCCAGAATCTTGCATATGTTGCAGGGATAATTCCACAAGTCAAGGGTCCTTTTCACTTTGCATTATATCAACCTGTAGGCATTAGCATACTATAAAATGATCTACGAGTTGTTAACGAACACCAAAAGTGATTAAGACAATAAATGTCCTTTCAATCTCCCTCTTTTTGGTATTCGATGACAACAAGTGATTTTGCATGGAAATATTTGCAATGAGGTATATAACCATGTATGACAAAATAATAATGCTCCCCCTGACTATGTGCATTAGGATAAACAAGTAAATCATGCATGATAGGTAATAGATGCTAAACATAGTTCTCACACAAGTTACAATAACATAGGATCAAACATGTCCTCACACACATAGTATCTCACAAACCAAGGAAACATAAATCAAATAAAGTTCGAGATTCAAACAACAAGCATAAAAAGCCAAATCCAAGCCCATGCAAATCCCGATGACAATGTCTTCTCCCTCTTTGGCATCGAAGCGCCGAAAAAGGGAAAAGACCTACACTAGCGCCCCAAAGGATCAGTGGTCCTCGTCGTCATCATCCCCATACATGTCCTGATCCTCGTCATCCTCATCCTCATATGTAGCTACTGGTCCTTTGCCGTGAGGGAGAGAAGATGTACCTTGGTACCCAAATCTCAAGGTGACATCAGAGAAGGTCTACCAGTCCACCAAGCTTTCCTATTAGGCATTCCATGCCCCAAAGGAGAGTGCATAGTCAGACTCTGTGGAAGGTTGAGCTCCATGCTCATCGGTGTACTCATCCTCTCCTTCCTCATCCTCCGCTTCTCCCTAAGCCTTGATTTCCTTAAGTAGTTTCTCCATGTGACAGTTGCTCTTGTAGGAGGCATGTTGTTGCTTGCATATATCCACATTCATGTAACAGAGGGTGCTCTCCCAGAATGAGGCCTTCTTGACCTTCTCATGTATATACTCGCGTGTCATGGAAGGCATGGGTGCATTGGAGGCACTCTTCCCCCGAGCCCTAGGAGGAGAGGGAGCCCTCTCGGTCTCAGTGATCTCTTCCTCCTCATTAACATATGAGCGTCTAAGAGGAGGCCCCATGTGTCCGTTCTGCTGCAGTGATACAAGAGTATGTTCCATAAGGTTGGGAGCCATATCAAGTGGAGAACCATGATCCTGGGTGTTGATGAGCCTCATGACAAGTGGTGCATATGGAGGAGCCTTCTTGTACAAAATGCCTTGACACATCTCCTAAAAAATGTAGTCCATGATGTCAATAGGAGTCGCTTCTGCCTCGGGGCCAGCCAGGTGAATCTTGTGGGTATGGTATAGTAAGTTGACCAAACCACATCTGATGGCATCATTATTTCCAACACTAGGGGAAATGGTATGGCAGAAGATCCTCAACATTAGATTGTAAAGGGGCTTGAGGCCCTTGGACCCACCCACAACTCCCTCGCTGCCATACAAAGGGGCAAGCTTGTTCTTGTTCTCCCCAAGAGCTGATGAGTGCATATGGTTTCCCAACATGGGTGGACACACCATGAAAAGTCTCAAATATGGCATCAGCAGTCATAGAAAGTTGCAGTGCAGCGGTGATTTCCAGTCATCCAAGTCATTGTCCTTGCTTGGTCAGACCCAAACACCACTGTGGCATAGAACTGATGTACAACGGTGATGTTTTAATCCTCACAGAGCTCCATCAACCCGAATAGCCCTAGCTTCTTAGAAATCCATAGTGCATCAGTGAAGTATGAGCCGGTCCGCATCTGCTCTACACTCATGTACTTCTAGGGGCACACAAGTGACTTGGTGAGCTTGTTGTAAATGTCTTTCATGAACACAGCTTGATCCTTCCTCCAATAGCATGGGTCATCGCTGGTCCGTGGCAATTCATAGAACGGCATCTTGCGCAACTCACGATACTCCTTATTTGACATGCGGGCCAACGATTGGAGATTGTCGTACTTTGCCCTCTTGGCACGGTTCTAATCCTTAATCCGCTCCTACTCCCTCCTCATGTATGTGAAGGGAATATGCCCTAAGAGGCAATAATAAAGTGTTTATTATGTTTATTCCAAGTATATGATAGATGTTTATTTTGCATGCTATAATTGTATTAATATGGAAACATTAATACATGTGTGTTTAATAAACAAACAGAAAGTTCCTAGTTATGCCTCTCTCATAAACTAGCTCGTTGATTAATAAGATGATCAAGGTTTCCTGATCATGGACATTGGATGTTGTTAATAACGGGATCACAACATTAGTGTAATGGTGTGATGAACATTCATCCGAAGTATAGCATTACGATCAAAGTCATTGAGTTTATATTGCTATAACAACTTACGAAGTGATCCTAATCCTTAGACCATGAGATCATGTCAATCACTAACACCGTAAGAGTTTCTTGATAACATCAAACGTCACACCGTAACAGGGTGATTATAAAGATGGATTCAGAACTAATAAAGTGTTATGTTGAGGCTCATGGATCGAGAGTGGAATTTGTTCATCCCGATGACGGATAGATATACTCTGGGCCCTCTCGGTGATATCACATTGATTAGCTTGCAAGCAAGTGATTTGATCACTAGAATGTTATATCACGAGAACGAGAAAAGAGTGCATGTCAGTAACGAGATCAAACTAGGTATGGAGATACCGATGATCGAATCTCGGACATGTAATATATCGTGAAACAAAGGGATTAAGATACTAGCGTAAAAGGTTCTAACGATCACAAGAAAGTCATCGTTGAATGTGTGGGAGTCAGTATGGGTCTCCAGATCCCGCTTCTGATTATTGATCCGAGAGGGATCTCGATCATGTACGCATTATTCACTAACCGTAGGGTGACACACTTAAGAGACACCGACATCCAATTGGAGCAAAAGTTTCATGCCGAAAGAATGAACAAGCGCAGGAATTTATTTCACTAGATACCGAAACAGGTTTTGGGGTGAAATTGCATAAAGTGGTTATGCATGTGAAATAGAATTCTAGCAAGGGGTTATTTGTGAATGTTTGACATTAAAGTAATTGACAAAATTCTGAATAAAATAAAAGAGTTTTATTTAATGAGAGTTTGCATTAAATTTGGTGGAAATTTAATGGGAATTTGAGTGGAGAAAATTGAAGGGCCATTTTGTGAGTGGAGCGTCCACCCACATGAATGAAGGAGGGGAGGGGGCAGCCCCCATGGCCGGCGGCCACCTCCTCCTATAAAAGGAGCCCCTCCTATCACTTGTCTCTCACACCTCCTTGTGAAGGATCTCTCTCCCCCTCTAGAATTTATCCCCCATGGTCTCGGACTAGCGAGATACATGTTCCCGGTGGCTATTCGGCAAGAAAGAGTTGTGCTTCCGCTGCATCGCTGGAGCGAGGAGGCAGAGGTTGCTCGGTGCCTCGAACGTGTGTGCGAGCACGGATGCGCTGCTGATTTGCGGCGCTAAGACTTCCTCTCGATCTTGAGATCGACAAGAGATCGTCTACATCAACCACGAGTTGAACTCGTTAACTTTGTCGGTCTTCAAGGGTATGTTCTCTAGGATATATATTCTCCCGTTGTTTGTATCTAATAGATAGATCTTGGTACATATTTCACATCGTAGGATTTTTTTTGTTTTCTATGCTGCGAACCCTACAGTGGTATCAGAGCCGGATCTATGCGTAGATGCTTTACACGGGTAGTACACATATGAGTATGTGGGCGATGATGATCATGTTGTTGCTCCTTTGCTGTAATTTTGGATATTGGTGGCATAGTGGGATGAAGCGTCCTGGACAAACTTTACATGTCCTCGCACATGAGACCTGTTCCACGCTTGACATGCAACTAGTTTGCATAAGTGGCTAGCGGGTGTCTGTCTCTCCTACTATAGTCAATATCTATTTTGCAACGAGTTGTCAACAATTTGGTTATCCTCGTTGTGGTTCATGTTCGTAGGTAAGAACGGCTCTATCTCGAAATCCCTAAGCCACATAAAACTTGCAATGGATAAATTAGAGGCGTCTAGTTTAGATTGTTGCTGGGCTAGTGTTATGATATGGTGATGTTGTAAGTAGAAGTATGAGATGATACTCTTACAACATACATAACGTGTAATCTCCATAGTCCTTGGACTTACACATATAGGTATGATAGTGATCATACCACGATGCACATGATAGAGATCATATGCGGGAACCATATCATTTCACTAATAAACATGTGATGTTTGATAGCATCTTATATTGCTTGTTTAGCGCTTTGTTAGCATAATAAGATGATCCCTCTCTTAAATATCAAGATAAGAACATGTTCTTCCTTTAGTATGCACCGATTATGTTTTCGTCACTCCAAGACATTACGTGATGATCGGGTGTTCTTGGATCCACGACCATATTTCGGGTGTAAAACAGTTACACACGCGAATACTAAGGTTCTAACTTGGCGAGCCTAGCATGTACAGACATGGCCTCGGAACACGGACCGAAAGGTTAACCATGAGTCATATAGTAGATATGATGCCCATTTGATGCTCGCCTTTGAAGCTATACCGACTCACGTGATGATCGGACTTGGTGTAGTGGATTTGGTTCATGTAATCACCAAAAAGGCACGTGGGATGTAGTTTTTGAGTGGGAGTTCATTTGTAATATGGATTAGTTGAACTCAATCTATCATACACTTAGTCTAAACTTTACAAATTCTGTTGTAGATGGCACCACCTGCTTTTAATTTCAAAGTGTTCATGGAGAAAGAGAAACTTGCAACGAACGGTAGCAACTTTACCGAATGGGCCATGAATTTGAGGATTCTCCTCTCTGCTGCATAAAAGCAATATGTGCTAGAAGCGCCGTTAGGCCCCCCACCTTTTGAGGATGCCCCTGACGAGGAGAAGAATGTCCATCAGACTCGTTAGGAGGACCACAACTTAGTTCATTGTAGCATATTGTATGGGCTAGAGCCGGAACTTCGAAAGCGTTTCAAAAACGGCAATGCATTTGATACAATGGGTGAGTTGAAAATGATTTTCGACACACATGCTGCTGTAGAGAGATACAACGCTTCAGAAAAGTTCTTTAGCTGCATGATGGAAGAGCACAACTCCGTTAGTTAGCATGTACTCAAGATGTCGGGTTACGCCGATAAGCTTGTGTCCTTGGGAATAATGATTCCCATTGACTT
Source organism: Avena atlantica (assembly GCA_910589765.1). Taxonomy (NCBI): domain Eukaryota; kingdom Viridiplantae; phylum Streptophyta; class Magnoliopsida; order Poales; family Poaceae; genus Avena; species Avena atlantica. The sequence continues at coordinate 496,705,111 of OU342739.1, forward strand.
AGGCATCCATCGTGTTCTGTAGTCTCTGCCACCTAGCTATAAGAGCTTTGTGACGAACTATAATATGCAAGGCATGAAGAAGTCTCTCCCTGAGCTTCTGTCAATGCTTAAAACTGCAGAAGTGGAGATCAAAAAGGAACATCAAGTGTTGATGATCAATAGGAACACTGGTTTCAAGAAAGACAAGAAGGGAAACGGAAGGGAAGTAAGGGCGGCAAGCCTGTTTCCGTGCCTGAAAAGAAACCCCGAGTTGGACCTAAGTCTGATACCGAGTGCTACTATTGTAAGGGGACTGGCCACTGGAAGCGCAACTGCCCCAAGTATTTGGCAGACAAGAAGGCCGGCAAGGCAAACAAAGGTATATATGATATACATGTTATTGATGTGTACTTGACTAGTGCTCGCAGTAGCACCCGGGTATTTGATACCGGTTCAGTTGCTAATATTTGTAACTCGAATCAGGGGTTGCGGAACAAGCGACCGCTAGCAAGGGGTGAGGTCAAGATGCATGTCGGCAATGGATCAAGCGTTGATGTGATCTCCGTCGGAACGCTGCCTCTCCATTTGCCATCGGGATTAGTTATAAACTTGAAATATTGTTATTTGGTGCCTGCACTAAGCATGAACATTGTATCTGGATCGTGTTTGATGCGAAGTGGTTATTCATTTAAATCCGAGAACAATGGTTGTTCCATTTATATGAATGAAATCTTTTATGGTCATGCACCGATGATGAATGTTTTATTTCTATTAGATCTAGATGATAATGTTACACATATTCATAATGTTGATACTAAAAGGATTAAACTTAATGATGATATATCCGCATATATGTGGCACTGCCGTCTAGGTCATATTGGCGTTAAACGCATGAAGAAGCTCCATTCGGATGGACTTTTGGAATCACTTGATTTTGAATCATTTGATACATGTGAGCCATGCCTTATGGGCAAGATGAATAGAACGCCGTTTTCCGGTTCAACGGAACGGGCGACAGATTTATTGGAAATCATACATTCTGATGTATGTGGTCCAATGAGTGTGTCGGCGCGAGGTGGATATCGTTATTTTGTTACTTTCACGGATGATTTGAGTAGATACGATTATATCTACTTGATGAAACACAAGTCTGAAACCTTTGAAAAGTTCAAGGAATTTCAGAATGAAGTGGAAAATCATCGTAATAGAAAGATCAAATTTCTACGGTCCGACCGTGGAGGTGAGTATCTAAGTTACGAGTTTAGCACTCACATGAAAGAGTGTGGAATTGTTTCACAACTCACGCCTGCCGGAACACCACCGCGAAATGGTGTGTCGGAACATCGTAATCGTACTTTATTAGATATGGTTCGATCTATGATGTCTCTGACGGACTTGCTGTTGTCATTTTGGGGTTATGCACTAGAAATTGCTGCATTCACTTTAAATCGGGCACCATCTAAATCCGTTGAAAAGACACCGTATGAATTGTGGTTTGGAAACAAACCTAAGCTGTCATTTCTTAAAGTTTGGGGATGCGATGTTTATGTGAAGAAACTTCAACCGGATAAACTCGAACCCAAAGCGGAAAAATGCGTCTTCATAGGATACCCTAAGGAAACTATTGGGTATTCCTTCTATCACAGATCCGAGGGCAAGGTTTTTGTTGCCAAGAATGGATCCTTTCTAGAGAAAGAGTTTCTTGCGAAAGGTGTGAGTAGTCGGAAGGTAGAACTCGAAGAGGTTATTGAACCTTCTCTTCAAAGTATGGCGAGTAGCGCAGCGCCGGAAGTTGTTCCGGAGTTGGCTCCACCTGTTGAAGAGGGAACTAATGATAATGATCATGAAACTCCGAAAGAGAGTACTACCGAACCTCGCAGGTCAAGCAGGACGCGTGCAGCTCCCGAGCTGTACGGAAATCCTGTCATGAATTTCATGGTTGATGAAAATGATGACCCTGCGACGTATGAAGAAGCGATGATGAGCCCGGATTCCAACAAATGGTTAGAAGCCATGAAATCCGAGATGGAATCCATGTATGAAAATCAAGTTTGGAACTGATGCTGATGGTAATGTGACCGTCTATAAAACTTGACTTGTTGCAATGGGGTTTCGACAAATTCAAGGAGTTGACTACGATGAGACATTCTCTCCCGTAGCGATGTTAAAGTCAGTTAGGATTATGTTAGCAATTGCTGCATATTTCAATTATGAGATATGGCAGATGGATGTCAAAACCACGTTTCTCAATGGTAATATTGAAGAAGAGTTGTATATGATACAACCAAAGGGTTTTGTCGATCCTAAGGATGCTAACAAGGTGTGCAAGCTTCAGCGATCCATCTATGGATTGAAGCAAGCATCACGAAGTTGGAATCTCCGCTTTGATGAGGTGATCAAAGAGTTTGGATTTGTCCAAACTTATGGAGAAGCTTGTATTTACAAGAAAGTGAGTGGGAGCAATGTGGCATTTCTGATATTATATGTGGATGACATATTATTGATCGGAAATGATATAGATCTTTTAAACAGTGTTAAAAGTTATCTAAGCAGCAAATTTTCAATGAAGGACCTAGGTGAAGCATCATACATATTAGGCATAAAGATCTATAGAGATAGATCAAGGCGCCTAATAGGGCTATCGCAAAGTACATACCTTGATAAGATTTTAAAGAAGTTTAAAATGGACGGAAGTAAGAAGGGGTTCTTACCTATGTTGCAAGGCAAGACATTGAGTAAGACTCAAAGTCTGGCTTCGGCGGAAGAAAGAGAGATAATGGACAAAGTCCCCTATGCTTCAGCCATAGGCTCTATAATGTACGCCATGCTATGTACAAGACCGGATGTGGCACATGCTATTAGTTTGACTAGTAGGTACCAATCGGATCCAGGTTCGGAACACTGGATAGCGGTCAAGAATATCCTTAAGTACTTACGAAGAACTAAGGATATGTTTCTTGTATACGGAGGTGAATAAGAGCTCGTCGCTAAGTGTTATGTTGACGCTAGCTTTGACACCGATCCGGATGACTCTAAGTCTCAATCCGGATACGTATTTCTCATGAATGGCGGAGCGGTTAGTTGGAGGAGCTCCAAACAACCTGTGGTAGCAGGATCAACAACGGAGGCCGAATATGTTGCTGCTTCAAAAGCGGCTCAGGAAGCAGTTTGGATGAAGGAGTTCATATCCGAACTAGGAGTGGTTGCAAACGCGTTGGACCCTATGGTGATCTATTATGACAACAATGGTGTCATTGCCAATGCCAAAGAGCCAAGGTCTCACAAGCATTCCAAGCATATTAAGCGCCGGTTTCACTCCATCCGCGAGCATGTCAAGGATGGAGATATAAAGATTTGTAAAGTACATACGGATCTCAATGTAGTAGATCCGTTGACTAAAACTCTCCCTAGAGCAAAACATGATCAACACCAGAACTCAATGGGTGTTAGATTTATCACTATGTAACTAGATTATTGTCTCTAGTGCAAGTGGGAGACTGAAGGGAATATGCCCTGAGAGGCAATAATAAAGTGTTTATTATGTGTATTCCAAGTATATGATAGATGTTTATTTTGCATGCTATAATTGTATTAATACGAAAACATTAATACATGTGTGTTTAATAAACAAACAGAAAGTTCCTAGTTATGCCTCTCTCATAAACTAGCTCGTTGATTAACAAGATGATCAAGGTTTCCTGATCATGGACATTGGATGTTGTTAATAACGGGATCACAACATTAGTGTAATGGTGTGATGAACATTCATCTGAAGTATAGCATTACGATCAAAGTCACTGAGTTTATATTGCTATAACAACTTACGAAGTGATCCTAATCCTTAGACCATGAGATCATGTCAATCACTAACACCGGAAGAGTTTCTTGATAACATCAAACGTCACACCGTAACAGGGTGATTATAAAGATGGATTCAGAACTAATAAAGTGTTATGTTGAGGCTCATGGATCGAGAGTGGAATTTGTTCATCCCGATGACGGATAGATATACTCTGGGCCCTCTCGGTGATATCACATTGATTAGCTTGCAAGCAAGTGATTTGATCACTAGAATGTTATATCACGGGAACGAGAAAAGAGTGCATGTCAGTAACGAGATCAAACTAGGTATGGAGATACCGATGATAGAATATCAGACTTGTAATATATCGTGAAACAAAGGGATTAAGATACTAGCGTAAAAGGTTCTGATGGTCACAAGAAAGTCAACGTTGAATGTGTGGGAGTCAGTATGGGTCTCCAGATCCCGCTTCTGATTATTGATCCGAGAGGGATCTCGATCATGTCCGCATTATTCACGAACCGTAGGGTGACACACTTAAGAGACACCGACATCCAATTGGAGCAAAAGTTTCATGCCAAAAGAATGAACAAGCGCAGGAATTTATTTCACTAGATACAGAAATAGGTTTTCGGGTGAAATTGCATAAAGTGGTTATGCATGTGAAATAGAATTCTAGCAAGGGGTTATTTGTGAATGTTTGTCATTAAAGTAATTGACAAAAATCTGAATAAAATAAAAGAGTTTTATTTAATGAGAGTTTCCATTAAATTTGGTGGAAATTTAATGGGAATTTGAGTGGATTTTTGAGTGGAGAAAATTGAAGGGCCATTTTGTGAGTGGAGTGTCCACCCACATGAATGAAGGAGGGGAGGGGGCAGCCCCCATGGCCGGAGGCCACCCCCTTGGGTGCCCCCCTCTTCCTATAAAAGGATCCCCTCCTCTCACTTGTCTCTCACACCTCCTCGTGAAGGATCTCTCTCTCCCCCTCTAGAATTTATCCCCCATGGTCTCGGACTAGCGAGATACATGTTCCCGGTGGCTATTCGGCAAGAAAGAGTTGTGCTTCCGCTGCATCGCTGGAGCGAGGAGGCGGAGGTTGCTCGGTGCCTCGAACGTGTGTGCGAGCACGGATGCGCTGATTTGCGGCGCTAGGACTTCCTCTTGATCTTGAGATCGGCAAGAGATCGTCTACATCAACCACGAGTTGAACTCGTTAAGCTTTGTCGGTCTTCAAGGGTATGTTCTCTACGGAGTACATCCGCCCGTTGTTTGTATCTAATAGATAGATCTTGGTACATAGTTCACATCGTAGGAAATTTTTTGTTTTCTATGCTGCGAACCCTACAGTATGCTGCATCACGGGCCTGCTGTTTTTGGTTGGACAAGGGAAAAACATACTGACCCTCAGACTCATCATATCTCGGATTAGCCCTCTTTGACTTGGCCTTGATGCGAGCGAGACAACAAGAACCAGAACCTATGAAGAAAAATGAGGGAGATAACATGTAGGTAAGCATATATGTCCTAGAAATGCAACACAAGAACCTTGAGACTTTGCTAGACCAGTTTGAGTCACTCCACACCGGAGTTTCCAGCTCAGTCCAGAGACTAGTCTCCGTCCGGGAGAGTCAGGCATGCACTGGGAGGCTTCAGGAGGCAATGATTCGAACAGATCGGGCAAGGAAACGAGGCTAATGTGATAGTGTGCATGCATACAAGTGATTCTAGTGGGCAAAACCAGTACAACTCCTCAAAAACAAATCAAGGTATGAAGAGGAGGAGAGGTACCAGATCTGTCCATTGGATCGGTTCCACCGGTGGGTAGGGCCCAATGGTGGAGGGGAGGAAGATGGTCGGCGGCATGGCTGATCCTGTGGGCTTCATGACCTCCAGGGAGGTGATTTGGAAGAGGAGGCGACGGGGTTGAGAGGGGAGGTCAGGGTGGAAGAATGAAACCGTCTATTTAAGTTCACCCCAACCTCCTTTAAGTGTTGCCGAAAACCGTCCGGACCGGAGACTCCGGTGTGAGAACACCAGAGACTCCGATCCTCCTCGACCAAATGCACCAGGTTTTAGTGTTTGGGGACATATATGAGAGTGAGAGTGTTTAAGACAAGGGATAGGCTTGGGTTAAAATGTCACACTATGAAGAATCAAGAAAAAACATAGAAATCCACTAAAATGTTTAATAAAGATCCAAAAAGATACTAACCAAGAACCAACTCTTCAATAAGATGATGGCGGTGGCCGAGGCCACCATGTAAGAGTTTGTGGCATGACACTACAAAGAATTATCCTTGGGTTCATAGCCACTACTCATCAATGAAGCTCACAAATCACAAAATGATATTAAGAGAATTGAATTTCTTAATGTTGGCATTATGGGGGGAGGGATAGCCCAATGTATTAGGACCGCACTCCCCCTATCTCCATGCCTGCACCTAAACCAAATAAGAGTCAAGACATAGGTGAGTATGCAAGGTGATCAAGTCAAGCTCCTTGAATCTATGATATTTAGTTCATTCCTCAAATAATAAAACCTTGCTTCATCAAGTGGCTTCATGAAGATATCGGCAAGTTGGTCTTTGGTTGACACATAAGATAGCTCAATTTCACCTCGAGCAACATGATCTCTAATGAAGTGATGAAGAATCTCAATATGCTTTGTCCTTGTGTGATCCATGTAGGCAATCTTGATAGCACTTTCATTGTCACATAGAAGAGGCACTTTGTCACAATGGACACTGTATTCCTTTAAAGTTTGCCTCATCCATAGCAATTGAGTACAAGCACTAGCAGCTGCCACATACTCGACTTTGGCGGTGGAGAGAGATATACAATTTTGCTTCTTAGAAGACCAACACACCAAGGACCTACCAAGGAATTGACAAGCTCCCGAGGTTGATTTTCTACCATCCTTATCACCAGCCCAATCCAAGTCTGTGTATCCACAAAGAGCGAATGTTGAGCCACGAGGATACCAAATACCATAATTTGGGGTATGAACCAAATATCAAAATATTCTCTTGACCGCCATCAAATGGCTTTCTTTAGGAGCCGCTTGATATCTTGCACACACTCTTACACTCAACACAATATCGGGTCTAGATGCACAAAGGTAAATCAAAGAACCAATCATAGACCGGTATACCTTTTGATCCACATCTTTACCATTTGGATTTAGTTCAAGATGAGTCTTTGTTGCCATGGGAGTTGGAGATCCTGATGGCTCAAATGATGTAGATATCATTGGGAACCCCAAGAGGAAGGTATGATGAGCACAGTAGCAAGTTTCCCTCAGTTATGAAACCAAGTTTATCAAACCAGTAGGAGATAGGAAACAACTCCCAAGGTGTTGCTAGAAACTTGGAACCTGCACAACACAACCACAGTACTTTGCCCCAACTTACAGTGAGGTTATCAATCTCACCGGTTTTGTTGAAAACAAAGGATTAAACGTATAGTGTGGAAGATAGTAATTGTTGAAAGTAAATAGTAAACGGTAAACAATAGATGGAATATCAAATGGAAGGAATGGACTAGGGTCCACAGTTCACTAGAGGTGTTCTCCATAATATAAATAGCATGTTCGGTGAACAGATTACAGTTGGACAATTGACAGGGTAGAGAAGGCAAACTAATGCAAATACATGTCATGATGATTTTCTATGAGATTCGTTTGGCATTACAACATAATACATAGACTGTAATCCAAATGCATCTATGAATAATAATCTGATACGCCCAATTTGCATCACCTTTCTATACCATAATCTACCTCTATTCATTGATATTTGTCTTTTTATGAGGTATTACTTATGAGTTTTCATCTGTTTATGCATGTGGATGATTCTTGGAGGATGGAATGCTGGAGTCTGGATTTTGATGGAAAAGAAGGCGTTTCGGTGCAATTTCGCAAAGATCAGAAAAATACCAGAAAAATATGGAAACATATTATTTTATCTGAGGACGAAGGAAGCCAGAAGGAGGAGCGAAGGGGGGCCGCAGGGGCCCCACACCCCTAGGTGCGGGCCCAACTGAGGCCACGCCTAGGGCAGGTGTGGCCCACCTGCCTGGCCTCCGACTGTCCCCCTTCGCCTATAACTTCCCTATGGAACCCTAATACCAGGAGGGCGACCACAGATAGATTTCCGCCGCCTCTAGGGCGCGGAAAACACCGAGAGAGAAAGATCTCTCCGACAGACAGATTTCTGCTGGGGGAATTCCTTCCCGGAGAGGGGAGACCATCGCCATCAACACCATCATCAAGCTAGGCTTCATCGGGATCATCATCATCATCCACACCATCATCTCCACCAGCACCATCATCACCACCCCGTCCTGCAGTAACAATTGTGTTGGATATTGCTTTAGTTCTTAGGGGAAACTTTCCCGGTGTTAATTACTATTGTAGTTGATGCTTGTGAGTGGAACCATTGGATTATTGTTTATGTTCAGATTGTTATCCATTATCATATCATCTTTGATCTTGATCCATATGATGTCTTGTGAGTAGTTCGTTTAGTTCTTGAGGACATGGGAGAAGTCATGTTGTTAGTAGTGAATCTGTGATGAGTTATTATTCAATGGTTTTGCATTTAAGTTGTGGTGCTATTCTTCTAGTGGTGTCATGTGAACGTCGACTACATGACACTTCACCATTTATGGGCCTAGGGGGATGCATTGTGTATTTGGCTGCTTGTGGGGTTGCCAGAGTGACAGAAACTTGAACCCCCGTTAGGACACCTTTGCACAAGGGAGTGTAGGGTCTCAGAGTTTAAGGCTGTGGTTAGATTTATATCTTAATTACTTTCCTGTAGTTACGGATGTTTACGGGGGGTTTAATCACAAGTATGTATTAGTCCTAGGAAGGGCAGTATGTTAGCACAGGTTCACCCACACAACACTTACGAACACCAAAGAAGAGTACTCAGCTATTTGAAGCGAAAGCACTTGACAGAATTCCCATGTGTCCTCGAGAATGTTTGGTCCTTATAATTATTTCCACCGGCTTGTCCTTTGCTAAGAAAGGATTGGGCCACTTGCTCCGTTTGTTCGTTACTTCTGTTACTTGCTCTTTGTTTTGTTGCCTTGTCAGAAAACCACGAAAAATCAGTTTGCTAAGTATTCACAGGGATTTCCTGCTCCATACCACTGTTCAACACCTTCTGCTCCTTGTTGGGATCGACACTCCTATTTATCGAAAGTACTACGATACACCCCCTATACTTGTGGGTCATCAAGACTATTTTCTGGCGCTGTTGCCGGGGAGTGAAGCGCTATTGAAGAGTGGAACTGGTAAGGAAAACTTCGACTGTGAGTATTTCCTTTTGTTACTGTTTGTTGCTTTGTTTCCAATATGGATAACCCACTTGGTTTTCTGTTTGGGAGAACTACTACCACTAAAAGGGTAGTAGATGAACCATCACTTGTTGAGATAAATCCTTTTAAGATACCTACAAGTATTGTTAATTGTGTTATGGATAATTATTATTTTGGGGATGGAACTATCCATCCCGGTGATCACTTGCTTTTTATCCATGAATTATGCGGGTTGTTTAAGTGTGCAGGTATCACAACTGAACAGGTGAAGAATAAGTTACTCTCCATATCCTTGAAAGGGAGAGCTGAGGAATGGTATAAGTTGCTGAAGAATGGACAATCCATGGAATGGGAGGAGATGGCATCTCTCTTTTACTCTAAATTTTATCCTCTGAGTGAAATCCATAAAGATAGAAGTCTTATATATAACTTTTGGCCTCTTGATGGAGAGAGTACAACTCAAGCTTGGGGGAGATTGAAGTTATTAATGCTTAAATGTACTATTCATGAACTCCCTAACAATATTATTCTCAATAACTTTTATGCTAGGCTTTCTCTTCATGATAAAGTTTTACTAGATGATTCTTGTGCTGGATAATTCACACGTATGAAGGAAGATGCTAAATGGGATTTCCTAGGCCGTATTCAAGATAACACTAAAGCTTGGGAGAATGACAAAGGAAGAAAGTCAGGTATAAACTATGATTACGATTGCATTAAATCTTTTATGGGAACTGATGACTTCCGTGATATTAGCAATGAGTTTGGTCTTGATTTCCAAAGTATTGCCAGCTATTTTAAGGCCTTTACCTCTTACATTGAAATTCCCAAGGAAAAGTGGAATAAGTACCATGCTCCTTATAAAGATGTTGCTAGTCATGTTCTTGTTAGAAGTGCTCAAGTTTGTACTACTAATCATATTGTGCCCGAACCCCATGTTGAGAAAATGCCTTTCCCAGCTAAGGTAAAGGAGTATTCTATGATTATTAGTGCAAATAGTAAAGGTACAATGAAAACTGTGGAGCCTGGTAAGCATTTGAGTGATGAACCTGTGGTAGCTATTGTGAAAGACACGGTCACTAGAAATATAGAGTATGAGCACATTGTCTTCTGTGAAGACGCTTCTAATATTATTTATCATCCTGGTAAGGCTAGAAAAGCTAGTGTTCCTGTGCTTTCTGTTAAAATTGGTGATCATTGCTAGTATGGTTTATGTGATATTGGTGCTAGTTCTAGTGCTATTCCTTATGAGCTTTACAGGGAAATTATGCATGAGATTGGTCCTTGTGAGCTTGCGGACATTGATGTGGTTATTCACCTTGCTAACAAGGAAACCATTTGCCCCATTGGCATTGTAAGAGATGTGGAGGTTCTCTGTGGTAAGATTAAATATCCTAATCATTTTCTAGTGCTTAATTCAGCATCTAGCAAAACTTGTCCTATCATTTTTGGTAGACCTTTTTTGAATACTTGTGGAGCTATTATTGATTGTAAGAAGGAAAATGTTTTAACTAAGTTTGATGGAGATTCTTATGAGTTTAACTTTTCCAAATTTGCTAAAGCTCCTTGTGAAAATAACTTGCCTAATAAAGATTTCAGGATGGAACAACTTGCTTCTATTGATCCAGTCTATGACCTTGGACCTCTTTTTGATGACTGTAAGTATGATTATTCTGATGATAAAGTTGTTTCTAGTGATAGTTATATTGTCAACTTTATTCAAAGTGCTACTGAAAGTTATTTTGAGAGAGGGAAACATGGTTTTATGCATATCAATGATGTTAAGTTTCCTCGTTTTATGTTAAAAGCTTTGAAGTTGCATCTATTTTGTCTTCCTATGCTTGTGCCTTTTTGTTTCAACAATTCGTTTTCTCATGATACTCCCATGCATAGGAAGTGGGTTAGACTCAAGTGTGCTGGTTATTTGCTCCTTGATGCTCTCTTTCATTTCAAATATATAAATCCTATGTGAGCATCTTTGGAAATTTCAAGCCTAACTTAAAGGCATTAAAGAAAAGTACTTGTTGGGAGATAACCCAAGAGTTTTTGTCGAGTCTTGGAAGTTATTACCTCTGTAATAACCGCTCCTTATCCTTTTTGTTTTCGTTTTTGTGTCAAGTTCAACTACTTTTGTGAAGTAGAGGAGTTGTGAAAAGTGGCTGTCCTAGGACAGACTTTTGTGCTGCATTGTAAAAATTCGTGAGGGAGATAAGTACTTCGGATGGAGCTGAATTTTTCTGAGCTTGTTCTCCAAGTTTTTACCCAACGTTCATCAGTTCTGCACTTTTTGATTTGAGCAACAGAAGGTCTTCGAAAAAATCAATCTTTACCTGCTGGTCTGTTTTGACAAATTTCTGCCAACATTTGCATTTGCCTCTTACAGAAGCTTTTGTTTTGATGAGTTTTCAGTTGAAGTGTTTACCAAAGGTTTATTGTTTTTGCTTACACTAATGTTGTCATTGAGTTTGTGCAAAAGTTTTGTATGAAGGAAATTCTCAGAAGAAAGAGAGAAGGAATCTGCAGAGTTCGTCTTTGAATAGGTAAAAGTGGTGAAAACGGAAGGTTCGTGAAACCCCAATCTTTTTATATTTTTGATGTTTTTAATACATAAGGGAAGTTACGAGACGAAACTGAAGAGGAAACGGAGCCCGGGGTGGACAAACCCACCCAGGCACGGGCCCAGCCTCGTCGCGCCTGGAGGGGGTTTGCCACCCTCGAACTCTGTCTCCGCCTTGTTTTCGTGTCAGAACCTTCCTTATGCATTGAATCTTTGTAATATATAACCCCTGGATCCCCCGAGGTTGATTTTCTCAAGTTTAGAGCACCATGGTCTCCGCCGACGACAAAGGAAAGAAGCCTGAAGAAGAAGAACCTCAAGTTCCAAAGGAGGAGGAGATTCCGGTAGGTTATGAAGGAGACATGGAGGAGGACAAGCAACCGAACACTTGCTCTACTGTTGCAAGCATTGGTTTGGTGGCATGACCTACCAAGCTTAAGAATACAACACGAATGTCTACAGGAGGGAAGCCTCCATGTCTCTTCTACAATCCAAAGCCATCTCCTCCACGTAACAAGAGACCCTTCCATACACTTATACATGAATATCAATATCAACAGGTGCCCAATGAAAGTTTGCCTTTGGTTTGGGATATGCTCATTCTAACAATGCAGAGACGGATCATGCTAAGGATGAAGAGTGGGGAAAGAATAACAAGAACGAGGATTCTCGGACTGACATGATCATGAACCGTATAGAGCAAAACTCGGAGCTAATCCATACTCTTACTTTTGAGTTCGAGGATTTGAAGAAACTTATTGAGGAGCTTCTCAATAGAACACCACCACCACCAAGGGAGTAATTCATCATCAGGTTTGGCATCCCCTTGGCTTGTTCCAAGCTTGGGGGAGTGCCGCGGTATCATCACCATTATCTTTTATCTTTTACCTTTTTAAGTGGATTCATATCCGTGGTAGAGGGGTTATCTTATAGTTTGGTTTGCATGTGGAAGTATCTCTCCTTTAGTTGATTATCTATGTATCCCTTGGTGTGAGTGCCTTTATTGGAATATTAATGAGAAGTCTCATATTTTACTTTTTGCACTACTTATTTTTAGTTTGCAATCTCTATTGTATGATGGATCTTGTTGTTCAGTATTGGCACCACTTTGGGAGAATCAAGTGTATCTAAATTGGTTTTGGCAAACCAAGTTCTGGTCAGTGGCTTTAGTTTGAAAGAAAAGAAAGAAAAATCTTACAGGTATTTGGTATCATTTGTTTTCTTTCTTGTTGGCTCATAAGCTTAGTATTCTTTATTTAAGATTATTTTGTGTCTTCAAGGAAGATTGCATGTTTGGTTTTATTACTTGTATGTTTGCTTGTTTCTTTCAACTCTTTTGCTTGCTACCCAGCCTTGCTAGCCAAAAACCTATTTTGAGAAGGCATACTTCTCATGTTTCCAAAATCCTTTAAACCCAAAACTTTTGCCACTTGTGTCCACCATATCTACCAAGTAGCTTTTGCTATTCCTAGCAAATTCTCAAGCTTCATCGACCTTTCAAATTAAAAAGTATTTTGTTATGTGAAAACTAGTTAGTAAAGCTCTCACAAACTTGATGGCACACCTTATTTTCTTGCCCCTAATAGAATTGAACCATTGTGGACATCGAAGTTGTATATGCTTGCATCTATACGTTGGGATTAGCAGAACCGTGCTGTCACGGGGAACGTTTTCAACATTGCACTTGTACCTTGTTGTACATAGTTGATATCGTGCTCTTTTGTCTATGGATGTCAACGGTGTGAAATAAAGAGGGAACTTGTAATTCCATGTAGTTTGTATTTTGTGTTAGAGAAACGCCTGGGACGCTAGCCTAAACCATGCTCAATCATGGTGGAAACTTGCAGCATCACCATAGTGAGTCATCTATGAAGCATCCTCAATAAAAAGCTATACACATAGTAAATAAAAAGATCGATGAGATGCTCATTGTCTGCTTGCCTTGTCATTTTTGTTATGGGAAAGCTCTTGTACCATGTGCAAGGGGTACCCCGTTGGCGGTTCTCAATGATATGCAAATACTTACAATGACAAGAACTTACCTGGACCCAAAGTTGAGTATGCATGAAGTGGACCTCATATTCAAGGGACATGAGATTACCAACTTATTTTCGTCAAGCATATACTCCATCTTTGTTCACTTTAACCTTAATCATCTCAAGATGCTTATGATAGGGGTAATGAGGGCTCAAAGCTAGTAAGTACCATAATATTTTGGAAGCCATTTATGACTTGTAATCCCTGCTAACCTCTAAGAAGGGACCTTTCTCCAAGTTACCAGTTTGAGTTAGTAAACCTATTTCCTCTCTATATCTAGCATGCATTTGAGTTGTTGTGTTTCAAGCATTCATATTGTGATTTATTCAATCATGTTCTTTATCTTCCTTGTTTGCACAAAACTCTTATCTATTGAGTATTACTTTGAAAGCCTTCACTTGTGAAAAACCTCTTTGAGCAAAGAATGCTCCTGTTTTGAAACTTATACAAAAAGCTTTTGTGAAACTGTTTACTAGGTGTTCTATGACCAAGAACAAGTTTGCCAATTCCAATTATGATTTATCTTTATGCATCTCTATTGTGACTGCTATACTTGGTTGCAAGCTAAGTTATATAATGGTGAGTTGCTTTCTTCTATGAGTTGTGCAATGGTAAGTGTGATGCTTCTTGTTCATATTCTTTTATCGACACTTCACTCCTTAAAACCATGGACATGTTTACTAAGCTCAGTATTCGCTTGGGTACAAGCGAAGTCTAAGCTTGGGGGAGTTGATACGCCCAATTTGCATCACCTTTCTATACCATAATCTACCTCTATTCATTGATATTTGTCTTTTTATGAGGTACTACTTATGGGTTTTCATCTGTTTATGCATGTGGATGATTCTTGGAAGATGGACTGCCGGAGTCTGGATTTTGATGGAAAAGAAGGCGTTTCGGTGCAATTTCGCGAATATCAGAAAAATACCAGAAAAATATGGAAACATATTATTTTACCTAAGGACGAAGGAAGCCAGAAGGAGGAGCGAAGGGGAGCCGTAGGGGGCCCACACCCCCTAGGCGTGGGCCCACCTGAGTTCGCGCCTAGGGCAGGTGTGGCCCACCCGTCCGGCCTCCGACTATCCCCATTCACCTATAACTTCCCTGTGGAACCCTAATACCAGGAGGGCGACCACAGGTAGATTTACGCCGCCTCTGGGGGTGGAAAACGCCGAGAGATAAAAATCTCTCCGGTAGACAGATTTCTGCCGGGGGAATTCCTTCCCGGACCATCATCAAGCTAGGCTTCATAGGGATCATCATCATCATCCACACCATCATCTCCACCAACACCATCATCACCACCCCGCCCCTTTGTAACAATTGTGTTGGATATTGCTTTAGTTCTTAGGGGAACTTTTCCGGTGTTGATTACTATTGTAGTTGATGCTTGTGAGTGGAACCATTGGATTATTGTTTATGTTCAGATTGTTATCCATTATCATATCATCTTTGATATTGATCCATATGATGTCTTGTGAGTAGTTCGTTTAGTTCTTGAGGACATGGGAGAAGTCATGTTGTTAGTAGTGAATCTGTGATGAGTTATTATTCAATGGTTTTGTATTTAAGTTGTGGTGCTATTCTTCTAGTGGTGTCATGTGAACGTCGACTAGATGACACTTCACCATTTATGGGCCTAGGGGGATGCATTGTGAATTTGGCTGCTAATTGTGGGGTTGCTGGAGTGACAGAAACTTGAACCCCCATTAGGACACCTTTGCACAAGGGAGTGTAGGATCTCAGAGTTTAAGGCTGTGGTTAGATTTATATCTTAATTACTTTCCTGTAGTTACGGATGTTTGCAGGGGGTTTAATCATAAGTATGTATTAGTCCTAGGAAGGGTAGTATGTTAGCACAGGTTCACCCACACAACACTTACGAACACTAAAGAAGAGTACTCAGCTATTTGAAGCGAAAGCACTTGACAGAATTCCCATGTGTCCTCGAGAATGTTTGGTCCTTATAAGTATTTCCACCGGCTTGTCCTTTGCTAAGAAAGGATTGGGCCACTTGCTCCGTTTGTTCGTTACTTCTGTTACTTGCTCTTTGTTTTGTTGCCTTGTCACAAAACCACTAAAAATCAGTTTGCTAAGTATTCACAGGGATTTCCTGCTCCATACCACTGTTCAACACCTTCTGCTCCTTGTTGGGATCGACACTCCTTTTTATTAAAAGTACTACGATACACCCCCTATACTTGTGGGTCATCATAATCCACCTTCAGGTTATCATCCAAACCCCTTCCAGTATTAAGTTGCAAGCAACAGATAATTGCATTAAGCAAAGTGTGTAAAGTAAACAATACAATTGCCCTTGGACAAAGGATTGTTGTTTTCTCCCTAGTAGCAACAACACATCTACAACCTTAGATATTTTTGCCACTTCGCCAGATTACTAGAGGAATGAACCTACTATCGAGCATAAATACTCCCTCTTGGAGTTACAAGCATCTACTTGGACAAAGCACTTACTAGCAACGGAGAGCTTGCAACATCACAAATAACATAGACATGATAGAATCAATAATCAATCTTGACGTAGTACTCAATATCCATCGGATCCCAACAAACACAACATTTAGGATTACAAATAGATGATCTTGATCATGAACGGAGCTCACAAGATCTAAACATGATAGCACAAAGGAGGACAAACAACCATCTAGCTACTATATGGACCCGTAGTCCAAGGATGAACTACTCACGCATCACTCCGTAGGATGGCATGGTGATGAAGAAGGCCTCCGGGATGATCTCCCCTCTCCGAAAGGGTGCCGGTAAGATCTTCGGATCCCCCTGATCTAGGGACGATGGCGGCGGCTATGGACTTTTTAGTGGATTTTTGATCGGGTCCTTAGGGTTTCTGCCTTGGGGTTTTTATATAGGCGAAGGTGCAAGGTCGGTGGACGCCCGAGGGGCCCACACCATAGGGTGGCGCGCCCTAGGGTGGACCCGCGCCGACCCTAGGTGTGGCCGCCTCGTGGCTCCACTTAGTCTCTCCTTCGGGATCCGTGTTGCGTCTGAAAAAATAGGAACTTTGGCTTTTGTTTCGTCCAATTCCGAGAATATTTATTTACTAGCTTTTCTGAAACCAAAAATAGCAGAAAATAGGCAACTGGCACTGCGGCATCTTGTAAATAGGTTAGTTCCAGAAAATGTATAAAAATTCCTCAAAGTGTAGACAAAACATAAGATAGTTGATACAAAACAAGCATGGAGCATAAAAAATTATAGATACGTTTACGACATATCAAGCATCCCCAAGCTTAACTCTTGCTCATCCTCGAGTAGGTAAGTGATAAAAATAATAATTTTTGAGGTGACATGTACCATCACAATCTTGATCAAGGTATTGTAAAGCATTGATAGATGGGATCATAATACTCTAACATAAGCATGAAAGATATAGTTCTAACAATGAGACAAAGCAACTAACATGTAACATGAAAAGGTACAAACAAAAGATCATGAAAAACAATAAATTGAAAGACATTTGATTGTTTCACATATAGAAAACATAACATGAGTGGTATTCAGCTTGTCCTTCATGGAATAGTAAAACATAAATGCATAGGCAACCTTCAAAGTTCATAAGGGTGACTAGATACAAATAATTTAAGAACAAGCAATGCCATAATTATGAATCAATCAATAAGTTTTGGGACAATGCACATTGAACTAAGAATGACAACTATGCTCTCTTAACTGGGTTGGGCGGGTTCAGCGAAACCGAGGTAAATATCGATCTCGCCGATGGACATGACTGTGTAGGTTGTCACGGGTTTGCTAACCGGAATCCAAGTCTCGCCGAGAAGGACGAGAGGGAGATCACTGGCATAGACCACGCGACCCATAGAGATTGTTTCGCCTATTCCTGCACGCGCAGATTCCGCCTGAAACGAAGCTCTAAAAGTCACCCGCCCCATGGTGGGCGCCAACTATCGTCGGATTGTCGACAAGTATGCCATAGGGGGTCCCGACGGCGTTGAGAAGATGGGGTGTGAGACGTTGGATGTTCTGGGAACGGTGAGCACAAGTTTTAACCAGGTTCAGATCCGGCTGCGGTGATCGGATCCTACTCCTTCTAGCAACCCAGTAATATATCGACGAGAGCCGAATGTTATAGCGGATTACAAGAGAGGTTCGCCTGTGTGAGTTGTGATTGTGGTTATTGCCCTAAAGTCTCCCATAAGGACGTTTTATATAGTCACCGGGACCTAGGGTTACAGGAGAGACATACCCGACTATGTTATAGAGTCGGTAACTAGATACAACTTGGACTACAAGTAATACTACATGCCTAAGTCGGTAACTCTTCTGGGCCTTGTCGTAGCCGGAAGTGGCTCCTGCTCTTTCTCTGACCGGGATTCCCGTGAAGAATAGCTCTAACCGTTGGTGGGCCACCCTGGTCAGTGAGTCCTATGGGTATACCCAGAAAGTATATCCCCAACAGGGAACTATACGGCGGTGGTCGGTATAGTTGGTCGTTAAGCTTGCAGTAAATTCCCCCCAATTGCCTTAAAAAAGGGACTTGCTTGTTTTCGTCTGAATATTGTGTTTTTGCTATTAAAACTCTATGTTGATGTTCAGAACCTGAAACACACATTAAAAACCAAGTTTTCTTTGCTATCGAAGTATTAGAGTTAGGTAAAGCTAGAAAACCATCAAATCCAAACGAAAACCATCGATAAAACAATAAAAATGTGTAGAATGTCTCACAACTATCAACTCCCCCAAGCTTAGATGTTGCTCGCCCTCGAGTGACAAGGAAATAAGAAAGGATAGCGGAGGTTCAAAACTAAAATAAAAGAACTTACAAGCTTGAATTGGTGTCAAATTCTTCTCTTCATAATTCTTGCAATCTTAAACATGATCATACAAATATTCACAAGATTGCACTGAGTTCACTTCCTAACCACGTATATCTTGCTAGCAAATAAATCATATGCACGAGCGAGTGTCGAAAGTTTAGCTAGGAAAGTGAAGCAAATCTTTTTGGCTTCTCTCTTGTTGAGAGGTGAAAACTTTTTGCTCTTGTTCCTTTAATCAATTAAGAGTACTCAAGTTTGCACCAAGAACAATTAATTTAAGAACAACTCATCTACTCCCACGTCAAAATTTCAAGACTCTCTGATGGGGATATGCCTATTGGGGTATCCACAGCGGGACGTTTCCGACTGGCCCAAGGGCTGGCGAGTGGGCCTGCAGAACAGCGACTGGATCAAAGCCTGTCAAAGCACCAGGCGACTGAAGGTCAAAGGCCCAGGCGAGTAGATAGGCCCAGTCGGTTTGACTTAAACGATCGAAAAAGTTGTAACCGAATCGGTTGAGATATGTAAACCCTAGGGGAGGTGAGCCTATATAAACCTCCCTAAGGGGTGAGTAGAGACACGTTCCCTCATACACCCAAGCAACTCGCCGCCTAGTCGCCGAGTTCGCCCATTGTAATCACCTCCATAATACAATCTAGCAGGAGTAGGTCTTTACCCTCCGGGGGGCCGAACCTGGGTAAATCCCTGTGTCTTTGCCCTCATCTCGCACCGCAGATGGCTGGCCGCCCTTGCCCTTCGTTCTACTACTCGCTGCCGATTGCAGCATCTGCCGTGGTCATTCCCACGACAGTGGCACCCACCGTGGGGCCTGGCCGGTCTGGCCGGTGTTCTGCGGCGAGATCCAATCTGCCCATCAACGAGACGGTCGCCACCGGCCGCATGATAGCGATCGGCGAGATGCTCCAGATCTTGCCGAGCAGCTACGTCCCGGCGGCACGACCCGTCACGCACAGCGTGATCCTGCCGATCGGCACGATCAGCCTCTTCGTCGGCTTCACCGACATCACCACCTCGGAGGACTCGGCTCGCATCCGCGAGTCGCCACCACGCGATCGGCTCTCTGAGAGCCAGGTCCGCGCGATCCACCGCCTCGCCTCCGAGTATGACTCGGCCCATAGCAACGTGGCCGAGAACTCGGCGGCCGCAGAAGACGCGGCCGTCACGGACGACGCCGACTCGGCGACCCCGGCGTCACTCGCCGGATCCATCACCGCGGCCTCGTCCGCGGGCTCCATCGTTCAGGTCTCCAACGCGGGAGATTTCGAGGACTCCTCCATCCTCGGGATCTTCGACTTCGACTCCGGGTCGGAAAACTCCGCCGACCTCCACGACGGAACCGGTCGCCATGCTGCGACCTACATGGCCACCGGCGCCGATCCGCCGGAGGACCCTTTCTCCACCCCGATCCCTCCCAACGCTACGGCAACGGAGGTCGAGGAACTCCGCCTGAAACTGGCGGAGGCAGTACGCAAGGAGCAGGCCGAGCGCGAAAAATTTCGCCTCGAGCAGGTGACAGCGCAAGAACTGTCACGCTACCACCAGCAGCGGATCAGGTCGCGCCTGAACCCCACCGTTCAGGGGCGCGCCCTGAATTTCGACGATGAGAACGACCCGGCGCGCATAGCCGAGCGCGCAATCTGCGAGAACGCGCCACCAGGCGGAAGCGCTCGACCCCCGCCAGGATCAACGGCGATAGGTGCCCCACCACCACCCAACCGCACCCCTCCCAGGGACCAGCCGCGCATAGTCGTCTCCTCACGGGAGCGAGACGCGAACGGCCTACCACTGTTCTCTACCCCGATGGACAACCTAGTGGCAGGCCGAGCAGCAGCCGATAGCATCACGGCCACCGGCGACGGCGCCTTACAAATCCAGTACGTTCGGGCCCTGCTCGCAAAGGCCGTGGAGCAGCAAAAAGCGGGCGCCGACTCGCAAGGGCGAGTATACTCACGCTCTTCAGGAAGCAGGGCGGCCTCAAGCGGCCGCCCCGCGGCGGCAAATACCCTCACTTGCCCGCCGCCGGAGCCACTGCAGCTCCAACACCGACCCGCGAACGCGGCACTCTCCACCAACGATCCCAGGCCGGCGACCAACTTCGTCGCCGCCAACGGAGAACCCGTCGACGCCCGCACTCACATCATCAACAACCAAAACTGGCGCGCACGCCAGCCCGACGACTTGCGGCACACCCTATATACTCGCCGCGATGGCGAACCCATGGGGTCGCTCAGTCGACTGGGGCCCAAGTGCTTCGGACCAATGATCCGCGGCGAAAAGTACCCGCCAAACTTCAAGGCGCCAAAGGAGATCGAAAAATACGACTCCTCGTACGACCCCGCAGTCTGGCTCGACACATACCTCATGGCAATGGGGATCGCGGGTCACACTGACCTACTCGCCGCCCGTTACCTCCCACTGATGATGGAGGGGACGTGCAGGCAATGGATCAACACGCTCCCCCAGGACAGTATCGACTCCTGGGAGGAAATGCGAGACGCCTTCGTCAGGCACTTCGAGTGCTCCTACACCCGCGCCACCACCATCGAGGACCTGGAACGCTGCGTCCAGGGACCCCGCGAGTCGACGCGCAACTGGGTCCAACGGTGGCAGGAGCTCTGGTACAACGCGGCCGGCATCCACCCGGACACCGCGATCCACTGCTTCAAGACCTCGTGCCGCTACGAGCCTCTAGTCGCCAAGCTCAAGCGACACGCCCGCACACTCGACAACATCCCCGACCTCCTCGAGATCGCTAAGCGGTACGCCGAGGAAGATCCCAACCAAGACGTCGACGACGAGTCAGGGGGGCAACGCCGCACGGGCGGCAACGACATCGGACGTCGAGCCGACCTACGCTACAGCGGCACCCGCCTCACAGGCAAGCGCCGCAACGACGGGCGAGTCGACTTCGTCGCCAACGCTGGGCACGCACAACGCGAGCCCAAGAGCTACTGCCGCGACGGAGGGCAACGACGCGATGGCGGCAACTACAAGAACAAGCCAAGGTTCGATCCCGCGGACCTCCTTAACCAACCATGTGCGTATCACAGCAGGGAAGGGAAGCCCGCCACGCACACCACCGCCGACTGCCACACCCTCAGGGAAATCGAGAAGGCACGGCACGCGCGGGAGGACACCGACAACAACCCGCAAAATGGCGGAAAATTCGGCAACGTAGCCGGCTCGCTCCACACCTTCACCGGCTTCAACACGAAGCGCGAGAAGAAGGTCATCGCCCGCGCCGTCGCCGTCAACGCGGTGGCCCAGACAGACGTCCCCCAGTTCCTGAACTGGTCGGAACAGCCCATCACCTGGAGCCGGCAAGACCACTCGCCACGCATCGAGTATCCAGGACGAGTCGCCCCGGTGGTCAAGCCCAAGGTTGGCGACTACTGGCTTCCCAAGACTCTGATGGACGGCGGCAGCTCCATCAACATCCTCTACCTCGACACCTTCAGGCGGCTGCGGCTCCCGCAGTCGATGATCGAGACAACCCACACCACGTTCCACGGCATTGTCCCCGGTCGGAAGGCTTACCCGATCGGCAAGGTCACGCTACCCGTCACCTTCGGCACTCCGGCAAACTTCCGCACCGAGCGGATCGTCTTCGAGCTGGTGCCCTTCGACAGCCCCTACCATTGCGTCCTGGGGCGCCAGGCGTTCGCCAAATTCATGGCGGCACCCCACTACGCGTACAACGCGATGAAGCTCCCCGGGCCGTGCGGCGTCATCACCATTAACGGCGACCCCGACATGGCCGCCGAATGCGAGGCCAAAGGAGCCGAACTCGCCGACGCCGTCATCGCGGCGGAAGCTAGTCACGCCGATGAGCTCGCCAAATACGCGAGCGGGGTCAACAATAACGACCCCACAATACTTAAGAAGCCCAACTCAGAGGGCACAAACCCCTCAACCTTTGAGGCCACGACGCACACCCGCACCGTCGAGCTGGTCGCAGGCGACCCCAGCCAGACGGTGATGATCGGGACGGGCATGAGCCCAGCGTAGGAAGGCGCGCTCATCGAGTTCCTTCGTGAGAATAGGGACATCTTCGCGTGGAAACCCTCCGATATGCCTGGTGTCCCTAGGGAGCTCGCTGAGCACAAATTAAACGCCGACCCCAAAGTGCGACCAGTCAAGCAGTCGCTACGGCCCTTCAATGAAGAGCGCCGTCGAGCAATCGCCGAGGAAGTGCAGCGCCTGCTCGCTGCCGGCTTCATCCGGCCAATCAAGTACTCCAAGTGGCTGGCAAACCCAGTCCTGGTCGAGAAGAAAAACGGGACCTGGAGAATGTGTATCGACTACACAAACCTGAACAGCGCCTGCCCAAAAGAGCAGTTCGTCCTCCCGCGGATCGATCAGATAATCGATTCAACCGCAGGCTCGGAGTCGCTGTGTTTCCTCGATGCCTACTCCGGGTACAACCAGATTAAAATGGCTGTCGAGGATGAGGAGAAGACGGCGTTCATCACGCCATTCGGAGCATTCTGCTACACCGCCATGACCTTCGGCCTCAAGAACGCCGGGGCGACCTACCAGCGGTGCATGCAAGAATGCCTCGCAAGCCAAATTGGCCGCAACATCCACGTCTACATCGACGACGTGGTCGTAAAATCCGCTCGCCAAGGAGACCTCCTCGCCGACCTAGCGGAGACCTTCGCCAACCTGCGGAGGTACAAGATAAAACTCAACCCAGGCAAGTGCACCTTCGGTGTACCCGCTGGGCAATTACTAGGGTACGTCGTCTCCAAACGTGGGATCGAGGCAAACCCAACGAAGATCGACACGGTCGCCCGGCTCGGCAAACCCGAGTGCCTGCGCGACGTCTAGAAGCTGGCCGGACGTGTAGCGGCTCTCAGTCGCTTCATCCCCCGCCTGGGCGAAAAGGCGATGCCCCTATACCGGGTGATGCGCAAGAACCCCACCTTCCAGTGGGACAAGGAGGCGGACGACGCGCTCCGCGACCTCAAGAAGGTGCTACTCGCCGCACCACTACTCGCCGCACCCGTCGACAAAGAGCCCATGCTGGTTTACGTCGCGGCGTCCGAGCGCGTCGTCAGCGCTGTAATGGTCGTCGAACGACCAGAGGAAGGAAAGGAGCGCCCAGTCCAGCGGCCGGTCTACTACATCAGCGAGGTCCTCACCGAGTCGCGCCAGCGATACCCACAGTACCAAAAGCTGGTATACGCGGTCTTCAGGGCTCAACGGCGCCTGCCGCACTACTTTCAGGAGCACCCCATCACGGTCGTCTCCTCAGCCCCACTACAAGATATAATCCGCAATCGCGAGGCGACCGGGCGGGTCGCCAAGTGGGCCGTCGAGATCGGCGTCCACAATATTAAATACGAGCCACGAAGGGCGATCAAGTCCCAAGCACTGGCAGACTTCATCGTCGACTGGGAAGAGGCCCAGCAGCCAGACAAGCCGCCGTACCTCCACTACTGGAACCTACACTTCGACGGGTCCAAGAACGCGGACGGTGCAGGCGCGGGGATTGTGTTGACTTCACCAAAGGGCGACAAGCTCCGCTACATCCTTCGCCTCGATTTCACGCCCTGCACCAACAACATGGCCGAATACGAGGCCCTACTCCACGGCATGCGAGCCGCAAAGGAGATGAGTGTCAATCGCCTTCGATGCTACGGTGATTCCGACCTCGTCGCGGGACAAGTCGCCGGCACCTGCGACGCCGTCTCCCCTACCATGGCGGCGTACCGCCAAGAGGTGGACAAGCTGGGCGGCCACTTCACCGGCTATTCCGTCGAGTGGATCGACAGGCGGAAAAACGAGGAGGCCGACGCCCTCTCTCGCATCGGGTCGGCTCGACTCGCACCACCCGCCGGCGTGTTCCTCGATACAATCTCCAAGCCATCAGTCTCTCCCCCGAGGGAGATCGACATCGGAGTCCCCCTCCAACCAGAGGCAACCTTGGTCGCACTCGTCACCGAGCCAGACGACTGGACCAAGCCCTACATCGCCTACCTGGAGACAGGCAACCTGCCCGCAGACGAGACAAGCGCTCGAATGATCGCTCGCCGATGCAAGTCCTACACCATCATCGACGGCGAGCTACACAAACGCAGCGTCACCGGCGTGTTCCAACGTTGCGTCCAACCGGCTGAAGGACGCAAAATCTTACACGACATCCATTCAGGCGACTGCGGCCACCACGCTGCCGCGCGCTCCCTAGTCGCCAAGGCTATGAGACACGGCTTCTACTGGCCCACCGCACACGCCGACGCCGTCGACATCGTCCAGCGATGCGCCGGGTGCCAGAAGTACGCCAACCAGACGCACGTTCCAAGTTCGGCGCTCAAAACCATCCCCATCACCTGGCCATTCGCCGTGTGGGGCATGGACATGGTGGGCCCCTTCAAGAAGGCCCCCTACGGCTACACCCACCTGCTGGTCGCCGTCGACAAATTCACAAAGTGGGTAGAAGCCAAGCCAGTCCGAAAGTGCGATGGGAAGACTGCCACCAAGTTCCTACGCGAGCTCATATACCGCTATGGTTTCCCTAATAGCATCATCACGGACAACGGCACAAACTTCGCCAAGGGAGCAATGGCCGAGTTCTGCGAGGAGCACCACATCCGGCTCGACCTCGCGTCAGTCGCACACCCGGAATCCAACGGCCAGGCGGAACGAGCCAACCAAAGCATCCTCCACGGCCTGAAGCCGCGACTCCAAGTACCACTCGAGCGCACCGCTGGATGCTGGGTCGAAGAGCTTCCCTCCGTCATCTGGGGAATCCGCACCTCGGTCAACAGGTCGACCGGATTCACCCCCTTCTTCATGGTCTACGGCGCTGAAGCTGTCATGCCCACCGACCTCGAACACGACTCACCGCGGATCGTCCACTACACGGAGGCCGCAAACGAACTGGCCCGCCAAGACGGGCTCGACCAACTCGATGAAGCACGCGACCTCGCCCGATCGCGTACCGCTATCTATCAGCAAGGGCTCCGCCGCTACCACAGCAGACGGGTGAAAACCCGCACCTTCCAGGAAGGCGACTTGGTGTTACGCCTCATCCAGGACAAGAAGGGCATGCACAAGCTCTCTCCTCCGTGGGAAGGCCCGTTCGCCATCGGACGCGTACTCGGCAACGATGCCTACTACCTCATCGACGTCCGCGGGGACGGCGAACTCGATGTCAAGCGGCCCTGGAATGTAAATCTCCTCCGGAAGTTCTACTCCTAGAACCCCACATATGTACCCTCCAGTCGCTATGAAATAAAAGAAACAGTTACCGCAAATTGCGTCTACTCTCCATGCCCTGTGCCACTCGCACTTGTAATAACAGCATCACGCTAACATGCAGAAGTCAACCTTTGGTACAGCGACCGGCACGGCCAAGTAGTGCGATGTGGGAGCACTGAGTCACCTCAGGTCCTGCGTCGTCCACGAAAAACGCCAATCCGGAGCCCCATTGGAGTCGCCTAGCTCGACTGGTTTTGCAAACCAAGACAACTGCCCTCGCTTCTCACAGCGACCTCTGTCCTCCGCATCCTCGGCGTAGCGACTCGAACGGCCAAGTACCACGCTCGGGGACTGCATACCAGTTCGTCGCGATCGGTCAGGGAAAACGTCAAGTAAGAGAGCACGCCCTGGACTCGCCACGCGACTGACCCCCCGGGCCAGGCAGGAGTGACGCGCCCACACCAACGCGCTAAGTCCTCAACCACCCTCGAGTCGCGCCTCGAAATACCAAGTACCACGCTCGGGGACTCGGCCACCCGACCCCGTTCGCGTCCGGGAAAACGGTAAAGTAAAGAGCACCCAAGGGAGTCGCCGTGCGACTGGCTCTCCGAGCTCGGGCGAGTCGACTAAACTAAACAAAACACACGATAACAACAAACATCATGTACAAGGTGAACCCCATAAAAGGGCGGACGCGCTCGGGGACTCACCCAAAATCAATCCAAAACACAATTTCGCAAAATAAACACAACATCCGATTCAATCGCACATCGCATTGTCTTACATTACAAACTATGCCTGTTCGGCAGAATTGCTACTAACTTATCCAGGCATACTACACTACTCTGCAGGCTTCGACGATGATGCACCAGTATCCCGCCGCTTCCGAATGAACGGAGTATACGGGTTCGATGGATACGTCGTCAGCTCGCCCACCATCGCCGCGCGGAAGGGCTGCTCGACCTTGAAGTCGCGATGTGGCGGCTCGGGGTCGTTCGGCGCGACGACCGTTTCCTGATAAGGAAGGAGGTCGCCCATCGCCCAGACACGTTCCGAGTACGCGGCAGCTCGCTCTTGCAGCTTGAGGACCTCCGACAGGTCCACCACGCCAGTCGACGAAGGATACCCACTCGTCACATCGTCGAGGTCGAAATCCTCGGGGAAGTGGGCGAGTCCAAGGCTAAGAGCTGTCGACGCTCCACGCCGAAACGCTGATCGCGTCATGAACTCTACGACCGCGGGCGCCTTCTCCAAGTACTCCCACACCTCAACGAGGTCACTGGGAATAACTTCCGTGGGCGACATCTCCTGAAGGTAGGCGCGGATGCTCGTCGCCGACAGCGTTGCTGAGTCGACAAGCATGCTCACGCACTCCCTCGCATCAAGAGAGCTCGCTTCCTCATGGCTGCCAATCACCCGGCCTGCTAGACGGAAACAGTTGTGAGCACCACGGAAACCACAAACAATATGACTGCAAGACTGAGAAGGCGCACTCACCAAGCAACGGGCGAGCGAGTTCCGTGATGAAATTTTGAAGCGATGAATGATCGTCTTGAAGCCCAACAATAAGGGCCTCCGACACCTTCCGGTCTTCTTCAGCGGCCGCAACAGCGGCCTTAGCTCGCCCGTTCGCCGAGCTCGCCTCCTCTTTCGCCTCCCGCAGTTCGCGCTCGAGGTCGGCGATCCTTTGTTCGGCAGTGCCTAACGCAGACTTTGCCGCCATCAGCTCGCCAGCTGGGACAAGTTCTTGGCAAGCCGCCTCTGCCTGCGCAGCAACAGCCTGCAGGTCCCTGTTAACCTCTTGGAGAGTGGCTAACTCCTTTTCCGCACGCTGCTTCGCAGCCAATCGCTCTGCCGACTCCAGTCGCAGACCCTGTACAATTTCAAAGTCAGCAACACGAAAATTACTCAGTGCCCACCCGCTAAAATTTAGCGCGTGCGCACTCGGGGACTGGCGATCACGAAAATCACTCAGTGCCCACCCGCTAAAATTTAGCGAGTGCGCACTCGGGGACTGGCGATCACGAAAATTCCTCAGTGCATACCCGCTAAAATTAAGCGCGTATGCACTCGGGGACTGGATGCGAAAGTACAAAACGAGAAATTATAAGAATCACGCCGCTGCTAAACACCGACCTGATCCTCGGGGACTGGAGGTACCTGGATGGCTGCGCCAAGCATGCCGTGTAGTTCCACCGCGTCCACAGACGCGAGCAGCGCCGGTGTGTGCCCGCGACGCGGATCAATTTCAGCATCGGCAGTCCCTGGAGCGGGGCTCGGAGCCACAGCCTCACTCGCCGAGGCCGCTTTGGTCATGAAGCGAGGGAAGGTAGCGATTGACGCGCCCGCCCCAAGGGAACTCGCTTCCTCCGGTCTAGGCAACGAAACGCCCCCCTTCGTGGACGCGGTCGCTTCCACAGCGGGCCTAGCCGGCGCGATCGCCGTGTCGTCAGAGACAGCGACGATGTCGTCGCCCTTGGCCTTCTTGCTGCCTTCCGTGGAGGTGGTAACCTCGTCCACCTTCCTCTTACGGGAAGGGTCCTCCTCGCTAGCGGCGGAGGGCACCTTGGCCACCGTCGGGTGGCCCATCTTCTTCACTCCGGTCCTACGCATCGAGACAACTCAGTAAAAACAGTCAAAATACTAAGAAAAGAAAGGTGAAGGCCGAGTGCGCTTACTTGGCGACTGGAATGAAACGCAGCCCTGTACGAAGGCCGGCTGGTTTCTCTAGCTCGGGGCCCAACCGGCGACTGAGCCCCAGTTCCAGGACGCCAGGGGCCCAGGATACGGATGGCTTCTTCGATGTCGAGGTAGCGGTTGGTGCCTCCGGGGCGCCTTCGGCGGAGACCTCTCTGCGAGGAGGGGCTGCCGCGGCCGGAGCCTCCTTGCGAGGCGAGTCCGCTACGCTCAGGACCTCCTTGCGAGGTGAAGTCGCCTCGGTTGGAGCCTTCCCTAGCCCGGAGACCGGCGCGAAGGGCGGAGGTATTGAGGCTAGCGGTGCCTCCGTGGATGGCGCATCTAGCGCGGTTGTTGACGGGGCGGCCTCGTCACCGGCCGAGCTGTGGGCATCGGAGCTGCTCGCCGAGCGCGGCGGTGAGGCCACCTTCGGCGGCTTCGTCTTCCTCCTCAAGGGGGCCCTCGCCTCTTTCTTCTTTTTCGCGGGAGTGGCCTGACGGAGCGAGGTGGTCTCCGGGAGTTCCTCGTCATCATCATGACGCTCGAGGCTCCTGCTTGCCTCGAGTTCGCGCTGACGTTGCCCGCGGGTCTTTCGGACCAGTGGGGCAATCTCCTCTTCGGACTCGTCGTCGTCGTCCGCGTTACCCTTGGCGGGTGGCGACTCGCTTGTGTCCTGGGCGGATGGCCCGGAGCTCTCGTCTTCGGCAGGTGGTAGCCACCCCTCCACCACTTGGAATAGCTGTGTAAACACGAAACAAAGTTAAGATTACCGTGACTGCACATGCTGCGACTGCGAACAAGATAAAATAATTACCGTTGGAGCCGGACGCTTCGCGGTGTAGGGAGGGACCCCGGCCTGCGCATCCGTGTATGCCGCCTGGGTAATCCTCTTCAGCGCCAGGAGGTAGTCCTCCAGCTTCCACTCGGCGAGGCAGGCCTTCGTCGAGTCTTCTCGGCCCGTGTACTGGTACATGTAGTGCTCGCGTTGGGCGAGTGGAACAAGCCGTCGCCCGAGCCAACAATTGTATAAATTCACCGTCTGGAGCCCTTTCTTCTTCAGACCACGAATGGTCTGGAGCATCTCGTCGACGACCATCCGTTGGTCATCGGGGAGCTTGACGACCTGGAGGTTGCGCGGCTCGGGACGGTTGGCCGAGTACCACGGGATCGCCGCCTCATCCTTCGGGGTCGCCTCGGTCACGTAAAACCAAGACTTTTTCCAATCGCTCGCCGCTTTGGCCGGCAGCATCAGGTTGAAGAAGGAGGCTTTGGATTTGAGCTGGAAGGTTAAGCCCCCTGCGGCTAGCATTGGGCCGCCCGCCTCCTCGCGGCTGATCCGTCCATGGAACAGATCTTGCCACAAAGGAAAATAGGGCCTGCAGCCCAAGTAGCACTCGCAGAACGCCACGAAGATGGCGAGCTGCTCGATACTATGGGGACCCAGATCCGAGGGCTGGATCCCGTAGTAGGCGCAGAAGCGCCGGAAGAACAGAGAAGTGGGAAATCCTAAACCCCGCTCGAGGTGACTAGTGAAACAGATGAACTCTCTCTCGCGCGGGTTCGGGGTCGTTTCCCCGGCTGCGGGAATTCGCCAGCAGCCGGCCCGCAGGATTCCGGCCTCCTCGAAGGAGGCCAGTTGCGCCCTGGTGCATTTGGATCTACCCCAAGGTTCAGTAGAGAGGGCCATGGCCGAGGATTTGCTTGGAGGGCGGAAGATTGCGAGTCGATCAGATCGCGGGATCAATGAACGGAAGATGTGCGTACTCGGAAGAAATGGTGGGCGGTTGGCTTTCCGATAGCCTACCATTCCTCTTATATAGCGGGAGCTGCCCGCCAAATTAGGGGGCCGTTACTGCGCGATGATTACGCCGAAAGTTACCGTTAAGTTACCTTAACGGCTAGTTTGACCACGCCCGACGGTCCGCCTCCTGTCACCCGGCTCGCTGAGTTACTCGCCGAGGCCGCGACCCGTTGATTCGACTCACCCAAGACACGACTCGGTTCGCCGGATTTTTTCCTTCGTGCAGGAGCCCGCCGACGATTCGACTGGATGCCAACTTGAAGCCGTATACTCCGACTGCCAGCAGCCACCCGCGCCTAATCAACGACGGCCTCGGGGACTACTGATGGGGATATGCCTATTGGGGTATCCACAGCGGGACGTTTCCGACTGGCCCAAGGGCTGGCGAGTGGGCCTGCAGAACGGCGACTGGATCAAAGCCTGTCAAAGCACCAGGCGACTGAAGGTCAAAGGCCCAGGCGAGTAGATAGGCCCAGTCGGTTTGACTTAAACGATCGACAAAGTTGTAACCGAATCGGTTGAGATATGTAAACCCTAGGGGAGGTGAGCCTATATAAACCTCCCTAAGGGGTGAGTAGAGACACGTTCCCTCATACACCCAAGCAACTCGCCGCCTAGTCGCCGAGTTCGCCCATTGTAATCACCTCCATAATACAATCTAGCAGGAGTAGGTCTTTACCCTCCGGGGGGCCGAACCTGGGTAAATCCCTGTGTCTTTGCCCTCATCTCGCACCGCAGATGGCTGGCCGCCCTTGCCCTTCGTTCTACTACTCGCTGCCGATTGCAGCATCTGCCGTGGTCATTCCCACGACACTCTCAAAGCACCTTTTTCCTTTCCTTGTTTTTCAAAAACTTCAACTCTTTTCATAGAGAAATCATGCCACTGTTTTTAACATGTTAATTGGGGCTGTGTTGCGCATTCGTGACCATGCCAATAGATAGCTGTTTAGCAATAGTGGGTCAGAGGAGTACTACAACTTCACTTGGAACGTAAAACCACAAGGAGACTAATTTTTTTACACATCATATCATTGTAGTTACAGACGTTTACATAACTCAATAGTCAAAATCAAGTGATTTCCCACATTTAGATCGTTTGTTGGCCAACGGAGTTAATAGTTCCCCATGGAGTACGACAATATTTGTAATGACACGTGTGAAGCAATATTCTATGTAATTATTAGAAAACGTAGTGGCATAATCTCTACTACTTCGAAGTATCTATTTTATCAGACAATTTCATTCAAGGGTGCTATCGAGTCTATTTACATTAAGATGAATGGGGTTGAGTAGTTTCTAAAATCAAATCTTTTGGGATAAACATGGACTCAAGTCATCTCTTGGATGCTTTTTCTTGTTGTAGAAGTATCGGAAATATTTTAACCAAGTTCATTGCTCAATGTTTCAAAGCTAAAAGTGGGCACTAGCAAGGGAATATAATTTATAGGATAACAAGATAGGTGGGGAGTGACTCAAGTGCAAGCGAGTAAATAATTGTAGGATCAATTTAAAATTGTAAGAGAGGTGATGAATGGAATGTGGTACCTCCTCTTGCTTGCTTAATTCTCATACTTGAGTTGAATCCTCTCTATATTTCCTTATTGCCAAGTCACCTGAAATTGAGCAATCTTCGAGAAAAACAAAGAAAACAAATTACAACTATTTTTTGTGTTTTGGGTTTTTATAATGCAAACTGAAAGTAAACATGCTATTCTTGGAGAAGAAAAAAAATCAAAAGAAGAAATAAAAATATGAATGCAAGTTTCGAGGTTTTCAGAATCTCCCCCATGCTTAGGTTGTTGCCATGCTTAGTTGTTGCCGTCGTTTGGCGGCGGCTGGTGGTGCTGCTGGTAGTAGTCGGGGAAGTAGGTTATGAAGTTATCAAAGGTGTGAGTTAAAGTACTCACATCTTCACTGACTCCAAGCAGAGTCTAGTCGATCTCCCCAACGCACTGGTTGAGCTACAGAAATTCCTGATAGGGGACATTGTTGAACCCCTGTTGCTGTTGTGGCTGATTGGGCCATTGGTCCAAAGGCTTCTCCTCCTCCTGCTGTTGCTGTCCCTCCCAAGCTGGGTTGTGCTCCCGCTGCTGCTCCTGCTCATCATATTGCCCTCCTTCTTCCTCTTCATCGGAGTCAGGATAGAGTTCCACCATTTCGGTCACTTGATCCTTGGTGAGGATCCAGTGGCCCCTTCCCTGGATCTCGAAGGCTTGCGGGCAAGGCAGTGGCACCTGACCATCCTGCACACCATTAAGATAACCAAATTGATAGGCTCAGAGCCTCCTATTAACTCGGTAAACACCGAGGAAACCACAAGCAGTTACATATCTGACATCCATAAGTATGGAGCCATCAACAGGTTGCACAATAGAAATTGCAAATTTAAGGGCTTGGATTAGGTGGGTTACCATTCCACTGATACAAATATCACCTTTTGTTTTGTTGCTCTAGTGGTAGAGGTGTTGGAGGAATAAAGCTGCAGGAGTGGGACTCTGCGGCACATTAGGGAAGAGCTCCTTGGTGATCATGGCCATGTCTGCATTGGCCATCGAGCCAGTATATCCTCTTCCTAACAAGGTGTTAGCAAGAAACATAGCAAAATAACGGATGGTTGGGTTCTGAATGGTGGACATCATCTTATGATAGAAGTCCCTACCACCATTAACAGAAACAACCTCCCAAGTTTCTGCACTAGAGGTGCTATACAAGTCCGTAACAGTTGGTTCCCCTTCTTGAGGGAATCCATAAGAATTGCAGAATTTTTGATAGGTAATTTGATATGGCTGTTGGTTAACGGTGAAATTTATCATGCATGCATTACCTTTCTCCCTGTAGTTGTTGTAGAAGGAGGCGAGGAACTCATGGGTGAGCCCTTCATAGGTGTAGTGGTTGGCGTTGGCGAGGCGGACGAGCCCTGCATTTGCACACAGGTAGTTGAAGTCCCCCTTCAACTCTGTTGAGTTGAGGAAGCCATTATCGGCCCATCGTGTGGGCAGCACCTTCCTCGCCAAAACCATGGCGTACTTGTTGTCGATCTCAGCCCGGAGCCTCGAGCCCTCACCATGTTTGCACTTGCTCTTGCAAAAAATACCACTGAGCTTGTTCATCTTGATACACTGAGAAATTTCAACATAAAACCTTAGGCATATAGTTTCTACATGATAGATGAACGATTCTACGTGGAGGAGTTCAATCCTAACGTGAGATATTAGAAGAGAAAATCAATCAAGCTTGAGTTCATCCACTCATTCAATGAGAATATTTCAACCAAGGAATTCTGAAAATAAAGCATGGTTAGGGAGAGAAACATACCGATCTATTGATTCCCCCACTGAAACGAACGAAATTTGCGAAGAATTGAGAGTTCTTGGGAGGTTTTGAGAGTTTTGGAGAGAGAGTTTGAGAGAAATAATGAGGGGAGGAAGATCCTTGCCCTGCCCCGACCCGTTTAAGTGGTCGGGTGACGAGGTTTGTTCTCGTCAATGCCCATTGTTATGAGCTTGAGTTTTGGAGAATATGGGGGTGTGTCACATCCCAAAATTTTCCAAATTTTGAAATGTGAAAAATAAATAAACAAAATAAATTTTTGTTGAAATTTAGGGTGAGAAGAAACTTTTTGATTCCAATTGGAAACAACAAAACCTATTTTTGATCCAATAAAAAAATCCTAAAGGTATTTAAAAAGATAAATAAACAATAAAGCTAAAATAGTTGGAATCACTATTTTTAGATCTTTTAATAAAAAGATTTGGATTTCAAAAGAAAAGATAGAATTATAAATAAGGATTATTTTATAGAGCCAAATTAGATCTTGGCCAAGCTTTTGAAATATTTCTTTTTGATAAAAAGAGTAAAGGGTTTATTAAAAAAATGAGGATTTATTAATATCTAATTTTATTAAAGTAAAGGCTTTTTCATTTTAAATAAAGACTAAAACTTGTTAATTTATTTTAAATAAGTTTTCCAAGTGTTTTATTTATTCAAATAAAACCTATTGAAATTATTTTGGTATTATTTTAGATTTCAAATAGAGTTTTAAAATAAATCAAATCCTATTTGAATTAATGACTAAGGTCTATTTATTTAATTATTAATGGATCCTAAAAAGAATAAAAATTATTTTATTTTGGACTTTGGATTATGATGTTAAACATAATTAAAATAAATACAAAGTTTGGTGATGGTTTGATTTGATTTTTTGTTTGAATTATTTGTTTGAAAATCAAAACAGAAATTCATATTGGAAAAAGAAAAATCTTTCAGAATAAAAAAAGTGAAACAAACAGAACCAACCCATCTGGCCCACTAAGCCCAGCAAGAGCCCACCTGGCATACCCTCACTGAATCGTTTTCTTTCACTCAATCTCGCACCCACCCAGTCACTGACGCAGAGGTCCCACTCTTTCTCTTCCTCTCTCGCTGTCAGCACGGCCCCACTGCCACGCAATCATCTTCAACCCCGCGACCACGTCGCCTCGCCGTTTCTGGCAGTAACTCCGGCGATGAATACCAGTTAATGCCTGCATTATTCCTTGCTGTGATCACGCGTAGATAAACGCCCATGCCTCCTCTCTCTTTCCCCTCGCTTGCCTCTCCCTCTCTGCCCCCAGGCTAGGTGAATTTCGAGCTTAACCACCTCCGTCTCCGATAGCGTTCCCGGCCAATTCCGGCGAACCGCAGCCGCCTCTCCACTCCCCGAGCACACAATCTTGCTCTCCAGTCCCTTGTGCATCTGCCCATAGCCCCAGCTCGCTCCCGCACGCTCTAGAAGCTCAGCTTCGTCAACATCAGAGCGCCACCGTCTTTGGCCGTTTCTCCGGCGAACTCTCCTGGTAAACACCGACCGCCCCGAGCCTTCCTATTGATGCTCCTAAGATCCCCAGGACAGTACGCATCTGACCATGTATTTGTTTTGCCTCGGCACGATATGTAGCTCCGTCCCTGACGACGAACAGAACCGCCCGACGCCGACGTCGTCTCCGACGAGCAATTCCCTCCGTTCCTGAGCTCCCCTCGCCAAGCCGACAGCACCTCGAGCTTCACCTCGACCACACGAACGCTGTAAGCCATTTCCCCCTCTCCCTCGCTTCCTGCAATGTCGGCAAGCACACCGCCAGAGCGTGCACCGCCAGCGCCGCCCACTCTTGGTCAAGCGCATAGCATCCGTTGGATCTGAATCTTGCGGCGGAGAATTGATTTAGGCGAAGGGGTACGCGTCAATCTGAGCCGTGCGATTTAAGTGAATCCTGCGGTCCAGAGAGGCTGATCCGCACGAAGCGGTACCGGCCAATTAGAACGAGCCACGTGGCCAGACTGTTTGAATAAAACCAGAAAATGTTCTATTAGAATTGCAAACTTGTAAAATTCATAACTTTAATTCTACACGTCCAAATTTTGCAAATTTTATATCAATGGATTCAGCAGAACAAGTACTTTGCAACCATGCACTTTGTTTAATGATTTTCTTCTGGAAAATTGGTTGAATTTGCAGAAACTTGTGTAGGCTTATTTTGAATATAAAAATTGTTCTAGATATATTTTTAGTATGAAATCTTTGCAAAATGGTTTGTTGTGAACCTACTGACCTTAGGAACAAACTTATGGATTTAAATATGTATTTTGTGAAGATAAGGAATATATATTTGAATCAACTCATTTCTAGTCAAATAAAAATATTGATTATGATTTAGAAATGATTTTTGAGTGAAACCTTTGGGAAATGATTTAATTCAAACCTTCTGACCCTAAACACCAAGTTTTGAGAATTAAAATATATTTGGTGAACCCTTTGAAGAATTTTTCTTTGCTAAAAGCATTTTCAACCACATAAAATATTGAGTTGATTTAAAAATGGTTTATAGATAAAACCTTTTGCAAATGGTTTTACCACTTTTGTAAATGACCACTTTGAACCTTATAATGTTTAGAGCCTAGTAGAAACCACTTTTGCAAGTAAAACTATCTTTTACATGCTTGCATGCATGACCTTGTTTCTATTATTTTATGTGTGATAAATTGGTTGGAATGCTAGTTGAATTTGTGTTTGCTTGATTGAATTGTAGTGGAATTAGAAGAGTGTGATATTTGCAAGATCAAGAAGTGAACCAACATTCTCTACTAAAAAGGCAAGTGACACTATCATCCATGTCCTACTATTTTCATTACACTTAGTGGATTTTTGTAACATGCATGGAAAGGAATACTATATTTTATGCTATGCTAAATCCTAATAGGATACCCTTATATATTCCTTAGTGAAAACATTGTAGTTGTAGTATGCTTAGCCTAGCTATATATTTGGGACGGGATACATGTTATGATTATATGAAGAGTTGAAAAGATATATGTTTTATATAATAAAACAAGTACTCAATGAACCACCTGGGTGGACAAGGATACTCATGTTTTGGACAAGGTGGCAACAAAAGGAACCATGTTTATATGGCCATCTCTTTTTGTATGTGCACTAGAAGAAAACCACCCAGAGACTTAGAGATTGAACATGTTTCTCGTACAGTGGCTTCCGTGTACAGCCACATGCTAAATGGGCTCTGGTTTAGTCAACTACATAGTGGAAGACCCATGCATTGGCATCTTCAGGTTAACTAGAATTGTGTAAGGGAACTTGTAACCCTACATTGGTGCCTGGATGACAAGCTAGCATTGTGTATTGGGAGGACTTCTATGGAAAGACTTTGTCACATTCTCAATCTGCCAGTACTCCATCTTGGTGAGTACTTATCCAGCGGCCACTGGTGGCATCAAGATGAGATTGTGTCATGTGGGTAAAGTGTACAACTTCTGCAGAAGATCAAAATTCTAAGTACTTAGCCGTGTCCCCGGTTATGGACAACAACTGAGCAACTAAGGCCTGAAGCTATGGAAGATCTCGACATTCCAATTTATCAAAGTAAAACTTGATGGTGACAACAAGGGATTTGAAGCACTTGGAGTTTTCCAAGAAGTTCAGAAAGATTTGACAAAGATCAAAAACTATTTTGAAAAGATAGGATAAAACTATATTGCTTTCTGCAAAAGAGCCTAAACCCCACTTAGCCAAATATGCATGTAATGATAGGATCCACTAAATTTTACTAGTAGTGAAACTTGCCAATACAATTCAAATGTATTGACCCTTGTGGCTGCAACTTATTATGTTGCAGGTTTGTTTGATGTTAGTGGAGTTTAATGATTAGGATTACAAGTCTACAACCAACATGATTGCCTGTGGCACTTTGAAGATGAAGGACCCCATGCTTTATAGATATTTCTGCTGCAATGTAATGTGATAGCCAAATGAGCTATGTAAGATGTAATGAATTATTTTATTCATGGTTATAAAGTTGTATTATGACCTTTGTTTCTTGATATTACATCTTAACTGTGGATGCTAG
The DNA here is from genome assembly GCA_910589765.1 of Avena atlantica. Taxonomy (NCBI): domain Eukaryota; kingdom Viridiplantae; phylum Streptophyta; class Magnoliopsida; order Poales; family Poaceae; genus Avena; species Avena atlantica. Next base: position 496,742,723 of record OU342739.1, read on the forward strand.
CTATTGATCCAGGGACTAGCATTGTAAACACAGGGATCTCTACCTTATTAAAGGTTGGGAACCTTACAGATGGTATCAGAGCACTGTGTTGCCTGTAGGATTGTAAACCTAGGATTGGACAAAACCCCTTAGAAAAATAGGAGTTGTATTTGTTCCAAAAAACTTATTTACAAACAATCTTGTAAACTCTTTCCTTAACCTTTTGGTTTTTGAATTCTACACCTCTTCCTTTTCAACTTGATGGACAAAGCCTTCACCATGACCAATGACTTCAAATTTAGTCTCACCAAAGATTTCAACTTAGACATCACTAAGGACTACAAGTGAGAACAAGAGACATTAGATTGCCTACCAAAGACATTGATATCGAGTTAGAGTATGGATCATATTGACCTATGAGGTATGACTATACTAAGTTAACTATTTTAAGAAAACTTGTTGTTCCCTTCAACTCATGAGTTAAGCTCATAAGTTGTTAAGTGAATAGTTGCTTGTTGATTGTTTGATTGTTTGATTTAACTTGGTTGTTTTGAGTTGTGTGTTACGAATTCTTAAAACCTATCCATCATTACTCAAACCAACAGATGCCTCCCCGTCGTGCTAACCCCAACCAAAACAACAACTTCACTCCCGAGATGCAGCAGATGATGACAGCTCAGACACAATTGATGCAGGAGATGACCATGTTCATAAAGAATTAGAACAACAACAACAACAACAATCAGAATAATCCCCCAGCACTTGACATGCTCACCAAGTTTCTGAAACTTAGGCCTGCAAGGTTCTCTGGAACAATTGATCCAATGGAAGCCAATGACTGGTTACGTTCAGTGAACAAAGACTTAGTGACTGTTGGCTGCACCGATGAAGAAAAAATAAGGTTTGTAGCATTTCTACTTGAAGGACCAACAACAACATGGTGGGACAACTTTCAGATCACCACTCCCCTTGAGCTATTTTTGAGGATGGTTTCCGTACAGCTCACATCTCACCTGGAGTGATGTACTTGAAGAAAAAGGAGTTTCACAATCTTAAACAGCGTCACCTAAGTGTGGCTGAGTATATTGAAGAATTCAACAATCTGGCACGATATGCACCAGATGAAGTTGACACAGATGATAAGAGAAAGGAGAAATTTCTTGAAGGACTTAAAGATGAGTTGAACCTGCAGCTAGCTGTTGCCTATGTCCCAACTTATCAATCACTCTGTGACAAAGCCACTATATTGGAAAACAAGATGAATCAAGTTGAGAACAGAAAGAGGAAGCATAAACTCAAAAATCACTCGGGATCATCACAAAAGAAGCATTCATTCAAAAAGAGCAAGGAAGATTCTGAACCACATCAGTATCACCACAACAACAATGGAAGTGATAATAATGGAAATGATACTGACAATGGAGATGACCTTGGTCAGAACCAACATGACACTTTCAGGAAGAAAGATATTAGCCAGTTGCAGTGCTATAATTGCAAGGAGCTTGGACACTATGCATCAGACTGTCCTGAGAAGAAAAAGAAGAAGGATGCTAGAAGAGCCAAATAAGGATTCCTTGTCAGGATATAAAGTGTTGAACCATAGTCAAGTGAACCATCAATGTAACCCTATGAGACTTTATTTTAAGGGTGGTAGTACCCTAGTTGCCTTGTAGCCAACTTGTAACCTTTAGCCTTCCCAAATCTCGGGACGAGATTTCTTTTAAGGGTGGTAGCCTGTCACATCCCAAAATTTTCCAAATTTTGAAATGTGAAAAATAAATAAACAAAATAAAATTTTGTTGAAATTTAGGGTGAGAAGAAACTTTTTGATTCCTATTGGAAACATCAAAACCTATTTTTGATCCAATAAAAAAATCCTAAAGGGATTTAATAAGATAAATAAACAATAAAGTTAAAATAGTTGGAATCACTATTTTTTGATCTTTTAATAAAAAGATTTGGATTTCAAAAGAAAAGATAGAATTATAAATAAGGATTATTTTATAGAGCCAAATTAGATCTTGGCCAAGCTTTTGAAATATTTCTATTTGATAAAAAGAGTAAAGGGTTTATTTAAAAAAAATAATGAGGATTTATTAGTATCCAATTTTATTAAAGTAAAGGCTTTTTCATTTTAAATAAACACTAAAACTTGTTAATTTATTTTAAATAAGATTTCCAAGTGTTTTATTTATTCAAATAAAACCTACTGAAATGTTTTGGTATTATTTTAGATTTCAAATAGAGTTTTAAAATAAATCAAATCCTATTTGAATTAATGACTAAGGTCTATTTATTTAATTATTAATGGATCCTAAAAAGAATAAAAATTATTTTATTTTGGACTTTGGATTATGATGTTAAATAGAATCAAAATAAATACAAAGTTTGGTGGTGGTTTGATTTGATTTGTTGTTTGAATTATTTGTTTGAAATTCAAAACAAAAATTCATATTGGAAAAAGAAAAAGCTTTCAGAATAAAAAAAAGTGAAACAAACAGACCCAACCCATCTGGCCCACTAAGCCCAGCAAGATCCCACCCGACATACCCTCACTGAATCGTTTTCTTTCACTCAATCTCGCACCCACCCAGTCACTGACGCAGAGGTCCCACTCTTTCTCTTCCTCTCTCGCTGTCAGCACGGCCCCACTGCCACGCAATCATCTTCAACCCCGAGACCACGTCGCCTCGCCGTTTCTGGCAGTAACTCCGGCGATGAATACCAGTTAATGCATGCGTTATTCCTCGCTGTGATCACGCGTAGATAAACGCCCATGCCTCCTCTCTCTTTCCCCTCGCTTGCCTCCTGGGTGAATTTCGAGCTTGACCACCTCCGTCTCCGACAGCGTTCCCGGCCAATTCCGGCGAACCGCAGCCGCCTCTCCACTCCCCGAGCATGCAAGCTTGCTCTCCAGTCCCTTGAGCGTCTGTCCATAGCCCCAGCTCGCTCCCGCGCGCTCTAGAAGCTCGGCTTCGTCAACATCAGAGCGCCACCGTCTTCGGCCGTTTCTCCAGCGAACTCTCCTGGTAAACACCGACCGCCCCGAGCCTTCCTATTGATGCTCCTAAGATCCCCAGGACAGTACGCATCTGACCATGTCTTTTTTTTTTGCCTCGGCACGATCTGTAGCTCCGTCCCTGACGACGAACATAACCACCTGACGCCGACGCCATCTCCGACGAGCAATTCCCTCCGTTCCTGAGCGCCCCTCACCAAGCCGACAGCACCTCGAGCTTCACCTCGACCACGCGAATGTTGTAAGCCATTTACCCCTCTCCCTCGCTTCCTGCAATGTCGGCAAGCACACCGCCAGTCGCCGCCAGCGCCGCCCACTCTTGGTCAAGCGCATAGCATCCGTTGGATCTGAATCTTGCGGCGGAGAATTGATTTAGGCGAAGGGGTACGCGTCAATCTGAGCCGTGCGATTTAAGTGAATCCTGCGGTCCAGAGAGGCTGATCCGCACGAAGCGGTACCGGCCAATTAGAACGAGCCACGTGGCCAGACTGTTTGAATAAAACCAGAAAATGTTCTATTAGAATTGCAAACTTATAAAATTCATAACTTTAATTCTACACGTACAAATTTTGCAAATTTTATATCAATGGATTCAGCAGAACAAGTACTTTGCAACCATGCACTTTGTTTAATGATTTGCTTCTGAAAAATTGGTTGAATTTGCAGAAACTTGTGTAGGCTTATTTTGAATATAAAAATTGTTCTAGATATATTTTTAGTATGAAATCTTTGCAAAATGGTTTGTTGTGAACCTACTGACCTTAGGAACCAACTTATGGATTTAAATATGTATTTTTTGAAGATAAGGAATATATATTTGAATCAACTCATTTCTAGTCAAATAAAAATATTGATTATGATTTAGAAATGATTTTTGAGTGAAACCTTTGGGAAATGATTTAATTCAAACCTTCTGACCCTAAACACCAAGTTTTGAGAATTAAAATATATTTGGTGAACCCTTTGAAGAATTTTTCTTTGCTAAAAGCATTTTCAACCACATAAAATATTGAGTTGATTTAAAAATGGTTTATAGATAAAACCTTTTGCAAATGGTTTTACCACTTTTGTAAATGATCATTTTGAACCTTATAATGTTTAGAGCCTAGTAGAACCACTTTTGCAAGTAAAACTATCTTTTACATGCTTGCATGCATGACCTTGTTTCTATTATTTTATGTGTGATAAATTGGTTGCAATGCTAGTTGAATTTGTGTTTGCTTGATTGAATTGTAGTGGAATTAGAAGAGTGTGATATTTGCAAGATCAAGAAGTGAACCAACATTCTCTACTAAAAAGGCAAGTGACACTATCATCCATGTCCTACTATTTTCATTACACTTAGTGGATTTTTGTAACATGCATGGAAAGGACTACTATATTTTATGCTATGCTAAATCCTAATAGGACACCCTTATATATTCCTTAGTGAAAACATTGTAGTTGTAGTATGCTTAGCCTAGCTATATATTTGGGACGGGATACATGTTATGATTATATGAAGAGTTGAAAAGATATATGTTTTATATAATAAAACAAGTACTCAATGAACCACCTGGGTGGACAAGGATACTCATGTTTTGGACAAGGTGGCAACAAAAGGAACCATGTTTATATGGCCATCTCTTTTTGTATGTGCACTAGAAGAAAACCACCCAGAGACTTAGAGATTGAACATGTTTCTCGTACAGTGGCTTCCGTGTACATCCACATGCTAAATGGGCTCTGGTTTAGTCAACTACATAGTGGAAGACCCATGCATTGGCATCTTCAGGTTAACTAGAATTGTGTAAGGGAACTTGTAATCCTACATTGGTGCCTGGATGACAAGCTAGCGTTGTGTATTGGGAGGACTTCTATGGAAAGACTTTGTCACATTCTCAATCTGCCAGTACTCCATCTTGGTGAGTACTTATCCAGCGGCCACTGGTGGCATCAAGATGAGATTGTGTCATGTGGGTAAAGTGTACAACTTCTGCAGAAGATCAAAATTCTAAGTACTTAGCCGTGTCCCCGGTTATGGACAACAACTGAGCAACTAAGGCTTGAAGCTATGGAAGATCTCGACATTCCAATTTATCAAAGTAAAACTTGATGGTGACAACAAGGGATTTGAAGCACTTGGAGTTTTCCAAGAAGTTCAGAAAGATTTGACAAAGATCAAAAACTATTTTGAAAAGATAGGATAAAACTATATTGCTTTTTGCAAAAGAGCCTAAACCCCACTTAGCCAAATATGCATGTAATGATAGGATCCACTAAATTTTACATAGTAGTGAAACTTGCCAATACAATTCAAATGTATTGACCCTTGTGGCTGCAACTTATTATGTTGCAGGTTTGTTTGATGTTAGTGGAGTTTAATGATTAGGATTACAAGTCTACAACCAACATGATTGCCTGTGGCACTTTAAAGATGAAGGACCCCATGCTTTATAGATATTTCTGCTGCAATGTAATGTGATAGCCAAATGAGCTATGTAAGATGTAATGAATTATTTTATTCCTAGTTATAAAGTTGTATTATGACCTTTGTTTCTTGATATTACATATTAACTGTGGATGCTAGCTATTGATCCAGGGACTAGCATTGTAAACACAAGGATCTCTACCTTATTAAAGGTTGGGAACCTTACAGGGTGCTGGAGATCGCGAAACGGTTAACAGACAAGCAACCAGGGGACACGAGATTTACCCAGGTTCAGGCCCCCGGAGGGAAAACCCTACTCCTGTTTGTCTACTCTTGATTACGGCGGAACCAAAAGTTACAGGGGTGCGCATATGTAATCTGGCGTGGAGGTGTGTATGCGGTGGTATGAGATATCCCTCCTCGTCGTGCCCTCCTAGCCTTTATATAGAGGTAGGCAGGTCCCGGGCACAGATCGAGTCGGTTACAGGTTTAGGGTTTGCCCCAATATTCAATCTAATATAGTCTTGCTCTCCAAGGATCCGAAGAAATCATGGGCTTGGGCCACCCGAAAGTCTTCATGGGCCGCGTATATTTTATGGGCCTTCCTTGGGCTAGACCAGGTATGCTGATGTCGTGTACCGGTAGGGTATAACCATGTCAGTAGCCCCCGAGTGTTCAGTCGAATCGTAGATTCGGCTGAGGACTCTTCAATCTCTCGGGTGCAGCTGCTATCTATTCATCAGAGAATGATTTTAGTGTGTAGGGATTGTTGATGCATGTGCCTGACTCTCTCGACGGATCAGGGCTAGCTAACTGTCTTAGGACAAAACAACACGATCTTCTTCAGATTCGAGTCCCTCGACTCGAACCCGGAACAAATGCTGGCGTAATTCAACTCAGGCCGTTGAGGACTTACAGGAGTAGAATTCCAGTAATTTTAGAATGATGTACCCAACGCGTCCATCGAGATTTTCATCGTGCTTGTTGGCACGGATTTTTACTAGCAGAGCGCAGTCGTGTGCGTTACCAGGCCATGAGATGGTATCTGTAGGTCTTATCTTTGCGTCGCAGACACAGCATCCAAAATTTTATCACCACGGAGGTATTTTGGGTGGCCAAGGAGGATGTTGCTCACTTAGCGTTAGTCAGGGCAAGGTTGCCGAAAAGTTTTTGCATTCTGATTCGAAGGATCGCAGTCGAGGAATTTATAGGGTGCGCGACCAGCGCTCCCTATGGGAGTAGCCCCCGAGTGTCTGTTCGAGTTGTAGAATCGAGCAGAGACTTCAGTTTAGTCTTTGTTTGCTTCAGGTCCGTAGGACACAATTTTTTCGGATGCTTGAATCAATCCTCCCTATGGGAGTAGCCCCCGAGTCCGTAGTGGAGTCATAGAATCGACGTGGGACTCGAAGTAAATAGATCATTGGCGTAGTACGCTATTCATTCTTTGGGTGCGTGGCCATCGCTCCTGATAGGAGTAGCCCCCGAGTAGTTGCTCGAATCGTAGATTCGAGTGAGTACTTTAGCTGTTGAGCCGAAAATTTGTAACCGTTGCTAGTATAGCTTTGATGACGTCAGTGCTGACGATCGGTGACCTCAAGTGTCTGCAGCGCCAGAGGTGACGCGACTGGACGAACGTGGGTCCCACTTTCTAACTTGGAGTTGACTGGTAACGCGTGGCATGGCTATAATTACGGTGTCTCCTCGATTTCCGTGCGTAGTGGACGTCGTGCGAGCGATGGTTCGCTGCTGTGCTGACACGTGGACGGCTGGATTTGATGCTGGCTCTAGGGCTTCCCGATGAACGGTCCCTGTTCATCGTCTCCGTCCTTATAACTGTGGGGAAATTTTTGTTTGTTTTCACTGCAGCCATTCACTTTTCATTTCTTCCACTTTCTTGAGCTTTTCTTGCCGCGCGCTAGAAGTTCTTCGATCCTTCCCATCCTCTTTTCTGCGCTTACACCGCCACCGTCGCCGTACTGCAATGGGGAAGCCGAAGAAGTCCTCTACCGCGGTGGGCACCAGCGCTGCTACCGGCGACAAAAAGGGCACCGCCGCCACTCGCGTCATCGATGGTGGGTGGCGACGTACGGAGACACGCGAGGGCGACCTGCGCAAGCTTCGTGAGCGTGGTCTGATCCCGCAGGACAAGGAGGCCGTCAAGATTCCCGGCGACAAGGTAATTCCCCGTCCACCCGCAGGGTTTCGGGTCATGTTTGTTGCTTTTGTCCTTCGGGGCCTCTCTCTCTCCCAGTCCACGATTTTCTCCGTGGAATGATTTTTTTCTATGGCGTCCAACTCCATCATCTCTCCCCAAATTCTCTTCTCCACATCGCCTGTTTCATCACCTTATGCGAGTGCTGGCTCGGTATCGAACCACACTTTGGCCTCTTCCAGAAGCTCTATTCCGTGAAGAGGCAAACCGGCTTCGACGGAGTTCATCCGATCGGCGGCTGCATTATTTCCCTTCGATCCAATTTTCTCTTCTTTTCTTTTCGATGTCTGAGTCCGTCCAATACTGGCGAAGGAGGTGGTTTTATATCCGCGACTCCACAGTGGATGGGCAAAACTTTGGCCTTTCCCTTTTCGACTCCACCTAGACAATCCAGCCGAAGAGGTCCTGGAAGAACCACATCCTGGAGGGTGAGGTGGAGGAGATAGAGGAGCTCTACCGTCGGGTGGAGGACCTCCAGGTGATTCCGAAGAAGGAGGTGAACGGTGTGGATATTATCCGCACCTTCCTCAAACGTCGGGTGCAGCCGCTCTAGGCTAGGGCGCACCCGATGTTCCTTTATTCTGGGCGCCACGACCCGACGAGAGTTGCGGCTGAGGATCTCTCCAAGGGGGACCTCGACAGAGTCCTTCGGCCACTGCTGAAGTTCAAAGCTGACGAGGACCTTCCAGGGAGATCGCTGACCCCTCCGTTCAGCGCCTCTCGACCGGTTCCACAGGTGTAGATCTGGGACGTGCGCTTTTTTTGACTGTGTTTTCTTGTACTTCCTTGTTCTGAATGTTTGTTTCCATTGTACAGGAGTTCAAGGTACCTGACATGGTGCCTCCACTACCCGAACATTTTCCGGATGCGCCGGATAATGAGGTAGTGGACTCTATGTCTGAGCTTCTCTCAGCGCGTTCACCAGTTGAAGAAACCGTTGAGTCGAGCGAGGATCAGACCCGAAAGCGGGCACATAGCTCGAGCGAATCGTCGGATGCTTCGACTCCGCCGACGCCTAGGGACGCGCCATGCCTTGTGCGTCATAGTGGAGGTGATGGTGGCTCTTCCTCCCCCATTCCGGCCATGCCTGTGCGGGCTGTAGCGCCGCAGCCACCGGCGAAGCGGAAGAAGGAAGAGAAGAAGGGCAAGAGGACCTTGCATGTCTTCAACTTGAGCGATATGGACACGTAAGTACCTTCGGATTCCTTTTGCTACCTTTCATTGTTACTTTGCTTGTCTTTGACTGGTGTTTTTGTTTGTAGCCACTCCTCTCAGGGCTCATTTAGCAATGGCACTTAGGAGTTAGTAGGGCAGTCGAAGGTGATGCCTCCCCCATCTTAGACGGTGGCCACCTCTGGAGGCGCTGCCCCGAATCCTTCTCTGCAGGAGGCTCAGGTGATCGTCTCCCAAAAGACTACAGCCGGACCTTCGGAGTCTGCGTCTGATCATGTAAGTGTTTTCGTTCTTGCCGTGGGGTAGCCCCCGAGCGTTTTTCGTATGATCTGCTAATCATAGCTTCTGTTTTGTGCGTGTCTCGGGGGGAGCCCCCGAGCGCTTTTTGTGTGCTTGATTTTGTTTTGCTCGTTTCTTGGGCATAGCCCCCGAGCCCTTTTCCCGATAAGTTGCTTCTTCTCGCAGCCTTTTGTGCAAGGCGCCAATCAGCTTGTGAAGCAGCACTTGGCATTGGAAGCCAACCTACAGCGGCTTCAAGGTACATCCTCAACTAGGTCTTCTACTTCTTCGTCTGCTTGCCAGCCTGCAAAGCTCATGCGTGCTCTTGTTGCTTTTTGCAGATGAAAATAACACTGCCCTCCGTGAGCTTGATGCTCTCAAAAAGAGCCTCGGGCGAGCGGAGAAAAAGGCCGAGGACGCCGTTGGCGCTAAGGAGCGCCTCGAGTAGGAGCTAGCCGACGCAGCTGCGGCCAAGGAGCGCCTGCAGCAGGAGGCTACGGACCGCGAGGAGCAGCTCACCACCGCCGCGGCTTCGCGCGAGAAGGAGGTAGACGACAAGCTGATGGCTGCTGCCAAGGCTATTTCGGGTGAGTAATTTCGTCTGTATTTGTTCCATTTCGGCTGTATTGTCTATCTGGTGTTGCTTGATTCTTACTTTGCTTTTTCCGTTCATCTAGATGCCACGGGCATTGAGTTCGACCGCAGTGCTCTGGAGCATGGTAGTGCTCTGGATGATGCTACTGTAGCGGTCGAAGACCGCTGCAACACTGTGGTTGGCTCCCTTGCCAAAGCCAAGGAGGTTCTCGGGCGCTTCTACAAGGAGCTCGTCCCCAAGGGTGTTGCCCTTGAGGATGTCGACTTGCTGGCGGATGCTCTGTCAGACGAGGCGCCCGCGGCGTACAAGCGCAAGCAGAAGGGCATCGGTGCATCCATGGGGCTGGCTATGGCCATGGCGTCCGGGACGGAGCTGGATCTTCATCATGTCACCTCCCAGATGCCGATGGCCCCCGACGGATCCGAGGTAGCCTTTGCCCTCTATACTACCCGCTGTAAACACTATGGGCCGAAGTTGATTGACCTGCTGGCGGAGTACATGGTGAAGCAGCAGGAAAAGGTCAAGAGCAGGCAATCTGGCTCCGAGGCCACTCAGGATGCGACTGCTTAGACCTTGTAGTTGTAGGATAGTTGTCGTCTTCTTTTGTTGTAATATCTCTATGAACACTTCTTGTGCCACACAGTGGCTTTTGTTGTATATAATGAATCTTCGAGCTGTTGCCCATTCGTGTATTGTTCATATTCTTATCTGTTTTCCATCTAGGGACCTTCGGGTGATGACCCCATCAATACCTCGTCTGCTCCGCAGCCGCGACCATCCTTGGATGATGCGTCGCAGCTTGTATTTCTTCGTGACCGCGTCCATAGCCTTGAGAAGGAGTTGCTTGGCATCCGAGGCCACGCAGACGTTTGGAAGTCGAAGGCGGAGAGGGGCACCGCCAGAGAGGAATATCTCATGGGTGAGCTGCGGCGCTTGGCCGAACAGCTGCAATGTAAGTTTCTTCGAGCTGCTGCTCATTTTAGGATGCGCCTGTTGGCTGGTCATCTTACTTTGTAGGTGTTGCAGGTGTTAACCTTGTTCCAAAGGAGGAGAAGGAGCGCGTTGTGGTTCGGATCAACTGCCTGACCCAGCAGGATATGGAGGCTGGTGGCTTTTTCTGGATGGATCGCGACCGTGCCATGGTCCTTGCGACTGTGCAGGATCGTGCCCACCAAGTGTCACGGGTGCTGCGGCAAGTGAAGACTTCCTTGGCGTCAATTCTTCACGTAATGTTTCCTTTGGATGAAGCACCATCGGCTCTCTGGGGCTTGCTGGCGAAGTTTCGAGATGTGCATCATATCAGGGAGCTGGTGAGACACCAATTAATTGCGGGTGTGAAGGCCGCTCTTTCCCTTGTGCGGCTACATCGCCCTGACGTAAATCTTGCGGTTGTGGCGGCTGGGTCGCCCCCTCGACCAGATGGTGTCCTATGGGACATGCGTCCGCACTATGCGGCTGTGAGGGAGTATGCCGAGGAGTTGTAGATATCTTTGAGCACCGTGCGCAGGTGATCCTTCAGAATAGGTAGGACCTGTAAAAAGATAGATGTAAAATTTGTATATATTCGACTAGGCGTGTTATGCCCTTTTATGTAAAGGTTGATTGTGTTTTAGCACGTTGTGCTTTGTTGTATGCATGCCCTTTTCGTTAGCCTGACGTGATCAGCTACTCAGGTGTACATGCGTTATCTTCAGTCGCCGAAGTCGTGAGGTGAGGGGGGAGCCCCCGAGTGTGTTGTAGCATAGAGAAATGCGAGTGAAAGATAAATTTTGGGGCGAGACACTTAGCTTTATTCATATCGTAATGAAGGAGGTACATTGTTCGGCTGAGTAGCCTCGGCTGAATAGCCTTATTGAAAGTAAAAGGGGGATAGCTAGGGGTAGAAGTTCCATGGGTTGGAGTATGCGACTCCAGACTCCACGTGCTTGAGGCGATAGGCGCCACCTGGGATGACTTTGGTGATGACGTAGGGTCCTTCCCAGGGTGACTCGAGCTTCTTCGGCCGCTCTTGCTTGAGTCGTAATACTAGGTCTCCTTCGACGAAGGACCTTGGTCGCAGCTGGCGGCTGTGATAGTTGCGGAGGCTTTGCTGGTAGACCACTGATCGAGCCGCGACGATGTCGCATGCCTCATCGAGTGTGTATACGTCATCTCCGAGTGCCGCCGTCGACTCGGCTTCACTGTAGGCGATGACCCATGGGGCCTTGTGGCGTACCTCTACAGGTAACACGGCTTCGGCTCCATGCACCATGAACAAGGGCGTGTAGCCAGTTGAGCTGTTTGGCGTTGTGCGCAAGCTCCAGAGGACGGAGGGCAGCTCTTCTGCCCAAGCCCCCGCGAGCCGTTTGAGTGGGCTCGTTAGGCGCTTCTTGATGCCACCGCCGACGAGGCCGTTGGCCTTTTCGACCTGCCCGTTTGTTTACGGGTGCGCCACAAAGGCGTATGATATGTTGATCCCGAGGCCTTCACAGAAGTCCTGGAATTCCTTGGAGATGAAGTTCGACCCGTTGCCGGTGATGATGCTATGCGGCACGCCGAACCTGTAGAAGATGGATTGGAAGAACTTCACGGCCGTTTTACCCTTTTGGTTGGTAACAGGCATGGCTTCGATCCACTTGGTGAATTTGTCGACTGCGACTAGGAGGTAGACGTGGCCTCCTTTCGAGGAATTGGGCAGTTTGCCGATCATGTCAAGGCCCCATTGGGCGAAGGGCCAGGCCAGGGGTATGGGCCTGAGCTCCGATCCAGGTGCGTGCGGTTTGTCTGAGAACCTCTAACACCCGTTACACCTTCGGACGATGTCCTTGGCATCATTCATGGCCATTGGCTAGTAGAACCCAGCTCGTAGAGCTTTGGCGACGAGGGCGCGGCTGCCCGCGTGATGGCCGCAGATGCTCTCATGGATGTCTTGGAGGATAGTTTTGCCATCACCGATGGTGACGCACCTTTGGAGAAGACCCGAAATGCTGCACTTGTACAACTCGCCATTGATGATGGTGAAGTCTTTGGACCGGCGAGATATGCGCCGAGCATCTGTCGGGTCATCAGGCAGTTCCCTGTTTATCAGGTAGCGCAGGTACGACTGCGTCCACGTTTCTTCGACTGCCATGACCTGCATCAGGTTGACCACTGTGACCTCTGTGTCGATCTTTTCGGGTCCTTCCTGTCCTTCGGGTAGCGCAGCCCCTGAGTACTCTGCCGCTTCGGGTGATCCCTTGGGGAATTTCCTTTTAATGGATGCCACGCAGATCTGTTCGAGGAACACACCTGGTGGCACCCGTGCGCAGGTGGAGCCGATGTTGGCGAGTCTGTCGGCCTCTTTGTTGCTTTCTCTGCCAACATGCCGAAGCTCGCAGCCATTGAAGTCTCCTTCAAGTGAATTGTAGAGCGCACGGTATGCTATCATGTTGGCGGTGTGCGCGTCACACTCGTTCATCGTCTGCTGGACGACGAGGTTCGAGTTACCGTAGATGACCAGGCGTGTTGAGCCACAGATTTTGGCCATCCTCATGCCGTGGATGAGGGCCTCGTATTCGGCTTCGTTGTTGGAAGCTCGAAATTTTATCCGGAGGACATATTTTATCTTGTCGCCCCGCGGGGGTGTCAATATGACTCCGGCTCCTGCTCCCCACTCACGCTTGGAGCCATCGAAGTGCATCGTCCATGACCGTGTCATGTCCGGGGTGTCCGGCAGCTGCAGCTCCATCCAGTGGACGAGGAAGTCCAGAAGGACCTGGGATTTGATCACATGGCGCTTCTCGTAGGCTATGTCTAGGGGAGACAGCTCGATGCCCCACAGAGCCACGCATCCTGTGGCCTCCGGGTTGTTCAGGATGCTGTTCAGGGGTGCCTTGTTGACGACCATCACCTGATGCTCCTGGAAATAGTGGCTCAGCCGACGAGTGCAACATACCAAAAATACTAAGCTTGGATCATCAAACTCTAATCATCAAAATTAGGGTTAACAAAAACTTTTCTAAATAAAATTATGAATGCATGCATATGTGTATGCATTGATTTTGAATTGTTTTAAAACCACCTTGTTTGTTTGTTTCATTGCTTGTAAAATGTTTCTTAGGTGAAATAAACACCATCTAAAACATTTCCCAAACTTTTCCTAAGGACAAATAAATCAAACCAATAAAATAAAGGAATGGTCATTTTGACCAATTTAACTCCCATGCCTACTTTGGCTGTCTCAAACTTTCAGAACCTAATGGAAAATTTTCTGGATCTTTGCACCCCTTGAATGTACTCACAACAAGGTATCAAGGCCCACTTTGTGATCATCTAGAAACTTTCAAATGCATAGTTTAAATGACAATTCAAAATGGAATATTTATCATATGGGAAGATCCCACTTTCAAAAACCACTCAAACAAGCTCAACTTTCAAAACCCAAGCATCTGCAGACTCACCAGCACCAATCTAGCAAACCCACCAAAATTCTTTTCAAAATTCAAAACTTGATTTCATGCGGCCATTTCATCAAACAAGTTGCAGACACAAATCAAACAAACATCAAACACTATTGTGAGCAGTGATTCTTGCCTAACTTGTTCCCTAGTTAGCTCACAACCAGCTCAGTAGATCATCTAGGAAGATTAGCCAAGCACTAGCACCACTGTGAGCTTGCCATTGCCATCAATGGTGAACAGCCGAGCACCCCCTTGCCACCCCATAGTCGACAGCAAGCTAGGAGCAGCAGCAAGCCTAGCCATCATGTCTCCACGGACCCAGGAGACCGCCAGACATCCCCGTTTGCCGCCCCGTGCCGCACAGCCACCGCCCGCCGTCGAAGACGCCGCCTCTGCCTCGCAGAGCATCGCCCGTTCCAGACCAAGCCGTACCGCCCAACGCCTCGAAACCATGTCATTGAGCATCGCCAGGAGACAAAGCACCGTCCCCTACCCTTGCCCATGCCATTAGCCGACTGTAACATCGCCCCCGACGAGCTCACCGTGCGCCCCGACGGTCCCCTCGCTCGACTATAAATAGAGGCCATCCCCGCTTGATTTCTTCACACCATCTCACTCCCCTCTCCTCACTGATCGTGCCACACCGTTCTCAGAGCAAGGCGAGCAGCAACCCGCCGGAATTTCACCGGAGCCCGCCGCCTCTGGAGAAAAAGGGAGCCATCGATTTCGTCCACCCCAGGAGCTGCCACGACCACCCCTGAGTTTGCCGTCGTCGACTTCGTCGTTCGCCTGCCTCGCCGACCCTCGCCCGTACACCGGTGAGCCCCCAGCACCCCTCACTGGCCGTGCTAGGTTTCGTTCTCGCCGGCGTTGTCTCGCGTCGACGATGAGTCTCAGCCATTGGATTAGAACTAGATCGAACGACCCACGTTGCCCCATACCGCTTCGCCCAGCCCCGTGTCACTGACGAGTGGGGACACCCACTTAAGCAGCCCGCGGGAGCACTGCGCTTAGTAGGCCGGCCCGTTTACTTTTCCCGCGCAGCCCAGTTATTCAAATTAAACTTTTTCCATTTCAATTCAAACACACTTCTGTACCCAACTTCAAAAATCAACCCAGATCGATTCAGTGCACCAAATTGAATGAAACCAATTTTGTTAGAAAGACCTGTGAATGCTGAATCCAAGCCCGTTGGATTCTAGTCATTTGGATCTATAGACCACTCATGGTAAAAATAACAAGGCATAAGATTTACCGCATTCAAACATTTTTAGAATTTAAACCATAATAGCTTTTGAGTTGATTCCAACTCTCAAAAATCACATTTAACCATACCTTTCAGAATATATAAAAATATATAGGTTTACTTGCAGAAATAATATTCAAGTAATAAAAGAATGCCCCATAGGCATTACTAGCCACTTTAATTAATTAAAATAAAAGGGTAAAACCTTATTAAATTGTGACACCACTTTAAATCACATTCCCATGGACTACAATATGTGGTGATGACATGTGTCAACATGATCCCATGTTTGGTTTGGAGAATATTAAATCTTAAGTAGTTTTTCAATGAGTAGAAATTACTTTTCTAAAAATAAAAGGAATTAAATCAAGCCTTAAGCTTGTAATGTTAGAGATGATGCTAGATCATCTATAGGACCCTTGTGTGTGATGATTGCAAGTAGTTAAGTATTGTTTGGTGATTGTGTACCTCGTATTTATTCATAGACGCTAGTACCGACCAAGGATACGAGGAGGAAGGAGGATACTACGAAGAAGAAGCCGAGGAGAACTTCAACCACTGCTCTGCACCAGGCAAGCCATACTAATCAAGTTGACCTATGCAAGCTAACACTTGCAATTTATCAAGCTTATATTGACACTTATGCAAGCCTAATACTACTAGTGAATATGCAAGCTAACACTTGCAAGATACCCTACTGATGCAACAAACCCCTACTTGTTACCATGCCTACTATATGCCTTAAGCATATGTGATCACACCCACTTGATAAACCAATCCTAGTTTTAATTGCAAGCTTCTTACTTTATTTCTTTATCAAAGCTTACTTAGAGTTTACTTAAGTGAATTATAGATACTAGAAAGATAGTTGAAGGTTGCATAAAGAGCATAAAATTTGGCCTAAGTTAGAAACCTTGATATCAGCCTAAGATATAAGGTTGTACTTAGTTGAACTCCACTAGTTTACCACCCCTCATCAGTACTACCCCCACCTGTAGATGCTAGTGCTAAGCATAAAACTTGATCAACCTTAGATGGGAATACTTGGTGGAAAAATGGTTATGAAAACCTTGGAATGATGGATCATTCTATTGAAATGTTTTGGACATGTGTTTCTAAACACCTGATGATCTTGATGATGAAAATGTTGAGGCATGAGCCTTAGCCCTTTATAAAACTGATGGTTGTCTGGATGCGATACCATTCCAATTTTATCGTACAACCACAATACCCGAATATTGGGTAGGGCTTGACTGGAAACTTATATACCTTAGTATTAGTTCCCTCACGGCCAAGGTCTGAGCTGAGGCTACCTTGTGAAGATTGTCCACCTGTGCAGTACCCAAGATGACAGTTGGTCATGGTTGGGAGGCCAAACTCACAAGAGAGGTGCTTATACTAGGGCGTGTAATTGAAAGGTTATGATTGATTATCCGCATAATGAGTATGGTGAATTCAGGATTTGTTCCTGATGGATGTATCGAATGTTGTGGTGAAAGTGTACAATCTCTGCAGAGTGTCAAACTCTTCGAATAGCCGCGCCCGCGGTTATGGACAGTTGGAGTGGCCATACTGTTCCCCCGTCAGACTTTTCAAAATGTCTGAATTACAAGTTCCCACTTAGGTGCTATAAACTTTCAACTAGCATTCGTTGCTTCTAAACTTAGTAGAGATAAATCTGGCTTTTGCAAAACAACCCTAGAGCCTAGTGTCCTATTATCCAAAAAACCCTTTTACCTGTTAGTATTAGTTTGCGAGTACTTAAAGAGTACTCATGGCTTTGTCCCTGGCTATTCCCATGGCCAGACATGAAGAGGAGTACCTGGAAGATGGACCCCAGGAAGGTTACGACAACTAGGATCATCTCCCATCGTTAGCATTGCCTGTGACCCCAAAGATGGAGCTTCGCCTACGCTACCGTTATTATTACGTATTCCGCTGCTTGAAGTTGTATTAAGAACTAGATCATGAGATCCCTATTTGTGTAAGAACTTATGTATCGTTTGTAATGGATGATGTACTATGGTATCCAATTCTGTTATGTCTTGCAAAAATGGTAATCCTGGGATTGCGATGTATGGCATAACAGGCATCTAGGATTGAAAAATCCGGGTGTTGACAACGAGCCGTCATGAACACGTTGTAGGCGAGTTTCTGGTAGTGAGGGTACTTCTGTTTTGTTAGCGTCAATACCTCGCTGAGGTAGTATATTGGGTGTTGGACCCCATGGGTCTTGCCGTCCTCGGGTCGTTCGACCACGAGCACGGTGCTTACCACCTAGTGTGTTGACAAGTTGGTATCAGAGCCATCCTGACCATAGGAGACCCTAGTTAGACTGGACGTTTGAACCAAAAACTTAGTTTCAAAACCAAAGAAAATAAATATTTACAAAAACTTATTCTCATTCTTATCTCTTTAATTATTTCCTAAAAATTCATGTTCCTCAAAAACTCTTGCAAAATACATAAAATTTTGACACACTTGATCACCCTGCTAATCTACTCATCCTCTATTTTTATAGATGGACGTGAAGTACAGCAAGTTTTACCAACTTGGGAATGGAGGAGACCTTATCTTTGAGAGGGATCTGGACCAGCTTTCGGAACTTCTGGAGCGTCCGCACCCCGAGTTCTTTGGAGCTCAACTCAATGATCAAGGAGGAGAAGACCTGCAGTGGCTAATTGTTTCAAGTCTTCGAGGAAAAATTGAACCCCCCACTGCGGAGGGAATTCAGTTTACCTTGAGGGAAAACAACTGGCTCGATGGACTTGCCAGAGCAATGTAGGAATCTCTTTCCCGTCTGTGTGGGCAGAGCATCAATCAGATCAAGGGTACTCGCTTTGAGTTTTGCCCAAGGCGTGATGCAAATGGACAACCCCTGGAATCCCCATACCACCCCGAGCTGAAGACTCAATTGGACCACCTTAGCTTCATGATGTATGATCGTCAGCAGGAGTTGGACAACTGCCGTGACTACTGCAACCACAAGTCTGCCATCATCAAGACAAAGGACCAGACCATCGCCATGCTAGCAAGGGATCGCAAGTCTCGCCGCCGTCAGCTCGACAAGAAGGAGCACATTATTGCCCGTCTTCGCCACCGCATCTCATCTTTGGAGGAGACCATCCACGAGAGAGACATGCAGTTGGAGGAAAGGGAGAATGCCGGAGAGGATCTTCGTGGAGACCATTACTCCTATCTCAGCGATGACGATGATTTTCTGGAGGATCAGGCCATGGACTTCTTCACTGATGAGGATGATTTCGCCTTCATCGATGATGATGAACATGATGAAGCCACAGACTCCGAGGAGTAGTAGCACTTGAGCACTAGCGTAGTGAGTAGTATTCGGTCCCACTTTATCGTAGTTCTCAGAATGGTTCTTAAAACCATCTGTTTTTATTTGTTGTGGTGTGTGTTGTACTGTGTGCTATGAATGAATGAATGAAAAACAAGTTGCTAGAAAAATCTGAGTCAAACCTTTAAAACTTTTCAAAGTCCCCGAAACCTTAGAAATTCCCCTCTTTTCTCATGATCTATCTAAATCTTCAGATGCCACGTGGAGGAAGTGGTTCAGCCCCAGACCCGATGTTGCAGATCCTGCAACTGTTGACCTCTGACCGCGAAGCTGAAAGAGCGGAACGTCAAGCCAACCTAGCCACTCAGCAACAGATAGCCCAGCTAGCCCACAACAACCAAGGCCACGGAAATCAGGATAACCATGGATCTAAGCTCAAGAATTTCCAGAACACCAACCCACCTATTTTCACTAAGTCAGAAGAACCACTAGACGCTGATGATTGGCTGCAAACCATGGAAAATAACCTAGAAGTCGCCGGAGTGGAAGCCAACGAGAAAGTCCTGTTCGCCACCCATTATCTAGCCGGAGATGCCAGGGCATGGTGGAACAGTGTTCGCGCAATGACCGGAGGCCAGATGATGACCTGGGAGGAATTCAAGGTCAAGTTCAGCAGAACCCATGTACCACAAGGTTTGATTAAGAGAATGAGAGACGAGTTCAGAGAGCTGAAGCAAGGAAGGATGACTGTAGTGGAATACCATGACAAATTTTTGTCATTAGCTAGGTATGCCCCAGACGAGATAGACACTGAAGCCAAGAAGAAAGAAAGATTCCTGAATGGTCTGCATGACGAGATGCAGACGGTGTTAGTCAATATCCCCTTTGCAGATATTGAAGCCCTTGTCGACTCTGCCATCCAGATGGAAGGAAAGATCAACCAAGCCAATGAGAACCGCAAGCGTCGTATGATGCATCAACCAGGAACCCATCAAACCCCAAAGTAGCGCCCCAACCCATCTCCAGGATTTGCCCCAAGAACCAATAGACCCCCGATGAACCGTCCGACCTATCCTAACCGTGGAAACCCTAGACCCGGAGGAAATCACAAAAACCCCGGCAACTCTAGCAATTTCACCCGTGCCCCACCCAAGTTCAACACCAACAATGCTACCGCCAACCCCAACACTGCCCCGAGGACTGGAAGCAATGTTGTGCCTATAGCAGCCAAGGACAAGTCGCAAGTGACTTGTTATGACTGTAGAAATAAAGGCCACTATTCTAATGAGTGCCCCAGCAAGAAGAATGCTACAGCCCCCAATGCCAATGCCCCAGCTCAGCAGCAGCGTCGTGTTCAGCCAGGGAGAAGATCTGCCCCAGGGAATTCACTCAACCGCAATGGCCGTCTTTTTCTCATGCATGCCGAAGAAGCTCAGGAAGCGCCAGACGTCGTGCTGGGTATGTTTTCTGTTAATTCAGTACTTGCAAGAGTGTTGTTTGATTCTGGTGCATCGCATTCATTTGTCACCGAAGAATTTGCCTGCACTAGTAAAATTCAACCAACCAAATTGAAGCATGTGATGATTGTGCAAATTCCCGGATCAACCACCAAGGCTAGGCAAATTTGCAAAGCCGTCCCTATCCGAATCCATGGCATATATTTTTATGCTAATCTGATAGTACTCGGAACTAAAGCTTTGGAAGTAGTACTAGGAATGGATTGGATGTCCAAACATAAATGATTGATTGACTATGCCAAGAAAGCCATCACCATGACCAGTATAGCCGGAATATCAGTCGAGCATATATCTGAAACCTTACCTCGTCAATTCAAATGCAACAAGAGTATAGCCCAACCTACCATTGACCAAGTCCGGATAGTCTGTGAATACCCTGATGTATTTCCAGATGTTTTGCCCGGTATGCCCCCAGATCGGGATATCGAGTTTATCATTGAACTAATCCCCGGAACCGGACCCATAGCCCAGAGACCCTATAGTATGAACCCGTCAGAGCTCGCAGAACTGAAGAAGCAACTGGATTCCATGTTGGAAATTGGATTGATTCAACCAAGTGCATCCCCATGGAGATCACCTGTCTTGTTTGTGGACAAGAAGGATGGAGGTAACCGTTTGTGTACGGATTATCAGAAGTTGAATAATGTCACCATCAAGAACAAGTACCCCTTGCCCAAGATAGAAGATTTGTTTGATCAGTTGACCGATGCCAAAGTGTTTTCTAAGATTGATCTTAGAACTGGCTATCATCAACTCAAAATTCGTGTAGAGGATATTCCAAAGACTGCCTTTACCACAAGATATGGATTGTATGAGTATACGGTCATGTCTTTCGGATTAACCAATGCCCCCGCTTATTTCATGAATCTCATGAATACGATTTTTATGGACTTCCTGGATAAGTTTGTCGTTGTTTTCATCGATGACATTCTGATTTATTCCAAATCATAAGAAGAACATGAGCTACACCTAAGGACCATTCTTGGAACCCTTAGAGAGCATCAGCTGTATGCAAAGTTTAGCAAATGTGAATTCTGGTTACAGGAGGTAGGACTCCTCGGTCACATTGTATCATCCGGAGGAATTTCCGTTGACCCTGCCAAAGTGAAAGATGTAGAAGATTGGCAAGCCCCAACCACTCAAACCCAAGTTCGTGCATTTTTCGGATTGGCGGGATACTACCGAAAATTCGTAGAAGGATTCTCTAGTATCGCCAGACCCATGACCCAATTGCTGAACAAGGACAAGAAGTTTGAATGGACCGACAAATGTGAAGCGAGTTTTCAAGAACTCAAGAGGAGATTGATTTCAGACCCAATCTTGATCATGCCAGATATCACGAAGCCCTTCGATGTGTATTGTGATGCATCCAAGATTGGTCTCGGATGTGTGATAATGCAAGAAGGAAAAGTTATATCTTATCTATCGCGACAACTGAAGCAACATGAGAAAAACTACCCAACCCATGACCTCGAACTCGCAGCCATAGTTCTAGCCTTGAAGAGATGGAGACATTACCTGATGGGAAATCGTTGTGAGATTTATTCGGATCACAAGAGCCTAAAGTATATATTCACTCAGAAGGAGCTGAATATGAGGCAGATAAGATGGATTGAGCTAATCAAGGATTATGACCTGGACATTCACTATCACCCTGGTAAAGCCAACATGGTAGCCGATGCCCTTAGCAGATTGCCGTGCCGCTTGAACTCCATGATTTTGAAGGAGCAACCAAGTTTGCACAAGGAGATGGAAGATTTTCGAATGGAATTAGTAAGTGAATGATTTTTGGCTAGCATAGAACTCCAGCCCACTTTGATCAGTCAGATTAAGGAGGCGCAGAAGGAAAATGCTAGTATCGACGGAATCAAGCGTCGTATCGGTACATGCAAAGTACCCGGATTCACCGAGGACGAAGAAGGAGTGTTGTGGTACAAAGGACGCCTTTGTGTACTAGCAGATTCTGAATTGAAAGAAGTTATTTTGAAGGAGGCTCATGATACTCTTTATTCTATCCATCCCGGAGGAACTAAGATGTATCAAGATTTGAAAGAGCAATTTTGGTGGCATAAGATGAAGAGAGAAATCGGAAGCTATATCGCCAAGTGTGATATTTGTCAGCGAGTCAAGGCCGGACATCAAAACCTGCTGGATTGTTGCAACCTTTGCAGATTCCGGAATGGAAATGGGATTCTGTAGGAATGGACTTTATCACTGGACTACCTACTTCTAGTAGGGGAAATGACTCTATCTGGGTCATAGTGGACAGATTGTCCAAAGTCGCCCATTTCTTGCCCGATAAGACCACATATCAGAGTTCAAAGCTAGCAGAGTTTTACATCGCTAGAATCGTCAGTTTGCACGGAGTCCCCAAGAACATAGTATCAGATCGAGGAACTCAGTTTACCTCGATATTCTAGAAGAAAGTCCAAGAAGGTTTAGGAACCCGCCTAGATTTCAGTACAACTTATCACCCTCAGACAGATGGACAAACGGAGCGAGTAAATCAAATACTCGAAGATATGCTGAGAGCATGCGTGCTAGAATATGGATCCAAGTGGGAAGACTGTCTGTCGTTCGCAGAATTTTCTTACAACAATAGTTATCAAGATAGTTTGCGAATGGCCCCATTTGAGTTCATGTACGAAAGAAAGTGTCGTACCCCTTTGAACTGGTCGGAAGTAGGAGAGAGTCAGATTTTCGGGCCCGACATCCTACAAGAAGCAGAAGAGAAGGTTCACAAGATTCGTGAGCACCTCAAGACCGCCCAATCCCGACAGAAGAGTTACGCCGACAAGAGACGTAGAGACCTCGCCTTCAATATAGGAGATTTTGTGTATCTAAAAGTGTCGCCATTAAAGGGAATGCAGCGTTTCCAACTCAAAGGAAAGATAGCCCCCAGATATATTGGACCTTTCAAGATTTTGAACCGTCGAGGAGAAGTATTGTATCAATTGGAGCTACCTGAAGAGATGTCAGCCGTGCACAATGTGTTCCATATCTCGTTACTTCGCAAGTGTCTTAAAGTCCCCGAGAAGACCGAAGTATTCAAGAATATCGATCACCGGACCATAGAGATTAACGATGACCTGACCTATCCCGAAGTACCCATCCGCATTTTGGAAGAAGCTTTTAAAACTACCTGAACCCGAAGCATCAAGTTTCTCAAGATTCAGTGGAGCAACCACACAGAAGAGGACGCTACCTGGGAGCGCGAAGATCACATCAGGACGGAGTTTCCCGATCTCTTCAAATCCTAGGTAATCTTTGCGTCCTTTTTAAAATCTTGGGATGAGATTTTGTTTAAGGGGGGAAGGTTTGTAACATCCCAAAAATACTAAGCTTGGATCATCAAACTCTAATCATCAAAATTAGGGTTAACAAAAACTTTTCTAAATAAAATTATGAATACATGCATATGTGTATGCATTGATTTTGAATTGTTTTAAAACCACCTTGTTTGTTTGTTTCATTGCTTGTAAAATGTTTCTTAGGTGAAATAAACACCATCTAAAACATTTCCCAAACTTTTCCTAAGGACAAATAAATCAAACCAATAAAATAAAGGAATGGTCATTTTGACCAATTTAACTCCCATGCCTACTTTGGCTGTCTCAAACTTTCAGAACCTAATGGAAACTTTTATGGATCTTTGCACCCCTTGAATGTACTCACAACAAGGTATCAAGGCCCAATTTGTGATCATCCAGAAACTTTCAAATGCATAGTTTAAATGACAATTCAAAATGGAATCTTTATCATATGGGAAGATCCCACTTTTTCAAAAACCACTCAAACAAGCTCAACTTTCAAAACCCAAGCATCTGCAGACTCACCAGCACCAATCTAGCAAACCCACCAAAAATCTTTTCAAAATTCAAAACTTGATTTCAAGCGGCCATTTCATCAAACAGGTTGCAGACACAAATCAAACAAACATCAAACACTATTGTGAGCAGTGGTTCTTGCCTAACTTGTTCCCTAGTTAGCTCACAACCAGCTCAGTAGATCATCTAGCAAGATTAGCCAAGCACTAGCACCACTGTGAGCTTTCCATTGCCATCAATGGTGAACAGCCGAGCACCCCCTTGCCACCCCATAGTTGACAGCAAGCTAGGAGCAGCAGCAAGCCTAGCCAGCATGTCTGGGAGGCAGCCCACCGTCCACCGCCACTCACTGTCCCAGCCGCGAGCATTGCCAAGCCCTGGACCATGCGCACAAGCCGCGCCCATACCGCCAGCGACCATGCCGAGCGTGCGCAGAGCACCACCCTCGACCGAAGCCCACAGACCGCGCGCCGCCCTCACCGCGTGCACACATGATCTCCACCGGCCCAGGAGACCGCCAGACATCCCCGTTTGCCGCCCCGTGCCACACAGCCACCGCCTGCCGTCGAAGACGCCGCCTCTGCCTCGCAGAGCATCGCCCGTTCCAGACCAAGCCGCACCGCCCCATGCCTCGAAACCATGTCGTTGAGCATCGCCAGGAGACAAAGCACCGTCCCCTACCCTTGCCCATGCCATTAGCCGATTGTAACATCGCCCCCGACGAGCTCACCGTGCGCCCCGACGGTCCCCTCGCTCGACTATAAATAGAGGCCACCCCCGCTCGATTTCTTCACACCATCTCACTCCTCTCTCCTCACTGATCGTGCCACACCGTTCCCAGAGCAAGGCGAGCACCACCCCGCCGGAATTTCACCGGAGCCCGCCGCCTCTGGAGAAGAAGGGAGCCATCGATTTCGTCCACCCTAGGAGCTGCCACGACCACCCCTGAGTTCGCCGCCGTCGACTTCGTCGTTCGCCTGCCTCGCCCGTACCCCGGTGAGCCCCCAGCACCCCTCACTGGCCGCACTAGGTTTCGTTCTCGCCGGCATTGTCTCGCGTCGACGATGACTCTCAGCCGTTGGATTAGAACTAGAGATGATGCTAGATCATCTATAGGACCCTTGTGTGTGATGATTGCAAGTAGTTAAGTATTGTTTGGTGATTGTGTACCTCGTATTTATTCATAGATGCTAGTACCGACCAAGGATACAAGGAGGAAGAAGGATACTACAAAGAATAAGCCGAGGAGAACTTCAACCACTGCTCTGCACCAGGCAAGCCATACTAATCAAGTTGACCTATGCAAGCTAACACTTGCAATTTAGCAATCTTATATTGACACTGATGCAAGCCTAATACTACTAGTGAATGTGCAAGATAACACTTGCAAGATACCCTACTGATGCAACAAACCCCTACTTGTTACCATGCCTACTATATGCCTTAAGAATATGTGATCACACCCACTTGATAAACCAATCCTAGTTTTAATTGCAAGCTTCTTACTTTATTTCTTTATCAAAGATTACTTAGAGTTTACTTAAGTGAATTATAGATACTAGAAAGATAGTTGAAGGTTGCATAAAGAGCATAAAATTTGGCCTAAGTTAGAAACCTTGATATCAGCGTACGATATAAGGTTGGACTTAGTTGAACTCCACTAGTTTACCACCCCTTATTAGTACTACCCCCACCTGTAGATGCTAGTGCTAAGCATAAAACTTGATCAACCTTAGATGGGAATACTTGGTGGAAAAATGGTTATGAAAACCTTGGAATGATGGATCATTCTATTGAAATGTTTTGGACATGTGTTTCTAAACACCTGATGATCTTGATGATGAAAATGTTGAGGCATGAGCCTTAGCCCTTTTTAAAACTGATGGTTGTCTGGATGCGATACCATTCCAATTTTATCGTACAACCACAATACCCGAATATTGGGTAGGGCTTGACTGGAAACTTATATACCTTAGTATTAGTTCCCTCATGGCCAAGGTCTGAGCTGAGGCTACCTTGTGAAGATTGTCCACCTGTGCAGTACCCAAGATGACAGTTGGTCATGGTTGGGAGGCCAAACTCACAGGAGAGGTGCTTATACTAGGGCGTGTAATTGAAAGGTTAGGATTGATTATCCGCATACTTAGTATGGTGAATTCAGGATTTGTTCCTGACGGATGTATCGAATGTTGTGGTGAAAGTGTACAATCTCTGCAGAGTGTCAAACTATTCGAATAGCCGCGTCCGCGGTTATGGACAGTTGGAGTGGCCATACTGTTCCCCCGTCAGACTTTTCAAAATGTCTGAATTACAAGTTCCCACTTAGGTGCTATAAACTTTCAACTAGCATTCGTTGCTTCTAAACTTAGTAGAGATAAATCTGGCTTTTGCAAAACAACCCTAGAGCCTAGTGTCCTATTATCCAAAAACCCCTTTTACCTGTTAGTATTAGTTTGCGAGTACTTAAAGAGTACTCATGGCTTTGTCCCTGGCTATTCCCATGGCCAGACTATGAAGAGGAGTACCTGGAAGATGGACCCCAGGAAGGTTACGACAACTAGGATAATCTCCCATCGTCAGCATTGCCTGTGACCCCAAAGATGGATCGTCGCCTACGCTACCGTTATTATTACATATTCCGCTGCTTGAAGTTGTATTAAGAACTGGATCATGAGATCCCTATTTGTGTAAGAACTTATGTATCATTTGTAATGGATGATGTACTATGGTATCCAATTCTGTTATGTCTTGCAAAAATGGTAATCCTGGGATTGCGATGTATGGCATAACATGCATCTAGGATTGAAAAATCCGGGTGTTGACAACGAGCCGTCATGAATACGCTGTAGGCGAGTTTCTGGTAGTGAGGGTACCTCTGTTTTGTTGGCGTCAATACCTCGCTGAGGTAGTATATTGGGTGCTGGACCCCATGGGTCTTGCCGTCCTCGGGTCGTTCGACCACGAGCACGGTGCTTACCACCTGGTGTGTGGCTGCTATGTATATAAGTAGAGGCTCGCGTTCCTTTGGCGTCACCAGGACGGGCGAGGTGGAGAGCAACCGCTTCAGATCTTCGAAAGCGTTGTCCGCTTCGGGTGTCCACTCGAATTTGTCTACTTTGAATAGCAGCTGATAGAAAGGTAGGGCTTTTTCGCCCATGCGGCTGATGAACCTGCTCAGCGCCGTGATGCGTCCAGCTAACTGTTGGACGCCCTTGACGTTCTTCGGTTTCTCCATGGCCATTATGGCCCAGATTTTCTTCGGGTTTGCTTCGATCCCTCGCTGGGAGATGAAGTAGCCAAGTAGTTGGCCAGATGGGACACCGAAGGCGCACTTTTCTGGATTCAGCTTGATCTTGTATCGATCAAGGTTTTCGAACGTCTCGCGGAGATCGTCGATCAGTGTCTTGGCCTCCCTTGTTTTGATTACTATGTTGTCGACATAGACTTGTATGTTGTGTCCTATCTGGCTCTTCAAGCATGTCTGCATGCGTCGCTGGTACGTGGCACCTGCGTTCTTCAGCCCGAAAGGCATTCTATTGTAGAAGAATACTCCAAACGGTGTGATGAACGCCGTTTTCTCCTGATCTTCGACCTTTAGTCGAATATGGTTGTAGCCTGAATAGGCGTCGAGGAAGGAGAGTTTCTCACATCCTGCAATCGAATCGATGATCTGATTGTTCCGAGGGAGAGGGAAGTGATCCTTAGGGCAGTGCTTGTTTAGCGAGGTGAAGTCCACGCACATCCGCGGGATGTCCATGTCCTTTTTAGGGACCATCACGGTGTTGGCTAGCCACTCGCTTTCTTTGATCTCCCTGATGAAATCGGTGTTGAGTAGTCTGTTGACTTCGACTCCGATGGCTTCGGCCCGTGGCTCGGACAGTCATCAGATGGACTGTTTCACGGGCTTGGCATCTGGAAACATGTTGAGTGCATGCTCGACGAATTCCCTGGGAACTCCTGGCATGTCTGCAGGACACCAGGCGAAGATTTCCCAGCGCTCACGGAGGAATTTGACGAGCACGCTTTCCTATGCGGGCTGAGGTCTTTGGCGATCAGCGCCGTCTTGGAGGCGTCCGTCGGGTGGACCTGCACCTTTTTTGTGTTGACTGTTGAGTCGAACGACATGTCAGGTGCGTTCTGCCTTGAGACTGGGGGTGCCCCGTTGTCTGTCACCTCTCAGAGCCTTATGAGATCCTCCTGCATGCCGAATGACTGGGATATTCTGTTGAAGTCCCTGTCGCAGTGATCCGGTCGGGTGAAGCTCCTGTGGACCGTGATGACGCCCCTAGGTCCTGGCATCTTGAGTAGCACGTACGCGTAGTGCGGTACTGCCAGGAATCGTGCGAATTCCATGCGCCCGAGGATGGTGTGGTATTGTGATGGCCAATCCACCACTTCGAACTCGAGTCGCTTGAACCGAAAGTTATCGGGCTTACCGAAGATGACATCGAGCCATATCTTTCCCAAGGGGAATATGCCCTTTAGGGTTTCGTAGCATGGAAAACAAAAAATTTCTATCGCATACAAACAAACAAGCCAAGATATATCTACTAGAGTGAAGCAACGAGTCGATGGAATAACTCACCCTCGAAGATTCCAAAGTGTTTAACGAGAGCGGATTCTCGTGGGTGATGTAGTCGTACTCTTCCCGATCTCAAGATCGCGTAGACGATCCTTCCGGCGCTGTGTTCCGGCAGCGCTCCCGCAGTCGGTCACACGTTCGGTACTCGATGAAGACCTTCCTCTCCCTTGTTCCAGCAGGCAGCGGAGGTTGTAGCACTCTCCTCGCGATTCTGGCAGCACAACGGCGTGGTACCGGAAGTAGAGGGGAGATCTCGCAGGTCTTCGCCTTAAGCCGGAGCGAGTATGGTGGAGTATGAGAGAGTCCCTCGACGATCTAGGGTTTAGACACGCCGAGGAGGGGGCTAGGCCGGAGGCTAGGGTTGCTAGGCGGCGGCGGCGGTTTGCCCTACGGCGGCGGCGGCAGTAGGTGGCGGCGCCGACGGCTTAGGGTTTGGAGGAGAGGATCTTGTGTGTCTCTAGGAGGGAGCCCTGCCCCTCGTTATATAGGTGGAGGGGCCGGCCGGCCAAGGGGAGGGGAGTCCCTCCCCAACTCGGCTTGGAGGTGGGCCGGCGGTGGAGGAGGGACTCCTCCCCAACTCGGTTTCCTCCTCCTTCCCCACTTCCCAAAAATAGCCGTTTGACTTTCAAACTAGCCGTTTGACTTTTCAAACTAGGATTTGAATAAACCCTCTATTTTGTTCAGCGATGACACCGTGTACATGATGCAATCATACCAACTTGATATAACACATTCATTTACCCTTCCCCTCCGGAGTGCCGGACATTCCGGAACCTTCTAGAACATTCCCGATGAAAACACCAGAATCATTCTCCAACTCCGAAACGGGACTTTCCTTATATGAATCTTATTCTCTGGACCATTCCGGATCTCCTCGTGATATCCCGAATCCCATTTGAGACTCTGAACAACATTCAGACTCTTTCTCATCATTCCATAACTACTCAAACAACGTCGAATCCTTAAGTGTGTCTCCCTACGGTTCGTGAATTATGCGGACATGATCAAGAGACTTCTCCGATCAATAACCAATAGAGGAATCTGGAAATTCATATGGCTCCCACATATTTATACGATTACTTTGCGATCGAATGAACCACTTACATACGATACCAATTTCCCTTTGTCTCACGATAGTTTACTTATCCGAGGTTATGATCGTCGGTATCTCTGCATACCTAGTTCAACCTCGTTATCGATAAGTACTCTTTTCTCGTTCCCGTGATATGTGATCCCTTGTGAGCCAGTCACATGCTTGCAAGCTAATTGGATGACATTTCACCGAGAGGGCCCAGAGTATATCTATCCGTCATATGGATGGACAAATCCCACTCTTGATCCATGTGTTTCAACCAATACTTTCCGAACACTCAATGCCACCTTTATAGCCACCCAGTTACGGTGTGGTGTTTGATGTCATCAAAGCATCCATCCGGTAAAGGTGATATGCATGATCTCATGGTCGAAGGAATTAGGTTACTATGTATCAGAAAGCATATAGCAATTGAACTATTAAAATGACTTGACCTTTATGCTACGCTTATCTATAGGAGTATGTCCACCATATCATTCTCCTAACGATATGATCTTGTTGTTAATAACATCTCAATGTTCATGACAGGGAAACCACAATCATCTATTAACCAACAAGCTAGTATTATATAGAGGATTTACTAGGGACTACAAATTAAGTTTACAAATCACACAAGTATTAATGTTTCCTTGTTAATACTATTATAGCATGAATGTAAACATTTATCATAAACACAACGATATAATAATAACTACATTTATTATTGACTCTAGGGCATATATCCAACAGCCCTTCCCTGGGACGATGCCGTGGAATGTTGTGTCGGATTGTTATAGGCTGCACAGCGGGATCCGCATTGCTGCCAAGGTGCTAGCGAACATCAGATTGATGCCGCTGCCGCCGTCCATGAAGACGCGACTCATCTCGAACCCTCCGATCTGCTCCTCGAGCACCAGGGCAGCATGACCTGGGCGAGGGATCTGGCGGGGGTGATCCGAACGGCTGAACGTGATGCAGGACTCCGAACCGCTGAGGTACTCAGGGATGGCGGGTGGAGCGGTCACAGCCAGACTGACTTGGCGGGTGATTTTCTTTTGCACCCTGTTTGTTGGGCGCCCCTTTTGGATCATCAATGACCCTTTCAGCGTGGGTACCCGTTTCCGCCATTGTTATGCGCGGGTGCGATTGGGTGATTCGAAGGTCCCACAGGTGGTGGTGGAGGAGCTCTGTGGGTGATATCACCTGGTGTTGGTGTGTGCCCGTACCCAGGGTTCGGAGCTTGCTGCCTCATCTGGAACATGCTCTCGCTGAGTTTCTAGAACTCGCGGCAGTCTTTGAGCATGTGGCTTGCCTTCTTTTTGCCATCCTGCTTGTCGATGTAGAAGTGGATGGTGCATGGGCCCGACAACTTGTCGTATGCCGAGGGCTCATCATAGCGGCTGCGGCGTTGCCACGATTGTGCTGGGTGTCTTCCATCGCGGAAGTTGTTTCCACGGTATCCACCGCTGCCGTGGTTGCCTTCATTGTGGCGGTCGGCGTAGCCAGCCGCGACCATGTCGGATCTGTCACGATCGTCGTAGACGCGTGATCTTCGTTTGCTACGGCGCTCGCGTCGGCGGCCGTAGTCATCTTCCTCCTTCGAATGTGCTTAGTGGACGGAGTCCTCACCATCTGCCCACCTGTTGGCGATGTCCATGAGGTGGTCGAGTGTCTTGGGCTTGACGCGCCCAAGTTCTTCCTTGAAGTCTTGGCGTTTGACGCCATCCTTGAAGGCGTCGATTGTTCTCTCCTCAGAGATGTGTGCCGCGGAGTTCTTGATGTTGGACCAGCATAGTATATACGAGCGAATGGATTCGCCCGTTCGTTGGGTGCAGGCTAAGAAATGGTCTTCGATCGAGGCTGGCCTTTTGTTGGTGCCCTTGAAGTTTTAGATGAAACTGTATGCCAGTTCCTCCCTGCTTCGGATGGATCCCGAGGATAGGCTGCTGAGCCAGATCCGGGCTGCGCCTGTCAGCTGCAACTGAAGGCACTATAGGGCGGTGTTTTTGTTGCCGCCGTGCAGCATGACAGACGACAGGTGGTCGCTGAGTCACGCCTTGGGGTCCTGCGTGCCTTCAAACTTCGGAGTGTCCGAAGGGAGCTTGAAGTTCCTCGGCATCCGCGTCCGCGGAACAGATCTGATGAAGCATCGAGCCCCACAGAGTTCTCCTTCATCGTCATCCTCTTCGGATTCAAATGAGCACACGCTTTTGGCGCGTGCCTTGTTGATCTTGCGTTAGGTGAGTTCGCTTCGAGCGTCGTAGTCGCGGCTGTGATGTCGCGAGCTCTTGTGCCGTCGAGGTAGATTGTGTTCTTCCTCTTCAGATGAAGGTGTGGGACTGCTGTTGAACCTAACCGCAGCCTTCTTTTTCGGCTCCTCAGGAGCTTCCCCGTGGAGCGTAGCTCCAACGAGTCCAAGTCCGGCTAGTGCGGAGTTGTGCATGGACCTCTTCGGGTTCCCTACCGGAGGTGGATGGGATGCGAGGTATGTGGTAGCTGCCATGATCGCAGCCTGCGCATCTTCGGGATGACGTTGCCGTTGGCATCCATCTCCATGAAGGATGTGTTGAGGGTTCAGGTCACCACACGACGTGCGGTGGGGTCCATGTTCTCTACGCGAGAACGATGCTTATTGGCGTGGTTGCCGGGCGAGCTGGAGCCGCCAACGGCAGAGAGCGCAGCTCGTCGTGCGTTGGACTCCGAGGCCGCTTGCTTGCATTTTTCAAGCACCTCTTGCATCTTCACTTGCTTTTTATTCTCTTCGATGAGGAGAAGGTGGTATGCCATCAGTAGGTCCCGTGAGGCACCCACAGGCGGGATCTTGTTGCCCGCCACGACTTCGCGTGCTTGGTTCCATCCCTCCTTGCTGAGGTGGATTACCCGATTGGCATCGGTGTCGTCCTCATTGGGCGAGGGGATTGGTTCCTCCTGTTTTCGCCGTTTCTACCTTGCGGGTTGGGTGGCGGGTTGGGATGTTGCTGATCCACGTCGCTTTGGATGACTACGACGCATTGGTAGTGTCCGTAGGTTAGGTCGCTGATGCTGCAACTTTCGGATCATGAACCGTAGGTCCCTTCATCCGATGGTGGATCGCACAGATCTGAGTTGTAGCTGCTGCTTTCAAAGGACTCATCTGTCGATGGTGATGTGCGTAGCACGGGATGCGGAGCCCATGAGGCGGGCCTGATTGATGGCAGTAGCACCAGCTCTGGGAGGCGGAGAGTGCCGGTCTGTCCCACATGGAAGCAGAAGCTCCCGAACAGGATCTCGAGCCCGTCTCATACGGGCTCGAAGTCCTTCATGGTGGCTGGCGAGTGGGCGGTGAAGTCGAAAGCGCCGAAGAGGAGATGGCTCTCCGTCGCCGAGGAATTGTAGATCGCTTTGGTTGGGATCGTCACGATCGCACAATTAGCGCCCCCGATTCCCACAGACGGCGCCAATTAACGAGGTTTGTCCTCGTCAATGCCCATTGTTATGAGCTTGGCTTTTGGAGAAGATGGGGGGGCTGGAGATCACAAAATGGTTAACAGACAAGCAACCATGGGACACGAGATTTACCCAGGTTCAGGCCCCCAGAGGGAAAACCCTACTCATGCTTGTCTGCTCTTGATTACGGCGGAACCGAAAGTTAAAGGGGTGCGCAGATGTAATCTAGCGTGGAGGTGTGTATGCGGTGCTATGATATATCCCTCCTCGTCGTGCCCTCCTAGCCTTTATATAGAGGCAGGCAGGTCCCGGGCACAGATCGAGTCTGTTACAGGTTTAGGGTTTGCGCCTTTGAATATTCTATCTAATCTAGTCTTGCTCTCCAAGGATCCGAAGACGTCATGGGCTTGGGCCATCCGAAAGTCTTCATGGGCCGCGTATATTTTCATGGGCCTTCCTTGGGCTGGACCAGGTATACTGATGTCATGTACCCGTAGGATATAACCATGTCATCAGGCCAAACTATACGGCGGGAGCTATACGGCCGGGCCAGGTAGCTCCCGCCGTATAGTTGTGGCAGCGAAGAGGGTTAGGGTTTCCTTCGCCAGATCAGAACTATACGGCCACAACTAAATGGCCAGGCCAAATGGCCATGACGTATATTTGGTCATCAAATCTTATGTATCTGAATCCCAAGTTTTGAGAATTTTGTCGATAACTATATGGTCGCAACTATACGTCTGGAATAAAAATTCCCGCTGTATAGTTGGTCGTTAGACCTTCTGTAGCATGCTTTTTCACCGAAATTTTCAGAGATGCATTTTTTAATCTAAACAATATTATATAATCTAGTATCTATAGATAAAACTCAAACTTTATTTTCTACTCTAAATCTATGCTTATTCAGTCGGTATTTCTACTACTTTTTGACAGCTGCATCTTTACGAGCGCACTTCTGCAAAAATTTCTGTGAAAAAGTTGTAGGAATGCGATGAACATATTTATTATATAATTTTTATTTATTTTATTAATATGATGCGTTGACTCCCATTAAGCATTTTATTGGGAATGGTTGAATATTTCAATCCCTTCTCTGTTCTCGAATTCTTATCTTCGGTTGCCCTTTATCAAAGGCACTTATCACATGGACTCGTTTTGCCGGTGGAACATACCTTTCTCCTACTTCTAGTTTCTTTGGAAAATACCGGATTATTTCAACATCATAAACATTAAAGATTATTTCCCTGTAGCACAATCAACTAATGCTCCTGCAGTGCTAAGAAAAGGTCTTCCAAGTATTATAGATAATCTTTCATCTTCCGACATTTCAAGAATAATAAAGTCAGTGGGAATAACATGCTCATCTATTCTAATTAGAACATCCTCATCATACTAACATGGATATACCCTACGGGTGCATAACTTTGGTATACCCGGTCCAGCCCAAGGCCCACGTGAGGATACGCAACCCATGAAGATTTCGGGTGGCCCAAGCCCATGGCGGATTCGACTCCTTGGAGGACAAGTATATATTAGATAGAATTTCAAAGGGTATCAACCCTAATTTGTAACCGACTCGACCTCTCCTGAGACTTAGGGGTGCTTGTTTGGGCTTTTGGTGGATTTCCACTAGAAAAAGCCAAAAAAATCGAACCAAACAGAGTAGCTATGCGGTAGGCTTCGACCGAAGTGGTTGCGAGAATATGCTATACCAGGAAGCATGTCCCGAGATGCTTCCCGCGGCTTCCTGCGAGGCAAAGAACCGGTTTTCCCAATATTAAAAGGCAAATGCCACCGGGAGATCACACGACCCGTTCAGTAGTATGAATTAAACTTGAAAAAAAGAAGGACAACCTCATACCCCCCACGCGACCCGTTCATCCCCTGACCCGGACCTGGCGATTGCATCCGCCACCGTCAGGTTTCCTCCCGCCGCTGCCCTACCGGACCCTATAGCCGATCTCCTCCCGCCGCCGCCCTACCTCCCACCACCGCCCTACCCCCCACCGCCGCCGAGCTCCTCCTATTCCTCCCCACCTCCATACCCCCCGGCACTGAGCTCCTTTCTTCCTACCGGTTCTTGTTCGAGATCTACTGGAGTGAGGGACAAGGTCGTCGGAGGCCTGGAGCACCCATCTCGTCCCGCGGCAGACCTCCTCCCTAGCCAACATCATCACAAGAATAGGTAAGGCCTCCTCCACTCGTTCATAGCCATGGTACTGCTTGTAGTATGTGCGTGCTCAGCCACACTTTTTCATGAGCAATGAATGTACTTTCATAGCCATGGTACTGCTTGTAAATTTCATCAGCAATGAATGTACTTTCTGAAGATTTCTCACATCTTCAACATGCATGGTGCAACACTACACAGCTATCAGAACATAAATAACTCATAATATTTTCTATTTTCTTCTGATCGTTGGTACAGCAGAACAAGTAAAATGTTCTAATGCAAATGAGTGTTGCAAATCGTTGGTGGTAACATACTAGCTTATCAATACACTGTTCATTCATTAATTTTATTATTTGCTTTGATCGGAGAAAATATATATGATTAGACCATGAACCTCGTAGATGAGATACGTTTCGCAATTTTATATGTGGCGAGACATGCCCAGTTTGTATTTTGGTTCAGGACAGCTATGGTACTGCTTGTATTTTTGTTCAGGCTTGCTATGGTACTACTTGTATTTTGGTTCAGGCTTGATGTGTTGATGTTCACATGATACTGCTATGGTCAGGTTTGATGAGTTGATGTGCTAGAAATTTTGGTTCACATGATACTTCTATGGTCAGGCTTGATGTGTTGATGTGTTGATGTTCACATGATATTGCTATGTCCAGGCTTGATGTGTTGATGTGCTAGAAATTATGTGGCTTGCTATGGTATTGCTTGTATCGCTATGTTGTTTGGTGGAAATAAAAAGCTATCTTTCTTAAAAATTTCTGTTATAGCTTGAGATTCATTTGCAATGTCGAAGGCGGTTTGGAATCCATACTACACTAGAGTTTTCTGTGACATTTGTATGGAGGAAGTGAACGACAACAATAGGGAGGGGGGCTGCTTGAGTAGGAAGGGTTACAAGAATCTTGGGGACAAATTTGCTAAGAAAACAGGGGATAGAAGAATGCAGAAGCAATTCAAGTACAAATGGGATGCTATGAAGAAGGATTACACGGGGTGGATGGAATTGAAAAATGCGACCGGGCTAGTTTGGGATCCTATAGAAAAACTATGGATGCAGATGATGATTGGTGGAAGAATCACCTGGCTGTAAGTTATCATGTCTTTACTTGCATTTTCTTTTGTATTGTTATTACGATCATTGGACTGATATCTTCGTAATGTTTTTATTTTTAGATTCATCCTGACCATGCAAATTTTAGGAATAGTCCACCTGCCAACTTGGAACAACAGGATGTTATGTTTAGGAAAGCTCATGTCACTGGAGAATCAGCTGCCATTACAGTTGAGGCAGAAGAAACTGGCAATGAAGCTCCAATAACGCTTGATGATGATACCTGCCGGCAAGCTAGCTCAAAGAAAACAGGGAAGCGCAATCCTGTAAAGAAGGATTTTTCTCGGCTTTCAATAATGCATTGAACACAATTGTTTCAAGGCACACCGAGGGCAGCTCTTGCAGCTTGCATTGACCGCGACTTAGACTTTAGTATGACATGCTAGTTTTGTTTTGACCTTATGATTAGTGATTATTGCTGTAGCATGTATTGTTCCAAACAATTGGGATTGCTTAGTGTGCCTTGAAGAAATTATGCGTTGTTTTAGCATGCAAAAGCATAGTATTATGGTATTCTCCTTTGATGCTTTGTTTGGGTTGACTTGGCACATACTCACACCATGTTATGACTATGAAAAGTCACCATAGCCTCTATGATCATTTAGTCCTTGACTTGTAGTACCACTCTATGCTTTGATTAGTAATGTTTTGTTGCTCTGCATAATTATGGCCATTATTGCTCTTTTAGTTGGCTGCCCCTAGTCTTTTGCTAGCCTCCACTTGTATGAGTAAGCTCTACTCATGCTTCCAACTCCCAAGAAACCAATTTATTCCAAAGTTTCCACTATAAACTCCTATGCATGGTGTGTTACACCATTCCAAGTATATTCTTGTTTTCAACAATCTTCCAATTAAAAAGTATTTTGTTATGTGAAAACTTAGTGATTAAAGCCCTCACAAACTTCATGGCACACTTTATATTTCTTTGCCCCTAATAAACTTGAACCATTGTGTCATCTATGTTGTATATGCTTGCACTTATACGTTGGAATTAGCAGAACCGTGCTCTCACGGGGAACGTTTTCAACATTGCACTTGTACTTTGTACTCAGTTGATATCATGCTCTTTTGTCTGTGGATGTCACCGGTGTGAAATAAAGAGGGAACTTGTAAGTCCATGGAGTATGTATTTTGTGTTAGATAAACGCCTGGGCCGCTAGCCTAAGCCATGCCTAATCATGGTGGAAACTTGCAACATCACCATAGTGATCTATCTATGAAGCATCCTCAATAAAAAGCTATGCATATAGTAAATAAAAAGATCGCTGAGATGCTCATTGTCTGCTTGCCTTGTCATTTTGGTTGTGGGATAGCTCCTGTACCATGTGCAAGGGATACCCCGTTGACGGTTCTCTATGGTACGCATGTACTTACAATGACAAGAACTTACAGGTGACTGAAGTTGAGTAGCATGAGGTGTGGCCCTTATTGAAAGATCATTTTTCTATCCCTCTGATTTTGATGTTTGATAACAATACACTTATTAGTTTAATCGTGTGCTAAGTGTATCACAGGTTTGATAAGGGCGTGGAACAAATATTGGCCTAACAATTCCCTTTGCAAAAAAACACAGTGTCAACCGGTAGTACCGGAAATACGACCGGTACTACCGCTTGGCACCGGTACTACCGGTTCTAGTATCGGTTGGTGCAGTGCAAGGGTGATAAGGATGGGTTTTAGTCAGTACCACCCGGTACTACGGAGCGGCACTACCGGTCCAACCGGTAGTACCGCTTGAGATAAGCGGTACTATCCCTTGGACACGGTCGTACCACTCGGCAGTACCGGGCCGTTCTGAAGAAAAACCATCCCTCTCTGTCTTGCACTGTACCAAGTGGTACTTGGGACCGGTACTACCGCCCAGACCGGTATTACCGCATCATACGACTGGTACTACTGCTTGGTGGTAGTACCGCAAGGGAATACCGGGCAATACTGGTGCTGGCTCGACCATTCAAGACATCTCCGGTACCTGGTCCGGTACTGGACCGGTAGTACCTCTTGCAAGCGGTACTACCGCTTGAGTACCGGTACTACCGGTGCATTAATGGCTCCAACGGCCAGATTCCCTGGAGGGGTATAAATACCCCTCCACCTACCTTGGGACAAGTTTCTCAATCACATTAAAGTCAAGACCACCATTGGAGCCACCAAATCTCAAGATCTCCTCATTCCACCACCCAAAGTCTTTGATCTTTGGGGAATCGAAGGAGGAGGCCCCGATCTACTACTTCACCAAAAGAGATCTTCATTTCCCCCTCATTTCTTTGAGGGCCCCTTTGATCTAGTGTTTTCTTGGAAACCCTAGTTCTTGTTTTGGTTCTTACAAGCTTGTCTTTGGTTGCTTTGACAGCTTGCTTGTATTTGGGAGCCTCCGATTAAGTTGTGGATGTGTGCCCCAAACTTGTAAAGGTGCCGACTTCCACCTTGAAGGTTCCCGATATAGTGGAAGGTGAATCGATCCCGTTGGGGTGAGATTCATCGGAGAACAAGGGAGGCCTTTCGTGGCTTTGGTGGTTTGAAACCACCCCCTCTGCAAACGTAGACGTACTTCCCCTCAAAAGGAAGGAACTACGGGAAACAAATCCTTGTGTCTCCGCGTCCACCACTTTGGTTACTTCTATCCTTTACCGCACTTTACTTACTTATTCTTACCTTGTGTTGTGATAGCTCTTGCATAAGTGTCATATAGGTAAATTCACCTTAGTTGCATTATCTAGATAATTTACCTTATTGTCAAACCTTAATTTGAAAAAGAAGAAAATTTGAAATAGCACCTATTCACCCCCCCTCTAGGTGCCCATACGATCCTTTCAATTGGTATCAGAGCCTCGGCTCTTTATTTGGGCTTTACCGCCTAACAGAATATGGGTAGCCAAGAAGGGGATGGTGGTAGTGAGCCGACCCCGGTGACCATGGAAGATCTCAAAAACTTGGAAACAAGATTGAGCTCTTCCTTGGTCACCGAAGTCAAGAAGATGCTTGAGCAACTT
Organism: Avena atlantica; assembly: GCA_910589765.1. Classification (NCBI taxonomy): domain Eukaryota; kingdom Viridiplantae; phylum Streptophyta; class Magnoliopsida; order Poales; family Poaceae; genus Avena; species Avena atlantica. The sequence goes on from OU342739.1 coordinate 496,782,068, forward strand.
CTTAAGGACAAAGATGGATCATCACCCCCATCTCCTCAAGAGGATCTACCATCCGTTGTACCTAAAGGGAATACTTCGGTATCCCCCGAGGGTATGGTGGTGGGGGGTAAACTAGACAACGCTAATTCCTCCACACAACTTGATGGGGGAAAGGGTGAGCACCATGATTCTTGGTACTCTCCCGATCCTCCCATCCCTCACCCTCATGTGTACAATAGGGGTGACCCACCTAAGCTTGAAGAGTCTGCTACTTTTGCTCAATGGAAATCACTAATGAGAACTCATGTGCGCAGCTCTTGCATTGAACTCTGGAACATCATCGAGCATGGACTCTTTATTGGGGATCCAAACAACTTGACAAGAAGAGAGGTTGTCAATAGTCAACTCAATGCCACTGCTTTGCATATGATTCAACAAGGATTGGGGACAAAGGATTACCCACACATTGAGAACTTTAGCATTGCCAAGGAAGCTTGGGATGCCCTCACCACATTGTTTGTTGGAAACGAGAGTATGAGGAGGAACCGATATGATGCTCCAAGCAATGAAGCCGAAGGCTTCTACATGAAAGAAGGTGAAGATCATGAAGACATGTACCAAAGGCTCAAGACCACCGCCATCGCTTTTAGAAATGTGGGTGCCTCACATGTGGATGATGCATGGATAAAAAGGAAATAAGTGAGTGCACTCATGCCTTTTGAGCCCACCGACTTGAAGAGTCTACAAGGAAGACAAAACTACCATCTCATGACCTCAAATGAAGTAATGCAAGAGATGGCCGCTTTCAAGGTTGCCGCCAAGAATGCCAAAGATGCCCGTGCTCGTGCCCTTGGTATGAGCAATGTTGTCAATGTTGCTTTGAAGGCCAAATTTGTGGATCATGGGGATGAAGATGATAGTGATGAAGGGCTCTCCATGGACCACCCCGATGAAGTCAAGATTGCTCAAAGTCAATATATGGCCTTCTATGCAAAGAACTTTTGGAAGAACCCCGCCAAGGCCAAGATGGAAATGCAAAGAAAAAGCAACCCAAATGGGAAAAGATAAAATACAACGAGATTGAGAACTTGCTTCAATTGTGGTGACCGCTATCACTTTGTAGCAAGTTGTCCCTATGAGAAGAGAGAAGATCATGGGGGTAAGCTTGTGTTGAAGAAGACTCTCAAGGAACCTTACAAGAAACCTTTCATCAAGAAGAATCCCATTAACAAGAAGCCGAGAGAAATTGTCTTGATCACTCATGAAGAATACTCCTCCGACAATGAAGATGATGAAGAGGAAACTTCTCATGGTATGGCTGCTCTAGCCCCCATCTCTACTCCAACATTCTCACTCTTCGATTCTCCAAATGAGAACTCTCCCACCAAGAACGTCACTTGCCTTATGGCAAGAGGAACGGAGGTATCCTCATCATCCCGCTCTACTCCCTTAGATAATGATGAAATTGATGATGAGATGTCTCTTGATGTTAAAACAGAATTAATTGCTTTTGATGAGTTTATGACTAACCTAGAAGGAGATGCTAAGTTACATTTTGGAAACATCCTAGATCAACTTTCACATCCTCAAGAGCTTCTAGATGTAAGATGTAAACTTGGACATGAACACATGATTGAGCTAGAGGCTTTAAACAATGCTCTAGAAGAAGAACAAGAAACTAGGTTGTCACTTGAATTAAAACTTGAAGGGCTCGATGAGGCCAATGACATTATTTTTAACAAACTCATCAAAGAGCGTGATCATGCTATTGCTAAATACAAAAGTGCTAAAAAGGAAAAGATTGAGTTTGGTGTGGTTCATGAAAAACTTGCCGAGGACTTTAGGTTGCTTAACAAGGCCCACAAGGCTTTGGAGAGTGAACTCTTGTCACTCACAAAGTACCATGAAACGCTTCAAACTCAATTGGACAATATTCCTTCACCTAGTAACTTCATTCCATCTAGTAGTATAACTATTCTTGAAGAGAATGCTAGGTTGAATGGGGAGCTTGCTAAGGCCACATTTCCACAAGGCAACAAGTCCATTGATGATCTTTTGAGTAAGCAAAGGCCTAGTGGTGATAAAGGGGGCATTGGATTTGTCTCCAATTCTAAGAAGAAGAACAACAACAAGAAGAAGAAGGCCAAGCCCACACAAGAAATTAACAAGGCCATTGTGGGTAGTAAGACCACAAGTGGTAAAACTATGTCTCATGATGACTTTGCGGGTAGTGCTAACCCTCACTATGTTCTAATGCGTGATTATTATGGTGATGTGTATGCACAATATGTTGGTCCATTTGATGGTTATATTACTTGGTCTATTTGGGTTCCCAAGACCCTTGTTGCTAACAAAAGAGGACCCATTGAAAAATGGGTACCTAAAAATTAGCTTGATCTTTTGTAGACTTATGCTTCCGGAGGGTCAAAGTGGGTGCTTGATAGTGGTTGCACAAGTCATATGACCGGAAGCTCATCTATTGTCAAGGACTTAAAGCCAAATGATGATCTAATCACCATGACTTATGCCGACAAGTCAAAATCTAAGGTATTGGGTTTTGGCAAAGTTGTGGTTGCTCACGACATTACACTCGTGAACGTCATGCTTGTTGAGACCCTTGGGTACAATTTACTTTCAGTCTGTGCTCTTGGAAAGATGGGTTTTTCTGTCTTTATACATAATGATCTTGTGGTCCTCATGTGGAGCAAGTCTCTCAAGGTCGCTTTCGTTGGGTATGTCGAACATGACTTGTATGTGGTGGACTTTTTGGGGCAAGCCACTACAAGTGCGATGTGCTTATTCAGAAAGGCCGATGTGGGTTGGTTATGGCATCGCCGACTGGCCCATGTCAATATGAGAACTTTCCAAAGTCTCCACAAGGAGGGCCATATTGTTGGACTAAAATAAAATGTTTCCTTTGCCAAAGATCGTGTTTGCAGGGCATGTGTTCTAGGGAAGATGCATGATGCTCCTCATAAGCCTAAGAACCGCATCAAGTCCACCAAGATCTTGGAGCTCCTCCACGTGGACCTCTTTGGTCCTCCATCTCATGCAAGTCTTGGTGGGAAGAAATATTGCTTGGTGATTGTTGATGACTTTTCAAGATACTCTTGGGTTTAATTCTTCAAATTGAAGAGTGAAACTCAAAAGACCTTCATCGACTTCATCAATTTGGTCCAAAGGCAATACAATGTTCCCGTGTTGATCATTAGAAGTGACAACGGCACCGAGTTCAAGAACTACACCTTGAATGATTTCCTTAGTGATGAGGGGATTAAACATCAATATTCCGCTGCATACACCCCTCAACAAAATGGTGTGGCCGAAAGGAAGAACCGGACTTGTCGTGGTGGTATCACGGCATATGCCATGGGTAGGCTAAAGTTGGGGCCGATGGACGTGGAGGAATCCGGGGAGGTATGATGCAGTGAAGACCGCACTCATATGAACAAAGAGAAATACAATGTATATTGGATTGAAGCTCTCAAGTGGAGATAACACCTCATTCTATACATCTAATCTCTTATAATCTTGCCATACCTGTGGCTACAATCATGCTCCTTGAGCCGTATCTCCTATGCTTCTATCTAGATCTCTCTGTGAGAGTGGAGGAAGAGGAAGGAGAGCTCCTAGTGAGCAGAGAGGGGAAGAGCCCTTCAGGGGCCTCTCTTGAGCATGATCCCCCTGGTGCTCCTTATAAAGGGGAGCCCAGGGGACAAGTCTTGTGCTACACTCTTAGCATCTAGATGGCATATTCTGGGCATCTTCCTGAGATGCTGAGCATATGCCTTGGCATCTTTGGAGATGCCAGGCATATTCCCTAGCATCTTATTTGATGCTAAGAGCATATTCCTAGCATCTTGTTAGATGCCATGGGCATATTCCATACGTCATGTGCCAGTCTGAGCTGGTGGGCTCCCAAGACTGGCACAATACTTGTATAACTTGTTCTGGTTCGCCGGTACATTGATGTGAAGTCTAGAGGAACGTCTGGAAAGCCGCTGGGACAATATTATTCAGCCCAGCTGTAATTCGAGATGTAATTCGGCCTGGGCTGAGATAATTCGGCCTGGGTAGCGTTTGGATCGGCCTGGGTGGGGGCAGCCCAGCCGAGCTCCCTCCAACTCGGCCCAAGTTGGGCAGCAAGTGGAGAGACCCAGCCTGGGTGAGAGAAGCCCAGCCGAGCTCCCCCTTAGCTTGGCCCAATCAAGGAAGCGAGAGAAAAGGCCCAGCCGGGGCGTTCTGTTGACTCGGCCCGCCGGATTGACTTTGTCCTGTGGAGCTGGTGGCGCTAAGTCCCGTGGTGGGCCGAGCTAGTGCTCATTCGGCCCACCCGGGCGATGAGGTGGATTGGCTGGGAGTAGCTCGGCGGGAGAGGGCGTCGACCTGCAGAGGTGGCTTGGAGGGAAGGGGAGTGGGCGTCGGGTAGTTTGGCAGGAGTTTGGTCGGCGGGGAGGGAGCTGCTGCTGTGATGTCACTGGATCGAAGTGGCTTGGTGGAGCTCGGTAGATGGGCCGGCTGGGGGTAATCCGGACCACCTGGGTTCTTTTCCTTTCCCTATATTTAATTCGGCCTTGGGGAGTATGGACTGGGCCGAGATTCCTCTTACTCGGTCCAGCTGTTCTTTCCTGTCTTTTTCCTTTTCTATTTGACTTGATATTCTCTTATCAAATATACTCTCATTTATTCTTGTCTCTTATTGGCTTATTTATATACCAACTCTGGGGTACCTGGGGTTATATCCCCAACAAGACTCTTATTGAGATGGCTAGGACCATGTTGGCGGAGTTTAAATCTCCATACAACTTTTGGGCCGAAGCCATTTCCACTACTTGCCATGCTTCAAACCGGCTCTACCTCCGCAAAGAAATCAACAAGACTCCATATGAAATTCTTACCGGTAACAAGCCCAACATATCTTACTTTCGGGTGTTCGGTTGTAAGTGTTTCTATCTCATAAAAGGTGTTCGTTTGTCTAAATTCGAGTCTAAAGCATTAGAGGGTATTTTTGTTGGCTATGGTCTCGAATCTCACACTTATATAATCTATGATAAGCTCTCCGGAGCCGTCATAGAATCTTGTAGTGTGACCTTCGAAGAATATGATGGTCCCCAGGGGGTGTGTTGATGCTTGTGATGCAGATGATGAAATGCCTCAGGATGCCATAGGAAGAATGGGTGTGGGATATATCCGCCCTGTTGAGGAACCGCTTATGGCGGATCGAGAAGAACTATGCTCCACTCAAGTGGAGCCATCATCTTCACAACCTCAACATGCTCCATCCACCGAAGAGGACATTGACTCAAGCCAAAGACAAGATGTGGACCCTCAACATGGTGATCAAAGTGTCAACTCTAGTCAAGGGGAGCTTGGTCCATTCGACGGATTGTCAAGTGGTGCCAAGTCAATTTGTCAAGGAAGATTCGTACAAGCTGCTTTGAGACAAGCTCAAATTGACGCTAGAAGAGCACTTGATAAAGACCAAGGTCAATCTTTGCCTCCCAATGTAGAGGATGACTCCAATGATGATCAAGTTCAAGATGATGGTCAAGACGAGGATCAAGAAGAGGGTCCTCCAAGAAACAACACGGAGATCCACGCTCGTCGCGAAGCTAGAAAGGAAAGAATGTTGGAAATAAGAGATCACACTCTACAAAATGTAGTTGGTGATCTAAGGAAAGGTATTTCCACAAGAGCACAATTGAAGAGGTTCAGTGAACACCAAGCTCACATCTCCATGATTGAACCAAAGAAAGTGTGGGAAGCTCTTGAAGATTCGGATTGGTTAGAATCTATGCACAAAGAGCTCAACAACGTTGAGAGAAACAAAGTATGGAAGTTAGTTGAGAAGCCAAAGGATTGCCGCAATGTTATTGGAACAAAGTGGATATTCAAGAACAAGCAAGATGAGCATGGAATTATAGTAAGGAACAAGGTTAGATTGGTTGCACAAGGGTATTCTCAAATTGAAGGCATTGATTATGGAGAGACTTATGCGCCCGTGGCTCGCCTTGAGTCCATCTGTATCCTTCTTGCTTATGCGGCACATCATAACTTTAAGTTGCAACAAATGGATGTAGAAAGTGCATTTCTTTATGGTCCATTAAATGAATTGGTATATGTTAAGCAACCCCCGGGATTTGAGGACCCCAACTTCCCAAACCATGTCTACAAACTTGATAAGGCGCTCTATGGGCTCAAGCAAGCCCCACGCATGTGGTATGAGCACCTTAGAGAGTTATTGTTTGACCGTGGCTTTAGGGTTGGGAAAATCGATCCCACTCTTTTTACTAAGAGGGTCAATGGGGAGCTTTTTGTATGCCAAATATATGTTGATGATATTATCTTTGGCTCATCTAACAAAGCTTTTAATGATGAATTATCAAAGCTTATGACTAGTAGGTTCCGGATGTCTTTGATGGGAGAGTTGAGAGTATTTCTTGGCTTTGAGATCAAGCAAGTTAGAGGAGGGACATTCTTCAATCAAGCCAAGTATACTCAAGATATGCTCAAGAGATTCAAAATGCAAGATTTAAATGGAGCTCCTACTCCCATGGCTACAAATACTCATCTAGAACAAAATCCAAATGGTAAAGATGTGGATCAAAAGGTATACCGATCCATGATTGGTTCTTTGCTTTACCTTTGTGCATATAGAACCGATATTGTGTTGAGTGTAGGTGTGTGTGCAAGATATCAAGTGGCTCCTAAGGAAAGCCATTTAATGGCGGTCAAGAGAATCTTTTGATATTTAGTTCATACCCCATTTTATGGTCTTTGGTATCCTCGAGGCTCAACTTTTGCTCTTTGTGGATACACGGATTCGGATTGGGCGGGGGACAAGGATGATAGAAAATCAACATCCGGAGCTTGCCAATTCCTTGGTAGGTCCTTGGTATGTTGGTCTTCCAAGAAGCAAAATTGTATATCTCTCTCCACCGTCGAAGCCGAGTATGTGGCAGTTGCTAGTGCTTGCACCCAATTGCTATGGATGAGGCAAACTCTAAAGGAATACGGTGTCCATTGTGACAAAGTGCCTCTTTTATGTGACAATGAAAGTGCCATCAAGATTGCATACAACCCGGTGGATCACACAAGGACAAAGCATATTGAGATTCGTCATCACTTCATTAGAGATCATGTTGCTCGAGGTGATATTGATCTATCCTATGTATCAACCAAAGATCAACTTGCCGATATCTTCACGAAGCCACTTGATGAAGCAAGGTTTTGCTACTTGAGGTATGAACTAAATATCGTAGATTCAAGGAGCTTGACTTGATTATCTTACACTCTCACCTAATACTCAACCCATATTTGGTTTAGGTGTAGGCATGGACATAGGGGGAGTGCGGTCCTAATTGATTGGACCATCCCTCCCCCCATTATGCGCAAAGTAAAACAAAATCATTCCTCTTAATATCATTTTGTGATATGTGAGCTTAATGATGAGTTTCGGTAATGGACCCAAGATATATCTTCGTGGTGCCAAGCCGAGTATACTCAAACATGGTGGCCTAGGCCACCGCCCCTCTCAATGGAGAGGTTGATGTGCGTACTCGTGTTTGTCATCTTTGAATTGATTTTTACTCATGGTTGTCATCTTTTGAGTTGTCTTCACCGTTCTTAGTCTCATGCACTCTAGTTTGGTTTTTGACATCTTTTTCTCGATTTTTAGAGTGCATGTGCTTCCCAGCACACTTGTCTCAACCCAAGCCTCCCTACTCCCTCAAAAAAACCCTCTCTCTATCTGCACAAGAATCACCTTTGTTTCCTGGCTTTGGAATCAGATGGGACCGGTACTACCGGTTGTATGAGCTGTACTACCGCCCCTGGGAATTTCCCAGGGCGCATCCTGGAACCTGCTCCAGGAGCTGTACTACCGCCCACACGCCCGGTACTACCGGCCACCGGTACTACCGGTTGCGGAACCGGTACTACCGCTTGCGAGCGGTACTACCGCTTCAGGAACCGGTACTACCGGTCGGCGTTTTTCTGGTATATATTGGACGCGCGTGGGAAGGCACCCATCAGTGCCTCATTCTTCCCCACGCGCTCCACTCATACCTGCGTCGCCGCCGGAGCCCTGCCATGCCCTCCTCTCCCCGGATCCCCCTTGGATTCGGCCTCTTGGCGGGCTCCCACTCCTTTCCACCACCATGGATCCTAGTACAACCGCCCTTTCTCTCTCTCCGTGTAATTTTCTCATCGTATCTAGGTTTTGGCATAGATTTGTGAAGAAATTGACATGTTGTAAGGTTGTACTGCCATATGCTTCCCTTGTTACCAAGTAGAATCGTTTATTTACAGTTTAGTGCCGTCACTTTGGTCCATTTCTACCAGATCTGACGAACCGTGCCGCTCAACCGGTAGTACCGGAACTTTTTCCGGTACTACCGCTTGCAAGCGGTACTACCGGTCGTCAGGTCCGGTAGTACCGGCCCAAACTGACCGCACTTTTTTCTGTTTAATATTGGATTCTCTCCTTGCTCCTTGTGATTCTTGTGCCCTTACCCCCTTGCTATCCTCCCTCGTTCTTTCACAGATGCAGGTGGTTCTAGGGGTGCGTGTAAGCATTCTAAAGCTAGCCGTGAGATTGTTGAGGAAGAGACGGAGTCTGAGGAAGAGGTTATGCCACAGCCAAGACACCGTTCCAAGTTTCCTGCCACTCGAGGTGGCCGTGGGGGTCGTGAGGGGGTCACCAAGCGCTCTGTTGGGCGTGGCCGCGCCCCTCCCTCTCGCCCCCTTCCCCAGGGCGTACCAAAAGTCTCAGCTCAGGGCCATCAGGGCCAAGGAAATTGTCAGACATCTCTGGGTCAGAGTTTCGGGCTCTCCGGATTGAAAATCCATACTCCCGCAACCGAAGCGAGGCCAGAGAAGACAGTCTTTTCTTTGATGATTTCCAAGAGCATGTTTATCATGAGGTTCTTTTGACCAATATCCAGATGGTGGTGCCTCAGCAGTGGATTGACATGGGGCACATTAACAAGAATCTTGACTACTTTGCCGAAGCTAAGAAAATATGCTCTCACCTTGGGCTATTCCCCATTATGGAGTTCCAGTATGACTATGATCCACTCCTTATTGCTCAGTTTTATGCCACTGCACATTTCCACACTGGCCATACTCGGAAGATCACCTGGATGACTCAAGGTGCTGTCAAGGAAGCTACACTTGCGGAGTTTGCTGCAATATTGGGGTATGAAGATCGCGGTCGGGACATTCCTTGTGGATTTTGCTGTCACATGCGGGATCACCCCTCCAAGAAGGATGTCCTTACACCTCTGTATATCCAGGGCCATGGGATTGCTGGCAAGATCAAGGATCTTCTCCCCACGTATGACATTCTCCATCGCATTTTCTGTGAGGCTGTTGCCCTTCGTGCGGGCAACAAGGATGAGATACATGGGTTCTCTGTAGACTTGCTGTTCAACACCTTCCTCATTCGAGACTCAGGCACTCCTCTTGATGTGTCAGACTTCATATGGAATGAGATGGTTGCTGCTGCACACTCTCGGAGGGTTCCACCATTTGCTCCTTATATTATGGCCCTCATTGTGTCAAAGTGCCCCATCATTGCTAGGACACTCTCCACTCGCTCTCTCATTGTGCACATGCCCAAGGAACTCAAGATCAAGACACATGCTAAACCCCGCGTTGTGGCGGGTGAGGAGGAAGAGGATGACTCTGAGGATGCTGACAATAGGCATGACACCGACTATGTTGTCTCCCGTTGCAAGAATGCTAAGCCCTCTTGGGCCAAAAGGATGGAGGTCAAGCTCAAGAAGATCTTCTGCTTCCAGGTTGACAACCAGAAGCGCATATATGAGGCGCATGTGTATGCCAAGAAAGCCAGTGCTCGGCAGAAGAACATGATGGCTGCTCAGGGTTTGACCGTCTCCGAGGGGTCCAAGACCAACATCACTCCATAAGATCAATGGATCTCTCAGCACAGCCGTTGGGACGATGATGTCTCTTCCTCGCACCGCGCCCCACCCCCTTACGAGGAGGACCTTGAGGAGGAGGAGGAGGATGATTGACTGTCGGGACGGTAGTCTTGCACTTGTCCCTTTTTGGCGTCTTGATGCCAAAGGGGAAGAAGTTGCACTTTAGGCATGGGTGTTGCATGGGAAGTCATAAGCTCGTTCTTATTTTGATCCTTTTATTGCTTGTGAACTTCAATTTCCCTCTATTTATGTGTGAGACTATGTGGTTATGTCGTGGTTATGTCATGGATCCATCTTATGAGACTATGTGGTTTATTTCATTGGATCCATCTTGTGATGATATGCGTTATCTATTGTGTATATATTTCTCATCACATGTTATTATGCAAAGGTATGATTACAAATGCTAGTATTAATATTTGTGCACCCATGTTGGGTTTGTAAAATAGAGGGGGAGGTTTGTTTCTACACATTTAGGGGGAGCCCCGTCTCTATTTTACAAATCTCATGTGTTTCCTATTAAAATTATCTTGCAAAAGTGTATTGTCATCAAATACCAAAAAGGGGGAGATTGAAAGAGCATTTTTCTATCCCTCTGATTTTGATGTTTGATAACAACACACTTATCAGTTTAATTGTGTGCTAAGTGTATCATAGGTTTGATAAGGGTGTGGCACAAATATTGGCCTAACAATTCCCTTTGCGAAAAACCACTGTGTCAACCGGTAGTACCGGAAATACGACCGGTACTACCGCTTGGCACCGGTACTACCGGTTCTAGTACCGGTTGGTACAGTGCAAGGGTGATAAGGATGGGTTTTAGTCAGTACCACCGGGTACTATGGAGCGGCACTACCGGTCCAACCGGTAGTACTGCTTGAGACAAGCGGTACTACTGCTTGGACACGGTCGTACCGCTCGGCAGTACCGGGCCGTTCTGAAGAAAAACCATCCCTCTCTCTCTTGCACTGTACCAAGCGGTACTTGGGACCGGTACTACCGCCCAGACCGGTATTACCGTGTCATACGACCGGTACTACCGCTTGGTGGTAGTACCGCAAGGGAATACCGGGCAATACTGGTGCTGGCTCGACCACTCAAGACATCTCCGGTACCTGGTCCGGTACTGGACCGGTAGTATCGCTTGCAAGCGGTACTACCGCTTGAGTACCGGTACTACCGGTGCATTAATGGCTCCAACGGCCAGATTCCCTGGAGGGGTATAAATACCCCTCCACCTACCTTGGGACAAGTTGCTCAATCACATTAAAGTCAAGACCACCATTGGAGCCACCAAATCTCAAGATCTCCTCATTCCACCACCCAAAGTCTTTTATCTTTGGGGAATCGAAGGAGGAGGCCCCGATCTACTACTTCACCAAAAGAGATCTTCATTTCCCCCTCATTTCTTTGAGGGCCCCTTTGCTCTAGTTTTTTCTTGGAAACCCTAGTTCTTGTTTTGGTTCTTACAAGCTTGTCTTTTGTTGCTTTGACAGCTTGCTTGTATTTGGGAGCCTCCAATTAAGTTGTGGATGTGTGCCCCAAACTTGTAAAGGTGCCGGCTTCCACCTTGAAGGTTGCCGATATAGTGGAAGGTGAATCGATCCCGTTGGGGTGAGATTCATCGGAGAACAAGGGAGGCCTTTCGTGGCTTTGGTGGTTTGAAACCACCCCCTCTCCAAACGTAGACGTACTTCCCCTCAAAAGGAAGGAACTACGGGAAACAAATCCTTGTGTCTCCGCGTCCACCACTTTGGTTACTTCTATCCTTTACCACACTTTACTTACTTATTCTTACCTTGTGTTGTGATAGCTCTTTCATAAGTGTCATATAGGTAAATTCACCTTAGTTGCATTATCTAGAGAATTTACCTTATTATCAAACCTTAATTTGAAAATGAAGAAAATTTGAAGTAGCACCTATTCACCCCCCCCTCTAGGTGCCCATACGATCCTTTCACTCGTATTCAAGGTTACTTTGTCAAGCATATACTCCATAGTTTGTTCACTTTAACCTTAATCACTTCAAGATGCTTATGCTAGGGGCAATGAGGGCTGAAAGATAACAAGTACCATAATTTTTGGAAGCTCTTTTTGAAACTTCAAATCCCTGCTTCCTTTATGAAAGGCTTTTCTTCCACCATTATTTGAGTCTCCACCTTCTATCCTTTAGGCACCATTAACAGAGCATAGTTGCCATTCTGTGTGCAGTGTCCCAAAACTTATTGATTGATGCATATTGTGATATTACTTGTTCTTGTGCTATTTGTATCTAGTCACTCTTATGAACTTTGAAGGTGTCCTATGCATCTATTTTCTACTCCATGAGAGACAAGCTGAATTCCACTTTGCCATGTTTTCTGTATGTGAAACAAACAAACGTTTTTCAATGCATGTTATTCATGATCTTTGTTTGTAGCCTTTCATGTTGCATGCATAGTTACTGTGTCTTATTGTTAGAACTCCATCTTTCATGCACATGTTTAGAGTTCTTTGATCCCAGCTTTCAATGCTTGCAATGGTTTGATCTTGGTTTTGACGATGCATGTAACCTCAAAAATTATTCTTTTATCACTTACCTACTCAAGGACGAGCAGGAGTTAAGCTTGGGGATGCTTGATACGTCGGAAACGTATCTATAATTTTTGATGCTCCATGCTTGTTTAGTATCTACTTTGCTTTGATTTGTCTACACTTTGAGGTGTTTTTATATCTTTTCTGGAACTAACCTATTAACAAGTTGCCATAGTGCCAGTTGCCTGTTTTCTTCTGTTTTTGGTTCCAGAAAGGCAGAAAATCAATATTCTCGGAATTGGACGGGACAAAAGCCAAAGTCAATATTTTATCGTGGGGGACATGAATCCAGAAGACGAGACGGAGGGGCGAGCCAGGGCGGCCAAACCCCCCAAGGCGTGGCCAGGGGTGGGCCCGCGCCTGGGCAGGGTGTGCCCCCCTGGTCGCCTCCTGGCCTCGCCTCTTCGCCTATAAGAATCCCCCGATGCAGAAACCCTAAGGACCCAATCAAAATTCCACGAAACCTTATGTAGCCGCCACCACCGTCGTCCCTAGATCGGGGGGATCTGAAGTTCTTCCCGGCACCCTACGGGAGGGGAAATCATCCCAGAGGCCTTCTCTCCGGTATGAAGCGTGAGTAGTTCCACCTTGGACTATGGGTCCATGTAGTAGCTAGATGGTTGTATCTCCTCCTTGTGCTTTCATGTATAGATCTTGTGAGCTCCATTCATGATCAAGATCTAATCTATTTGTAATCATGCATGTTGTGTTTGTGGGGATCCGATGGATATTGAGATTACTATGTCAGATTGATTAATGGTTTTGTCTATTTGATTCTATCATGTCTGTGTTGTTTGTGATCTTGCATGCTCTCAGTTGTTAGTAGCTATCTTGGCCGAGTAGTTGTTAGTGACTCCAAGAGGGGGTAGTTATGCTTGATAATGGGTTCATGCCTCTAGTTTCCAAGGGAAGTAACAGAAATCTCTTCGGTTGTTTCTGTGCTGTTGCTACTAGGGAGAAAACAACGATCTCTTATTCACGGAACAAGTGGATTGTTTACCTTACACACTTTGCTTAAAGCAGTCGTGTTGCTTGCAACTTAATACTGGAGGGGCTTCGGATGATAACCTGAAGGTGGACTTCGAGTCATAGATGCAGTTGGATGGCGGTCTATGTATATTGTTGTATTGCCCAATCGAATCTCATAGGATCTTTTTGTCTGGTATTGCATTGTTATGCCTTGCTCAGTTCCTGTCAATTGCCCTACTGTAATTTGTTTACCCTTCATGCCATGTTGTTTATCTAAGGAGAGCACCTCTAGTGAACTACGGACCCTGGTCCAATCTTTACCATTGATACATCTTCCTCTGTTACTTGTTTACTTGATGCAAACCATTATCTTCCACACAATACGTTTAATCCTTTGTTACAACAACCGGTGAGATTGACAACCTCACTGTTAGTTGGGGCAAAGTCTTGAGTTTGTGTTGTGTAGGTCTCCGCATTGCTTGCAACACCTCTGTGACGTTTCCTTCCTCCTACTGGTTCGATAAACGTGGTTTCTTACTGAGGGAAAACTTGCTGCTGTGCTGCTTCACACCTTGCTCTTGGGGTTCCCAACAGGCTCCACATCAACTGAGCCATCAGTCGCCACACACCCCTAGGTGCGGGTGGGCCCACCCCGCACCTGGGTAGGGTGTGGGCCCTCCGTCCGCCTCCCAGCATCGCCTCTTCGCCTATAAGAAGCCCCGATGCAAAAACCCTAGGCACCCGATCAAAACTCCACGAAACCTTCTATAGTTGCCGCCATCATTGTCCCTAGATGGGGGATCTGAAGCTCTTCCTGGCACCCTGCTGGAGGGGAGATCATCCCGGAGGAATTCTTCTCTGGTATGAAGCGTGAGTAGTTCCACCTTGTATTACGGGTCCATGTAGTAGCTAGATGGTTGTATATCCTCCTTGTGCTTTCATGTATAGATCTTGTGAGCTCCATTCATGATCAAGATCTAATCTATTTGTAATCATGCATGTTGTGTTTGCGGGGATCCGATGGATATTGAGATTACTATGTCAGATTGATTAATGTTTTTGTCTATTTGATACTATCATGTCTGTGTTGTTTGTGATCTTGCATGCTCTCTATTGTTAGTAGCTATCTTGGCCAAGTAGTTGCTAGTGACTCCAAGAGGGGGTATTTATGCTCGATAGTGGGTTCATGCCTCTAGTTTCCAAGGGAAGTGACAGAAATATCTTCGGTTATAGATGTGTTGTTGCCACTAGGGAGAAAACAACGGTCTATTGTTCATGGAACAAGTGGATTGTTTACCTTACACACTTTTCTTAAAGCAGTTGTCTGTTGCTTGCAACTTAATACTAGAGGGGGTTCGGATGATAACCTAAAGGTGGACTTCTAGTCATAGATGCAGTTGGATGGCGGTCTATGTATATTGTTGTATTGCCCAATCAAATCTCATAGGATCTTTTTGTCTGGTATTGCATTGTTATGCCTTGATCAGTTCATGTCAATTGCCCTGCTGTAATTTGTTTACCCTTCATGCCATGTTGTTTATCTATGGAGAGCACCTCTAGTGAACTATGGACCGCGGTCCAATGTTTACCATTGATACATCTTCCACTGTTACTTGTTTACTTGTTGCAAACCATTACCTTCCACACCATATGTTTAATCCTTTGTTACAGCAACCGGTGAGATTGACAACCTCACTATTAGTTGGGGCAAAGTATTGAGTTTGTGTTGTGCAGGTTTCCATGTTGCTTGCAACACCTGTGTGACGTTTCCTTCCTCCTACGGGTTCGATAACCTCGGTTTCTTACTGAGGGAAGACTTGCTGCTGTGCTGCTTCACACCTTACTCTTGGGGTTCCCAACAGGCTCCACATCAACTGAGCCATCAACAAGTTTTCTGGCGTCGTTGCCAGGGAGGCTAAGGACGTCTTCACAAGGGGAGTCCTCCTCAACCCTTCTCTTTACTTTGTTTTTAGTTTACTTAGTTTATTTTGCTTGGTTTTGTTTTCCTCTTTTAATCAAAAACTCCAAAAAATAGTCTAGTTTGGTTTGCTTTCTTTTCAAAAACACAATTTTTTTTGTTCCTGCTCTAGCTGTTGCTGCTGTTTTTGGCTTGCTCCACTTTGCCAAAATGAACTCTACTGAGAACACCAAGTTGTGTGACTTCACTAACACAAACAACAATGATTTCCTTAGCACTCCTATTGCTCCACCTGCTCCTGATGCTACCTTTTATGAAATTAAGCCTGCTTTGTTGAATCTTGTGACAAGAGAGCAATTTTCTGGTGCTAGTTCTGATGATGCTGCTGCCCATCTCAATAACTTTGTTGAACTTTGTGAGATGCAAAAGTATAAGGATGTAGATGGAGATATTATTAAGCTCAAGCTGTTTCCTTTCTCCTTGAGAGGGAAAGCTAAATAATTGTTGCTATCTTTGCCTAGAAATAGTATTGATTCTTGGACTAAGTGCAAAGATGCTTTTATTGGAAAGTATTATCCTCCTTCTAAGATTATATCTATGAGAAGTGATATTATGAAATTTAAACGACTTGATAATGAACATGTTGCTCAAGCTTGGGAAAGAATGAAAGTTTGGTTAAGAATTGTCCCACTCATGGACTCACTGCTTGGATGATTATCCAGACTTTTTATGCAGGTTTGAACTTCTCTTCAAGAAAACTGTTGGATTCAGCTGCTGGAGGTACCTTTATGGGCATCACTTTGGGTGCTACAACAAAAATCCTTGATAATATGATGGTTAACTACTCTGAATAGCACACTGAGAGAGCTCCACATGGTAAGAAGGTAAATTCTATTGAAGAAACCTCCTCTTTGAGTGATAAGATTGATGTTATTATGGCTATGCTTGTTAATGGGAAAGCTCCGTTAGATCCAAATAATGTTCCCTTAGGCTCTTTGGTTGCTCAAGAAGAGCAAGTTGATGTGAACTTCCTTAGAAAAAACAATTTTGGCAACAATACTTATGGTAATAAATATAGGCCTTATCCTTCTAATAATGGAAATGTTGACCATGGTAGATCTGGAATGCCTAGTGAATATAGGATTCTAGAAGTTGAAAGATCCACTAAAAACTTTATGCAGATGCAATATGAGCAAAACAAGATATTCACTAAAACTATGGAAGAACAATTTGTTATCTTGAAAAACATTAGTCATCATCTTGAAAACCTGAATAGAGAAATTCCTAGTTTACAGTCAAAAAATTTAAGTGCTGAGAAGAATATTTCCTCTTTGTCTGAAGCACAGTCCTCCTTGATTAATAAAATGGCTGCTAAACCTAAAACCATGGAAAATAACTCAGCTGCTACTCATGCCATACAAGTTACTGTTGATGAAAATGTTAGGCTGTTAGCTCAACTTCATGCTAAGTGGGAAAGGGAAGCTGAAATTGATAGAAACAATAGTGTGTGCACCATCACTAGAATGGAGACCACTAAACCATAAGAAGCCCCTATTTCTCCTCCTACAATGCCTAAGCCTAATGAGTCTACTACTAGTGATGCTAAGTTTGATTTAGATATAGATGGTTGCAATATTTCTGAAGTGATTTTGTTCTTGCAAAAGCTTGCTAGAAGTCGTGATGCTAGTGATATGCATGTTGCTTTCACCAAACACATTACAGATGCTCTTGTTAAGATTAAGGAAGAGAAGTTAAAACACAAAGCTTATATTCCTAGGAAAGTAGAAGATAGTTGGGAACCCATTATTAATGTGCAAGTGAATGACTTTGATCTTAAAGCTTCATGTGATCTTGGTTCTAGTGTCTCTATTATGCCTAGGAAGATTTATGAGATGCTTGATTTGCCACCCTTGGAAGATTGTTATTTGTATGTTCCACTTGATGATAATGCTAAGAAGAAACTAATGGGGAGTATTCATGATGTTCTCATCATGGTTAACAATGCTTATGTCCCTGTTGATTTCTATGTTTTGGATGTTGAATACAATGCTTCTCGTCCTATTACTTTGGGAAGACCTTTTCTTAGAACTGTTGGTGCCATCATTGATATGAAAGAAGGCACCATTAAATATCAATTTCCATTCAAGAAAGGTATTGAACACTTCCCTATGAAGAGATATAAGTTGCCTTTTGCTCCTCCTTTGAAATCAAGGTTTGATGTTAATGCTTCCTCATTTGAAAATACTTGATTTCTTGCTTCTTATGCCTAACTTAAAGGCGTTAAAGAAAATTACTTGTTGGGAGATAACCCAAGAGTTTCCTTAAGTATTGGAAGTTATTACATCAGTAATGATCTCTCCTTATCCTTTTTTGTTTGCTTTTTGTGCCAAGAATGACCTCTAATGAGAGGGAAGTAAGATTTGGGGAGTTGCTGTCCCAAAACAGATTTCTATCCTCCACCATAAAAATCCGTGAGGAGTATATGTCAGTCAGATTGAGCTGAACATTTACGAATAAATCCCCCAGTATGTTAGATAACTTTCGTTAGTTTAACACTTTTTTATTTGAGCAACAGAAGATTTTCGAAAAAATCGGTTTCTACCTACTGGTCTGTTTTGACAGATTTCTGTATTATTTGCATTTGTTTCTTATTGATTCTTTTTTAGTTCTGTTTTGGTAATTGAGCTTTTTGAAGGAGTTGATACAGTATCATGTGTTTTTAGTGAAAATTTTTGCTGTTCCAAAGCTAAACCCAAAGGTCTATTATCTTTTGAATACACTGATGTTGCTAATGAAGATTGTGTGAAGTTTTGTATGAAGCAAAAATTTCAGGTGTAGAGAGAGAATGATGTAATGATATGAAGAATGGACAAAAGCTCAAGCTTGGGGATGCCACCCCGGTGTCACCCCAATAAATATCCAAGATATACAAGCGTCAAATCTTGGGGATGCCTTGGGCATCCCTTCTTCATCAATAAAAGCTCAGGTCTGTCTAGACACTTCGTTTTTATTGTTTCATGCATTGTTGTGTTGTTCTTGGAGCGTCTTAGTTTTAGTTTGGTTTGCTTAGTTTGTTTAGTTTGCTTGAATAAAGTAGTTTGGACCCCCGTTCTCGCTGTGTTGTTTTCAAATAAGTTGCTTGGTGTTGGAAAGGAGTAGGAAGTTCCTGCTTGAAAGTGCAAGAGGAGCTTGCATTGACTGTGACTTAGACTTTGGCATGACATGCTAGGTGTTGTTTTGACCTTATTCTTAGTGATTATTTCTGTAGCATGTCTTGTTCCAAACAATTGGAATTGCTTAGTGTGCCTTGAAAGAATTATGCGTTGTTTTAGCATGCAAAAGCATAGTATTGTGGTATTCTCCTTTGATGCTTTGTTTGGGTTGACTTGGCACATGCTCACACCATGTTATGACTATGAATAAGTCACCATAGCCTCTATGATCATCTATTACTTGACTTGTAGTACCACTCTATGATTTGATTAGTAATGTTGTGTTGCTCTTCATGATTATGGCCATTATTGCTCTCTTAGTTGGTTGCTCCCAGTCTTTTGCTAGCCTCCACTTGTATGAGTAAGCTCTACTCATGATTCCAACTCCCAAGAAACCAAGTTATTCCAAAGTGTCCACTATAAACTCCTATGCATAGTGTGTTACACCATTCCAAGTATATTCTTGTTTTCAGCTATCTTCCAATTAAAAAGTATTTTGTTATGTGAAAACTTAGTGATTAAATCCCTCACAAACTCGATGGCACACATTATATTCTTTGCCCCTAATAAACTTGAACCATTGTGTCATCTATGTTGTATATGCTTGCACTTATACGTTGGAATTAGCAGAACCGTGCTGTCACGGGGAACGTTTTCAACATTGCACTTGTACTTTGTACACAGTTGATATCATGCTATGTTGTCTATGGATGTCACCGGTGTGAAATAAAGAGGGAGATTGTAAGTCCATGGAGTTATGTATTTTGTGTTAGAGAAACGCTTGGGCCGCTAGCCTAAGCCATGCCTAATCATGGTGAAAACTTGCAGCATCACCATAAAGAGCTATCTATAAAGCATCCTCAATAAAAATCTATGCACATCGTAAATAAAAAGGTCGCTGAGATGCTCATTGTCTGCTTGCCTTGTCATTTTGGTTATGGGATAGCTCCTGTACCATGTGCAAAGGGTACCCCGTTGACGGTTCTCTATGATATGCATGTACTTACTAAGACAAGAACTTATAGGTGACTGAAGTTGAGTAGCATGAGGTGTGTCCCTCGTATTCAAGGGACTTGAGATTGCCAACTTATACTTTGTCAAGCATATACTCCATAGTTTGTTCACTTTAACCTTAATCACTTCAAGATGCTTATGATAGGGGCAATGAGGGCTGAAAGCTAACAAGTACCATAATTTTTGGAAGCTCCTTTTGAAACTTGAAATCCCTGCTTCCTTTATGAAAGGCTTTTCTTCCACCATTATTTGAGTCTCCACCTTCTATCCTTAGGCACCACTAACAGAGCATAGTTGCCATTCTATGTGCAGTGTCCCAAAACTTATTGATTGATGCATATTGTGATATTACTTGTTCTTGTGCTATTTGTATCTAGTCACTCTTATGAACTTTGAAGGTGTCCTATGCATCTATTTTCTACTCCATGAGAGACAAGTTGAATGTCACTTTGCCATGTTTTCTGTATGTGAAACAAACAAACGTTTTTCAATGCATGTTATTGATGATGTTTGTTGTATCCTTTCATGTTGCATGCATAGTTACTGTGTCTTATTGTTAGAACTCCATCTTTCATGCACATGTTTAGAGTTCTTTGATCCCAGCTTTCAATGCTTGCAATGGTTTGATCTTGGTTTTGACGATGCATGTAACCTCAAAAATTATTCTTTTATCACTTACCTACTCAAGGACGAGCAGGAGTTAAGCTTGGGGATGCTTGATACGTCGGAAACGTATCTATAATTTTTGATGCTCCATGCTTGTTTAGTATCTACTTTGCTTTGCTTTGTCTACACTTTGAGGTGTTTTTATATCTTTTCTGGAACTAACCTATTAACAAGTTGCCATAGTGCCAGTTGCCTGTTTTCTTCTGTTTTTGGTTCCAGAAAGGCAGAAAATCAATATTCTCGGAATTGGACGGGACAAAAGCCAAAGTCACGAAGTCCAGAGGAGAGACGGAGGGGCGATCCAGGGCCGCCACACCCCCTAGGCACGGGTGGGCCCACCCCGTGCCTGGGTAGGGTATGGGCCCTCCAACCGCCTCCCAACCTCGCCTCTTCGCCTATAAGAAGCCCCCGATGCAGAAACCCTAGGCACCCGATCAAAACTCCACGAAACCTTCTGTAGCCGCCACCACCATCGTCCCTAGATCGGGGGGGTCTGATGCTCTTCCCGGCACCCTGCCGGAGGGGAGATCATCCCGGAGGCCTTCTTCTCCGGTATGAAGTGTGAGTAGTTCCACCTTGGACTATGGGTTCATGTAGTATCTAGATGGTTGTATCTCCTCCTTGTGATTTCATGTATAGATCTTGTGAGCTCCGTTCATGATCAAGATCTAATCTATTTGTAATCATGCATGTTGTGTTTGCGGGGATCCGATGGATATTGAGATTACTATGTCAGATTGATTAATGGTTTTGTCTATTTGATACTATCATGTCTGTGTTGTTTGTGATCTTGCATGCTCTCCGTTGTTAGTAGCTATCTTGGCCAAGTAGTTGCTAGTGACTCCAAGAGGGGGTATTTATGCTCGATAGTGGGTTCATGCCTCTAGTTTCCAAGGGAAGTGACAGAAATCTCTTCGGTTGTAGATGTGTTGTTGCCACTAGGGAGAAAACAATGGTCTCTTGTTCATGGAACAAGTGGATTGTTTACCTTACACACTTTGCTTAAAGTAGTTGTCTGTTGCTTGCAACTTAATACTGGAGGGGGTTCGGATGATAACCTGAAGGTGGACTGCTAGTCATAGATGAAGTTGGATGGCAGTCTATGTATATTATTGTATTGCCCAATCGAATCGCATAGGATCTTTTTGTCTGGTATTGCATTGTTATGCCTTGCTTAGTTCCTATCAATTGCCCTGCTGTAATTTGTTTACCCTTCATGCCATGTTGTTTATCTAAGGAGAGCACCTCTAGTGAACTATGGACCCCGGTCCAATCTTTACCATTGATACATCTTCCACTGTTACTTGTTTACTTGCTGCAAACTATTACCTTCCACACTATACGTTTAATCCTTTGTTACAACAACCAGTGAGATTAACAACCTCACTGTTAGTTGGGGCAAAGTCTTGAGTTTGTGTTGTGTAGGTTTCCACGTTGCTTGCAACACCTGTGTGACGTTTCTTTCCTCCTACCGGTTCGATAACCTCGGTTTCTTACTGAGGGAAGACTTGCTGTTGTGCCGCTTCACACCTTGCTCTTGGGGTTCCTAACAGACTCCACATCAAATGTGCCATCATGGTCCAGCCACTATCTCCACAAGATTAACATCGCGATGATGTAGTCGAACAAGAGATAGGGCTGCCTTCACACCCGCAATGAGTTGATGACGTACCAACTCCATGACGTGGCCTGCATTCTGAAACTTCCCTAGAAGACCCAAAAAGCTAGAAGGTGCAGCGTCTAAGTGATGGGGATACGCCTACTGGGGTATACTCAGCGGGACGTTTCCGACTGGCCCAAGGGTTGGCGAGTGGGCCTGCAGAACAGCGAGTGGATCAAAGCCCAGCAAGGTACCAGGCGACTGGAAGATGAAGGCCCAGGCGAGTAGATAGGCCCAGTCGGTCTAGGTTAAACGATTACCGAAGCTGTAACCGAATCGGTTGAGATATGTAAACCCTAGGGGAGGTGAGCCTATATAAACCTCCCTATGGGGTGAGTAGAGACACGTTCCCTCATACACCCAAGCAACTCGCCGCCTAGTCGCCGAGTTCGCCCATTGTAAACACCTCCATAATACAATCTAGCAGGAGTAGGTCTTTACCCTCCGAGGGGCCGAACCTGGGTAAAACCCTGTGTCTTTGCCCTCATCTCGCACCGCAGATGGCTGGCCGCCCTTGCCCCTCGTTCTACTACTCGCTGCCGATTGCAGCATCTGCCGTGGCCATTCCCACGACAGTGGCGCCCACCGTGGGTTAATGGTTTATGGACAAAACCCTTTTGCAAATGACTTTGCCACTTTGGAAAATGACCACTTCGGACTTTACAATGTTTAGAAGCCTAGTGGAGACCATCTTTACAAATAGAACCATCTCTTGCATGCTTACATGCATGACTTAGATCCCATAGTTTTATGTGTGTGAAATGTTTGTTTGATTATTTGAAATGCTAGATGATATAGAGTTTTCTTGATTGATTGTAGTGGAACGAGCCAACCAAAGCATCCTCCACGGCCTGAAGCCGCGACTCCAAGTACCACTCGAGCGCACCGCTGGATGCTGGGTCGAAGAGCTACCCTCCGTCGTCTGGGGAATCCGCACCTCGGTCAACAGGTCGACGGGATTCACTCCCTTCTTCATGGTCTACGGCGCCGAAGCAGTCATGCCCACCGACCTCGAACACGACTCGCCGCGGGTCGTCCACTATACGGAGGCCGCAAACGAGCTGGCCCGCCAAGATGGGCTCGACCAACTCGACGAAGCACGCGACCTCGCTCGATCGCGTACCGCCATTTATCAGCAAGGGCTCCGCCGCTACCACAGCCGACGGGTGAAAACCCGCACCTTCCAGGAAGGCGACCTGGTGTTACGCCTCATCCAGGACAAGAAGGGCATGCACAAGCTCTCCCCTCCATGGGAAGGCCCGTTCGCTATCGGGCGCGTACTCGGCAATGATGCCTACTACCTCATCGACGTCCGCGGGGACGGCGAACTCGACGTCAAGCGGCCATGGAATGTAAATCTCCTCCGGAAGTTCTACTCCTAGAACCCCACACATGTACTCTCCAGTCGCTATGAAATAAAAGAAACGGTTACTGCAAATTTCGTCTACTCTCCGTGCCTTGTGCCACTCGCACTCGTAATAAACAGCGTCATGCTAAAATGCAGAAGTCAACCTTTGGTACAGCGACCGGCACGGCTAAGTAGTGTGATGCAAGAGCACTGAGTCATTTCAGGTCTCGCGTCGTCCACGAAAAACGCCAATCCGGAGCCCCATTGGAGTCGCCTAGCTCGACTGGTTTTGCGAACCAAGACAACTGCCCTCGCTTCTCACAGCGACCTTGGTCCTCCGCATCCTCGGCGTAGCGACTCGAACGGCTAAGTACCACGCTCGGGGACTGAATACCAGTTCGTCGCGATCGGTCAGGGAAAACGCCAAGTAAGAGAGCATGCCCAGGACTCGCCACGCGACTGACCCACCGGGCCAGGCAGGAGTGACGCGCTCACACCAACGCGCTCAGTCCTCAACCACCCTCGAGTCGCGCCTTGAACTACCAAGTACCACGCTCGGGGACTCGGCCACCCGACCCCGTTCGCGTACGGGAAAACGGTAAAGTACAGAGCACTCAAGGGAGTCGCCTTGCGGCTGGCTCTCCGAGCTCGGGCGAGTCGACTAAACTAACAAAACACATGATAACAACAAACATCATATACAAGGTGAGCCCCACAAAAGGGCGGACGCGCTCGGGGACTCATCCAAAATCAATCCAAAACACACAAACAAATAGCAAAATGGACAAAACGTCCCATTCAATCGCATATCGCATTGTCTTATATTACAAATTATGCCCGCTTGGCAGAACTGCTGCTAACACATCTAGGCAAACTACCCTATTCTGCAGGCTTCGACGACGACGCGCCAGAATCCCGGCGCCTACGGATGAACGCGGTGTACGGGTTTGACGGATACGTCGTCAGCTCACCCGCCATCGCCGAGCGGAAAGGTTGCTCAACCTTGAAGTCACGATGCGGCGGCTCGGGGTCGTTTGGCGCGACGACCGTTTCCTGGTAGGGAAGGAGGTCGCCCATCGCCCAGACACGCTCCGAGTACGCGGCGGCACGTTCCTGCAACTTGAGAACCTCGGACAGATCCACCGCGCCAGTCGACGAAGGATACCCACTCGTCACATCGTCGAGGTCGAAGTCCTCGGGAAAGTGGGCGAGTCCAAGGCTCAGCGCTGTCGATGCTCCACGCCGAAACGCCGACCGCGTCATGAACTCTACGACCACGGGCGCCTTCTCCAAGTACTCCCACACCTCAACGAGGTCACTGGGAATAACCTCCGTGGGCGACATCTCTTGAAGGTAGGCGCGGATGCACGTCGCCGACAGCGTCGCCGAGTCGACGAGCATGCTTACGCACTCCCTCGCGTCAAGAGAGCCCGCTTCTTCTTGGCTACCAATAACACGACCTGCGAGAAGGAGAGAATTATGAGTACCATGGAAACCACAAACAATACAACCGAAAGACAGGGAAGACGCACTCACCAAGCAACGGGCGGGCGAGTCCCGTGATGAAGCACTGAAGCGACGTATAATCGTCCTGAAGCCCAACAACGAGGGCTTCCGACACCTTTCGGTCTTCCTCCGCGGCCGCAATGGCGGCCTTAGCTCGCCCGTTCGCTGAGCTTGCTTCTTCTTTTGCCTCCCGCAGTTCGCGCTCGAGGTCGGTGACCCTCTGCTCAGCAGCACTTAACGCAGATCGCACCGCCACCAGCTCACCAACAGGGACAAGCTCCTGGCGAGCCACCTCCGCCTGCGCAGCAACAGCCTGAAGCTCCTTGTTTGCTTCTTGGACAGTGGCCAGCTCCTTCTCAGCACGTTGCTTCGCAGCCAATCGCTTTGCCGACTCCAGCTGCAGACCCTGTACATCTTCAAAGTCAGCACACATGAAAATTACTCAGTGCCCACCCGCTAAAATGTAGCGAGTGCGCACTCGGGGACTGGCGACCACGAAAATTACCCAGTGCCCACACGCTAAAATTTAGCATGTGCGCACTCGGGGACTGGCGACCACGAAAATTCCTCAGTGCATACCCGCTAAAATTTAGCGCATACGCACTCGGGGACTGGATTCGAAAGTACAAAACGAGAAACTATAAGAATCAAGCCGCTGCTAAGCACCGACCTGATCCTCGGGGACTGGAGGTACCTGGATGGCCGCACCAAGCATGCCATGAAGTTGTACTGCGTCCACAGACGCAAGCAGCGCCGGCGTGTGCCCGCGACGTTGGTCGATTTCAGCGTCGGCGGTCCCTGGAGCGAGGCTCGGGGGCGCAGCCCCACTTGCCGTGGCCGCCTTGGTCACGAAGCGGGGGAAGGTAGCAATCGAGGCACCCGCCCCGAAGGAAGTCGCTTCCTCCGGTCTAGGCAAGGAAACGCCCTCCTTCGTAGACGCGGTTGCTTCCACTGCGGGTCCAGCCGGCGTGGCCGCCGCGTCGTCAGAGACAGCGACGATGTCGTCGCCCTTGGCCTTCTTGCTGCCTTCCGCTGAGGCGGCGACCTCGTCCACTTTCCTCTTACGGGAAGGATCCTCCTCGCTAGCGGCGGAGGGTACCTTGGCCATGGTCGGGTGGCCCATCTTTTTCACTCCGGTCCTGCACATCAAATCAAATCAATAAAAGACAATCGAAGTACTAAAAGAAAATAGAGAAGGCCGAATGCACTCACTTGGCGACTGGAATGAAACGCAACCCTGTACGAAGGCCGGCCGGTTTTTCCAGCTCAGGGCCCAGTCGGCGACTAAGCCCCAGTCCCAGGACGTCGCGGGCCCAGGATACGGACGGCTTCTTTGACGTTGAGGTAGCGGTTGGCGCCTCCGGGACGCTTTTGGCGGAGGCCTCCTCGCGAATTGGAGCTGCCACGGCCGGAGCCTCCTTGCGGGGCGAGACCGCCACGCTCGGGACCTCCTTGCGAGGCGAAGTCGCCACAGCCGGAGCCTTCCCTAGCCCGGAGACCGGCGCGAAGGGCGGAGGCATTGAGGCCAGCGGCACTTCCACGGATGGCGCATCTAGCGCGGTTGTCGCCGGGACCGCGCCGTCACCGGCCGAGCTGTGAGCATCAGAGCTGCTCGTTGAGTGCGGCGGTGAGGCCGTCTTCGGCGGCTTCGCTTTCCTCCTCGGGGGAGCCCTCGCCTCCTTTTCCTTCTTCTTCTTCTTCGAAGGAGTGGCCTGACGGCGCGAGGTGGTCTCTAGGAGTTCGTCGTCATCATCATGACGCTCGAGGCTCCTGCTCGCTTCGATTTCGCGCTGACGTTGCCCGCGGGTCTTTCGGACCAGTGGGGCAATTTCCTCTTCGGACTCGTCCTCGTCGTCCTCGTTGCCCTTGGCGGGTGGCGATTCGCTTGTATCCTGGGCGGATGGCCTGGGGCTCTCGTCGTCGGCGGGTGGTAGCCACCCTTCCACCACTTGGAACAGCTGCGATGAACACGAAACAGAGTTAGAATTACCGCGACTGCACATGCTGCGACTGCGAACAAGATAAAGAAATTACCGTCGGAGCCGGACGCTTCGCAGTGTAGGGGGGGACCCCGGCCTGCGCATCCGCGTACGCCGCCTGGGTGATCTTCTTCAATGCTGAGAGGTAGTCCTCCAGCTTCCACTCGTCGAGGCAGGCTTTCGTCGAGTCTCCCCAGCCCGTGTACTGGTACATGTAATGGTCGCGTTGGGCGAGCGGAACGAGCCGCCACCCAAGCCAACAATTGTACAAGTTTACCGTCTGGAGCCCCTTCTTCTTCAGACCACGGATGGTTTGGAGCATCTCGTCGACGACCATCCGCTGGTCGTCGGGGAGCTTGCCGACCTGGAGGTGACGTGGCTCGGAACGGTTGGCCGAGTACCGCGGGATCGCCGCCTCGTCCTCCGGGGTTGCCTCGGTCACGTAGAACCATGACTTTTTCCAGTCGCTCGCTGCTTTGGCCGGCAGCATCAGGTCGAAGAAGGAAGCTTTGGACTTGAGTTGGAAAGTCAAGCCGCCCGCGGCTAGCATTGGGCCGCCCGCCTCCTCGCGGCTGATCCGTCCATGGAACAGATCTTGCCACAAGGGAAAGTAGGGCCGGCAGCCCAAGTAGCACTCGCAGAACGCCACGAAGATGGCGAGCTGCTCGATGCTGTGGGGACCCAGATCTGAGGGCTGGATCCCGTAGTAGGCGCAAAAACGCCGGAAGAACAAAGACGTGGGAAACCCTAACCCCCGCTCGAGGTGACTGGTGAAACAGACGAACTCTCTCTCTCGCGGGTTTGGGGTCGTTTCTCCGGCTGCGGGGATACGCCAGCAGCCGGCCCGCAGGATTCCGGCCTCCTCGAAGGAGGCCAGCTGCGCCCTTGTGCACTTGGATCTGCCCCAAGGTTCGGAGGAGAGGGCCATGGCTGAAGAGGTTGGTTGGGGATCGAAGGATTTCGGGTCGATTGGTTCGCGGAGCGAAGGAAGGGAGATGCGCGCACTCGGAAGAAATGGTGGGCGGTTGGCTCTGCGATAGCCTACCATTCCTCTTATATAGCAGGAGTTGCCCGCCAAATCAGGGGGCCGTTACCGCGCGATGATTACGCCAGAAGTTACCGTTGAGTTACCTTAACGGCTAGTTTGACCACGCCTGACGGTCCAACTCCAGCCACTCGGCTCGCTAAGTCACTCGCCGGGACCGTGTCTCGTTGGCTCGACTCGCCCAAGGCGCGACTCGGTTCGCCGGATTTTTTCCTTTATACAGGAGCCCGTCGACGATTCGACTGGATGCCTACTTGAAGCCGTATACTCCGACTGCCAGCAGCCACTCACGCCTAATCAACGACGGCCTCGGGGACTACTGATGGTGATACGCCTACTGGGGTATACTCAGCGGGACGTTTCCGACTGGCCCAAGGGTTGGCGAGTGGGCCTGCAGAACAGCGAGTGGATCAAAGCCCAGCAAGGTACCAGGCGACTGGAAGATGAAGGCCCAGGCGAGTAGATAGGCCCAGTCGGTCTAGGTTAAACGATTACCGAAGCTGTAACCGAATCGGTTGAGATATGTAAACCCTAGGGGAGGTGAGCCTATATAAACCTCCCTATGGGGTGAGTAGAGACACGTTCCCTCATACACCCAAGCAACTCGCCGCCTAGTCGCCGAGTTCGCCCATTGTAAACACCTCCATAATACAATCTAGCAGGAGTAGGTCTTTACCCTCCGGGGGGCCGAACCTGGGTAAAACCCTGTGTCTTTGCCCTCATCTCGCACCGCAGATGGCTGGCCGCCCTTGCCCCTCGTTCTACTACTCGCTGCCGATTGCAGCATCTGCCGTGGCCATTCCCACGACACTAAGGGAAACATGGTGGCCCAAACGGACACAAGTGACAACCTCGCCCACTTTAGCACCCGCAGAACCTGGTGTACGCCATCTTGCACTGTCGCAAGGACGATCGCTCGATCATGATCCATCCAAAAGAAGCCACCGGCCTCCAACTCCTACTGCGTCAGGCAATTCATCTGAATTGCGATGCGCTCCTTCTCTTCCCTTGGAATGAGATTCACAACTGCACAAGCATGGGGTGAGCCAACATGAAAATAAGGCGCACTCGAAAAAGTGTGTGTTCACGAGGACTCACATTGGAGTTGTTGTAGGGTTCGCAGCATAGAAAACAAAAAAATTCCTACGATGGGAACAACTATGCACCAAGATCTATCTACTAGATACAAACAATGGGCGGATGTACATCCGTAGAGAACATACCCTTGAAGACCGACAAAGCTTAACGAGTCCAAACTCGTGGTTGATTTAGACGATCTCTTGCCGATCTCAAGATCGAGAGGAAGTCCTAGCACCGCAAATCAGCGGCGCATCCGTGCTCGCACACATGTCCGAGGCACCGACAAATCTCTGCCTCCTCGCTCCAGCGATGCAGCAGAAGCACAACACTTTCTTGCAGAATAGCCACCGGGAACATGTATCTCGCTAGTCCGAGACCATGGGGATAAATACTAGAGGGGGAGAGATCCTTCACGAGGAGATGTGAGTGAGAGAGAGGGAGGGGCTCCTTTTATACGGACAGGGGCACCCAAGGGGCCATGCGCCCAGCCATGGGGCTGCCCCTCCCCTCCTTTCATTCATGTGGGTGGACACTCCACTCACACAAATGCCTTTCAATTCCCTCCACTAAAAAACCCACTCAAATTCCCATTAAATTTCCACCAAATTTAATGCAAACTCTCAATAAATAAAACTCCTTTTATTTATTCAGAATTTTTTCAATTACTTTAATGACAAACATTCTCATATAACCCCTTGCTAGTATTTCATTTCACATGCAAAAACACTTTCTGCAATTTCACCCCCAAAACCCGTTTTGGTATCTAGTGAAATAAATTCCTGTGCTTGTTATTCTTTCCGACATGAAACTTTTGCTCCAAATGTATGTCGATGTCTCTTAAGTGTGTCACCCTACGGTTCACGAATAATGCGGACATGATCGAGACCCCTCTCGGATCAATAATCAGAAGCGGGATCTGGAGACCATACTGACTCCCACACATTCAGCGATGATTTTCTTGTGATCGCGAGAACCTTTTACGCTAGTATCTTAATCCCTTTGTTTTGCGATATATTACATGTACGAGATTCGATCATCTATATCTCCATACCTAGTTTGATATCGTTACTGACATGCACTCTTTTCTTGTTCCCATGTTATAACATTCTAGTGATCAAATCACTTGCTTGCAAGCTAATCAATGTGATATCACCGAGAGGACCCAGAGCATATCTATCCGTCATCGGTATGAACAAATTCCACTCTCGATCCATGGGCCTCAACATAACACTTTAGTAGTTCTGAACCCATCTTTATAATCACCCTGTTATGGTGTGATGTTTGATGTTATCAAGAAACTCTTTCGGTGTTAGTGATTGACATGATCTCATGGTCTAAGGATTAGGATCACTTCGTAAGTTGTTATAGCAATATAAAATCAATGACTTTGATCGTAATGCTATACTTCGGATGAATGTTCATCACACCATTACACTAATGTTGTGACCTCGTTATTAACAACATCCAATGTCCATGATCAGGAAACCTTTGATCATCTTGTTAATCAACGAGCTAGTTTATGAGAGAGGCATAACTAGGAACTTTCTATTTGTTTATTAAACAAACATGTATTAACGTTTCCGTATTAATACAATTATAGCATGTAAAATAAACATTTATCATAAACAAGAAATACAATAATAACCACTTTATTATTGCCTCTCAGGCATATTCCCTTCAGTCTCCCACTTGCACTAGAGACAATAATCTAGTTTGAAATTTTTTGCGTATTGAACACCTATGACTTTCTAGTGTTCCATATACACAATTGCAAGTGGTTAACATAATCTATGGAACTGACACTTTCAGGTATGTGTGTATTTGCATGTCTTTGCATCTCCACGCATCATTCATTCTCCAATGAGATGGCATTGTATAAATTTGTTATTTTGGTGATACCTTTAGTTCCTTGGGGTTAAATCATGTCGATACTATTTTCGTACAATATATCTTTAGTGTTAGCCCGTTGCGAACCACATCTTAGTTTGATAACAAACTACTTGACACAAATGCCCTTCATTGCTGCTACTATAGCAGTCATATACTTAGCCTTTTTGTTGTAGTATTCGTCACAATGTTTTAACTTTGTAATACATCCAAATCCATCATGGAATCTCCTTTCTATTACATTGTGCCACCCATAGTTTAAATTGAGATAAACTTAATTTGTATCTTGTGACAAAACTAGTATCAATGTAATGCTTTACAATGAACTATTTGTAATTGTTTTTCACCTCTACACAAATATATTCTTAGTTCTTCCAAAAGATCATAAGAATTTCCTTACTATTATCCAATGATCATTTTATGATTCATTCTGATATATGCTCATAACACTTAGAGCATAGGACATATCTGGATGTGTACATATCATGGTATGATTGATCAAAACATTCTTGTGATTTCACTCATCAAGTGTCAAAGCACTTGAATCCTGTTTCACTTATCAAGTGTCGATACACGTGAATCTTGATTCAATTCTTTTTCCATGTGACAAGAAACTTTTCTCGTTGTTTCTATATTGAACTCCTTCAATATCTCATATATGTACATTTGGCACAACCATATTAGCGTCACAGTCTATCCATATAGACATTCATGCTAAATATTCGGGTTTTGCCTAAGTCTTTCATCGAAATGAAATCCTTAACCTTTGTCAATAAAAGATACATCATTTCCAATAAACAAGATGTCCTCCACATAATGTATTAGAAATATGTATTAGCGCTCCCACTTAATTTCTTGCAAATGTAAGTATCTTCATCGTCTCCTGATGAAAACTCCTTTTTCATCACTGTGAAGATTCCAACTCCGCGATGCTTACTTCAACAATTGAAGTTTGCATGCCCTTTTAGCATCCTTTGAATTTAACAAAACCCTTTGGACCGTGTCTTGTACACGTCCTAGGTAACCATTCTATTAGAAGAATTTTGTTTTGTTTATTCATCTACCATATACCAAATTATATGTAGTGGTTGCTACTTTAATCCGTCCAGACTAAATATCACTATGAAAGATCAAATCTTGTCATAGTCAACTCCTTGAACATAGTCGTAAAATACTTTGCGACATGTCGACTATTTCATAGATGTGAAACATCCATGTCTGTTTCTTTATAGATCCAAATACGACCGATAGTTTTTACACCTTTCCGGAGGGTCTTTCAAGTTCAAAACTTGATTTATCGTGTGCGGAACTATCACGGATTTTATGGCTTCAAGCCATTTAACGGAGTCAGGGCCCATCATCGCTTCTTTGCATGTAGTCGGTTCATCATTGTCAAACAATAATGATTTACTCGCAAATCTCAGTATTTGATTGTTTATCCGACCTACTAGGTTCAATAGGAACTTAGATCTCCGTGACCACAATCTTTGAGGCACATAATCTATGAGCATTATGGCTGCCTCCGGAGCAATTTCCAGCGCTGTGCAACTCAGCACATTTAGCTAAGGTTCGTTAACCTTATCAAAGTTCTGTTGTCCTCCCACTTAACTTTTATGAAAAATTCCTTTTTCAAGAAACTTCACGTTTCAAGTGACAAACCCTTTTGTCCTCGGTGTTATGGAGGAATAACCAATTGTTATTTGAAATAACCTACAAAGACATGCTCATTCGACTTTGGTTATAAACATCTTACTTATGCTTAGCATATCAAAATTTAAGAAAGGACAATTTGTTTTTTACCCCAAACCATAACTCATATGGTGTCATTTCAACGGATCAAGATGGAGCTTTTTTCAGTGTAAAAGCGGTAGTCTCTAAAGCTTTAATATTTTAAAACATAATGGAAGTTTTATAAATAACACCTTTGATCCAACCATGTCACACAAGGTTTCATTACAAATCTCAAACACTACATATTCCTATGGTGTTTCGGGAGATGCAAATCTAAGTGTTTTTGCTAAACTTGTAACTCAAATAAATCCCTTTATGATAAAATCATAAATCATTTATTTTCTTGTTACACTTGCAACTCAAATAAATCCCTTATGATAAAATCATAAACCATTTATTTTCTTGTTACAATGATTTTCCACATCATCTTGAAAGTCTTTGAATGTTTTCAAATATTTCATAGTCTTTCTCATGAAGTGAATATTCACTCAAATTTCCGGAGAAAGCATATGAAGTTGAAATCCATCGCTTACGACTATACATAATGGACTACATACATCAATATGTATAAATTCCAATATTTTAGTCGTTCGTTCTTCTTTGGCCTTTGAACGAAGTTTTAATTATCCCGAGGAAAGTCTCACAAGCGTCACTTGATCAAATCAAAGACTCCAAAAATCCATGAATATGGATATTCTTCATGTTTTCTTTCCAATATAATTTAAACGGCGATGTCACTTCGTAAGTGATCTTTCAATCATTTGTCTTGCGACATTTTAGCATTAGTTTTTATGGATGTGATTTCTCCAACTAGATTTGTAAATCATCCATCTTATATGGAATACGGTAATTATTTGAACAATCTTTGTTCTCGTAATACCTAATTTAAATAACTTTTATTTAAAACAAATCTTGAAGGCAAGCTTTGATGTCAACGAGAAATACAAACAACGGTTTGTTTTCGATGAACATCATCACATATTCTCTTGATAGTTACTTAGGCCATTGTGGTTCATGAATTGCGTCATTCTGTATGAAATTTCATACCAACCAATTCGGTGTCCAATACCCAAGAACCACATTGTTTAACAAGCAAAGAATACAACCATAACATGTATATCATCCATATACCTAAATTGGATATTTTAAATCTTTTATTTTCTGCTAAATATACTTTATAGATTCTCTTTCAGCATTTCCTTTTTTCTTTTTAAAAGAATCTATCAACATCAACAGTGGTGCCATATACATGACACATAGTCCAATGTGTGTATATTCAAATAATAATACCTTTGGACTTGCACTTTGAAGTAGATCACCATCATCAAATGATCGGTATTCTTTCAAAATCCATTCTTTACTAATATTTTAGTGTAGTAAACACTTTACATACATCTTCTATTCATCCTTATCATGACGACTTTCATGATCAAGATACTGTAGCTTATAAAGGCGAATCGTGAGTATAACATTACTTTCCAAAACCCTTTCGGATGATTAGGATGTCTAGCATCTCTAACCTTTGCAAATTCTCATCCTATATGAGAACATATATTATACTCTATCATATTGCAACCAAAACATTGTTTCAGATATCGTTATATCTGTCACACATGATGGTTTCTAAAACAATTCTTTCAGCTCCTAGATAAACTTGATATTAAAACAATCAAGAATCATGGAGGCAAACATGATACTTAAGATACTAACACTGGAATTATTACTCTTGATTTAATACTAATTATAAAATTTCATGGAGTAAACAGAGTTTGCTGAAAGTTTGCAATAGGACTTTAAACTCTAGATGACACTCAACACAATACGATACCTGTTCATAAAGTATATATCCATAATTCTATAGTTCTATTATCTCGATTACAACTATGCATAAGGTGGTGAACGAATGCCAATGACTACAACAAATTATGCAAATTCACTTTGATATAATTTATGATAAATTGAGTTCCATTAATCCAAATTAGAAATGAACTCCCATTCAAAAACGACATCCCTCGTGCCTTTTTGGTGATTACATGAACCAAATCCACTACACCAAGTCTGATCATCACGTGAGTCGGTGTAGCTTCAAAGGCGAGCATAAAATGGGCATCATATCTTTTATATGACTCATGCTTAACCTTTCGGTCCGTGTTCCGAGGCCATGTCTGTACATGATAGGCTCGCCAAGTAAGAACCTTAGTATTCGCGTGTGTAACTATCTTACACCCGAAATATGATCGTGGATCCAAGAACACCCGATCATCACGTGATGTCTTGGAGCGACGAAACATAATCGGTGCATACTTAAGGAAGAACACATTCTTATCTTGATATCTAAATGAGGTATCATCTTATTATGCTAATAAAATGCCAAACAAGCAATATAAGATGCAACAAACACCACATGATTATAAGTGGAATGATATGGTTCTTGCACTCGATTTCCATCATGTGCATCGTGGTATGATCACTATCATACCTCTATGTGTAAGTCCAAGGTCTATGGAACTTACATGTTATGTGTGTTGTAAGAGTATCGACTTATACTTCTGCTAACAATATCACCATATCATGACACTAGCCCAACAACAATCTAAACTAGATGCCTCTAATTTATCCATTGCAAGTTTTACGTGCCTTAGGGCTTTGGAAGATAGAACCATTCTTACCTACGAACATGAACCACAACGAGGATAACCAAATTGTTGACAACTCGTTGCAAATTAGATATTGACTATAGTAGGAGAGATAGACACCCGCTAGCCACTTATGCAAAACTAGTTGCATGTCAAGCGTGGAACAGGTCTCATGTGCGAGGACATGTAAAGTTTGTCCGGGCCGCTTCATCCCACTATGCCACCAATATCCAAAGTACAACTAAGAAGCAATAAAATGATCATCATCGCCCACATACTCATATGTGTACTACCCGTGTAAAGCATCTACGCATAGTTCTGGCTCTGATACCACTGTAGGGTTCACAGCATAGAAAACAAAAATTTTCCTACGATGGGAATAACTATGTACCAAGATCTATCTACTAGATACAAACAACGGGCGGATATACATCTGTAGAGAACATACCCTTGAAGACCGAAAAAGCTTAACGAGTCCAAACTCGTGGTTGATGTAGACGATCTCTTGCCGATCTCAAGATCGATAGGAAGTCCTAGCACCGCAAATCAGCGACGCATCCGTGCTCGCACACACGTCCGAGGCACCGAGCAACCTCCGCCTCCTCGCTCCAGCGATGCAGCGGAAGCACAACTCTTTCTTGCCAAATAGCCACAGGGAACATGTATCTCGCTAGTCCGAGACCATGGGGGATAAATACTAGAGGGGGAGAGAGATCCTTCACGACGAGGTGTGAGTGAGAAAGAGGGAGGGGGCTCCTTTTATAGGAGAGGGGGGCACCCAAGGGGCCATGCGCCCAGCCATGGAGCTGCCCCCTCCCCTCCTTTCATTCATGTGGGTGGACACTCCACTCACACAAATGCCTTTCAATTCCCTCCACTAAAAAACCCACTCAAATTCCCATTAAATTTCCACCAAATTTAATGCAAACTTTCATTAAATAAAAATCCTTTTATTTATTCAGAATTTT
This sequence comes from Avena atlantica, assembly GCA_910589765.1. Classification (NCBI taxonomy): domain Eukaryota; kingdom Viridiplantae; phylum Streptophyta; class Magnoliopsida; order Poales; family Poaceae; genus Avena; species Avena atlantica. Next base: position 496,818,187 of record OU342739.1, read on the forward strand.
GTCAATTACTTTAATGACAAACATTCTCATATAACCCCTTGCTAGTATTTCATTTCACATGCAAAAACATTTTCTGCAATTTCACCCGAAAACCCGTTCAGTATCTAGTGAAATAAATTCCTGCGCTTGTTATTCTTTGCGGCATGAAACTTTTGCTCCAAATGGATGTCGGTGTCTCTTAAGTGTGTCACCCTACGGTTCGCGAATAATGCAGACATGATCGAGACTCCTCTCGGATCAATAACCAGAAGCGGGATCTAGAGACCCATACTGACTCCCACACATTCAGCGATGACTTTGTTGTGATCGTGAGAACTTTTACGCTAGTATCTTAATCCCTTTGTTTCGCGATATATTACATGTCCGAGATTAGATCATCGGTATCTCCATACGTAGTTTGATCTCGTTACTGACATGCACTCTTTTCTTGTTCCTGTGATATTACATTCTAGTGATCAAATCACTTGCTTGCAAGCTAATCAATGTGATATCACCGAGAGGGCCCAGAGCATATCTATCCGTCATCGGGATGAACAAATTCCACTCTCGATCCATGGGCCTCAACATAACACTTTAGTAGTTCTAAACCCATATTTATAATCACCCTGTTACGGTGTGACGTTTGATGTTATCAAGAAACTCTTCTGGTGTTAGTGATTAACATGATCTCATGGTCTAAGGATTAGGATTACTTTGTAAGTTGTTATAGCAATATAAACTCAATGACTTTGATCGTAATGCTATACTTCGGATGAATGTTCATCACACCATTACACTAATGTTGTGACCTCATTATTAACAACATCCAATGTCCATGATCAGGAAACCTTTGATCATCTTGTTAATCAACAAGCTAGTTTATGAGAGAGGCATAACTAGGATCTTTCTGTTTGTTTATTAAACACACATGTATTAACGTTTCCGTATTAATAAAACTATATCATGTAAAATAAACATTTATCATAAACAAGGAATACGATAATAACCACTTTATTATTGCCTCTCAGGCATATTCCCTTCAGTTGCTCACCCATTTCCCGAAATTCTCCAAGCAAGAACTCTTCCTTGGTAGTAGCTCGCTCAGCCTGCGACTTCCATACATCCGCATAACCACGGATGTTGAGGTTTTCTTTCTCCAAACTTCGGACGTGATCACGCACGAAGGGAAACTGCGACGCCTCATCCAACGATGGGCGAGGATCAGGCGCGGGAAGAGTGATCACTGGAGCTTCACCCGAAGGACCCTAAGGGTAAATGTAAGGCAAATAATGAAGCATAAAAAACACTTTTGACAATAGTTGAAAGGCAGATTCATACATATACATAAATAAGGCCATTTCATGGCAAATTGATACTTGTTCATCCAAAAGGTGTTACAAGCAAAAGGAAGAACACTAAACTACATACAAGACAAAAGGGCCTAAGCGCCAACATCCGGAGAAGGCTCGGAGCCAGAATGCCTACTCTTGGCTTCTCGCTGCTCCTCTGCCGCATAGTCAGCTAGGAGGTCGATGATCTTAGGCCCGAAATACTTACATCGGGAGGCAAAGGTTGCAAAAGCTACCTCGGAGCCATCCGCCGTCGTCGGCATCCGGGACGTGACCTGGGCCAGGTCCAGCTCGGCTCCGGACGCCATCGCCATGGCCAACCCCATGGAAGCACCTATCCCCTTCTGCTTGCGGTTGTACTCCATCGGAGCCTCGTCCGACAGAGCATCCGCCAGCGAGTCAATGTCCTCAAGGGCAACGCCCTTGGGGTTGACCTCCTTTGTAGAAGCGCGCAAGCACCTTCTTGTCCTTGTCCAGTGAGCTCACGACAGAAGAGCAGCGATCTTCGATCGCTGTGGCATCATCCGCCAGGAAATCTCCATGCTCCAGCATGCCGCGGTCAAAAGCGACGCCAGAAGAATCTGGCATAAATGGCAGCAGAAGAAATTCGAGTGAGGAAAAATAAAAGGCACCACAATATAAGGAAGACACAAAAAAGAGACAAGAACAGCTTACCAGAGATAGCCTTGGCAACAACCATGAGCTTGTCATCCATGGCCTTCTCCCGAGCAGCTGCAACGGCCGCGAGCTGTTGCTCACGGTCTTCGGCCTCCTTTTGCTGACGTTGGAGGGCGTCAGTAGCATCTGTTGCCTTCTTCTCCACCTGGCTGAGGATCTTTTCGAGAGCGTTCAGCCTACGGAGGGCATCATTGTTTTCATCTGTAGCATGGAGAAACACTGGATGAATACAACACCAAATTTGATGCACTTGAAAAATAGCAAAGAGTACAACAACACACCTCAGAGCTGCTTAAGCTCATACTCCAACGCCAGATGTTGCTGGATAATAAGATTGTTGCTCCCGATAAAAGGCTGCAAGGAAGAAAGAAAATCCTGATGAATAAAGGGCTCGGGGGCTCCCCCCAGGCAAGGGAAAAACAACACTTACATGTTCTAGAGTGGACTCGAGAGGTTTGCATATTGTATTCCGAGTCACGAGTGAAGGGAATATGCCCGAGAGGCAATAATAAAGTGGTTATTATCGTATTCCTTGTTTATGATAAATGTTTATTTTGCATGCTATAATTGTATTAATACGGAAACATTAATACATGTGTGTTTAATAAACAAACAGAAAGTTCCTAGTTATGCCTCTCTCATAAACTAGCTCGTTGATTAACAAGATGATCAAGGTTTCCTGATCATGGACATTGGATGTTGTTAATAACGAGGTCACAACATTAGTGTAATGATGTGATGAACATTCATCCGAAGTATAGCATTACGATCAAAGTCATTGAGTTTATATTGCTATAACAACTTACGAAGTGATCCTAATCCTTAGACCATGAGATCATGTCAATCACTAACACCGGAAGAGTTTCTTGATAACATCAAACGTCACACCGTAACAGGGTGATTATAAAGATGGATTCAGAACTAATAAAGTGTTATGTTGAGGCCCATGGATCGAGAGTGGAATTTGTTCATCCCAATGATGGATAGATATACTCTAGGCCCTCTCGGTGATATCACATTGGTTAGCTTGCAAGCAAGTGATTTGATCACTAGAATGTTATATCACGGGAACGAGAAAGAGTGCATGTCAGTAACGAGATCAAACTAGGTATGGAGATACCGATGATCGAATCTCGGACATGTAATATATCGTGAAACAAAGGGATTAAGATACTAGCATAAAAGGTTCCGATGATCACAAGAAAGTCATCGTTGAATGTGTGGGAGTCAGTATGGGTCTCCAGATCCCGCTTCTGATTATTGATCCGAGAGGGGTCTCGATCATGTCCACATTATTCGCGAACCGTAGGGTGACACACTTAAGAGACACCGACATCCAGTTGGAGCAAAAGTTTCATGCCGAAAGAATAACAAGCGCGGGAATTTATTTCACTAGATACCGAAACGGGTTTTCGGGTGAAATTGCAAAAAGTGTTTCTGCATGTGAAATGAAATACTAGCAAGGGGTTATATGTGAATGTTTGTCATTAAAGTAATTGACAAAATTCTGAATAAATAAAAGGAGTTTTATTTAATGAGAGTTTGCATTAAATTTGATGGAAATTTAATGGGAATTTGAGTGGGTTTTTGAGTGGAGGGAATTGAAAGGCATTTGAGTGAGTGGAGTGTCCACCCACATGAATATGGAAGAGGTGGGGGCAGCCCCATGGCTGGGCGCATGGCCCCTTGGGTGCCCCCCTCTCCCTATAAAAGGAGCCCCCCTCCCTCTCTCTCACTCACACCTCCTCGTGAAGGATCTCTCTCCCCCTCTAGAATTTATTCCCCATGGTCTCGGACTAGCGAGATACATGTTCCTGGTGGCTATTCGTCAAGAAAGAGTTGTGCTTCCGCTGCATCGCTGGAGCGAGGAGGCGGAGGTTGCTCGGTGCCTCGAACGTGTGTGCGAGCACGGATGCGCTGCTGTTTTGCGGCGCTAGGACTTCCTCTCGATGGTGAGATCGGCAAGAGATCGTCTACATAAACCACGAGTTTGGACTCGTTAAGATTTGTCGGTCTTCAAGGGTATGTTATCTACGGGTATACATCCGCCCGTTGTTTGTATCTAATAGATAGATCTTGGTACATAGTTGTTCCCATCGTAGGAAATTTTTTGTTTTCTATGCTGCGAACCCTACAGTGGTATCAGAGCCGGATCTATGCGTAGATACTTTGCACGGGTAGTACACATATGAGTATGTGGGCGATGAATTTCATTTTATTGCTTCTTAGTTGTACTTTGGATATTGGTGGCATAGTGGGATGAAGCGGCCCGGACAAACTTTACATATCCTCGCACATGAGACCTGTTCCACGCTTGACATGCAACTAGTTTTGCATAAGTGGCTAGCGGGTGTTTGTCTCTCCTACTATAGTCAATATCTAATTTGCAACGAGTTGTCAACAATTTGGTTATCCTCGTTGTGGTTCATGTTCGTAGGTAAGAACGGTTCTATCTTCGAAAGCCCTAAGCCACGTAAAACTTGCAATGGATAAATTAGAGGCGTCTAGTTTAGATTGTTGCTGGGCTAGTGTTATGATATGGTGATGTTGTAAGTAGAAGTATGAGATGATACTCTTACAACACACATAGCGTGTAAGTTCCATAGACCTTGGACTTACACATAAAGGTATGATAGAGATCATACCACGGTGCACATGATGGAGATCATATGGGGGAACCATATCATTTCACTAATAAACATGTGATGTTTTGATTGCATCTTATATTGCTTGTTTGGCGTTTTATTAGCATAATAATATGATCCCTCATTTAGATATCAAGATAAGAATGTGTTCTTCCTTAAGTATGCACCGACAATGTTTCGTCGCTTCAAGACATCACGTGATGATCGGGTGTACTTGAATCCACGAGCATATCTCGGGTGTAAGACAGTTACACACGCGAATACTAAGGTTCTTACTTGACGAGCCTAGCATGTACAGACATGGCCTCGGAACACGGACCGAAAGGTTAAGCATGAGTCATATATTTTGATATGATGACCATTTGATGCTCGCCTTTGAAGCTACACCGACTCATGTGATGATCGGACTTGGTGTAGTGGATTTGGTTCATGTAATCACCAAAAAGACACGAGGGATGTCGTTTTTGAGTGGGAGTTTATTTCTAATTTGGATTAGTAGAACTCAGTTTATCATAAATTAAATCAAAGTGAATTTGCATAATTTGTTGTAGTCATTGGCATTCGTTCACCACCTTATGCTTAGTTATAATTGAGATAATAGAACTATAGAATTCTGGATATATACTTTATGAACTGGTATCGTATTGTGTTGAGTGTCAATCAAAGTTTAAAGTCCTATTGCAAACTTTCAGCAAACTCTATTTACTCCGTGAAATTTAATAGTTTGTATTAAATCAAGAGTAACAATTCCATTGTTAGTATCTTAAGTATCATGTTTGCCTCCATGATTCTTGATTTAAATATCAAGATTATCTAGGAGCTGAAAGAATTGTTTCAGAAACCATCATGTATGGCAGATATAACGATATCTAAAACAATGTTTTGGTTGCAATATGATAGAGTATAATATATGTTCTCATATTGGATGAGAATTTATGAAGGTTGGACATGCTAGACATCCTAATCATCCAAAAGGGTTTTGGAAAGTAATGTTATACTCACGATTCACCTTTATAAGCTACAGTAGCTTGATCATGAAAGTCGTCATGATAATTATGAATAGAAGATGTATGTAAGGTGTTTACTACACTAAAAGATTACTAAAGAATGGATTTTGAAAGAATACCGATCATTTTGATGATGGTGATCTACTTCAAAGTGCATGTCCAAAGGTATTATTATTTGAATAGATTCTTTTATATGGACTATGTGTCATTTATATGGCGCCACTGTTGATGTTGATAGATTCTTTTAAAAGGAAAAGGAAATGCTGAAAGAGAATCTATAAAATATATTTGGCAGAAAAGAAAAGATTGGAAATATCCAATTTAGGTATATATATGATATACATGTTATGGTTGTATTCTTTGCTTGTTAAACAATGTGGTTCTTGGGTATTGGATACCGAATTGGTTGGTATGAAATTTCATACGGAACAACGCAATTCATGAAGCACAATGGCCTAAGTAACTAGCAAGAGAATATGTGATGATGTTCATCGAAAACAAACAAACAAACCGTTGTTTGTATTTCTCGTTGACATCAAAGCTTGACTTCAAGATTTGTTTTAATAATTGTTATTTGAATCAGGTATTATGAGAACAAAGGTTGTTCAAATAATTAAAGTATTCCATATAAGATGGATGATTTACAAATCTAGTTGGGGAAATCACATCCATAAAACCTAATGCTAAAATGTCACAAGACAAATGATTAAAAGATCACTTACGAAGTGACATCGCTGTTTAAATTATATTGGAAAGAAAACATGAAGAATCTCCATTTTCATGGATTTTTGGAGTCTTTGATTTGATCAAGTGACGCTTGTGAGACTTTCCTCGGGATAATTGAAACTTCGTTCAAAGGCCAAAGAAGAACGGATGACTAAAATGTTGGAATTTATACATATCGATGTATGTAGTCCATTATGTATAGTCGTAAGCGATGGATTTCAACTTCATATGCTTTCTCCGGAAATTTGAGTGAATGTTCACTTAATGAGAAAGAAGTATGAAATATTTGAAAATGTTCAAAGACTTTCAAGATGAAGTGAAAATCATTGTAACAAGAAAATAAATGGTTTATGATTTTATCATAAGGGATTTATTTGAGTTGCAAGTGTAACAAGAGAATAACTGATTTATGATTTTATCATAAAAGGGATTTATTTGAGTTGCAAGTTTAGCAAAACACCTAGATTTACATCTCCCGAAACACCATAGGAGTATGGAGTGTTTGAGATTTGTAATGAAACCTTGTTTGACATGGTTGGATCAAAGGTGTTATTTATAAAACTGCCATTATGTTTAAAAAGATTAAAAGCTTTAGAGACTTCCGCTTTTACACTGAAAAGAGCTCCATCTTGATCCGTTGAAATGACACCATGGAAGTTATGGTTTGGGGTAAAACCCAAGTTGTCATTTCTTAAATTTTGGTATGCTAAACATAAGTAAGAGGTTTACAACTGAAGTCGGATGAGCATGTCTTTGTAGGTTATTTCAAATAACAATTGGTTATTCCTCCATAACACCAAGTACAAAAGGGTTTGTCGCTTGAAACGTGAAGTTTCTTGAAGAAGGAATTTTTCATAAATGTTAAGTGGGAGGACAATAGAACTTTGATAAGGTTAACGAACCTTAGATATATGTAATGAGTAGCGTAGCGCCGAAAAATGTTCCGGAGGCAGCCAGAATGCTCATGGATTACGTGCCTCAAAGGTTGCGGTCACGGAGGTCTAAAGTTCCTATTGAACCAAGAAGGTCGGATAAACAATCAAATGATTAAGATTTGAGAGTAAATCATTATTGTTTGACAATGATGAACCGACTATATGCAAAGAAGCGATGATGGGACCTGACTCCGTCAAATGGCTTGAAGCCATAAAATCCGTGATAGTTCCATACACGAGAAATCAAGTTTTGAACTTGGAAGACCCTCCGGAAAGGTGTAAAAACCTATCGGTCGTATTTGGATCTATAAAGAAACAGACATGGATGTTTCACATCTATGAAATAGTCGACATGTCGTAAAGTATTTTACGATAATGTTCAAGGAGTTGACTATGACAAGATTTGATCTTTCATAGCGATATTTAGTCTGGACGGATTAAAGTAGCAATCACTACATATAATTTGTTATATGGTAGATGAATAAACAAAACAAAGTTCATCTAATAGAATGGTTACCTAGGACGTGTACATGACACGATCCAAAGGGTTTTGTTAATTCAAAGGATGCTAAAAAGGGCATGCAAACTTCAATGGTTGAAGTAAGCATCGCGGAGTTGGAATCTTCACCGTGATGAAAAGAGTTTTCATCAGGAGACGATGAAGATGCTTGCATTTGCAAGAAATTAAGTGGGAGCGCTGAGACATATTTCTAATACATTATGTGGAGGACATCTTGTTGATTAGAAATGATGTAATTTTTATTGACAAAGGTTAAGAATTTCATTTCGATGACAAACTTAGGCAAAACCTGAATATTTAGCATGAATTTCTATAGTGGATAGACTGTGATGCTAATATGGTTGTGCCAAACGTACATATATGAGATATTGAAGGAGTTCAATATAGAAACAACAAGAAACGGTTCTTGTCGCATGGAAAGGAATTGAATAAAGATTCAAGTGTATTGACACTTGATTAGTGAAACAAGATTCAAGTGCTTTGACACTTGATGAGTGAAATCACAAGGATGTTTTGATCAATCATACCATGATATGTACACTATGCTCTAAGTGTTATGAGCATATACCAGAATGAATCATAAAATGATCATTGGACGATAGTGAGGATATTCTTATGATCTTTTGGAAGAACTAAGAATATATTTGTGTAGAGGTGACAAAAAATTACAAATAGTTCATTGTAAAGCGTTACATTGATACTAGTTTTGTCATAAGATACAAATTAAGTTTATCTCAATTTAAACTATGGGTGGCACAATGTAATGGAAAGAAGATTCCATGATGGATTTGGATGAAATCCATAGTTAAGACATTGTGACGAATACTACAACAAAAAGGCTAAGTATATGACTGCTATAGTAGCAGCAAAGGAGGGAATTTGTGTTAAGAAGTTTGTTATCAAACTAAGGTGTGGTTCGCAACGGGCTAACACTAAAGATATATTGTATGACAATAGTATCGACATGATTTAGCCCCAAGGAACTAAAGGTCTCACCGAAAGACCAAATTTATACAATGCCATCTCATTGGAGAATGAGTGATGCGTGAAGACGCAAAGACATGCAAATACACACGGACCTGAAGCGTCAGATCTGTAGATTATGTTAACCACTTGTAATTGCGTATATGGAACACCATAAAGCCATAGGTGTTCAATACGCAAAGTTTTCAAACTAGATTATTGTCTCTAGTGCAAGTGGGAGACTGAAGGGAATATGCCCGAGAGGCAATAATAAAGTGGTTATTATCGTATTCCTTGTTTATGATAAAGTTATTTTGCATGCTATAATTGTATTAATATGGAAACGTTAATAGTTATGCCACTCGGGCATGTGTGTTTAATAAACAAACAGAAAGTTCCTAGTTATGCCTCTCTCATAAATTAGCTCGTTGATTAACAAGATGATCAAGGTTTCCTGATCATGGACATTGGATGTTGTTAATAACGAGGTCACAACATTAGTGTAGTGATGTTATGAACATTCATCTGAAGTATATCATTACAATCAAAGTCATTGAGTTTATATTGCTATAACAACTTACGAAGTGATCCTAATCCTTAGACCATGAGATCATGTCAATCACTAACACCGGAAGAGTTTCTTGACGTCACACCGTAACAGGGTGATTATAAAGATGGATTCAGAACTAATAAAGTGTTATGTTGAGGCCCATGGATCGAGAGTGGAATTTGTTCATCCCGATGACGGATAGATATACTCTGGGCCCTCTCGGTGATATCACAATGGTTAGCTTGCAAGCAAGTGATTTGATCACTAGAATGTTATATCACGGGAACGAGAAAAGAGTGCATGTCAGTAACGAGATAAAACTAGGTATGGAGATACCAATGATCGAATCTCGGACATGTAATATATCGTGAAACAAAGGGATTAAGATACTAGCGTAAAAGGTTCCGACGATCACAAGAAAGTCATCGTTGAATGTGTGGGAGTCAGTATGGGTCTCCAGATCTCGCTTCTGATTATTGATCCGAGAGGGGTATCGATCATGTCCGCATTATTCACGAACCATAGGGTGACACACTTAAGAGACACCAACATCCATTTGGAGCAAAAGTTTCATGCCGAAAGAATAACAAGCGCAGGAATTTATTTCACTAGATACCGAAACGGGTTTTCGGGTGAAATTGCAGAAAGTGTTTCTGCATGTGAAATGAAATACTAGTAAGGGGTTATATGTGAATGTTTGTCATTAAAGTAATTGACAAAATTATGAATAAATAAAAGGAGTTTTATTTAATGAGAGTTTGCATTAAATTTGGTGGAAATTTAATGGGAATTTGAGTGGGTTTTTTAGTGGAGGGAATTGAAAGGCATTTGAGTGAGTGGAGTGTCCACCCACATGAATGTGGAAGAGGTGGGGGCAGCCCCATGGCTGGGCGCATGGCCCCTTGGGTGCCCCCCCTCTCCCTATAAAAGGAGCCCCCTCCCTCTCTCTCACTCACACCTCCTCGTGAAGGATCTCTCTCCACCTCTAGAATTTATTCCCCATGGTCTCGGACTAGTGAGATACATGTTCCCGGTGGCTATTCGTCAAGAAAGAGTTGTGCTTCCGCTGCATCGCTGGAGCGAGGAGGCGGAGGTTGCTCGGTGCCTCGAACGTGTGTGCGAGCACGGATGCGCTGCTGTTTTGCGGCGCTAGGACTTCCTCTCGATCTTGAGATCGGCAAGAGATCGTCTACATCAACCACGAGTTTGGACTCGTTAAGCTTTGTCGGTCTTCAAGGGTATGTTCTCTACGGATATACATCCGCCCGTTGTTTGTATCTATTAGATAGATCTTGGTACATAGTTGTTCCCATCGTAGGAAATTTTTTGTTTTCTATGCTGAGAACCCTACGACGAGTGCATGAGCCTCTCGCCTCGCGGAGCTCGAGTCATCGTCCTCGGAGTTGGCCACCACCTTGGGAAACGAAGCAGGTCGGCTTCGATTCCGCGATCACTTCTTTGTTTTCCCCATTAATAGACCCCTTCGAAGGATTACTGTACCACTTATCAAATCAATATGAAGCTAATACTTAGCATATGAATAAGGTAACAAGGCTCAAGCAAAACGACTTACGACTGGATATCTAACAAGTTAAAGATTGGAGGCTCCTTCTCCTTATCCTTCTTCTTGTTCGGTCGCCGCGGGGCAACCGCCCGAATGGGCACGGCAGGAAAAGGTGCAGACGACGCACCCTCATCCTCTTCGTGCTGCTCGGGTAAGGACGTACCCCTTGGTGTTGGTGGAGTCGCCCCATCCAAAGATTCACTCCGGGAGCGTTTTCGGGTCCGCCCTTCGCTCGGCTTGGGGGCTTCCATGGTAGGAGATTGTGCCCAGGGAAGTTCGGAGTCAGACTCCGCCGCTTCATTATCCGACGCATCCGTGAATTTCTCAGGTAGAGGGGGCGTCATCCCTGCTACCTTGAGATCCTACAAACAAAATACAAGAAGATGAATAAATTGTCAGTATGAATAGCAAACAACTAGCATTCAAAATAGCGCTATGCGCAACTACAAGTTTCTACACCTGTGGAACTACTTTCTTGGCACTGAACGGGGAGGTCAAGGATTTCCCCGGGAGGTCCTCGTAGGCCTTGAACTTCAGCAAAGGCCAAAGAGCTCTATCGAGGTCACCTGAAGATAACTCCTCAGGCGAAACCCTTGTTGGATCTTTGCGGCCAGCATACATAAACACCGGGTGCGCCCCGCTTGGAGCGGCTGCACCTGACGCTTGAGGAAGGTGTGGATGATGTCGACACTATTGACCTCCTTGCCGGCGACCAGCTGGAGAGCCTCCACACGCTTGTAGAGCATCTCCACCTCTGCAGATTCACCCTTAAAGACGTCGTTTCCCCACGACCTCTTTCGGGTGATCTCTTGGTCGGTGTCAAAGGGAGCAAGACCATAATGCTGACCGTCCAGTTTGACGTTGCGGATGTAAAACCACTTCATGTGCCAGTACTGGAGGAACTCACAAATGGAGAAGGCGAAGAATTGAATGGTAGAATGGATGGAGATGATGCATCCACCAAGTGGATAGACACCATTGGAGCCAGACTGCCTCTTCATAGAGGAGAGTTTCCGGAAGAGGCCAAAGTGCGGCTCGATACCGAGCCAACACTCGCACAGAGTAATGAAACAAGCAATGTGAAGAATAGAGTTCGGAGACAGATGATGCAACTGAATCCCGTAAAAAAAGGAGTTCACGAATAAATTCATGGACGAGCAAAGAAAGGCCTCGGACAACGAATGCATAAAACATCACCCAAAAACCTTCGGGCGGGCGAGGGATTACCTCCTAATAGGGGAGGATGGCGTCGTCCTTCTCCTTGTAATTCAGACCGGAATCATGCAGCTTGTGCAAGTCCGCCTCGCGCATCTCTGTGCGCTTCCACCCGCCGTCGGTGGTGCGGGCCAGAGCAACGACCTTCTTGCCAGCGCCGGCGGCGTCGTCCCAGCCGCAGCAGATGATGCCTTCTTTGGCTTGCCCATCTTGGAGCGACGAGTGCGGCGATGCGACTAGAGGAAAGAGGAAGGAACGATGCGGAGAACGTCCAGTGCGTAGCAAAAAGCAAAGAACTCACGAAAATGGTGGCAATGGAGATGAATCAGGAGAAAATGGGGAAGGGTAAAATCACTGTTTTCCCCACTGTATAAAATGACAAAGACGACGCACTGGAGCCATCGATCCAGAAGCCCTAGCATGCACCTCAGATCTCACCATACATGTGTCAACATCAAACTGAACCGTCTCCAACAAGCCGTCCACTACGCGCGGAAACCGAGGAGACGCCGTAACTTCTGCCACATCTATGCGTGACTAGTCAACGTCAAGTCAGGCTGTGAGACCCACGATTGTCCCGTCGCATCATCTCTGCTTCCACAGACGGTTGAGCTCACCAATCGTTAGAAATGATGTCATCAAAGCAAAGACGAGCAACGGCTCGCAGGCTTCGACTGATTACAATAAGTACTTACTCGAGTCTACGACTCTACCAAATACTCGAGGGATACTCCTATCAGGAGCGCTGGCCGTGCACCTGAAAAATTACAAAATACAATGCAACCTCGAAAAAATCTTCGAGTCCTACGTCGAGTCGGGGGCTACTCCCATAGAGAGTGCTGGTCGGGCATCCTATGAATTATTCGACTACGATCCTTCAGATCAAATACGACAAAAAACTTTTAGCAACTTTTCCCAAACTAACGCTAAGTTAGAAGCAGTCTCCTTGGACACCCCGAAACATGTCCGTGGTGACAAAATTTTGGATGATGTGTCTACGACGCAAAGATAAGTCCTATAGATACCATCTGATGGCCTGTCAATGCACCCGACTGCGCTTTGCTAGTAAGTTTCTGTGTCAACAGGCACGATGAAAATCCTGACGGACGCGTTGGGTACAGCATTCGAAAAGCACTAGGATTCGACTCCTATAAGACCGCAACGGCCTGAGTCGAATCACACCAGCAATTGTTCAGGATTCGAGTCCGGGGACTCGAGTCTGATGAAGATCGTGATGTTTTGTCCTATGATAGTTAATTGGCCCTGATCCGTCGGGTGAGCCAGGCACACGCATCAACCATACCTATGAACTAAACGTTTTCTCCTTGAATAACAGGTTCAACTACAAAGCACCCGAAGGATTGAAGAGTCTCCAGTCGAATCTACGATTCAACTAAACACTCGGGGGCTACTAACATGGATATACCCTACGGGTGTATAACTTTGGTATACCCGGTCCAGCTCAAGGAAGGACCACGCGAGGATACGCAGCCCATGAAGATTTCGGGTGGACCAAGCCCGTGGCGGATTCGACTCCTTGGAGGACAAGTCTAGATTAGATAGAATTTCAAAGGGTATCAACCCTAATTTGTAACCGACTCGACCTCTCCCGAGACCTAGCCTGTCTATATAAAGGCCATGAGGGTACGGCGAGGAGGATCCTCAACTCACCTCATACACACCTCCACGCTAAATTGCATCTACACACCCCTGTAACCTTCGGTTTTGCCATAATCAAGAGCAGCCAAGCAGGAGTAGGGTTTTCCCTCCTGGGGCCTGAACCTGGGTGAACCTCGTGTCCCTGTGTTGCTTGTATGTTAACCGTTTCGCGACTTCCAGCATCCCCATCTTCTTGAAACCCAATTCCATAACAATGGGCATTTACGAGATCGAACCTCGTCACATACCAACAGGTTGTTTAGTGGATTTGTCAGCCATCTATAAAGTGATAGAAGTGGGGGAGTATTCCCCTAATCCTAGATTTTTATAGAGGGAGTATGGAATTACACTAACTCCTGCACCTAAATCACATAAAGCATTATGAATATCAATTTTGCCTATTGAACATGAAATAGTTGGTATACCCGGATCTCCTGACTTAGGCAATAGTCTCCCATTAGTAGGGTAACTAGTCACCATGGCAACAATTTCAGTTATTTCTTTCTTTCTACTAAGAATGTCACGGAGAAATTTAGAATAGGCAGGCACTTTTAGTGCATCCGCAAATGGAATTTCTAGATAAAGATCATTAAGTGCCTTTGCAAAAGAATCATAGATTGCCTCATATGGTGCTTTCTTTTTACGGTCTGGATATGGAAGTTTATTACCTTTATCTTTTACCTTTTGTGGAGGATCAGGCTCTTTAGTTGCTTTAATTAGTTGCTGCTTATCATTTTTCTTCTTTTCTATTGCAACAACTTCATCTTGTTTGCTTGTGTCTTTTTCTTCTCTTGGATCAACAATCTCTGCATCAGAGTTATAACTGTCATCCTGTGTATCATTCTTCTCCTCCAAGTTTTGATCTTGTGTGTCTTGAGCAGTCTCATATTGAGGATCCACCAATGTATCATCTTCCTGGCTTGATTTGAGCAAGGCTTTTTCCTTTCGATCTTTTTCAGCTACATATTCCGTTGGTTCTAACGGTCCTTTAACAACTGCACCTCTTCTTGTAACAACATTAGTAGAAATAGGAATATTTATATCATCACGAAGAAAAATTTGATAACCAAATGCTATTTATTCACATTGGGTTTCAATCATACTGAGGTACTTGTTAAATAATTTTATTTCTTGGCCAATCTCCTCATAATTTTCTGTAAGTTCAGCCAAAATCTTTTTGTGTCTTTGAAATTGCTTATGCAAGTTATTATAAGACATTGTCTGTCGATGTTTCAATTCTTGAAAAAAAAATTCTAGTTTCATCCTCTTTAGTAAAAACTTGTAACAAATCTACTTGTTTTACTTGATAAGCTCTGAAGGTATACCTTTTTCTTTCATGGTTTTGCGTACTTCGGGCATAAGATCAGGATTTATACGAAGTATTCCTTTTTCCGGCTTAGTGCCAAAATCAGGATTATATAAAGAATCATTCTTAGCCCTAGTAGCCATTAATTCCAAACATGCTTTAATAGTTAAAGTATTTATCGATCCTCCTAATGATGAATCTATCAACTCCCTGCATTGAGTATTAAGATCGTGGTAAAATAAATGGCAAACAGTTGATCCATAATAGCCATGATTAGGAATACTATTGATCATTCCAAAAAATCTTTCCCAGGCTTGTGGATAGTTTTCTCCCACGTTCTGACTAAAGTTGCCTATATTCTTTCTAAGTTCTGTTACCTTTGTAAAAGGATTAAACCTGTTTATGAATTTAACAATGCAGTTTTACCAACATTTAATATAATGGTGATGGAGAGAATATAACCAGTCTAGAGATTTACCTTTGAGAGACCAACGAAATAATTTCAGACAAGATAATTCTCTTGGCAAACCTTTTGGTCCAAGTGATGTTATCACATTGTCAAATTCTCTAAGATGCCTTGCTAGGTACTCATCTTCCCTTCCACTGAAAGCTTTTTCCTAATTTTTTAATCATTTCACCGTCAAATCAATATTCCCGAACTCTAGGATTAGGAAATTCTATTGGTTGTTTAAGAAAAGCAGAATTTGGAGAACTATATTCTCTGAGAGTCTTCTCAGGTTTCTTAGGGGTTGTCCTATGAATGGACATGATTTCCATGAAGTCACTTAGGTTGTAAACTTCAACTTTATTCGATCTCAAAAGTTTTTCAATGATTTCCTCGCGCCTTTGAGTAGGCACGCATTCAAAATAATCTGGTAGATAAGCCCTACCAGAGCGTATAGACCCTTTGTCTCCTAGGGAAACCATCTTGTAATAGTAACACCTAAAATGTCAAGAGAGAAAATAGTTAGCACTTAGCTTGTTGGGGATATGCTATATGGATATCCTCATAGCATGTCTCCTATCCGGATAACCCGGGTGGCCCACAGTTGGTAGCATGGCCCTTGGACTGCTGGGCGGCCCAGTTAGATGGATCGAGAAGGGAGGCCCATGCCGGATAAAGGAAGGCTACGGAGGAGTCACCGACGTACCCGAAGCCTTGGAGTGCAAGACACGCCAGACTAGTAATAAGCAATGTAGGACTCTGTAACCTGTCCGTCTAGGACTTTTCCCTGTAACCCTAGTACCTAACGACTATATAAGTCGGTCCTATGGGAGCCTTTAGGGCACCAACCAATTCATACCTCGCACAGCGAACCAATCCCTATAACTCGGCGTATTGCCCTTATAGTGATTTATAGCAGGAGTAGGATTCCGCCATCGTCGTGGATCTGAACCTGGATAAGATGTGTTACCTCGTACCCGTTAACCATCTGCCTTCCCCCCATGTCTCTAAAAACGCACTGTTAGGAACCCTCCATGGCGTACTCGTCGGTAATACCACGACAGTTGGCGCCCACCGTGGGGCCAGAGGCGCTTCAGGCTCTTCAGCGGGCGAGGACCAAGATCTTCACAGGAATCAGCAAAACCATAGCCATCGGTCGTGTTCTCTTCTCCAGCAACGTTCCGATCGTCCCTCCTGACGAGTTCTGGATTCTGGCAAAGACAAATCCTACGCGGTGCTCGATCGTCCCCATCGGAGATATCCACTTGTTCATCGACGAAACCGACTCGAGCACTAGTTCCCTGGGAGTCGGAGGAGCATCAAGACCCACACGGACCGCTTATGGGCATGATACATTTGTGGAAGGATTGATGTCGGATCTATCCTTGGATTTTGCCAGCAAATATCGCAAAAAATTCAAGGCCCACCCAAACCGCCCCTGTGCAGGATATAACGGTGGAAGATCAGTGCAAGTCCATCGTCTTCTTCCGCGCGTCTGGACAACAGAGATCCAAGTTCGTCGGCGTGGTTACCATCTTCGATCTGGCGCGTTGCGTTTAGAGATAGGGAGAAACCCCCCGCGATTACCTCGCCACGTGGCTCCGTATACGGGCCGATCTGGAGCATTACCCCAATGATGATGCCATGTATCACTTCGTGGAAGGACTGGACCAAGGTACGCTTCTCCGGCATTCGCTAAGGCGGCAGCAGGCTTCAGGAAGCCTCACCTTCGAAATCATGGTGAATACCGTCAACAACTACGCGAAGGCTGAGGAGGCAGCTCATACAACTCTTGCGCTAATTGACGGAGCGCCACCGATTCAGCCACCACCACCGCCGCCTCCCGCCGCCATCGCCTCAGCTGCACCGCCGCATCCGGTCATCATCGCTGCTTTTTCACCCCCACCCCCTGTCATCGAGGAAGCCCCGACATCCTCCGACTCCGTGATTGACGTGTTCTACGCCGACTTCAGTACAGATTCAGAGGAGATAGATTTCAGTCCGGAGGAGCTAGACTCTGCCATGCAGGAGATGGAGGAGGATTACAAGCGCGATGAGTAGGCCAACAACGCCGTCACGTCCCGAGAGGTGTTCGTCACCATTGGGACGATGATGGATGAAGATCAACCCGGAAGAGCTCCACCTACAATGCTGGACAAGGGGAAGGGACCACCTATTGCTGCCGGCAATGATAGCGCAAAGGACATGCCCCCTCCGCCTAACCCAGTGCAATAGCCGCAAGAACTCGGCACCGGACCGAGCAACAACAACACCACAAACCCGCTACCTCTGGCATCTACGTCTGCTGCTGCCCAAGTTACTCCAGCTGATAGAGTGATGTACGAAAATCTCCTCGTCGAGCCTATGACCGTGGCTCATATTCGCAATGTAGTCTAGCTTGACAGGAAGCGCCAGGAGCTGCTGGAGGAAGTGTAGGCCATCGCGGAGCAAGGCGCAAAGCTAGACCAAGATCTGGCCAACACAAAGAAGTCAATAGAGAAAGCTAGAGAAATGGAGGCCGAGTACAAGACTCTATTGTAGCAACAGAAGGCCAAGAAAGCTCCGGCTCGCGTCATCGACGATCCTGGTGTGCGGCGAAACCTAGGATAGGCTCCCCCGAAGCCGGCATAGGCCAAGCCATACATTGACAGTGAAGGTAGGCAGGTGATGCCCACTCCCCTCCTCAACCTCGCCGTCGCCAAGACACTTCTGGAGCAGGATAGATCACCCAAAGCAGTGGACCAGGTCTATGACCTAGTGGCCAAGGCGGTAAAACAGCAGGAAAAGGCCACCTCTCAGAGGCTGGATTCTGACCCAGCGTTTTGCCAGTCTAGCCAACATAAGCCGCCAAGGGACAGATCTCCTCTTTATGTCGGGCCTCAGACGGGTTCATCAGAACGAAGACAGAGGGATGCGCGCAACAGGAAGGACGCTATCCCCATATCCTCCGACCACGGAGGTAAGGCCCAACCTCGTCGCCCATCGCCACCGCCCCATTCACCCCGACATCACGAAGACACCAAGGCTCACCGTCGTACGGATATGCCTCCGCCAAGGCAGAGCGACATCGTCATCCGCGACAACATGAAGCAGACCCGTCATGACGGAGAGCGCAACCAAGGACACAAGAGCAGGTCGCTGACCCTCTGCGTCCGACAAGCAACTATGACAAGCGTGAGGCATTGCGGGAGGGTAACAGCAAGAAAGCTAACCCACCGCCACCTTCGCCTCCATCGCCACCTAGCATCCACCATGGCGGAGGAGGCCCGCGTTGTTCACGCAGCCCATCCCCTGATGGCAAGAAGAAGAAAAGAATCCCGGAGCCATATGATGCATGTTCGCGCCTGGACAAGATCCACGAGACCCGGGAAGGACCATACCTGGGACCACGTTGCTTTGGACCTGTGATATGGTCCGCAACTTGCCCCAAAGGTTTCCAGATTGACAAGACCATCAAGCCCTATGACGGCACCGCCAAGCCAGCTACATGGTTGCAGGACTAGGGCAACACGGTGGAGATCGCCGGGGGTAACCCCAACATCACTGTCAAGTACCTCCCATTGATGTTGGCGGGCATGGCCCGTCAATGGATTGATGACCTGCCGGAAAGATCCATCTACAATTGGTTGGACATGCAAGAAGCATTCACCAAGAAATTTGAGGGTACGTACAAACGTCCCTGCACTGTTGGCGATCTACAATGGTGTGTGCGAGAGATAGACGAGACATCTCGCGCCTACCTCTCCCGCTGGCTGGATATGAAGAATTCCTGCGCAGGAGTGCACGCCCAGACCGCCATGGACGCCTTCATCGATGGGTTGGAAAGGGGCACGTTGCTCTGACATAAGCTGAAGCGCCTGCAGGACAATCACCAGCTAGACTTGAACCAGATAATTCAGTTGGCCAGTAAGTTCGTGGCTGCCGACCACGATGCTCACGGCTCTTTGCCGGCAACGGCCGTTCCAACTCAAGCTCGAAGGAACAGCAGCACAAAGCGTAAGACCCCACCGGAAGAAAAGCAAAACTCTGACATGGTCGCTATGACTTTTGCAGGACGAGGACATGGAGGACAACATGGCCGAGGGCGGGGAGCTGGTCGTGGGCAGCAGCGAGGCAGTGAAACTACCTCGACAGTGCTCCGCGTTCCCTAAACCTACGAGGAGTACCATGATATGACGTGCCTTGTACACCTCGACGCCAATGGCAAATACACCCACACCAATCGCCGTTACAAGTTCGTCAACGACCTTAAGGAGGACCCGGAATCCGGCTACAAGCAAAGTCGGAAGAATAAACCACAAGGAAAGGGCAAGGGGAAGAAGAAGGAGGAGGAGTCCAAGGATTCAAGTGACATGGAAGAGGACGTTGACCCCAAGCACTACGCAAAGAGAGACGGCAAGGGCAAGAACCCATTCGAGAAGAAGGTAGTAGTTTTCCACACTTTCCTTGGCACCCCCACCGTCCGACAACAGAATACCTCCATGAGGATACTTGTCACATCCCAAGATTTTCCAAATCTTGTAATGTGAAAAGTAAATGAATAAAATAAAACTTTGTTTGATTTTCAGGGTGAGCAGAAAACTTTTTGAATTCAATTGGAAATCTTCAAACCAATTTGGATTAAATAAAATCCTAAAGAGATTTAAAAAGGTAAACATTTGATAAAGGAAAATAAAATATTTTGGATATACTATTTTGGATCTTTTAAATAAAAGGATTTGATTTTCAAAAGAAATAGAAGATTTATAAATAAGGATTATTTTATAGAGCCAAAATTAAACCTTGGCCAAAGCCTTGGAAATAAAATATTTCTATTTGATAAAAATAGTAAAGGTTTATTCAAAATAAATTAATAAGGATTTAATATCCAAGTTTTATTAATAAAGGTTTTGCTATTTCCAAAACATCAAGACTTATTTATTTATTTAAAATAAGTTTTCCAAGTATTTTATATTCCCAAATAAAACCTACTGATTTGGTTTTGAAAATATTTAGATTTCAAATAAAGAATTTAAATAAAAACAAAACCTATTTTTGATTTATTAACCAAGGTCCATTTTATTTAATTATAAAAGGACTCTAAAATAAAATTACTATTTTGGTTTTGGAAATTTGGTTTATGTTACTGAACAAAACCAAATTCAAAGTTGCAAAGTGTGTTGATTGTTTGAATGAGATTTGAGTTTGTTTTGTTTGTTTGAATTTCAAAACAGAAATTAGTTTCCGAAAAAGAAAAGGTTTCAGAATAGGAAAAAATAAGGTTTTGGTCGACCCAACCCAGCAGCCCAACAAGGCCCAGAACCAGCCCAGCTCCCCTTCCCCGAAGAAAACGTTTTATACTCAGATTCTAACCCGAACAGACGCTGACCAGTGGACCCTCTTCTCCCTCTCATTCCTCGCTGACAGTAGGGACCCACGCAGCCAGCACATCTTCTTCCTCCTCGCGCTAACGACGCCTGCCGTTGCTGCCAATTACGTCGGCATTGAATACGCATTGATTCCGCACCTTAACCTCGCCGTGACTGCACGCTATTAATCGCCAGCGTCTCCTCCTCCTTTCCCCTCAAACGCCACTCCCTCTCTGCCCCGAGGCTGCCTCAATTTGGCTTGGCACTCCCTCTATTCCGACGACGCTCCGGTGCCAATTCCGGCGACTCAGCGCCGCCCCTTGTCTCATTGACCACGCACACACACTCACCACTCCCTGGCGCATCTCCCAGTACCCTCCGTTCTACCGCGGGCGCCCCAGAGCATCACCTTCGACAAGCTCTGACCTCGCCGCCGTCTGTCTTGTCTCCGTCGAGCTCCTCCGGTAAGTCCATACCGCCCCGAGCCTTCTCCTCCACACTTGCGTCATCTCCGTGATCCCCTGCATCTGACCACACTCTCTGTTTGCCTCCTCGTGATCGACAGCGTCGCCTTCAACCGCGAACAGAACCGCCCGTCGCCAGACCTTACTCCGGCGAGCAATCCACCGCAACCCTGAGCGCCCCTCGACCCAAGAAGACCACGTCGAGCTTCCCGAGCCTCCTGCGATCTCGGTGAGCACCTTCCCATCCTTCCCCGTTTCCTGTTTTTCCAGCACCGCCACCGCCTGGCCGTACGCCGCCGCTAGCCACCGTCGGCGCCGCTCACTTTTGGTCAAGCATGCTAGCACCGTAGGATCTTAATCTAACGAACACGACAGATCCACTTAATCACCGAAGGGGTACGCAATCAGGACCGCACGATATGTTTAGATCCAACGCGCCGTAGAGCCGATCCGGCCGAACTGGTACCAGCCAGTAGCGTAGCGATGCGTGGCCAGATCTGTTTAAAAACAGATTTGAAATCTGATTAGGATATGATTTTGAAATCCCTATAACTTTTGATCCATACGTCCAAAATTTACAAACTTTATATCGTTGGAATCAGTGGAACAAACCCTAGCCAACTATGGAATTTTTTTAGCAAATAGTATCTGTTAGATTGCTTGATTTTGCAGAAACTTTTGTATGCTAGTTTAGATTAGAAAAATGATTCAAAAATGTTTTTGAGTTTGAAACCTTGGCAAATTGGTTTGTTGTGAACCTACTGACCCTAGGAACCAACCCATGGTTTTGGAAATGGATTTGGAAAAGTTTAGGATGGATTAATTGGTTTAGCCCATTTCTAGCCAAATAAAAATAAAGGTTTTTGTTATGAAAATGTTTTTGGGGTAAAAACTATGGGAAAATGTTTTGGACCAAACCTACTGACCATAAACACCAAGTTTTGAGAAAACAACAACTTATTTGGTGAACAACATAAAGTTGTTGCTTTGATAAAAATATTTTCCACCACATAAAATGATGAAAGGGTTTAAAAATGGTTTATGGACAAAACCCTTTTTCAAATGACTTTGCCACTTTGAAAATGACCACCTTGGACCTTACAAAGTTTAGAGATCTAGTGGAGACCATATTTGCAAATAGAACCACCTCTTGCATGCTTACATGCATAACTTAGATCCCATTGTTTTGTGTGTGTGTGTGAAATGTTTGATTGATTATTGGTTTGGAATGATAGTTGATATTGTGTTTGCTTGATTGATTGTAGTGAAGTTATAAAAGTGTGAGACTAGCAAGATTAAGGAGTGAACCAACATTCCCTACCAAAAAGGCAAGTTACA
Source organism: Avena atlantica (assembly GCA_910589765.1). Taxonomy (NCBI): domain Eukaryota; kingdom Viridiplantae; phylum Streptophyta; class Magnoliopsida; order Poales; family Poaceae; genus Avena; species Avena atlantica. The sequence continues at coordinate 496,840,878 of OU342739.1, forward strand.
CTATCATCTAAAGTCCTACTATTTTCATTATACTTAGTGGATTTTTGAAACATGCATGAAAAGAATTTCTATACTTATGCTATGCTAAATCCTAATAGGATTCCCTATACAATCCTTAGTGAAAACAATGTAGTTGTTACATGCTTAGCCATGCTATATTTTGAAAAGAGATACATGTTGAGATTTTATGAAGTTGAGAAAAGGACTTGTGTTTTTATATAATAAAACAAGGACTCAATGAACCACCTGGGTGGCCAAGGATACTTTGAGTTTTGGAGAAGGTGGCAACAAAAGGAACCATGTCTATGGCAATCTCTTTGTGTTGTGCTCCAAAGGAAACCACCCAGGAAACTTAGAGATTGAACATGTTTCTCCAATTGTGGCTTTCGTGTGCAACCACATGCTATTATGGCTCTGGCTTAGTCAACTACATTGGGAAGACCCATACATTGTCTTCAGTTTACTGGACATGGGGACGTGGAATCCTACATGGGTGCTATTGACAAAGCTAGCAATGATGTATGGGAGGACCCTTTGGAAAGACTTCGTCACATTCTCAATCTGCCAGTACTCCATCTTGGTGAGCACTAATCCAGCGGCCACTGGTGGCAACAAGATGGGATTGTGACATGTGGGTAAAGTGTACTCCTTCTGCAGAAGATAATAAAATCTAAGTACTTAGCCGTGTCCCCGGTTATGGACAATACTGAGCAACTAAAGTTTGAAGCTATGGGAGATCTCGACATTCTAATTTCTAAAAGAAAACTTTTAAAGACTTGATGCACTTGGGGTTACCAAGGGGCTCAAGAGACTTTGACAAAACTTGATGTACTTGGGGGTACCAAGGAACTCAAGAGATTTTGTTGAAAACATGAACACTTGGGGTTACCAAGGAACTCATGAGATTTTTATAAGACTTGATGCACTTGGGGTTACCAAGTAGCTCAAGGGATTTTTGACAAAAACTTGAACACTTGGGGTTACCAAGGAGTTCAAGGGATTTTTGAAAAGGAGATTTGACAAAGGACCAAAACCATTTTTAAAAGATATGATAAAATTTTGCTTTATGCAAATGAGCCTAAAACTCTACTTAGCCAAATATGCATGTAATGTTAGGATCCACTTATATTCCACATATTAGTGAAACTTGCCAATACAATTCAAATGTATTGACCCTTGTGGCTGTAACTTGTAATGTTGGAGGTTTGATTGATTTTAGTGAAGATTGATTGATTAAGATTACAAAGTCTACAACCAACATCTGCCTGTGGCACTTTGAAGATGAAGGACCCCATGCTTATAGTTATTCCGCTGCAATGTAATGTAATAGCCAAATGAGCTATGTAAGATGTGATAAACTTATGTTATTCCTGGTTATAAAGTTATATTATGACCTTTGTTTCTTGATATTACATCTTAACTGTGGATGCTAGCTATTGATCCAGGGACTAGCATTGTAAACACAGGGGACTCCACCTTATATTGTAAAGGTTGGGACACTCCCTCTACAATACTGATGGCCACTCTCCCCCCAATTCCCCAGTTCCTGCGCTGGTCGGAGATTCCAATTACTTGGGATAGGAAGGATCACCCAGACCTCATCCCTACGGAGAACCAATACGCCATGGTCATCAACCCCCTGATTGATGGCAATGAGTTCACCAAATGTATGGTGGATAGTGGAAGAAGCATCAACATCATGTACCTAGATACACTGTAGAAGATGAACTTGACGGAGGCAAACCTAAGGCGGACCAACACCATCTTCCACGACGTAGTTCCTGGTCGGTAGGCTCGGTCCCTTGGGTGCATCACACTTCAGGCCGCTTTTGGTGATGTTAATAATTACCGCCAAGAACGCATGACCTTTGAGGTGGTACCCTTCAAGAGAGTGTACCACGTCATATTCGGCAGCGACATATTCCACACCTTCATGGCCAAGCCATGCTTCGTCTACAACAAACTCAAGATACCCGGACCAAACAGTGTCATCACCGTATCCGGAAGCTTTACCAAAGCAAGGGACTGCGAGATTGGAGAAGCAGCCTACGCAGAATCTGTCCTCTACAACGAAGAATTCAAGGAGATCTAGAGCAAGGTCGATGCCTCGGAGATGCCCGCGTCGAAGAAACAGATTTCTGACTCCGCCCCAACATTCAAGGCCGCCATCGAGACCAAGCCGGTGGAACTTGTGGTAGGCGATGCCTCCAAGACCACCGCCATTGGGACGAACCTGGACCCTAGGAAAGCGCGCTTGTCGATTTCCTCCGTGAGAATAGGGACATCTTTGCCTGGCAACCTGCCAACATGAAAGGTGTACCTAGGGAACTTGCCGAGCACAGATTGAACATTGATCCAAAATGTAAACCAGTGAAACAACCTCTACGCCGCTTTGGAGATGAGAAGAAACGCGCCATAGGCAAAGAGATAGCTAGGTTACTTAAGGCTAGTTTTATCCGAGAACTCCTTCACACCCAATGGGTGGCCAATCCTGTACTTGTCCCCAAAAAGGGAACCAAAGAATTAAGAATGTGCGTTGATTACACCGGCTTGAGAAGGCATGTCCCAAAGATCCGTTTGCTTTGCCTCGCATTGACCAAATCATTGACTCGATGGCTGGCTCATAGATTTTGTGTTTTATCGATGCATACTCAGGATACCACCAGATCAAGATGAGGAAGTCGGACCAATTGGCCACTTCGTTCACTACACCCTATGACACATTTTGCTATGTCATGATGCCCTTTGGGCTGAAAAACGCAGGTGCCACGTACCAGCAGACAATGCAACATTGCCTACACGATCAAATTGGCCGGAACGTTCACGCCTATGTGGATGATATAGCGGTGATGTCTAAAAAATCCAATGACTTAATATCCGACTTAAAAGAAACCTGATAATCTCCGGAAATACAACATGATGCTTAACCCTAAGAAGTGCGTCTTCAGGGTACCAGCCGACAAATTGTTGGGATTCATCGTTTCCCAGCATGGAATCGAGATCAACCCGGAGAAAATCAAGGCCATCTTAAACATAAACCGTCTGACATGCCTAAAGGACATACAATGACTAACATGTTGTGTTGCAGCAGTTAGTCGGTTCGTCAACCGACTTGGCGAGAAGGCTCTGCCACTGTACAAGTTGCTGAAGAAGGCAGACAAATTCACGTGGACGGACGAGGCAGATGCAACATTGAAGTAGCTCAAGGAGATTCTTTCCTCAGCGCCTATCCTTGAAGCACCCGAACCTAGAGAACCCATGTTAATTTACATGGCGACCACCAACCGGGTAATCAGCATCGTCGTCGTGGTAGAGAGGAAGGAACCAGGGCATGAGTACGGAGTTCAACGACCAGTTTATTATGTAAGCGAGGTCTTGACGGAGTCCAAGCAGCGTTACCCGCACTACCAAAAGATAGCTTATGGAGTATTCCTCGCTTCTCGGAAGGTGAGACACTATTTCCAGGAGCACCCTATCACAGTGGTGAGCAAGACTCCACTGTCCGACATTATCAACAACAACAACTCTACAGGAAGGGTCATGAAATGGGGCATTGAACTTGCCGCCTTCGAGATCACCTGTAAGAGACGCGACGCTATCAAGTCACAAGCCTTGGTGGATTTCATCGCATATTGGACGGAGATGCCAGATGCTGCCCCAATGCCGGAGCCAGAATACTTGGTGATGCACTTTGACGGATCAAAGCTACTCAACGGCTCAGGGGATGGTGTACTGCTACAGTCACCAACTGGGGACAAGCTACACTATGTTCTGCAGATCCACTTCGAGGCTACGAACAACATAGCGGAGTATGAAGCACTCATTCACGGATTACGCGTAGCCAGGGATATAGGCATCAAGCTCATAGTTTGTTGTGGAGATTCCAACTTGGTTTCCCAGCAGGTGGCTGGCACCTGGAACGTGCGGAACCCTATGATGGCGGCATATCGAGACGAAGTGGACGAGATAGCCAAGAGCTTCTTGGGCTACGAGGTCAAGTATGTACCTAGCGAGCAATACGAGGCAGTTGATCTGCTGTCTAAGCTTGGATCAGGGTGCAAATGAATTCCGCCTGGAGTTTTCCTGTTGCATCTATGGACACCATCCGTGAAGGGAGCGGACATCGACAACCCGGACAAAGTTGACTCTTTCGTCCACATGGTGACAAAGGTCCTTCCGGCTTAGACAAAACCGTTCATGGAGTATCTCGAACACGGAACTTTGCCCGACGACGAGGTCGAAAGACGACAAATAGTACGTCGAGCAAAGGGCTATACCATAATCAATGGACAGCTCTACAAAAGAAGCACTACTGGTGTATATCTTAAATGCGTTTCCCAGCAAGAAGGTATTGAAATCCTACGCGAAATCCATCTCGGAGATTGCGGGCATCACACCGCTCCCAGATCGTTGGTCGCTAAAGCTTTCCGGCAAGGATTCTACTGGCTGACCGTGAAGGCGGACGCCGACAAGCTGGTTGAGACATGCATGGTATGCCAGTACTATGCCCGAAAACCGCATGTTCCTGTTGAAGAATTGCGAACAATACCAATAACTTGACCGTTTGCAGTCTGGGGGCTGGACATGGTTGGTCCGTTGCAGACGGCACCATGTGGGTTTACGCATCTGCTAGTAGCAGTTGACAAATTCACCAAATGGATATAAGCTAAACCCATTAGAAAGCTCGATGGGGCAACTGCCCTTAGGTTTGTCCAGGATCTAGTGGTGAGATTTGGTCTCCCACATAGCATTATCACCAACAATGGCAGCAACTTGTCACTCGGAGAAGTGGAGGCTTATTGTTGGGAGAAGGGCATCCGACTTGACCTCGCATCTGTGGCACATCCACAGTCCAATGGTCAGGTTGAGCGAGCCAATGGATTAATTCTGTAGGGAATCAAGCCACGTCTTGAGGCACCGCTACATAGAGCAGCTGGAGCCTGGGCGGAAGAATTTCCATCTGTGCTGTGGAGTTTACGAACTACACCCAACAGATCCACCGGCTACACCCCTTACTTCATGGTATATGGAGCAGAAGCCATCCTACCTTCCAACATCCTTCACGATTCACCAAGAGTTGCCGCCTATGACGAAGATGACGTTGAAGAATCCAGACACCTAGATGTGGACCTTCTCGAGGAGGAGCGTGTTTTGGCATTCCAAAGATCCGCCATCTACCAGCAGAAGCTACGCAGCTACCATAGTCGCCGCGTTCGGCATCGCTCGTTTAAAGAGGGGGATCTGGTGCTCCGACTTAAGCAGAAGAAGTCACACAAATTATCCCCGCCATGGTAAGGACCATTCATCATAAGCAAAGCGCTGCTCAATGGGTCTTACTACCTCGTTGACAACCGCGAACTGAAGGATAGACCCAACAAGGATCATAAGCGTAAGCGACGTGACCCGGATGATGACTACCCGGAGCTTGATCGGCCATGGAACATAGCAGAACTACGTCCTTTCTACACTTAGCATTTTTTATCTATTGTGTACCTCTTATATGATCAATGAAATAAAGCTCTCTAGTTCACTCATACTTTCTGAGTCTTTTACCTCCTTTAGTGTTCATTTTTGGATCGTATAAAACTTTTATGCACAAGCTTTGCGATTGCACTTGTGAAAATTCCGCCTACGGGCGTTAGCTTAAGTTTTCTGGTCTACACGTTCTTTGTTGTTTTTATGTGGATTCTGGAGTAGTGACTTTTGGCACTTATTGTTGGCGATTTTGTGCTTATGTTATTGACGGTGCCATTAGGCATCATCACCTGAGCGCATAGTTTCGACAACGAGTCTTCCGATTTGTGGCATCCCGCAAAAACCACTACTAGAAAATCGCGTTGTTTTTGTGCATTGCATCATCATGACCGTATGCTCATGTCATCATGCCGCATCGCATTTGAGCATCGTCATCATCTTGCATTTGCTTGCATAAAATTATTTTGGAAAAACCTATTTTTGTTTTCTAAAACGCCCCGTCTTGTTTTCAAAATTCAAAACCCGGGTCTCCGGATTATTTTGTTTTGTCTGCTATCGGTTTGCAAAAGTCCCGTTTGTAAGTAATAAAAATATTTAATTATTTTAGTGGGGCAGTCGAACGGGCCGATTCGACCCGAATGACCACCCCCAGAATAAAAATCGGTCCACCCATAATCCTAAAGCTACCCAACTTAATCTACCCACCCAACCAGCCACATCACCCCCACCTATCCCAGACTGCCACATCACCCTTGGCCATCCCCCCCTCCAATCAAAAGCTGCCACCTCACCAGCCCCTCTTCCCTCCCTCTCTCTCTCTCCCTGGGACCCACCCTGGCCACTCACACCGACCCACACTCCCACCTCTTCCCCTGTCCCACGGGACCCGCTCCCCAGACCCCCACCAGCCTTTCCTCACCTCGCGCCTGGGTCCCACCACCTGCCCCTGTTCCCCCCGCGGCCCACCTCCCTTTCTCTCTCCCCCCCGACGCGCTCCTCTCCTCCCCCACCGCGTCTCCTTCCTCCTCTCCCCTCTGCCGGCTCGCCCCGCCGCCCAACCTCCTCCGGCGCCGCCCGCTCACCCGGCTTCTCCTCCCGCGCGCCCGCCCTTCTCCCTCCTCCACCGACCCACCCCGGGCCCCCACCGCTCCGGCCCCGCTCCTGGCCCTCCTCCTCTGCCCCGCCATCCGCCGCCCGCCACCCTCTTCTCCACCGCCGGCCGCCTCGCCCCTCTCCGGCAGCCGCCTCCGCCCGCCACCCTCCAGCGCCGCCCCACGCTGGCTTCCCCTTCTCTCCTCCTCCCTCTCCCTCCGCGACAACCTTGCCACCCGAGCCGGCCCCGCGCCCCGTCGCCCCGCCAGGCTCGCCGGAGCCGCCCTTCCTCCTCCGAGCTCGCGGCCGCCCGCGTCCCGCCGGCCCCCTCCGGCTTCCTCCGCGCCCTGCCTCCTCCGTTTCGCCCCGACCCCGAGCCCGCGCCGCCGGCCGGCCTTCTCCTCCTCGAGCTCGGCTGCGCCCGACGCCGCCCCCGGCCACCACCCAGCGTCCTCCTCCGCGCGGTGCTGCGCCGGCCGGCCGCGCCCCCGCCCGCCTCCGTCGACCCGCGTCCCCGCCAGAGCTCGCCCCGCCGGCCGCTGTCCTCGTCCGTTGAGCCGCCTCGTCCCCGTCGCCTCCCGTCGGCCCCGCTCGCCTCCTCCCGCCGCCGACGCCAGCGCCTCGGCCCCTGCAGAACCCTCGACCGCGCCTTCCTCCGCTGCTCCCTTCCGCCAAGCACGGCGCCTCGCCGCCCTTCCTCAAGACCACGTGCGGTGCGTGGATGTCTCCACACATAAGATGAACAGGAAGACTACTGTCAAGGATACCAGTTGGAACCCGCAAGAATTGAACGTGAGGATTCCCTTACGTGGGGTGTCAAGTCCTCCTTCACGGAAACCACAAGATCTCCGTCCAGAATCCGACGATAATATTTGGTTTCCGACCGCCCACTTGTGTCCCGTAGGACCCCAAGTACTTGATACCTGTTCCTTGATTTATCGCGCTATCCACATACGGGGAATTATGGGACCCCCCTTAGCCAGAGCTTGATTCCGTCTTATTTCTTGGGGCCACAAACTAGTTTGAGGATTTATTTACTATCCTGTACTTATGCCATGCTACTGCTTTATTTACGATTGTGCGAGGAGCACACTGTACTGTTTAGGAATTGTGACCCGTTTACGCGGTATCGACAAGCCCAGTTTTGGGTTCCCAGTCGTTTACAGCCGGCCCCACAAACCTCGGGTCCGTCTCGAAGTCAGCTAACTTCGTTGCGGGTGTACTCCAAGGGGTGGCCCCCTGAAATATTTCTGAATCTTGTGATTGCTCTGTCGTGAAAGCCTCGTTGGGTTTTGTTTTGGTTTTTCCGAGGTTGATCGTGTGTGTGTTGCTATTTGTGCACCCCGGCCGGGTTAAAACTTTCTGAAAGCCGTGTCCGCGGTTATGGACGACTTGGAGCACAGTATCTCGATCATATACAACTATAACTAAAGTAGTGCTATAAATTTGACTTTATAATGACTAGTAATCAACTCCACTATAATGGAATGGCTAAATAAAACTGCCCACTATTGCTTGTTTGGGTTGTTGTTGGCGACCATTGTACCTGACTAGTAAGTATTGCAACTACAACGGAATGGCTAAATAAAAGTACCAACAACTGCTGGATTTTGGGGTTATCTCATGCTATTTGTATCTGATTAGTAAGTGTTGCAACTATAACAGAATGGTTAACTAAAAGTGCCTACTGATTATTTTATCAGGATGATTACCTCTACCTGACTAGTAATTGCTGCAACGATAACCGAATAAATAAAACTGCCAACTGTGTGAGTTCCTCGGTTGACTTCCTCGTTTGGTCTCGAGGGGGAAACACTAGGATGGGTTTGTTTGGTGGTAGTATCAGGTTGGTTCCGGATAGGTTTTTATTATCCCTCTCTGATAACCGACCGTTGTATCGAGTCTCTATAGGTTGTTTAGTGCATGCCGCCGCTGCTGCTTCAGTCCACCATACCTATGTAGGCGAGGACCGCCGAATTCTAGTCTCGCCGTGTACTGGCCTCAGTACTGACGCTCCTCTTTTTCCTTTGCCTTTGTCGGCACCCCTTTTGTTTAAGCAGGTTTTGAGATCGACGTCGTTAGCAGGGTTACCCTTTCGGCTTGGCCTGGGCAGGGTTATGGACGCCATTGGTTATTCTTCAGGGCTCTTAGCTCAATTTGCATCTTGTCCGTAGTTGGACGCTCTATCGTTTTCAAGGTGATTTGGATCTTTGTATTGTATATCTGTATTCTTGACTCATTGAGTCGCTGTTGTATATATATCTGTTCTGTGGGTCCCATCGAGGACTGTTGTGTAATGTTATTACTTCGTTTTCCACCCGCACGAAAGTGCCTGGTGGGCACCTTTGAATCGTTTCTATGCGGGTTTGGCGGGTTTCGCTAAAACTTGCATAGGGTCGATTCTGAGGGTGTTACAGAGTGGTATCAGAGCTCAGCAGTTGCGATACCCCACAAGTCCAGCCTGTAGGATAACCTAGCTAACGGCCGAAGTAGAGTGTCAAAACTATTTTTGCAAAATCGGTTGGATAGTTCTGATTAGGTCTGATTTTACTCCTTACCCTCTGCTGTTCTCCTCTTATCTCGACGTGTTTTGAATCTACTCGCTTATCTTTCTTCGAGTCCAGGATTTCTCGTGGTTGGGTTTCCGTCGTACCTTCAGGGTTTCGCTTTCTCCCTTTTGCAACGGAGGTGCTACGATCATCAAATCTGCAACTTGTCTGTTGTACCCTTCATCCAATCTTTTGTTCTTGAGCTCTTTATCTATATGTGTTCCTTGCTGGATATCCGTGTCGTTGAAAAACATATGAGAAGGACGAGCATTGGTGAAGTTGGAGTATACCTTGAGAATGTGTTGTTCATGCCAATGGAACCATTGCGGAACCTAATCATTGTGTCTTTCATACGATTTCTGTTGTATCTTCCGGTGTTTTCCGATGTGATGACCTCGTCTACATCAGATCCAACGCAGAGCTGGCATCATCCCTTTGTTCTGAATACCGCTTGTGAAGGTCTTCATTCTAAAATATCGAGAGTTGAGTTGCCTGGTTTTCCTATTCATGTATAGAGTTGATAGTTTGGGTACGGGATGGATTGATCACCCTACCCGACTCTTACTGTTCGCTCTGTACATCGAACTGGTGGATCAATGTAACTTTTCCTCTTCTAATGGAAGTTAGAGGTGGCCCTATCGTTTGATACCCTACCTTCGTCCTTTGTTTCTCCGGAGTTTCTCTCGACGATCAGGAACAACGACCCTTTGTTGGTGGTGTCGCCGATTTCAAGATGGAGGATGAACCCTTGTTAGTGGTGTCGTGAGGATCTACCCGAAGCGAGAAGATGCAGATCGCCGACCTTCCTTCCGGTACCATGAGGCGGATCTCGAGGGCGAGATCCATTGTTAGTGGTGTCGAATTGTGGCATCCCGCAAAAACCACTACTAGAAAATCACGTTGTTTTTGTGCATTGCATCATCATGACCGCATGCTCATGTCATCATGCCGCATCGCATTTGAGCATCGTCATCATCTTGCATTTGCTTGCATAAAATTATTTCGGAAAAACCTATTTTTGTTTTCTAAAACGCCCCGTCTTGTTTTCAAAATTCAAAACCCGGGTCTCCGGATTATTTTGTTTTGTCTGCTCTCGGTTTGCAAAAGTCCCGTTTGTAAGTAATAAAAATATTTAATTATTTTAGTGGGGCATTCGAACGGGCCGATTCGACCCGAACGACCACCCCCAGAATAAAAATCGGTCCACCCATAATCCTAAAGCTACCCAACTTAATCTACCCACCCAACCAGCCACATCACCCCCACCTATCCCAAACTGCCACGTCACTCTTGGCCATCCCCCCTCCAATCAAAAGCTGCCACCTCACCAGCCCCTCTTCCCTCCCTCTCTCTCTCTCCCTGGGACCCACCCTGGCCACTCACACCGACCCACACTCCCACTTCTTCCCCTGTCCCGCGGGACCCGCTCCCCAGACCCCCACCAGCCTTTCCTCACCTCGCGCCTGGGTCCCACCACCTGCCCCTGTTCCCCCCCCCGCGGCCCACCTCCCTTTCTCTCTCCCCCCCGACGCGCTCCTCTCCTCCCCCACCGCGTCTCCTTCCTCCTCTCCCCTCTGCCGGCTCGCCCCGCCGCCCAACCTCCTCCGGCGCCGCCCGCTCACCCGGCTTCTCCTCCCGCGCGCCCGCCCGTCTCCCTCCTCCACCGACCCACCCCGGGCCCCCACCGCTCCGGCCCCGCTCCTGGCCCTCCTCCTCTACCCCTCCATCCGCCGCCCGCCACCCTCTTCTCCACCGCCGGCCGCCTCGCCCCTCTCCGGCAGCCGCCTCCGCCCGCCACCCTCCAGCGCCGCCCCACGCCGGCTTCCCCTTCTCTCCTCCTCCCTCTCCCTCCGCGGCCGCCTTGCCACCCGAGCCGGCCCCGCGCCCCGTCGCCCCGCCAGGCTCGCCGGAGCCGCCCTTCCTCCTCCGAGCTCGCGGCCGCCCGCGTCCCGCCGGCCCCCTCCGGCTTCCTCCGCGCCCTGCCTCCTCCGTTTTGCCCCGACCCCGAGCTCGCGCCGCCGGCCGGCCTTCTCCTCCTCGAGCTCGGCTGCGCCCGACGCCGCCCCCGGCCACCACCCAGCGTCTTCCTCCGCGCGGTGCTGCGCCGGCCGGCCGCGCCCCCGCCCGCCTCCGTCGACCCGCGTCCCCGCCAGAGCTCGCCCCGCCGGCCGCTGTCCTCGTCCGCTGAGCCGCCTCGTCCCCGTCGCCTCCCGTCGGCCCCGCTCGCCTCCTCCCGCCACCGACGCCAGCGCCTTGGCCCCTGCAGAACCCTCGACCGCGCCTTCCTCCGCTGCTCCCTTCCGCCAAGCACGGCGCCTCGCCGCCCTTCGTCAAGACCGCGTGCGGTGCGTGGATGTCTCCACACATAAGATGAACAGGAAGACTACTGTCAAGGATACCAGTTGGAACCCGCAAGAATTGAACGTGAGGATTCCCTTACGTGGGGTGTCAAGTCCTCCTTCACAGAAACCACAAGATCTCCGTCCAGAATCCGACGAACCATCGGCAGTGGATTCGAGACTGTCGCCAACGCCATGACCTTCGGCAAGGACCCGACAAGATCGTCTACACAGACGTAAAGTTCCCCACCCCGAAGACCGAACCCGGCACGCATAGTTCTCCCTCTCGGATTCGAGGACGCCAAGACCTCGATGCGACAAGTACTTCATCCCGGACGCCATGACCTCCTTCAAGGATCCGATGGCCGAGACCCTGAAGACCGATCTAGAGCGCCAAGGCCTTCGCATGGAGTCGGCAAGATCATCCGAAATGCCAAGATCTACTCCGTTGTCCGAGAACGTTCCCGCCGAGACCGACCCGTCGAACCCTGAGCCCCTGTCGAACCTCGAACCCCCGGAACCCCAAGTTCGTCGAGACCCTAATGTGTGAACCCCTTCCCGAAACCCTATTTTATAATATAATACAACTTGTCGCATCTTAATTGTTCATGCATGCATATTGTCATGTGGTTTGGGGGCCATATGCCGATTCACCATATAATTAAATATGGGGCCCATATGCGGGCAAATCTAGTCTCATATTGGCCTCATTTAAATTTGTGTAGCGAACCGGTGATATATTATGCCTTGTTAAACAACATTTAATTTGCGGGGTAGCTAAATAACTTGAACTGTTTAATTAATTGTCGGGACCCCCGGTTCCGCTTAATATGGCCTAATTGCATCGCATCTTTGCCATGTCCTACATCATACATGCATCATGCCGATCTTCTGCCGTTGTATTAAATATTGCATCCGGTGTTTCTTCTAGTGTTTTGCTTCTTCGCGGATTGGGCCGTTGAGTTGATGCGAGTGTCGACCCGATCTTCGGTTGAACCTTCGGCAATGTTTTCAGGCGAGCATCTCCCCCTTTTCTACCTATCTTACTTTTATAGTATTTATTTCCCTCCTGTTGATCTATTGCTATCTGTGTTGCGATGCTCTAGTTTCTGTACCCGTGATATCCCCTTGCAGCCATATATTGCCTTGGACACATCCTATTACTGTTGTTTGGTTGATAGTTGGACTTGCGCGTCGTAGTCGCTTGCTCAAGTGCTGTTGTGTGTCGCCATGTACCACAGTTGTTGGAGTATTGCCACATGTTTGATGTTGGAGAGGATCTCGGCTTTATTTATCGTTCCCTTTAATTCTTGTTTAACAACTAAAATTGAAGTAAGTAAGCAGAGGCATCGGTGGGTGATAGATAATATTTGGTTTCCGACCGCCCACTTGTGTCCCGTAGGACCCCAAGTACTTGATACCTGTTCCTTGATTTATCGCGCTATCCACATACGGGGAATTATGGGACCCCCCTTAGCCAGAGCTTGATTCCGTCTTATTTCTTGGGGCCACAAACTAGTTTGAGGATTTATTTACTATCCTGTACTTATGCCATGCTACTGCTTTATTTACGATTGTGCGAGGAGCACACTGTACTGTTTAGGAATTGTGACCCGTTTACGCGGTATCGACAAGCCCAGTTTTGGGTTCCCAGCCGTTTACAGCCGGCCCCACAAACCTCGGGTCCGTCTCGAAGTCAGCTAACTTCGTTGCGGGTGTACTCCAAGGGGTGGCCCCCTGAAATATTTCTGAATCTTGTGATTGCTCTGTCGTGAAAGCCTCGTTGGGTTTTGTTTAGTTTTTTCCGAGGTTGATCGTGTGTGTGTTGCTATTTGTGCACCCCGGCCGGGTTAAAACTTTCTGAAAGTCGTGTCCGCGGTTATGGATGACTTGGAGCATAGTATCTCGATCATAGACAACTATAACTAAAGTAGTGCTATAAATTTGACTTTATAATGACTAGTAATCAGCTCCACTATAATGGAATGGCTAAATAAAACTGCCCACTATTGCTTGTTTGGGTTGTCGTTGGCGACCATTGTACCTGACTAGTAAGTATTGCAACTACAACGGAATGGCTAAATAAAAGTACCAACAACTGCTGGGTTTTGGGGTTATCTCATGCTATTTGTATCTGATTAGTAAGTGTTGCAACTATAACGGAATGGTTAACTAAAAGTGCCCACTGCTTATTTTATCAGGATGATTACCTCTACCTGACTAGTAATTGCTGCAACGATAACCGAATAAATAAAACTGCCAACTGTGTGAGTTCCTCGGTTGACTTCCTCGTTTGGTCTCGAGGGGGAAACACCAGGATGGGTTTGTTTGGTGGTAGTATCAGGTTGGTTCCGGATAGGTTTTATTATCCCTCTCTGATAACCGACCGTTGTATCGAGTCTCTATAGGTTGTTTAGTGCATGCCGCCGCTGCTGCTTCAGTCCACCATACCTATGTAGGCGAGGACCGCCGAATTCTAGTCTCGCCGTGTACTGGCCTCAGTACTGACGCTCCTCTTTTTCCTTTGCCTTTGTCGGCACCCCTTTTGTTTAAGCAGGTTTTGAGATCGACGTCATTAGCAGGGTTACCCTTCCGGCTTGGCCTGGGCAGGGTTATGGACGCCATTGGTTATTCTTCAGGGCTCTTAGCTCAATTTGCATCTTGTCCGTAGTTGGACGCTCTATCGTTTTCAAGGTGATTTGGATCTTTGTATTGTATATCTGTATTCTTGACTCATTGAGTCGCTGTTGTATATATATCTGTTCTGTGGGTCCCATCGAGGACTGTTGTGTAATGTTATTACTTCGTTTTCCACCCGCACGAAAGTGCCTGGTGGGCACCTTTGAATCGTTTCTATGCGGGTTTGGCGGGTTTCGCTAAAACTTGCATAGGGTCGATTCTGAGGGTGTTACACGACTCACGAAAAGTCAAGCATAAAAACCAGAGTAATGGATAAGCCAACACTTGCTTAAAAATATATACATGCTGGAACCAGTTCTTGAGTAGCAGGAAATAACAACCATTGTTTTCTGCCTTAAGTTAACAAGTAGTTTTTTCTGCATACAAATTATAGAAGAAACAAATATTACATATTGTTTTTCATTCCTCTCGCGCAGGCGACTTGGATGAAGCATCCTCAGCAGCAGGAGAGTCACCCTCCTCGAAGTCGGCAGTGTTGAGGGACTCAGAGGAGCTTTGGTTGCCATCGTTAATGGTTTTCATGGGCACAAAGACGTTAGGGTCGACCAACTCGGCGACTCTGGTGTCAAAACCCGTGAGCGACGCCAAGATAGACTCGTGATCTATCTTCTGTCCTTCGTCGTCTATGTCGGGGATACCGGAGATCACCGTGTCGATGTCGGTGTCTTCGTAGTGCACCTTGACCATTGCCAGTTCCATCCTCGCTCCATCCCGTGAACATGAAGCTTTCCAGCTTTCAATATGCTCGGGGGCTCGGCGCAAGATCTCCGAGAACTTTGCCACGTAATCTACCGCTTTGATGTTGATCTGGAGGTGCTTGGCTATCTCCTTAGCTTGCGTGATGGCGGTGTTGATAAAGTTGCCGACAAGGACCATGCATTCCTTTGGCAAAGGAGGCGACTGGGTCAACCCAATAGGAGCTGCAAATTTCTGACAAAGGAGCGCATGAGTTCAATAACACAATAGTTCAGAGTATCTAGCTTACAGAAGTACAAGGCGAAGAATCACTTACTGAAGATGCTAATATCGGCCTGCTGGAGAGTTTCAGTCAGAGAATCCCGTTCTTGTCGGAGGATCCTGTACACTTCAAGATGGCGCTGATTTTGCTCATCGGCGGCTTTATTTTGCTCTTTTAGCATATCGATCTCCTCCTTCAAGCGGTTCATCTATTCGTTGGCGGACTCCTACAGGTCTTTCATGGAATCCTCGTGCATCTTCAGCATATCCTTCCTCTCCTGCTTGAGGATCTTGTTTTCGCTATCCAGCTGCTGAATATGCTTGGATTGCTCAACAATATCCTTAGCCTTGGAAATGGCTTCTGCAAGTCGGAGAAAGAACAAGTGCACAGTGAGTACTCGGAGAATGTTGGCACAAGACCAAGTCGGAATACGAAAAAGAAAGGAAAAAACAGACGCTTGCTCTTGGTGATTTGTTCCTTCAAGAAGGCAGTTTTACCCTTTTTGTCTTCCAACTCTGCGCACATCTTCTGGTACTTCTCGTTGGCCACGCCTCTCCGAGCATTCTCATTCTATGGAAAGGAAAATTTTAATGTTGTTTATTCTACTTGGACCATCTAGCCGGATAAATATCCACCTAGAGGCTTGGGGGCTACAGTGAGTGTTTTTTAACTTAGCAATGTGCTTAGTCTTTCTTTAAGCATCTAGTCAGAACTAATTCAGTTTTCAACTAGAACCTTGGGGGCTACAGTATAAAGTTTTTCAACTCAGTCATATTCTTAGTCTTTCTTTAAGCATCTAGTTGGAACTAATTCAGTTCCAACTAGAAGCTTGGGGGCTACCGTATTAAAATTTACAAACACTGCGTATGCTACTCTTAAAGCATCTAGTCGGAATAATTCGTTCAAACTATATTCTTGGGGGATACATTGAGAAGTTTTCTACCTTAGTCACTCTTAGAGAATTTAGATGCAAAGACTTATGATTTTCCGTCTAAATCCTCGGGGGCTATAGTGGGATACTCATATTAAATGCAAAAGGCAAATAAAACTTACAAGTGCGATGATCTTGAGGTTTGTAGCACTCTCAGCCAGCAACTTGCCGAAGGATAAAATGTTTCCCTGCAAGATTTCTGCTTGCCGAAGAAGCTCCTCAAGACCGCATGTTGGAGATGTCGGTGTCGCACCAGGAACCAAAGCGGAGCTACCCGGCGTAAGTACCGAGTAGACTATCTTCGGGAACTCTATGATTTTCTTGGGTGCGGAGGCGCCACCTTCGGCAGACGTACCACTCTCCACCACCGCCTTACCGCTACCGATGGCATCCTTAGTCGGAGCTTCAGCCATTTGGGTTGCGGAACTTTCTTGCGTTGCCTGTTCGCCAAAAACGGCAAGCTCCATGGAGGCACCTGAGTCCACTTCCATGGCGGAAGGGCCAGCTGCACCTTTGGCCTGTGAGCTTGTCGGGGGAGGCGTAGGCTGGACGCTGGGAGTGATAGGGGCGATGGCAGGAGATGCGTGGGGAGAAACGTCACGATGCAACATATCCTTAATGTTTCTAGAAGCCCCAAAGTTTTGGAGGTCTTCTTCAAACTGGTAGTGGCCTTCTTCCTGAAACGTGCAAAAAGTATAAGTACAGAAATAAGACAAGCAGTGGACAATGTCGGAGATAAAGAAGCTTACACAAGAGAGGATGCTTTGGCAAAGGGGATCCCGGTAACCTTTCTTTTCTCCGCCTCCAGGGCGGCAGTAGTCTTCTTGGAGGCTCCACCCTCCGTCTTCTTCTTCTTCTTGCCTCCGTCGGCAGCGTCAGAGGTGGAGCTCTTCTGCTTTCGCACCAACGGGACATCGTCGTCGGACACGACAGTGACTTCCTTCATCTTTGGATCATAGATTTGGATAGCCATGCTATCCTCCTATAGATTTCTAAGTTGTTAAGTGAAAACCCAAAGTGTTAGATGAGATGGTAATGGCTAGACCAAAGAACTGGAGTATATGTCATACACGGAAAATAAACAGGTACCTTTGGGCACTTGCCCTCCTCGAACATATCGTAGGTGATGGTGAAGCCATGCTTCCTATCCTTCACCTTGACGATGTCCTTGAGGCGGAGCTTGACGGAGTCGCTGGAGAAGTTGTCCTCGGAGATGCGGAGGCTATCCTTCCTCTCCTTGGTATACTCATGCATCAACTTTGAGCGGTGCTGCAGAGGCTGGATCCGCCTAACGAACCAACACATGGCTAGGTCCAATCCGGTCAGACCTGTCTCTACGAACCACTCTATCCTCCTTATAGCGCAGGAAGCATCGATGTCGAAAGGAAGGGAGGCCTGGGATCTCCATGTTGAGTCTTCGGCGGCGGCTCCATCGACGAAGTCCGGATACGTTGCTTCTCGGCCATCCAGAGGGATATCTGGGGCTGTAGAAGTATGTCCGTTGCCAGTTCTTACAGGACTCATGGTCGACGATGTCGGGGAACCGCCGACCAGGTTGGATCTTAAACTTAACAGTGCCACAATTCCTGAGGTCGTCCTTGCCGGCTCCGGCTTCCCACTTGACGATGAAAAAGTAAATAAAGAGATGCTATTGGGGGAGAGGTTCTGAGGCTGTACTCGGTAATGGTTGAGGACAGCTAGGAAGAAATTGGAGATGGGCAGGGAGACGCTGCGTACTAGTTAGGCTTTGAGGTACACCTTCTCTCCGGCTTGGGGAGAAGGGGTGACCTCGCCGGCCGGCACCGCTCGCCAGACGAGCCCCTCCGTCGCAGGGAGGTAGCCCTCGATGATCAGCTCCTTGATGTCACGGTCCGTGATATCCGAACCGCGCCAGTCCCCCTTGTGGGAGTCGTATTCCTCCTCTAGCAGCTCCAGCGCCGCTGGATTTTGGTCGCCGCCGGTGGATTCGACCATCGCGGATTTGGGGATCACTAGGCCCTCTAGGGGCACGAGGACAGTGCTCGCCGGCTTCGCTGCAACATCGCCTGACGCTGCCATGGAGGGGTCGGAGCTGCTGCTGGCCATTGGGGAGGTTAAGGTGGTGGCTGAGGAAGGTTGAAGGGCTAGGGTTTTTTGCTATGGCGTGGAGAGCTCGAGGAGGCACTCGCTAGAGGAAGAAGATGACGAAGGAGGAGAATGAGGTGAAAAGTAAAATTTCCACCGCTGTTACAATTTATAACCTCCGGCATCAAGATTCGTGCAAGATGATCGAATGGTTGACGCGTGGACGACGTGTGAGGAAGTGTGCGCGGAAATTTCACCATGTTCCCAACCGTCACCGCCAACGGTTCATATCGCTCACGCGGGAAAAACGGACATGATTGCGTTCTCTGCATATGTGAGTTACGAGGCGTTGCTGACCTACGTCTACGTCGCCATAGCTGTCACTGACAAATGAACCATCACATCGGAAGATTCCGGCATGGACGGATCCAGTCCGGCTACGGAAGAGTACGATAGAAGATTCAACAATTCTCTGACATACAAGTTGAAGGCGGAGAAAACCTTGCAGGGTTCTTTGGGAGGACTACAAGAGATTGCTTGATGATTTGCCGACACCCATCTAGACGGAGCATTCAACATGAAGAGGCAAGACGGCGCAAGATGTTAGAGTTCTCCGAGGGCTACTATTGGGGATATGCTATATGGGTATCCTCATAGCATGTCTCCTATCCGGATAACCCGGGTGGCCCATAGTTGGTAGCATGGCCCTTGGCCTGCTGGGTGGCCCAGTTATATGGATCCAGAAGGGAGGCCCATGCCGGATAAAGGAAGGCTACAGAGGAGTCATCGACGTACCCAGAGCCTTGGAGTGCAAGACACGCTAGACTAGTAATAAGCAGTGTAGGACTCTGTAACCTGTCCGGCTAGGACTTTTCTCTATAACCCTAGGACCTGTTGACTATATAAGTCGGTCCTATGGGAGCCTTTAGGGCACCAATCAACTCATACTTCGCACAGCGAACCAATCCATGTAACTCGGCGTATTGCCCTTATAGTGATTTATAGCAGGAGTAGGATTCTGCCACCGTCGTGGGATCTGAACCCGGGTAAGCTGTGTTACCTCGTACCCGTCAACCGTCCTCCTTCCCCCACATATCTAAACACGCACTACTCGTCAGCAACGACGCCAGAAAATAGCTTGGTGGATGCAAGTGCACAGATCATTTGTAGCTAGTTTCGAAGTTCAGATGTCGATCCCACAGGGATCCCAAAGGTAACTGTTTATTGGTGAAGTCTCTGTCACGCCCGAAGTTGTCACAGGTCTTCGAGTGAATTGACTACAAGTGTTGAAAATGAGAATAGAATTTGGATTTAAACGGAAGTACTTAAATAAAACTAAAATGTAAATTTCAGAATAAAAAGCATAAAAGTAAAGAACGATTTGTTTGATATTTTATGCAGATGACAAAGTAGGCGTGGGGAGTTTCAGTTCATGTTGATAGTGAATGTGCTGGGTGGATGAGTGATAAGTGTAAAAATTATAATCTTATAGTATGTGTGTAGGCAAGCAACCCATAATTCTTCAGAACTCCTCTTGGTAGATTTCATCCCAACTTTAATAATCCTACTAGCCTGTTTACCACAACCATGGTCAGTCACTTGATGATTCAGATTTTTCAGGTTGCTTAGCAATTAAGCTCCTTGGATTGGAGTAATGCAATAAGCTCGGTGGCTCCTCGTTATCCTCGAGTCAAACTAGTTTCCCATTGATATCCCCGTGTCACTCGGGGGTCGCCGGTCTGCTAGCAAACAAGATTCTATCTATGTAGAACAAAGCATCATGTTGTCTAGGCCCTTAATTGGATAACAGGCATTAAGCATCCCACAGATAGCCAAGCACACATAATATAGTAATTAATATCAACCACAAACTTGATGGAAAATATATAGGCACATCACATCTCACCAATCCCCTACATCTCCCATGCCCAAGGGAACTTACTCACACATGAGAGAAGAAAGCATCATCGACATAATTAAATAAAAGGAGTTCTTCTTGATATTACTGTGGAGATCCACACTAAGAAATAGAAATAAATCCAACACAATTCAAGATGGGAAGAACAATCTCAAGCCCTAGTCTTGCAAAGTGGGTCTCTCTCTCTCTCTCTCGCTCGCTCTCTCTCTCTCTCTCTCAAGTACAAGTGATGGCTATGGAGGTGTGGTGGCTAGGAGATCGAAGATCATGGAGCGAGATGAAGAACGTCTTCCCCTTCTTCTCCGGATCCCTTCTTTCTCCCTTCTGGATGGTATGGCGGCTCGTGTATTCTATATTCGACCTTGGCCTCTTCACGAAAGTTCTCCCTTTTAATAAGACGAAGGAGATGGCAACTATATGGCGGGAACTATTCGGCGGCAGCCCGTATAGTTGGTCGTTAAGCTTACAGTAAATTCCCCTCAATTGCTTCCAAAAAGGGACTTGCTCGTTTTCGTCTGAATATTGTGTTTTTGTTCTCTGTTGATGTTCAGAACCCGAAACACACATTAAAAACCAAGTTTTCTTTGCTACCGAAGTATTAGCGTTAGGTAAAGCTAGAAAACCATCAAATCCAAACGAAAACAATCGATAAAAACCATAAAAAATGTGTAGAATCTCACAGCTATCAGGTGGTCCAATGATCTATTTGTAATTTTTATTAATTTTAGGTCTCTTTTTGTAATCAGGTGGTCCAGTGAGCTATCAGGTGGTCCAATGATCGATAAAAATGATCTATTTGTAGAATCTCACAGCTATCAGTTAGGGCACGTGGAGTCGTATGTCCGGCGGATCTCCCGGGATGTAGTCCATTTTTTGAATTCATTTGTGTGATTTCAGGTTAGTCTCTTTTGATATACGATTGTCATTAATGGCGATGGTTGTTGCCATGATGCAATGGTCTTTTGTGGTCTTAGCTCGATGACTTTTCATCCGTCTGTTACAACAAACTCTACCACGATAAGCTTTGCCCGGTTCTAGTAAAGAAGGGGCAAGAATGACGATGCGTTGTAGTCGTCGCACTACTAGGAAAACCCTCATGTATGGCGCATGAGTATTGCCCTTTTGTGGCGCATATCAGATGCGCCACTCATACATCGCCACTAAACTAAACTTCTGTGGCGCATTTCGAAATCCGCCACAGAAGTCCTCAAATTTCTGTGGCGCATATTGCCAATATGCGCCACAGAACTCACTTTTAAAATTTAAAAAAAGGCGGGCTAGATCCCGCCCAAAATTTCAAATCGCAAACTTCTGTGGAGCATATTGCGATATGCGCCACATATTTTTTTTGAATTTCAAAAAAAGCCGCCTAGATCTAGTCGGAGTGGGAGGTGGGTGGAGGAGGAGGGTCACTCGAGTAGGAGGCCGCCGGTGTAGGAGGAGTAGGAGGCCGCCGGTGTAGGTGGAGTAGGAGGAGGGGTCGTCATCAGAGTATGAGAAGGAGGGGGAGTAGGAGGAGTAGGAGGAGGGGTCGCCGAAGTAGGAGGATGGGTCGCTGGAGTAGGAGAAGGAGAAGGAGAAGGAGGAGAAGGCCGTCGATGGAGGAGGGGTCGCCGAAGTAGGATGAGTAGTAGGAGGCGGTGGAGGAGGTGTCGCCGGAGGTGGTGGAGGCCATGGCCAGAGTGGAAGGAGGAGTTGGCCGGAGAGTGGAGAAGGAGGAAGAGGAGAAGGGGAGGAAGAGAAGAAGGGGAGGAGAGAAGTAAAGGGGAGAAGGATAAAAGAGAGGGAGAAGGCGTCGCGGGAATTCAAATTTCGAATCCCAAGACTTCCGTGGCGCATATGGGAGAAATTTTCTCCCCTTTTTTTTGCAGAAAAAACTTCTCCTGCCATAATTTTTTACTATTTTCGAATTTGGAGAATCTGTAAAATGAGTAGGAAATTTCAATGATCATTTTGATATATTAAACTTTTTTTCCAACATCTTATGCAAAAGTTATGGCCGTTTTATCATGCCATGACTTTTTTTTTGCAAAATACATCAAAATTCATGTTTTTCAATTTTCCATACAACTATACCCCAAAATATAACTACATCTCAAAGGATTTTTTTAACTTTTTATCTTTTTGTTTATTTTTTACAAAAGTTAAAATGCGATCGAGGGGATTTGTTTTTTCTACTCGAATTAATCACCACTTCTGTGGCGCATACGACCATATGCGCCACAAAATGTTGGTCAGAGTGTGGTCAACGAGATTTCGTGATAGAGCCCACTTGGGATTTTTGTGGCGCACATGGTCATATGCGCCACAGACGTTTTAACTCATGTGGCGCCACATAAAGCCCGGGTAGCCCAACCCTAGTGGCGGGTCCCGTCATACTTTTGTGACTCACCGTCCTTGTGCATGCGCCACAGAACAGTGAAGGGTTCGATGACGCATTTGGTGGTATGCGCCATTGGATTTTTTCTATGGCGCATTATCTATCTATAACTGTTTTCCTAGTAATGTCACTAGGTGGTCCAAAGACCTATTTGTATCTTTTACTTTTAGACCTCTTTATATTGTTATGGATGATTTTTAATAGATAGGTGGAATTTCGAAATGAAATGCTAGTATAGTCTATTTGCTAAAACAACCAACATATATTTAATATGTTATTACTTAGGTAGTTGGATTTAGTAGCTTATAGCTAAGTTGTAAACGAATGATCAGTAGTTGGAACCGAGGAATACTTGTTTTAGCATTCAAGTGAAGGGATTTAAATGCATAATGGCACCAGTCTGCGTCAGGGATGCTCTGAACCGGATATCCGGGTATCGTGTGTAGCATCTGGATATTCGGGCCACTCAAAAAGCACTGGCCTTCGAAAAAAGCAATTTGGTTCAGAAAGCCGGGTCCTCACCAAGTGGACTGGCAGCCTGGACCCAGCCACATAGGCCCATTTCCAGCCCAGAATTCACAGGCCCAGTTGATATATTATGTACTCCGTACTACATTTCGGCTCTTCGATGACTTTCTCTGTCTCTCTGGCAAAAATTCGGCTCTTCGACTTGGCTCGCGGAGCCGTTGGCGCTCTTCGCGAAGTCCCCATTCCCCCCAACCACGGCGAAAGGCGAACTCCGAGGTCGGCCGCGGGGTGCGGCCATGGCAACCCCATCGCCGGATCCCAACTACTCCAGCCCATCCGCCATCCCGGTCTCTCTCCAAGTCTCTATCGCCGCCGCACCTGGAGGTGAATTGCTCACGCCCTCCTCTTTCTTACCACGACCGCACAGGTGATCGAATCGGGTGCGGGTTCTGTGCCGCGCGTGTTCTGTTCGACGAAATGCGCCTGAATCTTTTCGAGCCTCGTCATGACGCGCTAAGTCCCGCGAGGTATTTTCTTGCTCTTACTTCGAGTTAGCATATCCTGTGGATATGGCGTCGGTGGTTTGAGGGTTACAAGATCGAAATGCTGTAGCACGAAAAGAAAGGCATTATAGTTGTTGCAGGCTCCAGGAGTTAAGTGAATTGAGGTCAAATAATGATGTTTGAGATATATTTTACATGACATGAGTAGCAGCAGTAGAGGGGATTATCTATTACACTAGTTATTTTCGTGGAGATTGGGGATCAACCGATCAAAACTGCCTAGGAATTCCGAGCTTCCGATTGTTAGTTCATTGCCGTAAGGAGAAATTTAGACCACAGCTCTGATAGGTAAAGGCATACGGCCTCGGGTTTATTTTCTGGGTCGAATATGTTCATCTGCTGGATTTTGCATTCTGAATAATATATGGTTGTGTGCATCAACTGATGAAGAGGCCGGGGGATATCCTCCATTTTGAAAAAAAAAAGATAAAGGCATAAATAATCAACTTAAAACTACTGGATTTAGTGTATTGTTACTTGGACAGACCAGGTAATGTGTCAGGTTATATCATTTTATTTTTCCTTGGATGTATTTTAAATGGAAACAATATCCCCTTATATCAGAAGTTTATTCATAGAACAGATTGTGCAAGATGAAGGTTTAACACTTAAAAATAATGTCCTAATCAGATCATCCGTCCAACTGGTGGAGTTTCTATTGCTGTAAACTTTTATTTGAACCTTTTGAGACGGAGGAAACTATTCTTTTTTTAACAGAAGAGGACACATCCTAATATTCTGTAACTCAGTTTATCTACTCATCTTTTTTGAATTAATTTATGCTGGATGAATTTCCAAGAAGCTCAATACTAATATTATCTAGGTCCGGCGGCGCGGCGACAGATCGATAAAATTTTACCTGACTGGCCTTACATAGTTTCTGAACATAATCATGCTTACCAAAGACAAAAGGCAGATCTAAATGTGCCTTTTTAATTTTTTCCACGTCCATTTAGCAGCTAAACAATATGGGTGATACTTATTATTCCTGATTGGAATCAAGCAAATATAGGCAGGTCAACTCAATCAATTTACTTCCACTTCATATGTTTAACATGCTGGATATGTGTGTGCCTTTACTGTGTATGTGATAGATCTTTTGATTACATTAGAAAGTGGACACCACGTGAACAAAACTCAAGAAGAGGTCCAGATTTCTTGATTGAGTGGTGTGTATGATATTTGAATCAAGACCAGTTGCCACTATGCAAAATCTGCAAATAGGTGTCTGGTTCCTGTATTTGAAGGATACCAGGTATGATCACACCTTTGTACACCTCAATTCATCAACTCCTTAAGTATATGCTATGAAATCATTCACATCTTTTATTACCAGTAGCCATGCCAGTATTCTACTAGCATATTCTTCTAACTGCATTCTTGTAACTAATAGAGATTTATGCTTTATGTTTTTTAGAACGATAATTGATAAAGAATATTTAGACAGTGATATTGGAAAAAATATATATATAGAGAGATGTGGCTAGCTTATGGGATGCAGTGGGGTGTCATCTGAGGGGGAAGGAATTGGGAGGGACATAAGAATCGAGGGAGGAGGTAGAAATACTTATTGTGAATTAACAAGATATAGTAATACTCCCTCCGTTTCAAAATATAAGATGTTTTAGCTTTGTGAAGATAATGTATCTAGACCCTTTTAGTATGAGGTTTGGAGCGAACCTACACACTAAAAGGGGTTTAAATTCATTAGCTTCACAAAGCTAAAACATCTTATATTTCAAAACGGAGGGAGTACAAATCATCCTAAGTACATTTTTCACCTATAAACAGAAATAGCTTGCCTACATTTGCAGTACTTCCTGAAATGAAATAAAGGATAAATTGGTTATGCAGTAACATGCAGAAAAAGCTGGAGTATTTGAACTTTTTGACATTCTGTGGGATCCACATCTGCTTTCCAAAATAAAACCGAGAAGAAAAGAAACATAAGGGAGCAACAGAACAAAAAAGAAATGGTGAACATATTCCTCTCTTTTTGGAAAAAAACGAGATTGCACGATAGCTCATTCCATAAGCAAAGATACTCACTGCCAGTTGCTATGCCAGCAACCATAACTTACTGGTACGTTGCTATCAAATCTACTAGTTTGGTCCTTTATCTTTGTTTGAAAATGACTAATTTATTTTTTGTAATTAGTTAGAGCATCAGAAGTAGAATAAATACCAGGCAGTATCTATTTAATACACTTTGACCACCTTACTATCCTAATGTTACTTGTAAATCTTGGACAGATGCAAAGCTCTTTAGGTCACTGACAACTGCGTGTAATGCGGAATTTAAGAGGGGAAACCCCATCCAATTTATTAAATAAATGTTTGGCAAAAATTCATTGCAGCATCCCTACAAAAGATCAAAGAACAGAACAGGCTCAGATTACTTGAAGGCCACCCCAAACATGCAAACCTGAACCCTCAACGACTTGCACCAAGTCACATCCATTAGGTTTCATAAAAGCAAACTTCAGCCAAAAGATTCTAGTCAAGACACAAAATAAAATGTTAGATATAGTTATTCATATCAGATAAAATATACCGACACAAACCATATTTGGTACAGTTTAAGTGCAGACACGATTTCCGAACAGAACTATGAACTTAACCTGTCATGCAGCCTGAGGCACCCCGTAAAGTTTTCAAGCTTACAAAAGTGAGACCTTATGAATGTTAAACTGAAGGGGCCATTTTATACTTGGTTTATGCAGGTCATGTCAGCAAGCCAGCATTACTAAATGGTGTATATTACTCCCTCCGTTTCAAAATATAAGATGTTTTAGGTTTGTGAAGAAGATGAATGTAGACTTGTTTTAGTATATAGGTTCACTCAACTTTGGGATGAATCTATACACTAAAAGAAGTCTAGATTCATTTTCTTCACAAACCTAAAACATCTTATATTTTGAAACGGAGGGAGTAATTTATAACAACAGTTGTGAAATCACTTGTATATACTATATAGAGCATTAGAGCAGTTTCACTTACAAAATAGGACTGAAAGAGGCGTTGACAACTACGTTATGTCTTCACAGAAAAATGGGAGTGTACTGGCTTTCAAACTTGATTCGCAAATCTGGTTCAGCAGTCTCTTTTATCCTTATTGCATTTAGCACCCATCATACGTATTATACATATTCCTTGCGCAGGGTAATCTCAGAATGGTACAGCTTTTAGTCCCAGAATATGTGGCCGTGGTTCACCTCTTCATCCCACCCGTAGGTTAACCTTATCCCTAATTATTCTGTCTTTGCCTCTTCCTTTTTGTTGTTTCTCTGGTAGCTACCGGTTGTTGTGGGCGTGTGCCCCTCACAACCACTAACTGGCTCGCTATGTGAACACATCCCGATCATCCTTGTAGTCAAATGAAAAAAATGTTGAAATCTATTACTCAGCCTTGCTTTTGCTACTAACTGCAGAACCTGCCTTTTTTGTGTCTGTATGAGATTGTTACTGCCAATAATGTGGATGACTTCTCTACATTGATTATAAACTGGTATGACCTGATCTCTCAATGCTGTTTGATTCCGTTTCATGTAGACCGAGAGTTCAGTAGCACCTTGTCAAATATCGTGGCCATCTTTTTCTTCACTATTTGAACTGGGAAAACAGTGTTGAAGATAATTGGTACTATTATATTTTCTGTCAATTATTCTGTTTCATGTGACTAATACATGATGATCACTAAGTTGCCGGTCTATTCCTGTATGTGTCTTGTTGTAGTTTCTTTGTCCCATCCCAAGTACCAACAACCGACCCCGACTCATTACGTACCACTCTGAAAAATCTGCTACTGTTAGCGGCTGATCACCAGGCGTAATGACATGCTTGGAGGCACATCACACATCCTTAACTTAACTCCCAGATGGTTATCTACAGTAACCGTCTCGCGCTCGATAGCCAACCATGCATTCGCTGTTACCCCCACAGGGGGGGTCCCTGTAGACATGGTGCACAGTGTCCTCTTGCTCCAAGCCATGACCCGTTTGGATTTGCAGAGCGCTGTGAAAGCTACGTATTTGTTCAGGCCCAGGTCCATGATTGAGAGCGTCGCCTTACCACCTTACAAACCCGTGACAGCGAGCGAATTACGCGGCGAGTGATTCAAAGACCATATACGTATGCGTCCTGGCCATCATACAAACCAGCCGGGCGCGCTGCCCCTCTGTTAGAAACATTATCCAGCCGTAGGAAGAACGGTACGACAGGAGGTTTGACACCCAGTGCTGTATCGACGCCAGTGTGTGAACCATACTATTGCCTATCTCAGGCGCCTTATCAGCAAAAAGCTGGTAACGCTGATCAAGGCAAGAACATCCCTGTGCAGTTTAATTTGGATGTGATGGATTGGATATCGGCCTGTCTTTTCTTTTGCTGCTCGTTAAAAATCTTGTGGATGGGGGATCAGTGTGCTGTCATGGCCAGATAACTGGCCTACTCACTGCTTGATATTTCCCCACCACTCACTGTGATCTTGCACTTGGTTCCCAACTGATTTTCTGTGACACTGTGCCGTGCAACGCGCAGGGCCCTCTCCGGTGGACAACCAACCGAGAGATGTAGACAGAGCACAGTCCTGCTACTCTGATAACTGCTGTATTCCCTGGAGTCAAGGGTCGCTGATCACTGTTTGACACCAGGACGCTGTGCTGGGTCAGTTTCTCTTCAGACTTTGTGTAGCTCGATCTTTTTTCGCACTCTAAACTGTTGCTGCCATGTTATTATTATTCCCCGTCGCTAATAAGTTGAAAACCTTGACCAGTTTTCTCCTTCAGATTTTCCTTTTTTAAGAAAGGAGTATATATTGTTGTCTGCCATGTTATTATTACTGCCTCATCAACTCATTTGGATCAGATGATCGGATAGTTGTGCCGAACTGCCCGACCGACCACCAAGAGCAAGAATCGGAGTCCAATACTTACCCTGTTTGTTGATGACCTGCAGCTCGTCAGAGATATTTAGCTGCTGCGATCTCGACGCAACACGGGGCCGGGGGAAACATCCGTCCATTCTTGAAGATCTCTACTACACGTAAGTGGGTCAACCCGGACGATCCTCTCCCCAATTTCCTCTTTTCTGCCAGTCCCATCCACATATATACATGATCGCCACCACATGTGCCATGCACGCCCATGACGTGCCACGATCCGCCGTAGCTCTGATCGGCTGTAAAAAGTCGGGAACGGAGGGGAGGATGGCATCATTGGCACAGACGCAGGCAGCTGTGCAGTGGGCGCGGCACCCAATTGGTGGTGGCTTGTTTGGGCGTGCGCGCTGTCTCGCTGCTGCATCTGTCCCCATTAGATGAGGAGGAGGGCCAGATCACGAGAGAGGGGGCGAGGAACAAGTCGCCCAGATTTTGGCCGCACGCAGCTGGGGCTGTATGGGCTCGCATGTGGGATCTCCTCCATCGCTCTCAAGGTTTCCCACCCTGTCTGCCCCCCTCCCTCGTCTCGTCTGGTTTCGTTTCGTTTCCCTTCCCATCGCAGACGCAGACGCAGACGCGGCGGAGGATTTGGGTAGATGAGATCAGGATGTTAGAGAATAGAAAGAGCTGTGAGTACTAGTACTGCGCGTTGAAGGGATATATACGGATGATCTAGCGCGAGCGGGGGGAGCTAGCCAACTTCATTGCGTTTGCCTCTTTTGGGAATTGGCGTGGATCGAGGATTCTGCCCTTTCTTCTGTACCCGTGCTTGGAAGTGGTACATTGCATGCATGCATGCGTGTCATGATGAACGTTTGGGATAAGCCTGATCTACAAATGCGGGGAACTTACAAGACGGGGGAGTTTTGGCTATATGAAATCTTGTTATGTACTCCCTCCGTTTCAAAATATAAGATGTTTTACGTTTGTAAAGAGAATATATCTAGACTTATTTTAGTACATAGGTTTACTCATCTTTGGAGTGAATCTAAACACTAAAACAAGTCTAGATACATTTGTTTCACAAAGCTAAAATATCTCATATTTTGAAACAGAGGGAGTACAACCGAAATACTACTCTGGGTCTCATTTTAGGTGCAAAAAATATACTTCTCTGGAATCCATAATAAGTGTCGCTGATTTAGTATAGAAAAAAACTTTTTTAGACTCATTCTAGATGCAAAGAGTTTCCTGCAAGGGCAAAAACAGTTTTTTTACGAAGATTTTTGGCTTTACACATTGGACAAGGGTAAAATCCGGATCTAATTTAGGAACCACCTTTTTAGGCTCTAGAATTTGAATATTTTAACCCATCTTAGAGGTTGTTTTGGTGTGTTGTCGGGTGAAGTAGGACGGTTTTGCCATGTGAAAGTGTTATCGTCTGCGTGTGTGGGTGGGGGGGGGGGGGGGGGGGGGGGGGGTCTTGTATAGGATGCGCTTTCATGTGAACATTTATTTCTTGCCAACTTGTCTTATTCCCTTTGCTTATCCTCTCTTGTCATGGCGGTGAAGTGGACGGGCATGGGGAAGGGTAGAGCAATTTGCTAGTGATGATGCCCTAGGGTGCATACTGTGATTGTGAGTGGGGAAGGATATGTGGCACATTGCTTGCCAGAACAAGGACACACCATCCTCAACTCTATAAGGATAACTTCGAGGCCTAATCATAGAGAAGGCATGCATGGGATGTTCTAGGATGCATGGAGGTGTTTGTGGTCGACGTTTGAAGTTTCATAGAAAAAATGGCAGATCAATATTAGATAGATTACCCATGAGTGCTCTAGAATGACCGTGGAGGATGGAACATGTTGTCTCGGTAATAGGTGTGTTGTTGCTAGCCTTGATTTAGGGAGGCCCGATAAGGCAGATTGACAATGCCAATTGTGCCCAACGATGGTATTGTACGAACGATGTGTGGAACGAACATGACTAAGGCTATTCGCATGTCAGAGTCCCCTACATATGAGATGACGCCCGCCTCGATCTAGATGCCATATACACATGTTCCAAGCTCAAAGCATCACTAGAACATACCGATAAAAAATAGGCGGTGAAGGAGGGGGGTTGAGGTGGTGAAAAAAGGGGGAGTGTTGGAGAGTTAGGCTAGATCGTTCAATACTATAAACACTTCATAGTTGAAAAGAAAAATGCATAGTTCTAGATGACAGGAGGATGCTTCACATTCAAGCTGGACGCGGGGGGGGGGGGGGGGGGGGGGGGGGGGGTTCGCTACTTAAGGTGTGTAATATATTTCTTCACTGAACAAGTGCGTTAAACAGATGAATTTCCAGTCATTAGAACTATCTACATATAAACTAAAGAATAGTGCAATCCTTTTTTTTTGCGAAAGTAGAATAGTGCAATTCACACATGCAAAAACTAAAGAATAATGCTCGCGCAAAAATATGTGAACAATGATTAGCCATTCTTCTTTTCAGTGAATATGTATTGCTTCTTCCAGTACTAAAAAACAAATCTTCACAAAAGATAAAAGGATAGCATGACTATATAACTATATATCTATGTTCAAAACTCTTTGGAATAAGGGAGAAACTAGTTAAGTGAACGTATCCGAAGAAAGAAGATAGATGCAGCAGCGTAGAAGGCAATGTAGTTAGGGTCAGGTTAAATGAGATATATGAGGTATATGAGATATATACACTCATTTTACTGATACAAAACAATACTGCTACGATCTGTAACAGTAAAAAGGAGCACGTACGTTACTTTCTTGACACATGGTCATGTAATGATGTGTTTGAAATATGTAGATTTGGTGCTCTGGGAGTGAACATGAACTACGAACCATGCTTGCAGTGGGCCAGGGGGACAGGAAGTGTCTCTTTGCCTGGTGAACTTTAATGTTCTTTGTCTACACCCGAAAAGGGGCAACGAATGGAGAGAGGCAGAGATACCGTCTTCATGCAAATCTATATCTACAAATATTTTTGCGGAAAAAAACTAAATATGAATATGAAGTGTAAACAGTGGCTCTTGAGCCTCCTCAAAGAGCTCTCGACTTTTATTGAACTTGTTGCCTTGTGCCCTAGTCCGCTATAGTAGTTTTTTTGGCGGGGTACTGATACAGTAGTTTGAAACTTGTATATTTACTTCTATGCTGGGTGTAAGAGGACTGAGGCCATATGAGATGATATAAGTTGGTAGTATACGTCTAATAAGTGCCTGATTAACTAATTCAATAAGTAGGCGAGTTTCTGTTTGAATTTACAAGTTACGATCAGTCTCCCTTTAACTACATAAGCCCGATAGATATGGTACTTTAGGCTGAGTATATGCATAGTCATCTACATAGCCTGTTCATTGGACTTATGCAGGCATAGTGAGTACATTGCTCTGAACTGTCTCAGTTTTTGTCATATTCCCATTTAGGTTGTTAAGCTTGTAATTTTGCACCAG
Organism: Avena atlantica; assembly: GCA_910589765.1. NCBI lineage: Eukaryota > Viridiplantae > Streptophyta > Magnoliopsida > Poales > Poaceae > Avena > Avena atlantica. The sequence goes on from OU342739.1 coordinate 496,872,671, forward strand.
CAGGGATTTGTACAAGCTAGTATAGGTTGCACAGCTGGGCAAACTTAGGCCCCGTACTATGATCATGTAAATCATCGTGGTTGATCCTTGTTAGATGTATATATCTGTATATTGTATTTCCCCGGGTTTCCTGTATATTTGCCCTGTACCTGTAATATATATTGTGGCCTTTGGCCCCAGAGGAATACAACTTGTCTATTCCTAACATGGTATCAGAGCCGGTTTTAGGGTTTCCGTGCCCACCGGTCCTCTCCTTGTGATCGCCGCCGCCGTCAGCTCGCCCCGGCCATCGCCGGTTCCCGTTCTGGCCGCTTGCGTGAAGTCCTTGCCCGTGCGTGTTCCTTTGTTTCCAGATCAGATCTGCCAAACCTCACGCCCGATCGGATCCGATCTACACCTCCTGCTATTCCTTCCACTGCCGCTCGGACCCCGCCACCGGCGCACGCGACCTGTCCCGTCTATCCTCTAGCCTCCGCATCTACACACATACATACAAATCTGAAAAATCATCTACACCTCACCTCCTGCATACCCTCCTGCATATACTCCCACCGCCGCTTGGGCCCCGCCACCACCGTCCGCCTCACCCGCCGCTGCGCTCTGCCATCCCGTCCTTTAGCCTTCCCGTCCTTTAGCCTCTGCAACATCTACACACATACATACAAATCTGAAAAATCATCTACACCTACCTCCTGCATACCCTCCTTGGTATCTCTCACCGCCGCTTGGGCCCCGCCACCGTCCGCCCTCAGCTTGTCCTTTGTGCTTTGCACCTACACCCGTCTGCTACATCGAAAATCTCGTCCGATTTTGTCTGCTGACGTCAGCTTGCGTCACACCAGTCAATCTAGTTCTGATCTGTTAAAAAAAGAGCTATGTCTTCTTCCTTGGGTTATGTTGCGATTCCTCGCTGCCCGGTGATTTTTGATGGCGCGAATTACCCTGATTTCGCTGCCTTTATGCGCGTTCATATGCGCGGTCTCCGTCTTTGGGGTGTGCTCTCCGGCGAGGTCTCCTGTCCGCCGTGCCCCCTGCTCCTGTGGCTCCTCTTCCGCCGACGCCGATTTTTCTCGGTGCTGATGCTTCTCAGGAGGCCAAGGATGCTGCTCAGAGTGCTGATGATAATGCTGTTGCTGCTTATGACCTGAAGTTCAAACAGTACTCTTCTGATCTTGAGGCCTATCGACACGCTCTGACTGCTTACACTCAGTGGGTTGATGAGGATGCTCGTGCTGCTGCTGTTCTCACCTCCAGTGTTCTGCCACAGTATGCTGCTGAGTTCATGAGTCTCCCTACTGTTGCTGCTCAGTGGACTCATCTTCGTCAGCGTTATCAACCATCTAGAGATGCTCTTTACATGTCTGTGGTTCGCCAGGAGCATGCTCTCCAGCAGGGTGATTCTACAATTGATGAGTTCTATACTCAGAGTGCTGCTATCTAGCGCTAGCTTGATTCTCTTTGTAATGCTGTTTGTGGCACATGCTCGTGTTGCCAGATTGTGCGTTCGGATTTGGAGTTTTACCGCATCTATGAGTTTCTTTCTCGGCTCCGCCAGGAGTTTGAGCCCCGGCGTGCTCAGTTGAACGCCTGTGGTCGTGTTCCGCTCTCTGAGGTGTTGTCTGAGCTTCGGGCTGAGGAGACCCGTCTTCGTGGTGCTGGTCTTCTTGCGATTCCATCTGTGCTTGCTACCCGTGGTCCTCCTATGCCGGCGGTTCCCTCGACTCGGCCGCGGTCCTTTGTGCCGTCGCCGATACTATCCACTCCTCCAGGTCAGGGTCAGAGTCAGCACCAGCAGTTTCAGGGCCAGAGTCAGCAACAGCAGGCTCGTGGTCAGGGTCGCCGTTGTTCTCTTCGTCACTGCTCTTACTATAACAAGGATGGCCACACTTGGGCCACCTGTTATACACGGGATCCCAGCTTACGTCAGCAGCACCAGGCTCGTGGGCAGTCGGCTCTTACTGGATCTTCAGCAGTTGCTCTCTCTCCGATCAAGACATTATCAGGAGTCTTCGCGGTCTGCTTGCTGCTATAGGCTCTTTTTCGATAGGCACTGCTGGTTCTGTGACTGATTCTTCAGGCTCTGTGCGACCACCACCTTCTACACAGTCAGGTACGTCCCCATGGTATCTGGATTCTGGAGCTTCTTTTCATATGACCTCTGAGTCTTCTGTTCTGTCCGCTCTTCGTTCTATCCCTTCTCCTGTCCGTGTTTTCACATCTGATGGTACCTCTCTCCCTGTTTCTAGTCGGTGCACCCTCTCTACTTCTTCCTTTTTTGTTCCTGATATTTCTCATGTCCCTCTTCTTAAGATGAATCTGTTCTCTGCTAGCCAGCTTACTGACTCTGGTTGTCGCGTCATTCTTGATGCTGATTCTTGTGTTATCCAGGACCGTCGCACGCAGGCCTTGGTTGGAGCTGGCCCTCGCAGCCGTGACTCTTCAGGACTTTGGGAGTTAGACTGGCTTTGTGTTCCTTCCGCTGCCACTTCATCTTCCAGTTCTTCTCCGGTCGTCGCCTCTGCTACCAGCTCCTTTCAGCAGTGGCATCATCGTCTTGGTCACCTTTGTGACTCTCGCCTTTCGTCATTAGTTCATCGTAGTCTTCTGGGGTCTGTCTTAGGAGATGGGTCTTTACATTGTCAGGGTTGTAGGTTGGGTAAACAGATTCAGCTTCCCTATCCTACTAGCGCGTCTGTATCTCAGCAACCTTTTGATTTAGTTCATTCAGATGTTTGGGGTCCGGCTCCTTTCGCTTCGAAAGGGGGCCATCGCTACTATATTTTATTCATCGATGATTTCTCTCGGTATACTTGGTTGTATTTTATGCGCTCTCGTAGTGAGGTGCTCTCCATATATCAGCGTTTTGCGTCTATGGTCCATACTCAATATTCTACCCCCATTCGTGTGTTTCGTGCTGATTCTGCTGGTGAGTATATCTCCCAGATGTTGCGAGGTGTTCTTGCTGAGCAGGGCACCCTTGCTCAGTTCTCCTGTCCTGGCGCACATGCTCAGAATGGTGTTGCTGAGCGTAAGCATCGACATCTTCTTGAGACCACTCGTGTCATGATGATTGCTTCTTCTCTTCCGCCGCATTTCTGGGCTGAGGCTATCGCTACGTCGGCTTACCTCATCAATATTCAGCCTTCTGCCGCTCTGCAGGGTGGCATCCCTCTTGAGCGCCTATCTGGACAGTCTCGAGACTATTCCATGCTTCGCTTGTTTGGTTGTGTTTGCTATGTTCTCCTTGCTCCCCGCGAACGCACCAAACTGACCACTCAGTCTGTTGAGTGTTTTTCCTTGGATACAGTGATGAGCATAAGGGTTATCGCTGTTGGGACCCCGTTGGTCATCGGATGCGTATCTCTCGTGATGTTACTTTTGATGAGACGCGTCCTTTCTATCCTCGTCCCACCGCTGGTACCTACCCGGTGGAAGATATCTCGTTTCTTCTCTTTCCTGACACACCCCTTTGTCTACTCCTTCTACTCCTATTGTGTCTTCTTCAGGATCTCCTACCCCTGATGTCTCTTCTTCTACACCGTCCTCCTCTGTTCCGTCTAGTTCTCCTAGTTCTCCTCGTTCTCCGGAGTCTTCCTCTGCTATTCCTTCTTCTTCATCGTTGTCTCCTGTTTCGTCTTCCTCTGACGAGCTTCCCTCTACTCGTCCTGTTCGTCAGCGTCGTGCCCCCGATCGTTACTCTCCTAGTCAGTATGGTCTTTCTGTTGCCTCTGAGCCGACTTCTTATCGGGATGCTGAGCATCATCCTGAATGGCAGCTGGCCATGGCTAAGGAGATTGCTGCGCTTGAGCGCACTGGCACCTGGTATCTTGTTTCTCCCCCTCCCGGTGTTCGTCCTATCACGTGTAAGTGGGTCTGTAAGATTAAGACCCGCTCTGATGGATCTCTTGAGCGCTATAAAGCGCGTCTTGTGGCTCGTGGTTTTCAGCAGGAGCATGGTCGTGACTGTGATGAGACCTTTGCTTCTGTGGCTCATATGACCACTGTGCGTACTCTTCTTGCTGTTGCTTCTGTTCGTCACTGGTCTGTGTCTCAGCTTGATGTTCAGAACGCCTTTCTCAATGGTGAGTTGAGTGAGGAGGTTTATATGCAGCCTCCTGGGTATTCTGTTCCCGAGGGGATGGTTTGTCGTCTTCGACGGTCTCTTTATGGCCTCAAACAGGCCCCTCGTGCCTGGTTGAGCGCTTTGCTTCTGTAGTGACTGCTGCTGGTTTCTCCCCTAGTGCTCATGATCCAGCGCTGTTTGTTCACACTTCTCCTCGTGGACGCACTCTTCTTCTTCTCTATGTTGATGATATGATCATTACTGGTGATGATCCTGAGTATATCGCCTTTGTTAAGGCTCGTCTTCGTGATCAGTTTCTTATGAATGATCTTGGTCATCTTCGATACTTTCTTGGGATTGAGGTTTCCTCCACTTCTGATGGCTTTTACATCTCTCAGGAAAAGTATATTCAGGATCTTCTTGCTCGTGCTGCTCTTGGGGATGAGCGCACTGTTGAGACCCCTATGGAGCTTAATGTTAAGCTTCAACCTACTGATGGTGATCCTCTTTCTGATCCGACGTGTTATCGTCATCTTGTTGGGAGTCTAGTTTATCTTGCTGTCACTCGTCCTGACATCTCTTATCCTGTTCATATTCTGAGTCAGTTTGGCTCTGCTCCTACCACTGTTCACTATAGTCATCTTCTCCGTGTTCTTCGTTATCTTCGTGGTACGATCACTCGTTGCCTTTTCTTTCCTCGTTCCAGCTCTCTCCAGCTCCAGTGCTATTCGGACGCTACGTGGGCGAGTGATCCTTCGGATCATCGTTCACTTTCTGCTTACTATGTGTTTCTTGGTGGTTCGCTCATTGCTTGGAAGACGAAGAAACAGACAGCGGTTTCCCGTTCGAGTGTTGAGGCTGAGTTGCGTGCTATGGCCTTGTTGACTGCTGAGGTGACCTGGTTACGGTGGTTACTTGCGGATTTTGGGGTCTCTATTACCACACCCACTCTGGTTTTGTCTGACAGTACAGGTGCTATTAGTGTTGCACGTGATCCGGTCAAGCATGAGCTTACCAAGCATATTGGTGTTGATGCTTTCTATACACGTGCTCAGGTGCAGGCTCAGGTTGTTGCGCTTCAGTATGTGTCTTCAGATTTACAGTTGGCGGATTTCTTTACGAAGGCACAGACCCGAGCGCAGCATGATTTCTTACTCTCCAAACTCAGTGTTGTGGACCCACCATGAGTTTGAGGGGGGGGGGGGGTTGTTAGATGTATATATCTGTATATTGTATTTCCCCTATATGTTAGGGTCTTCTGCATATTTGCCCTGTACCTGTAATATATATTGTGGCCTTTGGCCCCAGAGGAATACAACTTGTCTATTCATAACAATCCTGTGCCAGTTTATGGTTAATTAGCAGTCCCTTGAACTAGAACTAGCTTAATAATTGCATGCTGCTTGGAGATGATAATGGGATTGTGCATGAATACATTGTTTAATTTGTTTTTCTATTTTGTGGATATCTGTACCAACGGCATGTGCTCGTGTGATGTTTGACCACGTCATAACATAACCACTTGTTTTCTCCTTATTTCTCTCTATATGGGAAGAAATTGGTAAAAAAAAACATGTACTATTTGAACATAAAACCTTATGCTATGATAAAAATACAATATAGATTGTACCGCACTTTTTATATGGAATTTCAAATAGAAATTTATTAATTTGCACCATTTAATTAGCTTTGATTTTCCCTCCAACGATCAATTGGAAAATTCGTAAATTTTGAACAAAAGCCCGACGCGTCCATGTCATATACCATGACACATGCATGCAAAGTTCAAGAAAAAAAGTTAACAGGAAAATAAAACTGACATCAATTACCATGTATACGCGCTTGCTTTATATAAGATGTGTTGAGAAGGTAAAGAATAATAATGTTGCAAAAAAGAAGACACTAGTAATAAGAAACAAAAGCTGACATTAATTAGTATGTATGTGATTTCCTTTTTATATGTGATATTAGTTGTTCTAAATCAACATTTGTTCCTTGACTTGCACTTAAATCCGTGAAAATGCCGACATGTTTTACTTGTCACAGAACACCAGAAATTCCCCTTCAATAGTGAATATACTTGACATCTAAAAATGCCCAACACTTGGCTAATCCCAGCTGTAATTGTTCAAAATCTAGTTTGACTACCACAGTACCACACGACAAGGAAGTGACTACAAGGAGAAACTGTCACTCCACCCATTAGATAAGGGTTCCTAGCTAGATTCTCACATGCATCTACGCTGTTACAATCAGATGGGGTGAACATGTTTTCCTCCCTGAGGTCACAGAATACATTCCTAGCCTTTGCGTATGATCCTACTAGACGAAGCACAGGTGTACGGGCATGTTGGTAGGCGAGTCCGGGGAAATCGTTGTGGCCTTGTCACATATCAAACGATTGAATAGATATAAGCAAGGCATAGTTAGGTACGAAAGTTCGATGAGCTCAGTGTGCAACTTGATTCGCTCGATCGAGCACAAAGCTGAGGGAGCTAATTGTTGGGAAACCTGCTAAGCCAAAAACAAAAACTCTGTATACAATATAAGCGAAGACCGCATATTGCCAATAATAATTAATTACTCTCTCTAAGATGTTTTAGGTTTGTAAAGAAAATGTATCTAGACATCTTTTAATGTGTAAATACACTCCAAAACCGAGTGAACCTACGTGCTAAAAGTAGTCTAGATATATTTGCTTAACAAAGTTAAAACATCTTATATTTTGAAACGGAGAGAGTAGGTATCTTTTTTCAGCGGGTAATATTAGTTATCTTTGTCCTATAGGATTAGTTAGGGCCAAACAACATGCCATCCGTGCTACAGCAAAATATCCTTTGCCCTAACTCGAGGGCACGCTACAGTGGAAATAGGAAATGATTGGCGCATAGGATCATATATACACGCCTCACGACATCCCCAGAGGCTATAGAGAGAGACCCTGATCCTGGTCGGGGCCCGGCCGGCCCTAGGAATTGTAACGTGTGTTTGCACAGCGCCCGACGTGTTTTACTGTTCCCCGCCGATCTAGCTCATCCCTTTCCTGTGCTGCCCCTCTAGTCCCTCTCTGTGAAAGTGATCACACAAGGCCTAGACGACCCCTCTCTCTCTTGGTTCCTTTATAAAAGGGACCTTGCCTCCCCCTCCTGTCCATGATCTCTAGCTCTCTCGGCCGGCATCACAGTGCTCTCCCCCCCTCTCCATCTCATCCTGATCTCCGGCTAGCTAGCTAAGCTAGTTAGATCCCTAGCTAGATCTGATGTCTACCATCTACATGAGCCAGCTCTCTACTGCTTTCCCTCTGATGGAGGAAGATCATCACCACCAGGATCACCATCAGGGCCACTTCCAGGCCTTCACCATGCCCAAGGATCCCCCCATCTTGTTCCCTTTTGTGATCAGCAGCAGCAGCAGCCCTAGTGACAACAGTGGCCTCAGCTATGGAGGATCAGACCAGCAGCATCACCAGCTGAGGCAGCACACAGCTATGCTAGAGCCACAACATGTAAGTACCACAGCTGAGTGGATTAGCTAGTTTCTCCACTGTACTAATTATTTGCTTGCAGCTCACTTCTAGCTAGTTAATTAGTTTCTTAATTAACATGATCTTTGTTTGTTAGATGATCGGTGGATCATCCAGCGTGTTCTCGACGCCGTTCCCCACCGTGGAGAGCATCCGCGACGACATGATCGAGCGATCCTCCTCCTCGTACGATCCATACGATATGGAGAAGCTGCAGCAGGTCGCCGCGAGCTGCGGATCACTGAAGGCCGGCAAGTGGACGGCCCCTGCACCAGCAGCCAAGATGAGGATCACGAGGAAGACGAGCGATCCGGCTCCGGCCGGTGCGAAGAAGCCGAGGAGGAGGGCGCAGGCATACGAGGATCATCACGGCCACATGGTGAGCGGCATGATGAACCCGGCTCTGGGTGTTATTAGGACATGCTCCGACTGCAACACCACCAAGACCCCCTTGTGGAGGAGTGGTCCTTGTGGCCCCAAGGTATGATTTGTTTGTTAATTATTATTCTGTGGTCACTTGGTTGCTAGTACTAGTAAGTTAGTTATTGGTGTAACGGTAACTGACTGATTTGCTGCGGCTTGCATGGTGCAGTCGCTTTGCAACGCGTGCGGCATCAGGCAGCGGAAGGCGCGCCGGGCGATGATGGCCTCCGTGGCGGCGCCTGCTGCCGGCACAGACGTCGGCGCCAAGGCGGCAGCGGCCTCGCCGCCGGGTGACGCCACCGCCGCGGTGACCGCGCACCCCAAGGTGAAGAAGGAGAAGATCAGAGCTGTGGACGTCGACCGGTCCCTGCCGTTCAAGAAACGGTGCAAGGTGGTTCAGGATCACGCTGCCGCGACGAACACTGCTGTGACCGGCGGCGCCGCCGCTGCCGTCGAGGCTTCTGCTGATTCGGCTGTTGCCTTCACTGCTCCAGCTGCTGCTGCTGAGCCGGCAAGGGATGATCTCGTCGACACCATCGGGGCCAACTGGAGCATGAGCCCCGCCGCCGCCGCTGCCTGCTTCCGGCCATCGGCGCCGGCGCCCTTCGGGGTGCAGGCGCAGGACGAGATCACGGACGCCGCCATGCTGCTCATGACGCTGTCCTGCGAGCTTGTCCGGAGCTGATCGACCGACCGATCGAGCATTCGAGAGGCCACACTACTATCTACACTGCGGTACCCCCACCCAGGCTTTTTTGCCTTAGTCCGTTAGACAGTTAGTACGTACTGTCCGTGCTGCCGCGTTTTTGGCTTCTTGTTCATGTTGCTAGTGTAACCCTGCATGCGCTACTCTTAAAGTCTTGTGATTCGTTTTGTGTGTAAGATTAAGACATAGAGGAAGAGAGATCTAGAGAGAGAGAGAGGAAGAGAGGTAGAAACCAGGAGAGTTAAAGGAGATGATAATAAGGATAAGAATGTGATCATCAGCTAGCTAGCTAGGATCGAGATCGAGTGTGAGTTCAGTTGGAGTACGTAGCTTTTTGTTGCCAAGGCTAACTAAGCCAGTGTGGCTACTATATAGCGTGTATGTTTGTTCTTTGTTTTGTTCGAACCATTTGTACCGTTACCCGTAATAATACCAGAAACTGGACCATGAAATGTTGCTGGTTATCGGGACTCGGGCTCATGACTTTTACTTCTGATGATTGTATGTATGTCAGTGATGATCCGCTTTATTTTTTGTCAGTGGAGTGACCTTTCTAACCTTTTTCCACTGATTTTGAGGCGAATGTTCTCTTTATCATATGCGATCTGGGAAGCTTAATTAGTTTGATGCCAATGTTGATTGTGGATCATGCTAAGTTCTAGATCAATTTGCATGAAGGAGAGCAGAACCTTGGATTAGTGAATCTTCATTTTGGTCTTCACATCACTCCCAAAACTATTATTTCAAACCTCAGTTGGGGTAAAAGTAACACGTGCAAATATATGTGTGGTACTAGCATAGTACCATCTCAAACCCAAGTTTATCACCGTGTAGCAATTACTTTCGAAACGCTATTGTGTGAGCATTTTGGGGTGAATTTATCCCAAAAACAACCAATGCAAACATATATGCCGAAGCTAATATTTGGATCTATATGCATAGGACATATGTGCCATCTATGCATTTTGTCGAAACTTTGTAATTTAGGCTGCCCATGGGTGTACAGTCCGACTACAGTCTCATCCATTATCTGATAAAAATATACACATGTTGTCTCATTCGAAGTGAACTCCTATCAAGTATCAACTATGCACCCGTTACAAGTCCATGTGCACCACTACATAGAACTCTTTGGTAATTTTTCTGAGAAAAAGTTAGGGATCCATTTGGTTGAAGGTTTTTCAAAGGGATGCAGGATCTCAATCCTTAGGATTTTCTCCCATGGTGTGACCCTGAGGTTCAAAGGAAGGAGTGAAACTTCTGGAAGTACTATGAAACCTTTGAATATGTAGGATTCAACAAAACATGGCATCATATTTGTGGGTTTTTCCTCAATCCCTACACTTCCAATTCTTGCACTACATTGCGCCCCTAAAAGGTTGCAACCCTAAGAAAAAGTTTCCATCTTTACTATTTTGGTCAGAGATTGCACCAAATGAACATTATCTTAATTTTTTGGAGGAAGCCAAGCATGAACGAGCCCTAACCATTAACCTCACATATTGCATAGTAAGGATCACACATACCAACCAAGGCGGAAGGTATAGAGTACATGATAGCCTATGTCCAAAAGACTCATTGCTGTGGCGTGATTCATTTATTATGGTAAGATACAATTTTCCAACATTTTGTCTTAGTGAATTTTCCTTTATTCATTCTAATATTAGATTGCTAGCTCGTATACTATATATATTTCTGAAATAAAATTACAGAGGAAGCCCCTACAATTTAAATAAGAACCCAAATTCGCGCTGTGCGAACCTGACATTGTGGGTTGTACGTCTATTATTTCCCTAGCAAAGATGCCTAAGCTAGAAGTGAGCTAGACTGTTATGGAACCGAGTGTGACACATGTTAACCATGGCCACATTTCTTTGGCAGTCTAGTATGCCAAATGAATGTACACAAAATGGTTGGTTGCACTTGACCCTAGTCAGAAAAGAGGAAAGAAACCATGCAGTCAAGCAATTTTCTTGTCACTTTGCACAGGCCAGGATTGAAAAGCACGGGGGCGCGAAAGAGAGCAGTCAAACATGCAATACACTGTCAGTGGATCAGTATGACAGTACCACGGCAATGTCACGGACCAGGCTCACCGCCCTTGCCGCTAGGTAGCAATGTACTAGCGGCCAAAGCTGAAGCAAATCATAAATTTCGCGGTAGACTCTGTCAGAAATCCCCTGCTGAGTGCTGATGATGCTAGTTGCTAGATACAGTGTTTTGCTTAACTTTATGGAGCATATGCACGGGTACGTACGGAATTTAAGCCCTCGATATCCTGTTACTCCCTCCGTTTAGTTAGAAATATAAGATTGTTTTAGGTTTGTGAGAAGATGTATGTAGACATCTTTTAGTGTATAGGTTGAAATGAATCAAGACACTAAAAGATGTCTAGATACATCTCATTCACAAAGCTAAAACATCTTATATTTTGAAACGGAGGGAGTACATTTATCATGATCTATCTAACTCACGGCTCAGTACACCTACAAGACTAAGCTAATCTCAATGGCAGTTTCAGCAATGTGACGGTTTCAGCAATATTGGGATTATTGAATCATAAGCGCATCATGTCATCTATGTGATGATTGTTCTAACCTATGAGATTTTTTTTTGATACTTTGCCATAAATGATGTTACATGCATTAACCAATGGAGAGTTTCAGCAAGCATGTGCATTCTGAATATTGGTATCTCTGCGATTTGTGTTATATGGAAGATGTCCTTCGTGTGACTCACAAGATTATTTCTACGATGAAGGATGTTTTTATTAAACTCAAACACTGGCATCGAGATGTTACGAGAAAATACACTTTAAGGGGTAGCACTGGGGTGCTCACGATGACCCACATGTTTTTTTAACATTTCATCCCAAAAGATACATCAATCACTTAGAAGAAGAGGCCAATGACCGATACAATGCTATAAGGCCACAACTCCACACACCAAACATGATACATAGCCAAGCGACAACGATCCAATAAAAACGACTCGCCTTTCCCAACATCCTACCACAAGGTCACGCAACCTGGGCCAACCGTACCTCCTCTCTTGTGCCTAGAGGACTCGACGAGTAGACAACATGATCCTAACATGGGGGAGATATTGACCAAGATGCATCCACAATGCCATACATTGCGCCACGAATCCCATGCCCTAGGAAGTAGCCAATACCGACAGCGCATCATATTTGTCACCAACCTCCAACAATCACCTCGACATCTCCCTAAGGTCTTCAAGAAGATGATGACACCACGACACAGACACCGCCTGGACTGGCTGACCAGGCCTAGGGTTTCCCCTGAAGGTGAGGGACGCCTGGTGGAGACCATGACTACGATGATCCAGATGTTTCTTTGAATGTTGGCTTGCTGGAGGCTGCAAATCAAGACGCGGAAAATGGGCGCCCAGATTTTTTTGACAAAGGGAATATATTAATATCTCGAAGATACCAATTGCACTCAGCTTCTGCACCAACAAAATGAAGACATCAAGAAAAACAAGGAAAAAGAGGGGGGGGGGGGGTCCCAGCCATGGTGCAATTGTGCTTCGGTGTCCCCCCTCTCCCTTAAACTTATGAAACTGAAAATACAAGGATGGTCAGGATTGGCTGATACCTCTTCATATATTTCATAACAAAGGGGTATCGGTCAATCCGAGCCATCTTTGTGTCTTCAATTTCATAAGTTTGGAGAAGAGGGGGTACACCAAAGAAAAAATCGCCTTTAACAAAAAAATTTGTCACGTACAACTAATAAATGCCACACCTTAGGTTTTCACCTTGAGAGTCAAGACTCGGTACTCGAGGAGCACCACCCAAAATGAATTTCTCCAGTGCTGCCTCCCCCACTTGCCGAGGACGCTTCTGCAAGTCAACAAACATCAGGCTCACAAGTACCACATGTCCTAAATCACCAAGAACAACGTCCTGCATACGTGTATGTACAACGTCTTGTGAAGCAAAATCTTCATCGCAACCAAGACCTCCTCTGCCATTCATTCCAGTCTATAGATCGCAACCACTATGATATTCATTGCCTCTATCTACACCAAAGAAATCGATACATCAAATGTCCCATTGTGTCAACAGACAACAAAGCTTCACACTACACCCTCTTGAAGTCGTCGACCTATTATATGGACGCGCACTATCAGATCGCATCCTGTCCAGATATCCAGGGACATCATGCGCCAATCCGTGTAGATCTCCAACTGGAGAATTCCGAAACTCGACGGCAGCTTGATCGATGAAGGATGAGATCAGTAGAACGACGCCTAACACAATAAGAGTAGTAGGGCCTCCTTATTCGAGTCCATGCATGTCGGTATAGGGGCTAGAAATCGCCGGATCTGAAGCTTCCAGATCAAGGGAAACCATCCCTGCACCCTGTCGGCCGCCCTTGTTCAGCCGAGGAAGGAGGCCGAGCCCGTGTCTGTCTGATCATGGACGATGTGAGCGACAGTAGACTGCCGATGCTAAGGAAGGGCAAGCCCTACAAGCCCGCATCTGGAAGCAGATCAAGCCGACGCAAGTGTCAGGCATGGGATCTCGTATTTGGGGAAGGAAAAGAGCAGATGGGCGCCCAGATTCTACTAGAAAATGACGATGCTATAAAATATGGAACTTGGGAGGAATGAGGGTCAGGCAACCACCTCTAGGGAGACGAAATTGGCCCGATTGGCTGCTTACATACGAGTTTGGGTTGCGCCAACACGAGTCTCAAAGCAGCCCATAGCCAGGCCCAATGACAACGCTTAAATCGGACGTTTCCGTGGAGCCAGTCCCGAGCACGGATATTAAAGCAACCATCGATGCAATTCTTGCACGCACTCGTCCGATGTTCATCCCAACCACTTATGATCTATTAGCACAAATATGCTCCAAATCAACTTAAGCTCTACATGAAAAAGATGCACATCGACGGTAGGGTTTCATTCCAACCATCGACACGGAGGTTCATGCTCCATATCATCTTAGATTCATAGTCAAAGTTAGAGATTTTTTGGAGGAATTTCTCTAGATTTGTCGCACAAAATCAATAGTTCGAAGTTTCGTTTCAGGTGTAACTTGATCTTTGTTCCCTACAACTCTTATGCAAGTATTTCGTTTTGATGTATGGTTAGGAATCCCTTCGAAGATGTACTTGTTCTTCGTATGAAGGGTTTCTCTCTCCACCCTCATACATGCTCTCATATATCCACTTGTAATCAACACAATTATGCTTGGATTCAAAACAAGTTCCACACGAAAAAGATGAGCATCCACGACAGGATTCCATTCCAACCATTGGCACCGAGTTTTGTGCTCTGTCTATTCTCAGATTTATGGTCAAAATTGTAGTTTTTTGGGCGAATTTCATCAGATTCGTTGCATAGATTCAACCGTTCAAAGTTTCCTTTGAGGTGTAACTTGATCATGATGTTCTCCACAACTCTCATGTTCGAAGTTTTTTGGAATTCATCTATAGGTTACCTAAGGTTGAAGATGAAAGTCTATGAAAGCCCAGGTTGTGCAGGCGGAAGAGGTGCAGCGGCCGGCCCTCCCCGTGTCCTCCCACGCGCCGTCCGTTGCTAGCGCCGCCGAAGAAGGTGTCGCGACGCCGTCCATTGCCGGAACAGCTGCCGCGCTAGCAGACGAACACGAAGAACACTAACTCCTAATGACGATTTAGCTGTACATGTTAATATGGCATCCAAATCGAATGCAGGCAACCATGAGTACAATATCTCAATCTATACACTCTCTGTAACTGCAGGCTACCAAATGAGAAGCAAAAAGTGTCTCAGCGCTTGTATGCACGTGGCAGTGCCAGCCGAAACACTGCTGAACTGAGAAAAAAGAAACATGCAGGTTGTTATTCTAGTTGAGCTGCTTTTGGCTGGTCGATGGCAACAAACTTTCTCTTCAGTTGATATCCATAGCCCTCTATGCTACTGTAATATCTATTTTCGCATCGTAGTAGTCTTGTTTAGGTTTGCAGTAACAATAGGCGGCGCTTTAAACTTGCTTTTGTTGCACCTGGATGGCCATTCTTTTATTTTATTTTTGAACGTGACAAAAGCTTTGCCTTTATATTGATAAAGTAGGAGAAAACATGGAGGCCTAAGACAAAATAGAAAACCCCCCTATGGGGAAAGCCGAACTTGTTGTAATCTCTTCAAGATGCTTAGCATCAGCTAAAATCCAATTCTCTCTTTCTTCCTTGATCTTCTGAACGAGTATCTTCGGAGTTGCAAATTTGTTATTAAAGACCATGGCATTTCTCTCCTTCCAGATGTCTCAGGTGATGAGCGTGACTGCCGACTTTATACCTTTGGGGCACGCTGTAGAGGAATGTATGGCAGCCTTCCACTAGTTCAAGACCGTAGGCCGGCTTGAGCCAATGCTCTGGACCAGGAAAGGGCAGCCCAACCAATAGGCCGCCACCTACCAGATTCTTTTGGAGTAGCGGCATTCAAAAAGGATGTGTCTGGCAGTCTCGGCATGACACATACATAGCTGACAAACTGGCTGATGTGGCCAACCCCGCTTGGCGAGACGATCGAAAGTCCAAAGTCGATTTTGCACGGCGAGCCAGGCGAAGAAACGACATTTGGGAGGGGTGATGACCCACAAGTATAGGGGGTGTGATGACCCACAAGTATAGGGGGTCTATCATAGTACTTTCGATAAATAGGAGTGTCAATCCCAACGAGGAGCAGAAGGTGCTGAACAGTGGTATGGAGTAGGAAATCCCTGTGAATACTTAGCAAACAGATTTTTAGTGGTTTTTTGACAAAGCAACAAAACAAAGAGCAAGTACCAAGAGTAACGAACAAACAGAGCAAGTGGCCCAATCCTTTCTTAGCAAAGGACAAGCCGGTGGAAATACTTATAAAGACCAAACGTTCTCGAGGACACATGAGAATTCTGTCAAGTGCTTTCGCTTCAAATAGCTGAGTACTCTTCTTTGGTGTTCGTAAGTGTTGTGTGGGTGAACCTGTGCTAACATACCGCCCTTCCTAGGACTAATATATACTTGTGATTAAACCCCCTGCAAACATCCGTAACTACATTAAAGTAACTAAGATATAAATCTAACCATAGCCTTAAACTCTGAGATCCTACACTCCCTTGGGCAAAGGTGTCCTAACGGAGGTTCAGGTTTCTATCACTACGGCAACCCCACGATTAGTAGCCAAATACACAATGCATTCCCCTAGGCCCATAAATGGTGAAGTGTCATGTAGTCGACGTTCACATGACACCACTAGAAGAATAGCACCACAACTTAAATACTAAACCATTGAATAATAACTGATCACAGATCCACTAATAACAACATAACTTCTCCCATGTCCTCAAGAACTAAACGAACTACTCACAAGATATCATATGGATCAAGATCAAAGATGATATGATAATGGATAACAATCTGAACATAAACAATAATCCAATGGTTCCACTCACAAGCATCAACTACAATAGTAATCAACATTGGGAAAGTTTCCCCTAATGAACTAAGCAATATCCAACACAATTGTTATAGCGAGACAGAGTGGTGGTGATGGTGCTGGTGGAGATGATGGTGTGGATGATGATGATGATGATCCCGATGAAGCCTAGCTTGATGACGGTGTTGATGGTGATGGTCTCCCCTCTCCGGGAAGGAATTCCCCCAGCAGAAATCTGTCTGCCGGAGAGATCTTTCTCTCTCGGTGTTTTCCGCCCCACCAGAGGCAGCGGAAATCTATCTGTGGTCCCTCTCCTGGTATTAGGGTTTCGTAGGGAAGATATAGGTGAAGGGGCGGAGTCGGAGGCCGGGCAGGTGGGCCTCACCTGCCCTAGGCGCGGGGCCAGGTGGGCCCGTGCCTAGGGGGTTGTGGCCCCCCTGAGGCCCATCTCCGTCCCTCCTTCTGGCTTCCTTCGTCCTCTGGTAAAATAATATGTTTCCATATTTTTCTGGTATTTTTCTGATCTTCACGAAATTGCACCGAAACACCTTCTTTTCCATCAGAATCCAGACTCCAGCAGTCCATCCTCCAAGAATCATCCAACATGCATAAACAGATGAAAAAACCATAAGTAATACCTCGTAATAAGACAAATATCAATGAACAGAGGTAAACTATGATATAGAAAAGGTGATGCAAATTGGGCGTATCAACTCCCCCAAGCTTAGACTTCGCTTGTCCCCAAGCGAATACTGAGCTCAGTAAACATGTCCATAGGTTTATGGAGTGAAGTGTCGATAAAAGAATACGAAAAAGAAGCATCACACTTACCATTGCACAACTCATAGAAGAAAGCAACTCAGCATTATATAACTTAGCTTGCAACCAAGTACAACAGTCACAAATAGAGATGCATAAAGATAAATCATAATTGGAATTGGTAAACTTGTTCTTGGTCAGAGAACACCTGGCAGACAGTTTCTAAAAGCTTTTTGTAGAAGTTTCAAAACAGGAACACTCTTTGCTCAAAAAGGTTTTTCACAAGTGAAGGCTTTCAAAGTAATACTCAATAGATAAGAGTTTTGTGCAAACAAGGGAGATAAATAACATGATTGAATAAATCACCATATGGAGAGGAAGTAGGTTTACTGACTCAACTTGGAACTAGGAGAAAGGTCCCTTCTTAGAGGGTAGTAGGGATTTACAAGTCATAAAGAGCTTCCAAAAGATTATGGTACTTACTAGCTTTGAGCCCTCATTGCCCCTATCATAAGCATCTTGAGATGATTAAGGTTAAAGTGAACAAAGATGGAGTATATGCTTGACGAAATATAAGTTGGCAATTTCATGTCCCTTTAATATGAGGGCCACTCCTCATGCATACTCAACTTTGGGCCCAGGTAAGTTCTTGTCATTGTAAGTATTTGCATATCATTGAGAACCGCCAACGGGGTACCCCTTGCACATGGCACATGAGCTTTCCCATAACCAACATGACAAGGCAAGCAGATAATGAGCATCTCAGCAATCTTTTTATTTATTATGCATATAGATTTTTATCTAGGATGCTTCATAGATGACTCACTATGGCGATGCTGCAAGTTTCCACCATGATTAAGCATGGCTTAGGCTAGCGGCCCAGGCGTTTCTCTAACACAGAATACAAACTCCATGGACTTACAAGTTCCCTCTTTATTTCACACCGTTGACATCCATAGAAAAAAGAGCACGATATCAACTGTGTACAAAGTACAAGTGCAATGTTGAAAACTTTCCCCATGACAGCACGATTCTGCTAGTTCCAACGTATAGATGCAAGCATATACAACTTCGATGTTCACAATGGTTCAAGTTTATTAGGGGCAAATAAATAAAGTGTGCCATCAAGTTTGTGAGAGCTTTACTAGCTAGTTTTCTCATAACAAAATACTTTTTAATTCGAAAGGTAGATGAAGCTTGAGAATTTGCTAGGAATATCAATAGCTACTAGGTACATATGGTGGACACCAGTGGCAAAAGTTTTGGTTAAAGGGTTTGGAAACATGAGAAGTATGCCTTCTCAAAACGGACTTTTGGATAGCAAGGCTGGGTAGCAAGCAAGAGAGTTGAAAGAAACAAGCAAACATACAAGTAATAAAGCCAAACATGCAATATTCCTTGAAGACACAAAAGAATCTTAAATAAAGAATACTAAGCTCATGAGCCAACAAGAAAGAAAACAAATGATACCAAATACCTGTAAGCTCTTTCTTTCTTTTTCTCGTTCATAGTAATGCTACTGACCAGAACTCGATTTGCCAAAACCAATTTAGATCCACTCGATGATCCCAAAGTGGTGCCAATACTGATCAACAAGATCCATCATATAATAGAGATTGCAAACTAAAATAAGAAGTGCAAAATGTAAAAGATGAGACTTCTCATTAATATTCCAATAAAGGCACTCACACCAAGGGATACATAGATAATCAACTAAAGGAGAGATACTTCCACATGCAAATCAGAATATAAGATAACCCCTCTACCACAGATATGAATCCACTAAAAAGGTAAAAGATAAAATATAATGGTGGTGATACCGCGACACTCCCCCAAGCTTGGAACAAGCCAAGGGGATGCCAAACCTGATGACGAATTACTCCCTCGGTGGTGGTGGTGTTCTCTTGATAAGCTCCTCAATAAGTTTCCTCAACTCCTCGAACTCAAAGTAAGAGTACGGATTAGATCTGAGTTTTTCTCTATACGGTTCATGATCATGTCAGTCCGAGAATCCCAGTTCTTGTTATTATTTCCCCACTCTTCATTCTTAGCATGATCCTTCTCTGCATGGTTAGAACGAGGCATGTCCCAAACCGAGGGCAAATTCCCTTTGGGCACATGTTGATATTGATATTCATGTATAAGTGTATGGAAAGGTCTCTTTTCACGTGGAGGAGATGATCGTGGATTGTAGAAGAGACGTGGAGGTTTCCCTCCTGTGGACATCCGTGCTGTCCTCTTAGGCTTCATAGGGGTTGCCACCACACCAATGCTTGCGACGGTAGAGCGAGTGTCCAGTTGCTTGTCCTCCTCCATGTCACCTTCATAACCTACCGGAATCTCCTCCTCCTTGGGGACTTTAGGTTCTTCTTCCTCGGGCTTCTTGCCTTTGTCGTTGGCGGAGGCCATGGTTCTCTAAACTTGAGAAGATTTCCTGACAAAAATAGATCGAAACAAAAACATGACGAGAACACGATGCACAAACCTCGGGGGATCCGGGGGGTTATATATTACAAAGTTTCAATGTATAAGGAAAGTTTTGACACGGAAACGAAGCGGAGACGGAGTTCGAGGGGGTCAAACCTCCCCTAGGTGTGGCCAGGCTGGGCCCGTGCCTGGTGGGTTTTTCCACCCCGGGCTCCGTTTCCTCTTCACTTTCGTCTCGTAACTTCCCTTATGTATTAAAAAATAAAAAATATAAGAATATTGGAGTTTCACGAACCTCCTGTTTTCACCACTTTTACCTATTCAAAGATGAACTCTATAGATTCCTTTTCTCTTTCTCCTAAAAATTTCCTACTTACAAAACCCTTGCACAAACTCAATGACAACATTAGTGTAAGCAAAAACAATAAACCTTTGGTAAACACTTCAACTAAAGACCTACCAAAACAAAAGCTTCTGTAAGAGGCAAATGCATATAATGGCAGAAATCTGTCAAAACAGACCAGCAGGTAAAAGATTGATTTTTTTCGAATACCTTCTATTGCTCAAATCAAAAAGTGCAGAACTAATGAAAGTTGGGTAACAACTTTGAGAACAAGCTCAGAAAAATGCAGTTCCATCCAACATACTGAGCTTCCTCATGAATGTTTACAATACAACACAAAAATCTGTCCTAGGACAACCACTTTTCACAACTCATCTACTTCACAAAAGTAGTTGATCTTGACACAAAAACCAAAACAAAAAGGATAAGGAGCGGTTATTATAGCGGTAATAACTTCCAAGACTCGACAAAACTCTTGGTTATCTCCCAACAAGTACTTTTCTTTTAATGCCTTTAAGTTAGGCTCGAAACTTCCAAAGATGCTCACATAGGATAAATATATCTGGAGTGAAAAAGAGCATCAAGAAGCAAATAACCAACACACTTGAGTCTAACCCACTTCCTATGCATGGGGGTATCATGATAAAACGAATTGTTGAAAAAAAACCACTAGCATAGGAAGACAAAACAGATGAAACTTTAAAGCTTTCAGCATAAAACGGGGAAACTTAACATTATTGAGATGCATAAAACCATGTTTCCCTCTCTCAAAATATCCTTCAGTAGAACTTTGAATAAAGTTGACAATATAACTATCACTGGAAACAACTTTATCATAAGAATAATCATACTTACAGTCATCAAAAATAGGTCCAAGGTCATAAACCGGATCAATAGAAGCAAGTTGTTCCATCCTGAAATCTTTATTAGGCAAGCTATTTTCACAAGGAGCTTTAGCAAATTTGGAAAAGTTAAACTCATAAGACTCTCCATCAAACTTAGTTAAAACTTTTTCCTTATTACAATCAATAATAGATCCACAAGTGTTTAAGAAAGGTCTACCAAAAATGATAGGACAAGTTTTGCTAGCTGCTGAATTAAGCACTAGAAAATCAGCAGGATACTTAATCTTACCACAAAGAACCTCCACATCTCTTACAATGCCAATAGGGCAAATGGTTTCCTTATTCGCAAGGTGGATAACCACATCAATGTCCTCAAGCTCACAAGGACCAATATCATGCATAATTTCCCTATAAAGCTCATAAGGAATAGCACTAGAACTAGCACCAATATCACATAAACCATAGTAGCAATGATCACCAATTTTAACAGAAAGCACAAGAACACTAGATTTTCTAGCCTTACTAGGATGAGAAATAATATTAGTAGCGTCTTCACAGAAGACAATGTGCTCATCCTCTATATTTCTAGCGTCAAGATCTTTCACAATAGCTACCATAGGTTCAACATTCAATTGCCCATCAGGCTTCACAGTTTTCATTGTACCTTTATTATTTGCACTAATAATCATAGAATACTCCTTTACCTTAGCTAAAAAAGGTATTTTCTCAACATGAGGTTCAGGCACACTGTGATTAGTAGTACAAACTTGAGTACTTCTAACTGGAACATGACTAACAACATCTTTATACGGAGCATGGTACTTATTCCACTTCTTCTTGGGGATTTCTATGTAAGAGGCGAAGGCCTTAAAACATTTGGCAATACTTTGTGAATCAATGCTAAACTCATTGCAAATATCACGGAAGTTATCGGTACCCATAAAAGATTTAATGCATTCATAATCATAGTTAATACCCGACTTACTTCCTTTATCATTATCCCAAGCCTCAGTGTTATCTTGAATACGGTCTAAGAGATCCCATTTAGCTTCTTCCTTCATACGTGTGAATGATCCAACACAAGAAGCATCTAGTAAATCTTTATCATGAAGAGAAAGCCTAGCATAAAAACTATTGAGAATAATATTGTTAGGGAGTTCATGAATAGGGCATTTAAGCATGAGTAACTTCAATCTCCCCCAAGCTTGAGCTGTACTCTCTCCATCAAGAGGCCAAAAGTTAAATATAAGACTTCAATCCTTATGGATTTCACTAAGAGGATAAAATTTAGAGTAAAAGAGAGATGCCATCTCCTCCCATTCCATGGATTGTCCATTCTTCAGCAGCTTATACCATGCTTCAGCTCTCCCTTTCAAGGATATGGAGAGTAACTTCTTCTTCACCTATTCAGTTGTGATACCTGCAGACTTAAACAACCCGCATAATTCATGGATAAAAAGTAAGTGATCACCAGGATGGACAGTTCCATCCCCAAAATAATAATTATCCATAACACGATTAATAATACTTGTAGGTATCTTAAAAGGATCTATTTCGATAGGAGGTGGTTGATCTACTACCCTAGCAGCGGTAGTAGTTTTCCCAAACAGAAAACCAAGTGGTTTATCCATATTGGAAACAAAGTAACAAGCAGTAACAAAAGTAATACTCACAGTAAAAGTTTCCCTTACCAGTTCCACTCTTCAATAGCGCTTCACTCCCCAGCAACGACGCCAGAAAATAGTCTTGATGACCCACAAGTATAGGGGGTGTATCGTAGTACTTTCGATAAATAGGAGTGTCGATCCCAACAAGGAGCAGAAGGTGCTGAACAGTGGTATGGAGCAGGAAATCCCTGTGAATACTTAGCAAACGGATTTTTAGTGGTTTTCTGACAAAGCAACAAAACAAAGAGCAAGTAACAAGAGCAAGTGGCCCAATCCTTTCTTAGCAAAGGACAAGCCGGTAGAAATACTTATAAGGACCAAACGTTCTCGAGGATACATGGGAATTCTGTCAAGTGCTTTCGCTTCAAATAGCTGAGTACTCTTCTTTGGTGTTCGTAAGTGTTGTGTGTGTGAACCTGTGCTAACATACCGCCCTTCCTAGGACTAATACATACTTGTGATTAAACCCCCGACAAACATCCGTAACTATAGGAAAGTAATTAAGATATAAATCCAACCACAACCTTAAACTCTGAGATCCCACACTCCCTTGTGGAAAGGTGTCCTAACGGGGGTTCAGGTTTCTGTCAGTCCGGCAACCCCACGATTAGTAGCCAAATACACAATGCATTCCCCTAGGCCCATAAATGGCGAAGTGTCATGTAGTCGACGTTCACATGACACCACTAGAAGAATAGCACCACAACTTAAATACTAAACCATTGAATAATAACTCATCACAGATCCACTAATAACAACATGACTTCTCCCATGTCCTCAAGAACTAAACGAACTACTCACAAGACATCATATGGATCAAGATCAAAGATGATATGACAATGGATAACAATCTGAACGTAAACAATAATCCAATGGTTCCACTCACAAGCATGAACTACAATAGTAATCAACACCGCGAGAGTTTCCCCTAATGAACTAAGAAATATCCAACACAACTGTTACAGCGGGACGAAGTGGTGGTGATGGTGCTGGTGGATATGATGGTGTGGATGATGATGATCCCGAGGAAGCCTAGCTTGATGACGGTGTTGATGGCGACAGTCTCCCCTCTCCGAGAAGGAATTCCTCCGGCAGAAATCTGTCTGCCGGATAGATCTTTCTCTCTCGGTGTTTTCCGCCCCACCAGAGGCAGCGGAAATCTATCTGTGGTCCCTCTCCAGGTATTAGGGTTCCATAGGGAAGATATAGGCGAAGGGGCGGAGTCGGAGACCGGGCAGGTGGGCCACACCTGCCCTATGCGCGGGGTCAGGTGGGCCCGCGCCTAGGGGGTGTGGCCCCCCTGAGGCCCATCTCCGTCCCTCCTTCTGGATTCCTTCGTCCTCTGGTAAAATAATATGTTTCCATATTTTTCTAGTATTTTTCTGATCTTCGCGAAATTGCCCCGAAACGCCTTCTTTTCCATCAGAATCTAGACTCCAGCAGTCCATCCTCCAAGAATCATCCAACATGCATAAACAGATGAAAACTCCATAAGTAATACCTCGTAATAAGACAAATATCAATGAATAGAGGTAAACTATGATATAGAAAAGGTGATGCAAATTGGGCGTATCAGGGTGTATCGCAGTACTTTCGATAAATAGGAGTGTCGATCCCAACGAGGAGCAGAAGGTGTTGACTAGTGGTATGGAGCCGGAAATCTCTGTAAATACTTAGCAAACTGATTTTTAGGGGTTTTCTGATAAAGCAACAAAAAAGTGCAAGTAATAAAGACAGCGAACAACTGCAACAAGTGGCCCAATCCTTTCTTTGCAAAGGACAAGCCGGTGGAAATACTTATAAGGACCAAAAGTTCTCGAGGACACATGAGAATTCTTTCAAGTGCTTTCGCTTCAAATAGCTGAGTACTCTTCTTTGGTGTTGTAAGTGTTGTGTGGGTGAACCTGTGCTAATGTACCGACCTTACTTGGGCTAATACATACTTGTGATTAAACCCTCTGCAAGCATCCGCAACTACAAGAAAGTAATTAAGATATAAACCTAACCACAGCCTTAAACTCTGAGATCCTACGCTCCCTTGTGCAAAGGTGTCCTAACGGGGGTTCAGGTTTCTGTCACTCCGGCAACCCCAAAATTAGTAGCCAAATACACAATGCATTCCCCTAGGCCCATAAATGGTGAAGTATCATGTAGTCTACGTTCACATGACACCACTAGAAGAATAGCACCACAACTTAAATACTAAACCATTGAATAATAACTCAACGCAAATCCACTAATAACAACATGACTTCTCCCATGTCCTCAAGAACGAAACGAACTACTCACAAGACATCATATGGATCAAGATCAAAGATGATATCGTAATGGATAACAATCTGAACATAAACAATAATCCAATGGTTCCACTCACAAGCATCAACTACAATAGTAATTAAGACTGGGAAAGTTTCCCCTAAGAACTAATGCAAGATCCAACACAATTGTTACAGCGGCACGGAGTGGTGATGATGGTGATGGTGGATATGATGGTGTGGATGATGATGATGATCCCGATGAAGCCTAGCTTGATGATGGTGTTGATGGCGACGATCTCCCCTCTCCGGGAAGGAATTTCCCCGGCAGAAATCTATCTGCCGGAGAGATCTTTGTCTCTCGGTGTTTTCCGCCCGCAGAGATGGCGGAAATCTAAAAGTGGTCGCTCCCCTAGTGTTAGGGTGCCGTGACGAAGATATAGGCGAGAGGACAGAGTCGGAGGCCGAGCACGTGGACCACACCTGCCCTAGGCGCGGGGCAAGGTGGGCCCGCTCCTAGGGGGTGTGGGCCCCCCTGTGGCGCGGCTGCGCCTCCCCTTATGGCTTCCTCCGTCTTCTGGGAAAATATAATTTTCCAATATTTTTCTGATCTTCGCAAAATTGCATCAAAACACCTCCTTTTCCATCAGAATCCAGACTCCGGCAGTCCATCCTCCAAGAATCATCCAACATGCAAAAACAGTGGAAAAGACATAAGTAATACCTCATAATAAGACATATATCAATGAATAGATGCAATTATGATATAGAATGGTGATGCAAATTGGACGTATCAACTCCCCCAAGCTTAGACCTTTGCTTGTCCCCAAGCAAAAACCGAGCTCAGTAAACATGTCCACATGTTTATGGAGTGAAGTGTCGATAAAATAATACGAACAAGAAGCATCACACTTACCAATACACAACTCATAGAAGAAAGCAACTAACCATTATATAACTTAGCTTGCAACACGTACATGAGTCACAATAGAGATGCATAAAGATAAATCATAATTGGAATTGGAAAACTCTTGTTCCTGGTCAAAGAACAGCTGGTAAACAGTTTCACAAAACGCTTTTTGTAGAAGTTTTATAACAGGGGCACTCTTTGCTCAAAAAGGTTTTTCACAATGAAGGATTTGAAAGTAATACTCAAAAGATAAGAGTCTTGTGCAAACAAGGAAGATAAAGAACATGATTGAATAAATCACTATATGAATGCTTGCAAGACAACAACTCAAATGCTTGCTGGAAATAGAGAGGAAGTAGGTTTACTGACTCAAATTGGTAAATAGAAGAAATGCCCCTTCATAGGGGATAGCAGGGATTTCAAGTCATAAAGAGCGTCCAAAAGATATGGTACTTACTAGCTTTGAGCCCTCATTGCCCCTATCATAGGCATATTGAGATGATTAAGGTTAAAGTGCACAAAGATGGAGTATATGCTTGACGAAATATAATTTGGCAATCTCATGTCCCTTGAGTACGAGGGCCGCTCCTCATGCTACTCAAATTTGGTCACCGGTAAGTTCTTGTCATTGTAAGTACATGTGTATCATAAAGAACCACCAACGGGGTACCCCTTGCACATGGTACATGAGCTATCCCATAACCAAAATGACAAGGCAAGCAGACAATGAGCATCTCAGCGATCTTTGTATTTACTATGTGCATAGCTTTTTATTGAGGATGCTTCATATAATGCTCACTATAGTGATACTGCAAGTTTCCACCATGATTAGGCATGGCTTAGGCTAGCTGCACATGCATTTCTCTAACACACATATGCCACTCCATGGACTTACAAGCTCCCTCTTTATTTCACACTGTCGACATCCGCAAACAAAAGAGCATGATATCAACCGTGTACAACGTACATGTGCAATGTTGAAAGCGTTCCCTGTGACAGCACGGTTCT
Organism: Avena atlantica; assembly: GCA_910589765.1. Taxonomy (NCBI): domain Eukaryota; kingdom Viridiplantae; phylum Streptophyta; class Magnoliopsida; order Poales; family Poaceae; genus Avena; species Avena atlantica. The sequence continues at coordinate 496,899,034 of OU342739.1, forward strand.
GCTAATTCCAACGTATAGATGCAAGCATATACAACTTCGATGACACAATGGTTCAACTATATTAGGGGCAAGAAAATAAGGTGTGCCATCAAGTTCGTGAGAGCTTTACTAACTAGTTTTCACATAACAAAATACTTTTTAATTCGAAAGATAGATGAAGCTTGAGAATTTGCTAGGAATAGCAATTGCTAATAGGTAGATATGGTGGACACAAATGGCAAAGGTTTTGGTTCAAAGGGATTGGAAACATGAGAAGTATGCCTTCTCGAAACAGGTTTTTGGCTAGCAAGGCTGGATAGCAAGCAAAAGCGTTGAAAGAAACAAGCAAGCCTACAAGTGATAAAGCCAAACATGCAATCTTCCTTGAAGACACAAAAGATCTTAAATAAATAACACTAAGCTTAAGATCCAACAAGAAAGAAAATAAATGATACAAAATACCTGTAAGGTTTTCCCTTTTTCTCTCAAACCTCAAAAAGTATTGCTACTGACCAAAACTCGGTTTGCCAAAACCAATTTAGATTTACTTGATTCTCCCAAAGTGATGCCAATACTGGTCAATAAGATCCATCATATAATAGAGATTGCAAACTAAAATAAGAAGTGCAAAAAGTAAAGATGAAACTTCTCATTAATATTCCATAAAGGCACTCACACCAAGGGATACATAGATAATCAACTAAAGGATAGATACTTCCACAAGCAAGCCAAACTATACGATAACACCTCTACCAAAGATATGAATCCACTAAAAAGGTAAAAGATAAAAGATAAAGGCACTCCCCCAAGCTTGGAACAAGCCAAGGGGATGCCAAACCTGATGACGAATTACTCCTTTGGTGGTGGTGGTGTTCTCTTGTCATCATAAAACTTCCAAGGAAAAGGTTCCCCATCCAAAAAGGATGTCCTTGTCTCCGCAATCCTGAAACTAGCAGCAGAGCTTATGCGATCAAATCTAGCCTCATACTCACAGTTTTGATTTTGTATGTCATAGAGCTGTGCTTGTAATTGGTTGGTGGTTTGACGGAGTGAGAAGATTTCTTCTCGGAGCTCAGCCACCTCCTCCCCGTGCTTGACGATGAGTTCTGAACTTATCTTGTGAATAACATCCACTTCACGTTCCGCCATCTTTTTGTACCTGAAAACCTCCTGCTCCAGTGCTTCCATCCTGTCTTCCAGACTTCCTTCTCCTTTGGGGCCTTGAACTTCTTTCATCTGTACCTCCCCATATTTGAGAATCAACTCCTTGGGATGGATCCTCAACTCATACATGTATGGGTTGAGGACATCCACAGAGGAATCCTCCATGGGTGATCCAGCGGAAGACATTGTAGCTCCAAAACTGAGAATTTGCCTGACAGAAATAGATCGAAACAAAAACACGACGAGAACTCGATGCAAGAACCTCGGGGGATCCGGGGGGGGGGGGGTGTCACATCCCAAGATTTTCCAAATCTTGTAATGTGAAAAATAAATGAATAAAATAAAACTTTATTGATTTTCAGGGTGAGAAGAAACTTTTTGAATCAATTTGGAAACTTTCAAACCAATTTGGATCAAATAAATCCTAAAGGTATTTAAAAAGATAAAAATTTAATAAAGAAAATATTTTGAATATTTAAAATTACTGTCTTGGATCTTTTAATAAAAGATTTTGTTTTCAAATGAAAAGGTGGATTTATAAATAAAGATTATTTTATAAAGCCAATTAAAACCTTAACCAAGCTTTTGAAATAAAATGTTTTGTTTTGATAAAAATAGTAATGGTTTATTTAAATAAAATAATAAAGATTTAATATCCAATTTTATTTAAATAATGGCTTTTCCCATTTAAAATAAACACTAAAACTTATTTATTTATTTTAAATAAGTTTTCCAAATATTTTATAATTTCAAATAAAACCTACTAAAGTGTTTTGGCTTTATTTTAGATTTCAAAATAAATATTTTAAGTAAAATAAATCCTAGTTGATTTTATAATGAAGGTCTATTGTATTTAATTATTAATGGACCCTAAAATAAAAGGTTATTTTGTTTTAAACAAGTTTCCAAGTATTCTTTATTTCCAAATAAAACCTACTGATTTGGTTTTGAAAATATTTGGATTTCAAATGGAGATTTTATTAATTAAATCAAACCCTATTTTATTAAATAACTAAAGGTCCATGTTATTTAATTAAAATGGATCCTAAAAAGAATAAAAATTATTTTATTTTGGAATTTGGTTTATGTTGATAAACATAACCAAATCCATAGTTGCAAAGCTTGATGATTGTTTGAATCAATTTGAATGTGTTTGGTTGTTTGAATTTCAAAACAGGAAAATGGAAATAGAAAAAGCAGGATTAGATCATTTAACCGCGAAGAGGTACGCATCCTGTGTCGCATGATCTGATTAGATCCAATGGCTATAGGGCGTGATCCGGCCGAACCGGTACCGTCCAACCAGAACGTGACGCGTGGCCATGTTTTGTTTTAAAAACAGATTTGAACCTGATTGAGATATGATTTTCAAACCCTTGTAACTTTGGATCCACACGTCCAAAAATTACAAATTTTATGTCGTTGGATTCAGGAGAGCAAGCCCTAGCCAACCATACCCTTGGTTTAGTAAATAGTAACTGTTAGATTGGTTGATTATGCAGAAACATTTGATTGCTTGTTTAGATTAGAAAAATAGTTTAAAAATGATTTTTGGATTAAAACTTTTGCAAAATGGTTTGTTGTGACCTTACTGGCCCTAGGAACCAACCCTTGGGGTTGAAAATGATTTTGGTAAAGTTTAGGTTGGATTATTTGACTTAGCCATTTTCTAGCCAAATAAAATTATTGATTTTTATTATGAAAATGTTTTTGTAAAGAAAACTTTGGGAAAATGTTTTGGACCAAACCTACTGACCCAAAACACCAAGTTTTGCAATAGCAACTCATTTGGTGAAAAACATAAAGTTTTGCCTTGATAAAAATGTTTTTCCACCACATAAAATGTTGAATGGAGTTAAAAATGGTTTATGGACAAAACCCTTTTTGCAAATGACTTTGCCATTTTGGTAAATGACCACTTTGGACTTTACAAAGTTTAGAATCCTAGTGGAGACCATCTTTACAAATAGGACCATCTCTTGCATGCTTACATGCATGATTAAAATCCATAGTTTTATGTGTGTGTGAAATGTTGTTTGATTGATTATTTGAGAATGCTAGTTGAATTGGTGTTTGCTTGATTGATTGTAGTGAAATTAGCAAAGTGAGAGACTAGCAAGATCAAGGAGTGAACCACCATTCCCTTCCAAAAAGGCAAGTGACACTATCATAAAAAATTCCTACTATTTTCATTATACTTAGTGGATTTTGAAACATGCATGAAAATACTTTTTGTACTTATGCTATGCTAAAATCCTAACAGGATTCCCTATCCATTCCTTAGAGAAAACAATCTAGTTGTTACATGCTTAGCCATGCTATATTTTGAAAAGAGATACATGTTGAGATTTTACAAAGGTTGAGAAAAGGACTTGTGTTTTACATAATAAAACAAGGACTCAATGAACTACCTAGGTGGAGGATACTTTAAGTTTTGGAGAGGTTGGCAACAAAAGGAACCATGTCCATGGGAATCACTTTGTGTTGTGCTCCAAAAGAAACCACCTAGGAAACTTAGAGATTGAACATGTTTCTCTAATTGTGGCTTTCGTGTGCAACCACATGCTATTATGGCTCTGGCTTAGTCAACTACATTGGGAAGACCCATGCACTGTATTCAGTTAACTGGACATGGGGATCTGGAATGCTTCATGGGTGCTGAACACAAGCTAGCAATGGTGTATGGGAGGACCTTTTGGAAAGACTTCGTCACATTCTCAATCTGCCAGTACTCCATCTTGGTGAGCACTAATCCAGTAGGCCACTGGTGGCAAAAGGATGTGATTGTGACATGTGGGTAAAGTGTACTCCTTCTGCAGAAGATAATAAAATCTAAGTACTTAGCCGTGTCCCCGGTTATGGACAATACTGAGCAACTAAAGTTTGAACCATGGGAGATCTCGACATTCTAATTTCTAAAAGAAAACTTTTAAAGACTTGATGCACTTGGGGTTACCAAGGAGCTCAAGAGACTTTGGCAAAACTTGATGTACTTGGGGTTACCAAGATACTCAAGAGATTTTGTTAAAAACATGACACTTGGGGTTACCAAGGAACTCATGAGATTTTGATAAAACTTGTTGCACTTGGGGTTACCAAGGAGCTCAAGAGATTTTGACAAAACTTGATGCACTTGGGGTTACCAAGTAGCTCAAGAGATTATTGACAAGGACTTGAACACTTGTGTTTCTACCAAGGAGTTCAAGGAACTTGGAAAAAGAGACTTGACAAAGGACCAAAACCATTTTTGAAAGATAGGATAAATTATTGCTTTAAGCAAATGAGCCTAAAACTCTACTTAGCCAAATATGCATGTATTTATAGGATCCACTCATATTATACATAGTAGTGAAGCTTGCCAATACAATTCAAATGTATTGACCCTTGTGGCTGTAACTTGTAATGTTGCAGGTTTGATTGATTTTAGTGAAGATTGATTGATTAGGATTACAAAGTCTACAACCAACATCTGCCTGTGGCACTTTGAAGATGAAGGACCCCATGACTATAGTTATTCCGCTGCAATGTAATGTAATAGCCAATTGAGCTATGTATGATGTAATAAAATTATGTTATTCCTGGTTAAAAAGTTATGATATGACCTTTGTTTCTTGATATTATATCTTAACTGTGGATGCTAGCTATTGATCCAGGGACTAGCATTGTAAACACAGGGGGCTCTATCTTATTAAAGATTTGAACCTCTACAGGGGGGGTTATATATTTCGAAGTTTCAAAGAATAAGGAAGGTTTTGATACGAAAACGATGCGGAGTCGGAGTTCGGGGTGGTCTCACCCTCTCCAGGTGCAGCCAGCTGGGGCCTGCGCCTGGGGTGGGTTTGGCCACCCCGGCCTCTGGTTCCTCCTCTGTTCCGTCTCGTAACTTCCCTTATGTATTAAAAACATCAAAAATATAAAAATATTGGGGTTTCACGAACCTTTTGTTTTCACCACTTTTACCTATTCAAAGACGAACTCTGCAGTTTCTGGTGTTTGGTTTCTAATAAATACCTCTGGAGTCACCATTTGAATAACATCAACATCTTCATTATAAGAATCTCTAGAAATATAATGTTTTAGTCTTTGACCATTCACCACCTGTGTTGTGTCATCCTTCAAAGAAGATATTTTGATAGCACCTGAACGATATACTTCCTCAATAACAAAAGGTCCTTCCCATTTTGAGATTATTTTCCCTGCAAAAAATCTGAGGCGAGACCTATACAAAAGAACTTTCTCACCAACATGGAAATCCCTTTTGAGAATTCTCCTATCATGCCATCTTTTTTACTTTTACCTTAAAGAGACTAGCATTTTCATAAGCTTCACTCCTCCACTCATCTAAGGTACTCATGTCAAGCAATCTTTTCTCTCCAGCAAGTTTAAAATATCTATTCAACTCTTTCACTGCCCAATAAGCTTCGTGTTCTAATTCTAAAGGCAAGTGACAAGCTTTCCCATAGACCATTTTGTAAGGAGACATCCCCATATGATTTTTATAAGCAGTTCTATAAGCCCATAAAGCGTCATTTCACTTCTTAGCCCATTTTTCCTAGATCTATTAATAGTCTTCTGCAAGATAGATTTAATTTCCCTATTGGAAAGTTCTACTTGCCCACTGGTTTGGGGGTGATAAGCTGAAGCAATTCTATGGTTTACATCATACTTAGAGAGAGTTTTTCTAAAACCCCCATGAATAAAATGAGAACCTCGATCAGTCATGAGATATCTAGACACCAAACCTAGGAAAAATAACATCCTTAAGCATTTTCAAAGAGGTCTTACCATCAGCGCTGTTTGTAGGTATGGCTTCTACCCACTTTGTAACATAGTCAACAACAATAAGAATATGAGTATACCCTTTTGAAGGAGGAAAAGGACCCATAAAGTCAAATCCCCAACAATCAAAAGGTTCAATAACAAGAGAATTATTCATAGGCATTTCATTACGTCTATTAATGTTACCAACTCGTTGACATTCGTCACATGATAGAACAAACTTACCTGCATCCTTGAAAAGGGTAGGCCAATAAAATCCAGATTGTAAAACCTTTTGTGCGGTCCTATCCCCAGCATGATGTCCTCCATAAGCACTGTCGTGACATTTTCTCAATATCTCTTGTTGTTCAAATTCTGGAACACATCTTTGCATAATACCATCTACTCCTTTATATAAATGTGGGTCATCCCAAAAGTAATGCCTTAGATCATAAAAGAATTTTATTCTTTGCTAGGCCGTAAAAGTGGGAGGCAAATATTTCGAAACAATAAAGTTAGCATAATCAGCATACCAAGGAATTTCGTGCAGACTTACCCTTATTGCAGCCAACTTCTCATTTGGAAAACTATCATTAACGGGAAAGGGTCAAAAGAAATGTTTTCCAAACGAGATAAATTGTTAGCAACAGTATTTTCAGCACCTTTCCTATCTACAATATGCAGATCAAACTCTTGTAAAAGAAACACCCATCTAATAAGCCTAGGCTTAGCGTCCTTATTCGTCATAAGGTACTTAATAGCAGCATGATCAGTATGAATAGTGACCTTTGAATCAACAATATAGGGTCTAAACTTATCACAAGCAAAGATTACAGCTAAGAACTCTTTTTCGGCAGTAGCATAATTATTTTGAGCAGCATCTAGAGTCTTACTAGCATAATGAATAACGTTCAACTTCTTATCAACATGTTGCCCAAGGACAACACCAACAGCAAAATCACTAGCATCACACATAATTTCAAAAGGCAAACTCCAATTAGGTTGTTGAACAATAGGAGCAGTAGTCAAAGCTTTCTTCAAAATTTCAAAAGCTTCCTTACAATCATAATCAAAAACAAAAGGTACATCTTTTTGAAGAAGATTAGTAAGGGGCTTTGAAATTTTGGAGAAATCTTTAATAAACCTCCTATAGAAACCAACATGACCAAGGATACTACGAATACCTTTTATGTCTCTAGGGAATGGCATCTTCTAAATTGCTTCAATTTTTGCTCTGTCAACTTCAATACCTCTTTCAGAAATTTTGTGTCCAAGAACAATCCCTTCATTAACCATGAAATGGCATTTCTCCCAATTAAGAACAAGGTTGGTTTCTTCACATCTCTGCAAAATTTTTATCAAGGTTGTGCAAACAGTTATCAAAAGCATTTTCATAGACGGAGAAGTTGTCCATGAAAAACTCCACAATTTCTTCACAAAAACCATGAAAAATAGCAGACATACATCTCTGAAAGGTAGCAGGAGGATTACATAAACCAAAAGGCATACGCCTACAAGCATAAGTACCATAAGGACAAGTGAAAGTGGTTTTCTCTTGGTCTTGCACTTTCACAGCAATTTGAGAAAACCTAGAATAACCATCAAGAAAACAAAAGTGAGTCTTTTTGGACAACCTCTCAAGCATTTGATCAATAAAGGGCAAAGGATAATGATCTTTCTTATTAACTTTATTGATCTTTCTAAAATCAATGCACATTCTATATCCAACCACTACTCTTTAGGGTATAAGATCATTATCTTTATTAGGCACAATAGTTATCCCCCTTTCTTGGGGAGACAATGAACAGGGCTAACCCATTGGCTATCAGCAATAGGGTAAATAATATCATCATCAAGGAGTTTTAATACCTCATTTCTTACCACATCCTTCATCTTGGGATTTAAACGGTGCTGGTGCTCAACAACTAGTTTTGCATCAGGTTCTATATTAATATCATGCTGACATATAGTAGGAGGAATCCCTTTTAAATCATCAAGAGTATAGCCCATAGCTCCTCGGTGTTTCTTTAGTATTTCCAGTAACCTCTCTTCTTCCTTTCCTGAAAGTTTAGAACTAGTAATAACAGGATATACTTTCTTATCACCAAGATAAGCATATTTAAGATCATCAAGTAAAGGTTTTAATTCGAAAATAGGGTCCCCTTTAGGTGGTAGTGTGGTTTCCAAGTCTTCCACAGGTAGATTATTCTTAAGTTGCTCCGGCTGACGAAGGAAAACCTCGTCAATCTCATTTCTCTCCTTCATGAAGACATCACTTTCATGATCTTCCATAAACTGCTGCAAGGCATTGTTAGGAGCAAGAGAAATAGCATAAAGTTGTTCAACCCTGAAATCCTCATTAGGCAGTTCATTTTCATAAGGAGTTTTAAAAATTTGGAAAAATTAAACTCATAAGACTCTCCATCAAACTTAGTCAAAACTTTTTGCTTCCTACAATCTATAATAGCCCCACAAGTATTCAGGAAGGGTCTACCAAAGATAATAGGATAGGTTTTACTAGCCTCTTTAACAAGTACTAGAAAATCAGCAGGATATTTAATCTTACCACAAAGGACCTCCACATCTCTTACAATGCCAATGGGGCAAACTTGCTCTCTATTAGCAAGGTGAATAACCATATCAATGTCCTCAAGCTCACAAGGACCAATTTCATGCATAATTTCCCTGTAAAGATCATAAGGAATAGCACTAGAACTAGCACCAATATCACATAAACCATAATAGCTATGATTACCAATTCTAACAGAAAGCACATGGACACTAGATTTTCTAGATTTTTAAGGATGAGAAACAATATTAGTAGCATCTTCACAGAAGACAATGTGCTCATCCCCTATATTTCTAGTGACAAGATCTTTCACAATAGCTACCACAGGCTCAATATCAATAAGCTCATTTAGCTCCACAGTTTTCTTTGTGCTTTTGCTAACCACATTAGCTATAATGGAATGTTCCCTTAGCTTAGCAGGAAAAGAGATTTTCTCAACAAAAGGTTCAGGCAAAATGGGATCAACAGTACAAACCTCTATGCTAGCAGGAACATGGGTAACAATGTATTTATAAGGAGCATTGTAACACCCTCAGAATCGACCCTATGCAAGTATTAGCGAAACCCGCCAAACCCGCATAGAAACGATTCAAAGGTGCCCACCAGGCACTTTCGTGCGGGTGGAAAACGAAGTAATAACATTACACAACAGTCCTCGATGGGACCCACAGAACAGATATATATACAACACGACTCCATGAGTCAAGTATACAGATATACAGTACAAAGATCCAAATCACCTTGAAAACGATAGAGCGTCCGACTACGGACAAGATGCAAATGGGGCTAAGAGCCCTGAAGAATAAACAATGGCGTCCATAACCCTGCCCAGGCCAAGCCGGAAGGGTAACCCTGCTAACGACGTCGAAACCTGCTAAAACAAAAGGGGTGCCGACAAAGGGCAAAGGAAAAAGAGGAGCGTCAGTACTGAGGCCAGTACACGGCGAGGCTAGAATTCGGCGGTCCTCGCCTACATAGGTATGGTGGACTGAAGCGGCAGCGGCAGCATGCACTAAACAACCTATAGAGACTCGATATAACTGTCGGCCATCAGAAAGGGATAAGAAAGACCTATCCGGAACCAACCTGATTCGAACACCAAACAAACCCATCTTGGTGTTTCCCCCTCGAGACCAAACGAGGAAGTCAACCGAGGAACTCACACAGTTGGCAGTTTTATTTATTCAGTTATCGTTGCAGCAATTACTAGTCTGGTATAGATAGTCATCCTAATAAATTAAGCAGTCGGCACTTTTAGTTAACCATTCCGTTGTAGTTGCAACACTTACTAGTCAAATACAATTAGCATGAGATAACCCAAAACCCAGCAGTTGTTGGTACTTTTATTTAGCCATTCCGTTGTAGTTGCAATACTTACTAGTCAGATACAATGGTCACAAGCGACAACCAAAACAAGCAATTGTTGGCAGTTTTATTTAGCCATTCCATTATAGTGAAGCTGATTACCAGTCATTATAAAGTCAAATTTATAGCACTACTTTAGTTATAGTTGTCTATGATCGAGATACTGTGCTCCAAGTCGTCCATAACCGCGGACACGGCTTTCAGAAAGTTTTACCCTGCAGGGGTGCACAAATAGCAACACACACTCAATCAACCTCAGAAAAACCAAATCAAAACCCAACGAGGCCTTCACGACAAAGCAATCACCAGATTCAGAAATATTTCAAGGGGCCACCCCATTGAGTACACCCGCAACGAAGCTAGCTGACTCCGAGACGGACTCAAGGTTTGCGTCAATGGCTGTAAACGACTGGGAACCCGAAAATGTGACTGGGCTTGTCGATACCGCGAAAACACTCCGCTTACCTAAACAGTACAGGTGCTCCTCGCACAATCGTAAATTAAGAAGTAAAGCATGGCATAAGTACATGATAGTAAATAAAACCTCAAACTAGTTTGTGGCCCCAAGAAATAAGAATGAATCAAGCTCTGGCTTAGGGGGGTCCCATAATCCTCCCGGATGTGGATAGCGCGAATATTCAAGGAACAGGTATCAAGTACTCGGGGTCCTACGTGACACAAGTGGACGGTTAACAACCAAATAACATCTATTGCCCACCTGTGCCTCTGCTTACTTACTTCAATTTTAGTTGTTAAACAGTAATTAAAGTCTTGACCATCTCCAACAATAAACATGCGGCAATACTCCAACAACTGTGGAACTTGACGACACGCAACGGCACTTGAGCAAGCGACTACGACGCGCAGGTCCAACTATCTACCAAACAACAGGTAATAGGAGGTGTCCAAGGCAATATAAGGCTGCAAGGGATATCACGGGCACGAAGACTAGAGCATCGCAACACAGATAGCAATAGATCAACAGGAGGGAATAAATACTATAAAAGTAAGATAGGTAGAAAGGGGGAGATGCCCGCCTGAAAACATTGCCGAAGGTTCAACCGGAGATCGGGTCGACACTCGCATCAACTCATCGGCCTTATCCGCCAAGAAGCAAAAACACTAGCACAAACACCGGATGCAATATTTAATACTACGGCAAAAGATCGGGCATGATGCAGGTATGATGTATGACATGGCAAAGGTGCGATGCAATTAGGTCATATTAAGCGGAATCGGGGTCCCGACATTTAATTAAACGGTTCAAGTTATTTATCTACCCCGCAAATTAAATGTGGTATTAGCAAGGCAAAATATAGTATCGGTTTGATGCACAAATTTAAATGAGGCCAATATAAGACTAGATTTTGCCCGCATATGGGCCCCATATTTAATTATATGGTGAATCGGCATAATGGCCCCAAACCACAGACAAGTATGCATGCATGATGAACAATTTTATATGCAACAGTTTTATATTAAGCATTTATAAAATAGGGCTCGGGAAAGGTTCACACATCTGGGCTCGGGAGATCTTGGTTCCGGGGGTCCGGGGTTCGACAGGGTTCGACGGGGATCGGTTCGACGGGAAACGAGGTTCGGACTCCGGGATTTTAGGGTCTTCGGATCTGTGAAGGAGATCATGGCGTCCCGAGGAGAAGGTCTTGGCGTGCCGAGGGTTCGGTCTTCAAATCCCGGGAAGGATGTCTTGCGGTATCCCGTGAAGGCGATCTTGACGCTCGGTGCCCGTGAAGTAGAACTTGTCGTCCGTCTTTTGTCGGTGGTGAACTTGACCGATGGTCTTCGGGTCCGGGAAGAAGCAGTTGGCGTGGCGCCGGGTACGAGATCGGTCTTCAGGTTGGGGCTTCAGGATTTGGATCCGGGGTCGTTCTTTGAATCCGTGTCGGCGCACTTGAGGTCTCGATGAATTAGGGTCTGTGAAGGGAACTTGGCGTCCGACATCCTTCAGTTCATGTCGGCGTACTTGAGGTTCCAGCTTCATTGACGATGGTGTTCTTGTGTCAGACACGAGTATGCGACACACTACCTCGATTTTCATACATGCCACTCCAACACAGCATCACCAAAAACTCACTCCATCACACCATCGGCTCCACCTCCAACACCAAATTTCCATAGGACCAACACACAGATGCAAGATTAGAGGTAGACACGCATAGAACCAGGCATGAACATGGATTCGTCGAGGCAAGCTAGAATCGAAAGGTTGGAAGCTAGGAGCAGCACGTTGGATGCTGGCCAGGACAACGAATAGGAAGGCGTTCGTGACCATGCAATGTAGGACGATAGAAGCGGAGAAGCACATGGACGCGCAGGAGGCGAACGAGAAGCCGACGGCGATGGTACAGGGCACTGGCGGCCGGGCTTGGAGGAGGGTGACGCTGCGGCACGTAGGTGGTGGTAGAGTCCCGACACGGCCAGGCAGATACGGTGGCCGTTCGGAGGAAGGCGAGGTCTGCCTGGGAGGACGACCGCAGGATGTGGCTCCGTCGTGGTCAGGGCGGCGGCGATGCTTGTGGTGGTTGCCGAGGAGGCGACTAAGGTCGTAGAGAGGAGGCCTGGGGCCGGGCCGGCGCGGCGAGAGAGCGGACGGCGACGTGCTCGGGGCCGACAGGACGGAGGAGAAGCGAGGACGCGAAGAGGGCGAGGGGGCCACCGGCGCCGGGCGAGGGCGGCGGCGCGGCCGAGCTTGCGGAGGGGACGGGCGAGCGGGGAGAGCGACGAGGAGGAGCGAGGGGCCAACGGCGACGTCGCAGGGCAGCGGGAGAGGAGGCGCCCGGGGAGGATGTGGGCGGCGCGCTCGCCGGAGAGGCAGAGGGGAGGGAGCGTGCTTGCTAGCAGAGGAGGAAGAAGCGGGGGAGGGCGGCTCGGGAGTGGTGGGTCACGGGGGAGGGGGAGAAGGGAGAGTGCGTCAGGGACGCTGGCAGGTGGGGCCAGGGGAGGCAGGTGTGGGTCGGTGTGGGGGTGAGGGAGGAAGGAGGGGGACGCGGTTGGTGGGGAGCGGCCACGCGGGGAGTGGGGCCTGGGGGGTGTGGCGTGGGCAGGTGGGGCCGGCTGGGTCGGTGGGACCGGGTGGCAGAGAGAGAGGGTTGGGGAGTGGGCCAGGATCAGGTTGGTGGCGTGTGTGTGCTGGTGGGTTTGACCAGGGGAGTGGCCCGCACAGGTGGGCCAGCAGGGTGGGGCCAGGGAGTGTGGTGGTGGCTGGGGATTGGTGAGGTGGCTGAGCTGAGGATGAGGTGGAGGGAACGGTGAGGTGGCAAGCGGTGGTTGGTCGGGGTGAGGTGGAGGGGGCTGGGTAGACTAGGTTTGGGTAGAAAAAGGGTCTAGGTGGACCGGTTTGAACTAGGGGTGGCCGACTGGGTCGGATCGGCCCGGTTTGGCTGCCCCCTAAAAATAATCAAATATTTTATTTATTTAAAACAGGGCTTTTGCAAACCGTTAGCGGACAAACAAAATAATCCGGAGACCCGGGTTTTAATTTGAAAACAAGACGGGGCGTTTAGAAAACAAAAACAGGCTTGCGAAAATAGTTTTATGCAAACAAATGCAAGATGACATGACGATGCTCAAATGCAATGTGGCATGATGACATGAGCATGCGGTCATGACGATGCAATGCACAAAGACAACGCGATTTTCTAGTAGTGGTTTTGCGGGATGCCACAAGCATGGTACTTGTCCCACTCTTTCTTGGGAATTTCAATATAAGAGGCAAAGGCATTAAAACATTTTGCAAGAACTTGAGGATCAAGACCATACTCAGTACTAATATCATGGATGTCATCAGTTCCCATAAAAGATTTAATGCATTCATAATCATAGTTTATACCTGATTTCTTCAGTTGTCATTCTCCCAAGCTTCAGCGTTCTCTTGAATACGGTCTAGGAGATCCCATTTAGCTTCTCCCTTCATACGTGTGAATGATCCAGCACAAGAAGCATCTAGTAAATCTTTATCATGAAGAGAAAGCTTAACATAAAAGTTATTGATAATAATATTGTTAGGGAGTTCATGAATAGGACATTTAAGTATTAGTAACTTCAATCTCCCCCAAGCTTGAGATGTACTCTCTCCATCACGAGGCTAAAATTTATATATAAGATTTCTATCCTTATGAATATCACTGGGAGGATAGAATTTAGAATAAAAGAGAGATGCCATTTCCTCCCATTTCATGGATTGTCCATTCTTCAGCAGCTTATACCATTCTTCATGTCTCCCTTTCAAGGATACAGAGAGTAACTTCTTCTTCACGTGTTCAGTTGTGATACCTGCACACTTAAACAACCCGCATAATTCATGGATAAAAAGCAAGTGATCACTAGGATGGACAGTTCCATCCCCAAAATAATAATTATCCATAACACGATTAGCAATACTTGTAGCTGAGTACAAGCCGGTGGAAATACTTATAAGGACCAAACGTTCCCGAGGACACATGGGAATTTTGTCAAGTGCTTTCGCTTCAAATAGCTGAGTACTCTTCTTTGGTGTTGTAAGTGTTGTGTGGGTGAACCTGTGATAATGTACCGACCTTACTTGGACTAATACATACTAGTGATTAAACCCCCTGCAAGAATTTGCAACTATAGGAAAGTAATTAAGATATAAACCTAACCACAGCCTTAAATTCTGAGATCCTACGCTCCCTTATGCAAAGGTGTCCTAACGGGGGTTCAGGTTTCTGTCACTCCGGCAACCCCACAATTAGTATCCAAATACACAATGCATTCCCCTAGGACCATAAATGGTGAAGTATCATGTAGTCGATGTTCACATGACACCACTAGAAGAATAGCACCACAACTTAAATACTAAACCATTGAATAATAACTCAACACAAATCAACTAATAACAACATGACTTCTCACGTGTCCTCAAGACCTAAACGAACTTCTCACGAGACATCATATGGATCAAGATCAAATATGATATGGTAATTGATAAAAATCTGAACATAAACAATAATCCAATGGTTTCACTCACAAGCATCAACTACAATAGTAATTAACACCAGGAAAGTTTCCCCTAAGAACTAATGCAAGATCCAACACGATTGTTACAGCGGGACGGAGTGGTGATGATGGTGCTGGTGGAGATGATGGTGTGTATGATGATGATGATGATCCCTATGAAGCCTAGCTTGATGACAGTGTTGATGGCGATGATCTCCCCTCTCGGGGAAGGAAATTCCCCGGTAGAAATCTGTCTTCCGGAGAGATCTTTCTCTTTCGGTTTCCGCCCCGCAGAGGCAGCGGAAATCTATCTGTGGTCGCTCCCCTGGTGTTAGGGTTCCGTGAGGAAGATATAGGTGAGAGGGCGGAGTCGGAGGCTGATACGTCCAAAATGTATCTACTTTCTCGAACACTTATGCTATTATTTCTCCTCTAAACTTGTGTGATTTGGATACAACTAACACGGACTAACGCTATTTTCAGCAGAATTACCATGGTGTCTTGTTTTTGTGTAGAAAATCAACTATCAGGATAAATCCCGGAAAATATGCCAAAAATTATATTTCACCCGAAGACGCACGGAGCCAGAAGACGAGACGGAGAAGGGGCCTGGGAGGCCCACACCCCTGCCAGGCGTGGGCCCACCTCTGGCCGCGCCTAGGGGGTGCAGCCACCCTAGGCACCCCTCAGCCTTCCTCTGCACCTATAAGTTGCCTTTCGACCTAAAAACCGAGGGGGGTTCGATAGTTTTCTAGAAAGAGTTCCGCTTTGCCGCCGCCACCAGAAACCAAGATTCGGATCCAGAAACTCCGTTCTGGCACCCTGCCGGGACGGAGAATTTGGAGAGGATCATCGCCATCGTCATCACCAACGCATCTCCATTAACCACCGATGTTTCCCTCATCCATGAGTGAGTAATACCCCACTATAGGCTTGGGTATGGTAGGGATTGGATGAGTTCTATCATGTAATCGAATAAGATCTGTTAGGGCATAGTGCCTAGTATCTCTATTAGTGCTATTTGACTTTGTTGCAACTTGTTGTGCTTAATGCTTGTCACTAGGGCCCGAGTGCCATGATCTTAGATCTGAACTTATTATTGAATCATTATGATAGTATTGTTTGTGATCTTAACTGCAAGTTGTGTACACATATCATTGTCCGAATCCAAAGGCCCCAAAGTGACAATAATTGGGACAACTGCAGGGGATGGCTGTGGTGTGAGGATCACATGTGTTAACGGAGTGTTAATGCTTTGCTCCGGTGCTCTATTAAAAGGAGCAACTTAATTTCCAGTAGTTCCCTAGAGGCCCCGCTGCCACAAGCTGGCTGGACAAAAGATGTTGTGCAAGTTCTCATTGCGAGCACGTATGACTATATTTGGAGCACATGCCTAGGATTGTTTAGTACTTGGATGCTTGTTATTATTTATCTTCAATGCCCTAGATCTTGAAGTTACATGTTTAGACTCGTCCATGCAACGCTCGTCCATCCATCCCTATGCCTACCTGTAACATCCCTAAAATCATGATTTCAAAGTTTGCATATCACTCATGCATGCATATAGATTTGAGATCATATTCAAACTCATTTCAGGAAACAGAAACACTTGAAGCTATGATTTTATGTGAGCAGATTTAATTCAAATGACCATCACCATTTGAAAGCTTGAAAGTTTAGGAACCTAGATGCTTATCTTCATTATTGGATAGTTTGGGTGTAGAATTTGGACCAAAGTTTTCAACTTAGAAATAATTTCAAAACCCTTTTTAAAACATTTGCAAATCAGATGCAAAGTCTCTGATTATTTTAAATCCAAGCTTGAACCAGCCTATACAAAGTAACCCCATGGGTTTTGACCTATTTCTGAGACCAATTCACCACTACAAAACCTCAGAAAGATTTGAATTCAAATTGAACTTGAAACCATTTGAAAACCTATTCAGAAAATCGAAATAGAAAAAGGAAAAGGAATAAACAAAAGAAAAAGGCCGCGCGCCAGAATTCTAGCCCAGCAGCGAATCAAGCCCATCAAGCCCACCCGGGGCATTTCATTTCTTCTCTCACACGCGAGCGCACTCCTTCAGTCACTGACAGCCAGACCCCACGCCCCCTCTGTCTATTTCACCGACCAGCGGGCCCCGTCCACGTCGTCTTCGTCTTCCCCCTGATTCCGCGCATGATCGCCGCCGCTGGCCGTTGCAGCACTGATACCGCGAGCGTAATTAGCATTGATACGACGAGCGTTTCCTGTCGAGCCTCGGGCTATAAAATCACCCCTCCTCGCGACCATTTCCCCCCAATCAATTTTGCCTTCACGCCACCAGGCTGCCCACGACTCGCACGACTCCGCCGCTGTTCCGACGACTGCGCCGGCGAATTCCGGTGAGTTCCGAGCTCCCCTCTGCCTCTCGTTCATGCTATCTTGTTCAGTGAGTCTCTGTGCACCTACTGACACACCCCATTTGCCTCCGCATGAACCGTAGCTCCAGCAACATCGACGACTGGCCGCCACCGTCTTCGGCTTCAACTCCGACGACCTCCAGTGGTAAGTCCAGACCGCCCCAAGCCTTGTCTTTCACACACGCATTTTCTCCGTGATCTTCTGCATCTGACCACACCCGCCGTTTGCCTCCTAGTGATCGACAACGTCGCCTTCGACCTCGAACAGAACCACCAGTCGCCAGACTCAACTCCGACGAGAAATCATCGTCGTGTCAGCACGCCCCTTCGCAAACCAACGCCACCTTGAGCTTCAGCGGCCTCCTGCGGTTCTGGTATGACCCTTCTCCCTCTCGCGGACGACCTGGAACATTAGCACCGCCGTAGACCGAGTGCTCCGCCGCTCACTGACGCCGCGCGCCGCCAGGACATGGACGCGTGCTCGAGCACCGTTAGATCTAGATCCAAGCGTTAGGATAGATTCACTTATCAGCAAAGGGGTACGCGTTCAGGGCCGTGCGATTTATTTAGATCCTACGGCTGTAGAGCTCGATCCGGTGCGAACCGGTACGCGCCAGTGACGCTACGACACGTGGCTAGGGTTAGATCTAAAAACAGATTTCAAACCAGAATTTGATCCAAATTTCAAATGGCTCTAACTTTTGATTCCCACGTTGGAATTTTGTAAACTTTATACCGTTGGATTCAGTGAATCAAGGCCTTTCTGAATCTACAAAGTGTTTAACAAATAGTAACTGATAAAATGACTTTGTAAGCAGAAACATGTTTAGGTATATTTTGAGCATAGATTTAGTTTGGTAATTTGTTTTAGGGCTAAATGAGTTTGGTTAGCAAACTTTTTGGCTTGTTTATGTTTCTGTTTCATGCACTTGCTTGGTAGAATTTTCAAATTCATCACTTAGTAATTCTTGCATGCATGCATTCATATTTTTGATTGTGTATAATTGTGTGTAATTGTATGCTATAATTTTTGTGTAGATTTTGCTAGTGACTGTGATTGTGAAGAGTGCTACTCTCCCCATTACCAAGGCAAGTGATATTTCATGAACATTTCATTCCTATATTTTGTACTAGCATTAGAATTATTTTTGCTAAGTATTGCATGCTACTTTTGCCAAATACTATGTTGGGAAATCCTATGTAGTGTAAAATTGTAGAATTGCTAGGAATATTCCTAAGTTAAGTTACCATGCCATGCTTAGCCTAGCTACTAGCAAACAAGGGTTGGAATAATCTATTCATGCTATAATGACTATATTTCTAAGTCATGAGACTTATGTTTTCTTAATAAAACCACTAAGTCAATAAACCTCCTGGGTGGAATGGAAAGATTGGTTTATGTTGAGTGGTTACACAAGGCCATGGATTTGGCTTATGTATCTCACTTGTGGTATGCCACTCAGGCACAAAGGGATTTGGAGGCCAAGTGTTGAGAAAGCTTACAGTGCAACCACTTGGCAATATGGGCTCTGCCTTGATCATATAAGTTGCTAGAACTTAGTCATTTGGACAGTTGGTGGTAGTGGGATGATAGGATGGAACACATCCATTTGACTAAGGAAAGGCTTCTGAAAGGTCCTGTCTTGGGAAACCAAGTCTGGTGGGGAAAGTGCACAACCTCTGCAGATGGAAAATCTAAGTACTTAGCCAAGTCCATGGAAATGGACAGCTTGAGCATCAAGACATGGAAGCTACAAGAATCTCATCACTCCAACTTCTAAGTAAAACTTGTGGGTGAACAAGGGAGAAGGACCCCAATGTCTATTGGTGGTTTCTTGGGAAGTTTTTGACAAAGAAAAACTTAGTGATTTCAACTAATAGGAAAAACCTACTTTCAAGCAAAGCAAGCCAAGCTACACTTAGCCAAAATGCATATAGTAATATAGTCCTCTTAAAATTTACTAAGGTATCACTTGCCAATACTATTCCAAAGTATTGACCCACTGTGGCTGTAACTTATGATGTTGCAGGTTACTCCGATGATGAGTAGGAGTCATGAGTCTACACTCAACATGCTTGCCTATGGCACATGAAGATGACGACTTGTGTTTATTTACGTATTCCATAAACTCTTGTATTAGGCCTTTGGCCCTGAGTTGTAAAAGACTATGTTTTATCTCTGGAATGAATGTAATAAAGGACCTTTGTATCTGTGTACTTCATCTTAAACTGTGGATGCTAGCATTGATCCAGGGACTAGCATTGCAATCACAGGGATCCTTTCCTTTACAAAGGAGGGGTCTGACACTACCGCACTCGAATCCCATTGTTACCGTTAATGTTACTATTGCTCCTATTTCACTGTTTCTGTTTCTTTGCTGTTGCTACTACAAACTATTGCTACTGATAAACTTCTGTGAGCAAGAACTATTTCCAGGTGCAGCTGAACTGACAAATCAGTTATTAAGGCTTGCAAGTATTCTTTGGCTCCCCTTGTGTTGAATCAATAAATTGGGTAATACTACCCGTGAAGACTGTTGCGATCCCCTACACTTGTGGGTCATCAAGACTATTTTCTTGCGCCATTGCCGGGGAGCATAGATTTAAAGTTCACTTGGATCTACTATTGTTCACTGATACTACGTTCATCATGGGTAAGTCTCGTGATGGAAAGTTCCCTATTTTACCATCCACTACAAGAAGAGGTACAAGCCTAAACACCTATGTTGCTCTTGATTCACCGTCTATTATAAGTAAGCTTGTCACACCACCACCACATACACATGCTACACACAGTGCTACTACTGCTGAATCTAAAACTTCTTTTGATGCTCATGATGTTACTTCTACTGTGCTTGATGCGAGTGGTTCATTAGGTCCTTTTCTAGATGCTACTATGGCTAGTCTAGGAAATACTGAAACTCCTAGTGAAGACATTGTTACACCTGTTAGCTCACCTGAGTCTAGTGAGAGTTATGATATTAATGATGGTTACATTGAGTTCACTGATGAATTTGTTGAAGAGTGCCGAAACACACATGGTACTAGTGCTATTAATAGTCTCCTTGCTAGACGTACTATTATGTCTAAACTGTCCTCTGATCCTAAGTTTGCAACCTCTCCCATAGATATTAAATATAAAGAATATGATTTCTCTCTTGATTTATCCTATTTGGACATTGTTGAGAAAGAACTTTTTTGTGGGACTGAAAATGAGAGTGTTGTAGCTCATATGAATGAGCTTTCTACTATGAGTGATTTATTCTCTAATGATTTTATGATGCGCAAGTACTTTGTTACTAAGATCTTCCCTTTTTCAGTAAAAGGAGAAACTAGGGCTTGGTTTAATAGATTACCTCATGGTTCCATTGATAGCCCTGATTGCTTGATTGCTTCTTTTTTCCAGAAATATTTTCCTCCTAGTGCTAGACATGCTGCTTTGTAGAGACTTTTTGATTTTAAACAGGGAGAAGAAGAGAAATTGCATGAGTCATGAACAAGGTTCTGTGCCTTGATTCATGCACATACTGGATGTCCATTGCTTAATAATGAGCTTCTTGATATTTATTATAATGGACTAACTGATGATTCTAGGACATACCTAGATAGCTTTGCTGATTGTGTTTTCAGAAAAAGAACTCCTACAGATGCTGAAGAATTAATGGCTAAGATAAGAAAGAATTATGATGATTGGACTTCAACTGAGCTAAATACACCTGAGCCTATTACTCCTGAACCAGTTGTCCCTGAACCAGTTCCAACACCAACACCAAAGAAGAGGGGAGTTATTGCATTAAATGATGAAGTGATGGAGGAAGCTAAGAAATGTCTAAAGGAGAAAGGTATTAGAGCTGAACATGTGAGGAATCTACCTCCTATAGAACAATTATGTAAGCCAATTCCCCACTCATCTATTATTGAGGTACACTCTCTCCACTTTAATGAAGGTGATATTCCTTATGGTAAGCCTCCTGATCAATGCTTAGAGGAACTTGACACATTTATTGTTAAATAATGTAATTTTAATAAACAAGTTTAAAATCATTTATTGGAAAACTCTAGAGCTATCCATGAGTTGAAAGATATTGTGGAAAGAACTTCTAATGATATTAAAATACTTTGTAATCACTTTCAAATGGTTCAAACCCAAATTGATCAACTTGCTAAAGTATAAAAGGATATGCTAGTTGTAATGCCAGGAAATATTAAAAATTAGAAATTGATTGTTATTTTATTTTGTGCATCATCATGACATCATCATGCATATTTTACCCGTAAAATTATGTTATCAAACCATATTTTGTTTTAATAAATATCCATGTGGTTTTATTAAACCCGTATCTCGTTCTTATTTAAAATTAAAATAAATAATATTTCTCGTAGCAAAAGCCTTTCTTATTTTATAAATAAAATTAGGCTAAAAGTCCGTCAATATTTTAGCCAAAAACTAGCCCCATCTAGTCTACTTTGAACTAGATAAGTAATCTATTACCCCTTTTCTCCCTAAATCCTAGACTAACCCAAACCCTAGACCTAATCCTAACTCCTCACCCAGCGCCGCTGGTTGTCAGAACACAACACACGCCGTACTCACGCTCGCACCCAACACCCCAGATCCAACAAGCACACACACCCTGTCACGTACACAACACAAACCCACACTCACGCACACCACACAGCGACCACACGCACTACACGCACGCCACAACCCCTTGTCTGCATCCCTCTCTCCTCGTTCCCGTTTTCCTTGCGGCGCCGCCACCAGGCCTCTGCCGCCTCTCTCCTCCTCGCCCCTCGCGCCAGTCGCCTTGGCCCTCGACGCCGCAGCCCTCCTTCTTCTCTGGCTCCGGGCGCCGTCCTCGCCGCAAGCTCGGCCGCCGCCTCTACTCGCGGGAGCTCGACCTCTGACTCGCCAGTGTTTTCCTCCGTGACCTGGCCCTTCCTAGCCGGCGCCGCACGACCTCTCCCCGATTCCACTCCTCCTCGGATCCCTGGCTTCGGCCTCCACCCGCGTTGCCCTGGACCGGCTCGCCTCGTCGAGCCGTACGACCACCGCAGGCCTCGCCCTCCACCTCGCAGCCATGGCGCCCTCCTCCGCAGCAAGCCGCGTGGTCCTAGGATGCCACCGGACGTCCTCCTGTCGTCGTCGTTCTCCCCTTTGGCCGTCGATGCCTCCCGCCGCTCCTCACGAGCTTCTGCAACCCGCGCGATCCCGCATAGCGCCACCCGCCGCTGGCCCTGGTGCTCCTCGTCCCGTGATGGTTGCCTCGTCTGCCAGCACCACCAACCATCGCCTAGCGCGCCAACGCCCTGCTCTGCCCACGCATGCCCCCGGGAAGCCTCCTCCTCCCTGGCCCTATGCAGGACATCTGGTTCTGCTCTCTGATGTTCTGTACGTGTGTGCTTCATGTACTAGTGTGCCCCTGGGCTAGACAAACACTTGTACTGCTACCGAACAAGACCTACCAGATCTTCTCAGAGCGGTTCAAGTTCCGAGGCCCCAAGACCGACAAGACCGGCGTGATGCCGAAGAATGTACAAGGTGCTCCTCGAAGACCACGACATCATACCGCAAGATCGCTCCCGGGAACCGAAGACCGATCCGGGACGTCAAGGTCTTCTTCACGGATCCGAAGACCGAACCAAACCCCTCGGAACCCCAAGCTCTTCGCTCCTATTTGTGACCCCTCTTCCCGAGACCCCTATATTTTTATAATATATGAATATACTTGTTGCATATGAATTGGGCATCCTTGCATACATCTTGTGGTTTGGGGTATATTGTCCACCTCATAATTAAATATAGAGCCCATATGCGGGCGAATCTAGTCTAATATTGGCCCCATTTAAATTTGTGTAGCAAACCGATGACATGCTTTGCCTTGTTAATCCAACATTTAATATGCGAGGTAGTTAAATAAGTTGAACCTAATAATAAATGTCGGGATCCGATTCCGCTTAATATTGCTAAGTGAGACCGCATATTACCATACCATGCATCATATTATAAACATGCCGGATCTTCCGCCGTATTATTAAATATCGCATCGGGTGTTTCTTTCTAGTGCTTTGCTTCTTCACGGATTAGGCCGATGAGTTGGTGCGAGTGTCGACCCGATCTTCGGGTGAACCTTCGACAATGTTTTCAGGTGAGCATTCTCCCCCTTCTACCTATTTTGCATTTATAGTCTTTATTTCCTTCCTTTGATCTATTGCTATCCTTATTGTCGATGCTATAGTACCGTTCCTGTATTTACCTGATACACTATATTGCCTTGGTTATCCTATTGCCTTGTTTGATTAGCTAGCTTTGTCCTTGCGAGTCGTAGGCATGCTTAGTATCGCTCTCATATAGGTGGAACATGATACTCGGATATGGTTGGTGATAAGATAATTAAACCTGATGTTGTCAGTTATGATTTCACCTAATGACAAGGCCCCGGCAGGGACCACCTTTGGGAACTGCTTGAGCCGACCTAGGACCCGTTCGTTCTACGATACCAGTTCTGAGTTGATCGCGCTAACCAAACGTGGGGGCCTCTGGGATCCCTCCTCAACTACTGGCGCTATTCATATATCCAGAGGGTTACAAAATTGGTTTTCCATTTGGTGCATACGCATAATATGTTCTCGGACATGGGTGAGTTGGATATGTCTTCGGACTTGGTATTTGGTGATCTGTCGCGACATTGCATACATAATTGCAGTATGGCCGGGAGGTCATCTTCCATAGTGGAGCTCCGATCCTTCTCAAGCGTAGGCGCAAACGCTATACCACCCTTGAGAATCGACGTACCTCCTGGTTGGGTCAATACAGTAGGTGATGCCTCTGGATATGCACGTAGTTAAGGGACAGTTCTTATTGTGAGATTCGGATGGCACGCGTGATATGTTGCCTGATGGGCTGAGCATGCGTTTGGGTACAGTAGTGCACCCCTGCAGAGTAAATCTTTTCGAGAAGCCATGTGTCCACGGTTATCGGCTCCTCAGGAGTAAAGTGTCATGATCATAGACAACGCCACTAATGTTTTGCCTCTAATAATATGATTAGTAATTAGCCTTATCAACTAAACACTTGCTTAACTAAAATTGCCACCGTGTGTGTTCCGCAAGGGGACTTCCTCGACTGGTCTTCGAGGGGGACACCTTCAGATGGGTTATGTTTGGTGTTATACTATAGTTACCATATATAACTCTCTTATCTCGCTCTAATAGCCAAAGTTGTAGCGTGTCTCTATAAGTTAGATAGTGCAAGCTTTGCTGCCGCTGAGCCCACCATACCTGTGTAGGCGAGGACCGCCGAATTCTAGTCTCACCGTGTACTGGCCTCAATACTTGTAACAACCCAAGTTTGTAATATATGTACTTATTACTTAAAGCATTGCATGCATGTGTTAAACCTAATGAACTATATGCATAAGACCAAGTATGTTGAATTAAATACAAGTATAAACCCTAAACCCTAACCCTCCCCCTCTATTTGAAAGCATTCAAATAGTTTGAATTTTGAAAATGACAAAATGTTTGGAGCCCAAAAGGATTAATAGGGCCCCTGCAATATTTCAAATATTTCTAACAAAGTCTTGTATTTTGAATTATTCAGAACAGAACTCAAATGAAATACAAAAGACAAAACTGAAATCAGAAAAAGGAAAAGGTTTTGTTAAAAAATAGAGCCGGAGCAAGCTAGGCTGCAGCCCAGCAAACTCCCTCCCCTCTCTTCCTCTCCTGCGGCCCAGCTAAGGCCCAAGTGCGGCCCATACCACTTCGCCCCTGCCTGCCGTTGTCTTCCTCCAGACAGGCAGGGAGCTGCCTGTCGTCACCGACGCCGTTGATCTCCGCCGCCTCATCCCGGCCGTCCGTCGAGCCTCGAGCGTGGATAAGAACGACGCGGCCACGTCCCATCGCCCTCATCCACTTACCCTCTCTCCAGCGACCTCTCTCTTCCTCTCTCGCGCAGCAAGGCCGAACCCTAGCCGGAGGCCACCGCTGTGCCCCGCTGTTCCGTGCCTTCCCTCGCCCCCCTAAGCAGCCCCCGAGCTCCGTCTCGCTTCCCTCTTCCTCCCCACCAGAGGAATTGAGGAGGGGAGCCCCCAATCGCCGCCCTCGAGCCATTCTTCTTTGCCACCGATGCCGCTTCGTCGTCACCATTACTGCCGAGCCCGAGCTCCCCATCCTCCTCGAGGTCACCCACGCGTCAAGGGTGAGCCGTTGGTCCTCTTGGACCCTCTATCTCGCCCCCTCTTGCTCTGTATCGCTCCGCCGCCGTGTATCCTCCGCTGCCGCCGCCAGTTAGCGTCGGGGACCTAGCTCCGGTGACCAAAAACTGGTGGTGCCACCGTAGCTAGACTCCCCGTGTCGTTCCGCTTCGAGCCGTGTCAGTCGCACGTCCCCGTTCGCATCCAAGCGCCGCCAGTCGCCGCCGTCTGGCCGTTCTCCGGCGAGGCCCACGTGGCGCCTGCGTGGCTTGCCAACATGTACCAGGTCCCACTCGTCAACTTCTCTGGCTAGCTACTGCCACGGTGAGAAATAACAAACCGGCCCCCCTGTCCCACTTTACCTGCGTGGAGGCTGAGGTGGCTAGTGCCCCACCTATCTGTCTCTAGGGCTAGCCCAGCCCTCTGTGTAAAAAGTATTCCCAGTTTTATTTAAATTAAGAAAAGGTTTAATAATTTCAGAAATTGTTTTGAATATTGTAAATTCAATAACTTTTAATCTGTAACTCAGAAAAATACAAATAATATATCAAAATGTTCAGAAAAATAAGAACTATCTAACTAACCTATAATCATGAATTGTTCAACAACTTTAATGACAAGTTTAATTAGAACAACATAGTAACCCCTCTCATGTGTTCCCGGAGTTTTCCGAGTTAGGGTTTTCAACCCTCGGAACCCCGTTTAAATTGCTGAGCATGTTTTAGGGTTTCATTTCAATGCAATTAAACTTGTCATATCATCATCCTTGTTTGAGCATTGCATCGATGCCATGTCTTGATTGTTGCCTTTATTTCCGGTATTGGTTCTTCGCGATATAATTCGAACCCGAGGTTGAAGTCAACAACACCGAAGATCCATGCCTGTCTACTGACGGACAAGGCAAGCGTAGCCTCTCATTCTGAACCTATGTTTTATAAAGTATATTAATTTCTCGCTATGATGCACATGTTTCCAATCTGGTCTTTTGTCAGTAGTTAGTGTTACCTATCTGCTGCATAGTTCCCCTATTGTAGCCTTATACTCCTGATCCACTATTCCTAGCATACCTAGGTCTGGCATCTGAGCGTTGCTAGAGCTTCTGAGATCGACAGCTTAGCCATGCATAGTAACAAGGTCTGATCTATCCGAATGATGAATCAGAGATGCCGGAGAATCTAGAAAGGAAGGAGATGGTGACATCCATCAAAGGAGTTAACTAAATATGCTAAGGCTTGTATGGGAGGCCATGTTGGGTGTGGTATTTGTAGTTACATGCTCGCCACAACTAGGAACTGAGTTCTTGCCTTTGGAACCGAGATGAGCGTACAGCCACATGGGGCTTGGGAACCCCTCGACTGACTAACTTGCCTAGTAGATTCCATGAGTCACATAGTTCGGGCTTTCCATTTGGCATACACATTGAAAACATTTTCGAAAGAGGAGGTGATGGAGGTGCATCATAACAGGTAGGGAAGCGTGGACCGGGTTGCTTGGGGTAGATAGCGCCCCTGGTAAACCAACCTCGCCTCAGATCTTTAAGTACCGACTTCGGGATTTGACCCGTTACGGCAGAACCATACTTATTGCATGACTCATGGTCTCGGCGAAAGCAAGGTAAACGTCGTGATCAACCACCCTCTATCGGCCTTCCAATGAAGAGGGCTAATAATATTCGGCATTAAGAGTCGGTTGGTACGTGTGGGTAAAGTTGTACACCCCTGCAGGGTATTAATCTTTTCGAAAAGCCGTGTTCACGGTTATGAACGCTTGGTGACCAGATTCTAAGATCATAGATAACTTTAACCATGATAAAAACTTGTTGATCCACGTGTGCTTAAAGATGCTTCCTTCGGGTCGAGGGGGTGACCCTAGATAGGAGGTTTTGATGAAGCTGGTGGTTATCGAGATGTGATGAACAAGATGAAGAAGTCGCTATCTTATCCCTTTTAAAAGATTCTGAGTAGACGAGCCTCTTCTATATCTTGTTACAAATAAAGATTGCTTTCCGCAAAAGTAAATCCAGAGAAAGCCTTTCTAGCCAGAGTATGTAGATACTAGGTTATCTAAGTCTTGCGGAGTACATTCTCGTACTCAGCCTTGCGCCATTGTTGTTTTTCTAATGAGGATCTGGTTGCAACTGAAGGTGGCTTCTATGTTGACATCGACGAGTAGTTGGGGGTCCCAGGTAGCAGCCCGAGGACTATGGGATGGACGTCCCTTTTGTTTATGGCCTCTTAGGCCTTTTGGTAAGTTATTGTGTAGCACAACATATTTTCTTTCGCTGTGTGATGTAATGTTGGGTCTATGACCTCTGGTTTGTAATAACTCTAGTACCTTACTCTATTAAGAGTTTAAACTTATGCTGTTGAATCCCTGTGTTCTGTAATGTTACCGAATCATATTGTGATCTTCCGTGTTTGGGAATTGAACTTATCTTAGATGGTGATCTGAGGTTAGTTTAATCCTAATCATGGGGGTGCTACAATACGGACCGCTCTCTTTCTGTTTTCCTTTGCCCTTTGTCGGCACCCTTTTGGCCTGACAGGTATGTGATTGACAACGTTAGCAAGGTTACCCTTCCGGCTTGGCCTGGGCAGGGTTGGACATCGCTTGGTTATTCTTCTGGACTCTTAGTCCCATTTGGATCTTGTCCGTACTCGGATACTACTTTGCTTTCTCTTTGATTTGTACCTTTTGTATTCCTGACTCGTTGAGTCGTTTTTGTATATATAAGTTCTTGTGGACTATGTTGTAAACTACTGTGATGTAACTACTTGTATTCAAATCCCACCCACACGAAAGTGTCTGGTGGGCGTCTTTGAATCGCTTCTATGCGGATTTTGGCGGGAAATGCTGAGATCTACATAGACTCGATTCGGGGGTGTTACACTAGTTAATGCCTCAGGAAATAAACATGCTTATGAAATTAGAACTAGGAGTGGTATAGCTACTCAATATCCTTTATATCCTGAAGGACACCCTAAAATAATTGAGCGGGACTCTCAACAAGGTGAGAATAATGGTAGTCCTCGTAAGAGAAAGAAAAAGAAACATAAGATAGTTGAGGAACCACTTGAACCTGTTGTAGATCCTAATAGTATATCTGTCTCTGATGCTGAAACTGATAGTTGTAATGATAAAAATGATGCTCCTGATAAGGAGGAAGGTGAGGAAGAACCTGATAAGCACACTAAAAAACACTAGGTACACAAAGGAAGATTTTATTGCTAAGAAACATGGTTGTGAGAGAGAACCGTGGGTGCAGAAACCTATGCCTTTTCCAGGAAGAAACACAAGTCAAATGAGGAAGAACACTACAACAAGTTTTGTGAGTGGATGAAACCTTTATTTTTGCAAATTCCTTTGACTGATGCTATTAAATAGCCTCCTTATTCAAATTATATGAAGGATTTTGTCTCTAATAAAAGGAAGATTCCTAATGAGGAGATTTCTACTTTGCTTGCTAATTATTCCTTCAATGGTAAGGTTCCAAAGAAACTTGGTGATCCAGGTATACCAACTATTCCTTGCTCTATTAAGAATAATTATGTTAGAACTGCTTTATGTGATTTGGGAGCTGGAGTTAGTGTTATGCCTTTTTCTCTCTATAAGAGACTCCAGCTAGAAAAGTTGATACCAACTGATATAACTTTACAAATGGCTAATAAGTCGACTACTATTCCTGTTGGTATATGTGAGGATGTTCCTGTTCAAGTGTCTCATAATTGCTTGGTTTTAACTGATTTTGTTGTGCTTGAGATGCCTGAAGATGATAATATGTCCATTATTCTTGGGAGACCTTTTCTTAATACTGCAGGTGCTGTCATTAATTGTAATCAAGGAAAAGTAACATTCAATATTGATGACAAAGAGCATCCTATTTATTTCCCCAAGAAGGTTGTTTGAAGCTATTTCCTGAATTCCATTGAAAATGTTGAGAGCATAAAGGTTGGAGAAATATATTGTCCCATTCCACAAGAACATTTTGAAACTATTATGATTGAGACCATTGCTATCAAGTATGAGGTAACATAATCACCTTGTGGATTACAAAGTTTTGTTTCATATAAGATTGTTTTGGTTACAAGACTTGATCAACCTTGTTAACAAAAGGATTTTAATGAACAAAATAATGTTTTCACTGTGGTTATACTTGCTTTCTTTTACTTTTCTCCTTCCTAGTCTTTGCCTTTCTTTTGCTAGTTTTGGTTTTATTAGTTGTTTTCTTGTTAGTTTGTCTTAGAGCTCATGTAGTTTGGCTTTTGGTTTGCTTTTGCTTCTTCTGAAAAAACTGTTTCTGCGAGAAAATCAATTTTCATACCCTGAAAATTGGCCAAAAATAAAGTTTTTCGAAAAATCCCAGAAAATTCAAAATAAATTTTTCCTCGAAAAAAGGGGCAGATGGACACCTAAAGTGACCCAGGGAGCCACCCCAGGCCACCACACCCATGGTAGGCGCGTCCTACCTGTGGGTGGCGCCTACGGGGGGTCTGGCCCAACTGGGCCCCTTCAAGGTGCCCCCTCACAGCCATCTTCTTTCTCTCTCCCAAAAAAGACCAAAAAACTTTCTCAAGCTCGAGTTCTGGCTATTCTTGCTCGCGATTTTCGATCTCCTTGCTCAACCCATCTTTGCTGCTGATTTTTGGAGGGATCGCACATTGGTATGTGCGTCCTCCACTTGTCCAATTAGATTTTTGATTGGTAGATTGTATCTTGAGTATTTTGCTGCTATAGGTGACAGGTTGTTTGAGCTTGCTGATGACCCACAAGTATAGGGGGTGTATCATAGTACTTTTGATAAATAGGAGTGTCAATCCCAACGAGGAGCAGAAGGTGCTAAACAGTGGTATGGAGGAGGAAATCCCTGTGAATACTTAGCAAACGGATTTTTAGTGGTTTTCTGACAAGGAAACAAAACAAGGAGCAAGTAACAAAGGTAACGAACAAACGGATCAAGTGTCCCAATCCTTTCTTATCAAAGGACAAGCCGGTGGAAATACTTATAAAGACCAAACGTTCTCAAGGACACATGGGAATTCTGTCAAGTGCTTTCGCTTCAAATAGCTGAGTACTCTTCTTTGGTGTTTGTAAGTATTGTGTGGGTGAACCTGTGCTAACATACCGCCCTTCCTAGGACTAATACATACTTGTGATTAAACCCCCTGCAAACATCCGTAACTACATGAAAGTAATTAAGATATAAATCTAACCACAACCTTAAACTCTGAGATCCTACGCTCCCTTGTGCAAAGGTGTCCTAACGGGGGTTCAGGTTTCTGTCACTCCGGCAACCCCATAATTAGTAGACAAATACACAATGCATTCCACTAGGCCCATAAATGGTGAAGTTTCATGTAGTCGACATTCACATGACACCACTAGAAGAATAGAACCACAACTTAAATACTAAACCATTGAATAATAACTCAACACAGGTCCACTAATAACAACATGACTTCTCACATGTCCTCAAGAACTAAACGAACTACTCACAAGACATCATATGGATCAAGATCAAATATGATATGATAATGGATAACAATCTGAACATAAACAATAATCCAATGCTTCCACTCACAGGCATCAACTACAATAGTAATCAACACCGGGAAAGTTTCCCTAATGAACTAAGCAATATCCAACACAATTGTTATAGCGGGACGGAGTGGTGATGATGGTGCTGGTGGAGATGATGGTGTGGATGATGATGATGATGATCCCGATGAAGCCTCGCTTGATGACGGTGTTGATGGTGACGGTCTCCCCTCTCCGGGAAGGAATTACCCTGGCAGAAATCTGTCTGCCGGAGAGATCTTTCTCTCTCGGTGTTTTTCCGCCCCCTAGAGGCGGCGGAAATCTATCTGTGGTCGCTCTCCGAAACTTAGGGTTCCATAGGGAAGATATAGGCGAAGGGTCGGAATCGGAGGCCGGGCAGGTGGGCCACACCTTCCCTAGGCGCGGGGTCAGGTGGGCCCGCGCCTAGGGGGTGTGGGTCCCATGAGGCCCCACTTCCCCCCTCCTTCTGGCTTCCTTTGTCTCCTGTTAAAATAATATGTTTCCATATTTTTCTTGTATTTTTTGATCTTTGCGAAATTGCACCGAAACGCCCTCTTTTCCATCAGAATCCAGACTCCGGCAGTCCATCCTCCAAGAATCATCCAACATGCATAAACAGATGAAAAAGCCATAAGTAATACCTCATAATAAGACAAACATCAATGAATAGAGGTAAATTATGATATATAAAGGTGAAGAAAATTGGGTGTATCAACTCCCCCAAGCTTAGACTTTGCTTGTCCCCAAGCGAATATTGAGCTCAGTAAACATGTGCACAGTTTTATGGAGTGAAGTGTCGATAAAATAATACGAACAAGAAGCATCACACTTACCATTGCACAACTCACAGAAGAAAGCAACTCACCATTATATAACTTAACTTGCAACCAAGTACAACAGTCACAATAGAGATGCATAAATATAAATCATAATTGGAATTGGCAAACTTGTTCTTGGTCAGAGAACACCTGGCAAATAGTTTCACAAAATCTTTTTGTAGAAGTTTCAAAACAGGAACACTCTTTGCGCAAAAGGTTTTTCACAAGTGAAGGCTTTCAAAGTAATACTCAATAGATAAGAGTTTTGTGCAAACAAGGAAGATAAAGAACATGATTGAATAAATCACCACATGAATGCTTGAAACAGAACAACTCAAATGCTTGCTGGAGATAGAGAGGAAGTAGGTTTACTGACTCAACTGCTAACTAGGAGAGAGGTCCCTTCTTAGAGGGTAGTAGGGATTACAAGTCATAAAGAGCTTCCAAAAGATTATGGTACTTACTAGATTTGAGCCCTCATTGCCCCTATCATAGGCATCTTGAGATGATTAAGGTTAAAGTGAACAAAGATGGAGTATATGCTTGACGAAATATAAGTTGGCAATCTCATGTCCCTTGAATATGAGGGCCACTCCTCATGCATACTCAACTTTGGGCCCAGGTAATTTCTTGTCATTGTAAGTATTTTCATATCATTGAGAACCGCCAACGGGTATCCCTTGCACATGGTACAGGAGCTTTCCCATAACCAAAATGACAAGGCAAGCAGACAATGAGCATCTCAACAATCTTTTTATTTACCATATGCATAGCTTTTTATTGAGGATGCTTCATAGATAGCTCACTATGGTGATGCTGCAAGTTTCCACCATGATTAAGCATGGCTTAGGCTAGCGGCCCAGGCGTTTCTCTAACACAGGATACAAACTCCATGGACTTACAAGTTCCCTCTTTATTTCACACCGTTGACATCCATAGACAAAAGAGCACGATATCAACTGTGTACAGAGTACAACTGCAATGTTGAAAACATTCCCTGTGACTGCACGGTTCTGCTAATTCCAATGTATAGATGCAAGCATATACAACTTCCATGTTCACAATGGTTCAAGTCTATTAGGGGCAAAGAAATAAAGTGTGCGATCGAGTTTGTGAGAGCTTTACTAACTAGTTTTCACATAACAAAATAATTTTTAATTCGAAAGGTAGATAAAGCTTGAGAATTTGCTAGGAATAGAAAAATCTACTAGGTAGCTATGGTGGACACAAATGGAAAAAGTTTTTGGTCAAAGGATTTTGGAAATATGAGAAGTATGCCTTCTCAAAACAGGTTTTTGGCTAGCAAGGCTGAGTAGCAAGCAAAAAGAGTTGAAAGAAACAAGCAAACATACAAGTAATAAAGCCAAACATGCAATCTTCCTTAAAGACACAAAAGGATATTAAATAAAGAATACTAAGCTTATGTGCCAACAAGAAAGAAAACAGATGATACAAAATACCTGTAAGCTTTTTCTTTCTTTTTCTCTTTCATAGTAATGCTACTAACCAGAACTCGGTTTGCCAAAACCAATTTAGATCCACTTGATGATCCCAAAGTGGTGCCAATACTTATCAACAAGATCCATCATATAATAGAGATTGCAAACTAAAATAAGAAGTGCAAAAAAGTAAAATATGAGACTTCTCATTAATTAATATTCAAATAAAGGCACACACACCAAAGGATACATAGATAATCAACTAAAGGAGAGATACTCCCACAAGCAAACCAAACTATAAGATAACCCCTCTACCACAGATATGAATCCACTAAAAAGGTAAAAGATAAAAATATAGTGGTGGTGATATCGCGGCACTCCCCCAAGCTTGGAACAAGCCAAGGGGATGCCAAACCTGATGACAAATTACTCCCTTGGTGGTGGTGTTTCCTTGTCATCATCAAACTTCCAAGGCAATGGTTCCCTATCCAAAAAGGATGTCCTTATCTCTGCAATCCTGAAACTAGCAGCAGAGCTTATGCGATCAAATCTAGCCTCATACTCATAGTTTTGGTTCTGTATGTCATAGAGGTGTGCATGCAATTGGTTGGTGGTCTGACGGAGTGAAAAGATTTGCTCTCGGAGCTCAGCTACTTCTCCCTCGTTCTTGGTGATGATTTCTAAACTTATCTTGTGAATAACATCCACTTCGCGTTCTGGCATCTTCTTGTACTTGAAAATTCATGTTCGAATGCTTCCATCGTGTCTTCCAGACTTCCTTCTCCTTTAGGGACTTGCACTTCTTTCATCTATACCTTTCCCTCCTTGAGGATCAACTCTTTGGGATGAATCCTCAACTCATACATGTACGGGTTGAGGACGTCCGCGGAGGAACCCTCTAAGGGTGGTCCAGAGGAAGACATTGAGGCTCCAAATCTGAGAATTTTCCTGAGAGAAACAGATCGAAACAAAAACACGATGAGAACACGGTGCAAGAATCTCGGGAAACCCGGGGGGGGGGGGGTATATATTACGAAGTTTCAATACATAAGGAAGATTTTGAAACGGAAACGAGGCGGAGATGGATTTCGAGGGGGAAACACCCCCCCTCAGGCGCGGCCAGGCTGGGCCCGCGCCTGTGGTGGGTCTGTCCACCTCGGGCTCCATTTCCTCTTCAGTTTCGTCTCGTAACTTCCCTCATGTATTAAAAAAACATCAATAATATAAAAAGATCGGGGTTTCATGAACCTTCTGTTTTCACCACTTTTACCTATTCAAAGACGAACTCTGCACTTTCTGATTTTTGGTTTTTGATAAATTCTTCTAGAGTCACCATTTCAATAACATCCACATCTTCATTATAAGAATCTCCAGAAATATAATGTTTTAGTCTTTGACCATTAACCACTGTGTTGTGTCATCCTTTAGAGAAGAAATTTTGATGGCACCTGAACGGACACTTCCTTGATAACAAAAGGTCCTTCCCATTTGGAGAGTAGTTTCCCTACAAAAAATCTGAGACGAGACCTATACAAAAGAACTTTCTCACCAACATGGAACTCCCTTTTGATAATTCTCCTATCATGCCATCTTTTTACTTTTTCCCTAAAGATCCTAGCATTTTCGTAAGCTTCCCCTCTCCACTCATCTAGATTACTTAAATCGAGCAGTCTTTTCTCACCAACAAGTCTAAAATCTCTATTCAACTCTTTCACTGCCCAATAAACTTTCTGTTCTAATTCTAAAGTCAAGTGACAAGCTTTCCCATAGACCATTTTGTAAGGAGGCATCCCCATAGGATTTTTATAAGCAGTTCTATAAGCCCACAAAGCGTCATTCAACTTTTTAGCCCAATCATTTCTAGATCTATTGACAGTCTTCTGCAAGATAGATTTAATTTCCCTATTGGAAAGTTCTACTTGCCCACTAGTTTGGGGGTGATAAGCTGAAGCAATTCTATGGTTTACATCATACTTAGCGAGAGTTTTTCTAAAACCCTCATGAATAAAATGAGAGCCTCCATCAGTCATGAGATATCTATGCACACCAAACCTAGGAAAAATGACACTTTAAGCATTTTCAAAGAGGTCTTACCATTAACACTATTTATAGGTATGGCTTCCACCCACTTTGTAACATAGTCAACAACAAAGAGAATATGAGTATACACCTTTGAAGGAGGAAAAGGCCCCATAAAGTCAAACCCCCAACAATCAAAAGGTTCAATAACAAGAGAATAATTCATAGGCATTTTATTGCGTCTAGATATGTTACCTACTCGTTGGCATTCATCACATGATAAGACAAACTTTCTTGCATCTTTAAAAAGGGTAGGCCAATAAAATCCAGATTATAAAACCTTTTGCGCAGTCCTATCCCCAGCATGATGTCCTCCATAAGTACTGCCATGACATTTTCCCAATATCTCTTGTTGTTCAAATTCTGGAACACATCTTCGCATAATACCATCCACTCCTTCTTTATATAAGTGTGGTTCATCCCAAAAGTAATGCCTTAGATCATAAAAGAATTTCCTTCTTTGCTGAGCTGTAAAGGTTGGAGGCAAATACTTGGAAACAATAAATTTAGCATAATTAGCATACCAAGGACTCTCATGCGGACTTACCCTTATTGCAGCTAACTGCTCATTTGGAAAACTATCATTAACATGCAAAGGGTCAAAAGAAACGTTTTCCAAAAGAGATAAATTATTAGCAATAGGATTATCAGCACCTTTCCTATCCACAATATGCAGATCAAACTCTTGCAAAAGCAACACCCACCTTATAAGCCTAGGCTTAGCGTCCTTCTTTGTCATAAGGTAGTTAATAGCTGCATGATCAGTATGAATAGTAACCTTAGAATCAACAATATAAGGTATAAACTTATCACAAGCAAAAATTACATCTAAGAAATCTTTTTCAGTAGTAGCATAATTATTTTGAGTAGCATCCAGGGTCTTGCTAGCATAATGAATAACATTCAGCTTCTTGTCAACACGTTGTCCAAGGACATCACCCACAACAAAGTCACTAGCATCACACATGATTTAAAAACGTAAACTCCAATCAGGTGGTTGGATAATAGGGGCAGTTGTAAAAGCTTTGTTCAAAGTTTCAAAAGCTTCCTTACAATCATCATCAAAAATAAAAGTTACATCTTTTTGAAGAATATTAGTAAGGGGCTTTGAAATTTTGGAGAAATCTTTAATAAACCTCCTATAGAAACCAGCATGACCAAGAATACTACGAATACCTTTGATATCTCTAGGACAAGGCATCTTCTCATTTGCTTCAATTTTGGCTCTATCAACTTCAATGCCTCTTTCAGAGATCTTGTGTCCAAGAACAATCCCTTCATTAACCATGAAATGGCATTTCTCCTAGTTAAGAACAAGGTTGGTTTCAAATAGTTATCAAAAGAAGTTCCATAGACGGAAAAATCATCCATGAAAATTTCTACAATTTCTTCACAAAAACATGAAAGATAGCAGACATACATCTCTGAAAGGTAGCAGGAGCATTACATAAACCAAAAGGCATACGCCTATAAGCATAAGTACCATAAGGACAAGTGAAAGTGGTTTTCTCTTGGTCCTGTGCTTTCACAGCAATTTGAGAAAACCCAGAATAACCATCAAGAAAGCAAAATGAGTCTTTTTGGACAACCTTTCAAGCATTTGATCAATAAAGGGCAAAGGATAATGATCTTTCTTAGTAACTTTATTAATCTTTCTAAAATCAATGCAAATTCTATACCCAACCACTACTCTTTGGGGTATAAGCTCATTATCCTCATTAGGCACAACAGTTATTCCCCCTTTCTTGGGAACACAATGAATAGGGCTAACTCATTGACTATCAGCAATATGATAAATAATACCAGCATCAAGGAGTTTTAATACCTCATTTCTTACCACATCCTTCATCTTAGGATTTAGACGGCCTTGGTGCTCAACAACTAGTTTTGCATCAGGCTCAATATTAATAGCATGCTAACATATAGTAGGAGAAATTCCATTTAAATCATCAAGAGTATAACCCAGATCTCCTCGGTGCTTCTTCAATACTTCCAATAACCTTTCTTGTTCCTTCCCTGAAAGTTTAGAACTAATAATTATAGGATATATTTTCTTATCATTAAGATAAGCATATTTAAGATCATTAGGTAAAGGTTTTAATTCGAAAACAGGATCCCCTTTAGGTGGTAGTGTGGTACCCAAATCTTCCACAGGTAGATTATACTTAAGCTGTTCCAGCTGACGAAGGAAAATTTCGTCAATCTCATTTCTTTCCTTCATGAAGACATCACTTTCATGGTCTTCCATGAACTGCTGCAAAGCATTGTTAGGAGCAACAGAAATAGCAGACAATTGTTCAACCCTGAAATCCTCATCAGGTAGTTCATTTTCATAAGGAGTTTTGGAAAATTTGGAAAAATTAAACACATAAGATTCTCCAGCAAACTTATTCAAAAAAAATTCCTTCCTACAATCTATAATAGCCCCACAAGTATTAAGGAAGGGTCTACCAAAGATAATAGGATAGGTTTTACTAGCTTCTTTACCAAGTACTAGAAAATCAGCAGGATATTTAATCTTACCACAAAGGACCTCCACATCTCTTACAATACCAATGGGGCAAACTTGCTCTCTATTAGCAAGGTGAATAACCACATCAATGTCCTTAAGCTCACAAGGACCAATCTCATGCATAATTTCCCTGTAAATCTCATAAGGAATAGCACTAGAACTAGCACCAATATCACATAAACCATGGTAGATATGACTACCAATTTTAACAGAAAGCACAGGGACACTAGCTTTTCTAACTTTATTAGGATGAGAAACAATATTAGTAGCATATTCACAGAAGACAATATGCTCATCCTCTATATTTCTAGTGACAAGATCTTTCACAATAGAAACCAAAGGCTCAATATCAATAAGCTCATCGGACCCTACAGTTTTCTTTGCGCTTTTGCTAACCACATTAGCCATAATATAATGCTCCCTTACCTTGGAAGGAAAAAAAGTTTTCTCAATATGAGGAACATGGGTGACAGTGTCTTTATAAGGAGCGTGGTACTTATCCCACTCTTTCTTGGGAAGTTTAATATAAGAGGCAAAGGCATTAGAACATTTTGCAAGAACTTGGGGATCAAGGCCAAACTCATTGCTAATATCACGGAAGTCATCAGTTCCCATAAAATATTTAATGCATTCATAATCATAATTTATACCTGACTTTCTTCCTTTGCCATTATCCCAAGCCTCAGTGTTATCTTGAATACGGTCTAAGAGATCCCATTTAGCTTCTTCCTTTGTCCGTGTGAATGATCCAGCACAAGAAGCATCTAGTAAATCTTTATCATGAAGAGGAAGCCTAACATAAAAGTTATTGAGAATAATATTGTTAGGGAGTTCATGAATAGGACATTTAAGCATTAGTAACTTCAATCTCCCCCAAGCTTGAGCTGTACTCTCTCCATCAAGAGGCCAAAAGTTATATATATGATTTCTATCCTTATGAATCTCACTGGGAGTATAAAATTTAGAGTAAAAGAGAGATGCCATCTCCTTCCATTCCATGGATTGTCCATTCTTCAGCAGCTTATACCATTCTTTAGCTCTCCCTTTTAAGGATATCTAGAGTAACTTCTTCTTTACCTGTTCAGTTGTGATACCTGCACACTTAAACAACCCGCATAATTCATGGATAAAAAGCAAGTGATCACCAGGATGGACAGTTCCATCCCCAAAATAATAATTATCCATAACACGATTAACAATGCTTGTAGGTATCTTAAAAGGATCTATCTCAACAGGAGGTGGTTCATCTATTACCCTAGCAGTGGTAGTAGTTTTCCCAAACAGAAAACCAAGTGGGTTATCCATATTGGAAACAAAGTAACAAGAAGTAACAAAAGCAATACTCACAGTAAAAGTTTCCCTTACCAGTTCCACTCTTCAATAGTGCTTCACTCCCCGGCAACGGCACCAGAAAATAGTCTTGATAACCCACAAGTATAGGGGGTGTATCATAGTACTTTCGATAAATAGGAGTGTCGATCCCAACGAGTAGCAGAAGGTGCTGAACAGTGGTATGGAGCAGGAAATCCCTGTGAATACTTAGCAAACGGATTTTTAGTGGTTTTCTGACAAGGAAACAAAACAAGGAGCAAGTAACAAAGGTAACGAACAAACAGAGCAAGTGGCCCAATCCTTTCTTAGCAAAGTACAAGCTAGTGGAAATACTTATAAAGACCAAACGTTCTCGAGGACACATGGGAATTCTGTCAAGTGATTTCGCTTCAAATAGCTGAGTACTCTTATTTGGTGTTTGTAAGTGTTGTGTGGGTGAACCTGTGCTAACATACCGCCCTTCCTAGGACTAATATATACTTGTTATTAAACCCCCTGCAAACATCCGTAACTACATGAAAGTAATTAAGATATAAATCTAACCACAACCTTAAACTCTGAGATCCTACGCTCCCTTGTGCAAAGGTGTCCTAACGGGGGTTCAGGTTTCTGTCACTCCGGCAACCCCACAATTAGTAGCCAAATACACAATGCATTCCCCTAGGCCCATAAATGGTGAAGTATCATGTAGTCGACGTTCACATGACACCACTAGAAGAATAACACCACAACTTAAATACTAAACCATTGAATAATAACTCAACACAAATCCACTAATAACAACATGACCTCTCCCATGTCCTCAAGAACTAAACGAACTACTCACAAGACATCATATGGATCAAGATCAAAGATGATATGACAATGGATAACAATCTGAACATAAACAATAATCCAATGGTTCCACTCACAAGCATCAACTACAATAGTAATCAACACCGGGAAAGTTTCCCCTAAGAACTAAAGCAATATCCAACACAATTGTTACAGCGGGACGGAGTGGTGATGATGGTGATGGTGGAGATGATGGTGTGGATGATGAAGATGATCCTGATGAAGCCTAGCTTGATGACGGTGTTGATGGCGATGGTCTCCCCTCTCCGGGAAGGAATCCCCCTGGCAGAAATTTGTCAGCTGGAGAGATCGTTCTCTCTCTCGGTGTTTTCCGCCCCCAGGGCGGCGGAAATCTATCTGTGGTCGCTCTCCGATACTTAGGGTTCCGAATGGAAGATATAGGCGAAGGGGCGGAGTCGGAGGCCGGGAAGGTGGGCCACACCTGCCCTAGGCGCGGGGTCAGGTGGGCCCGCGCCTAGGAGGGGTGTGGGCCCCCTGATGCCCCACTTCGTCCCTCCTTTTGGCTTCCTTCGTCTTCTGTTAAAATAATATGTTTCCATATTTTTCTGCTATTTTTTGATCTTTATGAAATTGCACTGAAACACCTTATTTTCCATCAGAATCCAGACTCCGGCAGTCCATCCTCAAAGAATCATCCAACATGCATAAACAGATGAAAAAGCCATAAGTAATACCTCATAATAAGACAAACATCAATGAATAGAGGTAAATTATGATATAGAAATGTGATGCAAATTGGGAGTATCACTTGCATGCTTAGAAACTTTAATTTGATGCATGTGTAGCCCTCTAGCAAGTTACTATAGTAGTTTCTCATCATTTATCAACTTGGAAATCACTTAGTTTGATGTTTGTCTAAAATTTCAGAATAGAGTGTTCATGGATAACCACACCTTTGGAGAGATATTTGAGGGTGATGAACCTAGAAGGGCAAGGCTTCCAAGATCATCCACTAGTGTCAGGCCCTCATACAATGAGGATCTCATCACTCTGCGATTTGGTGACGAGGGAGATGAGGGGGATGCGCATCCCTCCGCCTTTCCTTGCCAAACCTTCTTGCGGGCTGCTAGGATTCTTGATGATTTTATGACCTTGGTTCGGAGAGCTGGTCTAACAAGTCTAATGCAGGATGAGATCGTGCAATATGCTACGCTCACTAAAACATTTGTGGAGAGCTTCTCCTTCACTAACAGCTTGTTCCATCTAGATGTTTCTTTCAAAGTTTATGGCAGGTATTACCATATGACATTGAAGAAATTTTGTGAAGCTCTAGGACTTGGTACAGCTGGGTCAGCAAAGAAGATTCCAGCTCAACCCGCTGATTTGTTGGAGATTTATCGCGGAGTAACCAACGATGATAACCGTAGAGCTCAATGGGGAAACATAAGAAACATTCATCTTCCAGCCATCAGGTACTTCACTTACTATCTTGCCACTAGTGTTCTTGGTAGGGAGAACACTAGTAATATTTCCAGTTATCATTTGGCTTTCTTAGTTGCTGCGCTCAATAATGAAACCAAGTATAATCTTGGTTCTCTCATTGCTTGTCGCTTAACAGCTAAGGGACCCATTTATGGGGGAGTTATTCCTATGCGTGTTGCTACTGCCTTGGACATTGTTGTTGATCCAAATAATACAGTTTTGGCTCATTAGAGGCTTGATCTTGCTGCCATGAAGGCGCACCACTTTGTCACTAATGGCTCTACCCTTGAGAACTTGGTCTATAAAATGTTGTTTATTGATGGGGAAGAGAGAGAGATCCCTCTCCCCCAAACCACTTTGTTCAGTATTTCTCAGGGACCTTAATCACACTCCAAGGACGAGATGGATGAGATGCTGCGCTCTCTTGCCTTCCATGGGCACTATCAGGAGGAAGCGCCCTCTTACGACCCCGCGGTACACTACACAGGGGAGTCCTCGAGCTCGTACCAGGATGAGGGAGCCTCCTCGTCATACTATGGAGGTGCACCTACTTGGGCACCTTGGGATTGAGCCCACTTAGGCCAAAATCCTAAGCTTGGGGGAGGTATACCGACACCACACTCATCTATATATCATGTTCGGTCGGTTTTTTGTATATCCATTGTTTCGCTTTATTTTTGGTTCTTGTTGCTTCTTTCTCAAAAACACAAAAATACCAAAACTATTTTTGTTGTTTCTCTTGTTTTGTTCCTTTGCTTTGGTTTGCCTTAAAAGAAAAATCCAAAAAGATTTTGCTTTGCTTGGTCTGTGTTTGCTTTACTTGTTTTTTCTTTGTTTGCTTTCTTTAAAAATTCAAAAACACCAAAAATATTTGTTGTTCTTCTTTGGTTTTGTGAGTTCTTTGCAGGGTTCATCCATCCTCAGTAGATTTTGGGTTTCATGTTATTATTCAAGTCACACAAGTGAAGGGCAATAATGAAGATTAAGACAACTTGAGGAGTGGTAAGAGGCTGGTAATGAACTCTATTTGTTTCATTTTTGTACATATACTCATCATTGTGTGCATGCTTAGTCTGTTCATGGTAAGGAGTGTGTTACTGATGGATGCTTAGTAGTTTTTGCTTGTCTATGATTAGCTCCAGCTCGCTAATAGTTTGTAGCATGTCTGAAATTGTGATATTATCCTCTATAAGTTTCACTTGAATCGACTTGGCACATTCTCACGCATGCATATGACTAATCAATAGTCAGTAAGCCTTGATGATTTATTTTGCCTCAGAGTTCTTGTATCACTTTCATGCCATAATTAGTCCTGTTTTGTTGCAAGAATGATTTTGACAATTATTGCTCTCTCGTTTGTCGCTCCCTGTCACATCCCAAGATTTTCCAAATCTTGTAATGTGAAAAATAAATGAATAAAATAAAACTTTGTTGATTTTCAGGGTGAGAAGAAACTTTTTGAATTCAATTGGAAACTTTCAAAACTTATTTTGATCAAGATAAAATCCTAAAGGGATTTAAAAAGATAAACATTTAATAAAGGAAAATAAAAATATTTGGAATTACTATTTTGAATCTTTTTATATAAAAGATTTGAATTTAAAATGAAAAGGAAGAAATTCAAATAAGGATAATTTTAATAGCCAAAATTAAAACTTTGGCCAAGCCTTTGAAATAAAATATTTCCATTTGAGAAAAATAGTAAAAGGTTGATTTAAATAAAATAATAAGGATTTAATATCCAAGTTTATTGAAAATAAAAGTTTTACTATTTCAATTAAACATCAAAACTTATTTATTTGTTTTAAACAAGTTTTCCAAGTATTCTCTATTTTCAATTAAAACCTACTGATTTGGTTTTGAAATAATTAAAATTCAAATGGATATTTTAAATAAAACAAATTCTATTTTGATTTAATAAACATGGTCTATTTATTTAATTAATAATGGACCCTTTTTATTTTTGGGACTTTGGTTTATGCTAAACAGAACCAAAATTCAATTGCAAAGTGTGGTGAATGTTTGAATTGTTTTGAATGTTTGATTGTTTGAACTTCAAAACAGAAAATAGATTCAGAAAAGGAAAAAAAACAGCCAGAAGAAAAAAATATAGAAATGGACTCAGCCCAACTGGCCAAGCCCAACGAGCCCAGCTAGCCCAACTTCTCTCCCCCACGCGCGAAGTGTTTTCTACCTAAACGCACACTCGCAGAGCGACTGACGAGTGGACCCCTCCCCCTCACTCCCTTTCTCGCTGACAAGCATGCCCCACCTCTCCAGCTCATCTTCTTCCTCCCCGCGACGACTACGCCGGCCGTTTCCTGCCGTTGATGCCGCGGTTAAATTCGCCTTAACGCGTTCGCCATTACTCGCTGCGACCACGCACGTTAAAGCGCCCACTCCTCCTCTTCCTTTCCCCTCAGACTCCACGCCCTGAACGCCACCAGGCTGCCCTGAATCGAAGCAGTAACGTCACTGCTCCGACCACCATCCCCAGCAAATTCCGGCGAGCCCAGCCACCGCCTTGCCTCTCCGACCAAGCACACATACTCCCCA
Source organism: Avena atlantica (assembly GCA_910589765.1). Lineage (NCBI taxonomy): Eukaryota > Viridiplantae > Streptophyta > Magnoliopsida > Poales > Poaceae > Avena > Avena atlantica. The sequence goes on from OU342739.1 coordinate 496,943,016, forward strand.
CTCCCAGGCGCTTCTTACTGTGCCATCCGTTCAACCGCGGGCGCCCTAGAACCTCGGCTTCGACGACCTCTGAGCGCCGCCGCGCCTGCTTTCTTCTCCGGCGACCCTTCTGGTAAGCACCTGACCGCCCCGCTCTTCCCCAAAGATGCTCCTGCACTCCCCAACCTCGGCTGCATCTAACCATGCCCTTGCTTTTCCACGGGGCGAACCACAGCACCACCTTCGACGAGCTCCAGGACCATCCGACGCCGACCACGTCTCCGGCGAGCAATCCCGCTGGAACCAGTGCGCCCCTCGCTAGACCAACACCGCCTCGAGCTTCACCGTGACCTCCTGAACCCGGTGAGCACCTCCCCCTCTCTCTTTGTTTCCTAGAACCGCCGCTAGCCCACCGTCTGAGCGTGCGCCGCCGACTGCCGCCGCCACTAGTTGGAAAGCGTGCTGCGCGCCGTTGGATCTTAATCGTACGCACGCGATAGATTGTTAGCCGAAGGGGTATCGATCCATCTGTGTCGTGCGTTGTTAGTTTAATCCTACGGCCAGCATCACTCGATCCACCCGAATCGGTATCGACCAGTAGCATCGCGACGCGTGGCCAGTCCTCGATTTAAAAACAGATTTGAAATCAGATTTGTTTGCAGATTTGAAAACCTTATAACTTTTGATCCACACGTCCAAAATTTACAAACTTTATATCAATGGAATCAGTGGAACAAGCCCTATCCAACCATGCAATGTGTTTAGTAAAAAGTGTCTGCTAGATTGTTTGTTTTTGCAGAAACATTTGTATGCTTGTTTAGGTTAGAAAAATTATTCCAAAATGTTTTTAGGGTTGAAACCTTTGCACATTGGTTTGTTGTGAACCTACTGACCCTAGGAACCAACCCATGGTTTTAAAGATGGATTTTGTGAAGTTTAGGAATAAAAACTTGAATTAGCCCATTTCTAGCCAAATAAAAATATTAATTTTGCTATGAAAATGTTTTGGGGTAAAAGCTTTGGGAAAATGATTTGACTCAAACCTACTGACCCTAAAACACCAAGTTTTGAGAAACAACAACTTTTTGGTGAACAACATAAAGTTGTTACTTTGATAGAAACATTTTCCATCACATAAAATAATGAATGGATTTAAAGTTGGTTTATAGACAAAAACCCTTTTGCAAATGACTTTGCCACTTTGGAAAATGACCACTTTGAACCTTACAAAGTTTAGAAGCCTAGTCGAGACTACCTTTACAAATAAAACTATCTTTTGCATCCTTGCATGCATGACTTAGTTTCTCTTATTTTATGTGTGATGATTTGATTGATTGATTATTGGTTGGAATGCTAGTTGATATTGTGTTTGCTTGATTGAATTGTAGTGAAGTTAGAAAAGTGTGAAACTAGCAAGATCAAGAAGTGAACCATCATTCCCTACCAAAAAGGCAAGTTACACTATCATCTAAAGTCCTACTATTTTTCATAAATACTTAGTGGATTTTGAAACATGCATGAAAAGAATTTCTATACTTATGCTATGCTAAATCCTAATAGGATACCTTATATATTCCTTAGTGAAAACAATGTAGTTGTAAAATGCTTAGCCATGCTAAATATTTTGAGAAGAGATACATGTTGAGATTTTATGAAGTTGAGAAAAGACTTGTGTTTTTTTATATAATAAAACAAGGACTCAATGAACCACCTGGGTGGACATGGATACTTTGAGTTTTGGAGAAGGTGGCAACAAAAGGAACCGTGTCTATGGCAATCTCTTTGTGTTGTGCTCCAAAAGAAAACCACCCAGGAACTTAGAGATTGAACATGTTTCTCCAATTGTGGCTTTCGTGTACAACCACATGCTACTTATGGCTCTGGCTTAGTCAACTACATTGGGAAGACCCATGCATTGTCTTCAGGTTACTGAAAATGGGGACCTGGAATCCTACATGGGTACTGAAGACAAGCTAGCAATGGTGTATGGGAGGACCCTCTGGAAAGACTTCGTCACATTCTCAATCTGCCAGTACTCCATCTTGGTGAGTACCAATCCAGCGGCCACTGGTGGCAACAAGATGAGAGTGTGACATGTGGGTAAAGTGTACAACTTATGCAGAAGATAATAAAATCTAAGTACTTAGCCGTGTCCCCGGTTATGGACAATACTGAGCAACTAAATCTTGAAGCTATGGGAAATCTCGACATTCTAATTTCTAAAAGAAAAACTTTTAAGTGACAACAAGAGACTTGATGCACTTGGGGGTACCAAGGAGCTCAAGAGGTTTTGATGAAAACTTGAAGCACTTGGGGTTACCAAGGAGCTCAAGAGATTTTGACAAAGACACTTGGTGGATTCCAAGAAGTTCAGAAAAGATTTGACAAAAGATCAAAACCATTTTGAAAAGATAGGATAAATTATTGCTTTATGCAAATGAGCCTAAAACTCTACTTCGCCAAATATGCATGTAATGATAGGATCCACCTAAGTTCTACATAGTAGTGAAACTTGCCAATACAATTCAAATGTATTGACCCTTGTGGCTGTAACTTGTAATGTTGCAGGTTTGATTGATATTAGTGAAGTTGATTGATTAGGATTACAAAGTCTACAACCAACATGTCTCTGCCTGTGGCACTTGAAGATGAAGGACCCCATGTTATAGTTATTCCGCTGCAATGTAATGTAATAGCCAAATGAGCTATGTAAGATGTAATAAAATTATGTTATTCATGGTTATAAAGTTATATTATGACCTTTGTTTCTTGATATTACATCTTAACTGTGGATGCTAGCTATTAATCCAGGGACTAGCATTGTAAACACAGGGGACTCTACCTTATTTAAAGGTTGGGACCCTTTAGAGATGGTATAAGAGCATTGTGTTGCCTGTAGGATTTGTAAACCTAGGATTGGACAAAAACCCTTAGTAAACTAGGAAATTGTTTTGTTCCAAAATTTATTTACAAACATTCTTGTAAACTCTTTCCTCAACCATTTTTGGTTTTGATTCTAAACCTCTTCTATTTCAACTTGATGGAAAAACCTACCCCATGGCCAAAGACTTCACCATGAGCAAAGGACTTCTTCAACTCTAATGACTTCAACATCTTCAACTCTAATGACTTCAACATCTTCAGCATATTCACCAAGGACTTTCAACCTTGGAAACCACTAAGGACAAGTGAGACAAGAAATTTTGCTCAAGATTTGAAGACTAAGGAAAGATAAGTTAGAAGTAGCCTACATCACCTTTGAAGTTTTGTGACCAAGAGTTTTCCCAAGGAAACCATGATCTCATGCAAGAAGAATCAACCAAGAAATATGGAAAGATCACAAGTGAACCATATAGATGGACCACCATATTTTAGTTAAGTCAAACACACCAACTTATGTGGTGTAACAAAAATATTTTTCTGCCTAAGAATGTGCTTGAACTTCATTGTTTGAGTGAAAAGTTGTTTGTGATTACTTACACATTGTTTGTGTGAATTGTGATGTGTGTGATTAGAATTGATTCCTTAGAAATATCTTGCCTATTCTAATCTCCATTCAACCCAAACAGATGACTACTCCACGAGACTCCAACATCAAGGTTGATGACACCAACACTAACCAAGAGGACAGCATGATAGAGCTCATAGCAACCCAACACCAGTTGAACCAAATGACAGCTCAATTCATAGCCAACACCAGTGGGGAAGATCCAACACTGCAAGGATTTTTGGAAACTCAAGCCCAATTGATGCTTAAGGTGACTGATCAAATGATCAACATGGAAGACAACTATTCCAAAAGAGTTTGTGACAACAAGGATGACAAAAATGTTATTTTAGATGGAGCCCCAGCTTGCATTATTTGTGGAGACAAGGATCATACTTCCAAGGAGCATGGAGATCAATGCCCCAACTGTGAAGAGAAACATCCTGTTGGCCAATGTCCCACCTCTCAAGCTACTTGCTACCCATGTGAAGGAAACAACCATGTTCCTATCCAATGCCCCATCTATTCCATTGTTGAACAAAGGAAACAAGGTGGAGTGCAACAAATGATTGCAAACTATCCAGAAGGATCCAAGACTACCAAGAAGGTTGATGACAAAGGAAAAGGGCCACTTATACCTCCAAGCAAAACAACCCAATTCAAAGGACCAAAGAAAGGGCATATGAATTATCCAAAGAGCAATAGAAGGTCCAAGAAACATGTAGACATTCCTACCTACCAGATAACATATGAACAACATGAACTAGATGCACTCCTAGCTTTGGAGAAACCCAAAAAGAAAAAGAAGGACAAAAGCCATGTGCAATGTCATAATTGTAAAGAAATGGGACACTATTCCAGTGAATGCCCAAAGAACCAGAAATATAAGGAAATTGGCCAAGTGAGGTGCAACAACTGCAAAGAGCTAGGCCATTATGCAGCAACTTGTCCACAAGAGACACGTAAAGAACTCAAAGATATCAACTGTTTCAATTGCAAAGAACCAGGACATTATGCAAGCAATTGTCCAGAAAAGATGAAGAACAAGTTAAACAAGCCTATGAAGGATCTCAACCTTGGCCCATGAGTCAAGTGTGGAAACAAAGGACACTAAGCAGATGTTTGCCCAGAAAAGTTTTCCCAGGATCCCAAGAAGGCCAACATGTAATTTAGTTTGAAAATTTTTAAGGGTGGTAGTACCCTAGTTGTTTTGAGCCTACTTGTAACCCTAGCTTTCCCAAATCTCGGGACGAGAATTATTTTAAGGGTGGTAGCCTGTCACATCCCAAGATTTTCCAAATCTTGTAATGTGAACAATAAATGAATAAAATAAAACTTTGTTGATTTTTAGGGTGAGAAGAAACTTTTTGAATTCAATTGGAAACTTTCAAAACTTATTTTGATCAAGATAAAATCCTAAAGGGATTTAAAAAGATAAACATTTAATAAAGGAAAATAAAAATATTTGGAATTACTATTTTGAATCTTTTTATATAAAAGATTTGAATTTAAAATGAAAAGAAAGAAATTCAAATAAGGATTATTTTAATAGCCAAAATTAAAACTTTGGCCAAGCCTTTGAAATAAAATATTTCCATTTGAGAAAAATAGTAAAAGGTTGATTTAAATAAAATAATAAGGATTTAATATCCAAGTTTATTGAAAATAAAAGTTTTACTATTTCAATTAAACATCAAAACTTATTTATTTGTTTTAAACAAGTTTTCCAAGTATTCTCTATTTTCAATTAAAACCTACTGATTTGGTTTTGAAATAATTAAAATTCAAATGGAGATTTTAAATAAAACAAATTCTATTTTGATTTAATAAACATGGTCTATTTATTTAATTAATAATGGACCCTAAAATAAAAATATTATTTTTATTTTTAGGACTTTGGTTTATGCTAAACAGAACCAAAATTAAATTGCAAAGTGTGGTGAATGTTTGAATTGTTTTGAATGTTTGATTGTTTGAACTTCAAAACAGAAAATAGATTCATAAAAGGAAAAAAACATTCAGAAGAAAAAAATATAGAAATGGACTCAGCCCAACTGGCCAAGCCCAACGAGCCTAGCTAGCCCAACTTCTCTCCCCCACGCGCAAAGTGTTTTCTACCTAAACGCACGCCCGCAGAGCGACTGACGAGTGGACCCCTCCCCCTCACTCCCTTTCGCGCTGACAAGCATGCCCCACCTCTCCAGCTCATCTTCTTCCTCCCCGCGACGACTACGCCGGCCGTTTCCTGCCGTTGATGCCGCGGTTAAATTCGCCTTAACGCCTTCGCCATTACTCGCTGCGACCACGCACGTTAAAGCGCCCACTCCTCCTCATCCTTTCCCCTCAGACTCCACGCCCTAAACGCCACCAGGCTGCTCTGAATCGAAGCAGCAACGTCACTGCTCCGACCACCATCCCCAGCAAATTCCGGCGAGCCCAGTCACCGCCTTGCCTCTCCGACCAAGCACACATACTCCCCACTCCCAGGCGCTTCTTACTGTGCCATCCGTTCAACCGCGGGCGCCCTAGAACCTCGGCTTCGACGACCTCTGAGCGCCGTCGCGCCTGCTTTCTTCTCCGGCGACCCTTCTGGTAAGCACCTGACTGCCCCGCTCTTCCCCAAAGATGCTCCTGCACTCCCCAACCTCGGCTGCATCTAACCATGCCCTTGCTTTTCCACGGGGCGAACCACAGCACCACCTTCGACGAGCTCCAGGATCATCCGACGCCGACCATGTCTCCGGCGAGCAATCCCGCTGGAACCAGTGCGCCCCTCGCCAGACCAACACCGCCTCGAGCTTCACCGTGACCTCCTGAACCCGGTGAGCACCTCCCCCTCTCTCTTTGTTTCCTAGAACCGCCGCTAGCCCACCAATTTACGCAGTTCAGTTGGTGAGTCCTCCTACATCTGCGAGTAAGGGGTCTGAGCGTGCTCCGCCGACTGCCGCCGCCAGCGCCGCCACTAGTTGGCAAGCGTGCTGCGCGCCGTTGGATCTTAATCATACGCACGCGATAGATTGTAAGCCGAAGGGGTATCGATCCATCTGTGCCGTGCGTTGTTAGTTTAATCCTACGGCCAGCATCACTCGATCCACCCGAATCGGTATCGACCAGTAGCATCACGACGCATGGCCAGTCCTCGATTTAAAAACAGATTTGAAATCAGATTTGTTTGCAGATTTGTTTGCAGATTTGAAAACCTTATAACTTTTGATCCACACGTCCAAAATTTAAAAACTTTATATCAGTGGAATCAGTGGAACAAGCCCTAGCCAACCATGCAATGTGTTTAGTAAAAAGTGTCTGTTAGATTGTTTATTTTTGCAGAAACATTTTGTATGCTTGTTTCGGTTAGAAAAATTATTCCAAAATGTTTTTAGGGTTGAAACCTTTGCAAATTGGTTTGTTGTGAACCTACTGACCTTAGGAACCAACCCATGGTTTTAAAAATGGATTTTTTGAAGTTTAGGAATAAAAATATTAATTTTGCTATGAAAATGTTTTGGGGTAAAAGCTTTGGGAAAATGATTTGACTCAAACCTACTGACCCTAAAACACCAAGTTTTGAGAAACAACAACTTTTTGGTGAACAACATAAAGTTGTTACTTTGATAGAAACATTTTCCATCACATAAAATAATGAATGGATTTAAAGTTGGTTTATAGACAAAAACCCTTTTGCAAATGAGTTTGACACTTTGGAAAATGACCACTTTGAACCTTACAAAGTTTAGAAGCCTAGTGGAGACTACCTTTACAAATAAAACTATCTTTTGCATGCTTGCATGCATGACTTAGTTTCTCTTATTTTATGTGTGATGATTTGATTGATTGACTATTGGTTGGAATGCTAGTTGATATTGTGTTTGCTTGATTGAATTGTAGTGAAGTTAGAAAAGTGTGAAACTAGAAAGATCAAGAAGTGAACCATCATTCCCTACCAAAAAGGCAAGTTACACTATCATCTAAAGTCCTACTATTTTTCATAAATACTTAGTGGATTTTGAAACATGCATGAAAAGAATTTCTATACTTATGCTATGCTAAATCCTAATAGGATACCTTATATATTCCTTAGTGAAAACAATGTAGTTGTAAAATGCTTAGCCATGCTAAATATTTTGAGAAGAGATACATGTTGAGATTTTATGAAGTTGAGAAAAGACTTGTGTTTTTTTATATAATAAAACAAGGACTCAATGAACCACCTGGGTGGACATGGATACTTTGAGTTTTGGAGAAGGTGGCAACAAAAGGAACCATGTCTATGGCAATCTCTTTGTGTTGTGCTCCAAAAGAAAACCACCCAGGAACTTAGAGATTCAACATGTTTCTCCAATTGTGGCTTTCGTGTACAACCACATGCTACTTATGGCTCTGGCTTAGTCAACTACATTGGGAAGACCCATGCATTGTCTTCAGGTTACTGAAAATGGGGACCTAGAATCCTACATGGGTACTGAAGACAAGCTAGCAATGGTGTATGGGAGGACCCTCTGGAAAGACTTCGTCACATTCTCAATCTGCCAGTACTCCATCTTGGTGAGTACCAATCCAGCGGCCACTGGTGGCAACAAGATGAGAGTGTGACATGTGGGTAAAGTGTACAACTTCTGCAGAAGATAATAAAATCTAAGTACTTAGCCGTGTCCCCGGTTATGGACAATACTGAGCAACTAAATCTTGAAGCTATGGGAAATCTCGACATTCTAATTTCTAAAAGAAAAACTTTTAAGTGACAACAAGAGACTTGATGCACTTGGGGGTACCAAGGAGCTCAAGAGGTTTTGATGAAAACTTGAAGCACTTGGGGTTACCAAGGAGCTCAAGAGATTTTGACAAAGACACTTGGTGGATTCCAAGAAGTTCAGAAAAGATTTGACAAAAGATCAAAACCATTTTGAAAAGATAGGATAAATTATTGCTTTATGCAAATGAGCCTAAAACTCTACTTAGCCAAATATGCATGTAATGATAGGATCCACCTAAGTTCTACATAGTAGTGAAACTTGCCAATACAATTCAAATGTATTGACCCTTGTGGCTGTAACTTGTAATGTTGCAGGTTTGATTGATATTAGTGAAGTTGATTGATTAGGATTACAAAGTCTACAACCAACATGTCTCTGCCTGTGGCACTTGAAGATGAAGGACCCCATGTTATAGTTATTCCGCTGCAATGTAATGTAATAGCCAAATGAGCTATGTAAGATGTAATAAAATTATGTTATTCATGGTTATAAAGTTATATTATGACCTTTGTTTCTTGATATTACATCTTAACTGTGGATGCTAGCTATTGATCCAGGGACTAGCATTGTAAACACAGGGGACTCTACCTTATTTAAAGGTTGGGACCCTTTACACTCCCTCTATATTGCTAGCCTTCACTTGCACTGAGCATGAGCTCTACCTGTGCTTCCAACTCCCCAAAACCAATATTGCCAGCTGTGTCCACCATACCTACCTTTTAGCATCGTTTGCTATTTCAGTGCATATTCAATATGCCAAATGTTTGTCTGTTTTGAGAAAGTTAGTAAAGCTCTCACGAACTTGATGGCACACTTTATTCCTTGCACTTAATAATCCCGAACCATTGTGACTTGTCCATGAAAGTTATATGCATGCAAATTATATGCTGGGAGTCAGCAGAACCATGCTATCACGGGGAACGCTTTCAACACTTTTTGGATATTCTATCCAGTTGATACTTTGCTCTTTTGTTTACGGATGTCGATGATGTAACATAAAAGGGGAGCTTGTGAGTTCATGGAGTCTATACATTGTGTTAGAGAAACGCCTGGGCTGCTAGCCTAAGCCATGCCTAATCATGGTGGAAACTTGTAGCATCACCATAATGAGCATTCTATGAAGCATCCTCAATAAAAAGCTATGCACATAGTAAATAAAAAGATCACCGAGATGCTCATTGTCTGCTTGCCTTGTCATTTTGATCACGGGATAGCTCATGTATCATGTGTAAGGGGTACCCCATTGGCGGTTCTCTATGATACGCATGTATTTACAATGACAAGAACTTACAGGTAACCAAAGTTGAGTAGCATGCGGAGCGGCCCTCGTACTCAGGGGACTTGGGATTTTCAGTCTATGGTCTGTCAAGCATTTGCTTCAGAGTGGACCTGTGGCATCCCGCAAAACCACTACTAGAAAATCGCGTTAAATTTGTGCATTGCATCGTCATCATCATGCATTGTTTGCATAAAACTATGTTTGCAAAGCCCGTGTTGTTTTCTAAACGCCCATCTTTATTCAAACGCCAAAACCCGGGTCGCCGGACTATTTTGGTTTGCCCGATATCGGTTTGCAAAAGCTTTGTTTGAAATAAATAAAATATTTATTTATTTTAGTGGGGGCAGTCGAACGGGCCAAATCGACCCGAACGACCACCCCCAGGTTTTACAAACGGTCCACCAGACATTCCTAAAGCTACCCACTATCCTACCCACACCCCCTGGCCACCTCACTCCACCCAATCAGAACATGCCACCTCACCTCTCCCCTTCCCTCTAGCCTATCAAAACCCGCCACATCAGCCTCACCCACTCCCTCTCTCCACCTCTCTCTCTCAACCACACAAACCCACACCCAGCACGCACACGCATGCACCGGCCAGCCTACCAGCCCTCTCAACTCACCCCTCTGACCCCCGGGACCCACCCCCGCGCGGCCCCCGCTGCCCAGCACCCCCACCCACACATGCACTCACGCACACGACACACCCCGCGGGCCCTACCCCGTCCCCACACGCCTGCACGCACGCGCCCAACCGCCCTGCCCCGCAGCGCCCGTCCCCACCCCGTCTCTCTCCCTATCGCGCTCTCCTCCCTCTCCCCCCAAGTCCGGCCCCCTCTCTCTCTCGTCGAGCTCCTCTCCCGCCTCCAACCACCCTGCCGCCCCCCCCGCGCTTCACCTCGCCGCCGCGTCCGGCGAGCGCCCGCCGCGCGCGTTCCCGCCTCCGTCGCCGAGCCCGCCAACGCCTCCTCTCGCGGACGTCCGCCGGCCGCCGCCTCTCGCCGGCAGCCGCCCCGCCCCGTCCCGCGCCGCCAGCACGCGCCCCCTCCTCCGCCGAGCCCGGCTCCCTCCGGCCGCGCCACCATCTCTACCCGCCCCGGCCACCTCCACCGCCGCCCGCGAGCCATGCGTGCCGCCGCGTCCTCGCCAGGCCGTCGCGCGCCCCCGACGCGACCTCCGCCTCTATCGCGCCTCTCCTCCGCCCCGGTGCGTCGCCGCCAGCCCGCCTCCTCGCCCGCGTCTGCCTCCTCTCCAGCGAGCCCGCGCCGCCCCTCCTCGACCTCGCCAAGGACGTCGCCGGCCCTGCCTGCAAGCCGCCGCCTGGGCCCGAGCGCCTCCGGCCGCGCCTCCCTCTGCTCGCCCTCGTCCCTGGCCCTGCGCGCGACCTCCGCCCATCTCCGGCCGCCAACCACCGTCTCCGCGCGCGCTTCCCCCCGCGCGCCCTCGGCCCCTGCTCGCCGTTCCTCTTCAGGCCGTGAGCCCCAAACCTGCAAAGTTCGGTTTCAGTACCATGTAGTTTTTCTCCCTCACGCGTGAGACGTGTGTGTTTGTATGTGTGTCCCTGGGAACACTTCAACCATCACAATCTTTCAGCGGATCCGAGGACCTATGACCACCAAGTTCGACCTTAACGTGACAAGTTCTTCGAGCGGGCGCTCACCAACCAGGCCGACCCGACACACGGACGACAAGATCTGCTACACGAAACGCTAAGACCCGTTCCCGGTCCCGGAGACCCATCCCGGCGACCCGACCAAGACCCGGACCCCGAAGACTGATCCCGACGAGACCCGACGACCGCGGCTACGCCAAGTGCTTCTTCCCGGACGCCAAGACCGACTTGATGGCGCGAGCCCGACAAGATCCTCGCAATGGCAAGATCGACCCCGTGGGAACCGACAAGATCGGCACGACGACAAGAACGACATCGACCAGAGAGAAGCCGATGCGCCCCGGCACCGACCCAAGTCCTGCTTTCGGATGCAACAAGATCTACCCAGTAATCCGAGAATGATCCGTCGAGCCCGGAACCCCAAGTCCATCGAGACCCCTAATGTGTGACCCTATTCCTCGATACCCTATTTTTATAAATGCTAAACATAAATTGTTGCATATTGAATTGTCATACTTGCATGCATCCTTGTCTGTGGTTTGGGGGCCTTATGTCGAGTCACCTAACAATTAAATAGGGGGCCCATATGCGGGCAAATTTAGTCTCATATTGGCCTCATTTAAATTGATGTAGCGAACCGGTACCATATTTTGGCCATGTTAAACAACATTTAAATTGCGGGGCTTCTAAATAACTTGAACCATCTAAATAATTGTCGGGACCCCGGTTCCGCTTAATATTGACCTAATTGCATCGCATCTTGCCATGCCATACATCATACATGCATCATGCCGATCTTCTGCCGTAGTATTAAATATTGCATCCGGTGTTTCTTCTAGTGTTTTGCTTCTTCGCGGATAAGGCCGTTGAGTTGATGTGAGCTTCGCCCCGATCTTCGGTTGAACCCTTCGACAATGTTTTCAGGCGAGCATCTCCCCCTTTCTACCTATCTTACTTTTATAGTCTTTATTCCCTCCTGTTGATCTATTGCTATCTGTGCTGCGTTGCTCTAGTTTCCGTACCCGTGATATTTCCCTGCAGCCGTATATTGCCATGGCCACATCCTATTACCTGTTGTTTGGTAGATAGTTGGACTTGCGCGCCATAGTCGCTTGCTCAAGTGTTGTTGCGTGTCGTCAAGTGCCACAGTGTTGAAGTAATTGCCGCATGTTGACGTTGGAGATGATCTTAGTTTTACTTATTGTTCACTTTAATTTCTGTTTAACAACTAAAATTGAAATAAGCAGAGGCATCGGTGGGTGATAGATAATATTTGGTTTCCGAACGCCCACTTGTGTCCCGTAAGACCCCGAGTACTTGATACCTGTTCCTTGATTTATCGCGCTATCCACATCCGGGAGGTATATGGGACCCCCCTGAGCCAGAGCTTGATTCAGTCTTATTTCTTGGGGCCACAAAGTAGTTTGGGGATTTATTACTATCCTGTACTTATGCCATGTTTTAATGCTTTATTTACGATTGTGCGAGGTACTGCACACTGTACTGTTTAGGTAAGCGGAATGTTTTCGCGGTATCGACAAGCCCCGTTTGGGGTTCCCAGTCGTTTACAGCCATTGTCGCAGACCTTGAGTCCGTCTCGGAGCTAGCTTACTTTGTTGCGGGATCTACTCAATGGGGTGGCCCCCTGAAATATTTCTGAATCCTGTGATTGTTCAGTCGTGAAAGCCTCGTTGGGTTTTGATTTGGTTTTTCCGAGGTTGATCGAGCGTGTGTTGCTATTGGTGCACCCCGGCCGGGTAAAACTTTCTGAAAGCCGTGTCCGCGGTTATGGATGACTTGGAGCACAGTATCTCGACCATAGACAAGCATAACTAAAGTTTATTGCTATAAATTTGACTTTATAATGACTAGTAATCAGCTTCACTATAATGGAATGGCTAAATAATACTGCCCACAATTGCTTGTTTGGATTGTCGCCTGCGACCATTGTACCTGACTAGTAAGTATGGCAACTACAACGGAATGGCTGAATAAAAGTACCAACAACTGCTGGGTTTTGGGTTTATCTCATGCTATCTGTATCTGATTAGTAAGAGTTACAACTATAACGGAATGGTTAACTAAAAGGGCCCACTGCTTACTTTATCAGGACGATTATCTATACCTGACTAGTAATTGCTGCAACGATAACCAAATAAGTAAAACTGCCAACGGTGTGAGTTCCTCGGTTGACTTCCTCGTTTGGCCACGAGGGGGAAACGCCAGGATGGGTTTGTTTGATGGTAGTATCATGTTGGATCCGAATAGGTCTATCTTACCCCTCTCCGATTGCCGCCAGTTGTATCGAGTCTCTATAGGTTGATTAGTGCATGCTGCCGCTGCCGCTGCAGTCCACCATACCTATGTAGGCGAGGACCGCCGAATTCTAGCCTCGCCGTGTACTGGCCTCAGTACTGACGCTCCTCTTTTTCCTTTGCCCTTTGTCGGCACCCCTTTTGTTTAAGCAGGTTTTGAGATCGACGTCGTTAGCAGGGTTACCCTTCCGGCTTGGCCTGGGCAGGGTTATGGACGCCATTGGTTATTCTTCAGGGCTCTTAGCCCCATTTGCTTCTTGTCCGTAGTCGGACGCTCTACCGTTTTCAAGGTGATTTGGATCTTGTATATTATATCTGTATTCTTGACTCATGGAGTCGCTGTTATATACATATCTGTTCTGTGGGTCCCATCGAGGACTGTTGTGTAATGTTATTACTTCGTTTTCCACCCGCACGAAAGTGCCTGGTGGGCACCTTTGAATCGTTTCTATGCGGGTTTGGCGAATTTTGTTCAAACTTGCATAGGTCTGATTCTGAGGGTGTTACAGAGTGGTATCAGAGCACAGCAGTTGCGATACCCCACAAGTCCAGCCTGTAGGATAACCTAGCTAACGGCCGAAGTAGAGTGTCAAAACTATTTTGCAAAATCGGTTGGATAGTTCTGAATAGGTCTGATTTTACTCCTTACCCCTCTGCTATTCTCCTCTTACCCCTACGTGTTTTGAATCCGCTCTCTTCTTTCTCTTCGAGTCCAGGAATTCTCGTGGTTGGGTTTCTGTCGTGCCTTCAGGGTTTCGCTTCCTCCTTTGGTAACGGTGTTCTATCATCCGGTGTTCAAGCTGCCTGAGGAATCCGTCCACTGCGGTACCATTCTTTGCTCTTTGTTTGTGCCTTCCGGTGTTTTCCGACGCGACGACATCCTCTACGCCAGATCCGATGCAGAGTCTGCATCACTCCTTTGTTTCCGAACCTCGCTTGTCGAGATCTTCAGTCTGATTCCGAGAATGGTTCCACTCTTTTCTACTGATTGTGCAAAGTAATAGTTTGGGTGCGTGATGGATTGGCCCCCATGCCGACTACCCCTTCTATTCGCTTTTGTACATTGAAGTGGATGAGAATGCATCGGTTCCCCTTTCCATCGGAGTTAGAGGTGGCTTTATTTGTGGATACCTCTACCTTCGCCCTTTTGTTCCCGGAGAGTTCTCCCGACGATCACGGACAACGACCTCTTGTTAGTGGTGTCGCGAGGATCTACACGAAGCGCGAAGGATCAGACCGCCGGCCTTCTTCCCGGTACCACGAGGCGGATCTCGAGGGCGAGATCCTTTGTTAGTGGTGTCGAATTGTGGCATCCCGCAAAACCACTACTAGAAAATCGCGTTAAATTTGTGCATTGCATCGTCATCATCATGCATTGTTTGCATAAAACTATGTTTGCAAAGCCCGTGTTGTTTTCTAAACGCCCATATTTATTCAAACGCCAAAACCCGGGTCGCCGGACTATTTTGGTTTGCCCGATATCGGTTTGCAAAAGCTTTGTTTGAAATAAATAAAATATTTATTTATTTTAGTGGGGGCAGTCGAACGGGCCAAATCGACCCGAACGACCACCCCCAGGTTTTACAAACGGTCCACCAGACATTCCTAAAGCTACCCACTATCCTACCCACACCCCCTGGCCACCTCACTCCACCCAATCAGAACATGCCACCTCACCTCTCCCCTTCCCTCTAACCTATCAAAACCCGCCACATCAGCCTCACCCACTCCCTCTCTCCACCTCTCTCTCTCAACCACACAAACCCACACCCAGCACGCACACGCATGCACCGGCCAGCCTACCAGCCCTCTCAACTCACCCCTCTGACCCCCGGGACCCACCCCCGCGCGGCCCCCGCTGCCCAGCACCCCCACCCACACATGCACTCACGCACACGGCACACCCCGCGGGCCCTACCCCGTCCCCACACGCCTGCACGCACGCGCCCAACCGCCCTGCCCCGCAGCGCCCGTCCCCACCCCGTCTCTCTCCCTATCGCGCTCTCCTCCCTCTCCCCCCAAGTCCGGCCCCCTCTCTCTCTCGTCGAGCTCCTCTCCCGCCTCCAACCACCCTGCCGGCCCCCCCGCGCTTCACCTCGCCGCCGCGTCCGGCGAGCGCCCGCCGCGCGCGTTCCCGCCGCCTCCGTCGCCGAGCCCGCCAACGCCTCCTCTCGCGGACGTCCACCGGCCGCCGCCTCTCGCCGGCAGCCGCCCCGCCCCGTCCCGCGCCGCCAGCACGCGCCCCCTCCTCCGCCGAGCCCGGCTCCCTCCGGCCGCGCCACCATCTCTCCCCACCCCGGCCACCTCCACCGCCGCCCGCGAGCCATGCGTGCCGCCGCGTCCTCGCCAGGCCATCGCGCGCCCCCGACGCGACCTCCTCCTCTGTCGCGCCTCTCCTCCGACCCGGTGCGTCGCCGCCAGCCCGCCTCCTCGCCCGCGTCTGCCTCCTCTCCAGCGAGCCCGCGCCGCCCCTCCTCGACCTCGCCAAGGACGTAGCCGGCCCTGCCTGCAAGCCGCCGCCTGGGCCCGAGCGCCTCCGGCCGCGCCTCCCTCCGCTCGCCCTCGTCCCTGGCCCTGCGCGCGACCTTCGCCCATCTCCGGCCGCCAACCACCGTCTCCGCGCGCGCTTCCCCCCGCGCGCCCTCGGCCCCTGCTCGCCGTTCCTCTTCAGGCCGTGAGCCCCAATCCTGCCAAGTTCGGTTTCAGTACCATGTAGTTTTTCTCCCTCACGCGTGAGACGTGTGTGGTTGTATGTGTGTCCCTGGGAACACTTCAACCATCACAATCTTTCAGCGGATCCGAGGACCTATGACCACCAAGTTCGACCTTAACGTGACAAGTTCTTCGAGCGGGCGCTCACCAACCAGGCCGACCCGACACACAGACGACAAGATCTGCTACACGAAACGCTAAGACCCGTTCCCGGTCCCGGAGACCCATCCCGGCGACCCGACCAAGACCCGGACCCCGAAGACTGATCCCGACGAGACCCGACGACCGCGGCTACGCCAAGTGCTTCTTCCCGGACGCCAAGACCGACTTGATGGCGCGAGCCCGACAAGATCCTCGCAACGGCAAGATCGACCCCGTGGGAACCGACAAGATCGGCACGACGACAAGAACGACATCGACCAGAGAGAAGCCGATGCGCCCCGGCACCAACCCAAGTCCTGCTTTCGGATGCAACAAGATCTACCCAGTAATCCGAGAACGGTCCGTCGAGCCCTGAACCCTGAGACCGACCCCGAACCCCGGAACCCCAAGTCCGTCGAGACCCCTAATGTGTGACCCTATTCCTCGATACCCTATTTTTATAAATGCTAAACATAAATTGTTGCATATTGAATTGTCATACTTGCATGCATCCTTGTCTGTGGTTTGGGGGCCTTATGTCGAGTCACCTAACAATTAAATAGGGGGCCCATATGCGGGCAAATTTAGTCTCATATTGGCCTCATTTAAATTGATGTAGCGAACCGGTACCATATTTTGGCCATGTTAAACAACATTTAAATTGCGGGGCTTCTAAATAACTTGAACCATCTAAATAATTGTCGGGACCCCGGTTCCGCTTAATATTGACCTAATTGCATCGCATCTTGCCATGCCATACATCATACATGCATCATGCCGATCTTCTGCCGTAGTATTAAATATTGCATCCGGTGTTTCTTCTAGTGTTTTGCTTCTTCGCGGATAAGGCCGTTGAGTTGATGTGAGCTTCGCCCCGATCTTCGGTTGAACCCTTCGACAATGTTTTCAGGCGAGCATCTCCCCCTTTCTACCTATCTTACTTTTATAGTCTGTATTCCCTCCTGTTGATCTATTGCTATCTGTGCTGCGTTGCTCTAGTTTCCGTACCCGTGATATTTCCCTGCAGCCGTATATTGCCATGGCCACATCCTATTACCTGTTGTTTGGTAGATAGTTGGACTTGCGCGTCGTAGTCGCTTGCTCAAGTGTTGTTGCGTGTCGTCAAGTGCCACAGTGTTGAAGTAATTGCCGCATGTTGACGTTGGAGATGATCTTAGTTTTACTTATTGTTCACTTTAATTTCTGTTTAACAACTAAAATTGAAATAAGCAGAGGCATCGGTGGGTGATAGATAATATTTGGTTTCCGAACGCCCACTTGTGTCCCGTAAGACCCCGAGTACTTGATACCTGTTCCTTGATTTATCGCGCTATCCACATCCGGGAGGTATATGGGACCCCCCTGAGCCAGAGCTTGATTCAGTCTTATTTCTTGGGGCCACAAAGTAGTTTGGGGCTTTATTACTATCCTGTACTTATGCCATGTTTTACTGCTTTATTTACGATTGTGCGAGGTACTGCACACTGTACTGTTTAGGTAAGCGGAATGTTTTCGCGGTATCGATAAGCCCCGTTTGGGGTTCCCAGTCGTTTACAGCCATTGTCGCAGACCTTGAGTCCGTCTCGGAGCTAGCTTACTTCGTTGCGGGATCTACTCAATGGGGTGGCCCCCTGAAATATTTCTGAATCCTGTGATTGTTCAGTCGTGAAAGCCTCGTTGGGTTTTGATTTGGTTTTTCCGAGGTTGATCGAGCGTGTGTTGCTATTGGTGCACCCCGGCCGGGTAAAACTTTCTGAAAGCCGTGTCCGCGGTTATGGACGACTTGGAGCACAGTATCTCGACCATAGACAAGCATAACTAAAGTTTATTGCTATAAATTTGACTTTATAATGACTAGTAATCAGCTTCACTATAATGGAATGGCTAAATAATACTGCCCACAATTGCTTGTTTGGATTGTCGCCTGCGACTATTGTACCTGACTAGTAAGTATGGCAACTACAACGGAATGGCTGAATAAAATTACCAACAACTGCTGGGTTTTGGGTTTATCTCATGCTATCTGTATCTGATTAGTAAGAGTTACAACTATAACGGAATGGTTAACTAAAAGGGCCCACTGCTTACTTTATCAGGACGATTATCTATACCTGACTAGTAATTGCTGCAACGATAACCAAATAAGTAAAACTGCCAACGGTGTGAGTTCCTCGGTTGACTTCCTCGTTTGGCCACGAGGGGGAAACGCCAGGATGGGTTTGTTTGATGGTAGTATCATGTTGGATCCGAATAGGTCTATCTTACCCCTCTCCGATTGCCGCCAGTTGTACCGAGTCTCTATAGGTTGATTAGTGCATGCTGCCGCTGCCGCTGCAATCCACCATACCTATGTAGGCGAGGACCGCCTAATTCTAGCCTCGCCGTGTACTGGCCTCAGTACTGACGCTCCTCTTTTTCCTTTGCCCTTTGTCGGCACCCCTTTTGTTTAAGCAGGTTTTGAGATCGACGTCGTTAGCAGGGTTACCCTTCCGGCTTGGCCTGGGCAGGGTTATGGACGCCATTGGTTATTCTTCAGGGCTCTTAGCCCCATTTGCTTCTTGTCCGTAGTCGGACGCTCTACCGTTTTCAAGGTGATTTGGATCTTGTATATTATATCTGTATTCTTGACTCATGGAGTCGCTGTTATATACATATCTGTTCTGTGGGTCCCATCGAGGACTGTTGTGTAATGTTATTACTTCGTTTTCCACCCGCACGAAAGTGCCTGGTGGGCACCTTTGAATCGTTTCTATGCGGGTTTGGCGAATTTTGTTCAAACTTGCATAGGTCTGATTCTGAGGGTGTTACAGGACCTCGCTTTCACCTTAACCACATGAAGATGCCTATGATAGGGGCAATGAGAGCTCAAAGCTAATGAGTACCTTCCTTTCAGCATTAGGAAGCCTTTCAAACTTTTCAAAACCTTTTCACAACCTTGTTAAGTCACCACTTATTCTATGAGCACCTTCTTGAGAGCATAGTTGTCATTCTTGTGTTTGTTCCAAAACTTGGTTAATTATGTCATGACTTTGATGCTTGTACCTCTGATATTTTTACCTCTAGTCTTCACTTGAACTTCAGAGGTGCCTTGGCATTTATATTGTGCTCTACAAACAAAGGCAAGCGAGATACCACTCTATCATACCTTACTATGAGCATTGCAATGTTGCTTATGTTTATGTTCCATGCTACTTATTATTAGTGAGTTGGTTTCTCTTCATAGCTTGCAATGATTATTGAGTATACTTGGTTGCATACTTCTTATTATGAATGGTTTAAGCATCTACTCCTGTGATGAGAATATTTACATCATATGAAGCAAATGTGTTCGTGAAAGTTCTTTTATCGCACTCAATTTTCAACTGAATTGCTTGAGGACAAGCAATAAGCTAAGCTTGGGGGGAGTTGATACTTCCATATCTACTTTCTCGAACACTTTTGCTATTGTTTCTCCTCTAAACTTGTGTGATTTGGATACAACTAACACGGACTGACGCTGTTTTCAGCAGAATTACCTTGGTGTGTTGTTTTTGTGCAGAGAATCAACTATCAGGAAAAATCCCGGAAAATATGCCAAAAATTATATTTCACCAGAAGACCCAAGGACTAGAAGTCGAGACGGAGAAGGGGCCTGGGGGGCCCACACCCCTGCCAGGCGCAGGCCCACCTTTGGCCGCGACTAGGGGTGCAGCCACCCCAGGCACCCCCTCGGCCTCCCTCTGCGCCTATAAGTTGCCTTTCAACCTAAAAACCAAGGGGGGTTTGATAGTTTTATAGAAAGAGTTCCGCTCCGCCACCACACCCAAAAACCACGATTCAAATCCAGAAACTCCGTTCTGGCACCCTGCCGGGACGGTGAATTTGGAGAGGATCATCTCCATCGTCATCACCAACACATCTCCATCAACCACCGATGTTTCCCTCATCCATGAGTGAGTAATTCCCCGCTGTAGGCTTGGGGATGGTAGGGATTGGATGAGTTCTATCATGTAATCGAATAAGATCTATTAGGGCATAGTTCCTAGTATATCTATTGGTGCTATTTGACTTTGTTGCAACTTGCTGTGCTTAATGCTTGTCACTAGGGCCTGAGTGCCATGATCTCAGATATGAACTTATTATTGAATCATTATGATAGTATTGTTTGTGATCTTATCTACAAGTTGTGTACACATATCATTGTTCGGATCCAAAGGCACCAAAGTGACAATAATTGGGACAACCGGAGGGGATGGCTGTGGTGTGAGGATCACATGTGTTCATGGAGTGGTAATGCTTTGCTTCGATGCTCTATTAAAAGGATCACCTTAATTGCTAGTAGTTCCATAGAGGCCTCGCTGCCACGGGCTGGTTGGACAGAATATGTTGTGCAAGTTCTCATTGCGAGCACGTATGACTATATTTGGAGCACGTGCCTAGGATTGTTTAGTACTTGGATGCTTGTTATTATTTATCTGCAATGCCCTAGATCTTGAAGTTACATGTTTAGACTCATCCATGCAACGCCCGTCCATCCATCCCTATGCCTACCGCACTCGAATCCCATTGTTACCGTTACTATTACTATTGCTCCTGTTTCACTTTTGTTGTTGCTTTGCTGTTGCTACTACAAACTGTTGCTACTGATAAACTTCTGTGAGAAAGAACTATTTCCAGGTGCATCTGAACTGACAACTCAGTTGTTAAGGCTTGCAAGTATTCTTTGGCTCCCCTTGTGTTGAATCAATAAATTGGGTAATACTACCCGCGAAGACTGTTGCGATCCCCTACACTTGTGGGTCATCAGAGGCCGAGCAGGTGGGCCACACCTACCCTAGCGCGGGGTAAGGTGGGCCTGCGCCTAGGGGGTGTGGGCCCCATGTGGCCCGGCTGCGCTTCCCCTTCTGGCTTCCTCCGTCTTCTAGGAAAATATAATTTTCCAATATTTTTCTGGTATTTTTCTGATCTTCACGAAATTGCATCAAAACACCTCTTTTTCCATCAAAATCCAGACTCCGGTAGTCCATCCTCCAAGAATCATCCAACATGCAAAAACAGTGGAAAATACATAAGTAATACCTCATAATAAGACATATATCAATGAATAGAGACAAATTATGATATAGAATGGTGATGCAAATTGGACGTATCAAGGGGCTCACACCTTCCAAACCAACTTGTCAAAAGAGCAAGGAATGGACCCCGGGAACTGTAAGTTGATGTTGAGGAGTAAGCTCCTGATGATGTTAGGGTCCAAATGATGGTGTCCTCGATGCCCGACGTTAGCTTAATTCCTTGCAGATTCCCCCAAAGGTCAACAAACTGCGACATGTGGTCAATAGTGAAGTTTTCCATTTTGATGTCCAAGATCCACTGGTTGTTCCAAAGAGTGTCATGGACAGATCATTTTTTCCTCTTGGAGGCCCCAAATATGTGGGGCTCCAAAGCCTTGGGCGCGGATCCGTTAATCCAGGTGGAATTCCAAAATGACGCTTTCATCCCGTCGCCAATGCTGAATTTTGTTGCTGCGTTAAAAAGCTCCCTATCCATGTCATCGTTTGGGGTTTCCATTCCAACCCATAGCTTCTCAGGAGTTGTCCATTCTATCCAAATCCACCGGAGACACATGGCCTTACCAAACTTTTCTAGGTCAAGGATTCCTAAACCCCCAAGATTTTTTGGACGACAAACTTTTGCCCAGCACACTTTGCATTTTCCACCACTGATGGATGCCTTGAAAGCCCATAACATCCCTCTTCTAATATTTTCAAAATCTTTTAGAGTTCCCTTATCGGCTTTGATTGCCGTGAGCAGAAAAATTGGCAGGGCCGACAGATTTCACCAAAGCCGCGTAGTCGCCCACATTGAGGAATCTGTCTTTCCAAGGATTGAGACTAGAGGTAGCCTTTTCGATGAGGGTTTGAAGGTCAATGCGACGCAGACGTCTGAGGGTCAAAGGCATCCCAAGATACTTAGTTGGGAACTGCGACGACGAAGCCGGGAAATCCAGCAGGATGGCCTCAAGGCCAATATCAGAGCACCGAATAGGCACGACCAAACTCTTTTCCACATTAGTTACCAGCCCAGTGACCTCCCCAAAGCTCTGGAGGATGGATGACATGTTTGTGACGTCATGTGCCTCTGGGGCCAAGAATATGATAGCGTCGTCCGCGTATAGAGAAATACGAGATTTCAAGAAACTACCAAGCAGTTGCCGGAGGAGTCTAGCCTGAGTTTCCAAATCCAGAATTTTTTGTAGGGGGTCGATTGCCAAGTCGAAAAGGAGCGGCGAGAGCGGGCCCCCCTGCCTCAGGCCACTCCCATGTGGGATATCTTTGCTAGGATGGCCATTTAGAAGAACACGAGATGTGGTGGAGGAGAACATCAAGGAAACCCAAGCCCGCCACCTTGGCGGGAAACCCTTGGGCTGCATGAGGTCGAGGATATAATCCCAGCGCACTGAGTCGAAAGCTTTGGCAATATCTGAAGGGTTTCGCGGCATAGTAAATCAAAATTTTCTACGGATGCGAACACAGGGAAAGCCAAGATCTAATCTAGGAGATGCAATCAACGAGAGAGATTGGATTGGATCTTCATACCCTTGAAGATTCGCACAGCAGAACGTTCGTCGGAACGTGGGTGATGTAGTCGTACTCGCTTCTCCTCCTCGCGATCCGATCCGATCTAGCACCACAAGTGGCGGTGCCTCCGTGAGATGCACACGTGCAGCACCTCGACGTCTCCTCCTTCCTCGGACCAGCAAGTATGGTGGAGAGATAGATTGGATCTACAACACGACGGCGTGGTGTATATGATGGAGAATTTCTGCAGCAGGGCTTCGCCTACAAACAGTCGGGAGGGAGAGAGGAAAGCTAGCAAGGCGGCTAGGGTTTGGAGGAGAGGTGTGGGGGGTTGGTGCGCCCCCACCCCTCTTTATATAGAGGGTGGGGCGCAGCCCTAGCCCCTCCCCCAAGCCCAAAGGATAAGGAGTGGGGGGCATGGACTCTCCCCTCTTCTAGAAACCCTATCTCTAGTTTAAACGATTTAAACTCTCTAGGATCGGCTGGGCCCTATGGGGCCTTGTGCCCCTGGCCCAAAGCGGCCAGGACACTCCCTCATAGGCCCATGCCCCCTCCCGGAAGGTGGGGCCACGTTGGTCCCCTTCCGGAAGGTTCTAGAAGCTTCCGGTACAATACCGATTAACCCGGAACAATTCCGAACTCCAAAAACTGCACTGCCTTATATGAATCTTATTCTCCGGACCATTCCGGAACCTCTCGTGATGTCCCGGATCCCATCCGAGACTCCGAACAAAAATTCATAAACCAATTATCCAATCTATCCTAGCGTCGAGATACGTTAAGTGTGTGACCCTGCGGGTTCGAGAATATGCAGACATGATCTTCTATCAATAATCAACAGCGGGGTCTGGGCACCCATATTGACTCCCACACATTCATCGATGATCATATCGGATGAACCACGATGCCAGGATTCAATCAATCCCATATATATTCCCTTCGTCTCGCGATATTTTACTTGCCCGAGATTCGATCGTCGGTACCGTCATACCTAGTTCAATCTCGTTCATAGCAAGTACTTTACTCGTTCCGTCATCCGATATCACTTTGTGATTAACTCCTTAACCACATGCTTGCAAGCGGTGTTGATATCGATTACCGAGTGGGCCCGAAGTATATCTCTCCGACTTGGGAGGGACAAATTCCATCTCGATACATACAACCCAACAGATACTTTCCGATCACCTGAGAGACACCTTTATGATCACCCTCTCATAGGATGACGTTTGATGACCTCAAAGCTTTCTTCCAGTACCAGGGAGTTGCATTATCTCATGGTCTAAGGAATACAATATTTGACATAGGAAAAGCTTCGCAAAGATGAACACGATGAAACGATCTAATTGCTTCGCTTAGTTTGGGTCTGTCCATCATATCATTCTCCCAATGATATGATCTTATTATCAATTGACAACTCATGTCTATGGTTAGGAAACCTTAACCATCATTGATCAATGAGCTAGTCCTTAGAGGCGTACCAGGGACATGGTGTTGTTCACAAACCATACAAGTATTAATGTTTCCGCTTAATACAATTCTAGCATGGAATATAAACTTTATCATGAACAAGAATTATAATAATAACATCTTTATTATTGCCTCTAGGGCATAATTTCAACAATATCCAGCTTGACCAGGAGGGCCGAAGTGCCCGTCTAATGGAGCTTACGGGCAACATTTCTGACATAAATGAAGTTGTCATATGTAGAACGATAGAGAAGGAGATTATCGGAATATGTTGGATGTATTATTGAGCCTCATGGGCGAGTATATATAGGCGTACAAGGATTATCTTGGAGTACAATACAAGTTAGGCTAGAGTTCTAACTATCCTAAACTACCATAACAACCGTATACGTACAATACTCTAACATACCCCGCAGCCGTAGCGGTAGCGTCGTGAACAACTGGAATATCGCGGACAGTTAGACTGGAGATAAACTGAAGTAACATCCAGTAGGGCGGTGTCCCGTCGCGGTAGCTTGGACTATAGAGGAAGCTGATGATGCCCAAGCGAGGTGGTATCCCTTGTGGCGATGTCGAGGGAGCCGAGAGCGTGAGGAGGTACCATGGTCTAGGTAGCCGCGCGAGGGGTCGCCGTGGTCGATGTCGTGGTCAGGGATGCCGGTGTCGAGGTAGCCGCACGTGAAGCCGCATGCGCATAGTGTGCGAGGAGGATGATATAGACGCGTTGAAGCAGTCGTTGAGGATGTCGATGCCGAAGATGATGCAGTCCGAGCCGTCGAGGACGAGGTACAGCCATAGTTTTGCTAGAACTAGGCGCATGTCGGGGACGAACGAACACTCCGGTTTTGCCAAAACCGAGTATGCAAAGAAGAACTCGTCGGTGACGCGGTCGAGGCAGTCATAGAGGGGTCGATGCCGAAGAAGACATTGTCAAAGCCGATGAAGACGAGGTGCCGATCCAAGCTTGCCAGACTTTGGAACGCGTCGGGGACGAAGGCAATCCAGGTGTTGCCAGTACCAGGCGTGCGGGGGCAGGGACCATCATGAACTTGTCGCCATTTCAGAAAGACTAGCAGAGGAAGCCTCCGGAGCGGTTGTGACGTGCAGAGCGGCAAAGGGAGAGATGCCGGCGCTGTCGATGGTTGTCGGAGTAGAGTAGAAGGTGGTGTAGTCGGGGATGAGGCGATGATGCTGATGACGAAGTTGTAGTGGACAAAGACGTAGAAGGCGGCAAAAACAGCAGCGACCTGGGGTAGTCATGTTGGATGCCTGGAGTGGCAATGGGGTAGTCGGCGGGACCTGCGATGGTGTGAGATCGCCCTGCAGGTTACCTTGTGAAGTGCGGCGGCGGTGCTCGAAGTAGGCGAGGAAGAACCCAGCGGCGTGACGAAGACCATGCGTATACGACGGTGACCGCGCCGGAGGAGATGGCGCGGTGGAAACCGAGAACTTCGGTACGTGAGGACATCGAAGTAGATTGCGTGCAGCAACGCTACGACCCGAGGGACGGCATAGCTGCAGGGCGCAAGTCGGTGTAGCGGCTGGGAGACCACCAGCGACGTACACGCCAAGGAAGACGCGTTGGAAGCCGGTAGCATGGACCAAAAGATGGCGGCGCTACGGCCCGAGGGGGCGACGCTAGCTCGATCGGTGGTAGGCGCTTGCTCGGGAAAATGCTTGGCGTAGACAGGCGCGGGATCGGTTGATCAGAACGACGGTGCGCCGTATGCGCCAAAGCATGGATGACGCGTAGATTGGGGTCGATGGTAGCGTTGTCGGTGAAGTCCCGACCGATGATGACAAAGACGATCCAAGGGGGGCAGCCGTCCGCGGTGCGTGGTAGCCTGCCATGGGGCCGCAACAGCCTGCCGAGGCAAGCGCGGCAGCGGAGAGGGTAGGCGCACAAGCGCGGTGTAAATCGTCGGTGCCGATGGTAAGAATAGAGGCGTGGCGATGATGACGGCGATGGGCGACGCAATCCGATCTAAAATCGGTAAACCAAAAAAGAAAACTGACCAAGAGATCGGAAAAAAGACTTACAAGGCAGCCGATCACGGATCGGCGGACAAACCTTGCGTACGGATTGCGCGGCCCCGACGGAGATCATGGAGATCAACCTCCCCGGGGGCGGCGGCTAGGGTTTGGATACCATATAAAACGATAGAGAAGGAGATTGACGAAATATGTTGGATATATTATTAAGCTTTATGGACGAGTATATATAGGCGTATATGGATCATCTTGGAGTACAAGACAAGTTAGACTAGAGTCCTAACTATTCTAAACTATCATAGCAACCGTATACGTTCTATGAAAAAAAAACCGTTACGTACAATACTCCAACATCATGGATGCAGCAGGACTTGATGAAAGCATTCTGGCTGCTCGAAATAATATCATCCATCTTT
Source organism: Avena atlantica (assembly GCA_910589765.1). NCBI lineage: Eukaryota > Viridiplantae > Streptophyta > Magnoliopsida > Poales > Poaceae > Avena > Avena atlantica. The sequence continues at coordinate 496,969,730 of OU342739.1, forward strand.
GGTCGCAGTCGGAGAGCCATTGCCTTGGGCCCTTGGCGATGATTTTAGGGATAAATGAATTAAGCTGATAAGCCTAAAATCAGCCACACATTCTGCACCCTCCTTGGGAAGCAAGGCAATGTTTGCAGAGTTGATGACGTGGAGGTTGTTTACGAAAGCTCAGAGAACCCATTAATGACACTCTCGAAATAGGCTTTCGCCCCGCTTTATAAATAAAGCAACTGTCCACAACCAAACAACACAGTACAGATCCACACACATAACACATGCTGGGGCCACAGCACAAGACGGCCCAACTAGGACAGAGTCCAAAGAAAGAAAACGAAGCGCCGAGATCATGGACGCCGAAGACACTACGACGAGCTACGGGGGAGCCGCAGAGCCGCCTCCAAGAGCCGGCGCAGAGTCGAGTCCAACCTCACCTTGTCCCGCTGTCTACACAACGGGTACCAGAGCTGCAGGGAAGCCAGAAAGTGGAAAACAGAGTCAGACGCACGCCGAGGGAGGATCTTCTCAATGACCATCTTATTTCAAATATTCCAGAGGGACCATGACATAGCCGCAAACACAAGCCAGAAAAGGCGGCGATCCCTCCCGGCTTGGTTAGCTCGGGTTTCTAGGAATTCCCCGAGGTCATGGGCCAGCCAATCCGGGCCCAACGCCTCGCGGATGAAATTCCACAGAAACCGGGCCGCGGGACAGCTGAACAATATGTGGGTGCCCGTTTCAGGGACCCCACATAATGGGCATAACCCATCCCCCGGCCCATGTCGCTTGGTCACCTCAACTCCCGAGGGGAGCCTATCGCGTAAAAGTTGCCACACAAAGATTTTAGTCTTCAGCGGGAGAGGGGCTTTCTAGAGGTGCTTGGTCCAGGGAATAGGCGCCTGGCCAAAGAGGGCCCGATAGGCCGAGCCCACCGAGAAGGAACCAGACGGAGTGAGGGTCCACAGAACACTATCGGGTTCGCTGGCCAAGGAGGCCGGGAGCTCCGCCCTGAGTTCCCTCCAAGCTTCCGTTTCCTCCGGGCCGAAGGTACGGCGGAACGAGATGTTCCATGTACCTCCTAGTGCCGCGGAGGAAACACGGAGCGCTGGGTCGGAACAGATGGCGAATAAGCCCGGAAAATCCTGCTGCAGCGGGCGCCCCCTAAGCCAGGGATCCAGCCAGAACAGGGTCCCCTCCCCATTCCCGATGGAGACAGCGAGGCCATGCCTGATCTCACCCTTGACCTCCTGAATGGAGTGCCAGAACTGGGACCCCTCGTGACGATCACAGGCCAGAAGGGGCCGGCCCCGAAGGTATTTGGCCTTGATGAGTTTGAGCCAAAGGCCACCATCATCCCGCAGGATGCGCCAGACCCATCTGAGCATGAGGGCCTTGTTGAACTGACGGGAAGCAAGGATACCTATGCCCCCAACATCCTTGGGGGCGCAAATGTCTGCCCATTTGACCATGTGGTATTTCTGGCGACCCAAGGAGTCTTGCCAGAAGAACCTCGACAGCTCCTTGTCAAAGGTCCCATGCACCCCCTCGGGGAGGAGGTACATGCCCATCATATACATGGGCAGACTAGACAGACATGAGTCGATCAGGACGGTCTTGCTACCTTTAGAGGTAAATCTCCCACGCCAGGGTTCGAACCTTGAGCGCACCCTTTCCGCGAGCGGTTCCAGGTCCCTGATAAGGATCCTGGTGTCGCGGATCGGCATCCCCAGGTAGGTGATGGGGAAGGAGGCGAGCCGACAATTGAAGTTATCAGCTATCCTCTGCTGCTCGTCCAGGGGGAACCCTAGTGCAATGATCTTGCTCTTATCGAAGTTGATACGGAGGCCAGACATCTCCTGAAAGCATAGGAGGAGGAACTTGAGGTTTGCAATGTCCAGGGCCGAGCCTCCAATCATGATCAACGTGTCATCAGCGTATTGGAGCTGGGTGATGCCCCCTCCGGGGATAAGGTGGCCTACCACACCGGATATGTGGCCGGCCGCCTTCGCTTTCTCAAGCATTTCCGCGAGAGCATCGACCGCAGCGTTGAAGAGGAGGGGGGACAGGGGGTCCCCCTGGCGGACACCGCATGAGGGGCGGAAGTAAGGTCCGATCTCGCCGTTGATGTTAATCGCGTTGCTCCCGGTCATGACGAACTGCATTATCCAGGTGATCAGGCGGTCGTCAAATCCTCGCCTAATGAGGACCTGACGAAGGAACCGCCAGTCCAGACGATCATAGGCCTTCTGGAAGTCCAGCTTCAAGAAGATGCCCTTCAATCGTCGGGACTTGATCTCGTGTATAACCTCATGGAGGGCCAGTATCCCATCATGTATAAACCTGCCTTTGAGAAAGGCAAATTGATACTGGTGGGTGAGGCGCTCCATGACCGGGGCGAGGCGAGAGGCGCAAACTTTTGCGAGGATCCGTTGGATGACATTGAGGACCGTGATGGGTCTGAAGTGGTGAACGTCCGAGGCCCCCAGCACTTTGGGGATCAGGGTGATCACGCCCAAATTCAGACGCCCCATCACCAGAGTGCCGGTGTAGAACTCCTGAAACATGGGCATGATGACCGGTTGAAGCTCCCTCCAGAAAGTCTGGAAGAAGGAGACCGGGAGACCATCGGGGCCCGGGGCGGAGTTGGTCCTCATGGCCTTCACCGCCCGCTCGACTTCCTCTGGAAGGAATGGGAGGGTGAGCTCCCCATTCTCGTCAGCTGTGACTCTGGCCCCACTAGGCCAAAAGTCATCAGCCAACGCGACCCCCGTACGGGGCCCTGCCAAGAAGAGCTCCTTATAGAAGGTGTAAACATGGGCGGATAGCGCCCCCGGCTCCTCCAGGAGCAGATCCCCGTCCCAGAGGCAGGGGATCGAGCATTTCCTACGGCGACCATTAGCCACCGCGTGAAAGTACGCGGTGTTTGCATCACCTTGGAGGAGCCAGTTCTGGCGGCTACGCTGTCGCCAAAACAACTCCTCCCCCTTGTAAATCTCGACGAGCGAAGTCTCTAAGGCATAACGGTGGGACCACTCATCCGCTGAGAGGCCCGCCGAGTCTGCCGCCAGGTCCAGTAGACGGATCTCCTCCAGTAACGACGCCTTCTGGAGGCGCGTCGCTGCACCCAAGTTGGCCCCCCAGCCCTTCATGAACTGACGGGCCATCTTAGCGCAATGATGCCAGACGTCTACCGCATTAAAGCGTCGGGGCGGGGTAGCCGCCGCCGCCAACCACTTGGCCTTTACCGCGTCCACAAACCTTGGCTGTTGAAGCCAGAAGTTCTCGAAGTGGAAGCGGTTCAGTCGTGGTGGTGCACTCCCCCCCGTCGAGAGCAGAAGCGGAACATGGTCTGAGCCAACCCTGGTAATGGCGCGGAGAGAGCAGAGAGGGAAGGCGACTTCCCAGTCCACGGAGACCAACACGCGGTCCAAGACGCTCCTGACAGGGTCAACCCTGTTGTTCGTCCACGTGAAGCGGGCTCCCACCCTCGTGATCTCTCTAAGGGCGAGATCAGCGATGCAATCGTTGAACATCCGCATGCGCGGGACATCCACGATGTGGGAGCTCTTATCCGCGTGGGAACGGATCAGGTTGAAGTCGCCCGCCACAACCACCGGTGTGGAGCACCGTTCAACCTTAGCCTTTAGTTCCTCAAGGAAGGCTGGGGAGCGGCTATGGTCCGCGGGGCCATAGACTATGACGACCTCCCACCGGAGGTTGGAGCGTCTATGGGTGAGTGCCATGCTCACAAAGAATTCCCCGCGGTCCATATCCTCCACCTCGAAGGTATCCTCCTTGGCGCCAAGGAGAATGCCCCCAGAGTGACCCACAGCCGGAAGCCAGTTCCAAGCGAACTTGTGCCGCGACAAGCCCTGGAGCTCCGAGAGCTGGAAGTCATGTTTGATGGTCTCCTGGAAACCTACGATGTCCACATTCTCCTGGCGCATGTAGTCTTTAATCTGGCGTCTCCGGCCGTCATTCCCAAACCCCCGGATGTTCCAGATGAGTGAGATGATGGCGGGCCAACTCATTGGACCACCTACTCGGGGTTGGTCCCCTTCATGGGGACAGAACGAGCGTTTCGGGACGACGAGGGCAGAGAACTCGGTCTTGGCGGCCTCCCTAGAGACCCCCCAGCTCGGGGGGTCTCCTGGGCGACGGCCGAAGGGCGCTGCTGAGGAGAACCCACCATCTCGGATCCAGGATCAGATGTCCCAGTTCCAGACGGTGTCGAGGTTTCCCCCTGCTGGCGTGCCGCACGTGCACGCGCAGCGGCTAGGGACCCCTCGTAAATCTCCCTAGCTCTAATCGCCTCAATCTGCGCGAGCTTCGGTCCACGTTCCCCGCGGAAGACGACGCCACTGTCCGCGGCCACTTGTGCGAGATGCTCGAGAGAGAAGTCATCCAAAACCGAGAACCTGGAACCTGATGGAGAGGATAGGGGGGCAGAGGGGCAGGGGGAGAAGCTTTTTTGGGAGTACCTGAGTCAAGGTTGCGGGCCGCAGTCCTTTGGGACGCCAGCTGGGACACCGTAGGCACCACCCCCGGGCTCTCCGCCCTGACCCGTGCGAGGCGTGCACTCTGGCGCGAGGGAGGAGGCACCGGGCGGGGGGGCGAGGCTGGCGAGTCTTGGGGCCAGCCGCGGGGGTGATGGGGAAGGCCGCCGCTGGCTCCTCCGGGTGCGGTGCCGGGGTCGCGGGGACCAGTGACGGAGATCCCCGAGGCGAGGCTGGAGTAGAGCCTGGGGAAAGCGAGTAGCAGAGGACTCCTGGAGAGCGGGGAGACGAGGGGGCGGTAACCACCATACCCACGCTCCCAGAATCCCTGTCGGACTCCAACTGTGGCCCCTCAGGTGCCTCGCCGGGGGTCTCCGTGGAGAGCGGGTCTAGGTCCATGTGTCCGGTGAACCCCTCAGCATGCATGAAGTTGGAGCCGTATTGAGCGATCTGGAGGTCGAGGGGGCCCTGTGGGAGGGGCAACAGGGGCAGCTGGTGAGAGGCCGACATCGTCGCAGCGGTCGAGCCCGCAGGGGGGGCCGGGGGAGAGGGAGCCGGAGTCTGGGACTCCCCTCCAAGGTCATCGTCGTCAGAGTCCTCCCCCGATGAGCTCCCCCCTCCTGCAGAGTGGTCACCAGCCGGGGGGACCGCGGGAGGGGGGGGAAGCCCATCCACGGCCTGGTCCTCGTCCAGCTCCACTGTCAGGATCCTCCCCTCCGTGCCGAAGTAGAAGGGTGGGAGAGGCCCGGGGAGCAGCGCCGGGTCCGGACAGAGCACCAGCATGCGGATCGGTCCCGCCCCCAGGCGAGAGGGCTCGTCCACCACAACCAGCTTACCCACAGCCTGAGAAACAAGCTCCAGGATGGGCAGCGTCCGCACACGTGCCTCCTCCGGGAAGCCGAGGATCCGCACCCACACCTCCGAGAGCGTCGAGGTCGTCGCGGGGTGGGCCGTCGAGGGCTCGATGGAGAGCTGCACCTTGCTGGACGGGAGGGTCAGGGCAGTACTGCAGGCACAGAAGGAGAGAAGCTCGGCCGACGGGAAGGACACCGCGAACTGGGTCGGGGAGATCTCCCGGGCACTCCAGGTGTGGCCCGGCATCATCTGACGGAGCTCCTCCTGAATGAACTCCGCGGAGATCACCACCGAGGCTGGGAGCTCCTGTCCCTCCACCACGGTGACCAGTGCCAAGTTCTTGGGCACCGACATCGCCACCCCCCCGATGTCGATGTAGTAGAACCCCCCGGCAATGGAGTGTGCGAGATACTCCAACTGCTGGGAGGCCCTGCGAGGGGGGGCAACACCGCGAAGCGAGATGCTGGGGCCAAGGGCCGATGTTGACTTCTTCTTCTTCTTGTTCTTCTTCTTTTTCTTCTTCGCCGGTTCCGGGAGGCCCGGAAGAGAGCCACGCCTGGGGGAGCGAGGACGGGGAGCCTCCCGTTCCCGGCGCCACTCCGGAACCGCCCTGCGCGCCTCCACCGGGGCCCCTTCCCTCTGGAGCAACTCCTGACGGAGCCGCTGCTCCGCACGGTGCCCCTCCGGTGACGGCCGCCTGAGCGAGCCGGACCACTCCGCCCGTCCCTGAGCCCCCTGCCCGCGCTGGTCCCCATGGGGGGAGGACCGGCCGTGGCCCTGGGAGCGGACGGGGGAGAGGCGGTGGCTCGGGGAGCTCTGCGGGGGTGGGGAGCGGCGGGCCGGCGCCCTGTAGGGCAGCGCCCGGGGTGGCCGCGGCGGAGAGGCGCGCCGGGACGGCGAATCGCGGCGCGCCGGCGACCTGCGACGCGGCGGAGGCGAGCTCCGTCGAGGGGGCGGCGGGCTCCGACGCTGGGGCGGCGGGCTGCGCGGCCGCTTGCGCGACAGGGCGGCGGCGTAGGTCATGGGGCCGGCGGCGGGAGGAGGTGGCGCGGCGGCCGGCGGCGGGACGGAGGTGGCGTGGCGGCCGGCGGAGGGAGCGGGAGTGGAGCAGAGAGGCGGCGTCGGGGGGGAGCAAGGCGAGATGCAGCAACGACGCGGTGGGACCAGGCTGCAGCCCTAAGTGGGCGGGACCCCGCGTCGGCCTCACTCCGGCCCGTCCGGCCCATCCTGGCGTCCTGCCCGCGCCAGGCCCGGATAGGGATTGGGCCGGCCACGGGCCCAATCCCCACCCACGGCCCAGCCGCCCGGGCGTCAACCAGGGTCGCCCCGCCCCCGAGACAGGGCGCCGCCGAGGGGCGGGGGGTCCGCCGTCGCCGACGAGGGGAGGGTCTCCAGGGAGGGCCCCAGTGAACCCTCCGCCGTCACGCGAGCGGCCGCAACCTCCAGCCCCCGAAGGGACCCCTGTGGCGGCGAGGACCGGCGATCGCGGGGGGGGGGGGGGGGCGAGCGAGGTGCCGGTGGCGGAGGAGGGGTCCGGCGCGTCCGCGCCGCCGGTCTGGGGGAGCAGACATGGCGCGCAGCCGCCAGGAAGTCCGCCAGGGTAGGAGATGCTGGAGGCGAGCACCTGCGAGACGCCTCCGCCGCCACCGCCTCCGCCTCTTCCTCCTCGTCGGCGACGTCCGCCCAACACCGGCCCCGGAGGTCCTCAGCCGTCTCCGGAGGAGCTCGCGACGGCGGCGGAGCCATTGCCCCTGCCGGCGGGGACAAAGGACCTACAAAAGGCGCAGCTTTCGCCGGGAGGGGAGGGTGGAGGAGCCTGCCGGCGCCGGAGCGCCGCCGAGCCCGAGGCGGACCACCGAGGCGAGCTGGGGCTACCAGCCAGCCGCGCGGAGCGCAGGCGCGAGCGGGGAGGGCGTCACCGACGAGCCGGCCGCCGGGGAGGGCGTCACCAGCGAGCCGGCCGTCGCGCGTCCTCGATGTCGGTATCTGTGAGGGCGCCGTCGTCCTTCACAACGTCCCAGCAAACACGAAAGAAAGCCCCAGTGAAACCCTCAGATCCTGGAGCCCTGTCAGGAGCCATAGAATTTCGAGCGGAATGTGAGTTGTAACTATGTTAGCCTTCCATCCAACACAGTTACAACTCACAACTACCCGGAACAAGTAAAAGTCCAGATTATGGAATCCTGGAAATATCTGACGAAACGCCTGAACACATTCGCCTGACAAGACAAACAAGGGCTAGCAAGAACCACAAGCACGTCAGACATCTCTGCTGAAACCTAGAAGCCTCTCAAGAGGCTAGCTCTCTAGCTAGCTGAAATTTTCAGTGATCCCCAAAAGGAGAGCGGCGAATTGTTGCGCCGGATTTCGTGGCTCGGCAGTCTCGCTCATCCTGATGCACCCAGAGCAGACCAGACAAGATGGCGATCTCTCTTGGCTCCTGCATCCCTTGAACGGCTTGTGCTGTTGCTTTCGATCTTGTCCTGATCAAATTCCTTCTTCCTCCCGGCCAGCGCGCGGCCGTATGCCTCCAGTTTTCGCCGGGGTTTTTATGTGGTTCCGTCGCCTTTTGGTTCCTCGGCCGTGCTGGCCGGCGACCTGGAGGCTGCGACGCCGCGCGTTGGAACCAGTTGTCCGGTACGTCGTCGCCTCGATCTAACCGTCGCCGTCGTGGGAAATCCTCGACGGGGACGGTTCATGGTTCTGGTTCGGACAAACAGACACTTATTCCGTTGTGCCTGAGATATAATTTCCGTGACCAATGGCTTCGCTGATTGGATGGCCTGGGCGATGAACTGATGGTGCTGCTGCTTTGTGCTAAGATAAACAACTTATCGTCATCTTGATTAGCAGCCCCGCCTTATCCGCTCATCCGGATTCGTAGCTGTACCCACGTGTTCGCGTGATAACGAATGACTGGACAGTTGATAGACCTATGGATGTGTTGCGTTTGTTTGTATTTCTATTTTACACTGAAGTCCACGTAACCCCCTATCTATTGTGTTTCGGTTGCTAACCCTCCTTAAGTATGCAGTGGGTCATTTAACCCCCACAAGTATCTAAAACCGGACAAATTATCCCCTCCAGCCGCTAATGGCTGTTTTGAAAGCAGTTTTTGTCATGGTGGACAGTGGTTTTGGCCACATAGGCCATTGACTTCTACCAAAATCTGGCCTCGTGGCTTCCTTCACCGAAATCAGTTCTCTTTTCCTTGCACGTACGTGTTAATTATTTCTCGGCTGGCTAAAGCAAATCGGGCGCAATAGTTACCGCAGGCGATCGATCCATGAAGATGGACCGGTTTGGCAATGTCTGGAATCCTTGTCTAAGGGGAAACTGGCACACATGCTCGTCCACCCTCACAACTCCCTTGAACACTTGAAACTACGCACATGAAATAGCACTTAAGATCATTATTAATTAGCTCATGGAGTTCATTTGACATGAAGTTATAATATCGTAATGGCCTTTTCATACTTGTGTTGTCCGAAAAAGACGGCTTGTGCTGAAGCTGAGCAGCCTCCTGCAGCTGGATCAGAGAAGCCTATGCGTTGTTCAGGTTGGCACAGCCTCCTCCAGCTGGATAAGAGAAGTATAGTGTTCAGTTTGGCCATCAGCTGCTCGTGCGTATCGGTCTCGACGATCCTACCGCCGTCCACTACAGCGAAGGTGTGTCCGGAGAGCTGTATCCTGCGCTTGCCGACATGCGTCTCGTACCGCTGGGAAAGTTGTTGATGAAGGTGATCGCTTCTGATAGCTTTGGCACGTGGTTGATCTCGTCCGCCGTGGCGCCCAGAAGTTCATCCACCATGCCGAAATCTATAGCTGCAAGCCCAATGACCTGTCCTAGCTACCACTATGCCCACACGCCAAGGCCGCAAGTAGCAGCGAACAATTCTTTTTCAGCATCTGCAGGAGCAAGAACAGGAGCCGCACCCGGAGCGCGTGCTTCGCCGGAGCCGGCACATGGACCATGAACAAGACGAAGAACACCTACCACGCGCACAAGTCAATGTTGGCTACGTCAAGAACATTTCGCTGGAGAAAGGTGAGCGTGCGCCGGCTGCATGTACGAGAGCGTGTAGAGAAGAGGCCAGCGCCGGTGCTGCCGCCGCCGACCTGTTGAGCTCCAGGAAGATATATGGATGGCCGGCCCCTCCTCCTCCCACACCACCATGTGGCCAAAACCGGTTCCAAAACCGCCACTTAGCACCTAGGGGGTCATATGCCTGGTTTTAGATACTTAGGGGGGTTAAATGACCCACTTCATACTTAGGGGGGGTTAGCGACCCAAACTCGATACATAGGGGGGTATATAGACTTATTTCTTTTGATTTTACAGAAACCACACTTGTAAGGATGGCAGTGGGTACCCTAATGGGTATCTACCCTACTTAGTAAAAAGAATGAATTAAGTTTTGGCAAAACATCACTTTTTCAGAAAAACTAATTCATTTGTTTGAACTAGGCTAAACTAGAGGGTACCCTAAAGGTTCCAAAGTTCCCTCTCTACACACATATGTGAGCTTTTTCATTTGGGGGGGGGGGGGGGGGGGGGGGGGGGTATGTGAGCCTTTTTAATCTTGTTTCGGCAAAGTAAGTTTTATTTTTACCTGGTGATCTACCTACTAGATATTTGCGTTTGGCCAGCTCGTAAGCATACTCCACCATGAAGACGGGGAAAGGGAGGAGGATGGTGAAATATCTTGCTCGTCTTTCTCCAGAACTTAGCGTATTGGGTGATTTAAGGGGTTGGTTGTTTCGAGAAACTACTCTTCACATCTTATATTCGGAGGGCTATAGTGTTTTATTTATTGTGCTTGGTTTATGCCTTGTTGTCTACTAGCTACTTTCACTAAATTTTATACTCCTTTCCATAGATCCAAAAATCCTTAGTTTATTTCCACGGTAATGTTCTATAATATTTTTTTAGTCTTTCATGATCTCATCCCCATATTTTCCCATTTTTCTCTTCATCTATATATCCTCTTTCGCTACAAGTTAGGTTATTGACTATGATCATTGGGGTGCCATATGTGTGATGGCATATGGGGCGAAAACCATGCCAAAAAAATATATTCAATGGTTTATGGATAAGTTTTTGTGTTTTGGAAGAGGTCCAAGTAACCTAATTAGAGGAGTTGTGATCTAAAATTTTCCAATAGTTGACGTACAAAAATGTAAATATTTGCATACTTGATAAGTACATTACATGGGTGTATGAACTTGACCAATATTCAACAAACCATGCCACGAGAGCATTAAAATGGACAAACCTTGCGAAATTCTAGTGTAGAACGAAAGATATTTCGGAAGAACCAATAGGATAAGAAAGACTAAAATTTTGTTAAAAAATGAAAGTGTTATTTCTGGCAAGACAAGGGAGATGTGCGATAGAGCAGTGAAGCTGAAATTTTTGTTTAAAAATGAAAGTGTTAATACTAATGGATGTTTCCTTTAGTATTAGAGGGTGTTCTTAAAATGATATTCCATCCATTAGCCATAAGACAAGGGAGACATGTGAGATAAATATATATATGATTTATTCTAACAGCTTCACTTTGCTATCTGTTAGAAGAGAAGAGATGGAATTTAATCCAAATATTACTAAATAAAATCTATAAGTTTGATGAAATTCAAAGATACATAATTTATACTGAATATTAGAATATTTTGGTTAACTGTTCCATAGAAAAAACACTTTTCAAGCTCTCCTAAATCTAGAAAATCATGACTTTCTCGAAGGGTACTTATAAATATGCCACAAGACAAACTCAAAAATGGTACATGTTGTTTGGGTTCCGGTAAATATTTGATTGTTATTTGACCCACCATGTATTCTTTATTTTACATTTGTATCCTACACTATCCATAGTCGTTTTTTATACCTGGTTTTCATCTCCTAAATGAGATAAAATGGTAGAGCCTATTTTCGAGTGACCCTAGCCAACCTAAGGCCTCTCCTATAGTACCCTTCCTTGGCGTTATCTCTTAGCCTCACACACCATAGTTTTTTCTACATGACATATAATTCTATAGAGAGACAGCGAAATGATCAATGATCTATTGTATAGATCATTACATCTTATACGCATCATCCATTTAGATTCAGCAATCTAAATAAATATGGGATTTAATACGATAAAAATGTAGTCCGCGTTAAATACAATGCATTGAGATATACAAAGAGACGGTGTTCTGAGACGATGCATTGGGATTGGTCTAACTAACTCAACCACTCCATGAGATTTTTGCACTGAATAATCTTTCAAAATATATACCAATTTATTGAAGAGCATAAGTCTCTGTTCTTAGAAAAGTGCCTGTTCTAGAGGAGGGCGGCCCACACTTAATTGGTTCGTACAAACGAGAATGGCAAGAAAAAAGAAATATGATAGCACTAGCTATTTTTCATTGACCCTACTACCAGATTAACTAACTCAACCACTTTCGTTCCACTATATGATTTCAAACTATGGCGCAAAATGGTTTCGAAGAGTGCAGTATTTAAGAACACAAGTCCTCGTTTATGTTAGATCTGATAGGCTCTCTAGGTGTCGATCTAGTGAGTATCTAAGAGAATCATACCGTCGGCCTTCGTGGTTGATGAAGAGCTCGCCATCGAGCTCGTCGGAGTGGTGGCGGCGGTGAGGCGGGTGCTTCCCGCCGCTGCAGCGCTAGCCCGATCGGTGTCTCTAGGGTTTGGTGTGTCGGTGGGGTGAGTGGACACGAAGAACCTTGGCGTGAGTGCCCCCGGACCCTACCTCTTTTATATGCGTTGCGCGATAGGAGCCACCAAGGATAGCGATGTTGGGCGCCCCCGATCAGGGCGCGAGACCAATCCGTTCGGCCGTTGGGACGAAACGTGAGGAGATCAAACTAACATTCTCCCCCTTGATCTCATCTTTCATTCAACTTATACTTTAAACTTATACTTTGACACTCATTTCATCACATATCAACATATAGAGCATGTCTCGTCATAATGGTCAGAGTAAATATATATCCACGATATAGCTCCACCTACGAGAGTAAATATATATCCTGACATGGACTTTCTTTCATCTACATCTCTCGCATAGTCTGCATTTGAATACCCTTCTATCTCAAGGGAACCAGTTCTTCTGTATGTTAACATGAGGCCTTTTGTGCCTTTTGCATAACGTAATGCCTTCTTTACCATTTTCCAGTGATCTATCCCTAGAATACTTTGAAATCTGCAAAGTATCCCGGTAACAAAAGCTAAGTTAGGGCGTGTACATACTTGAGCATACATCAAGCTCCCGACAACAGAAGCATATGGAACCGCTTTCATTTGATCGATCTCATATTGGTTCCTAGGACATTGAAAATTCCCAAATCTATCGCCTTTGACTATAGGGGCAGGCGTATGATTACTCCCATGCATACTATACTTCTTAAGAATCTTCTCTAAGTATGCCTTCTGCGATAGCCCTAAAACTCCCTTTTCTCTATCTAGGAGAATTTCAATTCCTAGAACGAATGAAGCTTCACCAAGATCTTTCATATTAAAGTTAGAGGACAAGAACTTCTTTGTCTCCAATAGTAGACTAACATCACTACTAGCGAGTAAAATTTCATCCACATACAGGATAAGGAAAATGAATTTCCCATTCTTGAACTTTGCATATACACAATTGTCCTCATCATTCTCATCGAACCCAAACTTTGTTATTGTTTCATGGTACTTTAAGTACCATTGCCTGGAAGCCTGTTTTAATCCATAAATGGATTTCTTCAGACGACATCCCATACGTTCTTTTCCTTCCACGACAAAACCCTTGGGTTGTGCCATGTAAATCTTTTGTTCCAAGTCTCTATTTAGGAAGGCTGTCTTTACATCCATCTGATGCAATTCTAAATCATAGTGTGCCACTAAAGCCATTATTATTCTAAAGGAATCCTTCCTTGAGACTTGAGAAAATGTCTCATTATAATCTATTCCTTCTCTTTGGGTGAAGCCTTTAGCAACAAGTCGTGATTTATATCTTTCAATATTCCCTCTAGAGTCACATTTTGTTTTGTAGACCCGTTTACAGCCTACCGTTTTGGCTCCTTTAGGAATTTCTTTTAAATCCCAGACTTTGTTGCTACTCATGGATCTCATTTCATCTTCCATGGATTCAAGCCACTTCGATGAGTGAGCACTTTTAACGGCTTCTTCAAATGTGGTGAGATCACCCTCCATTTGAACTTCTTCACTGACATTGATTTCAAAATCGTTAAGAATAGCTGGATTTCTAGTTCTTTGAGACCTTCTAAGGGTCTCGCCTTCTAGCACATTCTCTGTGTGGGGTTGTTTCAGCTCTCCCTCATGTGTGGTAGCAGGGTCTTCATTTTCATTCGTTGTTGCCACAGGAGAACTAACAACAGGTGTCACATCGACATTGTCCTATGTCGGTGCAGCAACAGGTATCGAGAAAAATGGTTCCTGGATCATCGGAGTGGGTGCATGCACCCGCTTCTCCTCAAGGTTGATTTCTCGGGATACCGTTCTCCCCCTGATCATCTGATCCTCCAAAAACACAATGTGTCTCGTTTCTACAAACTTAGTAATTCTGTCTAGACAATAGAAACGATAACCTTTCGACTTGTCTGGATAGCCAATGAAATGGCAACTTACTGTCTTAGGATCTAACTTCCCAAGGTTTGGGTTGAAGAGTTTGGCCTCAGCTGGACAGCCCCACACTTGCAAATAATTGAGTGAAGGTTCGCGACTAGTCCATAACTCATATGGTGTTTTAGACACCGACTTACTTGAAACTCGATTAAGTATGTGAATGTCGGTTTTAACGCCTCCATCCACAAACCAACTGATAAGGTGGAGTAACTTAACATGCTTCTCACCATATCCATCAAGGTACAGTTACGTATTTCAGCTACTCCATTCTGCTGAGGCTCGCCCGGTGTTGAATACTGGGCAACTATACCATGTTCCTGTAGAAACCTTGCAAAGGTTCTAGGAACTTGACCATATGGGGTATGCCGAACGTAGTATTCGCCTCCACTGTCGGATCTTACTACTTTAATCTTTAAACTATGCTGATTTTCAACTTCAGCCTTAAATATCTTGAATTTATCCAATGCTTCTGAACGCTCTTTAATTGGATAAATAGAACCATAACGCGAATAATCATCCGTGAATGTTATGAAAGAGTCATAGACATCCACATATGTCACATAAACGGACCGCATATATCCGTATGAATTATTTTTAAAACTCATGTGCTTCTTTTGGCGCCCTTCTTAATATTCTTTCCAAACTTTCCTTTAATGCAATTGATGCATTGCTCTGAATTTGAAAATTCTATAGGCAGTAGAATTGATTCTTTTACTAAGCGTTCTATTCTCCCTCTCTAAATATGGCCTAAACGATAGTGCCATAATTTCGAAGAGACATCATCAATTCTTTTCCTCTTATTCTTTCCATTCAGGGATGAGGAGGCATTCTCATTCTCAGCGCTTAATGCATTCACATTCTCACAAAGTGATAACAAATAAATCTTGTCTTGTCTAAAGGCAAGACCAATAATCTCATTATTAAACTTGATCTTACATTGTCCATCACCAAAATGGCAAGCAAAACCATAATCATCTAAGCGCGATACACTTATTAAGTTTCGATGCAAAGAGGGTACATAAAGTACATCTACTAGTAAAAGTACAAAGCCATTTGCTAACTCTAATGGGAGATCTCCAATGGCTTTGACTTCAGCTTGGATGCCGTTTGCAACTTTAATACTTCTTTCTCCTCTTTGTAGGGTCCTTCTCATACGGAATCCATGTAATGAATTTGCAACATGAACAGTCGCACCTGAGTCAATCCACCAAGTAGATTTTCCATAACTTAAAAATAAGGATCCATAAAAAAAAGTAATTAAATGATCACCATTCTTGCATAGATGCTTCAGAAAATCTACACAGTCACTCATGTAGTGGCCCTTCTGCTTGCACCACTTGCAGGTGTCATTCTCCACCTCCTGCACCTGGTGATCATGAGCCTTTTCATGCGGCTTAGAAGAAGAGGGATGCCCCTGAGGTTTCCCGTGTGGCTTGGAAACCTGAAAGTTCCTCTACTTGGTTGGGCTTAGATAATTCACTAGATTTCCCCTTAAGCCTCTCTTCTTCTTGTACGCACATGGCCATCATCTTCTCAATGCCTGATGCGTGCACCAAGTGTTCATGTGGAGCACTTCATTGGAACCCCAAGAGCAAGGTGTGATGGAGCACATCAGCAAGTTTCCCTCGGTAGATACCGAGGTTATCGAACCAGAAGGAGGAAGGAAACGTCTCAAAGGTGTTGCAAGCAACGTGGAAACCTGCACAACACAAACTCAAGACTTTGTCCCAACGAATCAGTGAGGTTGTCAAGCTCACCGGTTTGCTGTAACAAAGGATTAACTGTATGGTGTGGAAGGTAATGGTTTGCAGCAAGTAAACAAGTAATCGTGGAAGATGTATCAATGGTAAAGATTGGACCGGGGTCCATAGTTCACTAGAGGTGCTCTCCTTAGATAAACAACATGGCATGAAGGGTAAACAAATTACAGCGAGGCAATTGACAGGAACTGAGCAAGGCATAATAATGCAATTACTAGCCAGATAGATCCTATGAGGTTGATTGGGAAATACAACAATATACATAGACCGTAATCCAACTGCATCTATGACTAGAAGTCCACCTTCAGGTTATCATCCGAAACCCCTCTAGTATTAAGTTGCAAGCAACAGACAACTGCTTTAAGCAAAGTGTGTAAGGTAAACAGTCCACATGTTCCATGAAAAAGAGACCGTTGTTTTCTCCCTAGTAGCAACAGCACATCTACAACCGAAGATATTATTGTCACTTCCCTTGGAAACTAGAGGCATGAACCCACTATCGAGCATAAATACTCCCTCTTGAAGTCACTAGCAACTACTTGGCCAAGATAACCACTAGCAACAGAGAGCATGCAAGATCACAAACAACACAGACATGATAGAATCATAACGATAGAATCATTAATCAAACCAACATAATAATTAATATCCATCGGATTCCTGCAAACACAACATGCATGATTACAAATAGATTAGATCTTGATCATGAACGGAGCTCACAAGATCTATACATGAAAGCACAAAGGAGGAGATACAACCATCTAGCTACTACATGGACCCATAGTCCAAGGTGGAACTACCCACGAATCATACCAGAGAGAAGGCCTCCGGGATGATCTCCCCTCTGGCAGGGTGCCGGGAAGAGCTTCAGATCCCTCTCGATCTAGGGATGATGGTGGCGGCTATAGACGGTTTCATGGAATATTGATCGGGTACCCAGAGTTTTTGCATCGAGGGCTTCTTATAGGCGAAGGGGGAGACCGAGGCAGCCGCCAGGGAGGCCAAACCCTAGCCAGGCGCGGGCTAGGGCCCACCCGTGCTTGGGGGGTATGGCCCCTCTGGACGGCCCCTCGGGCTCTCCTCTGGACTTCTTGTTTCCCACGGAAAGTTATTAACTTTGACGTTTGTCCTGTCCAATTTCGAGAATATTTCTTTACTAACTTTTCTGAAACCAAAAACAGCAGAAAACAGGCATCTGGCACTGTTGCAACTTATTAATAGGTTAGTAACAGAAAACATGTAAAAAGTACCTCAAAGTGTAGACAAGTAAAGCAAAGTAGATACAAAACAAGCATGGAGCATAGAAAATTATAGATACGTTTCCAACGTATCAGCATCCCCAAGCTTAACTCATGCTCTTCCTTGAGTAGGTAAGTGATAAAAAGAATATTTTTTGGGGTGAACATGCACCCTCACAATAAAGATCCAACCATTTGCAAGCATTGAGAGCTGGGATCAAAGAACTCTAAACATGTGCATGAAAGAATGGAGTTCTAACAGTAGGACATAGTAACTATGCATGCAACAAGGCAAGCTACAAACAAATATCATGAATAACATGCAATTGAAAAACGTTTGTTTGTTTCACATACAGAAAATATAGCATAGTGGCAATCAGCTTGTCCCTCATAGAGTAGCAATATAGATTCATAGGACACCTTAAAAGTTCACAAGGGTGACTAGAAACAAGTAGCACAAGAACAAGTAATATCGCAATATGCATCAATTAATAAGCTTTGGAACACTGCACACAGAATGACAACTATGCTCTTTTAATGGTGCCTAAAGGTAGAAGGTGGAGACTCAAATAGTGGTGGAAGAAAGGCCTTTTTATAAAGGAAGCAGGGATTACAAGTTTCAAAAAGAGCTTCCAAAAATTATGGTACTTATTAGCTTTCAGCCCTCATTGCCCCTATCATAAGCATCTTGAAGTGGTTAAGGTTAAAGTGGCAAAGCTGGAGTATATGCTTGACAAAGTATAAGGTGGCAATCTCAAGTCCCTTGACTAAGATTGCTACACCTCATGGATACTCAACTTAGGGCCCAGGCAAGTTCTTGCCACTGTAAGTATTTGCATATCATTGAGAACCGCCAACGGGGTACCCCTTGCACATGGTATAGGAGCTTTCCCATAACCAAAATGACAAGGCAAGCAGACAATGAGCATCTCAGCAATCTTCTTATGTACCATGGGAATATGGTGCTTTTTTCTCTCTTTCCTCTTTTCTCAATGTGTCTATTTTTTTATAAGAAGAATGCTTCATAGATGTCACTATGGTGATGCTGCAAGTTTCCACCATAATTAGGCATGGCTTAGGCTAGCGGCCCAGGCGTTTCTCTAACACAGAATACAAACTCCATGGACTTACAAGTTTCCACTTTATTTCACACCGGTAACATCCATAGACAAAAGAGCATGATATCAACAGAGTACAAAAAGTACAAGTGCAATGTTGAAAACGTTCCCCGTGACAGCACGGTTCTGCTAATCCCAACCTATAAGTGCAAGCATATACAACAAAGTTGCCTCAATGGTTCAAGTTTATTAGGGGCAAAGAATAAAATGTGCCATCAAGTTCGTGAGGGCTTTAATCACTAAGTTTTCACATAACAAAACAGTTTTTAATTGGAAGATAGTTGAAAACAAGAATATACTTGGAATGGTGTAACACACCATGCATAGGAGTTTATAGTGGACACTTTGGAATAACTTGGTTTATTGGGAGTTGGAAGCATGAGTATAACTTACTCATACAAGTGGAGGCTAGCAAAAGACTGGGAGAAACCAACTAAGAGATGAATAATGGCCATAATCATGCAATGCAACAAAGCAAACTAATCAAAGCAAACAGTGGTACTACAAGTCAAGGACTAAATGATCATAGAGGCTAATGGTGACTTGTCATAGTCATAACATGGTGTAAGCATGTGCCAAGTCAACCCAATCAAAACATCAAAGGAGAATACCACAATACTATGCTTTTGCATGCTAAAACAACGCATAATTTCTTCAAGGCACACGAAGCAATCCCAATTGTTTGGAACAAGACATTCTACAGCAATAATCACTAAGCATAATGCTAAAACAACACCTAGCATGTCATGCTAAAGTCTAAGTCACAGTCAATGCAAGCTCCTCTTGCACTTCAAGCAAGAACTTACTACTCCTTTCCAAACACCAAGCAAACTTATTTGCAAAACAACACAACGAGAACGGGGGTCCAAACTTACTTTATTAAAGAAAACTAAACAACCTAAGCAAAGCAAACAAAAACTAAGGCGCTCCAAGAACAACATAACTGTGCATGAAACAATAAAAGAGAAGTGTCTAGACAAACCTGAGCTTTTTATTGATGAAGAAGGGGATGCCTTCGGCATCCCCAAGCTTTGACGCTTGTACCTCTTGGATATTTCTTGGGGTGACACCATGGTGGCATCCCCAAGCTTGAGCTTTTGTCTATTCTTCATCTCATTGCATCACTCTCTCTCTACACGTGAAAATTTTCCTTCATACAAAACTTCACACAATCTTCATTAGCAACATTAGTGTATTCAAAAGATATTAGACTGCTGGCAAAGCTTTGGAACAGCAAGGCTTCTCACTAAAAGAACAAGCTACTGAAGTAACTCCTTCAAAGAAATTCAATTTACCTGAAGAGATCTCAAAAAGGAATCAATAAGAAGCAAATGCAAATAATGGCAGAAATCTGTCAAAACAGACCAGCAGGTAGAAACGAATTTTTTCGAACATCTTCTGTTCCTCAAATAAAAAAGTGTTGAACTAACGAAAGTTAGATAACATACTGGGGGATTTATTCGTAAAGTTTGAGCTCAATATGAGTTACAGAGACTCCTCAAGAATTTTTTTAGTGGAGGAGAGAAATCTGTTTCGGGACAGCAACTCCCCAAATCTTACTTCCCTCTCATTAGAGGTCATTCTTGGCAAAAAGAAGCAAACAAAAAGGATATGGAGAGGTTATTACTGAAGTAATAACTTCCAAGACTCAAGGAAACTCTTGGGTTATCTCCCAACAAGTATTTTTCTTTAACGCATTTACGTTAGGCACAAAAATTAAGAAGAATCAAGTATTTTCAAATGAAGAAGCATTAACATCAAATCTTGCTTTCAAAAGAGGAGCAAAAAGCAACTTCTCTCTCCTCATAGGGAAGTGTTCAATACCTTTCTTGAATGGAAATTGATATTTGATGGTGGCTTCTTTCATATCAATGATTGCACCAACTGTTCTAAGAAAAGGTCTTTCCAAAGTAATAGGACGAGAAGCATTGTATTCAACATCCAAAACATATAAATCCACAGGGACATAAGCATTATTAACCATAATGAGAACATCATTAATACTCTCCATGAGTTTCTTTTTAGCATTATCATTGAGTGGGACATTCAAATAACAATCTTCTAATGGTGGCAAATCAAGCATTTCATAAATCTTCCTAGGCATAATAGAGATACTAGAACCAAGATCACATGAAGCTTTGAGATCAAAGTCATTCACTTGCATATTAATAATGGGTTCCCAACTATCTTCTACTTTCCTAGGAATATAAGCTTTGTGTTTTATCTTCTCTTCCTTAATCTTAACAAGAGCATCTGTAATGTGTTTGGTAAAGGCAACATGCATATCACTAGCATCAGGACTTCTAGCAAGCTTTTGTAGGAACATAATCACTTCAGAAATATTGGCAACCATCAATATCAAAGTCAAACTTAGCATCACTAGTAGTAGGATCAATAGGCTTAGGCATGGTAGGAGGAGGAATAGGAGCTACTTGTGGTTTAGTGGTGATAGTGCACACACTATTATTTCTATCAATTTTAGCTTCCCTTTCCCACCTAGCATGAAGTTGAGCTAACAGCCTAACATTTTCATCAATAGTAACTTGTATGTCATGAGCAGTAGCAAAGGTGTTGTCCATAGTTTCAGGTTTAGCAGTCACTTTATTAACCAAGGAAGTTTGAGTTTCAGACAAAGAGGATATATTTTTCTCAACAGTTAAAAGCTTTTCCTATATAGTCTTATTGAAAGTGGTTTGTTTACTAATAAAGTCCTTGAGCATGACTTCAAGTTCAGAGGGGGCACTTCTAGCATTATTGTAAGAGCTTCCATAGGAGTTACCATTATTAGGAGGATAAGGCCTATAATTGTTGTTGCTACCAAAATTATTCCTATAGGCATTGTTGTTGAAATTGTTATTTCTAATGAAGTTCACATCAACTTGCTCTTCTTGAGCAACGAAAGAGGCTAAGGGAACACTATTAGGATCTAGAGGATCTTTCCCATTAACAAGCATAGCCATAATAACATCAATATTTTCACTCAAAGAGGAAGTTTCCTCAACAGAATTTACCTTCTTACCATGTGGAGCTCTTTCTACATGCCATTCAAAGTAGTTAACCATCATATTATCAAGGAGCCTTGTTGTAGCATCCAAAGTGAGGCCCATGAAGGTACCTCCAGCAGCTGAATCCAACAGATTTCTTGAGGAGAAGTTCAAACCTGCATAAAAAGTCTGGATAATCATCCAAGCAGTGAGTCCATGAGTGGGGCAATTCTTAACCACAGAATTCATTCTTTCCCAAGCTGGAGCAACATGTTCACTATCAAGTTGTTTAAATTTCATAATGTCACTTCTCATAGATATAATCTTAGCAGGAGGATAGTATTTTCCAATAAAAGCATCTTTGCACTTAGTCCAAGAATCAATACTATTTTTAGGCAAAGAAAGCAACCATTCTTTAGCTTTTCCCCTCAAAGAGAAAGGAAAAAGCCTGAGCTTAATAATATCTCCATCTACATCCTTATACTTTTGCATTTCACAGAGTTCAACAAAGATATTAAGATGTGCAGCAGGATCATCAGAACCAGCACCAGAAAATTGCTCTCTCATCACAAGATTCAACAAAACATGCTTAATTTCATAAAGGATAGAATCAGGAGCAGGTGGAGCAATAGGTGTGCTTAGGAAATTATTTTTGTTGGTGCTAGTGAAGTCACACAACTTGGTGTTCTCAGCAGAGTTCATTTTGGCAAAGGTGGGCAAGCCAAAAACAACAGCAGCTAGAGCAGGAACTAATTTTTTGTGTTTTTGAATAAAGAAAACAAACCAAACTAGACTAATTTTTTTGGGTTTTTTTTAAAGAGGCAAAAAAACCAAACAAAATAAACAAAGCAAACTAAAAACAAAGTAAAGAGAAAGGAAGTGAAGGACTCCCCTTGTGAAGACGTCCTTAGCCTCCTTGGCAACGGCGCCAGAAATCATTGATACATGCACCAAGTGTTGATGTGGAGCACTTCGTTGGAACCCCAAGAGCAAGGTGTGATGGACCACAGCAGCAAGTTTCCCTCGGTAGAGACCGAGGTTATCGAACCAGAAGGAGGAAGGAAACGTCTCAAAGGTGTTGCAAGCAACGTGGAAACCTGCACAACACAAACTCAAGACTTTGTCCCAACGAATCAGTGAGATTGTCAAGCTCACCAGTTTGCTGTAACAAAGGATTAACTGTATGGTGTGGAAGGTAATGGTTTGCAGCAAGTAAACAAGTAACAGTGGAATATGTATCAGTGGTAAAGATTGGACCGGGGTCCATAGTTCACTATAGGTGCTCTCCTTAGATAAATAACATGGCATGAAGGGTAAACAAATTACAGCGAGGCAATTGATAGGAACTGAGCAAGGCATAACAATGCAATTACTAGCCAGAAAGATCCTATGAGGTTGATTGGGCAATACAACAATATACATAGACCATAATCCAACTGAATCTATGACTAGAAGTCCACCTTCAGGTTATCATCCGAACCCCCTCCAGTATTAAGTTGCAAGCAACAGCCAACTGCTTTAAGCAAAGTGTGTAAGGTAAACAGTCCACATGTTCCATGAACAAGGGATCGTTGTTTTCTCCCTAGTAGCAACAACACATCTACAACCGAAGATATTATTGTCACTTCCCTTGGAAACTAGAGGCGTGAACCCACTATCGAGCATAAATACTCCCTCTTGGAGTCACTAGAAACTACTTGGCCAAGATAACCACTAGCAACGGAGAGCTTGCAAGATCACAAACAACACAGACATGATAGAATCATAAAGATAGAATCATTAATCAAACCAACATAATAATCTCAATATCTATCGGATCCCCGCAAACACGACATGCATGATTACAAATAGATTAGATCTTGATCATGAACGGAGCTCGCAAGATCTATACATGAAAGCACAAAGGAGGAGATACAACCATCTACCTACTACATGGACCCATAGTCCAAGGTGGAACTACTCATGAATCATACTAGAGAGAAGGCCTCCGGGATGATCTCCCCTCTGGCAGGGTGCCGGGAAGAGCTTCAGATCCCTCCCGATCTAGGGACGATGGTGGCGGCGGCTGCAGACGGTTTCGTGGAATATTGATCGGGTACCCAGAGTTTCTGCATAGGGGGCTTCTCATAGGCGAAGGAGGAGACCGAGGCGGCCGCTAGGGCGGCCAAACCCTAGCCAGGCGTGGTCTAGGGCCCACCCGCGCCTGGGGGGTCTGGCCCCTCGGGCTCTCCTCTGGACTTCTTGTTCCCCACGAAAAGTTATTGACTTTGACGTTTGTCCCGTCTAATTCCGAGAATATTTCTTTACTAACTTTTCTGAAACCAAAAACAGCAGAAAACAGGCATCTGACACTGTTGCAACTTGTTAACAGGTTAGTACCAGAAAACATGTAAAAAGTACCTCAAAGTGTAGACGAATAAAGCAAAGTAGATAGAAAACAATCATGGAGCATCAAAAATTATAGATACGTTTCCAACGTATCAATGTCCCACTTTTCTGGCTATGCGTTGTAGTTCACAGCAAAGGCCTCAAATTGATTTGGCAGTGAGGCAAAAATCAGATGATAATTAACTCGTCCGGAAGCTCCATGCCTATGGGCTTAAGCTTGGAAGACATGTTGCTCATTCGCAATATGTGATCCCTTACTCCACCAGTGTATCTTGTAGTAACAAGTTTCTTAATGAGAGATCTTGCATAGGCCTTTGAAGACCCAGTAAACTGACTATCTACCTTTTTCAGGTATTCACTGGCAGTGCTACACTCTGGGATTGCTCCCCTTATAGCTTCCATAATGGAGCTCTTAATCACCATCCAGCACTTTCTATTGGACGAGTCCCACTTTGCACGATCAAGGTCGTACTTCATTGTTATTGGTGCATGGTCATAGACCCTTTTGTTGAAGTCAACTTCACTTTATTTGTCGCCCCTCACGGGGTCGACAGGTTCTATGGGACACGCCTCAATCAGTGCCAAGTCAAGGTCAAGCAGAGTCAGCCCCATCTCAATCTGCTTCTCTCGCCATGAGCTGTAGTTCCCTCCATTGAGGGGCTCAATAGCCGAGATGAAACTCGTAGGATTTCCTAAAAGCATAATATCATTAAAATGAGTTAATTCAACGTTGGTTAAATTAAAACATGAAACTTCTCAATATTAATTCTACATCACCATTGGGTAGAAATAGAACTAATAGTGATGAACTGACAATTCATAGTGAAAATTTTACTAACAACGTTAGTCATCAAATAAAATCATCACTCTTTAAAAAATAATTGTCTCTTTATTGCATTTAAGCAATTACTTTTAACTATTTGCAGCGGAAAAATGAATTAAAATTCATGAACCTTTAAACTTTACAAAAACTTTACTGTTACTTTATTATTTTATAGACAAAATTTCGTTGGATAATTTTGCTATAGAAAAAACTGTGCAAAAGCAATCAAAACAGATAATAAACTGTCTAAATAAGCTCCTGTAAAAAAAATAAGATGAAAAACTAGGCTCACCTGTAGAAAACGGCCCAGCGCGCCTGTTTGCGCTGTGTGCGGCCTGTGTCGGCCCACAGCCGGCCGCGGCCTTTTCTCTCTCTCCCGATCATGACCGTTCATGATCCCTGACCTAGATCGGACGGCTGCGCGCGACTCTCGTGAGATCAAAAATGGCGGCGCCGATCTTAGCAGGAAAACCCTAGCTCATTTTGCCCCCTCCCACTGTCTGGCTCGCACGCTCCTGCTAGCGGTGGCCCTGCGTGGCTCGAGGCGAGGCAGCGCCTCCTGACACTGTCGGCGGCCCCCTCCCTCTCCAACGCCGCGAGCCCCTCCCCTTTGCTTTCCTCTCTATGCTTCCTCCACCATTCCCTTCCACCACTAGCTCGCCCGGATCAGGGAGAGAGGGACATCAGAGAGCAAGCGGGCGGCACCCCTCTGGCTCCTTTCTGGCGAGCCCCTCAACCCGTGGGTGGGAGCGCCGCGTCAAGTGGCCAGCGGTGGTGCCCTCTCCCGGCGGCGGCGGCGGCCGGCGAAGCTTTTTCTGTCTTTTGGATTTTCTTTTCGATTCGAGATCGTTTTTATCCGGGGAAACGGGATCTGGGGCTTTTCTGTGGGAGATCTTTGGGGCTAGGGTTTCGGACTAATGGGGGTTCTTCTTCTCGATGCCTCGGCTTGCCGATGCGCATCGGGATCGAGAGGAACGGCGCGGCCTCACGGCGGCGCTTCTGGAAACCCTAGCCCGCTTCTGTTCTTTCAGATTTGCTACTACCTCAACTAGATAAACAAAACTAGCTTGCTCTGATACCATTGTTAGATCTAATAGGATCTCTAGGTGTCGATCTAGTGACTATCTAAGAGAATCATACCGTCGGCCTTCGTGGTTGATGATGAGCTCGTCAGAGTGGTGGCGGCGGTGAGGTGGGTGCTTCCCGCCGCTGAGCGCTAGCCCGATCGGTGGATCTAGGGTTTGGTGTGTCGGTGGGGTGAGTGGGCACGACGAACCTTGGCGTGCGTGTCCCCGGCCCCCACCTCTTTTATATGCGCGGCGCGATAGGGGCCCACCAACGATAGCGACGTTGGGCGTCCCCGATCAGGACGCGAGACCAATCCTTTCGGCCGTTGGGACGAAAGTGAGGAGATCCTAAAAAAAACAAGTCCTCGTTGACTCGTTGTTATTAGAAAAGAAAAGTCGCATGCTGAAGACAAGTGTGACTACACTTAATTGGTTCGTACTACGCAGCAATATCATAAGCCGTTTCAACTAATAAATAAGAATACACTACAAATCGGCAGCATCTGAATAATTCATATCTGACATAAATATTGATAATATATGCTACTTACATTTGATTGCAATTTAAACAGAGTCAACATAACTGGAATGCTTCTTTGAAGCTTTGTAAACGTACCTGATTGCACGTCGATCGGCAGATGTGCTCAGGCACTCCGTGTAGCCGGAGAAAAGAAGATTCTTTAAACTACACTGCAAATTAATTATCCCAATTCTCAAATGCTTCCCCAAAGATTTCCTATATTTGGGTACGAAAAACAGATCCATTACGTGTCCATTTTGACCCCTCTCACTCCAATCCTATGAACTGAATACCTACCGAGTACTCCAATAGTCTACTGACCAACAAGTGAACAAATCCAATCCCTGCTTCACTGACGAGAACCAGCAAGGAATTAAAATGTCACGACGCCGTGATCGTAGGCGGCGTTGTGCTGGTCACGACGGCCGGGAACGGGAAGATCCCCTGCCCCGGCGACAGAATCCCCCGCGGGTCGTACTTGGCCTTGAGCTCCGCGACCCTGCCCCATTTGGCCCCGAAATGGCGCCTCCACCCCACCTGCGACGCGTGGTGCGGCAGGTGCTGCTTGCACCCGATCTCTTCCCGGTCGCAGAACTCCAGCACCGCCTCGTTCTCCCTCTCCAGCCGCTCCAGGTCGCCGGTGGCCACCGCCGACCGGAGCAGCCCGACGGCGTAGAACACGTCCTCGCCGGGCGGCGTCACCGTGGTCATCCGGTCGTCCCACTTGTCTCCGTTCATGGGGTACATGAGGATGAGCCCCACGGGCTTGGCGTCCCTGAGGATGCCGTGGAACACGCCGGCGGTGAAGTCGTGGATGCGCGACTTCGGCACGAAGAGGTTGAGCCACGGGTGCGGCACGTCCCACGCGCCGGCCGACCGGAGCTTCTGCTCCTCCTGCCCGACGCGGTCGAGGAACTGCTCGTACGTCACGTCCCTCACGAACACGAACCCCGGGACGAAGCGAAGCTCCTCCAGTAGCGCATCAAGCTTCTGCAACCAAAATAATTTCGTGTTAGATCGCAAAAAAAAATCGTGTCAAACGAAAGAGAACCCCAACAAGTTGTGTTCGGGCCAGGCCAGGCCGGGCCTAGCAGGGTCATGCTCCACAAAAACAGAAGGGTTGTACCTGGGTGACAGCAGAGTGGTCATCATAGTACATTGCGCCTTCGATGTAGTAGATCGCGGCTGATCCGGTCCCCACGGCGAGCTCTGTGAGCAGAGCAAGCTCAGAAGCCGAGAAGAAGGAAGACGACCTCCGGCCCTCCGTCAGGGTCCGGTTGAGCCCCTCAACGTAGTCGAACCCTGGTCCCATCGAGATGAGCAGCTCTTGGTCAGCGGTGAACGAGTGCACGTCAGTGTACGCGATCCTGGCCCACTTGACCCGCTTCTGAGCCCGATCCGGGCCCGGGTTATCACACCGTACTGGCCCAGCCCGCCCAACGCCGCAAAGAATAGCTCCGAGTTGTTGCTTGGGGAGCAGCTCATCATGTCTCCCGTGCCTGCAACCAACAATGGTTATCATTAGTTTATGATGCTTGCCGCATTCGTGTGCACCAATTAATTAGTAAATAAACGACGTGAACACTAGTCATCAGTATTTAGATTGTGTATATGCCTAGGCAGAAAACCGGTACCTGTCACCACGTCAAGCTCCTGAACGTTGGAGATCTGCGGGCCATGCCAAAACACCTGACCGCCTATGCCGGCATTGGAGAGAGTGCCGCCGACGGTGATGCGGAGGTAGTCGGTCCACACGCGTGGCGTGAGGCCGTGCTTAAGCGTGGCATGGAGGACGTCGATCCACAGCTGCTCGCCACCTACGACCACATACATTCCTTCGACCGACACGTTTACGCGGTGACCATTGTCACCGTGTCCAAGCGAGGGCATGTCGACGACAATGCCACCTGGGGCAAGGGCTTGTCCCCTAGAGGAGTGCCCTTTCCCACGTGGCGCCACCGTGAAGGGTGTCTGCTGGTGGATTGAGAAGCGGATTAGGGCAGCTATATCCACGGGCGAGACCGGGTGGAAAACCCCATTTGGGACGGCTTCCACAACGTGGCCAAAGTCCGAAGAGGCCATGGTTTTCGAGCTCCGGTCAGTATGGATTTTGGACACTATGTCGAGGGTGAAGAGATCACCATCGAGAGCGCCATATGCATGGACTCCGAGATGTCTGATGGTGGAGAGAAAGCTAGTGACCATGAGAAATGTGGCCAAACGACCTATCGGCATGCTGCTATAACAGAGGTTTGGGACGCGATGAATCGTGTAGCTTGAGTTTGCTACTTGCATGAATTGAGAGAGATCTTGGTGTGTGCTCTCATGTCAACAACTACTACATATTTATAGGTGTGCTAGTTGATGCCGCTAGAGCTGACAAAATGAGGGTAGGAGTGGAGTGTCTCTAATTATTTAAATAAAGAAGATTTCAAGGATTCCATTGACTTCTGCTAAAAAACAAACATGCATGCTCGTACCATGGTCACAACCCTCTCTGGTATCAAGACTAAGACCTCATTGATTTGATTTTATAGCCCAATCCACGATGGTTAAACTCAATATTTTGGAAAGTAATTTATCGTTCCAGTTAATAATGACTATGCAACATGAAATACATCTAGAGCATGTGGGAAGTTTTAGGGCATTGTTCGGAAGCTGGAAGCAAACCATTTTATTATCTGTGAAACACCAAATAGTAGCAAGGTTCATGAGATCCGACTAGTCAACCATTTGATGGACTCTGATGATCTGATCAAATGACATATTCATTAATTTAGTAAGTTTTGCTTCGGTGTCTCCCCTCTCTTCCATACTTACGAAACTGAAGACACGGGGATGGTCAGGATTAGCCCGTACCTCTTTGGTTTGGAATCTCTACTACCTAAAAAGAAAATCAGGTTTCGTCGTCGCCTAATACGTCGTCGTTTCGTCGCTTGGTCGCTCCCGTCTCGGTCTCGCAAGGCCACGAAAAAAAAAACCCCAGTCATCGCCGCTTCATCCGCCCTCTAATCCTCCCACAAACCTCGCGTTCTCACTTCTGACTCCTCCTACCCCCTCCCTCTCCAGGACACCAGCAACGTCCTCATCCATGTCCTCCTCACCAGGCTACCGACGGTGTCCCTCCTCTCCAGGCCACCGATGGTGTCCCTCCTCTCCAGGCCACCGGCGACGCCCCTCCTATTCAGGCGATCGGCGGAACCCTCCTTTTCTGCCCCTCTCCTGCACCCGTCGGCTGCCCGTCCCCAGATCAATGCTCCTCAACAACGGGATCCCTGCACACTGATTTGTCCCCAGACCATTCTTCCACACAACCTGGGATTCCTTTCCTTTCCACAGCCTTGCACATTGCAAGCGCTACAGCCTACAGGTCAGATGCGGACGACGTGGCAGAGTTCTACATATTTCAAGCTGGACATCTATAGAAGCTTCATACCCTCCTCTATATTGGTTAATGTTTTCTTGAGTAGTTCAGTACTTGAGTTTTGCTGCAGTTGAGTACGTCTATGGTATCTTTGTTGTTGTTTACTTCAGCGACCCAAATCTTGCGACATCAACGAAATGTATATCTACTATTGGTTTCCAACAGATTCGCTTAATTCAAAATCATGTATAAGTACAATTCTACATATCACAGGTTTGAGAAAGTTGAATAGAACTGCTGGAACGGCGGGTGCCGCCTCCATGTCAAGGATGCATGCATCAGGTTATGCTCTCACGTCTCTCTCATTCCCAATTATTAACTCTGAACAGTGTTAGCAAGATCGATTCATTTTGTTCCTCTTCTAGAATTCTAAGTTGCTGAATTGGAATCCGAAATGGTCTGACATTTGAAATCTCCCCTTTTCTCACTCATTCAATTTTGTTAGTTTTCAGTTAATGAAAAAAAAAATTGTGTGGCACGTTTAATCTATCTCCCTCCAGGCTCGAGGTATACTTCTTATTAGTGTAATTGTCGGAGTTGATGTACTCTTTGCATGCCATGCATAGGCAGGACCTCGATCATAGGATAAGTAACACGTCTATATATTTCAGTTATTAATTCTCCTTTTTCCCTACGGTCTTGCATAATACTAATTGATGAATTTCTAGATATATCAAAGAGTAATTTCATTAAATTCTCCTGATATTTCTACAACCATTCTGAGACACCGCTCTTTAGTCCACTACCATCAGCTAGATGTCTGCTACCTTCATCGAAGCATGTCACATAGAACTTTATGTTTTCCCATTCCTCCTCCATTCGCAGATGCATGCTGAATCGTCGAAAAAAGAAGCTAGCATAATTACTGGCAGAAAAAAATCCATGTCTCTTCTATATTGTATATTTGATTGTGCCGCCAGTTTGTTACATGTTTGATTTCAGTATGCCATTTTTCACTTCATTTATCTCAGTTCTGAGGAATATCCTCATAATTTTCAATGAATATTCTCATGGATGATATATTGGAGAACTATACATTCAAATATGATCCATTTCCTCGCATTATTCCTTTACCGGTGTGCTCTTACAATAGACAAGGTACTTATCTAGCTATATTTAATGCTGAACGAGCACTCATGCTTTAGCTTCGTCTTTCATAAATTGAATGTCCAGACTACTATTGAACAATCCCATTCTCATGTGGGAAAATATGATGGAATCATTAGTGCTTATGAACCTAATTTCTTCATAACTAGATCTTCGTATTTTCAGTTATTCACATATGTTCATAATACCTGACTATAACTGATTAATTGACCATGAAGGAAAAACACACCTGGATGCCTTGTGGATATGGATTTGTTACCTTTTTATCCATCTATTGTTGACGTGGTTTGACGGATGGAGTAGGGTATGACCTCTTCATTGACAGTTGGCTGGAGAGGTTCTTAATATTTGGCAAACTTGAAGTTAATCACTTTCTTAATCTATTCAGGTTAAGGTCTAAAGGACTGTCTCAACAATCTATTCAGGTTGAAGTCAAAAGGACTGTCCCAACAATAGATGGTCGTGAGACAAAAAAATATTGGAAGTAGTTTCTAGCATCTATTAATGAAGTTTATTAGTGAAACACAGTTGTAAAATGCATTTGCTCATAAACATGCTCTGGTTTTAGTATACATATTACTTCTTTGGTGAGATCCATATTCACAAACGCGTTTCTTGTTTTAAAAAATGAAAAATAAAATGTTTCTTGTCTTGCTGCACTACGGTATGATCCACATGTGTGAATACATCTAGACCAAGCATTGTTTTCAATACATTAAGATTCAGTCAATTTTCACATGTACGTGGTTGAGGGATTTAGGCAAGTCAATATTTGCACTGATATGTTTTGCTAGAAAGTTTGAAGAGAACGTCCTCGAAATATTTTAAGCGACAGAATGCACAAGAAGTTTGATTTAGTTAGTGGGGTTACTTTGTCCGGCTACTTGATAGAGTCAATTGTTTTTTCTGTACCAGTTTGACATAAGGAATCATGTCCATTCATAATAAGCAGATCTAGGTTCAACTATAGACGTACATAGATTTATCAACAAAATACATTGTAGTACAGCTTGGGGCATCCCTCCAACGCTTGAATAGCTAGCCAGGGAGTTCTAAAAGCAGTTGTGGGTACCCCATATTGTTCACCTTGTACGTGCAAACCATTTATCTTAAAATATCATACTGAATTATCTCTTGCTTGTTAGATTCTTGATGATATGTGTGAAATACTTCTTGTTATTTTGTTATTTTGATTTAGAGCATAGGAAAAAATGCTAGAATTTATTGCGGTCATGTCAGTTAATCTCATCATCATGGTCAATAATATTCAGTGAGCACTACAACAATTGTGTGGTGAGAAGATGAATTTTGGCATAATATTAATTATGACCATCGCTACATAATGTCAACAGATGTTACGAATGATAAAGAAATGGGTTCACTTGTTTGAATAGTGTAAAATAAGTTGTGACTTTGATCGTAATATTTTAGTTATATTCTTCATTTGGCTTTAGGCAGCCTAACCAATTTTGTGTATAAATGCAAATCAAGTTGTAAAGTTAAAATCTGAACATTGGACACATTGGACAAGTGGAGGAGGAATGCCGATGGCATTTACATATTATTGAGTCGGGTGGAGAAGAAGTCGCTCGTGAAGACCGCTAGAAACCATGAGAAAGATGTCGGTGTTTATCAATGGCTAAAGGCAGAAGATCACGACAAACATAGTGGATAAAGGAATGGTGCTGAGCCAAAGGCGGGCATACCTTCACCGCTGTAAACGGAGTTCATTTTGTTAAAATTTGCCAACCTTTGAATTTCTTTGTAAACTTTCTTACCTTATTAATTGGAGGGAGTTATTATCACCATCTATCTATTTATTTTGCACCATAAGTAGACCGTCATATGAGGCCCATTGATTTCTGGAGCATTACGTTTACTTATTTGTTTGACCATCCCATAGTACACCTTCCATTGCAGTGTCACAAGCATCTCATACTACGCTGCGCTAGACGTGCAACATCACAATTGCCAGTTATACTTGTGTTGGTTTATGTATATTATTATTATTATTATTATTATTATTATTATTATTATTATTATTATTATTGCGAATCCGTTTATGTATATTATTATTGGAGTACAGTCATGATTGCAAAATAAACAACAATTTAAGTAATGTCTCTGTATATAAGTGTTTTCCATATTTTCCTCTTTGATCAAAGTGGGTTTGACCGGCATGGCGTCTATGGTACACGTCACATCAACATAGGGTTAAGAGAAGAAAAAATAAAAAAAATCAGAATAAATATTGAGAAACTACCAAAATAAGTAGATATCATATTTCTTAATTATATCATTGTCAAACAATTCCAAAAGTGAAACAAGATAATACATAATAAGAAAAAATTCTAGAGATCCAAAAGGTATACATTTTGCTTATAGTTATTTCACTTAGTAACCAACAACAAACATCAAATGCAATATGAAATAGAACTATGATACTTTCACATTGCAGTGATAAAGATCAAGGGCACGCCTCTGTAGTTTGTGTAGCCCAAATGGCAATGTCTCATCGGCTGGATGGTGTTGTTGTTAAAGGGTGTCTTCATTTGTATATCATCGAGTTCACCAGATTTTTCACATGTATTATATTCACCTTTGCAGAAACGTAAAATTCTTGATGTGAAGTGCGTTGTGCACATGCTAAACATGGCTGATTTCTATAACATGCCATAACTATATCAACAAAACTTTATGTAATTCCGTCAAACAAAATTTTCCCTCCCGTTGCAACGCGCGGGCATGTTTCCTAGTAAAAGAAAAAAGACCTACGGGGAGGAACCCATGGCATCAGTATTAACTATTTAGATAGAAGGTGTGATAGCTGAGCCAAATCCACGAAATAAATCAGAGTGATTTATGCCGCCAACAGGGTTCGAACTCAGGTCCGCGGGGAGTTGCCACTATGCTCCAGCCACTAGGCCAAGGGCCTATCCTCGGTTCAGAATGAATACAGGATATCGGTCAATCCTAACCGTCCTTGTATTTTAAGTTCTACAAGTTTGAGCGAGAGATAAACAAAAGGTTCGATGGGAGTTGATTCTTTGACATGCCACCACAACGATCTACTTTTACTAATGTGGAGGAGGGAAGAGAGATAATTAACCAAGCGGCACCTCTGTTTGATTTCATGAAAATGGAATCGGAGGCGACCCCCATTTTTTAAGAGAAAAAAACTTAACCAAGTGGGCACTTCAGGGAAATTCGGACTCTACAAAAAGTAAAGTCTCTATAGTGATAATCATTAATCAATTCTTTTGCAAAGTTTAGTCTCTCAATAATACATGTCCTACAAGATATGTAAGTTTCAAGTTATAATCTACTCTCCTAAAATAAGTAATTTAGATTTATTCTAAACATGTTTTAGTATATAGATATATCATAATCTAGACAAACTTAAGTCACTTCGTAATCTAGACGTGTTTTAGGATGAAGGGAGTATAAGAGCATCTCTAGTGGAACGTCTAAATCTGGACGTCTATATGGCCATATAGACAACCGTCTAAAAGGAGAG
The DNA here is from genome assembly GCA_910589765.1 of Avena atlantica. Lineage (NCBI taxonomy): Eukaryota > Viridiplantae > Streptophyta > Magnoliopsida > Poales > Poaceae > Avena > Avena atlantica. The sequence goes on from OU342739.1 coordinate 497,003,656, forward strand.
AGAATATAGACGATCTTAGTTTTTCAGCGGAACGTGTATATGTAGAACGTCTACATTCTCTCTCTAATATTTTAGTAATTTTTTTATAACTACTGTCAAAATTTAGAAGCAATATTCAGTAGCAAACAAGACAACAACATGATTATCAATACAAGCAAATATTTGTATATTATGCAGCGATACAAGCAATGTTCAGCAACATACAGTAGTACATCACTCCATCTCTATATTCTGTATCGATGCACAAGCAGCAACAAGTTCAGTACTAGACAAGCCTCCTCTCTTCAACATCGTCGGATTAGCTGCAGCCCTCCACTATGCCCCTGTCGCTGCTCCTCCCTAACCGCCGCCATGCCCCTTCCCATTCTCTTCCCTGTCTGCCGCTAGGCCGGACGCCTCGCGTGACCCCATGCCCCCTCCACGCCCGAGCCTGTCCCCAACAGGACCAGACGAGGCCACGCCGGATCCAGGAAAAATTGGCTATTGGTAGACGGATCTAGCGTGCGCCTATGCACCATGGTCGAGCACCCTCTCGTTTCCGTCCAATTTCTCTCTCCCTCTCGCCAAATCTACATGGAAAAGGAGAGTACATGGAGCCGGCGAGCAGAGGGACGGCGACCTCGCGCAAGTGCCGCCCGCGTCCTACCTCTCCAACTGCTCCGGATGGGCGCGGGAGTGAGCTCCCGGCGAGAAGTTGCTTTGAACGGCCGTGGCACCGTCGTCCATATATGGACGATGGGTACCGTTTAGACGAGCCACTGGGAAGGTTTTTTTCATCCACGGTCGTCCAAATCGCTTTAGACGGGCATATAGACGAGCCACTAGAGATGCTCTAACTTTATAGTAAAATCTGGATAATTGTATCCATGAACGGCTGCTTTTGCCGACTGAACAGAAAAAAACTCCAAAACAATTCAGAGTGCAATGCGCATGTATTTGTTCCCTAGTGATCTAGTACCCCACAAATTGGCCTTTCAGTTACAATTTTCTTTTCTTTCCTAGAGACAGGGAACGACTACCATGGAGTACTTTTGTTCTTCTGGGTATTGTCAAAGATACCGTATCTCTGTTGACCTGCGTAGCAGCCAATGGATGGGCTGAGAACTAGCGGTGCGGGGTAGAATTTTGAGTTCATGCGGACGGCTTAAGCACAACATAGTATTTCGGACGGCAGTGTTAATTAAATAATCAAAGAGATGGAGTACTATAATTATTGGATTGTCAGCATGGATGATAATTATGGCCGTCGTGTACTCGAGCAAATCAGAGCTCGAGATATGTCAACCGCTTAAATAACCTCCAAGGATAAGTGGTAGTCATCTAGACAATTGCATAATTTTTTCTTTTTGCAGGGAGAACAATTCCAATTTTCATATCATAGAAAGCCCAAACTGAAAAGTGGTAATGATCCCCATTCATGCACCAAAGAAAAAACTAGTGCATGGAATTTATCCAAGTTAACTTTAGTACAATGGAGTGACGGACCTAGAAATTTTCGAAAGCTTAGACAAACAAGGTTAAAATGTGATAAAATCTATAAAAACATAAGCTTTATGCCGTCAGCAAGCCTGAACGGCTGCCTGTGATAGAGAGACGCTGGGTCTGCCCATGGTACGATGGTTATAATTTTGAAAAGACAACAAAATGTAACTATATAAAAAGCAAGTTGCAACACAGGGAAAACGATTCCAAGAACTGCCTCCCGGGTAGCACGGACGTGCGACTCGAAGGCGATCATATCAGCCACCAAGGGAGCCCCGTCCCTCCCACGCAGTTCACTCGGCCGCCGGAGGAGGAGACCACCTGGTGGTGGACGGCGGCGGTGGGGTATTTCCCCGCACCTTTTTTCTTCAACCCCAATGGTTTCTTCTATCTTCACACGAGTCAGTCTTCCGATCTGGTTTCTTCCATGGCTCGATGGTCTAAATATAATGTTGATGTTTACTAAACTAAAAACTATGGCAAGTCAAATAGGCTACATCAGTATATATAATAAAGAGGATCACCAATATATCTGTAGGGTTCGTTGCATAGAAAACAAAAAAAATTCTATCACAAGAACTCATAAAATGAAGATCTAATATATGGCGAAGCCAAGATCTAATCTACAAGATCGGTGGAACGAGATGGGAGAGAACTAACCCTCATAGATCCAAAGCATTAATAAGGTCGGATCTCGTGGTTGATGTAGTCGATCTCAAGATCGCGTAGACGGTCTTTCCGGCGTTGCGTTCCGGCAGCGCTTCCGCACTCGGTCACACATACTGAGTCGATGAAGACCTTCCTCTCCCCATTTCAGCAGGCAACGAAGGAAGTAGATCCCCTCGGAATCCCATCATCATGATGGCGTGGTGGTGGTGGTGGTGGAGGAGAGAATCCTGTAGGGCTTCGCCTAAGCCGGAGCAGTTGATGGAGGAGGGATAGGGTGGCACCTAGGGTTAGGAGCAGGGACTGGGGTGGCGCCCTCCCCACCCCTTTTTATATAGAGGAGGGTGCGTCCAGGGTGCCCATCCTTGGCCGATTCCTCCTCCAAGTCGGCGGTGCAAGAGGGGGGAACTTGCCCCCCAAGTTTCTCCCCCTTTCCTTTTAGGGTTTTTTGCCCCTTTCCTTGTGCTGGTCGGTTGGTCCCTTTGGGTCATGGTGCGGCAGACCCATGCCCCCCAGCATACCCTCGGCCCATGCGGTGACCCAGCATACCACTGCATGATGTAGTACACTATAGTCATTGATATAACACCAATAAAACACTGTTCACTAGTATTACATCCCTCAGAGTAGTACAACAGAAACACAGTAGGTCCAAGACATGACTATAGGTTACAACTCAACTCTTTACACAAGATCCAGAAAACACTCCAGGTTAAAGAGAGAGAAATAAACTTCTTACAAAGAAGAATCAGAAATAAACAACTCATAACTATTATGCTAATAAAATTAGCATCTAACTATTTGGCTTGTATTGCTGCTATTGCAGTACTCTACATGAGTAGGTTCTATGGCTAGAGATTCTATTCTTATCTAATTCGCAACTTTGTCTTCACTTGAGTTGATGTATATGTTGACTTTCTTGACTTCATTGAAGAGCTTTAGCTTTTAATGATGATTCCTGGAGCATAACTTGATGTAGACGTCGTCTATACTAGCTTTAGAATCTAGCAAGGGTTAAGAAGATACTTTGAGTACGAGCGTACTCAGCAAGTTCACTAGAAAAGGAGTGTTTGATGCACTATATCTACGGCCACAGACCATAGGTCGTAGGCAATGCAGGTTTTCGTAAACATTTTCTTCAAAAGGTTGCTTTTATTCTGAAAAGCTATGTATGTCAGCCTTCACGGGTTTACCAGAGCTTTCATGGAGTTCCTTTCCCGCCGCGTTCGCAGCTCCTTCCCGGAACAGGGAGTAACAAGTTACAGTTCTTACACTCTGCAGTGGTGCGTCACTTTACCCATGAGAGACCTTAGGTTTTGTTGCACGACCGGGAGTATGTCCCCATTCAAACTTCCTTGGTTTGAGGCCCAACCTAAGATCCAAGCCAATCACTACCTTCTCCGCGACCCCGCATGTCTCCTTGGTGTACACCATGCCCACCTATTGAATTACGGCAATGGTTTGAACAGACCGTTCAGATGCCGGAACTATCGTGAGACGTTGAGGGCTCCCACCCATATGCTGCATATCCTCTACGAATTACCAATTAATATGCACGCTACGAGTGATAACAGCCACGACCCGCACATCCGGCTCCATGCGAGAGGGAAAAGATACAGCTGACTTCCCCGTCCCATTCCAAATCTCATGGTCAACGCGTAATATATGGCGCAAGAATCACTAGCGATATTGGTTGTTAAGTCCTAGATAATATGTTCCTTTACCACCGGAACTCTTATACTCCCTCCGTTTGGAAATATAAGATGTTTTAGGTTTGTGAATGAGATGTATCTAGACATCTTTTAGTGTCTAGATTCGTTTGAACCTATACACTAAAAGGTGTCTAGATACATCTCCTTCACAAACCTAAAACATCTTATATTTGTAAACAGAGGGAGTAGTAGGTTATTACCTCATGGTAAATAACCTATAATCACATTATTATTAAAATAGTGTTTTCTGACCTTTTTCAAATGCAGGTGATGACAACACTAGATTTGTAAAATAATTTACATAAAATAATCAAAGGACATGAGCAAGTGTGAACTTGCCTTTTGTGATTGCAAGATTATGCACTCATGGTCTTCAAGACAATATAAAAGATCCAATATCTGAAATCAGCATCATTGGTCCGGTAAGGACTAATGTTTAAAGAAGCAAGATGCTATTATGCATAAGTAATGTAATGCAATTTCGTAAACTCGAATCCCGGGGTAACGTTGTTCTAGGGTTTGGATACTGGAAAGGTTTTTCTTGGAATGTGTTGCCCTTTTAGATTAAGTTTCACACATGTGCTTCTTATTAAGGCTTGTGAATGTGTGTGAAACAACATGTAAACATAATGGCATACAACAATAAGATATAATAATGAGATGTGCTACTCAAGGACTGCTTATATGTGAATTATATTATCTTCAAGTTTTACCTTGCAAGTGATGACATTTATAAGGAACTGAAGTGTTAACAATCCTAGGTATATAAGTAAAGCTTAATGTAATGTGATTATTATTAATTGTCATTTGATGTTTGAAGTGGCAAAAAGAATAACATTTGAAGAAATTCTTGCTCAACTAAGCAGAAGCATTTAAGATTTTAAGTTAACCTTATGAGGTGTTCTTTCTAGTTATAGTCTTTAAGTAAGAAATAATTACTCTATTTGAATAATGACAGCATTAGTATTTGAGACTTATCTGAGGGGTTTCGCAGCATAGTAAATCAAAAAAATTCTACGGATGTGAACGGGAAAGCCAAGATCTAATCTAGGAGATGCAGTCAACGAGAGAGATAGATGAGATCTTCATACCCTTGAAGAAATCGCACAGCGGAAACGTTTAACGGAACGTGGTTGGTATAGTCGTACTCTCCTTCTCCTTCTCGCGATCCGATCCGATCCAACGTCGCAAGTGGCGGCACCTCCGAGAGATGCACACGTGCGGTGCCGCGACGTCTCCTCCTTTCTCGGTCCAGCAAGTGGGGTGGACAGATAGATTGGATCTACAACATGACGACGTGGTCCTATGGTGGAGAGTTTCTGCAGCAGGGCTTCGCCTACACGCAGTCGGGAGAGAGAGAGGTAGGGCAGCAGCTGGCGGCTAGGGTTTGGGGTGAGGGGAGGGTGCGCCCCTGCCCACCTTATATAGGGGGCTGGCCGGCCCCCTTGACCCCTCCTCCAAGCCCTAGGGCGGCGGCCCCAAGGGTGGAGTGGGGGGCAAGTCTTCTCCCCCTTCTAGAAGGTTTCCTAGGGTTTCCTTTAGGGTTTTGGCCGGCTGGGCCTATGGGGCCTTGTGCCCCTGGCCCAATGCGGCCAGGGCACTCCCTCGTAGGCCCACGCACCCCTCCGACAAGTGGGGCCACTTTGGTCCCACTCCGGAAGCATCTAGAACCTTCCGGTACAATACTGAATACTCCGAAACGATTCTGAAATCCAAAAACTGCTTTCCTTTACATGAATCTTATTCTCCGGACCATTCCGGAACCTCTCGTGAAGTCCTGGATCTCATCCGAGACTCCAAACAAAAACTCACGAACCAATTATCCATTATATCCTAGCGTCGAGGCACGTTAAGTGTGTGACCCTACGGAATCGAGAATATGCAGACATGATCTTTTATCAATAATCAACAGCAGGATCTGGAAACCCATATTGACTCCTACATATTCATCGATGATCATATCGGATTAACCACGATGCCATGATTCAATTAATCCCATAAATATATTCCCTTCGGCACGCGATATTTTACTTGCCCGAGATTCGATCGTTGGTATCGACATACCTAGTTCAATCTCGTTCACAGCAAGTACTTTACTCGTTCCGTAATCCAATACCACTTTGTGATTAACTCCTTAACCACGTTCTTGCAAGCGGTGTTGATATTGATTACCGAGTGGGCCCGAAGTATATCTCTCTGACTCGGGAAGGACAAATTCCATCTCGATACATACAACCCAACAAGTACTTTCCGATCACCTGAGAGACACCTTTATGATCAACCTCACATAGGATGACGTTTGATGACCTCAAAGCTTTCTTCCGATACCAGGGAGTTGCATTATCTCATGGTCTAAGGAATACAATATTTGACATAAGAAAAATCTTCGCAAAGATGAACACGATGACACGATCTAATTGCTCTGCTTGATTTGGGTATGTCCATCATATCATTCTCCTAATGACATGATCTCATTATTAATCAACAACTCATGTCTATGGTTAGGAAACCTTAACCATCATTAATCAATGAGCTAGTCCATAGAGGCATACTAGGGACACGGTGTTGTTCATAAACCACACAAGTATCAAAGTTTCCGCTTAATACAATTCTAGCATGGAATATAAACTTTATTATGAAAAAGAATTATAACAATAACATCTTTATTATTGCCTCTAGGGCATAATTCCAATAGTCTCCCAGTTGCACTAGAGTCAATAATCTAGTTTACATCTGGCAACAATCTAACACCCATGGATTTAAAGTGCTGATCTGTTTTGCTCGTGGAAGAGGTTTAGTCAAAGGATTTGCGACATTCAGATCCGTATGTACTTTGCTAATCTTCAGATCTCCATCTGTTATATAATCTCGAATTATATGAAACTGGCGGTTGATGTGCTTGGTCTTTGGATGATATCTTGGTTCCTTAGCTAGTGCTATGGCGCCATTGTTGTCACACAATATCTCTAGTGGGTCCAAGGCACTTGGAACAACACCAAGCTCAGTGATGAAGTTCCTGATCCAAACTCCTTCACTTGACGCTTCTGCAGCAGCCATGTATTCCGATTCTACTGTAAATCCCACGATCACGCTTTTCTTGCACCTTCTCCAGCTCACAGCTCCTCCATTCAAAATATAAACGTATCCTGTCTGAGATTTAGAATCATCTGGGTCGGTGTCGAAACTAGCGTCGACGTAACCTTTTACGACGAGCTTCTCATCACCTCCATAGACCAAGAACATTTCTTTAGTCATATTTAAATACTTTAGGATGTTCTTTACGGCTGTCCAGTGTTCCACTCCTGGATCACTTTGGTATCTGCTCGTCAAACTAAGAGCATTGGACACATCCGGTCTAGTATACAGCATGGCATACATGATAGAACCTATGGCCGAGGCATATGGCACTTTGCTCATAGTTTCTCTATCGTTTACCGTAGTCGGACACTGAGCCTTGCTCAATATCTTACCTGACAACATGGGCAATGAACCTTTCTTTGCTTTATCCATTCTAAACCTTTTTAGAACTTTGTCTAGGTATGTACTTTGGCTTAAAGCTATTAGGCGTCTTTGTATATCTCTATAGATTTTGATGCCTAATATATAAGCAGCTTCTCCTAGGTCTTTCATTGAAAAACATTTGTTCAAATAACTCTTCACATCGTTAAGCATATCAATGTCATTTCCAATAATCAATATGTCATCCACATATAGTACTAAAAATGTCACTGAGCTCCCACTCACTTTCTTGTAGATACAAGCTTCATAGCAATTTGGAACAAATCCAAAGCTCTTGATCACTTGATCAAAACGAAGGTTCCAACTCCGAGATGCTTGCTTCAGTCCATAAATGGAACGCTGAAGTTTGCACACCTTATTAGCATCCTTAGGATCGACAAAACCTTCGGGCTGCATCATATACAACTCTTCATCAATGTTGCCATTGAGGAACGCAGTCTTGACATCCATCTGCCATATTTCATAATCATGAAATGCAGCAATTGCTAATAAAATCCGAATGGACTTAAACATTTCTACGGGAGAGAAAATCTCATCGTAGTCAACACCTTGAACTTGTCAAAAACCTTTTGCGACAAGCCGAGCTTTATAGACAGTAACATTACCATCCGCGTCCGTTTTCTTCTTGAAAATCCATTTGCACTCAACGGTCTTTCGGTCGCTAGGAGGGTCCACCAAAGTCCATACTTGGTTTTCGCTCATGGATCCCAATTTGGATTTCATGGCCTCTAGCCATTTCTCAGAGTCTGGGATCATCATTGCTTCCTCATAGTTCGCAGGTTCACTGTTGTCTACCAACAAGACAGTTAAGACAGGGTTTCCGTACCATTCAGGAGGGGCACGTGACCTTGTCGACCTGCGACGTTCAGCAGCAGCATCATTCGAAGTTTCATGATCCTCATCATTAGCTTCCTCTCTTGTTGGTGCAGACGGCACTGGAACAATTTCAGGTGCTGCGCTACTCTCCAACTCGAGAGAAGGTTCAATAACCTCGTCTAGCTCTACCTTCCTTCCACTCACTTCTTTCGAGAGAAACTCCTTCTCAAGAAAGGATCCGTTCTTTGCAACAAACACTTTGCCTTCAGATCTGTGGTAGAAGGTATACCCAATCGTTTCCTTAGGGTATCCTATGAAGATGCATTTCTCCGCTTTGGGTTCGAGCTTGTCCGGCATCAACTTCTTGACGTAAGCTTCGCATCCCCAAACTTTAAGAAACGACAACTTAGGTTTAGCACAAAACCATATTTCATACGGTGTCGTCTCAACGGATTTAGATGGTGCCCTATTTAAAGTGAATGCAGCGGTTTCTAATGCATAACCCCAAAATGATAACGGCAAATATGTAAGAGACATCATTGATCGCACCATATCTAATAGAGTTTGATTCTGACGTTCAGACACACCGTTGCGCTGTGGTGTCCCGGGTGGCGTGAGTTGCGAAACGATTCCGCTTGCTTTAAGATGCGTGAGAAAATCATAACTCAAATATTCACCTCCACGATCGAATCGTAGAAATTTAATTTTCCTGTTATGATGGTTTTCCACTTCGTTCTGAAATTATTTGAACTTTTCAAACGTTTCAGATTTATGTTTCATTAAATAGATATACTCATATCTACTTAAGTCATCAGTAAAAGTGAGAAAATAGCGATATCCACCGCGCGTCGAAACACTCATTGGTCCGCATACATCGGTATGTATGATTTCCAACAAGTCCGTTGCTCGCTCCATTATTCCGAAGAACGGGGTTTTGATCATCTTGCCCATGAGGCACGGCTCGCATGTGTCAAATGATTCAAAATCAAGAGACTCAAAAAGTCCATCAGAATGGAGTTTCTTCATGCGTTTTACACCAATATGACCTAGACGGCAGTGCCACAAATAAGTCGAATTATCACTATCTACTTTGAATCTCTTAGCCTCAATGTTATGGATGTGTGTTTCATTGCTTTCGAGATTCATAAGAATAAACCATTCATAGCAGGTGCATGACCATAAAAGATGTTACTCATATAAATAGAACAACCATTATTCTCTGATTTAAATGAATAACCGTCTTGCAATAAACATGATCCAGATATAATGTTCATGCTCAACGCAGGCACATAATAACACTTATTAAGGTTTAAAACTAATCCCGAAGGTAAAACTAAGGAGAGCGTGCCGACGGCCATCACATCAACTCTTGATCCATTGCCAACGCGCATCGTCACCTCATCCCCCGCTAGCCGTCGTATATTCTGTAGCTCCTGTTTCGAGTTACAAATATTAGCAACCGAACCAGTATCAAATACCCAGGCACTACAACGAGCGCTAGTAAGGTAAACATAAATAACATGTATATAAAATATACCTTTAATGGTGCCAGCCTTCTTGTCCGCTAAGTACTTCGGACAGTTGCGCTTCCAGTGACCCTTGTCCTCGCAATAGAAGCACTCAGTGTCCGGCTTAGGTCCAGACTTGAGCTTCTTCTCAGCAGGGGCAACGCGCTTGCCGCTGCCTTTCTTGAAGGACTTCTTTGCACCCTTACCTTTCTTGAAGCTAGGGGTCTTGTTGACCATCAACACATGATTATCTCTCTTGATATCCACCTCCGCAACTTTGAGCTTAGCGAAGAGCTCAGTGATCGTATCAGTGGAACCAATCTGATTGTGAGTAACTACAAAACATTTGTAGCTAGGAGGGAGTGATTGCAGAACTCTGTCAATCTTGAGCTCTTCTGGAATCTTGCAGTCCGGTTGCTCAAGACGTTGAGTGTAGCCCGACATCTTAATGGCGTGCTCACTAACGGAACTCCCTTCCTCCATCTTGCAGTTAAAGAACTTCTAGAGATCTCATATCTCTCAGAACGGTCCTGAGTCTGAAACATGGTTTTCAGTTCCTCAAGTATCTCAAAGGGCCCGGCAAAGTCCTCAAAACGATTTTGAAGGTCCGATTCCATAGAAAACAACATGGTACTCTTAACTACTCCATAATCATCTTTGCGCGACTGATAAACAGCTTTTTCATCAGCCGGCGCATCAATGGCAGGGGCGTCACCTAGCGCTTTTTCTAGTACATAGTCCTTTTATCCGCCAGCGAGAATGATTCTCAGATTGCGGAACCAGTTGGTGAAGTTAGACCCATTATTCTTAAGCTTTTCTTGCTCAGCAAAAACGTTGAAGTTGGACTTAGCCATTTGATCTACAAAATTTGCAAGTACAATTTAGACTATGTTCATGATAACTAGTTCAACTTAATCAAATTACTAGATGAACTCCCACTAAATTCAACATCCCTCAAGTTGTTTAGTGAACACGATCCAAATTCACCACACCTAATCCGATTTTCATGAGAAGAGATGTGGTTTCAATGGTGGACACCAAGTGTCGATCATATCATTCATATGACTCATGCTTAACCTTTCGGTTCGTGTATTCTGAGGCCATGTCTGTACATGCTAGGCTCGTCAAGTCAAACCCAAGTATTTCCGCGTGTGCAAAACTGGCTTGCACCCGTTGTATGTGAACGTAGAGTTTATAGCACCCGATCATCACGAGGTGCTTGAACACGACGAACTTTCGCAACGGTGCATACATGGGGAGAACATAGTTTTATCTTGATATTTTAGTGAGTAATCATCTTATAATGCTACCGTCGCGATCTAAGCACAATAACATACATAAAAGGATAAACATCACATGCATATAATCTTATGTGACATGGTATAGCCAATCTCCGCGCAATGATCTCCATCTTGTGCGTGACAGCATGATCTCCATCATTCCACCATGATTTCCTCCACCACGAACAGCAACTACAACTATTGATAACTACTTAGCAACAAAGTAAAGCTATTACATGGCGTATAAAAAGTTGACACACAGGTCATACACAATTATAAAGACAACCATATGGCGTCTGCCGGTTGTGTACTCATCGACATGCAAGTCGTGAAATATTACAAAACATGATCATCGCATACATCATACACATCATGTCTTGGGCCATACCATATCACAAAACACTCCCTGCAAAAACAAGTTAGACGCCTCTACTTTGTTGTTGCATGTTTTACGTGGCTTATGGGAGTAACAAGCTAAGAACGATTCTTACCTACGGAAAGCCACAAAGGTGATATTATGATTGCTAACATCCGGTGTAAATCCCATGACTACTATAGTGAGAGAAACTGGCATCCACCAGCCGCATGTGTGGAACAAGCCACACATCGAGTGCGGAGCCGGTCTCGCGAACGAGGTCGCGTAAAGTTGGCCTGGACTGCTTCGATCTCACTATCCCGTGTCATAAGAAGTACACAACAAGAGGCTTGCAACAGAAAACATCAACGCCCGCAACAAGCATGTTGCGTTCTACTCGTGAAACACATCTACGCATATACCTTGCTCTGATACCACTGAGGGCTTTTGCAGCATAGTAAATCAAAAAAATTCTAAGGATGCGAACGGGAAAGCCAAGATCTAATCTAGGAGATGCAATCAACGAGAGAGATAGATGAGATCTTCATACCCTTGAAGAAATCGCACAGCAGAAACGTTCAACAGAACGTGGTTGGTGTAGTCGTACTCGCCTTCTCCTCCTCGCGATCCGATCCGATCCAACGCCGCAAGTGGCGGCGCCTCCGAGAGATGCACACGTACGGTGCCGCAACGTCTCCTCCTTCCTCGGTCCAGCAAGTGGGGTGGAGAGATAGATTGGATCTACAATACGACGGCGTGGTGCTATGGTGGAGAGTTTCTGCAGCAGGGCTTCGCCTACACGCAGTCGGGAGAGAGAGAGAGAGGTAGGGCAGCAGCTGGCGGCTAGGGTTTGGGGTGAGGGGAGGGTGCGCCCCCTGCCCAGCTTATATAGGGGGCTGGCCGGCCCCCTTGACCCCTCCTCCAAGCCCTAGGGCGGCGGCCCCAAGGGTGGAGTGGGGGGCAAGTCTTCTCCCCTTCTAAAAGGTTTCCTAGGGTTTCCCCTAGGGTTTTGGCAGGCTGGGCCTATGGGGCCTTGTGCCTGTGGCCCAATGCGGCCAGTGCACTCCCTCGTAGGCCCACGCACCCCTCCGACAAGTGGGGCCATGTTGGTCCCACTCCAGAAGCTTCTAGAACCTTCCGGTACAATACCGAATACTCCGAAACAATTCCGAAATCCAAAAACTGCTTTCCTTTATATGAATCTTATTCTCCGGACCATTTCGGAACCTCTCGTGATGTCCTGGATCTCATGCGATACTCCGAACAAAAACTCACAAACCAATTATCCATTCTATCCTAGCGTCGAGGCACGTTAAGTGTGTGATCCTACGGGTTCGAGAATATGTAGACATGATATTTTATCAATAATCAACAGAGGGATCTAGAAACCCATATTGACTCCCACATATTCATCGATGATCATATCGGATGAACCACGATGCCAGGATTCAATTAATCCCATATATATTCCCTTCGTCACGTGATATTTTACGTGCCCGAGATTCGATCGTTGGTATCGGCATACCTAGTTCAATCTCGTTCACAGCAAGTACTTTACTTGTTCCATAATCCAATATCACTTTGTGATTAACTCCTTAACCACATGCTTGCAAGCGGTGTTGATATCGATTACCGAGTGGGCCCGAAGTATATCTCTCCGACTCGGGAGGGACAAATTCCATCTCGATATATACAACCCAACAAGTACTTTCCGATCACCTGAGAGACACCTTTATGATCACCCTCACATAGGATGACGTTTGATGACCTCAAAGCTTTCTTCCGATACCAGGGAGTTGCATTATCTCATGGTCTAAGGAATATAATATGTGACATAAGAAAAAGCTTCGCAAAGATGAACACGATGACATGATCTAATTGCTCTGCTTGATTTGGGTTTGTCCATCATATCATTCTCCTAATGACATGATCTCATTATTAATCGACAACTCATGTCTATGGTTAGGAAACCTTAACCATCATTAATCAATGAGCTAGTCCATATAGGCATACTAGGGACACGGTGTTGTTCATAAACCACACAAGTATCAAAGTTTCCGCTTAATACAATTCTAGCATGGAATATAAACTTTATCATGAACAAGAATTATAACAATAACATCTTTATTATTGCCTCTAGGGCATAATTCCAACATTATCTATCTTGGTTTTTAACTTGGTTGGTTTGGTATTAAGATACTTTATAACTTAATTATAACAGACCAAAGTTAACTATAAAGCATATAATAAAGTCTTTAGCATTATTTAAAGTATTATAGACTAAAGTTAACTTTAAACACATAGATGGAACTTAGGTGAAATGCTTGTTATACTTATACCTTGTTCACTTTATAATGTTTCTTTAAAGTTACTTAAGAATGGTATTATATTTAGTTGGTAATGGTTTCTTTACATTATAAATATATAAAGGGATTTATCTCCCTATAAAGGTGTGGTTTAAGGTTTATGAATAAGTAGACAATATTATTTACTACTGATGAAATCACTATAGTGTTTTTATTTTTTTGTAAACTTGTGGTTAAAGTAAAGGAATAGGTTTTTATTTCACTACAAATTATTCTTTGAGATTTTATATTAAATAAGAATCCTTTTATAAAATAATCTGCATTTATGGTTGAAGGATAATTCAATAAAATTGTATTTAAAATGTGTTAAACCACTTTGACTTCACACTAATAATATTTAAGACTAATACTCTTTATTAGACTCAATTGGCTAATTTTTAAAATTATTAGCAAGTTTCATTTATCTTTATAAGAATTATTAGTTAAAGAAATAGGTTTAAATTCAAGTTATTAAAGTGTTTAACTTTTTATTTAACTTAAAAGTGGAATATTATATGTTTAACATGTAGGTATTTTTTTTGATCATTTTGGTATATTACATTTATTTTTGTGATTTATAATTAATAAGATATGATTTTTATAATGTTTAATACTTTATAAACACTTAATAAATAACAAATATTTAATTAGGTGGAATAATAATGCATGATTATAGTTTTTAACTATACTTCTTAGTTTTCTAAGATTTTTGATATTTTTTTTATATTTTTAACATTTAGCATTATTAGAATATGAATTATCAAAGTTTTATTACTTATAAAAACTTTATTAAATAATATTTGTTTTAAATAATCATCATAATAATATTTGATAATAGTTTTAAGTTGTAGATTTTATTTTTCTAAATTTTTTCATATATTATACACCTTTTTCTGAATTACAAAACAAAAGTTATTAATTAAACAAGATTTAATGATTTTGTTATATTTGTGGAATATTTAGATTTGGATTTATAATATTTGATTTATTTCCTAAACAAACACATATCTTTTTACACCGCACCCACACTAAGCCCAAGTCACTGACTGGTGGGTCGTGACCATGTTGGTGTGCCACGCGGGACAAAGACCTGGTCAAATGATGCTGAGGTGGCAGGGTGACTCTAGCACGACGTCATGCTGACGTCAGCGCGACCTCCACCACCAGATCAAGGTCACCGACGACGATCTACGGCGTTTCAGCTCGAGTGGTCTGGTGCGTTGAAGAGAGGGTGCAACGACGAGTCGAATAATGGTTGCGCCACCCTGGAATGGTCACCGGAGCACTAGCTCCGACGAGCTCCGACGGTGGTCCGCTCGGGTTCATGCATACAGGGCGCTACAGACGACTAGGAGCAAATCAGAGAGAACTAGCAGAAGCAGTAGCTCACCAGAAAGCTTGTAGTGGCAATGGCAAGGAGAGGCGAGCTCAAACGGAGTTGCCATGGTTGACGGCGAACGACGGAAAGACAAGCTCGATGCACACGATTTCAGGCTTCCCGACTCGATTCCTCTTCCTAGCAGACGAAGTCCACCATGGCGGAGCTAGTGGAACCTTCAGTTGGCCCTGGGGCGGTCTCGAACAGCGACAACGAACAACTCTGGCGAGTTAGGGTTTCAGTGAGGAAGAGGGGTTTGCGTGAGAGAGCGAGGGAGAGTATAAGACTGGTATGGATGGATAGAGGAGAGCGTGGCCGATCTTATCAGCAAGGTCCAGGGCGGACGCGTGCATCTTGGCGGTCCAATTTCTGCTGACGACGGCGACCAACATTGGGTGACGACGCTCGTTCCAGGGAGCAGCTTGTGACATCGAAGAAGACGACGACGAAGTGGTATCTGGGCTTGGGTCGGAATTGGGCCAGTGCAGAGCGAGCGGCTGGTGGCTACTGCACGCAGGCGACGCTTAGTTCCGTGAGGAGATGGGCCGTGGGCCAGTTTCTGGTCTGAGTCCCTTTTTTATTCTTTTCTGTTTTCTATTTTATTTTCAGGTTTGTATTTTCATATTTGGTTTGAACTTTTCTTTACGGAATTTTATTTTCTGAACAATTGCAGCAACAATAAAATTATTAAGAATTAATTTGTGAACTTTTATTATATATTGTGGTACTTTCTTTATTTCCTTTATATATATACTTTTTCTATTATTATTTGTGATGGCCTTTGATATGAATTTAATTGCGATAAATTTCATAAACTTTTTACAGAATGCATTACTATTAACTAATGAGATTTTATTCTCATTAATACATAATATTAAGGCAACATTAATATTTAGTGATCCCTCGTAAGTATTTGATACATAAAGTTCTAGGGAGCAAATATAGTTAATATTTTTTTATTCCCATGAATAGCAATATATATATTTTATTATAACTAACATAAGAGTAAAGGTTTAAATTGAAATGATTACCATAATTTCTAGAAGATTTAATATTCTCATATTTCCTTTATTGATGTGAATAAAGGTTAATGGCTAAACCTATTGTCTTTGTGTTTGTTATTTTTAATAATACCAGCATTTAAAGTAAAATAGTGGGATTGTTTTCTAGACTAACTTATGAGAAATAATTGATAAAGATAGTTCCTAAGCACCTGAGATAATGATGTTCTTAAGTGATTTGCTATAGGAATTATTCCTATAAACCATTGTGGAAACAAGATGATTAAATTAATCATTTGCTATGGATATTATCTTTGGTTAGAGATTTAGGGTTTAGGTTTTATCTAGAATTTCTTTCTTTCATATTTCAATAATCCTGGACTGCTAATTAAGGAATTCCTTTCCTAGATATATTACTTCTTCATATCTAACATCATGTGTTAACATGATGGGATTTACTTCACAAAATATTCTTACCCACCTTTTATTCTTTTAAATCCATTTGTAAATCCAATGAGCTTGACACTGAAACTTTCATAATATTCTCATATCCATACTTGGTTATATCAACTACTCTACTGCTGATAATCTCCAATTCAACAAGTGATTACTTCTAACTCCATTCATACTCTTCCTTAATCATCCATCACTAACATTACTCTAGTAGCTGTATATATATAACTTTACTTCACCTCAAGTATTAGTATTTGCCAAGAGAAAACTACTTCTTCTATAATCCAATGTTACTCTAGCATCATCTTATTCATACTATCTTATCTCTTCTTAAATCCAGTATCTAACATTCCAACCTCACATTATATTAATGTGACTTGTAATGACTAATCTAAGATAATATATCTATACTATGGTTCAATCATGTTCTATCCACCAATGCCACTTATACATGATCTAAGCATTCAAACTTGGTGGCAAAAGCATGATCATTAGAATCCTTTGATCATATATGGCTCAGGTTTCCAGTTAGCTAATCAAGGCCTTCATTAATACAACACTACAGTTGTATTATAATTATCTTCTTAGTGTATCTATCTGACTAAGAGATATTACTCATTGACTATACCTACTTAATCCAATAGGATTTCTCCTGGTTAACTATCTTCAATATTCATCCTTGTAATCCTCTTTGTTACCACATATATCTTTATTTCAAATAACTCTTCTATCCATTCAGGAGTGAGTTAACTCCATCAATTATCATATTGATTTAATTTCCTTTAATCACTCCCATCCTATAGATGATATCTAATACTAGAATTACTATTTACCTCTTCCTACTTCTTTCTTTATAGGCCTTAAGTGAATGCTACAATAAGTACAAGAGTCAATAGATCAGAAATTAATAGATTAAGAATTGGTGAATCAATAGTTGATTTCTCAACATTGATGAACACCAGATATTGGAATATGATTCCCATAGGAATGGTAAAGGTTGGTATGGACAATAAGATATATGGTGAATGATCTAGATTTGGTTTCTTTCCTACTCAATCTCACTAAAGAATTAGGGTTAGGTATTATCATGATACTCATGATATAAGTAGATGATATTAAGATAGATCAATATTTAGTTGTTGCATTACTATTCCTTAAGTTATGTTTATAACTTGGTATTCATGAGTTGTATATTGAATACTAGGATATGATTACTTAAGGATCAAATATAAATCATTAAGTAATGTATTAGGGTTTAACATTTATTACATTTGATCTACCCTTAGATCAAATCACCCTTACCCAAGATAAGGTTTTAACAAAGGTCATATTGAAACTTATCGCAGTCAACTTGATGATCTACTTCAATTCCATCAAGTTGAGAGAAGCTTCAAACACTTTGACAGGTTTTTTATTTAAAAGCGCGAAAATTATTCGGATTTTCTATGCATGAATGCAATGCACACATCTGGGTTCAGCTTATTTCTAAGCTCTAATGCTGGGATGTTACAGCCCATGTGCCCCCCTGGAGTGGTGGGTCCACCGGTAGCCCCTCTAGAACATTCTAGAAACTCCTGTCAAAATATCGGAAACTTTTCTGAACCCCGGAAAATGACTTTCCTTATATGAATATTATTCTCCAGACCATTCCGGATATCCTCGTGATGTCTTGGATCCAATCCGAGATTCCGAACAATATTCTGTCTCCAACTCATATTCCATATCTACTAAAAACAACATCGAACCTTAAGTGTGTCACCCTACGGTTCGTGAACTATGCAGACATGATCGAAACACCTCTCCGGTCAATAACCACTAGCATGATCTGGAGATCCAAAATGGCTCCTACATATTAAACGATAACTTTGTGATTGATTAAACCATTCACATACGATACTGATTCCCTTTGTCGTGTGATACTTTACTTATCTGAGGTTCAATCATCGGTATCTTTATACCTAGTTCAACCTCTTTATCGATAAGTAATCTTTACTTGTTCCATGATATGACATCCCTTGTGACCTAGTCACATGCTTGCAAACCAATTGGATGACATTCTACCGAGAGGGCCCAGAGTATATCTATCCGTCATATGGATGAACAAATCCCACTCTTGATCCATGTGCTTCAACACATACTTTCAGAATACCCAATGTCGCCTTTATAACCACCTAGTTACAGAAGTGGTGTTTGATGTCATCAAAGTACTCATCCGGTGAAGGTGATTAACATGATCTCATGCTCGAAGGATTAGGTTACTATGTATCTGAAATCTTGTAGAAAAATGAACTTAATGACTTTATCTTATGTTATGCTTACTATGCGTGTGTGTCCATCACATCATTCTCCTAATGATATGATCTTGTTATTAATAGCATCCAATGTCCATGATCAGGAAACCATGATCATCTATTAATCAACAAGCTAGTTTCAACAAGAGGCTTACTAGGGACTCTTTTATGTTTACAAAACATAGGTATTAATGTTTCCGGTTAATACAATTATAGCGTGGGATGTAAACATTTATCATAAACACAAAGATATAATAATAACCACTTTATTATTGCCTCTTTGGCATATGTCCAATAGTCTCCTACTTGCACTAGAGTGAATAATCTAGATTACATGGTAATGTACCTAACACCCACGGCGTTTTGGTGTTGGTCATGTTTCGCTCTAGGGAGAGGTTTAGTCAACGGATTAGCCATATTTAGATCCGTGTGTACTTTGCAAATATTTATGTCACCCTCTTGGACATACTCTCGAATCAAATGGAAACGTAGCTTGATGTGCCTCAGCTTCTTGTGTGATCTTGGCTCTTGTGCATTAGCTATGGCACCCATGTTATCACAATAAATGGCCATTGGGTCCAACGCACTAGGAAGAACACCAAGCTCGGTAATGAACTCATTCATCCATATCGCTTCTTGTGAAGCCTCCGAAGCAGATATGTATATCGATTCAATTGAAGAGTTTGCCACAAGCTTTGCTTTGCGCTCCTCCATCTCATTGCTGCACCATTCAAAATTAATATGTATCCAGACTATGACTTCGAGTCATCTGAATCGGTGTTCCAACTAGTATCGGTGTAAACGTTTACCACAAGCTCTTCGTCACCTCCATAAGAAAGAACCATATCCTTAGTCCTCTTTAGGTACTTTAGGATATTCTTGACCATTGTCCAGTGTTCCACTCCTAGATCACTTTGATATCTTCTGGTCCAACTAATAGCATGTGCGATATCCAGTCTAGTACACAGCATGGCATATATTATAGAGCCTATGGCCGAGGCATAGGGGATTTTGATCATCCTCTCTCTGTTCTGCCGTAGCTGGACTTTGAGTCTTACTCAAGGTCTTACCTGGCAACATGGGAAAGAACCCTTTCTTGCTTTCTTCCATTCTAAACCTCTTTAGAACCTTGTCCAGGTATATACTTTGTGAAAGCGCTATTAAGCGTCTTGATATATCTCTATAAATCTTACGCTATTAAGATTCATTGAAAAACTATTATTTAAATATCCTTTGACACTTTCAAGAAGTTCTACATCATTCCCAATCAACAATATGCCATCCACATATAGTACTAGGAATGCTATAGAGCTCCCACTCACTTTCTTGTAAATACAAGCTTCTCCATAAGTTTGTATAAATCCAAAGTTTTTTATCACCTTATAAAAATGTTGATTCCATCTCCGGGATGCTTGCTTTAGTCCATAAATGGACCGCTGAAGTTTGCATACTTTGTTAGCATCTTTAGGATCGACAAAACCTTTGGGTTGTACCATATACAACTCTTCCTCAATATCACCATTAAGGAACGCCATTTTGACATCCATCTGTCAAATCTCATAATTGAAAAATGCAGCGATTGCTAACAAAATCCTGACAGACTTTAGCTTCGATGCCAGTGAGAAAGTCTCATCATAGTCAACTCCTTGAATTTTTTGGAACCCTTTCGCGAAAAGTCGAGCTTTATAGATAGTAACATTACCATCAACATTTGTTTTCCTTTTGAAAATCCATTTGTTCTCGACAACGTAGTGGCCATCTGAGTCCACCAAAGTCCACACTTAGTTTTCGTACATGGATCCAATCTCGGATTTCATGGCTTCTTGTCATTTGTTGGAATCTGGGCTCATCATTGCTTCCCCATGCGTCGCAAGGTCGTCGGTGTTGTCCACCAACATGACATTCATGATAGGATCATACCAATCAGGAGTGGTACGAACCCTCGTCGACCTACGAGGTTCAGTAGAAATTTTGTTAGAAGTTTCTTGATCACCATCATTAGCTTCCTCTCTTATTGGTGCAGGCGGAATAGGAACATCTTCTGGTGCTACGCCACTCTCAAATTCGAGAGAAGGTTCAACAACCTCGTCGGGTTCTACTTTCCTTCAAGTCACTTCTTTTGAAAGAAACTCCTTCTCAAGAAAGGATCCATTCTTGGCAATGAAAACTTTGCCTTTTGATCTATGATAGAAGGTATACCCAATTGTTTCTTTATGGTATCCTATGAAGACACATTTCTCCGCGTTGGGTTCAAGCTTGTCGGGCTGTAAACTCTTTATATAAGCTTCCTAATCCCAAACTTTAAGGAACGATAACATAGGTTTCTTACCAAACCACAATTCCTATGGTGTTGTTTCAACGGATTTAGATGGTGCCCTATTTAAAGTGAATACGGTTGTCTCTAATGCATAACCCTAAAATGATAACGGTAAATCTGTAAGAGACATCATAGAACAAACCATATCTAAGAGAGTTCGATTACAATATTCGAACACACCATTACGTTGTGGTGTTCCCGGCGGTGTCAAGTGTGAAAGTATTCCGCGTTTCTTCAAATGCATGAAAAACTCATAACTTAGATATTCACCTCCACGATCATATCGCAATAACTTAATCTTCTTATTACGTTGATTTTCTACTTTACTTTGGAATTCCTTAAACTTCTCGAAAGTTTTGGACTTATGTTTCATAAAGTAGATATACCCATATCTACTCAAGTCATCTGTGAAAGTAAAAAACATACTGATATCCACCGCGCAATGCTACACTCACTAGACCGCACGCATCGGTATGTATTATTTCCAATAAGTCCGTACCTCGCTTCATTATCCCAGAGAATGGAGTCTTGGTCATTTTTTCCATTAGACATGCTTCACATCTTTCAAGTGTTTCAAAATCAAGTGATTCAAGAAGTCCATCGGAATGGAGTTTCTTCATGCGCTTCACTCCAATGTGACCAAGACGACAGTGCCACATGTATGTAGAATTATCATTCAGTTTCATTCGTTTAGCATCTATATTATCAACATGTGTATCACTACTATCGAGATTCAATAAGAATAGACCATCCATCTCAGGCGCATGACCATAAAAGATATTACTCATACAAATCGAACAACCATTATTATTGGACTTAAACGAGTAACCGTCTCGCAATAAACAAGATCCAGATATAATGTTCATGCTTAACAAAGGCACCAAATAACAATTATTTAAGTTTAAAACTAATCCCGACGGTAGATGAAGAGGGAGCATGCCTACGGCGATCACATCAACCTTGGAGCCATTTCCAACATGCATCATCACCTCGTCTCTCGCTAGTATTTGTTTATTCTGCAGCACCTGTTTCGAGTTACAAATATGAGCAACCGAACTTGTATCAAATACCCATGAATTACTACGATTACTAGTAAGATACACATCAATAACATGTATATCAAATATACCTTTCTTCTTGTTGTTGCCGTTCTTCAGATTTGCCAAGTACTTGGGGCAATTCCGCTTCCAGTGACCACACTCTTTGCAACAAAAGCATTCTGCATCAAGGCTAGGGCCAGATCGGGTCTTCTTCTCAAGTGTGGCAATAGATTTGCCGCCCTTCCTGAAGTTACCCTTGAGCACTCCCTTTTCCTTCATGTATACTTCGGTATCCACCAAAGTGCCAGCAAGTTCAGTGAGCGATCCAATCGCACCACTTATCTTGTAATTCACCACAATCTCTTTGTAACTAGGTGGGAGCGACTGCAGAACTCTATCCGTCGCAAGATCAACTAGGATGACATATCCTAGTATCTTGAGATGTTGAACATAGCGCATCATCATCATGACATGATCATTCACAAAGCTGTAACATCCCAAAACTTTAATCCAAGTTAATCAAGATCTAAAACATCAAAATTAGGGTTAACAAAAACTTTTCCATATCAAAGTATGAGAGCATTCATGTGTATGTGCATTTAAATTAGGAGTTCATTTGAATTGCTATGGTTCTGTGATTCTTTCCTTGTAAAATGATTCTTAGGTGAAATAAACATCATCTAAGTCATTCCCAAACTTTTCCCAAAGAAAAACAACTCAAAATAAATAAAGGAAGTGAATGGTCATATTTGCCAAATTAACTATCATGCCTACTTTGGCTATTCCTAGCACTCAAATATTAACAGAAACATTTGTGAATCTTTGCACCCCTTGCTAGTACACATAATGAGGAACTAAGGCCCACTTTTTGATCTACCAAAAACATTCAAATACTAAGTTTAAATGACAGTTTAAAATTGAATCTATCTCATATGGGAAGATCCCACAATTTCAAAAATCACTCAAACAAGCTCAATTTTCAAAACCCAAGAAACCACAGAGTCTCAAGCTTATGCCTAGCACACCCACCAAAAATATTTTCAAAATTAAAAAGGAAGTTTCTTGCGGCCATTTCATCAAACACTTGGCAGGCAGAATTTAAACCAAATCAATTTCACTATTTTGAATAGTGTTCTGGCCAAACTTGTCTCCCATTTAACCTTCATTTGATCACATTGTCCCCTCTGGATCAAACTAGGGCCTAAATACCCCATCCCCTACCTCCTAGCAGCATGGCCATGCCAAGCCGAGCCCACCTCGCCGACCAACTTGGTCGCCGCCGCAGCAGACCACCTCCCCCTTTCTCGCCATGTCCAGGAGATAGCCAGCACCTCACCGCCGCCCACTGTCCCCTCCCCGAGCCATGCCCAGCCGTGGACCACCGAGAAAACCCCGCGCCCAGTGCCACCATGCCATGCCGAGCACGCGCCAGAGCGCCGCACCCGGCACGCGTGCACAAGCCGCCCCTCGACCGCAGCCCGCGCCCACTGCATCGCCACGACCCAGGGAGCATGCCAGACACCCCCATTCCCCGTCCAACGCCTCAAAACCACCGCTCGCCGTCGAAGATGCCGCCTCTGCTTCTTAGAGCGCCAGCTCTTCCCGACCGCTTACCACTGCCCCTAAGCCCGCATTAACATCCTAGAGCACCGCGAGGAGACCGCGCATCGATCGCCGCCCTCAGCCATGCCGCTAGCAGCCCATAGCCATGTCGCCACCGTCGCCTTCCCATCCCTCTCGGTATCATCATCGAGCCTATAAAAGGAGGGCACCCCCAGCCGTTTGTAGTCCACCACTTCGCTCCCCTCACCTCACTGATCGTCCCACACCTCTTGCCTGAGCACGGGGAGCAGCAGCTCACCGGAATTGTACCGGAGCAGGCCACCTCTGGAGGAGAAGGGCACCGCTGATTGCGACCACCCCCGGAGTTGCCTCGACCGTCCCTAAGCTCGCCATCGACCACCAGTTCGTTTGCCCGCCTCGCTGTCGTTTCTAGAGCCCTGGTATGCCCCCTATGCACCCCCACCGAGACGCTAGGGTTAGAGCTCGCCGGCGACAGGTCTGTCGTCGACGACGATCCACAGCCGTTGATCCCCACTCTAATCCAACGTCCCATACCGCCTCGTACCGCTTCGCGTGTTATGAGCCACTGACTAGTGGATACCCCCTGTTAGCTGATCCCCGCGCCATGGAGTGACACTGGGCCAGCCCGTTAACGTCTCCTGCGCGACCCAACCGTTTAAATTTAGATTTTTCCATTTAATTTCAAACACAGTTCTATACATAGATTCAAAAATCAACCCAGCTCGATTCAATGAACCAAAATGCATGAAAACAATTTTGTTAGAAAGGTACTGAAATGCTTAATCCAAGCCCGTTGGATTCAAACCCTTCAGAGTTATAGATCAACCTTGGTAAAAATAACAAGGCATGAGGTTTTATGCATTCAAACATTTTTCAAAATTCAACCATAGGAGCTTTTGAGTTGATTCTAACTCTCAAAAATCATATTTAACCATACCTTTCAGAATATATAAAAATATATGGGTTTACTTACAGAAATAATGTTCAAGTAATAAAATAATGCTACATAGGTATTTCTAGTCCCTTTATTTATTTAAAATAGAAAAGGTAAAACCTTATTAAACTGTGACACCACTTTAAATCACATTCCCATGTACTGAAATATGTGGTGATGACATGTGTCAACATGATCCCATGTTTGAGTTGGAGAATATTAAATCTTAAGTAGTTTTTCAATGAATAGAAATTACTTTTCTCAAATTAAAATAAATAAGACAAGTGCTTTAATCTTGTAATGTTAGTGATGATACTAGATCATCTATAGTGCACCTTTGTGTGATGATTGAAAATAGTTAAGTATTGTTTGGTGATTGTGTACCTCGTATTTATTTATAGACGCTAGTACCGACCAAGGATACGAGGAGGAAGGAGTATACTACGAGGAAGAAGCCGAGGAGAACTTCAACCACTGCTCTGCACAAGGCAAGCTAATACTTGCAAGATACCCTAATTTAGCAAGCTTATACTTGCAATTATGCAAGCTACTACCTGCTTGTTACTATGCCAACTATATGCCTTAAGCATATGTGATCATACCCACTTGATAACCCAATCCTAGTTTTACTTGCAAGCTTTATACTCTATTTCTTTATCAAAGCCTTCTCTTAAAGTTTACGTAGTGAATTGTAGATTTTAGAAAGATAACTAAAGGTAGCATAAAGAGCATAAAACTTGTCTTAAGTTAGATAATCTTGATGTCATCCTAAGGCATGAGAATTGAACTTAGAAAATCCCCACTTATTTACCACCCCTCATTAGTAGTTATCACCCCTTATACATGCTAGTGCTAAGCAAAAAAATTGATCAACTTTAGATGGGAATACTTGGTGAAAATGGTTATGAGAACCTTAGAATGATGAGTCATTCTACTAAAATGTTTTTACATGTGTTTCTGAACACCAGATGATTTTGATGATGAAAATGTTGAGGCATGATCCTTGACCCTCTATAAAATTGATGGTTGTCTGGATGCGATACCATTCCAATTTTGCCGTACAACCACAATACCCGAAAATTGGGTAGGGCTTGACTGGAAATTTATATACCTTAGTATGGGTTCCCTCGCGGCCAAGGTCTGAGCTGAGGCTACCTTGTGAAGATTGTCCACCTGTGCACTACCCAAGATGACAGTTGATCATGGTTGGGAGGCCAAACTCATAGGAGAGGTGCCTATACTAGGGCGTGTAATTGAAAGGTTAGGATTGATTATCCGCATACTGAGTATGGTGAATTCAGGATTTGTTACTAACAGATGTATCGAATGTTGTGGTGAAAGTGTACAATCTCTGCAGAGTGTCAAACTATTCAAATAGCCGCGTCCGCGGTTATGGACAGTTGGAGTGGCCATACTGTTCCCTCGTCAGATGTTTTCAAAATGACTTGTGAAATAATTTGTGACTTTGACTTGACCACAACAAAGTTGTGACATGAAATTCAAGTTCCCACTTAGGTGTTATAAAACTCGCAACTAGCTTTCTTTGCTTCGGAACTTAGTAGAAGTAAATCTGGCTTTTTCAAAACAACCCTAGAGCTTAGTCTCCTATTACAAAACCCCCCTTAACTTGTTAGTATTTAGATTGCGAGTACTTAAAGAGTATTCATGGATTTGTCCCTGGCTATTCCCGTGGACAGACTATGAAGAGGATTATCAGGATGAAGGACCACAGGAAGGTTACGACAACTAGGATCATCTCCCATCGTCAGCATTTCCTGTGACCCCGAAGATGGAGGTTCGCCTATGCTATCGTTACTATTACGTTATGCTGCTGCTTGAGTTGTATTAAGAACTGGATCATGAGATCCTTATTTGTGTAAGACCTTATGTATGGTTTGTAATGGATGATGTACTATGATATCCACATCTGTTATGTCTCGCAAAAATGGTAATCCTGGGATTGCGATGTATGGCATAACAGGCATCTGGGATTAAAAATCCGGGTGTTGACAAGTTGGTATCAGAGCCATCCTGACCATAGGAGACCCTAGTTAGAATGGACGTTTGAATCAAAAACTTAGGTTCAAAACCAAAGGAAGTGAGTATTTACAAAAACTTATTCCCATTCTTATCACTTGGATTCTTTCTTGAAAATTCATGTTCCTCAAAAATTCTTGCAAAATACGTAAAAGTTGACACACTTGATCACTCTACTAACTTACTCATCCTATACCCTAGTACAGCAAGTTTTATCAGTTGGGGAATGGAGGAGACCTCATCTTTGAGCGTGACTTGGACCAGCTTTCAGAACTTCTGGAGCGTCCGCACCCTGAGTTCTTCGGAGCTCAGCTCAATGATCAGGAAGGAGAAGACCTGCAGTGGCTAGTTGTTGCAAGTCTCCGAGAAAAGATTGAACCTCCCACTGTAGAGGGAATTCAGTCACGTTAAGAGAAAACAACTGGCTCGATGGAATGGCCAGGGCAATGCAGGAAGCTCTTGCCCGTCTATGTGGGCAGTGTATCAATCAGATCAAGGGTACCCGCTTTGAGTTCTACCCAAGGCGTGATGTTATGGGACAGCCATTGGAGGCCCCACATCATCCCGAGCTGAAGAGTCAAGTGGACCACCTTAGCTTCATGATGTACGATCATCAGCAGGAGTTAGACAACGCTCATGCCTACGCCAACCAAAAGTATGCCATCGCCAAAAACAAGGATCAGACCCTCGCCATCCATGAGAGAGACATGCAGTTGGAGGAAAGGGAGAATGCCCGAGAAGACCTTCGTGGAGATCCCTACTCCTATCTCAGCGATGATGATGACTTTCTGGAGGATCAGGCCATGGACTTCTTCACCGATCAGGAGGATTTCGCCTTCATCGATGACGATGATGATGAGGATGATGAGTACACTGACTCCGAGGAGTAGTAGCACCTGAGCACTAGCGTTAGTGAATTATATTCGGTCCCACTGTATCGTAGTTTCCATAATGGTTCTTAAAACCATCTGTTACCCTTTGTTGTGGTGTGTGTTTGTATCGTGTGCTATGTATGAATGAATGAAAAGCACGTTGCTAGAAACAAAATCTGAGTCAAACTTTAAAAACTTTTCAACAACCTCTGAACCTTAGAAATTTCCCTCTTTTCTCATGATCTATCTCAATCTTCAGATGCCTCGTGGAGGAACTAGATCATCCCCGGACCCAATGTTGCAGATCTTGCAAATGTAGGTTTCTGACCGCGAAGCTGAAAGAGCCGAACGTCAAGCCAACCTAGCCACCCTTCAACACATAGCTCAGATGGCCAACAACAATCAAGGCCAAGAAAATCAGGACAACCATGGATCTAAGCTCAAGAATTTCCAGAACACCAATCCACCTGTTTTCACTAAGTCAGAGGAACCCTAGATGTAGATGATTGGCTGCAAACCATGGAGAACAATCAGGAGGTCGCAAGAGTGGAAGCTAATGATAAAGTTCTGTTCACCACCCACTATCTAGCCGGAGATGCAAGAGCATGGTGGAACAGCGTTCGTGGAATGACCGGAGGACAGACGATGACCTAGGAGGAATTCAAGGTCAAGTTTAGCAGAACCCATGTGCCACCGGGTTTGATCAAGAGGATGAGAGATGAATTTAGAGAACTGAAGCGAGGAAGGATGACTGTAGTTGAATACCGTGAAAAATTCTTGTCATTAGCTAGGTATGCCCTGGATGAGATCGACACTAAAGTCAAGAAGAAAGAGAGATTCTTGAATCGTCTACACGATGAGATGCAGACGGTGTTAGTCAATATCCCTTTTGCTGATATTGAAGCCCTAGTCGACTCTGCCATTCAGATGGAAGGAAATATCAACCAAGCCAATGAGAACCGCAAGCGCCGCATGATGCATCAATGAGGAACCCACCAGACCCCAAAGTATCGCCCCAACCCATCTCTAGGATTTGCCCCGAGAACCAACAGACCCCCGATGAACCGTCCGACCTATCCCAACCATGGAAACCCAAGGCCCGGAGGAAACCACAAGAACCCCGGTTCCTCTAGCAATTTCAACCGTGTACCACCCAAGTTCAACAATAACAATGCTGCCACCAACGCGAACACTGCCCCAAGGACTAGAAGAAATGTTGTGCCTGTTGCAGCAAAGGACAAGTCACAAGTGACTTGTTATGAATGTGGAACCAAAGGTCACTACTCCAATGAGTGCCCCAAGAAGAATGCCGCAGCCCCCAATGCAAATGCCCCAGCTCAGCAGCAGCGTCGTGTTTAGCCCGGAAGAAGGTTTGCCCCAAGGAACTCGCTCAACCGCAACGGTCGTCTTTTTCTCATGCATGCTGAAGAAGCCCAGGAAGCGCCAGACGTCGTGCTGGGTATGTTTTCCATTAACTCAGTACTTGCAAGAGTGTTGTTTGATTCTGGAGCATCACAGTCATTTTTCACTGAAGAATTTTCATGCACTAGTAAGATTCAACCAACCAAACTGAAGCATATTATGATTGTTCAAATCCCCGGTTCAACCACCAAAGCTAGGCAAATCTGCAAAGCCGTCCCTATCCGAATCCATGGCATAGATTTTTATGCTAATCTAATAGTACTCAGAACTAAAGGTTTGGAAGTAGTACTAGGAATGGATTGGATGTCCAAAGACAAAGGATTAATTGACTGTGCCAAGAAAGCCATAACCATGACCAGTACATCCGGAGTATCAGTCGAGCATGTATCTCAAACCTTACCTCATCAATTCAAGTGCAACAAGAGTATAGCCCAACCTGCCATTGACCAAGTTCGGATAGTCTGTGAATACCCCGATGTGTTTCCAGATGTTTTGCCCGGTATGCCCCCAGATCGGGATATCGAGTTTATCATTGAACTAATCCCTGGAACTGGACCCATAGCCCATAGGCCATATAGCATGAACCCGTCTGAACTAGCAGAACTGAAAAAGCAACTGGACGCCATGCTGGAAATTGGATTGATTCAACCAAGTGCGTCACCATGGAGATCACCTATTTTGTTCGTGGATAAGAAAGATGGAGGTAACCGTTTGTGTATGGATTATCGGAAGTTGAATGATGTCACTATCAAAAACAAGTACCCATTGCCAAAGATCGAAGATTTGTTTGACTAGTTGACTGGTGCCAAAGTGTTTTCTAAGATTGATCTTAGAACTGGCTATCATCAACTCAAGATTCGCGCAGAGGATATTCCAAAGACTGCCTTCACCACCAGATATGGATTATACGAGTATACTGTCATGTCTTTTGGATTAACCAATGCCCCCTCTTATTCATGAATCTCATGAATAAGATTTTTATGGACTTCCTGGATAAGTTTGTCGTTGTTTTCATCGATGACATTCTGATTTATTCCAAATCAGAAGAAGAACATGAGCTACACCTAAGGACCATTCTTGGAACCTTAGAGAGCATCAGTTGTATGCCAAGTTTAGCAAATGTGAATTCTGGTTATAGGAGGTGGGATTCCTCGGCCACATTGTATCAGCCAGAGGAATTGCCGTTGACCCTGCAAAGGTGAAAGATGTCGAAGATTGGCAAGCCCCAACCACTCAAACCCAAGTTCGTGCATTTCTCAGATTAGCGGGATACTACCACAAGTTCATAGAAGGATTCTCGAGTATCGCCAGACCCATGACCCAATTGCTGAAGAAGGACAAGAAGTTTGAATGGCCGGACAAATGTGAAGCGAGTTTTCAAGAACTCAAGAGAAGATTGATTTCAGCCCCAATCTTGATCATGACGGATATCACGAAGCCCTTCGATGTGTATTGTGACACATCCAAGATCGGTCTTGGATGTGTGCTAATGCAAGAAGGAAAAGTTATATCTTATTTATCTCGACAACTGAAGCAGCATGAACAGAACTACCCAACCCATGACCTCGAGCTTGCAGTCGTAGTTCTAGCCCTGAAGACATGGAGGCATTATCTCATGGGAAACCGTTGTGAGATTTATTCAGATCACAAGAGCTTGAAGTATATATTCACCCAGAAGGAGCTGAATATGAGACAGAGAAGATGGATTGAGCTAATCGAGGATTACGACCTGGACATCCACTATCACCCCGGTAAAGCCAATGTGGTAGCAGATGCCCTTAGCAGATTGCCGTGCCGCTTGAACTCCATGATTTTGAAGGAGCAACCAAGTTTGCACAAAGATATGGAAGATTTCTGAGTGAAGGATTTTTGGCTAGCATAGAGCTTCAACCCACTTTGATCAGCCAGATCAAAGAGGCGCAGAAAGGAAATGCTAGTATCGACGGAATCAAACGTCGTATCAGTATAGGCAAAGTACCCGGATGCACCGAAGATGAAGAAGGAGTTCTGTGGTACAAAGGACGCCTTTGTGTACCAGCAGATTCAGAATTTAAAGAAGTAATTTTGAAAGAGGCCCATGATACCCTTTATTCTATCCACCCTGGAGGAACGAAGATGTATCAGGATTTGAAGGAACAATTCTGGTGGCATAAGATGAAGAGAGAAATCGGAAGCTATATCGCCAAGTGTGATATATGTCAAAGAGTCAAGGCGGGACATCAAAGACCCGCTGTACAGATTCCGGAATGGAAATGGGATTCAGTAGGAATGGACTTTATCACCGGATTGCCTACTTCTAGTAGGGGAAATGACTCTATCTGGGTCATAGTTGACAGATTGTCCAAAGTAGCCCATTTCTTACCAGTCAAGACCACATACCAAAGTTCGAAGCTAGCAGAGTTATACATCGCTAGAATCATCAGTTTGCACGGAGTCCCCAAGAACATCGTATCGGATCGAGGAACTCAGTTTACCTCGAGATTCTGGAAGAAAGTCCAAGAAGGTTTAGGAACCCGACTATATTTCAGCACAGCGTATGACCCTCAGACCTATGGAACAATAGAGCGAGTAAATCAAATACTCGAAGATATGTTGAGGGCATGTGTGCTGGAGTATGGATCTAAATGGGAAGACTGTCTGCCTTTCACAGAATTTTCTTACAACAACAGTTACCAAGCTAGTTTGCAAATGGCCCCATTTGAATTCATGTATGGAAGGAAGTGTCGCACCCCTTTGAATTGGTCGGAAGTAGGAGAGAGTCAGATTTTCGGACCCGACATCCTACGAGAAGCAGAAGAGAAAGTTCACAAGATTCGTGAGCACCTCAAGACCGCCCAGTCAAGACAGAAGAGTTACGCCGACAAAATACGTCGAGACCTCGCTTTCAATATCGGAGATTTCGTGTATCTCAAAGTGTCACCGTTGAAGGGCATGCAACGTTTCCAGCTCAAAGGAAAGTTAGCCCCGAGATATATCGGACCCTTCAAGATTCTGAATTGTCGAGGAGAAGTATCATATCAATTGGAACTGCCAGAAGAAATGTAAGCTGTGCACAATGTGTTCCATATCTCGTTACTTCGTAAATGCCTCGAAGTTCCGAGAAGACTGATGTTTTCAAGAATATTGATCACCGGACCATAGAAATCAATGATGAGCTGACCTATCCTGAAGTACCCATCCATATTTTGGAAGAAGCTTTCAGAACTACCAGAACCGGAAGCATCAAGTTTCTCAAGATTCAGTGGAGCAACTACACTGAAGAAGAAGCTACCGGGGAGCGGGAAGATCACATCAGGACGGAGTTCCCAGATCTCTTTAAATCCTAGGTAATCTTTTTCGTCCTTTCTCAAATCTCAGGACGAGATTTTGTTTAAGGGGGGAAGGTTTGTAACATCCCAAAACTTTAATCCAAGTTAATCAAGATCCAAATCATCAAAATTAGGGTTAACTAAAACTTTTCCATATCAAAGTATGAGAGCATTCATGTGTATGTGCATTTAAATTAGGAGTTCATTTGAATTGCCATGGTTCTGTGATTCTTTGCTTGTAAAATGATTCTTAGGTGAAATAAACATCATCTAAGTCATTCCCAAACTTTTCCCAAAGAAAAACAACTCAAAATAAATAAAGGAAGTGAATAGTCATTTTTGCCAAATTAACTATCATGCCTACTTTGGCTATTCCTAGAATTCAAATCTTAACAGAAACATTTGTGGATATTTGCACCCCTTGATAGTACACATAATGAGGACCCAAGGCCCACTTTATGATCTACCAAAAACATTCAAATACTAAGTTTAAATGACAGTTTAAAATTGAATCTATCTCATATGGGAAGATCCCACTATTTCAAAAACCACTCAAACAAGCTCAATTTTCAAAACCCAAGCAACCACAGAGTCTCAAGCTTATTCCTAGCACACCCACAAAAAATCTTTTCAAAATTCAAAAGGAAGTTTATTGCGGCCATTTCATCAAACACTTGGCAGGCAGAATTTAAACCAAATCAATTTCACTATTTTGAATAGTGTTCTGGCCAAACTTGTCTCCCATTTAACCTTCATTTGATCACATTGTCCCCTCTGGATCAAACCAGGGCCTAACTACCCCATCCCCTACCTCCTAGCAGCATGGCCATGCCAAGCCGAGACCACCTCGCCGGCCAACTTGGTCGCCACCGGAGCAGACCACCTCCCCCTCTCTCGCCATGTCCAGGAGATAGCCAACACCTCACCACCGCCCACTGTCCCCTCCTCGAGCCATGCCCAGCCGTGGACCACTAAGAAAACCCCGCTCCCAGTGCCACCGCGCCATGCCGAGCCCACGCCAGAGCGCTACATCCGGCACGCGTGCACAAGCCGCCCCTCGACCGCAGCCTGGGCCCACCGCGTCGCCACGACCCAGGGAGCATGCCAGACACCCCCATTCGCCGTCCAACGCCTCACAGCCACCGTTCACCGTCAAAGACGCCGCCTCTGCCGCTCAGAGAGCCAGGTCTGCCCGACCTCTTACCACCGCCCCTAAGCCCGCATTAACATCCTAGAGCACCGCCAGGAGACCGCGCATCGATCACCACCCTCAGCCATGCCGCTAGCAGCCCATAGCCATGTCGCCACCGTCGCTTGCCCATCCCTCTCGGTCTCACCATCGAGCCTATAAAAGGAGGGCACCCCCAGCCGTTTGCAGCCCACCACTTCACTCCCCTCAGCTCACTTATCGTCCCACACCTCTAGACAGAGCACGGGGAGCAGCAACTCGCCGGAATTGTACCGGAGCAGGCCGCCTCTGGAGGAGAAGGGCGCCGCTGATTGCGACCACCCCTAGAATTTCCTCGACCGTCCCTGAGCTCGCCATCGACCACCAGTTCATTTGCCCGCCTCGCCGTCGTCGCTGGAGCCCTCGTACGCCCCCTATGCACCCCCACCGAGCCGCTAGGGTTAGAGTTCGCCGGCGATAGGTCTGTCGTCGACGACGATCCACAACCGTTGATCCCCACTCTAATCCAACGTCCCACACCGCCCCGTACAACTTCGCGCGTTATGAGCCACTGACTAGTGGATCCCCTTGTCAGCTGAGCCCCGCGCCGAGGAGTGACACTGGGCCGGCCCGTTAACGTCTCCCGTGCGACCCAACCGTTCAAATTTAGATTTTTCCATTTAATTTCAAACACAGTTCTTTACATAGATTCAAAAATCAATCCAGCTCGATTCAATGAACCAAAATGCATGAAACCAATTTTTTTAGAAAGGTACTGAAATTCTTAATCCAAGCCCGTTGGATTCAAACCCTTTGTAGTTATAGATCAACCTTGGTAAAAATAACAAGTCAGAAGCTTTTCTGCATTCAAACATTTTTCAAAATTCAGCCATAAGAGCTTTTGAGTTGATTCGAACTCTCAAAAATCATATTTAACCATACCTTTCAGAATATATAAAAATATATGGATTTACTTACAGAAATAATGTTCAAGTAATAAAAGAATGCTACATAGGTATTTCTAGTCCCTTTATTTATTTAAAATAAAAAGGTAAACCTTATTAAATTGTGACACCACTTTAAATCACATTCCCATGTACTGAAATATGTGGTGATGACATGTGTCAACATGATCCCATGTTTGACTTGGAGAATATTAAATCTTAAGTAGTTTTTCAATGAGTAGAAATTACTTTTCTCAAATTAAAATAAATAAGACAAGTGCTTTAATCTTGTAATGTTAGTGATAATACTAGATCATCTATAGTGCACCTTTGTGTGATGATTGAAAATAGTTAAGTATTGTTTGGTGATTGTGTACCTTGTATTTATTTATAGACGCTAGTACCGACCGAGGATACAAGGAGGAAGGAGGATACTACGAGGAAGAAGCCGAGGAGAACTTCAACCGCTGCTCTACACAAGGCAAGCTAACACTTGCAAGATACCCTAATTTAGCAAGCTTATACTTGCAATTATGCAAGCTACTACCTGCTTGTTACTATGCCAACTATATGCCTTAAGCATATGTGATCATACCCACTTGATAACCCAATCCTAGTTTTACTTGCAAGCTTTATACTTTATTTCTTTATCAAGCCTTCTCTTAAGTTTATATAGTGAATTGTAGATTTTAGAAAGATAACTAAAGGTAGCATAAAGAGCATAAAACTTGGCCTAAGTTAGATAATCTTGATGTCATCCTAAGGCATGAGAATTGAACTTAGCAAATCCCCACTTATTTACCACCCCTCATTAGTAGTTATCACCCCTTGTAGATGCTAGTGCTAAGCATAAAACTTGATCAACTTTAGATGGGAATACTTGGTGAAAATGGTTATGAAAACCTTAGAATGTTGAGTCATTCTACTGAAATGTTTTGACATGTGTTTCTGAACACCAGATGATTTTGATGATGAAAATGTTGAGGCATGAGCCTTAACCCTTTATAAAACTGATGGTTGTCTGGATGCGATACCATTACAATTTTACCGTACAACCATAATACCCGAAAATTGGGTAGGGCTTGACTGGAAATTTATATACCTTAGTATGGGTTCCCTCGCGGCCAAGGTCTGAGTTGGTTATGGTTGGGAGGCCAAACTCACAGGAGAGGTGCCTATACTAGGGCGTGTAATTGAAAGGTTAGGATTGATTATCCGCATACTGAGTATGGTGAATTCAGGATTTGTTCCTGACGGATGTATCGAATGTTGTGGTGAAAGTGTACAATCTCTGCAGAGTGTCAAACTATTCGAATAGCCGCGTATGCGGTTATGGACAGTTGGAGTGGCCATACTGTTCCCCCGTCAGATGTTTTCAAAATGACTTGTGAAATAATTTGTGACTTTGACTTGACCACAACAGAATTGTGACATGAAATTCAAGTTCCCACTTAGGTGTTATAAAACTCGCAACTAGCTTTCTTTGCTTCGGAACTTAGTAGAAGTAAATCTGGCTTTGCCAAACAACCCTAGTGCTTAGTCTCCTATTACAAAAACCCCCTTAACTTGTTAGTATTTAGATTGCGAGTACTTAAAGAGTACTCATGGCTTTGTCCCTGGCTATTCCCGTGGCCAGACTTTGAAGAGGAGTATCAGGATGAAGGACCACATGAAGGTTACGACAAATAGGATCATCTCCCATCGTCAGCATTGCCTGTGACCCCGAAGAGAGAGCTTCGCCTATGCTATCGTTACTATTATGTTATTCCACTGCTTGAGTTGTATTAAGAACTGGATCATGAGATCATTATTTGTGTAAGACCTTATGTATGGTTTGTAATGGATGATGTACTGTGATATCCACATCTGTTATGTCTCGCAAAAATGGTAATCCTAGGATTGTGATGTATGGCATAACAGGCATCTAGGATTAAAAATCCGGGTGTTGACAAAAGTTGTGTTCCTTCATCTTAACATTAAAGAACTCGCTAGAGATCATATATCTCTCGGCACGGATTTGGCTCTCAAACATGCTTTTGAGTTCCTCCACCATGGCAGCAGCGCTGCTAAGTTCAAATAATTCTTGGAGACAAGGCTCCATTGACATAAGGATCGTATATTTCACAATATTGTAGTCATCACGCTTTGTGTCATACACATTGCGCTCATATTGATACGCACTATTTACATGCGGGTCACCTAGCGGTGCATCCAGCACATAGGTCAAATTTCCAGCATCGAGGATAATCCTCATGTCACAGAACCATTCTATGAAGTTGCTTCCATTCTATTTGAACTTTTCCTTCTCTAGGAACACATTAAAAATGGTGGTAGGGGTCGCCGGGATCTACAACATATTTGCAAAGAGTTTAGACTAAGTTTATGATAAATTGAGTTCAAATTTAATTATTAAATTAACTAGGTGAACTCCTGACATGGTTATACCCTATGGGTACACGACATTAGTATACCTGGTCCAGCTCAAGGAAGGCTCACGAGAACACATGCGGACTGCGGAGATTTTCGGGTGGCCCAAGCCCAGGACACCTTTGGATCCTTGGGGAACAAGACTTGAGTAGATAGAATTTCAAAGGGGTAAAAAATAATCTGTAACCGACTCGACCTATGCCCGGGACCTGCCTATCTATATAAAGGCTAGGAGGGCAGAGCGAGGATAACCTTCAACTCACCTCATACACACCTCACGCCAGATTGCATCTGCGCATGTAACATCCCAGCATTAGAGCCTAGAAATAAGTTGAACCCAGATGTGTGCATTGCACTCATGCATAGAAAATCTGAGTAATTTTCGCGCTTTTAAACAAAACTTGACAAAGTGGTTGAAGCTTCTCTTAGCTTGATGGAATTGAAGTAGATCATCAAGTTGACTGCGATAAGTTTCAATAAGACCTTTGTTAAAAATCCCATTTTTGGTAAGAGAGATTTGATCTAAGGGTATATCAAAATGGACCATAACTTAAACCTTAATATAATGTGAATTATATTTGATCATTAGGTGATCATATTATAGTATTCATTATAATCATTCATAAGTATCTAGTTAAGGATATAAAACCAATAATAAAAATGTGACCACTATATCCTAAATTCCATCTGCATACATTCTGAGAATCATAGTAACACCTAATCTTAAAAAATCTTTTGATGAGTTGGAGTTGGAAAGAGATTAAGTCAAGATCATCCACTATATATATATATATCTTTCTTTCTATAGAATATTTATGGAACTTAGTTCAATATTTGTTGTTCATCAATGTTGGATGATTCCCCATTGATTCACAACTTCTTTAACTATTAGTCTTTGACCTCTTATTTGATCTTATCAGAACATCTACTTAAATCCTCTAATGAGGGCATAGTCCATTAATAACCTTAATCCAATATAAGATACTAAGAAGATTTTAATATGTAAGTCCATCAAACTAATCATGATGATGGATAGAAAGAGATGTTATATCTAAGAAAGGAATTCCTTAATTAGAGATCCAAGATTGTGAAATATAGTTATATGTTATAAATCATTTTCCTATTTAATCTTGGTAAGCAATCAACTCTAAATCTCAAATCAAACATAATATCCATCTCATATCATTGATCCATCATCTGATGTCTATAACATTTATATAAATATTCCCCTATAACAAACTACATAAGCATATCTCTGTTAATTTCAACTATCATCACTATATGTGCTTAAGTATATTTTTATCAATCCACTTCTATAAA
Source organism: Avena atlantica (assembly GCA_910589765.1). NCBI lineage: Eukaryota > Viridiplantae > Streptophyta > Magnoliopsida > Poales > Poaceae > Avena > Avena atlantica. The sequence goes on from OU342739.1 coordinate 497,041,835, forward strand.
ACACTCTAATTATAACTTCTATTAAAAAGGGAGATTTCATCCAATACTATATACATAAGGAAATATGCTTAGTGATTAAATCTTAACTCTTAAAAGGAATCTAAGCTTATACAAAACCCTAAAGCCAAGGGGGGTACTCATAATTTATAAATCCTAAAACCTCTTGGTTTATCATAATAGAATATATACATTTCATTTTCTAAATAAATAGGAATGGTAATCACCATATCAATATCCTTTATGATTCTCATGCATCAAATAATGATCCAAGATCATGATACATATAAAATCTATATTCAAACTATGAGCCAATTAGAGTTAAATCTATAAACAAATAAGAAGATATCATTTAAGAAATTCCTAATTAAAATTAGAGGAGAAAAATAATAAGAAGAAGTTTCTTCCAATTATTAAAAAAGGGTTCTTACTGAGAACATAAAAGAAATATAAAAAGAAGGCATAATAAAAGTTCACAAAGGTTACCAAATGTATTTTAATATCACTGCAAATATCCAGCAAATTAAACATACAAAGAAATGTTCAAATTATAACTCAAATTCAAATCTGATTTAGAAAACAGAAAATAGAAAAAGGATAAAACAAATAAAAACCAAACCAGGCCGTAGCCCAACCCTACCAGCTTATCTAATGCTATATGCAGCCCATAACGGCCAAGTAACCAGCCCTGTTCTTTTCCATCTGAGACTGACAAGTGGGGTCAGGAGAGGACCACGGTTTGAGCTAAAGAAATTGCCAGGGGGTTATCTGCAAAACGGTCATCGTCGTCACTGTCACGCACACAGGCAGCTCGCTGGCGGAGCTCGTCGCCGCCCAATGCCGTCATCATCATCACTGCGCCAAGATACTCGCCGCCGCTGACAGGAGGGGATAAGAAGGCCACCGCGACGCCCTGCCTCCATTCCTATCCCCAATCCCTCCTTATCCTCTCAAATATGAACGAGACCGAAACCCTAGCTCGCCGGAGCCACCTCTCGTCGTCTAACTACGCCACCCCACACCATTCTGAGCCGTCATGGAGAAGCGCCATCCTCCGTAGATCCTCTAGGTAGAAGCGTGCATCAAGGGGAGCACTAGAGCGGGTGAATTTGGTTGTTCCCCTTCACAGCAGTTCGTCGGAATCCTCGTCGGGAAGCTCGATTCCGATCGCGCCTGTCTCGCCAACCGCTCGATCATCATCAAGGTGAGTTCCTGAATCTTCCAGCATCCTTGAATCGTTTGCGCTCGTTGTAAATCGCCGTTTCACTGTAATCCACCGTCGGAGCTCGTCGGATCTGACGCTCCGATGACCATTTCCGAGCGGCGCTGCCACTATTAGGTTTAGTAGGTCGCGCTGATTCGAACTAGGTCCATTTTGTTTGCTAGGACGCCGGAAATCGTTGCCGGTGACCACTCACCGACGGGCTTACCTCATGATCGAGCCACGTCAGCCGTTTGACTAGTCTTTGCCTCGCGAGATGGATGACATGGCCCAGGGCCCGCAGGTCATCGACAGTGAGTAGAGAGGAAGTCAGTAGTAAAAGCATTTCTTTGACCTGAGATCTGAGGTGGACCATGGCCCACTAGTCAGTGACTGGGGCTAGCTCTGTGTGCGGTGTAAAAAGTATTTTCTGCTAAGAGTTAAAATAAAATGTTATAATTAATAATATTCCAGAAATCAAATAAAGGATTAAATCTTGTTTAATTAATAACTTTTGATTTATAAATCAGAAAAATGTGTATAATATATGAAATTTTTTAGAAAAATAAAATCTACAACTTAAACTTATTATTAAAGATTATTGAGATAATTATTTAAATGAATATTATTTAATAAAGGTTTTATAAGTAATAAAACTTTAATAATTCATATTCCTATAATGATAAATGTTTATAATATAAATAAAATACCAAAAATCCTAGAAAAAGAAGAATTCTAATTTAAAACTATAATCATGTATTATCACTTCACTTAATTAAATATTTGTTATTTATTATGTAATTATAAAGTAATAAGAATCATAAAAATCATATCTTATTATTTATAAATCATAAAAATAAATATGATATGCCAAAATGATCACAAAATTTTTATTTACATGTTAAAAATCTAATAATCTCCTTTTGAGGTAAATAAAAAAATTAAATATTTTAATAACTCAAATTTAAACTTATTTACTTCATTAATAATTCATATAAGGATAAATAATATTTATTAATATTCCTAAAATGAGTCAAATATGTCTAATAACTAGTATTAGTCTTAAATCTTAATAATGTAATACCATAATAGATTCAAACATTATGAATGTTCTTATCTTAGAAGAATCTACAGCCTTAAATAAAGATTATCTCTAAGAAGAATTCCACTAATAATAAATCCTTCAAGAACAACTTGTAAACAATCAAATCTTTTCTAAACCATATTAATTACCAAATTACAAAAACTACTACAACACCATATAAATCCATAAGTAATTAAATAACATTATGTTGGGTTTATAAACTATACTCACTTATCTATAAAAGATAAATGATATTACTCCATACTCACATCAAGAAACCATTAATCAAGTAACAGAATTAACATTCTTAAGTAACTAAAAGAACACATTTCAGATATATAAAGATACCAATGTATAAGTAAGATACTTTCAAACCTGTCTATACTTTAAAGATAACTTTAGTCTACCGAATCTTAATATAACACTATAAGCATTAGTATATATTTTATAGTTAACTTTGGTCTGAGATAGTTAAACTATAAAGCAACTCAAGCCAAACCATTTAAGCAAACAAATAACATCAACCACCACTAACTAACCACAAAGTTTGTTTAGACCTTAGAAGAGAAACCTTTTCTTCGAAGGTTATCCTTTTTGCCACTTTAAAATAAGAAACCTTGTATAAGTAATCCTAACTAGGATGTCATAAGTATGTATACTTTACTCCTACATATGTGTTGTTTACAACCACTCATAAACTATAATAAAAGTACAACTACGAAATTTATCCTAAAGCATCACACATTCCAAAGTAACCACTTTCGGAATCTAAACCCTAGCACAGCATTATTATCAAGATTTGCGCTTAGAACGTGCATCACATTATTTATGCATAAAAGCATATTGCTTATTTAAACATTAGTCCTTACCGGACCAATGATACTGATTTCAGATTTGGATCTTATACATTGACTCGAAGACCGTGAGTGCATAATCTTGCAATCACAAAAGGCAAGTTCACACTTGCTCATGTCCTTTGATTATTTTCTGTAAAGTATTTTAAAAATCCAGTGTTGTCTTCACCTGCATTTGAAAAAGGTCAGAAAACACTATTTTCAATAATAATGAAAACTATTGATTACTGATCCAGGGTGATCAGCTAATCTATTAAAACTGACAGTTGGGATACCACTGTTCAGATCTATATCACCTAGGACTTGACAACCAATGTCGCTAGTGATTCTTGCGCCGTATATTACGCGTTGACCATGAGATTTGGAATGGGATGGAGAAGTCAGCTGTATCTTCTTCCTCTCGCATGAAGCCGGATGTGCAGGTCGTGGTTGTTATCCTCATAGCGTGCATATTAATTGGTAATTCATAGAGGATATGCAGCATATGGGTGGGAAACCTCATCGTCCCATGATAGTTCTGGCATCTAACGGTTTGTACAAACCATTGCCGTAATTCTTTATGTGGGCATGGTGTACACCAAGGAGGCATGCGGGGTCGAGAAGGGGGAAGTGATTGGCTTGGATCATCTTCTGGGCCCCACATCATGGAATTGTGGACGGGAATAAGCTGCCCAGTTGTGCAACAAAGAGTTGATCTCTCATGGGTAAAGTGACGCACCTCTGCAGAGTGTAAGAACTATAACTTGTTACTCCCTGTTCCGGGAAAGAGCTGCGAACGCGGCGGGAAAGGAACCCCATGAAGGTTCTAGTAAACCCGTGAAGGCTGACGGACATAGCTTTTCAGAATAAAAGCAACATTTGAAGAAATGTTTATGAAAACTTGCATTGACTACGACCTACGGTCTGTGGCTATAGTTATAGTGCTCAAACACTTCTTTTCTAGTGAATTTGCTGAGTATGCTCGTACTCAAAGTACCTTCTTAACCCTTTCTAGATTCTGAAGCCAGTAAGAAGGTGTCTACATCAAGTTATGCTCCAGGAATCGTCAAGAGCCAAAGCTTTTCAATAAAGACAAAGAAGACAACATATACTCAGCTCAAGTGAAGACGACGTTACTTATTAGATAGGAATAAAATATCTAGCCAAAGAACCTATCTCTGTAGTGCGTTGCAATAGCAGCAACACCAAACCCGTAGTTAAAATACTAGTTCTAGTAGTATAATTGTTTTTGCGATGTTTATATTTGATTCTTCTTCATCAGAAGTTCTTTATCTCTCTTAAAGCTGAGTGTTCTTTGGATCTTATGTAAAGCATGAGTTGTAACCTTTAAGCCATGTATTGGACCCGTTGTGTTTCTATTGTGCCATTCTGAGGGATGTAATACTAGTGAACGGTGTTTCATTGGTGTTATGTCAACGACTATAGTATACTATATCATGTAGTGGTATGCTGGGTCACCGCAGCGCACCCTTGTAACTTTTTGGTTCCGCCATAATCAAGAGCAGACAAGCAGGAGTAGGGTTTTCCCTCCGGGGGCCTGAACCTGGGTAAACTTCGTGTCCCCATGTTGCTTATTTGCTAACCATTCCGTGATCTCCAGCATCCCCATCTTCTCCAAAACCCAAGTCCATAACAATGGGCATTGACGAGATCGAACCTCGTTAATAGGCGCCGTCTATGGGAATCGGGGGCGCTGATTGTGCGATCGTGATGGTCCCATCCAAAGCGATCTACAACTCCTTGGTGATGGAGATCCACCTCCTCTTCGGCGCTTTCGACTTCACCGCCCACTCGCTAGCCACCATGAGGGATTTCGAGCTCCTAGCCAATGGACTCGAGATTCTGTTCGGGAGCTTCTACTTCCAGGTGGGGCAGACCGGCACTCTCCGCCTCCCAGAGCGGGTGCCTCCACCATCCATCAGGCCCGTATCATGGGCACCTCACCCCAGCGTGTTACGCATGTCGACTCTGATAGACGAGTCATACGATAGCAGCTGCTGCAACTCAGATCTGTGTGGGCCTCCATCAGACGAAGGAACCTACGGTTCCGGATCCAAAAGCTGTGGCAACAGCGATCCAATCCGCGAGCGCTATCAGTGCGTCGTGGTCATCCAGACTGAATTGGAACTGCCACCAGGTTCGGGTGCCCACGTACCGCCACCCAATCCACCGCCCAACCCACAGGATGGGAATGGAGGAAACGGAGGGCAACCGCCCCTCCAGCACAAAGAAAGCGACGCTAAAACCTACCAGAAGATCAACCTCAACGAGGATGGATGGCGCCAGGCACGCGAAGCCGTGGCAGGCAAAAGGATCCTACTTGTGAATGCTTCATGGAATCTGTTGATGGCATACCACCTGCTCTTCATCGGCGAACATAACCGGCAGGTAAATATGTAGGAGGAACTCGACAAACGCAAGCAGGCAGCTTCGGAGTCTAGCGCGTGGCGAGCTGCGGTCTCCACCGCTGGCGGCTCCAGCTCGCACGGCAACCATGCCAACAAGCATCTCTCTCGCACAGAGCACATGGACCCCACCGCACGTCACTAGGTCACAAAAACCCTCAACACGTCCTTCATGGAGATGGACGCCAACAGCGTCGTTACGCCGAAAACGCCACAGGCTGCAATCATGGCAGCCACCACTTATCTCGCGTTCCATCTGCCTCCGGCAGATGACCCGAAAGATGGCCATGCACAAGTCCGCATTAGCCGTACTTGGGCTCATCGGAGCTGCGCTCCACGATGAGGCTCCCGCGGAGCCGAAAAAGAAAGCTACGGTCAGATTCAACCGCAGCCCCACACCCTCATCCGACGAAGACGAGCACGATCTGCCTCGACGTCGCAAAAGCTCAAGGCATCGCAGCAGCGACTTCGACGCTCGAAGCAATCTCGCCCAGCGCAAGGTCGACAAGGCGTGCGCCAAGAGCGCATGCTCAACCGGATCTGAGGAAGAAAACGACAAAGAACTATGTGGAGCCATATGCTTCAGCAGATCTATTCAGCGAACGCCTATGCCAAAAAATTTCAAGCTCCCTTCAGATACTCCGAAGTTCGACGAGACGCAGGACACGAAGGCCTGGCTCAGCGACCACCTCTCATCCGTTAAACTGCACGGTGGTAACAGGAACACTGCCCTACAATGCATTTAGCTACAGCTGATGGGCACAACTCGGATCTGGCTCAGTAGCTTGTCCTCAGGTTCCAGCCAAAGCTAGGAGGATCTGGCATACAGTTTCATCCAAAACTTCAAGGGAACTAGGAAGAGGCCAGCCTCGATCGAGGAACTACGGGCCTGCACCCAACGAAACGGGCAAATCCATTCGCTCGTACATACTACGATGGTCCAACATCAAGACTCCGCTGCGCACATCTCTGAGGAGAGGAAGATCGACGCCTTCAAGGACGGTGTCAAACACCTGGACTTCAAGGAGGAACTTGGGAACATCAAGCCCAATACGCTCGACCACCTCATGGACATCGCCAACAGGTGCGCATATGGTGAGGATTCCCTTCATCGGACACATTCGGATGACGAGGATGACTACGACCGCAGGCGCGAGCGCCGCAGCAAACAAAGATCGCGCGTCTACGACGATTCTGACGAAGTCAACATGGTTGCGGCTGGCTACGCTGACCGCCGTAATGACAACAATCGCAGCAGCGGATACCGCGGAGGCAACTTCTGCGATGGACGACGGCCCACGCAGACATGGCAACATCACAGCCGTGATGAGGAGCCCTCGACATACAACAAATTATCGGGTCCTTGCACCATCCACTTCTACATCGACAAGCAGGATGGCAAAAAGAAGGCCAACCACATGCTAAAGGATTGCCGCGAGTTCCAGAAACTCAACGAGGGCCTCACCTAGATGCGATTCCAGATCATGAACCCTGGGTTTGGGCCCGCGCCTGCACCAGGTGATATCACCCACTGAGCTCCTCCACCACCACCCGTTGGACCTTCGAATCCAGCAATCGCACCCGCGCCAAACAATGGCGTAGGAAGATACCCACCACCAAAGGGAGCCCTGATGATCCAGAAGGGGCGTCCAACAAACAGGGTGCAAAAGAAGATCACCCGACAAGTTAGTCTGGCCGTCACGGCTCCACCTACCCTGGTGCTCGAGGCGCAGATCGGAGGGTTCGAAATGAGCCGCATCTTCATGGATGGCGGCAGCGGCATCAACCTGATGTTCGCAAGCACCCTAGCAACAATGTGGATCCCGCTGTGCATCCTGGAACAATCTGAAATGACGTTTCACGGCATAGTCCCATGGAAGGGCATATACCCCCTGGGTAAGATATGGCTCGACGTCATCTTCGGCAAGCCCGAAAACATCAGGTGCGAGCGGCTGGAGTTCGAAGTGGTGGACTAGCCATCACAGTACCACGCCATCCTCGGGCGCGTACCGCACTACGCACTACGCGTACCTGCTACTCAAGATTCATGGCAGTACCGCACTACGCGTACTTTGGTGGACTAGCCATCACAGTACTGCATTCGCAAGATTCATGGCAGTACCGCACTACGCATACCTGCTACTCAAGATGCCAGGACCTAGGGGTGTCATCACCATCCAAGGCAGCTTCACCCACTCCGACAACTACGACAGAGACTTCAATAGAATCTCCTAGTCGTTCGGCATGAAGGAGGAGCTCACGAGGCTCCGAGAGGTGACAGACAACGGGGCACCCCCAGTCTCCAGGCAAAACGCACCTGACATATCGTTCGACTCCACATTCAACACGAAAAAGGTGCATGTCCACCCAACGGACGCCTCCAAGACAGCATTGATCGCCAACGACCTCAGCCCCGCATAGGAAAGCGCGCTCATCGAATTCCTCCGTGAGCGCTGGGAAATTTTCGCCTGGTGTCCTGCGAACATGCCAGGAGTTCCCAGGGAATTCGCCGAGCATGCACTCAATTTGTTTCCGGACGCAAAGCCTGTCAAACAGTCCATCCGACGATTGTCCGAACCAAGATCCAAAGCCGTTGGAATCGAAGTCAACAGACTGCTTGATGCTGACTTCATCCGAGAAATCAAGGAGAGCGAGTGGCTAGCCAACACTATGCTGGTTCCCAAAAAGGACACGAGCATGCGGATGTGCGTGGACTTCACATCGCTCAACAAGCACTGTCCCAAGGACCACTTCTCTCTATCGCGGATCGATCAGATCATCGATTCTACTACAGGATGCGAGAAGCTCTCTTTCCTCGACGCCTACTCAGGCTAAAACCAGATTCGGCTGAAGGTCGAAGATCAGGAAAAAAGGCGTTCATCACGCCGTTTGGAGTATTCTGCTACAACACCATGCCCTTCAGGCTGAAGAACGCATGCGCCACGTACCAAAGGTGCATGCAAGCGTGCCTGAAAAACCATATCGATCGCAACATCCAAGTCTATGTCAATGACATAGTCATCAAGACCAAGGAGGCCAAGACACTAATCGACGATCTCCGCGAGATGTTCGATAACCTTGATCACTATAAGATCAAGCTGAACCCAGAAAAGTGCACCTTCGGCGTCCCATTGATACGCCCAATTTGCATCACCATTCTATATCATAATTTACCTCTATTCATTGATATTTGTCTTATTATGAGGTATTACTTATGGATTTTCATCTGTTTATGCATGTTGGATGATTCTTGGAGGATGGACTACCGAAGTCTGGATTCTGATGGAAAAGAAGGCGTTTCGGTGCAATTTCGTGAAGATCAGAAAAATATGGAAACATATTATTTTACCTGAGGATGAAGGAAGCCACAAGGAGGAGCTAAGGGGGCTGCATGGGGCCCACACCCCTAGGCGCGGGCCCACCTGAGGTCGCGCCTAGGGCAGGTGTGGCCCACCTGCCCAGCCTCCGACTCCGCCCCTTTGCCTATATGTTCCCTTCGGAACCCTAAGCCTCGGAGAGTGACGACAGATAGATTTCCGCCGCCTCTAGGGGCGGAAAACACCGAGAGAGATTGATCTCTCCGGTAGATAGATTTATGCCGGGGGAATTCCTTCCCGAAGAGGGGAGACCTTCACCATCAAAACCATCATCAAGCTAGGCTTCATCAGGATTAGCATCATCATCATCTCCACCAGCACCATCATCACCACTCCGTCTTGCTGTAACAATTGTGTTGGATATTGCTTAGTTCATTAGGGAAACGTTCTCGGTGTTAATTACTATTGTAGTTGATGCTTGTGAGTGGAACCATTGGATTATTGTTTTTGTTCAGATTGTTATCCATTACCATATCATCCTTTATCTTGATCCATATGATGTCTTGTGAGTAGTTCGTTGTGTTCTTGAGGACATGGGAGAAGTCATGTTGTTAGTAGTGAATCTGAGATGAGTTATTATTCAATGGCTTAGTATCTAAGTTGTGGTGCTATTCTTCTAGTGGTGTCATTTGAACATCGACTACATGACACTTCACCATTCATGGTCCTAGGGGGATGCATTATGTATTTGGCTACTAATCACGGGGTTGCCGGAGTGACAGAAACCTGAACCCCCGTTAGGACACCTTTGCACAACGGAGTGTAGGATCTCGGAGTTTAAGGCTGTGGTTAGATTTATATCTTAATTACTTTCCTGTGGTTACGGATGTTTGCAGGGGGTTTAATCACAAGTATGTATTAGTCCTAGTAAGGTTAGTATGTTAGCACAGTTTCACCCACACAACACTTACAAACACCAAAGAAGAGTACTCAGCTATTTGCAGTGAAAGCACTTGACAGAATTCCCATGTGTCCTCGAGAACGTTTGGTCCTTATAAGTATTTCCACCGGCTTGTCCTTTGCTAAGAAAGGATTGGGCCACTTGCTCCGTTTGTTTGTTACTTCTATTACTTGCTCTTTGTTTTGTTGCCTTATCAGAAAACCAATAAAAATCCGTTTGCTAAGTATTTGTCACATCCCAAGATTTTCCAAATCTTGTAATGTGAAAAATAATTGAATAAAATAAAACTTTGTTGATTTTCAGGGTAAGAAGAAACTTTTTGTTTCCCATTTGGGAACTTTCAAAACCTAATTGGATCAAATAAAATCCTAAAGGAATTTTAAAAAATATTTAAACAATAAAACTTAAAAATATTTAAATTACTATTTTGGATCTTTTAATAACAGTTTTGGTTTTCAAAAGAAATAGAAGTTTTATAAATAAGGATTATTTTACAGAGCCAAATTAAACCTTGGCCAAGCTTTTGAAATAAAAAATTTTGTTTTGATAAAAATAGTAAAGGTTTATTTAAATAAAGTAATAAGGATTTAATATCCAAGTTTTATTAATAAAGGTTTTACTATTTCCAAAACATCAAAACTTATTTATTTATTTAAAATAAGTTTTCCAAGTATTTTATATTCCCAAATAAAACCTACTGATTTGGTTTTGAAAATAATTAGATTTCAAAAGGAGTATTTAAACAAAACAAATCCTATTTGATTTAATAACAATGGTCTATTTATTTAATTAATAATGGACCCTAAAATAAAATTATTATTTTGGTTTTGGAATTTTGGTTTATGTTACTGAACAGAACCAAATTCAAAGTTGTATAGTGTGGTGATTGTTTGAATTGATTTGAGTTTTGTTTGGTTGTTTGAATTTCAAACAGAAATTAGAAATAGAAAAAGAAAAAGGTTTTAGGAAGAAAAAAAAATGGTTTTGGACCAGCCCAACCGGCCAAGCCCAACAAGGCCCAGTACCAGCCCGCCTATTTCCCCCTCTGCCGAAACGTTTTCTCACTCACCAGACGACCCGTACAGTGAATGACTGGTGGACCCTCCCCTCGCTCCTTTTCTCACTGACCAGCCGACCCCACCTTCCTGTTCATCCTCCTCACCCGCGCGACTTCTTCTCCCCAAACCTCGTCGCCGTTTCTGCTGTTTGAATGCGCGCTTGATTCCTCCTTAACCACGCATTGATTCAGCCCGTGACTGCGTGCACTTCAGCGTCTCTCTTCCCTCCCCATTTCCCCTCGCTCACTCCTCTCTCCCGGCCACAAGGCTGCCACGATTTCACGCGTAAACCCACTCTGCTCCGACGAGCTGCAACACAAATTCCGGCCGAGCCTCTCCACCCCGTGCCTCCCCGAGCACACGAACTTACTCCCCACTCCCAGGCGCTCCTGCCAGTACCTTCCATTCAACCGCGGGCACCCTGAGCGTCGACTTCGACGATCTCTGAATGCCGCCGTGTCTGCAAGCAACTCCGGCAACCCTTCTGGTAATCACCTGACCGTCCCTCTTCCTCTCATTCACGCACGCAAGTTCGCCTTGATCTAGCGCATCTAACTGCGTCTTCCTTTTTCCTCGGGGCGAACTACAGCACCATCCACGACGAGCTCCAGGACCATCTGACGCCGACCATGTCTCCGACGAGCAATTGCTGCAGACCCAGAGCGCCCCTTGCCACGCCGACCACACGTCAAGCATCACCACGTCCTCGCGATTCTGGTGAGCATCTCCCCTACTCCTCTCGCTTCCTATTCTCGCCGGTACGCCGTAGCCAGAGCGCCGCCGCCGCGCGCCACCGTCGTCGCGCCGCCAGTTCTTGGCAGAGCATTAGGAGCCGTCCGATCCAGATCCGAGGCACGCGATAGATTGACTTATCGAAGGGGTAAGAGCGAGCCTGTGCCGCACGATTCACTTTAAATCCTGCGGTCCACGTTGCTGATCCGAACGAACCGGTACCGTCCAATAGGAAAGCGACGCGTGGCTAGATTTGATTTAAAAACAGATATGAAAACAGATTTGAGTTGCAAATTGAAATCCTTATAACTTTTGATCCACACGTCCAAAAATTACAAACTTTATATCGTTGGAATCAGTGGAACAAGCCCTAGCCAACCATGGAATTTGTTTAGCAAATAGTATCTGTTAGATTGCTTTTTTTGCAGAAACAATTGTATGCTTGTATAGATTAGAAAAATTGTTCAAAAGTGTTTTTAGGGTTAAAACCTTTGCAAATTGGCTTTTGGTAAACTTACTGACCCTAGGAACCAACCCATGGTTTTGAAAATGGATTTGGTGAAATTTAGGATGGATTAGTTGATTTAGCCCATTTCTAGCCATTTAAAAATATTGGTTTTGTTATGAAATTGTTTTAGAAAGAAAACTTTGGGAAAATGATTGGACGCAAACCTACTGACGCTAAACACCAAGTTCTGAGAAACAACAACTTATTTGGTGAACAACCTAGAGTTGTTGCTTTCATAAAAATATTTTCCACCACATAAAATAATGATTGGATTTAAAAATGGTTTATGGACAAAACCCTTTTTCAAATGACTTTGACACTTTGGAAAATGACCACCTTGAACCTTACAAAGTGTAGAGCCTAGTAGAAACCATCTTTGCAAATAAAACCACCTCTTGCATGCTTGCATGCATGACTTAGATCCCATTGTTTTAAGTGTGTGAAATGTTTGATTGAATATTGGTAGGAATGCTAGTTGATATTGTGTTTGCTTGATTGATTGTAGTGAAGTTAAAAAAGTGTGAGACTAGCAAGATAAAGGAGTGAACCAACATTCCCCACCAAAAAAAGGCAAGTGACACTATCATCTAAAGTCCTACTACTTTCATTATACATAGTGGATTTTGAAACATGCATGAAAAGAATTTCTATACTTATGCTATGCTAAATCCTAATAGGATTCCCTATACATTCCTTAGTGAAAACAATGTAGTTGTTACATGCTTAGCCATGCTATATTTTGAAAAGAGATACATGTTGAGATTTTATGAAGTTGAGAAAAGGACTTGTGTTTTTACATAATAAAACAAGGACTCAATGAACCACCTGGGTGGCCAAGGATACTTTGAGTTTTGGAGAAGGTGGCAACAAAAGGAACCATGCCTATGGCAATCTCTTTGTGTTGTGCTCCAAAGGAAACCACCCAGGAAACTTAGAGATTGAACATGTTTCTCCAATTGTGGCTTTCGTGTGCCACCACATGCTATTTATGGCTCTGCTTAGTCAACTAACTTGGGAAGACCCATGCATTGTCTTCAGTTTACTGGACATGGGGACCTGGAATCCTACATGGGTGCTGAAGACAAGCTAGCAATGGTGTATGGGAGGACCCTCTGGAAAGACTTCGTCACATTCTCAGTGTGCCAGTACTCCATCTTGGTGAGCACTAATCCAGTGGCCACTGGTGGCAACAAGATGGGATTGTGACATGTGGGTAAAGTGTGCAACTTCTGCAGAAGATAATAAAATCTAAGTACTTAGCCGTGTCCCCGGTTATGCACAATACTGAGCAACTAAAGTTTGAAGCTATGGGAAATCTCGACATTCTAATTTCTAAAAGAAAACTTTTAAAGACTTGATGCACTTGGGGGTACCAAGGAGCTGAAGAGATTTTGATAAAAACTTGATGCACTTGGGGGTACCAAGGAGCTCAAGAGATTTTGATAAAAACTTGATGCACTAGGGGGTACCAAGGAGCTCAAGAGATTTTGATAAAAACTTTATGCACTTGGGGGTACCAAGGAGCTCAAGATATTTTGATAAAACTTGATGCACTTGGGGTTACCAAGGTGCTCAAGGGATTTTTGACAAGGACTTGAACACTTGGGAAATTACCAAGAAGTTCAAGGGATTTTGAAAAGGAGATTTGAAAAAGGACCAAAACCATTTTGAAAAGATAGGATAAATTATTGCTTTATGCAAATGAGCCCAAAACTCTACTTAGCCAAACATGCATGTAATGATAGGATCCACTTATATTCCACATAGTAGTGAAACTTGCCAATACAATTCAAATGTATTGACCCTTGTGGCTGTAACTTGTAATGTGCAGGTTTGATTTGATTTTAGTGAAGATTGATTGAATAGGATTACAAAGTCTACAACCAACATCTGCTTGTGGCACTTTGAAGATGAAGGACCCCATGACTATAGTTATTCCGCTGCAATGTAAGGTAATAGCCAAATGAGCTATGTATGATGTAATAAAACTATGTTATTCCTGGTTATAAAGTTATATTATGACCTATGTTTCTTGATATTACATATTAACTGTGGATGCTAGTTATTGATCCAGGGACTAGCATTGTAAACACAGAGGACTCCACCTTATATTGTGTAAAGGTTGGGACACTCCCTCTACAGATGGTATCAGAGCATTGTCTTGCCTGTAGGATTTGTAAACTCTAGGATTGGACAAAAACCCTTAGAAAATAGGAGTTGTACTTGTTCCAAAAACTTATTTACAAAAACACTTGTAAACTCTTTCCTCAACCATTTTGGTTTCAACTCTACATCTCTTCTACTTCAACTTGATGGAAAAACCTACCCCATGACCAAAGACTACACCATGTGCAAAGGACTTCATCAACTCTAATGACTTCAACATCTTCAACTCTAATGACTTCAACATCTTCAGCATATTCACCAAGGACTTCCAACTTGGATACCACTAAGGACTACAAGTGAGACAAGGAAATCTTGCTCAAGATTTAGAGACTGAGGGAATGCAAAATTTAGAAGGAACCTACATCATTTGAAGGCTTGTGACCAAGAAATTCTCCTAAGGAAACCATGATCTCATGCAAATAGGATCAACCAAGAAGGTTGGAATGATCACAAGTGAACCATATAGATGGACCACCATATTATAGTTAAGTCAAACACACCAACTTATGTGGTGTAACAAAAATATTTTGTTGCCTAAGTAAGTGCTTGAACTTTGTTTTTTGAGTGAAAAGCTGTTTGTGAATGCTTGCACATTGTTTGAAGTGAATTGTGATGTGTGTGATTAGAATTGATTCCTTAGAAATATTTTGTCTATTCTAAATCTCCCTTCAACCCAAACAGATGACTACTCCAGGAGACTCCTACATCAAGGTTGATGATACCAACACCAACCAAGAGGACAACATGAAAGAGCTCATAGCAACCCAGAACCAGTTGAACCAAGTGACAGCTCAGTTCATAGCCAACACTAGTGGAGAAGATCCAACCCTGCAAGGATTTTTGGAAACTCAAGGCCAACTGATGCTCAAGGTGACTGATCAAATGATCAATATGGGAGAAAGCTATTCCAAAAGAGTTAGAGACAACAAGGATGATAGAAATGTTATTCTAGATGGAGCCCCAGCTTGCATTATTTGTGGAGACAAGGATCATACTTCCAAGGAGCATGGAGATCAATGCCCCAACTGTGAAGAGAAACATCCTGTTGGACAATGTCCCACTTCTCAAGCTACTTGCTACTTATGTGAAGGAAACAACCATGTCCCTATCCAATGCCCCATCTATTCTATTGTTGAACAAAGGAAACAAGGTGGAGTGCAACAAATGATTGCCAACCATCAAGAAGGATCCAAGTCTACCCAGAAGGTTGATGACAAAGGAAAAGGACCACTTATACCTCCAAGCAAAACAACCCAATTCAAGGGATCAAATAAGAGGAATGTGAAATCCCTAAAGGGCAATAAAAGGTCCAAGAAGCATGTAGACATTCCTACCTACCAGATAATATATGAACAACATGAACTGGATGCACTCTTAGCTTTGGAGAAACCCAAAAGGCAAAAGAAGGACAAAAGCCATGTCCAATGTCATAAATGTAAGGAAATGGGACACTATTCCAGCGAATGCCCAGAGAACCAGAAGAATAAGGAGATTGGCCAAGTGGTGTGCAACAACTGCAAAGAGCTAGGCCATTATGTAGCAACTTGTCCACAAGAGCTACGTAAAGAACTCAAAGATATCAACTGTTTCAATTGCAAGAACCAGGACATTATGCAAGCAACTGTCCAGAAAAGATGAAGAACAAGTTGAACAAGCCTATGGAGAAACTCAACCTTGGCCCATGAGTCAGGTATGGAGACAATGGACACTAAGAAGAAGTTTTCCCAGAGAAGTTTCCCCAAGATCTCAAGCAAGCCAACTTGTAATTTTTGTTTGAAATTTATTTTAAGGGTGGTAGTACCCTAGTTGTTTTGAGCCTACTTGTAACCCTAGCTTTCCCAAATCTCGAGACGAGATTTATTTTAAGGGTGGTAGCCTGTCACATCCCAAGATTTTCCAAATCTTGTAATGTGAAAAATAATTGAATAAAATAAAACTTTGTTGATTTTCAGGGTAAGAAGAAACTTTTTGTTTCCCATTTGGGAACTTTCAAAACCTAATTGGATCAAATAAAAACCTAAAGGAATTTTAAAATATATTTAAACAATAAAACTTAAAAATATTTAAATTACTATTTTGGATCTTTTAATAACAGTTTTGGTTTTCAAAAGAAATAGAAGTTTTATAAATAAGGATTATTTTATAGAGCCAAATTAAACCTTGGCCAAGCTTTTGAAATAAAAAATTTTGTTTTGATAAAAATAGTAAAGGTTTATTTAAATAAAGTAATAAGGATTTAATATCCAAGTTTTATTAATAAAGGTTTTACTATTTCCAAAACATCAAAACTTATTTATTTATTTAAAATAAGTTTTCCAAGTATTTTATATTCCCAAATAAAACTTACTGATTTGGTTTTGAAAATAATTAGATTTCAAAAGGAGTATTTAAACAAAACAAATCCTATTTGATTTAATAACAATGGTCTATTTATTTAATTAATAATGGACCCTAAAATAAAATTATTATTTTGGTTTTGGAATTTTGGTTTATGTTACTGAACAGAACCAAATTCAAAGTTGTATAGTGTGGTGATTGTTTGAATTGATTTGAGTTTTGTTTGGTTGTTTGAATTTCAAACAGAAATTAGAAATAGAAAAAGAAAAAGGTTTTAGGAAGAAAAAAAATGGTTTTGGACCAGCCCAACCGGCCAAGCCCAACAAGGCCCAGTACCAGCCCACCTATTTCCCCCTCCGCCGAAACGTTTTCTCACTCACCAGACGACCCGTATAGTGAATGATTGGTGGACCCTCCCCCTCACTCCTTTTCTCACTGACCAGCCGACCCCACCTTCCTGTTCATCCTCCTCACCCGCGCGACTTCTTCTCCCCAAACCTCGTCGCCGTTTCTGCTGTTTGAATGCGCGCTTGATTCCTCCTTAACCACGCATTGATTCAGCCCGTGACTGCGTGCACTTAAGCGTCTATCTTTCCTCCCCATTTCCCCTCGCTCACTCCTCTCTCCCGGCCACAAGGCTGCCACGATTTCACGCGTAAACCCACTCTGCTCCGACGAGCTGCAGCACAAATTCCGGCCGAGCCTCTCCACCCCGTGCCTCCCCGAGCACACGAACTTACTCCCCACTCCCAGGCGCTCCTGCCAGTACCTTCCATTCAACCGCGGGCACCCTGAGCGTCGACTTCGATGATCTCTGAACGCCGCCGTGTCTGTAAGCAACTCCGGCAACCCTTCTGGTAATCACCTGACCGTCCCTCTTCCTCTCATTCACGCACGCAAGTTCGCCTTGAGCTAGCGCATCTAACTGCGTCTTCCTTTTTCCTCGGGGCGAACTAAAGCACCATCCACGACGAGCTCCAGGACCATCTAACGCCGACCACGTCTCCGGCGAGCAATTGCTGCAGACCCAGAGCGCCCCTTGCCACGCCGACCACACGTCAAGCATCACCACGTCCTCGCGATTCTGGTGAGCATCTCCCCTACTCCTCTCGCTTCTTGTTCTCGCTGGTACGCCGTAGCCAGAGCGCCGCCGCCGCCGCGCGCCACCGTCGTCGCGTCGCCAGTTCTCGGCAGAGCATTAGGAGCCGTCCGATCTAGATTCGAGGCACGTGATAGATTGACTTATCGAAGGGGTAAGAGCGAACCTGTGCCGCACGATTCACTTTAAACCATGTGGTCCACATTGCTGATCCGAACGAACCGGTACCGTCCAATAGGAAAGCGACGCGTGGCTAGATTTGATTTAAAAACAGATATGAAAACACATTTGAGTTGCAAATTGAAATCCTTATAACTTTTGATCCACACGTCCAAAAATTACAAAATTTATATCGTTGGAATCAGTGGAACAAGACCTAGCCAACCATGGAATTTGTTTAGCAAATAGTATCTGTTAGATTGCTTGTTTTTGCAGAAACAATTGTATGCTTGTATAGATTAGAAAAATTGTTCAAAAGTGTTTTTAGGGTTAAAACCTTTGCAAATTGGCTTGTGGTAAACTTACTAACCCTAGGAACCAACCCATGGTTTTGAAAATGGATTTGGTGAAATTTAGGATGGATTAGTTGATTTAGCCCATTTCTAGCCATTTAAAAATATTGGTTTTGTTATGAAATTTTTTTAGAAAGAAAACTTTGGGAAAATGATTGGACGCAAACCTACTGACGCTAAACACCAAGTTCTGAGAAACAACAACTTATTTGGTGAACAACCTAGAGTTGTTGCTTTCATAAAAATATCTTCCACCACATAAAATAATGATTGGATTTAAAAATGGTTTATGGACAAAACCCTTTTTCAAATGACTTTGCCACTTTGGAAAATGACCACCTTGAACCTTACAAAGTGTAGAGCCTAGTAGAAACCATCTTTGCAAATAAAACCACCTCTTGCATGCTTGCATGCATGACTTAGATCCCATTGTTTTAAGTGTGTGAAATGTTTGATTGAATATTGGTTGGAATGCTAGTTGATATTGTGTTTGCTTGATTGATTGTAGTGAAGTTAAAAAAGTGTGAGACTAGCAAGATCAAGGAGTGAACCAACATTCCCCACCAAAAAAAGGCAAGTGACACTATCATCTAAAGTCCTACTACTTTCATTATACATAGTGGATTTTGAAACATGCATGAAAAGAATTTCTATACTTATGCTATGATAAATCCTAATAGGATTCCCTATACATTCCTTAGTGAAAACAATGTAGTTGTTACATGCTTAGCCATGCTATATTTTGAAAAGAGATACATGTTGAGATTTTATGAAGTTGAGAAAAGGACTTGTGTTTTTACATAATAAAACAAGGACTCAATGAACCACCTGGGTGGCCCAAGGATACTTTGAGTTTTGGAGAAGGTGGCAACAAAAGGAACCATGTCTATGGAAATCTCTTTGTGTTGTGCTCCAAAGGAAACCACCCAGGAAACTTAGAGATTGAACATGTTTCTCCAATTGTGGCTTTCGTGTGCAACCACATGCTATTTATGGCTCTGGCTTAGTCAACTACATTGGGAAGACCCATGCATTGTCTTCAGTTTACTGGACATGGGGACCTGGAATCCTACATGGGTGCTGAAGACAAGCTAGCAATGGTGTATGGGAGGACCCTCTGGAAAGACTTCGTCACATTCTCAGTGTGCCAGTACTCTATCTTGGTGAGCACTAATCCAGTGGCCACTGGTGGCAACAAGATGGGATTGTGACATGTGGGTAAAGTGTGCAACTTCTGCAGAAGATAATAAAATCTAAGTACTTAGCCGTGTCCCCGGTTATGGACAATACTGAGCAACTAAAGTTTGAAGCTATGGTAAATCTCGACATTCTAATTTCTAAAAGAAAACTTTTAAAGACTTGATGCACTTGGGGGTACCAAGGAGCTCAAGAGATTTTGATAAAAACTTGATGCACTTGGGGGTACCAAGGAGCTCAAGAGATTTTGATAAAAACTTGATGCACTTGGGGGTACCAAGGATCTCAAGAGATTTTGATAAAAACTTGATGCACTTGGGGGTACCAAGGAGCTCAAGAGATTTTGATAAAACTTGATGCACTTGGGGTTACCAAGGTGCTCAAGGGATTTTTGACAAGGACTTGAACACTTGGGAAATTACCAAGAAGTTCAAGGGATTTTGAAAAGGAGATTTGACAAAGTACCAAAACCATTTTGAAAAGATAGGATAAATTATTGCTTTATGCAAATGAGCCCAAAACTCTACTTAGCCAAACATGCATGTAATGATAGGATCCACTTATATTCCACATAGTAGTGAAACTTGCCAATATAATTCAAATGTATTGACCCTTGTGGCTGTAACTTGTAATGTGCAGGTTTGATTTGATTTTAGTGAAGATTGATTGAATAGGATTACAAAGTCTACACCCAACATCTACCTGTGGCACTTTGAAGATGAAGGACCCCATGACTATAGTTATTCCGCTGCAATGTAATGTAATAGCTAAATGAGCTATGTATGATGTAATAAAACTATGTTATTCCTGGTTATAAAGTTATATTATGACCTATGTTTCTTGATATTACATCTTAACTGTGGATGCTAGCTATTGATCCAGGGACTAGCATTGTAAACATAGAGGACTCCACCTTATATTGTGTAAAGGTTGGGACACTCCCTCTACAGTATTCACAGGGATTTCCTGCTCCATACCACTGTTCAGCACCTTCTGCTCCTTATTTGGATCGACACTCCTATTTATCAAAAATACTATGATACACCCCTTATACTTGTGGGTCATCAAGACTATTTGCTGGCGCCATTGCCAGGGAGTGAAGTGCTATTGAAGAGTGGAACTGGTAAGGGAAACTTTCACTGTGAGTATTGCTCTTGTTACTGCTTGTTACTTTGTTTCCAATATGGACAACCCACTTGGTTTTCTGTTTGGGAAAAATACTACCACTGCTAGGGTAGTATATGAACCACCTCCTGTTGAGATAGATCCTTTTAAGATACGTACAAGTATTGTTGACCGTGTTATGGATAATTATTATTTTGGGGATGGAACTGTCCATCCTGGTGATCACTTGCTTTTTATCCATGAATTATGCGGGTTGTTTAAGTGTGCAGGTATCACAACTGAACAAGTGAAGAAGAATTTACTCTCCATATCCTTGAAAGGGAGAGCTGAAGAATGGTATAAGCTGCTGAAGAATGGAAAATCCATGGAATGGGAGGAGATGTCATCTCTCTTTTCCTCTAATTTTTATCCTCCCAGTGAGATTCATAAGGATAGAAATCTTATATATAACTTTTGGCCTCTTGATGGAGAGAGTATTGCTCAAGCTTGGGGGAGACTGAAGTTACTAATGCTTAAATGTCCTATTCATGAACTCCCTAACAATATTATTCTCAATAAATTTTATGCTAGGCTTTCTCTTCATGATAAAGATTTATTAGATGCTTCTTGTTCTGGATCATTCACACGTATGAAGGAAGAAGCTAAATGGGATATCTTAGACCGTATTCAAGATAACACTGAATCTTGGGAGAATGACAAAGGAAGAAAGTGAGGTATCAACTATGATTATGAATGCATTAAATCTTTTATGGGAACTGATGACTTTCGTGATATTAGCAATGAGTTTGGTATTGATTCCCAAATCATTTCCAATTGTTTTAAGGCATTTGCCTCTTACATAGAAATTCCAAAGAAGAAGTGGAATAAGTACCATGTTCCTTATAAAGATGTTGTTAATCATGTTCCTGTTAGAAGTACTCAAGTTTGTACTACTAATCATATTTTGCCTGAACCTCATGTTGATAAAATGCCTTTCCCACCTAAGGTAAAGGAGTATTCTATGATTATTAATGCAAATAACAAAGGTACAATGAAAACTATGGAGCTTGGTAAGCAATTGAATGTTGAACCTATGGTAGCTATTTTGAAAGACACTGTCACTAGAAATATAGAGGATGAGCACATTGTCTTCTGTGAAGATGCTTCTAATATTATTTCTCATCCTAGTAAAGCTAGAAAAGCTAGTGTTCATGTGCTTTCGGTTAAAATTGGTGATCATTGCTACTATGGTTTATGTGATATTGGTGCTAGTTCTAGTGCTATTCTTTATGAGATTTATAGGGAAATTATGCATGAGATTGGTCCTTGTGAGCTTGAGGACATTGATGTGGTTATTCACCTTGCTAGTAAGGAAACCATTTGCCCCATTGGCATTGTAAGATATGTGGAGGTTCTCTGTGGTAAGATTAAGTATCCTGCTGATTTTCTAGTGCTCAACTCAGTAGCTAGTAAAACTTGTCCTATCATTTTTGGTAGACCTTTTTTGATTACTTGTGGAGCTATTATTGATTTAAAGAAGGAATAACTAAGTTTGATGGAGATTATTATGAGTTTAATTTTCCAAATTTTCTAAAGTTCCTTGTGAAAATAGCTTGCCTAATAAAGATTTCAGGATGGAACAACTTGCTTCTATTGATCAGTCTATGACCTTGGACCTCTTTTTGATGACTGTAAGTATGCTTATTCTGATGACAAAATTGTTTCCAGTGATAGCTATATTGTCAACTTTATTCAAAGTACTACTGAAAGTTATTATGAGAGAGGTAAACATGGTTTTATGCATCTCAATGATGTTAAGTTTCCCTGTTTTATGTTGAGAGCTTTAAAGTTGCATCTGTTTTGTCTTCCTATGCTTGTGGCTCTTTGTTTCAATAATTAGTTTTCTCATGATACTACCATGCATAGGAAGTGGTTAGACTGCCCAATGGGGCCTCGACATGATTGGCAAACTTCCCAAATCTTCGAAAGGAGGCCACGTCTACCTCCTGGTCGCAGTCGAAAAGTTCACCAAATGGATCGAGGCCATGCCCGTCACCAACCAAAGCGGCAAAACGGCCGTCAAATTCTTCGAGTCCATAGTCTACAGGTTCGGCGTACCACACAGCATCATCACAGACAGCGGCTCGAACTTCATCTCGAAGGAATTCCAGGACTTCTGCGAGAGCCTTGGCATCAACATATCATACGCCTTCGTGGCGCACCCGCAGACTAACAGGCAGGTCGAAAAGGCCAATGGCCTCATAGGCAGCGGCATCAAGAAACGCCTGCTCAGCCCACTCGAATGACTTGCGGGAGCCTAGGAAGAAGAGCTACCCTCCGTCCTCTGGAGCCTCTGCACAAAGCCGAATAGCTCAACTGGCTGTACGCCATTTTTATGGTGCACGAAGCCAAAGTCGTGCTACCTGCAGAAGTACGCCACAAGGCCCCGCGGGTCGTTTCTTATAGCGAAGCCGAATCATCGGCCGCACTCGAATACATCGTAGACACACTTGACAAAGCACGCGACATCGTCGCGGCCCACTCAGCGGTCTACCAACAGAGCCTCCACAACTACCACAGCTGTCGGCTGCGCCCAAGGTCCTTCGTCGAAGGAGACCTCGTCCTGCGACTCAAGCAAGAGCGGCCGAAAAATCTCGAGTCACCCTGGGAGGGACCCTACATCATCACCGAAGTCATGCTAGGTGGCTCCTACCGCCTCAAGGACGTCAAGTCCGGAGTCGAATACTCCAACCCATGGAACGTCGCACAACTGCGACGCTTCTACCCCTAGCTATCTCTTTACTTTCAATAAGGCTACTCAGCCAAATAATGTACCTCCTCGTTATGATATGAATAAAAGCTAAGTCCCTCGTCCAAAAATTTCTTTTACCTCGCATTAATTTTTGCCATAACATGCTCGGGGGCTATGCCTCACCTCACGACTTCGTCGACTGAGAATAACGCATGCAACCTGAGTAGCTGACTATGTCAGGCTAACGAAAAGGACATTCACACAACAAGAGCACTATGTGCTAACACAAATAAACTTAACAAAAAAGGGCATAACAAGCCCACTCGAATATACAAGTTTTATATCTATCTTTTTATAGGATCTATCTATTTTGAAGAATCACGCGTGCCCGATGCTCAAAGAGATCCACGATCTCTTCGGCATACTGCCTAATGGCCGCATAATGCGGACGCATGTCCCAGAGGCTACCGTCTGGTCAAAGAGGCGGCCCAGTCGCCACCGTCACGAGATCAACATCAGGGCGATGCAGCCGAACAAGCGAAAGGGCAGCTTTCACCCCTGCAACCAGCTGGTGTCGCACCAACTCCCTCACTGACCCACGTCCTGAAACTTCGACAACAAACCCCAAAGAGTGGAAGGCGCCTCGTCTAGGGGGAACATGACGAACATAATGGACGTCGGGGAAGTTTTCGCCTGCTTCAGCACCCGCGAAACCTGATTCACGCGGTCCTGCACCGTCGCAAGGACAGTGGCCTGTTCACGGTCCATCCAAAAGAAGCCGCCAGCCTCCAAGTCCTGTTGGGTCAAACAATTGATATGAACCGCAACGCGCTCCTTCTCCTTCCTCGGAACAAGGTTGGCACCTGCAGCAAACCCAGACTTAGGTGACACGCAAACAAGGTGCATCCGAAAACGAGCAGTGGCTCAAGAAGACTCACATTGCAGTAACTCGCTCAACTTCCGCAGCTCCCCCATCAGAAACTTCTCCCTGGCGATAGCTCGCTCAGCCTTCGACTTCCACAAGTCCGCGTGGCCTCGAACGCCAAGAATCTCCTTCTCCAGGCTGCGGACGCGGTCACGAAGGAAAACAAGCTGTGACGCATCATCCAAAGATGGTCGCGGCTGAGGGCCAGTCGAAGTATCCATGGTAACCTCACCCGAAGGTCCCAAAAGAAAAGAAAGTAAGGGTATGAACATCACACACATCTTTGGTGACAGCTCGAAACATAATTTATATACATCAAAAGCCACTGTGTGGCACAAGGAGAAATTGTTCATCAGCAAAAGCTTACAACAAAAGGAAGAAGATAAACTATCCTAAACTACAGCACCAGAACCTAGGCATCAGCATCCGGAGTGGCCTCAGAGCTAGAGTGCCTGCTCTTGGCCTCTCCCTGCTGCTTTGCCGCATAGTCCGCCAGCGGGTCAATGAGCTTCGGCCCATAACGCTTACAGCGAGAGGCGAAGAGAGCAAAGGCTACCTCTGAGCCGTCTGGCGCTGATGGCATCTGGGAGGTGACGTGCGGAAGATCCAGCTCCGCTTCGGATGCCATGGCCATGGCCAGCCCCATGGAGGCGCCAATGCCTTTCTGCTTGCGCTTGTAGGCCACGGGGGCGTCCTCCGGCAAGGCATCCGCCAGAGCATCGACATCCTCAAGAGCAGCGCCCTTGGGAACTATCTCCTTGTAGAAGCTCCAGAGCACCCCCTTGGCCTTCGCCAAAGAACTAGAAGCAGTGCCGCAGCGATCTTCGACCGCTCCGGTGGCATCATCTAGAGCACTCCCATGCTCCAGGGCACCGCGATCAAACGCGATGCCTAAAGCATCTGAGGAAAAGAAGAAACAAAAGAGCTGAATAAGAATGCGACAAGGAGCAACCGAAAATTCCAAGATCAAATCAAGCACATGATACTCACCGAAGAAAACCTTGACCGCAGCCATTAGCTTCTTGGCCACCTCCTTCTCGCGCGTAGCTACAACAGTTGCGAGCTGCTCCTCACGAAGAAGCCTCCCGTTGCAGGCGCTCCTTGGCCTCAGCAGCATCAGCCCACTCCTTTTGCAGGCGCTCCTTCTCGCTTCCATAGCATCTGCAGCCTTCTTCTCCGCTCGACCGAGGCTCTTTTTTAGAGCGTCCAGCCGGCGAAGGGCCGCATTATTTTCATCTGCAAAGCATCAAGAACACACATGAGAAACACAAGCATCATTCATGCGACAGACGAAACAGACAAGAATAGGCAAAAACATACCTCGAAGCTGCTGCATGCTGGCCTCCAGCGCCAGATGCTGCTGGATGAGAAGATTTGCGCTATGCACAAAGGGCTGCGAGAAAGAAATAAAACAAAAACAAGCATCAGCAAGGGTTCGGGGGATACGCCCCACAAGAACAAAAGAAGACCAGCATGTCATCCAAAAAAAGGGGGCTCGGGGGCTCCCCCCCTACAAGACAAAGGAATAGACAACTTACGTGCTCAGACGGAGACTCCGAAGGTTCAGGTGCAGTCTTATGAGTAACGAATACTCGAGCCTCCTGCGGAGAGGGGTTCAGAGCATCGTCCCTAGAGTTGGCCATCGTCTGAGAGGAAGGAGCCGTCGGCTTTGACTCCCCTACGGCCTCCTGAACACCCTCACTAAGAGGACCCTCCGAGGAGTGGTTGCAAGGAAAATATTGATCAAGACAAGAAGAAAAGTTGCACACGCAAATTACAGAACAAAACAAGTCTAAAACCACTCACGAGTCAATGTCACTCAAATTGAAGACAGGCGGCGCCTTCTCCTTCTTATTCTTAGTCGGCGGCTGTGGCGCCATCGCCCGAAGGGGGCACAACCGGGAATGGTGCGAAAGAAGCACCATCATCCTTGCTGTGGCGCTTGAGGAAGGATGGACCCCTAGGCGTCGGCGGAGTCAAAGCATCCGAAGACTCGCTCAGACTCCGTGAATGCTTTCGGGTCCGCCCCTCGCTCGGCTCGGGGGCTTCCTGAGTTGGAGATTGCATAGGAGGAATCTCGGACTCGGAGTCCACAACGTCGTTGTCCGGCGCAACCGGAAACTTTTCAGGTAGCGGGGGCACCATGCCAGCCACCTTGAACTCCTGCACACCAAAGATATCAACAATATCGATTAGTACCAACAATAATAAACAGAAAAGCACTCGAAGAAAGGCGCAACGCGCAACACACAAATCTACACCTAAGGGATTGGCTTCGCAGCGCTGAAGGGGGCAGTCAGTGACTTCCCCGGGAGATCTTCATCACCCTTGTACTTTAGCAGTGGCCGGAGAACTCTATCAAGGTCGCCCCTGGACAGCTCTTCAGCTGAAACCCTCGTCGGGTCGTGGCGGCTAGTGTACAGGAACATCGGATGTGCCCTCGCTTGGAGCGGCTGCACCCAACGTTTGAGGAAGGTGCAGATGATATCCACACCATTGACCTCTTTCCCGGGTTCCATCTGAGCGCCTCCACCCGACGGTAGATCTCCTCCACCTCCACTACCTCGCCCTCTAGGATGTGGTTCTTCCAGGACCTCTTCAGGACAATTTCCTAGAAGGGGTTAAGGGGAGCGAGGCCGAAATCTTGCCCGTCCACTGTGGAGTAGCGGATATAAACCCACTTCTTCCGCCAGTATTGGATGGACTCGCACATAGAAAAGGAAAAGAAAAGAATAGTAGATCGGATGGAAATGACGCAGCCGCCGAGCGGATAGACTCCGTCGATGCCGGACTGCCTCTTCATGGAATAGAGCTTCCGGAAGAGGCCAAAGTGCGGCTCGATACCAAGCCAGCACTCGCAAAAAGTGATGAAACAGGCGATGTGGAAAAGAGAATTGGGCGAAAGATGATGAAGTGGGATGTCGTAGAAAAAGAGGAGCCCTCGAAGAAAATCGTGGACTTGAAGCGACAAGCCGCGAAGAACAAAAACGACAAACATCACCCGAAACCCTACGGGTGGATAGGGGATTACCTCATCGCCTGGAAGCATCGTAGCCTCCTTATCCTGTGGGATCAATCCCGCATCACGCAGCTTGCGCAGGTTAGCCGCACGCGCCTCCAGTTGCCATCAATGATGCGCGAAGCACCGGCAACCTTCTTGCCGCCGACGACGGAGCTCGAACCCGCTCCGGCGGAGGCCTTCTTCGACTTGACCATTGCGGAGCGTTGACGACGACGGTGCGCGCGCAGGAACAAAGAGGGAAAAGATCGGAGAACGTCTAGTGCGTGCGAGGCAATGTTCGTGAAAATGGAGGCAGTGGTGAAAGAAAATGGCAAGGGGTGAAAACAAATCACTGTTTTTCCCACGGTTATAAGGATGAGGACGATGAACACGAACCGTCTATCCAGAAGCCCTAACGTCCAAGGTAAATCCAGCCCTACACGTGTCAACACCGGAGCAAACTGTTGCCCGCACGCCGTCCACTACGCACAGAAACCGAGGAGACGCTGTAATTCTTGCCACGTCGCGCATGACTACTCAACTCCAAGTCAGGAAGTGGGACCCATGTTCGTCCTGTTACGTCACCTCTGGCGCCGCAGACGGTTGAGGTCATCGACCGTCAGCACTGACGTCATCAAGCAGCCTAGCAACGGCTGGAAAACTCCGACTGATAAAACAAGTACTTACTCGAATCTACGATTCGAACAACTACTCGGGGGCTAATCCTATCAGGAGCGCTGGACGCGCACCCGAGAGACGATTGAAGAACAACAACTCTCGACTATCTTCGAGTCCTACGTTGAGTCTACGACTCCACTAAGGACTCGGGGGCTACTCCCATAGGGAGGATTGATCAAGCATCCAAAAAAATGTTGTCATACGGACCTAAAGCTAAAAACAACTGAAGTAAAAGTCTTTGCCCAAGTCTACGACTCGAACAGACACTCGAGGTCTACTCCCATAGGGAGCGCTGGTCGCGCACCCTATGAATTCTTCGACTGCGATCCTTCGGATCAAAATGCAAAACTCTTTCTGGCAACTTTGCCCAAACCAACGCTAAGAGATAAGCATTCTCCTTGGCCACCCGAAACACCTCCGCGGTGATAACATTTCAGATGTTGTGTCTATGACACAAAGATAAGACCTATAGATATCATCTGACCGCCTCGTAACGCACCTGACTAGGCTCTGCCGATAATATACTGTGCCAACAGACACGACGAAAAATCCTGACGGACGCGTTGGGTACATCACTCGAAAACTAATGGGATTCGACTCCTATAAGATCTCAGCGGCCTGAGTCGAATTGCACCAGCATCCGTTTCAGATTCGAGCCCGGGGACTCGAGTCTGAAGAAGATCGTGTTGTTTTATCCTATGACAGTTAACTGGCCCTGATCCGTCAGGAGAGTCAGACACACGCATCAACAATCCCTACAAACTAAAATCATTCTTTCTCTTATGAACAGGACCAACTGGACCCGAAAAATTGAAGAGTCCTCAGCCGAATCTACGATTCGACTGAACACTCGGGGGCTACTGACATGGTTATACCCTACGGGTACACGACATTAGTATACCTGGTCTAGCCCAAGGAAGTCCCATGAGAACACACGCGGCCTGTGGAGATTTCCGGGTGGCCCAAGCCCAAGACACCTTCGGATCCTTGGGGAACAAGACTTGAGTAGATAGAATTTCAAAGGGGTAAACCCTAATCTGTAACTGACTCGACCTATTCCCGGGACCTGCCTATCTATATAAAGGCTAGGAGGGCACGACGAGGATAACCTTCAACTCACCTCATACACACCTCACTCCAGATTGCATCTGTGCACCCCTATAAATTTCGGTTCCGCCGTAATCAAGAGCAGACAAGTAGGAGTAGGGTTTTCCCTCTGAGGGCCTAAACCTAGGTAAACTTCGTGTTCACGTGGTTGTTTGCTAACCGTTCTGCGATCTCCGGCATCCCCATCTTCTCCAAAACCCAAGTCCATAACAATGGGCATTGACGAGATCGAACCTCGTCAAACCTCGTCAACTCCCACTCAAAACAACATCCCTTGAATTGTCTTAGGGTGTGTTTGGTGTACCGGATGCACCAAGAAATTCCCACCTCGTACCGAATTTAGTTGATTGGTAGGTCGGGTCCGCAGTCTAGGCACTGTCCCATCGATACGAAAAGGACGCCTGGGAACTGCCTGGCTGCGAAGCTCAAAACGAGGTTCGCACCGTAGCCCTGTCGCGTCCGTCTCGAAAAACCTTCCCCACGCGTCCTGTTTTTTCTCTACGCCTGCCCACCCTGCCCCGCTGGAAACCATCCCGACCCCTAGACCCCAAACCGACCCAAGCATCCCCCCCATTTCTTATTTCCTCTGGCTCGCTTGCTCCCAGAATCCACAGTCACCTTTCGACCCACCCCCAGATCCCGCCGCCGGTGAGGTTCCCCGCCCTTCCTCCTCTCTCCCGAAATCTCACCCATCCTATTTCCTTTGCGCTGACCTCCCGTGGTTTGTCCAGAGCTCCACGTCGCAGCAACCATGGAGATCGACGGTGCCAAATGTGGAGGAGCCGCCTCCCTTCTGTAGCGGCCGCCGTCGAGGAGAAACAGGGCGGGAATCAGCAGATCTAGCCCGTCCACCTCTTTTCCTGGCTGCTGCCGCTCTACTCTGCCCCCATCTGCATCGTTCCCGTCCTCATCTACACATGCAGTAGCATTTTTAGCCTGCAAGGTCAAGCCACACATGATTTAGGTGGTCATGGCATTGATGCCACTACTCCTTCACCTTGTAGCTCAAACAGGAAGAGGAAGAGGGGTCCTATTTTGGCAGACGGATATATGATTCAGGTTACCAACATGTCGGAAGCATTGCGGATGTGGCTGGTACTATCAACAACACTTGCCATACCGAAACCCACCCTGATTTATGAAAAATGGAAGCATTGCGTGATGTGGCCTTAATTTCGTGAAAATGGAAGCTGAAGTTCGTGAGGCCTCAATCAAGCGTATCATAACTAAATATCCTGATCTTGTTTGATGTGTTGTTGGCTGATGCAAGTTGGGAAACAACCTATTTTTTAATGCTGATTAGAACTAATGCATTGTCGGCTTTGCTATATGGATCTATTATTGAGCACTCATATGTACTTATTATGAATTGAAAATTTGTCACTTGGAATGTATGACGTGTTGTTTTGGTGCTTATTATGTAGGTGCTCAAAATTTGCTGTCAAATTTGTCACTTGGTATGTATGACGTGTTGTCACTTGGTATGTGCTAAAATTATTATTTACTTGTTGGTGCTCCAAATTTGCTGCTTATATTAATCCAAAAAAATGTTGCTTATACTTGTTGAATTTTGCATCAGTTGAATTATTATTTGTCTCAATCACATGTAGTCTACCAAACAAAGTCCAAACTTAGCATGCTTACACAGACCTGAGCTACCAAACAACATCTCAGCTCAACATATCTTGACAGACACAGGCTACCAAACACATGAGAAAATCTCAACACAACTTGGCTGGGGTCAACATGTATGAGGAGAGAAAGACAATTTGGGTTCACCCGGGCTACCAAACGCACCCTTACTGATTACACGAACCAAATCCACTACACCAAGTCCGATCTTCACGAGAGAAGATGTAGTTTCAAAGGCGAACAATCAAAATGTTTATCATATCATTCATATGACTCATGCTTTACCTTTGGGTATTCCGTGTTCTGAGACCATGTCTGTACATGCTAGGCTCGTCAAGATTAACCTTAGTGTCTGCATGTGCAAATCTGGCTTGCACCCGTTGTATGCACACAGGTAATCTAAAACATCTGATCATCACGAGATGCTTCAAAACGACGAGTCTTAGCAACGGTGCCTACTAAGGACAAACACTTTATTACTTGATGTTTATTAAGAGGGATCATCTTATAATGTTACCGTCACGATCTAAGCAATACAAGATGCATAAAAAGTATTAACATCACATGCAATTCATAATATGTGATATGATATGGCCTTTCTCGTTGTGCCTTTGATCTCCATCTCCAAAGCATGGACATGATATCCATAATCACTAGCGTGGTGTCAAGGTCAGGGGCGCCGCTTCATGGTTGTCCATCACCAACAGCAACTATTACAACTACTTGTAATTGTAAGATCCCTCCTTTATAAAGGAAAAGGATCCCTGTGATTGCAATGCTAGTCCCTAGATCAATGCTAGCATCCACAGTTTAAGATGAAGTACCTAGAAACAAAGGTCATTATTACAGTCATTCCAGATACAAACATAGTCTTTACAACTCCAAGGCCACAGGCCTAGTACAGGAGTTTAAATAAGTAAATAAATAAAAGTCTTCATCTTCATGTGCCACAGGCAAACATGTTGAGTGTAGACTCATGACTCCTAATCCTCATCAGAGTAACCTGCAACATCACAAGTTACAGCCACAGTGGGTCAATACATTGGAATAGTATTGGCAAGTGATACCTTAGTATAATTTAGGTGGACTAGATACTATATGCAAATTTGGCTAAGTGTAGCTTGGCTTGCTTTGCTCAAAATAGGTTTTGCCTATTAGTTGAAATCACTAAGTTTTTCTTTGTCAAAACTTTTCCCAAGGAACCACCAATAGACATTGAGGTCCTTCACCCTTGTTCACCCACAAGTTTTTTACTTAGAAATTGGGATGAGGAGATTCTTGATAGCTTCCATGTCTTGATGCTCAAGTTGTCCTTTTCCAGGGACATGGCTAAGTACTTAGATTCTTCCATCTGCAGAGGTTTTGCACTTTCCCCACCAGACTTGATTTTCACCAAGACGGGACCTTTCAGAAGCCTTCCCTTAGACCAAATGGACGCGTTCTAGCCTATCATCCCACTACCACCAACTATCCAAATGGCTAAGTTCTAGCAACCTATGTGATCCAGGCAGAGCCCATATTGCCAAGTGGCTGCACTAGAAGCTTCTCAACACTTGGCCTCTAAAATCTCTTTGTTCCTGGGTGGCTTTCCACAAGTGAGATACCCAAGGTAAACCATAGAAATGGGCCTTGTGTAACCACTCAACATAAACCATTCCTTCCATTCCACCTAGGTGTTTCATTTACTTAGTTGTTTTATTAGACAAAACACAAGTCCAAAAGACTTAGAAATATTTTCATCAAATCATGTATATTTCACCAACCTTGGTTGCTACTAGCTAGGCTAAGCATGGCATAGACAAGCATCTTAACTTAGAAATTTCTAGCAATTCTACAACTACTAGGATTTCCCAACATGGCATATAAGCAAAATATAGCATGCAAGACTAGCAAAATATTTCTAATACTTAGTAGAAAACATAGGGATAAAAATATTCATGAAGCACCACTTGCCTTGGTAGTTTGGAGAGTAGCAACACTCCTCACAATCACAATCACTAGCACCAAAATCTACACAAAGAATCATAGCCACAAATCACATACAAAATATATACAAACAAAAATATATGAATGCATGCAATATGATATGTGATGATTTTTAAAACTCAACAAAGCAAGTGTACAGTACAGGTTCATAAACAAGTTAAAAACTTGCCAAACAACATTTATTTAAACCCTAAAACAATTCTTAAACAATTCATATACTCAAATTAGTCCTACACAAGTTTCTGCAAATAAAACCATTTTAACAGAAGCAAAACATTAAACACATTGCATAATTAGAAAGGGCTTGTTCTCCTGATTCCATTTATATAAAATTTGTCAAATTCTAACATGGGGATCAAAAGTTATATCCAAAACAAAATCAAACTTCTAATAGATTCAAATCCTGTTTTTAAATCTAACTGTTGCCACGCGTCTTAATTTGATTGGCGCGTACCGGTTCGCGTTGGATCACGCTTCTGAGCGCTGGATCTGACTTAATCGCGCGGCTCAGATCTAAACTTAACGCTTCTCTCGCGTTCTATCCTACCCGCAAGATCTAGATCTAACGGCGCACAGCACCTTGACCATCCAGTGGCGGCGCTGGCGGCGGCGACAGGCGGCGGCGCCTCTGTCAGAGTAGCTGCCGGCATTCTAGGTCGCGCGGGAGAGGGGGCAGGGGCTTACCAGAATCGCAGTGTGCTGTTGATGCTCAAGCTGGCGGTGGTTTGGCAAGGGGCGCATGGAGTTGGTCGCTGGAGCTCGTCGAAGTTGCGGGCGGCGTCGGGCTTGGGTGGACGGCGACGTTGGCGATGCTCCTGGTCTCCCTAGCACGAACAAATGGCATCACGTGATACGCAAGACGATGGCGAACATCATCGTGTGAGTCTATAACATCCCAAAAATATCAAACTTAGATCAACAAAACACTAATCCTAAAGTTTAGGGTTAACAAAAACTTTTCTAAATCAATTCATGAATGCATGTATATGTGTATGCATGGATTTTGAATTTCTTTAAAAACCAACTTGTTTGTGTGATCCATTGCTTGTAAAATGTTTCTTAGGTGAAAAGAACATCATCTAAAACATTCCCCACACTTTTCCTAAAGAAAAATAAGTCAAAACAAATATATTAAGTGAATGGTCATTTTGACCAATTTAACTCCCATGCCTACTTTGGCTGTCTCAAACTTTCAAAACCTAACAGAAACTTTTCTGGATCTTTGCACCCCTTGAATGTACTCATAACAAAGTATCAAGGCCCACTTTGTGATCATCCAGAAACTTTAAAATGCATAGTTTAAATGACAACTCAAAATTGAATCTTCTTCATATGGGAAGATCCCACTTTTTCAAAACCCACTCAAACAAGCTCAACTTTCAAAACCCAAGCATCTGCAGACTCACCAGAACCAATCTAGCAAACCCACCAAAAATCATTTCAAAATTCAAAACTTGATTTCATGCGGCCATTTCATCAAACAGATTGCAGACACAAATCAAACAAAACCACAAACACTATAGTGTGCAGTGTTTTGAGCCTAACTTGTTCCCTAGTTAGCTCTCCACAATCCAGTAGATCATCTAGAAAGGTTAGACCAGCACTAGCACCCCTGTGAGCTTGCCATTGCCATTAATGGTGAACAGCCGAAGCCAACCTTGTCACCCCAATGTGGACAGCAAGCTAGGAGTAGCAGCAAGCCTAGCCAGCATGTCTGGGAGGCAGCTCACCGTCCACCGCCACTGCCTGTCCCAGCCGCGAGCGTTGCCAAGCCCTGGACCACGCGCACAAGACACGCCCAGACCATGCCGAGCGTGCGCCAGAGCGCCACCCTCGACCATCACCCACAGACCGCGCGCCGCCCTCACCGCGTGCACACACGATCACCACCGACCCAGGAGACCGCCAGACATCCCCGTTTAACGCCCCGCGCCATACAGCCACCGCCCGTCGTCGAAGACGCCGCCTCTTCCGCGCAGAGCACCGCCCGTTCCAGACCAAACCACACCGCCCCATGCCTCGCGACCATGTCGTTGAGCATCGCCAGGAGACACAGCATCGTCCCCTACCCTTGCCCATGCCATTAGCTGCCTGTAACGTCGCCTCCGACGAGCTCACCTTGCGCCCCGACGGTCCCCTCGCTCGACTATAAATAGAGGCCACCCCCGCACGATTTCTTCACACCATCTCACTCCCCTCTCCTCACTGATCGTGCCACACCATTCTCAGAGCAAGGCGAGAACCACCTCGCCAGAATTTCACTGGAGCCTGCCGCTGCCGGAGAAGAAAGGAGCCAGCGATTGGAGGTTCGCCGTCTTCGACTTCGTCGTTCGCCCGCCTCGCCGACCCTCGCCCGTACCCCGGTGAGCCCCCAGCACCCCTCACTGGCCGCGCTAGGTTTCGTTCTCGCCGGAGCTGTCTCGCATTGACGATGACCCTCAGCCGTTGGATTAGAACCAGATCGAACGAACCACGTTGCCCCATACCGCTTCGCCCAGCCCCGTGTCACTGACGAGTGGGGACACCCACTTAAGCATCCCGCGGGAGCACTGCGCTTAGCAGGCCGGCCCGTTAGAATTTCCCGCGCAGCCCAGCAATTCAAATTAAACCTTTTCTTTTTAATTTCAAACACACTTCTGTACCCAACTTCAAAAATCAACCCAGATCGACTTAGTGCACCAAATTAGATGAAACCAATTTTGTTGGAAAGGCCTGTGAATGCTTAATCCAAGCCCGTTGGATTCAAGTCATTTGGATCTGTAGATCACCCATAGCAAAAATAACAAGGCAGAAGCTTTTCTGCATTCAAACATTTTTCAAATTTAAACCATAAAAGCTTTTGAGTTGATTCCAACTCTCAAAAATCACATTCAACCATACCTTTCAGAATATATAAAAATATATATAGGTTACTTGCAGAAATAATGTTCAAGGAATAAAAGAATGCTTCATAAGCATTTCTAGCCACTTTAATTAAATAAAATAAAAGGGTAAAACCTTATTAAATTGTGACACCACTTTAAATCACATTCCCATGGACTACAACATGTGGTGATGACATGTGTCAACATGATCCCATGTTTAGTTTGGAGAATATTAAATCTTAAGTAGTTTTTCAATGAGTAGAAATTACTTTTCTAAAATAAAAAGACTTAAACCAATCCTTAACCTTGTAATGTTAGAGATGATGCTAGATCATCTATAGGACCCTTGTGTGTGATGATTGCAAGTAGTTAAGTATTGTTTGGTGATTGTGTACCTCGTATTTATTCATAGACGCTAGTACCGACCAAGGATACGAGGAGGAAGAAGGATACTACGAAGAGGAAGCCGAGGAAAACTTCAACCACTGCTCTGCACAAGGCAAGCTAACACTTGCAAGATACTATACATATGCAAGCTTATATTGACATTGATTGCAAGCCTAATACCACTAGTGACTATGCAAGCTAACCCTTGCCAGATACCCTATTGTTGCCACAAACCCATGCTTGTGATATGATTACTATATGCCTTAAGCATATGTGACCATACCCACTTGCTAAACCAATCCTAGTTTTATGGCAAGCTTCTTACTTTATTTCCTTATCAAAGCTTACTTGGAGGCTACCTAAGAGTTTTGGTAGATACTAGACAGTTGTGCTGAAGGTTGCATAAAGAGCATAAACTTTGGCCTAAGCTAGAAACCTTGATATCAGCCTAATATATAAGGTTGGACTTAGTTGAAACTCCACTAGTTACCACCCTCTATTAGTACTACCCCCACCTGTAGATGCTAGTGCTAAGCCTAAAACTCGATCAACTTTAGATGGGAATACTTGGTGGAAAAATGGTTATGAAAACCTTGGAATGATGGATCATTCTATTGAAATGTTTTGGACATGTGTTTCCAAACACTTGATGATTTTGGTGATGAAAATGTTGAGGCATGAGCCTTAGCCCTTTATAAAACTGATGGTTGTCTGGATGCGATACCATTCCAATTTTATCGTACAACCACAATACCCGAATATTGGGTAGGGCTTGACTGGAAACTTATATACCTTAGTATTAGTTCCCTCACGGCCAAGGTCTGAGCTGAGGCTACCTTGTGAAGATTGTCCACCTGTGCAGTACCCAAGATGACAGTGGTCATGGTTGGGAGGCCAAACTCACAGGAGGGGTGCTTATACTAAGGAGTGTAATTGAAAGGTTAGGATTGATTATCCGCATACTGAGTATGGTGAATTCAGGATTTGTTCCTGACGGATGTATCGATTGTTGTGGTGAAAGTGTACAATCTCTGCAGAGTGTCAAACTATTCGAATAGACGCGTCCGCGGTTATGGACAGTTGGAGTGGCCATACTGTTCCCCCGTCAGACTTTTCAAAATGACTTGTGAAACGACTTGAGACTTTGACTTGACCACAACAGAGTTGTGACTGGAAATACCAGATCCCACTTAGGAGTTATAAAATTGTGACCAGCTTTGGAACTTAGTAGAAATAAATCTGTCTTTTGCAAAACAACCCTAGAGCCTAGTGTCCTATTATCCAAAAACCCCTTTACTTGTTAGTATTAGTTTGCGAGTACTTAAAGAGTACTCATGGCTTTGTCCCTGGCTATTCCCATGGCCAGACTATGAAGAGGAGTACCTGGAGGATGGACCCCAGGAAGGTTACGACAACTAGGATCATCTCCCATCGTCAGCATTGCCTGTGACCCCGAAGATGGAGCCTTGCCTACGCTACCGTTACTATTACGTATTCTGCTGCTTGATGTTGTATTAAGGACTGGATCATGAGATCCCTATTTGTGTAAGAACTTATGTATCGTTGTAATGGATGAAGTACTATGGTATCCAATTCTGTTATGTCTCGCAAAAATGGTAATCCTGGGATTGCGATGTATGGCATAACAGGCATCTAGGATTGAAATATCCGGGTGTTGACAAGTTGGTATCAGAGCCATCCTGACCATAGGAGACCCTAGTTAGATTGGACGCTGAACCCAAAAACTTAGTTTCAAAACTTAAGAACAAAACTACTTACGAAAACTTATTCTCATTCTTACCTCTTTAATTCTTTAATAAAACTTCATGTTCCTCAAAAACTCTTGCAAAATAGATAAAATTTTGACACACTTGATCACTTTGCTAATCTACTCATCCTCTATTTTTATAGATGGACGTGAAGTACAGCAAGTTTTACCAACTCGGGAATGGAGGAGACCTTATCTTTGAGAGGGATCTGGATCAGCTTTCGGAACTTCTGGAGCGCCCGCATCCCGAGTTCTTCGGAGCTCAGCTCAATGATCAAGGGGGAGAAGATCTGCAGTGGCTAATTGTTGCAAGTCTCCGAGGAAAGATTGAACCTCCCACTGCGGAGGGAATTCAGTTTACCTTGAGGGAAAACAACTGGCTCGATGGACTTGCCAGAGCAATGCAGGAAGCTCTTTCCCGTCTGTGTGGGCAAAGCATCAATCAGATCAAGGGTACTTGCTTTGAGTTTTGCCCAAGGCGTGATGCAAATGGTCAACCACTGGAAGCCCCATACCACCCCAAGCTGAAGACTCAATTGGACCACCTTAGCTTCATGATGTATGATCGTCAGCAGGAACTGGACAACTGCCGTGACTATTGCAACCACAAGTCTGCCATCATCAAGACGAAGGATCAGACCATCGCCATGCTAGCAAAGGATTGCAAGTCTCACCGCCGTCAGCTCGACAAGAAGGAGCGCATTATTGCCCGTCTTCGCCATCGTATCTCATCTCTGGAAGAGACCATCCATGAGAGAGACATGCAGTTAGAGGAAAGGGAGAATGCCGGAGAAGATCTTCGTGGAGACCCTTACTCCTATCTCAGCGATGACGATGATTTTCTGGAGGATCAGGCCATGGACTTCTTCACCGATGAGGATGATTTTGCCTTCATCAATGATGCGGAAGATGATGAAGCCACAGACTCCGAGCAGTAGTAGCACTGAGCACTAGCGTAGTGAGTAGTAGTCGGTCCCACTGTATCGTAGTTCCCAGAATGGTTCTTAAAACCATCTGTTTTGCTTTGTTGTGGTGTGTGTTGTACTGTGTGCTATGAGTGAATGAATGAAAAAGCAAGTTGCTAGGAAACTTGAGTCAAACTCTAAAAACTTTTCAAAGACCCAAAACCTTAGAAACTTCCCTCTTTTCTCATGATCTATATCAATCTTCAGATGCCACGTGGAGGAAGTGGTTCAGCCCCGGACCCGATGTTGCAGATCCTGCAAATGTTGACTTCTGACCGCGAAGCTGAAAGAGCAGAACGTCAAGCCAACCTAGCCACTCTGCAACAGATAGCCCAGCTAGCCCACAACAACCAAGGCCATGGAAATCAGGACAACCACGGATCTAAGCTCAAGAATTTCCAGAATACCAACCCACCCGTTTTCACCAAGTCGGAAGAACCCCTAGACGCCGATGATTGGCTGCAAACTATGGAGAATAACTTAGAAGTAGCCGGAGTAGAAGCCAACGAGAAAGTCGTGTTCGCCACTCATTATCTAGCCGGAGATGCCAGGGCATGGTGGAACAGTGTTCGTGCAATGACCGGAGGTCAAATGATGACCTGGGAGGAATTCAAGGTCAAGTTTAGCAGAACCCATGTGCCGCCAGGTTTGATCAAGAGAATGAGAGACGAGTTCAGAGAATTGAAACAAGGAAGGATGACTGTAGTGGAATACCGTGACAAATTTTTGTCATTAGCTAGGTATGCCCCGGATGAGATAGACACCGAAGCCAAGAAGAAAGAAAGATTCCTGAATGGTCTGCATAACGAGATGCAGACAGTGTTAGTCAATATTCCCTTTGCTGATATTGAAGCCCTTGTCGACTCTGCTATCCAGATGGAAGGAAAGATCAACCAGGCCAATGAGAACCGCAAGCGTCGCATGATGCATCATCCAGGAACCCATCAGACCCCAAAGTATCGCCCCATCCCATCTCCAGGATTT
Source organism: Avena atlantica (assembly GCA_910589765.1). Classification (NCBI taxonomy): domain Eukaryota; kingdom Viridiplantae; phylum Streptophyta; class Magnoliopsida; order Poales; family Poaceae; genus Avena; species Avena atlantica. Next base: position 497,081,416 of record OU342739.1, read on the forward strand.
GCCCCAAGAACCAACAGACCCCCTATGACCCGTCCGACCTATCCCAACCGTGGAAACCCTAGACCCGGAGGAAATCACAACAACGCCGGCAATTCTAGCAATTTCACCCGTGCCCCACCCAAGTTCAACACCAACCATGCTACCGCCAACCCCAATACTGCCCCGAGGACTGCAAGCAATGCTGTGCCTGTCGCAGCCAAGGACAAGTCACAAGTGACCTGTTATGACTGTGGAAATAAAGGCCACTATTCCAACGAGTTCCCCAACAAGAAGAATGCTACAGCCCCTAATACCAATGTCCCAGCTCAGCAGCAGCGTCGTGTCCAACCAGGGAGAAGATTTGCCCCAGGAAATTCACTCAACCGCAATGGCCGCCTTTTTCTCATGCATGCTGAAGAAGCTCAGGAAGCGCCAGACGTCGTGCTGGGTATGTTTTCTGTTAATTCAGTACTCGCAAGAGTGTTGTTTGATTCTGGTGCATCGCATTCATTTGTCACCGAAGAATTTGCATGCACTAGTAAAATTCAACCAACCAAACTGAAGCATGTGATGATTGTACAAATTCCCGGATCGACCACCAAGGCTAGGCAAATTTGCAGAGCCGTCCCTATCCGAATCCATGGCATAGATTTTTATGCTAACCTAATAGTACTCGGAACTAAATGTTTGGAAGTAGTACTAGGAATGGATTGGATGTCCAAACATAAAGGAATGATTGACTGTGCCAAGAAAGCCATTACCATGACTAGTACCGCCGGAGTATCAGTCGAGCATATATCTGAAACCTTACCTCGCCAATTCAAGTGTAACAAGAGTCTAGCCCAGCCTACCATTGACCAAGTTCGGATAGTCTGTGAATACCCCGATGTATTTCCAGATGTTTTGCCCGGTATGCCCCCAGATAGGGATATCGAGTTTATCATCGAACTAATCCCCGGAACAGGACCTATAGCCCAGAGACCCTATAGTATGAACCCATCAGAACTAGAAGAACTGAAGAAGCAGTTGGATTCCATGTTAGAAATCGGATTGATTCAACCAAGTGCGTCCCCATGGAGGTCACCTGTCTTGTTTGTGGACAAGAAGGATGGAGGTAACCGTTTGTGTACGGATTATCGAAAGTTGAATGATGTCACCATCAAGAACAAGTACCCCTTGCCCAAGATAGAGGATTTGTTTGATCAGTTGACCGGTGCCCAGGTGTTTTCTAAGATTGATCTTAGAACTGGCTATCATCAACTCAAAATTCGTGCAGAGGATATTCCAAAGACTGCCTTTACCACCAGATATGGATTGTATGAGTATACAGTCATGTCTTTTGGATTAACCAATGCCCCCGCTTATTTCATGAACCTCATGAATAAGATTTTTATGGACTTCCTGGATAAGTTTGTCGTTGTTTTCATCGATGACATTCTGATTTATTCCAAATCGGAAGAAGAACATGAGCTACACCTAAGGACCATTCTTGGAACCCTTAGAGAGCATCAGCTGTAAGCAAAATTTAGCAAATGTGAATTCTGGTTACAGGAAGTAGGATTTCTCGGTCACATTGTATCAGCCGGAGGAATTTCCATTGACCCGGACCCTGCCGAAGTGAAAGATGTAGAAGATTGGCAAGCCCCAACCACTCAAACCCAAGTTCGTGCCTTTCTCGGATTGGCGGGATATTACCGCAAATTCGTAGAAGGATTCTCTAGTATCGCCCGACCCATGACCCAATTGCTGAAGAAGGACAAGAAGTTTGAATGGACAGACAAGTGTGAAGCGAGTTTTCAAGAACTCAAAAGGAGTTTGATTTCCGCCCCAATCTTGATCATGCCGGATATCACGAAGCCCTTCGATGTGTATTGTGACGCATCCAAGATTGGTCTCGGATGTGTGCTAATGCAAGAAGGCAAAGTTATATCCTATCTATCTCGACAATTGAAGCAACATGAACAAAACTACCCAACCCATGACCTCGAACTCGCAGCCGTAGTTCTAGCCCTAAAGACCTGGAGACATTACCTTATGGGAAACCGTTGTGAGATTTATTCGGATCACAAGAGCCTAAATTATATATTCACTCAGAAGGAGCTGAATATGAGGCAAAGAAGATGGATTGAGCTAATCAAGGATTACGACCTGGACATTCACTATCACCCTGGAAAAGCCAACGTAGTAGCCTATGCCCTTAGCAGATTGCCGTGCCGCTTGAACTCCATGATTTTGAAGGAGCAACCAAGTTTGCACAAAGAGATGGAAGATTTTCAAATAGAATTAGTAAGTGAAGGATTTTTGGCTAGCATAGAACTTCAGCCCACTTTGATCAGTCAGGTTAAGGAGGCGCAGAAAGGAAAAGCTAGTATCGACGGAATTAAACGTCGTATCGGTACAGGCAAAGTACCTGGATTCACCGAGGACGAAGAAGGAGTTTTGTGGTACAAAGGACGCCTTTGTGTACCAGCAGATTCTGAGTTAAAAGAAGTTATCTTGAAGGAGGCTCATGATACTCTTTATTCTATCCATCCCGGAGGAACTAAGATGTATCAAGATTTGAAAGAGCAATTTTGGTGGCATAAGATGAAGAGAGAAATCGGAAGCTATATCGCCAAGTGTGATATATGTCAGCGAGTCAAGGCAGGACATCAAAGACCCGCTGGATTGTTGCAACCTTTGCAAATTCCGGAGTGGAAATGGGATTCTGTAGGAATGGACTTTATCACTAGACTACCTACTTCTAGTAGGGGAAATGACTCTATTTGGGTCATAGTGGACAGATTGTCCAAAGTAGCCCATTTCTTGCCCGTTAAAACTACCTATCAGAGTTCGAAGCTAGCAGAGTTGTACATCGCTGGGATCATTAGTTTGCACGGAGTCCCCAAGAATATCGTATCGGATCGAGGAACCCAGTTTACCTCGAGATTCTGGAAGAAGGTCCAGGAAGGTTTAGGAACCCGCCTAGATTTCAGTATCGCGTATCACCCTCAGACCGATGGACAAACAGAGCGAGTAAACCAAATACTCGAAGATATGCTTAGAGCATGTGTGTTAGAATATGGATCCAAGTGGGAAGATTGTCTGCTGTTTGCAGAATTTTCCTACAACAATAGTTACCAAGCCAGTTTGCAAATGGCCCCATTTGAATTCATGTACGGAAGAAAGTGCCGCACCCCTTTGAACTGGTCGGAAGTAGGAGAGAGTCAAATTTTCGGACCTGACATCCTACGAGAAGCATAAGAGAAGGTTCACAAGATTCGCGAGCACCTCAAGACAACCCAATCCCGACAAAAGAGTTACGCCGACAAGAGACGTCGAGACCTCGCCTTCAACATTGGAGATTTTGTTTATCTGAAAGTGTCGCCATTGAAGGGAATGTAGCGTTTCCAACTCAAAGGAAAGTTAGCCCCCAGATATATCGGACCTTTCAAAATTTTGAACCGTCGAGGAGAAGTGTCGTATCAACTCGAGCTACCAGAAGAGATGTCAGCGGTGCACAATGTGTTCCATATCTCGTTACTTCGCAAATGTCTCGAAGTCCCCGAGCAGACCGAAGTGTTCAAGAATATCGATCATAGGACCATAGAGATCAATGATGACCTGACCTATCCCGAAGTACCCATCCGTATATTGGAGGAAGCCTTTCGAACGACCAGAACCCGAAGCATCAAGTTTCTGAAGATTCAGTGGAGCAACCACACAGAAGAGGAAGCTACCTGGGAACGCGAAGATCACATCAGGACGGAGTTTCCAGATCTCTTCAAATCCTAGGTAATCTTTTCGTCCTTTTTCAAATCTCGGGACGAGATTTTGTTTAAGGGGGGAAGGTTTGTAACATCCCAAAAATATCAAACTTAGATCAACAAAACACTAATCCTAAAGTTTAGGGTTAACAAAAACTTTTCTAAATCAATTCATGAATGCATGTATATGTGTATGCATGGATTTTGAATTTCTTTAAAAACCAACTTGTTTGTGTGATCCATTGCTTGTAAAATGTTTCTTAGGTGAAAAGAACATCATCTAAAACATTCCCCACACTTTTCCTAAAGAAAAATAAGTCAAAACAAATATATTAAGTGAATGTTCATTTTGACCAATTTAACTCCCATGCCTACTTTGGCTGTCTCAAACTTTCAAAACCTAACAGAAACTTTTCTGGATCTTTGCACCCCTTGAATGTACTCATAACAAAGTATCAAGGCCCACTTTGTGATCATCTAGAAACTTTCAAATGCATAGTTTAAATGACAACTCAAAATTGAATCTTCTTCATATGGGAAGATCCCACTTTTTCAAAACCCACTCAAACAAGCTCAACTTTCAAAACCCAAGCATCTGCAGACTCACCAGAACCAATCTAGCAAACCCACCAAAAATAATTTCAAAATTCAAAACTTGATTTCATGTGGCCATTTCATCAAACAGGTTGCAGACACAAATCAAACAAAACCACAAACACTATAGTGTGCAGTGTTTTGAGCCTAACTTGTTCCCTAGTTAGCTCTCACACAATCCAGCAGATCATCTAGAAAGGTTAGACCAGTACTAGCACCCCTGTAGGCTTGCCATTGCCATTAATGGTGAACAGCCGAAGCCAACCTTGTCACCCCAATGTGGACAGCAAGCTAGGAGCAGCAGCAAGCCTAGCCAGCATGTCTGGGAGGCAGCCCACCGTCCACCGCCACTGCCTATCCCAGCCGCGAGCGTTGCCAAGCCCTGGACCACGCGCACAAGACACGCCCAGACCATGCCGAGCGTGAGCCAGAGCGCCACCCTCGACCATCACCCACAGACCGCGCGCCGCCCTCACCGCGCGCACACACGATCACCACCGACCTAGGAGACCGCCAGACATCCTCGTTTAACGCCCCGCGCCATACAGCCACCGCCCGCCGTCGAAGACGCCGCCTCTGCCGTGCAGAGCACCGCCCGTTCCAGACCAAACCACACCGCCCCATGCCTCGCGACCATGTCGTTGAGCATCGCCAGGAGACACAGCACCGTCTCCTACCCTTGCCCATGCCATTAGCTGCCTGTAACGTCGCCTCCGACGAGCTCACCTTGCGCCCCGACGGTCCCCTCGCTCGACTATAAATAGAGGCCACCCCCGCACGATTTCTTCACACCATCTCACTCCCCTCTCCTCACTGATCGTGCCACACCATTCTCGGAGCAAGGCGAGCACCACCTCGTCGGAATTTCACTGGAGCCTCCGCTGCCGGAGAAGAAAGGAGCCAGTGATTGGAGCCGCCCCAGGAGAAGCCACCGGTACCAGGAGGTTCGCCGTCGTCGACTTCGTCGTTCGCCCGCCTCGCCGACCCTCGCCCGTACCTCGGTGAGCCCCTAGCACCCCTCACTGGCCGCGCTAGGTTTCGTTCTCGCCGGAGCTGTCTCGCGTTGACGATGACCCTCAGTCGTTGGATTAGAACCAGATCGAACGAACCGCGTTGCCCCATACCGCTTCGCCCAGCCCCGTGTCACTGACGAGTGGGGACACCCACTTAAGCAGCCCGCGGGAGCACTGCGCTTAGCAGGCCGGCCCGTTAGAATTTCCCGCGCAGCCCAGCAATTCAAATTAAACCTTTTCTTTTTAATTTCAAACACACTTCTGTACCCAACTTCAAAAATCAACCCAGATCGACTTAGTGCACCAAATTAGATGAAACCAATTTTGTTGGAAAGGTCTATGAATACTTAATCCAAGCCCGTTGGATTCAAGTCATTTGGATCTGTAGATCACGCATAGAAAAAATAACAAGGCAGAAGCTTTTCTGCATTCAAACATTTTTCAAATTTAAACCATAAAAGCTTTTGAGTTGATTCCAACTCTCAAAAATCACATTCAACCATACCTTTCAGAATATATAAAAATATATATAGGTTACTTGCAGAAATAATGTTCAAGGAATAAAAGAATGCTTCATAAGCATTTCTAGCCACTTTAATTAAATAAAATAAAAGGGTAAAACCTTATTAAATTGTGACACCACTTTAAATCACATTCCCATGGACTACAACATGTGGTGATGACATGTGTCAACATGATCCCATGTTTAGTTTGGAGAATATTAAATCTTAAGTAGTTTTTCAATGAGTAGAAATTACTTTTCTAAAATAAAAAGACTTAAACCAATCCTTAACCTTGTAATGTTAGAGATGATGCTAGATCATCTATAGGACCCTTGTGTGTGATGATTGCAAGTAGTTAAGTATTGTTTGGTGATTGTGTACCTCGTATTTATTCATAGACGCTAGTACCGACCAAGGATACGAGGAGGAAGAAGGATACTACGAAGAGGAAGCCGAGGAAAACTTCAAACACTGCTCTGCACAAGGCAAGCTAACACTTGCAAGATACTATACCTATGCAAGCTTATATTGACATTGATTGCAAGCCTAATACCACTAGTGACTATGCAAGCTAACCCTTGCCAGATACCCTATTGTTGCCACAAACCCATGCTTGTGATATGATTACTATATGCCTTAAGCATATGTGACCATACCCACTTGCTAAACCAATCCTAGTTTTATGGCAAGCTTCTTACTTTATTTCTTTATCAAAGCTTACTTGGAGGCTACCTAAGAGTTTTGGTAGATACTAGACAGTTGTGCTGAAGGTTGCATAAAGAGCATAAACTTTGGCCTAAGCTAGAAACCTTGATATCAGCCTAAGATATAAGGTTGGACTTAGTTGAAACTCCACTAGTTACCACCCTCTATTAGTACTACCCCCACCTGTAGATGCTAGTGCTAAGCCTAAAACTCGATCAACTTTAGATGGGAATACTTGGTGGAAAAATGGTTATGAAAACCTTGGAATGATGGATCATTCTATTGAAATGTTTTGGACATGTGTTTCCAAACACTTGATGATTTTGGTGATGAAAATGTTGAGGCATGAGCCTTAGCCCTTTATAAAACTGATGGTTGTCTGGATGCGATACCATTCCAATTTTATCGTACAACCACAATACCCGAATATTGGGTAGGGCTTGACTGGAAACTTATATACCTTAGTATTAGTTCCCTCATGGCCAAGGTCTGAGCTGAGGCTACCTTGTGAAGATTGTCCACCTGTGCAGTACCCAAGATGACAGTGGTCATGGTTGGGAGGCCAAACTCACAGGAGAGGTGCTTATACTAAGGAGTGTAATTGAAAGGTTAGGATTGATTATCCGCATACTGAGTATGGTGAATTCAGGATTTGTTCCTGACGGATGTATCGATTGTTGTGGTGAAAGTGTACAATATCTGCAGAGTGTCAAACTATTCGAATAGCCGCGTCCGCGGTTATGGACAGTTGGAGTGGCCATACTGTTCCCCCGTCAGACTTTTCAAAATGACTTGTGAAACGACTTGAGACTTTGACTTGACCACAACAGAGTTGTGACTGGAAATACCAGATCCCACTTAGGAGTTATAAAATTGTGACCAGCTTTGGAACTTAGTAGAAATAAATCTGGCTTTTGCAAAACAACCCTAGAGCCTAGTGTCCTATTATCCAAAAACCCCTTTACTTGTTAGTATTAGTTTGCGAGTACTTAAAGAGTACTCATGGCTTTGTCCCTGGCTATTCCCATGGCCAGACTATGAAGAGGAGTACCTGGAGGATGGACCCCAAGAAGGTTACGACAACTAGGATCATCTCCCATCGTCAGCATTGCCTGTGATCCCGAAGATGGAGCCTCGCCTACGCTACCATTACTATTACGTATTCCGCTGCTTGATGTTGTATTAAGGACTGGATCATGAGATCCCTATTTGTGTAAGAACTTATGTATCGTTGTAATGGATGAAGTACTATGGTATCCAATTCTGTTATGTCTCGCAAAAATGGTAATCCTGGGATTGCGATGTATGGCATAACAGGCATCTAGGATTGAAATATCCGGGTGTTGACAGAGTCAGAGGCGAAGGGGAACAAGGGGCTCACCGAATTTGGTCGCCGGAGTTGAGGGTGTCGTCGGGAGCTTGCAGCGTTGGACGAAGTCGACGACCTGGGGCAGTACAGGACGAACCAGTGGGGTCAGAAGGTGCGCAAAGAAGCTGTGAAGCGTCTCGTATGAACCAGAGGGGAAGGGGCGCACGGGGCTCACCGGAATCGATCGCCGAAGTGAGCTCTGTCTGCGGCGGTGTGAGGATGATTGCGGGCAGCCTGGTGGCGGAGAGGTGGTGCTAAGTGAGGGGAAATGGTCGCAGAGAGGTGGGGGTTAAGTAGGCGGAGCAGGGGCGAGAATCTCGCGAGCAATCAACGCCAATTAAGCGCATTTGCGTCGGGGAAGAAACGGCCACGGCGAGCAGGTCTCCAGCGCGAGATTGACAACGAGCTAGACGTGGCAGTGGGTCTACCTGTCAGCGAATAAAACAGAGAGGGGGTAGGGTCCTGGCGTCAGTCTCTCAGCGGGTTCGTCTGCGAGTGAGAAGGAGAGAGGGGGAACCCGGGTGGGCTTAGTGGGCTGCGTCTGTTGCTGGGCTCAATTGCTGGCGCCGGCCCTTTTCTCTTTCTTATCTCTTTTTCTTTTTCTAAATCGATTTTCTGGAATGATTTTCAATCAAATTCAAAGGAATTTGAATTTCAAACCTTTTCTGGATTTTTTTGTAAAGTGTAACCATCATACTTTTGGGCATAAAACCATGTGGTCTCTCTGTACTTGCTTAGTCCCTTTGAATAAACAAAATAAACAGTGCTATAGCACTTGATTTGGAAATGTTTTAAAGATGGTTTTGAAACCATATTTGTTTTGTAAATTTTTGTCCAAACTCTACATTCAATCTAAACAACAAGGAAGCAAACAAGACTTGGTTAAAACACTTATGCTCTCAATTGAGAGTAGTATTTGATTAATGTTTGCTCACATAAAATAATAGCACTAAGTGCTTCTGTTTTCTTGAAATGAGTTGGAAAATGATCCCTAAATTATATGCATGCATGTATGATATGCAATCTTTGGAATCATGATTTTAGGGATGTTACAGTAATAAATCTATTACATGATGAATAGACACGCAAGTCTTAACCAATTTATAGACAACCATTAGGATCCCTCTGGTTGCCAACTTACAATAAGGATCATTGCATACATCAAATATAATCACAATCACATCATGGCCATATCACATCACATGCCCCTTCAAAAACAAGTTAGACGCCTCTAATTTTCTTTGCATATTTTACGTGGCTTGGGGCTTTCGAATAAGAACCATTCATACCTACGAACAAGAACCACAACGTTGATACAAGTGTTGTCAAGTGCAGATTGTAAATTGAATCTTTACTTTGATGGGAGAGACAGACACCCGCAAAGCTACTTGTGCAATGCAAGTTGCACGTTGAGCGATGAGCAAGTCTCATGTACGATGACATGTAAGGTTAGCCCGGACTGCTTCATCCCACCATCCCGCAACATGCAAAGTACACGAAAATCAAGCGACAACAAAAGCATCAACGCCCATAAAACTATTGTGTTCTACTCGTGCAACATATCTACGCATAGATTCGGCTATGATACCACTGTAGGGTTTATTGCATGGAAAACAAAAAAATTATATCGCAAAAACACATAAAACCAAGATCTAATCTATGGTGAAGCCAAGATCTAATCTACGAGATCGGTGCAACGAGATTGAAGGGAACTAACCCTCATAGATCCAAAGCGTTAACGAGATCGGATCTCGTGGTTGATGTAGTCGATCACTTGTCGATCTCAAGATCGCGTAGACGATCCATTCAGCGCCGCGTTCCGGCAGCGCTTCCGCACTCGGTCACATGTACGGAGTCGATGAGGACCTTCCTCTTCCTGTTCCAGCAGGCAGCAGAGGTAGTAGATCCCCTCTGAATCCCAGCAGCACGACGGGATGGTGGTGGAGGAGGATAGAATCCTGCATGTCTTCACTTAAGCCGGAGCAGTTGATGGAGGAGGGAGAAGGTGGCGCCTAGGGTTAGGAGCAGGGACTGGGATTGTGCCCTCCCCATCCCTCTTTATTTATAGGGGGTGCGGCCAGGGTTCCCAACCTTGGTCGAGTCCTCCTCCAAGTCGGCGGTGCAAGAGGGAGGAGGAAACTTGCCCCCCAAGTTTCTTCCCCTTTCCTTTTAGGTTTTTTTCCCCTTTCCTTGTGCTGACCGGTTGGGACCTTTGGGTCATGGTACGGCTGGCCCATGGCCCTCGCAGCATACCCTCGGCCCATGTGCCCCCCGGGTGGTGGGCCCATTGCTGGTCCCTCTATAACATTCTAGAAGCTCCGATCAAAATACCGGAAACTTTTACGAACCCCGGAAATTGACTTTCCTTATATGAATCTTATTCTCCGGACCATTCCAGATCTCCTCATGATGTCCTGGATCCAATCCGAGACTCCGAACAACATTCGGTCTCCAACCCATATTCCATATCTACTAAAAACAACATCAAACCTTAAGTGTGTCACCCTACGGTTCGTGAACTATCCGGACATGATCGAGACACCTCTCCGGTCAATAACCAATAGCGGGATCTGGAGATCCATAATGGCTCCTACATATTAAACGATAACTTTGTGATCGAATGGACCATTCACATATGATATTGATTACCTTTGTCGCGCGATACTTTACTTATCCGAGGTTCGATCGTGGATATCTCTATACCTAGTTCAACCTCATTACCAATAAGTACTCTTTACTCGTTCTGTGATACGAACTCCCTTGTGACCTAGATCACATTATTGCAAGCCATTTGGATGACATTCCACCGAGAGGGTCCAGAGTATATCTACCGTCATATGGATGGAAAAATCCCACTCTTGTCCATGAGCTTCAACACATACTTTCAGAATACCCAATGCCACCTTTATAACCACCCAGTTACGGAAGTGGCGTTTGATGTCACCAAAGTACTCATTCGGTGAAGGTGATTAACCTGATCTCATGGTCAAAGAATTAGGTTACTATGTATCTAAAATCTTGTAGCAAGACAAACTTAAAGACTTGATCTTATGCTATGCTTACTATAGGTGTGTGTGTCCATCACATCATTCTCCTGATGATATGATCTTGTTATTAATAACATTCAATGTCCATGATCAGGAAACCGTGATCACCTATTAGTCAACAAGCTAGTTCCAACAAGAGGCTTACTAGGGACTCTTTTATGTTTACAAAACACACAAGTATTAATGTTTCCGGTTAATATAATTATAGCATGGGATATAAATATTTATCATAAACACAAAGATATAATAATAACCACTTTATATTGCCTCTTAGGCATATTTCCAACAATATCCGCATCTCCGTTAGCGTGCAACATACCCTAACAAGGCAGAGGCGGTGATGTAAGCCGCGCCACTCGGAGGAGAGACGCATGAAGCAATATCTGTCGAGGGGAATACGCGGAGGTAGTGATGTAGTTTGTGTCACTTGGAGGAGAGACGCAAGAAGTGATGCCTCCTGTTGGGAATATGCGGATATGGCGATGTAGGCTGTGCCGCTGGAGGGGAGGCCCAGGGAACCGATGCCTGTGGCTGGCAAGTCGCGGAGACACTGACGCCAGCCGCTACGAGGAGACGCAGTTCAACCGCCATACCATTTTCTTATCTAGGATAGTGCTAGTGGAGTGAGGGTTAGGGTTGCCACTCAATGAAATTTATTAACCACGTCACAACAGATATTATAGAAAACCGTGTCCTTTGAGTTTCTTCCTCTGATAAGCAAGACCACGTAAGTATTATGGCATTTTATTTTTGACAAGGCTATGGGAAAAATCGATATTTTCAAATTACAGTTCATAATTACAATAAAAATAATATGAGTACTACTTCTCCTTGCACCCTTCTTCCACGCTATCCTCTTCCTTCGCACGACCTTGCTTGGCTCGTCGTCCTCCATCTGCAGTGGTTCCTCCTCCTTGTCGTCCTCCACCTACGGAGGCGCATCCTCCTCGTGATCGTCCTCCTCCTTTAGCAACATCTCCTCCTCATCGTCGGTTCACTTCGCATCAGAGTCGCGCTTCGGCTTCTCCTTGGACCCATCCATGAATTCAGTGAATTCTAGATCATCAGAGCTAGAAGTCGAAGAAAGTTTGTTCTTAGGTCCGTCCACAGACCCCATTGATGTGGCCAGGAATATCGGGGCTGCGATGAAGTTAAATCCTAGGATTCCTAGCTCTAGGGCATCTTTCAAGGGAGAAAGTCAGGGAAGGTAGATCCATGCAGTGAGAGAGTAGTGACCTTTATAAGCAGTAGAGGGCGGGTTCGATTCCTTGTAAATCCAACCATTTAATCGACACGCTTCCACCTCTGAAGTTAATTCAAATATTTCTGTACTCTATCCTTCGAGATTTAGTTCACATTGCACACAAGTATTTATAGAAGACCGTAAAAATAGAATTGACACCACACACGCGCGCATTTTCCAACGATCACGTATATTTGTCTGTCACCAATATTTATACCCCTGCCGCGGATCATCTCTGGCAGGCCATGGGGATATCCTTAGCGTCGCTCTATACTAGTTAGTAATAAGAAATTGACATACGATATTTTCTCTCCGCACCACAATCACAAATGTTACAATAATGTTCACTGATTTGGTTCGCAAATTCAGGGGAAATGGCTGCAAAATACCCTCATTAACCAAACTGAAAGGCGAAAATCCTGCAACCACATTACACGCATACATGAACAGCTATTTATCTTCCTAGCCGAAAAATTACCAATTCTTGCAGGCAAACACAACTCAACGAGTACTTCATTGGCTTTCTTTTCTTTCATATGGAGGGGGACGACTTTCAGTTATAGTACAGATACGGAATTATCTTTCTTTTTCTGAACATTCAGAAACATATCATACTTTTGTTGACATGTATATACCGGCCGATGGATGGCCTGAAAAGATCAGTCCCTAGTGGCCTAGGCACATAACAAACTGAATCGACGGACGGCAAGTTTTAAATAACCAAAGAGATATCACTACGTGTCTCCGAACAAATCAGAGCCTGAGATATGTCAACCGCTTGAATAACCTCCACGGATTAGTGGTGGTCATCTAAACAATTCCACGGATTTACGTAACCATGAAACCACAAATTCAACATCGGTAATGCTACCCATTCACTCAGCAAAGAAAAAGTAATGGAAACTTTATTCAAGTCAATTTGGTAATGTGTTGTGTTATTTCGAAAAGAATAACTCTACTAAACTCTCTTGCATTGCATTTGATCCTACATGTGCCGTGTGCCATGTTTGTTCCGAGGGGGAAAAAAGTGTGCCCTGAATCCGGACAAGATGACTAAAACGATAAACTACTTGTGTTACCCGCAAAAAAAAACGATATACTACTTGTGAATAGGTCACCGTTAATCAAAGGATCACTAAACAAATGAAGCTTAATCGAATGCCATGGAATCTTGTTAAATCTTACTTTTCCGATGTTGTTTATTAACAAAGAAAACTCAGGTGTCGTCTTACATTGAACAGGGTCAAAAGTGTGCCCTGACTCAGGACAAGATGATCTGAACTTGTGAATAGGTCGACGTTGATTAATAGAAGCTTAAATTGAAATATATACCATGGAATATCGTCAACGCTTATATTAGTGCTCTTTCTTTATTTTATCTCCAAAAGCTTAATATAGTAGTAGTAGATGCTAAGAACTTTAGAACCTACAACCTTCAGGTATCAGTCACTGAAGCACGTCGCCATTGCCACACTTGTCACTCGGCGTGCAGGGTGGTCCTACCTTCAAATGTATGTACAACTACCGGTACCAGTCGCTGCAACAAGTCATTAGCAGTTTGCCACACTAATCGCTCCACATGTAGGATCATCCTACTCTCCTCATTCGAACTTTTTTTTGGGATAAGGCATAAAGCCATATATTATCCGAAACCAGTCTTTACAAGGACATTCTTATAAAAAAATGTAAGTTCTTGAAAAGTTCAGCGTCATTTTTCTTCTGCATCCCTCGACGGTCCGCCGTGAGCAAAGCTCAATACCGCCTCTGGGCATCCGGTGTAGCAAAGCTCATGTCAGAGAAATGTTGAAAAATCCAGGCACTTGTAGAAGCAACTGTCGTGAAATCATTGATGTAGACCAGAAGATGTCGGCAACCATGATTTCAAAAGATTGTTGTCCCGATGAAGTACATAGAATGGTCAGGAGATAATCCCAGCTTTAGCCAGATGGAGATGGGGACACCAAACTTGTAAGTTCCCTAACGAAAGTCGTACCTGGGTGATCTTCATCAGGAGAAGGCTGAACTTGATGATACCAATACGCTGTGTTGTAATTGTGTCGAATATATGTATAGGCTACAGTTGGACTTGAATTACGCGGTAAGTTAGGTGTTGAAGTCGAACACTTGTAACCTGGCCTATTATATAAAGGCACCGGGAGTAGCCAAAATAGACTAGACAAGTTGTAGGTTAGACACAAGTGTCGTTTTGAGGACGGTTCGGAGCTCGTGGCGGGGGCTGCCGGACTGGCGTGGACTTGAAGATTCTGGTGTGTCTGTAAGACCTCGGAGGACTTTGTCACTGGTGGTACTATGATATAGTACATGGGGAGGAGCGCCCGTTAAGCATGCCCCGCAGATGTAGGCTCTATGGCCGAACTACGTTACCAAACATCGTCTCCCGTCTACTTTCTGGAATGATCTAATCGCATATTTTATAACAAGTGGTATCAGAGCTATCAGGAACAAAGGAAGGCCGAGCGGATGACACATGGCGTGACTTGGAGCTCAAGATAGTCGCGTGGGGTCAGATTGAAGGTGGGGATAGATCCGAACTATCTCGAACCAGGTTCTCGTTGGTGGTCGGAGACCTACCCGGATACGACCTCGAGTCAGGGTGGAAGAGGTACCACGAGGTCAATAAGAGGAGGGGCTGAGAGGGCAACAGATCAAGAGCTCACGAGTTTTCTAGTCTCAAATCGCGAGCACAGGAGTTTCGGAAGCAAGGCAGCGCGCGAGAAGGCTTTGCTGTACCGAAGAAGGAGGCCCGGGTCGGTTCTGTCGCTCTAACCTAGGCGATCTGAACGGCGGCTGTTCAAGGAGATCAGCGGGTGGATGAGATGTCTTCGTCTACGAGATTCGAGGTGACGAAGTTCGATGGTACGGGCAACTTCCCTCTATGGCAGTCGAGAGTCAAGGATTTACTGGGGCAGCAGGGACTCCTGAGGACAATCAAGGCTGATGTTGTGGAGCCTGCCAAGGTGGACGCTGAAGACTAGACTGAGATGCAAATCAAGGCTGCTGGAACCATACGACTCAGTCTAGCTGATCAGGTCCTATATCATGTGATGGACCATGATTCACCGAGTGAAATCTGGAAGACGTTGGAAGTATAGTTTCTGGATAAGACTGCGCTCAACAAATTGTATCTGAAGCAGGAGCTATATGGCCTGAAGATGCAAGAAGGGACGGACCTTACTGAACACATCAATGCCTTCCATCAACCGAGTGATCTCAGACTTGGCATGTATTGAGGTCAAGGTGGAGGACGAGGACAGGGCCTTACTTATGCTGTCTTCATTGCCTAACCTTACTTATGCTCTCTTCATTGCCTAAATCCTACAAGGGACTGGTTGTTACTCTGGCATATGGCAAGACAAGCATCAGTGCAAGTGAAGTTCATATAGCACTACTATCTTATGATCAAAGATCGAAGAAAACTGGTGAAGAAGGAACTTCGACTGGTGCGGGTGGTGGTCAGGCGCTGTTGGTCAAAAATAACCTAGGTGGAAATTATGGCAAGAAGAAGAAGGGAAAGAAAGAGCCGCAATGTTTTCATTGTAAGGAGTTGGGTCATATCAGAAAGAATTGTCCAACGTACAACAAGCCTAGTAAAGCTACAAACATTGTTGTTTCTGCAACTGATTCTGACAGTGAAGTTCTGGCCTTATCAAGCGACTTGTTCGATGAAGTATGGGTGTTAGATTTAGGAAGCACTTATCATGTGACGGCTAACAACGAGTGGTTCTCTACCTATAAGTCTGGAGATTTTGGAGTGGTCTATCATGTCGATGGTGTAGCTCAACGCATTATGGACATGGGAGATATCAAGATCAAGACTCAAGAAGGTGGTGAACTGGTACTCCAAGATGTTAGATACGTGCCAAGGGCTCGCAAGAATCTTATTTTACTTGGGGAACTCCATGGAAAAGGTTATGTCTATCGTGTGATAGGGACAAGTTGACCATGCGAGTCAAGAAGGACAAGAAGTTGAAGATGAAGGATAGGAGGACTAAGAATAACCTGTACAAGGTGCATGTGAGCATTGTTGCGGGTAGAGCTAAGGAGGAACAAGACGAGGCGGCAGGATTAGGCTGGGCAACCGAGCTCAAGGAGGGCTCGGATGCTGGCTCACGCGAGCGAGCAACAAGAAAAACCAAGGTTCGTGCAGGGATGATGAATATTCGCCAAGGTGAAGTTTGTTGTAATTGTGTCGAATATGTGTATAGGCTACAGTTGAACTTGGATTACGCAGTAGGTTAGGTGTTGGAGTCGAACACTTGTAACCTGACCTATTATATAAAGACACCGGGAGTAGTCAAAATAGACTAGACAAGTTGTAGGTTAGACACGAGAGTCGTTTCGAGGACGATCCGACGCCCGTGGCAGGGGCTATCGGACTAGCGTGGAGTTGAAGATTCTGGTGTGACTGTAAGACCTCAGAGGACTTTGTCGCCGGTGGTACTATGATATAGTACATGGGGAGGTGCGCCAGTTAAGCATGGCCCGCAGATGTAGGCTCTATGGTCGAACTGCGTTACCAAACATCGTCTCCCGTCTACTTTCTGCAATGATCTAATCACTTATTTTATAATACGTTGTATGCGATATCATCCTCTCCACTGAACGTCACCATTGTAGGCAAACCTTTAACACAACTGGGCTAATGCTCAACGATCGACTCTAAACTTTAGCCTGTAGACGCTCCTCCATAAAAGAATGCCGATTTGGACAGGCTGAAGGACCTTTATGCTCCTCGCCGCCGATGCTCCTGCAACGGAGGCGCAGAAATTCAAGACCTACGGGACTGGACATCCGATCGGAGCCCCCACCCTCCAGCCGCCGCCGCAGCGGTCGGCGGAGGGTAGGGGAACCAGCAGCGACATTGGGGCCGAGGGTTTGCCGCAGATCGCTTTTCACTCGCGTATCGCGAGAGCCCTCCAAAAACCACGCGAGCGGTATCTTTTTCTAACAGTAACTAGCTCATTCAAAAATAATTGAAGTAATGGGTTTATTCCAACGATATTGCTGGTTGATTGTGAATTAAGTTAGATCCAAGTCAAGTGCTAATTCACTGAATTTGGATTTTGATTTGTGCGTCCTATGAGCACGTGGGGTTGCAAGTGTGATTCATTGCAACTGAGATACTAATAGTTGCAAGTGGGCTGAGATTGAGGTACATCAGGTGACCGAGAATTAAACTCGACTGAGAATTACTTGTCCATTTGGACGCCTCACACTCCAATCCTATGCTCTGAACACCTACTGGGTAGTGATTACTGACCAACAAATTAACAAATCCAATCCCTGCTTCACCGACGAGAGCCAGCATCCAGCGAGGAAATAACCCTTCAACTTGATGAACAAATTAAATCTCAGGACGCCGTGATCATAGCCGGAGCTGTGCTGCCCACCACGGCCGGGAACGGGAAGATCCCCTGCCCCGGCGATAGAATCGCCCGCGGGTCGTACTTGGCCTTGAGCTCGGCCACCCTGCCCCATTTCGCCCCGAAATGCCGCCTCCACCCCTCCTGCGACGCGTGGTGCGGCAGGTACTGCTTGCACCCGATTTCTTCCCTGTCGCAGAACTCCAGGACCGCCTCGTTCTCCCTCTCCAGCCGCTCCAGGTCGCCGGCGGCCACCGCCGACCGGAGCAGCCCGATGGCGTAGAACACGTCCTCGCCGAGTGGCGTCACCGTGGTCATCCGGTCGTCCCACTTGTCTCCGTTCATCGGGTACATGAGGATGAGCCCCACGGGATTGGCGTCCCTGAGGATGCCGCGGAACACGCCGGCGGCAAAGTCGTGGATGCGTGAGCTCGGGACGAAGAGGTTGAGCCACGGGTGCGGCACGTCCCACGCGCCGGCCGACCGGAGCTTCTGCTCCTCCGGGCCGACGCGGTCGAGGAACTGCTCGTACGTCACGTCCCTGACGAACACGAACCCCCGGACGAAGCTCAGCTCCTCCAGTAGCGCCTCAAGCTTCTGCAACCAAAATAATTTCGTGTCAAACGAAAGAGAACCCCAACAAGTTGTGTTCGGGCCGGCCTGGCAGGGTTGTGCTCCACAAAAACAGCCGGGTTATACCTGGGTGACATCAGAGTGGTCATCGTAGTACATTGCGCCTTCGATGTAGTAGATCGCGGCTGATCCGGTACCCACGGCGAGCTCTGTAAGCCGAGCAAGCTCCGAAGCCGAGAAGAAGGAGGACGACCTCCGGCCCTCTGTCAGGGTCCGGTTCAGCTGGACCTGCCCCTCAACGTAGTCGAACCCGGATCCCATCGAGATGAGCAGCTCCTGGTCAGCAGTGAACGAGTGCACATCCGTGTACGCGAGCCTCACCCACTTGACCCGCTTCTGAGCCCCCTCAAGCCCAATCCGGGCCCGGGTTATCACCCCGAACTGGCCCAGTCCGCCCAACGCCGCAAAGAACAGCTCCGAGTTGTTGCTCGGGGAGCAGCTCATCATGTCTCCCATGCCTGCAACCAACAATGGTTGTCATTAGTTTATGATGCTTGCCGCATTCGTGTGCACCAATTGATTAGTAAATAAACGACGTGGACACTAGTCATCAGTATTTAGATTGCGTATATGTTCAGGCAGAAAACCGGTACCTGTCACCACGTCAAGCTCCTGTACGTTGGAGATCTGCGGACCATGCCGGAACACCTGACCGCCTATGCCGGCGTTGGAGAGAGTGCCGCCGACGGTGATGCGGAGATAGTCGGTCCACACGCGTGGCGTGAGGCCATGCTCAAGCGTGGCATGGAGGACGTCGATCCATAGCTGCTCGCCACCTACGTCCACGTACATTCCTTCGACCGACACGTTTATGCGATGACCATTGTCACCGTGTCCAAGCGAGGGCATGTCGACGACAATGCCACCTGGGGCAAGGGCCTGTCCCCTAAAGGAGTGCCCTTTCCCACGTGGTGCCACTGTGAAGGGTGTCTGCTGGTGGATTGAGAAGCGGATTAGGGCAGCTATATCCACGGGCGAGACTGGGTGGAAAACCCCATTCGGGACAACTTCCACAATGTGGCCGAAGTCCGAAGAGGCCATGGCTGTCGAGCTCCGGTCAGTATGGATTTTGGACACTATGTCGAGGGTGAAGAGATCACCATCGAGAGCGCCATATGCATGGACTCCGAGATGTCCGATGGTGGAGAGAAAGCTAGTGACCATGAGAAACGTGGCCAAACGACCTATCGGCATGCTGCTATAACAGAGGTCTGGGATGTGATGAATCGTGTAGCTTGAGTTTGCTACTTGCATGAATTGAGAGAGATCTTGGTGTGTGCTCTCATGTCAACAACTCCTACATATTTATAGCTGTGCCAGTTGATGCGGCTAGAGCTGACAAAATGAGGGTCGGAGTGGAGTGTCTCTAATTAATATGTTTTAAATTAAGAAGATTTCAAGGATTCCATTGACTTCTGCCAAAAAAAACATGCAGGCTCCTACCATGGTCACAACCCTCTACGGTCAAGACTCTAAGACCTACTCGCAAAAAAAAGACTCTATAAGACCTCATTGATTTGATTTTGCAGGCCCTACCCACGATGTTTAAACTCAAAAGGTGACCAGTAATTTAGTCGTTGCAGTTAATGATGACTAATTGACTATGCAACATGAAATACATTTAGAGTATGTCTGCATGTGGGAAGTTTTAGGGCACAGCTAACCGTTTTTCTTCCTCTGAGAAACACCAAATTGTTGTGAGGTTCATGAGATGCGGCTAGTCAACCATTTGATGGACTCTGATGATCTGAAATGACCTATTCATTAATTTAGTAAGCATGAACAAAAGGTTTGATGGGGGTTGATTCTTTGACCTGCCAGCACATCGATCAACTTTTACTAATATGCGGGACCTCTGTTTGATTTCATGGAAATGGAATCGTGGGGCGACCCCTATCTTTCTAGAAAAAGAAAATTAACCAAGTGGGCACTTGAGGGAAATTTGGACTCTATAGTCTCAATTCATTTGTTAAAAAAACTACCTCAGTCCCAAAATAACGGACTTTGGTTTCTTTAAATTCGTATATATCTATATAGTACTAAAATGCATCTAAATACATGCTAATCTGGACAAATAAAAGTCAATTATTTGTGGACGGGAGAAGTAATCAGTCTCTGAATAATACTGAGTCCTACAAGATATGTGAGTTTTATGTTATAATCTATAACTTAATAGTAGTAGTAGTAAAGTCGAGAGCATCGATATGGCACTCGGGCTCCCTGGAGCCCTTTTTTTCTTTTGAAAAGTTCAAAACTGAAGTTTCAGAAAATTTTGAAAAAAATATAGAGAGATGGATAATGATTTATAATACGCGTATACAAAAATCATGTGAACATATTATGTATTATGTCCTCAGTAAAAAGGTGAAAATGTCGGATCTGAACGTAAACAGTGTAATTTTAAATGGGCCTCCGTTTTTTTAAAAAAATCATATTTCTCTTTTTTGCTGCACTCGAAATATAATATATTTTTCGTTGAAAAATCGCATACATATATTTCTTACTAGTGGCTACATGAAGATTTTCGAAAATATTTCATGTTTTTTGAAAAATTAAAAAAGGGCTCCAGTGAGCCCGTGCTCTGAAGTGAATTTTCGTAGTAAAGTCTAGATAATTGTATCCACAGAAGGCTGCTTTTGTCGACTGAACAAAAAAAACTCCAAAAACAATTCAGAGTGCAGTGCGCATGTATTTGTTCCCTACTAGTAATCTAGTACACAAATTGACCTTTCAGTTACAATTTTCTTTTCTTTCCTAGAGACAGGGAACGACTACCATGGATTATTTTTGTTCTTCTGGGTATTGCCAAAGATACCGTATCTCTATTGACCTGCGTAGCAGCCAATAGATGGGCTAAGAATGAGAGGTGTGGAGTAGAATTTTGAGTTCATGCGGACGGCAGTGTTAAATATTCAAAGAGATGGAGTATTCGAGCAAATCAGAGCTCGAGATATGTCAACCGCTTAAATAACCTCCAAGGATTAGTGGTAGTCATTTAGACAATTCCATAGTTTTTCCTTTTGCAGGAAGACAATTCCATAATTTTCGTATCATAGAAAGCCCAAACTGAAAAGTGGCAATGCTCCCCGATTCATGCACCAAAGGAAAAACTAGTGCATGGAATTTATCCAAGTCAACTGTAGTACAATGCAGTAGTAGACCTAGAAAACTTTCGGAAGCTTAGACGAACTAGAGGTTAAAATATAATTTTTTTAAACAAAATCACTATAAAAATCTATAAAAATGCAAGGCTGCCCGGGCTGGACGGATGTTAGGTCTGTCATGGTACAATGGTTATAATTTTGAAAAAGACAACAAAATATAACTATATGAAAAGCAAGCTGCAACACAGGAAAAACGGTGCCGAGAACTGCCTCCCGGGTCGCACAGACGTGCGACTGCGAAGGCGATCGTATCAGCCGCCAAGGGAGCCATGTCCCTCTGGCGCCATCCACTAGTACGAGTACTACTTCTCCTTGCACCATTCCTTTCACGCCATCCTCGTCCATCGCACAACCTCGCTTTTTGCTGTCATCGGCGGTGGCTCGTCGTCCTCCGCCTGCAGTGGTGCCTCCTCGTCACCCTCCGCATACGGGGGTGCATCCTCCTCGTGATCGTCCCCCTCCTCCAGCAACATCTCCTCATCATCATGAGTTCACTTCGCATCAGAGTCGTGCTTCGGCTTCTCCTTGGGCCCTTCAATGAATTCTGGATCATCGGAGCTAGAAGTCGACGAAAGTTTGTTCTCAGGTCTGTCCACAGACCCATCACTATGGTCGGGACTATCGAGCGGCGATGAAGTTAAATCCTGGGATTCCAAGCTCTAGGGCATCTTTCGAGGGAGAAAGTCAGTGAAGGTAGATCCATGCAACGAGAGAGTAGCGACCCTTATGTAGAAATCGTACGTGGAATGGTGTAACCTCTCTCGAGGCACCGATTGCATGTTATATAGGTGAGGAAAAGCCCCTCACGTGCTAATACAAGTTTAATATAGATATGATGATTGGTGTCCTACACCATATTGTATACTACCGGTATATTACATGTCTAATACCTTAGTAAAGGGAGGTTCCAATTCCTCATAAATTCCACCACAATTAACCGACACGCTTCCACTTCTGAAGTTAATTGAAATATTTCTGAACGCTACCCCTTTAAGATTTAGTTCACATTGCACACAAGTATTTATAGAAGACTGTAGAAATATAATTGATATCGGACACAGATATATAAGTGAACGTTCCCGTTATATTTGCCAACGATCACGTATATTTGTCCGTCACCAATGTTTATACCTCGTGGCCACGTTGGGGCTGTATCGTTGCCTTTCTGGCGGGAATATCGTTAGTGTTAGATGTATATTGTAGTTTCTCCATATCACTAGTGGAAACGAGGCCTCTAACACCGGTTCGTAGAGGCCTCTAACAGCGGTTCCAGAACCGCTGTCGGGGGTTCGGTGTTAGAGGCCCCCCTTTAACAGCGGTTCTTATATGAACCGCTGTTAAAGGGTGGCACACGTGGGGCTGCCACAGCGCTCAGCCCCCCCCCCCCCCCTTTAACACCGGTTCGTAAAGGTTCTCCATCGCGGCAGGAAAACGACATAAATATCTGTCGCGGCAGAGTTCTACCGGCGCCCCGTTCTGGGCGTATTTCTGCGGCGCGGCGCGGCGGGGACGGGGAGGGGGGAGGGGGAATTGATCGGGAGAAGTATACACATACATCTTCGGTATATACGAGTACATGCATAATTAAACAACTATTATTATACACAAACATCGTCATTGTGGTATTCTCCGTTCAAGCATGCATATATACAATATAACATCTCCGTCCATGTTCATTTTGGTGGATATCTAAAGAGTTCTCCGCCAGGCGTGACGACCTCATCAAGTATGAACCCCGCCGATTCCTCTTGAATGGCTCATATGCGGTCAAATGGTAGAAGTTGGTCTCGCATCCGTTCGATCTGAATATATATGAAAAATGGGGTCAATATATATATATATATATAAAAGAATAAAACTCAACACAATTGATGGTAATAAAATAATGTTGTGTACTTTGTTTACTTATTCTAAGTTGTTCTAGTGTGGCTTAGCCCGTCGCACATATCGTGTTGCGAATGAACTCGCAAACATAGTACCCACATAAGTTATTGCCGGGTCCCTAATACGCGCACTTTACGAGAATAGAGAGTTCAATCAAAATAATAATCAATAAAGCATGATATAATGGAATTGGAAGCAGAATCAAAGAGATACGCAGACCTAGCTAGTATTACTTACATTTTGGTCTACAAATTTTAGTTTTTCTGACCATTCACCCACGGTCCTGCCCGTGAACCTTTTCCAAACCCTGTCCGGCAAAGAAAATGGATAAACGAGTAATTAATTACTTGTTGTCACGAAAGTTGCCGATCTAGTGCGATAATATGATTGAAATTACCTCTGGAGCATCTCTCTAAAGTCTGCCCATAGATCTTTTTCTTTTCGTAACGAGTCCATGACAAGGAATTTTCCTGAGTCAGGTTGAATGACTAGCAGAATAAAGTGGAACCTACGCACGCATAACTCATCATCAGTTACACTTAACATCGAGTAAGCCGAAACAGAATGTGTACAAGAGAGGATAACAGTACTCACGAGAAGTTGTAAGGCAATAGTATTTTCTTTTTGGTTTGTTGTCTCAGTAAAGACCTTAGCAAGTAATCTTCTGTTTTCCCGGGTTTGGTTCTTACCACTCCTTCATGAACTCTATTTGGGTCAACGAACCCAATGTCAAAAGGGCCTCCTTTCATGCATTCCATAACCTTTTTCCTGCATAATAGTATATACGTATATGATGAGCATATATATATATACATGCAATTAATAAAGTGAATGAGATGAGATAGAAATTACAGAAATAGTACTTACACACAATAAAGGCTGATGGCAGCTTTGTCGAGTTCCTTCTGATTGAATAGAAAATGCAAGTCTTGAATGTTGAAGTCGATCTCGTCGTCTCCGCACAAGAAAATCTGATCTCTTATATGCGTTGTGATCCATTCTTCCTTTCTCGTCTTGCAGAAATCAAGGTACCACTTATGCAATCTTCACATCTTTGTTGGTAGATTCTTGAGCTCCTCTTTCTTGACGAGATTCTTCCCATACTTCCATGGCTGTATGGGGTTGACATCGCCTGTGGGAATGTTGTCTCCCATGAGGTTCAAGTATGCAATGTAATTCATCCCCATCTCATTTGCCTTTCTTTGTAGCTCTGCCTCGTAATCATTTATAGGAGGAGCGTTCCGTGTGTCGAACACTTGGAGCGGGCCGCATGATTGGTTTTCCTGCTCTCCGAGCATGGGAACTGTTTTATGAGGTGCCGCACGACTGCTACTTTCAGTCTCCCTACGGCGCCTTGCATCCCCCTTCAAAATCTTGCGCTCGTAGTCCGGCACAAGTGGGGTTTCAGGTTTCAAAAGATTTTTGTATAACTTCTCCACCACCGCCGGATCTATTTTCTCCTTTGGCTCGGCCCGTCTAGGTGCAAAGAATTTCTTGACCTCTTCTTCCGAGATCCTATTGGTCTCCTCGTCGCTGCGATTCCACGGTAAAACCGGAAATGGCTTGGCGGAAGGCTGCGGGACGTAGTTTTTTGAACTCTTTGGCGTACGGTTTCCTGCGGATTTCTTTGTGGCAGTGCTAGTGATGCTCTTCGTGGCAGTGCTCTTCCGCTTACGCTGAGGAGATGGCTGAAGCGCCGGAGATGGCTGACGGTCAGGAGATGGCTGGCGCGCCGGAGATGGCTGCCGCGAAGGAGATGGCTGAAGCGCCGGAGATGGCTGCCGCGCAGGAGATGGCTGAAGCGGCTCAGACTGCTGACGCTGCGGAGACGGCGGGGGTGCCAGTGGCCTCCAATTTGGAAGCACGATGTGTTCCTTCTTCCAAAGAATGGTTATTTTCACTGCAAAATTGAGTTGAGTTTTCCCTTCACCTGTAGCATGGTCAAGCTGTGCTTCCTCATATTCCTTCACAACCTCATCCACCCCGACAATAGCATAGCCATCTGGAATTGGTCGGTAGTGGTAAGTTCCACCAGCTACAGGAGGTAAGGCATAGCCGACAGCCACCTTAATGGATAAGCCCATTAATCTCACATGCAGCTTAGCGTGTTCGCTCTCCGTGATCTCATCCACGGGGTATCGAGGACCCGCCATTTCAAGTGTGGGTTGCATGTTCTCCGTGGAAGCCACGCTGCTTTTCCGCGCAGAGTCTGGGCCCCCGACAGCTTCCAATGCAGGCTCTTCGTGCCGCTGAGATGGTCTAGTAGCTTGATGGCTCTGTTGTGAATTCACTTGCGCCTGCAGCGCCACAAGTGCATGTTCTATCTGTTTCATCCGCTCTGTACGCTCTTTTTCTTTTCTGCCGCGCCATCTGTAAGAGTCGCCCCACTCGGCAAACCCATCCTTCCACGTCATACCCTCGTGCCTCGTGCATGTCCAGGATGTTCTTTTTTACCGATGGCGCATGTGAGCTGGTCATTCTCTCTGTCGGGATGGAAGGTCCTGGCGGTTGTTTCCTCGTATGTCGTGATGAGTTCAGTGACGGGTTTGGCAAGGAGGGTTGGGAAGATACACAATCCTGTTTCTGGGTCCAACCTTGCCCCGATTCCGTAGAACCAAGTCTTTTCATGTAGGTCCCACCCATGTGTCTGGGGTGTGATCCCTCTCTCGCGCAGGGCCTTCTCAGCTTCCTCCCACTTAGGCCTCTGAGATATGTAGCCACCTGACCCCGTCCTCCGGTGATATTCCTTCTTCTGGGCATTTAGCGTATTGGTTTCTGACCTCTTTTTAGCTATAGCACCTTCCTTATATGCCACAAATTCGGGCCAGTGAGGTCTTATCTTCGCATAATATGCGTCTTCGAAATCTGGAGTCTCGCGAGCTTTGACAAATTTGTTCAATTTTATCTTCCAGTTGCGGAAAGCGTCAGCCATCTTCTTTAGAGTCCGTTCTTTGACCTTTTCCTTTATAACCGGTTTGTTTTCATCCTCCTCTAGCGGAAGGGTGAAATTGACCAACAGCGAATTCCAAAGCGTTTCTTTGGATCTTTCATCGACAAAGGTACCGTCGCCCTTCTTTGGCTTATTCCAATATTCAATTATGATTGGGATTTGGTCCCTAACAGGAACTCCAGCCTGACGTACAAATTTGTCTGCGGCCTTCTTGGGCTCCATCGGCCTGCCATCAACACGGACTGCTTCGATCGTGAACTTTGCACGATCTTTCAACCGATGGCTCGCGCCTCGCTTGCTCTTTTTCGTAGAAGAAGATTGTTGCTGGCTGGTCGATCCAGAGGGCTAAAAGAAGAAACAAGCGTTAATTAATACATTTACATATATACAAATCATCGGTGCAAGTCAACAGAGGCTTAATCCATGCATATACCTCGACAGACTTTGTAATCACTAAAGTGCGTTCACCGGAGTCGTCATCTTCTCCATGACTACTTGAGCTGTCATCATGTCCCTCCAAGTTCAGATATTGTAAGGTGTCCTCGTGGATCATGTTCTCCATTATTTCTTCATCTTCAAGGTTTCTACTAAGTGGATCCATAGTTTCTAAAACAATAATATGATCACACAAATATCAGTAATACATCTATTGAAATGCTCAAGCAAAGATGATGATATGACAGGTTAAAAGTATTGAAATGTAACCCTAATACATGATTGGTCATTCCAAACCCTAATTCGGAGAAACCCCCGATTCATATGAGAGGGTACATTTACTTCTTCTAATTAACTTGTCATGAAAGTTGATTAACATAGCATGGTTATTATAATGCTATATTGACAACGATAGGTGGCGGCGCTAGGGCGAGAGCGGGGCCGGGATGCGTGGGGGTGTGTGTTCGAACCAGCACGACGTGGGCTCGGCGAGGACAGAGGAGGTCAGGGTCGACGGCATAATATTATCTAGAGTAAGAGAGTAAACATTCAAGTGGACTTGGATTCATACACAAATATACATATTATTCATACAAAAAATACACAAATGAAATTAAAACCCTAAGGATGCTTGATCATTTTAAACGAGTTACAAGGGGTCCAAACCCTAATTCGAAGAAATCCCGGATGCATATGAGAGGGGTCCAAACCCTAGGACGCGCGAGGTAGCGGGTTCGCCTTAGCGTGATGCTGCCTACCTAAAACGGGCGGCACCACTACCTAGGGGTCACCGGAGCGACGTTAACGACAACGGCCAGCGGCGGCGCTTGCAGAGTAGCGAGGTGACGACCCTAAACTAATACTAACTATAAAATACACTAAATAACCCTAAACTAAATACACTAAACTACACTAAATAAATAACCCTAAACTAAATAACCCTAAACTAAATAACCCTAAACTAATAACCCTAAACTAAATAAACCCTAAACTAATAAGCCTAAACTAAATAAACTCTAAACTAATACTAACACTAAACTACTAATAATACAATAATAACAAGTAGAAATCTATTGCGAATCCACATATAATAACCCTAAACTAATACTAACCCTAAACTTAATACAATAACAAAATTCTAATAATAACTACACACTTAATTTTAACTAATTAATAACTACTACCGGCGGGGTTGGCGGGGAGTGGCGTGCGGCACCGTGCGAGGACGGCGGGGTCGGCGGCGAGTGGTGGCGCGCGGCGCCGGCCGGAGGCTCGCCGCGAGTGGACGGGCGGAGGCGCCGCTCCCGAGAGTTCCTGGCGCGGCAGCGCGCGCGGTGGTGGCTCCGCGAGTGGACGGAGGGGGGGCGCGAACGACATGGACGCGGTGGCGGGCGGCGTTGATGGCGGCGGACGACGAAGGTCGCGGTGGCGGGCGGCTCTGCTCTGCTCCTCCCCCGCGGCTCTGCTCTCTGCGCGCGCGCTCCTCTTTGCGCTCGATCAATCTGGCTGGGGGAGGAAGAGGAACGTGCCCGCATTTATACCCCCCCAGGAACCGGTGTTAAAGGCGGGGAATTCGTTTCGCGCCCGCCAGCCACGAACCGGTGTTAAAGGGGAGGTGCGCGCGCGAAACAAAATAAATGCGCCCCCCCTTTAACACCGGTTCGTGGCTAGAACCGGTGTTAAAGGGGGACATTTATTTCATGCATTAAAGGGGTAGGGGCATTTATAATTCAAAAAATAGGATATGAATTTAGAAAATCCATATCTTATTCATTTCAAGTCAGAAAAATATGAATAATATATCATAATTTTCAGAAAAATAATATCTATCCATTCATGTAAAAACATTTTATATTTACTTTAGATGAAAATTTTCAAAATGATTAAAACACTTACATATAAATTTTGATTATTCAATTCAAACAAAAATTAATTGTCAAATCCTAAAACTTTGAACATAAGAAATATTAAGCATCTAAAAAGGAATCTAACCCTATTTTATTAGAGAAAATCATATTTTATTTTGTATTAACATTTTTGAATTGATTGGATATTTAAATGCCGCATCTTTTGTATACACTTGAATCTGACAAAGCCTCGCTCAACTTGCATTGGATTTTGATAAAATAGCATATTGTGAACCTAAAAATGATTTTTGTAAAAAATTATGAGCATCGTATCATGTACCTGTAGTTCATATCTGACCCACTTCCTGCCGATTCGGCAGAAATTTGTCTTTTTCACCAGAGGTGGACGGAAAGGTTTCAGATCCCCCTGTTGGTACATTGTCCATATAAGGTGGTCTAGTATTTTCGTAAAATGTGGTGGTGGTTTTTTGAATTAGCCATTTGGTGGTTGCTTCACAAAACCGTCCGTTTTTTATGCTCGGAAAATGAAAAATGCCTTTTTGGTGCGATAAAATGGAAAACTTCCTCTTGCAACATTGTTTGCGATGCCATGATGCACATGTATGCACAATATGGCCATATTATCACAAACTAAGCCTTGATTCTAGCCATAACATTGGTCATTTGACCCGAAAGCCAAGAAACCTCGAATGAGATAGGTCATTTTGTGAAGGTTTTTTGAGACATAATCAATATACCAAGTTTGAGATTTTTCCTTCTAACTATGTCACATAATATAACACCACACGAAGGTTTCGCACTGTTTCGATCTTTTTTTATTTTTTTATCCCCGTTTTAAACTATCGTCAAACTTTGTCGAACAACGGGCATGAAGATTCTTAGCTCGGGGCCAAGCCTCGCTCAACTTGCATTGGATTTCTGATAAAATACCATATTGTGAACCTAAAAATGATTTTTGTAAAAATTCATGAGCATCGTATCATATACATGTAGTTCATATCTGACCCACTTCCTGTCGATTCGGCAGAAATTTGTCTTTTTCACCAGAGGTGGACGAAAGGTTTCAGATCCCCCTGTTGGTACATTGTCCATATAAGGTGGTCTAGTATTTTTGTTAAATGTGGTGGTGGTTTTTTCAATTAGCCATTTGGTGGTTGCTTCACAAAACTGTCCGTTTTTTATGCTCGGAAAATGGAAAATGCCTTTTTGGTGCGATAAAAAGGAAAACTTCCTCTTGCAACATTGTTTGCCATGACATGATGCACATGTATGCACAATATGGCCATATTATCACAAACTATGCCTTGATTCTAGCCATAACATTGGTCATTTGACCCAAAAGCCAAGAAACCTCGAATGAGATAGGTCATTTTGTGAAGGTTTTTTGAGACATAATCAATATACCAAGTTTGAGATTTTTCCTTCTAACTATGTCACATAATATAACACCACGCGAAGGTTTCGCACTGTTTCGATCTTTTTTTATTTTTTTATCCCCGTTTTAAACTATCGTCAAACTTTGTCAAACAACGGGCATGAAGATTCTTAGCTCGGGGCCATGCCTCGCTCAACTTGCATTGGATTTCTGATAAAATAGCATATTGTGAACCTAAAAATGATTTCTGTAAAAAATCATGAGCATCGTATCATGTACCTGTAGTTCATATCTGACCCACTTCCTACCGATTCGGCAGAAATTTGTCTTTTTCACCAGAGGTGGACAGAAAGGTTTCAGATCCCCGTGTTGGTACATTGTCCATATAAGGTGGTCTAGTATTTTTTTTAAATGTGGTGGTGGTTTTTTGAATTAGCCATTTAGTGGTTGCTTCACAAAACTGTCGGTTTTTTATGCTCGGAAAATGGAAAATGCCTTTTTGGTGCGATAAAAAGGAAAACTTCCTCTTGCAACATTGTTTGCCATGCCATGATGCACATGTATGCACAATATGGCCATATTATCACAAACTATGCCTTGATTCTAGCCATAACATTGGTCATTTGACCCAAAAGCCAAGAAACCTCGAATGAGATAGGTCATTTTGTGAAGGAGATAGAACTGGAATTAAAATACAGAATGCAACTAATAGTAAGTTACATAAAGCACGATTGAAATTTAAGATACATAAAAGAACTGAAAATTAAGATACATGGCCAGATTAAGTAACAATCGGCCGAACTTGTTTCGGAATGTTGGAGTGATTCAGTCATGCTCCTGACTACACCTGTAATACTCGCCACTGTAGTCGTCGTACTCGCCGCCGCCGTCATCGATGTCGTCGTCGGGGTCACCGTAATTGAACCTTGAAGGCTGAGTACGCGTGGGCTGGACTTGAGGGTAGCGAAGACGGGGGTTAGAGTCGGCGGCAGTGTCATAGGCCATGACGCTCTAGATAGTCTGACCGCGCCACCATAGCCGACGGCCGGCCTCGTTGAAGTTCGGAGGAGGTGGGCAGTCCTCCTCGTGCCTGGCGAGCGCCCTCTCACGCTGATCCACGAAGAAGGCTTCCCAAGTAGGGAAATAGTCAGGATGCCATCTGAGATTCCTCCGCTGCTCCGGCGTGAGCTCGAAGTAGTAGTGGTTCGTGATGGCCATCCGGCGCGCCACACCTAGAGGGACAGGAGGAACCGGCACGCCTCCGGCGCTCAGCATCAAGCCGATGGGGACACAGTAGCCCGACGGACAGGGGTAGTTCGAGGCGCAAAGCGCCTCCGCCTCCCTGGGGGTTAGTGCTACGGTGGAAGCCATGGGAAAGAGTGATGAGGTTGCAGATATGAGTCTAGAGATGTGCAATGACAATGGAGGCCAACCCTACATATATATATAGTGAAGAACTGGTGGGAAGAACTAGAGGGAAGAACTGGCGGGAATAACTGGCGGGAAAAAATGGCAGGAAGAAAAATGGCGGGAAGAAAAATGGCGGGAAGAAAAATGGCGGAAAAAATGGCGGGAAGAAAAATGGAGGGAAGAAAAATGGCTCATTTAATACATATACTGTTAACAGAAGAAATATGACATTGATTTCCATGTTGAGATACATATGTGTGCCAAAAATGGCCCAATTAATACATATAGTCAATCTTATGATCGCGTCGGCCGTAACCATGGAGTATCAACACCGTTTAACAGGATGGTTGGGTCAGTCTTCACTCTGAAGGGCGGAATTTCATCAAACTTATTATAATCTTCTGACATGTCTGTCTTGTCCTCCACTCCCACGATGTTTCTTTTCCCTGAAAGAACTATGCGACGCTTTGGCTCATCGTGTGATGTATCTGTTTGCTTATTTTTTATTTTTTTTGGTTTGGTAGACATGTCCTTCACATAGAAAACCTGAGCCACATCATTGGCTAAGACGAATGGTTCGTCTAAGTTCTTGTCTACCTTCATAAGATTGTTGAGATCCACTGTTGTCATTCCGTACTTCTTGTCTACCGCAACCCCTCCTCCTGTTAGCTTGACCCATTTGCATCGAAACAAGGGGACCTTAAAATTAGGTCCATAGTCAAGTTCCTATATCTCCTCTATGAACCCATAATACGTGGTCTTTTGCCCATTGTCTTCTGCTGCATCAAAGCGAACACCACTATTTTGGTTGGTGCTCTTTTTATCTTGGCCTATCGTGTAAAATGTATTCCCATTTATCTCGTACCCTTGGAAAGTACATACAGTCAAAGATGG
Source organism: Avena atlantica (assembly GCA_910589765.1). Lineage (NCBI taxonomy): Eukaryota > Viridiplantae > Streptophyta > Magnoliopsida > Poales > Poaceae > Avena > Avena atlantica. The sequence continues at coordinate 497,113,612 of OU342739.1, forward strand.
TGTCCTGGCCAACAAGTACAGCTAATACCCAACAGTGGTGTTATTCGTGAGAAGTCTTTGCAGACAGCCGCCAAAACTCGCCATGTGTTCACTTATAATCCATTCATCAGACTGTCCCGGGTGTTTGAGGCGTATTAAATTCTTGTGTTCATTGATATACGGGGCAACCAAGATAGATCTTTGTAAAACCGTGTAGTGTGCTTGATTGAGAGAATGCCCGTCCCTACATATCATTTCTTTACATCCTAGGGTGCCTTTTCCACGCAGTATCCCCTCATGTCGTGATTCTGGAACACCAATCGCCTTAAGGTCAGGAATAAAATCAACACAGAACTCAATGACCTCCTCTGTTACATAGCCCTTGGAGATGCTTCCTTCTGGCCTAGCACGGTTATGAACATATTTCTTTAAGACTCCCATGTACCTCTCAAAGGGGAACATATTGTGTAGAAATACAGGACCGAGAATGGCAATCTCTTCTACTAGGTGAACCAGGAGATGCGTCATAATATTGAAGAAGGATGGTGGGAACACAACTCAAAGCTGACAAGACATTGGGCCACATCTGTCTGTAACCCTGGAAGGCTTTCTGGATCGATTACCTTCTGAGATATTGCATTGAGGAATGCACATAGCTTCACAATGGGTACTCGAACATTTTCAGGTAGAAGCCCCCTCAATGCAATCGGAAGCAATTGTGTCATAATCACGTGGCAGTCATGAGACTTCAGGTTTTGGAATTTTTTCTCTGCCATATTTATTATTCCCTTTATATTCGACGAGAAGCCAGACGGGACCTTGATACTGCTCAGGCATTCAAAAAAGATTTCCTTCTCTGCTTTGGTAAGAGCGTAGCTGGTAGGAGTTAAGTGGCATCGTTTACCCTTCTCGTTCTCAGGATGCATAAGCGTATCAGGGTCTTTCAGACGTTGCTGGGCCTGCCGTGCTTCCGATGTATCTTTTGTCTTCCCATACACTCCTAGGAAGCCTAGCAGGTTCACGCAAACATTCTTCATCACGTGCATCACGTCGATTGAAGAGCGAACCTCTAAGACTTTCCAATAGGGTAGGTCCCAAAATATAGATTGCTTCTTCCACATGGGCGCGTGTCCGGTATCGTCATTCGGAACAGATAGACTGCCAGGACCTTTTCCAAAGATTACTTCTAGGTCCTTGACCATACCAAATACCTCCTCACCGGTACGGAGGACAGGCTTCCTCCGGGGTTCTGCCAGACGTTTGAAATGCTTGCCTTTCTTTCTTACTGGATGCAGGTTCGGAAGAAATTGACGATACCCTAGGTACACAACCTTCTTACATTTATCCAAATATACACTTTCAGTCTCATCTAAACACTGTGTGCATGTATTGTATCCCTTGTTTGTCTGCCCTAAAATGTTACTAAGAGCAGGCCAATCATTGATGGTTACGAAAAGCAATGATCGTAGGTCAAATGACTCCCCTTTGTGCTCATCCCACATACGTACACCTGGTTTGGCCCATAGCTATAAAATTTCTTCAACTAATGGCCTTAGGTACACATCAATGTCGTTGCCGGGTTGCCTCGGGCCTTGGATGAGCACTGGCATCATAATGAACTTCCTCTTCATACACAACCAAGGAGGAAGGTTATAGATACATAGAGTCACATGCCAGGTGCTGTGACTACAGCTCTGCTCACCAAAAGGATTCAAGCCATCTGTACTTAGACCAAACCTTAAGTTCCTTGCGTCACGTGCGAAGTCCGGTTACTCTCGCTCGACTTTTCTCCACTGTGACCCATCAGCGGGGTGTCTCAACATCACGTCTTTCTTACGGTCTTCCATGTGCCATCGCAACAACTTGGCATGCTCTTTATTTCTAAAGAGACGTTTTAACCGTGGTATTATAGGAGCATACCACATAACCTTGGCAGGAACCTTCTTCCTAGGGGCCTCGCCCTCAACATCGCCAGGATCGTCTCGTCTGATCTTATACCGCAGTGCAGTGCATACCGGGCATGCATCCAAATTCTCGTACTTCTCACCGCGGTAGAGGGTGCAGTCATTAATGCAGGCATGTATCTTCTGCACGTCTAATCCTAGAGAGCAGACAACCTTATTTGCTTGGTATGTACTGTCGGGCAACTCATTATTTCTTGGAAGAAGGTTCTTCATTTTTACCAATAAATTTGAAAATGCGCTGTCAGTCACACCGTTCTCTGCCTTCCATTGCAGCAAATCCAGTGTGGTACCTAGCTTTTTATGGCCATCTTCGCAAGTTGGGTACAACAATGTTTTGTGATCCTTTAACATCTGCTCCAGCTTCTCCTTCTCCTTTTCAGTTTCACATTCTTCTTTTGCATCAGTAATGGCCCGACCAAGATCGTCATCAGCGGGCCCATCTGCTGCCTCTTGATCTTCCTTATCTACCCCCGTTGCAGTATCATCATATTCAGGATACATATTATGATAGTTGTCATCATCCTCTTCGTCTTCGTTGTCTTCCATCACAACCCCTTTTTCTCCATGCTTGGTCCAACAATTATAGCTGGGCATGAAACCGGATCGAAGCAGGTGGGCATGAATGGTTCTGGTATTTTAGTAGACTTTCTTGTTCTGACAGTGAACACACAGACAGCACATAAAACCATTGTGACCACGGTTTGCATTAGCCACAACGATGAAATTTTGGAGGCCCATAATGTACTCGAAAGTGCGGCGGTCACCGTACATCCATTGCCGGTTCATCTGCATTAATATATAGTATATATCAAAAATTAATAGGGAGATGGCCATTTATATATATAGTACATCAATGACACATGAAAGGATAGTTGCCGACCTCGACCGAGAAGGAAAGAACAACGATAAAACTTATTTTGAGCTCTCGGTCATTTCACCGAACACCTCTTGTGCATACGAAAAAAACACAAACTAGCACACTTCACACCCTCTTGCTAGGCTCCAAAATGAGATAGTGAAAAAATGGAAGAGTGGGGTGTGGGCTGCGGTGTCTTATATAGCCCCCCCCTTTAACACCGGTTCAAGCCACGAACCGGTGTTAAAGGGGGGTTGCGCGGGCCACTGGTGCAGGGACCTTTAACACCGGTTCGTGCCACGAACCGGTGTTAAAGGGGGCTCCTTTTTGCTGCACGGGCCACGCTGGTACAGACCCCCCTTTAACACCGGTTCGTAGAAAAACCGGTGTTAAAGCCCATTTCCAGGCTCAACCAAAGGCCTCGTTTCCATTAGTGTATGTTAGGGGGCTTCCTGCATATTTGTACATGTACCTGTACTATATATTGTGGCCTTTGGCCCCCAGATAATACAAGTTGCATCTTCCTAACATGGTATCAGAGCCAAGGCTCTTTTTTTTGGCAAGCGCAACTCGTGTCCTTTTCTCTCCGATATAGCTGCCGCCGGCTGCCGTTTGTCGCCGTCGTCAGCCTCCCCGTCTTTCTCGTCCTTCACTGGCGGAGGTCCGCCCGTCGACGCCCCGCTGCTGGATCGGATCGGCTGGTTCCGTCGCTGTTGTCCCGATCGGATCGTTGGATCGCTGCTGGCCAGGAGCAGCTGCTGGATCACTGCTGGCCAGGAGCTCCCGCCGCCAGAGCCCTCCTCTGCCGCCCGAGCCCCCCTTCGCTCTCTACTCGAATCGGGCCAGGGGATCCCGCTGCCAGCGCCCTCCTCCCGCCGCCTCGCTGCCCGCTCGGCTCCCGAGCTATTCCCGATCGTCCTCGCCCAGCTCGCCCGCTTTTCGGCCAGAATTGGTCGGGGTCAACTGGAATTGACCGCCGACAGTCTTTGTTTCGCCGGAATCTGCATTGATTGGGCGAATTTCGCTGGAATCTGCATCTCGATCTGATCTGTAAAAAAAATTGCTGCTCTTGTTATCTGGCGTTTCTTTCTCTCACCTGATGACGCCTTCCGCTGCTCTTGTCTTGCACTCGGGCCTTTCTTCGGTCCTTGGTGCTTGTCCGTCGACACCATGTACGTCGGCTTGCCGCTCTTCCTCGACCTTCGTGGATTCTTCACGCGGTTATGACCGCCTTTCGTCGACTCCGTCTACGTCGGTCTGCCGCTCTTCCTCGACCTTCGCGGCTTCTTCACGCGGTTATGACCGCCTTTCGCCGACTCCATCTACGTCGGCCTGCCGCTCTTCCTCGACCTTTGCGGCTTCTTCACGTGGTTATGGCCACGTTTTACCGACCTCGTCTACGTCGGCTCGCCGCTCTACATCGACTTTTGTGGCTTCTTTAGGCGGTTGTGACCGTCTTTCATCGATTTCGTCTTCATCGGTGTGTTGCTCTCCATTGCCACCTTTGGCGGCGTCAGTGTGTGTGGGTGACAGCTCCTCGTCGGCACCTGATTGTACCTTGACCTCTCCAGTCGTGCCCCTTTCTGGGCATGAGATAGCGCAGCTCCGATGCCTGCTTGATGCTTGGGATTCTTCACCGACAGGTTCTGCTGGTTCCGCGACTGAGTTTTCTGGCACTGAGCGACCACCTCCTCCTTCTCCAGGTACATCCCCATGGCTACTTGATACTGGAGCTTCTTTTCATATGACTCCTGAGTCTTCCTTGTTGCATTCTGTTCGACCTGTCGACCCTCCTGTTCGTGTTCTTACTGCCGATGGTACCCCTCACCCAGTCATTAGTCGAGGCATTCTTAGTACTTCCTTGTTTCATGTTCCTTCTGTTGTGCATGTTCCTCACCTTCACATGCAACTCTTTTCTGGTAGTCAGATCGTCGACTCTCGTTGTAGCATCACTCTCGACTTTGATTCCTGTTCTGTTCAGGATCGTCGCACCGGCACTATGCTTGGTGCTGGCCCCCGCCGCCATGATGGCCTCTGGGAGCTTCACTGGCTTCGTCTTCCTTCTAATGCCACCGTCGCCGGTTCCTCGGCATCTGTAGCCGTCGCTACTAGATCTTTTCAGCAGTGGCATCATCGTCTTGGACATTTATGTGGTTCTCGACTCTCGTCTTTAGTTCATCGTGGTGTTCTGGGGTCTGTCTCTGGAAACGCTTCTTTGGATTGTCAGGGCTGTCGCCTCGGTAAGCAGATTTAGCTACCGTATCCTCATAGTGAGTCTGTGTCTGAGTGTCCTTTTGATCTTGTTCACTCTGATGTTTGGGGTCATGCTCCTTTCCCGTCGAAAAGAGGTCATCGCTACTATGTTCTCTTTATAGATGATTTTTCTCGTCACACTTAGATATATTTCATGTCTTCTCGTAGTGCGGTCTTGTCTATCTATAAGAAATTTGCTACCATGGTTCGAACCCAGTTCTCCACTCCTATTCGTGTGTTTCGTGCAGATTCTGCTGGTGAGTATATCTCTCATTCACAGCGCACTTTTCTTGTTGAGGAGGGTACTCTTGCTTAGTTTTCTTGTCCTGGTGCTCATGCTCAGAATGGTGTGGCTGAGCGCAAGCATCATCACCTTCTTGAGACGACTCGTGCGTTGATGATTGCCGCCTCTCTTCCGCCTCACTTTTGGGCTGAGGTTGTTTCCACTGCCACCTATCTCGTCAATATTCAACCCACTGCTGCTCTGCAGGGTGGTATTCCTCTAGAGCGCCTCTCTGGTCATCCCCCTGATTCCTCGGCGCTTCGTTCGTTTGGTTGCGTTTGTTATGTTCTTCTTGCCCCTCGTGAATGCACCAAACTGACCGCTCAGTCTGTTGAGTGTGTCTTTCTTGGATACAGTGCTGAGCATAAGGGCTATCGATGTTGGGACCCCATTTGTCGTCGGATGCGCATTTCTCGTGATGTCACGTTTGATGAGACGCGTTCTTTCTATCCTCGCCCCACCTCCTTGACCTATCCGACGGAGGATATCTCTTTTCTACTTTTTCCTGACACACCTCCTCTGTTCCTATTGATCCTCCTTCGGGACCTATTCTTGCTGATGTCTCACCTTCGACCCCGTTGTCCTCCTCCCCACCTAGTTCTCCTACTTCTTCTCCTGATCCTCCACCCACCTCACTGTTGTCTCCTTTTCCCTTCCATTATTCTCGTCGCTCTCTGCTCCAGATCCTCCTCCTGATGTCCCTTCTTCTTCTTCTTCTGATATGTCTTCTTCTTCTGACGAGCTTCCCTCTCCTCTTCCGGTGACTCGTCTTCGTCGTCCACCTGACCGTTACTCTCCTAGTCAGTACGGTCTCTCTGTTGCCCTCGATCCGACTTCTTATCGGGATGCTGAGCGTCATCCTGAATGACAGCTTGCCATGGCTGAGGAGATTTCTGCGCTTGAGCGCACTGGCACCTGGGATCTTGTCTCTTCCCCTCCCGGTGTGCGTCCCATCACGTGCAAGTGGGTCTATAAAATTAAGACCCGCTCTGATGAATCTCTTGAGCGCTATAAAGCGCGTCTTGTGGCCCGTGGTTTTCAGCAGGAGCACGGGCGTGACTATGATGAGACCTTTGCCCCTGTGGCTCATATGACCACTGTGCGCACTCTTCTTGATGTCGCTTCTGTTCGACACTGGTCTGTGTCTCAGCTTGATGTTCAGAATGCTTTTCTCAATGGAGAATTGAGTGAGGAGGTTTACATGCAGCCTCCTCCTGGATATTCTGTTCCTGATGGGATGGTTTGTCGTCTTCGGCGTTCTCTTTATGGCCTGAAACAGGCCCCTCGTGCCTGGTTTGAGCGCTTTGCCTCTGTGGTGACTGATGCTGGTTTCTCTCCCAGTGCTCATGATCCAGCGCTGTTTGTTCACACTTCTCGTGGATGCACTCTTCTCCTTCTCTATGTTGATGATATGATCATTACTGGTGATGATCCTGAGTATATTGCCTTTGTTAAGGCTCGTCTTTGTGATCAGTTTCTTATGACTGATCTTGGTCCTCTCCGCTACTTTCTTGGGATTGAGGTCTCCTCCACTTCTGATGCTTTTCTATCTCTCAGGAAAAGTATATTCAGGATCTTCTTACTCGTGCTGCTCTTGGGGATGAGCGCACTGTTGATACTCCTATGGAGCTTAATGTTAAGCTTCGTCCTACTGATGATGATCCTCTTCCTGACCCGACGCGTTATCGTCATCTTGTTGGGAGTCTTGTTTATCTTGTTATCATTCGTCCTGACATATCTTATCCTGTTCATATTCTGAGTCAGTTTGTCTCAGCTCCTACCACTGTTCACTATAGTCATCTCCTCCGTGTTCTTCGCTATCTTTGTGGCACGATCACTCGTTGTCTTTTCTTTCCTCGTTCCAGCTCCCTCCAGGTTCAGTACTACTCGGATGCTACGTGGGCGAGTGATCCTACGGATCGTCGTTCCCTTTCTGCTTACTGTGTGTTTCTTGGTGGTTCGCTCATTGCTTGGAAGACGAAGAAACAGACATCGGTTTTCCGTTCGAGTGTTGAGGCTGAGTTGCGAGCTATGGCCTTGTTGACTGCTGAGGTGACTTGGTTACGGTGGTTGATTGCGGATTTTGGGGTCTCTGTTACGACACTCACTCCAGTTTTGTCTGACAGTACATGTGCTATCAGTATTGCACGTGATCCGGTAAAGCATGAGCTTACCAAGCATATTGGTGTTGATGCTTTTTATACACGTGCTCAAGTGCAGGCTCAGGTTATTACACTTCAGTATGTGCCTTCAGAGTTATCTATGGCGGAACTTTTTACAAAGGCACATACTAGAGCGCAGCATGATTTCTTACTCTCCAAACTCAGTGTTGTGGATCCACCATGAGTTTGAGAGGGGTGTTAGATATATATTGTAGTTTCCCCATATGTTAGGGGACTTCCTGTATATTTATACATGTACCTGTACTATATATTGTGGCATTTGGCCCCCAAATAATACAAGTTGCATCTTCCTAACAGTTAGCATTGTTTTGTACTCGTGAATGATGAAGGAATTGGCATACGACCTTTTCTCTCCACACCACAATCACGAATCTTACAATAACGTTCACTGATTTTAATCGCAAATTCAGGGAAAAGACCTCAAAATACCCTCATTAACCAAATTGAAAGGCGAAAAGCCTGCAACCACATTACACGCATGCATGAACAGCTACTTGCATTTGTCTTTCTAGCCAAAGAATTACCAATTCTTGCAGGCAAACATAACGCAGTGGGTACCTCATTGCCTTTCTTTTCTTTCCTATATGGAGGGGGGCGACTTTCAGTTATAGTACAGATACGGAATTATCTTTCTTTTTCTGAACATTCAGAAACATATCATATTTTTGTTGACATGTATACCGGCCGATGGATGGCCTGAAAAAGATTAGTGCAGAGTGGACCTAGGCACATAACAAACTGAATCGACGGACGGCAAGTTTTAAATAACCAAAGAGATATCAATACTACTATATTGAGCATGAAGCTTACGTGTCTCCGAACAAATCAGAGCCTGAGATATGTCAACCGCTTGAATAACCTCCACAGATTAGTGGTGGTCAGCTAAACAATTCCACGGTTTTTCGTAACCATGAAACCACAAATTCAACATCGGTAATGCTACCCATTCACTCAGCAAAGAAAAAGTAATGGAAACTTTATTCAAGTCAATTTGGTAATGTGTTTTGTTATTTCGAAAAGAATAACTCTACTAAACTCTCTTGCAGTGCCATGTTTGTCCCGAGGGGGGGAAAGTGTGCCCTGAATCCGGACAAGATGATTACAATGATAAACTACTTGTGTTACCCGCAGAAAAAAACGATATACTACTTGTGAATAGGTCACCGTTAATCAAAGGATCCCTTGACAAATGAAGCTTAAATTGAATGCCATGGAATCTTGTCAAATCTTACTTTTCCGATGTTGTTTATTAACAAAGAAAACTCTGGTGCCGTCTTAAATTGAACAAGGTCAAAAGTGTGCCCTGAATCAGGACAAGATGATTTAAACTTGTGAATAGGTCGACGTTGATTAATAGAAGCTTAAATTGAATTATATACCATGGAATATCGTCAACGCTTATATTAGTGCTCTTACTTTATTTTATCTCCAAAAGCTTAATATAGTAGTAGTAGATGCTAAGAACGTTAGAACCTACAACCTTCAGGTATTAGTCACTGAAGCACGTCGCCATTGCCACACTCGTCACTCGGCGTGCAGGGTGGTCTTACCTTCAAATGCATGTACAAATGCCGGGTACCAGTCGGTGCAACAAGTCATTAGCAGCTTGCTACACTAATCGCTCCACATGCCGGATAAGGCATAAAGCCATATATTATCTGAAACTAGCCTTTACAAAAACATTCTTACAAGACAATATTAGTTCTTGAAAAGTTCAGCGTCATTTTTCTTCTGCATCGTTGGTCTGTCGTGAGCAAATCTCGATACTGTCTCTGGGCCTCCGGTGTAGCAAAGCTCATATCAGAGAAATGTTGAAAAAATCCAGGCACTTGTAGAAGCAACGGTCGTGAAATCATTGATGTACCCTCTCGTTTAGGGTTTTAGGGCTCCGGCGGCGGCGCAAGTCCCCCGTGATATCGGTATCGGCCGAGGTGCTCCTGACTTGCTTCTCCTTAGGCCGGCCCCTGTGTCTCTCGCGGGTACCAACCCTAGCGGCCTGCTGCCTAGGGCTCGTGGGGCAGGAGTATGGCGTCGGCGGCGGAATCGTCGGCGAGGAAGGAACCAAGCATCAAGGATATGCTCAAGCATCTGGTATTGCGGAAGGACGGATTGGAGGATGTCGTGGTCGGATCTGAACAGGTGAAAGAATTGAAGAAGGAGGCGCGCTGGATGGCTGTTGCGAAGGTGCATACATCGAGATCGTTTAGCACAGAGGCTCTATTTGGTAAGATGAAGGCTATTTGGAATTTATCCAGAGAACCAAAGTGCAGAGAGGCTGGGGAAAATTTGTTCATCTTTCAGATGCATTGTCTCGAAGATTGGAAAAAGGTCGTTCATCAAGGGCCGTGGACGTTTCGTGGATGGGCGGTTCTCATTTAGGATTATGACGGATACGAAGATCCGGAGAAAGTGGTTTTTGGGGGCATGTATACTTGGGCGCAGATCCATGGAATTCCTGAAGTGTATAGGAAGAACTTTATTGTGGATGACCTGGCTAGAAGGATCGGTAAGACAAAGGAGGTTCAGTTGTCCCCAAAGCTGTTGTTTGAAGGAAACTATGTCCGTCTATGGGTTCTGATCGAGGTTGCAAACCCTCTGTCTAGGTTTGTGTTTCTTAATATTGAGGGTGAGGGGAGGAAGATGTTGTTTGTCAAGTATGAAAAACTTCCGTACTTCTGTCGGCACTACGGGCTTATCGGGCATGATCATGAGGAGTGTGGGGATGGTGACTGGGAGGAAAAAGATCTACAATATGGTACGTGGATGCTAGCCACGAGACGGTCCAATATTCCACAACCTGAGCCGAGGAGGTTTGTCAATCGTGATCGCGGAAAGGAGCGCGGCCGCGGCAGCTGGTCAGGTAGAGGAGTGAGCGTGTTCCAACCCAAAAAGCGTTCGTCGCAGAAGGCAGAGCTCGACGAGGATGGAGAGGCAGTGGGTACCTTCACAAGCCCTTTGAAGCCGGGTACTACAGGGGTGGAGGATGGAAGTGGTCATGATACCAATACCAGGAGGAACCTCGACTTTGATAAGTGTACTTCTGAAGGTGCTGGTCTGGATGCGATTGGCGTGGACGCGCCTGGGAAGGTCCCTCCTCCCCCCCAGGCGTATATTGATCCTAAGGAGCGTGCGAAACTGAGGAAGATGGGTGAGCACAAATCTGAGATGGCAACATCGGCGGCCTCCAGTGAGGATGACCGCCGGGCCCAATGAGTCTTCTAGGCTAGAACTGCCGTGGGGCGGGGCCTCCGGCGACAGTTCGAGAGCTTGACTGCCTGGTGCAGTCCTACAGGCCCTGTCTGGTTTTCCTCTGTGAGACTAGACAAAGCGAGGAGCGTGTCAAGAATCTTCGTTTTCGTAATTGCATGACCGGGTGTTTTCATGTGAAAGGGGATGGAAAAGGAGGCGGACTAGCGTTATACTGGCAGGAGGGAATTACAGTTGATCTTCTCTCTTTTAGCAAAAGGCACATCGACGTCCATATTAGCGGAGGACCGTATGATTTCATGTGGAGGGGCACGTTCGTTTATGGAGAACCAAGACATGCTGATCGTCATCATACGTGGAACCTATTGCATGATCTGAAGCCAAGATCCCCAGAACCTTGGCTGATGTTCGGTGATTTCAACGAGGCTATGTGGTAGGAAGAACACTTTTCCAGGAGCAAGAGATCGGAGCGGCTCTATCTTTCTGTGACCTCCATGATGTTGGTTTTCCAGACCTTTGACAATAAGAAAAAAGGGGAGAGGAATGTGAAGGTGAGGCTGGACAGAGCGGTGGCGTCTCCAGCTTGGTCTGCAAGGTTTCCAGAGTTTCGGCTGCGGCATCTTACGTCGTCACGGTCGGACCATTGTCCGCTTTTGTTGGAAGCTGAACAGATTTCGAGTTGCCAAGCTGTGAGACCGGTTAGGCGCTACGAGGTGGCGTGGGAGAGGGAACCAACTCTAGCAGCCGCAGTGGAGGAGGCATGGTCCAGACGGGTGCCATGCAACGATCTGGGTGATCTGAATGTTTCACTAAGGGAGGTGATGACAAAGTTGTATGGATGGAAAAGACAGCATTTTAATTCAGTCCCTAAAGAACTTGATCGGTTGAGACTTATGATTGAGGAGCTCCAAGATAGGAGCGACACAGCTAGCACCGAAGAAAAACAAAGGATGATGCGTGAGATGGATGAAATGCTTTACCGAGAGGAGATCCAATGGATGCAGCGGTCTCGTATTTCGTGGTTGAGAGAGGGGGACCGAAACACTAAATTTTTCCATCGGAAGGCCTCTTGGCGACACAAGAAGAACATAGTGCGGAGACTAAAGATGGGGGATGGAACCTGGACGTCGGACTCTACCGAGATGGAGAACATGGCTAGAGATTTCTTCCAAGGCCTCTACACCAGAGAGGAGAGGACGGATCCTATTGCCGTGCCGGATCAGATGGAGGAGTGCGTGGACCAGAATATAAACGACAAGCTATGTGCCCCTTTTACCGAAAAAGAAATAAGTGATGCTCTCTTTCAGATTGGACCGCTAAAGGCGCCTGGACCTGATGGGTTCCCCGCCAGGTTCATCCATCGCAACTGGGACATTATGTGCCATGATGTAGTAGCTGCTGTGCTGCGGTTTTTTGAGGAGGGCGTTATGCCTGATGAGGTGAATGACACAGTGATAGTTCTGATTCCGAAGAAAAATGACCCTAAAGCACTAAAGGACTTCAGGCCTATCAGCTTATGCAATGTTATATACAAGGTGGTCTCAAAGTGCCTGGTGAATCGGCTGCGGCCGTTTCTCCAAGACATTATTTCTCCTACTCAGAGCGCTTTCATTCCGGGAAGACTAATTACGGATAATGCACTGGTGGCCTTTGAGTGTATTCATGCGATTCAAACTGGTTCAATGGTGAGATCCAAGTACTGCGCGTACAAACTGGATATGGCCAAAGCTTATGACCGGGTGGATTGGAGATTTTTGGAGGGAGTTCTTGCGAAACTGGACTTTCATAGGCAATGGGTTCAGTGGGTTATGGCTTTCATCACCATTGTCCGCTACTCTATTTGCTTCAATGTTCATCTACTAGAATCCTTCACTCCGTCACGCGGGCTACGCCAAGGTGATCCCCTGTTGCCATACTTATTTTTCTTTGTTGCTGACGGTTTATCGTGTTTGATAAAAAGGAGAATAGAAGCAGGACATTTGCGGGAACTACATATTTGTAGAAGAGCCCGGGGCATATCCCACCTTTTATTTGCAGATGATTGCTTGATGTTTTTTAAAGGCTCGGTTGAACAAGCAACGGTTGTGAAAACCCTACTGAATGACTATGAAAAAGGTACAGGCCAACAAGTTAGCCTCGGGAAGTGCTCCATCATGTACGGGAAGAGTTTCCCCCCTAGAGGTGAAGACTGGGATAAAGGAGATTCTGCAATATGAAACTTCTTGCTTTGAGGAAAGATTTTTGGGCCTTCCCACTCCTGAAGGCTGCATGAGGAGTGGTAAATTCAAGCCAACTAAAGAAAGGTTCAGGAAAAGGGCAACAAATTGGGCTGAAAAGTACATCTCATCGGCGGCAAAAGAAACTCTTGTCAAAGTTGTTTTCCAATCTCTACCTACTTACGCCATGGGTGTGTTCAAGTTCCCAAACGGTTTACTAGAAGAGCTTACAAAGATTGTTCGAGATTTTTGGTGGGGTGATGAACAGAATAGGAGGAGCATGCACTGGATGGCTTGGGACCGGCTGGCCAGACCGAAAAAACAGGGGGGTGTCGGATTCCTGGACCTCAAGATTTTCAACCAAACCTTGCTAGCCCGACAAGCATGGCGCCTTATTCAGTTCCTTGACAGTCTATGCTCTCGGTTACTGAAAGCGAGATACTACCCCTCAGCTAACCTTTTGGACACGACTTTCATACAAAACGCCTCGGCAACATGGCAAGGCATTGTTTACGGTTTGGAGCTGCTCAAAAAAGGTGTCATATGGAGGATTGGGTCGGGTACGAGTGTTCGTATATTCCACGATAATTGTTTGCCTCGCGGGGACGCTCCAAAGGCTTCGGCCCGACGAGCTAACTCAAGGCAGCGATGGGTGTCAGAGTTAATTGATCCTACTACACGGACCTGGAATGCCCAAATGGTCAGGGATCTTTGTGTGCCAACTGATGTAAGTACAATCCTTAGCATCAAGTTACCATCAAGACAGACGGAGGACTTCGTTGCTTGGTTACCAGAAAACGACGGTGTGTTTACTGTAAGGTCTGCTTACCGCCTGGGGATCCATCCGGCCTTGTTGGCAATGAGCCCGGGGCAGTCGAGCACGACACCAGATGGAGAGAGGAAAATCTGGGACTTGGTGTGGAAAGCGGAGGTTCCTCCAAAGCTTCGTATTTTTGCCTGGAGAGTGGCATCTAACACCCTTGCTGTTCGTGAAGCACTGCATCATCGGATCATAGCTTCCGACCCTGCATGTACCATCTGCGGCAATGGCATCGAGGACTCCCACCACGCTGAAAGGATACATATGTCGCCTAGAGGGGGGTGAATAGGCGATTAAAACTTTTCCTAGAGTGGATCAACAAAGGCGGAATAAAACTAGTGTTTACTTTGTAAAGCACAACCTAGAACAACTAAGGTTCACCTATGTGCACCAACAACTTATGCTAAGCAATACAAGCAACAAAGTGATAGCAAGATATATATTACTTCAAGCACGAAGGCTATCACAATGTAAAGTGCATAAGTAAAGATCTCGGGTACAGAGATAACCGAGGCACGCGGGGACAATGATATTTTACCGAGTTCCTCCCAACATGGAGTATGTCTCGTTTGGAGAGGGGGTGGTATCAAACCACCAACGCCACAAAAGGCCTCCCTTATTCTCCAGTGAATCTCACCCCAATGGGATCGATCCACGCTTCCACTATCGGTGCACTTGTCGGTGGCAACCGGAACCTCTCACAAGGTTGGGGCACTTCTCCACAACTTAATTGGAGGCTCCCAACAAACACCACCAAGGCCACAATGCCACCAAGGCCACAACCTGCAACACCAACAAACCGTCTAGGGTTCCAAGAACCCAAGAGTAAAAAGCTTCTCAACTTTCACTCACCAAATCCTCCGGGGAGAACTCAAACCGATGCACGAAATGCAATGGAAAGAACACAAGTAGTGCTCAAATACTTCTCTCCCAAATTCCACCAAAGCTACAAAATCTTGTGGGGGAATAAGAGAGGAAATCCACAAAAGACTCCAAGATCTAGATCCCAAGATATTCCCCTCACTTAGAGGAGAGATGGATTGGTGGGATTGTAGATCTAGATCTCCTCTTTCAAATCCCTAAATTATATGCAAGAATCAAGGGAGGGATTGAAGGGGGAGCAAGCTCAAGAGGGTCAAGAATGGAGGAGAAAGCCTATAAAAACTCAAGCAGTTGCATTGGGGAAGAAGGGCCCCCTTTTATAGGCCCACAGATTTCTGACCGTTTTCTGCCCGTTGGGGAAAAGTCAGACTGGAGACTCCGGTCTACACCAGAGACTCCGGTCTACACCGGAGATTCCGGACCAGCCTCCGGACTGCCCATCTGAATGACCTGGGCCATCCAAGACCCAACAAGACCAGATACTCCGGTCTTCCAACACCGGAGACTCCGGACTGAGGAAACACCGGAGACTCCGGACCTGGCACCGGACCCCCATACAGTATGTCCTAGCCCTGATTCTAAAGTCACCACCGGAGATACATCCGAAAACTCCGGACTACACCGGAGACTCCGGTCCACACAGACCGGAGACTCCGGTCAGGACCAAATAAGAGGCAAACTTCAAATGGCGATATCTAGAGTTTGGAAACTCCGATTGACCCGAAACCAATTTTGTTGGAAAGAGGACAACAAGGGCTACCCAAAAAAAGTGGAAATATTGGATACCACCAAAAGAGAACATTTCATGTATTATAATGTGAGATACCTCTCTTGGTGAGAAACCGTAAAACCTCAAAGATCAAAAACGCAATAAGATATAAAAGGGAAATCCATTTTTGATGAACTAGAGCTTGTTATGAATATTACCACAATCTCTAGAACCTCACATGGATAAGATCCAAATAATCAACCAAGAAAGGATGATGCTAAGTATGCAAAGGTTTGAGCTCTCTTTGAAAGATATGATCGAGTTACTCACTAGAGAGCCCCTCTTGATAGTACGGTTGTCTATCCTATAAACCGGTCTCCCCAACTAACACCACGATACCGGTAAGAAAGAAACCCTATCAATATCATACCTTTGCCTTGCGCATATTCCACTTGATCTTGATGTATACGATCTTGTCCTTCTCAAGATGGAACACCTTTCTTGATTGCTCTTTTACGCACTTGCTTGATGAAGACTTGCAAGTTACTCCCCCATACAACATGGTGGGAAACCTTTACGTTGACCTTGTCTTCCTCGATCCATGATCACCGAGGATGGCAAGCTTTAAGCATGAGATCTTCTAGATATTGCACATCTTTAGCTTGCACATCATTTCTTCTTTTCTTCATTATGTTGATGCCTTGAAGATACACCAGAGATATTATTCTTCAAGACATACTTGCCATAGGTTTAACTCTCACATAACCAATTTGTGGATCATTCTTTGAACACCTTGGTCACCACATGATCCTCTTCACTTCTTCTCCAAACATTGAAGCCAACAAATAGTTCAAGCATTGCCTATGGAAAATTCCTATACGTACAACTTGATACAAGCATTAGTCCATAGAGATTGTCATTAATTACCAAAACCACACATGGGGGCCCACATGTTCTTTCACACGCGCTTGTCTCATGCACCCTTGATCGCGCCCTCCGGGACGACATGAGGAATCACTGGTCACTACCGTCAGAGCAGGCTTTCCAATTAGCTGGAAGGGAGTGGCTGTTTAGGCTTCTCGATCAAACAACCCCAATGGAGAGAGACAAAGTTATATTCCTTCTGTGGAGAGTGTGGCATCACAGGAACAATGTGGTGCATGGGGATGGCAAATCTTCGGTTACCGCGTCGATCCCCTATCTTTGGAATTACTGCGAGTCGTTTCGAGCTTGTAAACACTCAAGCTCGGACACCAAAGGAAAGGGGCCGGCTAGCAGGGGTGACAAAGGAAAGATGAACATCGGTCCAGATTCACAGGGGGCTTCGGATAGGGTTAAGGGAGAGTGGAAGGCGCCGGCAGTGGGACAAATCAAGATCAATGTTGATGCCGGATGGGACCCGTTGTCAAAAAGGACTGGCATTGGGGTGATAGCCAGAGACGACACGGGACGGGTTCTTACTACAGAGTGGAAGTTCATTCCTTCATGTGCAAGTGCGGAAAAGGCTGAAGTTTTGGCATGTTTAGAGGGTTTCAACACCCTAATTGAGATGTTCTCAGGGAGAGGAATAGTTGAGACAGACTGTCTGCGCGTTGTTCAAGCAATCAATGACACAAAAAGAGACCGATCCGATTGTTGGAGCTTGTTCCTTTAGGCGCACGAGACCCTTAGGGTTTATGATAGGATTACAGTAGTTAAAGTTGGTCGCTTAGGCAATGCTGCTGCCAATGCTGGTAGTAGCAATTCTATCTGTAATGCAGCACCGTCCTGCATGGCGGCGATCGTTGCAAATGATGTAAACAATTTGTGAAAAGCAGCAAGTTTCAGACGCACTCTTTTCCTTCCAGGGTACCTAAGGGGACTAGAAGGTTTTTAATGAGGCGGCTTGCTTGCTTAATATATACTGTGATCACTCTCAAAAAAAAGAAATCATTGATGTAGACCAGAAGATGTCGGCGACCATGATCTCAAAAGATTGTTGTCCCAATGAAGTACCTAGAATGGTCGGGAGATAATCCCAGCTTTAGCAAGATGGACATGCGGGACACCAAACTTGTAAGTTCCCTAACAAAGTCGTACCTGGGTGATCTTCACCAGGAGGAGGCTGAACTTGATGACACCAATACGCTGCATGCGACATCATCCACTCCACTGAACGTCGTTGTTGTAGACAAACCTTTAACATGTCTGGCCTAATACTCAACGATCGACTCCAAACTCTAGCATGTAGACACTCCTCCATAAAAGAACATTGATTTGGATAGGCTGAATGACCTTTATGCTCGTTGCCGCTGATGCTCCTGCACTGGAGGCGCAGAAATTGAAGACCCTACGGGACTAGACATCTGATCCGAGCCCCCACCCTTCATCCGCCGTAGCTATCGGCGGAGGATAGGGGAACCAGCAGCGACGTTGGGGCCGAGGGTTTGCCGCAGATCGCTTTTCACTCGAGTATCGCCAAGAGCCCTGCAAAAACGGTCCGCGGCGTGTACCGTATCTTTTTATGACGGTAACTAGCTCGTTCAAAAATTATTGATGTAATCGGTTTATTCCAACGATATTGGTGGTTGATTATGAATTAAGTTAGATCTAAGTCAAGTGCTAATTCACTGAGTTTGCATTGTGATTTGTGCGTCCTATATGAGCACGTGGGGTTGCAAGTATGATTTCATTGCAACTGAGATATATATTAATAGTTGCAAGTGGGCTGAGATTGAGTTACATCACGTGACTGAGAATTAAACTCAACTAAGAATTAGGGTGTGTTTGGTAGCCTGGGGCTACCCAGATTCCATATCTCCACTCATACAAGCTGGACCTAGACAAGTTCAACTCAGATTTTTCTGAGTGTTTGGTAGCGCAGGTTTGCTAAAACATGTTGAACCCAGATGTTGTTTGGTGGCTCGTCTCAGATCAGACACGCTATTGTCCAAGTTTTTACACACAGGTCCTTCCACAAAAAAACAAAAAGCAATCAGGTCCCTCCATAAGAAAACAGAAAAGCCATCGGGTCCTGCTAGGTTGCGGCGCCGCTGCCGGCGCGAGGAGCCGCCGGCGCATCCCGCCGTCGTGGCCATGGGCCTCTAGCACGAGCCGCCGCCGCCCTATGCCTCTAGCACGAGCCGTCGCTTGTAGGAGGTCATGCTCGATGCACTGCCGCCAGGAAGTCGCGTGATGCGTCGAAGCCAGGAGGTCGCGCTCGACGCGCCGTCGCCAGGAGGTCGCCGCCACCAGTGCGCCCCGCCGTCGTCGCCTGTGCCTCTAGCACGAGCCTCCATCGCCAGGAGGTCACGCTCGACAAGCCGCCACCAGGAGATCGCACGACGCGTCGAAGCCAGGAAGTTGCGCCAGGAGGTCGCGCGACGTTCCATCGCCAAGAGGTCGCCGCCAGGAGGTCGCTCCAGGACGAGAGGGAGAGAGGAGGGTGTGTGGACGGGGTTGGAGCTGGCATCTGACGGGGACATGAGGGAGAGAGGAGCGTGCAGGGACGATGACGAGAAGGGAGAGGGGAGGGTGCGGGGACGAGGACGAGAGGGAATGAGGGTGCGGGGCCGAGACCCCTGTCGGGCTAGAGCGACGTGGGGACGGACCGGGCAGTGCCGAGCTGTGAACCTCGATTCCAGCTTCGCAACTGGGCAGGGCCGAGGGGCTATTTTCGTACCAGGTGGGCATAGCTGAGGGAAGCCGACCCGATCTACCAAACAACAAAAGGTGAGACAAAATGGGGTGAGGTAAGATTTTCTGGATAGCCCGGGGCTACCAAACACGCCCGTACTTGTCCATTTGGACGCCTCTCACTCCAATCCTATGCTCTGAACACCTACTGGGTAGTGATTACTGACCAACAAATTAACAAATCCAATCCCTGCTTCACCGACGAGAGCCAGCATCCAGCGAGGAATTAACCCTTCGGCTTGAACAAATAAAATCTCAGGACGCCATGATCGTAGCCAGTGCTGTGCTGGTCACCACGGCCGGGAACGGGAAGATCCCCTGCCCCGGCGACAGAATCGCCCGCGGGTCGTACTTGGCCTTGAGCTCCGCGACCCTGCCCCATTTCGCCCCGAAATGGCGCCTCCACCCCTCCTGCGACGCGTGGTGCGGCAGGTACTGCTTGCACCCGATCTCTTCCCGGTCGCAGAACTCCAGCACCGCCTCGTTCTCCCTCTCCAGCCGCTCCAGGTCGCCGGCGGCCACCACCGACCGGAGCAGCCCGACGGCGTAGAACACGTCCTCGCCGGGTGGCGTCACCGTGGTCATCCGGTCGTCCCACTTGTCTCCGTTCATGGGGTACATGAGGATGAGCCCAGCGGGCTTGGAGTCCCTGAGGATGCCGCGGAACACGCCGGCGGCGAAGTCGTGGATGCGTGACCTCGGCACGAAGAGGTTGAGCCACGGGTGCGGCACGTCCCACGCGCCGGCCGACCGGAGCTTCTGCTCCTCCTGCCCGACGCGGTCAAGGAACTGCTCGTACGACACGTCCCTCACGAACACGAACCCCGGGACGAAGCTCAGCTCCTTCAGTAGCGCCTCAAGCTTCTGCAACCGAAACAAGTTTATGTTAAGTAAAAACAAGTTCACCAGGTTGTGTTCGGGCCGGGCCGGGTAGGGCTGTGCTCCACAGAAACACCATGCTATGTAGTATGTACCTGATCAACTATGACAGCAGAGTGGTCATCGTAGTACATTGCGCCTTCGATGTAGTAGATCGTGGCTGATCCCGTAGCCACCGCGAGCTCTGTGAGCCGAGCAAGCTCTGAAGCCGAGAAGAAGGAAGACGACCTCCGGCCCTCCGTCAGGGTCCGGTTGAGCTGGACCTGGCCCTCAACGTAGTCAAACCCGGAACCCATCGAGATGAGTAGCTCCTGGTCAGCGGTGAACGAGTGCACATCCGTGTACGCGAGCCTCACCCACTTGACCCGCTTCTGAGCCCGCTCAAGCCCGATCCGGGCCTGGGTTATCACCCCGAACTGGCCCAGCCCGCCCAACGCCGCAAAGAACAGCTCCGAGTTGCTGATGGGGGAGCAGCTGATCACGTCTCCCGTGCCTGCAACCAACAATGGTTATCATTAATTTATAATGCTTGCCGCATTCGTGTGCACCAATTGGTTAGTAAATAAACGACGTGGACACTAGTCATCGGTATTTAGATTGTGTATATGCCCAAGCAGAAAACCGGTACCTGTCACCACGTCAAGCTCCTGTACGTTGGAGATCTGCGGGCCATGCCGGAACACCTGACCACCTATGCCGGCGTTGGAGAGAGTGCCGCCGACGGTGATGCGGAGGTAGTCGGTCCACACGCGTGGCGTGAGGCCGTGCTCAAGCGTGGCATGGAGGACGTCGATCCATAGCTGCTCGCCACCTACGTCCACATACATTCCTTCGACCGACACGTTTACGCGGTGATCATTGTCACCGTGTCCAAGCGAGGGCATGTCAACGACAATGCCACCTGGGGCAAGGGCTTGTCCCCTAGAGGAGTGCCCTTTCCCACGTGGCGCCACCGTGAAGGGTGTCTGCTGGTGGAGCGAGAAGCGGATTAGGGTAGCTATGTCCGATGGCGATACCGGGTGGAAAACCCCATTTGGGGCGGCTTCCACGATGTGGCCAAAGTCCGAAGAGGCCCTGGCCATCGAGCCCCTATCAGTATGGATTTTGGACACTATGTTGAGGGCGAAGAGATCATCAACCAGAGCGCCAGATACCAGATGGCCGGCGGTTGAGAGAAAGCTGGTGACCACGAGAAATGTGGCTAAACTGAGCTATCGGCATGCTGCTATAACAAAGGATTGGGACCTGGTGAATCGTGTAGCTTGAGTTTGCTACTTGCATGAATTGAGAGAGATTTTGGTGTATGCTCTCATGTCAACAACTCCTGCAGGTTTATAGGTGTGCTCGTTGATGCCGCTAGAGCTGACAAAATGAGGGCAGGAGTGGAGTGTCTCTAATTAATATTTTTTAAATTAAGAAGATTTCAAGGATTCCATTGACTTCTGCCAAAAAACAAACATGCAGGCTCCTACCATGGTCACAACCCTCTATGGTCATTGGTCAAGACTCTAAGACCTCATTGATTTGATTTTGCAGGCCCTACCCGCGATGTTTAAACTCAAAAGGTAGCCAGTAATTTAGTCGTTCTAGTTAATAATGATGACTATGCAACATGAAATACATTTAGGGTATGTCTGCATGACTACAGAAAATATTTGATGCGCCGACGGCCGGCTGCCATCGACACATCGCCAAATTGCCATCGGCATAGGCTGTACCGACGGTGGCCGTCGGGGTATGTCCTGGTTGGCACAGCTCCGTGGCCATCGGCACAGTCCCTCCCCCTCGGCATAACGTCTCCCAGCGGGACCCGCGTGTCAGGCAACGGTCGTCTTCGATAACGGCCCAGCCCGGAGCTACGCCGATGGCCATGTCGGCACAGGAATGGAGCTACGCCGACGGCCAGGCCGTCGGCATAGCCTAAACTATTTTTTTATTTTTTGAATTGTTTGACTCGTTAATCTCTCGTTTTGATCATTTTAACACTATTTATAGTTAATAATTGATTAAATTACAGTCTTAGTCAAAGTTCCCGGTCGGTCACCCATCCTAGCACTACTCTAGCTCTACCACGCTTAACTTCCTCGTTTCTTCAGAATCTCTTTCTAGAAAGCAATTTACACGTTGTTGTCAATACTATGATATCAATCCTATTAACTCTTATATCATCATGTCACATGGTTGTATTTTTTGAAATTACAAGCAATTATTTAAATAAACAACAATAAATAAGTAAAAATATTATTGAATTCAAATAAAAATATAATTATTTTATTTTATTTTTGTATTTTCTATTTAATACGGAATAATTAATATCTTTAAATCTATATATCATAATTCGGAAAATAATATTTCTAAATTGATTAGAAAAATGAGAGAAATCCAAATATGATATCAATATCAACTTATCACAAACTATGTCGTGATTCTTATCATAATTTCATTTGCCCGTTTAAAACAGCACCATAAAGATTCTTAGCTCGGGGCTGAGACTCGCTAAACTTGAAGTGGATCTCTGATGAAACGGCATATTTTAAACCTAAAAATGATTTTTTAAAAAATCATGAGCATCTGATCATATACGTGTAGTTCATATCTGACTCACTTGCTGATTCAGCAGGAATTTGTCTTTTTCACCAGGGATAGACATGAAGGTTTGAGATCCCTATATTATGATATTATCCATGTAAGGTGGTCTAGTATTTTTGAAAAATGTGATGGTAGCATTTTGAATTAGCCATTTGGTGGTTGCTTCATAAAATCATTCGTTTTTTGCACTCAGAAAATGGAAAACGGCTTTTTGGAACGACGAAAAGGAAAACTTCCTCCTGAAACATTGTTCGTCATCCCACGATGCACACATATGCACAATATGGACATATTATCACAAACTATGCCTTCATTCTAGCCATAGCATTGGTCATCTGATCCGAAAACGAAGAAACCTCGAACAAGATAGGTCATTTTGTGAAGATTTTTTGAGACATAATCAATATACTAAGTTTGATATTTTTTCTTCTAACCATGTCACATAATATGACACCACACGAAGGTTTCGCATTGTTTGGACCGTTTTTGAATTTATAATGCCCGTTTTAAACTATATATAATGTTTTATGTTTCACTTAATTTTTTTTATAAATGTGTAATATTTGAATGTAGATAGATAGATCTTGTTTTTCTGCAAATTTTGATATATTATTTGTATTTTTATAAATTAGAATGATTTAGTTATGATTTTTCAAAAAACAACGAGATAAAGGGAAAAAAATCTGAAGACCTAGCCGTCGACACAGACCAAACAAATTTTTTCAAAGAGCCGTGCTGACGGCCTGCCTAACGCCGTTTCCGTTGCCGTGTATGAACTGGGGCTACGCCGAGGGCCACCGTTAGCACAACCCTCTCTACTACGCTGATGGCCACGCTACCAAGAGCTACCCTCGGCACCGTCATCTACGCTCCCGGCCGTCCCTACTCGGCCGGCTGTCGGCGCCTTAGTTCTTTCCTGTAGTGCATGTGGAAAGTTTTAGGGCATGGTTCAGAAGCTGGAAGCAACCCATTTTTTTTCTTTCTGAGAAACACCAAATAGTTGTGAGGTTCATGAAATGCGAGTAGTCAACAATTTGATGGACTCTGATGATCTGAAATGACCCATTCATTAATTTAGTAAGAACGAACAAATGGTTTGATGTGGGTTGATTCTTTGACCTGCCAGCACATCGATCAACTTTTACTAATATGCGGGACCTCTGTTTGATTTCATGGAAATGGAATCGTGGGTCGACCCTATCTTTCTAGAAAAAGAAAATTAACCAAGTGGGCACTTGAGGGAAATTTGGACTCTATAGTCTCAATTTTTTTGTTAAAAAAAACTACCTCAGTCCCAAAATAACGGACTCTGGTTTCTTTAAAGGAAAGTGTTAGGCGTCCCGCGGGGGATAATTGCCCCCGATCCCCGGGTCGACAGTCCGACACGTGTCCTTTTGCCTGGTCAACGAAAGACACCCGCGTGCGTTTTCCTCTTCTCAAGCCTTCTCTCTCCCTGTTAACAAAAAATCAGGCCCTTCGCCTATCCCATCCCGTTCTCCCAACCGACGTTGCCGGAGAAGGTGCTGGAGAAGTCGCGTCGCCGGAGAAGGGCGTCGTTGTCGAGGAAGACGTCGCCACAGCGGTAGCAGCACCGCCAAAAACTTGTAGCAGCGCCTCCCGCAGCTAGTAGCAGAGCGTGCATCGCCCGTAGCAGAAAAGCACTGTCGCCCGTGTAGAAACCCCGACGGGCGTCTGTAGCAAGGGCGGCGACCGTCTATAGCAGCTCCGGCGGCCGCGTGTAGCAAGGGCGACGGCCGTGTGTAGCAACCCCGGTGGCCGCGTGTAGCAAGGGCGACAGCAGCGTGCAGCACCCCCTGACGACCACTTGTAGAACGCCGCTCGCCGTCTGTAGCAGTGTCAACGGTTGCGTGTAGCAGAAGCGGTGGCCGCGTGTAGCAAGGACGACAGCAGCGTGCAGCACCCCCTCCCGCCTGGCGACCACTTGTAGAAGCGCCGCCCGCCGTCTGTAGCAGCGGCAACGGTTGCTTGTAGCAGGAGCGGTGGCCGCGTGTAGCAACCCCGGCGGCTGCGTGTTGCAGGGTCCATGGGCGCGTGTAGCAGCCTCGGCAGCTGCGTCTGTAGCAACGTCGGCCGCCGCGTGTAGCAGCACCAATGAGCATATGTAGCAGGGCCCTTTCAGGATCTACGGCGGTGGCGCTCGAGTGGGAGCGGAATGGTGCTGGGACGCACGGTGGCCGGCGAGAGAGGCCGCGGCTGTAGGAGATAGGAAGATGGCGCGAACATCTGTAGCAGAGAGGTCCTTTTCAGGATCTATGGCGGCAGGCAGTGGTTGGAGAAGCTGAGGATAGAAGGCTAGAAGCTGGGCGTGCGAAGAATTGGAGAAGAAAGAGATTAGGCAAAAAAATGAGTGGAGGAGGAGAGTCCTGGAGAGATAAGGGGGTCGTGGTGGACCCCCACATGTACCGATGTGTCCGGACGGGAGAGGGACGCGTCGCATGAGCCGGGGGACGCGAGTTGCGTGATCCCCCAGGTGATCGGTATCATTTTCCTTCTTTAAATTCGCATATATCTATATAGTACTAAAATGCATCTAGATACATGCGAATCTCTACAAATAAAAGTTACTTTTGGGGATCGGAGGGAGTAATCAATTCTTTTATAAAGTCTAGTCTCTGAATAATACATGTCCTTCGAGATATGTGAGTTTCATGTTATCTATACTATTAAAAAGATTGGGACCGTTCGTCATCCAGCCAAAAAATCCGTCTGCCTTGAAAAGACGGATTTGCCCCTGGCTTTTCGGACATATTACAAGGGCGTGCCACCGCGAAGTGAAGGACTGACCACCAACTGCTGGACCCCGACCCCGCACGCTCCCCTGCGCTCGCGATTCCCACCCCGCCTTCCACCCCTGCTCGCCTCTCTCCTACCCCGCTCCCTCCCCGCATGCGCCGCCGCCGCCCCAGCTCTGCGAGCCAGCCCCGCCGCCCGGCCTCCTCTCCTCCGCGCAACCCCTCGCCGGCCTCGCCAACCCCGTCTCTGCGAACCCGGACCCCGTCTCCTCCCTGCTAGAAACTCCTCCCGCCGCCAGGAACCGAGCCGCCCGCCGCCTGAGAGCATAAAGGCCTCACCTGTACGTCCTCCCGCGACCACTCCAAGATCGCTCACCTGTACGTCCTCCCGCCTCCCCCTTCCTCTGGCCCTGCCTCTCTCTCTCTTTTCCCTATTGATAGAGTAGAGCACCGCCTCCCCTACCCCCGCCGTCTTTCCTGGTTCTTCCTCACCACGCGGCCACGCGCCCCTTCCTGCGGCTGCGGCGTTTGGCGCGGTGGCGCCATGCGGGATCCTGCGCTCTTCCACGACGCTTGGGTGCTCCTCGACGTGCCCGCAGCTGCTCCAGGGAGGCCGCTGTGTGGCTGAGTCGGGTAGAAGAAATCGGCGCCACCGGCCAAGTAGAGAGTGCTGCCGTTTGCTGAAGACCCTCCTACTCCTTGCAGGCAAACGTCCTGTGATGCCCTTCACCGGCACGCCCATTCGGTGTTCGGCAGAATTCCCAGCCCGGTAAGCACGCTCTTGTGTGCTGTCATCGGTTTGCGGCATTCTCTTACCTGGCCTGCGTCACAGGATACGACCCAGTACCACACAAGAGCTCGTGGCAAAGGGTCTGCATGGAATGGACTTGTGCTTCCGCCACATCTTCAGATGTAAGCTTTTCAAAATTATCCAACGGGACAACCTAGGAAGCATATCCTTCAGTAACTCCAAGCCACCGACCGCCGCCGTCGTCCCCAGGGCAGTCCCCAAGGTGCCAGCCCCTGTCGCTGTGGCGCAGGAGGTGTCGCCATCACCGTTCATTTCACCATCGGGCTGGGCTGTCGAGGACCTACTGCAGTCCTCCGACTACGAATACAGCGACAAGGCAAGGACCTAGCCAATCACGTAGTGTCCCCCTGATATGTCCATGGCTCCGTCGATCTCAGTCTTCATCTATTTATGCGATGTTGCCTAATGCAAAAAGGGTCTCCGTCCCCTCTTTGGGTTCAAGGAGCTGGAGTGGTTCGCCGACATTGATCTGTTCCACCACGACCAGGCGCCGGCCGCCAAGAGGGGCAGAACCATGGCAGAGGTCCCCGAGCTCTTCACCTCGCCGCAGCCAGCGAGCAGCCTGGGCTTCTACAAGAGCTTTTACTGTGATTTAGTTCAGAGCTTTTACTGTGATTTTTTACATTTTCAACATGCTAGAGGTATGTCTGTGATGACAGGGACTGAAATCATTGGTAAATACAACATGTGCTTGAATTGGCAACGTGCGCAGCGCTCCTCCTCCAAGCGATGCCACGAATTGATGTGTGAGAGCCTGCCTCCCCCTCTCCTTCTCCTGAATTGCCAGCATGGCGGAGACCACACGAGACACGGCCAGAGGTCTAGAGCCGCATGAGT
Source organism: Avena atlantica (assembly GCA_910589765.1). Classification (NCBI taxonomy): domain Eukaryota; kingdom Viridiplantae; phylum Streptophyta; class Magnoliopsida; order Poales; family Poaceae; genus Avena; species Avena atlantica. The sequence continues at coordinate 497,140,508 of OU342739.1, forward strand.
AGACAGCGGTGGCGTCACGAGGAAGCGGAAGCGTGGTGGCGCAGAGCTTGAGCCATCGAGGGCGGTAGAAGGACGGACGGCCTGGTTGGGACTTTGGGGCTGCCTGGCCTGGAGTCTTTTCTTTTTATATTTTTATTAAATATTTTAGGAAAAAGGATTGGTGGAAAAATATATTTTTTAGAAACTATTGTACTGGCAAAGTAGGCATATTTATTGGTTGGCGGATGTAAATAAAATTTATGGCCATAGTTATGGATGTCCAATGTTACCACATACACAAGTATGTTCGGTAAAATAAATATGACAGAGAAAGGAGCAGTAATTGGTAAAGGCGCCGGGAGTTGTGAGAATAGATGGAACAGATCTCAAGTAAAAAAAAATGGAACAGATCTAGAGTTTCTCTCTAATAATTTCTTATTCAACCTCTATCATGCAATACCACCCTTTTAAATAAAATATTTTACAATCATGATATAATATTTTATGTTTTTTTATGCCGTAGCAACGCACGAGCATTCAGCTAGTAATCTATAACTTAAACTCCCTCCGACCCATATTAATTGACTCATATTTGTCTAGATTGGATAAATCTAGACATTATTTAGTATATAGGTTTATCCAAATTTTGACAAATCCAAGTCAATTAATATGGGTCGGAGGGAGAAGTAGTAAAGTCTAGATAATTGTATCCACATAACCAAAAAAAAACTCCAAAAACAATTCAGAGTGCAGTGCGCATGTATTTGTTCCATAGTAATCTATAGTACACAAATTGACCTTTCAGTTACAATTTTCTTTTCTTTCCTAGAGACAGGGAACGACTATCATGGAGTATTTTTGTTCTTTTGGGTATTGTCAAAGATACCGTATCTCTGTTGACCTGCGTAGCAGCCAATAGATGGGCTAAGAATGAGCGGTGCGGAGTAGAATTTTAAGTTCATGCGGACGGCTTAAGCACAACATAGTATTTCGGATGGCAGTGTTAAATAATCAAAGAGATGGAGTATTCGAGCAAATCAGAGCTCGAGATATGTCAACCGCTTAAATAACCTCCAAGGATTAGTGATAGTCATCTAGACAATTCCATAGTTTTTCTTTTTGCAGGAAGACAATTCCATAATTTTCGTATCATAGAAAGCCCAAACTGAAAAGTGGTAATGCTCCCCCATTCATGCACCAAAGGAAAAACTAGTTCATGGAATTTATCCAAGTCAACTGTAGTACAATGCAGTAGGGGACCTAGAAACTTACGGAAGCTTAGTCGAACTATGTTAAAATGTGAATTTTTCAGACAAAATTACTATAAAAATCTATAAAAAAAATGCAATTTTTACGCCGTCAGCAAGCCTGAATGGCTGACCGGGCTGGTGGGATGCTGGGTCCGTCATGTTACAATGGTTATAATTTAGAAAAAACAACAAAATATAACTATATGAAAAGCAAGCTGCAACACAGGAAAAACGGTGTCGGGAACTGCCTCCCGGATCGCACGGACGTGCGACTATGAAGACGATCGTATCAGCCGCCAAGGGAGCCCCGTCCCTCTGGCGCCATCCACTAATATGAGTACTACTTCTCCTTGCACCCTTCTTTTCACGCTATCCTCGTCTTTCGCATGACCTCGCTTTTTGCTGTCATCGGCAGTGGCTCGTTGTCCTCCGCATGCAGTGGTGCCTCCTCGTCACCCTCCGTATATGGGGGTGCATCCTCCTCGTGATCGTCCCCCTCCTCCAGCAACGTCTCCTCCTCATCGTCAGTTCACTCCGCATCAGAGTCGCGCTTCGGCTTCTCCTTGGGCCCTTCCATGAATTCTGGACCATCGGAGCTAGAAGTCGACGAAAGTTTGTTCTCAGGTCCGTCCACAGACCCATCGCTCTGGTCGGGACTATTGAGCAGCGATGAAGTTAAATCCTGGGATTTCAAGCTCTGGGGCATCTTTCGAGGGAGAAAGTCAGTGAAGGTAGATCCATGCAACGAGAGAGTAGCGACCCTTATGTAGAAATCGTACATGGAATGGTGTAACCTCTCTCGAGGCACCGATTGCGTGTTATATAGGTGAGGAAAAGCCCCTCACGTGCTAATACAAGTTTGATATAGATATGATTGGTGTACTACACCATATTGTATACTACCGGTATATTATATGTCTAATACCTTAGTAGAGTGAGGTTCCAATTCCTCGTAAATTCCACCACAATTAATTCCACTTCTGAAGTTAATTGAACTATTTCTGAACACTACCCCTTCAAGATTTAGTTCACATTGCACACAAGTATTTATAGAAGATTGTAGAAATATAATTGATATCGGACACAGATATATAAGTGAACGTAGCCATTATATTTGCCAACGATCACGTATATTTGTCCGTCACCAATGTTTATACCCCTTTCGTGGCCACGTTAGGGCTGTATCGTTGCCTTTCTGGCGGGGATATATTTAGCGTCGCTTTGTACTCGTGAATGATGAAGGAATTGACGTGCGATCTTTCCTGTCCACACCACAATCACGAATCTTACAATAACCGTTCACTGATTTTGATTGCAAATTCGGGGAAAAGGCCTCAAAATACCCTCATTAACCAAATTGAAAGGTGAAAAGCCTGCAACCACATTACACGCATGCATGAACAGCTACTCCGTACTTGCATTTGTCTTTCTAGCCAAAGAATTACCAATTCTTGCAGGCAAACATAACTCAGTGGGTACCTCATTGGCTTTCTTTTCTTTCCTATATGGAGGGGGGCGACTTTCAGTTATAGTACAGATACGGAATTATCTTTCTTTTTCTAAACATTTAGAAACATATCATATTTTTGTTGACATGTATACCGGCCGATGGATGGCCTGAAAAATATCAGTGCAGAGTGGGCCTAGGCACATTACAAATTGAATCGGCGGACGGCAAGTTTTAAATAACCAAAGAGACATCATTACTATATTGGGAGCATGAATGCTAAAGCTTACGTGTCTCTGAAAAAATCAGAGCTTCAGATACGTCAACCCCTTGAATAAACTCCACGGATTAGTGGTGGTCATCTAAACAATTCCACAGTTTTTTTTGTAACCACAAATTCAACATAGGTAATGCTACCCATTCACGCACCAAAGGGAAAGTAATGGAAATTGTATTCAATTCAACTTAGCAGTGGGAAATGTTCGTGCAAACCCGCCTATGTTTGGGGAAAGAAAAAAAATCTACTCGCTATTTTTTTTAAATAATACATTTTTTTATTCAATTTCAAAAATAACATACGAAATGGGGAATTTGCAAATCTAAAGGACGCTCGTCTGTTCAAAAGACGATCGTTCGGCCATTCAAAAGACGACGGACACCGTTCGTCCGTTTAAAAGAAGAAGGTGGCATTGATCACTTTCGGACCGTTTATTTTGTGCCGTTTTTTCGCGCCGTTTTTTCCCGCCATTCTTCCCCGCTATTTTTTCCCGCCATTGCTTGCCGCCATGTCCCGCCGTTCTTTTTCGCCTATTCTTCTCGGTGCTTCTATAAATCTGGGCAACGAAATGTTATCTCTTCACCCAGTTCATCTGTTCCTCCTCTTACTTTCTCATTTCCCTCGCCTCTACATCATGAGTGTGCCCCGTTCGAACGCGTTTCCCTAGGCGATGTCTGTTGAGCTTTTCAACTTAGCCAGAAGTGTTACGATAGGCAATAAATCAGCCCAATGGGAGGACGTCCTCGTTTGTGATGATGCTCTCGTTCTGATTGGTAAGAAACTTCATCGGAGAGGGTGGGAACTAAGGACCCCAAATCAGGTACGAGAAGAGCTTATCAGGATCCAGTCAAGGTGGGACAAGCTCAACTTCAGGAGTGAAGCTAACAGGATGGAGCAGGCTGAGCAGGCGAGGGAAATGAGAAAGTAAGAGGAGGAACAGATGAACTGGGTGAAGATATAACATTTCGTTGCCCAGAAGCACCGAGAAGAATATGCAGGAAAGAACGGCGGGAAATGGCGGCTGAAGGGAATATGCCCCGAGAGGCAATAATAAAATGTTTATTATGTGTATTCCAAGTATATGATAGATGTTTATTTTGCATGCTATAATTGTATTAATACGGAAACGTTAATACATGTGTGTTTAATAAACAAACAGAAAGTTCCTAGTTATGCCTCTCTCATAAACTAGTTCGTTGATTAACAAGATGATCACGGTTTCCTGATCATAGACATTGGATGTTGTTAATAACGAGATCACAACATTAGTATAATGGTGTGATGAACATTCATCCGAAGTATAGCATTACGATCAAAGTCTTTGAGTTTATATTGCTATAAACAAACTACGAAGTAGTCCTAATCCTTAGACCATGAGATCATGCCAATCACTAAAACCGGAGAGTTTCTTGTTGACATCAAACGTCACTCCGTAACTGGGTGATTATAAAGATGGCTTCAAAGCTACTAAGGTGTTATGTTGAGAATCATGGATCAAGAGTGGAATTTGTTCATCCCAATGACGGATAGATATGCTCTGGGCCCTCTCGGTGATATCACATTGGTTAGCTTGCAAGCAAGTGATTTGATCACTAGAATGTTATATCACGGGAACGAGAAAAGAGTGCATGTCAGTAACGAGATCAAACTAGGTATGGAGATACCGATGATCGAATCTCAGACATGTAATATATCATGAAACAAAGGGATTAAGATACAAGCGTAAAAGGTTCCGACGATCACAGGAAAAGTCATCGTTGAATGTGTGGGAGTCAGTATGGATCTCCAGGTCCCGCTACTGATTATTGATCGGAGAAGGATCTCGATCATGCCCGCATTATTCGCGAACCGTAGGGTGACACACTTAAGGGACACTGGCATCCAGTTGGAGCAAATGTTTCATGCCGAAAGAATAAACAAGCGCAGGAATTTATTTCACTAGATACCGAAACAGGTTTTCGGGAGAAATTGCATAAAGTGGTTATGCATGTGAAATGGAATTCTAGCAAGGGGTTATTTGTGAATGTTTGTCATTAAAGTAATTGACAAAATTCTGAATAAAATAAAAGAGTTTTATTTAATGAGAGTTTGCATTAAATTTAGTGGAAATTTAATGGGAATTTGAGTGGACTTTTGAGTGGAGGGAATTTAAAGGAATTTTGTGAGTGGAGTGTCCACCCACATGAAGAGGGGAGGGAAAGGGGGCAGCCCCCATGCGCCGGCCACCCCCTTGGGGTCCCCCCCTTCTACTATAAAAGGAGCCCCCCTCCTCACTTGTCTCTCACACCTCCTCGTGAAGGATCTCTCTCCCCCTCTAGAATTTATCCCCCATGGTCTCGCACTAGCGAGATACATGTTCCCGGTGGCTATTCGGCAAGAAAGGATTGTGCTTCCGCTGCATCACTGGAGCGATGAGGTGGAGGTTGCCCGGTGTCTTGTACGTGTGTGCGAGCACGGATGCGCTGCTGCTTTGCAGTGCTAGGACTTCCTCTCGATCTTGAGATCGGCAAGAGATCGTCTACATCAACCACGAGTTGAACTCGTTAAGCTTTGTCGGTCTTCAAGGGTATGTTCTCTACGGATATACATCCGCCCGTTGTTTGTATCTAGTAGATAGATCTTGGTACATAGTTCCCATCGTAGGAAAATTTTTGTTTTCTATGCTGCGAACCCTATAGTGATATCAGAGCCGGATCTATGCGTAGATACTTTACACGGGCAGTACACATATGAGTATGTGGGAGATGATGATCATGTTGTTGCTCCTTTGTTGTAATTTTGGATATTGGTGGCATAGTGGGATTAAGCGGCCCGGACAAACTTTACATGTCCTCGCACATGAGACCTGTTCCACGCTTGACATGCAACTAGTTTGCATAAGTGGCTAGCGGGTGTCTGTCTCTCCTACTATAGTCAATATCTATTTTGCAACGAATTGTCAACAATTTGGTTATCCTCGTTGTGGTTCATGTTCGTAGGTAAGAACGGTTCTATCTCGAAAGCCCCAAGCCACGTAAAACTTGCAATGGATAAATTAGAGGCGTCTAGTTTAGATTGTTGCTGGGCTAGTGTTATGATATGGTGATGTTGTAAGTAGAAGTATGAGATGATACTCTTACAACATACATAACGTGTAATCTCCATAGACCTTGGACTTACACATATAGGTATGATAGTGATCATACCACGGTGCACATGATAGAGATCATATGCGGGAATCATATCATTTCACTAATAAATATGTGATGTTTGATAGCATCTTATGTTGCTTGTTTAGCGCTTTGTTAGCATAATAAGATGATCCCTCTTTTAAATATCAATATAAGAATGTGTTCTTTCTTTAGTATGCACCGATTATGTTTTCGTCGCTCCAAGACATTACGTGATGATCGGGTGTTCTTGGATCCACGACCATATTTCGGGTGTAAAACAGTTAGACACGCGAATACTAAGGTTCTAACTTGGCAAGCCTAGCATGTACAGACATGGCCTCGGAACACGGACCGAAAGGTTAAGCATGAGTCATATAGTTGATATGATGCCCATTTTATGCTCGCCTTTGAAGCTACACCGACTCACGTGATGATCGGACTTGGTGTAGTGGATTTGGTTCATGTAATCACCAAAAAGGCACGAGGGATGTCGTTTTTGAGTGGGAGTTCATTCGTAATATGGATTAGTTGAACTCAATCTATCATACACTTAGTCTAAACTTTACAAATTCTGTTGTAGATGGCACCACCTGCTTTTAATTTCAATGTGTTCATGGAGAAAGAGAAACTTGCAACGAACGGTAGCAACTTTACCGAATGGGCCATGAATTTGAGGATTCTCCTCTCTGCTGCACAAAAGCAATATGTGCTAGAAGCGCCGTTAGGCCTCCCACCTTTTGATGATGCCCCTGGCGAGGAGAAGAATGTCTATCAGACTCGTCAGGAGGACCACAACTTAGTTCATTGCGGCATATTGTATGGGCTAGAGCCGGAACTTCGAAAGCGTTTCGAAAATGGAAATGCTTTTGATACAATGGGTGAGTTGAAAATGATTTTCGACACACATGCTGCTGTAGAGAGCTACAACGCTTCAGAAAAGTTCTTTAGCTGCATGATGGAAGAGCACAGCTCCGTTAGTGAGCATGTACTCAAGATGTCGGGTTACGCCGATAAGCTTGTGTCCTTGGGAATATCGATTCCCATTGACTTAGGCATCCATCGTGTTCTGCAGTCTCTGCCACCTAGCTATAAGAGCTTCGTGATGAACTATAATATGCAAGGCATGAAGAAGTCTTTCCCCGAGCTTCTGTCAATGCTTAAAACTGCAGAAGTGGAGATCAAAAAGGAACATCAAGTGTTGATGATCAATAGGAACATTGGTTTCAAGAAAGACAAGAAGGGAAAACGGAAGGGAAGTAAGGGCGGCAAGCATGTTGCCGTGCCTGAAAAGAAACCCCGAGTTGGACCTAAGTCTGATACCGAGTGCTACTATTGTAAGGGGACTGGCCACTGGAAGCGCAACTGCCCCAAGTATTTGGCAGACAAGAAAGCCGGCAAGGCAAACAAAGGTATATATGATATACATTTTATTGATGTGTACTTGACTAGTGCTCGCAGTAGCACCTGGGTATTTGATACCAGTTCAGTTGCTAATATTTGTAACTCGAATCGGGGGCTGCGGAACAAGCGACCGCTAGCAAGGGGTGAGGTCAAGATGCGTGTCGGCAATGGATCAAGCGTTGATGTGATCGCCGTCAGAACGCTGCCTCTCCACTTGCCGTCGGGATTAGTTATAAACTTGAAAAATTGTTATCTGATGCCTGCACTAAGCATGAACATTGTATCTGGATCATGTTTGATGCGAAGTGGTTATTCATTTAAATCCGAGAACAATGGTTGTTCCATTTATATGAATGAAATCTTTTATGGTCATGCACCGATGATGAATGGTTTATTTCTTTTGGATCTTGATAATAATGTTACACATATTCATAATGTTGATGTTAAAAGGATTAAACTAAATGATGATATATCCGCATATATGTGGCACTGCCGTCTAGGTCATATTGGCGTTAAACGCATGAAGAAGCTCCATTTGGATGGACTTTTGGAATCACTTTATTATGAATCATTTGATACATGTGAGCCATGCCTTATGGGCAAGATGACTAGAACGCCGTTTTTCGGTTCAATGGAACGGGCAACGGATTTATTGGAAATCATACATTCTGATGTATGCGGTCCAATGAGTGTGTCGGCGCGAGGTGGATATCGTTATTTTGTTACTTTCACAGATGATTTGAGTAGATACGGTTATATCTACTTGATGAAACTCAAGTCTGAAACCTTTGAAAAGTTCAAGGAATTTCAGAATGAAGTGGAAAATCATCGTAATAGAAAGATCAAATTTCTACGGTCCGACCGTGGAGGTGAGTATCTAAGTTACGAGTTTAGCACTCACATGAAAGAGTGTGGAATTGTTTCACAACTCACACCTGCCGGAACACCACAGCGAAATGGTGTGTCGGAACGTCGTAATCGTACTTTATTAGATATGGTTCGATCTATGATGTCTCTGACGGACTTGCCATTGTCATTTTGGGGCTATGCACTAGAAACTGCTGCATTCACTTTAAATCGGGCACCATCTAAATCCGTTTGAAAGACACCGTATGAATTCTGGTTTGGAAACAAACCTAAGCTGTCATTTCTTAAAGTTTGGGATGCGATGTTTATGTGAAGAAACTTCAACCGGATAAACTCGAACCCAAAGCGGAAAAATGTGTCTTCATAGGATACCCTAAGGAAACTATTGGGTATTCCTTCTATCACAGATCTGAGGGCAAGGTTTTTGTTGCCAAGAATGGATCCTTTCTAGAGAAAGAGTTTCTCGCGAAAGGTGTGAGTAGTCGGAAGGTAGAACTCGAAGAGGTTATGGAACCTTCTCTTCAAAGTATGGCGAGTAGCGCAGCACCGGAAGTTGTTCCGGAGTTGGCTCCACCTGTTGAAGAGGGAACTAATGATAATGATCATGAAACTCTGAAAGAGAGTACTACCGAACCTCGCAGGTCAAGCAGGACGCGTGCAGCTCCCGAGCTGTACGGAAATCCTGTCATGAATTTCATGGTTGATGAAAATGATGACCCTGCGACGTATGAAGAAGCGATGATGAGCCCGGATTCCAACAAATGGTTAGAAGCCATGAAATCCGAGATGGAATCCATGTATGAAAATCAAGTTTGGAACTTGGTGGACTTACCTCACGACCGAAAGGCCATGGAGAACAAATGGATTTTCAAAAGGAAAACTGATGCTAATGGTAATGTAACCGTCTATAAAGCTCGACTTGTCGCAAAGGGATTTCGACAAATTCAAGGAGTTGACTACGATGAGACATTCTCTCCCGTAGCGATGCTAAAGTCAGTTAGGATTATGTTAGCAATTGCTGCATATTTCGATTATGAGATATGGCAGATGGATGTCAAAACCGCGTTTCTCAATGGTAATATTGAAGAAGAATTGTATATGATACAACCAAAGGGTTTTGTCGATCCTAAGTATGCTAACAAGGTGTGCAAGCTTCAGCGATCCATCTATGGATTGAAGCAAGCATCACGAAGTTGGAATTTCCGCTTTGATGAGGTGATCAAAGAGTTTGGATTTGTCCAAACTTATGGAAAAGCTTGTATTTACAAGAAAGTGAGTGGGAGCAATGTGGCATTTCTGATATTATATGTGGATGACATATTATTGATCGGAAATGATATAGATCTTTTAAACAGTGTTAAAAGTTATCTAAACAGCAAATTTTCAATGAAGGACCTAGGTGAAGCGTCATACATATTAGGCATAAAGATCTATAGAGATAGATCTAGGCGCCTAATAGGGCTATCGCAAAGTACATACCTTGATAAGATTTTAAAGAAGTTTAAAATGGAAGATAGTAAGAAGGGGTTCTTACCTATGACACAAGGCACGACATTGAGTAAGACTCAAAGTCTGGCTTCGGCGGAAGAAAGAGAGATAATGGACAAGGTCCCCTATGCTTCAGCCATAGGCTCTATAATATACGCCATGCTATGTACAAGACCGGATGTGGCACATGCTATTAGTTTGACTAGTAGGTACCAATCGGATCCAGGTTCAGAACACTGGAAAGCGGTCAAGAATATCCTTAAGTACTTGCGAAGAACTAAGGATATGTTTCTTGTATACGGAGGTGAAGAAGAGCTCGTCGCTAAGTGTTATGTCGACGCTAGCTTTGACACCGATCCGGATGACTCTAAGTCTCAATCCGGATACGTATTTCTCATGAATGGCGGAGCGGTTAGTTGGAGGAGCTCCAAACAACCTGTGGTGGTGGGATCAACAACGGAGGCCGAATATGTTGCTGCTTCAGAAGCGGCTCAGGAAGCAGTTTGGATGAAGGAGTTCATATCCGAACTAGGTGTGGTTGCAAACGCGTTGGACCCAATGATGATCTATTGTGACAACAATGGTGCCATTGCCAATGCCAAAGAGCCAAGGTCTCACAAGCATTCCAAGCATATTAAGCGTCGGTTTCACTCCATCCGCGAGCATGTCAAGGATGGAGATATAAAGATTTGTAAAATACATACGGATCTCAATGTAGCAGATCCGTTGACTAAAACTCTCCCTAGAGCAAAACATGATCTACACCAGAACTCCATGGGTGTTAGGTACATCACTATGTAACTAGATTATTGTCTCTAGTGCAAGTGGGAGACTGAAGGGAATATGTCCTGAGAGGCAATAATAAAATGTTTATTATGTGTATTCCAAGTATATGATAGATGTTTATTTTGCATGCTATAATTGTATTAATACGTAAACGTTAATACATGTATGTTTAATAAACAAACAGAAAGTTCCTAGTTATGCCTCTCTCATAAACTAGTTCGTTGATTAACAAGATGATCACGGTTTCCTGATCATAGACATTGGATGTTGTTAATAACGAGATCACAACATTAGTGTAATGGTGTGATGAACATTCATTCGAAGTATAGCATTACGATCAAAGTCATTGAGTTTATATTGCTATAAACAAACTACGAAGTAGTCCTAATCCTTAGACCATAAGATCATGCCAATCACTAACACCGGAAGAGTTTCTTGTTGACATCAAACTTCACTCTCTAACTGGGTGATTATAAAGATGGCTTTAAAGCTACTAAGGTGTTATGTTGAGAATCATGGATCAAGAGTGGAATTTGTTCATCCCGATGACGGATAGGTATGCTCTGGGCCCTCTCGGTGATATCACATTGGTTAGCTTGCAAGCAAGTGATTTGATCACTAGAATGTTATATCACGGGAACGAGAAAAGAGTGCATGTCAGTAACGAGATCAAACTAGGTATGGAGATACCGATGATCGAATCTCGGACATGTAATATATCGTGAAACAAAGGGATTAAGATACAAGCGTAAAAGGTTCCGACGATCACAGGAAAAGTCATCGTTGAATGTGTGGGAGTCAGTATGGATCTCCAGGTCCCGCTACTGATTATTGATCGGAGAAGGGTCTCGATCATGCCCGCATTATTCGCGAACTGTAGGGTGACACACTTAAGGGACACTGGCATCCAGTTGGAGCAAATGTTTCATGCCGAAAGAATAAACAAGCGCAGGAATTTATTTCACTAGATACCAAAACAGGTTTTCGGGTGAAATTGCATAAAGTGGTTATGCATGTGAAATGGAATTATAGCAAGAGGTTATTTGTGAATGTTTGTCATTAAAGTAATTGACAAAATTCTGAATAAAATAAAAGAGTTTTATTTAATGAGAGTTTGCATTAAATTTAGTGGAAATTTAATGGGAATTTGAGTGGACTTTTGAGTGGAGGGAATTTAAAGGAATTTTGTGAGTGGAGTGTCCACCCACATGAAGAGGGGAGGGCAAGGGGCAGCCCCCATGCGCCGGCCACCCCCTTGGGGTCCCCCCCCCCTCCTCCTATAAAAGGAGCCCCCCTCCTCACTTGTCTCTCACACCTCCTCATGAAGGATCTCTCTCCCCCTCTAGAATTTATCCCCCATGGTCTCGGACTAGCGAGATACATGTTCCCGGTGGCTATTCGGCAAGAAAGGGTTGTGCTTCCGCTGCATCGCTGGAGCGAGGAGGCGGAGGTTGCCCGGTGTCTTGTACGTGTGTGCGAGTACGGATGCGCTGCTGCTTTGCGGCGCTAGGACTTTCTCTCGATCTTAAGATCGGCAAGAGATCGTCTACATCAACCACGAGTTGAACTCGTTAAGCTTTGTTGGTCTTTAAGGGCATGTTCTCTACGGATATACATCCGCCCGTTGTTTGTATCTAGTAGATAGATCTTGGTACATAGTTCCCATCGTAGGAAATTTTTTGTTTTGTACGCTGCGAACCCTACAGCGGCAAGCAATGGCGGGAAAAAATAGCGGCAAGCAATAGCGGGAAAAACAACGGGGAAGAATGGCGGGAAAAACGGCGCGAAATAAACGGCGCGAAATAAATGGCCCGAAACCTAAAACGTATTTGGACGTGCACGTAGTGTGCATAATCAATGCCACCTTCTTTTGAACGGACGAACATGTCCGTCGTCTTTTGAACAGACAAACGTCGGCCATCGTCTTTTGAACAGACGAGCGTCCTTTAGATTTGCAAATTCCCCATTTTATGTATTATTTTTGAAATTGAATAAAAAAAATGTATTATTAAAAAAAATTTAGCAATCTACTCACTTTATCCAAAAATAACTGACTTATGTTTGTTTGGATTTGAATGTATCTATATAATAAAATGCGTCTAGATACTAAACTCTCTTGCATTCCACTCGATCCTAGGTGTACCATGTTCGTTCAGAGGGAAAAAAAGTATGCCCTGAACCGGACAAGATGAATATTACTCGTGAATAGGTCATCGGTAATCAAAAGGACCCTTAATTAAATGAAGCTTAAATCGAATGCCATGGAATCTTGGCAAAGCGTACTTTTTTATGTTATTTAATTACATCATGTTAAGGAAGGGAAGAAAAACTCTGATGTGTTACATTGAACAGGATCAAAAGTGTGCCCTGAATCGGGACAAGATGACTTAAACTTGTGAATAGGTCGCTGTTGATTAATCGAAGCTTAAATCGAATTATATGCCATGTAATATTGTCAATGCTTATATTAGTCCCCTTACATTTTCTTAATCTCCAAAAGGTTAATATAGTACTGTACTAGTAGATGCTAAGAACTTTGGAATATACAACATTCAGGTACCAGTCACTGAAGCACGTCGTCATTGGCACACTTGTCACTCCCCGTTCACCGTGCAGGGTCGTCCTAGCTTCAAATGCATGAACAACTGCCAGGTACCAGTCACTGCAGCAAGTATTAGCAGTTTGCCACACTAATCGATCCACATGCACGATCATTCTAATCTCTTCATTCGAAAGTAACTAAAGTTATCGGTGTTAGAGTTGTAATCTGTCCTGCACGTACGTGTACAGGTACCAAACTGTATATGCGTCACGACTAAGACTTTTCTGGTCCTTTATAACACGAAGCCCGAACCTCTAATGAGATATCGGTTCCGCACCAAATAGTTTCCCCGTGGTATTAGAGCCAACTCCTCTCCGTGACCTAGCTGCCTCACAAAACCCTTAGTCGTCGCCGTCACCGCCTTTCAGGCCACCGCCGCCGCTACGTCAAGCCCTGCCGCCACCCCAGTTCATCTGCTGCCGCCGCCCCTCAAGCCCTAAAACACACACAAGAAAAAAGCCAAAATCCTCAAAACCCTCTGTCACCGCCTTCCTCTAGATCGCCGCCGCACCAAAGATAAAAACCCAAGCCAAAAACCACGTCACACAAAACCAAATCCAAAACCTACAACCCTATGTCGCCGCCTTCTTCTAGATCACCGTCGCATCGAGATCAAGTCTACATCGTCGAATCTCGTCTCTGTCGCCTCGTCCTATAGCCTCTTCATCGTCCTCTGTGACGGCCCTAGCTGCTTCCCTCGGTGCTCCTCCCACCCAGCTCCTCACCCGCGACAATTTCCTGGTGTGGAAGGCTCTGGTGGTTCCTGCGCTTCGTGGTGCCCGCGTGCTGGATCTCGTGGAGGGCAAAGAGGTGGCACCCGATGGAATCTAGAAGCCGAAGGCATCAACAAAAAGAAAGTCACCATCGAGAATCCCGAGTACTCAGCTTGGATTGCGCGTGATCAACAAGTCCTCTGTTGGCTTCTGAACGCTCTCTCCCTAGACGTTCTGGCCCATGTGATCGGTCTGGAGACCTCCGCTGAAGTATGGGCTGCCCTCAACACCCATGTTTCTGCTTCGTCAAAATCCCGGGCACAGCGTCTCTAGGGTGCACTGAATGATACCAACAAGAACGAGCTCTCTACGGAAAAATACTTCGCAAAGATCAAGACTCTTGCCTCTGAACTCAATGTTGTGGGAAAACCTATTGATGATGACGAGCTTCTCTGGTATGTGTTGTATGGTCTTGGAAATTCTTACAATACCCTTGTTACTGCAATTCGTGCGAATCTAGGCACCTCTCTGTCCGACCTGTTCGATCAAATTTAAGCTTACGATCGTCTGCACAAGACGGATGACGTCGGTTTCACGTCGTCAGCCAACATCGCACGTCGCAGCGCACCTCCACCACGCGGATCCAAGCCTCCCCCGCGTGGTTAGGACCGTCAGGATTGTTGGCGCGATGAATGCGGCCAGGATCGTTGGTGTGATGACCGTCTCCGACAATACTATGATGACTGCATTCATGGTGATGACCGTGGTCGACAGCAGGATCGGCGTGTTGACCGTAGTCATCGTGACGATCGTGATCACCGTGATGGAGGTGGCTATCAAGGCCGCCGCTATGATGATGAACGTCCTTGTCGTCGTGATAATGGGGACATTGGTGGACGCCCTCCTCGTCAGCTCACCCCCTACATCGACACCACATGCCAAATCTGCAACATCCATGGCCATCCTGCAAAGGAGTGTTGGTGGCGCTATAGTGATGATCGCAAGGATAATGGAGATCGCGGCAACAAGGGTGCACTTTGCATACCATGGAGTTGATAGCAACTGGTATTATCACACAGACGCCACCAACCATGTTGCGGACGAACTGAACAAGCTCGCCATCCATGACACCTACAGTGGACAAGACCGTGTTCACATGGCTAAAGGTACAGGTATGTACATTAGCCATATTGGTCATTCAGTTTTACATACCCCTCATAATTCTTTCAATCTCAATGACATATTTCATGTTGAGTGCTTCCAAAAATATTCTATTTGTTCATAAATTCACTCTTGATAATCACATTTTCATTGAGTTTCATCGTTTCTATTTTTTAATCAAGGACCAAGCAACACAACGAATTCTGTTTAAAGGCCCTTGCTATGGAGGTCTTTACCCTTTGATGCCTACCTCCAACGAGTCCTCCAAGCATGTGTTTATCATAATAAATCCATCATCCTCTACGTGGAATCGCCGTTTAGGACATCCATCTTTTTTCATAGTTCAACAAGTTCTTAGAAGAAATAAAATAGCTTACACCCCAGAAATTACTCTTTATGTTTGTGATTCTTGTCAGTTGGCCAAGAGTCATCAATTTCCATATCCCACCTCCACTAGTTGATCTATTGTTCCTTTGAAACAAGTTTTTTCTGATGTATGGGATCATGCACCACTTTCTGTTGAGAAACGTGCATACTATGTAAGATTTATTGATGATTATAGCAAGTTTACCTAGATTTATTTGCTTAAGAAGCGTTCTGATGTTTATCAAGTTTTTCTTAATTATCAGCAATATGTTGAAGAAAGTTTGATAGAAAAATTGTTACTATGCAAACTGATTGGGGAGGTGAATATGAGAAACTCAATGCCTTTTTTCAAAAAGTTGGTATCACCCATCATGTGTCTTGTCCTCGTGCTTATCAAAAAAATGGTTTAGCTAAAAAAACATAGACACACAGTTGAAGTTGGTCTTGCCTTGCTTGCTAATGCGTCCATCCCTTTAAAGTATTGGGATGAAGCTTTTCTTACTGCCACCTTTCTTATAAACTTGCTTCTTAGCAAACTCATTAATTCTGGCATTCCATGTGAGTGTCTCCTTCATGTTGTACCAAATTATGATGCTCTTCGAACTTTTGGTTGTATTTGTTGGACAAACCTTCGTCCTTATAGCACACGAAAACTTGCATTTTGTTCAAAACGTGTGTGTTTATTGGTTATAGCCCTCTCCACAAAGGTGTCAAGTGCTTAGATGTTTCTACATGACGTATATATATATATATATATCGTAATGTTGTCTTTGATGAAAACGTGTTTCCTTTTGCCTCTCTACATCCTAATGTCGGTGCCCTCCTCCGAAAAGAAATTCTTCTTCTTCCTTCCACATGTCATGGGAGTGCACAAAAACTTGATGATCATGTGTCTCCTATTGTGCCTATCACTAACGTGCTACAGGAAAATGAAGTTCCAGAAGAAAATCCTGCTGAAAATGCTGAAGAAATCACTCAAAACAGTGAAGAAACGAATTCTGGAGAAGAAGATGAAAACTGCACGTGCTCTGATGCAGATTCTCCTCGTACCTTGTCGGTCACGCCTGCCGATCCCGAGGAGGATCCGTGTGCTGCTCATGAGGCCGGCTCAGCCTGTCACGTGCTCTCTCGCACGGCATCGTCCATGCCTATTTATTACACGCGCAGATGGCTGCAGGCCCCGCCGCGGTTCCCGTCTCATGCCTAAAGGGAATATGCCCTAGAGGAAAATAATAAAAGGTTTATTATTGTCATATCCCAATAATTTCGTAATAGTTTTATATTGTGCTATAACTGTATCAAGTGGAAACATTGATACAGGTGTGATATGAAACATAAGTCCCTAGTAGCCTCTATTGATACTAGTTCGTTGGGCAACATATGATCAAGGTTTCATGATCATAAGTGATAGGGCGTGTTGATAACGAGGTCATATCATTGGTGAATAATGTGATGGACATCCCTCGAAGATTGCGACACGATCAAGTCACAAAGTTCATCATTGCAATAGTCTGAAACGGAGTTTCCTTCTCCTTAGACCGTGAGACCATATCATAATCACTGTCTCCCGAGGTTACTTTGGTGGAACTTAACTTCACTCAGTGAAATGGTGTTCATAACAGTGTCGTTGGGTATTCGGAGGAACAGGTTGAGGAGACTGCGTCAGGAGCGGGATTTGTTCAGCCAGTGATGGGTAAGATACAATTAGGCTGACTTGGTGAGATTACATCCATATATGTTGCAACATGTGACTATATCACGGGGATGTAATATCGCGGTAAAAAGTAAACAGTACTTATCGGTAACGAGATTGATCAAGGTATGGAGATACCTAACGATTGGATCTCGGACAAGTAGTATCGAAGAAACAAAGAGAAATGGACTCAACGTTTACGGTTCAGATGACATCGTCAATCTAGAATGTACAGGTGGTCATTATGGACATCCCGGTCCCAATGTTGATCATTGACGAAAGAGGAGTCTTGGTCATGTATGTGCCATTCCCAAGCCGTGAGGGGATACACTTAAGGGTGCGATGAGCTGAGATCATCCGTAAGTTGGAATCATAGTAGAGAAAAATAAAGTCGTAATTGTTCCGATGAGAGAGATACAAAGTTGTTCAGAGAAAGAAAGGAAACCGGAAAAGTTCTGGTGAGAGGACCGGAATCGTTCCGGGAGTTCCAAAGCTGTTCGGAAGATATAGAAGGGGAACTGAAAGGTGTTTCGGGTCAAATCATATTTTGTAATATGTATTTACATATTAATTAATGTAATTAATATTAAATATAATATTAAAATCTAATTTGAAGGGGTATTCCACTAATGGGCCAACTTCCCTAGGGAAAAGGGCCCATGAGGGAAACCGGAAGGGAGAGGTGATGGCGCTTAGTTGATGTGGGGGCTTCTTTCTTTATTCCCCGTCAACGGCGCTAGAAAACTTGATGGTTGGTGCTGACGTGGAGCACTTCATTGGAAACCCCAAGAGCAAGGTGTGAAGCAGCAAGCAGCAAGTCTTCTCTCATTTGAGACCGAGGTTATCGAACCAGGAGGAAGGAAACGTCACACAGGTGTTGCGAGCAATGCGGAGACCTGCACAACACAAACTCAAGGCTTTGCCCCAATGAATCAGTGAGGTTGTCAAGCTCACCGATTTGCTGTAACAAAGGATTAAACGTATGGTGTAGAAGGTAATGGTTTGCAGCAAGTAAACAGGTAACAGTGGAAGATGTATCAATGGTAAAGATTGGGTCGGGGTCCATAGTTCACTAGAGGTGCTCTCCTTAGATAAACAACATAGCATGAAGGGTAAACAAATTACAGTGAGGCAATTGACAGGAACTGAGCAAGACATAACAATGCAATCACTAGCCAAAAAGATCATATGAAGTTGATTGGGCAATACAGCAATATACATAGACCGTCATCCAACTGCATCCATGACTAGAATTCCACCTTCAGGTTATCATCCGGACCCCCTCTAGTATTAAGTTGCAAGCAACAGACAACTGCTTTAAGCGAAGTGTGTAAGGTAAACAGTCCACATGTTTCATGAACAAGAGACAGTTGTTTTCTCCCTAGTAGCAACAGCACATCTACAACTGAAGAGATTTCTGTCACTTTCCTTGGAAACTAGAGGCATGAACCCACTATCGATCATAAATACCCCCTCTTGGAGTCACTAGCAACTACTTGGACAAGATAACCACTAGCAACGGAGAGCATGCAAGATCACAAAAAACACAGACATGGTAGAATCATAAAGATAAAACCATTAATCAAACCAACATAATAATCTCAATATCCATCGGATCCCTGCAAACACAACATGCATGATTACAAATAGATTAGATCTTGATCATGAACGGAGGTCACAAGATCTATACATGAAAGCACAAAGGAGGAGATACAACCATCCAGCTACTACATGGACCCATAGTCCAAGGTGGAACTACTCACGAATCATACCGGAGAGAAGGCCTCCGGGATGATCTCCCCTCCGGTAGGGTGCCAGGAAGAGCTTCAGATCCCCCCCACCCGATATAGGTACGATGGTGGCGGCGGCAAAAGACGGTTTCATAGATTTTTGATCGGGTCCTCAGGGTTTCTGCATCGAGGACTTCTTATAGGCGAAGGGGCGAGACCGGGAGGCGGCTAGGGCCACCAAACCCTAGCCAGGTGCGGGCCAACCTGCCCCCGTGCCTGGGGTGGGTATGGCCCTCCTGGACGGCCCCTCCGGCTCTCCTCTGGACTTCTTGCTCCACACGGGAAGTAATTGACTTTGGCGTTTGTCTCGTCCAATTCCGAGAATATTTCTTTACTAACTTTTCTGAAACCAAAAACAGCAGAAAACAGGCATCTGGCACTGTTGCAACTTGATAATAGGTTAGTCCAGAAAACATGTAAAAAGCACCTCAAAGTGTAGACAAGTAAAGCAAAGTAGATACTAAACAAGCATGGAACATCAAAAATTATAGATACGTTTCCAACGTATCAGCATCCCCAAGCTTAACTCCTGCTCGTCCTCGAGTAGGTAAGTGATAAAAAGAATAATTTTTGAGGTGACATGCACCCTCATAAAGATCCAACCATTTGCAAGCATTGAAAGCTGGGATCAAATAACTCTAAACATGTACATGAAAGATGGAGTTCTAACAATATGACATAGTAACTATGCGTGCAACATGGCAAGCTACAAACAAAGATCATGAATAACATGCATTAAAAAACGTTTGTTTGTTTCACATGCAGAAAACATAGCATAGTGGCAATCAGCTTGTCCCTCATAGAGTAGCAATATAATGCATAGGACACCTGTAAAGTTCACAATGGTGACTAGAAACAAGTAGAACAAGAACAAGTAATATCATAATATGCATGAATTAATAAGCTTTGGAACACTGCACACATAATGAAAATTATGCTCTCTTAATGGTGCCTAAAGGTAGAAGGTGGAAACTCAATAATGGTGGAAGAAAGGCCTTTTTGTAAAGGAAGCAGGGATTACAAGTTTCAAAAAGAGCTTCCAAAAATTATGATACTTGTTAGATTTCAGCCCTCATTTCCCCTATCATAAGCATCTTTAAGTTGTTAAGGTTAAAGTGGCAAAGCTGGAGTATATGCTTGATGTAGTATAAGTTGGCAATCTCATGCCCCTTGAATACGAGGGCCACACCTCATGCATACTCAACTTTGGGTCCAGATAATTTCTTTTCACTATAAGTATTTGAATATCAATGAGAACCGCCAATGGGGTACCCCTTGCACATGGTACAGGAGCTTTCCCATAACCAAAATGACATGGCAAGCACACAATGAGCATCTTAGCAATTCTTCTTATGTACCATGGGAATATGGTGTTTTTTCTCTCTTTCCTCTTTTCTCAATGTGTCTTTTTTATAAGAAGAATGCTTCATAGATGTCACTATGGTGATGCTGCAAGTTTTCACCATGATTAGACATGGCTTAGGCTAGCGGCCCAGACGTTTCTCTAACACAGGATACAAACTCCATGGACTTACAAGTTCCCTCTTTATTTCACACCGGTGACATCCATAGACAAAATAACATGATATCAACTGAGTACAATAAGGTACAAGTGCAATGTTGAAAACGTTCCCCGTGACAGCACGGTTCTGCTAATTCTAACTTATAAGTGCAAGCATATACAAAAAAGTTGTCACAATGGTTCAAGTTTATTATGGGCAAAGAATAAAGTGTGCCATCAAGTTCATGAGGGATTTAATCACTAAGTTTTCACATAACAAAATAGTTTTTAATTGGAAGATAGATGAAAACAAGAATATACTTGGAATGGTGTAGCACACCATGCATAGGAATTTATAGTGGACACTTTGGAATAACTTGGTTTCTTGGGAGTTGGAAGCATGAGTAGAGCTTACTCATACAAGTGGAGGCTAGCAAAATATAGGAGCAACCAACTAAAAGAGCAATAATGGCCATAATTATGCAATGCAACAAAGCAAACTAATCGAAGAAAAGAGTGGTACTACAAGTCAAGGACTAGATGATCATAGAGGTTAATGGTGACTTATCATAGTCATAACATGGTGTGAGCATGTGCCAAGTCAACCCAAGCAAAACATCAAAGGAGAATACCACAATACTATGCTTTTGCATGCTAAAACAACGCATAATTTCTTCAAGGCACACTAAGCAATCCCAATTGTTTGTAACAAGACATGCTACAGCAATAATCACTAAGCATAATGCTAAAACAACACCTAGCATGTCATGCTAAAGTCTAGTCACAGTCAATGCAAGCTCCTCTTGCACTTCAAGCAAGAACTTACTACTCCTTTCCAAACACCAAGCAACCTTATTTGCAAAACAACACAGCGAGAACGGGGGTCCAAACTACTAAAGCAAACTAAAAAACTAAGCAAAGCAAATGAAAACTAAGACGCTCCAAGAACAACACAACTGTGCATGAAACAATAAAAACTAAGTGTCTAGACAGACCTGAGCTTTTTATTGATGAAGAAGGGGATGCCTTGGGAATCCCCAAGCTTTGACGCTTGTACCTCTTGGATATTTCTTGGGGTGACACCATGGTAGCATCCCAAGCTTGAGCTTTTGTCCATTCTTCATCTCATTGCATCATTCTCTCTCTACACCTGAAATTTTTCCTTCATACAAAACTTCACACAATATTCATTAGCAACATTAGTGTATCAAAAGATATTAGACCATTGGCAAAGCTTTGGAACAGCAAGTATTTTCACTAAAAACACAAGCTACTGTAGTAACTCCTTCAAAGAAACTCAATTTACCTGAAGAGAGCTCAAAAAGGAATCAATAAGAAGCAAATCCAAATAATGGCAGAAATCTGTCAAAACATACTGTTGGAATTATGCCTTAGAGGCAATAATAAAGATGTTATTATTATAATTCTTGTTCATGATAAAGTTTATATTCCATGCTAGAATTGTATTAAGCGGAAACTTTGATACTTGTGTGGTTTATGAACAACACTGTGTCCCTAGTACGCCTCTATGGACTAGCTCATTGATTAATGATGGTTAAGGTTTCCTAACCATAAACATGAGTTGTCGATTAATAATGAGATCATTTCATTAGGAGAATGATATGATGGACAGACGCAAATTAAGCAGAGCAATTAGATCGTGTCATCGTGTTCATCTTTGCGAAGCTTTTTCCTATGTCAAGTATTGTATTCCTTAGACCATGAGATAATACAACTCCCTGGTATCGGAAGAAATCTTTGAGGGCATCAAACGTCATCCTATGTGAGGGTGATCATAAAGGTGTCTCTCAGGTGATCGGAAAGTACTTGTTGGGTTGTATGTATCGAGATGGAATTTGGCCCTCCCGAGTCGGAGAGATATACTTCGGGCCCACTCGGTAATCGATATCAACACCGCTTGCAAGCACGTGGTTAAGGATTTAATCACAAAGTGATATTGGATTACAGAACGAGTAAAGTACTTGCTGTGAATGAGATTGAACTAGGTATGCCGATACCAACGATCGAATCTCGGGCAAGTAAAATATCGCGTGATGAATGGAATACATATATGGGATTAATTGAATCCTGGCATCGTGGTTCATCCGATATGATCATCGATGAATATGTGGGAGTCAATATGGGTTTCCAGATCCTGCTGTTGATTATTGATAGAAGATCATGTCTACATATTCTCGAACCCATAGGGTCACACACTTAACGTGCATCGACGCTAGGATAGAATGGATAATTGGTTTATGAGTTTTTGTTCGGAGTCTCGAATGAGACCCAGGACATCACGAGAGGTTCCGGAATGGTCCGGAGAATAAGATTCATATAAAGGAAAGCAGTTTTTGGATTTCGAAATCGTTTCGGAGTTTATCGGTATTGTACCGGAAGGTTCTAGAAGGTTCTGGAGTGGGACCAACATGGGCCCACTTGTCGGAGGCCTGCGTGGGCCTAAGGGGAAGTGCCCTGGCCACTTTGGGCCAGGGGCACAAGGCCCCTAAGGCCCAGCCGGACAGCCCTAGGGGAAACCCAAGGGAAACCTTCTAGAAGAGGGGGGAGACTTTCCCCCCACTCCACCCCTTGGGCCGCCGCCCTAGGGCTTGGAGGAGGGGTCAAGGGGGCCGGCCAGCCCCCTATATAAGGAGGGCAGGGGCACACCATCCCCCCACTCCTCCAACCCTAGCCGCCTCCAACTGCTGCCCCTCCACCTCTCTCTCTCCCGACTGCGCGTAGGCGAAGCCCTGCCGCAGAAACTCTCCACCATAAGCACCACGCCGTCGTGCTGCAGATCCAATCTATCTCTCCACCATACTTGCTGGACCAAGGAAGGAGGATACGTCGCTGCACCGTAGGTGTGCATCTCTCGGAGGCGCTGCCACTTGCGGCGTAGGATCGGATCAGATCGCGAGGAGGAGACGGCGAGTACGACTACATCAACCACGTTCCGTTGAACGTTTCCGTTGTGCGATTTCTTCAAGGGTATGAAGATCTCATCAATCTCTCTCGTTGATTACATCTCCTAGATTAGATCTTGGCTTTCTTGTTCGCATCCGTAGAAATTTTTTGATTTACTATGTTGCGAAACCCTTCACATACCAGCAGGTAGAAACGATTTTTTAGAACATCTTCTGTTGCTCCAATCAAAAAGTGTTAAACTAACGAAAGCTAGCTAACATACTGTGGGATTTATTCGTAAATTTTGAGCTCAATCCGAGTTACAAAGCCTCCTCACGAATTTGTTTGGTGGAGGACAGAAATCTGTTTCGGGATAGCAACCCCCCAAATCTTACTTCCCTCTTATTAGTGGACATTCTTGGCACAAAAAGCAAACAAAAAAGGATAAGGAGAGGTTATTACAGAAGTAATAACTTCCAAGACTCAAGAAAACTCTTGGGTTATCTCCCAACCAGTACTTTTCTTTAACGTAGTTAAGTTAGGCACAAGAAGCAAGAAGAATCAAGTATTTTCAAATGAGGAAGCATTAACATCAAACCTTGATTTCAAAGGAGGAGCAAAAAGCAACTTCTCTCTTCTCATAGGGAAGTGTTCAATATCTTTCTTGAATGTAAAATGATATTTGATAGTGCCTTCTTTCATATCAATGATGGCACCAACTGTTCTAAGATAAAGTCTTCCCAAAGTAATAGAACAAGAATCATTGTATTCAACATCCAAAACATAGAAATCAACAGGGACATAAGCATTGTTAACCATAATGAGAACATCATTAATACTCCCCATGAGTTTCTTCTTAGCATTATCATTGAGTGGGACATCCAAATAACAATCTTCTAATGGCGGCAAATCAAGCATTTCATAAATCTTCTTAGGCATAATAGAGACACTAGAACCAAGATCATATGAAGCTTTGAGATCAAAGTCATTCACTTGCATATTAATATTGGGTTCCCAACTATCTTCTACTTTCCTAGGAATAGAAGTCTTGTGTTTTAGCTTATCTTCCTTAATCTTAACAAGAGCATCTGTAATGTGTTTGGTAAATGCAACATGCATATCACTAGCATCAGGACTTCTAGCAAGCTTTTGTAGGAACATAATCACTTCAAAAATATTGAAACAATCAATATCAAAGTAAAACTTAGCATCACTAGTGGTAGGCATAGTAGGAGGAGGAATAGGGGCTACTTGTGGTTTAGTGATGATAGTGCACACACTACTGTTTCTATCAATTTCATCTTCCCTTTCCCACTTAGCATGAAGTCGAGCTAACATCCTAACATTTTCATCAATAGTAACTTGTATGGCATGAGCAGTAGCAAAGGTGTTTTCCATAGTTTCAGGTTTAGCGGCCATTTTATTAACCAAGTAAGTTTGAGCTTCAGACAAAGAGGATATATTTTTCTCAACAGTTAAAAGCTATTCCTCTATAGTCTTATTGAAAGTGGTTTGTTTACTAATAAAGTCCTTGAGCATTACTTCAAGTTCAGAGGGGGCACTTCTAGCATTATTGTAAGATCTTCCTTAGGAATTTCCATTATTAGGAGGATAAGGCCTATAATTGTTATTGCTACTAAAATTATTCCTATATGCATTGTTGTTGAAATTATTGTTTCTAATGAAGTTCACATCAACTTGCTCTTCTTGAGCAACCAAAGAGGATAAGGGAACACTATTAGGATCTAGAGGAGTTTTCCCATTAACAAGCATAGCCATAATAACATCAATCTTTTTACTCAAAGAGGAAGTTTCCTCAAAAGAATTTACCTTCTTACCACGTGGAGCTCTCTCAAAGTGCCATTCAGAGTAGTTAACCATCATATTATCAAGGAGCCTTGTTGCAGCACCCAAAGTGAGGCCCATGAAGGTACCTCCAGCAGCAGAATCCAGCAGGTTTCTTGAGGAGAAGTTCAAACCTGCATAAAAAGTCTGAATAATCATCCAAGCAGTGAGTCCATGAGTAGGGAAATTTTTAACCAAAGATTTCATTCTTTCCCAAGCAGGAGCAACATGTTCACTATCAAGTTGTTTAAATTTCATAATGTCACTTCTCATAGCAATAATCTTAGCAGGAGGATAGTACTTTCCAATAAAAGCATCTTTGCACTTAGTCCAAGAATCAATACTATTTTTAGGCAAAGATAGCAACCATTCTTTAGCTTTTCCCCTCAAAGAGAAAGGAAAAAGCCTGAGCTTAATAATATCTCCATCTACATCCTTATACTTTTGCATCTCACAAAGTTCAACAAAGCTATTAAGAAGGGCAGCAGGATCATCAGAACTAGCACCAAAAAATTGCGCTCTCATCACAAGATTCAACAAAGCAGGCTTAATTTCATAAAAGGTAGCATCAGGAGCAGGTGGAGCAATAGGAGTGCTTAGGAAATCATTGTTGTTGGTGCTAGTGAAGTCACACAACTTGGTGTTCTCAGCAGAGTTCATTTTGGCAAAGGTGGGCAAGCCAAAAACAACAACAGCAGCTAGAGCGGGAACTAATTTTTTTTGTGTTTTTGAATAAATAAAGCAAACCAAACTAGACTAAATTTTTTGGGTTTTTTGAAAAGAGGCAAACAAAACCAAGCAAAAGAAACAAAGCAAACTAAAAAAAGTTAAAGAGAAAGGAAGTGAAGGACTCCCCTAGTGAAGACGTCCTTAGCCTCCCCGGCAACAGCGCCAGAAAACTTGTTGATGGCGCTTAGTTAACGTGGGAGCTTCTTTCTTTATTCCCTAGCAATGGCGCCAGAAAACTTGATGGTTGGTGCTGACATGGAGCACTTCGTTGGAAACCCCAATAGCAAGGTGTGAAGCAGCAAGCAACAAGTCTTCCCTCAGTTGAGACCGAGGTTATCGAACCAGAAGGAGGAAGGAAACGTCACACAGGTGTTGCGAGCAACGTGGAGACCTGCACAACACAAACTCAAGACTTTGCCCCAACGAATCAGTGAGGTTGTCAAGCTCACCGGTTTGCTGTAACAAAGGATTAAATGTATGGTGTGGAAGGTAATGGTGGTTTGCAGCAAGTAAACAGTAACAGTGGAATATGTATCAATGGTAAAGATTGGACCGGGGTCCATAGTTCACTAGAGGTGCTCTCCTTAGATAAACAACATGGCATGAAGGGTAAAAAAATTACAGCGAGGCAATTGACAGGAACTGAGCAAGGCATAACAATGCAATTACTAGCCAGAAAGATCCTATGAAGTTGATTGGGCAATACAACAATATACATAGACCGTCATCCAACTGCATCCATGACTAGAATTCCACCTTCAGGTTATCATCCAAACCCCCTCCAGTATTAAGTTGCAAGCAACAGACAACTGCTTTAAGCAAAGTGTGTAAGTTAAACAGTCCACATGTGTAACACCCTCCGAATCGGCCCTATGCAAGTTTTAGCGAAACTCGCCAAACCCGCATAGAAACGATTCGAAGGTGCCCACCAGGCACTTTCGTGCGGGTGGAAAACAAAGTAATAACATTACACAACAGTCCTCGATGGGACCCACAGAACAGATATATATACAACAGCGACTCCAAGAGTCAAGAATACAAATATACGGTACAAAGATCCAAATCACCTCGAAAACGATGGGGCGTCCGACTACGGACAAGATGCAAATGGGGCTAAGAGCCCTGAAGAATAACCAATGGTGTCCATAACCCTGCCCAGGCCAAGCCGGAAGGGTAACCCTGCTAACGGCGTCGATCTCAAAAACCTGCTTAAACAAAAGGGGTGCCGACAAAGGGCAAAGGAAAAAGAGGAGCGTCAGTACTGAGGCCAGTACACGGCGAGGCTAGAATTCGGCGGTCCTCGCCTACATAGGTATGGTGGACTGAGCGGCAGCGGCAGCATGCACTAAACAACCTATAGAGACTCGATACAACTGGCGGTTATCAGAGAGGGGTGAGAATGACCTATCCGGATCCAACCTGAAGCTAACACCAAACAAACCCATCCTGGTGTTTCCCCCTCGAGACCAACGAGGAAGTCAACCGAGGAACGCACTCAGTTGGCAGTTTTACTTATTCAGTTATAGTTGCGGCACTTTACTAGTCAGGTTTAGGTAATCGTCCTGATAAAGTAAGCAGTGGGCACTTTTAGTTAACCATTCCGTTATAGTGGAAACACTTACTAGTCAGATACAATTAGCATGAGATAAACCCAAAACCCAGCAGTTGTTGGTACTTTTACTT
The DNA here is from genome assembly GCA_910589765.1 of Avena atlantica. Taxonomy (NCBI): domain Eukaryota; kingdom Viridiplantae; phylum Streptophyta; class Magnoliopsida; order Poales; family Poaceae; genus Avena; species Avena atlantica. The sequence continues at coordinate 497,168,142 of OU342739.1, forward strand.
AGCCATTCCGTTGTAGTGGAGCTGGTTACTAGTCAAATCAGATACAAATCAATTTATAACAGTAAACTTTAGTTATAGTTGTCTATGATCAAGCACTGTGCTCCAAGTCGTCCATAACCGCGGACATGGCTTCTCGAAAAGATTTAACCCTGCAGGGGTGCACCAAAGTATCCACAGGCACTTCGACCCTTTTTGCCAGATCAGTTAACATACACCCATCGGTATGTCGGCGGGGCCTAAGTCACGACGTTCCCAGACCCAAAGCAAGCACGGGGGGCCACCCCACCGAGTCGACACCCGCAACGGAGTCGGCCGGTCTCCGAGACGGACTCAGGGTTTGCGACAGTGGCAGTAAGCGACAGCAAATCCCCAAACGGGGACTGTCGATACCGCGAAATCACTCCGCTTCCTAAACAGTACACGTGCTATCTGTCGCACAATTTAAATAAAGCAGTAAACATGGCATAGGTACATGATAGTAAATAAAACCTCAAACTAGTTGTGGCCCCCAGTACAATACTTTGAAATCAGGTAATTATCAATGGGGGGCCCATATCTCCCCACCTGTGGTTAGCGCGCTCGATCTCGGAACAGATGTCAAGAACTCGGGTCCTACGGGACACAAGTGGGCAGTCGGAAACCAAATATTACCTATCACCCACCGATGCCTCTGCTTAATTCAATTTTAGTTGTTAAACAGTAATTAAAGTGAAACAGTAATTAAAGCCATGATCATCTCCAATGTCAACATGCGGCAATTCTCCAACGTTTGTGGTACTTGTCTACAAGCAAAACACTGGAGCAAGCGACTACGACACGCGGGTCCAACTATCTACCAAACAACAGGTAATAGGATGTGTCCAAGGCTATATATGGCTGCAAGGGATATCACGGGTACGAAACTAGAGCATCGCAACACAGATAGCAAAGATCAACAGGAGGGAAATAAATACTAGAAAAGTAAGATAGGTAGAAAAGGGGAGATGCTCGCCTGAAAACATTGCCGAAAGGTTCATCCGAAGATCGGGGCGAAGCTCACATCAACTCAACGGCCTTATCCGCGAAGAAGCAAAACACTAGAAGAAACACCGGATGCAATATTTAATACGACGGCAGAAGATCGGCATGATGCATGTATGATGTATGGCATGGCAAGGTGCGATGCAATTAGGTCATATTAAGTGGAACCGGGGTCCCGACAATTAATTAGTAGGTTCAAGTTGTTTAGAACCCCCGCAATTTAAATGTTGTTTAACAAGGCAGAATATATCACCGGTTCGCTACTCAAGTTTAAATGAGGCCAATATGAGACTAGATTTGCCCGCATATGGGCCCCATATTTAATTATTAGGTGAATCGGCATAAGGCCCCCAAACCACAGATGTGCATGCGAGTATGACATTTCGATATGCAATCAAGTTGTTATTATGCATTTATAAAATAGGGGGGTCGGAAAAGGGTCACACTTTAGGGTTCTCGACGATCTTGGGGGTTCCGGGGTTCGGGGTCCGGCCTCGGGGTTCAGGGTTCGACGGATCAGGGTCCAGGGTTCTGCCGGGGTCGTTTCCGGCGGGATCGTTCTCTCGTTCTCGGTACGGGGTAGATCTTGCGCATCCGGGAGGGAGAACTTGGCGCTCCACGGCGAAGTGCTCGTCGTGTCCGTGACGGAGATCTTGAGGGTCCCTGAACTCGACGAGCTTGGCGGTAGATGGTAGATCTTGTCGACTCCAAGCCATCGGCCTTGTTGTTTCGCAACGGGGATCTTGGGGGGGGGGGGGGGTTCGGGGTTCCACGGTTCGACTCAACAAACGGACTCCGTGAGCGGGTCTTGGCGTCCACCGATCTTGGGGTCCATGAGGATGTCTTGGCGTAACCGCGGCGAAGATCTTGTTCGTTCCCTAGTCGTTGGCGGTGTGGTACTCGGCATGGTTCTTGCACAACTTGGTGTCCTCACTCGCACACACGGGCACGACTGGAGGCAGACGAGGCGGGGGCCGGCGGTGCCAGGCAGGGCTCGGGGACGCGGTTCTGCAGAGGGGACGGCGAGGTCGACCGGCGGCGCAGAACTCGTCGGGGAGACGCACGGCGGGGCGGGGCGGCGAGGACGAGCAGGTGGCCGGCGGGGTGGAGCTCCTAGCGGGGGCTCGCGGCGGCGGAGCGGCAAGGGGAGGCGACGCGGCCGCGGGGCGGCTGCTGCGGCGAGCGGGACGCACGAGGCGGGGAGCTGGGCGGCGGGGTTCGGCGAGGGGATGCGATGCAGGGCCCGACGGCGCGCTGCTGCTGGGGGTCCCGGTGGCGAGCGGCGAGGCGGCGAGGCAGGACCGATGCGGGCGGCGGCGGCGGCGGGGTGCGCATGGCGGCACCGGCGGCAGGAGGGGAGCGGGGCCTCGAGGCGACGCGGGGTTGGGGGAGGCCGACGGCGTCGAGCTTGAAGGGGGACGGCGGTGCTGCGCTGCGGGTGAGCGGCGGCGGGGCCGGCTAGGAGGCGCGCGGCGGCGCGGGAGACGGCGGGACGAGGACGCGCGGCGGGCGCCTGGGGAGGAGAGGCGGTTCTCGGAGGGCGGTGCGGCCGGAGGGGGGCCGGAGGAGCGGGGGCGGCGGAGCCTGGGAGGCGGTCAGGCGAGGGGTGGGGCGCTGGGAGGCTGCAGGGCGCTCGCGGGTGGTGGGGAAGGCCGGAGGAAGAAGAACCCGAGGAGGAAGATGAGCAGGGGGGTCACGCGGGCTGCTCGCGAGCGTGCGCGTGGGCCCAGGGCGGTTCGGCGCGGGTCCAGGGGGAGAGGGAGAGTCTGGGGTGGGGTGTGAGCATGACCGGTGGGCCGCGGGTGGGGCGGGGTCCACGGCCAGGGAGAGGGCAGGGGCGGGGGTAGCTGGGTCAGTGGGGGCGAGCTAGGGGGTTGGGTGGGGCGTGTGGCAGGGCCGGGGTGGCCAGACGGTTGGGGTGGGGCCACGCGGCTGAGAGGAGGGAGAGGGTGGGTGAGGGTGGACTGGGTGAGAAAAGGGGAGAGGTGGGATGGTGGATTGCTGAGGTGGCAGGAGGGGTAGGTTTTGGGTGAGAGGGGGAGGTGGCACGTTTTGGTTGGAGGGTAGATAGGATTTGGGTGGAAAAAGATTTAGGGCTGGGCAGTTTTTAGTCTTGTGTTTGTTTGGTCCTCTTTAATTTAAAACAGAACCATTTTGCAAAGGGTTTTTAGGTGAAACAAAATATCCGATACACTCGGGGTTTTGCCTTTTAAAATAAAGAGGGGTATTTGTATAATCAAGATTGGGCTTTTCAAATAATGCAAACAAACAATGCATGATGATGACGATGCAATGCACAAATTCAACGCGATTTTCTAGTAGTGGTTTTGCGGGATGCCACAACATGTTCCATGAACAAGAGACCGTTGTTTTCTCCCTAGTAGCAACAGCACATCTACAACCGAAGAGATTTCTGTCACTTCCCTTGGAAACTAGAGGCATGAACCCACTATCGAGCATAAATACCCCCTCTTGGAGTCACTAGCAACTACTTGGCCAACATAACCACTAGCAACGGAGAGCATGCAAGATCACAAACAACACAGACATGATAGAATCATAAAGATAAAACCATTAATCAAACCAACATAATAATCTCAATATCCATCGGATCCCCGCAAACACAACATGCATGATTACAAATAGATTAGATCTTGATCATGAACGGAGCTTACAAGATCTATACATGAAAGCACAAAGGAGGAGATATAACCATCTAGCTACTACATGGACCCATAGTCCAAGGTGGAACTACTCACGAATCATACCGGAGAGAAGGCCTCCGGGATGATCTCCCCTCTGGTAGGGTGCCGGGAAGAGCTTCAGATCCCCCCTCCCCCCGATCTAGGGACGATGGTGGCGGCGGCTACAAACGGTTTCGTGGATTTCTGATCGGGTCCTTAGGGTTTTTGCATTGGGGGCTTCTTATAGGCGAAGGGGCGAGACCGGGAGGCGGTCAGGGCCACCAAACCCTATCCAGGCACGGGCCCACCAGCCCATGCGCCTGGGGTGTGTCTGGCCCCCTTGGCCGGCCCCTCCGGCTCTCCTATGCACTTCTTGTTCCCCACGGAAAGTAATTAACTTTGGCGTTTGTCCCGTCCAATTCCGAAAATATTTCTTTACTAACTTTTCTGAAACCAAAAACAGCAGAAAACAGGCATCTGGCACTGTTGCAACTTATTAATCGGTTAGTACTAGAAAACATGTAAAAATCACCTCAAAGTGTAGACAAGTAAAGCAAAGTAGATACTAAACAAGCATGGAACATCAAAAATTATAGATACATTTCCAACGGATCAAGAGGGCCTTGGCGCCTAGGGTTTTTGGTGCCTAGGGCTGCCTCCTCCCTAGAGGGTGGCTAGGGTTAGGGTTTGAGGTGCCCTAGGGCTTCCCCCCTTGGGCCGCCGCTTATATGGCTTGGGGAGGGGTAAGGCTGCCCCCTTCCCCTATATAATATAAAGAGCCCCCTCTCCCCCTTGGAGGTATACAATGGAACAAAACAAACAACAGATCCCATGAGTCGGGAACTCCTCCTCCTCTCTAATCTCTCTCTCTAGTTGTCTCCACGTGTTGGAACGGCCTAGGGTTGTTCTTGCAAGAGACGATGCATCCGCAGCATGCCGTTGCACTGCGGGGATTCTGAAGCCAGAGATCTATTTCTGCAGCATACTCCTAGCGAGATCCGGGAGACGGAGGTTCTCGTCATACACCGTATGTGTACGAAGCCACAAGATGCAACACTTGGGGCATTTTGGATGTCGTGAGCCGGACTACTACACGGTGTTGGAGCAAGGGGTGACCTGCAAGGAGATTCGCGACCTTGAGGTCGGCTACGAGCACGGCTACATCAACCACGTTCCTCTCAGAACATTAACCGCTTTCGAACTACAAGGGTATGTATCGAAACCACTTGGACGTTACTGCATTACTTGTAGATAGATCTTAGGCAATCGGGGTTTCCCACGTAGTAAATTTTTTGATTTTCTGCACCGGAACCCCAATAGTGTCGGCCCGACAACCCCACTTGTTCCTGATAGCAACAGTGACGGTATGTTGCCCTCTTCCACGTCACGTGCACCCGCGGGCGCTAGGGAGACGCCACACCAATCTGACCATGCCACGTCGCCGCCTGCGTCCCCAACAGCGTCGACGACCGCGTCATCTGATACGTCCAATTTGCATCACCATTCTATATCATAATTTGCCTCTATTCATTGATATATTTCTTATTAAGAGGTGTTACTTATGTCTTTTCATCTGTTTTTGCATGTTGGATGATTCTTGGAGGATGAACTGCCGGAGTCAGGTTTCTGATAGAAAAAGAGGTATTTTGATGCAATTTCGTGAAGATCAGAAAAATACCAGAAAAATCATGGAAAATAATATTTTCCCAGAAGACGAAGGAAGCTAGAAGGGGAGGCAGAGTTGGGCCATATGGGGCCCACACCCCCCAGGCGCGGCCCCCCCTAGGTCGTGCCTAGGGTGGGTGTGGCCCACCTGGCCGGCCTTCGACTCCGCCCTCTCGCCTATATCTTCCTCTCGGAACCCTAAAACATGGGAGGCGACCACAGAAAGATTCCGCCGCCTCTGCGGGGCGGAAAACACCGAGAGAGAAAGAGCTCTCCGGCAGACAGATTTCTGCCGGGGAAATTCCTTCCCGGAGAGGGGAGATCGTCGCCATCAACACCGTCATCAAGCTAGACTTCATCGGGATCATCATCATCATCATACACACCATCATCTCCACCAGCACCATCATCACCACTCCGTCCCGATGTAACATTCTTGTTGAATACTTGCATAGATCTTAGGGGAAACTTTCTCGGTGTTGATTACTATTGTATTTGATGCTTGTGAGTGGAACCATTGGATTATTATTTATGTTCAGATTGTTATCCATTACCATATCATCTTTGATCTTGATCCATATTATGTCTTGTGAGTAGTTCGTTTAGTTCTTGAGGACATGGGAGAATTCATGTTGTTCGTAGTGGATTTGTGTTGAGATATTATTCAGTGGTTTAGTATTTAAGTTGTGGTGCTATTCTTCTAGTGGTGTCATGTGAATGTCGAATACATGATACTTCACCATTTATGGTCCTAGGGGAATGCATTGTGTATTTGGCTACTAATTGTGGGGTTGCCGGAGTGACAAAAACCTGAACCCCCGTTAGGACACCATTGCATAAGGGAGCGTAGGATCTCAGAGTTTAAGGCTATGGTTAGGTTTATATCTTAATTACTTTCATGTAGTTGCGGATGCTTGTAGGGGGTTTAACCACAAGTATGTATTAGTCCAAGTAAGGTCGGTGCATTAGCACAGGTTCACCCACACAACACTTACAACACCAAAGAAGACTACTTAGCTATATGAAGCGAAAGCACTTGACAGAATTCCCATGTGTCCTCGAGAATGTTTGGTCCTTTAAAGTATTTCCACAGGCTTGTACTTTGATAAGAAAGGATTGGGACACTTGCTGCAGTTGTTCCTTGTTTTTATTACTTGCACTTTGTTTCTTTGCTTTATCAGAAAACTCCTAAAAATCTGTTTGCTAAGTATTTACAGATATTTCCTGCTCCATACCACTAGTCAACACCTTCTGCTCCTCATTGGGATCGACACTCCTATTTATCGAAAGTACTACGATACACCCCCTATACTTGTGGGTCATCAATACTATTTTCTGGCACCGTTGTCGGGGAGTGAAGCGCTATTGAAGAGTGTAACTGGTAAAGGGAACTTCTACTGTGAGTATTGCTTTTTATTTCTGTTTGTTACTTTGTTTTCAATATGGATAACCCACTTAGTTTTCTGTTTGGTAAAACTACTACCACTGTTAGGGTAGTAGATGAACCACCTCATGTTGAGATAGATCCTTTTAAGATACCTACAAGTATTGTTGATCGTGTTATGGATAATTATTATTTAGGCGATGGAACTGTCCACCCTGGTGATCATTTTCCTTTTATCCATGAATTATGCGAGTTATTCAAGTGTGCAGGTATCACAACTGAACAGGTGAAGAAGAAGTTACTCTCTATATTCTTGAAAGGGAGAGCTGGATAATGCTATAAGCTGCTGAAGAATGGACAATCCATGGAATGGGAGGAAATAGTGCCTCTCTTTTATTCTAAATTTTATCCTCCAGTGAAATTCATAAGGATAGGAATCTGATTTATAACTTTTGGCCTCGTGATGGAGAGAGTACAGCTCAAGCTTGGGGAGATTGAAGTTACTAATGCTTAAATGTCCTATTCATGAACTCCCTAATAATATCATTATTAATAACTTTTATGCTAGGCTTTCTCTTCATGATAAAGATTTACTAGATGCTTATTGTGATGGATCATTCACACGTATTAAGGAAGAAGCTAAATGGGATCTCCTAGACCGTATTCAAGAGAAGACTGAAGCTTGGGAGAATGATAAAGGAAGAAAGTCAGGTATAAATTATGATTATGAATGCATAAAATCTTTTATGGGAACTGATGACTTCCGTGATATTAGTAATGAGTTTGGTCTTGACTCCCAAAGTATTTCCAATTGTTTTAAGGACTTTGGATCTTACATAGAAATTCCTAAAAATAAGTGGAATAAGTACCATGCACCTTAGAAAGATGTTGTTAGTCAGGGTCCTATTAGAAGCACTGAAGTTTGTACTACTAATCATATTGTGCCTGAACCTTATGTTGAGAAAATACCTTTCCCAGCTAAGGTAAAGGAGTATTCTATGATGATTAGTGCGAATAACAAAGGTACAAAGAAAATTATGGAACCTGATGAGCAAATTAATATTGAGCCTATGGTAGCTATTGTGAAAGACCTTGTCACTAGAAATATAGAGGACGAGCATATTGTCTTCTGTGAAGACGCTTCTAATATTGTCTCTCATCCTAGTAAAGCTAGAAAAGCTAGTGTCCTTTTGCTTTCTGTTAAAATTGGTGATCATTGCTATTATGGTTTATGTGATATTGGTGCTAGTTCTAGTGCTATTCCTTATGAGCTTTACTGGGAAATTATGCATGAGATTGGTCCTTGTGAGCTTGAGGACATTGATGTGGTTATTCACCTTGCTAATAAGGAAACCATTTTCCCTATTGGTATTGTAAGAGACGTGGAGGTTCTCTGCGGTAAGATTAAATATCCTGCTAATTTTCTAGTGCTTAATTCAGTAGCTAGTAAAACATGTCCTATCATTTTTGGTAGACCTTTATTGAACACTTGTGGAGCTATTATAGATTGTAAGAAGGAGAAAATTTTAACTAAGTATGATGGAGATTCTTATGAGTTTAAATTTTCCAAATTTTCTAAAGCTCCTTGTGAAAATAGCTTGCCTAATAAAGATTTCAGGATGGAACAACTTGCTTCTATTGATCCAGTTTATGACCTTGGTCCTCTTTTTTATGACTGTAAGTATGCTCATTATGATGATAAAATTGTTGACAGTGACAGTTATATTGTCAACTTTATTCAAGGTGCTACTGAAAGTTATTATGAGAGAGGGAAACATGGTTTTATGCATCTCAATAATGTTAAGTTTCCCCATTTTATGTTGAAAGCTTTGAAGTTGCATTTGTTTTGTCTTCCTATGATAGTGGCTTTTTGTTTCAACAATTTGTTTTCTCATGATACCCCTATGCATAGGAAGTGGGTTAGACTCAAATGTGTTAGCTATTTTCTTCTTGATGCTCTCTTTCACTTCAAATATATATCTCCTTTGTGAGCATCTTTGAAACTTTGAAGCCTAACTTAAAGGCATTAAAGAAAAGTACTTCTTGGGAGATAACCCAATAGTTTGGTTGAGTCTTGGAAGTTATTACCTCAGTAATAACCACTCCTTATCCTTTTTTTTAAGTTTTTGTGTCAAGTTCAACTACTTTTGAGAAGTAGGGGAGTTGTGAAAAGTGGCTGTCCTGGAACAGATTTTTGTGCTGCATTGTAAAAATTCGTGAGGGAGCTCAGTACTTCGGATGAAGCTGTATTTTTCTGTGCTTGTTCTCCAAGTTGTTACCCAACTTTAATTAGTTTTACACTTTTTTATTTGAGCAATAGAAGGTTTTATAAAAAAATTAATCTTTACCTGCTGGTTTGTTTTGACAGATTTCTGCCATCATTTGCATTTGCCTCTTTTATTGATTCCCTTCCAGATTCTTTTGGGTTTTTGGAAAGGAGTTGCTACAGTAGCTTTTTTATGGATTTCAGTTGAAGTGTGAACCTTAAGGTTTATTGTTTTTGCTTACACTAATGTTGCCACTGAATTTTGTGTATTGCCTTGTGAGAAAAGGAATTTCCAGGAGAAGGAGAAAAGGAGTCTGCAGAGTTCGTCCTTGAATAGGTAAAAGTGGTGAAAACTGAAGGTTCGTGAAAGCCTAATCTTTTTATATTTTTGATGTTTTTATTACATACGAAAGGCTATGAAACAAAACAGAGGAGGAAACGGAGGCCGGGGTGGCCACACCCACCCCAGCTGGTCGCGCCTGGAAGGGGTGTGAGCCCCCCGAGCTCCGTATCCGCCTCGTTTTCACACCAGTACCTTCCTTATGCTTTGAAACTTCGTAATATATAACCCCCCGGATCCTCCGAGGTTTGTATATCGTGTTCTCGTCGTGTTTTCGTTTCGATCTGTTTCTGTCAGGAAATCTTCTAAAGTTTAGAGCATCATGGTCTCCGCCAACAACAAAGGCAAGAAGCCCGAGGAAGATGATCCTCACAATCCCAAGGAGGAGGAAATTTTGGTAGGGGGTGAAGAAGACATGGAGGAGGACGAGCAACCGGACACCCGCGTTACCGTTGCAAACATTGGAGTGGTGAAACCTACCAAACTTAAGAGGACAGCACGGATGTCTACAGGAGGGAAACCTCCATGTCTTGTCTTCGTTCCACGGTCACCTCCTCCATGTACCAAGAATCCCTTCCATACTCTTATACATGAGCAACAATACCAACATGTACCCAAAGGGGACTTGCCCTCGGTTTGGGATCTGCCTCGCTCTAACCATGCAGGGAAGGAGCACACTAAGAAGGAAGAGTAGGGAAAGAATACAAGGACTGGGACTCTCGGTCTGATATGATCATGAACCACATCGAGCAAAATTCGGAGTTGATTCGTACTCTGACCTTCGAGATTGAGGATTTGAGAAAACTTATTGAAGAGCTTATCAAGAGAACACCACCACCACCGAAGGAGTAATTCGTCATCAGGTTTGGCATCCCCTTGGTTTGTTCCAAGCTTGGGGGAGTGTCGCGGTATCACGTCATTATCTTTTACTTTTTTAGCGGATTCATATCTTTGGTAGGGAAGTTATCTTATAGGTTGGTTTGCATGTGGAAGTATCTCTCCTTTAGTTAATTATCTATGTATCCCTTGGTGTTAGTGACTTTATGGAATATTAATGAGAAGTTTCATCTTTTACTTTTTGCACTTCTTATTTTAGTTTCAATCTCTATTATATGATTGATCTTGTTGATCATTATTGGCATCACTTTGGGAGGATCAAGTAGATCTAAATTGGTTTTGGCAAACCAAGCTCTGGTCAGTAGCAACACTCTTTGAGGTTTTAAAGGAAAAGAGAAAAAGCTTACAGGTATTTTGTATCATTTATTTTCTTTCTTGATTGGCTCATAAGCTTAGTATTCTTTATTTAAGATCTTTTGTGTCTTCAAATAAGATTGCATGTTTGGCTTTATCACTTGTAGGTTTGCTTGTTTCCTTCAACTCTTTTGCTTGCTACCCAGCCTTGATAGCCAAAAACATGTTTTGAGAAGGCATACTTATCATGTTCCCAACCCCCCTTTGAACGAAACATGTGCCATTTGTGTCCACCATATCCACCTAATAGCATTATTGCTATTCCAAGCAAATTCTCAAGCTTCATCTATCTTTCGAATTAAAAATTATTTTGTTGTGTGAAAACTAGTTAGTAAAGATCTCATGAACTTGATGGCACACCTTATTTTCTTGCCCCTAATAATCTTGAACCATTGTGTCATCGAAGTTGTATATGCTTGCATCTATACGTTGGGATTAGGAGAACCGTGTTGTCATGGGGAACGCTTTCAACACTAATGGATACATGTCCAATTGATATCATGCTCTTTTGTTTGCGGATGTCGTCGGTGTGAAATAAAAGGGGAGCTTGTAAGTCCATGGAGTTATGTATGTGCGTTAGCAAAACGCCTAGGATGCTTGATACGTCGGAAACGTATCTATAATTTTTTATGCTCCATGCTTGTTTAGTATCTACTTTGCTTTGCTTTGTCTACACTTTGAGGTGTTTTTATATATTTTCTGGAACTAACCTATTAACAAGTTGCCACAGTGCCAGTTGCATGTTTTCTTCTGTTTTTGGTTCCAGAAAGGCAGAAAATCAATATTTTCGGAATTGGACGGGACAAAAGCCAAAGTTATTATTTCCCCGGAGCAACACGGAACCACGAAGCAGAGCCGGAGGGGGCCCACAGGGTGGCCGCACCCCCCCTAGGCGTGGGCAAGCCCTGGAGGCGCCTGGAGGGTGTGTGGGCCCCCTGGACCCCCACCGACCCTGATTCCTGCGCCTATAAGAAGCCTCCGACCCAAAAACCCTAAAGGATCCAGAAGAAATCAACGAAAACCTCTACTGTGCCGCCGCCACCGAAGGGGAGATTCGGGGGACAGAAAGTCTCTGTTCCGGCACCCTGCCGGGACGGGGAAGTGCCCCCGGAGCCATATCCATCGATCTCCATTGCCATCTTCATCACCATTGCTGATTCCCATGATGAGGAGGGAGTAGTTCTTCCTCAGGGCTAAGGGGTCTACCGATAGCTATGTGTTCATCTCTCTCTCTCTCTCTCTCTCTCTCTCTCTCTCTCTCTCTCTCTATGCATGATCTTGTGGTCATGATCTTTATAATCAAGTAGATCTACCTTGCTACTCAAGTGCTTCATTAGATCTCTGCTCTCCCCATGTGTGTGAAAGTGACAGCGTGCATGCCATGGTGGCACTTAGGCTTGAGTCTACATAAATACTCTTTGTGCTTTAATAGATCTATGCTTTTCCCCACTTGTGTGAAAGTGACAGCGGGCATACCGTGTGTGGCACTTTGGCTAGATTGAATATTTGTTATGAGTTATATTTGGAGTTGGATGTCTCTATGAAATTGTGGTGTTTGTTGGAACCATCTAGTGCTCAAGGTGACAGTGTGGGGTTATCTAGATTGGGGAAGGCAGACTTTGAGGAGTGATGTTATAGCCCTACCATGGATTAAAGTGTCCAACCGGAGAGTAGTTAAGAGTATTATCATGAAGAGATGATATTTATATGAGAGAGTGTTCACTAGTGAAAGTATGATCCCTAGGCCTTGTTTCTAAACATTGCAACACCGTTTGCTACTAGATCTGTTGCATGTTTGCTTGCTTACTTCTTGCTTGCTTTAGTCTTTACCTCACCGTCAAGCTGTTTTCTGGCACCGTTACCACTTGTATTTCACTATCTCTTCGCCGAACTAGTGCACCTATACACCTGACAAGTGTATTGGGTGTGTTGGGGACACAAGAGACTTCTTGTATATTGATTGCAGGGTTGCTTGAGAGGGAATACCTTTGACCACATCCTCCCTGAGTTCGATAAACCTTGGGTAATCCACTTAAGGGAAACTTGTCGTTGTTCTACAAACCTCTAAACTTGGAGGCCCAACAACTGTCTACAAGAATAGAAGTGCGTAGACATCAGCCGCTAGCCCAAGCCATGCCTAATCATGGTGGAAACTTGTAGCATAACCATAGTGAGCAATCTATGATGCATCCTCAGTAAAAACCTATGCAAATAGCAAATAAAAAGATCGCTGAGATGCTCACTGTCTGCTTGCCTTGTCATTTTAATTATGGGATAGCTCCTGTATCATGTGCAAGGGGTGCCCCGTTGGCGGTTCTTTATGATACACATGTACTTACAATGACAAAACTTACCGGTAACTAAAGTTGAGTAGCATGAGGAGCGGCCCTCGTACTCAAGGGACATGAGATTGCCAACTTATATTTCGTCAAGCATATACTCCATCCTTGTTCACTTTAACCTTAATCACTTCAAGATGCTTATGATAGGGGCAATAAGGGCTCAAATCTAGTAAGTACCATAATCTTTTGGAAGCTCTTTATGACTTTAAATCCCTGCTTCCTTCTATGAAGGATCTTTCTCCTATTTCTAAGTTGAGTCAGTAAACCTTTTTCCTCTCTATCTCCAGAGAGCATTTGAGTTGTTGTGTTTCAAGCATTCATATGATGATTTATTCAATTGTGTTCTTTATCTTCCTTGTTTGCACAAGACTCTTATCTATTGAGTATTACTTTGAAAGCCTTCATTGTGAAAAACCTTTTATGTTTGAGCAAAGAGTACTCTGTTGTAAAACTTCTTCAAAAGCTTTTTGTGAAACTGTTTGCCAACTGTTCTCTGACCAAGAACAAAGTTTGCCAATTCCAATTATGATTTATCTGTATGCATCTCCATTGTGACTCCTCTACTTGTTGCAAGCTAAGTTATATAATGGTGAGTTGACTTCTTCTATAAGTTGTGTAATAGTAAGTGTGATGCTTCTTGTCTGTATTCTTTTATGGACACTTCACTCAATAAACTTGTGGACATGTTTACTGATCTTAGTTTTCGCTTGGGGACAAGCGAAGGTCTAAGCTTGGGGGGAGTTGATACGTCCAATTCGCATCACCATTCTATATTATAATTTGCCTCTATTCATTGATATATTTCTTATTAAGAGGTGTTACTTATGTTTTTCCATCTGTTTTTGCATGTTGGATGATTCTTGGAGGATGAACTGGCGGAGTCAGGTTTTTGATGGAAAATAGGTGTTTTATGCAATTTTGCAAAGATAAGAAAAATACCAGAAAAATCATGGAAAATAATATTTTCCCAGAAGACGAAGGAAGCCAGAAGGGGGCGGAGTTGGGCCACAGGGGGCCCACACCCTAGGCACGGCCCCCCCTCTGCCGCGCCTAGGGTGGGTGTGGCCCACTTGGCCGGCCTACGACTCCGCCCTCTCACCTATATCTTCCTCTCGGAACCCCAAAACACAGGGGGCGACCACAGAAAGATTATGCCGCCTCTGCGAGGCAGAAAACACCGAGAAAGAAAGAGCTCTCCGGCAGACAGATTTCTATCGGGGAAATTCCTTCCCGGAGAGGGGAGATCGTCGCCATAAACACCGTCATCAAGCTAGACTTCATCGGGATCATCACCATCATCCACACCATCATATCCACCAGCACCATCATCACCACTCAGTCCTGTTGTAACAATTGTGTTGAATACTTGCATAGATCTTAGGGGAAACTTCCCCGGTGTTGATTACTATTGTAGTTGATGCTTGTGAGTGGAACCATTGGATTATTGTTTATGTTCAGATTGTTATCCATTACCATATCATCTTTGATCTTGATCCATATGATGTCTTGTGAGTAGTTCGTTTAGTTCTTGAGGACATGGGAGAAGTCATGTTGTTAGTAGTGGATTTTTGTTGAGATATTATTCAATGGTTTAGTATTTAAGTTGTGGTGCTATTCTTCTAGTGGTGTCATGTGAACGTCGACTACATGATACTTCACCATTTATGGGCCTAGGGGAATGCATTGTGTATTTGGATACTAATTGTGGGGTTGCCGGAGTGACAGAAAACCTGAACCCCCGTTAGGACACCATTGTATAAGGGAGCGTAGGATCTCAGAGTTTAAGGTTGTGGTTAGGTTTATATCTTAATTACTTTCATGTATTTGCGGATGCTTGTAGGGGGTCTAAACACAAGTATGTATTAGTCCAAGTAAGGTCGGTACATTAGCACAGGTTCACCCACACAACACTTACAACACCAAAGAAGACTACTTAGCTGTATGAAGCAAAATCACTTGACAGAATTCCCATGTGTCCTCGAGAACGTTTGGTCCTTATAAGTATTTCCACCGGCTTGTACTTTGCTAAGAAAGGATTGGGCCACTTGCTGCAGTTGTTGGTTGTCTTTATTACTTGCACTTTGTTTCTTTGCTTTATCAGAAAACCCTTAAAAATCTGTTTGCTAAGTATTTATAGAGATTTCTTGCTCCATACCACTAGTCAACACCTTCTGCTCCTCGTTGGGATCGACACTCCTATTTATCAAAAGTACTACGATACACCCCCTATACTTGTGGGTCATCATCATCACATGTGCCTGCGCCATCATTGCATACCGATCCCGAGGAGGATTTGGCTGCAGATTCTCTCAGGTCGTCTATGCCCTCCCCAGCTACTGTACCGCATCTGGCTGGAGTGCAAAATCGCCTCCAGAAAGTTATAAAACACCCAAAAAATTATAAAGATGGTACTGTGAGATATGGTATGCTTGTGTCTACAAGTGAACCACGTTCTTTGTCTGGCGCACTTGAAGACTCACACTAGCGCAAAGCAATTGAGGAAGATCTTGATGCTTTGCTCAAAAATAAAACATCGCATTTAGTTCCACCAAGTCCTAGCAGAAATCTAATAGATTGCAAGTGGGCATACCGTATCAAGAAACAAGCATATGGTACTGTTGACAGATACAAAGCTAGGCTTGTTGCAAAAGGATTCAAACAGAGGTATGGCAATGACTATGAAGATACTTTTAGTCTAGTTGTTAAAGCAGCCACTATTAGAACAGTGTTAGCTAATTCAGTATCTAGAGGTTGGAGGTTAAGGTAGCTAGATGTCAAGAATGTGTTTTTGCATGGTGTTCTGGAAGAGGAGGTTTATATGAAACAGCCACCGGGTTTTGAGAATCCCAATGTTCCTGATTATGTTTGCAAACTTGACAAAGCTTTGTATGGTTTGAAACAAGAACCACGAGCATGGTACTCTCGGCTTAGTTCAAAATTGCATGATCTAGGTTTGTTCCTTCGAAGGCAGACACATCATTATTTCTGTTTCAGAGGGCAGGAGTTACTACTTATATTCTGATTTATGTTGATGATATAATAGTTACCAGCTCTTTAGATGATGTTATCTCTGTTATACTTCGAGAATTGAATGAAAACTTCGCCATTAAGGATCTTGGGGAGTTACATTATTTCTTAGGCATTGAAGTAAAGAGGTCCTCTAGTGGTTTGTTGTTAACACAAGAAAAGTATGCATCTGATTTACTCAGGAAACTTGGTATGACAAAGTGTAAGTCTGCCCCCACACCTTTGTCTACTACGGACCCCTTGTCTCTTGTTGATGGGGATCCCCTCGGTCTAGAAGACATTACACAATATAGGAGTATTGTTGGAGGTTTGCAGTACCTTACTCTTACTAGACCAGAATTGGCTTTTCTAGTTAACAAAGTATGTCAGTTTCTTCATGCTCCAACCACTGCCCATTGGACAACAGTCAAAAGGATAATGCGCTATGCCAAAGATACAATTGGTCTTGGTATAACTTTTCAGCCCCGTACTTCCACACTTTTAAGTGCCTTTTCAGATGCGGATTGGGCTAGATGTTTGGATGATAGGTGCTCCACTGGAGGCTTTACAATATTCATAGGACCAAATTTAATTTCTTAGAGTGCCAGAAAATAAGCCAATATTTCAAGATCAAGTATAGAAGCAGAGTATAAGTCACTAGTTAATGCCATAGCTAAGATGATATGAGTTGAAGCTCTTCTGAATGAACTTGGAGTGAAGTTACAAGAAAAGATGTGTCTTTGGTGTAATAACTTGGGTGCTACATTCGTTTATGCCAACCCAGTGTTTCATGCTTGCACAAAACATATTGAGATAGATTTTCATTTTATTCGTGAAAGAATTGATGCAAAGAAATTAGTAATTAAGTTTATTTCAAGCAAGAATCAATTTACAGATTGGTTCACTAAATCTCTTCCTGTTATGAATCTTCATGAGTTTAGGCGTAATCTGAATCTTATACCAAGTTTAGATTAGGGGGTTTGTTAGAGTTGTAATCTATCTCGCCTGTATGTGTACAGGTACCAAACTGTGTATGCGCCACGACCAGGGCTCTTATGGTTCTTTATAACACGAAGTCCGAGCCTCTAACAAGGTATTGGTTCCGCCCCAATAGTTTCCACAATCGGTTTATTTTACATAGAACTTTCTTCAATTTGACCAACTATATAGAAAAGTGTATTACTCTACTTATATCTACAATATCAAATTATGAAGTATGAAAATATATTTTATAATATAATGAAGCTAAGTTGGTATTTTGATATTTACATTTTTCTACCAGCTCGGTCCATCTTAAAGTAGTTTGGACAATCCTAAAATTCAACAATTTTGTAACGAGGGAAGTATGTTCCAGATCAGAAACGCTGGCCTGCGCAAGCACAGAATGGCTGTGATACTCTGTCTTAGGTTTTCCAAAATCCAAGTAAATTAGTAGGGAGCAGTATCTTCCTTCAATAATGCAGGATATTTTTTCCAAATAATGCAGAACTGGTAGGTACGAGCGTACGACCCCGGTACAATTTTGAGAGCTAGTACTGGCTACCGACAAGACAGTGGCACATGATCTTTTCTCGCCGATAATCACTGATGTTACAATAAAGTACACAGCTTTTGATCGAAAATTTCAGGATGAAAGCCGTAAAACGCCTACACTAGCCGATCTGAAAGGCAAAATTCTGCAACCACATTACACGCAGAACAACCACATTATTAACACTTTGACAGCACCAGGTCTGCCAGTCTGGGCAGGTACCACAACTCAGCAATGAGCGTCTCATTTGCTTTCTTTTCAAGTTTTCTTTCATAGGGAAGGGAGCGACTTCCAGTTTAGTAATTAGTACAGGTCAAATTTTAATTTTCTTCTTCTCGATCGATATTTAGGAACAACATACTTATCATACTTGTGTTAACGTGCAAACCGGCACAATGCAAATCGGATCGCGGACAACCAGCAAGTTTTAAATAACCAAAAAGATAAGTAGTACAGTATTATTAATAAGCTGGGAGCATGAATGTCAAAGCCTACGTGTACTGGAACAAATCAGAGCTCCAGATATGTCAACGGCTTGAATAACGATCCACGGGTTAGTGGTGGTCATCTAAAAAATCCGAGAGCCTTTTGAAACCATGAAACCACAAATGGAGCCTTTATTTGTGTACTACTTCTACCGGATTAGTAGGGCGTTTTATTCTAGTACTGTATAATAAAAAGCAACAAATGCTTTTTTAGAGAAAAAAACAAATGTTGGGGCAACCAGCGTCTCCTATGTCTAAATTCAATTGCATAGTTGCATTGCCACTATGATTTAAATAAAATGTTGCACCGCACTCGGTCCAAAGTGTGCCCTGAATGGGTTCCGAGGGAGGAAAGGAGGTGTGCCCTGAATCCGGACCGGACGACTGCAATGCAAGTACTCCTTCCGTTTCAAAATATAAGATGTTTTAGGTTTATGAAAAAAATATCTAGACTTTTTTTAGTGTGTAGATTCATAGTGAACCTATATACTAAAAGTAGTTTAGATATATTTGCTTTACAAAGCTAAAACTATCTTATATTTTGAAACGAAGGGAGTAGTCTGAAAGAACATCCGAATATTCTTCCATACCCCTGGGTTCTACTATCTCATGAACATCTGAATATGTCACCGTTAAACAAAAGGGATCCCTTATACTACTATAGGAGTTAAATAAACAAATATTGTCAAATTATACATTTCCAATGTTGTTTAACTATGTTAATCCGGACAAGATGACTTAAACTTGTGATATTTGATTGCAGCCGGTCAGAATTGTGCCATGAATCCGGACAAGATGACTTAAACTTGTAAATAGTCGCTGTTAATAAATACTGGAGTGGAGTACTACTACTCGTAGAATCTTAAATCAAAATTATGCCATGGAATATTGTCATTGCTTATATTACAATTTTATTACATCGTTCAATCGTCGACAGCGAGTTGCTGTTCCGACTGTGGCGGCAGGGCACTGCATGGCTGCTCCGGCTCGGCGGCTCCGAGGCCTTCGCCACACCACCACCGTCTTGTCTTGCTTGCCAGCCAGCTGCTTACGTAGGCCGGTGCTGCCGTGGCTGATGCTGATGACTAGGACATGGATCACACGATCGAAAAAATTATCGGTGGTTGTGAGGAGCTCCCTGTTGAATCTGAATCATGCACGAAGAAATTATTAACTTCTTTCCTTTCTTTCCTTTTTTTGTCTGTGATTTGTGTTCTAGTGTTAAGATCCGAAGCATTTCGACATGTTTTGGTCATAACTTAACAGGCACACAATATACAGCACACATATTGTTTCGCAATAAGTAGAGTAACAAGTACTAATAAAGGATGCGCTGCCCACTAAACCTCCAGATTTTTAGTCTACCAGTTCAGTAATAACTCAGGCTTGACTTCAGCACACAGAAACATTCCAGAGAAAAATAAGGAAAATCACGAGTTTGACGAACACGACATCAGTATATTAGAGTAGCCAGAAAAGGTTCTTCATTGTCCTGACACGAAAACACATTCTAGCAACGATGCGGCAGCAGAAAAGCCTAACAGAGTCTACAATGATGTCTCATCTCCTACACCACTGCTTACTCTTCATCCGAGCTCTCATACGCCAGACCAAGTAAGCTTCCAGTTACATTCTGTGGCCTAGCCTCTGTTGGCTCAGCTGGTTTTGAGAATGGCTGAACACAGCTGGCTGCCCCATGAGATGATTCTTTCTCAGTTTCACCAAGCGGTTGATCCTGACAAGGGATTTTGCTGGCAGGAACTTCTTGGTTCTGCTTAGCTCTATCGCTCTCTGCTGCTTGCGAAGGAGGGCTGCCAACCTTGGGTCGCTTGGGTTTGATGCCAACAATATTCTTCAAGAGATCCCGTTGCCTGCCCATTAGTTGTGCCATTATGTGAAAGGCCTAGTGGATGGAAAAACATAATGGTTGCTGCACAAAGCTTAGATGCTTACCTTATATCACTTTTTGGTCTAGCGTCGACACAAAGAGCCACAGGTAGAGCAGGTGAAGAATCAGCTAAAACTGCCGCTTTGTAAATGCCAAGGTTAAAGAAATCAAACAGACTATAACATACACATATCTAAATTAAAAACAACCGGTGACTAGGCTCTGTTGTGCTATTCCAACAAATGAAAACAAATCGCATAATAAAAATGTCTCTAATGTCCTATCCCACCTAGTGAAAAGGAAATCAAATACGTAATAAGTATGTGTACAATCGCAAATTGAAGTGGCAGGAGCTACAGGACCTATTGGATCATATTGATCAGATAGTACTTTTATAAAATGCAAGCTATGGTGTTTCATTAAAAAGAGGATATCTTAAAAGCAGCGAATGCCCGCTTCTCTGTACGGCGAAGAAGACGCTCTGCATCTTCCTCAGCCTCCATTTGCTCTTTAAGGTAAAGCAAATCATCACTGTCCAATGCTGAAGAACGTACAAGTAACACAAAATAAGGGTTAAGAAGCAGCCAGCATGGAGCCTTCCACAAAAGAAGCATGAAATACCTCCTCGTCCATGAAGGTAGCCTCCCCTCTCACCAGCAACATCCTGCATCTGTTGGCATCATCCGCCCAGTAGAGAGCCAAAATTTCTGTGAGGGCATGTTATCAGAACATGATATGTAGAAGTCAACCGGTAGCACTGGTAATGGAATAGAGCTTTCAAGGAATGATGTGTTATTTCAGTCACAGCTAAAAGCTATTCTACTAACAAACCAATGATCTCGGTAGAGAACATATGTAACCTCAACCGAAGGCAACCCTCCAAATATTTCTGCCCACATTGGACGACATATAACAGTATATTATGAAGTTCAGCTCCTAAGAAGTTTTTTTTACTCACTGTAATACCATCAACTGTACTAGCTATATCTGTAGCACCAATCCATATAATGCATACTCTAAGCACAGCATCATGTAAAAGAAGCGAATCACCACCCCAGGACAATCGACACTATGCCAGATTTACACCATATAAATGCAAAATAGCAAATCCACTCATTCACACATCGAAATTAATTCGTAGAGTTTAACATCTCTTTTTGTGCTGAAATTTGGCATATGTTTCAGTAGCTAATGAAAATAACTTCTCTTAAAATACAATATATTTACCAGGAAAGTGCCACTAGTTAACTGTAAGATTCAATATATTCATATCTTATGCAGATATCCTTTTAAAACGTGTACGCAGATAATACATCGAAATGCAGTAGCAGTAACAATACAATCCGGTTAACCTTTGCAACCATGCGCTGGAAGGTGACGTCTTCATCATCAATCTTCCCCTTCCCCAGCTTCCTATCTGCAGATCCATGCACGAACATAAACAATCATATAGCCCAATTAAAATGCCTAACAAACAAAAGGGTAAGAACTTCAAGGAAACGAGAGTGGTGAATCATCAACCTTTAGGATCACTGAGATTGGTGTACTCACGGACCTCACGTCCAGACATGTCGAAAACTCAGCTGGTCCCTATGTAGATCCAGAACTGACATCAGATACACTAATTTCTTTATTCTGATTTTCTAATTAGTGGTCAGAGTTTTACCAGATTTTTTCTCAACAGATCAGTGAACTGGTGCATAATAGAAAATCAGAACTGCTATGACTCACCAGATCCGACCAATTGTTAACTTAGAAATCTTACTGGAACACAAATAAACAAAAGCGATTTTCTTTAAAGACAGTTGGTGTATAGCCAATCCTAGTACTAGAACTGTTCTCTTGCAGTACTTGTTCTATCTGATACTTTTACATATGTACATGGGAAGTAATTCTACTGCACATCCTTTGTATTTTGGACAAGTAGCAAACATTTGTAATGACTAATTTAGGATGTCGAGTTACACCTGGAGATGTATCCAATA
The DNA here is from genome assembly GCA_910589765.1 of Avena atlantica. NCBI lineage: Eukaryota > Viridiplantae > Streptophyta > Magnoliopsida > Poales > Poaceae > Avena > Avena atlantica. The sequence goes on from OU342739.1 coordinate 497,189,989, forward strand.
GTCATCCACAGTTCAGCGACTTCAGTTCTTAACAAGCCAGCTAGAAGGAGAATTTCATACGATATAACACATGTGCAAGTGATTCAGGATCTTTGTTAAACCTGCCCACGAGCCCAATTTAGCCACATGACCCACGTCATCTGACAAGAAAAAAAAAGCTGATCACCCCTTCTAAAGGCCTTCAGTTTGGGCATAAATCAGCTATAGCTGAACGGTCAAGATAAGCTCTGGTCTGGGGAAACCCTGAGGATCTCATATCCTGTTTGAAGTGGTATTAAAATTTGAGCTTACTGTCTCGTGAAAGGCACAAAGTCTGTAATAGCCCTGAATTTATTTGTGGTCTGCTTATTTGATAGTATCATTCTTTAAGACTTTTTTCGGCAACTGAGCAAGGAAATAAATGTTAAACATAAAAAGAAGAGCTTTTTTTTTAAGTGGCAGCACAACTAAGAGCAAGGCTAAATGTTTTCGTGCCAACATAAGGAGTTGCAACTTACAAGGTATAAAATGCACCACATCATGCAGCAAAGAAAACTCATAGCATGCATACACCAAGAAAAAAATTGTACAAGCACAAATATATCATCTGTAAACACATTCTTGCAGATAGACATGCAACAAAAAAATCTACACATACATGAATGTGTAGATATTGCTACACGAAGGAAACATGCAAACCAACAAGAGCAGTAGTCTTCTACTCTTCTCATTGCTGCCAAAACATATTGCTACATTAGTAATACTACATCCATCCCAATTCCATTTGTTCATACATTATATTTTACTTCTGATATAATGGTACAGAACACAAGTAAGAAAGTGCTGCCATAACATGTCAGAGCAAGTCCTCTATGTACAAATTATTCACTGCCTAACCATCAGACGTGCAGAATTTATTCAATCCCTACAGAACACAAAGTGTCTACAATGTTCCGACAGACAAGTACACAAGTCTGTTAAATTGCTATAAAATAACTTAGACCAAAATAATATGAAGAACGAACAAGCTCCAGACTTGTGTTCTTTCCTGTTAACTGGCGTACTGAAGGCATAAATTGTCGATACCACTACTATTGGATTTATGGATCCACGGACAGAGGGAATACATACAGTACAAGCTTCATGTGAAGAAAAAAACTGCAAATCCAAACATGCATACATAGAAGTACAAGAAACAATTCTAACAAATCTGGATGGCGGGGAAATTAACAAGTCTTACCTTGCGGGCGCGTAGGCGTGGCGACGAAGGGGAGTCGATGGAGGGGGGTGGAATCAGGAGGAGGAGCAGGGATGGAGAGCGAGAGAGAGGAGACGAGCCGTCGGGTCGGATTGAGAAAAACCTCCGAGTTGGATTGTGCCCGTAATTTCTGCCAACTCCGATGGCTATCCCGTTAGAGGGTTTGGACTCGAATTTTTAATTTGAGACGAGATCGACTCCAAAGAAATTAGTCAAGTGTGAGCCTACCAATGTATAATGGACGCAGATCCTGTGCCGCTGGCCTCGTCGCCGTCGCCTCGGCGTGCTCACGCCGCCCCCGTCCCGCCACTCGCCGCCGCTAGGGTTTCTCCTCTCACCTCGCTTGACTCTCTCTGGATTTTGCGACGGAAAAGGGGGTCCGTGTTTTTTTACCGGATGAAACGGGCAGAAATCCGAAAGCGCAGGAAAAGCAAACGGGCCGGAGAAACTGGGCTCGGACAGAAACATTCTGGGCCCCCAGAAGCCCCGGATTTTGGCATAAAAATACGTTGCAACTTCTACTTAAAAAAAAATACTTTGCAACTGTCTGCTTCTCAAATAAATTACTTTGCATTTATCTAGACTAGTTGAATGCTCGTGCGCTGCTGCTACGGCTCCTCATATTTTTTGCTGCTACACATGCAAACATAATACATATACAAAGTTCATCATATTAACTTATTTAATAGAGTTGGGCATTATATTTCCGCTTTTCACAAAGTGTTTGCGTAAAAACTCCCCTCGGCGCCTACACCTTTATGTTGCAATGGTACAAATATTAGTTAGATAGATCTTTATCAAAAAGATCACTCAATTTTATAAACACGGCATAAATTAGAGGTGTATGAGATTAGTATAATTGAATTATTTTAGAAAAGAAAATGATTCCCCTCCCCCGGGGGATAATACACTTCCATCCCCGGGTCGTGTCGGGCGAGTTGGACATCCATCGCTATCTAGCAGGCCCCACTACATCCCGTCATCTTCCTTCTTTTTTCTCCCGAGAAACTGTTGTTCCTTTCGTTCCCCATCGTGCCGCCGGTCCCGACCTGCTCGCTCCGTCGCTCCACGCCGCGTGCGCCGCCCTGCCTTGCTCTCCTTCCTTCGGCGCGCCGCCCCGCCCTGCTCCTCCGCCAGCACGCGCCTCCCTAGCCTTGTTCCTCCGCCGGCACGCGTCGCCCAAGCTTCCCTGCCGGACATGGCGATCTCGTCGGAGATGGAGGCCTCCGTCGGCGCGCGCCCCGCCCCCGCCCTACTCTCCTTCCGCCGGCGCGCCGCCCAAGCCATGGTCCTCCGTCGGCACGCGTCGCCCAAGCTCTCCTGCCGGACGTGGCGATCTCGCCAGAGATGGAGGCCCCTCCTAGCTCCGCAGCCTCTCCCCACGTCGTATTTGTGTTCGTCTCCTCCCCTAACTCGCGAGAACTCCCACCGGAGCAAGCACTTGCCATCTCAGCAGCCGAATCAGGCGGATTTTGTTACTCGCACGGTGCTACACAGGCGGGACGACGATGCTACTGCAAGGGGTCGTCCTTGCTACAAATGAAGGGTCACGATGCTACCCAGATCGAGGAATGCGTTTTGAGATTTTGCTACAGGGCGATGCTACAAAAGTAGTAATACTTTGTTATTTCTATTCTATATTTTTGCTACAATAGCACAAAGTATTCGCTACGATATTTTCGACGAAAGTCTTCAGCAAAATTGGTTTTGCTACGGCAACCACCGGCGATATCTTCGGCGAGGTCGTTCTTTTTTGCTACATTAGCACATGTTTTTTGCTACCACCGTTTTGCGGTTTTGCTACAATAGCATAACGTTTTTGCTACACGGTCTCCGGTATAGCCAAGAAATAGGTATATCCCAACCCCTCTTCTTCTCTCTCCATCTACCCATAGTTTTAAAAACTGGACCGATGAGACGAATGGTTCACTGGTACACTAATCGGACCATCGATTCATCTTGTTCGATGGAAAAAACCCGGTACTTTTAATTAAAATTTAATTAAAGTTTGGAATAAAATGACCATAAAAGATACTTAGGGTATATTTCAATGTGTAATCGCAAAATACGGTTAGCTCAAGTGAAATTGGGCCTTAGTTGGTGTTATTTCTTCCTAGAAGAAGGTCATAAGTTAGATTCATGTTGTAATATATTTTTTACGCTGTTTTTTTTTGCGATTTAGACCGTTGCCTCTTAAAAAACAAATAAGGCTGTCACTTCAGGATTTTTATGGTCGAACCACCAAACCGGTCCGGTTTTGAAAACTATGCATCTACCCTCCCCTCCCTCTCCCTATCCCTCTCCCCCTCCTCCCTCTCCCTCTCCCTATCTCTGAATTACATAATGGTTGAGGAAGTCCTCATCAACTACTCGATCACCCCCTCCTAGGAGTAGTGCCATGATTTTTGGTACCGGATGTCACCCAAACTACATTTCATAGAATAGATTGGCTAATATTTGAACATTTGTATTGGTGATAGAAAATCATGTAAATTATGCATGAACCTAAGATTGCACAATTCAGTCCAGTACCCATGAGAAGCTGACTAATCTATATATTATATGGAACCCTTTGCAAAATGTGTAATTTCCTTCTAAGATTTAGTGGCACACCAAACTATTACATCACAAGTCATGTGATTTCCACGGATTGAAATAAACGAGCAAGATGTAGAAGAGCTATTCCCTCATCCATATCCAACTTAAGAAAGAAAACTACCAAGAGCATTTTCTCATACCACAACATTTGAGGATTATTTTCATGAAAATACACCTACCAAATGCCATTCTAAGCACCTCAAATTTACTAAAGATGGGGAGATCGAACTTGCTGCCCTCGGTTAAGTGGAACATTCTTTTAGCCATGCATCTATTTCCCTTCCGTACACCCATAGATAGTGACCTGCACAAGAAACAACTAGGAATTATGTAAAACAGATGGTTGTTATCATTACAGAAAAACAAAGAAGGTCCAACTGAAGTACCTATGCTACGTATTTGTGTGGAACATAACAGAAAAGACGATGAATAGTCTATCAGCGATGCGCCTTGTGGCAGATGTGACCACAACTAGCTATGGAGGCTTCTGGTCACAACTCCCGAGCCTTTCTTTTTGCGAAAAAAAACCACAACAGCTTCGGTAAGCGCCCAAGTGAGTAGTTCACTCCTGACAACGATTGACTCGGTAGTGAATATGCACCTCTCGTCCGTCCCCAACCCGTCGATGGTCGTAACTCAGAACACCATGACACAGCCACATGTTGACTTGCATAAAGTGAGAAACCATCAACAAAAAGTAGAATAGGTACTGACATGAAACTTATTTCTGATATGAAGGAGTTGGAACTATCATTACAAAATTCAAAAGTCACCTTGAATAAATCCAACTGCAACTTTCTTGCCTTCTAAGATGTGTTCGATAACATCCTGAGAGAGAAACAAAATTAATTAGAACATAGGGTACCCGTCTTATAGATTATAGTGCATAATTTGCAAAGATATTCCTGGCATGACTTGGTGCGCTGGTGGGCAGAAACTGTGGTGTTCCTGGCATTTGTAAACCTCAAACAGTACCCATTAACTGTTACTTGTCAACACCTTCTCATTAAATTTTCTTTTAGTTTTAGGGAAAATAAATATTTAGTAACAGTTATATATAGCTACATCAAATAAATATTCGGTAACAGTTAAATGAATTAACAATATTGAACAAACCACGGATCATATAGGCGACTGAGGACAACCTTCTAGCTCTACATGTTGTACAGTAATGCCGTAGATCATATAGGCAGCCATGGAATTAAAAAAAATATACACATTAGTACTGATCAAGAGCTCGAGAGCAAAGCATGTTTGCAACCTTGTATAAACGAATGTGGCATCTTCTCCACTCTTTTCACACCAACGACCACTATGAGGCTCTTCCTTTTTTTCTCTCCACGATCCTTTTTTTTTGCCCTTTTTTTCACCATCCGTGTGCAAAAAAGGCAATATGTAATCTTCATGATCCATGATGTTTCTTTTAATCTTCAATGTAGTATGATAGTACGATCAGATTACAGTCCACGACTCGCACCATGAACTGGATCATATAGTTGCATACCTCTTGCGAGCAACAAAAAATTAATGCTAACATTCAACACTTTCGAACTTGGAGAATTGAGCAACAAAAAAACCGAGGGATGTCAAAAGTATTTATTGACCTTTGTCACATCGATTGTAAGAATTTTAGATCAATATCATGCGACTTTACAACTATAGACTTGCATCTCAATTAAACCATACAGAAGAGAGCAATACTCCCTTGCATTTACATAGTAAGAGCTATATGTCAATTATTCAAACGCAACCAAAGTTCCTATGCCTTTTTGCCCATAAAAATGCCTAAACCGTTGACAATTTGGGAAATAACGGTGGAGACGGTACACTTTCCTTATATATCGGTCTAGCTTTGACATCTTAGATCACTACATATACAACGTATTGTGACTATTTGAAGTCAATTAGCTTCACAAGCTTGTTATTTATGCAATACAAAAATCAATAGGCCAAATCATCATTTGCAACTGGTAACAACAACTTATGTACTTGGTGCTCTTAAAGAAGAAATGAAAAGGATTAGAAAAAGATATGCCCCATTCACAAGTTACAAACCTTGAAAAATTCCAGCATGTATATAGGCTGGGCTGGATTCGTTTGAAAATGTAATCATCATGGCAGAACCAAATACTTCAAGTAGCTAAGATAATGTTCTCCATAAAATGGCTTTCTTCAGAGATAAGAGATTGGTGATGTAGTCAGACTGAAGGGAAATTCAAGGGCAAAGACAGCTCCATCAGACCTTTGTAAATTGGTAATTAAGAAAATGTAATCTCTTGACTAAAGAGTCTGGAGTCCACACATAACACATAAGTTTAATTCAAGGACTGGCAAGTAAAATTAAGAGCCACGAATGTAACAAGAAGTCATCAAATAATTATGTTTTGTGCGGTGGATTAATGACCAAGGAGCTACAGCTAAAATGTTGAGCTAGAAGCAAGGAGAATAATGCAAATAATAAATAAAAGCTTCTTGTTATGGGACAAAATGATGATTAAAATTAGAAAACTGACTTTCTATGCATCAATTATATTACCTTTTAAAGGATAACGACATGAAATTTAATCGTAGATCTATGGTGCCAAATTATGTATCTGAACTAATTGTTTTTTGACACTCCAGTACCAATTATGACTCCTCGGCAAACGTTTTGAATCATCATAAAAGTTATTCTTACCAATAGAAAAGTGGGCTTTGGCTTCTATGGTAAAGCAATCTTTAGTAAAGAACAATAATTGTGCCATAATGTAATGCTTTTCTACTGCACAAAAATCATTTCAACATTTTGTCAATGTATCTCACGTCAAATAATTGCACATATATATATATATATATTTAACTTTCAGGGTTATACAAAGCTTATACCCACGGTTGAGATAGCTAAACCCAATATTTTCACTGAATGTACACACCTTTAAGTTGCCTGCTAGCCTATTCATGCACTTGTTAGAAAATAACAATAACAATATATCTTTACTATTACACGATTCTTAACAGGGATTACTAATTTCAGAGGAGTATCACATCATATACCTGCATGAGCAGCAGCACAACGATGGGATTATTGCCTTCTTAGAGGGTACTTTGATTTTAATAAAGCCGTACGACATCTAGTGCATAGTCGGAAGTAACGAGTAACTTGGTGTCTGTCTAGCTTCAAAAGGTTCTTGGGAACTTCCACGACGACCTCGTCGTGATAAATCACCTAGAAATGGTATTACAAAGGAATATAAGACCGCAACCTTGTAAGTTCTTGTCAGCCTACTTGACCTCCTTAACTCAAGTGGTATCTAAAATTTCTCGGGTGTCTCTACATGTGACAATATAAAGAGCAAGAAAGCACACACAGATCACCAACAAAACTGAAAGAAAGCACATGTTCTTAGAGTAGAAAAAACTACGTGAATAACTTCATTTAGAGTGCAAATTTCTTCTCTATTTTCATTCATATGAAAATATGAAGTTAATGAATGCTCGTTTTATTTTTTGCGGGGTACCTTTACTAATTCAATTTTCCTTCCTTTGACCATCTGGGTAGCTTTATGTAAATATCCTAAGTTTTCTTGGTTGGGACATAATGACCATATATGATGGTTTTCTTACAAGGAATTTACCAAGCAGTGTGATGTCTGCACGCAAACCACTTTACTTCAAAAATAAAGTCATTGTGGCACATATGAATCAAATAAAAACAAGTTCCGCCAAGTTTTGTTTCCAATGCAGGTTTGCAATACACATTAGCAAGTAGTTTGTCAGTTATCAATATTAGACAGATATTTACCTGGACAGTCACCAATGATATTCTAAAGGCTATATTAATAGTCTTATTATTTTTGAAAGTTCTCACCAGTGCGCATCAGTGCGTGTTGAGATATCCACACAATTTGCTGTTAAATCTAACCATCTAGGGTTTAGCAAAAAAAAATATTGGAGATACACTAAACTTGCAAGTTTTAGCGAGAGTATGTTAACTGCTACTTCCTCTCTCTTGCTCCATAGTAGAAGTTAGAGCCACATAATCACAAGAAATGACTCCACCAGCCTGTAAGACAAGTCATCGGCAAATTACTACAAGGTCATGTGTACCTCTGTAATTTACAAACAGCAATTTGGCAAAATAATAACAATGTTCAGACTCCAGAAAGTTCAGATAAATAAATTAATGGATAAACGACCTTATGAGGTAGAGTCTTGCCGACTAACATATGGTACAGAGGGCGGAAGGAGGCTGTAAATAGCAGATCCCTCTTCTCCATGTTGTTGGAATTATGCCCTAGAGGCAATAATAAAGATTTTATTATTATAATTCTTGTTCATGATAAAGTTTATATTCCATGCTAGAATTGTATTAAGCGGAAACTTTGATACTTGTGTGGTTTATGAACAACACCGTGTCTCTAGTACGCCTCTATGGACTAGCTCATTGATTAATGATGGTTAAGGTTTCCTAACCATAGACATGAGTTGTCGATTAATAATAAGATCATGTCATTAGGAGAATGATATGATGGACAGATCCAAATTAAGCAGAGCAATTAGATCATGTCATCGTGTTCATCTTTGCGAAGCTTTTTCCTATGTCAAGTATTGTATTCCTTAGACCATGAGATAATACAACTCCCTGGTATCGGAAGAAAGCTTTGAGGTCATCAAACGTCATCCTATGTGAGGGTGATCATAAAGGTGTCTCTCAGGTGATCGGAAAGTACTTGTTGGGTTGTATGTATCGAGATGGAATTTGTCCCTCCCGAGTCGGAGAGATATACTTCGGGCCCACTCGGTAATCGATATCAACACCGCTTGCAAGCACGTGGTTAAGGAGTTAATCACAAAGTGATATTGGATTACGGAACGAGTAAAGTACTTGCTGTGAATGAGATTGAAATAGGTATGCCGATACCAACGATCGAATCTCGGGCAAGTAAAATATCGCTTGACGAAGGGAATACATATATGGGATTAATTAAATCCTGACATCGTGGTTCATCCGATATGATCATCGATGAATATGTGGGAGTCAATATGGGTTTCCAGATCCCAATGTTGATTATTGATAGAAGATCATGTCTGCATATTCTCGAACCCGTAGGGTCACACACTTAACGTGCATCGACGCTAGGATGGAATGGATAATTGGTTTATGAGTTTTTTGTTCTAAGTCTCGAATGAGACCCAGGACATCACGAGAGGTTCCGGAATGGTCCGGAGAATAAGATTCATATAAAGGAAAGCAGTTTTTTGGATTTCGGAATCGTTTTCGGAGTTTATCGGTATTGTACCGGAAGGTTCTAGAAGGTTCCGGAGTGGGACCAACGTGGGCCCACTTGTCAGAAGCCTGCGTGGGCCTAAGGGTAAGTGCCCTGGACACTTTGGGCCAGGGGCACAAGGCCCCTAAGGCCCAGCCGGCCAGCCCTTAGGGGAAACCCTAAGGGAACCTTCCAGAAGAGGGGGGATGACTTGCCCCCCACTCCACCCCTTGGGTCGCCGCCCTAGGGCTTGGAGGAGGGGTCAAGGGGCCGGCCAGCCCCCTATATAAGGAGGGCAGGGCCGCAGCCTCCCCCACTCCAACCCTAGCCGCCGTCCAACTGCTGCCCCTCTCTCTCTCTCTCTCTCCCTCTCTCTCTCTCTCTCTCTCTCTCTCTCTCTCTCTCTCTCTCTCTCTCTCTCTCTCTCTCTCTCTCTCTCTCTCTCTCTCTCTCTCTCTCTCTCCCGACTGCGCGTAGGTGAAGCCCTGCCGCAGAAACTCTCCACCATAAGCACCACGCCGTCGTGCTGCAGATCAAATCTATCTCTCCACCATACTTGTTGGACCAAGGAAAGGAGGAGACGTAGCTGCACCGTGCGTGTGCATCTCTTGGAGGCGCCGCCACTTGCGGCGTAGGATCGGATCGGATCGCGAGGAGGAGACGGTGAGTATGACTACGTTAACCACGTTTTGTTGAACGTTTCCGCTGTGCGATTTCTTCAAGGGTATGAAGATCTCATCAATCTCTCTCGTTGATTACATCTCCTAGATTAGATCTTGGTTTTCTTGTTCGCATCCGTAGGAATTTTTTTGATTTACTATGCTATGAAACCCTTCAGCGGTATCAGAGCTAGATCTATGCGTAGATGTGTTTCACGAGTAGAACGCAACATGCTTGTTGCGGGCGTTGATGTTTTCTGTTGCAAACCTCTTGTTGTGTATTTATTATGGCGAAACATAGTGAGATCGAAGCGGTCCAGGCTAACTTTACGCGACCTCGTTCGCGAGACCGGCTCCGCACTTGACGTGTGGCTTGTTCCACACATGCGGCTGGTGGATGCCAGTTTCTCTCACTATAGTAGTCATGGGATTTACAACAGATGTTAGCAACCATAATATCACCGTTGTGGCTTTCCGTAGGTAAGAATCGTTCTTAGCTTGTTACTCCCATAAGCCACGTAAAACATGCAACAACAAAGTAGAGGCGTCTAACTTGTTTTTTGCAGGGAGTGTTTTGTGATATGGTATGGCCCAAGACATGATGTGTATGAATTGATATGTATGCAATGATCATGTTTTGTAATATTTCACGACTTGCATGTCGATGAGTTCACAACCGGCAGGAGCCGTATGGTTGTCTTTATAATTGTATATGACCTGCGTGTCAACTTCTTATACGACATGTAATAGCTTTACTTTATCGCTAAGTAGTTAGCAATAGTTGTAGTTGCTATTCGTGGTGGAGGAAATCATGGTGGAGTGATGGAGATCATGCTGGCGCGCACAAGATGGAGATCATTGCGCGGAGATTGGCTATACCATGTCACATAAAATTATATGCATGTGATGTTTATCCTTTTATGTATCTTATTATGCTTAGATCGCGACGGTAGCATTATAAGATGATTCCTCACTTAAAGATCAAGATAAAATTGTGTTCTCCCCATGTATGCACCGTTGCGAAAGTTTGTCGTTTTCAAGCACCTCGTGATGATCGGGTGCTATAAACTCTACGTTCACATACAACGGGTGCAAGCCAGTTTTGCACATGCGGAAATACTTGGGTTTGACTTGACGAGCCTAGCATGTACAGACATGGCCTCGGAACACACGAACCGAAAGGTTAAACATGAGTCATATGAATGATATGATCGACACTTTGTTGTCCACCATTGAAACCACATCTCTTCTCGTGAAGATCGGATTAGGTGTGGTAAATTTGTATCGTGTTCACTAAACAACTTGAGGGATGTTGAATTTAGTGGGAGTTCATCTAGTAATTTGATTAAGTTAAACTAGTTATCATGAACATAGTCTAAATTGTATTTGCAAATTTTATAGATCAAATGGCTAAGTCCAACTTCAACTTCAACGTTTTTGCTGAGAAAGAAAAGCTTAAGAACAATGGGTCTAACTTCACCAACTGGTTCCGCAATCTGAGAATCATTCTCGCTGGCGGAAAAAAAGCCTATGTACTTGAGAAAGCGCTAGGTGACGCCCCTGCTACTGATGCGCCGGCTGATGAAAAAGCTGTTTATCAGTCACGCAAAGATGATTATGGAGTGATTAAGAGTACCATGTTGTTTGCTATGGAACCGGAACTTCAAAATCATTTTGAGGAGTTCAACGGGCCCTTTGAGATACTTGAGGAACTGAAAACCATGTTTCAGACTCAGGCCCATTCTAAGAGATATGAGATCTCTGAGAAGTTCTTTAACTGCAAGATGGAGGAAGGGAGTTCCGTTAGTTAGCACGCCATTAAGATGTCGGGATACACTCAACGTCTTGAGCAACTGGACTACAAGATTCCAGAAGAGCTCAAGATTGACAGAGTTCTGCAATCACTCCCTCCTAGCTATAAAGGTTTTGTAGTTACTCACAATCAAATTGGTTCCACTGATACGATCATTGAGCTCTTCGCTAAGCTGAAAGCTGCGGAGGTGGATATCAAGAAAGATAATCATGTGTTGATGGTCAACAAGACCACTAGCTTTAATAAAGCTAAGGGTGCAAAGAAATCCTTCAAGAAAGGCAGCGGCAAGCGCGTTGCCCCTGCTAAGAAGAAGCTCAAGTCTGGACCTAAGCCGGACACTGAGTGCTTCTACTGCAAGGACAAGGGTCATTGGAAGCGCAACTGTCCGAAGTACTTAGCGGACAAGAAGGCTGGCACCATTAAAGGTATATTTGATATACATGTTATTGATGTTTACCTTACTAGCGCTCGTTGTAGTGCCTGGGTATATGATATTGGTTCAGTTGCTAATATTTGTAACTTGAAACAGGAGCTACGGAATAGACGGCGGCTAGCAAGGGATGAGGTGACGATGCGCGTTGGCAATGGATCAAAAGTTGATGTGATGGCCGTCGGTACGCTCTCCTTAGTTTTACCTTTGAGATTAGTTTTAAACCTTAATAAGTGTTATTATGTGCCTGCGTTGAGCATGAACATTATATCTAGATCATGTTTATTACAAGACGGTTATTCATTTAAATCAGAGAATAATGGTTGTTCTAATTATATGAATAACATATTTTATGGTCATGCACCTGTTGTGAATGGTTTATTTCTTCTGAATCTCGAAAGCAATAAAACGCACATCCATAACATTGAGGCTAAGAGATGCAAAGTAGATAGTGATAATCTAACTTATTTGTGGCACTGCCGTCTAGGTTATATTGGTGTAAAACGCATGAAGAAACTCCATTCTGAAGGACTTTTGGAGTCTCTTTATTTTGAATCATTTGACACGTACGAGCCGTGCTTCATGGGCAAGATGATCAAAACCCCGTTCTCTGGAATAATGGAGCAAGCAACGGACTTATTGGAAATCATACATACCGATGTATGCGGACCAATGAGTATTTCGACGCACGGTGGATATCGCTATTTTCTCACTTTTACTGATGACTTAAGTAGATATGGGTATATATATTTAATGAAACATAAATCTGAAACGTTTGAAAAGTTCAAAGAATTTTAGAACAAAGTGGAAAACCATCGTAACAGGAAAATTAAATTTCTACGATCCGATCGTGGAGGTTAATATTTGAGTTATGATTTTCTCACGCGTCTTAAAGCAAAGCAGGATCGTTTCGCAACTCACGTCACCCGAAACACCACAGCGCAATGGTGTGTCTGAACGCCGGAATCGAACTCTATTAGATATGGTGCGATCAATTATGTCTCTTACAGATTTGCCGTTATCATTTTGGGGTTATGCATTAGAAACCGCTGCATTCATTTTAAATAGGGCACCATCTAAATCCGTTGAGACGACACCGTATGAACTATGGTTTGGTGCTAAACCTAAGTTGTCGTTTCTTAAAGTTTGGGGATGCGAAGCTTACATCAAGAAGTTGATGTCGGACAAGCTCGAACCCAAAGCGGAGAAATGCGTCTTCATAGGATACCCTAAGGAAACTATTGGGTATACCTTCTACCACAGATCCAAAGGCAAAGTGTTTGTTGCAAAGAACGGATCCTTTCTTGAGAAGGAGTTTCTCTCGAAAGAAGTGAGTGGGAGGAAGGTAGAGATAGACGAGGTTATTGAACCTTCTCTCGAGTTGGAGAGTAGCGCAGCACCTGAAATTGTTCCAGTGCCGTCTGCACCAACAAGAGAGGAAGCTAATGACGACGATCATGAAACTTCGAACAATGCTACTACTGAACTTCGCAGGTCGACAAGGTCACGTGTCACTCCTGAATGGTACGGCAACCCTGTCTTAACCGTCTTGTTGTTAGACAACATTGAACCTGTGAACTATGAGGAAGCAATGATGAGCCCAGACTCTGAGAAATGGCTACAGGCCATGAAATCCAAATTGGGATCCATGAGCGAAAACCAAGTATGGACTTTGGTGGACCCTCCTAGCGACCGTAAGGCTGTTGAGGGCAAATGGATTTTCAAGAAGAAAACGGACGCGGATGGTAATGTTACTATCTATAAAGCTCGGCTTGTCGCAAAAGGGTTTCGGCAAGTTCAAGGTGTTGACTACGATGAGACTTTCTCTCCCGTAGCGATGTTTAAGTCCATTCGGATTTTATTAGCAATTGATGCATTTCATGATTATGAAATATGGCAGATGGATGTCAAGACTGCGTTCCTCAATGGCAACATTGATGAAGAGTTGTATATGATGCAGCCCGAAGGTTTTGTAGATCCTAAGGATGCTAATAAGGTGTGCAAACTTCAGCGTTCCATTTATGGACTAAAGCAAGCATCTCGGAGTTGGAACCTTCGTTTTGATCAAGTGATCAAGAGTTTTGGATTTGTTCCAAATTGCTACGAAGCTTGTATCTACAAGAAAGTGAGTGGGAGCTCGGTGACATTTTTAGTACTATATGTGGATGACATATTGATTATTGGAAATGACATTGGTATGCTTAACGATGTGAAGAGTTATTTGAATAAATGTTTTTCAATGAAAGACCTAGGAGAAGTTGCTTATATATTAGGCATCAAAATCTATAGAGATAGACAAAGACGCCTAATAGCTTTAAGCCAAAGTATATATCTAGACAAAGTTATGAAAAGGTTCAGAATGGATAAAGCAAAGAAAGGTTCATTGCCCATGTTGTCAGGTAAGATATTGAGCAAGGCTCAGTGTCCAGCTACGGTAAAAGATAGAGATACTATGAGCAAAGTGCCATATGCCTCGGCCATAGGTTCTATAATGTATGCCATGCTATGTACTAGACCGGATGTGTCCAATGCTCTTAGTTTGACGAGCAGATACCAAAGTGATCCAGGAGTGGAACACTGGACAGCCGTAAAGAACATCCTAAAGTATTTAAATAGGACTAAAGAAATGTTCTTGGTCTATGGAGGTGATGAGCAGCTCGTCATAAAAGGTTACGTCGATGCTAGTTTCGACACCGACCCGAATGATTCTAAATCTCAGATAGGATACATTTATATTTTGAATGGTGGAGCTGTGAGCTGGAGAAGCTGCAAGCAAAGTGTGATCGCGGGATCTACAACAGAAGCGGAATACATGGCTGCTTCAGAAGCGTCAAGTGAAGGAGTTTTGATCAGGAACTTCATCACTGAGCTTGGTGTGGTTCCAAGTTCCTTGGACCCACTAGAGATATTGTGCGACAACACTGGCGCCATAGCACTGGCTAAGGAACCAAGATATCATCCAAAGACCAAGCACATCAACCGCCGTTTTCATATAATTCAAGATTATATAGCATATGGAGATCTGAATATTAGCAAAGTACACACGGATGTGAATGTCGCAGATCCATTGACTAAACCTCTTCCACGAGCAAAACATGATCAGCACCTTAATGCCATGGGTGTTAGATTGTTGCCAGATGTAAACTAGACTATTGACTCTAGTGCAAGTGGGAGACTATTGGAATTATGCCCTAGAGGCAATAATAAAGATGTTATTATTATAATTCTTGTTCATGATAAAGTTTATATTCCATGCTATAATTGTATTAAGCGGAAACTTTGATACTTGTGTGGTTTATAAACAACACCGTGTCCCTAGTACGCCTCTATGGACTAGCTCATTGATTAATGATGGTTAAGGTTTCCTAACCATAGACATGAGTTGTCGATTAATAATGAGATCATGTCATTAGGAGAATGATATGATGGACAGACCCAAATTAAGCAGAGCAATTAGATCGTGTCATCGTGTTCATCTTTGGGAAGCTTTTTTCCTATGTCAAGTATTGTATTCCTTAGACCATGAGATAATACAACTCCCTGGTATCGGAAGAAAGCTTTGAGGTCATCAAACGTCATCCTATGTGAGGGTGATCATAAAGGTGTCTCTCAGGTGATCGGAAAGTACTTGTTGGGTTGTATGTATCGAGATGGAATTTGTCCCTCCCAAGTCGACGAGATATACTTTGGGCCCACTCGGTAATCAATATCAACACCGCTTGCAAGCACGTGGTTAAGGAGTTAATCACAAAGTGATATCGGATTACGGAACGAGTAAAGTACTTGCTGTGAACGAGATTGAACTAGGTATGCCGATACCAACGATCGAATCTCGGGCAAGTAAAATATCGCGTGACGAAGGGAATACATATATGGGATTAATTGAATCCTGGCATCATGGTTCATCTGATATGATCATCGATGAATATGTGGGAGTCAATATGGGTTTCCAGATCCCGCTGTTGATTATTGATAGAAGATCATGTCTGCATATTCTCGAACCCGTAGGGTCACACACTTAACGTGCATCGACGCTAGGATAGAATGGATAATTGGTTTATGAATTTTTGTTCTAAGTCTCGGATGAGACCCAGGACATCATGAGAGGTTCCGGAATGGTCCGAAGAATAAGATTCATATAAAGGAAAGCAGTTTTTTGGATTTCGGAATCGTTTTCAGAATTTATCGGTATTGTACCGGAAGGTTCTAGAAGGTTCCGGAGTGGGACCAACGTGGGCCCACTTGTCGGAGGCCTGCGTGGGCCTAAGGGGAAGTGCCCTGGCCACTTTGGGCCAGGGGCACAAGGCCCCTAAGGCCCAGCGGCCAGCCCTTAGGGGAAACCCTAAGGAAACCTTCCAGAAGAGGGGGGATGACTTGCCCCCCACTCCACCCCTTGGGCCGCCGCCCTAGGGCTTGGAGGAGGGGTCAAGGGGCCGGCCAGCCCCCTATATAAGGAGGGCAGGGGTGCAGCCTCCCCCCACTCCAACCCTAAACGCCGTCCAACTGCTGCCCCTTCACCTCTCTCTCCCCCGACTGCGCGTAGGCGAAGCCCTACCGCAGAAACTCTCCACCATAAGCACCACGCCGTTGTGCTGCAGATCCAATCTATCTCTCCACCATACTTGTTGGACCAAGGAAAGGAGGAAACATCGCTGCACCATACGTGTGCATCTCTCGGAGGCGCCGCCACTTGCGGCGTAGGATCGGATCGGATCGCGAGGAGGAGACGGCGAGTACGACTACGTCAACCACGTTCTGTTGAACGTTTCCGCTGTGCAATTTTTTCAAGGGTATGAAGATCTCATCAATCTCTCTTGTTGATTACATCTCCTAGATTAGATCTTGGCTTTCTTGTTCGCATCCGTAGGAAATTTTTTGATTTACTATGCTGCAAAACCCTTCACATGTAGCATCTCAACATCAGGAACCTGATTCCTGACGTGACCACCATACACCCTGTAGAATCGCAGCAAGCAAATACACTGAAATATCTGGCCTTGCTCGAGGAGTCCAATAAAACCCCGTCACAAATCGTTTGATTAACCGATGGATAATCGAGCCACGTGGCCAGTGACGGCGGTGGTGGGTCGGAAAAGACCAAGTAATATAGGGTCAACCGAAATTTAACGTTGTAAAATAAGTACTGAATGGATCGATGGATCGGATATGTATAGTGAATCTCCATGTACTAACCGACGAGATGATAGACACAATGATTTGGATTTGATTGCACGATAGACATCAGCGAAAGATCAATGGAAACATGCATGGATAGATCGGGTTACCAAAGTAATACCACACAATTAACAATCCATTAGAGAAAGTTAGGCGCTTACCAAGAAAAGAAACCACGAATGGATCTCCACACCATGGTCTGAGCAGACACGTGCGCCGTCGCCAAGTAGACCGGCCGCCAGGTACCTGCGCGAGCCGCACAAAACCAAAGGCATTGGCTAGCATCTACCGCACACGCCGGCGTTCATCGTCATCGCATCGTCGAACATGGCTGCAGCGATCTTAGACCACGGCAGGCTAGAGGCGCTCCGGAGGGAGGAGGGAATCCGGATTAAAGGTTCCCGGGCTGCTAGTCGCGACGGGAGGGTGGTTTGGGGCAGGGTGGGTGAGGGAGACGGGAGGAAGGGACGGCGGCGACGGGACTTTTGCGCTAGATTTCATAGGAGGAGGTCGGGGGATGATGGGTCGAGGCTGTTTTTCTTTTTTGACATGCTATTTTTTTACGTGATGGGTCGGCTATTGCCTTCTTTTTGTGTTGATTCCGATGAAGCGGTATTTTATTGGTGGCAAAGGAGCGTAATTAACTAACCGACAAACTAATATACCATTAGATATGGATTGGACAGTCTAGATGTTTCCAATGTTTGATGTTTGATGACAACCTACGATCACCAACATTCTTTTAATAGTAAAGATTCGTTGTATTTAGACATGATAATATAGTATATGGATACATGTGAATCTAGATAAAGTCATCAATTCTCTTACTTCAGAATAGAGTCTATGGCACATAGGATGCAGATTTTTACAGCATCGCATCGCACTCCAGGGTGCAGAAAAAGAAAATAGACAAAAAAAACCATTCCACCTAACACTTGTCAAATCCCAGAACCCAAAATGACATAATATATAGCTCTGTCTATTTCTCCAACGCTATTCCAGCATCAAATCTTTTTTCTATCTGGCCCTTTTATTGAGCCACGGTTCCAAAGCATTAGTCAGCACAAATACATTTCGCCCCCAGCGCCCATCTGAACCTGTAGGGGTTCGTAGCATGGAAAACAAAAAATTCTATCACATGAACACACACAATCCAAGATCTATCTACTAGATTGTAGCAACGAGTCAATAGAATACTAACCCTCGAAGATCCAAAGCGGTTAACGAGAGCAGATTCTCGTGGATGATGTAGTCGTACACTTCCGATCTCAAGATCGCGTAGACGATCCTTCCGGCGCTGCATCCCGGCAGCGCTTCCGCAGTCGGTCACACGTTCGGTACTCTATGAAGACCTTCCTCTCCCTTGTTCCAGCAGGCAGCGGAGGGTGTAGCACTCTCCTCGTGATTCCGGCAGCACGACGGCGTGGTGTCGGAAGTAGAGGGGAGATCCCGCAGGGCTTCGCCTTAAGCCGGAGAGAGTATGGTGGAGTATGAGAGAGGGCCTTGGAGATCTAGGGTTTAGAAGCACCAAGGGTGGGCTTGGCCGGCGGCTAGGGAAAGCTAGGGCTTGCCCCAAGTCGGCTATAAGAGGAGACCTAGGCGGCGGCAACACTTGGAGGTGGTGGCTCCAAGGGCTAGGGTTTAGGTGTGTGGAGAGGGTCGCCCTACCTTTCCTTTTATAGGAGGGGAGAGGCGGTTTGGGGAGGAGGGAGTCCTCCTCCAACTCCTCCTCATGGCCGGCGGGTGGGAGGGAGTGGGATTTCCTCCCCAAGTAGGTTTCCTACTCTCCCTCCACCAAGCAAACTTGTCGTTTGACTTTTTCAAATTGGCGTTTGACTTTCAAACTTGGATTTGATTTCTCTCTTTATTTTGCCCAGCCAAGTGACCTAGTACATGATGCAACCATTCCATATTGTCATGACACATTCATGTACCCTTCCCCTCCGGAGTGCCGGACCTTCCAGACCCTTCTAGAACATTCCTGGTGAAAACACCGGAATCTTTTCCGAACTCCGAAACAGGAATTTACTTATATGAATCTTATTCTCGGGACCATTCCGGATCTCCTCGTTATATCCCGGATCCCATCCAAGACTCCGAACAACATTCAGTCTCTTACTCATCATTCCATAACTACTCAACAACATTGAATCCTTAAGTGTGTTTCCCTACGGTTCGTGAATTATGCGGACATGACCGAGACACTTCTCTGATCAATAACCAATAGAGGAATCTGGAAATTAATATGGCTCCCACATATTTCTACGATTACTTTGCGATCGAATGAACCACTTACATACGATACCAGTTTCCCTTTTTCTCACGATAATTTACTTATCCGAGGTTTTGATCGTCGGTATCTCTGCGTACCTAGTTCAACCTCGTTACCGATAAGTACTCTTTTATTATTCCCGTGATATGTGATCCCTTGTGAGCCAGCCACATGCTTGCAAGCTAATTGGATGACATTCCACCGAGAGGGCCCAGAGTATATCTATCTGTCATATGGATGGACAAATCCCACTCTTGATCCATGTGCCTCAACCTATACTTTCCGAACACTCAATGCCACCTTTATAGCCACCCAGTTACGGTGTGGTGTTTGATGTCATCAAAGTATCCTTCCGGTGATGGTGATTAACATGATCTCATGGTCGAAGGAATTAGGTTACTATGTATCAGAAAGCTTATAGCAAATGAACTATATCAAATGACTTGATCTTTATGCTATGCTTAACTATAGGAGTATGTCCATCACATCATTCTCCTAATGATATGACCCTGTTGTTAATAACATATCTATGTTCATGATCATATATTAACCAACAAGCTAGTTTAACAAGAGGATTTACTAGGGACTCTTTTATGTTTACAAATCACACAAGTATTAATGTTTCTGTTTAATACAATTATAGCATGGTATGTAAACATTTATCATAAGCATGAAGATATGATAATAACCACTTTATTATTGCCTCTTGGGCATATCTCCAACAGTCTCCCACTTGCACTAGAGTCAATAATCTAGTTTCAAACCTTTGTGTATTCAACACCTATGGCTTTCCGGTGTTGCATGTCCATGATTGCTAGTGGTCAACTGATCTACGGATCTGACACTTCCAGGTCCATGTGTAATTGCATGTCTTTGCGTCTCTATGCATCACTCATTCTATAATGAGATGGCTTTGTATAAATTTGGTCCTTTGGTGAGACCTTTAGTTCTTTTGGGTTAAAACATGTTGATAATATTGTCGTACAATATATCTTCATAGTATTATCCCACTGTGAACTACACCTAGTTTGATAACAAACTACTTGACACAAATGCCCTCTTTACCTGCTATAATAGCAGTCATATACTTAGACTTTTGTTGTAGTATCTGTCACAATGTCTTAACTTTTGAACTCATCCAAATCCATTATGGAACTTACTTTCCATTATAATGTGCCACCCTTAGTTTAGATTGAGATAAACTTAATTTGTACTTTGTGACAAAACTAGTATCAATGTAGTACTTTTACAATGTACTAACCATCTATTTGCCACTTCTACAAAATAATATACTCTTAGTTCTTCCAAAATATCATAAGAATATCCTTACTATCGTCCAATGATCATCTTATGAATCATTATGGTATATGCTCATAACATTTAGAGCATAGGACATATCTGTATTTGTACATATCATAGTATGATTGGTATAAATACTCTTTGTGATTTCATGCATCAAGTATCAATCTATACTTGAATCTTTGTTTCACTTACCAAGTGTCAATTCACTTGAATATATCATCAATATTGAACTCATTCAATCCTTTCTGTGCGACAAGAACCTTTCTTGTAGTTTCTATATTGAACTCATTCAATATATCATCTATGTACTTTCGGCACAACCATATTAGCGTCTATTGATGCCAAATATTTGGGTTTTGCCTAAGTCTTTCATCGGGATGAAATTCTTAATATGTGTTAATAAAAGATACATCATTTCCAATCAACAATATGTCTTCCACATAATGTATTATAAACATGTCTTAGCGCTCCCACTTAATTTCTTGCAAATGCAAGCATCTTCATCGTCTCCGACGAATTTAAACTCCTTTAACAGTTTCATCATAGTAAAGATTCCAAGTCCGCAATGCTTACTTCAACAATTGAAGTTTGCATATGCTTTTAGCATCCTTTGAATTAACAAAACCCACATGTCCTAGGTAACAATTCTATTAGAAGAACTTGTTTTGCTTATTCAATTACCACATAACAAAATTATATGTAGTGTTTGCTACATTAATCCGTCTAGACTAAATATCGCTATGAAAGATCAAATCATGTCATAGTCAACCTTTAAACATTGTTGTGAACTCTTTCCCAACATGTCGACTATTTCATAGATGTGAAACATCCATGTCTATTTCTTTATAGATCCAAATATGACTGTAAGGTCTTGTACCTTTCCAGAGGGTCTTTCAAGCTCAAAGCTTGATCTCTTGTATATGAAACTATCACGGATTTTATGGCTTCAAGCCATTTGACAGAGTCAGGACCCATCATCGCTTCTTTGCATGTAATTGGATTATTGTCAAATAATGATTTAACTCTCAAATCTTGGTATTTGATTGTTTACCCGACCTACTTGTTTCAATAGTAACTTAGACCTCTGTGACCACAACCTTTGAGGCACGTAAGCCATGAGCATTGTTGCTGCCTGCGGAACACTTTTTGGTGTTGCGCAACTTTGATCATATATAGCTAAGGTTCTTTTAACCTTGTCAAAGTTCTATTGTCCTCCTACTGTGGCATCCCGCAAAACCACTACTAGAAAATCGCGTTGTTTTTTTTGTGCATTGCATCATCCTGACCGCATGCTCATGTCATCATGCCACATTGCATTTGAGCATCGTCATCATCTTGCATTTTTGCTTGCATAAAACTATTTGCGGAAAAACCTGTTTTTGTTTTCTAAACGCCCCATATTTATTTAAACACACAAACCCCGGGTCTCCGGATTATTTTGTTTGGCTGCTATCGGTTTGCAAACGGTGCATTTGAAATAAATAAAATTTGGAATTATTTTTAGTGGGGGCAGTCGAACGGGCCGCATCGACCCGAACGACCACCCCCAGATTAAATCGGCCCCCCTAAACCAGCCCCTCTAATCTCTAAGTTCACCCAATCCTAATCTACCCACACCCCCTCCACCTCACCCCAGCCAATGGACTCTCGCCACCTCACCTCTCCTCCCCCCATCCAATCACCCCCTGCCACGTCAGCCTCTCTCTCTCTCTCCACTCCCCACAACCCACTTCTCACACACAGCATACACGCACACCCCCTCCCCTCCTCTCACAGATCCCCGGGCCCCACCGCCCCGCCTCACCACTCGCCCACGTGGCCCCGCCCACCTGCCTCACCCCCACCCCACCGACACACCTGGCCCACCCAGACCCACGCACCCCAGCGCCCCCACCTCCCCAACCGACCCGACACTCTCTGGCTCACCCGACCCCAACCAAGCCCGACCCCCCGTCGTCTCCATCCTTCCACCCCCGCCTCCGCCTCGCTCGCCCTCTCCCTCTCTCCTTCGCCTCGTCGCCACGCCGGCGACCGCCTCCCGCGCCCGGCCGCGCCCCGCCCCGCCGACTTCCCCTCCGGCATCCTCTGCCTCGCCCGCATCCTCTCCGCGTCGCCCCGCCTCCCCTCTCCGGCGAGCCTGCGCCGCCGCCCTCCCTGGCGACCTCGCCGGCGCTCGCCGCGACCCCCCGTCGCTCCACCGTCGCTCCGGCTGCGCTCGCCTCCCGCACCGGCCTCTCCCGCCTTCCGCTCCCTCCGCCCCACCTCGTCGCTCTGCCTCGCCCCGCGGCCGCCTCCGACCCCCGCGCCGGCTCCGCCCACCCTCCTTCCGCCTCCGGTCGCCGCGCTCCGAGCTCGTCGCCGCCTCGCCTCCGGCCTCCCTCCCCGCGACCCCGACCCTCCGCCTCTCCCTCCTCCCGGCCATCCTCGCAGAGCCACGTCGCTCCCCCCTGGCGCCGCCGTCGCCGGCGGGCCCGCCTCGCCGAGCCCCGCCAGCGCCTCCTCTCGCCCTTCTCCGGCGGGCCCCTCTGCTAGCGCGCCCGTGCCGTCCCCGAGCTCCGTCGGCCCCGCGGTCCAGCGCCCTCCCTCCGTCGTCTGCCGGGCCCGCCGCCGGCCTCAACCACCGTCGGCCGCGCCCCCCACCTCCGTGCAGGCCCCCTCCCCATCAGCAACCGGTTTTCCTGGCCAGCGTCGAGCGCTGCCTGCTGCCGAGCTCTCCCCGCGTGCTGCCAGCTCCGCAAGCCGCAGTCGCGCCCAGGCCATGTTGGAGTGAGATGGGAGCAGCCACAACTTTTTCAGTAATCGAGGGGTGGTGTTGAAGTTTGGTGGTGATGTTGCCAAGTACAAGTCGTTTGAGTTGTTATCGACAAGAGCTTCATCCGTCGTGATGCTCTGTGGTACACCAAGTTCTCCCCGGACAAGCGAGAAGACGTCTATCACGAACTCCAAGTCCTCGCGACATCCGAAGGCGAGGTTCCCGGAAGCGGAAGACAACCCGAACCTTGGTGTCCATCCCAAGTTCGCCACCGGCGAATAAGGTGGTACCTCAAGGCCTTCGTCACGGGACGCCGGGACCCCGAAGATCGACACCGAACCCGCCGGTTCCTCAAGATCGTCCTCGCAACGTCCGAAGACCCGAACCCTGTCGAGCCCCTCTCGGTGAACGCCCAGATCGCCTCACGGACGCCATGACCTCCTTCAAGGATCCGTTGGCCGAGACCCCGACGCGACGAGTACTCCTTCCCGGACCCGAACCCCGGTACCGGACAAGTTCGCCATCGACCTCGAGAACGCCTACACGGAACAACGAGACCGCCACACGGACGCGAACCCCAAGACCCTGAGGCCCCGATCCGAAGCGCCAAGACCTCCGACAGGGAACCGACCAGTTCGCCGAGAACCGCACCCGAACCTGAAGCACGACAAGATCTGCCCCGTTGTTCGAGAACGTTTCCGCCGAGACCGACCCGTCGAACCCTGGACCCTGAGACCGGACCCCGAACCCCGGAACCCCAAGATCTGCCGAACCCTAATGTGTGAACCCCTTCCCGAAACCCTATTTTATAATATAATAAACTTGTCGCATATTAAATTGTCATTCTCGCATGCATATCATTGGTTTGGGGGCCTTATGCCGATTCACCTTATAATTAAATATGGGGCCCATATGCGGGCAAATCTAGTCTTATATTGGCCTCATTTAAATTTGTGCATCGAACCGTTGTCATATCTTGCCTTGTTAAAACCACATTTAAAATGCGGGGTATCTAAATAACATGAACCACCTAAATAATTGTCGGGACCCCGGTTCCGCTTAATATGACCTAATCGCATTGCACCTTTGCCATGCCATGCATCATACATGCATCATGCCGATCTTTGCCGTAGTATTAAATATTGCAACCGGTGTTCCTTCTAGTGATTTGCTTCTTCGCGGATAAGGCCGTTGAGTTGATGTGAGCTTCGCCCCGATCTTCGGTTGAACCTTCAACAATGTTTTCAGGCGAGCATCTCCCCCTTTCTACCTATCTTACTTTTATAGTATTTATTCCCTCCTGTTGATCTATTGCTATCTGTGTTGCGTTGCTCTAGTTTTCGTACCCGCGATATCCCTTGCAGCCTTATATTGCCTTGGACACATCCTATTACCTGTTGTTTGGTAGATAGTTGGACTTGCGCGTCGTAGTCGCTTGCTCCAGTGCTGTTGCGTGTCGTCAAGTGCCTCAGTTGTTGGAAGACTCTCATACGTTTATGTTGGATATGATCTCGGCTTTATTTATCGTTCACTTTAATTCTTGTTTAACAACTAAAATTGAAGTAAGTAAGCAGAGGCATCGGTGGGTGATAGATAATATTTGGTTTCCGACCGCCCACTTGTGTCCCGTAGGACCCCGAGTACTTGATACCTGTTCCTTGATTTATCGCGCTATCCACATCCGGGAGGATTATGGGACCCCCCTTAGCCAGAGCTTGATTCCGTCTTATTTCTTGGGGCCACAAACTAGTTTGAGGTTTTATTTACTATCCTGTACTTATGCCATGCTACTGCTTTATTTACGATTGTGCGAGGAGCACACTGTACTGTTTAGGATCGGGACACGTTTTCGCGGTGTCGACAAGCCCAGTTTTGGGTTCCCAGTCGCTCACAGCCGTCCACCCAAACCTCGGGTCCGTCTCGGAGCTAGCTTACTTCGTTGCGGGTGTACTCCAAGGGGTGGCCCCCTGAAATATTTCTGAATCCTGTGATTGCTTTGTCGTGAAGGCCTCGTTGGGTTTTGATTTGGTTTTTCCGAGGTTGATCGAGTGTGTGTTGCTATTTGTGCACCCCGGCCGGGTTAAAACTTTCTGAAAGCCGTGTCCGCGGTTATGGACGACTTGGAGCACAGTATCTCGATCATAGACAACTATAACTAAAGTAGTGCTATAAATTTGACTTTATAATGACTAGTAATCAGTTTCACTATAATGGAATGGCTAAATAAAACTGCCAACAACTGCTTGTTTGGGTGTCGCTTGCGACCATTGTACCCGACTAGTAAGTATTGCAACTATAACGAAATGGCTAAATAAAAGTACCAACCACTGCTGGGTTTTGGGTTATCTCATGCTAAATGTACTTGACTAGTAAGTGTCGCAACTATAACGGAATGGTTAACTAAAAGTGCCCACTGCTTATTTTATCAGGACGGCTATCTTTACCTGACTAGTAATTGCTGCAACGATAACTGAATAAGTAAAACTGCCAACGGTGTGAGTTCCTCGGTTGACTTCCTCGTTTGGTCTCGAGGGGGAAATACTAGGATGGGTTTGATTGATGTTAGAATCAGGTTGGTTCCGATTTGGTCTTTCTTACCCCTCTCTGCTTGCCGCCAGTTGTATCGAGTCTCTATAGGGTGTTCAGTGCATGCTGCCGCTGCCGCTTCAGTCCACCATACCTATGTAGGCGAGGACCGCCGAATTCTAGTCTCGCCGTGTACTGGCCTCAGTACTGACGCTCCTCTTTTTCCCTTTGCCCTTTGTCGGCACCCCTTTTGTTTAAGCAGGTTTTGAGATCGACGTCGTTAGCAGGGTTACCCTTCCGGCTTGGCCTGGGCAGGGTTATGGACGCCATTGGTTATTCTTCAGGGCTCTTAGCCCCATTTGCATCTTGTCCGTAGTTGGACGCTATATCATTTTCAAGGTGATTTGGATCTTTGTATATTATATCTGTATTCTTGACTCGTTGAGTCGCTGTTATATATATATATATCTGTTCTGTGGGTCCCATCGAGGACTGTTGTGTAATGTTATTACTTCGTTTTCCACCCGCACGAAAGTGCCTGGTGGGCACCTTTGAATCGTTTCTATGCGGGTTTGGCGGGTTTCGCTAAAACTTGCATAGGTCCGATTCTGAGGGTGTTACAGAGTGGTATCAGAGCTCAGCAGTTACGATACCCCACAAGTCCAGCCTGTAGGATAACCTAGCTAACGGCCGAAGTAGAGTGTCAAAACTATTTTTGGAAAATCGGTTGGATAGATCTGATTAGGTCTGATTTTACTCCTTACCCCTTTGCTATTCCTCTCTTACCTCTACGTGTTTTGAATCCGCTCTCTTCTCTCTCTTCGAGTCCAGGATTTCTCGTGGTTGGGTTTCCGTCGTACCTTCAGGGTTTCGCTTTCTCCCTTTTGTAACGGAGGTGCTACGATCATCAATCTGCAACTTGTCTGTTGTACCCTTCCTCCAATCTTTTGTTCTTGAGCTCTTTATCTATATGTGTTCCTTGCTGGATATCCGTGTCGTTGAAAAACATATGAGAAGGACGAGCATTGGTGAGGTTGGAGTATACCTTGAGCATGTGTTGTTCATGCCAATGGAACCATCGCGGAACCTAATCATTGTGTCTTTCATACGCGTTCTGTTGTATCTTCCGGTGTTCTCCGATGTGATGACCTCATCTACATCAGATCCAATGCAGAGCTGGCATCATTCCTTTGTTCCGGATACCGCTTGTGAAGGTCTTCGTTCTAAAATCCCGAGAGTTGAGTTGCCTGATTTTCCTATTCATGTATAGAGTTGATAGTTTGGGTACGGGCTGGATTGATCACCCTACCCGACTCTTACTGTTCGCTCTGTACATCGAACTGGAGGATCAATGTAACTTTTCCTCTTCTAATGGAAGTTAGAGGTGGCCTTATCGTTTGATACCTCTATCTTCGTCCTTTGTTTCTCCGGAGTGTTCTCTCGACGGTCAGGAACAACGAACCTTTGTTGGTGGTGTCGCCGATTTCAAGATGGAGGATGAACCCTTGTTAGTGGTGTCGCGAGGATCTACACGATGCGAGAAGACGCAGATCGCCGACCTTCCTTCCGGTACCATGAGGCGGATCTCGAGGGCGAGATCCATTGTTAGTGGTGTCGAATTGTGGCATCCCTCAAAACCAATACTAGAAAATCGCGTTGTTTTTTTTGTGCATTGCATCATCCTGACCGCATGCTCATGTCATCATGCCACATTGCATTTGAGCATCGTCATCATCTTGCATTTTTGCTTGCATAAAACTATTTGCGGAAAAACCTGTTTTTGTTTTCTAAACGCCCCATCTTTATTTAAACACACAAACCCCGGGTCTCCGGATTATTTTGTTTGGCTGCTATCGGTTTGCAAACGGTGCATTTGAAATAAATAAAATTTGGAATTATTTTTAGTGGGGGCAGTCGAACGGGCCGCATCGACCCGAACGACCACCCCCAGATTAAATCGGCCCCCCTAAACCAGCCCCTCTAATCTCTAAGTTCACCCAATCCTAATCTACCCACACCCCCTCCACCTCACCCCAGCCAATGGACTCTCGCCACCTCACCTCTCCTCCCCCCATCCAATCACCCCCTGCCACGTCAGCCTCTCTCTCTCTCCACTCCCCACAACCCACTTCTCACACACAGCATACACGCACACCCCCTCCCCTCCTCTCACAGATCCCCGGGCCCCACCGCCCCGCCTCACCACTCGCCCACGTGGCCCCGCCCACCTGCCTCACCCCCCACCCCACCGACACACCTGGCCCACCCAGACCCACGCACCCCAGCGCCCCCACCTCCCCAACCGACCCGACCCTCTCTGGCTCACCCGACCCCAACCTCGCCCGACCCCCCGTCGTCTCCATCCTTCCACCCCCGCCTCCGCCTCGCTCGCCCTCTCCCTCTCTCCTCCGCCTCGTCGCCACGCCGGCGACCGCCTCCCGCGCCCGGCCGCGCCCCGCCCCGCCGACTTCCCCTCCGGCATCCTCTGCCTCGCCCGCATCCTCTCCGCGTCGCCCCGCCTCCCCTCTCCGGCGAGCCTGCGCCGCCGCCCTCCCTGGCGACCTCGCCGGCGCTCGCCGCGACCCCCCGTCGCTCCACCGTCGCTCCGGCTGCGCTCGCCTCCCGCACCGGCCTCTCCCGCCTTCCGCTCCCTCCGCCCCACCTCGTCGCTCTGCCTCGCCCCGCGGCCGCCTCCGACCCCGCGCGCCGGCTCCGCCCACCCTCCTTCCGCCTCCGGCCGCCGCGCTCCGAGCTCGTCGCCGCCTCGCCTCCGGCCTCCCTCCCCGCGACCCCGACCCTCCGCCTCTCCCTCCTCCCGGCCATCCTCGCAGAGCCACGTCGCTCCCCCCTGGCGCCGCCGTCGCCGGTGGGCCCGCCTCGCCGAGCCCCGCCAGCGCCTCCTCTCGCCCTTCTCCGGCGGGCCCCTCTGCTAGCGCGCCCGTGCCGTCCCCGAGCTCCGTCGGCCCCGCGGTCCAGTGCCCTCCCTCCGTCGTCCGCCGGGCCCGCCGCCGGCCTCAACCACCGTCGGCCGCGCCCCCCACCTCCGTGCAGGCCCCCTCCCCGTCAGCAACCGGTTTTCCTGGCCAGCGTCGAGCGCTGCCTGCTGCCGAGCTCTCCCCGCGTGCTGCCAGCTCCGCAAGCCGCAGTCGCGCCCAGGCCATGTTGGAGTGAGATGGGAGCAACCACAACTTTTTCAGTAATCGAGGGGTGGTGTTGAAGTTTGGTGGTGATGTTGCCAAGTACAAGTCGTTCGAGTTGTTATCGACAAGAGCTTCATCCGTCGTGATGCTCTGTGGTACACCAAGTTCTCCCCGGACAAGCGAGAAGACGTCTATCACGAACTCCAAGTCCTCGCGACATCCGAAGGCGAGGTTCCCGGAAGCTGAAGACAACCCGAACCTTGGTGTCCATCCCAAGTTCGCCACCGGCGAATAAGGTGGTACCTCAAGGCCTTCGTCACGGGACGCCGGGACCCCGAAGATCGACACCGAACCCGCCGGTTCCTCAAGATCGTCCTCGCAGCGTCCGAAGACCCGAACCCTGTCGAGCCCCTCTCGGTGAACGCCCAGATCGCCTCACGGACGCCATGACCTCCTTCAAGGATCCGTTGGCCGAGACCCCGACGCGATGAGTACTCCTTCCCGGACCCGAACCCCGGTACCGGACAAGTTCGCCATCGACCTCGAGAACGCCTACACGGAACAACGAGACCGCCACACGGACGCGAACCCCAAGACCCTGAGGCCCCGATCCGAAGCGCCAAGACCTCCGACAGGGAACCGACCAGTTCGCCGAGAACCGCACCCGAACCTGAAGCACGACAAGATCTGCCCCGTTGTTCGAGAACGTTTCTGCCGAGACCGACCCGTCGAACCCTGGACCCTGAGACCGGACCCCGAACCCCGGAACCCCAAGATCTGCCGAACCCTAATGTGTGAACCCCTTCCCGAAACCCTATTTTATAATATAATAAACTTGTCGCATATTAAATTGTCATTCTCGCATGCATATCATTGGTTTGGGGGCCTTATGCCGATTCACCTTATAATTAAATATGGGGCCCATATGCGGGCAAATCTAGTCTTATATTGGCCTCATTTAAATTTGTGCATCGAACCGTTGTCATATCTTGCCTTGTTAAAACCACATTTAAAATGCGGGGTATCTAAATAACATGAACCACCTAAATAATTGTCGGGACCCCGGTTCCGCTTAATATGACCTAATCGCATTGCACCTTTGCCATGCCATGCATCATACATGCATCATGCCGATCTTTGCCGTAGTATTAAATATTGCAACCGGTGTTCCTTCTAGTGATTTGCTTCTTCGCGGATAAGGCCGTTGAGTTGATGTGAGCTTCGCCCCGATCTTCGGTTGAACCTTCAACAATGTTTTCAGGCGAGCATCTCCCCCTTTCTACCTATCTTACTTTTATAGTATTTATTCCCTCCTGTTGATCTATTGCTATCTGTGTTGCGTTGCTCTAGTTTTCGTACCCGCGATATCCCTTGCAGCCTTATATTGCCTTGGACACATCCTATTACCTGTTGTTTGGTAGATAGTTGGACTTGCGCGTCGTAGTCGCTTGCTCCAGTGCTGTTGCGTGTCGTCAAGTGCCTCAGTTGTTGGAAGACTCTCATACATTTATGTTGGATATGATCTCGGCTTTATTTATCGTTCACTTTAATTCTTGTTTAACAACTAAAATTGAAGTAAGTAAGCAGAGGCATCGGTGGGTGATAGATAATATTTGGTTTCCGACCGCCCACTTGTGTCCCGTAGGACCCCGAGTACTTGATACCTGTTCCTTGATTTATCGCGCTATCCACATCCGGGAGGATTATGGGACCCCCCTTAGCCAGAGCTTGATTCCGTCTTATTTCTTGGGGCCACAAACTAGTTTGAGGTTTTATTTACTATCCTGTACTTATGCCATGCTACTGCTTTATTTACGATTGTGCGAGGAGCACACTGTACTGTTTAGGATCGGGACACGTTTTCGCGGTGTCGACAAGCCCAGTTTTGGGTTCCCAGTCGCTCACAGCCGTCCACCCAAACCTCGGGTCCGTCTCGGAGCTAGCTTACTTCGTTGCGGGTGTACTCCAAGGGGTGGCCCCCTGAAATATTTCTGAATCCTGTGATTGCTTTGTCGTGAAGGCCTCGTTGGGTTTTGATTTGGTTTTTCCGAGGTTGATCGAGTGTGTGTTGCTATTTGTGCACCCCGGCCGGGTTAAAACTTTCTGAAAGCCGTGTCCGCGGTTATGGACGACTTGGAGCACAGTATCTCGATCATAGACAACTATAACTAAAGTAGTGCTATAAATTTGACTTTATAATGACTAGTAATCAGTTTCACTATAATGGAATGGCTAAATAAAACTGCCAACAACTGCTTGTTTGGGTGTCGCTTGCGACCATTGTACCTGACTAGTAAGTATTGCAACTATAACGGAATGGCTAAATAAAAGTACCAACCACTGCTGGGTTTTGGGTTATCTCATGCTAAATGTACTTGACTAGTAAGTGTCGCAACTATAACGGAATGGTTAACTAAAAGTGCCCACTGCTTATTTTATCAGGACGACTATCTTTACCTGACTAGCAATTGCTGCAACGATAACTGAATAAGTAAAACTGCCAACGGTGTGAGTTCCTCGGTTGACTTTCTCGTTTGGTCTCGAGGGGGAAATACCAGGATGGGTTTGATTGATGTTAGAATCAGGTTGGTTCCGATTAGGTCTTTCTTACCCCTCTCTGCTTGCCGCCAGTTGTATCGAGTCTCTATAGGGTGTTCAGTGCATGCTGCCGCTGCCGCTTCAGTCCACCATACCTATGTAGGCGAGGACCGCCGAATTCTAGTCTTGCCGTGTACTGGCCTCAGTACTGACGCTCCTCTTTTTCCCTTTGCCCTTTGTCGGCACCCCTTTTGTTTAAGCAGGTTTTGAGATCGACGTCGTTAGCAGGGTTACCCTTCCGGCTTGGCCTGGGCAGGGTTATGGACGCCATTGGTTATTCTTCAGGGCTCTTAGCCCCATTTGCATCTTGTCCGTAGCTGGACACTATATCATTTTCAAGGTGATTTGGATCTTTGTATATTATATCTGTATTCTTGACTCGTTGAGTCGCTGTTATATATATCTGTTCTGTGGGTCCCATCGAGGACTGTTGTGTAATGTTATTACTTCGTTTTCCACCCGCACGAAAGTGCCTGGTGGGCACCTTTGAATCGTTTCTATGCGGGTTTGGCGGGTTTCGCTAAAACTTGCATAGGTCCGATTCTGAGGGTGTTACACCTACTTAACTTTTCACGGAAAATTCCTTCTCAAAAAAACTTGATGTTCTAAGCGACAAACATTTTTCTCTTTGGTGCTATGGAGGAATACTCAACGATTTATTCAAAATAACATACAAAGATATGTTCATCCGATTTTGGTTGCAAACATCTTTTTTATGCATAGCGTACCAATTTTTTAAGAAAGGACAACTTGGGTTTTATCCCAAACCATAACTTTATATGGTGTCAATTCAATGGATTATGATGGAGCTCTTTTCAGTGGAAAAACAGTAGTCTCTAAAACTTTCAATCTTTTAAATATAATGGCATTTTTATGAATTACACCTTTGATCTTACCATTTCAAACAAGGTTTAATTACATATCTCGAACGCTCCATACTCTTATGGTGTTTCGGGAAATGCAAATCCATGGAACGATTCCTTAAATCTTGGGTGTTTTATGCTAAACTTGTAACTCAAATATCTTCCTTTATGATCTCATCATAAACTATTCATATTCTTGTTACAATGATTTTGCACTTCATCTTGAAAGTCTTTGAACTTTTCAAATGTTTCATACTTCATCCTTATTAAGTAAATATTCTTATATTCACTCAAATTTTCAGAGAAATCATATGAAGTTGAAATCCATCGCTCTTGAATACACATAATGGACTTCATACAACAATATGTACAAGTTCCAATAAGCTAGTCATTCGTTCCCTTTTGGCCTATAAACGAAGTTTTAATTATCTCTAGGAAAGTTTCACAAGTGTCATTTGATCAAAATATCAAAAGACTCCAAAATTCCATCCACATGGAGTTTCTTCATGTTTTCTTTCCAATATAATTTAAACGGCGATGTCACTTCCTAAGTGATCTTTCAATCAATTGTCTTTCGACATTTTCAACACTTATTTTATGGATGTGATGTATCCAACGAGATTTGTAAATCATCCATATTTTATGGATTACGGTAATTAATTGAACAACCCTTTTGTTCTCATAATACCTCATAAAACAAATCTTGAAGGCAAGCTTTGATGTTAATGATAAACATATCAACACTTTATTTGTTCTCGATGAACATCATCACATATTCTCTTGCTAATTACTTAGGCCATTGTAGTTCATGAATTGTGTTTTTTCGTATGACGATTCACACCAACAAATTCAGTATCAAATACTTAAGAACCACTTTGTTTAATAAGCAAATAATATAGCCATAACATGTATATCATCTATATACCTAAGCTGAACAATTCTAGTCTTTTCTTTTCTGCCATATATTTCTGAGATTCTCTTTCAGTATTTCCTTTTCTGTTTGAAAGAGTCTTATCAACATCAATAGTGGAGTCATACATATGACACATAGTCCAAAGCGTGTATAATTAAATACCAATGTCTTTGGACTTGCACTTTGAAGTAGATCAACATATTAAATGTTTGATGTGCTTTCAAATTCCATTCTTTAGTAATCTCTTGGTGTAGTAAATATTTTACCTACATCAAATATTCACCCTTCTCATGGAATTATTCATGATCAAGCTACTTTAGCTTATAATGGTGAATCGCAAGTATAATGTTAAACATTTTGGAGGATTAGGACAACTAGTGTCTCCAATATTTTGTAAATTCTCATAAAATATGAGAACATAGACTTTGCCATATTATACTCTATCATGTTGCAACCAAAACTTCGTTTCAGATATCACAATATCTTCCACGCATCATGGTTTCTGAAACAACTCTTTCAGATCCTAGATAACCTTGATATTAAGACAATCCTTTGAATATCAAGAATCATGGAGACAAACATGATACTCATACACTAACACTTGGAATTGTAACTCTTGATTTAATACCAATTATTAAACTACATGGAGTAACCGGAACTTACTGAAAGTTTGCAATAGGACTTTTAAACTTTTAGATTAACACTTCAAAACAATACGATACCAGTTCGTAAAGTAACTAACCAGAATTCTATAGTTCTATCATCTCAATTATAACTAAGCGCAAGGTGATAAACGGATGCCAATGACTACAACAGCTATGCAAATTCACTTTGATTTAATTTATGATAAATAGTGTTCAACTTTTAATCTTATTGCCGTTGAACTCCCACTTAAAACAATATCCCTCACATTGTTTTAGTGATCACACGAACCAAATCCACCACATCAAAACCGATCATCACGAGAGTTGATGTAGCTTCAATGGCGAACAATCAACATGTTCATCATATCTACTATATGACTCATGCTTTACCTTTCGGTGATCCGTGTTCCGAGACCATGTCTGTACATGCTAGGCTCGTCAATATCAAAACACCACCAGGATCGTATCTTGTTGGACCGAGGGATAGCATCTGCATGAGCAAATCTGGCTTGCTCACGTTGTATACACTCGCAGAATGTAACACACCCAATCATCACGTGGTGCTTCGAAACAACGAGCTTTAGCAACAGTGCTTACTAAGGATGAACACTTTAAAACTTGAAATTGTGTGCTTGAGGGATCATATTATAATGCTACCGTCGCAAACTATGCAATACAAGATGCATAAAAGGATTAACATCACATGCAATTCATAATATGTGATATGATATGGCCTTTCTTCTTGTGCTTCCGATCTCCATCTTCAAGCACGAACATGATCTACATCATCACCGGTGTGGCGTCAAGGTCAATGGCGCCGCTTCATGGTTGTCGTCCACTAGCATCACTTCTTTGAATAGACATGCAGGTCTTAACAGAATTTAAAAGAGAACCATATGGCTCCTGCCGGTTGCCATCTTACAATAAGGGACATTGCATACATCATATATAATCACAATCATGGCCATATCACATCACAGCACACCCCTGCAAAACAAAGTTAGACGCCTCTATTTTTATTTGCATGTTTTACGTGGTTTGGGGCTTTCAATAAGTGTCGTTCTAACTTACGAACAAGAACCACAACATTGATACCAGTATTGTCAATCACCCGTTGTAAATTGAATCTTAACTATGTTGGGAGAAATAGGCACCCGCAAAGCCACTTATGCAATACAAGTTGCATGTCAAGCGTGGAGCAAGTCTCATGAACAATGTCATGTAAGGTTAGCCAGGGCCGCTTCATCCCACCATCCCGCAAGATGCAAAGTACACAAGAAGCAATCGACAACAAAAGCATCAACGCCCACAATGACCATTGTGTTCTACTCGTGCAACAGATCTACATATAAACCTGGCTCTGATACCACTGAAGGGGTTCGTAGCATGGAAACAAAAAAATTCTATCGCATGAACACACACAAGCCAAGATCTATCTACTAGATTGTAGCAACGATTCAATAGAGTACTAACCCTCGAAGATCCAAAGCGGTTAACGAGAGCAGATTCTCGTGGATGATGTAGTCGTACACTTCCGATCTCAAGATCGCGTAGACGATCCTTCCGGCGTTGCGTTCCGGCAGCGCTTCCGCAGTCGGTCACATGTTCGGTACTCGATGAAGACCTTCCTCTCCCTTGTTCCAGCAGGAAGCGGAGGTTGTAGCACTCTCCTCGTGATTCCGGCATCACGACGGCGTGGTGTCGGAAGTAGAGGGGAGATCCCGCAGGGCTTCGCCTTAAGCCGGAGCGAGTATGGTGGAGTATGAGAGAGGGCCTTGGCGATCTAGGGTTTAGAAGCACCAAGGGTGGGCTTGGCCGGCGGCTAGGGAAAGCTAGGGTTTGCCCCAAGTCGGCTAGAAGAGGAGACCTAGGCGGCGACAACACTTGGAGGTGGCGGCGCCAAGGGCTAGGGTTTAGGTGTGTGGAGAGGGGCGCCCTACCCCTCCTTTTATAGGAGGGGAGAGGCGGTTTGGGGAGGAGGGAGTCCTCCTCCAACTCCTACTCATGGCCGGCGGGTGGGAGGGAGTGGGACTTCCTCCCCAAGTAGGTTTCCTACTCTCCCTCCACCAAGCAAACTTGCCGTTTGACTTTTTCAAATTGGCGTTTGACTTTCAAACTTGGATTTGATTTGTATCTTTATTTTTCCTAGCCAAGTGACCTAGTACATGATACAACCATTCCATATTGTCATGACACATTCATGTACCCTTCCCCTCCGGAGTGTCGGGCCTTCCAGACCCTTCTAGAACATTCCTGGTGAAAACACCGGAATCTTTTCCGAACTTCGAAACAGGACTTTCCTTATATGAATCTTATTCTCCGGACCATTCCGGACCTCCTCGTTATATACCGGATCCCATCCGAGACTCCGAACAACATTCGGTCTCTTACTCATCATTCCATAACTACTCAACAACATCGAATCCTTAAGTGTGTCTCCCTACGGTTCATGAATTATGCGGACATGACCGAGACACTTCTCTGATCAATAACCAATAGAGGAATCTGAAAATTCATATGTCTCCCACATATTTATACGATTACTTTGCGGTCGAATGAACCACTTACATACGATACCAATTTCCATTTGTCTCACGATAGTTTACTTATCCGAGGTTTTGATCGTCGGTATCTCTGCATACCTAGTTCAGCCTCGTTACCGGTAAGTACTCTTTTCTCGTTCCCGTGATATGTGATCCCTTGTGAGCCAGTCACATGCTTGCAAACTAATTGGATGACATTCCACCGAGAGGGCCCAGAGTATATCTATCCGTCATATGGATGGACAAATCCCACTATTGATCCATGTGCCTCAACCCATACTTCCCGAACACTCAATGCCACCTTTATAGCCACGCAGTTACGGTGTGGTGTTTGATGTCATCAAAGTATCCTTCCGGTGATGGTGATTAACATGATCTCATGGTAGAAGGAATTAGGTTACTATGTATCAGAAAGCTTATAGCAAATGAACTATATTAAATGACTTGATCTTTATGCTATGCTTAACTATAGGGGTATGTCCATCACATCATTCTCCTAATGATATGACCCTGTTGTTAATAACATATCTATGTTCATGATCATATATTAACCAACAAGCTAGTTTAACAAGAGGCTTTACTAGGGACTCTTTTATGTTTACAAATCATGCAAGTATTAATGTTTCCGTCTAATACAATTATAGTATGGTATGTAAACAT
Source organism: Avena atlantica (assembly GCA_910589765.1). NCBI lineage: Eukaryota > Viridiplantae > Streptophyta > Magnoliopsida > Poales > Poaceae > Avena > Avena atlantica. The sequence continues at coordinate 497,227,360 of OU342739.1, forward strand.
TTATCATAAGCATGAAGATATGATAATAACCACTTTATTATTGCCTCTTGGGCATATCTCCAACAGAACCTTCTGCAGTAGATCTTCTTGGCTACAGTTCTAGTGACCGGAAGCAACATTCATTGCACCTTTTTTCTGAATGAAGGATGGCCAGTCGTCCAACAAACAACATAAAGAGAAAAAAACATTAGTAGGTCCATTGTAAATAACACTGAAAACAATGCAAGTGTCACATCCCAAGATTTTCCAAATCTTGTAATGTGAAAAATAAATGAATAAAATAAAACTTTACTGATTTTTAGGGTGAGAAGAAACTTTTGAATCCAATTGGAAACCTTCAAACCAATTTGGATCAAATAAATCCTAATGGGATTTAAAAAGATAAACCTTTTGATAAAGGAAAATAAAATATTTTGAATTACTATTTTGGATATTTTAATAAAAAGATTTGGTTTCAAAAGAAATAGAAGTTTTATAAATAAAGGTTTTACTATTTTAAATAAACACTAAAACTTATTTATTTGTTTTAAATAAGTTTTTCCAAGTATTTGGTATATTCAAATAAAACCTACTGATTTGGTTTTGAAAATATGTAGTTTTCAAAAGGGTATTTAAATAAAACAAAATCCTATTTTGATTTATTAAACATGGTCTATTTATTTAATTAATAATGGACCTATAAATAAAAATATTATTATATTTTGGAAATTGGTTTATGTTACTGAATGGAACAAAATTCAAAGTCACAAAGTTTGGTGATTGTTTGAATTGATTTGAGTATTGTTTGTTTGATTGAATTTCAAAACAGAAATTAGATTTGGAAAAAGAAAAAAAAGGTTTCAGGAAGAAAAAAATGGAATCTGGACACAGCCCAGCCGGCCAAGCCCAACAAGGCCCAAAACCAGCCCAGCTCCCCTCCCCAAAGAAAACGTTTCGCACTCCGTTTCTAACTCGAACAGACGCTGACTAGTGGCCCTCTTCTCCCTCTCATTCCTCACTGACAGCAGGGACCCACGCAGCTAGATCACTCCTCTTCTTCCTCGCGACGACCACGCCGGCCGTTTCTGCCGTTGATGTCGTGGCTTCAATTCGCAGTAATGCCACGCCTTAAACTCGCCACGACCACGTCCTATTAAGCGCCTGCGTCTTCTCCTCCTTTCCCCTCTGTCGCCATAACCAACACGCCACCAGGCTGCTCTGAATCGAGCTCACCCTCCCACTGCTCCGACGAGCTTCCACCTCCAATTCCGGCCAGTACTCGCCACCTCCTGCCTCCACAAGCACACGAGCACACTCACCACTCCCTGGCACATCTTCCTGTACCCGCCGTTCAACCGCGGGCGCCCCAGAGCGTCGACTACAACAAGCCTCCGAACGCCGCCGCGTCTGTCTTCAACTCCGGCAAGTACCCAGGTAGTTTCAGACCGCCCCGCGCTTTCTCGATCACGCTCCCACATTCGCCTCACTCTCCTGCATCTGACCACACCTCTGTTTGCCTTCTCGTGAACCGCAGCACCATCTCCGGCCACGTCCAGAGCCGCCCGACGCAGTTCTCCACTCCGGCGAGCAATTGCTGCAGACCCAGAGCGCCCCTTGCCACGCCAACCACACGTCGAGCACCACCACATCTTTACGATCTTGGTGAGCATACTCCCCTCCTCCTTCGCTTCCTGTAACCACCATAGCGCCACCGCCTGGCCGTGCGCTGCCGCTAGCCGCCGCCAGCGCCGCTGATTTTTGGCTAGCACGCTAGCACCGTAGGATCTTGATCCGACGCTTGCGATAGATCACTTAAGCAGCGAAGGGGTACGCTTTCTGAGCCGTGCGATCTACCTAGATCCAACACACCGCGGAGCCGATCCGGCCGAACCGGTACCAGGGAATAGCGTTGCGCCGCGTGTCACCAGATGAATTAGAAATAGAATTCGAATCTGATTTAGATGCAGATTTGAAAACCCTATAACTTTTGATCCACACGTCCAAAAATTGCAAACTTTATATCGTTGGAATCAGTGGAACAAGCCCTAGACAACCATGGAATTTGTTTAGCAAATAGTATCTATTAGATGGTTTGTTTTTACAAAAACATTTGAATGCTAGTTTAGTTTAGAAAAATTGTTCAAAAATGTTTTTGAGGTTAAAACCTTTGCAAATTGTTTTGTTGTGAACCTACTGACCCTAGGAACCAACCCATGGTTTTGAAAATGAATTTGGTGAAGTTTAAGATGGATTAATTGACTTAGCCCATTCCTAGTCAAATAAAAATAATGGTTTTGGTTATGAAAATGTTTTGGAGTAAAAACTTTGGGAAAAGGTTTTGGATCAAACCTACTGACCCTAAACACCAAGTTTTGAGAAACAACAACCTATTTGGTGAACAACCTAGAGTTGTTGCTTTGATAAAAATATTTTCCACCACATAAAATAATGAATGGATTTAAAAATAGTTTATGGACAAAACCCTTTTGCAAATGACTTTGCCACTTTGGAAAATGACCACTTTGAACCTTACAAAGTTTAGAAGCCTAGTGGAGACCATCTTTGCAAATAGAACCACCTCTTGTATGCTTACATGCATGACTTAGGTTCCATTGTTTTATGTGTGTGAATTGTTTGATTGATTATTGGTTTGGAATGCTTGTTGATATTGTGTTTGCTTGATTGATTGTAGTGAAGTTAGAAAAGTGTGAGACTAGCAAGATCAAGGAGTGAACCACCATTCCCTACCAAAAGGCAAGTGACACTATCATCTAAAGTCCTACTATTTTCATTATACTTAGTGGATTTTGAAACATGCATGAAAAGAATTTCTATACTTATGCTATGCTAAATCCTAATAGGATACCCTATACATTCCTTAGTGAAAACATTGTAGTTGTTACATGCTTAGCCATGCTATATTTTGAAAAGAGATACATGTTGAGATTTTATGAAGTTGAGAAAAGGACTTGTGTGTTTATATAATAAAACAAGGACTCAATGAACCACATGGGTGGCCAAGGATACTTTGAGTTTTGGAGAAGGTGGCAACAAAAGGAACCATGTCTATGGCAATCTCTTTGTGTTGTGCTCCAAAGGAAACCACCCAGGAAACTTAGAGATTGAACATGTTTCTCCAATTGTGGCTTTCGTGTGCAACCACATGCTATTTATGGCTCTGGCTTAGTCAACTACATTGGGAAAACCCATACATTGTCTTTAGTTTACTGGACATGGGGACCTGGAATCCTACATGGGTGCTGAAGACAAGCTAGCAATGGTGTATGGGAGGACCCTTTGGAAAGACTTCGTCACATTCTCAATCTGCCAGTACTCCATCTTGGTGAGCACTAATCCAGTGGCCACTGGTGGCAAAAGGATGGGATTGTGACATGTGGGTAAAGTGTACTCCTTCTGCAGAAGATAATAAAAATCTAAGTACTTAGCCGTGTCCCCGGTTATGGACAATACTGAGCAACTAAAGTTTGAAGCTATGGGAGATCTCGACATTCTAATTTTTAAAAGAAAACTTCTAAAGACTTGATGCACTTGGGGGTACCAAGGAGCTCAAGAGATTTTGATAAAACTTGATGTACTTGGGGGTACCAAGGAACTCAAGAGATTTTTGTTGAAAACATGAATACTTGGGGTTACCAAGGAACTCATGAGATTTTGATAAAACTTGATGCACTTGGGGTTACCAAGTAGCTCAAGGGATTTTGACAAGGACTTGAACACTTGAGTTTCTACCAAGGAGTTTAAGGGATTTTGAAAAGGAGATTTGACAAAGGACCAAAACCATTTTTGAAAAGATAGGATAAATTATTGCTTTCTGCAAAGGAGCCTTAAACCCTACTTAGCCAAACATGCATGTAATGATAGGATCCACTCATATTATACTTAGTAGTGAAACTTGCCAATACTATTCCAAAGTATTGACCCTTGTGGCTGTAACTTGTAATGTTGCAGGTTTGATTGATTTTAGTGAAGAATTGATTGATTAGGATTACAAAGTCTACAACCAACATCTGCCTGTGGCACTTTGAAGATGAAGGACCCATACTATAGTTATTCCGCTGCAATGTAATGTAATAGCCAAATGAGCTATGTAAGATGTAATAAAACTATGTTATTCCTGGTTATAAAGTTATATTATGACCTTTGTTTCTTGATATTACATCTTAACTGTGGATGCTAGCTATTGATCCAGGGACTAGCATTGTAAACACAGGGGACTCCACCTTATATTGTTGTAAGGTTGGGACACTCCCTCTACAGCAAGAAACACTCTTTGTCTTCCAAATAGTCCATAACAATACTGCAACCCCAATCATAACTACAACTCTCCCCCTACCAGTAAATCTAGAATCCAATTCTCACATATCAAAGGAATTTGCATGCAGGCTTGCTTCGCGACCACTGAAACCTAAAGCCACATGCCACAGTGTTCTTTGTGGGGCCCTAAGACGAAGTTGACAATATGGGCCCCTAAGACCAATATGTATATACACACACACATGTACACAAAATATTAGTAAAAGATAACATCCAACCACACATTCATCGTCTGAGATGTCTATAAATAATTATTACTCACTTGAGCAATATCATATTACATTAAGACTATAAGAGTAGAAAAATATAAAATAGTATACCTGCTAGTTTGATTACCTCGAGAACCAAATTCTAAATGAGTCCATCACAATTATGCTTTAGTGTTTTAAAAAAAATCTTCAGGTGTTTTTAGATGCAAAATCATTGAGGATAATCTCAAGATCAATCTTGTCCAAGATATCTTTCTCAATACAACACATATCCAATCCATTCAATCTGTCGCAACATAGTTAACCACAATAAATTTTCATTAATTTTAGTTTAAAACTCTAATTTAACATATAACATGCATGCTTTTTTTTGAACTCATGCCTGATGTTTTTCTAATTGGCTAATAGTCAAAGCTGTTAATTTTGGCTTTTGGATATCTAGGCTAGAGAGATCACAGTAGAATCTTTTGCCTTTTAATCTTAACACGATTTCAGAGAGAGAGATCGGAGAGAGAGGTCCATGAATACCTGCTCCTTGGCTCATGAACTCGAGCCGGTGGCCATGGCGGAAGGGCGACAGCGTGAGTGTGCGGTGGTGGCTATGCTTCCCGTCGGCTCGCGCTAACCCTAGATCGGTAGGGATATCAGTGGGGCGTATGGCACAGCGACGAACCTCGTATCGTGTGCTGCCGGACCCTACCCTTTATATATAGCGCGGCGACAGGGGACCACCAACCATATTGCGGTTGGGCGCCCCCGATCAGGGCGCGAGTCAAGGGGTGATCGAGCCGTTGGGCCCCGATCGATTGAGATCAATCTAACATTTTCCCCTTGATCTCAACTTTACTTTTAACTTTATCCTTTGTACTTTACTTGTTTCATCACGGATCAGTATATAGAGCATGTTTCATCGTCACAGCTCAATTTCCGATAGAATCTGACAGCTACTATACACTTTTCTGTTTTGAAATAAATTAGGTTACTTTTGGGCCTCTGTAGTCCAGGAATCACAGGCTTTCCCTTAATCCCATGTCGGCTAAGTGTTCCTTGAACACATTAGATGGTAAGCCTTTCGTTAGCGGATCCGCAAGCATATCTTTTGTCCTTATATGCTCGAGACTTATAGTTTGATCCTGAACTCTTTCACAACATAATACTTTAATTCTATTGAATTTGTAGCATTACTCGACTTGTTGTTGTGAGCATAGAATACTGCGGGCTTGTTGTCATAGTACATCTTTAGTGGACTGCTAATGCAGTCTACCATTATCAAGTCGGGTAGAAATTTCTTGAGCCATAATGCCTGCCCCATGGCCTCATAACATGCTATAAATTATGCATACATCGTAGATGATGCAACTTGATTGTTTGGCGCTTCTCCATGAAATAGCACCTCCTGCAAGAGTAAAGACATATCCTGTCGTAAATTCTATCATCTCTGTATCCCGCAAAATCTGCATGTGAAAACCTTCTTATTTCTAGGGAATCAGATCTTTTATATGTTAGCATGAGGCCTTTTGTGCCTTGCACATAACACAAAGATTTCTTTACCATTTTCTAGTGCTCCAAGCCTGAATTATGAATGACCCACAAGTATAGGGGATCGCAACAGTCTTCGCGGGTAGTATTACCCAATTTATTGATTCGACACAAGGGGATCCAAAGAATACTTGCAAGCCTTAACAACTAAGTTGTCAGTTCAGCTGCACCTGGAAATTGTTCTTGCTCATAGAAGTTTATCAGTAGCAACAGCAAAGCAACAGCCACAACAACAGTGAAATAGTAGCAATAGTAACAATAACAGTAAACAATGGGATTCCAGTGCGGTAGGCATAGGGATGGATGGACGGGCGTTGCATGGACGAGTCTAAACATGTAACTTCAAGATCTAGGGCATTTCAGATAAATAATAACAAGCATCCAAGTACTAAACAATCCTAGGCATGTGCTCCAAATATAGTCATACGTGCTTGCAATGAGAACTTGCACAACATCTTCTGTCCAGCCAGCCCGTGGCAGCGGGGCCTCTACGGAACTACTGGAAATTAAGGTGATCCTTTTAATAGAACACCAGAGCAAAGCATTAACACTCCATGAACACATGTGATCCTCACACCACAGCCATCTCCTCCAGCTGTCCCAATTATTGTCACTTTGGGGCCTTTGGATCCGGACAATGATATGTGTACACAACTTGCAGATAAGATCATAAACAATACTATCATAATGATTCAATAATAAGTTCAGATCTGAGATCATGGCACTTGGGCCCTAGTGACAAGCATTAAGAACAACAAGTTGCAACAAAGTCAAATAGCACTAATAGAGATACTAGGCACTATGCCCTAATAGATCTTATTCGATTACATGATAGAACTCATCCAATCCCTACCATCCCCAAGTCTACAGCGGGGGATTACTCACTCATGGATGAGGGAAAAATCGTTGATTGATGGAGATGCATTGGTGATGACGATGGCAATGATCCTCTCCAAATTTCCCGTCCTGGCAGGGTGCCAGAATAGAGTTTCTGGATCCGAACCCTGGTTTTTGGTGGCGGCGGCGAAGCGAACTCTTTCTGGAAAACTATCGAACCCCCCTGAGTTTTTAGGTCAGAAGGCAACTTATAGGCGCGAAAGGAGGCCGAGGAGCTTCCTGGGGTGGCCAGACCTCCCCTAGGAGCGGGGTCAGGTGGGCTCGCGCCTGGGATGGGTCTGGGGCCCTAGGCCTCCTCTCTGTCTCCCCTTCTGGCTCCGTGGATCTTCTGGTGAGAAATAGTTTTTGACATATTTTCCGGGATTTTTCCTGATAGTTCATTTTCTACACAAAAACAAGACACCAAGGTAATTCTGCTGAAAACAACGTCAGTCCATGTTAGTTGTATCCAAATCACACAAGTTTAGAGAAGAAACAATAGAGAAGTGTTCGAGAAAGTAGATACGTTTTACACGTATCAACTCCCCCAGGCTTACCTTATTGCTTGTCCTTAAGCAATTCAGTTGAAAACTAAGTGCGATAAAAGAACTTTCACGAACACTTTGCTTCAAATGATGTAAATATTCTCATCACAGGAGTAGATGCTTAGAAAAATCATAATAAAGAGTATGCAACTAAGTCTACTCAAATAGTCATTGCAAGCTATAAAGAGAAACCAACTCAATAATAATAAGTAGCATGAAACGTAAACATAAGCAACATTGCAATGCTCATAATAAGGTATGATAGAGTGGTATCTCGCTTGCCTTTTTTTGAAGAGCACAATATAAATGCTGAGGCACCTCTGAAGTTCAAGTGAAGACTAGAGATAAAGATATCAGAGATACAAGCATCAAAGTCATGACATAATTAACCAAGTTTTGGAACAAACACAAGAATGACAACTATGCTCTCAACAAGATGCTCATAGAATAAGTGGTGACTCCACTAGGTTGTGGAAACGGTTTTGTGAAGGTTTGAAAGGCTTCCCAATGCCGAAAGGAAGGTACTCATTAGCTTTGAGCTCTCGTTGCCCCTATCATAGGCATCTTCATGTGGTTAAGGTGAAAGTGAGGTCCACTCTGAATCATATGCTTGACAGACCATAGGCTGGAAATCCCAAGTCCCTTGAGTATGAGGGTCACTCCGCATGATACTCAACTTTGGTCACCTGAAAGTTCTTGTCATTGTAAATACATGCATATCATCGAGAACCGCCAACTGGGTACCCCTTGCATATGGTACAGGAGCTTTCCCATAACCAAAATGACAAGGCAAGCAGACAATGAGCATCTCAGCAATCTTTTTATTTACCATATGCATAGCTTTTTATTGAGGATGCTTCATAGATGCTCATTATAGTGATGCTGCAAGTTTCCACCATGATTAAGGATGGCTTAGGCTAGCGGCCCTGGCGTTTCTCTAACACAATGTATAAACTCCATGAACTAACAACTTCCCCTTTTATTTCACATCGTCGACATCCGTAAACAAAAGAGCAAAGTATCAACTGGATAGAATTATCCAAAAAGTGTTGAAAGCGTTCTTTGTGACAACACGGTTCTGCTGACTCCCAATATATAATAAGCAAGCATATAACTTTCATGTACTAGTCACAATGGTTCAAGATTATGAAGCGCAAAGAATATAAAGTGTGCCATAAAGTTCGTGAGAGATTTACTAACTAACTTTCTCAAAACAGACAAACATTTTATTTGGAAGAAAACAAGGCATATGGAATATGCACTGAAATAGCAAATGATGCTAATAGATAGGTATGGTGGACACAACTGGCAATATTGGTTTTGGGGAGATGGAAGCACAGGTAGAGCACATACTCAGTGCAAGTGAAGGCTAGCCATAGAGAGGGAGCGACAAACGATAGAGCAATAACTGTCATAATCATGCTTGCAACAAAACAGGACTAACTATGGCATGAAAGTAATACAAGAACTCCGAGGCAAAATAAATCATCGAGGCTTACTGACTATTTATTAGTCATATGCATGCGTGAGCATGTGCCAAGTCAATTCACATGAACAGTCAGAGGAGGATACCACAATATCATACCAAAGTATGAATAAAACAATGCAAGCAAAGTATGAATAAAACAATGCAAGCAAACATTCATATGACATGCTACAAACTATTAGCAAGCTGGAGATAATCATAGACAAGCAAGAACTACTAAGCATCCATAATGACATACACCTTACACAAACAGGCTAAGCATGCTCACAATGATGAGTATATGTACAAAAATGAAACAAATAGAGTTCGTTACCAGCCTCTTTACCACACCTCGAGTTGTCTTAATCTTCATTATTGCCCTTCACTTCTGTGACTTGAATAATTAACATGAAAAAACCAATATCCACTGAGTACGGCTGAACCCTGCAAAGAACTCACAAAACCAAAGAAGAACAACAAATATTTTTGGTGTTTTCGATTTTTTAGAAACAAGCAAACAAAGAAAAACCAAACAAAAACAAAGCAAACCAAACAAAGCAAAATATTTTTGGATTTTTCTTCTAAGGCAAACCAAAGCAAAGAAACAAACCAAGAGAAACAACAAAAATATTTTTGGTATTTTTGGTTTTTTGAGAACGCAGCAACAAGAACCAAAAAGAAAGCAAAACAATGGATATACAAAGAACCGACCGAACATGATATATATATGAGTGTGACGTCGGTATACCTCCCCCCAAGCTTAGGCTTTTGGCCTAAGTGGGGCTCAATAACGCGGATAGTACCCCCATGCTGGAGGGTCATCATAGGAATGATCATAGTCAGACACCTGCGATGAAGAAGAAGACGCACCCCAATCAAATGAGGGCTGCTGGTATGAAAACTCTCCCAAGTTGGAGGGCTGAACCGAATTGTCTTAGGAATCCTCTTCAACATTCTCCTTTTGCTGGGAGATTCCCCCCCACATAAGCGTCAAGCTCCTCCTCCGTAAGTGACCATCCTTGCCTGTTATCAAAGTTAAACAAAACAGGTGCATGCAAATAAACTATTTTCTCATTCCTACCCTTTCTCCAACCTTGCTGGGCAAAAGATATTTCATATGGTAAACTTCTCACATTAGCCCCCAAAGAAACAAAACCATGTTGAATCATAGATTCAATATCAAGCCTCTCTATGGGGAACTGAAAATCTGAATAATGAGGCTCTAAACCATGGAAAGCTAGCAACCTAGAAGCAATGAGACCTCCACAAATTCCACCCTTCTCACGGTTGGTGGTGAGACAGTGAGCTATCAAAGCACCCAAACTATAAGAACTATTCCTATTCAGAGCAGCTGCAATAAAAGCTAGATCAAAATAAGACAACTTTCTAGCAGTCTTTCTAGCAAGAACACACTTGGTAATGAAATAGGCAAAGTATCTAATAGCTGGGAGCTGGATGTTCCGAATTTTACCACTTTCCTTTGAAAAGTCGAAACCTTGGAAAACCTCAGCATACAAATCAACAAGTGACTTGGGCCTCTCCTTGATCTTCTCACAAGATCCCCACTGAGGTACTCTAATTGCTGCACAGAAATCAGCAAAAAGCAGGTCGACAGGTATATTATATATTTTGTAATGGACCATGGGATTAGAAGTAGACCAAGTGAACCGGAAGTCCTGCACAAAAGCCATGGTTAGCTTAACATATTGGATTGGTTCACCTTCAACAAAGTGCTCCAACCCTGCAAATCTTGGAGGATCCCCGCAGCTCTCATAAATTCATGGCATGGATATATGGAAGGAAAAACTGCCTCCTCACGATGAACCTTCATTGGCTCATGCACCATCAAGTCATATTGATTCAGTGGCTAAGCACTCATCTTCTTTGCTGAAATTTTAGACAACCATCAAACCAAGTGATTTCTAAGTTGATAAATGATGAGCAACTACTATAGGAACTTGCTAGAGGACTACACATGCATCAAAACAAAGTTTCTAAGCATAGAACAAGCATGCAAGCTCAAACAACCTGTCACCTATAGTAGCAAAATACTCAAGATACAATCTACCAATCACAAATCTAATTGGACAAGTGGAGGAGGCACATACCAAGGAGCAAACCCTCCAAAAATCAGCACTTGAGATGGGCTGAACAAGGAGATCAAAAATAGCAAGCAAGAACAGCAAGAACTCGACCTTGAGCAAGTTTTCCGGTGTTTTTCGGGAGAGATAAAGAAGGTGGCTTTGAGGAGGCAGCCTGGAGGGGGGCAGGTGGGCCAGACCCTCCTAGGTGCCACCCCTAGGTAGGCCTCTCCTACCATGGGTGTGGGGCCTAGGGGTGGCCCCCTGGGTCATCTCAGGTGCCACTCTGCCCCTTTTTTCGAGGAAAAAATTATTTTGAATTTTCTGAGATTTTTCGGGAAACTTTATTTTTGGCCAATTTTCAGGGTATGAAAATTGATTTTCTCGCAGAAACAGTTTTTCAGAAGAAGCAAAAGCAAACCAAAAGCCAAACTACAGGAGCTCTAAGAAACTCAAACAAGCAAACAACTAGCAAAACTAAAGCTAAAGCAAAGACTAGGAAGGAGAAAGGAAAAGGAAAGCAAGTATAATCACAGTGGAAACATTATTTTGTTCATTAAAATTCTTTTGTTAACAAGGTTGATCAAGTATTGTTACCAAAACAATCTTATATGAAACAAAACTTTCCACAAGGTGATTATGTTACCTCATACTTGATAGCAAAATGGTCCCAATCATAATAGTTTCAATATTTTCTTGTGGAATGGGACAATATATTTCTCCAACCTTGATGCCTTCAATATTTTCAATGGAATTCAGGCAATAACTTCTAACAACCTTCTTGGGTAAATAGACAGTGTGCTCTTTGTCATTAATATTGAATGTTACTTTTCCTTGATTACAATTGATGACAGCACCTGCAGTATCAAGAAAAGGTCTCCCAGGAATAATAGACATATTATCATCTTTAGGCATTTCAAGCACAACAAAATCAGTTAAGACCATGCAATTATGAGCAACATGAACAGGAACATCCTCACATATACCAACAGTAACAGTAGTTGACTTATCAGCCATTTGCAAATATATATCAGTTGGTATCAACTTTTCTAGCTGGAGCCTCTTGTAGAGAGAAAAAGGCATAACACTAACTCCAGCTCCCAAATCACATAAAGTAGTTCTAACATAATTATTCTTAATGGAGCAAGGAATAGTTGGTATACCTAGATCACCAAGTTTCTTTGGAACCTTACCATTGAAAGAATAATTAGCAAGCAAAGTAGAAATCTCCTCATTAGGAATCTTCCTTTTATTAGAGACAATATCCTTCATATACTTTGAATAAGGAGGCAATTTAATAGCATCATTCAAAGGAATTTGCAAGAATAAAGGTTTCATCCACTCACAAAACTTGTTGCAGCATTCTTCCTCCTTTGACTTGTGTTTCTTACCTGGAAAAGGCATAGGTTTATGCACCGAAGGTTCTCTCTCTTTACCATGTTTTTTAGCAACAAAGTCTTCCTTTGCGTACCTAGTGTTTTTAGTGTGTTTATTAGGTTCTTCCTCACCTTCCTCCTTATCAGGCGACTCATTTTTATCATTACAGCTCCCAGTTTCAGCATCAGAGACAAATATACTATTAGGATCTACAATAGGTTCAAGTGGTTCCTCAACTTTATTATGTTTCTTTTTCTTCCTCTTACGAGGACTACCACTATCCTCACCTTGTTGGGAATCCTGCTCTATTATTTTAGGGTGTCCTTCAGGATATAAAGGATCTTGAGTAGCTGCACCACTCCTAGTTCTAATTCCATAAACATGTTTATTTCCTGAAGCATTAACTAGCATATCCTTTTGCACCTTAGCAAGTTGATCAAGTTGGGTTTGAACCATCTGAAAGTGTTTACAAAGCATTTTAATATCATTAGAAGTTCTTTCTACAATATCTTTCAACTCATGGATAGCCCTAGAGTTTTCCAATAAATGATTCTGAACTTGTTTATTAAAATTACCTTGTTTAACAATAAATGTGTCAAGTTCCTCTAAGCATTGATCAGGAGGCTTACCATAAGGAATATCACATTCATTAAATTTGAGAGAGTGTACCTCAATAGTAGATGAATGGGGAATTGGCTTACATAATTCTTCTATAGGAGGTAGATTCTTCACATCTTCAGCTCTAATACATTTCTCCTTTAGACACTTTTTAGCTTCCCACTTCATCATTTAATGCAATAACTCCCCTCTTCTTTGTTGTTGGTGTTGGAACTGGTTCAGGAACAACTGGTTCAGGAGTAATAGGCTCAGGTGTATTCAGCTCAGTTGAAGTCCAATCATCATAATTCTTGCTTATCATGTTCATTAATTCTTCAGCATCTGTAGGAGTCCTTTTCCTGAAAACACAATCAGCAAAGCTATCTAGGTAGGTCCTAGAATCATCAGTTAGTCCATTATAATAAATATCAAGAAGCTCATTCTGAGGTAATGGACATCCAGGATATGCATGAATCAAGGAACATAATATTTTCCATGACTCAGGCAATTTCTCTTCTTCTCCCTGTTTAAAATCAAAAAGTCTCAGCAAAGCAGCATGTCTAGCACTGGGAGGAAAATATTTATGGAAGAAAGAAGCAATCAAGCAATCGGGGCTATCAATGGAACCAGGAGGTAATCTATTAAACCAAGCACTAGCATCTCCTTTTAGTGAAAAAGGGAAGATCTTAGCAACAAAGTACTTGCACATTTTAAAATCATCAGAGAACAAAGCACTCATAGTAGAAAGCTCATTCATATGAGCCACAACACTCTCATTTTCAGTACCACAAAAAGTTTCTTTCTCAATAATATATAAATAAGATAAATCGAGAGAGAAATCATAATCTTTATCTTTAATATCTATGGGAGAGGTGGCAAACTTAGGATCATAGGACTTCTTAGGCATAATAGTACGTCTAGCAAGGAGACTCTTAATAGCACTAGCACCTTGTGTGTTTCGGCACTCTTCAACAAATTCATCAGTGAGCTCAATGTAACCATCATTAATATCATAACTCTCACTAGACTCAGGTGATCTAACAGGTGTAACAGTGTATTCACTAGGAGTTTCGGTATTTCCTAGACTAGCCATAGTAGCATCTAGAAAAGTACCTAATGAACCACTCGCATCAAGCATAGTAGAAGTAACATCATGAGTATCAAAAGCAGTTTCAGACTCAGCAGTAGTAGCAGTGTGTGTAGCATGTGTATGTGGTGGTGGTGTGATAAGCTTACTTATAACAGACGGTGAATCAATAGTAGCAAAGGTGTTTAGGACTGTACCTCTTCTTGTAGTGGATGGTAAAATAGGGAACTTTCCATCACGAGACTTCCCCATGATGAAAGGAGTACCAGTAAACAATAATAGATCCAAGTGAACTTACAAATAAAGCTATGCTCCCCGGCAACGGCGCCAGAAAATAGTCTTGATGAACCACAAGTATAGGGGATCGCAACAGTCTTCACGGGTAGTATTACCCAATTTATTGATTCGACACAAGGGGAGCCAAAGAATACTTGCAAGCCTTAACAACTGAGTTGTCAGTTCAGCTGCACCTGGAAATAGTTCTTGCTCACAGAAGTTTATCAGTAGCAATAGTTTGTAGTAGAAGCAGCAACAATGAAATAGGAGCAATAGTAACAGTAACGGTAATAGTAGGATTCGAGTGCGGTAGGCATAGGGATGGATGGACGGGCGTTGCATGGACGAGTCTAAACATGTAACTTCAAGATCTAGGGCATTGCAGATTAATAATAACAAGCATCCAAGTACTAAACAATCCTAGGCATGTGCTCCAAATATAGTCATACATGCTCGCAATGCGAACTTGCACATCATCTTTTGTCCAGCCAGCCCGTGGCAGCGGGGCCTCTACGGAACTACTGGAAATTAAGGTGATCCTTTTAATAGAACACCAGAGCAAAGCATTAACACTCCGTGAACACATGTGATCCTCACACCACAACCATCTCCTCCAGCTGTCCCAATTATTGTCACTTTGGGGCCTTTGGATCCGGACAATGATATGTGTACACAACTTGCAGATAAAATCATAAATAATACTATCATAATGATTCAGTAATAAGTTCAGATCTGAGATCATGGCACTCAGGCCCTAGTGACAAGCATTAAGCACAACAAGTTGCAACAAAGTCAAATAGCACTAATAGAGATACTAGGCACTATGCCCTAACAGATCTTATTCGATTACATGATAGAACTCATCCAATCCCTACCATCCCTAAGCCTACAACGGGGGATTACTCACTCATGGATGAGGGAAACATCGGTGGTTGATGGAGATGCGTTGGTGATGACGATGACAATGATCCTCTCCAAATTCCCCGTCTCGGCAGGGTGCCAGAACGGAGTTTCTACATCCGAATCTTGGTTTCTGGTGGCAGCGGTGGAGCGGAACTCTTTCTGGAAAACTATCGACCCCCACCCCTGAGTTTTTAGGTCAGAAGGCAACTTATAGGCGCAAGGGAGGCCGAGGAGCTGCCTGGGGTGGCCAGACCTCCCCAGGCGCGGGGTCAGGTGGGTCCACGCCTGGGGTGGGTCTGGGGCCCCTAGGCCTCCTCTCTGTCTTCCCTTCTGGCTCCGTGGATCTTCTGGTGAGAAATAGTTTTTGGCATATTTTCCGGGATTTTCTTGATAGTTCATTTTCTGCACAAAAACAAGACACTAAGGTAATTCTGCTAAAAACAGCGTCATTCCGTGTTAGTTGTATCCAAATCACAAAAGATTAGAGAAGAAACAATCGCAAAGTGTTCGAGAAAGTAGATATGTTTTGGACGTATCAATTATCCTAATATCTACCGAGTACCCCGGTTGTAAAAGCTAAGTCAGGGCGAGTGCACACTTGTGCATACTGTAAGCTTCCAACGGCCGAAGCATATGGTACAACTTTCATTTGATCGATCTCATATTGGTTCTTTGGACATTGAAATTTTCCAAAACTGTCGCCCTTGACTATGGGAGCAGGTGTGGCATTACTCGCATGAATATTGTATTTCTTTAGAATCTTTTCACAATATACCTTCTGTGACAGTGCTAACACTCCATTCTTTCTATATCGGTGAATTTCTATGCCCAAAACATAAGAAGCTTCACCAAGATCTTTCATATCAAAATTTGAGGACAATAAATTCTTTGTTTCTAGTAGTAGATGATGGTGAATCCTTGATGGTGCCAGAGAACCTGGTGCTTGACGTGGAGTCTGTTGGGAACCCCAAGAGCAAGGTGTGAAGCAGCACAACAACAAGTTTTCCCTCAGTAAGAAACCGAGGTTATCGAACCAGTAGGAGGAAGGAAACATCACACAAGTGTTGCAAGCAACGCGGAGACTTGCACAACACAAACTCAAGACTTTGACCCAACGAATCAGTGAGGTTGTCAAGCTCACCAGTTTGCTGTAACAAAGGATTAAACGTATGGTGTGGAAGGTAATGGTTTGCGGCAAGTAAACAAGTAACAGTGGAAGATATATCAGTGGTAAAGATTGGATCGGGGTACATAGTTCACTAGAGGTGGTCTCCTTAGATAAACAACATGGCATGAAGGGTAAACAAATTATAGCGAGGCAATTGACAGGAACTGAGCAAGGCATAACAATGCAATACTAGTCAAAAAGATCCTATGAGATTCTATTGTGCAATACAACAATATACATAGACCGCCATCCAACTGCATCTATGACTAGAAGTCCACCTTCAGGTTATCATCCGAACCCCTTCCAGTATTAAGTTGTAAGCAACAGACAGCTGCTTTAAGCAAAGTGTGTAAGGTAAACAATCCACTTGTTCTATGAACAAGAGACCGTTGTTTTCTCCCTAGTAGCAACAACACATCTACAGCCGAAGATATTTCGGTCACTTCCCTTGGAAACTAGAGGCATGAACTCACTATCGAGCATAAATACATCCTCTTGGAGTCACTACCAACTACTCGGCCAATATAGCTACTAACAATGGAGAGCATGCAAGATCACAAACAACACAGACATGATAGAATCATAAAGACAGAACCATTAATCAATCTGACATAATAATCTCAATATCCATCGAATCCCTGCAAACACAACATGCATAATTACAAATAGATTATAGCTTGATCATGAACGGAGCTCACAAGATCTATACATGAAAGCACAAGGAGGATATACAACCATCTAGCTACTACATGGACCCATAGTCCAAGGTGGAACTACTCACGCATCATTACCGGAGAGAAGGCCTCCAGGATGATCTCCCCTCCGGCAGGGTGCCGGGAAGAGCTTCAGATCCCCCCAATCTAGGGATGACGATGACGACGGCTACAGAAGATTTCGTGGAATATTGATCGGGTACTTAGGGTTTCTGCATCGGGGGCTTCTTATAGGCGAAGAGGCAAGGCCGGGAGGCAACCAGGGGGGCCACAC
This sequence comes from Avena atlantica, assembly GCA_910589765.1. NCBI lineage: Eukaryota > Viridiplantae > Streptophyta > Magnoliopsida > Poales > Poaceae > Avena > Avena atlantica. The sequence continues at coordinate 497,244,784 of OU342739.1, forward strand.
CCTGCCCAGGTGCGGGCCCACCCCTGGCCGCGCCTAGGGGGTTTTGGCCGCGCTGGTTCGCGTCTCCGTCTCGTCTCCTGGATTCATGTCCCTCACGGTAAAATATTGACTTTGGCTTTTGTCCCGTTCAATTTCGAGAATATTGATTTTCTGCCTTTCTGGAACCAAAAACAAAAGAAAACACGCAACTGGCACTGTGGAAACTTGTTAATAGGTTAGTTGCAGAAAAGATATAAAAACACCTCAAAGTTTAGACAAAGCAAAGCAAAGTAGATACTAAACAAGCATGGAGCATCAAAAATTATAGATACGTTTTCGACATATCAGTAGACTGACATTGCTGCTATCAAGTAAGATATCATCCACATACATAATTAGGAATATGTATTTCCCACTTTTAAACTTTGCATAAATGCAGTTGCCCTCAACATTCTCTTTAAATCCAAATATTTTGATTGTGTCACTAAACTTTAAATACTACTGTCTAGAGGCTTGGCTTGCTTTAACCCATAAATGGATTTATTTGACGGCATCCCATATGTTCCTTCCCCTCCATGAAAAAACCCTTGGGTTGTTTTATGTAAACATTCTCTTCTAAATCTCCATTTAGAAATGTCATATTTACATCCATTTGATGCACCTCTAAATAAAAATGCGCAACTAGTGCCATTATGATTCTAAAGGAATCCTTACATGAAACCGGAGAAAAAGTCTCATTGTAATCTACCCCTTCTCTTTGCGTAAAGCCTTTTGCCACAAGTCTTGCTTTATACTTTTCTACATTCCCATTGGAGTCATACTTTGTTTTGTAGACTCATTTGCAGCCTACTGTTTTGGCTCCTTTAGGAATTTCCCCTAAGTCCCAAACATTGTTGGAACTCATTGATTTTATTTCATCTTCCATTGCCTCCACCCACTTGGCTGAGTGAGGGCTTCTCATGGCTTCTTCATATGAGGTGGGATCACCCTCCATATGAACTGTTTATGTGTTATAAACTTTGTAAATTTCTTTAGAAATGGCTGGTCTTCTTTCTCTTTTAGACCTTCTGAGTTTGTCAGACTCTTGCTCATTTCGTGCCTCGGGTTCTGGCACATTTTCTGTGTGTGGCTGTTCCGGATCCCTTTCATGCTCAGCAGTGGGTTCAAGCGGCTCCTGACGGACAGGTTCTGAACCTTCTCCCATTGTTGTCACGTGTGGAGTCACAACAGGTCCCTGCACCACAACCTCAGGGGTTGTCGATGGTGGCACAACAGGTCGCGAGAAAAATGGCTCCTGAGTCATCGGATTAGGTGTATGCACCCTCTTCTCAAGATCGATTTTCCGAGCTACCATGATCACCCTCATTAATTCGTCCTCCAAGAAGACTGCATGTCTCGTCTCTACAAACTTTGTGTATTTGTCTGGATAGTAGAAACGATAACCTTTTGATCTATCAGGATAGCCAATGAAGTGGCATGTTACTGTTTTGGAATCTAACTTTGCAATATTTGGATTAAATACTTTTGCCTTAGCTAGGCTCCTCCAGACCCTCAAGTGGCGGAGAGAAGGAACTTTGTCTGTCCACAACTCGTACGGTGTTTTGGCCACCGACTTTCTTGGTACTCTGTTGAGAATGTGAATGGCGGTTTTAAGCGCCTCCATCCATAATCCCAATGGTAGGGTGGAATAACTCATCATACTACGCACCATATCCATAAGAGTATGGTTACGCCTTTCAGCTACTCCATTTTGCTGAGGTTTGCCCGACATAGAATATTGGGCGACTATTCCATTTTCCTGTAAGAACCTTGCAAAAGGTCTAGATACTTGACCATATGGAGTGTGCCGACTGTAGTACTCCCCCCACGGTCGGACCGGACTATTTTAATTCTGTTATCATGTTGATTCTCAACTTCAGCCTTGAATATCTTAAATTTATCCAATGCCTCGGATCTTTCTTTAATTGGATAAATATAACCATATCGGGAGTAATCATCTGTGAATGTTATGAATGAATCATAACCATCCACAATTTTCACAAAAAATGGTCCACAAATATTAGTGTGAATGATTTCTAGTGTTGATGTACTTCGGTTTGCACCCTTTTTAATTTGCTTTACATACTTTCCTTTTATGCAATCTATGCATTGTTCGATATCTGAGAACTCTAACGGAGGAAGAATATTATTTTTAACGAGGCTTTCTATTCTTCCCCTCGAAATATGGACTAATCGACAGTGCCATAACTTTGACGAGTCATGACTTCGCTTTCTTTTATTTTGTTCTTTGTTCGACAAGGAAATTTTCTCACTCACACTACACACAGAATTCACTTTTTCACACAAGGATAACAAATAAAGCTTATCATGAAGTAAAGCAGTACCCACACAAGCATCCTTAAACCATATGGCATACTTGCCATGTCCAAAATAACATTCATAACTGTCTTTATCCAAACATGATACACTTATTAAGTTTCTGTGAAGCGAGGGAACAAATAAAACATGTTTTAATAGAATAATGAAACCATCAACTAGCTCCAAGAAGATGTCGCCAACAGCTTCAACTTCAGCTTGAACTCCATTCGCGACTTTGATGCATCTTTCGCTTCTTTGCATAGTCCTTATCGAATGGAATCCCTGTAAAGAATTTGCAACATGGACAATTGCACCTGAGCCAGTCCACCAAGTAGATTTCGAAAACTGTGTATACATGGATTCATTTACAAAAGAAACTGTATCTATACCTTTCTTTGCCATTATGGCCTTGAGCCAATCTGGGCAATCCTTCTTGAAGTGCCCGGACTTCTTGTAGGGGAGACACTGGTCTCTATCCACTGGGAGACTCTGCTAATGATATTGTTGGGGAGCTTTGCCATGTGGCTTGGAGGGGGAACCACCTTGGTTGATGTTGTTATAGTTTCTTTTCCTGTTGTCCCTCACATAGTTCAGTGAACCACCATGAAGGGACTTGAGCCTTTCCTCCTCTTGCACACACATACCAATGGTCTTTTCAATGTCCCATTTTTCAGGAGACATGTTGTAGTTGATCACAAAGTTCTCAAACTTTTGAGGAAGTGAAGCCATGACAAGGTGGACAAGCAGAGCAGGCTTGAGCTCCAGATCAGCATCCATGGGTTTTAGTTTAGCAGCCATGTTGCTCGTCCTCAGGATGTGCTCCCTGATGCCATGTGCACCTCCTGTGTACTTTTCTATGACCAGTTGTTTAAGCAGCTGGGTGGCATACATCTTTAAAGAGCCAGGGAACTGGCTCTTTATCTTTTCCAGGAACTCCCTAACGGAAGTGCACTCTTCGATTGAGCCTGCCATGGCGTTCTCAATCATGTTCTTTATGAATGCCATTCACTTTTTATTGGCATTCGACCACTTTTGCTTTTCAAGGGTGTAAGCCATCTCCACTGGAGCATGGTCCCTTTGCTTTTTCTCCCATGCAACATCATCATCAGATGCCTCTTTCACTGTCTCTTTTGGCTTGACTAGCTGTGGAGTGTTCACAACCCAGTCAACCTCGGAACACACAAATGCCAGATCCACTTTCTTCCTCCACTCAGTGTAGTTGTCACCCCTAAGCATCAGAACATCCTTGAGGCAACTCGTCAAGTTGTAACCTCCTGAAATCCACAAAGATGTGAGATAACAAAAACAATTGCATGCATTAATCCAACGTTGGTATAAATTAAACATACAACTATTTGTGCAATTAAAACTATATTATTGTTGGACAAAAATAGAGATAAATGCACCTTTTATTTTATTATAAACAAATTATGATCGTGCTATTAACAACGTTGGTCATTTAATAACAGGACCATAATCACCTTTAATATTCACTTTATCACATCTTTAAAAAAATTAATTGTCTCTTTATTGCATTTAAGCAATTACTTTTAACTATTTGCAGCAGAAAAATGAATAAAATTCATGAACTTTTAAAATTTACAGAAATATTTCTGTTACTTTTCTATTTTTCTACACAAATTTTCGTTGGAATAATTTGAATATAAAAAACTATGTGAAATTTTCTAAAAAAAATGAACAAAAAACATTAAAACCTTTGCTCTGGAAAAATAATAGAGGGAAATAGCGGAGCGGCCCGTCACGCCGGTGGACCACAGCCCGCCAACATGCTTCTCCTTGTGGGCCGCTCTGGGCGGCAGATAGCGGGCCGCTACCTTTTGCGCCATTGGCCCAAAGCCCGCCTGGGCTCATCACCGCCCAAACCTTAGCCGTCGGATTAGATTCGACGGTTGCACGCGACTGTCTCTTTGTCAAAAACGACCCCTAGTAGCCCCGTCGAAAACCCCATCTCCCATTCTGCTCCCACCCGCTCACCTCCCTGTCCCGCGACGGCGGCGGCTCCGAGGAGAAAAGAGGCGCCGACACCGGCGGCCTGCCATCAACGACGCGACCCCACGACGGCGAGCCTTACCTCCCCCTCCTTTCCTCTCCTTTCCCACTCGAAGCAGCCCGCAGGCGAGAGAGAGAGAGGCGCGGCGGTGCTTCCCACTGCCCCTGGCGTGTGCTCGGTGGAGGTGCTGCGCAGCCTCACGGCGGTGCGGTGGTGCACCCTCTGCCCCCGAAAGGGCTCTGTTCTTTCGGCGGTGGCGAGGCGTGTGCCCCCACCGCCCGTGTTCTTCGTCCAGTGCATCGGCATGCCGATGTGCACTAGGAAAAGAGGAACGGGCACGGCCTTCCGGCGGCGCTGCTTTGCCGGCGAGCCGATGAGTGTTCTTTTCCCCTTCCCCCTTTTCGATCTAGGGTTAGGGTTTGCTTTTGGGGATTTTGTTTTCGGGATTTGCTTTTGGGGATGAACTAGGGTTTCACTTGTTTGCTTTTCTACTGGAAAAATCTAGGACTAGAAAGCCTGCTCTGATACCAATGTTAATTTTGGCTTTTGGATATCTAGGCTAGAGAGATCACAGTAGAATGTTTTGCCTTTTAATCTTAACACGATTTCAGAGAGAGAGATCGGAGAGAGAGGGCCATGTATACCTGCTCCTTGGCTCGATGAACTCGAGTCGGTGGCCATGGCGGAGGGGCGACGGCGTGAGTGTGCGGTGGTGGCGGTGCTTCCCGTCGGCTCGCGCTAACCCTAGATCGGTAGGGATATCGGTGGGGCGTACGGCCCAACGACGAACCTCGTGTCGTGTGCTGCCGGACCCCACCCTTTATATATAGCACGGCGACAGGGGCCCACAAACCATATTGCGGTTGGGCGCACCATTAGGGCACGAGTCAAGGGGTGATCGGGCCATTGGGCCCGATCGATTGAGATCAATCTAACAAAAGCCTCGAAGAACAAGGATTGATTCAAATGGAAGACATCATGGATTCATCATTCATGGATGATTGAAGTAGAACATGTACCAAGGGGCGGGGACGAGCAGGGCCGTGACCTGAGGAGAACCATGCTGTTAGAGAGGGACTAAGGAGTAGGGGTGATCTCCACTTCTCCCACAGAGGCAGGTGAAGAGAGATGCAGATCGCTTTTAGTGCAGATCAATTGTGTCGCTGCTTTCGGTTTCCCTGCCTCTAATCCTCTGACGGAATGTGTGCCTTTTCTCTAAAAATATTTCAGCTCAAAACAACAAACCATGTGGGCAAGGGTATGGAAGATGGGCCCCTCCTAGTCATGGGCCCTAGGTTGCAAATGGTTGACTAGGGTCATATCTACCATGTTCTTTGTGGAGGATCTCTCTTTTTCAGAGATATAGAGAATGCAGTCGAGACACTCAAGGCCAAAGATTGTTCCAGCCAATTCAAACAAAAAGATTGTTCCAGACGAGGTGGTATGCACTATGAAAGAGAACACTAGGTCATACTACGTACTACAAGAATCTCGAGTCTGAACCTCGCGGGAGACACAACGGAGGAGAGACGAGCGAGAAGAATTTTTGTGGCTGCCTCGCAATGGCGACAACGAGAACACGAAAGGTATCTCCTTGTAGACTTCGGGTTAACTGAAGGTGTTCGGTAGCAGCGACAGGTTCAGAACCAAGGGCTGACACACGAATGATCGCCCGGAGGCGCGCGCGGCGAGTCCGAGTCAAATTCAAATCGAAGCCCGACTCTGACTTGAGCTCGAGGCTGGGTAGGTCGTTTTACCTGGCTCTCCATCTACATATACTAGCACTACAACGGCATCTCGTCTCGTTTCTTTCCGCGCCACGACTCCAACTCCAACTCCAACTCCAAGAACTCGCGTCGCTCGCACCGGAAACTCGCTCGCTCGTCCCAGAACTCGATCGATCGGAGCCCGGCAATGGAGGCGCCCCCGCAGATTCGCGAAACCCTGGACTACGTCTACAGCCGGACCCCCGAGGCCTACCGGATCGCCGTGGGCATCCACTTCGGGACCCTGCCGCGCTCCGCCGCCGACGACCGCGAGGACGTCGCGAGGTACGCCGCCTACGTGGCGCGGCAGCTCCAGCCGCGCGCGCCGCTGAAGCCGAACACCCCCGAGGCGCCGCTCAGGATGAACTCCGCCTCCTGCTACCTGCACGAGCACGACGAGGACTCCCACTTCTTCCACGCCGTGGCGGGCGTGATCGGCGTGGCAGACGGCGTCGGAGGATGCCGCTCGGTAGGCGTGGACGCGGCCGCCTTCTCGCGCGGGCTCATGGGGAACGCCTTCTCGGAGGTGTCCTCCTCCGACCTCCGCAAGCCCGTCTGCCCCTACACGATCCTCGACCGGGCGTACCAGCGCACCGCCGCGTCCGGCACGCCGGGGGCGTCCACGGCCGTCATCGTCTCGCTCGCCGGCAAGGCGCTCAAGTGGGCGTACATCGGCGACAGCGGCTTCGCCCTGTTCCGCGACGGCAAGCTGATCCACCGCTTTCGGCCTCAGCAGCGGTACTTCAACTGCCCGTTCCAGCTCTTCACGGGCGAGCGCAGCTACAAGGTCAGCGAGGCGGCGGTGGGCGAGGTCGCCGTGGAGGAAGGCGACGTGCTCGTGGTGGCGTCGGACGGCCTCTTCGACAACGTCTTCGACTCGACGCTGGAGCGGACCGTGCAGATGGGAACGGCGTTCAACTTCACGCCGCAGCACATGGCGGACATCATGGCCGGGCAAGCGCGCAACGCGTCGATGGACACCTCCAAGGACTCGCCCTTCAGCGTCGCTGCCAGGGAACATGGACGGACTTGCACCGGCGGGAAGCAGGACGATATCACCGTCGTCGTCGCCTTCGTCGAGTCTCAGGACGACAGGACCAAGGACATTCCGGTCTCGAGGCTAAGGACTTAGCATCATCTTAACATAGCAAGTGATGTGCAATGTGCAGTGTGTTGATACTAGTACAAGCTAGGACATCGTCCTTGGTCATGTACTCATTAGCCTTGAGACTAAGATGATGTAACGTTAATTATTCTTTCTAACAGTGATGTGCAGCATGTCAATTCTTTGTTAATTATTCTTTCTTACCAAAATACTGTTCAACGTATGCGCTACATTACAGTTTTCAAATTCTAAAACTATAGTTTTCAGCAAATGATTTGGTGTACATTTTCAAAAGTTCATATAAGCTGCTCCAGGCTTTGTCCAGTTTTCCAATAAAAACTTGAACACAGTACAAATCCATGACAAAACTTTGAAACAGAACTATACGAAACATCCGAAAGCAGATGCGTACTCTGGAGCATCGAGTTGCACACAATACGCAGATCATTTCCTGTTACTTCTCATTTACGAAAGAATCATCATTTGTTAATAATACTACTCCCTCCTATCTATATTACTTGTCGTTGAAATTGATGTATCTGGCACTAAAACATGTCTAGATACATCAATTTTAGTGACAAGTAATATGGATCGGAGGGAGTAGCATGTTATTGGAAGGGATTTTTTCCCGTTTCAAGCCCTCAACCAAGAAAGAGACTGTTACAGCATGAAAGGCTAGTGAAGGGTAACAAGTGACTTCCTACAGGATCACTAACTACTGTAGCTAGCTAGTACTCCCTCCGTTTCAGGGCTTAAGGCATCCTCGTTTTGCGTGTTTTTTCTTTGACCAAGAATTACTCTAAATACGTAAAGAGTTTTGGTATAAAACTAGTATTATTGGAAAGTATTTTTCAATACGAATTTGACGGTACTAATTATGTACAATATAATCAAGATGTTGTTATTCAATTCTTTTGATCAAACTTTGCTTTGGAAAACGTGTGCGCCTTAAGCCCTGAAACGGAGGTAGTACCAGCATTGTGTATGGCCCTGCTTCCACGGGGCTCTTTGCACCAATCTCATCAAACATGTGTATTTCTCTCACTGCATTCTGGATCACCCTGTTTCGTCTCACGCCACCTGAACTTCTGCAATGAACCGACTGCATTACGCACCACCTGGATTTTCGAAATGACTTAGAACTGCAGAGTTTAAGCCTATGCCAATCAGACCATAGGATGCCAGTGATGATCAACTGCGAAAAGAACATAAGCTTGTTAAGAGAAAATTCCAGAGTAAAGCACACCTTGGTCCTTGGATACACTCAAACAAGTTATAATCCATATATAGAGCATTACAAAGACTAACACTAATTGTAATACGTGAAATAGAAAAGACATTGGAAAAGCAAACCCGAAATGCTGACCCAGCCAGAGATGCCAGAAGGGAGGGAAAAGTGTACCGGGTGTAGCACCCTCAGGTGGAGTCCAATTATAAACTGCACGGAGCAAAAACAAAACTGATGCTCCTTTGACTTCACCTGAAAATATTTCAGGAATAGAAAATTTCCCAAAAGCCGATGGTAGATGAGACTTCACAACCCATGCCAGCGCTAGTTGATCACCAAGCATGTGTGAAGCCTTCATATATTTTAGGTTGTACGCTTCAAGGACCATTTTGAATAATTCGATAGCCCTAAAAGCAAAGGAAGGAATTATTTAATATGATACCAAGTTATCTTACTAAGATATGTTACATAGATGTTTACTTACTTAGAGATGGCATCGCCGGTCCCTCTCACCGCTACAAATCCAGAGTTCAGAGGTTGACCTTTGTTATTACGAAAAGTAAGAGCAAGATGACAATGAGGATATCTCTTGAAGATATATCCAAGATCCTCCACCACCATCATATCAGAATCAGTGAAAATATAATTACTAAAACTGTTCACTTGGTCAAGTTCCTCAAATTTTTAGCTCTAGAAAGGCCTGAATATGAACCAGAAACACAAAGATGTCAGTATTTTAGAAGAAAATAATGCATACAGAAGGTTGCACGATAGTAATATTTCTAGATCACATAAGCAGTACTACTAAGTTCTGAGAAAAGCATATGGAGAAATATGTTGTGTGCATCAAGCATATGACTTACAATGTAGGACTTGATTCTCTGAAGCATCAAATTTCCTCGAGAGTAATTTCCGTCGATAGGAAATATTATGGCCCTCCCTTGATTTATTGACAATTTTGATCTAGGATACATCAATATTATGACTTTGCTTGTTATCATCGAGACCTACAGAGCTCTATAAATAAGATGAGATGTTATACAAATAACCTTGCAATCACCAATTTATATGTCCCTTCTACTTTTGAAGATTCAATTTTATGCCAGAAGGCTAACACCCATAGTGGATTCTATAAAAAGGTGTGCTAGCTGGGTCATAGTGATGTCAATAATTCTATTTTAGTCGCCAACACATTCATTCCTCTTTGTCTACTACCAAATAACTAACTCTCAGAATTCTCTAATCTGAGAGTGATTATGAGCATTCACAACATGCAAAAACATGATAAGAAATTTAAGCATTTTAGTGGTTAGCTAGTGGCTAGCACAAACAAGAAGATAAGGAAGATGTACCTGTATGAAACTGACGAAAGTGTTAAGAATGGCCATGGACCTTTCCACCTTGCTATAAGAATGTTTTCCAACAGTTACAACATCAGATGACATTTTGCCAGCTCCAGCTGGGTCAGAATTGTAGGTGGTGAATACCGTAACAAAAGAAACAAGTTCTCCAGAATATTTTCTTTCACTTGATAAACTGATCTTATTCATAGCTTTAAGTCCTGATGAAAACGACAAGATGCAGTCAGTAGCTACACGATAGATGCTGATTTCAGTCACGCTATAAAAGTACGAATAACTGGCACTATTAAATGCATATCACAGAACAACCTATACTGTGGTCAGTAAATAAGTTCGCATTCAGTAGTGTATGTGCAATCTTTAAGCACCGATAACAGTATTATCGTTTCCTACTCTTTCCTCTTCAAATTGGGATAACACAGTTGGAGCTTACATATGAGAGTCAATTCTCCTGAATCATTGTTATATGGATATGCTAAGAGATTGCACATTTATACTATTTCACACACCCAATCTTCGAATAAGAGGTCAAGAATGGTAACTGCATCTCAAGCACCGGTAGTGACAGGACCCTAAGCTGTGTACTGTTTTCTATGGTTTTCATTAGTTTGCACCAAAATATGATGGTTTTGCAAAATGCCGACGCCACAGCTTGAGTGTGGCTTCGCCACGCCTCAGGGCCCAACTCTACAACCCAACTCCCAGACCCAGAAGCGCAACAACCACCTGTCACAATTCACAATGCGAGAAACTGATGGGGCACGAAAGCTGAAGGAGAAACCTTGGCACTGAAGGCGATCATGGCGGCCTGGCCGAGTACGAGGGCATCAAGACGCTTCGGCGAGGCAGGATGGGGCAGCTGCTCCGGCGCCCAGCTCAATCGCATCCTGGAAAGTGCAAGGACGGACTGCCTAATGTGTGGCGGAATCGGGAGTAGAGAGGCGCCGTGGGGCCGTACCATAGTAGATGAACGGGCGCGAGGAGGATGAGGAGGAGGGGGGCCGCCCTGCCTCGGGGCCTCGAGATCGCCATGGAGCGAAAGCGATTTTCTCCTCGGCGGCGGTGTGGGTATTATACATTTAGCCACCGTTAATTCCACGGAAAAACGTATTCGTGTGCTCCAAAGACTCTGCAGCAAGAGAAACCGGGGAAACAGTGAAGATACAAATCTTTTGAAGGACTACCCCGTGAAAAGTACATCACTGCCACCGAATGAATTCTCCCGGGCGTTGGACGATTTGTCACACTTTATTTTGTAATTTGATTATCAATTTTGCTAGAAATCAGACGGCTGATTTTAGTTAAGTATCAGTCTCTCACCATTAGATATACTTCGCGATTCGTGCAGCGTGGAAATTAACTATGAGTTGCAACTATGTTGTAACTGAAAATTTAATGAGTTACAACTAGGTTGCAACTGTGAATTAGTACAAATTTTATAAGTTACAAGTAGGTTGCAATTAAGAATTAGCATAAAATAGTAGGATGATATCAGCGACTAAGACATAACTAAAAATCAGGCGTCTGAGATTTAGACGCTCCCTTTGATTACGCCATCTGCCACTAGCATATGATGGTCAATATTGTTCCTCTCTTCTCCACGGCAACACAACGCAACTCCCATCCCAGAGGAAGCCCTTCGCCACAACCGTATCCTCTCGAGCAAGCTCTACTTCGATGTCCAGGGCTCCAAGGTCAGATCATCGGCCACGAAAACGTCCTCCGAGCACTACAATCATCACTCCTTAATGTGTGGCTGCGGTCGTGGTTGTGTCTCGCAGGCTCCTGTGGTCTACTCGGCGGCGTACGACATCGCCTTCCTCGGTATCAAGAAGATGTGAGTGAGCAGCTCTCCGCCTCCCGTAGTACCTGCATAGACATGCCCTGGCTACGTCTAACACCTTGTGCATGCACCGGTTCGATTCCTCCAAATGGGGCCAACCAACCGAGATAGAAACTGTTACAGTATAAATGGCTAGTGCAAAGGGTAACAGCTGACAAAGTTACCAAAATGAACACCAAAACAACCGGTGATTTCCTATGGGATTATCCTGCTAGCTAGCTAGTACCAGTATTCTGTATGCCCCTGCTTCCACGGGACTCTTTGCACCAATCTCATCAAACATGTGTGTTGCTCTCACTGCATTTGGATCACCCTGTTTCTCCTTAGGCCACCTGAACTTCTGCGATGACTCTACTGCATTACGTGCCACCTGGGTTTTGGAAATGACTCACAACTGCAGAGTTGAAGCCTATGCCAATCGGACCCATAGGATGTCAGTGATGATCAACTGCGAAAAAAAGATAACCTTGCTAAGAGAAAAATTTAGAGTAAATCACACCTTGGACACACGCAGACAAGTTATGAGCCATACATAGAGCATTACAAAGACTAGCACCAGTTGTGATACGTGAACTAGAAAAGACACCGGAAAAGCAAAACCCAAAATGCTGACCCAGCCAGCGACGCTGAGGGAGGAAAAGTGTACCGGGCATAACACCATTGTGGAACAAAGGTTCATAAGTTGTATTTTGTTCTGCTACTTTTCAAGATAAGGCACAACATATCGGATAACTGAGAGGTCGAATTGTAGAAATCTCATGCCTCAAGTATCAAACGCACTTCCTTCCCCATGAAGCACCTTGGCTTGCCTCTATCGGTCACCCGCCTCAAGAGATCCACTTTCAAACATTGGAGGATAAAGTTGCCGCCAAGCTCATTCCATGGATTAGGAGACATGTAACCATAGCCGGTCGTACCACCCTTGTCAAAGCCATTCTATAGCTTCGCATTTTACGGCATCACTGTTCTTGAAATTCCAACGGAGGTGCTCATGAAAGTTGATAGTATAAGGGGAGCCTTCCTTTCGGCACCTGTTATAAAGTCATCGATGAAAAGGGCAAGGTCAATTAAGAGACAGTATGCAAGCCCATATATTATGCAGGCCTCGAGATTCTAAACCTTAAGAAATTTGCTTCTACTCTTTGAATAAGATGGCATTGGAATGAGTGGGATGATAAAGCCAAACCAAGGGTCGGCCCTGGAAATCCTTACACACCTCATGATAGAGACCTTTTTGCGTCCGCCGCAAAAGTTACCATTGAAAATGGGAAGAAGATGCAATCCTACATTCAGGTACCAGTGGCACACCGACCTCACCATAAGTTGGCATTTTGGTACTTTGGGCCCTATACCATTCTCCAGCGTATGTGTGTTGTCGCATACAAGTTGGATTTGCCATCTTCTAGCCAAATTCATCCTGTCGTGCACGTGTCATTGCTCACAAAGTCTATACATCCACAAGTGCACGTGACTTCCTAGTTACCTCCTATAGTCGATGTACTCCAAGTTGTACAAGCTCCGGCATAGTCTTCGATCACCATCTAGTGTGCAAGGGAAACATCACAAAACCATAGGTGTTGGTCCAGTGGGAGGGATTGCAAGACAATCTAGCTACCTGGGAGGATGATCAAGAATTGCCACAACTCTACTACATCTCCATGGCATGGGGACACGCCGAAACACAAAAGGGGGAGAATATTACGATCCGAGTGCACATGGCTCGCGCCAAGCGAGGAAGGGCACGAGATATCCGTAGAAGGCGCCCTCTCAAGAAGACGTGACCGATACGTGGCTCCCAAGTCAGTGCCATCGCACCACGTCGCTGATAAAGTGAAATGAAGGGCACAAATGCATCGATGATCAAATAGGCAATACAAATCAGGATCTGAAGCTGTGCTTCGTCCTTGGGCTCTCTCGCCCCTCCCCAATTCTCCTATATCGCTGCATGATCTCCCTTGCAATCGCTGCCAAACATGTATCCTGTAGTGAATTGTGATCGAGGACCATAACACTGCCCACGAGGAGGTTCTAGGAGACGCCCGAGAATAAGCGCTCATGGGCGGCATGCTCACCGGGGACGAGCTGATCCAGACACATCTGGGTGAGCACCGCCTTCACGCCCGCCGGCGTGGAGCCCGTAGCAACCCTAGAACTGAGTAGAAAGAAGATGAATTTCATGCCATCCACTCAAAGCCTCATGGATCGATTCCTTTTACGGGAAGTTCGGCAAGTCTAGGCGAGCTCATTCAGTAGAGATGAAAGGATGAGGACGACCAGTGCAGTCAAATTCGTCGTCGCGGCGTACGGCTCAATTTCTTTCTTTTTTTTTGACATATACGGCTCAAATTTTTTCAGGACGACTCCGTTGCCAGCTCTGCTTTTCTTTTTGCAGGTGAATTGGGATCACGGTGGTGGTTAACGGGACCGGGAGATGACACAGACAGCTGGAGCAAAGCACTAGCGGCGAAGCAGCTCGCGGACCGCCATATGCCGGGCATCATCGTGTTTGAGAGAGAGAGAGAGAGTGGGGAATTGAACAGAAATTTACACAAAAACCCAACTTTAGAACAGTCTACGGAGGCTGCCATCGCCCATCGCCACATGTCTACTGGATTCCTTGATCGATACTACGAGCCCATGGCGGTATCAGTCACTAAAGCACGTCGTCATTTTCTAAGGCAACTAAGCGGGCAAAAGCCGGTCTGGATCTTTTTATTAAAACATAGATCCAGATACAAACACAACAGCTACCACATGTAGCACACAACACTTACACGCAGAAAAAACAAAAAAGGAAAAAAAAACAGACTCCAAGCAAAGCCTACACCACCAAGCATCATACTTAGCACCCAGCAACTTCAGAACAGACCGTGGTATTGGATCAATCTAAAGGATACTGACAGCACGTCGTCATTGCCACGCTTGTCTCTCCGAAAACGGATCATTCTCCCACCGAACATTCAAATGCAGAGTTTGAAAACCAAAAAGCCCTTAGGCGAAACTAGTCCTGAAATTAAACCGAACATTCTCCTAGGAAATTAGTTCATATCACCACAAACGCAGCCCTGGATACTACCGTAGAACACTACCACCACACAATTTACAGAACTTCTCGTAAGTAACCGTAGCGCCATTAGCATGACGGATTGGTTGGTTCATTCATCCATTCAGGAAAATGCATACGCATCTATCACTATCAGAGATCAGGTGTCGCTCCACTTGTAGCGTCGGAAGAGGTCCTCGGTCTGGGCGTTCTTGAAGGCGCTGCACCCGATGACGTAGACGACGACGAGCGCCACGGTGGCGGCGACGAGGACCACGTTGGCCCTGCGCCACTGGTCGCGCAGGGTGCCCAGCATCCCGGCCTTGCAGGCGCTGCACCAGTAGCAGAGCTGCCTGGGGTCGTTGCTCCAGGCGCCGCAGTCCGCGTCGGCGGCCGGGCTCGCCGGGCTCGTCCACGCCGTCGGGCTCACGTACGCGTACCCGCACGCCGTCGGCGGCTTGCAGCACCCGGACTGCAGCACACAAACGCACAGCCACGTCACAACAGTTTCTTCAGACTGGTTATTTGGATATGGTAATGCGATAATGCTAAGACTGTTTTTTCTGAAGATAAATAGTAATTGTGTACGCACAATGCATCATGAGTAGTACTATAGTCCAAAGCAAGCGGTTACGCAAGGTGACAAAAATGTGTGGAGCTGAGCTGGTTAGCAGGGACGACAGTGAGCCATGTTCATGCTTCGGTTGCATTAGGGGCACGGAAGCTTCTCTCGTTCCTATACAAACCTCGAATTCCTCGTATAGGATGGCTAAACTAAACCAGGATTAAGGAAGGGTACACATGCTTCCATGTGCTGACCCACATCTCCCTGTCCACCTCTTCTAACACGTTCACACCCACACCACGCATTTTGCCGAGCTGAGTGTGCGAGACCGAGATGAACAAATCATTCTACTGTAGTACACACTAACATCATGGCAAACCTATCTCCACTTCTTTGTTTCGGTTCTACCTCCCACAAGCTGAGTACTCATCATGGGCATTACCCACTTTTTACTTGCACGCTAAAACCCCAAAATCATGAGCCTAACTGGCATCGATCCGACTTTAGACCATCTGCACTGCACGCCTGGAAAAAGAATCAATGCAAAGCCTTTTTGGAGATAACTTAACCCTGCTTTCCACTAGATCCCACAAAGTTGCATCTACTGCTTCAAACGAGTACCTGGAGCGGCGAGAGGTCGGACTGGTAGAACTGCTCGGGGGCGACGAAGAAGGCGCTCTCCATTCCGAGCTTCCTGCAGGTGTCGGACGCCGCTAGACACGCCCTGATCCCCTCCCACCGCCGCGGGTCGTCGACGTACCCGCGCAGCCACGCGGAGAAGCCCTCCAGGCGGTACTCGCGGTAGGCGCGCCCGGGCACCGGGTAGGCCCCCGAGCCGTGGGTGACGGCGAAGGCGAAGACGAGCAGCGCCAGGAGGAGCGTGATGAGCGCCGCCATGGCGAAGAGGTAGGCCGCCAGCAGGCCCTGCCGGTTCCAGTAGGCGCCGACGAACCCCGCGAGCGCGACCAGGAGGAGGAGCCCGCCCAGGATGGCCACGGGCCACCGCGCGAGGTGGGCACACTCGGCGCCCTGCTTGGACGCGAACCAGAGGCCCGTGGCGACCACCGGGACGGTGCAGAGGAGGGCTAGGAAGTTGACGCACGCCGTGATGTTGTTGCTCACGCCCATGGCCGCCGCCGCCGCCGCGACGGTGAAGGGAGGGATCGATCGGCCGGCCGCCGGCGTGGACTGAGTGAGACCGAGTGTGTGAGGTGAAGTGAAGTGATGGAAAGGAGACCTTATTAAATTTTGGATGAACCTATATACTAAATAGTGTTTAGATTTATTCAGATTTTAACAAATCCAAGTCGATTAATATGAGTTGGAGGGAGTAGTATTGTTCCACTCGCATGATGAGGGACGAGGGCTGCTTGGTGGTGGAATGGTAGGTGTGAAGTGGAGGACACGGCTGCCGTGCGCAGTCCCAGACGCTCTGCGGCGAGGCCTCTGTACACTCTGTACTGTCTTGGACGATGCACCCCGGGACGCACTATGGCAGGTACAGTATTCAGAGGCACTCTAAAGTGCCTCCAATAATCAAAGTTTTTAAGGCACTAAAAAAAGCGTCGGGGATGTAAAAGTTTTTTGAGACAGTTTTAAAAAATGTCTCTAAATCATAGTTAATTGAGGCACTATGATTAATGCCTCTAAATCCTAGCCAATTGAGACACTATGACTAGTGCCTCAAAAACCAACTTAAGACACAAATTAGAGTGCCTCTAAATCCTAGCCATTTGAGGCACTATGACTAGTGCCTCTAAAAACCAACTTTTTGAGGCACTATGACTAGTGCCTCTAAAACCCAACTTTTTGGGGCACTATCAATAGTGCCTCTAAACCCAACTTTTCGAGGCACTATGACTAGTGCCTCTAAAACCCAACTTTTCGAGGCACTATCAATAGTGCCTCTAAAACCCAACTTTTTGAGGCACTATCAATAGTGCCTCTAAAACCCAACTTTTTGAGGCACTATCAATAGTGCCTCTAAAACCCAACCAAAAGCAAATGTGTACTACAGTGACATATATTACAAAATAGCGACGTATATTACAAACCACATTACTGTGAAATATTATCATGAAATATATTACAAACCACATTATAGTCATATCTTACAGTGACATATCTTACAGTCATATCTTACATTGTTCACAGCCATATCTTACAGTCGTTGTTCACAACCAATGTTCAAAACCATTCGCCCACAACCATTCGTCCACAACCATTGCTGCTCGCCGGAGCTGTGGCCAGAGCTCCTCCTTGCTGGCCGCGGTCGCCGAAGCTGCTCCCTGGTTGGGATCAAGAGGCAAGTCCTCTCACCACTGGAGCTCCTTCCTCGCCCTCCTGCTCGCGCTCCCACTCAACAGAGGAAGCTGTTCAGGATGCAATTTAATTTATTTCATATTATGTTGTTCTTTCATATAATAACAGAGGAAACATGATGAGTGGCAAATTACAATTTATTATCTACTTCGTCCATCCCATAATATAAGATGGTATTACGGCCAATATTACGGGAACAGATGGAGTACCAAAAAAATAATAATAATTTACGGCCGAGGCCGCCGAAGCTGCTTCCTGGTTGGGATCAAGAGGCAAGTTGCCTGCCCACGGCGGGAAAGCAGATATGAATTACCGATGACATATGCAGCTAGATTTAAGAGTAATTCGTGTGATAAGTCCATGGCTATAGGAAGCGCGGCAAACAGCAAGCAACCAACCAATGATATATAATAATTTTAAAAGATGTAAGTGTACGTAACAATGCACAACATATATTAAATGGACTTGACTAACCATGTGTATTAAACAAACTATCAGTACGGTTCATATATTACATGAATAATCTAGAAGGATCATGCTTACATATTCTCTTCCGGAGACCAAATAAGTTTTGACATTAAATAAAATACAGATCCACGGACTAAACAGAAGACACCCGAGCAATCATGTGTCTACACAGAAATCCAATGGCATAACTTGCAAATTATAGAACAAAATGGGAATATTTTGTGAACAGAGCAATGAGAGAATATTTTGTGATAACCCAGAAACAAAATGGGAATGCTTCAAATTATAGAACTCTTATCATACATTGCTATGTGCCAACAAATATACAATCAGTGGGCTCTTTGTGTCAAGATAATTAAGCATTTATCTTAGAGCATAAGAAAAGAGAAAAATATTATATCGACCAAACCTAGTAAGAAATTATAGACCATTGAGGATGCAAAAGGCAACAAAACTGGTGGTATCCTTTCTCTCGTGTTCAAACATCAGAAACGGCATATAAGCAACAACTTGTAAAGATCTATTTAGCAAGGCACAATTATAACGGGCAGCATATATCAAACTAATCTATTTTGTGTGTGGAAGTTTACTGTCGAGTACTAAATGTGAGTACAAAAGTTCCTGCTAAACAAGCAGAACTGCCCCCAAGGTCAACCTAGACATCTAAACATAAAAATGAAGAAGCAAGAACTGGAGGCAAGCAAATTTGTAAGTTGTGTTATAGAAACAGGGCAAGATCATATACGAATTAAAGTTAATACTACAAATATAAGAATTATTGAGGAAACCGGATCTAGATCAAGCATCAAGGGAAACACTGAACCACAGCTACCACCTGCCATAGGCACCGACCACGCCAACGTGACAGTGGCACAACGCTGGCAAAATCGAGCATGGGCAGGCATAGGGCCTCAACCATGACCTGCAATACCCAAGGCGAGATATACCTCTTGATGAAAGGAGCCACGGAACAATGGCTGATGTCGCCTAAGTCCACGCCACACGCAGAGGAGTATATAATCTGTAGATGGAACAAGAAAATCAGTTTTTCTTTCTCATAACAAGAATCAAAGAAAATTAGCAAATATCAACCAACCTAGTCTTTTGACCTCTCCTTTTATTTGTTTCTTGCCGATCAATCTGTTGCACCTATTAGTCGCTCCCCGAACTGTACAATTGAATACTTCGGTGAGCAACTCAAAGGTTCATTTCATTGATCTACAATATTAGAAGTATCACAGTAAGCTGATTAGCTGAAGCATGACGAACAACTCACCGTATCTAATTAGTTTCTGGCATTGAGAGAACATGCTAGTCCGCCTTGTCATGTATCCCTGAAGAAAACATTGATGGATTTCAAAATACAAAATAAGAAACACCCAAGACATAGTTGAGCGGAGCAGAAAAGTTTGGCATAGTTTGGAGGTGTGTACTGACAATACAAGATAAATAGTGTGAATAATCCCGCTAAGCAATTAGTGAGAGATTAACTAGTACGGAAATAATCTGGCATGTACATAAAGAAAGTTGCTCGACAAAAAATTAACTCAAAAAGTTACAAAAAGTAGGTCCATGAAGCAGATTCTCATCTGCAGTTAGCATACAAGGATGGTACTTTAACTATTGAGAAATGCATAGTCCATGTAGTAATGTCTGCTGATGTTCTTTGAGCATCCAAAAAGACCATTGACAAATCGCTGAACCATATCAGTTTCAAGTCATTATCCCTGTCAACATCCAAAATTAAACAAATCACTGAACCAGAGCAGTTTCAAGTCTTTACCTTCCATTCTATAAATCTTCCCATGTCCAATCTATACAAATGTGATGTTCAAATAAAATTTTACAACTGTTACAGGTAGTATCATTTCATCTCATTTCATAGATGTTGCTTAGTGTAAGTTTAAGAGAATAAGCTTCACTTTCGGAAACCATGCCAAACCGTCTAGTGGATCTATATCCATTTTTGGAACCATGCCAAACCAAAATAATATTCTACGTGTTTCATTTTGCTATAGTGTAGATGCAATAAAAACCAAGTAGAGCTAGCAAAGAGGAGATAAATAGAATGACTTGTAGACAGTCAAAATATGACAACTCTGGATGGTTCAGCTAGCACAGCTAAAACCAAGTGGAGTTGCCTATTTTTAGGATGCGCCTAAAGGCAAGCCCGCAAAAATTAAAATCCCTATATGGTTCAGCAAGTACAGTTCTGGAAATTCAGTGTAGGCCTTCAAAACATGAAGATTCAAAATCAGTTGACTACATGCAAAATCAAAGCTGCAATGTTAGTACAAGATCAATTGGTAGAGAGAGAACAACTCTTCACCACTGAATTACCACAAATCGGGTACCCAATGCCCAGACCTCAGAGCCACATGGAGAACTCCACTATTATCCTCCTCATATATCTTACCAGTGCTTCGCAACTATATATCCCTCCAGATTTTTTAGAGTCCAAGTAATCTGGAGCAACAGTCGTGAGAGTAGAAAACACTGGTCAGGTAGTATTCCAAGACATTCACTTTAGACAGTGTTGTGTGATGGATGGAAAGAATTGCAACATGATCAGCATATTGGTACCTGAATTTGACTACCGCGAAGAACTAAACCGAGTATATTCCAAACAGCTGCCTGCCTAATTAGTGAAATAGCTATTAAATTCAGGTAGATGGTAGTGTCGACGCCATCATCAAATCAATTGTAACTGTCAAATAGGCACTAGAGGGATAGAGGCACACGATAGAGGCGCTGGAGCAACAGAGGGTGCACCGGCGACCCAAGACGCGTGAAACTTAAAAGCAAACAAAGGAATGCAGATAGTCTGATACTCTCCTCTATCTTAGGATACTCATGCAGTAGAAGTACCTAAATCTTAAGATCATCTGATTACAATAAAGGATTATATAAAAAAATAACCATGTACTCACCACACATGCAAGTATCATTGAAGTTGCAAATGTGTGTGCATGCTCCAATGGTCGCGAGAGAACTGATTTTCTTATTTCAAATAGTATGCAGCACAAGACAACAAATGGTAATGCACACTAGACTAAGCCCATAATCTGTGAGGTAAGTAAAACTTTAATTGTGAGGGCACGGCTTACTTCATGCCTATAGTCCCATACCAACCGTTTTGACTCAAATCAGCAGGAAGATCAAAAGCTAAGTTTAGTTGCATGTAAATGATTCTTATGGGCAGGATCATCACAAAGTTCTGATTATACATGTGAGTGGCAATAGAACCAAACCAAGGAAATAGGTAATACTATACAACCCAGTGGCGGAGACTTAACTTCAAACCTGTGGTCAATTTGAAATTATGTAGTCAAATACGTGTATTTATATTGATTTTTAATTAATTTTTGCATAATTTTGACATGTATTGCCAAAAACTGTGTAGTCACTGATACAACCAATTAGCATCTAACATTGAACATGCAGCAAATTTGTTTCAGCAGAACCAGAATGAGTGTGAAAAAAATAACAGGCATCGAAGTGCGTCATCAAACTATCTGAATTGACCCTAAAATTTCTCAGATTCCGTCACGAAAATAAAATAAAAGGTTGCCAGATTAATAGCTAAAACCTCATAACCAGCAGTACTGCGATCCAGCGGGGCCTCTCCACTACTTGGAGAGAAAAACATGCACTGAAATCTGTGACATATTTTTTTTTTCAACAGTTGGCTAAATATTCACGTCGCGTGGCATCTCAGCTGCCTCTCGTTCACAGAGGATTCTGCCGAGTTCGTGAGTACCTGGTTAAACAAGCAGTTGCTGCAGATCATATACTAGTATAACGAAGCGAAACGCGGAGGTAGGAGGAAGATCTCGCTGAATTCGGCGAGGATCCGCAGCCTGGGCGCGTAGCTACAGGACTGATCCATCGAATTAGAGAATTAAAAGCAGCCTATAATTAGTAGTAAACGCCAATTCCACGCGGATCTCGAATCTAAAAATCCCCGTCCACCTTCGTGCCAGTACACGCACAAGCTAGGAACCCGCAACCGCAACCGCCAGAATCCTAACCAGGTCAGCAATGCTCGCGCCTGGACCGCGGAGCCAAAACCGCCGCCTAGAAATGCGAAGCGGAGCAGGGAGGGGAGGGTAGCGGGGCGGGGCGGCTCACCAGGTGGTGAAGAACTTGGTGGACTGCGCTATCGCGAACGCGATGAGCCCCGCGACGAGCGGGTAGTTCACCACGGCGCCGGCCATCTCCGCCTCCCGTGCGCCGCGCGTCTCCCTCGGTCTCCGGCCGGAGGATCCCTCCCGTACGGCGGCACGGAGCGGAGCGGATGGGGTGCGGCGGCGCCGGCCGGAGCGGCAGCTGGCGGCGACGCTGGCCGGAGCAGCAGCTGGCGGCGGCGTGAGGAGAAGGGGAAATCGCGTCTAGTGAGGTCGACAGGTCGAGTACGAGAGAAATCTCGAGTGAGAGAAGAGGGTCGGGCTCGGGTGTTGACCCGGTCCGGCTGGACCAGTTGGGCCGGCCCAATGAACCAACCGACTCCTATTTTTTTCTTAAACTTTTAACTTTAATTATGCAATAAGTAATTAATGAATTCGGCTACGTCCCAATTAACCAAGGCCGCTTCCATTTTTTCTTTTTAATATAGAAATTTTAGGTAAACTAGCAAACAGGCCCGGACCCCGACGCTTGCACCAAGAGAGGAAAAAGATAAGCTTTTAGCATCGCCAAAATTTTGCATCAATATCACTCGTCCGCATATCTCTGGCCTCATTTTGCTCTTATCTTTGGTTATTTAAATCTAATCTACTTTACACTTCGTATGAAATGTCTATGCGTTGTTATGGGTTAATTTCTCTCTATCTAATTAACAAAGTTCTGCTCGATTTAATCAAGGGAAGAGCGAGGCACGCCCTGTGGTTCTCGGACAATCTACTGGAATCAAACTTTTCCGCTTGATCTGCAGAGCCAAACGGGCACACAAACTTCCCCGTGTGGCGTCCCGCAAAAACCACTACTAGAATCGCGTTGTTTTCGTGCATTTGCATCATCATGACCGCATGCTCATGTCATCATGTCACCTTGCATTTGAGCATCTCATGTCATCTGGCATTTGTTTGCATAAAACTATTTTTGAAAAATCTGTTTTTGTTTTCTAAAGCCCCGTCTCGATTTCAAATCAAAACCTGGATCTCCGGATTATTTCGTTTTTGTTCACCCACGGTTTGCAAAAGCCCCGTTGTAAATAAATAAAATGTTTAATTATTTTTAGGGGGGCAGCCGTACCGGGCAGATCCGACCCAGTCGGCCACCCCCAGTACAAAAACCAGACTACCCAAAATCTTTTCCTACCCAATCCTAGTCTACCCAAACCCCCTCCACCTTACCCCGGCCAATCGCAAACCGCCACCTCACCATTTTCCCCCACTCCCTCCACTCCCTTGCCGCCACATCAGCCAGCCCGGACCCACCCCACTCCCTCACCCACACGCAGCCACACACACCCCAACCACCTGGTCCAACCCCCGGCCCCACCACTCCCGCACACACTCTGCCTCACCCCACACCGACCACCTAGCCCCACCCCTTTTTCCCTCCACCTCACCCAACACACCCCAACCAGCTCTCACCCTGCCGCCACCTGGGCGCGTCCCCACCACCAACTCCCGCCTGCCCTGCCGGCCCACCTCACCACCAACCGCGCCCTCCTCTCTGCCTCGATGCGCTGCCTTCATAAAAAACCTCCGTTCCTGAGCCCTGCCTTCACAACACGATCTGGGAGTTGGGGACAGTCGCGCCGCCGTGCCCCTCACCCAACACGACGCCTCCACAAGGAGCTTGGCCAAGATCTCCCCAAGCGGCGGTAGAAGAAGTTGCCACGAGCGACGCCAATGACACGAGCGGTGTAGGAGTTGAACCGACAGTGGCGACACGGATCCCCTTGATTGTCGGGGAATGCGCAGAGCGAAGGGTGCCAACGATGGTTGCTTGCGGCTCGAAAGGGTGGGCCTCTGTGCGCGCCGCGAACATGGACGCATAGGTGCTCCGGAGGGAGGGCTCCCCTCAACGGCCGGGGAAACCACTGGAGGCGGGCTACATAATAAGAATAAGGAGAAATTGGAAGAATATACGAACAAAAATGATAGACTATAAAAGAAAAAGGAAAGACCAAAAATATAGTTTTAAAAACAAAAATAAAACGATGACAAAAGTGGAAAAACAGCTAAAGAAAAACAGGAAACAAAGTCCGTAGCAAAAGAAACTAACTAGCAGAAGAAAGTCACGTATGAAAATCTGATAATATAAAATATTTTAGCTTTGTGAATTAAATATATCTAGACTATTTTTAGTATGTAGGTTCACTCAGATTTAAAGTAAATCTACACACTAAAACAAGTCTATATACATTTTAAACATTTTATATTTTAAAACAGAGAAAGTACTACGATTTACAACTTTGGCCAACATGATTGCGGAAAGCTCTATATATATGCATTTTACCGGCACCGTATCTCTTGTGCTGCTTGCGTGCCTGTTCATGCATATGTGTGATTGCTTGCTCTACGTCTCCTAACATGTGGGGAGAAATGATCAATATGCATGCTGGTACCTCGCTAGCTTCGATCACCTGCTTGTGTCGCCTTGGCTCGCTATGATAATGCAGCTGAAATAATGCAGCTGTTTTGGATCTTCCGAGCTGAAAATAATGAAACCAACCGAGCTGCCATATAATGCAGCTGTTTGAGTATATGTCTTGCAATATTGTTTGGGGAAGAGCGCTCTTTGGGGAAACTCTGTCGTGGGTCCTTGGGCAATCGATGGAGCAGTACCGCCCTTTCCACATGCCGTGAAACGGCCTACGGTCAATATACATTCTATCCTTAGAGGCATATTGGTCTATACAAATAAAAATGCCATGATTGATCTATCATTAAATACATATTTGAGTGCCTCTAAAGATATATTTTTTAGACAATTTTATCTATACTTTAAATGCTATATTTTTGTGGCATTTTGTCGACTCAAATGATCATTCATTTAAGGTATTTAAAATGCTTTGAAGGGCCAACTATTAGAGGCATTATCATATGTGCCTCAAAAAACTATTCATTGGAGGCGCAACAAATAGTGCCACAATTGGTCATTTATTAGAGGCATATTTTAGTGCCTCTAAATGATAACCAATTGTGGCATTTTTAATTGTGCCTCAATTGATATATTTTTAATGGCATTTTCATAGAAAAAGCCTCTAAAAGATTTGTCTTTTTGAGGCACATATCAAAGTGCCACTGATAGTTCAGCATAGAGGCACTAAATTGTGCCTCTATTTTTCAAAATATAAGAGGCATTATTAATAGTGCCTTAAAATCTAAACTATTAGTGGCATTTTAAAAACTGCCTCTAAACTCTAACATTTTGGGACACTATTATTCAAAGTGCCACAAATAGCTATAATTAAAGGCAATTATAAAAAATGCCTCTAAGAAAAATGCCTCTAATTATTAAACGTGCCATAGTGACGTCGGCAGCGGGAGGGGTCTCGTGCTTGTGGACGCACACGCACGTGTCGTTCCACCGTGCTGCAGTCGCCGGTGTTACTGGCTGACACCGTGGGCCGCGCTACTGGCTACTGCCAATCTGGCGGTGCCGACTTGTCTGAATCGGGAGCGAAAGATCGCAGGCTCCATCCAGCGGGGTGCCTCGCGGTGTGCTAGCTAGGCTCTGTTCTCCAAGTTGGGATCTTATAAGTATATATAAAACGAGAACAAAGATAGAATTGGCAGAAAGACACGGTGTAAGAAGAAACTGCCGAGATGGACAAATTCAAACCTTAGTTTAGAGCATGCAGTATTTTGTAGAAACTGACTTTAGAGTAAAAAAAAAATTATAGTTGAAATGTTGGTTCAATTTGTGCAGTTCGTATCAACAAGATCTAGTATAGATCACATAGAACAGAACCCCTCTCGCGGCCGGCTCACCCCCGCGGGCGATCGGCCACGCCGCCACCCCTCCTAGCTCGCACCACCCCTCCCCTCCCCTCCTTCTCCCTCTCGTTGTCGTCAACGGCCGGCACCGAGCAAGCCTCGGGCGGCGCTGGACGGTTGGGCGATGGGGGTGCCCCTAGGCAGCGGCGTACCGGCGCGTCGGTGGAGCTCCCGACATTGATGAGGGTGGTGCAGTGGTAGGGAACGCCTCCTGGTTGGTGGAGCTTGCCCTCCCGGCCCAGATCTAGGCCTGCCAGGCTCAATCTGGGCCTAGGCGGGCTGCCCAGTGCGGTGGTGGCTCTCCCGGTGGAAGGTGAAGGAGGAGCTGGTGCGGAGCTTGGTGGTGTCGATGGAGCCCTTGCTTTAGTGCGAAAGCGGGCGATTTACAGGCTCGGGAAGGACGGAAGGCTAGGTTTGCCCCGCTGCTGCACCCGGCATCGGCCGCCCTCCGGCGGTGGAGGTAGTTCCCTCTAGCATGCTATTGCCCTGCTCTGATCTTGCCAAAGCTTCTTCTTTTTGGTCTACTAGTCTCTCAACCGGGGCCACGGTGTGACCATGGCGATGACTGCAAGACCGTGGTGGTATGTGCTGGTGGGCGGAAAGCTTGGTGGACGTCGGGGGTCTGGTTCTTTGGGTGGTCGGGAGAAATTCTTGCCGTCTTAGCACCGATGTGCTGACGCCCGCGGGTGTGACCGTCCATTCTGAATGGCGTCGGGTGTACCTCTGCCCCACCCCCGTAGCTTGGTGGACATCGGGCGTCGGGTGTACCTACGTACTAAAAAAATCTAGATACATTTTCTTTACAAATCTAAAGTCTTATATTTTAAAACGAAGGAAGTCTCCTCCGTTTTAAAATATAAGATATTTTAGATTTATGAGTAAATGTATTTAGACTACTTTTAGTGTGTAGATTCACTCTAAATCTAAGTGAAACTACATATTCTCCAAATATATTTGTTTACAAAGATAAAACATTTTATATTTTGAAACCGAGAAAATAAATCATTTCCGGTTTCATAAAAGATGACAGTCTCCTCCGTTTTAAAATATAAGATATTTTAGATTTATGAAGAAAATGTATTTAGACTTGTAGATTCACTCTAAATCTAAGTGAAACTACATATTCTCTAAATACATTTATTTTATAAAGATAAAACATTTTATATTTTAAAACCGAGTAAGTAAATCATTTCCAGTTTCATAAAAGATGACCATGTCATCTTTTTGTCTTACACACATGCGTCGCGCATAGGAGATTTAGGAAGAGTTTAAGTTTTGGCCTTAGAAGAGCGGACGAGCCTCTCATGTAACTGAGCTTTGATCGGGCCAGCGGCCTTCGTGCCGCACTGTCCACGGTTCGAGAACGCTGGTCGCTGTGCTTAGTCACTTCTCATCCTTCGATGAAATATATGGGCCGATCTGGTGTACATAAGTTTTGTAGGCCTAGTAACGGCTTCTTCTGTTGGTCTCACTTGTTCACTCCAGCAATTCATGAAGATCCGCTAAAAAAAGAAAGAAAAAAAAGCAATTCATGAAGATCAGTTTTAGAGCCCGCTTAGCACTAGCTGTTTTGTCATGAATTTCATTTCAGAGCTAGAAGTGGCAAAAAAAAAAAAAATAGAGAAGCCGGAGAAGAATACGCTAGGGGACACTCTAGCACACCCAAAGTGGATCCCGCCGCCTTCAGGAGTGGTTAAACCGAGCGTTGATGCTGGGATTACAAAGTTCAAAGCTGGTGGGGCAGTAGCGGCTATTGTTCGGTCTGAGTGGCCTTTATGGGTGCTTCTGCGGTCCTGTTTGAAGGAATTCAAGACTTATAAACCCTAGAAGCTATGGCCCTTCGTGATGCCCTAAGCCTTGGACAAGATCTTCATCTTTCAAAATTGAGAGTTGTCGTGGTACGTGCGGTGAAAAAGCAATATCTGAGTAAATATAGCCATGTGCTACAGAAGATCAGGACTAGTGCAACAGAGTCTTCAGAAGTCACTTTTGTGTATGAAAACCGATTATCCAATAAGGAGCCACATGATCTGGCTCGTTTAGTTTTTTCGTTGCTAGTTGGACGTTATGTTTGGCTTGTAAACCCGCCTGTTGGCGTTTGTATCCCCTGACATTTGATATAATATAAGAGGCCGAACATTTTCTATAAAAAAAATGTCCACTCCAGCACTGCCGGCCTAGCGAGGAGTTCGCTGGTCATGCCCGTCATGGCTCGTGGGACCGTGTCGCCGCTGGCACATTTTTTCTCGGATTTGCTTTGATACTATTCTTGCAGTATCCAGCGCGAGATTTTCGCCTCATCTGGTAATTAACCTTACAACCCAAAGAGGAATTCAGCTGAATTTTCATGTTCATATGTTGGTCCTGACGAAACAATGGAACTATTTCTGTACAACAATGGAACATAGAGAAACTGTATCTCTATGTTTGATGAGCTGGTACTGTGTGGACTTGAGACTTCCGATGTATTAGATGGTAACTTTGCAACTGCACTATTAATTTGAACTAGAGCAAAGGTATTTTTAGGTTTCCTTACTTCATCCTGCGATCACTGTTCTAGGCAGGGGAATCTGCATCTGTTCGTCGCATGTCTAGCTGAACTTCTCCTCCGAGATAAGAGGCATGAGCTCACTCACCTACCCATTGACTGATTTTTCGTCACTCGGCGTCATGTAGCCGCGGTCAAGTTGGGGGGCTGAGCTGAGGGTCGTCTTGGTGTCACGCTGTTGTCGTATCAGTGATCCCCTTTCCTGTGTAAGTCAACAAATATCTTCAGACATTGTCACAATGACGTCCAAAGTTTCAGTAGAACACGGAGCTTGACAGATAAGACTGCAATAACTTCTACAGAGACATCCTTGTCACAAATCGAAGCTTGAGTGTATCTTTACACCTTCTCCAAGAATGGATAAGGAGAACAAAATGTGCCCTTTAAAATGTTTATTCGATGGAAAGAGGCCCTTAAATGCCAACTTGACAAGTTCTGCATTCTATCTACACCGGCTTATCAAGCTATTCGACCAAACAGTAGAACTATTGAGAGTTGATGAACGAAAAGCATGCTCCTGTGCAGCCTTCTTATCCCCCCGTTCATGGGCCCTGAGCTGCCGAAATGGGTGTGTTATCAGTTATCACCGACCTGATAGATACTTGTCCCAGTCACTGGCCCTACGCTTTGTTGTGACAGCTTTAACATGGGCCACCATTACCATTATGGTAGGCTTGTAATGTACCAGTAGCTCAAGTGTCTGCTTCAGCCGTCATATGAATTTTAGGCTTTCTATATAAAAATCTTGTCTCAACAATATCGTCGCCAACCTCTTCCAGCCGTCCAATTCACATCCAGTGAGTAGAAGACATTACATTCCGTAACTTGCTACATTGTTCAAGGAATACTAATTCAACTACTACAAGCTTTACAATTACACCGCGCTTGTTTGCATCTGCAGAGTTTTGAACTGAATGGTTCATGGTTGCAACGAAAGGGGTAACTGTATGCCAGTTTCTGCTTTGGTCGGCAACAACTACAGTACATTACATGTTTAGATCGGCCTTATAGCTGAACTGGTTGCCTCGAAGTACCGACGATCAGCTGGCCGCCGATATATCGCCCGCATAACGCTGGAATATGTAAGCGAGTCTGCATGACGAAAGAAGCAGAGACAAGTGAAGTGACACTCTCTCCTTTTATTCAGATGCCTACCTGATGTCTGTACGCAGCTTTACGAAGGACCGGTGTGCTGTGGACAGTGGACCAGCTAATTAGCACCGGGATCATCGTCTGAAGTCGAAACCTGAAATGTTATGATGTCTGTATTAGAGTGTTTGATTGGAACCCTTGGCCTAAGATTGCTAAGATTTTCATTTTTGATACAAGAATGGTTTGTATACGTAGATCTGAAAGTTGGAGTGCTAAAACCCTGCTCTCAGTGCTGGTTCCGTCGGGGAACGCGCGTGGATAGGAACGAAAGGATGATAAGAATTCCGGGTAGGCCGGATGGAGCCATGAGCAACTATACTGAAGATCAGAGCTCCGAGGGTAAGGAAATTGCGTGAGGCAAGCTGCTACCTATCCTGAATAATGGAGCATGTGCCTTATCCCCACGCGGGCACTGCCACATGTGTATATATATCTTCGCCTACCAGTATTCAGCGTGGGCATGTGCTGATGTGTTAGAGAATGGCCGCGCGGCTGTTGAGTGAATCATTTGGCGTGGATGGGATAACAAGGCTTAGCTGTTCAAGTTTGTCGTCGAAGTACTCCAAGTTTGTCGTCAAAGTACTCTTGAATAGATCTGATGATCTGTTGATCAGATATGTCACATGTTTTCAGTATCTTATTGGGTATATGGTGCCTATGTTTGCTACATATATAATGTGGAGCTGCTATCTGCCTCGTGGGACTGAACTTTGAGCGATCATTCCTTCTCTTTTTCCTGCCAGTGGAAGATAAACAAAAGGTGTACGGATGGGCAGCAGTAAGAAAGGGAGGAGGAGAGGGTTGTTAGCTCACTATTTTCTGAAGATGGATACGTTGTACTTTTTGGCAGGTCAAATGCTTTGGCCTTTTGGTTTGGAGACGATACCCCTGCTTGTTTAGTACTCCGCGTATTGCAGCAGAGTGTCTGTTGTGGACCGAGGGAAGCATGGTAAGGCCTGCTTTTGTCTACGTCCATTTCCTTCTGTTAAAATGTGCTAGTGAAAGGTGAGTTCCTTGTGATAAGGCCTGCACTTTGCACCTCCAATTTTAGCGCCTGCATTTTCCACGATTTGTGTATGCCGATCATGAACAATCTTTCTGTATCTGTACTCCTCTAGGCCCTACATCTAGGATGATAAATAGATTAGATGTGGGTTGGGTCACCGCAGTTCCATGGGCGGAGAAATACAGAACTCTATGTTCATAAAAAAAAAATGGATGGCGACGTTTTGTAGCGGCGTCTTGGTTGCCTGTTATCGCTGTCAGCCTGTCATCTTCTCGGTATCTTGGCATCCTTCAATGAGAAAAAGATAGCCCGTACAAGCACCGGATGCTAGCGTCTCAGAAATAAAGAAAACTTGAGGCTGATAACCACTGAATTATTTCCCAGTTATCTAGATGCTGCATGCTGACCATCGATGACAAAGATATATAGCCGTAAAGATAATATTGATAAATTGAAAAAATGTCTGAGACTCGACCAAGGCCATGAAGGTTGGTTGCACCATTTGGTGGAGAGATAGCAAGATGCTCCCTACCAAGTAAGCAAAAGGAACGAGATAAGGGTAGCTGCTATAGTGCCAATGTTGTTAGGTCCGCTTTCATCATTCTTGATAGAGTAGTATATTTTCCCAGTGCCACCAAACAACTGAAAAGGGGTTCCCTGTTCATGCAATTTTAGATCAATCATATGCTCAGTTTACAGAAACCTCTTTTGCTGTAATTTGCGTCCTTCAGCTTCAGTTTTATTCTGTCGGAGCAAAATCTTACTCCATCCGACCCATATTAGTTGACTCCAATTTAGATGTATCTAGACAAGTTTTTGTGATAGATACATCCAAATTAGAGTCAGCTAATACAGGTCGAAGGTGTTAGATGTATATATCTGTATATTGTATTTCCCCCATATGTTAGGGGTTTCTTGCATATTTGCCCTGTACCTGTAATATATATTGTCGCCTTTGACCCCAGAGGAATACAACTTGTCTATTCCTAAAATGGTATCAGAGACGGTTTTAGGGTTTCCGTGCCCACCGGTCCTCTCCTTGTGATCACCGTCGCCGTCAGCTCGTCCCGGCCACCGCCGGTTCCCGTTCTGGCCGCTTGCGTGAAGTCCTTGCCCGTACGTGTTCCTTTGTTTACATATCAGATCTGCCAAACCTCACGCCCGATCGGATCCGATGTACACCTCCTGCTATCCCTTCCACTGCCGCTTGGACCCCGCCACCGGCGATCCGGCCCCGCCACCACTCACCCGCCTCTGCGCTCTGCCACGCGGCCTGTCCCGTCTGTCCTCTAGCCTCCGCATCTACACACATACATACAAATCTGAAAAATCATCTATACCTCACCTCCTGCATACCCTCCTGCATATACTCCCACCGCCGCTTGGGCCCCTCCACCACCGTCCGCCTCACTCGCCGCTGCGCTCTACCATCCCGTCCTTTAGCCGCTGCAACATCTACACACATACATACAAATCTGAAAAATCATCTACACCTACCTCCTGCATACCCTCCTTGGTATCTCTCACCGCCGCTTTGGCCCCGCCACCGTCCGCCCTCAGCTTGTCCTTTGTGCTTTGCACCTACACCCGTCTGGCTGCATCGAAAATCTCGTCCGATTTTGTCTGCTGACGTCAGCTTGCGTCGCACCAGTCAGTCTAGTTCTGGTCTGTTAAAAAAAAGATATGTCTTCTTCCTCGGGTTATGTTGCGATTCCTCGCTCCCCGGTGATTTTCGATGGCGCGAATTACCCTGATTTCCCTGCCTTTATGCGCGTTCACATGCGCGGTCTCCGTCTTTGGGGTGTGCTCTCCGGCGAGGTCTCCTGTCCGCCGTGCCCCCTGCTCCTGTGGCTCCTCTTCCGCCGACGCCGATTGTTCTCGGTGTTGATGCTTCTCAGGAGGCCAAGGATGCTGCTCAGAGTGCTGATGATAGTGTTGTTGCTGCTTATGACCTGAAGTTCAAGCAGTACTCTTCTGATCTTGAGGCCTATCGACACGCTCTGACTGCTTACACTCAGTGGGTTGATGAGGATGCTCGTGCTGCTGCTGTTCTCACCTCCAGTGTTCTGCCACAATATGCTGCTGAGTTCATGAGTCTCCCTACTGTTGCTTCTCAGTGGCCTCATCTTCGTCAGCGCTATCAGCCGTCTGGGGATGCTCTTTACCTGTTTGTGGTTCGCCAGGAGCATGCTCTCCAGCAGGGTGATTCTACTATTGATGAGTTCTATACTCAGAGTGCTTCTATCTGGCGTCAGCTTGATTCTCTTCGTACTGCTGTTTGTGGCACATGCTCGTGTTGCCAGATTGTGCGTTCGGATTTGGAGTTTCACCGCATCTATGAGTTTCTGTCTCGGCTCTGCCAGGAGTTTGAGCCCCGGCGTGCTCAGTTGAACGCTCGTGGTCGTGTTCCGCTCTCTGAGGTGTTGTCTAAGCTTCGGGCTGAGGAGACCCGTCTTCGTGGTGCTGGTCTTCTTGCGATTCCATTTGTGCTTGCTACCCGTGGTCCTCCTATGCCGTCGGTTCCCTCGACTCAACCGCGGTCCTCTATGCCGCCGCCGATACTACCCACTCCTCCATGTCAGGGTCAGAGTCAGCACCAGCAGTTTCAGGGTCAGAGTCAGCACCAGCAGTTTTAGGGCCAGAGTCAGCACCAGCAGGCTCGTGGTCAGGGTCGACGTGGTTCTCTTCGTCACTGCTCTTACTGTAACAAGTATGGCCACACTTGGGACACCTGTTATACACGGGATCCCAGCTTACGTCAGCAGCACCAGGCTCGTGGGCAGTCGGCTCCTACTGGATCTTCAGCAGTTGCTCTCTCCGATCAGGACATTATCAGGAGTTTTCGCGGTCTGCTTGCTGCTACAGGCTCTTCTTCAACAGGCACTGCTGGTTCTATGACTGATTCTTCAGGCCCTGTGCGACCACCACCTTCTACACAGTCAGGTACGTCCCCATGGTATCTGGATTCTGAAGCTTCTTTTCATATGACCTCTGAGTCTTCTTTTCTGTCCGCTCTTCGTTCTCTCCCTTCTCATGTCCGTGTTTTCACAGCTGATGGTACCTCTCTCCCTGTTTCTAGTCGGGGCACCCTCTCTACTTCTTCCTTTTTTGTTCCTGATATTTCTCATGTCCCTCTTCTTAAGATGAATCTTTTCTCTGCTAGCCAGCTTACTGACTCTGGTTGTCGCGTCATTCCTGATGCTGATTCTTGTGTTGTCCAGAACCGTCGCACGCAGGCCCTGGTTGGAGCTGGCCCTCGCAGCCGTGACTCTTCGGGACTGCGGGATTCTCTAAAAAGCCAAGGTCTTGGGTGGCCAAGAGGGCCCACTTGGAGACTTGGGATCTCAGCAGGAAATGTGAAGGTTGCTTAAGCAATTTTCATGTTCAGCTGACTTCTGGCTTCGTGTTCCTTCCGCTGCCACTTCATCTTCCAGTTCTTCTCCGGTCGTCGCCTCTGCTACCAGCTCCTTTCAGCAGTGGCATCATCGTCTTGGTCAACTTTGTGACTCTCGCCTTTCGTCATTAGTTCATCGTGGTCTTCTGGGGTCTATCTCAGGAGATGGGTCTTTACATTGTCAGGGCTGTAGGTTGGGTAAACAGATTCTGCTTCCCTATCCTACTAGCACGTCTGTATCTCAGCGACCTTTTGATTTAGTTCATTCAGATGTTTGGGGTCCGGCTCCTTTTGCTTCGAAAGGGGGCCATCTCTACTATATTTTATTCATCGATGATTTCTCTCGGTACACTTGGTTGTATTTTATGCGCTCTCGTAGTGAGGTGCTCTCCATATATCAGCGTTTTGCGGCTATGGTCCGTACTCAATATTATATCCCCATTCGTGTGTTTCGTGTTGATTCTGCTGGTGAGTATATCTCCCAGATGTTGCGAGGTGTTCTTCCTGAGCAGAGCACCCTTGCTCAGTTCTCCTGTCCTGGCGCACATGCTCAGAATGGTGTTGCTGAGCGTAAGCATCGCCATCTTCTTGAGACCACTCGTGCCATGATGATTGCTTCTTCTCTTCCGCCGCATTTCTGGGCTGAGGCTGTCGCTACGTCGGCTTACCTCATCAATATTCAGCCTTCTGCCGCTCTGCAGGGTGGCATCCCTCTTGAGCGCCTATCTGGACAGTCTCCAGACTATTCCATGCTTCGCTTGTTTGGTTGTGTTTGCTATGTTCTCCTTGCTCCTCGCGAACGCACCAAACTGACCGCTCAGTATGTTGAGTGTGTTTTTCTTGGATACAATGATGAGCATAAGGGCCATCGCTGTTGGGACCCCGCTGGTCGTCGGATGCGTATCTCTCGTGATGTTACTTTTGATGAGACGCGTCCTTTCTATCCTCGTCCCACCGCTGGTGCCTATCCGGTGGAAGATATCTCGTTTCTTCTCTTTCCTGACACACCCCCTCTGTCTACTCCTTCTACTCCTATTGTGTCTTCTTCAGGATCTCCTACCCCTGATGTCTCTTCGTCTACACCGTCCTCCTCTGTTCCGTCTAGTTCTCCTAGTTCTCCTCATTCTCCGGAGTCTTCCTCTGCTATTCCTTCTTCTTCATCGTTGTCTCCTGGTTCGTCTTCCTCTGACGAGCTTCCCTCTACTCGTCCTGTTCGTCAGCGTCGTGCCCCCGATCGTTACTCTCCTAGTCAGTATGGTCTTTCTGTTGCCTCCGAGCCGACTTCTTATCGGGATGATGAGCATCATCCTGAATGGCAGTTGGCCATGGCTGAGGAGATTGCTGCGCTTGAGCGCACTGGCACCTGTGATCTTGTTTCTCCCCCTCCCGGTGTTCGTCCTATCACGTGTAAGTGGGTCTATAAGATTAAGACCCGCTCTGATGGATCTCTTGAGCGCTATAAAGCGCGTCTTGTGGCTCGTGGTTTTTAGCAGGAGCATGGTCGTGACTATGATGAGACCTTTGCTCATGTGGCTCATATGACCACTGTGCGTACTCTTCTTGCTGTTGCTTCTGTTCGTCACTGGTCTGTGTCTCAGCTTGATGTTCAGAACGCCTTTCTCAATGGTGACTTGAGTGAGGAGGTTTATATGCAGCCTCCTCCTGGGTATTCTGTTCCCGAGGGGATGGTTTGTCGTCTTCGACGGTCTCTTTATGGCCTCAAACAGGCCCCTCGTGCCTGGTTTGAGCGCTTTGCTTCTGTAGTGACTGCTGCTGGTTTCTCCCCTAGTGCTCATGATCCAGCGCTGTTTGTTCACACTTCTCCTCGTGGACGCACTCTTGTTCTTCTCTATGTTGATGATATGATCATTACTGGTGATGATCCTGAGTATATCGCCTTTGTTAAGGCTCGTCTTCGTGATCAGTTTCTTATGACTGATCTTGGTCCTCTTCGATACTTTCTTGGGATTGAGGTTTCCTCCACTTCTGATGGCTTTTACATCTCTCAGGAAAAGTATATTCAGGATCTTCTTGCTCGTACTGCTCTTGGGGATGAGCGCACTGTTGAGACCCCTATGGAGCTTAATTTTAAGCTTCAACCTACTGATGGTGATCCTCTTTCTGATCCGACGCGTTATCGTCATCTTGTTGGGAGTCTAGTTTATCTTGCTGTCACTCGTCCTGACATCTCTTATCCTGTTCATATTCTGAGTCAGTTTGTCTCTGCTCCTACCACTGTTCACTATAGTCATCTTCTCCGTGTTCTTCGTTATCTTCATGGTACGATCACTCGTCGTCTTTTCTTTCCTCGTTCCAGCTCTCTCCAGCTCCAGTGCTATTCAGATGCTACGTGGGCGAGTGATCCTTCGGATCGTCGTTCACTTTCTGATTACTGTGTGTTTCTTGGTGGTTCGCTCATTGTTTGGAAGACGAAGAAACAGACAGCGGTTTCCCGTTTGAGTGTTGAGGCTGAGTTGCGTGCTATGACCTTGTTGACTGCCGAGGTGACCTGGTTACGATGGTTACTTGCAGATTTTGGGATCTTTATTACCACACCCACTCTGGTTTTGTCTGACAGTACAGGTGTTATTAGTGTTGCACGTGATCCGGTCAAGCATGAGCTTACCAAGCATATTGGTGCTGATGCTTTCTCTACACGTGCTCAGGTGCAGACTTAGGTTGTTGCGCTTCAGTATGTGCCTTCAGATTTACAGTTGGCGGATTTCTTTACGAAGGCACAGACCTGAGCGCAGCATGATTTCTTACTCTCTAAACTCAGTGTTGTGGATCCACCATAAATTTGAGGGTGGGTGTTAGATGTATATATCTGTATATTGTATTTTCCACATATGTTAAGGGGTTTCTGCATATTTACCATGTACCTGTAATATATACTGTGGCTTTTAGCTCCAGAGGAATACAACTTGTCTATTCCTAACAGGAGGGAGTACCTATACCTCTATATATGCTTGCCGGTACCAAACCCACGTTCATGATCTTTTAAAGGCAGAGAACCGATGATGATCTGTAGATGGTGGTGCGAAGCGAGTTGATAGATGATGATAGTACATGGCGTGAACTCAACTGATGCTTCTTCTGGAGCCAGGGCCAAAATTAGCATGGCTTCTTTATAAAGCATGAGACTTTTACTTTTGGCTGCCTAACACATGGATTGGTGTCAAACAGCAACACGTCCTGTAGTACTCCTGTCACTTGAGTTGTCAATCCAAAGAAGTTGGTACGAAGCTCACAACAACCCTATCTTATCACCTGCCCAACGGAATTACCAGATTATATTGCTGGGTGACCTGGGCGGCATTACCATCTTCGACCCAGAGAATTCATACTTGCTGAATATGCAATCTGTATTATTACTACAGTACTACTTTTGCTTGATCTTCCATACATTTTCTTTTTGTGTTTTTCCTTGGTTTCTTCTCCCAACACACGCAATTCCATGTGTAGATTTATTCCTATTCCTGACTATCATGTCGGTGTCTGTCTATCTGTCATTGCCTTAGGGAGGTATCTTTAGTCCTCTTACTCACATCATGACCGTAGGGTCCGTACAGCCTTGAGTTTCAAGCATTCTTTTGTACCATCCTGAAATCTTAGCTGCAATTACTTGATGCCTTGTGTTTTCGGTCTCATTAAAGGCTGTTTTCTTTCTTGTCATAAATCACCCACAACAGTTTCATGTCAGAGTCTGTGCATAGTCCTTCATTTGTGCTAGAGCATAGAGGATACATTATAGTACTAGATTATTTTAAAACGAGTAGAGTATAATCCTTGTTTTCTGGACAATTATATAGATCCTGTACGATAACTAACACTAGATTAGATCTAATTAACGACAGTTATATATATGATGAGTTGGAAACTTGGATCTAATTAACGACAGTTGTTGCTCCACTGGGCGACTATGGCTTGACCGCTTGGCTGCTCAGGGCACCGCATTTCTTGTCGCTTGTTGTGCTGGTATTGGCTGTCGTTGGGTCCCTGCCCATTTCGATCCAATCTTGATATGTCGCATCTTCTCCTAAGTATCTTCAAGTAATTTCTCATATATATCTGCCGCTCTCTGGGGGTGTTGGAGATTTAATCCGATGATGAGATGTCTTAATTTGCATATAGGACTAGGACCAATCAATCACGCCACCCACTAAGCAAACTCTACCCTCCGCGTAGCGTAGCACTGTCGGTGCATGCTGTTTTGTGAATGATCTATCGAAGTAATTAAGCGTTTGGTTGGTGAGAAATCTCGTTCAGATCAATCATGGCAATGATCATATCGCCTAAAGCTTTCTGGATCAGTGATTAAAACCGGTCCAGGACAAGCCGTGGCACGCCCAATCATGGACCGAAGTGATCACTGGAAATGGAAAATGCCGAAAGGCTACCCGTAACAGCTAATTCGGCGGTACCAAACTAACCATGCCACGCTCATCTATCACAAACTTATGAGAAGGTATAAGGTGGAAACCAGGTCACAAAAAAATTCAGGGAGGATTTTTTTTTGGAAAGTTCTTAAAAAACAAAAAAGATAGAAACACGTATATATCTATAGATATTGAAATTAAATAATGCCAACCAAGGCCAGACATCGATGCCTAAAAAACCGGCTAATACTCCATCCGTCCTAAAATATTAGACGTCTAAGCATTAATTAAAAGTCAAATCTCACTAATTTAATCAAATATTTACGAAAAAATATCTACGTCTACAATACTAAATGAACACATTTGTAAAATATATTTATGGTGAATCTATTGATATTGACATGCTTTGCAGCACCTCTTGTTTTGACTCCGGCTCCTGAAAATATGATAGCGGTCACTCATTTTAATGCTAGCCCCTCTACTCAGTGTGGAAAGGAACTTCTTGAGGCACTTCCCTTGGATTTTCCTTTGCGTGGTGTTGAACCTATGTTGAGTTCGCCTCGTGTTTCTCCTTCATAGCTTCAGGAGGCCTTGCATGTAGCTTGTGTTTCTGTTGAAAGGGCTTCTGGTTCTTCTCTCCCGGCATCTCCATCACGCGGGAGGCCTAACATGATGGGTCAATCTATTCCTAGGCGGGTGGACTCGGTGCTGGAACCGGTCTTACAGGAGGTGGTCGATGGGTCTTCGGCGCGGAGGCTAGCCCAGGAGGGTCTGGCCAACCGCGATGCTGGCGGGTTGGCTGCTGGGGCTGGTCTATGCCCCCTTCTAAGGCAGGGTGGCTCGTCCAGTGCCCTGGCGGTGCATCCCATGGAGGCTCTATCACAGTCACTTGGTAGCCCCCTTGGCGCTGCTCCGGCGCCCAGGGAGGGGCAACCTTGTCTTGCTGATGGACTGGCGTCAGCGGGTGATGGCCTGACCTAGGTGCGCTTGGGCTTGTCCCTGGCTACAGGCGCGCAACAGTCCGTGGGTGGGACTCCTGCTCGCAGGAGCTCACGTCACGGCGTGGACACCTTGGGGGCATCTGATACGAATGATCGTTCCCTGGGTAAGGCCATGCAGAGGAAGGCGGAGAAGAATCTTGACTCACAGGGTATGAACTCGTGAAAATCCTTTCTTTCTTTCTCCAATTCTTCTATTGTTGATAAGCTAGTTAATGTTGGTGTAAGTTTGGGTAGATCTGTATCTGAAGTAAAGTTTTCTAGTTCTGCCTTGATACATACGGAGGTTGACTGTCTAACGGTTACTCCTAAAGTCTCTCTTTTTCCTGATTCTTCACCGATGGAGAAGGAGTTGCATGCCACAGTAGATAGTTAACTCCTATCTCACTTAGTTGATGAAGTATCAGATTGGGATTTGATAAGACTGAGCTGGGTTCATTAAATGAGATGACAACTTCTGGTCAGAAATCAAAGAGCCAGAAATCCCGCAAGAGGTCACGTGTATCCAAATATCCAATTTTTTCTAAATGAATGGCATGTTTGCAAATAACAGCGGTCTTCATGACTTGGCTAAACATTTGTTCTTTGTCGATTGTGTGAGAGATCATAAGTTGTATTTTTTGGGTATTTCTAAGACTGGTAGACGTGATTTCTCTCAAGCTCAACTCAATCATCTTTCTGGAGGAGTAGAATTTACTTGGGTATCACGTCCGCCACGTGGGAGATCTGTGGGAATCCTGTTAGGCGTCAGAGATAAGACCATGAAAGTCTTAGCCAATTCGTTTGGAGATTTGTTTGTTAAACTCCATATTAGAAACAAGGATGATGATTTTAATTGGTCTCTAGTCACTATCTATGGGGCTGTCCAGGATGTTTATAAAGCTGAATTTTTCGTGAGTTGGTAAATCTGGCTAAGGATAATCCCTATCCTATCCTTATAGGTGGGGATTTCAACTTGCTAAGATTCCCTCGTGAGAAAAGTAGGGACCGTTTTGACGAGCATTGGCCTTTTATGTTAATTGTTGTTATTAACAGCTTGAACTTAAGAAAGGTTACGATGTTGGGAAGATAATTCACTTGGGCTAATAATATTCTAGAGCTTACATAAGAAAAATGGATAGAGTGCTTATGGATACCGAATGGGAGGACAAATTTCCTATGGTAACTGTTCTAGCACTAGAGCGTATTGAGGCTTTGTCGGTCATGCTCCACTTCTGTTATCTGTCGGAACACCACCACGAAAATCCAAAAACAATTTCAAGTTTGAACTTGGATGGACCGATCGTGATGGTTTCTATGATTTTGTGAAGGATATTTGGGAAAAACCAGTAAGTGGTCAGACGCCAATACATCGATGGAATAATAAAATGCGTGCTTTATGCAAATTCCTTCGCGGCTAGACTAGACACACTGTTGGAATCCTTAAAAAGGAGAAAATACGCCTTTCAACTATTATCAATGATTTAGATACTTCGACAGAAGTACCACCTTCCACCACCGCCTTACCGCTACCGATGGAATCCTTAGCCGGAGCTTCAGCCATTTGGTGTGCGGCACTCTCCTGCGTCGCTTGCTCGCCGACAACAGCAAGCTCGGTAGAGGCACCTGAGTCCACTTCCATGGCGGAAGGGCCAACTGCTTCCTTGGCTTGGGAGCTTGTCGGAGCGGATGAGGGCTTGACGATGGGAGTGACAGGGGCGATGGAGGGAGATACGTCACGATGTAGCATGTCCTTGATGGTTCTATAAGCCCCCGAAGTTTTGGAGGTCTTCTTCAAGCCGGTCGTGGCTTTCTTTCTGAAACGTGCAAAATGCATAAGTACAGGAATAAGACAGATAAATGGACAATGTCGGAGAGAAAGAAACTTACACAAGAGGGGGTGCTTTGACAAAGGGGATCCCAGTAGTCTTTCTTTTCTCCGCCTCCAGGGTGGCGGTAGTCTTCTTGGAGGCTCCACCCTCCATCTTCTTCTTATTCTTCTTCTTGCCTCCGTCGCCAGCATCAAAGATGGAGCTCTTCCGCGTTCGCGACAACGGAACATCGTCGTCGGACACGACCGTGACTTCCTTCATCTTTGGATCATAGATTTGGACAGCCATGCTATCCTCCTCTAGATCGCTAAGCTGTTAAGTGAGAAGTTGCCGTGTTAAACAAGATGGTAATGGTTAGATGGAAGAACTGGAGTATATGTCATACACAGAAGATATACAGTTACCTTTGGGCACTTGCTCTCTGCGAACATGTCGTAGGTGATGGCGAAGCCACACTTCTTGTCCTTCACCTTGACGATGTCCTTGAGGCGAAGCTTGACGGAGTCACTCGAAAAGTTGTCCACGGAGATGCGGAGGCTATCCCTTCTATCGTTGGTATACTCGTGCATTAGCTTCGAGCGGTGCTGCAAAGGCTGGATTCGCCTGATGAACTAGCACATGGCTAGGTCCAAGCTGGTCAAACCCGTCTCTACGAACCATTCTATCCGCCTTATAGCGCGGGAAGCGTCGATGTCGGAGGGAAGGGAGGCCTGGGATCTCCATGTCAAAGTTTCGGCGGGTGCCCCATCGATGAAGTTCGGGTACGTTACTTCTCGGCCGGCCAGAGGGATATCTGGGCTGTAGAAGTAAGTACGCTGTCAGTTCTTGCAGGACTCGTGGCCGACGATGTTGGGGAAGCGCCGGCCATGTCGGATCTTGAAGCTAATGGTGCCACAATTTCTAAGTTCGTCCTTGTTGGCCCCGGCTTCGCGCTTGACGATGAAGAAATAGATGAAGAGGTCTAGCCTAGGCTTAATCCATAAGTAACCCTCGCAAAGCGCCGCGTAATTGCTAAGCGCTAGGATACTATTGGGAGAGAGAGGTTCTATGGCTGAACTCGGTAGTGATTTAAGATGGCAAGGAAGAAATTAGAGATGGGCAGGGAGACGCCGCGTACCAACTGTGCTTTGAGGTACACCTTTTCTCTGGCTTGGGGAGAAGGTGTGACCTCGCCGGCCGACGCCTCCCGCCAGGCGAGCCCCTCCGTCGCAGGGAGGTAGCCCTCGACGATAAACTCTTTGATGTCGCGGTTCATGATGTCCGAACCACGCCAGTTGCCTTTGTGGGAGTAGTTTTCCTCCTCCAGCAGCTCCAGCGCCGCTGGATTATGGTCGCCGCCGGTGGCCTCGACCACCGCTGATATGGGGATGACCAAGCCCTCTGGGGGCACAACGACAGAGCTCGCCAGCTTCGCCGCGACTTCGCCTGACACCGCCATCGAGGGGGAGGAGCTACTGCTAGCCATTGGGTGCGTTTGGAAGTGACTGGCGAGATTGGGAGTTAGGGTTTTTCATGCGAGGCGCGGAGAGCTCGAGGAGACGCTTGCCTGAGGAAGAATAAGATGTAGGGGAGAATGAGGTGAAAAAGTAAAATTTCCACCGCAATTACTATTTATGGTCTCCAGCATCAAGATTCGTGTAGCTTGATCGGACGGTTCCCGCGTAGACGACGTGTGCGGAGGCGTGCACGGAAATTTCGCCACGTACCAGCCGTCGCCGCCAACGGTTCGTAACGCTCGTGCGGGAAAAGTGGACATGATTGCGTTCTCTGCATGTGTGAGTTACGAGGCATTGCTGACCTACGTCTACGTCGCCCTAGCTGACATAGGCAGATGAACCATCACATCAGAAAATTGATCCAGTCCGGCTATGGAAGAGTACGATGGAAGATTCAGCAATTCTCCGACTTACAAGGTGAAGACGGAGAAAACCTTGCAGGGTTCTTTGGGAGGACTATAAGATATTGCTTGACGATTTTCCGACATCCATCTAGACGGAGCATTCAACGTGAAGAGGCAAGACGACGCAAGATCTCGGAGTTCTCCGGGGGCTACTGTTGAGGATATGCTATATGAGTATCCTCATAGCATGTCTCCTATCCGGATAACCCGGGTGGCCCACAGTTGGTAGCATGGCCCATGAACTGCTGGGCGACCCAGTTAGATTGATCCAGAAGGGAGGCCCATGCCGGATAAAGGAAGGCTACGGTGGAGTCACCAGCGTACCCAGAGCCTTGGAGTACAAGACACGCTAGACTAGTAATATACGGTGTAGGACTCTGTAACCTGTCCGGCTAGGACTTTTCCCTGTAACCCTAGGACCTGGCGACTATATAAGTCGGGCCTATGGGAGCCTTTAGGGCATCGATACACATAACCTCGCACAACAAACCTATCTCTGTAACTCGGCGTATTGCCCTTATAGTGATTTATAGTAGGAGTAGGATGCCGCCACCGTCGTGGGATCTGAACCTGAGTAAACTGTGTTACCTCATACCCGTCAACCGTCTGCCTCCCCCCACGTCTCTAAACACGCACTGTGAGGTCCCCTCCATGGCGTACTCTTCGGCAATACCACGACACAACGGAAGTTAGTCTTTTGACTACACATGATATTGAGCTTAAAAACCAATCGAATGCGGAAATTCCAGACTTCTTCGCGAAGAACTCAAATGGTACCAACGCTCCAAAGCTAAATTCATCCTTGAAGGAGACGCGAAACAAAGATACTTCCATATTGTTGCCAATTGAAAGCATAAGAACAAACTTATTCACTCTTTAATTCAGGATGAAGGTATGATTGAGGGTTAGGAGTATCTAAAATCTTACATTACAAGCTATTATAAATCCTTTTTTATGGCACCACCAGAAATTTCATTTTCATTGGATGAGTCCGAGATAGAGGATACCCCCAGGTTTCTAATGAGGAAAACAACTTCATGACCGCACCTTACTTGGAGGAGGAGGTCAAGAAGGCTGTTTTCCAAATGGAACATAATAAAGCTCTAGGACCGGATGGTTTTCCAGCAAAATTCTATCAGAAATTCTAGGAAGTTATCAAGGGGGATCTGATGAGTTTGTTTGAGGTTTTACAAGTTGGTCAGCTAGACCTATTTAGACTAAATTTTGGCAACATAATTTTACCACCTAAGGTTAATAACAAAGAGCGTATACAACAATATCGTCCAATTTTCTGCTTAACGTTAGTTTTAATTTTTTTTA
The DNA here is from genome assembly GCA_910589765.1 of Avena atlantica. Lineage (NCBI taxonomy): Eukaryota > Viridiplantae > Streptophyta > Magnoliopsida > Poales > Poaceae > Avena > Avena atlantica. Next base: position 497,289,293 of record OU342739.1, read on the forward strand.
TAAAAGTTGCTACGATTAGACTAAATTCAGTAGATGATCATGTTGTACACTCTTTTCAAACGGCTTTCATGCAAGGGAGAAACATCCTTGATGGGGTAGTAATCTTGCATGAAACGATCCATGAATTGCACTCAAAAAAGTTAAATGGGGTGCTATTCAAGATTGACTTTGAGAAGGCCTATGATAAAGTTAATTGGTCTTTTCTTCAACAAACACTTTGTATGAAAGGTTTTTCAGAAGAGTGGTGTGCTTCCATCCAGTCTTTTGTGTCTAGAGGAAGTGTTGCTATTAATGTCAACGATGACACTAGCAAATATTTCTAGACCAAAAAAGGGCTGAGGCAAGGGGATTCACTATCGCTCATACTATTTAACATAGTGGCTGATATGTTGGTATCCTTATTGAGAGAGCCAAGGATGATGGCCAAATTGAAGGATTAGTTCCACATATGGTTGATTGTGGAATCTCTATTCTTCAGTATGATGATGATACAATCTTGTTTATGGAACATGACCTGGATACATCTAAGAATTTGATATTAATATTATCAGCCTTTGAGCAACTCTCTGGATTAAAAAATAACTTCCATAAGAGTGATTTGTATTGTTTTGGCGAGGCTAAAAACGATGCCCACCTATATGCTGAACTTTTTGGCTGTGGCCAGGGGCAATTTCCAATCAATTTTTTGGGAATACTGTTCCATTATCGACGTCTTACGATAGCTAATTGGAAACTCGTTGAGAAAATACTTCAGAAACGTCTTAATAGCTGGAAAGGTAAATTACTATCTCTTGGTGGAAGACTTGTACTCATTAATTCAGTACTCACCAACATGGTACTATATGTGATCTCGTTTTTTCATATACCAAAAGGTGTCTTGACAAAAGTGTATTATTTTCGCTCAAGATTCTTTTGGCAAGGGAATAGTGAGAAAAAGAAATATCGACTGGCCAGATGGAATGTGGTTTGTCGACCCAAAGAATACGATGGACTGGGAATACATGATTTGCAAGTCAAAAACACCGCACTTCTGGGTAAATGGCTCTTCAAACTTCTTACGAAAGAAGTAGTCTGGCAAACAATTCTATGGAGGAAGTATGTTGGATGAAAAGCTGTTTTTCTCAAGTGGGTTGAAAACCTGGGGATTCACACTATTGGGATAATCATGTGGTTTGAAAACCTGGGGATTCAACAGATTTGAAAACCTGGGAATTCAAATGGAAATTACTACGGAGTGGTAAATTTTCTGTTGATTCCATGTATAGAGCTTTGATCCAATCTGATATTCCAATCGATGATAATAGAAAATTTGGAAGATGAAAATACCCCTTAAAATGAAGATTTTCGCCTGGTATCTCCGTAAAGGGGTCATTCTCACTAAAGATAATATTGTTAGGAGGAATTGACATGAAAGTATGCAATGCATTTTTTGTCATTATAACGAGACAATACGCCATTTGTTCTTTCAATATAAATTTGCTTGTGCTGTATGGTCAATCATCTAAATAGCCTCTGGTTTATCTCCTCCTTGTTCGGTAGTCAATGTATTTGGCAACTGGCTGGATGAGATTGACGATAAATATGAGACTTTATTTAGGATGAGAGCGCTCACTATTATTTGGTCGCATTGGTTATGTAGAAATAACAATTTTTTAATAACATTGTGTCTTCTCCCCTGTAGGTTATATATCGAGCTACGGCTATCCTTTGTTCATGGACTTCTCTCCAACGTATGGAGTTCCGCGACTTTTTTGGGAGGGCTATACGCGATTGGAGGACATGGCGAGGGATATCTTCTTCTGACATAGATGACAACATGATCTACGGATAGATCTGTCATAGTGCGTTTGGAAGACTACGACTTTTTTCACCACTATTTGTATTTATGGTATTTTTTTTGGACTCGAGTTGTGTGGTTGTTCGGTTGTGTGCATCCTAACTATGCAGATGCCAGATATAAAATTACTTTTAAGTAATAAAGTGTTTATTTTCAAAAATAAAATAGCGGCGAGCAAGAGTTCCATCCTTGCCGCCGCTAACTTTTCAAATGTGTATTAATTAAAAGGAAAATGGTTAATTTTAATCCTCTAACCATTTCTGAAGACTAAACTTCCGGAAATGATCAACTTCTGGAGTTTGAGTTAAGTCCCAAACGACAAAATGGTCTACAACCGGAATTCGAAGACCAATCGTGACTTGATTCCGAAAATCGGCTCTAAGAACGTTTCTGTGTTCGAATGGGAGTCTAAAAATAGCACCGAGACATATACATAAGATAAAGAAGATCAAATAGTAAATATAATTAGTCTCACTGGCTTGCTTAATTAGTGACTAAACATTGTCTTTGCAACCTTAAAGCTGTTCGCTAAGAAAGTGCACGTGAATTCGAAAGCTGCATGCTGGGCAATCATCGACACGGTAGGTCTCCCCTGTTCACCCGTACAGTAGAGTCCTAGGGAATAAATAGCCTTGCGTGTAGAAGCAGAAGCATCATAGCGTGATCTATCGCCTGTACACGCGTCATTACTCATTACACTCTAGTTCGACCTGCACGTCGTCCAGCTTTTGTGTGCTGCTGCAAAAGGGCTTCGATTCATCTCGTCTCGCATATCGCTCCCAGAGACCTGGTACCTACGTACTTTAAATAGTGCGGCTTCTTCCAGAAACCCATCTGGCCATTATTCGAGCTATGCTTGCTTGCTTCTTGCAGCCACGCGCGTCGAACGGCGCATTAATTCCTCAATATGTTGTTCTGGCGTTTGGTGTTTCGGATGGATGGATGAATGGGTACGCTCCCTTCAGTGATCGTGGTTTCGTACGTGGAGCAAATTAAAGGAAAATTACATCGATCGCATTGCACCGGTTGTTTCTTCCTCTGGAAGTAGTTTTAAATGGACGTGCGCTTTCGCCTTTTCCATTTGAGAAAGGAAAGCTCAGTTTCACCGCTCGTTTCCGCCAAGAGGTCGTGGGATTTGGTTCAGAGTTGTTGCGCCTTTTTAAGAAGCACAGCTTTGGATTCGATCGATGGATTAGTAGCGGTCCTCCCATGCATGCTAGTAGTAGTAGGACGGCTTCCTAATCCTACTCGGTCAGGCGCACGCCTCGGGGGCAATGCTGTATTTTTAACCTCTCTGTTATTTTTCACAATCAATACCACATTATATTAATAAAATGAACTAGTACATGGTAGAGATACATGAGCTGACTCCAACAATTATAAACTAAAGTTTAAAAGCAAATCTTCGAAGTCTTCATACTCTTTCACAAGTTTGCACTTTCTTGAAGGGCACCAGAACTAAACTGGCATACATATCAAATCAGAGACATGTAAATACCAATCGTTGGTCTTCTTAGAATTTTAATTTGCGCCGCAATATTAAGGCTGCGTGCACGCGTATAGCCATTAAAGTAATCAACCAATATCGGCAGGAGTACCAACACCAATATTTTAGGGAATAATAACCGCACAGCCTGATCAATGTCGCTGATAAACCGATAGTAGGAATTATCATTGTCAAGGACGTAGCCGTCGGGACAAATATTGCGAGGATAAACCTCGCTGCAACCATGAGGGAAAAATCCAAAATAAATCTAGCGAAGAAAGATTTGAAGACCCATACCTAGAGAACTTTAATCTTCCAACATTATCATTGACATCGCAAAAGAGATCTCATTGTCGAACGAACGAACGAAGATCGCTTATTGTAGATAATGTCATCTTCATTGAGTCGAAGATGGCTAGCAAAAGCTTAAACCTAATCTAACAAAATCGGTACTATTACTAGAAACTTCACTCATAGATCGGGTTTGCCACCCCTCCCGATGCCGGCGAGGCCGGCCAGAGGAGGAGAAACCGATCTACAAAAGAGGCGGAGGTGAGAGGCGGGGACATTTTCTTCCAGCGGCGACTGTTTCTGTACATGCGGTTTTCTCTTCTCTTCCGCATTCTATCTTATTCTAACTAGTAGGTAGACAAATGTGTATTAGGCTGATCATAGTAGTAGTACCATATGTAGGTGGTATATCTTTTTTTTTTGGAAATGGACGCTTTTATTACTATTGAGTAATGTTTACATTCGGCCTCTGCATAACTAGATGCACACAGTCACACAAGATAAATAACTTGTAGAGAAGAAGACTCGATGTTATTAAAAATCTTGTCATTTCTATATAGCCACATAGCGACTAGACGATGAAAAGCGCTCCCACACTAAACAAAGTCATGTATTTATCATCTATCCCATGCAATCTGTGACCAAAAATATTGGCCACCGAACATGAGGGAGATAAATGATACGTCGGAAACGTATCTATAATTTTTGATGCTCCATGCTTGTTTAGTATCTACTTTGCTTTGTCTACACTTTGAGGTGTTTTTATATCTTTTCTTGAACTAACCTATTAACAAGTTGTCACGGTGCCAGTTGCCTATTTTCTTCTGTTTTTGGTTTCAGAAAGGCAGAAAATCAATATTCTCGGAATTGGACGGGACAAAAGACAAAATCAATATTTTACCATGGGCCACATGCAGCCAGAAGACGAGACGGAGGGGCGCCACAGGCCGGACAGACCCCCTAGGCGCGGGTGGGCCCACCCTGCGCCTGGGTAGGGTGTGGTCCCCCTGGATCGCCCCTTCGTCTATAAGAAGCCCCCGATGCAGAAACCCTAGGCACCCGATCAAAACTCCACGAAACCCTCTGTAGCCGCCGCCACCATTGTCCCTAGATCGGGGGGGGGGGGGATCTGAAGTTCTTCCCAGCACCCTGCCGGAGGGGAGATCATCCCGGAGGCCTTCTTCTCCGGTATGAAGCGTGAGTAGTTCCACCTTGGACTACGGGTCCATGTAGTAGCTAGATAGTTGTATCTCCTCCTTGTGCTTTCGTGTATAGATCTTGTGAGCTCCGTTCATGATCAAGATCTAATCTATTTGTAATCATGCATGTTGTGTTTGCGGGGATCTGATGGATATTGAGATTACTATGTCAGATTGATTAATGGTTTTGTCTATTTGATTCTATTATGTCTGTGTTGTTTGTGATCTTGCATGCTCTCCGTTGTTAGTAGCTATCTTGGCAAAGTAATTGCTAGTGACTCCAAGAGGGGTATTTATGCTCGATAGTGGATTCATGCCTCTAGTTTCCAAGGGAAGTGATAAAAATCTCTCCGATTGTAGATGTGTTGTTGCCACTAGGGAGAAAACAACGGTCTCTTGTTCATGGAACAAGTGGATTGTTTATCTTACACACTTTGCTTAAAGAAGTTGTCTGTTGCTTGCAACTTAATACTGGAGGGGGTTCGGATGATAACATGAAGGTGGACATTTAGTCATAGATGCAGTTGGATGGCGGCCTATGTATATTGTTGTATTGCCCAATCAAATCTCATAGGATCCATTTGTCTAGTATTGCATTGTTATGCCATGCTCAGTTCTTGTCAATTGCCCTGTTGTAATTTGTTTACCCTTCATGCCTTGTTGTTTATCTAAGGAGAGCACCTCTAGTGAACTATGGACCCCGATCCAATCTTTACCATTGATACATCTTTCTGTAGGGTTCGCAGCATAGAAAACAAAAAATTTCCTACGTTGTGAACTATGTACCAAGATCTATCTATTAGATACAAACAACGGACGGATGTATATCCGTAGAGAACATACCCTTGAAGACCGACAAAGCTTAACGAGTTCAACTTGTGGTTGTTGTAGACGATCTCTTGCCGATCTCAAGATCGAGAGGAAGTCCTAGCGCCGCAAATCAGCAGCGCATCCGTGCTCGCACACACGTTCGAGTCACCGAGCAACCTCCGCCTCCTCGCTCCAGCGATGCAGCGGAAGCACAACTCTTTCTTGCCGAATAGCCACCGGGAACATGTATCTCGCTAGTCCGATACCATGGGGGATAAATTCTAGAGGGGGAGAGAGATCCTTCACGAGGAGGTGTGAGAGACAAGTGAGAGGAGGGGCTCCTTTTATAGGGGAGGGGGCAGCCCAAGGGGGCATGGCCGCCGGCCATGGAGGGTGCCCCCACCTCTCCCTCATTCATGTGGGTGGACACTCCACTCACAAAATGGCCCTTCAATTTTCTCCACTCAAAAATCCCACTGCACGCGTCCTGCTTGACCTGCGAGGTTCGGTAGTACTCTCTTTCGGAGTTTCATGATCATTATCATTAGTTCCCTCTTCAACAGGTGGAGCCAACTCCGGAACAAATTCCGGCGCTGCGCTACTCGCCATACTTTGAAGAGAAGGTTCAATAACCTCTTTGAGTTCTACCTTCCGACTACTCACACCTTTCGCGAGAAACTCTTTCTCTAGAAAGGATCCATTCTTGGCAACAAAAACCTTGCCCTCGGATCTGTGATAGAAGGAATACCCAATAGTTTCCTTAGGGTATCCTATGAAGACGCATTTTTCCTCTTTGGGTTCGAGTTTATTCGGTTGAAGTTTCTTCACATAAACATCGCATCCCCAAACTTTAAGAAAAGACAGCTTAGGTTTGTTTCCAAACCACAATTCATACGGTGTCTTTTCAACGGATTTAGATGGTGCCCGATTTAAAGTGAATGCAGCAGTTTCTAGTGCATAACCCCAAAATGACAACGGTAAGTCCGTCAGAGACATCATAGATCGAACCATATCTAATAAAGTACGATTACGATGTTCCGACACACCATTTCGCTGTGGTGTTCCGGCAGACGTGAGTTGTGAAACAATTCCACACTCTTTCATGTGAGTGCTAAACTCGTAACTTAGATACTCACCTCCACGGTCGGACCGTAGAAATTTGATCTTTCTATTACGATGATTTTCCACTTCATTCTGAAATTCCTTGAACTTTTCAAAGGTTTCAGACTTGTGTTTCATCAAGTAGATATAACCATACCTACTCAAATCATCCGTGAAAGTAACAAAATAACGATATCCACCTCGCGCCGACACACTCATTGGACCACATACATCAGAATGTATGATTTCTAATAAATCTGTCGCCCGTTCCGTTGAACCGGAAAACGGCGTTCTAGTCATCTTGCCCATAAGGCATGGCTCACATGTATCAAATGATTTAAAATCAAGTGATTCCAAAAGTCCATCCGAATGGAGCTTCTTCATGCGTTTAACGCCAATATGACCTATACGGCAGTGCCACATATATGCGGATATATCATCATTAAGTTTAATCCTTTTAGCATCAACATTATGAATATGTGTAACATTATCATCGAGATCTAATAGAAATAAACCATTCATCATCGGTGTATGACCATAAAAGATTTCATTCATATAAATGGAACAACCATTGTTCTCGGATTTAAATGAATAACCACTTCGCATCAAACACGATCCATATACAATGTTCATGCTTAGTGCAGGCACCATCCCGACGGCAAGTGGAGAGGTAGCGTTCCGACGACGATCACATCAACGCTTGATCCATTGCCGACACGCATCTTGACCTCACCCCTTGCTAGCGGTCGCTTGTTCCGCAACCCCTGATTCGAGTTACAAATATTAGCAACTGAACCGGTATCAAATACCCAGGTGCTACTGCGAGCACTAGTCAAGTACACATCAATAACATGTATATCATATATACCTTTGTTTGCCTTGCCGGACTTCTTGTCTGCCAAATACTTGGGGCAGTTGCGCTTCCAGTGGCCAGTCCCCTTACAATAGTAGCACTCGGTATCAGACTTAGGTCCAACTCGGGGTTTCTTTTCAGGCACGGCAACAGGCTTGCCGCCCTTACTACCCTTCCGTTTTCCCTTCTTGTCTTTCTTGAAACCAGTGTTCCTATTGATCATCAACACTTGATGTTCCTTTTTGATCTCCACTTCTACAGTTTTAAGCATTGACAGAATCTCGGGGAGAGACTTCTTCATGCCTTGCATATTATAGTTCATCACAAAGCTCTTATAGCTAGGTGGCAGAGACTGCAGAACACGATGGATGCCTAAGTCAATGGGAATCATTATTCCCAAGGACACAAGCTTATCGGCGTAACCCGACATCTTGAGTACATGCTCACTAACGGAGTTGTGCTCTTCCATCATGCAGTTAAAGAACTTTTCTGAAGCATTGTAGCTCTCTACAGCAGCATGTGTGTCGAAAATCATTTTCAACTCACCCATTGTATCAAATGCATTGCCGTTTTCGAAACGCTTTCGAAGTTCCGGCTCTAGCCCATACAATATGCCGCAATGAACTAAGTTGTGGTCCCACTGACGAGTCTGATAGACATTCTTCTCCTCGTCAGGGGCATCCTCTAAAGGTGGGGGGCCTAACGACGCTTCTAGCACGTATTGCTTTTGTGCAGCAGAGAGGAGAATCCTCAAATTCATGGCCCATTCGGTAAAGTTGCTACCATTCGTTGCTAGTTTCTCTTTCTCCATGAACACATTGAAATTAAAAGCAGGTGGTGCCATCTACAACAGAATTTGTAAAGTTTACACTAAGTGTATGATAGATTGAGTTCAACTAATCCATATTACGAATGAACTCCCACTCGAAAACGACATCCCTCGTGCCTTTTTGGTGATTACATGAACCAAATCCACTATACCAAGTCCGATCATCACGTGAGTCGGTATAGCTTCAAAGGCGAGCATCAAATGGGCATCATATCAACTATATGACTCATGCTTAACCTTTCGGTCCGTGTTCCGAGGCCATGTCTGTACATGCTAGGCTCGTCAAGTTAGAACCTTAGTATTCGCGTGTGTAACTGTTTTACACCCGAAATATGGCCGTGGATCCAAGAACACCCAATCATCACGTGATGTCTTGGAGCGACGAAACATAATCGGTGCATACTAAAGGAAGAACACATTCTTATCTTGATATTTAAATGAGGGATCATCTTATTATGCTAACAAAGTGCTAAACAAGAAATATAAGATGCTATCAAACATCACATGTTTATTAGTGAAATGTTATGGTTCCCGCAGATGATCTCTATCATGTGCATCGTGGTATGATCACTATCATACCTATATGTGTAAATCCAAGGTCTATGGAGTTTACACGTTATGTGTGTTGTAAGAGTATCATCTCATACTTCTACTTACAACACTACCATATCATAACACTAGCCTAGCAAAAATATAAACTAGACGCCTCTAATTTATCCATTGCAAGTTTTACGTGGCTTAGGGCTTTCGAGATAGAACCGTTCTTACCTACGAACATGAACCACAACGAGGATAACCAAATTATTGACAACTCGTTTGCAAAATAGATATTGACTATAGTAGGAGAGACAGACACCCGTTAGCCACTTATGCAAACTAGTTGCATGTCAAGCGTGGAACAGGTCTCATGTGCGAGGACATGTAAAGTTTGTTCGGGCCGCTTCATCCCACTATGCCACCAATATACAAAATTACCACAAAGGAGCAACAACATGATCATCGTCGCCCACATACTCATATGTGTACTACCCGTGTAAAGCATCTACGCATAGATCCGGCTCACCACTGTAGGGTTCGCAGCATAGAAAACAAAAAATTTCCTACGATGTGAACTATGTACCAAGATCTATCTATTAGATACAAACAACGGGCGGATGTATATTCGTAGAGAACATACCCTTGAAGACCGACAAAGCTTAATGAGTTCAACTCATGGTTGATGTAGACGATCTCTTGCCGATCTCAAGATCGAGAGGAAGTCCTAGCGCCGCAAATCAGCAGCGCATCCGTGCTCGCACACACGTTCGAGGCACCGAGAAACCTCCGCCTCCTCGCTCCAGTGATGCAGCGGAAGCACAACTCTTTCTTGCCGAATAGCCACCGGGAACATGTATCTCGCTAGTCCGAGACCATGGGGGATAAATTCTAGAGGGGGGGAGAGATCCTTCACGAGGAGGTGTGAGAGACAAGTGAGAGGAGGGGCTCCTTTTATAGGGGAGGGGGCAGCCCAAGGGGGCATGGCCACCGGCCATGGAGGGTGCCCCCACCTCTCCCTCATTCATGTGGGTGGACACTCCACTCACAAAATGGCCCTTCAATTTTCTCCACTCAAAAATCCACTCAAATTCCCATTAAATTTCCACCAAATTTAATGCAAACTCTCATTAAATAAAACTCTTTTATTTTATTCAGAATTTTGTCAATTACTTTAATGACAAACATTCACAAATAACCCCTTGCTAGAATTCTATTTCACATGCATAACCACTTTATGCAATTTCACCCGAAAACCTGTTTCGGTATCTAGTGAAATAAATTCCTGCGCTTGTTCATTCTTTCGGCATGAAACTTTTGCTCCAATTAGATATCGGTGTCTCTTAAGTGTGTCACCCTACGGTTCGTGAATAATGCGGACATGATCGAGACCCCTCTCGGATCAATAATCAGAAGCGGGATCTGGAGACCCATACTGACTCCCACACATTCAACGATGACTTTCTTGTGATCGTCGGAACCTTTTACGCTAGTATCTTAACCCCTTTGTTTCACGATATATTACATGTCCGAGATTCGATCATCGGTATCTCCATACCTAGTTTGATATCGTTACTGACATGCACTCTTTTCTCGTTCCCGTGATATAACATTCTAGTGATCAAATCACTTGCTTGCAAGCTAATCAATGTGATATCACCGAGAGGGCCCAGAGTATATCTATCCGTCATCGGGATGAACAAATTCCACTCTCGATCCATGGGCCTCAACATAACACTTTATTAGTTCTGAATCCATCTTTATAATCACCCTGTTACGATGTGACGCTTGATGTTATCAAGAAACTCTTCCGGTGTTAGTGATTGAAATGAACTCATGGTCTAAGGATTAGGATCACTTCGTAAGTTGTTATAGCAATATAAACTCAATGACTTTGATCGTAATGCTATACTTTGAATGAATGTTCATCACACCATTACACAAATGTTGTGATCCCGTTATTAACAACATCCAATGTCCATGATCAGGAAACCTTGATCATCTTGTTAATCAACGAGCTAGTTTATGAGAGAGGCATAACTAGGAACTTTCTGTTTGTTTATTAAACACACATGTATTAATGTTTCCGTATTAATACAATTATAGCATGCAAAATAAACATCTATCATATACTTGGAATACACATAATAAACACTTTATTATTGCCTCTCAGGGCATATTCCTTTCACTTTCACTGTTACCTGTTTACCTACTGCAAATCATCATCTTCCACACCATACGTTTAATCCTTTGTTACAGCAAACCGGTGAGCTTGACAACCTCACTGATTCGTTGGGGCAAAGTCTTGAGTTTGTGTTGTGCAGATTTTCATGTTGCTTGCAACACCTTTGAGACGTTTCCTTACTCCTACTGGTTCGATAACCTCGGTTTCTTACTGAGGAAAAACTTGCTGTTGTGCTCATCATACCTTTCTCTTGGGGTTTCCAACGAAGCGTCCCACGACAGTGCTTGGCTCCATCAATAAACCAGAGGTTATTTCGACGAATGACCATATAGAGTGAGAAAATTTAAAATGAAAAAATAAATGACGGATTATCTTTACAAGATTATATTTTATAAGGATTACTCCCTTATGGAAATAACAAGCGAATATCATATTTTTAGGGGTATTTTCATTTTCCAAAATTTACTATTATTATCAACTGGAATAACAGATTAAATCAATGCTCTATAGAATGAATCCATGGAAAATTTACCACTTTCTAGTAATTTCCATTTGAACTCATCCACACCGTCCTGACAGCTGTATCGTGGATAATCGTAATAAAATATTGTTCCAAGATGCCAGTCGAGGACCTACGAGACTTCTTCTGAAAGACACATTAGGAGGATTAGATTTCATTACTGTGAAAAGTGTATCCCCTTTGTGCATAACAATCGAATATAGAGATGGATATTGTTCTCGAAGAGAAGTTTGTTCAAGCCACTTATCCTTTTAGAATCTAGTCTATGATCCATCCTTAATATTGAAAGCACCAAAATGGAAGAAATATTTTTAGACGCCATTAGTCCTGCCAAAAAATGTGATTCACCGGGTTTGCAAACCACTTGAGACACAACTTTAGAGCCACATATGTGGTATATCATGCATGCAAAAATCTGATGTAGCACATCATTTAATGAATAGGGAGATGATAGTGGTATCATAATAAGATTCCACATCATAACATATAAAACTATAAAAATTTAATGATAAATATATCTTATACATAAGTTTGTATGAATATTTTAAAAATAATTAAATACAATGAGATTATGATACTACTAGATGACACCATGCACTATAGAGATAATATCATACACTAGTACCATATGCATGATACTAGTATTGTGATACTTTCACGATGACCAACTTATACAATGGATCGTTGAAAGGGCATTCTGGACCTTTGGGCTGGTAATCGAAGGGACACAAATGGTCATTTTATTTGCATCAAATTTCAATTACTAATAAAACAATGCTTGATTAATCGCTTCGAATACACATCATGTCTAGTTTAATTAAACATTTTGTGATGTTTGTTCTTTTTGGCCGCATGCAATGATCGCATCAATAGCCCTCGTTGTAAGATAAAAACTTCAAATGGAGACCGAGATACACATAAGAAACTCGTGGTTTTTATAGTTTCCAAAAATTCAAAAAAAAATCATGATATTAGCCAATGATGTGTACTACAAAAGTGTAAAAGCTTAAATACGAAAATACTTTCTATTTCAGGCTAGAAAAAATGACAAAAGTGTGGATCTGAGTAAAATTTGTCAGATTTTTTCATTTTGTGAAGCCTAGAAAAAATCATATTGACTACATCTAAATTTTGTTTTTTCAATTTTTTTGAAACTTCTAAATATGATTTTTAAACTTCTAAAAATAATGGGCTACGTGTAGCAAGCCCCCATTAGTATACACTTCATTATAAGAGGGTGAAAACCAAATCAGTTCTTTTCAATGACAAATAGTGGCTAGTATTAGAAAAATATCTTTTAATAGTGACCTTATGTATATATAAAGGATGGGCTATTATTTATGTCCACTATTCATTTCACAAAATTTTAGAACACATAGGTATGATTTCTAGTTGACCTACAAATCATGAATTTATGATACCATGATCAACAAATCAAATTCTACCGGATTCATTGGGCACGAACCCAAATTAATCCACTTCCATCACTTTGTTTTATAATAGTGAGAAATATTAGTTATTGTAGTCATCTTAAAGTAAGGGCTTCAAATCCTACAAAATCAACACGAACAACCTATGCTTGATCATGGTTTCCAAACTATTTTTAAAACATGGTGTCCCTACCTTTAACTAATTTGTTTTACCACCATGTTTGGATTTATGGTAGATTTACAATCATGATTGGTTAAAACATTTTTAATATATCACCATTGGTTTTTTCACAAAAACATTGAAGTTCGAATTATATATCTAAAGTTTGAACTAACATAAAAAATAGTATTTATCATTGTAATAATTATTGTTTTAGTTCTCTCTATGTATCTAAATTATTCAATCGAGTCATCAAGTATATGCTATTTCCATTTGTACATGGCATGTACCTTAAACAATCAATGATTTTACTATGTTCTTCATATACATGATCTTTTCTGATATCGTTGATGTCTACGCACTGAAATACTGTTGGAAATATAAGCAATAATCCATATGATTTAATCCAAATAATAAACTGATAAAGCATGATCACACAAACAGTAGTAAAACCAATCATGCAGATCAACAAAGTAGATGAACAAATTACATCTATACAAGACAAACCTATCACACTACGCCAAACGCTAGAACTAGAAACTCTAGCATAATCTGAAAGAGAGAGATTGAGATCACATACGATGCAGTTGTGGCAGTAGCCGCGGTGGAGCTGTCACCCATGTTGAGGTTGCCGAAGAGGTCACTGACTTCTCGGAAGAAGTTGTCGTTTGGGAACTCGTCGTCGGACGACGTCGTGGTTGCCAGTAGTCGCACTTGAGCGCTCCCCAAAAACCTGATCGCCCCTCCTTTGATTCTTTCGAAGTAGAACACTCAGATCATAAGGCGTTGGAGAAGAATTGCAGTCGCTATACCCGAAGCGACTCAATATATTTTCCACATAGTGAGACTGAAGCAATGTAATCCCACCATTGTCATCCTTTAGTAGCTTGATGTTTAAAATTACATCAGCCACTCCCAAGTCCTTCATCTCAAAGCAGCGTGATAGGAACTTTTTGACCTCCTCGATAACAGCGAGGTTGGTCCCAAATATCAATTTGTCATCAACGTGGAGACACATAATAACTCCCTCGCCCCAATCATGGCGATAGTACACACATTTGTCAGCTTCATTTACAACAAAGCCTTCAGCAGTTAAAGTTCTTTCAAACTTCTCGTGCCACTTCTTAGGAGCTTGCTTAAGACCATACAAAGACTTCACTAACTTACACACCTTTCCTTCTTGACTATCTACTACAAATCCGTTAGGCTGCTCCATATAAATTTCCTCATCTAGCTCTCCATTTAGAAAAGTTGTCTTAACGTTCATCGGGATGGCGGGTATTGGTTTTTCAACCACAGGTAAGTCCATCAAGATCTCACGAAGCCACTCTGCTTCAACAGTGGCCATGTCTAATGCCGTGAGTTCTGCTTCCATTGTTGACCTTGTTAAGATGGTATGCTTGCAAGACTTCCAGGAAACAGCGCCACCACCAAGTGTAAACAAATAACCACTTGTGGCCTTAATCTCATCAGCATCAGATATCCAGTTTGAATCACTATAACCCTCAAGTACCTGTGGATACCCAGTATAGTGAATACCATAACTCGCAGTGCCTTTCAAATAGCGCAAAACTCTTTCAAGAGCATGCCGATGATCATCTCCAGGATTTGACACAAATCGACTTAGTTTGCTTACAACAAAGGAGATGTCAGTTCTAGTAGCGCTGGCTAAATACATGAGTGAGCCAATGATTTGAGAATATCTCAATTGATCTTTAGCAGTCCTTCGATTCTTTCGAAGTAGCACACTCAGATCATAAGGCGTTGGAGAAGAATTGCATTCGCTATACCCGAAGCGACTCAATATATTTGCCACATAGCGAGACTGAAGCAATGTAATCCCACCATTGTCATCCTTTAGTAGCTTGATGTTTAAAATTACATCAGCCACTCCCAAGTCCTTCATCTCAAAGCAGCAAGATAGGAACTCTTTGACCTCCTCGATAACAGCGAGGTTGGTCCAAAATATCAATATGTCATCAACGTGGAGACACATAATAACTCCCTCGCCCCCACCATGGCGATAGTACACACATTTGTCAGCTTCATTTACAACAAATCCTTCAACAGTTAAAGTTCTTTCAAACTTCTCGTGCCACTTCTTAGGAGCTTGCTTAAGACCATACAAAGACTTCACTAACTTACACACCTTTCCTTCCTGACCATCTACTACAAATCCGCCAGGCTGCTCCATATAAATTTCCTCATCTAGCTCTCCATTTAGAAAATCTGTCTTAACGTCCATTCGATGAACGAGAAGACCATGTGAGGCAGCCAAGGAAAGTAGTACTCGAATAGTGGTCAATCTGGCTACAGGTGAGTAGGTATCGAAGAAGTTTTCACCTTCCTTTTGGGTATAACCCTTAGCCACAAGACGTGCCTTGTAATTTTCAATAGTACCATCAGGTCTAAGCTTTTTCTTGAACACCCACTTACATCCTACAGGTCTGCACCCATAAGGACGATCGGTGACTTCCCAAGTACCATTAGCTAAGATGGAGTCCATCTCGCTTCAGACAACTTCCTTCCAGTAGTCAGCATCTTGAGATGCATAAGCTTCTGAAATAGAAGTGGGAGTATCATCCATAAGGTACACAATGAAATCATCACCAAAGGACTTTGTCGTCCTTTGTCTCTTGCTCCTTTTGAGAGCTTCATTGTCATCCTACACAGGATTATCAGAGTGTTCTATCGGCATAGTGGGTTCAGGAATTATAGAAAATTCCTGACTAGATGAACTAGTCATCTCCTGATTTGATGAGCTAGAGATACCTTTCATAGGAAAGATGTCCTCAAAGAAAGTCGCATCATTCGACTCCATAATTGTACCAACATTCATGTCGGATACCTCAGATTTTACTATCAAAAATACATAGCCAATGCTATGAAAAGCATATCCTAGAAAAACACAATCAACGGTTTTTGGTCCAAGCTTTCGCTTCTTGGGTATTGGAATATTGACTTTCGCCAAACAACCCCAAGTTTGCAAGTAAGAGAGTTTAAGCCTTTTCTTTTCCCATTCCTCAAATGGAGTCATGGTTTTATCCTTTAAAGGAACACGGTTTAGGACATGACATGCTGTCATTAGCGCCTCCCCCCACCATTCCTTGGAAAGACCCGATGTGTCTAACATGGCGTTAACCAAATCAGTTAGAGTGCGGTTCTTTCTTTCGGCCACCCCATTTGAGTGAGGTGAGTAGGGAGGCGTCCTCTCATGTATAATACCATGTTCCGCATATAATAAATCAAATTCATTTGAAAAGTACTCTCCACCACGATCCGACCTTAGCCGCTTGATTTTAAGATCAAGTTGGTTTTCTGCCTCAGCTTTATAGATTTTGAAGTAGTTCAAAGCTTCATCTTTAGATTTCAGAAGATAAACATAGCAGTATCTAGTGGAGTCATCAATCAACGTCATAAAGTGTAAGACCCCACCTTTATAAAGGTAAATGTCCCTATGATTGCAATGCTAGTCCCTGGATCATTTGCTAGCATCCACAGTTTAAAATGAAGTACACAAATACAAATGTCATTATTACATCGTCATTCTAGAGATAACATAGTCTTTTACAACTCCATAGACATGGGCTGTTACAAGAGTTTAACTTAACTATATAAATGAAAGTCTTCATCTTCATGTGCCACAGGCAAGCATGTTGAGTGTAGAATCATAACCCTAATCCTCATCAGAGTAACCTGCAACATCACAAGTTACAGCCACGGTGGGTCAATACATTGGAATAGTATTGGCAAGTGATACCTTAGTAGAATAATAGTATCTAGTTTCTACATGAATTTGGCTAAGTGTAGCTTAGGCTTGCTTTGCTCAAAATAGGTTTTACCAATCAGTTGAAAACACTAAGTTTTTGTTTAGCGAAGTTCCCAAGGAACCACCAATAGACATTGGTGAACCTTCACCCTTGTTCAACCACAAGTTTTAACTTATAAATTGGGATGAGGAGATTCTTGATAGCTTTCATGTCTTGATGCTCAAATTGTCCTTTTCCGAGGACATGTCTAAGTACTTAGTTTCTTCCTTCTGCAGAGGTGGTGCACGTTCCCCACAAGACTTGACTTTCATCAAGACAGGACCTTTCAGAAGCCTTCCCTTAGACCAAAATGGACGCGTTACAAACCTATCATCCCTCTACCACCAACTGTCCATTTGGCTAAGTTATTGCAACCTATATGATCCAGGCAGAGCCCATAATGCCATGTGGCTGCACTAGAAGCTTCTTTACATATGGCATCTCAAATCCCTTTGTTCCTGGGTGGCTTTCCACAAGTGTGATACACGAGGTAAACCATAGACATGGGCCTTGTGTAACCACTCAACATAACCCAATCATCCATTCCACCCAGGTGATTCATTTACTTAGTTGTTTTATTAAGAAAAACACAAGTCAAAGACGTAGCAATATTTTTCCATAGCATATGTATAAAATCCACCCATGGTTTCTATAAGCTAGGCTAAGCATGGCAATGGCAAGTATCTTAACTTAGAGAACATATTAATAATTCTAAAACTACTAGGATTTCCTAAGTATAGCATATAGATACTTAGCAAAAATTATCATGCAAGCCCTATACAAAATATTACTAATGCATAGTCAAAATATTGGGACAAAAATATGAAGCACCACTTGCCTTGGTAGTTGGGGGAGTAGCAACAATCCTCACAGTCACAATCACCACTAGCACCAAAATCTACACATAAATGATAACACCAAATTCATATTTCAAATAAACAAGCAAAAATATATGAATGCATGCAATTGCCATGTGATGATTTTTCTTAAACCAAACAAGACAAGTAAAACATTACTGATTAATAAACAAACATTTACACACCAAATAAACTTTATTTGGATTTTAAAATCTTTTCCAAATAATTTTTATATGCAAAATAAGCCTACAAATGTATCTACATAAAATTCTAATTTTAACAGAAACAAAATACAAAACTAAGCCCATAGATGTGTAGGATTTATTTTTGTGATTCCAATGGTATCTTATTTGCATTTTTTGGATAAACATAACAAAAGTTATTGAATTTACAAGTTTAAACATTCAAAAATCATTTCATGAATTTTAAACAGACAGGCTAGGCCACGTGGGCTGTTTCTATTGGCTGATACCGTTTCACACAGATTGATCAACGAGGGTCGTTGGATTTAAGTGATAGTGCACGACCAGATATGTCCGTACCGGTTTGTTTAAGTGATCTAATCTAAATCGTTAGATCTAGATCCAACGCTGCTGAGCACACGACCAAGGATGGGCGGCGCTAGCGACGGCGATGCGGCGGTGGCGCTACTGGCGATGGTGGAACGACGATCCTAGAAAGGCCTAGGGGTGGTGATGATGCTTACCAGACTCACACGTGCACGAGGAAGTTCAACGTGGTCGCGGTTGGGCATGGAGCGTGCTGTAGCGAGGCCTAGAGCTCGTCGGAGTTGCTGGCGGCGTCGGGTTCATGCAGACGAGGTCGTTGCCGATGCTTTGGATCATCCTAGCACAAACCAGGGGTATCAGGAGGTGCACAGGGTCACGACGAACATGCTAGTGTCAAGGAGAAAGCAAGGGGCGGTCAGATTTTACCTAAATCGCTCGCCGAAGTTGAGGGGCGGTTCTGTCGCTTGCAGTCGTGGATGGGAACGGCGGCCTGGATCATGCACGGATAAACAAAGGTGTCAGGAGGTGTACGAGATCACAAGGACCACGCTCGTATGAACCAGATGGACAGGGGCGGTCGGGCTCACCGGAATTTCGTCGTCGGAGTTTCTCGGTACCGCGGCGGTGTGTTGCGAAATATGGGCAGCCTGGTGGCGGAGCGAACGAGCTGAGTGAAGGGAATTGACCGTGGGGTGCAGGGTTTTAAATGGGCGGCAGCGTGACAAGAAACACATGCTAAATCAAGGCCAATTATGCCGCGCCATTATCGGTAGCAACGACGCGGCGACGTGGTCTGCGGCGCAGGATTTTGGAGACGATGTTGATGGGGCACGTGGGACCGGAGCATCAGTGAGAGAGGGGGTACGCGTGCGGGTGAGAAACAGAGGGAGAGGGGGTCCCGAGTGGGTTGGCTAATGGGCTGGTTCTGCTATTGGGCCTAATTGCTGGCGCTGGCCTTTTCTTTAATCCTTTCTCTTTTTCTTTTTCCAAATGATTTTCCAGGAATCCTTTTCAAATGATTTCAAATGTGTTTGAATTCAAACTCTTCCTGGATTTTTGTAAAGTGAAACATGCACATATTTGTGTATAAAACATTGTTGTTCACTCAAATTACATTGGTCATTGGGTTTAAAAATAAAATCATGCCTTTAATTAATTTCTTTATAATAGGCATAAGAATGGTTTTGAATTCATATTTTGTTTTGAAAATTTTGATCAAGCTCTGGAAATATCAATCAAACCTATGTTCAAACCTTTTCTGATTAAAACAAGATTCTCATATTAGAGAGTAGAAATAAGGTCATTTCCTTATCTACATAAAATAATAGGCAACAAATTTACTTCTATTTTGAAATCTTCATTGAAAATGATCCAAATGCTTATGAATGCATGCATGATATGCAAACTTTGTAAATCATGATTTTTGGGATGTTACATAAAGTATATTTTTCCACCTTTTATCAACACACCATTAATCTCACAAAGATCTGAATGTATAAGTTCTAGCGGTGCTAAGTTTCTCGGTTCCGCAGCCGTATGAGACTTGCGGGGTTGCTTTGCTTGCACACAAACTTGGCACTTAGAACCTTTGACAGTGGTAAATTTCGGAATTAAACTCATATTGGCTAGCCGTGTCATGCAACCAAAGTTAATATGACAGAGTCGTGAATGCCAAACATTGGACTCATTATCATTGCAAACATGATTAATAACTTTAGTACATGAGTGTGACAAAGACAAGCGGAACGGACCTCCGCACTCATAACCCTTTCCAATAAATTGTACATACTTAGAAATTACAATTTTATTGGACTCAAAAACCAACTTAAAGCCATCTCGACATAAAAGCGACCCGCTGACGAGATTTTTATTGATGGAGGGAACATGCTGCACATTCTTCAGATGTACGGTCTTCCCCGAAGTAAACTTCAGATTTACCGTACCAACACCATGAACAGAAGCACGTGAGCCGTTTCCCATTAGCACGGAAGAGGTCCTTGAGACCTGATAAGAAGAAAACATGGAAATATCAGAACATACATGTGTATAGCACCCGTGTCTATCCACCAATCAGGAGAATGACATACTGAAAGGATAGTAGGTAAAATACCATACCCAGCATCCTTCATCTCAGTATCGCTAATAACAACATTAGCGGCCTCGCCGCTGTTTCCATGTTGACGCTTGTCAAAGCGATTAGGGCATCTAGGAGCCCAATGATCAGGATCACCATAGACGTGGCAATATCCTTTCCTCTTATCATTTTTCTTCTTGAAGTTGGTAGAGTGCGTGGCCTTGTTCTTGCCATCAAACTTTCCCTTTCCTTCAGTTTTGTTCTTATTCTTGAACTTGTGGGATTGGAAGTTTTTCCTCTGCATTAAATTGGCAGTAGAACCTCCCTCAAGTCCTCGAGCAGTTTTGTCCTTTGCTCTCGCCTTCTATTCAACATGAAGAGACCCAATGAGATCCGCAACTGAAAACTCTTGTCTCTTATGTTTCATAGAAGTAGCAAAGTTCCTCCACGAAGGAGGAAGCTTGGCAATAATGCCACCATCCTCAAATTTGTCCGGTAAGGAACACTTGAACTGCTCAAGTTCTTTGGCAAGTGATTGTATCTCATGAGCTTGCTCAACAACGGAGCGCTCATCAACCATTCTGTAGTCATAGAATTGCTCCATGACATACAGCTCAGTGCCAGTGTCCGAGACCCCAAACTTGGCCTCGAGTGCTTCCCACGTGTCCTTGCCATTATCAAATGACATATACGGGTCAACAATGTTGTCTCCAAGAACACTGAACCAAGCCGCCATAAACATGGTATCGGCTTTCTTAAAGTTTGCTTCCTGATCAGCAGAAAGATCTCCTTCAGGCTTGCCAAGAGTGGCACTATAACAGTTTAGGTTTTCAAACCAGAGAACTGCTCTCTTGCGCCATCTCTTATAGTGCATGCCATCAAAAGGAGGCAGCCTAGTAGCCGCGGCTACACCAGTGGAATTCAGTTGCCTATAATCAGGTTTTTGGATTGTTGGAAATATAAGCAATAATCCATATGATTTAATCTGAATAATAAACTGATAAAGCATGATCACACAAACAGTAGTAAAACCAATCATGCAGATCAACAAAGTAGATGAACAGATTACATCTATACAAGAAAAACCTATCACATATACGCCAAACGCTAGAACTAGAAACTCTAGCATAATCCGAAAGAGAGAGATTGAGATCACATACGATGCAGTTGCGGCAGTAGCCGCGGCGGAGCTATCACCCATGTTGAGGTTGCCGAAGAGGTCGCTGACATCCGGGAAGAAGTAGTCGTTCGGTAACTCGTCGTCGGACAACATCATGGTTGCCAGTAGTTGCGCTTGAGGGCTCCCCAAAAACCTGATCGCCCCTCACCCGTACAGGTTCATGAGAGGCGGGGTTCCGGATGCCTACTGTCCCGATCTGCGGTGCACGCCGTAAGTCGGGATGGGGAAGACGAAAGTGGCAGCGCAAGGTTCTAGAGGTAGGTGCGTGTGTGTTTTGGACACCGATTAGGTTTAGCGCAGACGCTTATATAGTGCAGGTTAGGGAGATCGTGGTACTCAGCCCACGTCCGAGTCGGTAACAGTCCACGTCCATAAAAACTGGAAACGGCTATAATTAACGCGTCCGTTAATGACTCATATCAGTTTTCCCAACCAGCAAAATAAAGCTCGGCTCGGCGAGATTCCCGCAACCCGCGGCGCGCGCGTCATGACAAGGCGAGGCAAGGCATGGCTAGGCGAGGCGGGCGGCGTCAGAGGAGGAGTGCGCGAGGGCTACTCTTCTTGTCACACCTTAGTGAGTGGTGCAACACTCTACTATATAAGGTGGTCCAACTCCCCTTCAACTAGCAATGTGGGACTAAACTTTAGCACCACTAGAATAGCCATATGCTGCCATATACAAGTGGGACAAAGAGAATTTCAGAATTTGTCTAATGGGCCAACAACCCAAAACTCACCAAATTCCAACAATCCCCCACAAAGTCTCATTGGCACATCACAACACTTTTCTTCCAGAACATTGTTTTATACCGGTGTGTAGTGGAGACTGTTAAGTTGAACTGCCACGTTAAAATTCATGCTACGCTAGCTAGCAACTTGAATAGTGGACTATGCCTTAAACTACAAGTTTTCTGCGTGCTGTTTCACACAAAATCTAGACCGGTACAGGGCTACTGTCGGCTTCCCCGCGGTTTGGAGCTTATGCGTCAAATTTCAGGGCCTTTCATGAGTTTATTAGAGAGCACCCAACTCTCACGGACTGCGACGTTTAACAGTCGGACTCATATAGGTGTGTTCCTCAAGAGATGTTCTGCAGGACACCATCTCCGCTTATAAATGCCACTTGGAACACATTAAGATAAATATCAACCTGCCATACAGATTAAGAGAGTATTGCATCTTTATGGAGATGTAAATATAATATGGGGATACTCTCCTCTCAGCTGACCAACAGCTTGTCTCCCAGCTCTAATTCACGGGATCTCCGATCACATAGAGTGGGTTGCCACTGGGATCAACTCATAGCGTGGGTCTCAAACCCATCTCCCTCGATGCATTATCTATCACATTGCGTGATAAACCCTTTGTGAAAGGATCTGTCAGATTCTTAGATTTTGGATGTAATCCAACGCAATAACTCCGGAGTTTCTCAGTTTCCTGACAGATTTCAATCTCCTCTTCACATGCCTTGATGACTTCATATTATCCTTAGAACTGTTTACTTTGATGATCATAGTTTGATTATGACAGTTCATCGGGATGGCGGGTATTGGTTTTTCAACCACAGGTAAGTCCATCAAGATCTCACGAAGCCACTCTGCTTTAACAGTGGCCATGTCTAATGCCGTGAGTTCTGCTTCCATTGTTGACCTTGTTAAGATGGTATGCTTGCAAGACTTCCAGGAAACAGCGCAACCACCAAGTGTAAACAAATAACCACTTGTGGCCTTAATCTCATCAGCATCGGATATCCAGTTTGAATCACTATAACCCTCAAGTACCCGTGGATACCCAGTATAGTGAATACCATAACTCGCAGTGCCTTTCAAATAGCGCAAAACTCTTTCAAGAGCATGCCGATGATCATCTCCAGGATTTGACACAAATCGACTTAGTTTGCTTACAACAAAGGAGATGTCAGTTCTAGTAGCGCTGGCTAAATACATGAGTGGGCCAATGATTTGAGAATATCTCAATTGATCTTTAGCAGTCCTTCGATTCTTTCAAAGTAGCACACTCAGATCATAAGGCGTTGGAGAAGAATTGCAGTCGCTATACCCGAAGCGACTCAATATATTTTCCACATAGTGAGACTGAAGCAATGTAATCCCACCATTGTCATCCTTTAGTAGCTTGATGTTTAAAATTACATCAGCCACTCCCAAGTCCTTCATATCAAAGCAGCAAGATAGGAACTCTTTGACCTCCTCGATAACAGCGAGGTTGGTCCAAAATATCAATATGTCATCAACGTGGAGACACATAATAACTCCCTCGCCCCCACCATGGCGATAGTACACACATTTGTCAGCTTCATTTACAACAAAGCCTTCAACAGTTAAAGTTCTTTCAAACTTCTCGTGCCACTTCTTAGGAGCTTTCTTAAGACCATACAAAGACTTCACTAACTTACACACCTTTCCTTCCTGACCATCTACTACAAATCCGCCAGGCTGCTCCATATAAATTTCCTCATCTAGCTCTCCATTTAGAAAATCTGTCTTAACGTCCATTCGATGAACGAGAAGACCATGTGAGGCAGCCAAGGAAAGTAGTACTCGAATAGTAGTCAATCTGGCTACAGGTGAGTAGGTATCGAAGAAGTTTTCACCTTCCTTTTGGGTATAACCCTTAGCCACAAGACGTGCCTTGTAATTTTCAATAGTACCATCAGGTCTAAGCTTTTTCTTGAACACCCACTTACATCCTACAGGTCTGCACCCATAAGGACAATAGGTGACTTCCCAAGTACCATTAGCTAAGATGGAGTCCATCTCGCTTCGGACAGCTTCCTTCCAGTAGTCAGCATCTTGAGATGCATAAGCTTCTGAAATAGAAGTGGGAGTATCATCCACAAGGTACACAATGAAATCATCACCAAATGCCTTTGCAGTCCTTTGTCTCTTGCTCCTTTTGAGAGCTTCAATGTCATCCTCCACAGGATTATCAGAGTGTTCTATCAGCATAGTGGGTTCAGGAATTATAGAAAATTCCTGACTAGATGAACTAGTCATCTCCTGATTTGATTATCTAGAGATACCTTTCATAGGAAAGATGTAAGATCCCTCCTTTGTAAAGGAAAAGGATCCCTGTGATTGCAATGCTAGTCCCTGGATCAATAGCTAGCATCCACAGTTAAGATGTAATATCAAGAAACAAAGGTCATAATACAACTTTATAACCAGGAATAACATAATTTTATTACATCTTACATAGCTCATTTGGATATTACATTACATTGCAGCAGAATATCTATACGCATGGGGTCCTTCATCTTCAAAGTGCCACAGGCAGACATGTTGGTTGTAGACTTTGTAATCCTAATCAATCAACTTCACTAATATCAAACAAACCTGCAACATAACAAGTTACAGCCACAAGGGTCAATACATTTGAATTGTATTGGCAAGTGATACTATGGTAGAGTAGTGGAGTCTATCATCTATATGCATTTGGCTAAGTGGAGCTTAGGCTTGCATTGCTCAAAATAGATTTTCCTTATCATTTGAAAACACTAAGTTTTTGCTTGACAAAATAACCTTTCCCAAGGCATCTCCCAATCAAAGATTGAAGATCCAATAACCCTTGTTCAACCACAAGTATTTAACTTAGAAATTTGGATGATGAGATTCTTGATTGCTTCCATGTCTTGATGCTCAAATTGTCCTTTACCAGGGACATGGCTAAGTACTTAGATTTTACACTCTGCAGAGGTGGTGCACTTTCCCCACAAGACTTGGTTTCCCAAGACAACATCTTTCAGAAGCCTTCCGTTAGACCAAAATGGACGCGCTCCAACCTATCAAACCCTACCACCAATTGTCCATATGGCTAAGTTCTTGCAACCTATATGATCCAGGAAGAGCCCATAATGCCAAGTGGCAGCACTCGAAGCTTCTCAACATTTGACATCTCAAATCTCTTTGTTCCTGGGTGGCCATCCACAAGTAAGATACACAAGGTAAACCATAAACATGGGCCTTGTGAACCACTCAACCAAAATCCACCAAGCAATTACCATTCCGCCCAGGTGATTCATTAACTTAGTTGTTTTATTAAACAAAATACAAGTCCTCAGACTTAGAAATTTTTCCATAGTGTGAATATATATTCCACCCTTGTTTTCTATTAGATAAGCTAAGCATGTTAGTAGTAGGAATCTTAACTTAGGAAATTCTACTAAGGTTTCATCTACTAGGTTTTCCCATAGCAAGGTTTATACTTAGCAAAATTCCATGCAAGTTTTACTTTGAGAAAATCACTAATGCATAGTGAAAGTAATTGGACAAAAGTATGAAGCATCACTTGCCTTTTTGGTAGAGGGTATAAGTTCACTCCTTGTGCTTGCAACAATCACACTCTTCAAGTCACTACAATTCAATCAAGCAAGGCACAAACTCAATCTACCAATCAAGCAAAACATCACATAAAATCATAAAGTCAAAGTAATGCATGCAAGCATGCCAAGTTTTGTTTTATTTGAAAAAGTGGTTCCTAATGGGTCATAAACATTTGAAAACACCTAATGGTCATTTTGTAAAGTGGTAAAGTCATTTGCAAAAGGTTTTCACTTCATAAACCATTTTCAAAACAAGGTATCATTTTATGTGGTGTAGAAATGTTTTTACTAAGGCATTAATCTATAGGGTTCACAAAATATGTTTTAAAACCATAAAACTTTGTGTTTAGGGTCAGAGAGTTTAAAACAAAACATTTACCAAAGGTTTCCTTCCAAAACCATTTTCTAATAAATAAACCATATTTTTATTTGACTAGAATTGGTTTTAAATCAAATAATCATTCTTTTTCTTCACCAAATACATTTTTGAAACCACAAAGTGTTTCCTATGGTCAGTAGGTTCAAATCACACCATTTGCCAAATATTTTATCCCCAAAATCATTTTAGAATAATTTTTATAATCTAAACAAGCATACAAATGTTTCTGCAAAAACAAACATTTTAACAGAAACTTTTTACTAAAAAAATGACTTGGTTGGCTAGGGCTTGTTCCACTGATTCTATTGATATAAAGTTTGCAAATTTTGGACGTGTGGAACTAAAGTTATGCAATTTACAAAATCACAAATCTAATAGATTCAAATCTGTTTTAAATCGAAGCCTGAGCCACGTGGCTGTTTCTAATTCGTCCATACCGTTTCGGTTGGATCGAGCACTCCGGTGCGTTGGATTTTAAACAAATCGTGCGGTGCATAGCTATTCGTACCCCTTCGAGTTAAATCTATTCTCACGCGTCGGATCAAGATCCTACGGCGCGCAGCACGCTTGCCAACTAGTGGCGGCGCTGGCGGCGACTGTGCGGCGGCGGCGCTCTGGCGGCGAGGTTGCCGGCGATACAGGAAGCTAGAGTAGGAGTGGGGTGGCTCACCAGAATCGTCGACGCTTGCTGATGCTCAACGTGGTACTGGCTGGTGAAGGGGCGCACGGAGGTGAGGACAAGGGCTCGCCGGAGTTGAGTCTGACGACGGGTATGCTCGGGCGTCGTCGACGGTGATGCTACAACGCGTACCAGGACAAACGGAAGTCAGTGTCAGATGCGCACGGTCCTGGCGAAGATGTGTGTGTGAAGAGGAATGAAAGGCGCGGTCAGAAACTACCTGTGGAGCTCGTCGGAGTTGGAGCGGACGGTGGCGTCGTTCAGTCGAAGACGAAGTCGATGCTGCAGAGCACGCGCGAGCGAGGGGAAGACACTGGCAGGTGCAGGAGATGATGGCGAGCAAGCCAGTGTGCTCTGGAAGCAGTGGGGCTGGCGGTGGTGGCCGGAATTTAAACGGGAGCTCGCCGGAGACTGTGGTGGTTCGGGGAGGATTCCGAGCAGCCTGGTGGCCGAGAGAGCTGGGCGAGAGAGGGGAAATGGAGAGGGGGAGTGGGCGCTTAAGTGAGCGAGGTTACCGTGCGGAATCAACGTTGCAATGAAGTGAATTTACTCGGGGATTGATTGACAGAGAACGGCAGCGAGGTCTGGGGAAGAACAGGTCGCGGGTGGGAAGATGATCGCGTGGCTGTGGGGTCCACTGGCAGCGAGAGAGAAGGAAAGGGAGTTGGATCCACCTGCCATTGGCTCTGCGGGTCGTCTGGTGAGTGAGAAAAAAAAACGCTTCGGGGGAGAGAGGGAAATGGGCTGCTGGGCTTAATGGGCCAGGTTGGGTTGGGTCGAGTCCAATTCTATTTTTTTCCTATTCTGAAACCTTTTTCTTTTTCTATTTCTTTTTCTATTTTGAAATTCAAACAAACAAATCAAACAACCAATTCAAAACAACTTCCACCAAACTTTATATTAAGTTTGGTTCTGTTTATCAACACAATTCAAAGTCCAAAACAAAATAATAATATTTTTATTTTTTTAGGATCTATTTTATAATTAAATAAAATAGATCTTAATTATTAATTCAAATATGTTTTGATTTATTTAATAAAATCACCATTTGAAAACTAAATATTACCAAATAAAATCAGTAGGTTTTATTTGAAAATAGAAGATATTTGGAAAACTTGCTTAAAATAAAATAACATTTTTATTTTAGGGTCCATTAATAATTAAATAAGATGGACCTTAGTTAATAATTCAAATAGGATTTGTTTTATTAAAATCTTTATTTTGAAATCTAAAATAAAACCAAAACACTTCAGTAGGTTTTATTTTAAAATATAAAATATTTGGAAAGCTTGTTTAAAATAAAATAACAATTTTGATGTTTAATTAAAATAGTAAAACCTTTTTATTTTTAATAAACTTGGATATTAAATCCTTATTATTTTATTTAAATAAACTTTTACTCTTTTAAACAAAGCAAAACATTTTATTTCAAAAGCTTGGCCAAGGTTTAATTTGGCTATATAAATAATCCTTACTTATAAATCTACCTTTTCTTTTGAAAACCAAATCTTTTATTAAAAGATCCAAAATAGTAATTTCAAAATATTTTTAGCTTTATTGTTTATTTAACTTTTTTTAAATCCCTTTTGGATTTTATTTGATCCAAATAGGTTTTGAAAGTTTCCAATTGGAATCAAAAGTTTCTTCTCACCCTGAAAATCAACAAAGTTTTATTTTATTCATTTATTTTTCACATAACAAGATTTGGAAAATCTTGGGATGTGACAAAAGATGTCCTCAAAGAAAGTCGCATCATTCGACTCCATAATTGTACCAACATACATGTCGAATACCTCAGATTTTACTACCAAAAATCTATAGCCAATGTTATGAAAAGCATATCCCAGAAAAACACAATCAACAGTTTTTGGTCCAAGCTTTCGCTTCTTGGGTATTGGAATATTGACTTTCGCCAAACAACCCCAAGTTCCTAAGTAAGAGAGTTTAAGCCTTTTCTTTTCCCATTCCTCAAATGGAGTCATGGTTTTATCCTTTAAAGGAACACGGTTTAGGACATGACACACTGTCATTAGCGCATCCCCCCACCATTCCTTGGAAAGACCCGATGTGTCTAACATGGCGTTAACCAAATTAGTTAGAGTGCGGTTCTTTCTTTCGGCCACCCCATTTGACTGAGGTGAGTAGGGGCTGCGTCCTCTCATGTATAATACCATGTTCCACATATAATAAATCAAATTCATTTGAAAAGTACTCTCCACCACGATCCGACCTTAGCCGCTTGATTTTAAGATCAAGTTGGTTTTCAGCCTCAGCTTTATAGATTTTGAAGTAGTTCAAAACTTCATCTTTAGATTTTAGAAGATAAACATAGCAGTATCTAGTGGAGTCATTAATCAATGTCATAAAGTATCTTTTTCCACCTTTTGTCAATACACCATTCATCTCACAAAGATCTGAATGTATAAGTTCTAGCGGTGCTAAGTTTCTCGGTTCCGCGGCCATATGATACTTGCGGGGTTGCTTTGCTTGCACACAAACTTGGCACTTAGAACCTTTAACAGTGGTAAATTTCGGAATTAAAATCATATTGGATAGCCGTGTCATGCAACCAAAGTTAATATGATAGAGTCGTGAATGCCAAACATTGGACTCATTATCATTGCAATCATGATTAATAACTTTAGTACATAAGTTTGACAAAGACAAGCGGAACAGACCTCCGCACTCATAACCCTTTCCAACAAATTGTACATACTTAGAAATCACAACTTTATTGGACTCAAAAACCAACTTAAAGCCATCTCGACATAAAAGCGACCCGCTGACGAGATTCTTATTGATGGAGGGAACATGCTGTACATTCTTCAGTTGTACAGTCTTTCTCGAAGTAAACTTCAGATTTACCGTACCAACACCATGAATAGAAGCACGTGAGCCGTTTCCCATCAGCACGGAAGAGGTCCTTGAGACCTGATAAGAGGAAAACATGGAAATATCAGAACATACATGTGTATTAGCACCTGTGTCTATCCACCAATCAGGAGAATTACATACTGAAAGGATAGTAGGTAAAATACCGTACCCAGCATCCTTCATCTCAGTATCGCTAATAACAACATTAGCGGCCTTGCCGCTATTTCCATGTTGACGCTTGTCAAAGCGATTAGGGCAGCTAGGAGCCCAATGACCAGGATCACCACAGACATGGCAAGAGCCTTTCCTCTTATCATTTTTCTTCTTGATGTTGGTAGAGTGCGTGGCCTTGTTCTTGCCATCAAACTTTCCTTTTCCTTCAGTTTTGTTCTTATTCTTGAACTTGTGGGATTGGAAGTTTTTCCTCTGCACTAAATTGGCAGTAGAACCTCCCTCAAGTCCTCGAGCAGTTTTGTCCTTTGCTCTCGCCTTCTCTTACACATGAAGAGACCCAATGAGATTCGTAACGGAAAACTCTTGTCTCTTATGTTTCAGAGAAGTAGCAAAGTTCCTCCACGAAGGAGGAAGCTTGGCAATAATTCCACCAGCCACAAATTTGTCTAGGAAGGAACACTTGAACTGCTCAAGTTCTTTGGCAAGTGATTGTATATCATGAGCTTGCTCAACAATGGAGTGCTCATCAACCATTCTGTAGTCATAGAATTGCTCCATGACATACAGTTCAGTGCCAGCGTCCGAGACCCCAAACTTGGCCTTGAGCGCTTCCCACGTGTCCTTGCCATTATCAAATGACATATACGGGTCAACAATGTTTTCCCCAAGAACACTGAACAAAGCCACCATAAACATGGTATCGGATTTCTTAAAGTTCGCTTCCTGCTCAGCAGAAAGATCTCCTTCAGGCTTGCCAAGAGTGGCGCTATAACAGTTTAGGTTTTCAAACCAGAGAACTGCTCTCTTGCGCCATCTCTTATAGTGCATTCCATCAAAAGGAGGCGGCCTAGTAGTTGAGGCTACACCAGTGGAATTCAGTTTCCTATAATAAGGTTTTTGGATTGTTGGAAATATAAGCAATAATCCATATGATTTAATCCGAATAATAAACTGATAAAGCATGATCACACAAACAGTAGTAAAACCAATCATGCAGATCAACAAAGTAGATGAACAGATTACATCTACACAAGACAAACCTATCACATCTACGCCAAACGCTAGAACTAGAAACTCTAGCATAATCCGAAAGAGAGAGATTGAGATCACATATGATGCAGTTGCGGCAGTAGCCGCGGCGGAGCTATCACCCATGTTGAGGTTGCCGAAGAGATCGCTGACGTTCGGGAAGAAGTCGGCATTCAGGAACTCGTCGTCGAACGACATCGTGGTTGCCAGTAGTCGCGCTTGAGGGCTCCCCAAAAACCTGATCGCCCCTGACCCGTATAGGTTAACGAGAGGCGGGGTTCTAGAGGCCTACTGTCTCGATCTGCGGTGCACGTCGTAAGTCGGGATGGGGAAGACGAAAACGGTGGCGCAAGGTTCTAGAGGTAGGAGCGCGTGTGCTTTAGACACCGATTAGGTTTAGCGCAGATGCTTATATAGTGAAGGTTAGGGAGATCGTGGGACTCAACCCA
Source organism: Avena atlantica (assembly GCA_910589765.1). Lineage (NCBI taxonomy): Eukaryota > Viridiplantae > Streptophyta > Magnoliopsida > Poales > Poaceae > Avena > Avena atlantica. The sequence continues at coordinate 497,320,880 of OU342739.1, forward strand.
CGTCCTAGTCGGCAACAGTCCACGTCCATAAAAACTGGAAACGGCTGTAATTAATGCGTCCGTTAATGACTCATAATCAGTTTTCCCAACCAGCAAAATAAAGCTTGGCTCGGCGAGATTCCCACAACCCGCGGCACACGCATCGTGACGAGGTGAGGCGAGGCAAGGCGTGGCGAGGCGAGGCGAGCGGCGTTGGAGGAGGAGTGTGCGAGGGCTACTCTTCTTGTCACACCTTAGTGAGTGGTGCAACACTCTACTATATAAGGTGGTCTAACTCCCCTTCAACTAGCAATGTGGGACTAAACTTTAGCACCACTAGCACAGCCATATGATGCCATATACAAGTGGGCAAAGAGAATTTCAGAATTTGTCTAATGGGCCAACAACCCAAAACCCACCAAATTCCAACAAATACAAGTGGTAACGGTGCCAGAAAATAGCTTGACGGTGAGGTAAAGACTAAAGGCAACAAGAAGGAAGTAAGCAAACATGCATCATATCTAGTAGCAAACGGTGTTTCAATGCTTAGAAACAAGGCCTAGGGATCATACTTTCACTAGTGAACACTCTCTCATATAAATATCCTCTCTTCATGATACTACTCTTAACTACTCTCCGGTTGGACACTCTAATCCATGGTAGGACCTTCCCCAATGTAGATAACCCCACACTGTCACCTTGAGCGCTAGATGGTTCCAACAAACACCAAAATTTCATAGAGACATCCAACTCCAAATATACTCATGATAAATATATATGTAATCTAGCTTAAGTGTCACACACGGTGTGCACACTGTCACTTTCACACACGTGGGGAAACGCATAGATCTATTAAAGCACAAAGAGTATTTATGTAGACTCAAACCTAAGTGCCATCATGGCGTGCACGCTGTCACTTTCACACACACATGGGGAGAGCAGAGATCTATTGAAGCACTTGAGTAGCAAGGTAGATCAACTTGATTACAAAGCTCATGACCACAACAAGATCATGCATAGAGAGAGAGATATGAACACATATCTACCGGTAGAGCCTTTAGCCTTGAGGAATAACTGTTGGAGATATGCCCTAGAGGCAATAATAAATGTAGTTATTATTATATCTTTGTGTTTATGATAAATGTTTACATTCATGCTATAATAGTATTAACAAGGAAACATTAATACTTGTGTGATTTGTAAACTTAAATTGAAGTCCATAGTAAAGCCTCTTCATAATACTAGCTTGTTGGTTAATAAATGATTGTGGTTTCCCTATCATGAACATTGAGATGTTATTAACAACAAGATCATATCGTTAGGAGAATGATATGATGGACATACTCCTATAGATAAGCGTAGCATAAAGATCAAGTCATTTTAATAGTTCAATTGCTATATGCTTTCTGATACATAGTAACCTAATTCCTTCGACCATGAGATCATGCATATCACCATCACCGGAAGGATGCTTTGATGACATCAAACACCACACCGTAACTGGGTGGCTATAAAGGTGGCATTGAGTGTTCGGAAAGTATTGGTTGAGACACATGGATCAAGAGTGGGATTTGTCCATCCATATGACAGATAGATATAATCTGGGCCCTCTCGGTGGAATGTCATCCAATTAGCTTGCAAGCATGTGAATGGATCACAAGGGATCACATATCACGGGAACGAGAAAAGAGTACTTATCAGTAACGAGGTTGAACTAGGTATGCAGAGATACCGACGATCAAAACCTCGGATAAGTAAACTATCGTGAGACAAAGGGAAATTGGTATCGTATGTAAGTGGTTCATTCGATCGCAAAGTAATCGTAGAAATATGTGGGAGCCATATGAATTTCCAGATTCCTCTATTGGTTATTGTTCGGAGAAGTGTCTCGATCATGTCCGCATAATTCACGAACCGTAGGGAGACACACTTAAGGATTCGACGTTGTTGAGTAGTTATGGAATGATGAGTATGAGACCGAATGTTGTTCGGCGTCTCGGATGGGATCCGGGATATCACGAGGAGATCCGGAATGGTCCGGAGAATAAGATTCATATAAGGAAAGTCCTGTTTCGGGGTTGGAGAATGGTTCCCGTGTTTTCATCGGGAATGTTCTAGAAGGTTCCGGAATGTCCGGCACTCCGGAGGGGAAGGGTACATGAATGTGTCATAACAAGTTGGAATGGTTGCATCATGTACTAGGTGTCATCGCTGAGCGAAATAAAGGGATAAATCAAATCCTACTTTGAAAAGTCAAACGCCAATTTGAAAAGTCAAACGGCTATTTTGCTTGGTGGAGGGAGAGTAGGAAACCTACTTGGGGAGGAAGTCCCTCTCCCTCCACCGCCGGCCTTGGAAGCCGAGTTGGGGAGGGACTCCCCTCCCCTTGGCCGGCCCCCTCCACCTATATAAGGAGGGGCAGGGCTGCCCCTCCAAGCACACAACTTGCACCCTGCAAACCCTAGCCCCAAGCCGCCGGCGCCGCCACCTCCTGTCGCCACCTAGGGAAAACCCTAGCCGCCGAGTTGGGGCATCCCCTTGCCCTAGCCGCCGGCCTAGCCTCTCCTCCTTGGTGTGTCTAAACCTTAGATCACCGAGGGCCTCTCTCATAGTCCACCATACTCGCTCTGGCTTAAGGCGAAGCCCTGCGAGATCTCCCCTCTACTTCCGGTACCACGCCGTCGTGCTGCCGGAATCACGAGGAGAGTACTACAACCTCCGCTGCCTGCTGGAACAAGGGAGAGGAAGGTCGTCGTCGAGTACCGAACGTGTGACCGACTGCGGAAGCGCTGCCGGAACGCAGCGCCGGAAGGATCGTCTACACGATCTTGAGATCGGGAAGAGTATGACTACATCACCCACGAGAATCCGCTCTCGTTAAACACTTTGGAATCTTCGAGGGTGAGTTATTCTATCGATCGTTGCTATAATCTAGTAGATAGATCTTGGCTTGTTTGTTTGTATGCGGTAGAAATTTTTTGTTTTCCATGCTACGGACCTCTACAGTGGTATCAGAGCCGTGTCTATATGTAGATCTGTTGCACGAGTAGAACACAATGGTCATTGTGGGCGGTGATGCTTTTATTATCAATTGCTTCTTGTGTACTTTGAATCTTGCGGTATGATGGGATGAAGCGGCCCGGGCTAACCTTACATGACATCGTTCATGAGACTTGCTCCACGCTCAACATGCAACTTGTATTGCATAAGTGGCTTTGCGGGTGTCTGTCTCTCCCATTATAGTATAGATCCAATTTACAACGGGCACTTGATAGTTCAAACATCGATGTTGTGGTTCTTGTTCGTAAGTTAGTTCGACACTTATTGAAAGCCCCAAACCACGTAAAATATGCAAAGAAATTAGAGGCGTCTAACTTTGTTTTGCAGGGGTGTGTTGTGATGTGATATGGCCATGATTGTGATTATATTTGATGTATGCAATGTTCCTTATTGTAAGTTGGCAACCGGTAGGAGCCATATGGTTGTCTTTAATTTATGTTAAGACCCGCGTGTATATTCAAAGTAGTTGTAATAGTTTAAGACGGTGGACGACAACCATGGAGCAGCGTCATTGACCTTGATGCAATGCCGGTGATGATGGAGATCATGTTCGTGCTTGAAGATGGAGATCATAAGCACAAAGAAGAAAGGCCATATCATATCACATATTATGAATTGCATGTGATGTTAATCCTTTTTGCATCTTGTATTGCTTAGTTAACGATGGTAGCATTATAAGATGATCCCTCATGCACATGAATTTCAAGTTCTAAAGTGTTCATCCTTAGTAAGCACCGTTGCTAAAGCTTGTTGTTTCGAAGCACCACGTGATGATCGGGTGTGTTAGATTCCGCAAGTGTATACAACATGGGCAAGCCAGATTTGCTCATGCAGAAGCTAAGGTTTGATCTTGACGAGCCTAGCATGTACAGACATGGTATCAGAACACGGATCACCGAAAGGTAAAGCATGAATCATATAGTAGATATGATGAAGATGTCGATTGTTCGCCATTAAAGCTACATCAACTCTCGTGATGATCGGTTTTGATGTGGTGGATTTGGTTCGTGTGATCACTAAAACAATGTGAGGGATATTGTTTTGAGTGGGAGTTCACCTAGATTAATTTAACTATTAATTAGAACTCAATTTTTCAAAAACTTAGTCTAAACTATTGCAAATATGTTGTAGATCAATGGCGGCCCCTACCATCAATTTTAATGCGTTCCTAGAGAAAGAAAAGTTGAAAAACAATGGAAGCAACTTCGTGGATTGGTTCCGCAATTTGAGGATTGTCCTCAATTCTGGTAATTTGACCTATGTGCTGGATGCACCGCCTGCAGCTGATGCTACCGATGAACTAATGAATGTTTACCTCGCTCAGAAGAATCAGTACTCCACAGTTCAGTGTGCTATCTTGTATGGTTTAGATCGGAGCTTCAGAAAAGGTTTGAGAATTCAGACCCACATGATATTGTCCGTAAACTCAAACTGATATTTGAGACTCACGCGGCAGTTGAGAGCTATGAGGCTTCTGAAAAGTTCTTTAACTGCAAGATGGAAGAGGGCAGCTCCGTTAGTGAGCATGTGCTTAAAATTTCTGGGCACGCAAACAAACTTCAAAGCTTGGGTATAGTGATTCCTAATGCTTTGGGGATTTACCGTGTCCTCCAATCACTACCACCAAGTTACAAGAACTTTGTGATGAACTACAATATGCAAAGCATGAACAAGCAGTTGCCAGAACTCTTCTCCATGTTAAAATCTGCAGAAGTGGAGATCAAGAAAGAGCACCAAGTGTTGATGGTCAGTAAGACCACCAAATTCAAGAAAGGCAAGTCTAAGCAAAAGGAACACTTCAAGAAGGGTCATAAGAAAGTTACCACACCGACAAAGAAGACCAAGGCTGGACCCAAGCCTGATACAGAGTGTTTTTACTGCAAGAGAGAAGGTCACTGGAAGCAGAATTTCCCAAAGTACTTGGCGGATTTGAAGAACGGCAACATCAAGAAGAAAGGTATATCCGATATACATGTTATTGATGTGTATCTCACTAGTACTCATAGTAGTGCCTGGATATTTGATACTGGTTCGGTTGCTCATATTTGTAACTCGAAACAGGTGCTGCAGAATAAACGGAAGCTAGCGAAGAACGAGGTGACGATGCATGTTGGAAACGGATCAAAGGTTGATGTGATCGCGGTCGGCACGCTACCTCTTCATCTACCATCGGGATTAGTTTTATACTTATATAATTGTTATTTGGTGCCTGCGTTAAGCATGAACATTATATCGGGATCTTGTTTATTGTGAGACGGTTACTTGTTTTAGTCCGAGAATAATGGTTGTTCGATTTATATGAGTAATATGTTTTATGCACATGCACCTTTGATAGATGGTCTATTCTTATTGAATCTCGATAGTGGAAATACACATATTAATAACATTGAAGCTAAACGTTTGAAATCGAGCGATAACTCGACCTATATGTGGCACTGTCGTCTTGGTCACATTGGAGTGAAGCGTATGAAGAAACTCCATTCCGATGGACTTCTTGAATCACTTGATTTCGAATCACTTGAAAGATGCGAAGCATGTCTAATGGTTAAAATGACTAAGACTCCATTTTCTAGTATGATGGAGCGAGCTACGGACTTATTGGAAATCATACATACCGATGTGTGTGGTCCAATGAGTGTAGCATCGCGCGGTGGTTATCGTTATGTTCTTACCTTCACGGATGACTTGAGTAGATATGTGTATATCTATTTCATGAAACATAAGTCCGAAACTTTCGAGAAGTTTAAGGAATTTCAAAGCGAGGTGGAGAATCAACGTAACAAGAAGATTAAATTTCTATGTTCTGATCGTGGAGGTGAATATCTAAGTTACGAGTTTGGCGAGCATTTGAAGAAATGCGGAATACTTTCACAATTGACACCGCCGGGAACACCATAGTGTAATGGTGTGTCAGAACATCGTAATCGAACTCTCTTAGATATGGTTCGTTCTATGATGTCACTTACATATTTACCGCTATCATTTTGGGGTTATGCATTAGAAATAGCCGCATTCACTTTAAATAGGGCACCATCTAAATCCGGTGAAATGACACCGTATGAATTATGGTTTGGGAAGAAACCTAAATTGTCGTTCCTTAAAGTTTGGGGTTGCGAAGCCTATGTAAAGAAGTTACAGCCGGACAAGCTTGAACCCAAAGCGGAAAAATGCGTCTTCATAGGATACCCAAAGGAAACTATTGGGTATACCTTCTATCATAGATTCGAAGGCAAAATCTTCGTTGCCAAGAATGGATCCTTTCTAGAGAAGGAATTTCTCTCGAAAGAAGTGACTGGAAGGAAAGTAGAACTCGACGAGGTTGTCAAACCTTCTCTCGAACTTGCGAGTAGCGCATCACCGGAAGAAGTTCCTGTGGTGCATGCACCAATAAGAGAGGAAGCTAATGATGATGATCATGAAACTTCGGTTGTAGTTGCTACAGAGCCTCGCAGGTCAACGAGGACTCGTACCACTCCTGATTGGTATGATCCCGTTATGAGTGTCATGTTGGTGGATAACACCGATGACCCTGCGACATATGAGGAAGCGATGATGAGCCCAGATTCCAATAAATGGCAAGAAGCCATGAAATCCGAGATTGGATCCATGTACGAGAACCAAGTATGGACTTTGGTGGACTTACCGGATGGCCGGAAGGCTGTCGAGAAGAATTGGATTTTCAAGAAGAAAACATATGCTGATGGTAATGTTACTGTCTATAAAGCTCGACTTGTCGCAAAAGGGTTTCGACAAATTCAAGGAGTTGACTACGATGAGACCTTCTCACCTGTAGCGAAGCTAAAATCTGTGAGGATTATGTTAGCAATCGCTGCAAATTATGATTATGAGATATGGCAGATGGATGTCAAAACAGCGTTCCTCAATGGAGACATTGATGAAGAGTTGTATATGATGCAACCCAAAGGTTTTGTCGATCCTAAAGATGCTAACAAGGTATGCAAACTTCAACGGTCCATTTATGGATTGAAGCAAGCATCCCGAAGTTGGAATCAATGTTTTGATAAGGTAATCAAAAGTTTTGGTTTTATACAAACTTATGGAGAAGCTTGTATTTACAAGAAAGTGAGTGGGAGCTCTGTAGCATTCTTAATACTATATGTAGATGACATATTGTTGATTGGGAATGATGTAGACCTTCTTAATAGTGTCAAGGAATATTTGAATAATAGTTTTTCAATGAAAGATCTTGGCGAAGCAGCTTACATAGTAGGCATAAAGATTTACAGAGATAGATCGATACGCCTAATATCATTGTCACAAAGTACATATTTGGACAAAGTTCTAAAGAGGTTTGGAATGGAAGATAGCAAGAAAGGGTTCTTGCCCATGTTTCCCAATACGACCTTGAGTAAAACTCAAAGTCCAACAACGGCAGAAGATAGAGAAAGGATGAGTAAAACTCCCTATGCCTCAGCCATAGGATCTCTAATGTATGCCATGCTATGTACTAGACCCGACATTGCATATGCTGTTAGTTTGACTAGCAGATATCAAAGTGATCCATGAGTGGATCATTGGACGGCGGTCAAAAACATCCTTAAGTACTTGAGAAGAACTAAGGATATGGTTCTTTCTTATGGAGGTGATGAACAGCTCGTTGTTAATGGTTACACCGATGCTAGTTGGAACACCGATCCGGATGATTCTAAATCTCAATCCGGATACGTATTTACTTTGAATGGTGCAGCAGTTAGCTGGAGGAGTGCAAAGCAAAGCGTTGTGGCGAGAACTTCAACTGAATCAGAATACATGGCTGCTTCGGAGGCTTCACAAGAAGCGATATGGATGAAAGAGTTCATTACAGAGCTCGGTGTGGTTCCAAGTGCGCTAGAACCAATGTCTATCTACTGTGATAACATGGGCTCCATAGCCAATGCGCAAGAACCAAGGTAACACAAGAAGCTGAAGCACATAAAGCTACGTTTTCACGCTATTCGAGAACATGTCCAAGATGGTGACATAAAGATTTGCAAAGTACACACAGATCTGAATGTGGAGGATCCGTTGACTAAACCTCTCCCGAGGGCAAAACATGACCAACACCAAACTGCCATGGGTGTTCGGTATATTACCATGTAATCTAGATTAGTTAACTCTAGTGTAAGTGGGAGACTGTTGGAGATATGCCCTAGAGGCAATAATAAATGTAGTTATTATTATATCTTTGTGTTTATGATAAATGTTTACATTCATGCTATAATAGTATTAACAAGGAAACATTAATACTTGTGTGATTTGTAAACTTAAATTGAAGTCCATAGTAAAGCCTCTTCATAATACTAGCTTGTTGGTTAATAAATGATTGTGGTTTCCCTATCATGAACATTGAGATGTTATTAACAACAAGATCATATCGTTAGGAGAATGATATGATGGACATACTCCTATAGATAAGCGTAGCATAAAGATCAAGTCATTTTAATAGTTCGATTGCTATATGCTTTCTGATACATAGTAACCTAATTCCTTCGACCATGAGATCCTGCATATCACCATCACCGGAAGGATGCTTTGATGACATCAAACACCACACCGTAACTGGGTGGCTATAAAGGTGGCATTGAGTGTTCGGAAAGTATTGGTTGAGACACATGGATCAAGAGTGGGATTTGTCCATCCATATGACAGATAGATATAATCTGGGCCCTCTCGGTGGAATGTCATCCAATTAGCTTGCAAGCATGTGACTGGCTCACAAGGGATCACATATCACGGGAACGAGAAAAGAGTACTTATCAGTAACGAGGTTGAACTAGGTATGCAGAGATACCAACGATCAAAACCTCGGATAAGTAAACTATCGTGAGACAAAGGGAAATTGGTATCGTATGTAAGTGGTTCATTCGATCGCAAAGTAATCGTAGAAATATGTGGGAGCCATATTAATTTCCAGATTCCTCTATTGGTTATTGTTCGGAGAAGTGTCTCGATCATGTCCGCATAATTCACGAACCGTAGGGAGACACACTTAAGGATTCGACGTTGTTGAGTAGTTATGGAATGATGAGTAAGAGACCGAATGTTGTTTGGAGTCTCGGATGGGATCCGGGATATCACGAGGAGATCCGGAATGGTCCGGAGAATAAGATTCATATAAGGAAAGTCCTGTTTCGGGGTTGGAGAATGGTTCCGATGTTTTCATCGGGAATGTTCTAGAAGGTTCCGGAATGTCCGGCACTCCGGAGGGGAAGGGTACATGAATGTGTCATAACAAGTTGGAATGGTTGCATCATGTACTAGGTGTCATCGCTGAGCGAAATAAAGGGATAAATCAAATCCTACTTTGAAAAGTCAAACGCCAATTTGAAAAGTCAAACGGCTATTTTGCTTGGTGGAGGGAGAGTAGGAAACCTACTTGGGGAGGAAGTCCCTCTCCCTCCACCGCCGGCCTTGGAAGCCGAGTTGGGGAGGGACTCCCCTCCCCTTGGCCGGCCCCCTCCACCTATATAAGGAGGGGCAGGGCTGCCCCTCCAAGTACACAATTTGCACCCTGCAAACCCTAGCCCCAAGCCGCCGGCGCCGCCACCTCCTGCCGCCGCCGCCTAGGGCAAAACCCTAGCCGCCGAGTTAGGGCATCCCCTTGCCCTAGACGCTGGCCTAGCCTCTCCTCCTTGGTGTGTCTAAACCTTAAATCACCGAGGGCCTCTCTCATAGTCCACCATACTCGTTCCGGCTTAAGGAGAAGCCCTGCGAGATCTCCCCTCTACTTCCGGTACCACGCCGTCGTGCTGTCGGAATCGCGAGGAGAGTAATACAACCTTCGCTGCCTGCTGGAACAAGGGAGAGGAAGGTCTTCGTCGAGTACCAAACGTGTGACCGACTGCAGAAGCGCTGCCGGAACGCAGCACCGGAAGGATCGTCTGGGAAGAGTACGACTACATCACCCACGAGAATCCGCTCTCGTTAAACACTTTGGAATCTTCGAGGGTGAGTTATTCTATCGACTCGTTGCTACAATCTAGTAGATAGATCTTGGCTTGTTTGTTTGTATGCGGTAGAATTTTTTTATTTTCCATGCTACGAACCTCTACAATAACTACTCGCTCCTCATCATGGAATCAGCAATGGCGATGGAGATGGTGGTGGAGATCGATGGAGATGGCTCTGGGGGCACTTACCCGTCCCGATAGGGTGCCGGAACGGAGACTTTCTATCCCCTGAATCTCCCTTTCGGTGGCGGCGGCGCTATAGAGGTTTTCGTGGATTTCTTCTGGATGACCTAGGGTTTTTGGGTCGGAGGCTTCTTATAAGCGCAGGAATCAAGGTCGGTGGGGGTCTAGGGGGGCCACACCCCCTCCAGGCGCCTCCAGGGCTTGCCCGCGCCTAGGGGGTGCGGCCACCCTGTGGCCCCCCTCCAGCTCTGCTTTGTGGTTCCGTGTTGCTCAGGGAAAAATAATAAGTTTGGATTTTGTCCCGCCCAATTCCGAGAGTATTGATTTTCTGTCTTTCTGTAACCAAAAATATAAGAAAACATGCAACTGGCACTGTGGCAACTTGTTAATAGGTTAGTTCCAGAAAAGATATAAAAACATCTCAAAGTATAGACAAAGCAAAGCAAAGTAGATACTAAACAAGCATGGAGCATCAAAAATTATAGATACGTTTCTGACGTATCAAGCATCCCCAAGCTTAACTCCTGCTCGTCCTCGAGTAGGTAAGTGATAAAATAATAATTTTTGAGGTGACATGCACCGTCAAAACCAAGATCAAACCGTTTGCAAGCATTGAAAGCTGGGATCAAAGAACTCTAAACATGTGCATGAAAGATGGAGTTCTAACAATTGTACATAGTAACTATGCAAGCAACATGTCAAGCTACAAACAAAGATCATGAATAATATGCATTGAAAAACGTTTGTTTGTTTCACATACAAAAACATGGCAAACTGCCAATCAGCTTGTCCCTCATAGAGTAGCAAATAGATGCATAGGACACCTTCAAAGTTCACAAGGGTGACTAGAAACAAGTAGCACAAGAAAGAGTAATATCACAATATGCATTAATCAATAAGCTTTGGAACACTGCACACATAATGACAACTTTGCTCTCTTAATGGTGCCTAAAGGTAGAAGGTGGAGACTAAAATAATGGTGGAAGAAAATCCTTTTATAAAGGAAGCAAGGATTTCAAGTTTCAAAAAGAGCTTCCAAAAATTATGGTACTTGTTAGCTTTCAGCCCTCATTGCCCCTATCATAAGCATCTTGAAGTGATTAAGTTTAAAGTGAACAAAGATGGAGTATATGCTTGACGAAGTATAAGTTGGCAATCTCAAGTCTCTTGAATACGAGGGCCACACCTCATGCTACTCAACTTTAGTCACCTGTAAGTTCTTGTCATTGTAAGTATTTGCATATCATTGAGAACCGCCAACGGGTACCCCTTGCACATGGTACAAAAGCTTTCCCATAACCAAAATGACAAGGCAAGTAGACAATGAGCATATCGGCAATCTTCTTATTTACCATGGGAATATGGTGCTTTTTTCTCTCTTTCCTCTTTCTCAATGTGTCTCTCTTTTTTTATAAGAAGAATGCTTCATAGATGTCACTATGGTGATGCTGCAAGTTTCTACCATGATTAGGCATGGCTTAGGCTAGCGGCCCAGGCGTTTCTCTAACACAAAATACAAACTCCATGGACTTACAAGTTCCCTCTTTATTTCACTCCGGTGACATCCATAGACAAAAGAGCATGATATCAACTAAGTACAAAGTACAAGTGCAAAGTTGAAAACGTTCCCCGTGACAGCACGGTTCTGCTAATTCCAACATGTAACCGCAAGCATATACAACAAAGTTGTCACAATGGTTTAAGTTTATTAGGGGAAAAGAATATAAAGTGTGCCATCAAGTTTGTGAGGGATTTAATCACTAAGTTTTCACATAACAAAATACTTTTAACTTAGAAGATAGCTGAAAACAAGAATATACTTGGAATGGTGTAACACACCATGCATAGGAATTTATAGTGGAAACTTTGGAATAACTTGGTTTGTTGGGAGTTGGAAGCATGAGTAGAGCTTACTCATACAAGTGGAGGCTAGCAAAAGACTGGGAGCAACCAAATAAGAGATCAATAATGGCCATAATCATGCAGTGCAACAAAGCATTACTAATCAAAGCATAGAGTGGTACTACAAGGCAAGGACTAAATGATCATAGAGGCTATGGTGACTGGTTCATAGTCATAACATGGTGCGAGCATGTGCCAAGTCAACCCAAATAAAGCATCAAAGGAGAATACCACAATACTATGCTTTTGCATGCTAAAACAACGCATAATTCTTTCAAGGCACACTAAGCAATCCCAATTGTTTGGAACAAGTCATGCTACAACAATAATCACTAAGCATAAGGTCAAATGAACACCTAGCATGACATGATAAAGTCTAATCCACAGTCAAAACAAGCTCCCTTTTGTACCACTATAAGCATGAAACTTTCTACTCTTTTCCAACAAGAAACAACTTATTTGAAACAACTCACAAAGATAATAATCAATAAAGATCAGTGAGATTGTCTAAAAAATCCACAAAGAAGAACTTAAAAGTTCTAAGTTGAAAGCACAAGAAAACTAAGGCTGAATGTAGTGCTATCAAAAGTGAACACCCACAAAACAAAAAGAGTGAAAACTAGAGTGTTCTAGGCAATGGAAATAGAGTGTGTCTCTCTCCAAAATAAGTGTGGTGTAACCAACAAACTTACTCAAGCAAACTAAGCAAACGAAAACCAAAAACGAAAACTAAGATGCTCCAAGAACAACACAACAATGCATGAAACAATAAAAACGAAGTATCTAGAAAGACCTGAGATTATTATTGATGAAGAAGGGGATGCCTTGGGCATCCCCAAGCTTTGACGCTTGTACCTATTGAATATTTCTTGGGGTGACACGGGGTGGCATTCCCAAGCTTGAGCTTTTGTCCATTCTTCATCTCATTACATCATTCTTTCTCTACACCTGAAATTTTTTCCTTCATACAAAACTTCACACAATCTTCATTAGCAACATTAGTGTATTCAAAAGATAATAGACTTTTGGGTTTAGTTTCAAAACAGAATTTTTTTCATTAAAAACAAAAGATACTATAGTAACTCCTTCAAAAATCTCAATTCACCTAAATAGAACTCAAAAAAGGAATCAATAAGAAGCAAATGCAAATAATGGCAGAAATCTGTCAAAATAGACCAGCAGGTATAAACCGATTTTTTCGAAGACGTTCTGTTGATTAAATCAAAATTTGTTGAACTAAATAAAGTTATCTAACATACTGGGGGATTTATTCGTAAATTTCAGCTCAATCCGAGTTATAGAGACTCCTCACGAATTTTTATGGTGGAGGACAGAAATCTGTTTCGGGACAGCAACTCCCCAAATATTACTTCCCTCTCATTAGAGGTTATTCTTGGCACAAAAAGCAAACAAAAAGGATAAGGAGAGGTCATTACAGAAGTATTAACTTCCAATACTCAAGAAAACTCCTGGGTTATCTCTCAACAAGTACTTTTCTTTAATGCCTTTAAGTTAGGCATGATAGTTTCAAAGATGCTCACATAGGAAATATGAATTGATTTAAAAGAGAGCATCAAGAAGCAAATTAAAAGAACATTTAAGTCTAACCCACTTCCTATGCATAGGAATATTATAAATAAACAAGTCATGAAAGCACAAAGCAACAAGCATAGGAAAGCAAAACAAGTGCAACTTCAATACTTTCAACATAAAGAGGGGAAACTTAATATTATTGAGATACATAAGACCATGTTTTCCTCTCTCATAATAACTTTCAGTAGCATCATGAATAAAATTAACAATATAACTATCACATAAAACATTCTTATCATGAGCCACATGCATATAATTATTATTACTCTCCACATAAGCATATTCACTCTTATTAATTATAGTGGGAGCAAATTCAACAAAATAGCTATCATTACTATTCTCATCACCATAATCATCAAATATAGGAGGCATATTGTAATCACAATAAATTTCCTACTCAATAGTAGGTGGACTGAAAATATCATACTCATCATTGTAATTATCATATATTGGAGGTTTGGTATCATCATAAGCAATAGAATAGCTATCTTCCAAAGCTGGGGGAATAAAAATATCATTTTCATCAAAACTAGCTTCCCCAACCTTAGACGTTTCCATAGCATTAGCAACAATGGTGTCCAAAGAATTCATACTAATAACATTGCTATTAGCATGAAAATAAAGTTCCATAGGTTTTTAAATTTTCTCTTCAAACACTTCATGTCCTAACTCAAGATAGATACTATAAAGCTCTCTAATTTTTTTGTTGGTTTCCATTAAGCCTAACCAGTGAAAAAAAAGACAAAACTGCAGAATCTAAAGGAAATAACTTCGAGCACTCACACCGGAGGATGTGAGTACCTTTTACCTTACCTCTCCGGCAATGGCGCCAGAAAATAGCTTGATGTCTACGCACTTCTATTCTTGTAGACAGTTGTTGGGCCTCCAAGTGCAGAGGTTTGTAGAACAACAACAAGTTTCCCTTAAGTGGATTACCCAAGGTTTATCGAACTCAGGGAGGAAGTGGTAAAAGATATTCCCTCTCAAGCAACCCTGCAATCAAGATACAAGAAGTCTATTGTGTCCCCAACACACCCAATACACTTGTCAGGTGTATAGGTGCACTAGTTCGGTGAAGAGATAGTGAAATACAAGTGGTAACGGTGCCAGAAAATAGCTTGATGGCGAGGTAAAGACTAAAGGCAACAATAAGGAAGCAAGCAAACATGCAACAGATCTAGTAGAAAACAGTGTTTTAATGCTTAGAAACAAGGCCTAGGGATCATACTTTCACTAGTGAACACTCTATCATATAAATATCCTCTCTTCATGATACTACTCTTAACTATTCTCCGGTTGGACACTCTAATCCATGGTAGGGCCTTCTCCAATCTAGATAACCCCACACTGTCACCTTGAGCGCTATATGGTTCCAACAAACACCACAATTTCATAGAGACATCCAACTTCAAATATACTCATGATAAATATATATGTAATTGTAACATCCCAGCATTAGAGCTTAGAATTAAGCTAAAAACAGATGTGTGCATTGCATTCATGCATAGAAAATCCGAATAATTTTCACACTTTTGAACAAAACTTGTCAAAGTGATTGAAGCTTCTCTCAACTTGATGGAATTGAAGTAGATCATCAAGTTGACTGCGATAAGTTTCAATATGACCTTTGTTAAAACCTTATTTTGGGTAAGGAAGATTTGATCTAAGGGGAGATCAAATGTAATAAAAGTTAAACCCTAATACATTATTTAATAGTTTATATTTGATCCTTAAGGAATCATATCCTTGTATTCATTACACAACTCATGAATACCAAGTTATAAACAAAACTTAAGTAATTGGAATATAACAACTAAATCTTGATATATCTTAATCTCATCTACTTATACCATGAGTATCATGCTAATACCTAACCTCAACTCTTTAGTGAATTTGAGTAGGAAAGAAACCAAGTCAAGATCATTCACCATATATCTTTCTTGGAATCTGCTAACGCGTGGCGCCGCATATTAGCCGCGTCGTGCGGCGCCTAATTGCCATATTAATTAGGCCCAATTGCCATATTTTAGGCCTAAACTAATTAACCTGCAGAATACTAGCGTGTTTCTCCAATCCTAATTACTCTAGATTAGTTGCCAGATTATTTTTTTCCGCAAAAAAGTTGCCATATTAATTATTCCAAACTGTCGGGTTCGCTTAGCTTATATGGGCCGCCGCACGCGGGGTGCTGCCGTGCGGCGCCGCGGCTTAGATTTTTCCATCTTTCTTTCCATATCAATCTTTATCATCTCTAATGAACCTTATCTTAATATCCGTTGTTCATCAATGTTGAGTAATCAACTATTGATTCACAAATTCTTAAACTATCAACTCTTGATCTATCAACTCTTGTCCTTATCATAGCATCCACTCTAAAACCTTTAGAGAAAGAAGTAAAAAGAGATAGGTGGTAATGTTAGATTTAAATATCATCTATATGATGGGAGTGTTGGAAGAGAATAGGATCAATATGATAATTGATGGAGTTAACTCACTCCTGAGTGGATAGAAGAATTATCTGGAATATATATTTGTATGATAACAAATAGGATTATAAGGATGAACATTGAAGATAGTCACCAAGGAGTAATCCTATTGGATTAAGTAGGCATAGTCAATGAATGATATCTCTTAGTCCAATAGAGATAAACAGAAGATAATTATAATACAACTGTAATGTTGTATTGATGAGATCTTGATTAGCCAACTAGAAACCTAATCCATAAATGATCAAAGGATTATAATGATCATGTTTTAGTCACCAAGATTGAATGCTTATATCATGTATACGTGACATTGGTGGATAGAACATGATTGAACCTTAGTATAGATATGTTTTTCTAGGTTAGCCATTCCAAGTCACCATGATATGATGTGAGGTTTGAATATAAGATCTTGGAGTCAAGTAGAGATAAGATAGTATGATTAAGATGGTGCTAGATCAACATTGGATTATAGAAGTAGTATTTTCTTCTTGGGAAATACTAAACACTTGAGGTGAAGTAGGATTTGTTACATGATATATCCATCTATTGGAGTAATATTAAGGTGGATGATTAAGGAAGAGTATGAATGGAGTTAGAAGTAACTACTTGTTGGATTGGAGGTTATCAGCAGTAGGGTAGTGATATAACCAAGTTTGAATATGAGAAGATTATGAAAGCTTCAGTGTCAAGCTCATTGGATTTAAAAATGGAGTTAGAATGGGAAGTTAATATTAAAAGTATTTGTAGTAAAGCTCATCATGTTAGCACATGATGATGGATATAGAGAAGTATTATATCTAGGAAAGGAATTCCTTAATTAGAACTCCAGGATTGTGAATTATGGAAGATAGGAATTCTTAGTAAACATTAAACATAAAATCTCCTATATTTTTAACCAAACATAAAATCTCCTAAATCTTTAACCAAATATAAAATCCATTTCATCTGAGTGATCTATCATCCTATCTCCACAAAACTTTATAGGAATAATCTCCTATATCAAATCACTTAGGCACATCTTGGTCATTTTCATCCATCATTCTCATAGGTACTTAGGAACTATCTTTATCAATTCTTTCTCATAAGTTATCCTAGAAAATAATTCCACTATTTTACTTTAAATGGTGATATCATTAAAAAATCACAAACATAAAGACAATGTGTTTAGCCATTAATCGTTATTCACATCAACAAAAGAATATAAATATATATTAAGAACCCTAAACCCTAGGGTAAGCATTTACAATTCAAACCCTAACTCTTCTGTTAGTTATAGTAAAATATATATACCTTGTTATTCCCTATATTCATGGGAGTATATTAATCATATTAAATCCTTAGGATATTATGCATCAAATAATAATAAAGGATCACCATATAAAATTTTCCTTGATATTATAAATCAATAAGAATCAAAACTCATGGAGTTAATAGTAATGCATTCTATAATTAGTTTGTGGATATTAGCTCAATTAAATGCATATCAAAAGCCTTACAAATTATAATAGAAAAAGTATATATATAAATAAAATAAAGAAATTATAGCACTATATAATAAAAACTCATAAAAATGATTTTAAATACCATTTATCATTACTGCAAGTATTAGCAAAGGAATTCCATAAAGATAAGTCTAAATTAGTGCTTAAATAAAAGGGTTAGAAAAGAAAACAGATAATAGAAATTGAAAAATAAAAACAAAAAGAAAGAAAAAAATAACAGAGGAATCAGATCTGGCCACAACCCATTTCCTCTCTCTTACTCGTCGCTCACGAGCACACAAATGCATCCCATTTGGCCCAAGTGCGGCCCGGCACTGGCCCGTACCCCTTAGACCTTCTATCTTAGTCGTCTTCCTCGTGACACCGGCGACCTCACGATGCGGCAAAGCAGCTCGCTGGCGACCACCCCGTCACCGGCCGCGTCAAGATCTGCGCCACCGCTTCCGACTGACTACAAGAAGCTCTGGATGCTACCGAGCAAACCCTAGCACGCCATTTCGCTTCTCCTTCTTCCTTTTGAGATCCGGCCAGCAAACCTTAGCCACAGGAGTCCAAGCTGCTCGCTATCTTCGACCTCCACTCGCTCCGCGGAGGTGTCTATCAGATGTGTTGTGATCTTCTCCGTCGTTTGCCCCTACTCATACAAGCCGGGGAGCTCTCTGTCGACCCAATCGACACCTCATCTCCACCGCCAGACGCCGCCGTTCATCGTCAATCGCCGCCACCACGGACTTCCTCCGGTCACGCCGTCACGCCCTTCAGCTTCATGGTGAGCTACCGGTGCTCATGCACCCTCTCAAGTTCCTCCTTGCTTCCTCGTTTGTTCCCCCGATGAACATCAGCCACCGCCGCCGTTAGCCACCGTCGCCACCACTGTTCCGGTGACCTAAACCGAGCGGCGCCGCCAATATAAGGTCCACTGTGACGCCTGTTTCCAACGCACCTAGCCACAGCCCCGCGCACGCACCCAATTTACGGATCCAACCATGATCTAAGGATGATCTAGGAATGATGTCAGCGTGACATCACGCTGATGTCATATTTCTATTTTTCTTTTATCATTTTAGAAATTGTGATAAGATTCTGTAATAAATAAAAACCAATAGAAATGACATGGCAAGGGTCCCACCAGTCAGTGACTGGGGGTGAGAATCGACCTAGTGAGAAAAACCTTTCACCCCATGCTGACATCAGCATTACATCATAAACTGTTTAGTTTATTGATTCTAGAAATTAAATATAATGATTCAATCTTATAAAATCAATAACTTTTGTTTTGTAATTAGAAAAATATGTTTAATATATGAAATTTTTTAGAAAAATAAAATCTAAAACTTAAAATTATTATCAAATATTATTATGATGATTATTTAAATAATTACTATTTAATAAAGATTTCATAAGTAATAAAACTTTGATAATTCATATTTTAATAATGGTAAATGTTAAAAATATAAATAAAATACCAAAAATCTTAGAAAAGTAAGAACTATAATTCAAATCTATAATCATACATTATTATTTCACTTAATTAAATATTTGTTATTTATTAAGTATTTATAAAGTAATAAATCTTATAAAAATCATATCTTCTTATTTATAAATCACAAAAATAAATGTAACATATCAAAATAACCACCAAAATAATATCTACATGTTAAAAATATAATATTCCACTTTTGAATTAAATAAAAAGTTAAAAACTTTAATAACTTGAATTTAAACATATTTCCTTAATTGATAATTCATATAAAGGTAAAGAAAATTTGTTAATATTCCTAAAATTACCAATTTAGGTCTAATAAGTAATAATAGTCTTAAATATTTATAATATAAAGTCAAATTGGTCCAACACATTTTTTAATGCAATTTTATTTGAATTATCATTCAACATTAAGTGTATATTATTTTCCAAATGGAGTTATAAAATATTAAATTCTCAAGGTTATTATTTTGACTTAATAAAATCTTTTCCCTTACTTCAACCACAAGTTTATAAAAAAATCAAAACACTATAGTGAATTCATAAGTAGTAAATAATATTGTTACTTATTCACAAACCATAACCACACCCTTATAGGAAGATAAATCCCTTTGTACATTTATCATGTAAAGAAACCACTACCAAATAAAAGTATAACTATTCTTAAGTGACTTTAAAGAAACATTATAAAGTACACAAGGTACAAATAACATAAGCATTACACCTTAAATCTATCCATGTTTTTAAAGTTAACTTTAATCCTCAAAACTTTAAGTATAATACGAAAGACCTTATTATGTGTTTTATAGTTAACTTTGGTCTATTTTAATTAAGATCTAAAGCATCTCAAGTCCAAACTATTCAAGCAAGCACAAACAACATCAACCACATTTAATTAACCACAAAGATTGTTTAAACCTTAGAAAATAAATCTTTCCTTCAAATGTTATTCTTTTTGCCACTTCAAACATCACATGACAATTAATGATAATCACATTACATTAAGGTTTACTGACATACTTAGGATTGTTAACACTTAAGTTCTTTATAAATGCCATTACTTGCAAAGTAAAACTTGAAGATAAGATAATTCTCATATGAGCAATCCTTAAGTAGCACATCTCATTAGTATATCTTATTGTTGTATGCCATTATGTTTACATGTTGCTTCACACCTACTCACAAGCCTTAATAAGAAGCACAAGTATAAAACTTATCTAAAAGGACAACACATTCTAAAGCAACCATTTCCAGTATCCAAACCCTAGGTCAACACTATCCCCGGGATTCGAGTTTACGAAATTGCATTACATTACTTATGCATAAAAGCATCTTGCTTCTTTAAACATTAGTCCTTACCGGACCAATGATGCTGATTTCAGATATTGGATCTTATATTGCCTTGAAGACTGTGAGTGCATAATATTGCAATCACAAAAGGCAAGTTCACACTTGCTCATGTCCTTTGATTATTTTCTGTAAAGTATTTTGCAAATCCAGTGTTGTCATCACCTGCATTTGAAAAAGGTCAGAAAACACTATTTTCATAATAATATGATTATAGGTTATGTACCATGAGGTAATAACCTACTATAAGAGTTCCGGTGGTAAAGGAACATATTCTCTAGGACTTAACAACCAATGTCGCCAGTGATTCTTACGCCGTATATTACGCGTTAACCATGAGATTTGGAATGAGACGGAGAAGTCAGTTGTATCCTTTTCCTCTCGTATGGAGGCAAGACGACCTTAACGTGACGTTGTGATTCCTTGTGCGGATCCAACATATGGTTGGGCATCCTTACGCCCCACACTTTTGGTGTCTAGATTATCTATGAATGTTGTTTAGGGATATAGTCCATTTAAATGGTACTCGTCCGGGCATCACCAGGTCATAGAGTCTTCGGGAACTCATCAGGGTTTTAGCCTGCCCGCAATGGGGGCTTAACGGAGGTGAGTCGGCCCCGAAGGATCGTGTAGACATATGAGGTCACGGAGAGGGCAGTGATTGGCTTGGATCTTAGGTTAGGCCTCAAACCATGGAAGTTTGAACGCGAACATACTCCGGGCCATGCAACAAAGCTTAAGATCTCTCATGGGTAAAGTGACGCACCTCTGCAGAGTGTAAGAACTGTAACTTGTTACTCCCTATTCCGGGAAGGAGCTACGAACGCGGCGGGAAAGGAACTCCATGAAATTTCTGGTAAACCCGTGAAGGCTGACGGACATAGCTTTCAGAATAAAAGCAACCTTTGAAGAAATGTTTATGAAAACTTGCATTGCCTACGACCTACGGTCTGTGGCTGTAGATATAGTGCATTAAACACTCCTTTCTAGTGAACTTGCTGAGTACGCTCGTACTCAACGTATCTTCTTAACCCTTGCTAGATTCTAAAGCCAGTACAGACGATGTCTACATCAAGTTATGCTCTAGGAATCATCATCTGAAGCTAAAGTTCTTCAATGAAGTCAAGGAAGTCAACATATACATCAACTCAAGTGAAGACGAAGTTATTGATTAGATAGGAATACAATCTCTAGCTATAGAACCCATTTCTGTAGCGTATTGCAATAACAGCAATGCAAGCCTCAATAGTTTAGATACTCGTCTTATTAGTATGATGGATTTAGAGTTGTTAATCTTTGATTCTTCTTTGTAAGAAGTTTCTTTCTCTCTCTTTAACCTAGAGTATTCTCTGGATCTTATGTAAAGAGTTGAGTTGTAACCTATAGTCATGTCTTAGACCTGTTGTGTTTCTGTTGTACCACTCTAAGAGATGTAATACTAGTGAACGGTGTTTCAATTGGTGTTATGTATACGACTATAGTGTACTACATCATGTAGTGGTATGCTAGGTAACCGCAGTTGGTATCAGAGAATATGCTTTGACCTTAGGATTAAAACCCTTTTAGGAAGATCTGTAGGTTGGATAGTGACTATCGGAGCCATCTTATCTTAACCAAATACTCATATGACTTGTGATGAGTATCCACTTGAGGATAACCTTGTCACACCTAAGTCAGATGCTTAAGTCATTCTTTCTTAGGAGTAATTATTTTATCTTTCTCAAGTATAGTGCTCTTTAGTGTCTTCCGAAGGAGACATAAACCACAAATATACCGTAGGAAAGTGTAAGACATCATATGGAAGTAGTCTTGATGGTGTAGCCTAACTCTAGAATTCAAGTAGCACAGTGGAATTTTATTGTTAGTTGTTAACCAATAGACAACATGATGAATATCATCAGGATAAATCTTGATGTAATGAGTAGTAATCATGTGGGATTCACTTGAGGATTCTACGTGATGAAGTGAAATTATGTTAAAACTTAATAATAGTGTAGCGAGAAACAAAGTCATCATGGTTAGATTAGCTCTTAAATTATAATGAATAGGTAAAATATAACAGGATCATGGTGAGATTAGCTCCGAAACCATGATATGGATGTAAATACGACAAGTAAATTATCCTGAGGTAGAAGTAATAAAATAGCATGATAGAAGTCATAGGTGCTAGAAAAATTCCGATAATCTCTGGTTTAAGAAACCTATTAGTCGTTTGGAGAGATCATGTGAGGTTAGTTTACTAAATCATGACAGGTTGGGTATATTAGACATTCCAAAAGTGATACAAAAGAGTTAGTGAAAACCAAACTGAGACCACTTTGTTTAAAATTATCCTGTTGCAATTGAGCAATTTGGGTAAATATTGAGACAAAGTATAGTTGTACCCTATGTGCTAAGTATCATGATGTAAACCTATACGAGGAGGTGTCATATACTACACAACTAAGCCTAAATTCTAGAGATATTATACTCAACTACTATATTCCGGGCTTAGAATATTGTGTGTTATATGTACCACATTTGGATTTATTTGTTTTTATTGGATCTTCTTGATTGACTAGATCTGTACATGAAGTCTGACTTGGTGTGCAAATGCATGTTGCAACATCCAGTTATTACTTGATGTTATAGATCTAGATAGAATAAGGGAATTCGTGTAAGGGAGTGACAAGTTCCGAAGACCAAGATGAAGACTTACATGAAGAATGAAGCCAAGTATAAGGAGTATCAACACAATTTGAAGGATGGATCAAGTTCAGATCATTATTAGCCAACAATGAGAAGGAAGATTAGTGTAGAAGATGTATGGAGCAACAAGAAGTGATGAAATTAATTTCACCCAGAATAGGTAATATTGTTAAGAAGTAATGAAGTAGTTGTACCAAGTTCATGGAAGCATCATGAATTAGTGCAAAGAAGAAGTTTTGGAACCAAAATGATATTCAAGCTCTGACAATTCAGAGAGAATGCCAGTAGTATTTCGGAAACCGTAGGGAAAATCATACACCCTAAGATGGTCCGCAGTTGGTATCTTATCCGCAGCTGGTATGAGATCCATAGTCGGTATTCTGATCCACAGTTGGTATCTTGTCCGAAGCCGGTGTTAGTTGACATAGTTAACCAGATCATCTTAATGGTTGCATAAAGAGCATAAAACTTGGCATAATTTAATTAAAACATAAAAGAGTACAAAGTTCAAGCGACCGTCTTTCGAGACTCTTCGCGAAGTCAGACCTATCAAAGCGTAAATATCCAAATAGTAAGTAAGACAAATAATGTTGAAAGATTCACTTCAGAGATCCACAATTGTGTGGATACACCGTACAATCTTTCATGAGACCCTAACTAGGTAGAAAACAAGCTAGACAAAGATCTACATTCTAGTTATTAAGCCAATGATTACTATATATGCAGTTCAGAGGCCATTAGTAAACCCTAAGGGGGAGAGTAAACAGTAAACGGAAGTACTGTTATCCGAATTCCAAGTAAATGTTGGAGAAGAAGGTCTAACCTTCTACAACAGCAAGCCTTATTTTCATAAGGTTAAAAGGAAGTCATTTTTATAAAAGTACTTAAGATAATAAAAAAAGATTGTCTAAAAGCCTGATAAGGTAAAAGCTTGAAGTAAAAAAATAGAATAGTCCCAACAGACTAATTCTAAAAGAAACAATTCTTAAGTGATTCTTAAGAGGTAACATAGCACATCCAATGGGTAGAGAAATAAGAAATTCCAATGGGTTTGGACTAAATGTGTTCAAAACCAATATTCGGAAGGATTACCAGTACAACTCATACAATGACAAATCAAAGATTAGTCTTTTGACCACACTATTGACTAAGAAAATTTAAAACTCTATTTTAGTGAGACTTCCTAGACCTTACACAGTATAGTAAGAAAGTTCGATGATTAAATAAAGGAGTTGGATTAGGATACTTAATCAGGATAAGGAACTAAGAAGAGACCACTAATTAATAAGTTTTTAATAAGGACATATCCCTAAAGAAGGATAGTAGGAGAAACTTTGGAGTGTTAAAGACAACAAGTTAAAGATTGCCAAGTATGGTGAGAATTCAAGGAAAATATATGGATATGGAATACTACAATTATTCCCATTAAGGTTACCGTGGAGTTGAGAAATGCCATAACCAACACAAGTCCATTCCTTACTCCGAAACGTGAGAGTTTACGAACTTCGGGGACGAAGTTTATTTTAAGGGGGAGAGTATGTAACATCCCAGCATTAGAGCTTAGAATTAAGCTAAACACAGATGTGTGCATTGCATTCATGCATAGAAAATCTGAATAATTTTCGCACTTTTGAACAAAACTTGTCAAAGTGATTGAAGCTTCTCTCAACTTGATGGAATTGAAGTAGATCATCAAGTTGACTGCGACAAGTTTCAATATGACCTTTGTTAAAACCTTATTTTGGGTAAGGAATATTTGATATAAGTGAAGATCAAATGTAATAAAAGTTAAACCCTAATACATTATTTAATACTTTATATTTGATCCTTAAGGAATCATATCCTTGTATTCATTACACAACTCATGAATACCAAGTTATAAACATAACTTAAGTAATAGGAATATAACAACTAAATCTTGATATATCTTAATCTCATCTACTTATACCATGACTATCATGCTAATACCTAACCTGAACTCTTTAGTGAGTTTGAGTAGGAAAGAAACCAAGTCAAGATCATTCACCATATATCTTTCTTTCCATATCAATCTTTATCATCTCTAATGAACCTTTCATCAATGTTGAGTAATCAACTATTGATTCACAAATTTTAACATCCCTAAAGTCATGTTTTCAAAGCTTTGCATATCATCCATGCATTCATGATCATTTAGGGTTCAATTTTCAAAGCCATTTACAAAACAGAAGCATTTGGGTGCTTGATATTTTATGTAAAAAAGCATTGATTCAATGCCACTCTCTAGTGAGGGAATATTTGTTTAAAAACCATTGTTGTGAGTTCATAGGATTGGTAGGTTGAGTTCCAAGCTCGGACAAATTTTTCCAAACAAAGTTTGGTATTAAAACCATTTTCAAATCTTTATCAAATCATGTGCTAAGGCACTATTTATTTTGAATTTTCAAAAGGACCAAGCAATTCTAATGAGACAGCATGGTTTTATATTCAAAAGTATGCAGGTTACACTTTACAAAAATCCAGAAAGAATTGGAATTCAAATGCTTTTGAATTTGTTTGAAAAAGATTCCTGAAAATCGATTTGGAAAAAGAAAAGGGAGTAGAAGTAGAACTGGGCCTGGCGCCAGCTTTTCACCCCAACAGCCAAAACAGCCCACCCGGGCCACTCCTCTCTGTCTTTCCTCACCCGCGCAGAACCCACCCCCCTCGCTGACTACTGGGCCCCGTCCACGTCACCGTCGTCTTCCCCAAATCCCGCGAAGAACATGTCACCGCTGCTGTTGCTGGCGTTGATCGCGCGACGTAATTGCCATTGAATCTGCAAGTGTTTCCTATCGATCCCCTGCCTACTTAAACCCCTCCGCACCGCGAGTCTTTCCCCTCACTCAGCACCCCCCACTCCGCCACCAGGCTGCCGGCAATTTGAGCTGGAACACCGCTGCCCGAAGCACTTCGGCGACCTATTCCGGTGAACCCCGTGCTCCCCTTCACTTCTCATTCTTGCGAGCTTGCTTGCCATGCCCATGCCCATCTTCTCACACCTTTGGTTTTCTCTATAACGCCCCAGGTCGTCGTCTCTGTCGAGCCCCGCGAACGACCGAAGCGCCGCCCGACTCCGACGAACAATCACGGTAAAACCAGACCGCCCCTTCACCCCTAGTTCACACGACTGTGTTCGCCTCGCCTCTGTGCATCTTCTAATGCCTTTCGTTCATCTTATTGCGCCGTAGAACATCGCCTCCATCTCCGGCAGTGAACACCCTAGTCGTGCGATTTCATTTAGATCGTGCGGTCCACGCTGGTCGATCCGTGCGAAGCGGTACTGACGAATCAGAGAGCTCCGCGTGGCCTGAGTTTAAATTTAAAACAGAAATTTGATCTATTAGTTAACGAAACTTGTGAAAGTCATAACTTTTGATCCACATGTTCAAATTTTACAAATTTTATATCATTGGAATCAGGAGAGAAAATCCTATCTTTTTATGCAATGTGTTTAATGTTTTGCCTCTGTAAAAATGGTTGTTTTTGCAGAAACTTGTGTAGGCTTAATTTTGTTAGAAAAATAATTTGAAAAATGTTTTAAAGATCAAATAGAAACTATTTTGAGTATCTTAGACTTGTTTATGTTTCAGTACTGTACACTTGACTTGTTTGGTGTAGAAAAACCATCACATGGCATTTGCATGCATTCATATATTTTTGTTTGTATAATTTGTTATGTGATTTTTGTGCCAATATTTTATGTGTAGATTTTGGTGCAAATAGTGATTGTGATTGTGAAGATTTTTGATACTCCCCAAACTACCAAGGCAAGTGGTTCTTCATGATTTTATTCCTATATATTTCAACTATGCACTAGAAATATTTTGTATAGGACTTGCATGAATATTTTTGATAAGTATCTGCTATGCTTGGGAAATCCTAGTAGTTGTAGAATTGTTAGAAATCTCTCTAAGTTAAGATGCTTACCATTGCC
The DNA here is from genome assembly GCA_910589765.1 of Avena atlantica. Lineage (NCBI taxonomy): Eukaryota > Viridiplantae > Streptophyta > Magnoliopsida > Poales > Poaceae > Avena > Avena atlantica. The sequence continues at coordinate 497,348,008 of OU342739.1, forward strand.
ATGCTTAGCCTAGCTAGTAGCAACCAAGGGTGGTTATATATTCATGCTATGTGAAAATATTTCTAAGTCTATGACTTGTGTTTTTGCTTAATAAAACAACTAAGTGAATGAAACACCTGGGTGGAATGGAAAGAATGGTTTGTGTTGAGTGGTTACACAAGACCCATTTCTATGGTTTACCTTGTGTATCTAACTTGTGGAAAGCCACCCAGGAACAAAATGATTTGAGATGCCATATGTTAAGAAGCTTCTAGTGCAGCCACATGGCAATATGGGCTCTGCCTGGATCACATAGGATGAAATAACTTAGCCATTTGGACAGTTGGTGGTAGTGGGATGATAGGTTGGAACGCGTCCATTTGGTCTAAGGGAAGGCTTCTGAAAGGTCCTGTCTTGGTGAAAATCAAGTCTTGTGGGGAAAGTGCCTGCAGATGGAAGAATCTAAGTACTTAGCCATGTCCTTGGTATTGGACAACTTGAGCATCAATACATGGAAGCTATCAAGAATCTCCTCATCCCAATTTCTAAGTTAAAACTTGTGGTTGAACAAGGGTGAAGGATCACCAATGTCTATTGGTGATTCCTTGGGAAAGTTTTATCAAAGAAAAACTTAGTGTTTTCAACTGATAGGTAAAACCTATTTTGAGCAAAGCAAGCCTAAGCTACACTTAGCCAAATGCATTTAGTATCTAGATGCTAATATTCTACTAAGGTATCACTTGCTAATACTATTCCAATGTATTGACCCACTATGGATGTAACTTGTGATGTTGCAGGTTATTCTGATGATGATTAGGGGTTATAAGTCTACACTCAACATGCTTGCCTGTGGCACATGAAGATGAAGACTTGCTTATCTTATTTATATTTGAACTCTTGTATTAGTCCTGTGGCCATGGAGTTGTAAAAGACTATTTTTTCTCTAGAATGATATGCAATAATGACCTTTGTTTCTGTGTACTTCATCTTAAACTGTGGATGCTAGCATTGATCCAGGGAATAGCATTGCAATCACAGGGATCCTTACCTTTATAAATGGAGGGATCTTACAGATGGTATCAGAGCCAGGTCGCCTGTAGGATTATGACCCTAGGAATGGATTAGAAACCACTAAGGAAAATTTTCAACAACTTCCACACTTGTCTTTTTCTTATCGTAAGCTTTTCTAATCTTCTTTCTCATCTCTATTTGTAGATGAACTCCATCAACAAAGTCGTGAGGAATGGACCACTCATGAATATGACTTTGGAGTGTGAAACAAAATTCCCCAAGGCTCTCAAGGACCTCATGGTTGCCATGGGAATACATGGTGCAGCAGTGTACAAAGGTTTCCTAGTGATGGATGAAGGAGTGGAGTACTGGTGGGTGCAACTTCACTTGTATAAAAACAAGGAAGACAACCACAAGGAATCAGGATTCTGCATGGTCACCAACTCAATGATGCACAACACATTCTTTGACTCTGCAAGGGATGCAGCTTGGAAGGCCATCAAGGAGCTTGGTGATAGACTCAAGTGCAGAATTCTAAACACCCAAAATGACCTTAGGGAAGAAAAGAAGCATACCCAAGAGTTAGAGGCTACCAACCAACGTTTAAGAGAGGACATCATAGACTTAGCAATGGAGTCATGTGATCAGGATCGACAGATTGCCTCTAGGGATGCCCTGTTAGCCAACTTGGCAAGTGAGATGGGATTGTAACGTATTTCGTTAGTTGGACCACCACACTTATCATTTTATTTCCCAAAAATGTTGTTTAAAATAAGTTGAACCTTGGATGCTTGTAATGGATTTATGTATGCCATGACTTGTGTGTTTTGATTGTCAAATATATGCATGTGATGCCTTGTCTTGTGATTCATCTCTATGTATGTTGATTCTAAATTTTTCTATCTTATAAAATAGATGCCTAATGTTACTATTAGCACAGCTGAAGAGTTCAAGGTAACTCGATTTGGCACTCATCTTATTGAGCTCACTAGTCTGCTCAATCTTCCGCTTCCTAGCATCATGGTGCTTCCCCTCACCAAGTTTGAAAGGAAAGACCTTTGGGGCTTCAAGGTTAATCAACCAAGATGCCAGACTGAGCCAACCATGGAGGCAATCATCTTCAAGTTTATGCATGCCGACAGGGAGAGAGGCCTAGAGGTAGTCATGCAGGATTTACTTGCACGTCTGTTAGGGAGACACTCTCAGGAGATTAGAGGTACTCACTTCCACGCCTTCGGTAGACGTGACGAGGATGGTGAGGCCATTGACTTCGAGGACACTGTTAGAGAGACGGCATAGCCGATCTGTCTATACCTCCAGGACATAGAGGTTCTTCTTAGGCACCTAGATACTGATAGGACCAACGTCATGCTTAGCAATGACGAACTCCAGGTGCAGCTTCGTGAGAAGGACAAGCTCTTTGCGGAGCAAGATGAGATAGTCAAGGAAATGGAGGCCAAGTTTGAGAGTCAGGATAGAAAGTTCAAGAGTCAATAGAAAAGAGTCCAAGATAGGAACAAGAGGATTCGAGAGATGACTGCAGAATTAGAGACCAATGACTTCGAGCTCGAGCATCAGCAGACTGTGATTGAGAGACTTTGTTTACAGAAGAGGGCTCTCAAAGCCAAGGTAGAGGCATTGACCACCAATGTCGAGGAATACAAGACCGCTATGGAGAATGCAGGTCTTACACTTGTTGATGAGGAGGTTGATGCAGAGGAGTAGTGATGACTACTCGTTTATCTATCATTTACCATACTTTTGATTATTGAGTCGCAATGACCATCCAACATGTGGATGGCTTGCTATTGGTGTGTTTACTTTTCAAACTTGGTGTTATGTCATTAAACTTTATGTCATTTTGATGCATGTTTGGTGATTGTCTATGTGATGTATTGTGCATGTTAAGCATATATGGGATCTCATTCTTATCCTTATTGAAAACCACATATGCCTCCTCGACGTGCCAATCCCAACCCGAACAACAACAATGTCATCCCAGAGATGCAGCAGCTGATGACAGCTCAGACACAGCTGATGTAGATGATGACCACCTTTATGCAGAATCAGAACAACAACAATAACAACAACAACAATAATAACAACAAAAATCAGAACAATCCAGCAGGTTTTGACATGCTCACCAGATTCCTAAGACAGAGGCCAGCAAAGTTCTCAGGAACTACCGATCCCATGGTGGCCAATGATTGGCTAGCTCAGTGAACAAGGATTTGGTAACTGTTGGCTGTACTGATGAGGAGAAAGTCAGGTTTGCAGCACATTTTTTGGAAGGACCAGCAGCTACATGGTGGGATAACTTCCAGATCACCACTCCCATTGAGGATGTGACATGGGCTATCTTTGAGTATGGTTCCCGTACTGCTCACATCTCATCCGGAGAGATGAGTTTGAAAAATAAGAAATTTCATAACTTGAAGCAGCGCCACCGCAGGGTGACTGAATATATTGAAGAGTTCAACAATCTGGCGTGTTATGCCCCGGATGAAGTTGACACTGATGCTAAGAGGAAAGAGAAGTTCCTCGAAGGATTGAACGATGAACTGAACCTGCAACTTTCTGTAGCCTATGTCCCCACTTATCAGTCTCTTTGTGACAAGGCTGCCATCTTGGAGAGCAAGATGAAACATGTTGAAAGAAGGAAGAGGAAACACTCTGACAAGCACAGCTCGTGATCGTCTCACAAGCATTCCCATTATGATGATAGTGGGAGTTCTGTATCCCACAAGCATGGAAAGTACAACAGCCACCACAACTACAACCGTCATCATGACAACAAACATCATCGTAGTCATGACAAGGACAAGTACAAGAATCACAAGGGTGGATACAAGAACCACCACAATGGTAGTGGAAGTGGTAGTGGAAGCCAGCCTGTTAAGAAAGATCTTAGTCAGGTTGAATGTTTTAAGTGCAAGAAGATGGGGCATTATGCAAATGAATGCCCAGAAAAGAAAGTTGAAGGACCCAACAAGCCCAACCCTTTCCAAAAGGGAAAAGTGAACCACATCAATGTGGAAGAGATCTATGAGGAACCTGATGCTGTTGCTGGTAAGTTCAAACTCAATTCTGTTCCAGCATTTGTTCTCTTTGATACTGGTGGATCTCATTCATTCATATCAAAAGAATTTGTTGAAAGAAATGAACTACCGGTAGAAAATATTGGGTGTCCTATAAAAGTAAGTTCTCATGGCGGAGAAATGATAGTGAACTCAGGATGTCATGATCTAGTCATAGAGTTTGGGAAATATAAGTTTCCCGTTAATCTGATAATCCTAAATTCTCAAGGATTGGATGTCATATTGGGAATGGACTGGATGACCAAGCACAAGGGAGTGCTAGATTGTGCCAATCATACTGTCACACTCACAACTCCAGAAAACAAAAGGATTAGATTCAAGACTAAATTCGAACCGAAAGGGAGTAAGCTAAATTCTCTTAAGGGGGTTAGCATAGATAGTGTGCCTATTGTAAGTGAATATCCGGATGTGTTTCCGGAAGAATTACCAGGAATGCCACCAGATAGAGATGTGGAGTTTCTGATTGATTTTCTACCGGGATCTGGACCAATAGCAAAGAGACCATACAAAATGTCAGTTGATGAGTTGAAAGAACTCAAGAAACAACTTGGAGAACAGTTGTAGAAAGGATTTATTCAACCTAGTTCTTCATCCTGGGGAGCACCAGTCTTGTTTGTGGAAAAGAAAGATAGAAGTCAAAGGTTATGCATAGATTACCGTTCACCCAATGAGGTAACTATGAAGAACAAATACCCTTTGCCTAGAATTAATGACTTGTTTGATCAGCTAGAAGGAGCCTGTGTGTTCTCAAAGATTGATCTTCGATCAGGATATTTCCAGCTCAAGATAAGAGAACAAGACATAACTAAGACAGCTTTCAAACTAGGTATGGATTGTATGAGTATACAGTGATGCCATTTGGTTTGACCAATGCACCAGCATACTTTATGAATATGATGAACAAGGTGTTCGTGGAGTTCCTTGACAAGTTTGTTGTCATTTTCATCGATGACATTTTGATCTACTCCAAGAGCAAAGAAGAGCATGAAGGACATTTGCGTTTGATACTTGAGAAGCTTAGAGAGCATAAGCTGTATGCCAAATTCAGCAAGTGTGAATTTTGGTTAAATGAAGTTGGATTTCTTGGACACATTGTGTCAGGAGATGGTGTAGCAGTTGATCCTGCTAAAGTGTCAGCTGTAACTGAATGGGAATCCCCTAAGTCAGTAAAAGAAGTTCGCAGTTTCCTTGGCTTGGCAGGATACTACAGAAGATTTATTGAGAATTTATCCAAGGTAGCTAAGCCAATGACAGAGTTGCTAAAGAAGGACAAGAAATTTGCTTGGTCGGAAGGATGTGAACTCAGTTTCCAAGAATTGAAGAAGAGACTAGTGACAGCACCAGTCTTATGTCTGCCAGATTTGGAGAAGGATTTCCAAGTGTATTGTGATGCATCTCATCATGGATTAGGTGCAGTGTTAATGCAAGAAGGGAAAGTTGTGGCTTATGCCTCGAGACAACTCAAAACTCATGAGGTAAATTACCCTACTCATGATTTAGAGTTAGCCTCTGTTGTCCATGCACTCAAAACATGGAGACATTATCTTTTGGGAAAGCGATGTGAAGTGTTCACAGATCACAAAAGTTTGAAGTATATCTTCACCCAGAAAGAAATCAACATGAGACAAAGAAGATGGCTAGAACTCATCAAGGACTATGAATTGAGTTTGCAATACCATCCCGGTAAAGAAAATGTTGTAGCAGATGCTCTAAGCCATAAGGTTTTTGTGAATGGCCTTACTAAGGGAGAGTTGCAAGATGATCTATGTGCCCAATTTAGAGATCTCAGATTGGAGATTGTGCCTAAAGAACATCTCATGTCATTGGATGTTTAACCCACCTTGTTGGACAAAATCAAAGAAGCCCAAAAGACAGATAAGGAAATTGAAGAGATCAAAGAAAAGATTGGCAAAGGAAAATCCAAAGGGTTCCATGAAGACGAACAAGGTGCTTTATGGTATGGAAAACGTATATGTGTTCCACAAGATCCGGAGCTTCGGAAACTGATTTTACAAGAAGCACATAACTCACCGTATTCCATTCATCCGGGTAACACCAAAATGTACATGGACATGAAGGAAAGATTTTGGTGGAATAATCTCAAGAAGGACATCGCCGAACATATTGCTTTGTGTGATGTATGTAGTAGAGTGAAAGAGGAACATCAGAAGCCAGCAGGATTGTTACAACCACTACCTATTCCTGATTGGAAGTGGGACAAGATTGGCATGGATTTCATCACTGGACTGCCAAGGACCAGGTCAGGATATGATTCTATTTGGGTAGTAGTGGATCGCCTAACTAAAGTGGCTCATTTCATACCCGTGAAGACAACCTATACAAGTGCTAAGTTAGCCAAGATCTACATGAGTAGGATTGTATGTCTGCATGGAGTACCCAAGAGTATTGTGTCTGATAGGGGAACTCAATTCACTTCTCATTTTTGGAGGAAACTACATGAGTCATTGGGAACGAGATTGGAATTCAGCACTACTTTTCATCCTCAGACTGATTGACAAACAGAAAGGACCAACCAGATACTTGAAGATATGTTGAGGGCATGTGCTCTAGACTATGGAGCAAGTTGGGATGAAAGTCTGCCTTACGCAGAATTCTCTTACAATAACAGCTATCAAGCCAGTAGTGAGATGGCACCATTTGAATTTCTCTATGGGAGAAAGTGTACCACCCCATTGTTATGGAACGGTGTGGGAGAAAGAAATCTGTTCGGACCAGAATTGATCAAAGAGGCTAAAGAGAAAGTCAAGCTAGTTAAGGACAGATTGAAGATAGCACAGTCCCGACAGAAGACCTACGCAGACCCTAAGCGTAGAGAAGTCACCTCTGAAGTGGGTGATAGAGCTTACCTTAGAGTGTCACCACTTCGTGGAGTGAAGAGATTTGGAGTCAAAGGAAAATTGGCCCCAAGATATGTTGGACCATTCTAGATTCTGAGTCGTAAAGGAGAAGTAGCTTATGAGATTGAATTGCCAGATTCATTGTCTGCCGTTCACAATGTGTTTCATGTGAGTCAGCTTAAGAAATGCCATCCAGAGATGGAGGAGACTTCTTTGAAGGATACTATACCTTTGGAGGAGGTTCAGTTGGAAAGTGACCTCACCTATGAGGAAAAACCTATCAAGATTCTTGAGACTGCAAAAAGAGTTACCCGGACTAAGACTATCAAATTCTGCAAAGTTCAATGGAACCATCATTCCGAAGAAGCAACATGGGAAAGAGAAGATGATCTTCGGAAAGACCACCCTCACCTATTTGCTAGCCAATCCGAATCTCGAGGGCGATATTCACCTTAAGGGGGTTAGATTTGTAACATCCCTAAAATCATGTTTTCAAAGCTTTGCATATCATCCATGCATTCATGATCATTTAGGGTTAAATTTCAAAGCCATTTACAAAACAGAAGCATTTGGGTGCTTGATATTTTATGTAAACAAGCATTGATTCAATGCCACTCTCTAGTGAGGGAATATTTGTTTAAAAACCATTGTTGTGAGTTCATAGGATTGGTAGGTTGAGTTCCAAGCTTGGACAAATTTTTCCAAACAAAGTTTGGTATTAAAACCATTTTCAAATCTTTATCAAATCATGTGCTAAGGCACTATTTATTTTGAATTTTTTCAAAAGGACCAAGCAAGTCTAATGAGACAGCATGGTTTATATTCAAAAGTATGCAGGTTACACTTTCCAAAATCCCAGAAAGAATTGGAATTCAAATGCTTTTGAATTTGTTTGAAAAATATTCCTGAAAATCGATTTGGAAAAAGAAAAGGGAGTAGAAATAGAACTGGGCCCGGCGCCAACTTTTCAGCCCAACAGCCAAAACAGCCCACCCGGGCCACTCCTCTCTCTGTCTTTCCTCACCCACGCAGAACCCACCCCCCCTCGCTGACTACTGGCCCCCGTCCATGTCACCGTCGTCTTCCCCAAATCCCGCGAAGAACACGTCGCCGCTGCCGTTGCTGGCGTTGATCGCGCGGCGTAATTGCCATTGAATCTGCAAGCGTTTCCTGTCGAGCCCCTGCCTACTTAAACCCCTCCGCACCGCAAGTCTTTCCCCTCACTCAGCACCCCCACTCCGCCACCAGGCTGCCGGCAATTTGAGCTGCAACACCGCTGCCCGACGCACTCTGACGACCTATTCCGGTGAACCCCGTGCTCCCCTTCACCTCTCATTCTTGCGAGCTTGCTTGCCATGCCCGTGCGCATCTTCTCACACCTTTGGTTTGCTCTATAACGCCCCAGGTCGTCATGTCCGTCGAGCCCCGCGAACGACCGAAGCGCCGCCCGACTCTGACGAACAATCACGGTAAAACCAGGCCGCCCCTTGACCCCTAGTTCACACGACTGTGTTCGCCTCGCCTCTGTGCATCTCCTAATGCCTTTCATTCATCTTATTGCGCCGTAGAACGTCACCTCCATCTTCGGCAGTGAACACCCGACACGAAAGCAAACTCCGACGAGGATTTCCGGCCGTGCCAGTGTACCCCTGTCCAAGCAAAGACCACGTGAGCTTCCTCGTGACCTTGCGAGTCTGGTAAGCCATGCCACACACCTCAGCCCCTAATGTATTCGTTGTAGCGTCGCCGACAGAGCGCCGCCGCCGCGCCACCGTCGCCAGCGCCGCCAGACTTTGGTCGCTTGGTCCATAGCCGTGAGATCTAGATCCAACGCATCTGATAGAATCACTTAACGAAGGGGTACGAGTTAGATCTGGCCGTGCGATTTCATTTAGATCGTGCGGTCCACATTGGTCGATCCGTGCGAAGCGGTACCGACGAATCAGAGAGCGCCGCGTGGCCTGAGTTTAAATTTAAAACAGAAATTTGATCTATTAGTTAACCAAACTTGTGAAATTCATAACTTTTGATCCACACGTTCAAATTTTACAAATTTTATATCATTGGAATCAGGAGAGAAAATCCTATCAGTTTATGCAATGTGTTTAATGTTTTGCCTCTGTAAAAATGGTTGTTTTTGCAGAAACTTGTGTAGGATTAATTTGGTCAGAAAAATAATTTGAAAAATGTTTTAAAGATCAAATAGAAACTATTTTGAGTATCTTAGACTTGTTTATGTTTCAGTACTGTACACTTGACTTGTTTGGTGTAGAAAAACCATCACATGGCATTTGCATGCATTCATATATTTTTGTTTGTATACTTTGTTATGTGATTTTTGTGCCAATATTTTATGTGTAGATTTTGGTGCAAATAGTGATTGTGATTGTGAAGATTGTTGCTACTCCCCAAACTACCAAGGCAAGCGGTGCTTCGTGATTTTATTCCTATATATTTCAACTATGCACTAGAAATATTTTGTATAGGACTTGCATGAATATTTTTGATAAGTATCTGCTATGCTTGGGAAATCCTAGTAGTTGTAGAATTGTTAGAAATCTCTCTAAGTTAAGATTCTTACCATTGTCATGCTTAGCCTAGCTAGTAGCAAACAAGGGTGGTTATATATTCATGCTATGTGAAAATATTTCTAAGTCTATGACTTGTGTTTTTTCTTAATAAAACAACTAAGTGAATGAAACACCTGGGTGGAATGGAAAGAATGGTTTGTGTTGAGTGGTTGCACAAGGCCCATTTATATGGTTTACCTTGTGTATCTCACTTGTGGAAAGCCACCCAGGAATAAAGGGATTTGAGATGCCATATGTTAAGAAGCTTCTAGTGCAGCCACATGGCAATATGGGCTCTGCCTGGATCACATAGGATGCAATAACTTAGCCATTTGGACAGTTGGTGGTAGTGGGATGATAGGTTGGAACACGTCCATTTGGTCTAAGGGAAGGCTTCTGAAAGGTCCTGTCTTGGTGAAAATCAAGTCTTGTGGGGAAAGTGCACAACCTCTACAGATGGAAGAATCTAAGTACTTAGCCATGTCCCTAGTATTGGACAACTTGAGCATCAAGACATGGAAGCTATCAAGAATCTCCTCATCCCAATTTCTAAGTTAAAACTTGTGGTTGAACAAGGGTGAAGGATCACCAATGTCTATTGGTGATTCCTTGGGGGAGTTTTATCAAAGAAAACCTTAGTGTTTTCAACTGATAGGTAAAACCTATTTTGACCAAAGCAAGCCTAAGCTACACTTAGCCAAATGCATGTAGTATCTAGATGCTAATATTCTACTAAGGTATCACTTGCCAATACTATTCCAATGTATTGACGCACTATGGCTGTAACTTGTGATGTTGCAGGTTATTCTGATGATGATTAGGGGTTATAAGTCTACACTCAACATGCTTTCCTATGGCACATGAAGATGAAGACTTGCTTATATTATTTATATTTGAACTCTTGTATTAGGATTGTGGCCATGGAGTTGTAAAAGACTATTTTGTCTCTGGAATGATATGTAATAATGACCTTTGTTTCTGTGTACTTCATCTTAAACTATGGATGCTAGCATTGATCCAGGGACTAGCATTGCAATCACAGGGATCCTTACCCTTATAAAGGGAGGGATCTTACACAAATTCTTGAACTATAAATTCTTGATCTATCAACTCTTGTCCTTATCATAGCATCCACTCTAAAATCATTAGAGAAAGAAGTAAAAAGAGATAGGTGGTAATGTTAGATTTAAATATCATCTATATGATGGGAGTGTTGGAAGAGAATAGGATCAATATGATAATTGATGGAGTTAACTCACTACTGAGTGGATAGAAGAATTATCTGGAATATATATTTGTATGATAACAAATAGGATTATAAGGATGAACATTGAAGATAGTCACCAAGGAGTAATCCTATTGGATTAAGTAGGCATAGTCAATAAATGATATCTATTAGTCCAATAGAGATAAACAAAAGATAATTATAATACAACTGTAATGTTGTATTGATGAGATCTTGATTAGCCAACTAGAAACCTAAGACATAAATGATCAAAGGATTATAATGATTATGTTTTAGTCACCAAGATTGAATGCTTATATCATGTATAAGTGACATTGGTGGATAGAACATGATTGAACCTTGGTATAGATATGGTATTCTAGGTTAGCCATTCCAAGTCACCATGATATGGTGTGAACTTTGAATATAAGATCTTGGAGTCAAGTAGAGATAAGATAGTATGATTAAGATGGTGCTAGATCAACATTGGATTATAGAAGTAGTATTTTCTTCTTGGGAAATACTAAACACTTGAGGTGAAGTAGGATTTGTAACATGATATATCCATCTATTGGAGTAATATTAAGGTGGATGATTAAGGAAGAGTATGAATGGAGTTAGAAGTAACTACTTGTTGGATTGGAGGTTATCAGTAGTAGGGTAGTGATATAACCAAGTTTGAATATGAGAAGATTATGGAAGCTTCAGTGTCAAGCTCATTGGATTTACAAATGGAGTTAGAAGGGGAAGTTATTAGTAAAATTATTTGCAGTAAAGCTCATCATGTTAGCACATGATGATGGATATAGAGAAGTATTATATCTAGGAAAGGAATTCCTTAATTAGAAGTCCAGGATTGTGAATTATGGAAGATAGGAATTCTTAGTAAACATTGAACCCTAAATCTTTAACCAAACATAAAATCCATTTCATCTGAGTGATCTATCATCCTATCTCCACAAAACTTTATAGGAATATTCTCCTATATCAAATCACTTAGGCACATCTTGGTCATTTTCATCCATCATTCTCATAGGTACTTAGGAACTATCTTTATCAATTATTTCTCATAAGTTAGCCTAGAAAATAATTCCACTATTTTACTTTAAATGGTGATATCATTAAAAAATCACAAACATAAAGACAATGTGTTTAGCCATTAATCGTTATTCACATCAACAAAAGAATATAAATATATATTAAGAACCCTAAACCCTAGGGTAAGCATTTACAATTCAAACCCTAACTCTTCTGTTAGTTATAGTAAAATATATATACCTTGTTATTCCCTATATTCATGGGAGTAATATTAATCATATTAAATCCTTAGGATATTATGCATCAAATAATAATAAAGGATCACCATATAAAAATTTCCTTGATATTATAAATCAATAAGAATCAAAACTCATGGAGTTAATAGTAATGCATTCTATAATTAGTTTATGGATATTAGCTCAATTAAATGCATATCAAAAGCCTTACAAATTATAATAGGAAAAGTATATATATAAATAAAATACAGAAATTATAGCACTATATAATAAAAACTCATAAAAATGATTTTAAATACCATTTATCATTACTGCAAGTATTAGCAAAGGAATTCCATAAAGATAAGTCTAAATTAGTGCTTAAATAAAAGGGTTAGAAAAGAAAACAGATAATAGAAATTTAAAAAGAAAAAAAATAACAGAGGAATCAGATCTGGCCACGACCCATTTCCTCTCTCTCTTACTCGTCGCTCACGAGCAGCCAAATGCAGCCCATCTGGCCCAAGTGCGGCCCGACACTGGCCCATACCCCTTCGACCTTCTATCTACGTCGTCTTCCTCGCGACACCGGCGACCTCACGATGCGGCGAAGCAGCTCGCTGGTGGCCACCCCTTCACCGCCTGCGTCAAGATCCGCGCCACCGCTTCCGACAGACTACAACAAGCTCTGGACGCCGCCGAGCAAACCCTAGCACGCCATTTCTCTTCTCCTTCTTCCTTTTGAGCTCCGGCCAGCAAACCCTAGCCACAGGAGTCCAAGCTCCTCGCCATCTCTGACCTCCCCTCAGTCCGTAGAGGTGTCTATCAGATGTGTCGTGATCTTCTCCGTCGTTTTCCCCTACTCACGCAAGCCGGGGAGCTTTCTGTCGACCCAATCGACACCTCATCTCCACTGCCAGACGCCGCCGTTCATCGTCAATCGCCACCACCACGGACTTCCTCCTGTCACGCCGTCACGCCCTTCAGCTTCACGGTGAGCTACCGGTGCTCACGCACCCTATCAAGTTCATCCTTGCTTCCTTGTTTGTTCCTCCGACGAACATCAGCCACCGCCGCCGTTAGCCACCGTCGCTACCACTGTTCCGGCGACCTAAACCGAGCGGCGCCGCCACTATAAGGTCCACCGCGACACCCTCTTTCCAACGCACCTAGCCACAGCCCCGCGCACGCACCCGATTCACGGATCCAACCATGATCTGAGGATGATCCAGGAATGATGTCAGCATGACATCACGCTTATGTCATATTTCTATATTTCTTTTATCGTTTTAGAAATTGTGATAAGATTCTGTAATAAATAAAAACTAATAGAAATGACATGGCAAAGGTCCCACGAGTCAGTGACTAGGGGTGAGAATCGACCTAGTGAGAAGAACCTTTCACCCCACGCTGACATCAGCATTACAACATAAACTATTTAGTTTATTAATTCTAGAAATTAAATATAATGATTCAATCTTATAAAATCAATAACTTTTGTTTTGTATTTCAGAAAAATATGTTTAATATATGAAAACATTCAGAAAAATAAAATCTAGCACTTACAATTATTATCAAATATTATTATGATGATTATTTAAATCATTACTATTTAATAAAGATTTTATAAGTAATAAAACTTTGATAATTCATATTTTAATAATGGTAAATGTTAAAAATATAAATAAAGTACCAAAAATCTTAGAAAAATAAGAACTATAGTTCAAATCTATAATCATACATTATTATTTCACTTAATTAAATATTTATTATTTATTAAGTATTTATAAAGTAATAAATCTTATAAAAATCATATCTTCTTATTTATAAATCACAAAAATAAATGTAACATATCAAAATAATCACCAAAATAATATCTATATGTTAAAAATATAATATTCCACTTTTGAATTAAATAAAAAGTTAAAAACTTTAATAACTTGAATTTAAACCTATTTCCTTAATTGATAATTCATATAAAGGTAAAGAAAATTTGTTAATATTCCTAAAATTACCAATTTAGGTCTAATAAGTAATACTAGTCTTAAATATTTATAATATAAAGTCAAATTGGTTCAACACATTTTTTAATGCAATTTTATTTGAATTATCATTCAACATTAAGTGTATATTATTTTCCAAATGGAGTTATCAAATATTAAATTCTCAAGGTTATTATTTTGACTTAATAAAATATTTTCCCTTACTTCAACCACAAGTTTATAAACAAATAAAAACACTATAGTGAATTCATAAGTAGTAAATAATATTGTTTACTTATTCACATACCATAACCACACCCTTATAGGAAGATAAATCTGTTTATACATTTATAATGTAAAGAAACCACTACCAAATAAAAGTATAACTATTCTTAAGTGACTTTAAAGAAACATTATAAACTACACAAGGTACAAATAACATAAGCATTACACCTTAAATCTATCCATGTTTTTAAAGTTAACTTTAATCCACAAAACTTTAAGTATAATACTAAAGACCTTATTATGTGTTTTATAGTTAACTTTGGTCTATTTTAATTAAGATCTAAAGCATCTCAAGTCCAAAATATTCAAGCAAGCACAAACAACATCAACCACATTTAATTAAACACAAAGATTGTTTAAACCTTAGAAAAGAAATCTTTCCTACAAATGTTATTCTTTTTGCCACTTCAAACATCAAATGACAATTAATGATAATCACATTACATTAAGCTTTAATTACATACTTAGGATTGTTAACACTTAAGTTCTTTATAAATGCCATTACTTGCAAAGTAAAATTTGAAGATAAGATAATTCTCATATGAGCAGTCCTTAAGTAGCACATATCATTAGTATATCTTATTGTTGTATGCCATTATGTTTACATGTTGCTTCACACCTACTCACAAGCCTTAATAAGAAGCACAAGTATAAAACTTATCTAAAAGGACAACACATTCTAAAGCAACCATTTCTAGTATCCAAACCCTAGGTCAACACTATCCCAGGGATTCGATTTTACGAAATTGCATTACATTACTTATGCATTAAAGAATCTTGCTTCTTTAAAGATTAGTCCTTATCGGACCAATGATGCTGATTTCAGATATTGGATCTTATATTGTCTTGAAGACCATGAGTGCATAATCTTGCAATAACAAAAGGCAAGTTCACACTTGCTCATGTCCTTTGATTATTTTCTGTAAAGTATTTTGCAAATCCAGTGTTGTCATCACCTGCATTTGAAAAAGGTCAGAAAACACTATTTTCATAATAATATGATTATAGGTTATGTACCATGAGGTAATAACCTACTATAAGAGTTCCGGTGGTAAAGGAACATATTCTCTAGGACTTAACTGAATTTCGCAGCATAGTAAATCAAAAAAATTCTATGGATGCGAACGGGAAAGCCAAGATCTAATCTAGGAGATGCAATCAACGAGAGGGATAGACGAGATCTTCATACCCTTGAAGAAATCGCACAACGGAAAGTTCAACAGAACGTGGTTGATGTAGTCGTGCTAGCCTTCTCCTCCTCGCGATCCGATACGATCCAACGCCGCAAGTGGCGACGCCTCCGAGAGATGCACACGTACGTCACTGCGACGTCTCCTCCTTCCTCGGTCCCGCAAGTGGGGTGGAGAGATAGAATGGATCTACAGCACGACGGCATGGTGCAATGGTAGAGAGTTTCTGCGACAGGGCTTCTCCTACGCGTAGTCGGGAGAGAGAGAGAGGTGGAGGGCAGCAGGTCGGCGGCTAGGGTTGAAGGAGTGGGGGGAGGGGTGCGCCCCTAACCACCTTATATAGGGGCTGGCCGGCCCCCTTGGCCCCTCCTCCAAGCCCTAGGGTGGCGGCCCCAAGGGTTGGAGTGGGGGGCAAGTTTCCCCCCTCCTTCTAGAAGGGTTCCTAGGGTTTCCCCTAGGGTTTTGGATGGCTGGGACTATGGGGCCTTGTGCCCCTGGCCCAATGCGGCCAGGGCACTCCCCTTAGTCCCACGCAGGCCTCCGACAAGTGGGGCCACGTTGGTCCCACTCCAGAAGCTTCTAGAACCTTCTCGTACAATACCGAATACTCCGAAACGATTCCGAAATCCAAAAACTGCTTTCCTTTATATGAATCTTATTCTCCGAACCATTCCGGAACCTCTCGTGATATCCTGGATCTCATTCGAGACTCCGAACAAAAACTCACAAACCAATTATCCATTCTATCCTAGCGTCGAGACACGTTAAGTGTGTGACCCTACGGGTTCGAGAATATGCAGACATGATCTTTTATCAATAATCAACACCGGGATCTGGAAACCCATATTACCTCTCACATATTCATCGATGATCATATCGGATGAACCACGATGCCAGGATTCAATTAATCCCATATATATATTCCCTTCGTTGCGCGATATTTTACTTGCCCGAGATTCGATCGTTGGTATCAGCATACCTAGTTCAATCTCGTTCACAGCAAGTACTTTACTTGTTCCGTAATCCAATATCACTTTGTGATTAATTCCTTAACCACGTTCTTGCAAGCGGTGTTGATATCGATTACCGAGTGGGCCCGAAGTATATCTCTCCGACTCGGGAGGGACAAATCCCATCTCGATACATACAACCCAACAAGTACTTTCCGATCACCTGAGAGAAACCTTTATGATCACCCTCTCATAGGATGACGTTTGATGACCTCAAAGCTTTCTTCCGATACCAGGGAGTTGCATTATCTCATGGTCTAAGGAATATAATATTTGACATAGGAAAAAGCTTCGCAAAGATGAACATGATGACACGATCTAATTGCTCTGCTTGATTTGGTCCTGTCCATCATATCATTCTCCTAATGACATGATCTCATTATTAATTGACAACTCATGTCTATGGTTAGGAAACCTTAACCATCATCAATCAATGAGCTAGTCCATAGAGGCGTACTAGGGACACGGTGTTGTTCATAAACCACACAAGTATCAAAGTTTCTGCTTAATACAATTCTAGCATGGAATATAAACTTTATCATGAACAAGAATTATAATAATAACATCTTTATTATTGCCTCTAGGGCATAATTCCAACATTAACAACCAATGTCAGTAGTGATTCTTGCGCCGTATATTACGCATTAACCATGAGATTTTGAATGGGACGGAGAAGTCAGTTGTATCCTTTTCCTCTCGTATGGAGGCAAGACGACCTTAACGTGACGTTGTGATTCCTTGTGCCGATCCAACATATGGGTGGACATCCTTATGCCCCACACTTATGGTGTCTAGATTATCTATGAATGGTGTTTAGGGATATAGTCCATTTAAATGGTACTCGTCCGGGCATCACCAGGTCATAGAGTCTTCGGGAACTCATCAGGGTTTTAGCCTGCCCGCAAGGGGGGCTTAACGGGGGTGATCCGGCCCCGAAGGATCGTGCAGACATATGAGGTCGTGGAGAGGGCAGTGATTGGCTTGGATCTTAGGTTGGGCCTCAAACCATGGAAGTTCGAACGGGAACATACTCCCGTCCGTGCAACAAAGCTTAAGATCTCTCATGGGTAAAGTGACTCATCTCTGCAGAGTGTAAGAACTATAACTTGTTACTCCCTGTTCCGGGAAGGAGCTACGAACGCGGCGGGAAAGGAACTCCGTGAAAGTTCTGGTAAACCCGTGAAGGCTGACGGACATAGATTTTTAGAATAAAAGCAACCTTTGAAGAAATGTTTATGAAAACTTGCATTGCCTACGACCTATGGTCTGTGGCTGTAGATATAGTGCAGTAAACACTCCTTTCTAGTGAACTTGCTGAGTACGCTCGTACTCAACGTATCTTCTTAACCCTTGCTAGATTCTAAAGCCAGTACAGATGATGTATACATCAAGTTATGCTCCAGGAATCATCATCAGAAGCTAAAGTTCTTCAATGAAGTCAAGGAAGTCAACATATACATCAACTCAAGTGAAGACAAAGTTATTGATTAGATAGGAATACAATCTCTAGCCATAGAACCTATTTCTGTAGCGTATTGCAATAATAGCAATGCAAGCCCCAATAGTTTAGATACTGGTCTTATTAGTATGATGGATTTAGAGTTGTTAATCTTTGATTCTTCTTTGTAAGAAGTTTCTTTCTCTCTCTTTAACCTAG
This sequence comes from Avena atlantica, assembly GCA_910589765.1. Classification (NCBI taxonomy): domain Eukaryota; kingdom Viridiplantae; phylum Streptophyta; class Magnoliopsida; order Poales; family Poaceae; genus Avena; species Avena atlantica. The sequence continues at coordinate 497,366,126 of OU342739.1, forward strand.
AGTGTTCTCTGGATCTTGTGTAAAGAGTTGAGTTGTAACCTATAGTCATGTCTTGGACCTGCTGTGTTTCTGTTGTACCACTCTAAGAGATGTAATACTAGTGAACGGTGTTTCATTGGTGTTATTTCAACGACTATAGTGTACTACATCATGCAGTGGTATGCTGGGTCACCGCAGTAATCTAGCTTAAGTGCCACACACGGTGTGCACCTGTCACTTTCACACACGTGGGGAAACGGATAGATCTATTAAAGCACAAAGGGTATTTATATAGACTCAAACCTAAGTTTATATAGACTCAAACCTAAGTGCCACCATGGCGTGCACGCTGTCACTTTCACACACATGGGGAGAGTAGAGATCTATTGAAGAACTTGAGTAGCAAGGTAGATCTACTTGATTACAAAGCTCATGACCACAACAAAATCATGCATAGAGAGAGAGATGAACACATAGCTACCGGTAGAGCCCTTAGCCTCGAGGAAGAACTACTCCCTCCTCATCATGGGAATCAGCAATGGTGATGGTGATGGAGATCGATGGAGATGGCTCCGGGGGCACTTTCCCGTCCCGGCAGGGTGCCGGAACAGAGACTTTCTGTCCCCGGAATCTCCCTTTCGGTGGCGGCGGTGCTATAGAGGTTTTCATGGATTTATTCTGGATGCCCTAGGGTTTTTGGGTCGGAGGCTTCTTATAAGCGCAGGAATCAAGGTCGGTGGGGGTCTACGGGGCCCACACCCCTCCAGGTGCCTCCAGGGCTTGCCCGCGCCTAGGGGTGCGGCCACCCTGTGGCCCCCCTCCTGCTATGCTTCGTGGTTCCGTGTTGCTCCGGGAAAATAATAACTTTGGCTTTTGTCCCGTCCAATTCCGAGAATATTGATTTTATGCCTTTCTGGAACCAAAAACAGAAGAAAACAGGCAACTGGCATTGTGGAAACTTGTTAATATGTTAGTTCCAGAAAATATATAAAAACACCTCAAAGTATAGACAAAGCAAAGCAGAGTAGATACTAAACAAGCATGGAGCATCAAAAATTGTAGATACGTTTCCGACGTATCACTCACGCCACCACCAAATTCCGCCACAATGACGAGTCCTCAACATCATCAAGCTACCACAACAATTATGTGTTCACTAATATGATATTAGATTAAAAACCATTGAAATGTCAAAAACTGCATTTGCTTGCAACATAGGAAATACTAGGAGCTCGTCACCCACAATATATAGCAAATGCATAGACTGAAAGAAAATTCTCTATCAAAATAAGATGTTTTATAGTAAAATTTTCTACACTATAGGGAATTTCACAACAATTAAAATTCTATGAATTTATTCAAAATTTATTAGAATACAAAAATGAATGGATCAATGCTATCGATGGTGAAGATGAAACTTCATCGATGATTTCATCTGTTGTAACATCCCTAAAATCATGTTTCAAACTCATGCATATCATCCATGCATTCATGATCATGTAGAGTTCATTTGAAACAAACCAATTCAAAAACAGGAGCATATGAGCTCATTATTTTATGTGATCAGCATTTAAAACAAATGCTACACTCGAATGAGAGATTGTTGTTCATTGAACCAAACCTTGTTGTCTTATTGCTCCCAGATTGTATTGCTAGATTGCTAGGATTTAAACCAAAGTTTCAAAACAAATATGATTTGAAAACCAATTTCAAAACCTATTTAACACTAGTGCTATGTCACTTCTTATTTTATTTTATTCCAAGTGACCAGGCCAATTCAAAGTGACCACTTGGTTTTGTGCCCAGATTTGTGAGTGTTGCACTCTACAAAAATCCTGAAAAGATTTGAATTCAACCAGCTTTTAAAATCATTTGAATTTGATTCCTGGAATTACAAACAGAAAAAGAAAAGGAGAAAAGAAATAGAAAAGGGTCGGGGCCACCTTTCTAGACCAACAACAGAACCAGCCCACTAAGCCCACCCGGGTTCCCCCTTCTCTCTCTCTCTCTCACTCGCAGACAAACCCATAGAGTCGCTGACGCAAGGACCCCACCTCCCCCTGATTCTCTCGCTGGCAAATGGACCCAGAGACCACGTCGTCGTCGTCTTCAATCACGCGCGCTGACAGCTCCGCCGTTACCACCGCCCCAGAGACACCGCGATTAAACCTCAGTAAATTCCATTGATTCTGCGAGTAACTCCACGCCTAGCTCCAGCTACATAAACATCTCCCCCTCGCGGCCATTTCCCCCAACAAAGCCAGACAGAAGCGCCCCCAGGCTGCCCGTAATCGCCCTTGCACCGCCGCAGGAAGAACCCTCTCCGGCGACCAATCCTGGTAAACTCTGTGCGCCCCTTCCTCTCTGGTTCATGCGAACAGCTTCACAACCTCCTTGCGCTCCTACTGACACCTATAGTTCGTCCTGTACTGCCCCAGGCCATCGACTCGAACGAGCACTGCAAGTCCCCGACACCGTCTCCAACTTCGGCAAGCGATTAAGGTAAAAACCGATCGCCCCGTGCCTTCCCTTTAATGCTGACTTGTTCGCCTGACCGATGCGCACCCACTGATGCCCTTCGTTTGCGTTAGGGCAGAGCAGAACGTCTCCAACGTCGCCGTCCACTCGAGCCCGACACTGTCATCCACTCCGACGAGCTCCCACGGCCACTGCAGCGCGCCCCTTGTCAAGCCACCACCACGTTGAGCTTCAGTACATCACTGCGGGTCTGGTAAGCACTTCCAATGACCCCAGCCCTCTCTGTAGCCACCATGACGCCGTAGACCGAGCGCGCCGCCGCTCGCCGTCGCCGCGCACCACCAGGCCTTGGTCATTTGATCGAGAGCCGTTAGATCTAGATCTAACGCGTGCAACAGAATCACTTAACGAAACAGTACATTTAGATCTGAGCCGTGCACGGTCACTTTAATCCAACGGCCTGCATCGACCGATCCGTGCGAACTGGTACGCACCAATCAGAACATGACGCGTGGCTAGGGTTTAGAATTAAAATCAGGATTTGAACCTATTAGATGTTTGATTTTGTTTTAATCATAACTTTTGATTCCCACGTCCAAATTTGATGAATTTTATATCAATGGAATCAGGAGAGAAATCCCTTTCCAAATATTCAATGTGTTTAATGTTTTGTTTCTGTTAAAATGGTTTTATTTACAGAATCATGTGTAGGCCTATTTTGTGTATATAAATTATTTGAGAAATGTTTTAGTATTTAAATAAATGTTGTTTGGCAAGTTTTGAACTTGTTTATGAACCAGTACTGTGCACTTGTCTTGTTGAGTTTAGAAAATCATCACATATCATATTGCATGCATCCATATATATTTTTGCTTGTATTTATTTTGTATGTGATTTGTTGCTATGATTTTATGTGTAGATTTTGGTGCCAATAGTGATTGTGATTGTGAGGAGTGTAGCTACTCTCCAAACTACCAAGGCAAGTGGTGCTTCATGATATTTTTATCCCTATGTTTTTGTACTATGCATTAGAAATGTTTTTGCTAGTCTTGCATGGTTATATTTTGCTTATATGCTATGCTTGGGAAATCCTAGTAGTTGTAGAATTGGTAGAAATTTCTAAGTAAGATGTTATCTATGCCATGCTTAGCCTATCTAGTAGCAACCAAGGGTGGTGATATATTCATGCTATGATAAAATATTACTAATTCTTTGGACTTGTGTTTTTACTTTATAAAACAACTAAAGTGAATGAAACACCTGGGTGGAATGGAAGGAATGGTTTATGTGAGTGGTTACACAAGCCCCATTTCTATGGTTTACCTTGTGTATCTCACTTGTGGAAAGCCACCCAGGAACAAAGGGATTTGAGAGGCCAAATGTTAAGAAGCTTCTAGTGCAGCCACTTGGCAATATGGGCTCTGCCTGGATCATATAGGTTGCAATAACTTAGCCATTTAGACAGTTGGTGGTAGTGGGATGATAGGTTGGAGCGCGTCCATTTGGTCTAAGGGAAGGCTTCTGAAAGGTCCTGTCTTGGTGAAAATCAAGGCTTGTGGGGAAAGTGCACAACCTCTGCAGATGGAAGAATCTAAGTACTTAGCCATGTCCCTGGTATTGGACAACTTGAGCATCAAGACATGGAAGCTATCAAGAATCTCCTCATCCCAATTTCTAAGTAAAAATTTGTGGTTGAACAAGGGGGAAGGACCTCAATGTCTATTGGTGGTTCCTTGGGAAAAGTTTTTGACAAAGAAAAACTTAGTGATTTCAACTAATAGGCAAAACCTATTTTGAGCAAAGCAATCCTAAGCTACAATTAGCCAAATTGCATATAGTATCTAGTCCACCAAAATTATACTAAGGTATCACTTGCCAATACTATTCCAATGTATTGACCCACTGTGGCTGTAACTTGTGATGTTGCAGGTTATTCTGATGAGGATTAGGAGTCATGAGTCTACACTCAACATGTTTGCCTGTGGCACATGAAGATGAAGACTTTTATCTATCTACTTATTTAAACTCTTGTACTAGGCATGTGGCCATGGAGTTGTAAAGACTATGTTGTCTCTGGAATGACTGTAATAATGACCTTTGTTTCTGTGTACTTCATCTTAAACTGTGGATGCTAGCAATGATCCAGGGACTAGCATTGCAATCACATGGATCCTTTTCCTTTATAAAGGAGGGATCTTACAGATGGTATCATAGCACTGTGTTGCCTGTAGGATTATGACCCTAGGATTGGAAACCACTAAGGAAAAAAAATCAACAACTTCCACACTTGTCTATTCTTCTCGTAAACTTTTCTAATCTTCCTTCTCATCTCTATTTGTAGATGAACTCCATCAACAAAGCCGTAAGGAAAGGACCACTCATGACTATGACTCTGGAATGTGAGACAGAGTTCCCCAAGGCTCTCAAGGACCTCATGGTTGCAATGGGAATACATGGTGCAGCTGTGTACAAAGGTTTTCCTGTGATGGATGAAGGAGTTGAGTACTGGTGGGTGCAACTTCACATGTATAAAAACAAGGAAGACAACCACAAAGAATCAGGATTCTGCATGGTCACCAATTCAGTGGTGCACACTACATTCTTTGATTCAGCAAGGGATGCAGCTTGGAAAGCCATCAAAGAACTTGGTGATAGAGTCAAGTGTAGAATGCTCAACATCCAGAATGACCTAAAGGAAGAGAAGAAACATACCCAATAGTTAGAGGCTAACAACCAAACTTTAAGAGGAGACATTATAGACTTAGTAATGGAGTCATGTGCTCAAGATAGACTGATTGCTTCTAGAAATATTGTGTTAGCCAACTTGGCAAGTGAGATAGGATTGTAAGCGTACTTCGTTAGTTGGACCACCACACTTATCACCTTATTTTCCAAATGTTGCTTGAAATAAGTTGAACCTTGGATGTTTTGTAATGGTTTCATGTATGCCATGACTTGTGTGTTTTGATTTACAAAGTTATGCATGTGATGTCTTGTCTTGTGACTTGTCTTAAATTGTGTTGATTCTAACTTTTCCTATCTTATTAAATAGATGCCTAATGTTACCATCAGCACTGTTGAAGAGTTACAGGGAACTCGTTTTGGCCCTCGTATTATTGAGCTCACTAGTTTGCTCAATATCCCTTTTCCTACCATCATGGTTCTTCCCCTCACCAAGTTTGAGAGGAAAGACCTTTGGGGCTTCAAGGTCAATCAGCCCGGACGCCAGACTGAGCCTACCACGGAGGCTATCATCTTCAAGCTCATGCACGATGACAAGGAGAGAGGCCTAGAGGTAGTCATGCAGGACTTGATTGGAGGTCTGTTAGGGAGACACTCTCGACAGGTTAGAGGTACTCATTTCCACGCCTTTGGTAGACGTGATGAGGATGGAGAGGCCATCAACTTCGAGGACACTTCGAGGGAGACAGCAGAGCCGATTCGTCTATACCTCTAGGACTTAGAGGTTCTTCTTAGGCACGTGGACACTGATAGGACCAACGTCATGCTCAGCAATGACGAACTCCAGGTGCAGCTTCGTGAGAAGGACAAGCTCTTCGCAGAGCAAGATGAGATAGTCAAAGGGATGGAGGCAAAGTTCGAGAGTCAGGACAGAAAGTTCAAGAGTCAAGAGAAGCGAGTCCAAGATAGGAACAAGAGGATTCGAGACATGACTGCAGAACTGGAGGCCAAGGACTTCGAGCTCGAACATCAGCAGACTGTGATTGAGAGGCTTCGTTCTCAGAAGAGGGCTCTCAAAGCCAAAGTAGAGACCTTGACCACCAATGTCAAGGAATACAAGACCGCTATGGAGAATGCAGGTCTTACATTTGTTGAGGAGGAGGTTGATGCCAAGGAGTAGTGTTGACTACTCATTTATCATTTATTTATCATGCTTTTTATTGAGTCGCAATGACCATCCAACATGTGGATGGCTTGCTATTGGTGTGTTTACTTTGCAAACTTGTTATCTTGTTGTTGAACTTTTATTATTGTGATGCATGCTTGGTGATTGTTATGTGATGTATTGTGCATGATAGCATCTATGGGTATCTCATTCTTATCTCTATTGAACAAACCACAGATGCCTCCCCGTCGTGCCAATCCCAACCCCAACAACAACAACATCACCCCTGAGATGCAGCAAATGATGACTGCTCAGACTCAGCTGATGCAGATGATGACTACGTTCATCCAGAACTAGAACAACAACAACAACAACAACAACAACAACAACAACAACAACAACAACAACAACAACAACAACAACAACAACAACAACAACAACAACAACAACAACAACAACAACAACAACAACAACAACAACAACAACAACAACAACAACAACAACAACAACAACAACAACAACAACAACAACAACAACAACAACAACAACAACAACAACAACAACAACAACAACAACAACAACAACAACAACAACAACAACAACAACAACAACAACAACAACAACAACAACAACAACAACAACAACAACAACAACAACAACAACAACAACAACAACAACAATAACCCACCGGGTTTTGACATGCTTGCCAGGTTCTTGAGATTGAGGCCAGCAAAGTTCTCAGGAACAACTGATCCTATGGTGGCCAATGATTGGCTACGCTCTGTGAACAAGGACTTGGTAACAGTTGGCTGTACTGATGAAGAGAAAGTCAGATTTGCAGCTCACTTGTTGGAAGGACCAGCAGCCACTTGGTGGGATAACTTCCAGATCACCACTCCCATTGCAGATGTGACATGGGCTATCTTTGAAGATGGCTTTCGTACTACTCACATCTCATCCGGAGTGATGAGTTTGAAGAAGAAATAGTTCCATAATCTGAAGCAGCGCCACCGCAGCATGGCTGAATATATTGAGGAGTTTAACAATCTGGCGCGTTATGCACCGGATGAAGTTGACACTGATGCTAAGAGGAAGGAAAAGTTCCTTGAAGGGTTGAATGATGAACTGAACCTGCAGCTATCAGTGGCCTATGTTCCCACTTATCAGTCTCTTTGTGATAAGGCTGCTATTTTGGAAAACAAAATGAAGCAAGTTGAGAGTAGGAAGAGAAAGCACTCGGACAAGCACAGCTCGGGATCGTCTCACAAGCGTTCCCATTATGATTAGAGTGGAAGCTCAGGATCCCACAAGCATGGGAAATTCAACAAACACCACAACCACAACCGTCATCATGACAACAAGCATCACCGTAGTCATGACAATGACAAGTACAAGAATCACAAGGGTGGATATAAGAGCCACCACAGTGGTAGTGGAAGTGGCAGTGGAAGCCAGCCTGTCAAGAAGGATATTAGTCAGGTTGAGTGTTTCAAGTGCAAGAAGATGGGGCATTATGCAAATGAATGCCTAGAAAAGAAAGTTGAAGGACCTAACAAGCCCAACCCTTTTCAGAAGGGACAAGTGAACCACATCAATGTGGAGGAAATCTATGAAGAGCCAGATGCTGTTGCTGGTAAGTTCAAACTCAATTCTATTCCAGCACTTGTTCTTTTTTTATACTGGAGCATCGCATTCATTCATATCAAAAGCATTTGTTGATAGAAATGGGTTTCCAACTGAAAACATTGGGTGCCCAATAAAAGTTAGTTCTCCAGGTGGAGATATGATAGTAAGTCTTGGATGCCGGGATCTAGTGACAGAGTTTGGAAAGCATAAGTTTCCAGTGAGTCTGATAATCCTAGATTCCCAAGGACTGGATGTAATTTTGGGAATGGATTGGATGACCAAGTATGAAGGAGTACTAGATTGTGCCAATCGTACCGTTGCACTCACAAACCCGAAGAAGAAACGGATTAGATTCAAGTCTAACTTTGAATCAAAAGGGAGTAAGCTAAATTCTCTTAAGGGGGTTAGCATAGACAGTGTGCCAATTGTGAATGAATATCCGGATGTGTTTCCGGAAGAATTGCTGGGAATGCCACCAGATAGAGATGTGGAGTTTCTTATTGATTTGCTACCAGGATCTGGACCAATAGCAAAGAGACCGTACAAGATGTCAGTTGATGAACTAAAAGAACTCAAGAAACAACTTGGAGAGCAGTGGCAGAAAGGATTTATTCAACCAAGTTCTTCATCTTGGGGAGCACCAGTTTTGTTTGTGGAGAAGAAAGATAGAAGTCAAAGGTTATGTATAGATTACCGTTCACTCAATGAAGTGACTATCAAAAACAAATACCCTTTGCCCAGAATAAATGACTTGTTTAATCAACTAGAAGGAGCTTGTGTGTTCTCAAAGATTGATCTCCGGTCAGGTTATTTCCAGCTAAAGATAAGAGAGCAAGACATACCCAAGACAACCTTCACCACAAGGTATGGATTGTATGAGTATACCGTGATGCCATTTGGTTTGACCAATGCAACAGCATACTTCATGAATATGATGAACAAGGTGTTCATGGAATTTCTTGATAAGTTTGTTGTCGTTTTCATCAATGACATTTTGATCTACTCCAAGAGCAAGGAAGAACATGAAGGACATTTGCGTTTGATACTTGAGAAGCTTAGAGAGCATAAGTTGTATGACAAATTCAGCAAGTGTGAGTTTTGGTTGAATGAAGTTGGATTTCTTGGACACATTGTGTCAGGAGATGGTGTAGCCGTTGATCCTGCTAAAGTATCAGCTGTAACTGAATGGGAATCTCCCAAGTCAGTGAAAGAAGTTCATAGTTGTAGAGGTCCCAATCTTAGATAAGATAGAGCCTCCTGTGTTTACAATGCTAGTCCCTGGATCAATAGCTAGCATCCACAGTTTAGATGTAATATCAAGATACAAAGGTCATAATATAAATTTATAACCAGGAATAACATAGATATATTACATCTTACATAGCTCATATGGCTATTACATTACATTGCAGCGGAATAACTATGGTCAAGTGGTCCTTCATCTTCAAAGTGCCACAGGCAGATGTTGGTTGTAGACTTTGTAATCCTAATCAATCAATCTTCACTAAAATCAATCAAACCTGCAACATACAAGTTACAGCCACAAAGGGTCAATACATTTGAATTGTATTGGCAAGTGATACTGTGGTAGTATAGTGGAATCTATCATCTATATGCATTTGGATAAGTGGAGTTGAGGCTTGCATTGCTCAAAATAGATTTTTCTTATCATTTTGAAAATACTAGGTTTTTGCTTGACAAAATCATTTTTCTCAATCAAAGATTTCAAGATCCTTGTACCAAGCCATCTCTCCATCAATGATTGAAGAATTCAAACAACCCTTGTTCAAACCACAAGATTTTAATTTAGAAGTTGGAATGATGAGATTCTTGATTGCTTCCATGTCTTGATGCTCAAATTGTCCTTTACCAGGGACATGGCTAAGTACTTAGGTTTTACACTCTGCAGAGGTGGTGCACTTTACCCACAAGACTTGGTTTCCCAAGATAAGATCTTTCAGAAGCTTTCCCTTAGACCAAAATGGACGCGCTCCAACCTATCAAACACTACCACCCACTGTCCATTTGGCTAAGTTCTTGCAACCTATATGATCATGGCAGAGCCCATATTGCCAAGTGGTTGCACTTGAAGCTTCTCAACATTTGACATCTCAAATCCCTTTGTTTCCTGGGTGGCATTCCACAAGTGAGATACACAATCCAAGCCATGGCATTGTGAACCACTCAACCATTCTCCACCAAGCAAGCCCATTCCACCCAGGGGATTCATTAACTTAGTTGTTTTATTAAACAAAAACATAAGTCCTCAGACTTAGAATATTTTTCCATAGTGTGAATATATATTCCACCCATGTTTTCTATTAGCTAGGCTAAGCTTGGTAGTATTAGGAAACTTTAACTTAGGAAAATCCTACTAAGGATTCATCTACTAGGATTTCCTATAGCAAGATCTATACTTAGCAAAATCCATGCAAGTTTACTTAGCAAAATCACTAATGCATAGAGAAAGTAATGGGACAAAAGTATGAAGCATCACTTGCCTTTTTGGTAGGGAATGGTGGTTCACTCCTTGATCTTGTTAGTCTCACACTTCACTACAAGTCAAACAAGCAAACACTAATTCAATTTACATTCCAAACCAATAATCACTCAAACATCTTCACACACACAAGACAATGGAAACCAATTCATGCATGAGGGCATGCACAAGATAGTTTTATTTTGCAAAGGGTCTCTATGGGGTTTCTAAACTTTGTAAGATCTAATTTGGTCATTTACCAAAGTGGCAAAGTCATTAACAAGAGGGTTTTGTCTAAAAACTATTTTAAATCCATTTATCATTTCATGTGGTGAAAAAAATGTTTTTATTAAGGAAAAAAAAACTCTTAAGTTATTCACCAAATGAGTTGCTATTGCAAAAACTTGGTGTTTTGGGTCAGTAGGGTTGGTCTAAACCATTTTTCTCCAAAGTTCTTTACTCAAAATCATTTCCATAAACAATCCATTATTTTTATTTGGCTAGAAATTGGCTAAGTTAAATAATTCAACCTAAATTTCACCAAAATCATTTTTAACACCAAAGGTTGGTTCCTAAGGTCAGTAAGGTCACAACAATACATTTTGCAAAAGTTTTAATCCAAAAATCATTTTTAAACAATTTTTATACTCTAAACAAGCATACATAAGTTTCTACAAATTCAAACAAGATAACAGATACTATTTACCAAACTAAGGCCATGGTTGGCTAGGGCTTGTTCTCCTGAATTCATTGATATAAAATTTGCAAAATTTGGACGTGTGGTTTGAAAGTTATAGGGTTTTCAAAATGGCATTTCAATCTGATTTCAAATCTAATTCAGCTCATCTAGTGCCACGCGTCATATTCTAATTCGCCAGTACCGTTTCGGGGTGGATCACGGTGCAGACCATCGGATCTAAGCATATCGTGCGGCGCAGGTTCACTCGTACCCTTTCGATAAGTCACTCAATCGTGTGCCTCGGATCTGTATCGGACGGCTGCTACTGCCTGGCCAAGATCTGGCGGCGTTAGGTCGACGGCGAGCGGCGAAGCGGCTAGTTGGCGGCGGCGCTGGCGAAGCAGGAGGCGAAACAGAGAGGGAGAAAGCTCACCGAGGTCGCGAGGATGAGGCGATGTTGTTCGTGTGGTCGTCGTGGCAAGGGGCGCACGGGGACGGGCGGGATTTCTCGCCGGAGTTGGTTCTGGCGACGGACGCGTGCGGTCGAGGTCGAGGTCGACGCTGTGGTCCACGGGAAGACAAACGGAGGGCTGGGTTAGCTGCGCAAGACCATGGCAATGATGTGTGCGTGATCTAGAAGACACGGGGTGGTCGGAATTAACCTGTGGGCTTCGCCGGAGTAGAGGCAGACGGCGGCGGTACTGGAGGTTGTTGTTGGCGAGGTTCAGGGGTGCCCGTGGTCGAACGGAAGGTGCAGGGAGATGCTACTGGAAGTGGAGAATGTGCCTGCGTGCTTGGGGAGGCAAGGGGCGATGTGAGGCCGCCGGAATCGGCGTCGGAGCGTCGTCAGAGACATAGGAAGTGCAGGGCAAAATTCTTCGGCCTGGGGGGCGTGTCGATGAGGGGTGTCTGGGGGAAATGGAGGAGGGGGCGCTGGCGCTTAAGTGTGCTTGATCACTGCGAGTTATGGTGGCTGCATTAAGGCATATTGATGCCGCGATTCAATGCTGGCAACGGCGACGAGAGGTGGAAGAATCAGTCGCGGGGTGGGGGAAGAAGAGCAGTAGGGTGTGGGGTCCGCTTGCAGTGAAAGAAAGGAAGAAGGGGAGGGGTCCACTTGTCGGTTGCTGGGTGGCTGCGGTTCTGAGTGGAAAAGAAAACGGTTCGGGGAGGGGAGTTGGGCTAGATGGGCTGGAGCTGGGCCAGATGGTTGGGCTGCTCGTTTTGTTCTATTTTTTCCATATGATTTCTTTTTCTTTTTCCAAATCTATTTCCTGTTTTTGAATTTCAAACAACCAAACATCAATAAAATAAATTCAAACAAACACCACACTTCACAATTTTGAACTTGGTTCTGTTTAGTAACCTGAACCAAAAATCCTAAATAAAATAATATTTTAAATCTTTTTAGGTTCCATTTATTAATTAAATAAAATGGTCCATGGTTTATTAATAAAACAAGGTTTGGTTTATTTAATAAAATCTTCATTTGAAATCCAAAAGCTTTCAAAACCCAATCAGTAGGTTTTATTTGGAAATAAAGAATATTTGGAAAACTTGTTTAAAATAATATAATCCTTTTACCTTAGGGTCCATTAATAATTATATAAAATGGACCTTAGTTATTAAATCAAATAGGGTTTGATTTTATTAATAAAATCTTTATTTGAAACCTAAATATTTTAAAATAAAATTTGTAGGTTTAATTTGGGAATATATAATATTTGGAAATTTGTTTTAAAAATAAAATAGCCTTTTATTTTAGTGTCCTTTATTAATTATTATAATAGACTTTTATTATTAAATCCAATAGGATTTGTTTTATTGAGATATTTATTTTGAAATCCTAAAATAAAACCAAAACACTTCAGTAAGTTTTAATTAAGAAAATAAAATACTTAGAAAACTTATTTACAATTATTTAATAAGTTTTGATATTTCAATTAAATTGGTAAAACCTTTTATTTAAATAAAGTTGGATATTAAATTCTTTTTATTTTATTTAAATAATCCTTTATTATTTTTAAATAAACCTTTATTATTTTGTTTAAATAAAATGTTTTAATTTCTAAAGCTTGTCCAATGTTTAATTTGGCTTTATATTATATTCTTTATTTATAAACTTCTATTTCATTTGAAAACAAATCTTTTCATTCAATTGTTTCAAAATAGTATTTCCAAATGTTTTTATTTTTCCTTTTATTAAATGTTTATCTTTTAAATCCCTTTAGTTTTTATTTGATTCAAATGGGTTTGAAGTTCCAATTGAATTCAAAAGTTTCTTCTGGTTCTGAAAATCAACTAAAGTTTTATTTTATTCATTTATTTTTCACATTACAAGATTTGGAAAATCTTGGGATGTGACAATAGTTTCCTTGGCTTAGCAGGTTACTACAGAAGGTTCATTGAGAATTTCTCCAAGGTAGCAAAACCTATGACAGAATTGCTAAAGAAAGACAAGAAATTTGCTTGGTCTGAAGGTTGTGAACTCAGCTTTCAAGAATTGAAGAAGAGATTAGTGACAGCACTAGTCTTGTGTTTGCCAGATTTGGAGAAAGATTTCCAAGTGTATTGTGATGCGTCTAATCATGGTTTAGGTGCAGTACTTATGCAAGAAGGAAAAGTTGTGGCTTATGCCTCGAGACAACTCAAAACTCATGAAGTAAACTATCCTACTCATGATTTAGAGTTAGCCTCTGTTGTCCATGCACTCCAAACATGAAGACATTATCTTTTGGGAAAGCGATGTGAAGTGTTCACAGATCACAAGAGTTTGAAGTATATCTTCACCCAGAAAGAAATTAACATGAGACAAAGAAGATGGCTAGAACTCATCAAGGACTATGACTTGAGTTTGCAATACCAACCCGGTAAAGCAAATGTTGTAGCAGATGCTCTAAGCCGTAAGGTTTTTGTGAATGGCCTTACTAAGGGAGAATTGCCAGATGATCTGTGTGCCCAATTTAGAGATCTCAGATTGGAGATTGTGCCTGAAGGACATCTCATTACCTTGGATGTTCAACCTACTTTGTTGGACAAGATCAAGGAGGCCCAGAAGACTGATAAAGAAATTGAAGAAATTAAGGAAAAGATTGTCAAGGGAAAAGCCAAAGGATTCCATGAAGACGAACATGGTACTTTATGGCATGGAAAACGTATCTGTGTTCCACAAGATCCGGAGCTTCAGAAACTGATTTTACAAGAAGCACACAACTCACCGTATTCCATTCATCTGGGTAACACCAAAATGTACATGGATATGAAAGAAAGGTTTTGGTGGAATAATCTCAAGAAGGACATCGACGAACATATTGCTTTGTGTGATGTGTGTAGCAGAGTGAAAGCGGAACATCAGAAACCAGCAGGATTGCTTCAACCACTACCTATTCCTGATTGGAAGTGGGACAAGATTGGTATGGATTTCATTACCGGATTGCCAAGGACCAGGTCAGGGTATGATTCTATTTGGGTAGTAGTGGATCGCCTAACTAAATTGGCTCATTTCATACCCGTGAAGACAATCTACACAAGTGCTAAGTTAGCCAAAATTTATATGAGTAGAATTGTATGTCTACATGGAGTACCCAAGAGTATTGTGTCAGATAGGGGAACCCAATTCACTTCCCATTTTTGGAGGCAACTACATGAGTCATTGGGAACGAGGTTGAAATTCAGCACTGCTTTTCATCCTCAAACTGATGCACAAATAGAAAGGACTAATCAGATTCTTGAAGATATGTTGAGGGCATGTGCCCTAGACTATGGAGCCAATTGGGATGAAAGTCTGCCTTACGCAGAATTTTCTTATAACAACAGCTATCAAGCCAGTATTGAGATGGCACCATTTGAGTTTCTCCATGGGAGAAAATGTACCACCCCATTGCTATGGAATGGTGTGGGAGAAAGAAGTTTGTTCGGACCAGAACTTATCAAAGAAGCTGAAGAGAAAGTCAAGATGGTTAAGGACAGATTAAAGATAGCACAGTCCCGATAGAAAAGCTACGCAGATCCTAAGCGTAGAGAAGTCACCTATGAAGTTGGTGATAGAGCTTATCTTTGAATGTCACCACTTCGTGGAGTGGAGAGATTTGGTGTGAAAGGTAAATTGGCCCCAAGATATGTTGGACCATTCAAGATTCTAAGTTGCAAAGGAGAAGTAGCCTATGAGATTGAATTTCCAGAGTCTTTGTCAGCTGTTCATAATGTGTTTCATGTGAGTCAGCTTAAGAAATGTCATCCAGAAAAGGAAGAAACTTCTTTGAAGGATATTACCTTTGGAAGAGGTTCAATTGGAGAGTGATCTCACTTATGAGGAGAAACCTATCAAGATTCTTGAGACTGCAGAAAGAGTCACACGGACTAAGACTATCAAGTTCTGCAAAGTTCAGTGGAACCATCATTCCGAAGAAGAAGCAACATGGGAAAGAGAAGATGATCTTCGGAAAGACCACCCTCACCTATTTGCTAGCCAATCTGAATCTCGAGGGCGATATTCACCTTAAGGGGGTTAGATTTGTAACATCCCTAAAATCATGTTTCAAACTCATGCATATCATCCATGCATTCATGATCATGTAGAGTTCATTTCAAACAAACCAATTCAAAAACAGAAGCATATGAGCTCATTATTTTATGTGATCGGCATTTAAAACAAATGCTACACTCCAATGAGAGATTGTTGTTCATTGAACCAAACCTTGTTGTCTTATTGCTCCCAGATTGTATTGCTAGATTGCTAGGATTAAACCAAAGTTTCAAAACAAATATGATTTGAAAACCAATTTCAAAACCTATTTAAAACTAGTGCTATGTCACTGCTTATTTTATTTTATTCCAAGTGACCAGGCCAATTCAAAGTGACCACTTGGTTTTGTGCCCAGATTTGTGAGTGTTGCACTCTACAAAAATCTGAAAAGATTTGAATTCAAACAGCTTTTGAAATCATTTGAATTGGATTCTTGGAATTGCAAACAGATAAAGAAAAGGAGAAAAGAAATGGAAAAGGGCTGGCGCCACCTTTCTAGCCCAACAACAGAACCAGCCCACTAAGCCCACCCGGGTTCCCCCTTCTCTCTCTCTCTCACTCGCAGGCAAACCCACAGATTCGCTGACGCAAGGACCCCACCTCCCCCTGATTCTCTCGCTGGCAAATGGACCCAGCGACCACGTCGTCGTCGTCTTCAATCACGCGCTGAGACAGCTCCGCCGTTACCACCGCGCCAGAGACGCCACGATTAAACCTCGATAAATTCCATTGATTCCGCGAGTAACTCCACGCCTAGCTCCCGCTACATAAACCTCTCCCCCTCGCGGCCATTTCCCCCAACAAAGCCAGACAGAAGCGCCCCCAGGCTGCCCGTAATCGCCCTTGCACCGCCGCAGGCAGAACCCTCTCCGGCGACCAATCCTGGTAAACTCCGTGCGCCCCTTCCTCTCTGGTTCATGCGAACAGCTTCGTAACCTCCTTGCGCTCCTACTGACACCTCTAGTTCGTCCTGTACTGCCCCAGGCCGTCGAGTCCAACGAGCACTGCAAGTCCCCGACACCGTCTCCAACTCCGGCAAGCGATTAAGGTAAAAACCGACCGCCCCGTGCCTTCCCTTTGACGCTGACTTGTTCGCCTGACTGATGCGCACCCACTGATGCCCTCCGTTTGCGTTAGGGCGGAGCAGAACGTCGCCAACGTCGCTGTCCACCCGAGCCCGACGCTGTCATCCACTCCGACGAGCTCCCACGGCCACTGCAGCTCGCCCCTTGTCAAGCCACCACCACGTTGAGCTTCAGTACATCACTGCGGGTCTGGTAAGCACTTCCACTGACCCCAGCCCTCTCTGTAGCCACCGCGACGCCGTAGACCGAGCGCGCCGCCGCGCGCCGCCAGACCTTGGTCATTTGATCGACAGCCGTTAGATCTAGATCTAACGCGTGCAACAGAATCACTTAACGAAACGGTACGTTTAGATCTGAGCCGTGCGCGGTCACTTTAATCCAACGGCCTGCATCGACCGATCCGTGCGAACCGGTACGCACCAATCAGAACATGACGCGTGGCTAGGGTTTAGATTTAAAATCAGGATTTGAATCTATTAGATGTTTGATTTTGTTTTAATCATAACTTTTGATTCCCACGTCCAAATTTGATGAATTTTATATCAATGGAATCAGGAGAGAAATCCCTTTCCAAATATTCAATGTGTTTAATGTTTTGTTTCTGTTAAAATGGTTTTATTTACAGAATCATGTGTAGGCCTATTTTGTGTATATAAATTATTTGAGAAATGTTTTAGTATTTAAATAAATGTTGTTTGGCAAGTTTTGAACTTGTTTATGAACCAGTACTGTGCACTTGTCTTGTTGAGTTTAGAAAATCATCACATATCATATTGCATGCATCCATATATATTTTTGCTTGTATTTATTTTGTATGTGATTTGTTGCTATGATTTTAAGTGTAGATTTTGGTGCCAATAGTGATTGTGATTGTGAGGAGTGTAGCTACTCTCCAAACTACCAAGGCAAGTGGTGCTTCATGATATTTTTATCCCTATGTTTTTGTACTATGCATTAGAAATGTTTTTGCTAGTCTTGCATGGTTATATTTTGCTTATATGCTATGCTTGGGAAATCCTAGTAGTTGTAGAATTGCTAGAAATTTCTAAGTAAGATGTTATCTATGCCATGCTTAGCCTAGCTAGTAGCAACCAAGGGTGGTGATATATTCATGCTATGATAAAATATTACTAAGTCTTTGGACTTGTGTTTTTACTTAATAAAACAACTAAAGTGAATAAAACACCTGGGTGGAATGGAAGGAATGGTTTATGTTGAGTGGTTACACAAGCCCCATTTCTATGGTTTACCTTGTGTATCTCACTTGTGGAAATCCACCCAGGAACAAAGGGATTTGAGAGGCCAAATGTTAAGAAGCTTCTAGTGCAGCCACTTGGCAATATGGGCTCTGCCTGGATCATATAGGTTGCAATAACTTAGCCATTTGGACAGTTGGTGGTAGTGGGATGATAGGTTGGAGCGCGTCCATTTGGTCTAAGGGAAGGCTTCTGAAAGGTCCTGTCTTGGTGAAAATCAAGGCTTGTGGGGAAAGTGCACAACCTCTGCAGATGGAAGAATCTAAGTACTTAGCCATGTCCCTGGTATTGGACAACTTGAGCATCAAGACATGGAAGCTATCAAGAATCTCCTCATCCCAATTTCTAAGTAAAAATTTGTGGTTGAACAAGGGTGAAGGACCTCAATGTCTATTGGTGGTTCCTTGGGAAAAGTTTTTGACAAAGAAAAACTTAGTGATTTCAACTAATAGGAAAAACCTATTTTAGCAAAGCAATCCTAAGCTACACTTAGCCAAATTGCATATAGTATCTAGTCCACCAAAATTATACTAAGGTATCACTTGCCAATACTATTCCAATGTATTGACCCACTGTGGTTGTAACTTGTGATGTTGCAGGTTATTCTGATGAGGATTAGGAGTCATGAGTCTACACTCAACATGTTTGCCTGTGGCACATGAAGATGAAGACTTTTATCTATCTACTTATTTAAACTCTTGTACTAGGCATGTGGCCATGGAGTTGTAAAGACTATGTTGTCTCTGGAATGACTGTAATAATGACCTTTGTTTTTGTGTACTTCATCTTAAACTGTGGATGCTAGCATTGATCCAGGGACTAGCATTGCAATCATAGGGATCCTTTTTTCTTTATAAAGGAGGGATCTTACATCTGTCAACAACCTTTTTTAGTGATAAAATTGCTTCCCATACAAATAAATACATCTAAAACACTGTTTGGGTGTGATCATATGTGTATTCGTTAATCAATTGTAAAATTCAAAGGTACATAAGATGCTTAGTATTTCACATGAGATGCATCATTCGTCAAAATAATATTAGACTAGGTGAGTCCCTAATAACATGTACAAACAACATATTAATAATTTATTTGTGTAACTATCATAGTAATCCTAAATATGAACTGATTAAAGACATTTATCGCACCACTTGTATTTTATGCAACATAAAGTTTTGTGGTGCCTATGAAACTTTATTATTTCTAGTCACTTAACATGAGTATTTATGAATAGGATAAATAGCTCTCTCGGTATTTTAACACACTAAAGAAGACACCTTGTCCTTCAAACGTGTTTTACATCCATAATTTATTGTGTGGTATATGTTTTAACATGATCACGTAAATACATAAATCCTATATGATTGGTTTGGTTTCGAACAAGTTGAAGAGAAACCAAGTTTCGGGTATGTTTGAAGGTAACTTGTTTTTACTAGATGACTACAATAACTAATATTTCTCACTATTATAAAACAAAGTGATGGAAGTGGATTAATTTGGGTTCATGCCCAATGATCTGGTAGAATTTGATTTGTTGATCATGGTATCATAAATTCATGATTTGTAGGTCAACTAGAAATCATACCTATGTGTTCTGAAACTTTGTGAAATGAATAGTGGACATAAATAATACCCCATCCTTTATCTTTATACATAAGGTCACTATTAAAACATAATTTTCTAATTTCGAACAAGTTGAAGAGAAACCAAGTTACTAGTATGTTTGAAGGTAACTTATTTTTACTAGATAAATACACTCTACCAAGTTCTCTAGACATTTACAAATATCTTAGAAATGATAACTTATGAGACACTATGATACGTTAATGGGCATGGGATAATGTGAGAGTATTGGGGTTGCATAGATATTTTATGTTGAAATCCATTATAGAAAAATAATTGCTCATGTTAATATTTTTGCAACAAAATGATAAAGTTACACTAAAAAAATATCGACAATGATATATTAGAATTGTACCAAAAAATTGTACATATACATGAGGATGTTTACACTTCTAATGTTGCCATTTATGCTTGAAAGTAGTATTCGATACAATATATCACATGATGTATCAATAAAAATATTACACATGTAGTAATAAGTTGTGTAATGATGAAGAAGTAAAAAAGTTCAATATAAATTAACGAGAAATATATTTCACTTTTGTTGGTAATACAAAATAAAATCTAGGAATGGTTTTAAAGAGGCGGGTGCAATGGTTCGGTTCCTCTTGTGGGCTTATTTAGTTTATTTTTTAATGGGTGGGCTCTGAGAACAATTTGGTTTGATTTAGTTCCTCCAAACACTGGTTTGGGTGCGGTTGGGTATGGGTCCAATAGGTCCAGTTCTAAAGAGGCTTAACCCTATGGTTTAGAAACATTTATTGAGATTGGTTGTTCTTACGCTTGCATGACTCCCTTCCCCCGTGTGTCTCTCCATGGCATGGCTGATGCCTACTGCTGTTGGAAATATTCCGTAGAGGCAAAAATTAAGTTTTTATTATCATATTTCCCTTTTCACGATAAATATTTGTTCTACATTCTATAATTATGTTATCCGGAAACTAAATACATGTGTGGATATATAAACAACACAATGTCCCTAGTAAGCCTCTTTTGACTAGTTCGTTAGTCAAGTGATGGTTAAGGTTTCCTAACAATGGACATGTATTGCCACTTGATAACATGATCATATCATTAGTAGAATGATGTGATGGACAACCCCAATCTAAGCATAGAAATTTGATTCCATCACCAAGTTTGATTGTTGTACCTATCTTAATGTCAAGTATTGTTTCCTTAGACCATGAGATTTTGTTACTCCCTTGTATCAGAGTAATACTTTGTGGACATCAAACATATCTTGGTAATTGGGTGATTATGAAGATGGATTTTAGGTATCTTCAATGGTACCTATTGAGTTGCAGGAATCAAGAGTGGGATTTATCACTCCAAGTGATGGAGAGATATCTCTGGGCCCTCCCGATAGTGTAGCATCCTAAAGCTTGCAAGCATGTGACTAATGTGTTTAGTCACATGCATCCTACACCACGGAACGAGTAAACAGAACTTGCTGGTAATGAGCTTGAATTAGGAATGACGACACCGATGATCGAATCTCGGGCACGTAATATATCGCGAGACAAAGGGAACTGGATATCAAATTAATTGAATCCTTGACATCGTGGTGCAACCAGTGGAGATCTTTGTTGAGTATGTGGGAACCATTATGGACATCCATGGTCCCGCTATTGGTTATTGATTGGAGAGGTTGTCTCGATCATGTCCACATGTTCTCGAACCCGTAAGGTCACATACTTAACATTCAATGTCGCTAGGGTTTGATGAGATAATAAGATGGTGTTATCGGATTTTTATTGGAGTCTCATATGAGGTCCTAGATATCACGAGGATCTCCAGAATGGCCTGGAGTTAAATAAAAAGTCTATGGAAAGTATTTTTGGGCTACTGAAAAAGTACAGGATTTTTCGGTATTGTACTAGAGGTTGTAGAAGGTTCTGAAGGGCACCATAGTGGGGCCCACCTATCTCGGGCATTCCACATGGACCAAGGGGGAGTTTATATTTTATAGACCCACATGGGTTAGCACACTAGCCCCTTGAGGCCCATGTGCATGGGGCTAAGCAATAAGTTCAAATTCCTTAAAATGAGGGAGTTAACTTGGGGGAAGTCTCCCCTCTTTTTTGGAATACCCTAGGGCTTGGAGGAGGGGCCAAGGCAGCCCCCATGCCTATATAAGAGGGAGGGGATGGCTGGGGCATGGAACTTGACCTGTTGGCTGCTGCCCCACTCTCTCCTTCCCATACTACTCCTCCGTGAAGATTTTCGGCGAAGTTCTGCCGGTTTCTCACCATATCTTCCACCAGCACACCGTCGTGCTGCGGGATCTCATCCACCTCTCCCCACCTTGATGTATCAAGTTGGAGGATACGAAATCAAGCCGTAGGTGTGGATACCGTGGAGGTGTTGCCCGTGGGGTGCTTCATCGAATTGATCTAACGCCATATATGTCTACATCAACCACAATCTTTGAGACTGTTAAATGATTTGAGTCTTCGAGGGTATGTAGATATGATCTAAATCTTGTTATTAGAATCTCATAGATAAGATCTTGTTGGGTTTTATTCGCTATTTTTGTTGGATTTTTTGTTTTTCATGCTGCGAATCCCATCAATTCCATCCCTATCTCAGATCTACCACCCATCTCTATCGGCGGCCACGACGAAGGTGGAGGAGGGTTCTTCTCTAGTAATGGCAACATGGGAAACTATAGGGAGATATTTGGCCTGTTCATACTTCGGGACTTCACGACACCGTACAAGGAGCTGTTCGGACGGAGGGTAGAGGGGCGCGTCGACGCCAGTGGCTGTGCCAGAATAGGAGATTTCAGAGGCTTGATTTCGTGGATGAGGATATAACTCAAGTACCACATGGTGGAAGGTCCAAGGTACGGGAGCACTATGAACATGATTTGGTTAGCATGGATGGTGATATTAAGGCGGTGTGTAAGTATTGTGGAGCAGAACTTCTGGTAAAATTTAGGACTAGAAGTTTCACAAATCATATTGCGGACTCTTGTCGATCAATTGATGATGCTTGCAGGAATTTTTTTTGTCAACCATGAAAATCAAACCATAAGAAGCTTTCTTTGTGTATGATCCAAAAAGTTATCGTGACCTCATGGTAAACTTTTCATCCATGCTGAAATCCCATTTCTAGAGTTCGAAGATCCCTACCTACAACCATGGATTGACTCAAAGCTTTGGTTATATGTCCATACGTGTCCATACATTTTTGTCGGATGTGCTCTGTATCCGCCATGCATTGAAAGGTCTGGGTTTATAAACTTGTGATGTGTTGAAGGAACTCACATATGTTATGCTGCCAAAGCTGGATAATATTGGGATCCCGAGGAGATGAGACAATGAGAATATAGAGCCTAATCATCGCATAAAAAGTAAGAAAATTGAAATTAACATCACACTTGTCACTGCTACATTTCTAGATCCAAGAAGGAAAGAAGACTACCTGGATTTCTTCTATAGCAAGGTGTCTTCAAATGTGCAGCAGATTTCTAAGCAAGTGGATATTGCTTTAAATTGGGTGAAAAATATGTCAAGGAATATAAGCTACTTGAAGCAACAATCACTTCATCCTCGATGCCTCCTAGTCAAGGAAATACCAATATTGGATCACCTATTGCAGGAAAAAGAAAGTTAGAAGAAGAGTTTGTGCAGCACAAGTCTCATCATAGGTCACATGTACGGAAGTCCGAGCTTGAAATGTTCTTGGAGAAAGCATGTGAGGAGGACACGGTTGAATTTGATGTCTTTGCTTGGTGAAAAAACAGTGCCAAAAAAATCCTATATTGACTTTCTCCAAATTCCTCTCAGCACATTGGCATTCGAATCTGCTTTCAGTTGTGGTGGTAGGATACTTGGAGACAATAGAAGCTCATTAACTCCGGGTATGCTACAAGCTCTTCTTTGTGCTAAAGATTGGTTGTTTATTCCAAAAGATGATAAAGGTACAGTACATGTGAATTTATCCTGCTGCGTTGTAATATATAAAACATGTTATGCAATAGTATAACATTGTTGATGTGACTTTAAATTAATTATTTGCTTCATTTACAGGACAAGGACCGCAAGGAGAAATATAGCACTCTCCCAAGTCGGAGCTTAGTCTGATGGACATGAAAGGCCTCACTCTATTCCATCTCAAAAGCCAACTTTAGGTTTCAACTCTGTTATGTTGTTGATGTTACTTCTCATCTCTTCTACATCCCAGTACTATAGTAATCAACATGACGATGTAGTTGTTGTACTAATTCTAGGTCACTTTATGGGATGGAATAGGTTTCGAGATTTGTTCCTTAAAGAAGAATGTAAACCTACTTGCATCTTCCTGATCACGACAATATCACAAAGTTATGGACGAATTTGAGGAGATGATCTTGTTTATGTCGCGATTGTTCAAATTTTCCATTTTTTTGTCATTTTTAGTGAAGGAACTTTATTGTACCATGATCTATAGAAATTTGGTAGAAACATTTGCATGTAACATTTATGTTGACGAAGATATATATAGTGCTCGGGTACATGCAATTATGTCATTTAATGAAGCTCGACGGACCCTGCTTAGATGTATATGTTCAGTAGGAAATGGTTCTCGATCCACTTTAGAAAAAGGTTTAAACCCACGGGTCCATACTGGGTTTAGTTTGGTTTCGGTGGCAACCAACTGGGTTTGGTTTTGGTTTAGTTCACAATATTATTTAATGGGTTCAAGTGTGGTTGGGATAGCGGGAATATTATGCGGGCCTGGTTGAGTTATGGTTCAGTTTTGAAATCATTCTCATGATTACACAAAATACAACTGTTACAAACATAAATGAATTTGAGTACACATGAAATAATGTTGAACTTAAGATGACAAAGGATTGTCAAAGGAATGATGTATCAAGGACATTAGAGTAGAGAAATATACTCTCATATATGTTGTTTCAGTTTATGTAATTCTCCCACTAGTAATAGGTTCGTCTCAATTCCTGATGTAGATAGAGCATATGACTACCTCATATTGCTTCTCATATGTATTATGATGTAAATCAAATATAATTTATTGTTTCTGCAACTTATGTGATTGTACACATGGAATTCATGGTAAACAAACTCTTAATTTGTGCAATCTACATATTGTATGAATGGTCTATGTGACAATTAAGAAAGTAAAAAATGCAAATATTTGTACATATAACTTTTATATAATTATAAAAAATGGAGTTGGAAACTCTCCCATTGTTTTCCTCCAAAACAAAGTAAAAATGCAAATATGTTCGGCATGCGGTGGTAAGTGCACCAAGATCTTAGTTTGGAAAATAGTCAACTTTACTATATCTATTAACTAGTAATGTAGAGAATACAAAGCTGTAGGGTTTCGTAGCATGGAAAACAAAAAATTCTACCGCATGAACACACACAAGACAAGATCTATCTACTAGATTGTAGCAATGAGTCGATAGTGTACTCACCCTCGAAGGTTCCAAAGCGGTTAACGAGAGCAGACTCTCGTGGGTGATGTAGTCGTTCATTTGCTGATCTCAAGATAGCGTAGACGATCCTTCCAGCGCCGCATTCCAGTAGCGCTCCCACAGTCGGTCACACTTTCGGTACTTGTTGAAGACCTTCCTCTCCCTTGTTCCAACATGTAGTGTAGGTTGTAGATCTCTCCTCGCGATTCCGGCAGCACGACGGCGTGGTGTCGGAGTTTAGAGGGGAAATTCTACAGGGCTTCGCCTAAGCCGGAGCGGGTATGGTGGAGTAGAAGAGGGCCTTGGGGATCTAGGGTTTAGAGGGCACCAAGGGGGATGGTGTGGCCGGAGGCAAGGGGCTAGGGTTTGCCCCAAGTCGCCGACATGGAGGGCTCCTGGCGGCGGCTACTAGAGGTGGTAGGCGCCAAAGCTAGGGTTTTTGGTGAGGGGTAGGGGGCGCCCTACCCCTCGTTATATAGGTGGGGAGGCGCCAAGGGGAAGGGAATCCTCCCCCAACACCACTTCATGTGGCCGGTGGAAAGGAGAGGGAGGATTCCTCCCTTAGGTAGGAATCCTTCCCTCCCTCCACTTGGAAACCATTGTCCCAGTTTGACTTTTTCAAACTGACTTTTTGTCTTTCAAACTAGAGTTTGATTTCTCTCTTCCAAGTGTCCAGCCAAGTGACCTAGGACATGATGCAACCCTTACACTTTGTTATGGCACATCCATGTACCCTTCCCCCTCCGGTTCGGTGGACCTTCTAGACCCTTCTAGAACATTCCGGTGAAAACACCGAAACCATTCCCGAACTCCGGATTCGGACTTTCCTTATATGGATCTTATTCTCCGGACCATTAAGGATATCCTCGTGATATACCGAATCCCATCCGAGACTCCAAACTACATTGGTCTCTTTACTCACTTTCCATATGTACTAAACAACATCGAATCCTTAAGTGTGTCTCCCTACGATTCATGAATTATGCAGACATGACCGAGACTCTTGTACGATCAATAACCAATAGAGAAATCTGGAAATTCATATGGCTCCCACATATTTCTATGATTACTTCGTGATTGAATGAACTATTTAAATACGATACCAATTTCCCTTTGTCTCGTGATACTTTACTTATCCGAGGTCTGATTGTCGGTATCTCTGCATACCTAGTTCAACCTCGTTATCGATAATTACTCTTTACGCGTTCCTGTGATATGTGATGCCTTGTGAGCCAGTCACATGCTTGCAAGCTAATTGGATGACATTCCACCGAGAGGGTCTAGAGTATATCTATCCGTCATATGTATGGACAAATCCCACTCTTGATCCATGTGCCTCAACGCATACTTTCTGAACACTCAATGCCACCTTTATAGCCACCCAGTTACGAAGTGGTGTTTGATGTCATCAAAGCATCCATCCGGTGATGGTGATTAACATGATCTCATGGTCGAAGGAATTAGGTTACTATGTATCTGAAAGCTTATAGCAAACGAACTATTGAAATGATTTGATATTTATGCTACACTTAACTATAAAAGTATGTCCATCACATTATTCTGAAGGGTTTCGCAGCATAGTAAATCAAAAAAATTCCTATAGATGCGAACAAGAAAGCCAAGATCTAATCTAGGAGATGCAATCAACGAGAGAGATTGATGAGATCTTCATACCCTTGAAGAAATCGCACAGCGGAAACATTCAACAGAACATGGTTGATGTAGTCGTACTCGCCGTCTCCTCCTCGCGATCTGATCCGATCCTACGCCGCAAGTGGCGGCGCCTCCGAGAGATGCACACATATGGTGCAGTGACGTCTCCTCCTTCCTTGGTCCAGCAAGTATGGTGGAGAGATAGATTGGATCTGCAGCACGACGGCGTGGTGCTTATGGTGGAGAGTTTTTGCGGCAGGGCTTCGCCTACACGCAGTCGGGAGGGAGAGAGAGGTGGAGTGGCAGCAGTTGGCGGCTAGGGTTGAAGGAGTAGGAGTGGTGGGAGGCTGCGCCCCTGCCCTCCTTATATAGGGGGCTGGCCGGCCCCCTTGTCCCCTCCTCCAAGCCCTAGGGCGGCGGCCCCAAGGGGTGGAGTGGGGGGCAAGTCTTCCCCCCCCCCCTCTTCTAGAAGGTTTCCCTAGGGTTTCCCCTAGGGCTGGCCGGCTGGGCCTTTGGGGCCTTGTGCCCCTGGGCCTTTGGGGCCTTGTGCCCCTGGACCAAAGTGGCCAGGGAACTTCCCCTTAGGCCCACGTAGGCCTCTGACAAGTGGGCCCATGTTGGTCCCACTCCGGAACCTTCTAGAACCTTCCGGTACAATACCGATAAACTCCAAAACTATTCCGAAATCCAAAAACTGCTTTCCTTTATATGAATCTTATTCTCCGGACCATTTCGGAACCTCTCGTGATGTCCTGGATCTCATCCGAGACTCCGAACAAAAACTCATAAAACAATTATCCATTCTATCCTAGTGTCGATGCACGTCAAGTGTGTAACCCTACGGGTTCGAGAATATGCAGACATGATCTTCTATCAATAATCAATAGCGGGATCTGGAAACCCATATTGACTCCCACATATTCATCGATGATCATATCGAATGAACCACGATGCCAGGATTCAATTAATCCCATATATGTATTCCTTTCGTCACGCGATATTTTACTTGCCCGAGATTTGATCGTTGGTATCGGCATACCTAGTTCAATCTCGTTCACAGCAAATACTTTATTCGTTCCGTAATCCGATATCACTTTGTGATTAACTCCTTAACCACGTGCTTGCAAGCGGTGTTGATATCGATTACCGAGTGGGCCCGAAGTATATCTCTCTGACTCGGAAGGGACAAATTCCATCTTGATACATACAGCCCAACAAGTACTTTCCGATCACCTGAGAGACACCTTTATGATCACCCTCACATAGGATGACGTTTGATGACCTCAAAGCTTTCTTCTGATACCAGGGAGTTGTTTTATCTCATGGTCTAAGGAATACAATATTTGACATAGGAAAAAGCTTCGCAAAGATGAACACGATGACACGATCTAATTGCTCTGCTTAATTTGGGTATGTCCATCATATCATTCTCCTAATGACATGATCTCATTCTTAATCGACAACTCATGTCTATGGTTAGGAAACCTTAACCATCATTAATCAATGAGCTAGTCCATAGAGGCATACTAGGAACACGGTGTTATTCATAAACCACACAAGTATCAAAGTTTCCGCTTAATACAATTCTAGCATGGAATATAAGCTTTATCATGAACAAGAATTATAATAATAACATCTTTATTATTGCCTCTAGTGCATAATTCCAACATATTCTCCTAATGATATGATCTTATTGTCAATAACATCCCAATATTCATGAGCAGGAAAGCATGATCATCTATTAACCAACAAGCTAGTATTACAAAGAGGCTTTACTAGGGACTCTAACATGTTTACAAATCACACAACTATTAAGGTTTCCGGTTAATACAATTATAGCATGAATGTAAACATTTATAAATAAACACAAAGATATAATAATAACTAATTTTATTATTGTCTCTTGGACATATCTTCAACAAAAGCTTCATCTAATGGTTTGGATAAACTGGCAGAATATTTGTAGAAAGTTACAGCCAATCCATAGGTACGATTTGCGAAAAAATGCGATTGCTACTCATGATACTTTTGCGAAGAATGGACGATACCTTATTGGTCAATCAGAGGTAAAAGTGTCCACATTTTTCTCCTTTAAAAAGGATATTCGAAATATGTAGAAAAATTGTATTGTAGGTAGTCACATCGTCTCCAAAAAGGATTTGACAAAATGAGAGAGAACATTACACGTAATTTCCACCGACGCTGCTTTTGGTCATTTCCATGCAGAGTTTGGCCTATGGACGCATATGATAGCTCATGTACCACATGTGCATGTACATTTTATTTTCTTCTTTGTAATTATTTACTATAATCTGTTTTTTATATGTACTAAATAAATTCAGCACAACATACTTCAACACTAGGCTAACTTTACAAATCAACAACATTTATTGGAAAATACACAACATCAAAGTTCAGCACGAAATAATATAGAAACAATGTTAGTTGCAAAATGAAACGGTACTTTGATCCTCCACATAATGTTAGTGCACAAATGTAAGACTAGTGACTTCTCTCACATCAATGTTGCGTTAGATTTTGCTGAAACGAATATTTGGGTAGCATATGAATAAGGAACTTTCATATGGTGGCATTATTTATCCATCTGGTTGAAAAGAATGAAATAAATGAAAGAGAGATACGGGAAAAAAAATACTCCGAGCCCAATTTCAAAAGGAAAAGGAAGAATCTAAAATCCATTTGGACCTCCCTTTCAACATTTTACGACCGAAGAACGAAACTCATGTCTTAAGTGACATAATAACATACCAATTGTAATTTTAATGTGGTTTGACTTTGATCTAACCGTGTTTAATAAGATTCATGTGTTTTCCCTACATCAGTGTCATCCGGGAAGTGAGTACAACCGGTTGAACCGCCAATGGAATTCATCAACCGCTCATGAACAGCGATCCATCTGGGCATGTAACTAGGATGATATGTCATGCAATACAAGTTACTTTCAGTTAAGATTCATATACTCCGTACCTCGGAGAGATTCATCTCGAAAATCAAATGGAAATGTTCATGGTTTGGAAAGAAAAATAGAAACGGGAAGAGAGATTCCTACGATCACTCCGGTCTCTAGGTTGTGGGCTCCATCTCTCGTCTTCCTCACCCTCCCAATCCCGTTACCGCTCTGCCCACTCCAGCGTCACGGCACACGTTTCCTCTGCTTTCCGCTTCACAGTTTTCACCATTCCGACCCCGGTTCTCCTCATCCATCTGACGAAGTAAACGGCATCGAGTAATCGAAAAGGGAGGGGGGAGATCAAACTGGGGCAGTTAAACAAGGAGAACGTTCCCACCCGGGCGCCGCCCGATCGGTTGATAGGCTCGTCATCGGCGCATATAAGCCCAGCGCCACACCTTCCCTCCTCTCCCACTCTTCCTTCTTCCCCATCGCCCCGCCAAGAAGCCACCAACCAGTTCACACTGCCCGAGCAGAGACAGACAGAGAGAGCGGCGAGAGCCGCAAGGTAGGTAGGTGACGACGCCATGACCATGACCATGTCCGGCGGCGTCCTCCTCCTCGTCCTGCTCGCCGTCTTCTTCGCCTCCGCGGCCAATGCCGCCGTGTCCTACGACCACAGGGCGGTCGTCATCAACGGGCAGCGCCGCATCCTCATGTCCGGGTCCATCCACTACCCGCGCAGCACCCCGGAGATGTGGCCGGACCTGCTCCAGAAGGCCAAGGACGGCGGCCTCGACGTGGTCCAGACGTACGTGTTCTGGAACGGGCACGAGCCCGTGCAGGGGCAGTACTACTTCGGCGACCGCTACGACCTGGTCCGCTTCGTGAAGCTCGCCAAGCAGGCCGGCCTCTACGTCCACCTCCGCATCGGCCCCTACGTCTGCGCCGAGTGGAACTTCGGGTGAGCATCGCCATCGTCCCATCCCGTTCGTGTCGCTGCCTGCTGCTGCTCCATTGATGCTTTGGGTAGAGTTAATCTGGGTTTTCTTTTGGGCGCTGCTGCAGTGGATTCCCTGTGTGGCTCAAGTACGTGCCCGGCATGAGCTTCCGGACCGACAATGGCCCCTTCAAGGCGGCGATGCAGACGTTCGTGGAGAAGATCGTGTCGATGATGAAGTCGGAAGGGCTGTTCGAGTGGCAGGGCGGCCCCATCATCCTGGCGCAGGTGGAGAACGAGTACGGGCCCATGGAGTCGGTCATGGGCGGCGGCGCCAAGCCGTACGCCAACTGGGCCGCCAAGATGGCCGTCGCCACCGACGCCGGCGTGCCCTGGGTGATGTGCAAGCAGGACGACGCCCCCGACCCCGTGGTAATTAACCACCTAGCTCCGAACAACTCCCTCTCGTGCCATCTCATTCTCGCCATGATGGAGAGACCAAATTGTTGCGGTACCGGCTAATTTAACAGCCTCGCTTTCTCGTGCTAGCCACATGCCTTCCGTTAGGACATCACATCATCGCCGAATCCCCGATCGCTGCCGGTGGCCTCCTTTCTAGCACGGCAGAGCTTGCCCACTTTGCAGCCTGTCATGGGCAAACACGATTGCTATTTCCTTTTTGCTTTATTTAAATCGATTCTCTTGGCATTTGTGTTCTTGTCTTAACTGAATTGATGATGGTGGCGGCGCGCGGCAGATAAACACCTGCAACGGTTTCTACTGCGACAGCTTCAACCCCAACTCCAAGGGCAAGCCTTCCATGTGGACCGAGGCCTGGAGCGGCTGGTAAGCTCTCGCATCACGCCTGAAAAATTTCTCAACAAACAGTACTACTGAAACTGCAATCACGTCACTGCATTATTGCTGACACGATGAAACTTTTAAGGTTTACCGCTTTCGGCGGCGCCGTGCCGCACCGGCCGGTGGAGGACCTGGCCTTCGCCGTGGCGAGGTTCGTCCAGAAGGGCGGCTCCTTCGTCAACTACTACATGGTGAGTCACTCGGATCAGATGGTTGGGGTTTCAGTGGGTAGTGGTTACCTAACATTGAATTGCATCCGTCTTTCAGTACCACGGAGGCACCAACTTCGACCGGACCGCCGGTGGCCCCTTCATCGCGACGAGCTACGACTACGACGCGCCCATCGACGAATACGGTACCCAACACATTACGCCATTTCGTACACTACTACGTAGCATTCAGACATTCAGCTCTGATCGTGTGAATGAAACTGTTGTTGTTGGTGTGGTACGACAGGCCTGCTTAGGCAGCCGAAATGGGGTCACCTGAGGGACCTGCACAAGGCCATCAAGCAGGCGGAGCCGGCGCTCGTCTCCGGCGATCCCACCGTCAAGTCCATCGGCAACTACGAGAAGGTACTTTGAGTGATCACATCGCAAGTAAATATGTGGAAAAAAGATCCGAATGACAACTTATCAGAAAACTGATCAAAATTCTGTGTTTTCAGGTGTACGAGTTCAAGTCGAGCAGCGGAGCCTGCGCCGCGTTCCTGTCCAACTACCACACCAGCTCCGCCGCGCGAGTGGTATACAACGGGCAGCGGTACGACCTCCCGGCGTGGTCCATCAGCATCCTGCCCGACTGCAAGACCGCCGTCTTCAACACCGCCACGGTGAAGGAGCCTTCGTCGCCGGCCAAGATGAGCCCTGCGGGGGGCTTTGCGTGGCAGTCGTACAGCGAGGACACCAACTCGCTGGACTCGAGCGCCTTCACCAAGGACGGGCTGGTGGAGCAGCTGGGCATGACCTGGGACAAGTCCGACTACCTGTGGTACACCACCTAGTGAGTCACCGACTGCCCACCTCTTGAACTGTCCGTCTCTGTCTGAAACTTTCCGATCTCTGAATGTTAGTTACCTTGATGCAGCGTGAACATCGACTCGAGCGAGCAGTTCTTGAAGTCTGGCCAGTGGCCGCAGCTGACCATCAACTCCGCCGGGCACTCCCTGCAGGTGTTCGTCAACGGCCAGTCTTACGGTACTGTCTGAATAATCCTTCCGTCGTCAGAGCTGCATCATCTTCTTGTGATCGATAAAACCGAAGCTGAAAGTTTTACTGATGAACTTGCAGGTGTTGCCTACGGCGGGTACGACAACCCGAAGCTGACGTACAGCAAGGCCGTGAAGATGTGGCAGGGCAGCAACAAGATCTCCATCCTCAGCTCCGCAGTCGGCCTCGCTGTAAGCTCATCACCAAATATTATTCAGGGTTCTAACACACTGTTTGACATCAGACAATTCTGTAACATGTGCTACGTACAATCTGCCGCAGAACATGGGGACCCACTACGAGACCTGGAACGTGGGCGTTCTCGGCCCGGTGACGCTGTCAGGGCTGAACCAGGGGAAGAGGGATCTCAGCAACCAGAAATGGACATACCAGGTACTAGACCACCACATCTGCTCAAACTGAACCTGTCAAGTTTTCACCACCGACTCCTGCACTGTACTGATCCCCATTTCCATGGACTTGCAGATCGGCCTGAAAGGCGAGTCGCTGGGCGTGAACTCCATCGCCGGGAGCTCGTCCGTGGAGTGGAGCAGCGCCAGCGGCGCGCAGCCGCTCACATGGCACAAGGTCACCATCCACACTGCCACAAAACGCCACTACTGCAACTGTTCCCTTGCCATTTCCACTGAACCTTGGCTACTGATCTCTGCAGGCCTACTTCGCCGTGCCGGCCGGGAGCGCTCCGGTGGCGCTGGACATGGGGAGCATGGGGAAGGGCCAGATCTGGGTGAACGGGCACAACGCCGGGCGGTATTGGTCGTACAAAGCCTCCTCCGGCAGCTGCGGCGGCTGCAGCTACGCCGGCACCTACAGCGAGACCAAGTGCCAGACAAACTGCGGCGACATCTCCCAGCGGTGGTACCACGTGCCCCGCTCCTGGCTCAAGCCCAGCGGGAACCTGCTCGTGGTGCTCGAGGAGTTCGGCGGAGACCTGTCGGGCGTCACGCTCATGACCAGGACGACATGAGACAAGAGGAGAGAACCAAAGGGGGCGGACCTACGGACAGAAAACTGTGAATAATTTTCACGGAGGAGCAGGGCACACAGATAGATATATACCGCGTAGATATACTGATACAGTCGGTGTAGTACGTAAAACTAAAAGGGAACTAGCAGCATTATTTATTGGGAGCTGAGTTGGCCGCCGGCGAGGTTGCGGGAACTGTAGCTCCGGTGCGGCGGCCGGTTTGTATACACTACTATTTCGAGAGCTGTAGTCGCTAGGTGGATTTGCTCTGTAGCCTGCGCGCGCGCGTGCCCAATCTGTATTGCAGAATTTATTTTGGCACATGTGATACGTGCTCTTTTTTCTTCGTTTTACGGTGAATAATTATTATTTTTCATGAAAATGTACATTACAAATATATATTTGGATCTCTCAATATCTGTCATGATGAAGAAAATGTGATCCTAAAAGTATCTCCATCAGACGCATCACAAATAGCACCCAACAACAACACCACCAGAGTAGCTTTTTTGGGACGTCGGTCCAAACCGCCGGCAGTTTTGGAGGAGCTGCTAACATAGACGGCCTGTACAACAAACGGTCTCCTAAATAAAATTTAAAAAACAAAGTATACCAAACCGGCGATTTTTCTTTGAATTTTAGGATTATAGACAAAGCATGAATGAGAACTTAAACAAAACAAAACTAAACCTAATCTATTGGCGACGGTAGCAGTCGAAGGAGCTCCAGTCCTTGCCGCCATCATCGCCTTCTGAGGTCGATGATGTTCCTCGTGTCAATCACGGACCACCACTCGGCGAATGCATCCGTGACCGGTAGGATGTTCACGGAATCCAACAGTCCCTGGCTAAGCCCCATATCGGCAAGGTCGTGAGGACACTTAGAGCTTCCACTCTTAGGCGTGTATCTTCGAGGAGCGTTGGCTCTGGCTCCTCCTCATTCATATTCTTCATCGTCAGTGGTAGTGGCTCCTCCTTCGTCTTCTAGAGGAAGAGGCGCCTATGTGGCAGTGATGCCGACATCGGCTCCTCCTTGGGATCCTTCTTCGGGGGAGGGGTATGGGCGTCCGGAAGGCAATGCCGCCGCTTGCACAGCGGGGAGGTTGGTGCCTCCATCTTCGGCAGGACCAAAGGCGGTCTACGGAGGAGGAACGCGAGGAGGTCATCACGGAAGGAAGCTGGAAAGGTCAGCCACACCGTTAACTCTGGTGTTGGAGACGAGCATATTACGCGTCGAGAAAGGCCACAACCATGTACATCCGCGTCTAGGGAACTGGCATGTGGTCCTTAATTATGTTGAACCGCCTTTTGTCACTAGGAAATAGGCCCCACATAGCCAATCCAACGTGACGCTGGTTGAAACGCCCCATGCCGCTTCTTGTGTACCAGGGTTGGCAAGGGAGTGTATGACAGGTTTTTGGACCACCCGCACTTTGGAGGCTACCAATGCGAGCCATTTTTGCTCGGCATCTCCCAAAGACCAACGGCAACTTTTGGGGCGTCGGGGATGCTCTTACTCCAGCTTTTACCAAGCACATAGTGAAATAAGTGATTTTTCAAATAGAACACAAGAAAAACGCATGACACGGATAGGCCCATGTAAGAGTTCTAACAACACCGCTGGAAATAAACGAAAAAAGGCGCCTCGTTACACTTTGAGGAAATTATATTTTACTGGAGATTAAGGATCCGTGTCACATTCAGCAATATAGGCCCATCTGATTGCTCAATGCTAGTTTCCAGATTTTTTGTTGAGGTAGCAAATAACCAGTTGAACAACTTAGCCCGTAAGTTGATGCGGTCCTCTCAATTGGCTTTTATGCAAAGTAGAGACATTCTTAACAACGTGGTCAACTGGTCATCCTACACTACTAGGAAAATGGTCGTTTGTGGCGCACCTGGCAGGCCCATCCGTGGCGCACCAGTAGTGCGCCACGGGCCTTGCGCTACGGCTATCTCTCAGCCGTGGCGCACTGCCCAGTGTGCCACGGTTGTGTAGAGATAGGCGTAGCGCACCAGCTAGTGCGCCACAGAAGTTTGGCATGGTGCGCTACCCCTTGTATCTTCTGTGGCGCATTACCCAGTGCGCCACTAAACATCCATGGTGCGCTTTAGGGGTAGTGCGCCACAGAAGGTAAAACATGTGCGCCACAGATGTATTTTTTGTTTTTTTTTTAATTTCCATGCCAGATTATATGCAATACAGATTATATACAATATTACAGCAGATATACACACACAGATACAAGATATACAATTATATATATAAATACTCGATATGAAAAACAAGATTGAAACAAATACATATAGATAAGTCTCATACATGAATACATAGTCCAAGTTACATTGTTTTGATCATGTTACAAAGTAGTAGTTGGTGACATGCGAATACATGTGTCGATCGAACAAGTTAGAGCTCGGAAGCTCGCCTAGACATCTAAACTAGCTAGCTAGACACAAACGCGGGATAAATAACCAAAGAAGATAAGTATGATCACCGCCGCGACGAAGGTGTAGGTCTTCATCCGGTTCCTTGTCCTAACTCCCGCTAGATAGCGCGTGTATCTATCTTCCGCCTCCGCCATAGTGTTGTACCCTTTGTAGCTATTGCCGCTGAAACGGTGCACCTGTCTCCGGCAGTCTTCCCAATCATCGTAGACTCCGGGAACCCGTCCCTTGTACACGACGTACCACGTCATCTACAAGTTGACAATAATAACTAACCGGTGATTGAAAAAACAGTATAATTAAAGTCGCATATGAAGATACACTTATAGAAAGTACTCTTAAATCAAAAAGAGCAAACTCAAAAAGCATGCCTCATATATAACTAGTTAGGTCGTTGGACACAGGAATTGCTTATGACGGGACTGTTAGCCAAGTAGGATGCACAATTCCTGGACTTGTGCATATCACAAGGCTAACAATCCCGTCATAGCACATTCACATATATATTGTGCCACGACATTTCAATCATCGGCATATTCTCGAAAAAGACAAAAATAACTCGAAAAGCATGCCTCATATATAACTAGCTAGGTCGTTGGACACATGAATTGCTTATGACGGGACTGTCAGCCAAGTAGGATGCACAATTCCTGAACTTGTGCATATCACAAGGCTGACAATCCCGTCATAGCACATTCACATATATATTGTGCCACGACATTTCAATCATCGGCATATTCTCGAAAAAGACAAAAATAACTCGAAAAGCATGCCTCATATATAACTAGCTAGGTCGTTGGACACAGGAATTGCTTATGACGGGACTGTTAGCCAAGTAGGATGCACAATTCCTGGACTTGTGCATATCACAAGGCTAACAATCCCGTCATAGCACATTCACATATATATTGTGCCACGACATTTCAATCATCGGCATATTCTCGAAAAAGACAAAAATAACTCGAAAAGCATGCCTCATATATAACTAGCTAGGTCGTTGGACACAGGAATTGCTTATGACGGGACTGTCAGCCAAGTAGGATGCACAATTCCTGGACTTGTGCATATCACAAGGCTGACAATCCCGTCATAGCACATTCACATATATATTGTGCCACGACATTTCAATCATCGGCATATTCTCGAAAAAGACAAAAATAACTCGAAAAGCATGCCTCATATATAACTAGCTAGGTCGTTGGACACAGGAATTGCTTATGACGGGACTGCTAGCCAAGTAGGATGCACAATTCCTGGACTTGTGCATATCACAAGGCTAACAATCCCGTCATAGCACATTCACATATATATTGTGCCACGACGTTTCAATCATCGGCATATTCTCGAAAAAGACAAAAATAACTCACACTTGTCGTCCGAGAACCAAAGAGTAAGCAAAAAAACCAAAGAGTAAGCAAAAAAACCAAGCATTGATTGATATATAATAATAATAAGCAAAATAAGTAAGCGGTGATTCATAAACCTAATAAGATAAGTACACTTGTCGTCCACACACACACAAAGGTCATCTATAGTTTGCAACTACAACTAGGCCAACAACATCAAGCCTTCTGGCTCGGCTTAGGGAACGGGAGGACGCCCTGCCTCGTCATGAACTTCCTATAGTCACCCTGCATCTCTAGGCGATCTTCTATGTCACGGTTATTCGGGATATTTCCTCCGTAGAAGATCCCCCCCGAAGTCATGACATCACGAAAGATGATTGTCCCAAACTGCTGCTGGATGCGATACATCTCTTGTCTAATATCCGAATCATTGATCTTGGCCTTTGCTTCGGCCCACTGTTTGAGATGATCTGGCAGCGTAGAATTTTGCTGGTCAAGTAGGAACGCCCTCATGTGATGGAGTGCGTAGTAGGCTTCCTTCTTACTGTTTTCCGGCTGCTTCACGCAGGGGAACTCTGTTACGTGGTTGAAGACGTGCCTGCCGAACTTGACCTTCTTACGCACGAAGCTGGTGCCTTCCGTCGAGGCAAAGCCAGTGAGAGCATCATCCAGAACTTCCTTGATCTTGTCGTAGTTTTTCTTCTTTTCTAGACTCCCCGAGTCGAAATACGTGGCGTGGGAATGCTTCGGCGATAAGGAGATGAGCGTGCAGTGTTCATCTCTGCGCAAAAAATTCAAATGGAATGTGTTGAAAAAAGAATGATGATGATCTAATAAAGCCAATCGACGGTGGCGACTGAATAACGACTTACTCGGAAAAGTAAGGCACGAGAATGTATTCCTTTGTCTTGTTCGCCACGAGGATTCTTTTTAGGTACGAGGCCACGATACGTCGTTCGGCGGGGGAACCCAAGCAGCCGTCACGCATGTAGTAGGGGTCCACTATAGCGATGCCCGGTGTGTTCTCTCTAATGATCTGCGTGGCCAGGCTGAGAGAAAAGAGACGGACCATGGTATAGTGCAACGGGTATAGGTGGAACATATTGAAGATGTCCTCGAACCGCAGGAAGAACAGATCCGCGGGGGAAGTGTCGACGAAGCCCAAGCCTGGTGGCACCTTAACCACGAATACCGGGTGCGAGGGATCTTTCTCCGATAGAAGGCGTCTCTCTATCGTCAGCACGCCGTCATGCACACTCTGCAGTTCCGAACTGGCGAGCTTCCGCAAATTCTTAGGTAGCATGGGCTCACCCGCCACATGAATCCTCCACATAATACCCTCGGGTCTTGGTGGCCCGTCCCGAAACCTGATCGGATTCGCAGTTGTTGACGCCACCGGCTGGCTCGAGCTGCTAGATTTTCTTTTCCTGCCCTTTTTTCCTTTTGGAGAGCGGGCAGGCACCGCAATCTGAGCACCGGCCGCCCTATGTAGTGTGTCAGGGCTTAGAATAAAGGGCCGGTTGGTTGTATCAGCTGG
Organism: Avena atlantica; assembly: GCA_910589765.1. Classification (NCBI taxonomy): domain Eukaryota; kingdom Viridiplantae; phylum Streptophyta; class Magnoliopsida; order Poales; family Poaceae; genus Avena; species Avena atlantica. Next base: position 497,405,025 of record OU342739.1, read on the forward strand.
CTCTGTAAAGGCGCAAGCTGGAGGCGTCTCCTGAGAACCAAACAGACGCTTGGTGATAGTGGCTTTCTCTGTGGGGCCACCAGCTAGGTCTTCTTCGTTGCCAAACTGAGTGCTGAAGAAGTGATCATTCCAGTCTTCGAAGTCCTCGGCCGGATCCTGCGCCATGTGCATATCATCAACATGATCATCCGACCCACCGCGTGGAGGTGACGGCGAGGGCGGTAAGGGGGCCTTGCCACCGCTTGTCGCTGGCACGACAGGCGGTGCTGTTGTCTGTGGCGTGATGGCCCCCGCCGTCCCCAAACGGATCATGCTCTTTGGCCATAGCATGAACAAGCCGAAGCAACTTTTGAGGACAGACGACTCTTCTTCATCCGCTCCTGGGGGTTGAATGGGAGGTTCCAGGTCGTCGCAGCCCCTTAGCACCCGACTAATTTTAACCCTGTGCACGCTATCTGGCATCGGCTTTGAGTGGAACGTGCGCTGCAAGGGTTGAACGATGGTACCCTTGGCAACATCCCTCAGCTTGTTGTTCACGTAGCATAAGAGAGTGCAAGGAACATCCGTCTGCGGAAAACATGTACGGCGTCGTCAGAGCGAGATGCCACAAGAGTAATATATAGATGGCATGAAAGGCGGTAATTAAAGCAATTTGTTTACCGTGATGGCGTCGAGATCGGCTAATGTCGACGCACCGCATACGGCGACGGGCGTGCAAGAGACGGAAGGGCTGCTTGATGGCGCGGTGCTGGCCGCCGGTGTATTCTCCCTACCGACGGGTGCTTGGAGCTCCGGTGCCGCCGCGACAATGGCAGGGGGGGCACCAACATGTACTCCGGCGCCGCGGTGATGGCAGGGGGAGTCACCAACACTTGCGGCGCCACGGTGCTAGCGGGCGGAGTCACGAACACGTAGTTCGCCTGATTCATCGGCGCCGCGTTGTTCGAGTGGCTGCTGACCATGCTTGGAATCGGGCACGGCCCTACTCGACCACCCGCACTCCAGTTCGCTATTGACTCCACCAAGGTAGGCAGGAAGGACGTAAGGGTGATTGCCAGGTTGTCTTGGACGATCTGCGGGATCCGCGCCACTTGTGCCTTAAGTTCTTGAACCTCTCTGTTTTCCTCCTCGCTCCTTCCCGACGGCGCCACATGCGTCCTCGGCGGTGGACCAAAATGATCCACCCAATTCTTACCCCCGAGGCCGGCCAGACGGCCAGCCGACGACGGCTTCTTCGTAACCGGCTCTATTTTCTTGGCCCGATTCATCGCCCTGTTAAAAGGGTTATCCCACCGGGTGGCCGCCGTCGACCCCTGGGATGAGGAACCCTGGGATCCATGACTAGCAACAATTTCCTCCTCCTGCAGAAGAAGTAACAGTGAATCATTTAGATCATCGATTAGATTGCAATCGTGTTGATCACCGGTAATTAGATTATACTTACCACAATTTCCTCGAATTCCTTCACCGCAGGATCCGCGGTGAGTTGTTTGGTTTTTGGGTCCACATGGTAACGGGCCCTGATGAAGTTTCGAACCTGCCCGGGTTCGAATTTAGCAAAGGGGTTTTCTATCCCCTTGGATCTATACTCTTCGTCCTCCTTATTCCATTTGGCCTCCGCGGTTCTGTATGCACCAGATCCGAGATGGTGATGACCTATATTCATCGCCTGCAGCACCTTTCCCCGATTACTATTGGCCAGGGCTCTTTCAGATTCACACCTCTCCTTGAACTCCCGGAACTGATCTTCGGTGATCTGCGGGTCAATCTCCTGGATCTCCTCGAGACTTTTGCCTTCTTTATAGATCTTCTTCTTTATCCGGGCTCTCCAGCTGGCCAGGGCGGTGCTCATCTTTGTGAGGGCGGATTTGTTTACTTCGTTCCCATGATAATTTGTGTTCTGATACTTAGCGGGGAACTTGTATCTGGCGTGCAGCTTCTCGAAGAGGAGTGTGCGCAAGTGGCCATTATCTTTATGCCGGAGATTCTCGGTGTTGATCGAGATGGTTGTCCGGGTGATCGCCGCCACTTGCCCACCGTACCCTTTGACGACAAGGGCGGGCTCCAAAGGAACCCCTGATGGGCTCACTTCGGTAATTTCCTCCCTGACCGTGCCGACCGTGTTCGGGCGCCGGTCCTTCAGCTTCTTCTTCTTAGGAGGGTTGCTACCACTCCCTGTGCCCTCGCCGCCATCAGTGGTTTCATCGTCCGCCGTTCCTTCGGCTTCTTCCTCCGCGTCTTCCATCTCATCATCCTCGCTCTCCGAAGGATGGTATTCTTCATCGTCTTCTAGACGCTGGGCCGCCTCCCAGAATGTCAATTGTTTATTCGGAGGTCTGAGTTCTCCTTCAGCGCTGATGCGCTTAGAACATCCAGCCTCGTCGTTGTCACACATCTTTGCACTAATAAAAAACAAATAATTGGTTAAATGCACGGAAAAATCCGGCATGACCTTTTCTAATTTTCTTAAACTAGGAGTGCCCGATTTCTGCCAAAACGGAAGTTAATCAACATTCCGGCAAAAATCGGGACTCGTTTCATACAAGAACCTGCATACACACATAATAAAGTGCTTCATATACAAGCACAAGCACAATTTCAAGGTGCTATGATTCCAATGAAGCAATGTCATTGTTCTAACCACAATGGATGCCCACAATCTGTGCTACAATAAGCCCAAGACCATAGATAAAAATATAAGCCCACAATCTGTGCTACAATAAGCCCAAGACCATAGCTAAAAATATAAACCCATGATATATGCTGATACATCAAGGATCAGGATTTATAACTATAACTGAATCAGTTACCTATAACTCTGAAAGTGGATTTATAACTATAACTGAATCAAAAGGACCTATGTAACAGTTGTCCATATGCACAAAAGGAAATGCACTTTCTTATACAACAGTAAAAAAAGGGAACTTGGTTTCATGAAACCTTCAGGTTACACAGGTTCATAGTTAGTGAGTGCAATGTTACACAGGTTTTTGACTTGCAGAACAACAACTAGCTCAAGCTACAACTAGTACTGAAACACAGAATGACTTGCAGAACAACAACTAGTACTGAAACATTCAGGTTACACAGGTTCAGGACTGAACATTTCTACTGAAACATAGGAGACATGCATTAAAAAACACAAGTTTTACTAGTGCATATCTTTGTTCTACTATTGCATTTTCATCTACTGTGAACCTAACCTAAACCTAACCTGAATCTTGCTACTCTGAACCTAACCTGAACCTGAACCTAACCTAAACCTAACCTGAATCTGAACCTAACCTGAACCTAACCTGAACCTGAACCTAACCTAAACCTAACCTGAACCTAACCTGAACCTGAACCTAACCTGAACCTAACCTAAACCTAACCTGAACCTAACCTAACTCTGAACCTAACCTGAACCTGAACCTAACCTAAACCTAACCTGAATCTTGCTTCAGGTTACACAGGTTCAGGACTGAACATTTCTAGTTAACACTAGGACTGAACAAAATAAGGGGGAGAGAGAGGGGGAGAAGGAACTTTAGTCACAAACAACTGAACAAACACTAGGCACAAAATAAGTTCATTTGTTTTATTTTGTTCCATTGTTTGGAGTGTGAATATTGAAACGGTATCTCACAACCTGGCACCTGGAAGAGTTCCTATCATCAACTGAAATGCAACATGATGTGCGTTAACTGGCAGTTTTGCCTTGTATTGATGGAATACAAGTGTTCCATGTCAAAAAGCAACATGATGTTTGCCTGGTATTAATCAGCAACTAACTAATGATATCGAAATTTGTTCAGGTTACTTTGTGTAGAAGAATTCTACAGTCATGGGCTTCAGACAGCTCACTAATGATCCAACGACTGCAGGTTCAGAGACATGATGTTAGTGTGTACAGCTACATATTATGTTCCTTTTTTGTGCCTGACCTGACTTGATATATATCATTCAGGTTTTTTCCCTGAAATTCAGAGCTTCTGCACATTAGAAAAAGCACAGCTCGGACTGCATCGTATCACATTCCAGATAAAGAGTTCCAGATTCAGTTATCCTGGGAAATCATCCAGCACGTGTTTGCCTAGTTCCAAGTCCCAGTTGTAGCAAATCCAGAACAACTAGGAACAAAATAAAACAATGGAACAAAATAAAACAACTGAACAAACACTAGGCACAGTTAACACTAGGACTGAACAAAATAAAACAATGGAACTTTAGTCGATCCTATCCAGTCCATTTCCAGCACATTTTTGTCTAACCCTAACCCTCTGAGGAGAGAGAGGGGGAGAAGGATAGAGGGGAGGGGCAGAGCTCACCTCTGAGATTGCTCGAGGAGAGAGGGGGAGATGACGACGACGAGGGCTGGCGGATGCGTGGCGGCGGCGGCCTCCTCCTCCTGGCGTGGCGGCGGCGGCCTCCTCCTCCTGGCGTGGCGTGGCGGCCTCCTCCTCCTCTTGGCGTGGCGTGGCGGCCTCCTCCTGGCGTGGCGGCGGCGGCCTCCTCCTGGCGTGGCGGCGGCGGCGCCTCGATGCGGGGATGGGGATGGGGGGATGGACGATGTGTCTGATGCGGGGATGGGGATGGGGATGGGGATGCGCAGTTGACTAGTCCAACCCACACACGCGTAGCGCACCCTGGCTAAGTGCGCTACGGTTATCCGTAGCGCACTTAGCCAGGGTGCGCTACGCGTGTGTGGGTTGGACAATCAGATAAGTACTTGGTCGTCCCACTAGTTAACACTAGTACTCACTTACCCCACTGGTTCTGCCCTTAGCTCTATTCTAAACGATGAGCACCCAGGTTCGAATCCTGGTGCTCCACTTTTTTATTTTTACATTAAAAATACTTTAAAATGTTCCAAAAAATACTTTAAAATGTTCCAAAAGTGGTGATACATGCCATACAAATTTTGTTTTGTTTTTAAAATACTTTTAAATATTCCAAAAATGCCCAAAAGTGGTGATATATGCCATAGAAGTTTTATTTTGATTTTAAAATACTTTTAAATATTCCAAAAATACCCAAAAGTAATAATATTCCAAAAATGCCCAAAAATATGATTTAAAGTATAACTAAATTTCATAATAATTTGTCCATGAATATTACAATCTTTTTCGACCACGCGTTTACAATATTTTTTGAGCTAGCGTTTTACAATCTTTTTTCCCTTCTTTGTCGCGGTTGAATAATTTAGCCCCGGCACTTTAATGTTTCTTCTTTCGAACGGGCTACCTTTTTTGGGTAGGGTTGTCCTTTTTCTTCTTGTGATGTATGTTGCTGCATCGTAGTCGTCGTCATCTTCAATCTTTGGATCGCCGTACTGGTCGAAGTCTTGCTCATTGGCGACTCCATCCATTCCGATGATGTTCCTTTTTCCTCTCCTCACGACAACACGGCTAGGCTTTGTCGGGTCGGTAATGAAAAAACATTGGTCCACTTTGGTAGCCAGTACCCACGGTTCATTTTTCGCGGCCACGTTTGCACCGGCGGCCTTGGATTTGGCTGCTTCGGGTATAACCATGGTTGTGAAATACCGGTCTTCTCTTTCGACGTTCTTTGCCCATCTGACACGGAACATCGGCACCTTTTCTCCACAGTAGTCGAGCTCTCAGATCTCCTCGATTCTTCCGTAGAATCTTTCCTTCACGTTGTCATCGGTGTAGAATTCCGACGTTACGCCTGAGTTCTGATAATCACACTTGTTGTCCTTTTCCTCCATGTAGAATGTGTAGCCGTTGATATCATACGCCTGATAGGTCACCAGGTTTTGCATCGGTCCCTGTGACAAGGTGAATATGATCTTTTCCGTGTCAGAAGAATGCGAGCGCGGGGGATTATCAAGGAGCGTCTGCCTAAACCAACGCGTGAAATCTGAGTTGTGCTCTTTGATTATTTCTCCCTGCGTCCTCTGTATGCCCCGGTCACTGTACTTCTTCTCGATTAACCTTTTGTGCTTCTGTACCCAAGGATCGACCAGTTCTAAATGCTGTAGCGCGACGAGGTTTGCTCGATCAAAGTCTGCGCGTCGAAAATCGAAGTCTGCATGCAGTATGCGACGACCCTCTCGGTGACCAGATCCGTCGAGCTTGCCAAGGTGTCTGTTGACGGGAAGACCGACAGGGTTCTCGATGTCTAGATAATTCGTGCAGAAAGAGATGCACTCTTCGGCCAGAAAGCCCTTGGCTATGCTTCCATCTGGACGGGACCTGTTGCGAACGTATCCTTTGATGTGTCCGTTCATCCTTTCGAACGCCATCATGCTGCGGAGAAACATCGGCCCGAGTTGTACGATGTCCTCCACGACATGGACCAGCAGATGCACCATAATGTCGAAGAATGCGGGTGGGAAGTAGACCTCAAGCTCACATAGTATCACCACGATCTCCTCCTGTAGCCTTCCGAGCTGATTCAAGCCAATCGACTTCCTAGAGATGACGTCGAAAAACTTGCATAAGCCAAATAACGTTTCACGGACGTGCTCGTCCATTATCCCTCTTAGTGCGACCGGAAGTACCTGCGTCATTAGCACGGCACAGTCGTGAGACTTCATGCCACTGAACCTCTGCTTCGCCTCGTCTAGGTATCTGCTTATCTTGCCCGCGTAGCCGTAAGGAAATTTGACTCCTAGAAGGCACTTGAAAAACTGTTTGATCTCATCCTGGCTTAGAGTGAAGCAAGAAGGAGGGCAGTAATATTCGTTCTTCTTGAACTTTTTACCCTTCCGACGACCTTGTGTCGTCTCCGACTCATGATCATCGTCATCTTCCTGATCATCAGGAGTAGTGCGTCCTCCGTGAAGCTCCTTCCGGATACCCAAGCATATCAGGTCGTGCCTTGCTTTCGGACCATCTTTCGTCCTATCTGGCATGTTGATTATGGTGGCGACCAGACTCTCGCACACGTTTTTCGTGATATGCATGATGTCGAGGCTATGAGGCGTGCGGAGAAACTTCCAGTATGGCAACTCCCAGAAAACAGACCTTGTTTTCCATACCTTCATCAGCGGCTTGTCTTGTTGCTGCCTCTTTCGCTTCTTTCCAGGCTTAGGACAATCTTTCCAGTTTTTCAGCAACTCTTCCACTTCTTCGCTGCTCCTACGCTCTGGGATTCCTCGGGTCTCTGATTTGCCATCGAACAGGTCTCCACGTTTTCTCCATGGATCATTCTTGCCGAGCCACCTCCGGTGCGCCATGAACACGGTTTTCGATGACCCTGGATCTTTCTCTAGTTGGAGATAGCTTGTGTTATTCATGCACCTAACGCATGCGTGGAATCCTTGGATAACCTGCCCCGAGATATACCCGCAACCTGGATAGTCTTGCACCGTAGTGACCAACGCGGCTCTCATAGTGAAATAATCTTGTGCGACGGCGTCGTAAGTATTGGCTCCAGATTCCCATAACGTGGCTAGCTCCTCTTTCAACAGCCCGAGATACAGATTGATGTCGGTACCAGGTTGTTTCGGCCCTTGAATTAGCATACTCATTTGTATGTACTTCTTCTTCATGCACAACCATGGAGGGAGGTTGTACATCCATACAAACACAGGCCAAGTGCTGTGCGTGCTGCTCTGGCTACCGAACGGATTGAGTCCATCGGTGCTCGCACCAAGCCTGATGTTCCTCGAATCTCCACCGAATTCTGGGAATTCGAGGTCCAATGCTTTCCACTGGCTAGCATCTGAAGGGTGCGTCAGCAGCTCATCCTTTTCGGGGTCATCATCATCTCCTGGCTTCTTCCTTTCCGCATGCCATCGCATGAGCTTCGCTTCCTTAGGGTCCGCGAAATAGCGCTGCAGACGAGGGGTGATAGGAAAGTACCATACCACTTTTCGAGGTGCTTTCTTCCCTTTCTTGGATCGACTCACGCCGCACACCGGACATGTGGTTTTCTCCGCGTCCTCGCCCCGATAAATGATGCAATCGTTGATGCATACGTGATATCTAATGTGCGGTAGATCGAGAGGACAAACGATTTTCTTGGCATCCTCGATACTAGTTGGACATGTGTTCCCCTCCGGGAGACGATCGTGCCAGAATGCCATCATATCGTCGAAGCTTGCGTCGCTCAATTTGTGCTTTGCCTTCATCTCCATAGCCTTGAGCGTTACATTCAACCGGGTATCATCGGGCCTGCATCCTTCATACAATGGAGTAACCGCGTCTTTCTCAAGTTGCGCAAGCTTGGCTTTCTCTCTAGCGGCAGCCCTGGCGTTACTCGTCTGCTTGAGAAGCAGCTCTTGCACATAAGGGTCCCGCACCCAGCCTGACGTTGTTCCATCGTCGTCTGCTCCTCCGGCATCTAGATCATCATCATCCCGGTCTGCTTCCGTACCTTCACCATCTCCAGGAGCCTCTTCATCATCTCGCCCGTTCTCGCCGTGATGATGATCACCGTATCCATCATCTACGCCATCGCTTATCCAACGAGTGTATCCATCCATGAAACCATGGCGGAGCAGGTGCGCCTGCAGATTCCCGGAATCTGGGTCGATCACCCAGTTGAGTTTGCATCTTCTGCACGGACATCTTATATCTGTCTTGTTATTTCGTATCATGTCGGCCGTCGCACATTTCAAAAATCTAGCCACAATGCCTTCGCTCATTATGCGGACCATTTTTGCCTGCACGATGTACACGGTACAATTTTGAAGTCTATTAGAACCACATAATGAATGCATGCATGCAATGGTCGATAGAAAATTTCGGCATGACCTATCCTAAAATTAGGACCTTTGCGAAATGCCAAAGTCTTGCCAAAATGGAAATGAATCAACATTTTGGCAAAACAAATGGCAACTTGTTCACATACAAACACAAGAGAGAGAGAGACCGATCCATACACACATGAACATATCATTATCCTCTCCATACAAACATGCATGAGCATCATCGATACTCTCCATATACACACACATATGACCATCGATCCTCTCCACACATACACACATCATGAGCATCGATCATCTACATACATATGAGCACATGCATCATCCATATACACATGAACACATCCTTACATGGACAACTTACCGAGATGAGAGACCGATCGCGAGAAAGATGGAAAGGAGAGGTGCGCGCGTCGACCGGAGACGGATAGATGAGAGACCGGAGACCTCCTCTATTACTTATGTAACATCCAAAGCAAGTTTTACATGCTAAAAATGGTGAATGTGTGGAGAAATTGAGGTGGGAAGGAGAAGATCCCGACTAGATCTAAGGAGGAAGAAGAAGGGGAAAGTGAAGTGTGGGGTGGTGGATGTGGTCACACATGTGCACATAAAGTGCTGCCCTAAAAAAATCGACACATCCGTGGCGCACACGGCCCCAGTGCACCACAGGGAGTACAAACATCTGTGGCGCACTAGGCCGAGTGCGCCACAGAAGCTCCTAGTCCCTGTGGCGCACTAGGCGGAGTGCGCCACAGAAGTTTGTGGCCGTTTCAGAGCAGAGGTGGGCATGCGCTCAGTTGTAGCGCACCATACACACGTGCGCCACAGATGACCCTAACAACCGTGGCGCACATGGCTGTAGTGCGCTACAGAAGTTTGGCGTGTGGCCAACAGGGCCCTGGCCCACACACATCTGTGGCACACTATGGTCATGTGCGCCACGGTTGTTCTAGTTATTAGTAGGGCACTGCCCACAGGTGAGCCACGCCTGTTTTAGCCGTGGGGCACTTCAACCATGTGAGCCACGGATGTGCTGATTACCTATAGCCGTTTTCCTAGTAGTGCTACATGGGTTTATCATGACTGCATTTATCAATATCAGTTGTACACATTCTAATGTATGCAAGATATTCTAGCAATTATGTCCCTCATCCTGTTAGTCCAAAGGGGTCATTTTGGGTGAAAAATTGTTTATCACTATATTATATTTATAGGGGATTTAGTGAACAATGGAAGAACTTCATTTCTTTGGAAAAGATATCTGGAATGATGAGGTCAGAGAAGAAAAATATCCACGCCTACTTTAGAAACTTTGCCAATTAACTTGCTAGATTCATACAATCTAAACACTCTACCAAGTTCTATTGTTGTTTACGAATGCAATAGAAAAGGATAAATGATAACGCACTATAATACATTAACTTGCTTGCTATGATGACATTGACTTGCTTGGATGATGAAATCCATTATAAAATATATTTTTCCAAAAAACTACAACCAAGCTAAAATAATTGCAAAATAATTGATGTTTTACTTGTATTAGAAATGTATTTGTAATGATAGATGTTAAGACTTTATAAAAAAATGTACATGAGCATGCTTACCTTGTTATGGTTGTTAGTTATACTTGGAAATAGTATTCAACACATTATATGATGTATCAATAAATATAATATACATTCTATCACGAGTTGCGTAATCATGAAGTAAAAAAGCTCAGTGCAAATTAGTGAGAACTTTTTCTACTCGTCTTGGGTTCACAAAGCATGGTTGTTATGGTGATCCAACATCCTGTAGTTTCGAGAATCGAATAGAAGATTTTGGCCATGTGCATTACATTAATAAATGTGAAATTTGAGATTATTTTTGAATCCATCGACCTAGAGTGATGAATGGATCGAGGTTTCACTTATACTTATAAAGTAAAGCAAGGTCTTCAATATGAGTACGATAAATTTCGACATAACTTTTGCAAATCCTTAATTTTTTGGGAACGATTGAAATATATGTGATGGGGATATGCCCACCGGGGTATACCCAGCAGGACGTTTCCGACTGGCCCAGGAACTGGCGAGTGGGCCTGCAAGACGGCGACTGGATCAAAGCTTGGTGTGGATCCAAGCGACTGGAAGCTGAAGGCCCAGGCGAGTAGATAGGCCCAGTCGAGTTAGGTTAAACGATTACCGAAGCTTAACTGATTCGGTTGAGATATGTAAACCCTAGGAGAGGTGAGTCTATATAAACCTCCCTACAGGGCGTGTAGAGATACGTTCCATCATACACCCAAGCAACTCGCCGCCTAGCTGCCGAGTTCGCCCATAGTACCACCATCATAATACAATCTTGCAGGAGTAGGTCTTTACCCTCCCGGGGGCCGAACCTGGGTAAAACCTTGTGTCTCCGCCCTCGTCTCGCACCGCAGATGCCCTTGCCTCTCGTTCTACTACTCGCTGCCCGTTGCAGCATCTGCCGTGACCATTCCCACGACAGTGGCGCCCACCGTGGGGCCTGGCCGGTCTGGCCGGTGTTCTGCGGCGAGATCCAATCTGCCCATCAACGAGACGGTCGCCACCGGCCGCATGATAGCGATCGGCGAGATGCTCCAGATCTTGCCGAGCAGCTACGTCCCGGCGGCGCGACCCGTCACGCATAGTGTGATCCTGCCGGTCGGCACGATCAGCCTCTTCGTCGGCCTCACCGACGTCATCATCTCGGAGGATTCGGCTCGCATCCGCGAGTCGCCGCCACGTGATCGGCTCTCCGAGAGCCAGATCCGCACGATCCATCGCCTCGCCTCCGAGTACAACTCGGCCCACAACAACGTGGCCGAAAACTCCGCGGCTGCGGAAGACGCGGCCCTTAACGACGACGCCGACTCGGCGACCCCGGCGTCACTCGCCGGATCCATCACCGCGGCTTCACCCGCGGGCTCCATCACCCAGGTCTCCAATGTGGGAGACTTCGAGGATCCCTCCATCCTTGGGATCTTCGACTTCGACTCTGGGTCGGAAAATTCTGCCGACCTCCGCGACGGGACCGGTCGCCACGCCGCGACCTACATGGCGACCGGCACCGATCCGCCGGAGGATCCCTTCTCCACCCCGATCCCTCCTAACGCCACGGCAACGGAGGTCGAGGAACTCCGCCTGAAGCTGGCGGAGGCAGTCCGCAAGGAACAAGTCGGGCGCGAAAAATTTCGCCTCGAGCAGGTGACGGCGCAGGAGCTGTTGCACTACCACCAGCAGCGGACCAGGACGCGCCTGAACCCCACCGTCCAGGGGCGCGACTTGAACTTCGACGACGAAAACGACCCGGCCCGCGTGGCCGAGCGCGCGATCTACGAGAACGCGCCACCAGGAGGAAGCGTCCGGCCCCCGCCAGGGTCGACGGCGATGGGCGCCCCAGCTCCACCCAACCGCACACCCCCCAGGGATCAGCCGCGGATAGTAGTTTCCTCACGGGAGCGGAACGCGAACGGCCTCCCACTGTTCTCCACCCCGATGGACAACCTCGTGGCGGGCCGAGCAGCAGCCGACAACATCACGGCCACCGGCGACGGCGCCCTACAGATCCAGTACGTCAGGGCCCTGCTCGCAAAGGCCGTTGAGCAGCAAAACGCAGGCGCCGACTCGCAGGGTCGAGTGTACTCGCGTTCTTCGGGAAGCAGAGCGGCCTCAAGCGGCCGCCCAATGGCGGCAAACACCCTCAACTGCCCGCCACCAGAGCCATTGCAGCTCCAACACCGACCAGCGAACGCGGCACTCTCCACCAATGACCCCAGGCCAGCGACCAACTTCGTCGCCGCCAACGGTCAACCCATCGACGCCCGCACCCACATCATCAACAACCAAAGCTGGCGCGCACGCCAGCCCGACGACCTGCGACACACCCTAACCAATCGCCGCGACGGCGAGCCAATGGGGTCGCTAAGTCGACTCGGCCCCAAGTGCTTTAGACCGATGATCCGAGGCGAGAAGTACCCACCGAACTTCAAGGCGCCGAAGGAGATAGAAAAGTACGACCCTTCGTACGACCCCGCCGTCTGGCTCGATACATACCTCATGGCGATGGGGATCGCAGGCCACACCGACCTGCTAGCCGCCCGTTACCTCCCCCTGATGATGGAGGGGACGTGCAGGCAGTGGATCAACACCCTCCCCCAGGATAGTATCGACTCCTGGGAGGAGATGCGCGACGCCTTCGTCAGGCACTTCGAGTGCTCCTACACCCGTGCCACCACCATCGAGGACCTGGAGCGATGCGTCCAGGGACCCCGCGAGTCGACCCGCAACTGGGTCCAGCGGTGGCAAGAACTCTGGTACAACGCGGTCGGCATCCACCCGGACACCGCGATCCATTGCTTCAAGACCTCGTGCCGCTACGAGCCTTTGGTCGCGAAGCTCAAGCGACATTCTCGCACTCGACAACATACTGGACCTCCTCGAGATCGCCAATTGGTACGCAGAGGAAGATCCAAACCAGGAAACCGACGACGAGTCGGGAGGCCAACGCCGCACGAGCGGCAACGACAGCGGACGACTTTCCGACCTACGCTACAGCAACACTCGACTCACTGGCAAGCGCCGCAGTGACGGGCGAGTCGACTTCGTCGCCAACGCCGGGCACGCACAACGCGAGCCCAAAAGCTTCCGCCGCGACGGCGGCAACTACAAGGCCAAGCCAAGGTTCGACCCCGCGGCCCTCCTTAACCAACCTTGTGCGTTTCATAGCAGGGAAGGCAAACCCGCAACGCACACGACCGCCGACTGCCACACCCTTAGGGAGATTGAGAAGGCACGACGAGCAAGGGAGGACCCCGACAACAACCCGCCAAACGGCGGAAAGTTCGGCAACATGGCCGGCTCGCTCCATACCTTCACAGGCTTCAACACGAAGCGCGAGAAGAAGGTCATCACCCGCGCCGTCGCCGTCAACGCGGTGGCCCAGGTGGACGTTCCCCAGTTCCTCAACTGGTCGGAGCAGCCCATCACCTGGAGCCGCCAGGACCACTCGCCGCGCATCGAGTACCCAGGCCGAGTCACCCTGGTGGTCAAGCCAAAGGTGGGCGACTACTGGCTCCCCAAGACATTGATGGACGGCGGCAGCTCCATCAACATCCTGTACCTGGACACCTTCAGGCGGCTGCGGCTCCCGCAGTCGATGATCGAGACAACCCACACCACGTTCCACGGCATCGTCCCCGGTCGGAAGGCGTACCCGATCGGCAAGGTCACGCTGCCAGTCACCTTCGGCACACCAGCAAACTTCTGCACCGAGCGGATCGTCTTCGAGCTGGTGCCCTTCGACAGCCCCTACCACTGCGTCCTGGGGCGCCAGGCGTTCGCCAAGTTCATGGCAGCGCCACACTACGCGTACAACGCGATGAAGCTCCCCGGGCCGTGCGGCGTCATCACCATCAACGGCGACCCCGACATGGCCGCCGAGTGCGAGGCCAAAGGAGCCAAACTCGCCAATGCCGTCATCGCGGCAGAAGCCAACCACGCTGACGAGCTCGCCAAGTACGCGAGCGGGGTGAACAATGACGACCCCACCATACTCAAAAAGCCCAATTCGGAGGGCGCAAACACCTCAGCCTTCGAGGCAATGACGCACACCCGCACCGTCGAGCTGGTCCCAGGCGACTCCAGCCAGACGGTGACGATCGGAACAAGAATGAGCCCAGCTAGGAAGGCGCGCTCATCGAGTTCCTCCGTGAGAACAGGGACATCTTCGCATGGAAGCCCTCTGACATGCTGGTGTCCCTAGGGAGCTCGCTGAGCACAAACTAAACGCCGACCCCAAAGTGCGACCCGTCAAACAGTCGCTGCGACCCTTCAATGAAGAGCGCCGCCGAGCCATCGCGGAGGAGGTGCAGCGTCTACTCGCTGCAGGCTTCATCCGGCCAATCAAGTACTCCAAGTGGCTGGCAAACCCAGTCCTGGTCGAGAAGAAGAACGGGACCTGGAGGATGTGTATCGACTACACAAACTTGAACAACGCCTGCCCGAAGGAGCAGTTCGTCCTCCCGCGGATCGACCAAATAATCGACTCCACCGCGGGCTCGGAGTCGCTATGCTTCCTCGACGCCTACTCTGGATACAACCAGATCAAAATGGCTGTCGAGGACGAGGAGAAGATGGCGTTCATCACGCCATTCGGAGCCTTCTGCTACACCGCCATGACCTTCGGCCTCAAGAACGCCGAGGCGACCTACCAGCGGTGCATGCAAGAGTGCCTCGCGAGCCAAATTGGCCGCAACATCCACGTCTACATCGATGACGTGGTCGTCAAATCCGCTCACCAGGGTGATCTACTCGCCGACCTGGCGGAAACATTCGCCAACTTGCGAAAATACAAGATAAAGCTTAACCCAGGCAAATGCACCTTCGGTGTACTAGCAAGACAACTACTGGGGTACGTCGTCTCCAAGCGAGGGATCGAGGCGAACCCCACCAAGATTGACACGATCGCCTGACTCGGAAAACCCGAGTGCCTGCGCGACATCCAGAAGCTGGCCGGGCGAGTAGCGGCTCTCAGTCGCTTCATCCCCCGCCTGGGCGAAAAGGCGATGCCCCTATACCGTCTGATGTTGGAGATATGCCCAAGAGGCAATAATAAAGTGGTTATTATCATATCTTCACACTTATGATAAATGTTTACATACCATGCTATAATTGTATTAACCGGAAACATTAATACTTGTGTGATTTGTAAACTAAGATAAGAGTCCCTAGTAAAACCTCTTGTTAAACTAGCTTGTTGGTTAATATATGATCATGGTTTCCTGATCATGAACATAGAGATGTTATTAACAACAGGGTCATATCATTAGGAGAATGATGTGATGGACATACTCCCATAGATAAGCGTAGCATAAAGATCAAGTCATTTCATTAGTTTAATTGCTATATGCTTTCTGATACATAGTAACCTAATTCCTTCGACCATGAGATCATGCATATCACCTTTACCGGATGGATGCTTTGATGACATCAAACACCACACCGTAACTGGGTGGCTATAAAGGTGGCATTGAGTGTTCGGAAAGTATTGGTTGAAACACATGGATCAAGAATGGGATTTGTCCATCCATATGACGGATAGATATACTCTGGGCCCTCTCGGTGAAATGTCATCCAATTAGCTTGCAAGCATGTGACTGGCTCACAAGGGATCACATATCACGGGAACGAGAAAAGAGTACTTATCGGTAACGAGGTTGAACTAGGTATGCAGAGATACCGACGATCAAAACCTCGGATAAGTAAACTATCGTGAGACAAAGGGAAATTGGTATCGTATGTAAGTGGTTCATTCGATCGCAAAGTAATCGTAGAAATATGTGGGAGCCATATGAATTTCCAGATTCCTCTATTGGTTATTGTTCAGAGAAGTGTCTCGATCATGTCCGCATAATTCACGAACCGTAGGGAGACACACTTAAGGATTCGACGTTGTTTGAGTAGTTATGGTATTATGAGAAAGAGACCGAATGTTGTTCGGAGTCTCGGATGGGATCCGGGATATCACGAGGTGATCCGGAATGGTCTGGAGAATAAGATTCATATAAGGAAAGTCCCGTTTCGGAGTTCGGAAATGATTCCGGTGTTTTCATCGGGAATGTTCTAGAAGGTTCCGGAATGTCCGGCACTCCGGGGGGAAGGGGTACATGAGTGTGTCATATCAAGTTGGTATGATTGCATCATGTACTAAGTGTCTTCGCTGTCCGAAATAAAGGATTTATTCAAATCCTAGTTTGAAAAGTCAAACGGCTAGTTTGAAAAGTCAAACGGCTAGTTTTCGGAAAGAGGAGAAGGAGGATTGGTTGAGGCCGACTTGGGGGAGGAGTCCCTCCAAGCCGGTGCGCCAACCAAGGCCGACTTGGGGAGGGACTCCCCTCCCCTTGGCCGGCCCTCCCACCTATAAAAGGAGGGGCAGGGCCCCCTCCTCTAGACACACAAGTTCCTATCCTCTAATCTCCGGTTTAGAGCCGTTTTGGTTTAGAGCTTCTAATTGCCCTAGCCTTCGGTTTAGAGCCTTCTAATTGGTGTGTCTAATCCCTAGACCACTAATAGCCCTCTCATACTCCACCATACTCGCTCCGGCTTAAGGCGAAGCCCTGCGGGATCTCCCCTCTACTTCCGGTACCACGCCGTTGTGCTGCCGGAATCGCGAGGAGAGTGCTACAACCTCCGCTGCCTGCTGGAACAAGGGAGAGGAAGGTCTTCGTCGAGTACCGAACGTGTGACCGACTGCGGGAGCGCTGCCAGAACGTGGCGCCGGAAGGATCGTCTACGCGATCTTGAGATCGGAAAGAGTACGACTACATCACCCACGAGAATCTGCTCTCGTTAACCGCTTTGGAATCTTCGAGGGTAAGTTATTCCATCGACTCGTTGCTACAATCTAGTAGATAGATCTTGGCTTGTTTGTTTGTATGCGATAGAAAATTTTTGTTTTCCATACTACGAACCCCTACAGTGGTATCAGAGCCGTGTCTATATGTACATCTGTTGCACGAGTAGAACACAATGGTCATTGTGGGCGTTGATGCTTTTATTGTCGATTGATTCTTGTGTAGTTTGCATCTTGCGGTATGTTGGGATGAAGCGGCCCGGGCTAACCTTACATGACATCGTTCATGAGACTTGCTCCACGCTTGACATGCAACTTGTATTGCATAAGTGGCTTTGCGGGTGCCTGTTTCTCCTAGCATAGTTAAGATCCAATTTACAACGGGTGATTAACAATACTAGTATCAATGTTGTGGTTCTTGTTCGTAAGTTAGAACGACACTTATTGAAAGCCCCAAACCACGTAAAATATGCAAAGAAAGTAGAGGCGTCTAACTTTGTTTTGCAGGGGTGTGCAGTGATGTGATATGGCCATGATTGTGATTATATTTGATGTATGCAATGTTCCTTATTGTAAGTTGGCAACCGGCAGGAGCCATATGGTTGTCTTTAAATTCTGTTAAGACCCGCGTGTCTATTCAAAGTAGTTGTAATAGTTGAAGCCGGTGGACGACAACCATGGAGAGGCGTCATTGACCTTGATGCAATGCCGGTGATGATGGAGATCATGTTCGTGCTGGAAGATGGAGATCGGAAGCACAAAGAAGAAAGGCCATATCATATCACATATTATGAATTGCATGTGATGTTAATCCTTTATGCATCTTGTATTGCTTAGTAGACGACGGTAGCATTATAAGATGATCCCTCATGCACATGAATTTCAAGTCATAAAGTGTTCACCCTTAGTTAGCACCGTTGCAAAAGCTTGTTGTTTCGAAGCACCACGTGATGATCGAGTGTGTTAGATTCTACAAGTGTATACAACGTGAGCAAGCCAGATTTGCTCATGCGGAAACTAAGGTTTGATCTTGACGAGCCTAGCATGTACAGACATGGCCTCAGGAACACGGATTACCGAAAGGTAGAGCATGAGTCATATAGTAGATATGATGAACATGTTGATTGTTCGCCATTGAAGCTATATCAACTCTCGTGATGATCGGTTTTGATGTGGTGGATTTGGTTCGTGTGATCACTAAAACAATGTGAGGGATATTGTTTTGAGTGGGAGTTCACATAGATTAATTTAATTATTAATTAGAACTCAATTTATCATAAACTAAATCAAAGTGAATTTGCATAGTTGTTGTAGTCATTGGCATCCGTTTACCACCTTGCGCTTAGTTATAATTGAGATGATAGAACTATAGAATTCTGGTTAGTTACTTTACGAACTGGTATCGTATTGTTTTGAAGTGTTAATCTAAAGTTTAAAGTCCTATTGCAAACTTTCAGTAAGTTCCGGTTACTCCATGAAGTTTAATAATTAGTATTAAATCAAGAGTAAAAATTCCAAGTGTTAGTATATAAGTATCATGTTTGTCTCCATGATTCTTGATATTCAAAGGATTCTCTTAATATCAAGGTTATCTAGGATCTGAAAGAGTTGTTTCAGAAACCATGGTGTGTGGAAGATATTGTGATATCTGAAACGAAGTTTTGGTTGCAACATGATAGAGTATAATATGGCAAAGTTCATGTTCTCATATTTTGATGAGAACTTGCAAAAGGTTGGAGACACTAGTTGTCCTAAACCTCCAAAAGGTTTTGGAGAGCAACATTATACTTGCGATTCACCGTTACAAGCTAAAAGTAGCTTGATCATGGATAAATCCATGATGAGGGTGAATATTTGATGTAGGTAAAATGTTTACTACACCAAGAGATTACTAAAGAAAGGAATTTGAAAGAACACCAAACATTTGATAATGGTGATCTACTTCAAAGTGCAAGTCCAAAGACATTGGTATTTAACTATACACGCTTTGGACTATGTGTCATATGTATGACTCCACTATTGATGTTGATAGATTCTTTCAAACAGAAAAGGAAATACTGAAAGAGAATCTCATAAATATATGGCAGAAAATTAAAGACTAGAATTGTTCAGTTTAAGTATATAGATGATATACATGTTATGGCTATATTCTTTGCTTATTAAACACTGTGGTTCTTAAGTATTTGATACTGAATTTGTTGGTGTGAATCGTCATACGAAACAACACAATTCATGAACTACAATGGCCTAAGTAACTAGCAAAAGAATATGTGATGATGTTCATCGAGAACAAATAAAGGGTTATTGTGTTACTCGTTAAAACATCAAAGTTTGCCTTCAAGATTTGTTTTATCAGGTATTATGAGAACAAAAGGGTTGTTCAAATAATTTCCGTAATTCATAAAAGATGGATGATTCACAAATCTCGTTGGAGAAATCACATCCATAAAACTAGTGCTAAAAATGTCGAAAGACAAATTGATTGAAAGATCACTTAGGAAGTGACATCGCAGTTTAAATTATATTGGAAGGAAAACATGAAGAAACTCCATGTGGATGGAATTTTGGAGTCTTTTGATTTTTGATCAAATGACACTTGTGAAACTTTCCTAGAGATAATTAAAACTTCGTTCATAGGCCAAAAGGGAACGAATGACTAGCTTATTGGAACTTGTACATATTGTTGTACGAAATCCATTATGTGAAGTCAAGAGCGATGAATTTCAACTTCATATGCTTTCTCCAAAATTTGAGTGAATATATGAATATTTACTTAATAAGGATGAAGTGTGAAATATTTGAAAAGTTCAAAGATTTTCAACATGAAGTGCAAAATCATTGTAACAAGAATATAAATGGTTTATGATAAGATCATAAAGGAAGATATTTGAGTTACAAGTTTAGCATAATACCTAAGATTTAAGGAATCGTTCCGTGGATTTGCATTTTCCCGAAACACCATAAAAGTATGAAGCGTTCGAGATATGTAATTAAACCTTGTTTGACATGGTAAGATCAAAGGTGTAATTCATAAAACTGCCATTGTATTTTAAAGATTAAAAGCTTTAGAGATTACCATTTTTCCACTGAAAAGTGCTTCATCATAATCCGTTGAAATGACACCATATAAGGTTATGGTTTGGGATAAAACCCAAGTTGTCCTTTCTTAAACATTGGTTTGCTATGCATAAGAAAGATGTTTGCAACCAAAGTCGGATGAACCTGTCTTTGTATAACTGTTGAGTATTCCTCCATAACACCAGAGACAAAAGTGTTTGTCGCTTAGAACGTCAAGTTTCTTTGGGAAGGAATTTTTCGTGAAAAGAAGAGTGGGAGGACAATAGAACTTTGATAAGGTTAAAGGAACCTTAGCTATATGTGCAAAGTTGTGCAGCGCCGAAAAGTGTTCCGGAGGCAGCAACAATGCTCATGGCTCACGTGCCTTAAAGGTTGTGGTCACGGAGATCTAAGTTCCTATTGAAACAAGTAGATTGGGTAAACAATCAAATACCAAGATTTGAGGGTTGAATCATTATTTGAGAATAATGAACCGACTACATGCAAAGAAGCGATGATGGGCCCTGACTTCGTCAAATGGCTTGAAGCCATAAAATCCGTGATAGTTCCATGCACGAGAAATCAAGTTTTGAACTTGAAGGACCCTCGAGAAAGGTGTAAGACCTTACAGTTGTGTTTGGATCTATAAATAAATATACATGGATGTTGCACATCTGTGAAATAGTCGACATGTTGGGAAAGAGTTCACAACAATGTTCAAAGGTTGACTATGACAAGATTTGATCTTTCATAGTGATATTTAGTCTAGACGGATTAATGTAGCAACCACTACATATAATTTGTTATATGGTAGTTGAATAAACAAAACAAGTTCTTCTAAAAGAATCGTTACCTAGGACATGTGCATAACACGGTCCATAGGGTTTTGTTAATTCAAAGGATGCTAAAAGCATATGCAAACTTCAATGGTTAAAGTGAGCATCGCGGAGTTGGAATCTTCACTGTGATGAATCTGTTAAAGGAGTTTAAAAGTTCATTAGAGACGATGAAGATGCTTGCATTTGCAAGAAATTAAGTGGGAGCGCTAAGACATGTTTCTAATACATTATGTGGAAGACATATTGTTGATTGGAAATAATGTATCTTTTATTAACACATATTAAGAATTTCATCCCGATGAAAGACTTAGGCAAAACCCAAATATTTGGCATCAATAGATGCTAATATGGTTGTGCCAGAAGTACATAGACGAGATATTGAATGAGTTCAATATAGAAACTACAAGAAAAGGTTCTTGTCGCACAGAAAGGATTGAAAGAGTTCAATGTTGATGATATATTCAAGTGTATTGACATTTGGTAAAGTGAAATAAATAATCAAGTATAGATTGATACTTGATGTATGAAATAAATAATCACTGCGTCCTGGGGCGCCAGGCGTTCGCCAAGTTCATGGCAGCGCCACACTACGCGTACAACGCGATGAAGCTCCCCGGGCCGTGCGGCGTCATC
Source organism: Avena atlantica (assembly GCA_910589765.1). Taxonomy (NCBI): domain Eukaryota; kingdom Viridiplantae; phylum Streptophyta; class Magnoliopsida; order Poales; family Poaceae; genus Avena; species Avena atlantica. The sequence continues at coordinate 497,426,574 of OU342739.1, forward strand.
ACCATCAACGGCGACCCCGACATGGCCGCTGAGTGCGAGGCCAAAGGAGTCAAACTCGCCAATGCCGTCATCGCGGCAGAAGCCAACCACGCTGACGAGCTCGCCAAGTACGCGAGCGGGGTGAACAATGACGACCCCACCATACTCAAAAAGCCCAATTCGGAGGGCGCAAACACCTCAGCCCAATTCGGAGGGCGCAAACACCTCGCAAAGTAATCGTAGAAATATGTGGGAGCCATATGAATTTCCAGATTCCTCTATTGGTTATTGTTCAGAGAAGTGTCTCGATCATGTCCGCATAATTCACGAACCGTAGGGAGACACACTTAAGGATTCGACGTTGTTTGAGTAGTTATGGTATTATGAGAAAGAGACCGAATGTTGTTCGGAGTCTCGGATGGGATCCGGGATATCACGAGGTGATCCGGAATGGTCTGGAGAATAAGATTCATATAAGGAAAGTCCCGTTTCGGAGTTCGGAAATGATTCCGGTGTTTTCATCGGGAATGTTCTAGAAGGTTCCAGAATGTCCGGCACTCCGGGGGGGAAGGGGTACATGAGTGTGTCATATCAAGTTGGTATGATTGCATCATGTACTAAGTGTCTTCGCTGTCCGAAATAAAGGATTTATTCAAATCCTAGTTTGAAAAGTCAAACGGCTAGTTTGAAAAGTCAAACGGCTAGTTTTCGGAAAGAGGAGAAGGAGGATTGGTTGAGGCCGACTTGGGGGAGGAGTCCCTCCAAGCCGGTGCGCCAACCAAGGCCGACTTGGGGAGGGACTCCCCTCCCCTTGGCCGGCCCTCCCACCTATAAAAGGAGGGGCAGGGCCCCCTCCTCTAGACACACAAGTTCCTATCCTCTAATCTCCGGTTTAGAGCCGTTTTGGTTTAGAGCTTCTAATTGCCCTAGCCTTCGGTTTAGAGCCTTCTAATTGGTGTGTCTAATCCCTAGACCACTAATATCCCTCTCATACTCCACCGTACTCGCTCCGGCTTAAGGCGAAGCCCTGCGGGATCTCCCCTCTACTTCCGGTACCACGCCGTTGTGCTGCCGGAATCGCGAGGAGAGTGCTACAACCTCCGCTGCCTGCTGGAACAAGGGAGAGGAAGGTCTTCGTCGAGTACCGAACGTGTGACCGACTGCGGGAGCGCTGCCAGAACGTGGCGCCGGAAGGATCGTCTACGCGATCTTGAGATCGGAAAGAGTACGACTACATCACCCACGAGAATCTGCTCTCGTTAACCGCTTTGGAATCTTCGAGGGTAAGTTATTCCATCGACTCGTTGCTACAATCTAGTAGATAGATCTTGGCTTGTTTGTTTGTATGCGATAGAAAATTTTTGTTTTCCATGCTACGAACCCCTACATCTGATGCGCAAGAACCCCACCTTCCAGTGGGACAAGGAGGCGGGCGACGCACTCCGCGACCTCAAGAAGGTGCTACTCGCTGCCCCCGCCGATAAAGAACCCATGCTGGTCTACGGCGCGGCTTCCGAGCGCGTCGTCAGCGCCGTCATGGTCGTTGAGCGGCCGGAGGAAGGAAAGGAGCGCCCAATACAGCGACCGGTGTACTACATCAGCGAGGTCCTCACCGAGTCGCGCCAACGATACCCGCAGTACCAGAAACTGGTATACGCGGTCTTCAGAGCACAGCGGCGCCTGCCGCACTACTTCCAGGAGCACCCGATCACGGTCGTCTCCTCAGCATCGTTGCAGGACATCATCCGCAACAGTGAGGCGACTGGGCGAGTCGCCAAGTGGTCCGTCGAAATCGGCGTCCACAATATCAAGTACGAGCCGCGAAAAGCGATCAAGTCGCAGGCTCTAGCGGACTTCATCGCCGACTGGGAAGAGGCCCTGCAGCCAGAAAAGCTGCCATACCTCCATTACTGGAGCCTGCACTTCGACGGCTCCAAGAACGCGGACGGCACAGGAGCAGGGATCGTGCTGACTTCCCCAAAGGGCGACAAGCTCCGCTACATCCTTTGCCTCAACTTCACCCCCTGCACCAACAACATGGCCGAGTACGAGGCACTACTCCACGGCATGCGAGCTGCCAAGGAGATGAACGTCAACCGCCTACGCTGCTACGGAGACTCCGACCTCGTCGCTGGACAAGTCGCTGGCACCTGCGACGCCGTCTCCCCTACCATGGCGTCATACCGCCAAGCAGTGGACAAGCTGGGCGGACACTTCGCAGGCTACTCCGTCGAGTGGATTGACAGGCGGAAGAACGAGGAGGCTGACACACTCTCTCGCATTGGGTTAGCTCGACTCGCACCACCCGTCGGCGTCTTCCTCGACACGATCACCAAGCCATCAGTCTCTCCCCCAAGGGAGATCGACATTGGAGTCCCGCTGCAGCCGGATGCAGCCCTGGTCGCACTCGTTACCGAGCCAGACGACTGGACCAAGCCCTACGTCGCCTACCTGGAGGCCGGCACCTTGCCGGCAGACGAGACGGACGCTCGGATGATCGTACGCCGATGCAAGTCCTACACCATCATCGACGGCGAGCTCCACAAGCGCAGCGTCACCGGCGTGTTCCAACGCTGCGTCCAACCCGCCGAAGGACGCAAGATCCTCCACGACATCCACTCCGGCGAATGCGGCCACCACGCTGGCGCCCGCTCTCTGGTCGCCAAGGCTATGCGGCATGGCTTCTACTGGCCCACCGCACACGCCGACGCCGTCGACATTGTCCAGCGGTGCGCCGGGTGCCAGAAGTACGCCAACCAGACGCACGTGCCGAGCTCAGCGCTCAAGACAATCCCCATCACCTGGCCATTCGTCGTGTGGGGCATGGACATGGTAGGCCCCTTCAAAAAGGCTCCCTCCGGCTACACCCACCTCCTGGTCGCGGTCAACAAATTCACAAAGTGGGTAGAGGCCAAACCAGTCCAGAAGTGCGACGGGAAGACCGTCACTAAATTCCTACGCGAGATCATATATCGCTACGGGTTCCCAAACAGCATCATCATGGACAACGGCACCAACTTCGCCAAAGGAGCCATGGCCGAATTCTGCGAAGAACACCACATCCGGCTCGATCTCGCGTCAGTCGCCCACCCGGAATCCAACGACCAGGCGGAACGGGCCAATCAAAGCATCATCCACGGCCTGAAGCCGCGACTCCAAGTACCACTCGAGCGCACCGCCGGGTGCTGGGTCGAGGAGCTACCCTCCGTCATCTGGGGCATCCGCACCTCAGTCAACAGGTCGACAGGATTCACCCCCTTCTTCATGGTGTACGGCGCCAAGGCAGTCATGCCCACCGACCTCGAGCACGACTCGCCGCGGGTCGTCCACTACACGGAGGCTGCAAACGAACTCGCCCGCCAGGATGGAGTCGATCAACTCGACGAGGCACGTGACCTCGCTCGATCACGCACCGCCATCTACCAGCAGGGACTCCGCCGCTACCACAGCCGGCGGGTGAAAACTCGCACCTTCCAAGAAGGCGACCTGGTGTTGCACCTCATCCAGGACAAGAAGGGCATGCACAAGCTTTCCCCTCCGTGGGAGGGACCATTCGCCATCGGGCGCGTACTCGGCAACGACGCCTACTACCTCATCGACGTCCGCGGGGACGGCAAACTCGACGTCAAGCGGCCGTGGAATGTAAACCTCCTACGGAAGTTCTACTCCTAGAACCCCACATATGTACCCTCCAGTCGCTATGAAATAAAAAGAATTGGTTACCGCAAATTGCGCCTACTCTCCGTGTCTTGTGCCACTCGCACTCGTAATAACAGCGTCAAGCTAACCGCAGAAGTCAACCTTTGGTACAGCGATCGGCACGGCCAAGTAGTGCGGTGCAAGAGCACTCGGTCACCTCAGGTTTTGCATCGTCCACGAAAAACGCCTACCCGGAGCCCCATTGGAGTCGCCTAGCCCGACTGGCTCTACGAGCCAAGACAACTGTCTTCGCTTCTCACAGCGACCATGACCCTCTGCATCCTCGACATAGCGACTCGAACGGCCAAGTACCATGCTCGGGGACTGACGACCAGTTCAGCGCGAGCGACTCGGGAAAACGCCAAGTATGAGAGCATGCCCAGGACTCGCCATGCGACTGACCCAACGGGCCAGGCAAGAGTGATGCGCTCAAACTAACGCGCCAAGTCCTCACCCACCCTCGAGTCGCGCCTAGAACAACCAAGTACCACGCTCGGGGACTCGGCCACCCGACCTCGTTCGCGCAAGGGAAAACGGTGAAGTACAGAGTGCTCAAGGGAGTCGCCTTGCGACTGGCTCTCTGAGTCCGGGCGAGTCGACCACAATAACAAAACATTCAAAAACCGCAAACACATTATAAACGAGGTCAACCCCATAAAAAAGGGCGGACGCGCTCAGGGACTCGTTCCACCCTCAATCGAAAAACACATGTCGAATCATAAAACAAACACGATATCTTATTAATAGCATGTCGCAAATTGTCTCAAAATACATAGTATGCCCAACGGCAAAAATGTTACTGACGCCCCAGGGCAAACTAGTTTACTCTTCAGGCTTCGATGACGACTCGCCAGAACCCTTGCGATTGCGGATGAAGGGGGTGTACGGGTTCAACAGATACGTCGTCATCTCACCCGCCATCGCCGCACGAAAGGGATGCTCGACCTTGAAGTCCCGATGCTGCGGCTCGGGGTCGTTGGGCGCGACGATCGTCTCCTGGTAAGGAAGGAGGTCGCCCATCGCCCAGACGCGCTCGGAGTACACCGCGGCATGACCCGTCAACTTGAGCACCTCGGAGATCTCCACCGCGCCAGTCGATGACGGGTAGCCACTCGTCACGTCATCCAGATCGAAATCCTCTGGAAAGTGAGCAAGCCCAAGGCTAAGCGCCGTCGCCGCTCCGCGCCGGAACGCCGATCGCGTCATGAACTCAACGACTGACGGCGCCTTTTCCAAGTACTTCCACACCTCGACGAGGTCGCTGGGAATTACTTCCGTGGGCGATATCTCCTGGAGGTAGGCTCGGATGCATGTCGCCGACAATGTTGCCGAGTCGACGAGCGTGGCCACACATTGCCGCGCGTCGAACGAGCTCGCCTCTTCCGCGCTATCAAGGATGCGACCTGCGAATAGAAGATAACAGTGAGTACGTCGGATATCACAAAAAGGCACATGCAATAGGCAGGGGCAGACACACTCACCAATCAAGGGACGGGAGAGATCCGTGAAGAAGCTCTGAAGAGAAGTGTAATCATCCTGAAGCCCAGCAACAAGGGCGTCAGAAACCTTACGTTCTTCCGCGGCGGCCGTAACGGCGGCCTTGGCTCGACCATCCGCCGAACTCGCTTCTTCTTTCTCCTCCCTCAGCTCGCGCTCGAGGTCGGCGATCCGCTTCTCAGCCGAGCTCAATGCCGAGTGAGCCGCTGCCAACTCACCCGTTGGGACAAGTCCCTGGCGAGCCTCCTCTGCCTTCGCGGCAACTGCTTGAAGCCCCTTATTCGCCTCTTGGACGGTGGCCAGTTCCTTCTCCGCACGGTGTTTTGCTGCCAATCGGTCAGCTGACTCACGTTGCAGACCATGCACACAATTCAAACAGTTAACCAAAGCGAAATCCTAAGTGCCCACCTGCTGAAATTCAGCGAGTGCGCACTCGGGGACTGGCAATCAAAGAAATACTAAGTGCCCACCCACTGAAATTCAGCGAGTGCGCACTCGGGGACTGGCAATCAAAAAATCCTAAGTGCCCACCCGCTGAAATTCAGCGAGTACGCACTCGGGGACTGGCGATCAAAAAATCCTAAGTGCCCACCCGCTGAAATTCAGCGAGTGCGCACTCGGGGACTGGACGCGAAAAATAACAACAAGACACTAAAAGAATCAGACCGCTGCAACACACCGGCCTGATCCTCGGGGACTGGACATACCTGGATGGCTGCGCCAAGCATGCCATGAAGTTGTATCGCATCCACGGACGTGAGGAGAGCTGGCGTGTGCCCACGACGCTGCTCGACCTCCGCGTTGGCGACCCCAGGTGCACGGCTCGAGGGCGAGGTCCCACTCGCTGTAGCCACTCTGGCCATGAAGCGCGGGAACGTTGCGATAGAGGCACCGGCACCAAAGGAGGCCGGCTCGGTCACCCCAGGCGAGGGAGCACCCTCCTTCGTGGGTACGGCCGCCTCCGTTGTGGGTTCATTCGGCGCGACCGCCGTGTCGTCGGAGATCGTGATGACATCGTCGCCCTTGGCCTTCTTGGCGCCATCCGCAGGGACGACGACTTCGTCCGCCTTACTCTTCCGGGAGGGATCCTCTTCGCTGACGACGGGTGGCACCTTAGCCACGGTCGGATGGCCTATTTTCTTCGCTCCGGTCCTACAAATTGATTGCGTGAGCAAGATAATTCAAGTACAATGAAAGACGAAAGAAGGTAAGCAAACTCACTTGGCGACTGGAATGAAGCGTAGCCCCGTGCGGATGCTGGCCGGCTTCTCCAGTTCGGGGCCCAGTCGGCGACTGAGACCCATCTCCAAGACGTCGTGTGCCCAAGACACGGATGGTTTCTTCGTCGTCGAGGCTGCAACGGGAGACATCTTCTGCGGGAGCTTCTGTGGCATCCCGCAAAAACCACTACTAGAAAATCGCGTCGAATTTGTGCATTGCATCGTCATCATCATGCATTGTTTGCATAAAACTATGTTCGCAAGCCCGTTTTGTTTTTCTAAAACGTCCCATCTTATTCAAACACCGAAAACCGGGTCCCCCGAATATTTTGTTTTGGCCGCTATCGGTTTGCATACGACCGTTTAAAACAAATAAAAAGTTAATTGTTTTAGCGGGGGCAGTCGAACGGGCCGAATGACCCGAACGACCGCCCCAGGAAAACTAAAACGGTCCACCTAACCGCCCTTCCCAATTCCTAAAACTACCAGCTAACCTACCCATCCCTCTGGCCACATCACCCCGACCAACCCCGTCGCGCCACCTCACCCCTCCCTCTCCCTCACCCACTCCCCTTGTGCCACCTAAACTAAACCCACCCCAAGCCACACGCCACACCCTCCCCCAATCCCCACCTCCCCTGGTCCAGCCCCTCTCCCACCCGCCTGCCAGCCGACAGCCCTGGCCCCCGGTCCCACCCGCGCCTGGGACCCACTCCCACCTGCCCTGTCCCCCGGCCCACCTCCCTTTCTCTCTTCCCCAGCAACCTCCTCCCGTGCTTCTTCTTCCTCTGCACCGACGCGACCCCCTCCGCCTGCTCCTCTCTCCCCTCCGGCGCTCCACCTCCGCCTCTCCTCCCCACCCCGCGTCGCCCCCGACCTCGCTCGCCTCGACCTCCCTCCGCCAGCCCGCGGCCCGCACGCCCCGCGTCGCCCCCGACCTCGCCCGCCTCGACCTCCCTCCGCCAGCCCGCGGCCCGCACGCCCCGCGTCGCCCCCGAGCCTCGCACCGCCGCGCCAGCGAGCTCCCCGCCTGTGCCTCCCCACCATCTCCGACCTCCGCTCGCCGGCCCGCGTCTCCTCGCCCCCTCCTGGCCGCCTCCGCCGCGGACGCCAGCGCCGCCCCCGCAGGCGCCAAGCCCCGCGCCGGCTGCACGCCCGCCCCGCGCATCCCGCCCTCGCCGCCGCCAGGCGCGCCGCCCCGACGCCGCTCTGCAGCCGCCCGTCCGCAACCGTCGTCGCCGCGGAACCCCATCGGTGCTCGGCCGCTCAGCCTCTGTTCCGCCAGGGCCGCACCAACGCGCCGAGCTGGTTCAAGCGCGCCCGCGAGCTCTGCCCGGCATCGTCATCATGGAACCTGTGTTCGCGTTCATGTGATGCCACGTGAATCCTTGCCATGGTTGTTTGACAGCGATGCTGCTGCCTAGCATTAATCAACATGCTCTAGTTGTTATTGTTGTAAACCATCAGTAACGACCAATGCTAGTTGCTTGATGCCAAAATCCGTCCCCATGCCGAGATCTTCCGAAGACCGATCCTCGAAAACCCGCGGGACCCTGAAGCCGTCGACACGGAGCCCCGAGTTCGCCATCACGGGCATGCGGCGCCACCCCCAAGATCTCCTTCAAGGGAACCCCGATAACCTTCCAAGATCGACAACAACTACCCGAACGCCAAGATCACCGTCTCGGAGCGACACGATCTTCTCCTCGGACGCCAAGATCTACAATCGGTACCCAAAGGCACCGCGACCCCGGCGCGACAAGTACTTCATCCCGGACCCGACAAGATCTGGCCGACGACAAGAACGACACCGACCCGAAAGCACCCGTTTCGCCCCCGACACCAAACCAAGTCCGGCTTACCGGATTCGACAAGATCTACCCCCGATATCCGATAACGCTCCCGGAGTCCGAGAACGTTTCCGTCGAACCCTGGACCCCGAGACCGGACCCTGGACCCTGTCGAACCCCGAACCCCGGAAACCCAAGATCTGCCGAACCCTAAATGTGTGACCCCTTCTCGAAAACCCTATTTCATAATATAATCACAACTTGTCGCATCTTAAACATTCTCCTCGCATGCATATCATTGGTTTGGGGGCCTTATGCCGATTCACCTAATAATTAAATATGGGGCCCATATGCGAGCAAATCTAGTCTCATATCGGCCTCATTTAAACTTGTGTAGCGGACCAATACTATAATCTTGCCTTGTTAAAACAACATTTAAATTGCGGGGTAGCTAAATAACATGAACCATCTAACTAATTGTCGGGACCCCGGTTCCGCTTAATATGACCTAATTGCATTGCACCTTTGCCATGCCATACATCATACATGCATCATGCCGATCTTTTGCCGTAGTATTAAATATTGCATCCGGTGTTTCTTCTAGTGTTTTGCTTCTTCGCGGATAAGGCCGTTGAGTTGATGTGAGCTTCGCCCCGATCTTCGGTTGACCCTTCGGCAATGTTTTCAGGCGAGCATCTCCCCCTTTCTACCTATCTTACTTTTATAGTATTTACTTCCCTCCTGTTGATCTATTGCTATCTGTGTTGCGATGCTTTAGTTTCCGTTCCCGTGATATTCCTTGCAGCCCCATATTGCCTTGGACACATCCTATTACCTGTTGTTTGGTAGATAGCTGGACTTGCGCGTCGTAGTCGCTTGCTCAAGTGCTGTTGCGTGTCGTCAAGTGCCACAGTTGTTGATGTATTGCCGCATGTTGATGATGGAGATGATCATAGTTTTACTTATCGTTCACTTTAATTCCTGTTTAACAACTAAAATTGAATTAAGCAGAGGCATCGGTGGGTGATAGATAATATTTGGTTTCCGAACGCCCACTTGTGTCCCGTAGGACCCCGAGTACTTGATACCTATTCCTTGATTTATCGCGCTATCCACATATGGGGAGTATGGGCCCCCCTTAGCCAGAGCTTGATTCCGTCTTATTTCTTGGGGCCACAAACTAGTTTGAGGTTTTATTTACGATCCTGTACTTATGCCATGTTTTACCGCTTTATTTACGATTGTGCGACAGATAGCACCTGTACTGTTTAGGATCGGGACACGTTTACGCGGTGTCGACAAGCCCCGTTTGGGGTTCCCAGTCGCTCACAGCCGTCTACCCAGACCTTGAGTCCGTCTCGGAGCTAGCTTACTTCGTTGCGGGATCTACTCAAAGGGGTGGCCCCCTGAAATATTTCTGAATCTTGTGATTGCTCTGTCGTGAAGACCTCGTTGGGTTTTGATTTGGTTTTTCCGAGGTTGATCGTGTGTGTGTTGCTATTTGTGCACCCCGACCGGGTTAAAACTTTCTGAAAGCCGTGTCCGCGGTTATGGACGACTTGGAGCACAGTATCTCGACCATAGACAAGCATAACTAAAGTTTACTGTTATAAATTTGACTTTATAATGACTAGTAATCAGCTTCACTATAACGGAATGTCTAATTAATACTGCCCACAATTGCTTGTTTTGGAGTGTCGCTTGCGACCATTGTACCTGACTAGTAAGTAATGCAACTACAACGGAATGGCTGAATAAAAGTACCAACAACTGCTGGGTTTTGGGTTTATCTCATGCTATCTGTATCTGATTAGTAATTGTTGCAACTACAACGGAATGGTTAGCTAAAAGTGCCCACTGCTTATTTTATCAGGACGACTATCTTTAACCTGACTAGTAATTGCTGCAACGATAACCGAATAAATAAAACTGCCAACTGTGTGAGTTCCTCGGTTGACTTCCTCGATCGGTGTCGAGGGGGAAACGCCAGGATGGGTTTGTTTGATGCTAGTATCAGGTTGGATCCGAATAGGTCTTTCTCACCCCTCTCTGATAGCCGCCAGTTGTATCGAGTCTCTATAGGTTGTCAGTGCATGCTGCCGCTGCCGCTCAGTCCACCATACCTATGTAGGCGAGGACCGCCGAATTCTAGCCTCGCCGTGTACTGGCCTCAGTACTGACGCTCCTCTTTTTCCTTTGCCCTTTGTCGGCACCCCTTTTGTTTAAGCAGGTTTTGAGATCGACGTCGTTAGCAGGGTTACCCTTCCGGCTTGGCCTGGGCAGGGTTATGGACGCCATTGGTTATTCTTCAGGGCTCTTAGCCCCATTTGCATCTTGTCCGTAGCTGGACGCTCTATCGTTTTCAAGGTGATTTGGATCTTTGTATATTATATTTGTATTCTTGACTCCTTGAGTCGCTGTTATATATATATATCTGTTCTGTGGGTCCCATCGAGGACTGTTGTGTAATGTTATTACTTCGTTTTCCACCCGCACGAAAGTGCCTGGTGGGCACCTTTGAATCGTTTCTATGCGGGTTTGGCGAATTTTGCTCAAACTTGCATAGGTCCGATTCTGAGGGTGTTACAGAGTGGTATCAGAGCTCAGCAGTTGCGATACCCCACAAGTCCAGCCTGTAGGATAACCTAGCTAACGGCCGAAGTAGAGTGTCAAACTATTTTTGCAAACTCGGTTGGATAGTTCTGATTAGGTCTGATTTTACTCCTTACCCCTCTGCTATTCTCCCCTTACCTCTACGTGTTTTGGATCCGCTCTCTTCTCTCTCTTCGAGTCCAGGATTTCTCGTGGTTGGGTTTCCGTCGTACCTTCAGGGTTTCGCCTCCTCCTCTGCTAACGGTGATCTATCATCCGGTGTTCAAGCTATCCGAGGAATCCTTTATCTGTGGTACCATTCTTTGTTCCTTGTTTGTGCCTTCCGGTGTTTCCGACGCGACGACATCATCTACGCCAGATCCGATGCAGAGTCTGCATCACCCCTTTGTTTCCGAACCTCGCTTGTCGAGATCTTCAGTCTGATTCCGAGAATGGTTGCACTCTTTTCTACTGATTGTGCAAAGTAATAGTTTGGGTGCGTGATGGATTGGCCCCCATGTCGACTACCCCTTCTATTCGCTTTTGTACATTGAAGTGGATGAGAATGCATCGGTTCCCTTTTCCATCGAAGCTAGAGGTGGCTTTATTTGTTGATACCTCTACCTTTGACCTTTTGTTCGCGGACAACGATCTCTTGTTAGTGGTGTCGCGAGGTTCTGCACGAAGCGCGAAGGATCAGATCGCCGACCTTCCTACCGGTACCATGAGGCGGATCTCGAGGGCGAGATCCCTTGTTAGTGGTGTCGAATTGTGGCATCCCGCAAAAACCACTACTAGAAAATCGCGTCGAATTTGTGCATTGCATCGTCATCATCATGCATTGTTTGCATAAAACTATGTTCGCAAGCCCGTTTTGTTTTTCTAAAACGTCCCATCTTATTCAAACACCGAAAACCGGGTCCCCGGAATATTTTGTTTTGGCGGCTATCGGTTTGCATACGGCCGTTTAAAACAAATAAAAAGTTAATTGTTTTAGCGGGGGCAGTCGAACGGGCCGAATGACCCGAACGACCGCCCCAGGAAAACTAAAACGGTCCACCTAACCGCCCTTCCCAATTCCTAAAACTACCAGCTAACCTACCCATCCCTCTGGCCACATCACCCCGACCAACCCCGTCGCGCCACCTCACCCCTCCCTCTCCCTCACCCACTCCCCTTGTGCCACCTAAACTAAACCCACCCCAAGCCACACGCCACACCCTCCCCCAATCCCCACCTCCCCTGGTCCAGCCCCTCTCCCACCCGCCTGCCAGCCGACAGCCCTGGCCCCCGGTCCCACCCGCGCCTCGGACCCACTCCCACCTGCCCTGTCCCCCGGCCTACCTCCCTTTCTCTCTTCCCCAGCAACCTCCTCCCGTGCTTCTTCTTCCTCTGCACCGACGCGACCCCCTCCGCCTGCTCCTCTCTCCCCTCCGGCGCTCCACCTCCGCCTCTCCTCCCCGCCCCGCGTCGCCCCCGACCTCGCCCGCCTCGACCTCCCTCCGCCAGCCCGCGGCCCGCACGCCCCGCGTCGCCCCCGACCTCGCCCGCCTCGACCTCCCTCCGCCAGCCCGCGGCCCGCACGCCCCGCGTCGCCCCCGAGCCTCGCACCGCCGCGCCAGCGACCTCCCCGCCTGTGCCTCCCCACCATCTCCGACCTCCGCTCGCCGGCCCGCGTCTCCTCGCCCCCTCCTGGCCGCCTCCGCCGCGGACGCCAGCGCCGCCCCCGCAGGCGCCAAGCCCCGCGCCGGCTGCACGCCCGCCCCGCGCATCCCGCCCTCGCCGCCGCCAGGCGCGCCGCCCTGACGCCGCTCTGCAGCCGCCCGTCCGCAACCGTCGTCGCCGCGGAACCCCATCGGTGCTCGGCCGCTCAGCCTCTGTTCCGCCAGGGCCGCACCAACGCGCCGAGCTGGTTCAAGCGCACCCGCGAGCTCTGCCCGGCATCGTCATCATGGCACCTGTGTTCGCATTCATGTGATGCCACGTGAATCCTTGCCATGGTTGTTTGACAGCGATGCTGCTGCCTAGCATTAATCAACATGCTCTAGTTGTTATTGTTGTAAACCATTAGTAACGACCAATGTTAGTTGCTTGATGCCAAAATCCTTCCCCATGCCGAGATCTTCCGAAGACCGATCCTCGAAAACCCGCGGGACCCTGAAGCCGTCGACACGGAGCCCCGAGTTCGCCATCACGGGCATGCGGCGCCACCCCCAAGATCTCCTTCAAGGGAACCCCGATAACCTTCCAAGATCGACAACAACTACCCGAACGCCAAGATCACCGTCTCGGAGCGACACGATCTTCTCCTCGGACGCCAAGATCTACAATCGGTACCCAAAGGCACCGCGACCCCGGCGCGACAAGTACTTCATCCCGGACCCGACAAGATCTGGCCGACGACAAGAACGACACCGACCCGAAAGCACCCGTTTCGCCCCCGACACCAAACCAAGTCCGGCTTACCGGATTCGACAAGATCTACCCCCGATATCCGATAACGCTCCCGGAGTCCGAGAACGTTTCCGTCGAACCCTGGACCCCGAGACCGGACCCTGGACCCTGTCGAACCCCGAACCCCGGAAACCCAAGATCTGCCGAACCCTAAATGTGTGACCCCTTCTCGAAAACCCTATTTCATAATATAATCACAACTTGTCGCATCTTAAACATTCTCCTCGCATGCATATCATTGGTTTGGGGGCCTTATGCCGATTCACCTAATAATTAAATATGGGGCCCATATGCGGGCAAATCTAGTCTCATATCGGCCTCATTTAAACTTGTGTAGCGGACCAATACTATAATCTTGCCTTGTTAAAACAACATTTAAATTGCGGGGTAGCTAAATAACATGAACCATCTAACTAATTGTCGGGACCCCGGTTCCGCTTAATATGACCTAATTGCATTGCACCTTTGCCATGCCATACATCATACATGCAGCATGCCGATCTTTTGCCGTAGTATTAAATATTGCATCCGGTGTTTCTTCTAGTGTTTTGCTTCTTCGCGGATAAGGCCGTTGAGTTGATGTGAGCTTCGCCCCGATCTTCGGTTGACCCTTCGGCAATGTTTTCAGGCGAGCATCTCCCCCTTCCTACCTATCTTACTTTTATAGTATTTACTTCCCTCCTGTTGATCTATTGCTATCTGTGTTGCGATGCTTTAGTTTCCGTTCCCGTGATATTCCTTGCAGCCCCATATTGCCTTGGACACATCCTATTACCTGTTGTTTGGTAGATAGCTGGACTTGCGCGTCGTAGTCGCTTGCTCAAGTGCTGTTGCGTGTCGTCAAGTGCCACAGTTGTTGATGTATTGCCGCATGTTGATGATGGAGATGATCATAGTTTTACTTATCGTTCACTTTAATTCCTGTTTAACAACTAAAATTGAATTAAGCAGAGGCATCGGTGGGTGATAGATAATATTTGGTTTCCGAACGCCCACTTGTGTCCCGTAGGACCCCGAGTACTTGATACCTGTTCCTTGATTTATCGCGCTATCCACATATGGGGAGTATGGGCCCCCCTTAGCCAGAGCTTGATTCCGTCTTATTTCTTGGGGCCACAAACTAGTTTGAGGTTTTATTTACGATCCTGTACTTATGCCATGTTTTACCGCTTTATTTACGATTGTGCGACAGATAGCACCTGTACTGTTTAGGATCGGGACACGTTTACGCGGTGTCGACAAGCCCCGTTTGGGGTTCCCAGTCGCTCACAGCCGTCTACCCAGACCTTGAGTCCGTCTCGGAGCTAGCTTACTTCGTTGCGGGATCTACTCAAAGGGGTGGTCCCCTGAAATATTTCTGAATCTTGTGATTGCTCTGTCGTGAAGACCTCGTTGGGTTTTGATTTGGTTTTTCCGAGGTTGATCGTGTGTGTGTTGCTATTTGTGCACCCCGGCCGGGTTAAAACTTTCTGAAAGCCGTGTCCGCGGTTATGGACGACTTGGAGCACAGTATCTCGACCATAGACAAGCATAACTAAAGTTTACTGTTATAAATTTGACTTTATAATGACTAGTAATCAGCTTCACTATAACGGAATGTCTAATTAATACTGCCCACAATTGCTTGTTTTGGAGTGTCGCTTGCGACCATTGTACCTGACTAGTAAGTAATGCAACTACAACGGAATGGCTGAATAAAAGTACCAACAACTGCTGGGTTTTGGGTTTATCTCATGCTATCTGTATCTGATTAGTAATTGTTGCAACTACAACGGAATGGTTAGCTAAAAGTGCCCATTGCTTATTTTATCAGGACGACTATCTTTAACCTGACTAGTAATTGCTGCAACGATAACCGAATAAATAAAACTGCCAACTGTGTGAGTTCCTCGGTTGACTTCCTCGATCGGTGTCGAGGGGGAAACGCCAGGATGGGTTTGTTTGATGCTAGTATCAGGTTGGATCCGAATAGGTCTTTCTCACCCCTCCCTGATAGCCGCCAGTTGTATCGAGTCTCTATAGGTTGTCAGTGCATGCTGCCGCTGCCGCTCAGTCCACCATACCTATGTAGGCGAGGACCGCCGAATTCTAGCCTCGCCGTGTACTGGCCTCAGTACTGACGCTCCTCTTTTTCCTTTGCCCTTTGTCGGCACCCCTTTTGTTTAAGCAGGTTTTGAGATCGACGTCGTTAGCAGGGTTACCCTTCCGGCTTGGCCTGGGCAGGGTTATGGACGCCATTGGTTATTCTTCAGGGCTCTTAGCCCCATTTGCATCTTGTCCGTAGCTAGACGCTCTATCGTTTTCAAGGTGATTTGGATCTTTGTATATTATATTTGTATTCTTGACTCCTTGAGTCGCTGTTATATATATCTGTTCTGTGGGTCCCATCGAGGACTGTTGTGTAATGTTATTACTTCGTTTTCCACCCGCACGAAAGTGCCTGGTGGGCACCTTTGAATCGTTTCTATGCGGGTTTGGCGAATTTTGCTCAAACTTGCATAGGTCCGATTCTGAGGGTGTTACAGCTTCCCTGCGAGGTAAAGCCGCCGCGACCGGAGTGGCCCCTAGTCCAGAGACTGGGGCGAATGGCCTAGGCATCGAGGCCAGTGGCACCTCGCTCAGGACAACGGCCGTGTCCAGCGCGGTTACCATCGGCGGCGCCTCACCCTTGGCCAGACTGGTGGCGTCGGAGCTGCTCGCCGAGTGCGACGGGGAGGCCGGTCTCACCGGCTTCGCCTTCTTCTTTGGAGGGGCCTTCACCTCCTTCTTCGTCTTCTTCTTCTTCTTCTTCGACGGAGTAGCTTGGCGGCGCGAGGTGGTCTCCGGAAGTTCGTCATCATCATCATTATGACGCTCAAGGCTTTTACTTGCCTCAAGCTCACGCTGACGCTGCCCACGGGTCTTGCGAACCAACGGGGCGACCTCCTCCTCGGATTCGTCGTCGTCGTTGTTCTCGTCGCTCTCGGCGTCTCCCTTGGCGGGAGACGATTCGCCCAGGTCCTGGACGGACGAGCTTGAGTTCTCGTCGTCTGAAGGCGGGAGCCATCCTTCCACCACTTGGAATAGCTGCAATGAGTACAAAATGAAATTAGAATGACCGCGACTGCATAAACTGCGACTGCGAATGATGCGAGGTGACTTACTGTTGGGGCTGGATGCTTCGCGGTGTAGGGGGCGACCCCGGCCTTTGCGTCCAGGTACACCGCCTGGGTGATCTTCTTCAGTGCTGGGGTATAGTCCTCGAGCTTCCACTCGGCAGGACTTCATCGAGTCCTCCCGGCCCGTGTATTGGTACATATAGTGGTCGCGCCAAGCCAGAGGGACGAGCCGCCGCCCGAGCCAGCAGTTGTATAAGTTAATCGTCTGGAGGCCCTTCTTCTTCAGACCGCGGATGGTTTGAAGCATTTCGTCCACGAACATCCGCTGGTCGGTGGGAAGCTTGCCGACTTGGAGTCGGTGCGGTTCGGGCCGGTCGGCGGAGTATCGTGGGATCGCCGCCTCGCCCTCCGGGGTCGCCTCGGCGACGTAGAACCAAAAGTTCTTCCATTGGCTCGCCGCCTTGGCGGGTAGCATCAGATCGAAGAAAGAAGCCTTCAATTTCAGTTGGAACGTCAAACCGCCCGCGGCGAGCATTGGGCCGCCCGCTTCCTCGCGACTGATCCGTCCGTGAAACAGATCTTGCCATAGAGGGAAGTAGGGCCGGCAGCCCAGGTAGCACTCGCAGAACGCCACGAAGATGGAGAGATGCTCGATGCTGTGCGGACCCAGGTCCGACGGTTGGATCCCGTAGTAGGCGCAGAAGCGCCGGAAGAACAGGGACGTAGGGAATCCCAGCCCCCGTTCTAGGTGGCTGGTGAAGCAGATGAATTCTCCCTCGCGCGGGATCGGGGTCACCTCTCCGGCCGCGGGGATGCGCCAACAGCCGGCGCGCAGGATCCCGGCCTCCTCGAAGGACGCCAGTTGCGCCCTCGTACACTTAGATCTACCCCAAGGCTCGGTGGAGGGGGCCATGGCGGAAGGATTCGTGGGGGGTCGGAGGATTTCGGGTCGGCTGGATCGCGATGCGAAGGAAGGCGAAAGTGCGCGCAATCGGAGGAAATGACGAGAAGGTGGTTCTCCGATCGCCTGCCATTCCCCTTATATAGCTTTTGTTACCCGCCAAATCAGGGAGCCGTTACTACGCGGTGATTACGCCAAAAGTTACCGTTGGATTACCCCAACGGCTAGTTTGACCACGTTTAACGGTCCAACTTCAGCCACTCGGCTCGCCGACCCGATCACTACGATAGTGACTAAGAGCCCGCCGGCGATTCGACTGGATGTCTGCTTTGAAGCCGTATACTCCGACTGCCAGCAACCACCTGCGTCCAATCGACGACGACCTCGGGGACTACTGATGGGGATATGCCCACCGGGGTATACCCAGCAGGACGTTTCCGACTGGCCCAGGAACTGGCGATTGGGCCTGCAAGACGGCGACTGGATCAAAGCTTGGTGTGGATCCAAGCGACTGGAAGCTGAAGGCCCAGGCGAGTAGATAGGCCCAGTCGAGTTAGGTTAAACGATTACTGAAGCCTTAACTGATTCGGTTGAGATATGTAAACCCTAGGGGGGGTGAGTCTATATAAACCTCCCTACAGGGCGTGTAGAGATACGTTCCATCATACACCCAAGCAACTCGCCGCCTAGCTGCCGAGTTCGCCCATAGTACCACCATAATAATACAATCTAGCAGGAGTAGGTCTTTACCCTCCGGGGGGCCGAACCTGGGTAAAACCTTGTGTCTCCGCCCTCCTCTCGCACCGCAGATGGCTGGCAGCCCTTGCCCCTCATTCTACTACTCGCTGCCGATTGCAGCATCTGCCGTGACCATTCCCACGACAATATGATATTATGATAACATATAAAATGAATATATCAAAATAATTATCATAACATATTAAATCTAAATTTAGATTGGAAAAGTAATTTTTAAAAAGAATCCTTTATACTTATGAATAATATTTATTAATACAAAAATATGTGATAAAATGAATAAAAATAAAAACCAAATACTAAATATATTGATTGCTCGTATGAGTATTTTTGCATTTTTTATTGAATGTTACAATGTAAAAAATAAATTCAAAGAATAATAACTATTACAAGAATGTTCACCACATGAGTTAAACATTACAAATATTGTCTTCATACAAATTCACAATGAAATATGACATTGTACAAAGGAAATAAAAACATTACAAAAAGAAATAAAAGAATTCATAAACAAAACTTTGTTCTTTATCTTCTTATTCTTTCTCTCTAAATACAAACAATAGTCACATACAAAATAAATGTGTTTTGATGTCATTAGAAATGTTTGACTTCACCTTTATGGTGAGGCAATACTGCTATTGGAGCTAGCACTTGGAAATCTAGGAACTAGTCCAGATTTCCAACACATATTGTATATGAGAAAGTAAAGCAATCATGCAAGTATCATGAAGGCAACAATCAAGAAGGCCACAATATGCAACCAAAAGAATTTGGTCTTAATCAAACTATAGGCATTCAAGAGACATTATGTAGAATTCAGTGCACAAACCCTAATAGTTAATCCTATCCATAGGAAAACTTAATCATGACCTTCTTGATTTACATCGATGCAGCTTCAACATCGACTCGAGTGAGCAGTTCTTGAAATCTGGCCAGTGGCTTCAGCTCACCATCAACTCCATCGCGCACTCAATGCATGTGTTCTTCAACGGGCAGTCTTATGGTACTGTCTGAACCATCCTTGTCAAAGATGCATCTTGTTATCGGAACCCGAAGCTAAAAGTTTTACTGATAATCTATGTTGCATGTGCTTCCTATGGCATGTATAACAACCCGAAGCTAACGTACAAAAAGTACGTGAAGATGTGGCAGGGCAGCAACAATATCTCCATCCCAAGCTCGGCAATCGGCATCGCTGTAAGTTGATCACTAAATATTCAGGGTTCTAAGGCATTGACACTTTTTTCATACTCAGACTATTTTGTAGCATGTACTATAACATCTCGTGTCTTCCACAGAATATGGGAACTCAAAAAGAGAGTTGGAAAGTTGGCGTTCTCAGCCCGGTGACGCTGTCAGGGATGAACCAGGAGAAGAGGGACCTCAGGCTATGTGTGAGGGCTCCCGGGCTCTTCAAGATGCCACACATAAATATGGAGTAGATCATTTCATGTCGAGATCCGAAACGACACTTGGATCCGTCCAATTCACGGAGTTCATTGATCTTGCCACTATTCTGCACTCAATCCAATTGGTTGGAAACCAATCCAACTCCATCGGCTGGCTTTTGACAACTAATGGCACCTACTCATTACCCTCGACTTACTACGTGAAATTCATTGGTTTCTTCACCAAGTTTGAGTGGGCTAAGATATGACATGTGTACGCAAAACCAAAGAATAAACAAATTTTCCTGACTTGTCCTTCATAAGTGCATTCCCACCGCTGACATGTTCGCCATCAAAGGATGACTACATGATCCCACTTGCCAACTATGCCTCTCCCATCCTAAAACAGTTCTATATCTATGCAAAGACTTCTCGTTTATGATGGTTATTTGGAACATGATGGATGCTTGGTCGGAAGGCCACATTGGTCCCATATCACAAACCCACGGCCCAACCTACTCGTGGTGGAGCATGCTCACCCATAATACTAATAATTAAGAAAGGAGTTGGCGCAATTTAGAAGTTGTCGCATCATCTGCGCCATGTGGAATGTCTAGAAAGAACAGAACCTTCGTATCTTCAATACAACCCGGCTAACTCATCTATAGGTTTCTTTCTTAGCAGCCTTCCAACAGTTAAGCCAAATCCTTGGCGTCTTGCACCCCTAGGGTCTTGTTGTGCATCTTAGTTGGGAGTAGTATACATGTGAAACCTAGTCAACTTTGTACTTTGTTGGTTTTCTCTCGTTAATAACTTGAGTTATCACTGTCACCAACTCACATCATCAACATCATGCGATTGAGCACAAATCCATGGTGGCTTGAACTTATCAAGCAAATTAATTTGTAACACAATGTGGTACATGCAATTATCCCTAATTAACCACACTAATCAATCAACAATCACAAACCAATATCGCAGGCGACACAATCGGTAAATATAGGCAAGAGAGGTTGAAAGGGCATGTATGCCCCATGTGTGTTTTTGGTAATTAATGACAATCCCTATGGACTAATGTGTAAATTGAGTTTCACTTATAGGGTTGTCCATTGGCATCGATTGGGCCATGTGTTGGTCTCAAGGTTGAAAGATGAAGGAATGTACAAGGGCTATGTGCTCATTGGAATCATGAAGAAAGAATGAGCCTGAAGATTGATCAAGACAAGTGAAAAGAGTTGCATCAAGATGGATCAACCTCAAGAAAGAATGAAGAAGAGCAAGCTCAAGCCCTCTCTTGAAGATATCATGCTTGAATCTTGCCATCCTCGGTATCATGGAGTAATGAAGACAAGTTCAAAGAAGAGGCTTCCCTATGGAGTATGGGGGAGCAACTTGCAAGTCTTCATCAACCAAGAGCGAGCAAGAGCAATCAAGAAAGGTGTTCCCACTTGAGAAGAACAAGACGGTCAACATCAAGTTCAAGTGGAATGCTCAAGGAAAAGGTATGATATTGATAGGGCTTCTCTTTTGTTGGTCTCTTATTATTAATTGGGGGACCGGGTTTAGGATAGATAGCTGTTCTATCAAGAGGGGCTCTCAAGCAGGTGTCTCGATCACATTGTCCGGGGAGAGCTCAAACCTTTGCATACATAGCATCATCTTTCTTGGTTGTTAGTTGGTAATTGTCCATGAGAGGATATATAGCTTGTGGTTATCATCATAACAATCTCTAGTTCATCAAATAAGGATTTCCCTTGCATATCTTATTGCGTTCTTAATCGTGTGGGTTTTTCCGGCTCCACACCTTAGAAGACATCTCACATATATATACTTGATATTTTCTCCATTGGTGGTATCCAATATTTCACCTTTTGTTGGATTCTCTTGGTTTTATCTTTCCAACAAAATTGGTTTCATCCCAATCGGAGTTTCCAAGCTCAACTTCTTGTGTTTTGGATTTTGGAGGTTTCACCGGTTCATCGCTTCTAGAGAGGTTATGCCTTTCTCAATTTTGTGTTCTCCTTCCATGCTGTACTATGATGTTTCTTTTCATAATCTTGTAGATCTTGTCGTTCTCTTCAAAACTAGCCCAAGATCATCAAAAAGGAGTCCGGAATCAAAAGTTATTGAAGTTTTCGTGCAATGCTCTCCAGCGTTTTTGCTTGAGCGGAAATTCCGGTCCAAATTCTGACCCAAGTTCCGGTGACATACTATTTTCTTCAGTTTTTTGTGTCTTTATTTACCGGAAGTTCTGGTGGAGCACCGGAAATTCCGGTGGTGCGTGAATCTGGCCCAAACGGGCAGAGTTCTCTTGCCCTTTTTAAGGCCCCCCTCTTCCCTATTGTTTTCCAACTTTTGAGGTCATTTTTGCTAGCTCTTCCACTCTCTCTCCTCCATTGTTGACCTTCAAAACCTTGCCCTCTCTCCTCCCTCCAATGATTCTTGCATCTCTTTGTGGGATTTGAGAGAGGAGATCTAGATCTACAATTCCACCAAACCAAATCCCTTTTTTTAAAGAAATCCTTGGGATCTAGATCTTGGAGAGTTTTGTGTTCTTCTCTTGTGTTCTTCCTCCCTTATTCCCTCAATAGATTTTGTATCTATGTTGGAATTTGGGAGTGAAGGACTTGCCCTTGTATTTGGTGCATAGATTTGAGTTCTCCTCGGAGATTCGGCGAGTTCAAGCTTGTGGGCTTGTTACTCTTGGGTTCTTGGAACCCTAGACGGTTGTGTGGTTGGGTTGTTGATTTCTTGTGACCTTGTGTGGTCTTGTAGCCTTTTGTGGCTTTGTTGGCCTTTTGTGGCGTTATAGCCTTTTGTGGCTTTGTTGTTGGGATCCTCCAATTGAGTTGTGGAGATAGCCCCAATCTTGTACAGGTTTTGGTGACGCCCTCAAGTGTCCCTTAGTGGATCGTAAGTAGGCCTTTATGGTGAGCTCATAGGAGAATAGGGTGAGCCTTTTGTGGCGCCGGTGAGTTGCGTGTCTTCGCATCCGGGGTGAGTCCTTGTGTGGCGTTGGGTGAGCATCGAGCCACCACACCCCATGGTGATCCATTTGTGGCATTTAGAGAGCATTATGCCATCGCACCCCTCCAAAGGGGACGTATCTTCTTTGGAAGTGAACTTCAGGATAAACATATTCGTCTCCGCGTCAATCGGTTATCTCTCAACCGAACGCTTTAGTTATGCATTTTACATTGTGATAGCCATCGTGCTTGAAGTATTTTACCTTGCTATCACCTTGTTGCTTGTATTGCTTAGCATAGGATGTTGGCGCACTTAGGTGAACCTAGTGGTTAGGTTGTGTGCTCAATAAATTAAACGTTACTTTTTATTCCGCCATTATTTGAGCATAAACCGTAATAATTTTAAAAGTCTATTCACCCCTGTAGGTGAATCCATTGCACTTTCAGAGGTTGCCCAACCTACATAGCGATATATTGTCCATGTGGTTGGTTATGTCGCGGATCTCGGGCATGCCACCGCTGCATTCATGCAACTCGCTTCCTCACCATCGTCGTGCCAGCAGGCACCAATCGACCTCTTCCAACCAGCAGCGCCAATGGCACCTACCGCCGTCTCACACCAGTTGTCTCCTGGAGGGGGGTGCACACGCACGCGGTGAGTGGGTGCCAGATGCGCAATAGGGCCCCTGATGTAGGATGCCTTGGTACGGCCGGCAGCGCTAGGGCGTCAATGGTGACGGGATAAATGGTCTCGACACTGAACAAAATGAGAGAAGAGAAAAGACCAATCTACCCTCCTCATATCTCGATTGCATTTATGATTCTGTCCTGCGATTTGTGTTAGAGGGAAATTCGAAATTACATGTAATACCTAAAATGCCCAACGTGGAGTAGTGAAACAGATCTGGACTGTACGATTTAGCCCAATAAAAGGCTCTTATTGTTGCATTGATGCACTGTAAAACATTTTGATGTGAATACCTCAAAGTCAAGGACTTGCATATAATTGTACTCCCTCCGTCTTAAAAAGGATGCCGGAGATTTGTCTAAATTCAAATATATATAAATACTAATTAGTATATAGCTACGTTCAAATTTAAATAAATTTGCGACATCTTTTTTAGAACGAAGGGAGTTTTTGAGATTCATAAATAGCAAACATTTTGTAGCATCTCAAATGGAAAATGATACAGATCCTCCGGAGGGTCGAACCGTTTCGATCCCCCGACTCGTCGCTCCGTAACCTCCGTATACGTACCTGCCCACCACACGTTTTTATCCCTTCGCCGCGTTGTTTCTTCTCTTTTTCTTATCCCTTCGCCTGAACCGCTCGCACACGTACAACCGTCGCCTCCTGCAGCCCCCGCCTAGCTTCGCCTTCCGCCGCGCGCGCAACCGCCGTCCAGCTCCGCCCTCCATCACGCGCCGCCGCCGAGCTCCACCCTCCACCACCACCGCAGCCGGAGTAGGCCGCTGCCTCCTGCCGCCGCCAAGCTCCGCCCTCCGCCACCACCGCGCTGGAGTACTCCACCGCCTCCCGCTGCCAGACATCGTCACCGAGCTCCGCCCTCGGCCACCACCGCGTCGGAGTAGCCATCGGAGCCCACCCTCCGCCTCCACTCGTCTAGGACCTGCGCCCCGCTGCGCCCATAGGGAGGCGACGACAGTGGTTTGTTAGCGGAGATGGACTTCGCTGTGGAGGTGCTCTCCTCTCTCCCAACTCTGGCAGGACCGGCGATTCGAGATGGTGCATGCCGTGCATGCTACCTACGAAGGATGGATTTTGCTACCGACGGTCGGCACCGTTGCTACCCATGGTCGGTGACGTTGCTACCAATGGCGGGTGGCTTTTGCTACCCTGGGTATAAACCGTTGCTACCGACGGCATACGGCTCTGCTACCTTGGTCTATGATTTTTCTACCATGAGTGCATGATGTTGCTACCTTGGCGAAGTAGGGGCTAATTTTGCTACATACTCATTTATGTTTTGCTATGTATTCGTTTCGGTTTTGCTATATTGATGTTCTCCAAATGCTACACTTATTTTTCTGCACCTATGAATTTCTACGAGATCCAGACGATGTCTTCTGCAAAAAAAACGAACACTAATACAAATATTTTGCTATAATTGTTCTCTGGTTTTGCTACATTAGCACAATTCTTTGCTACATAGTTTTCGGCGAAACTCCGGCAAGGTCGGATATGCTACGTTAGTCCAACTTTTTTCTACACGGTCGCCGGCGAAGTCTCCGGCGAAATCTCCGGCGAAATCGAATCTGTTTTTATATTTTTTGGCCAAACCGTTTTCTGCTACATGTAGCAAAAATGAGTATATTTGTAGCAAAAACGGGTATATTTATAACAAAAGCGGGATTTTAAGAATTTTTGAAGGACACGTGTCAGTAGGAGAACCGGGGATTTTGAAAAACTATTCTCCGATGGACGCGTAGCACGGCCCATCTCAAATTGGGTCCGTCCAACTCGATGATTCAGTCCCTGAACAACAACGGCTTGCATGCAACATTTTAGTAAGCAAATCATGAATATGTTTGCACAAATAATCCACATTTGACTCTTGATCCAGGGGCGGAGCCCAATTGGCCTTTCCTGATGTACAGGCAAAATATTTTTTTAGTACTACTTACCATGTCTAATAGGCTGATGCATCAGGCTGGGCGCGTGTTGGCCCATTTTTGCGTAGCTTCGTGGGCCTGGCGACCCGAGCAGGCAACGCACGCTACTCGCGAGCTGAGCGAGCAGTAGTCTGGCTCGATCGACAAGAGAACAAAAAGAAAAGGAAAACGATACTATTCCCCCGGGTCCTTCGCACGCCGCGTCTTTGATACGGCCCCCGCACGACCTTATCTTCTCCGCCTGGACAACGTCTTCCGCACCTCCTTTTCTTCTTTTCTTTACTCACACCGACGAGCCATGGATTTCTCCTCCTCACTCCTTCCCTTTGCCTATGCCCTGCCACCGGTGCCACCCCGCCAGTGCCACGCCGCGTGCGCCACCCCATGTGCCCATCTTGCATCTCCATTGATCCCAATGTTCCCACGCTGGTGCCGCCCCGACAAGCCGTCATCTCGCGCACGTCATTCTCGGCCCGACCACCACGGGCAGCGGTGGCGCTGCTAGCTCCGTTGCGGTGGCGCTGCTACCTTGTACTTTTGTTTGCAGATGCTGCAACTGCAACTGTAAACAACGGGCAGCGGTGCTACCTGGCTGGAGAGGTGCTGAGAGTAGTACGTAGATTTTCTACTACCGGCTGTTGCGGATGCTACGACGGGCCAGGAGGATGCTATGACCGGCCGGAGCAAATGCTACCACCGAACGACGGGGTTGCTACAAGTGGCCCAACCCGACAGCGGGCGCCGCAGATGCTACAAGCCGCTGGCGGACTTGCTACAGGGGACTCATGGGATTGCTAGAAGCGGCCGCTGACGAGCTTGCTACATGCGGCCAACGGACTTGCTACATGCGGTCAATGGGCTTGCTACTACCGGCCGCCGGGATGCTACAGGGGCAGGCGAACGCCGACGAGCTTGCTACAGGCGGTCGACGGGCTTTCTACTACCGGCCACCGGGATGCTACAGGGGCAGGCGGCCGCTGACGAGCTTGCTACAGGCGGCCAACGGACTTGGTACATGCGGTCAATGGGCTTGCTACTACCGGCCGCCGGGATGCTACAGGGGCAGGCGGCCGCCGACGAGCTTGCTACAGGCGGTCGACGGGCTTGCTACTACCGGCCACCGGGATGCTACAGGGGCAGGCGGCCGCCGACGAGCTTGCTACAGGCGGCCAACGGACTTGCTACAGGCGGTCGACGGGCTTGCTACTACCGGCCGCCGGGATGCTACAGGGGCAGGCGGCCACCGACGAGCATGCTACAGGTGGCCAACGGACTTGCTACAGGCGGTCGACGGGCATGCTACTGCCGGCCGCCGGGATGCTACCATAGCACGG
Organism: Avena atlantica; assembly: GCA_910589765.1. Classification (NCBI taxonomy): domain Eukaryota; kingdom Viridiplantae; phylum Streptophyta; class Magnoliopsida; order Poales; family Poaceae; genus Avena; species Avena atlantica. Next base: position 497,452,882 of record OU342739.1, read on the forward strand.
GCTTGCTACAAGGAGGCGACCAGCCTTGCTACATGGAGCTAGAGGCGTTGCTACCATAGCACGGTCTCTACCAAGGCACACCAGAGCTGCTACCAGCTGCTGCATCGGTGACGATGCGTCGGCTTCTCCGGTGATGGCCGTGGCCAACGGAGGAGCAACACCGGCGTTCAAGGATAGGGGAGGCAGAGCAGCGAGGAAGGATTGCTGGGGCGGATGGACAATCGGCACCGGTGCTGCCGGCGTCGGAGGTGGGCGTTCAATAGGACGACTCAAATCCCATCGGATGCGTTTTTTTGTTTGCGGGAGTATTTGACCCAGTTTAGACTAAACGGTTTCGATCGATCGCATCGTACGGCTGCCGACCCGGGGGATCGGGAGATCAAATCCCCCGAAGAACGCGTAGCACGCTCCAAAAGAAAATCGTACGTGGAAATTGGGATGCATGGAGGCCCTGAACTCTCCTGCTTGTGTCGATCGATCCAGGAAAAAAAATCACAGCTAGTAGACACGAGCCCACGAAGACTCGCGAGACACAGCGCGGAGACATGAACCGTCTCAACGAATAGCGATCGGATCAGGCGACCTTCGCGGCTCCGCCCAGCCGCAACCCAAATAAGACATCGTCGCCGCCGGCCAACTCCAGTGGCCCGTCGGAGCAAGGGAGTTCGTCCCGCCGTGCAATTTTTTCTTCATCCAATCCGTACAAGCGCTCGATTGCAGTCTCGTTGATCTCTCGACAACTGGTAATTCCGTTAAAAACCTTCCTGCTTGGATCAGATGTACGTAGATGAATTTCATGAAAATTGTAAGCTTTCATTATTGAGAAGATTGTAGGCCCTGGTTGGATCGGATGTAGATGAATTTCATTAAAATTGCAGGCTTATGGTTAGGTTTGTGCAGGGTACATCAGTATATGTATTATTGTTTTATTAGTTACCCAAATTTACAAGTCTCATATAAAATATGTTTTTATGGATTTAGGCTGGATGATAATGGACAGATTCGTTATTAAAAGAAAAGCAATATCACAAGATGTCCCAGAAGAGATTGATTGGAAAGAGGAGATTCAATATGATCCAGGCAAGAGAACATTGATAGAAAAGTATCATCCTAATTTAAGAACCGGTAGTAAGAAAATGTTTTGTGAATGGACTTTGCCAGCCAAGAGAAATTGCTTTTCCATGTTCTGTGTTTGGGGTTGGGGGGGGGGGAGAGTTCAATCCTGATTGGTTTGATGAATTTGGAAGCTGGCTTAAATACAGTAAAGAGAACACAATTAGGAAAACGGTTATAGCTAATCCACACATCTGTGACGCACTTGCTAGTGTTGCCCCACGGATAAAATAGACGTGACACACTGCTCACCGGTGCCTTACGGCTAACTGTCGTAAGCGTGCTGCATATGGGGGTGGTGCGTCACGGCTATGTGTGGGTCAGGGCATAGGTGGCTGCAGCACACGTACCCGTAGCGCACTAGATTAAGGTGCGCTACGGATGTGAAAATTAGCCGTAGCGCATCTACGGGCACACGGCAGCTGGGTCAACTTAGCCGTAGGACACTCTGTTCTAGTGCCCTACGGCTAAGTGGCCTGCACCAACTCCACCCCTTTGGATCACCTTTTTAGGCTTTGTAAAAAAATAAAATAAATAATAAACACTTCAAAAATTAAAATCATTTCATATGTAGGTAGGTAATGTGGTATAGTTTGTAGGAAAATTAACAAACAATAATTTTGATTCTTTCTGAAAAAAAACTTATGACACGGTAAAATGGCCGTAACTTTTGCATACGATGTTAAAAAAAATCATATAATATACCAAAATGACGAGAACGAGATTTTGCATCCGCTGGCAACCACTTTCGGTCGTTTAGCGATTATTTCGATTTTCAAAATTCGAAAAGAGTAAAAAGTTATGGTCAAAAGACTGTTGTTTCCTGCAGAAAAAAAAGATGGCAACTTACCCGTAGCGCACCACTACCTAGTGCGCTACGAGTAAGTTGGGCGGGATTCAAAATTTGAGTCCCCACCCCGTCCACCTACCCCTCTTCTTTTCCCTCCCCTTCTCTCATTTTCATTTTCCTCCCTTTTCCTTTTCCTGCCTATAACATCCCAGCATTTAGGACTAGACGGAGGGTAGATTTAGGATTTTGTGCATATGCATGCATGCATCTAAAAATCCCGGTAAATTTTTCGCCAAATTAGAAGACTAGAGTGATCAGAATTCTTACTCCGATGAATTAGGTTTAGTGTCATCAAAAGGGGAGTGGGATGAATTTTGACATGACCTCTATTGTTTTGTTGAGTTATGAGGGGAGAAATTTGACTTGTGAATAATTATTCACAATAATACAAATACAAGTATGATAAATAAAAGTATAAGATTATTAAAATCCAACATGACAATGTTCTTTTACAATAAAAGAATAAAGGAATATTACAATGAAACAAATAAGTGAATAAAGAAAATGGAAAATGAATTACAATAATTAAACAAATAGAAGAATTCTTTATTAAAAGAATATATATTACATTATTCTTTTACAATAAAGGTATAATAAGAATGGTTACAATAATAAGATAAATTAATGTATTACAATGTTTTTACATTAATTCTTGACAGAAAAGGAAATTACAAAAAAAATGGGATAAAAGGAAAATCCTATAACTAATCTTCATCTTCACATCTTCTCATTTCCTGATCTAGTTCATGTAAAAGCATGAAGTAAACAAAATATAGTATAAAGAAGTTTGGGGTGTTAGAATTACTCTCAGTAATGCAATGTGATGCATTGCTTGTCACATCATTGAGTTTTAGAGAAGAAAACTAGTCAAGTGTAAATCTGTTCTTATCAAATTTGTCTCAGCACAGCATCATTGACATAAATGGGGCAAGTTTCACCGAATTAGTAAAAGGTAAAAGTCAAATAGTAGAACCATCAGCAAATATCAAGATATTTTAACTTGATCTGATCCATAACATCACAGCAAGCAACCACACAGCTCACACAACACATGCAACTGTGTGTGTTGTCAACACCACAAGAGAGCAGCAAATGGAGAGACAACACCAGCTGTAGCAGGGCTGCTATGATATCCATCTCACACACACCACCAGACCATAGTCCTCCACTAGATCTAGAGCACCACAAAGAACATCACCTGTTCTTATTAGATTTCCCAATAACACAGATCAAACCACATCACTAGCAACCTGGTTGCTTGAAGAAGCCATCCAAGGACACCAGTAGGAGGTCAGGAGCATAAGGAGTAGGCTAAATGAGCAACAAGGAGGAGCATGCCAGGAGTGTAAGGAGGAGCAAGAAAAGCACTAGATCTAGCAACAGAACAGAATCACCACAACATCCACAACCAAGTCAGGAGTAGCAGATCATCCAGCTCACCACAAACATCTCTAGATTCATCCATCTGTTTACTCTGCACATCAGGTTAGCATCTAGAAATCATGCAGATCCATTCTTAACAATTATAGGCATGATTGTTGGAATAGGGGTTGTATCCTCAGATCTGTACTCAAATGGAGTACAAGATCATCCCAGGATTTGGCAACACATGTGGAATCTGTTCTTATCTCTCTAAGAAACTGGAGTCTCAGCCTTGTGCATCATGGACCAAGATGAAATAGTAGGGTGGCTCATCTAGATCATACAAACTAGATGGTATCCTTTTGCCACACTCTACTTGACAAATTTAAAATGATCCAGTAGGTGAAACCACTATGTTCCATCCTAATGGAGGCATCACAGTGGCATCTCACTAGTGAATCCACATAACACAAGAGTATAGCACCACATAATCATTTTCCTAGATAGATACATCTAGGAATCATAAGATACTGCCTTAATGACAATAGTTAGACATTAGCCAAATCAGTTGCAAGGCAACAAAGATATGTGATCATGTGCAACACAAGTAAAGCCTTAGACTTGGCATCATTAGCTAAAACTAAACAGCAACTCATGCTATTAAGGAATTCTATTGTGCACACTCAAAATAGAGGCCCCACAATAGCAAATTAGTACAGCAGAGCTGTTAATCTCGTTACTTTATTTAAGCCTCATCAATTTCACATATTATGAGCTTAGTTGCAAGCAAAGGAAACTGTTTCAAATCATCTTCGTAGTTCTTAAACTAGGAACTAATTTAAAGTAATACAAATCTACTCCATAGGGGGCTATGATCATTTCTGAACCATAGGTTCAGATTGTCATGTATATCTTACCCAAAAGCCCAAATATCATTTACTATCTGGAAATCACCAGTAGTTAAGTTAATCATCTTCCTAGAAAAATCTTACTAGGAATATTTTCATTGGACATTCTATAATGACAAGTGAAAGACATTTCACAATCCAACAAGATTATGCTTGATCAAAAGTAATATTCCAACATCATTTCCCTTGTTTCTAGGGCCAGAAGCCATTTAAAAACATCACTGTCTTATTGACAGGAGATCTACAACAACAACTCATCTTTAGGTAGAAAGTTATCAAATGAATCCATCTCAATATTGGCCATCTTAAACCACAAGCACAACTTTAAATCATTCCCAGGTTTTTATCACTAGCAAAAGGAACCAGAGCATGTCCATTAACATCTTAGTTACCCAAATTTACTGTAACTGAAGCCAAATGGAATCTTTGGAATCTAAAATCAACTAGCAGTTAGCAATTCCAATATTTCCATATAGTACTCCTTCATCAATGAATCTAGCAACAAAAGGTTGCAGTATATAATTTATTTTAGCCATGAATAATTACCAGGCCAATATCAGTAACCCCATAAAGATCATACATGAACATCATTGAGCCACTGCTTGAACAAATTAGGACTTGATCTCTGTAGTACTCAACCCGCACGAGCCACTGCACGAGGAGCACTGTAGTACTCAACCCGCACCGAGCCGCACTAGTGGATACATGCGCATAGAAGCAGTGGCGCCAGTAACCTATTCATCATCAAACCACCTTAACCGCACCACCACTTCGCCACCATCACCAACCAAGAGTCACTTGAGCACACCAGAGAGGAAGGCCGAAACCCTAGTCATCGGAGTGTAACAGGGACGAGCGAAAGAGGGTTTGTATCGCAGATAGAATTGGATAGGAAGGAGTAGCAGAGGGGAGAGCGTCGAGGGCGACAAATGGCGGCAGCCAAGGAGGCCGGGGCCGGCCATGGTTGCGCGGCGACGGCGGCGACACTGCGTCGCCAGAGAGGGAGAAGAAAAGAATCGAGCTCGCGTGCGAGGGAAAGAGGGGTCATATGGGTCGATTGATCGACTCGGTCGGTTGGGCTCTGTGGCTTAGTCCAACCTGGTGGACTAGGTGGATTGGGCTAGATGGGCCCAAGAACTAGGCCTAATATAAATAAAAACAAAAGTGGAAATTATTAAAATACCCTCTACACATTTTAAGCTCTAAAAAATGTAGAAAAATCTTAAAAATATATTTAATGCATCCGAGTATTTATTAAAATAATATCCACCTAAGAAAAACATAATCATCTTTATTTAAGTTTAATAAAATGCAAATAAATATTAACACCCTTAAACATCCAAATTAAATGTAATAAATTTAGAAAAAAAATCCTAAAAAAAATAAAAATCATTTTTAGGAAAAACGAAATCTCTTATCTCATAAAAATACTAACTTAAAAATTTTACAATTAAAATATGAAACAAATATTTAAAGACATTAAATAATTAAGAAATTTTATAAAAAATAAAATAAAAATAAAGATAATAAATAAAAGTCATTTTTAAGATTTCAAGCAAGTATATTTACTAGAAAATACTAAGTATATTATTATAAAAACATTTTAAAGTTCCTAAATCATATAACTTCAATTATCTAAAGTATTAAAAACAATATAGCTACTTTGTTAATTATTTAAAACTCTTTCCTAAGTAAGAAATGATCTTATTTAAAACATAATCCTTTGACTCTAAGTAGTCTAGACCATAATTATAATTTAATATAAAATCTAGGTGTAAACAATTAACTTTATAATATTCTTTTAAAATCCTTAACTAACTATAAGTCAAGGATTTACAAAGTTATTCTTTGCAAGTCATTGACAATTCATAAATAGTCATATTTATCAAACTTGAAATTCACTAAATAAATTATAATAAAATCCATCTATTTTTATAAAGAAAAATCTCAAAGTATGATCTATAAATATTACACATGCTAAATTTACATCTTTAAAACAAAGTTCCATAATTATAAGATTTTATTTTTATTACGCTTAGGAAAAAACCTAATAATTGATAATGGTACAAATGCTATATCTCAAGTCCAATTATATTTTTAATAGTTTACTTTGGTCTGAGATACCCCAAGCTAGATATATAATGACTCAAAATCATTTAAACCTTATTGCAAAACCATAGCTTCAATCCTATTAATCTTCAAAGTTGAGTAACTTAACATAAATAATATTTTCTTCAAATGTTATTATTTTTGCCACTTCAAAAGAACCACTATACCATTTCTTTAAAGCCATGATAACTTAAAACACGAACTTTGTAATAATTACATAATATCGTGGAACCTTAGAATTATATTATGATTGTACTTTACTCTTCATATTTTATGTGTTTATCTTCTTATGAAGTAAACTTAAACTAAAGAAAATCTTAAATAAATCTCACTAGTAATAATTAAATAATTACTTGGGATTTTGCATTGTGCATCTCATTAGTTATGTATAACAGCATACTGCTTCTTTAAACATTGTCCTTACCGGGCAATGATGATATTTTTGTAGAACCCGAGGTCCAGGGTCAAGTCGAGACATTCGACTACAATACTTCGCTATATCAAGGCAAGTTCACACTTTCTCATGTCCTTTGATTATTTCTGTAAAGTATTTTGCAAATCCAATGTTGTCATCACCTGCATTTCAAAAAGGTCAGAAAACACTATTTTCATAATAATATGATTATAGGTTATTTACCATGAGATAATAATCTACTATAAAAGTTTTGGTGGTAAAGGAACATAATACCTAGGACTTAACAACCAATGTCACCAGTGATTCTTGCGCCGTATATTACGTGTTAACTATGAGATTTGGAATGGGACGGAGAAGTCAGCTGGATCGGCTCCCTTTCGCATGCATTGGACACTGTTCTGGGAATTTGTGAGTTGCAGATCATGGGTATAGCCGTTTTATACGGGGAAAGGTCTACCGTGGATCTGGGCTTACAAAAGACAGATTACTAGTGTTAATGGTTGTTGTGTGTATCCAAATAAGGTATAGCCGTTTTATACGAGGAAAGGTCTACCTTGAGTTTGGGCATACAACAATTGCGGTGTATGCGGGGTCACGGAGAAGGACAGTGATTGGCTTGGATCATCTACTGGGCCCCACACCATAGGAAGTGTGTACGGGAAAGATTCGCCCGGTTGTGCATCAAGGATTTGATCTCTCATGGAAGTGACGCACCTCTGTGGAGTGTAGGAACTGTAACTTGTTACTCCCTGTTCCGGGTAGGAGCTACGAACGCTGCAGGAAAGGAACTTCATAAAAGTTCCGGTAAACCTGTGAAGGCTGACGGACATAGCTTTTTAGAATAAAAGCAACCTTTGAAGAAATGTTTACGAAAACCTGCATTGCCTATGACCTATGGTCTGTGGATGTAGATATAGTGCATCAAACACTCCTTTTTAGTGAACTTGCTGAGTATGCTCGTACTGAACGTATCTTCTTAACCCTTGCTAGATTCTGAAGACATTAACAACCAGGAAGAGGAAATACTATATCCAATTGAAGACCAAGAAGAATTCCTCTATGAAGAACCAGAAGTATCTGGAAGCGTCGAAGGGAAAAATTACGAAAACATCTATGGAATGGAGACCGACGTATCTGAAGTGTAGATGTAGCATGTATAGTGATCTAGTCTAGTAGCATAGATATCTATCCTCTATCTATATTAAATCTCGTATAAACCTTAGTTGATTATTTAATCTGTTCTCCGAGTTATTATAGTTTAGCCCTGAGTAATCGGGATACCTCTATGGACCTAGGAGGATCTCAAAGTCATCATTTAATTTCTGGTTGTAATAATGATAATGTATGATGCGGACCTGCTTTGTTTCTGTTGTACCACTCTGAGGATGTAATATTTGCAGAATGGTACTCCGTGAATGTTATGTCCACGACTATAGTATACTACAACATTCAGTGGTATGCTGGGTCACCACACTCCCTTCTACTTTCCTTCTTCTTCTCCTCCTCCTCCTCCTCCTTCTCCTTCTCATTTTCCTTCTCCTCCTCCTCCTCCTTCTCTTTCTCCTTATCCTCATCCTCTTCCTCCTCCTTGCAGTGAACATGGTGACGGCGGCCTCCTCTTTTCAGTGACGACGCGATGGCGGGATCCTTCTTCTTCTCCTCCTCCTCCTCCTTGCAGTGATGACGGTGACGGTGAGCTCCTTCTTCTTATTCTCCTCCTCCTCCTTGCAGTTCCGACGACGACGAGCTATCTAACGAGGCCTCTGCGATGAGGTGAGGCAACGGCGACGGCGGTGACCACTCCGACGAGGCGACGACGGTGACCACTCCGACGAGGCGACGACGACGAACCGCATCGACGAGCGATGGCACTGACGGCTGTGGCTGCGAGATCCAGATCTCCCGCTTTTTTTAATTTTGAAATTTGTATCCGTGGCGCATATCACCTAGTGTGCCACGGTTATCATTTCATACGCGTGGCGCACAACACATAGTGCACCACGGTTATCTTTTAATAGGCGTGGCGCACCACCTAGTGCGCCACGGCTAACTTTTAGCCGCAACGCGCGCTTTGTGGCGCACCCCTAGTGCGCCACGGATGGCCAAAACAGGTGCGCCACGAATTAGCTATTTTTTAGTAGTGGAAGGACAATGCATATTGTTTTTGTTGTTTCTTGTTTAGGGACCGAGGCGGCAAGAAGGAAGTTGGATTCGACGCATTTGTTCTAAACGGTTGGGATAGCTGGCATATGAAGGTGAGGCTAAAAGATCATGTTGGTGATGTTGGTAGTGTCCATAATCAAGCAATGAAAAAATATGTTGATTTGATAAAAAAAGATCAACATATAGATGTTACCATTTACATTCAAAGTGAAGCTGCAAAGAAAGCTTATTTTACTCGACTGAATGCCTCAATCGATATAGCTAGACTATTGCTCAAGCAAGGATTACCTTTTCAAGGCCATGATGAGTCGAAGAACTCATACAATAAAGGTAATTTCTTGGAAATTCATGACTTCTTAGTTGAGCATGATCCAGTTGTAGGAAAGGCTATGGGAAAAGATGCTGCAAAGAATGCTATGATGGGTTCTCCGAGGGTCCAGAAAGATATCGCTGAAGGTTTTGCACATGTGATAGTGTAATCTATTTTAAAAGAAGTTGTAAATCATGTGTTTTGTTTGCTTGTTGATGAATCCAGGGATGTCTCTTGCAAAGAACAGATGGCATTGGCCTTGAGGTATGTTGATAGTTCTGGAGATTCTAAAGAAAGTTTTGTTGGCCTTGTTCATGTGAAAGAAACAACTTCTGCATACCTCAAGACTGCAATTGATTCTCTATTTGCAAAATATAAGTTGAGTTACAATCAAGTTAGAGGACAAGGATATGATGGTGCTAGTAATATGGCAGGTCAGTTCAATGGCCTAAAATCACTAATAATGAGAGAAAATAGCACAGCTTATTATGTCCATTGCTTTGCTCACCAACTTCAGTTAGTTGTTGTGGTTGTGGTAAGAAAGCATAAAGAAGTTAGCAATTTCTTTAGTATAATTACTACCTTGTTAAATGTGGTGGGTGGATCTGCCAAGCGCAGGGACATGATTAGAGATATCAATCTTGAAGAAATGAGCAAAGCTTTAGGATGTGGGCAGCTTACAACAGGCATAGGGCTAAATCAAGAGCAATGCCTTCAAAGACCTGGAGACACTCGTTGGGGTTCACATGGTAAAACACTTAAAATCTTGGTTGACTTTTTTCGGTCAGTTATTAAAGTTCTAGAATATGTGGGAGAAGAAGACACTGAGAGAACAAATAGAGACCAAGCAAATGGTCTTCTAGTGTACTTTTAGTCTTTTGACTTTGTCTTCTATTTGCATCTGATGTTGACAGTTCTTACAACTACAAACACATTGTCATTAGCATTGCAGCGAAAGGATCAAGACATAGTAAATGCCATGAAATGTGTGAAATCAACTAGAATTGTTCTGAATGGACTTAGAGAACATGGATGGGAATCTCTGCTTGTTGAAGTTCATGTTTTTTGTGAGAAACATGATATTGAAGAGTTGGACATGGAACAAGCCTATGTTAATCCAAAAAAGAGAAGGCAAGTAACTAGAATTGCCAACAAACATCACTATCAAGTTGATTGTTTTAATGATGTTTTTGATTGGCTAGTTCAAGAGCTTGATGGTCGGTTTAGTGAGACATCCCCCAATCTTCTTGTTTATTCAGCGGATTTGAGTCCAAGAGACTCATTTTTTTATTTTAATTTGGAGAGTTTGGTAAATTTGGCTGAACTATATCCTCAAGATTTTAATTCTGGAGAATTGAGGGATCTTGATAAGGACCTACGCTATATTGCTGATGTACGCTCATATGTTAGCTTTTCCAACATAGAAACAATCACCGAGCTTTCTAAGAAAATGGTGGAGACAAGGAGGCATGTTATGTATCCTTTGTTTTATCGGTTGTTGAAGCTAGTTATTATGTTGCCTGTTGCCACTGCTACAGTTGAGAGGTGCTTTTCAGCCATGAAACTGGTGAAAACATTTTTGCGCAATCGTCTCAATGATGATAGCTTAAGCGATGATGTTATTTGTTATGTGGAGAAAGAAGAAATGAAAAAAGTCACTAATGATCAAGTGGCTGAGTATTTCATGGCTTTGAGAGAACGGATGTACTAAAAGATTAAAAGGTAATGTGAACATTTTAGCTACATGAGTACTATGATTTCTGTCAGTCTATTATTTTGCACTTGAAAATTAAGTTTACTTTGTACAAGTGTAGGTTACTATCCTTGTGTTTTATGGTCTGGAAATGCAAGACATATTTTCCAAGTAACTTTGTCTTTTATTTCATCAATATTATAGACATTTTTACTTCAATTTCTTTATATTTGCATGTTGTCTTTCGGTATCTATGTTACAAGCTACACAACATACTTATATATAGTAGATTGTTGCTCAAAAAATTCCATCTATAGTAACTGGTGCATCAGGGTAACTCGAGCTCCAGCTCCGCCCGTGTCTTGATCGGTTTCCAAGTCATGATCCTGCAAAACTAAAATTTTGTGCCAGACAACACTAAAAATTGAATTGTCACCACAACGTTAGATAGGACATGCAAAGTTCGGTGCCTATCTTTAGACGATGACACTTTTTCAAGGAAGCAAGAAACCGGAAAATTCTCTAATCCTCACAAGCTCCACCAGAAAACGAAAATAATTTCCTGCTTTATCACAAGAGAGAAATAAAATTCCATTGCTTTCGTTTGCAAGAAGGAAGGTGATCGATGGCAGACCACCGCCGTGCATGCCCCACCTCCGAACCTCATCAGGAAATCAAGCATGGGCGGCAGCATCACCTCAACATCGAAGTACCCCATGTTGCCGGCACCGGCGGCTGCTTCGCCGGGTGCTTCGGTCCCTCCCCTACCTCCTCCTCCACGTCCCACACGCATGGTGACCGGCCGGCATCGCCTTCACTGATCAAGTCGCCGTCGGCTTGGATCAGGGCGCATAGCTTCGGCTCGAGCCGGAACGGCCGCCGACGATCCGTGGACCTCCAGTATGACGCCCGCAGCTACGCGCGCAACTTCGACGAGGGAGCGGAGGGATCATGCGAAGATGCAGCCAGGCTCGTCGAGGTCGACGCGCTCAAGTACGGGGGCTTTTCGTCCAGGCTCCCGGCGTCACCACAACCACATGCGCTATCGCCATCCGCCCGTGCGCCGTCGGTCCAGGAAACGGAAAATGCAGAGAGATGGTACGGGAAAAAAGGAACTAACTAGTAACTAGGAGGAATGATTCATTTTGGTCAAAAAAAAGGAATGATTCATTTTAAAGCATTCTCGTTAATCATTTTAAATCCTCCTTCGGGTGTTCATTCGTTCTGTTTTGTTAATTCTTTCTCCTCCGATCCGGTAAAAGGGCTATACGTGGGTTGTGCATTGCTCGGTTTGAACATTGGAACTCTCTTGTAATCTAGAAACGAATTGAGTCCTGCTATACTCATGACAGTTGCTATCCGACACTCGTACAATCCGGTGCGGCAGCATGTCCCCTAGGCGACGCACGTATGGATACTAGCCTGTTATATATTTGATTCACCGAAAATCCAACCCAAAACCAAGGACAAACCAAGTCTATATTATCTCAACCCCTTTTATCAGCGTCAATCTAGTATATAGCATATAACCATCAATTTAGTTTAAATTTACCGAGTCACACCGCCGTGTGTTTGTGGGACAAAAAACCCACCACATTTTGATTGCTTGTTTGCTACAAATATTAATTCGTAGATTGATCGCGAATTGACAACTGTGGGACACACCTAATAGATGATGTGGTACGTGGATCCCACTTGGCAACCCAATTAAAAATAAAAATGTCTAAAAAAAGTGGACACGCCATACACCATCATTGTCCTATCTAGCGCGTACGGGGTGCCCCCAACGCACCAATGTGACCTGCAACGTCACTGTGGACGACCCAATCGAGTTTCTGTAGATCGGACTCGTGATCCTCGTGTTGGGGTTTGTAGCATGGAAAACAAAAAAATTCTATCGCATGAACACACACAAGCCAAGATCTATCTACTAGATTGTAGCAACGAGTCGATTAAAGTACTCGTCCTCGAAGATTCCAAAGCGGTTAACGAGAGCAGATTCTCGTGGGTGATGTAGTCGTATACTTGCCGATCTCAAGATCGCGTAGATGATCCTTCCGGCAGTGCTTCCGCAGTCGGTCACACGTCCGGTACTCGATGAAGACCATCCTCTCCCTTGTTCCAGCAGGCAGTGGAGGTTGTAGTTCTTTTCTCGCAATTCCGGCAGAACAACGGCGTGGTGTCGGAAGTAGAGGGAAGATCCCGCAGGGATTCTCCTAAGCCGAAGCGGGTTATGGTGGAGTATTAGGGTTTCCGGCGATCTAGGGTTTAGAAGCCGGAGAGGAGGAGGTGGAGCCGGTGGCGACTAGGGCGGCGACAGTGGCAACTTGGGTGGTGGTGGTGTTGTGGAGGGGTGATACGTCCAATTTGTATCACCATTCTATATCATAATTTGCCTCTATTCATTGATATATTTCATATTAAGAGATGTTACTTATGTCTTTTCATCTGTTTTTGCATGTTGGATGATTCTTGGAGGATGAACTGCCGGAGTCAGGATTCTGGTGGAAAAAGAGGTGTTTTGATGCAAAAAGAGGATTCTGCCGGAGTCATCATCCACACCATCATCTCCACCAGCACCATCATCACCACTCCATCCCGCTGTAACAATTGTGTTGAATACTTGCATAGTTTTTAGGGGAAACTTTCCCGGTGTTGATTACTATTGTAGTTGATGCTTGTGAGTGGAACCATTGGATTATTGTTTATGTTCAGATTGTTATCCATCACCATATCATCTTTGATCTTGATCCATATGATGCCATGTGAGTAGTTCGTTTAGTTCTTGAGGACATGGGAGAAGTCATGTTGTTAGTAGTGGATTTGTGTTGATATATTATTCAATGGTTTAGTATTTATGTTGTGGTGCTATTCTTCTAGTGGTGTCATGTGAACGTCAACTACATGATACTTCACCATTTATGGGCCTAGGGAAATGCATTGTGTATTTGACTACTAATTGTGAGGTTGTCAGAGTGACAGAAACCTGAACCCCCGTTAGTACACCTTTGCACAAGGGAGCGTAGGATCTCAGAGTTTAAGGCTGTGGTTAGGTTTATATATTTTAATTGCTTTCCTATAGTTGCGGATGCTTGCAGGGGTTTCATCACAATTATGTATTAGTCTAAGTAATATCGGTACATTAGCACAGGTTCACCCACACAACACTTACAACACCAAAGAAGGGTACTCAACTATTTGAAGCGAAAGCACTTGGCAGAATTCCCATGTGTCCTTGAGAATGTTTGGTCCTTATAAGTATTTCCACCGGCTTGTCCTTTGTTAAGAAATGATTGGGCCACTTGTTGCATTTGTTTGTTGTTTTTATTACTTGCACTTTATTTCTTTGTTTTATCAGAAAACCCCTAAAAATACGTTTGTAAGTATTACAGAGATTTCCTGCTCCATACCACTAGTCAACACCTTCTGCTCCTTGTTGGGATCGACACTTATATTTATCGAAAGTACTACGATACACTCCCTATACTTGTGGGTCATCACCTTCTGCTCCTTGACAGATTTTCTGGCGCCGTTGTCGGGGAGTGAAGCGCTATTGAAGAGTGGAACTGGTAAAGGAAACTTCTACTATGAGTATTGTTTTTTATTTCTGTTTGTTACTTTGTTTCCAATATGGATAACCCACTTGGTTTTCTGTTTGGAAAAACTACTACCACTGTTAGGGTAGTAGATGAACTACCACCTGTTGAGATAGATGCTTTTAAGATACCTACAAGTATTGTTGATCGTGTTATGGATAATTATTATTTAGGGGATGAAACTGTCCATCCTGGTGATCATTTGCTTTTTATCCATGAATTATGCGAGTTGTTTAAGTGTGCAGGTATCACAACTGAACAGGTGAAGAAGAAGTTACTCTCTATATCCTTGAAAGGGAGAGCTGAAGAATGGTATAAGCTGCTGAAGAATGGGCAATCCATGAAATGGGAGGAAATAGTACCTCTCTTTTATTTTAAATTTTATCCTTCCAGTGAAATTCATAAGGATAGGAATCTGATATATAACTTTTGGCCTCATGATGGAGAGGGTACATCTCAAGCTTGGGGGAGATTGAAGTTACTAATGCTTAAATGTCCTATTCATGAACTCCCTAACAATATTATTATCAATAACTTTTATGCTAGGCTTTCTCTTCATGATAAATATTTACTAGATGCTTCTTATGTTGGATCATTCACACGTATGAAGGAAGAAGCTAAATGGGATCTCCTAGACCGTATTCAAGAGAACACTGAAGCTTGGGAGAATGACAAAGAAAGAAAGTCAGGTATAAATTATGATTATGAATGCATTAAATCTTTTATGGGAACTGATGACTTCTGTGATATTAGTAATGAGTATGGTCTTGATTCCCAAAGTATTTCCAATTGTTTTAAGTCATTTGCCTCTTACATAGAAATTCCTAAAAATAAGTGGAATAAGTACCATGCACCTTATAAAGATGTTGTTAGTCATGTTCCTGTTAGAAGCACTGAAGTTTGTACTATTGATCATATTTTGCCTGAACCTTATGTTGAGAAAATATCTTTCATAGCTAAGGTAAAGGAGTATTCTATGATGATTAGTGCGAATAACAAATATACAAAGAAAACTGTGGAACCTGATGAGCAAATGAATACTGAACCTGTGGTAGCTATTGTGAAAAATCTTGTCACTAGAAATATAGAGGATGAGCACATTGTCTTCTGTGAAGACGCTTCTAATATTATTTCTCATCCTAGTAAAGCTAGAAAAGCTAGTGTCCCTGTGCTATCTGTTAGAATTGGTGATCATTGTTATTATGGTTTATGTGATATTGGTGCTAGTTCTAGTGTTATTCCTTATGAGCTTTACAGGAAAATTATGCATGAAATTGGTCCTTGTGAGATTGAGGACATTGATGTATTTATTCATCTTGATAATAAGGAAACCATTTTCCCTATTGGTATTGTAAGAGATGTGGAGGTTCTCTGCGGTAAGATTAAGTATCCTGCTGTTTTTCTAGTGCTTAATTCAGCAGCTAGCAAAACTTGTCCTATCACTTTTGGTAGACCCTTCTTGAACACTTATAGAGCTATTATAGATTGTAAAAGGGAAAAAGTTTTAACTAAGTTTGATGGAGATTCTTATGAGTTTAATTTTTCCAAATCTGCTAAAGCTCCTTGTGAAAATAGCTTGCCTAATAAAGATTTCAGGATGGAACAACTTACTTCTATTGATCCAGTTTATGACCTTGGACCTCTTTTTCATGACTGTAAGTATGCTCATTCTGATGATAAAATTATTGCCAATGACAATTATATTGTTAACTTTATTCAGAGTGCTACTGAAAGTTATTATGAGAGAGGGAAACATGGTTTTATGCATCTCAATAATGTTAAGTTTCCCCGTTTTATGTTGAAAGCTTTGAAGTTGCATTTGTTTTGTCTTCCTATGCTAGTGGCTTTTTGTTTCAACAATTTGTTTTCTCATGATAACCCCATGCATAGGAAGTGGGTTAGACTCAAATGTGTTAGTTATTTGCTTCTTGATGCTCTCTTTCACTTCAGATATTTATCTTCTATGTGAGCATCTTTGAAACTATCAAGCCTAACTTAAGGCATTAAAGAAAAGTACTTCTTGGGAGATAACCCAATAGTTTTGTTGAGTCTTGGAAGTTATTACCTCAGTAATAAGCGCTCCTTATCCTTTTTTGGTTTTTGTGTCAATATCAACTACTTTTGAGAAGTAGGGAGTTGTGAAAAGTGGCTGTCCTAGGACAGATTTTTGTGCTGCATTGTGAAAATTTGTGAAGGAGATCAGTACTTCGGATGGAGCTGTATTTTTCTGTGCATGTTCTCCAAGTTGTTACCCAACTTTCATTAGTTTTGCACTTTTTGATTTGAGCAACAGAAAGTTTTCGAAAAAATCAATCTTTACCTGTTGGTCTGTTTTGACAGATTTCTGCCGTCAATTTTTGGTTTTTGGAAAGGAGTTGCTACAGTAGATTTTGTTTTGATGGATTTCAGTTGAAGTGTGAACCTAAAGGTTTATTGTTTTTTCATACACTAATGTTGCCATTGAGGTTTGTGTGAGACCTTGTAGGAAAGGAATTTTCAAGAGAAGGAGAAAAGGAATCTAATGTGGCCACACCTACCCTAGGTGTGGGCCCCAGCTGGCCGCGCCTGGAGGGGGTGTGAGCCCCCTCAGCTCTGTCTCCGCCTCGTTTTCGCACCCATACTTTCCTTATGCATTGAAACTTCGTAATATATAACCCCCCAGATCCCCCGAGGTTCGTGTATCGTGTTCTCGTCGTGTTTTCATTGCGATCTGTTTCTGTCAGGAAATCTTCTCAAGTTTAGAGCACCATGGTCTCCGCCAATGAAAAAGGCAAGAAGCCTAAGGAAGATGATCCTCAAAACCCCAAGGAGGAGGAGATTTTGGTAGGGGATGAAGAAGACATGGAGGAGGACGATATCCGGACACCCGCGCTACCGTCGCAAGCATTAGAGTGGTGGCAAATCCTACCAAGCTTAGGAGGACAACACGGATGTCTACAGGAGGGAAACCTCCACATCTTGTCTTTGTTCGACGGTCACCTCCTCCACGTACCAAGAATCCCTTCCATACTCTTACACATGAGAAACAATACCAATAGGTGCCCAAAGGGAACTTGCCCTCGGTTTGGGATCTGCCTCGCTCTAACCATGTAGTGAAGGAACACACTAGGAAGGAAGAGTGGGGAAAAAATAACAAGGACTGGGATTCTCGGTCCGATATGATCATGAACCGCATTGAGCATAATTTGGAGTTGATTCGTACTCTGACCTTCGAGATTGAGGATTTAAGGAAACTGATTGAAGAGCTTATCAAGAGAACACCACCATCACCGAAGGAGTAATTCTTCATCAGGTTTGGCATCCCCTTGGCTTGTTCCAAGATTGGGGGAGTGTCGCGGTATCACATCATTGTCTTTTATCTTCTACCTTTTTAGTGGATTCATATCTTTGGTAGACAAGTTATCTTATAGGTTGGTTTGCATTGTGGAAGTATCTCTCCTTTAGTTGGTTATCTATGTATCCCTTGGTATGAGTGCCTTTATGGAATATTAATGAGAAGTTTTATCTTTTACTTTTTGCACTTCTTATTTTAGTTTGCAATCTCTGTTATATGATTGATCTTATTGATCAGTATTGGTATCACTTTGGGAGCATCAAGTAGATCTAAATTGGTTTTGGCAAACTGAGCTCTGGTCAGTAGCAACACTTTTTGAGGTTTGAAAGGAAAAGAGAAAAAGCTTACAGGTATTTTGTATCTTTTATTGTCTTTCTTGATTGGCTCATAATCTTAGTATTCTTTATTTAAGATCTTTTGTGTCTTCAAGTAAGATTGCATGTTTGGCTTTATCACTTGTAGGTTTGCTTGTTTCCTTCAACTCTTTTGCTTGCTACCCAGCCTTGCTAGCCAAAAACCTGTTTTGAGAAGGTATACTTCTCATGCATCCAATCCCTTTGAACCAAAACCTGTGCCATTTGTATCCACCATATCTACATATTAGCATCATTGCTATTCCAAGCAAATTCTCAAGATTCATCTATCTTTCGAATTAAAAAATATTTTTTATGTGAAAACTAGTTAGTAAAGCTCTCACGAACTTAATGGCACACCTTATTTTCTTGCCCCTAATAAACTTGAACTATTGTGTCATCTAAGTTGTATATGCTTGCATCTATACGTTGGGATTAGCAGAACTGTGTTGTCACGAGGAACGCTTTCAACACCTATAAATACATACCCAGTTGATATCATGCTCTTTTATTTGCGGATGTCGTCGGTGTGAAATAAAAGGGGAGCTTGTAAGTCCATGGAGTTATGTATGTGTGTTAGAGAAACGCCTGGGCCGCTAGCCTAAGCCATGCCTAATCATGGTGGAAACTTGCAGCATCACCATAGTGATCAATCTATGAAGCTTTCCTCTTATATAAAAAGAAGATACATATTGAAAAGAGGAAAGAGAGAAAAAAGCGCCATTTTCCCATGGCAAATAAGAGATTGCTGAGATGATCACTGTCTGCTTGCCTTATCATTTTGATTATGGGATAGCTCCTGTATCATGTGCAAGGGGTACCCCGTTGGCGGTTCTTTATGATACACATGTACTTACAATGACAAGAACTTACCGGTAACTAAAGTTGAGTAGCATGAGGATCGGCCCTCGTACTCAAGGGACATGAGATTGCCAACTTATATTTCATCAAGCATATACTCCATCTTTGTTCACTTTAACCTTAATCACCTCAATATGCTTATGATAGGAGCAATGAGGGCTCAATGCTAGTAAGTACCATAATCTTTTGGAAGCTCTTTATGAACTTGAAATCTCTGCTTCCCTCTATGAAGGGCCTTTATCCTATTTATAAGTTGAGTCAGTAAACCTACTTCCTCTCTATCTCCAGCAAGCATTTGAGTTGTTGTGTTTCAGGCATTCATATGATGATTTATTCAATCATGTTCGTCATATTCCTTGTTTGCACAGGACTCTTATCTATTGAGTATTACTTTGAAATCCATCATTGTGAAAAATCTTTGTTTGAGCAAAGAGTACTCTTGTTGTGAAAACTTCTACAAAAAGAATTTGTGAAATTGTTTGCCAGCTGTTCTCTGACCAAGAACAAAAGTTTGCCAATTCCAATTATGATTTATCTTCATGAATCTCTATTGTGACTCATGTACTTGTTGCAAGCTAAGTTATATAATGGTAAGTTGCTTTCTTCTATGAGTTGTGTAATGGTAAGTGTGATGCTTCTTGTCCGTATTCTTTTATCGATACTTCACTCCATAAACCTGTGGACATGTTTACTAAGCTCAGTTTTCGCTTGAGGACAAGCGAAGGTCTAAGCTTGGGGGGAGTTGATACGTCCAATTTGCGTCACCATTCTATATCATAATTTGCCTCTATTCATTGATATATTTCATATTAAGAGGAGTTACTTATGTATTTTCATCTGTTTTTACATGTTGGATGATTCTTGGAGGATGAACTGCCGGAGTCAGGATTCTGATGGAAAAAGAGGTGTTTTGATGCAATTTCGCGAAGATCGGAAAAATACCAGAAAAATTATGGAAAATCATATTTTCCCAGAAGACGAAGAATACCAGAAGGGGAGGCGGAGATGGGCCACAGGGGTCTGATGACCCACAAGTGTAGGAGATCGCAACAGTCTTCGCAGGTAGTATTACCCAATTTATTGATTCGACACAAGGGGAGCCAAAGAATACTTGCAAGCCTTAACAACTGAGTTGTCAATTTAGCTGCACCTGGAAATAGTTCTTGCTCATAGAAGATTATCAATAGCAACAGTTTGTAGTAGCAACAGCAACAGTGAAACAGGAGCAATATTAACAGTAACGATAACAGTGGGATTCGAGTGCGGTAGGCATAGGGATGGATGGACGGGCGTTGCATGGACGAGTCTAAACATGTAACTTCAAGATCTAGGGCATTGCAGATAAATAATAACAAGCATCCAAGTACTAAACAATCCTAGGCATGTGCTCCATATACAGTCATACGTGCTCGCAATGAGAACTTGCACAACATCTTCTGTCCAGCCAGCCCGTGGCAGCGGGGCCTCTAGGGAACTACTGGCAATTAAGGTGCTCCTTTTAAAAGAGCATCGGAGCAAAGCATTAACACTCCGTGAACACATGTGATCCTCACACCACAGCCATCCCCTCCGGTTGTCCCAATTATTGTCACTTTGAGGCCTTTGGATCCGGACAATGATATGTGTACACAACTTGCAGATAAGACCATAAACAATACTATCATAATGATTCAATAATAAGTTCAGATCTGAGATCATGGCACTCGGGCCCTAGTGACAAGCATTAAGCACAACAAGTTGCAACAAAGTCAAATTGCACTAATAGAGATATTAGGCAATATGCCCTAACAATCTTATTCGATTACATGATAGAACTCATCCAATCCCTACCATCCCCAAGCCTACAACGGGGGATTACTCACTCATGGATGAGGGAAACATCGATGGTTGATGGAGAGGCGTTGGTGATGATGATGGCGATGATCCTCTCCAAATTCCCCGCCCCGGCAGGGTGCCAGAACGGAGTTTCTGGATCCGAATCTTGGTTTCTGGTGGCGGCGGCATAGCGGAACTCTTTCTAGAAAACTATCGACCCCCCCTCGGTTTTTAGGTCGAGAGGCAACTTATAGGTGCACAGGGAGGCCGAGGGGGTGCCTGGGGTGGCTTGATGGTGCTGACGTGGAGCACTTCATTGGAAACCCCAAGAGCAAGGTGTGATAAGCACAACAGCAAGTCTTCCCTCAGTAGAGACCGAGGTTATCGAACCAGAAGGAGGAAGGAAACGTCACACAGGTGTTGCAAGCAACACGGAGACCTACACAACACAAACTCAAGACTTTGCCCCGACGAATCGGTGAGGTTGTCAATCTCACCGGTTTGCTGTAACAAAGGATTAAATGTATGGTGTGAAAGGTAATGGTGTGCAGCAAGTAAACAAGTAACAGTGGAAGATGTATCAATGGTAAAGATTGGACCGGGGTCCATAGTTCACTAGAGGTGTTCCCCTTAGATAAACAACATGGCATGAAGGGTAAACAAATTACAGCAGGGCAATTGACAAGAACTGAGCAAGGCATAACAATGCAATTACTAATCAGAAATATCCTATGAGATTCGATTGGGCAATACAACAATATACATAGACCGCCATCCAACTGCATCTATGACTAGAAGTCCACCTTCAGGTTATCATCCGAACCCCCTCCAGTATTAAGTTGCAAGAAACATGCAACTGCTTTAAGCAAAGTGTGTAAGGTAAACAGTCCACATGTTCCATGAACAAGAGACCGTTGTTTTCTCCCTAGTAGCAACAACAAATCTACAACCGAAGAGATTATTGTCACTTCCCTTGGAAACTAGAGGCATGAACCCACTATCGAGCATAAATACCCCCTATTGGAGTCACTAGCAACTACTTGGCCAAGATAGCTACTAACAACGGAGAGCATGCAAGATCACAAACAATACAGACATGATAGAATCATAAAGACAAAACCATTAATCAAACCAACATAATAATCTCAATATCCATCGGATCCCCGCAAACACAACATGCATGATTACAAATAGATTAGATCTTGATCATGAACGGAGCTCACAAGATCTATACATGAAAGCACAAAGGAGGAGATACAATTATCTAGCTACTACATGGACCCATAGTCCAAGGTGGAACTACTCATGCATCATACCGGAGAGAAGGCCTCCGGGATGATCTCCCCTCCGGCAGGGTGCCAGGAAGAACTTCAGATCCCCCTGATCTAGGGACGATGGTGGTGGCGGCTACAGACGGTTTCGTGGAGATTTGATCGGGTGCTTATGGTTTCTGCATCAGGGGCTTCTTATAGGCGAAGGGGGAGGCCGAGGCGACGGCCAGGGGCCCCACACCCCTCCCAGGCGCGGGGTAGGGCCCACCCGCGCCTATGGTGGGTCTGGACACCCTGGTCGGCCTCTTCGACTCCCCTCTGGACTTCTTGTTCCCCACTGAAAGTAATTGACTTTGATGTTTGTCCCATATAATTCCGAGAATATTTCTTTACTAACTTTTCTGAAACCAAAAATAGCAGAAAACAGGCATCTGGCACTGTTGCAACTTGTTAATATGTTAGTACCAGAAAACATGTAAAAAGCACCTCAAAGTGTAGACAATTAAAGCAAAGTAGATACTAAACAAGCATAGAGCATCAAAAATTATAGATACGTTTCCGACGTATCAACATCCCCAAGCTTAACTCCTGCTCGTCCTTGAGTAGGTAAGTGATAAAATAATAATTTTTTAGGTGACATGCACCCTCACAATAAAGATCCAACCATTTGCAAGCATTGAAAGCTGGGATCAAAGAAGTCTAAACATGTGCATGGAAGATGGAGTTCTAACAATAGGACATAGTAACTATGCATGCAACATGAAAGGCTACAAACAAAGATCACGGATAATATGCAATGAAAAACGTTTGTTTGTTTCACATACAGAAAACATAGCATAGTGGCAATCAGCTTGTCCCTCATAGAGTAGCAATATAGATGCATAGGACACCTTCAAAGTTCACAAGGGTGACTAGAAACAAATAGCACAAGAACAAGTAATATCACAATATGCATCAATCAATAAGCTTTGGAACACTGCACATAGAATGACAACTATGCTCTCTTAATGGTGCCTAAAGGTAGAAGGTGGAGACTCAATAGTGGTGGAAGAAAGGCCTTTTTTGTAAAGGAAGCAGGGATTACAAGTTTCAAAAAGAGCTTCCAAAAATTCTGGTACTTGTTAGCTTTCAGCCCTCATTGCCCCTATCATAAGCATCTTGAAGTGATTAAGGTTAAAGTGGCAAAGATGGAGTATATGCTTGACGAAGTATAAGTTGGCAATATCAAGTCCCTTGAGTACGAGGGCCACACCTCATGCATACTCAACTTTGGGCCCAGGTAAGTTCTTGTCATTGTAAGTATTTGCATATCATTGAGAACCGCCAACGGGGTACCCTTGCACATGGTATAGGAGCTTTCCCATAACCAAAACGACAAGGCAAGCAGACAATGAGCATCTCAGCAATCTACTTATGTACCATGGGAATATGGTGCTTTTTTCTCTCTTTCCTCTTTTCTCAATGTGTCTCTTTTTTATAAGAAGAATGCTTCATAGATGTCACTATGGTGATGTTGCAAGTTTCCACCATGATTAGGCATGGATTAGGCTAGCAGCCTTGGCGTTTCTCTAACACAGGATACAAACTCCATGGACTTACAAGTCCCCTCTTTATTTCACACCGGTGACATCCATAGACAAAAGAGCATGATATCAACTGAGTACAAAGTACAAGTGCAATGTTGAAAACGTTCCCCGTGACAGCACGGTTCTGCTAATTCCAACGTATAAGTGCAAACATATACAACAAAGTTGTCACAATGGTTCAAGTTTATTAGGGGCAAAGAATATAAAGTGTGCCATCAAGTTTGTGAGGGCTTTGATCACTAAGTTTTTACATAACAAAATAGTTTTTAATTGAAAGATAGTTGAAAACAAGAATATACTTGGAATGGTGTAACACACCATGCATAGGAGTTTATGGTGGATACTTTGGAATAACTTGGTTTCTTGGGAGTTGGAAGCATGAGTAGAGCTTACTCATACAAGTGGAGGCTAGCAAAAGACTGGGAGCAACCAACTAAGAGAGCATAATGGCCATAGTCATGCGGAGCAAAAAAGCATACTAATCAAAGCAAAGAGTGGTACTACAAGTCAAGGACTAAATTGTTGGAGATATTCCCAAGAGGCAATAATAAAAGTGTTTATTATCATATCTTCATACTTATGATAAATGTTTACATACCATGCTATAATTGTATTAACAGGAAACATTAATATTTGTGTGATTTGTAAACATAAAAGAGTCCCTAGTAAAGCCTCTTGTTAAACTAGCTTGTTGGTTAATATATGATCATGGTTTCCTGATCATGAACATAGAGATGTTATTAACAACAGGGTCATATCATTAGGAGAATGATGTGATGGACATACTCCTATAGTTAAGCATAGCATAAAGATCAAGTCATTTAATATAGTTCATTTGCTATAAGCTTTCTGATACATAGTAACCTAATTCCTTCGACCATGAGATCATGTTAATCACCATCACCAGAAGGATGCTTTGATGACATCAAACACCACACTGTAACTGGATGGCTATAAATGTGGCATTGAGTGTTCGGAAAGTATGGGTTGAGGCACATGGATCAAGAGTGGGATTTATCCATCCATATGACGGATAGATATACTCTGGGCCCTCTCGGTGGAATGTCATCCAATTAGCTTGCAAGCATGTGACTGGCTCACAAGGGATCACATATCACGGGAATGAGAAAAGAGTACTTATCGGTAACGAGGTTGAACTAGGTATGCAGAGATACCGACGATCAAAACCTCGTATAAGTAAACTATCGTGAGACAAAGGGAAATTGGTATCGTATGTAAGTGGTTCATTCGATCGCAAAGTAATCGTAGAAATATGTGGGAGCCATATGAATTTCCAGATTCCTTTATTGGTTATTGATCGGAGAAGTGTCTCGGTTATGTCCGCATAATTCACGAACCGTAGGGAGACACACTTAAGGATTCGATGTTGTTGAGTAGTTATGGAATGATGAGTAAGAGACCGAATGTTGTTCGGAGTCTCGGATGGGATCCAGGATATCACGAGGAGATCCGGAATGGTCCGGAGAATAATATTCATATAAGGAAAGTCCTGTTTCGGAATTGGAGAATGATTCCGGTGTTTTCATCGGGAATGTTCTAGAAGGGTCCGGAAGGTCTGGCACTCCGGAGGGGAAGGGTGCATGAATGTGTCATACCAAGTTGGAATGGTTGCATCATGTACTAGGTGTCATCGCTGAGCAAAATAAAGGGATAAATCAAATCCTAGTTTGAAAAGTCAAACGCCAATTTGAAAAGTCAAACGACAAGTTTGCTTGGTGGAGGGAGAGTAGGAAACCTACTTGGGGAGGAAGTCCCACTCCCTCCACCCGCCGGCAAAGGAGGAGGAGTTGGAGGAGGACTCCCTCCTCCTAGGCGCCTCCCTCCCACCTATAAAAGAAGGGGCAGGGGTGCCCCCTCTATCTACACCTCTCACACCCCAAACCCTAGCCCCAAGTCGCCGGCCACCTCCAGTGTAGCCGCCGCCTAGGGCATCCTCTAAGTCGCCGGATTAGGGTTTCCCCAAACCCTAGCCGCCGGCCAAGCTCTCCCCTTGGTGCCTCTAAACCCTAGATCGCCAAGGCCCTCTCTCATACTCCACCATACTCGCTCCGGCTTAAGGCGAAGCCCTGCGAGATCTCCCCTCTACTTCCGGTACCACGCCGTCGTGCTGCCAGAATCGTGAGGAGAGTTCTACAACCTCCGCTGCCTGCTGGAACAAGGGAGAGGAAGGTCTTCATCGAGTACCGAACGTGTGACCGACTACGGAAGCGCTGCCGGAACGCAGCGCCGGAAGGATCGTCTACGCGATCTTGAGATCGGAAGTGTACGACTACATCATCCACGAGAATCTGCTCTCGTTAACCGCTTTGGATCTTCAAGGGTTAGTACTCTATTGACTCGTTGCTACAATCTAGTAGATAGATCTTGGCTTGATCATAGATTATATCTTGATTGTGTGTTCATGCGGTAGAAAATTTTTGTTTTCCATGCTATGAACCCCTTTAGTGGTATCAGAGCCGTGTCTATATGTAGATCTGTTGCACGAGTAGAACACAATGGTCATTGTGGGCGTTGGTGCTTTTGTTGTCGATTGCTTCTTGTGTACTTTGCATCTTGCGGGATGGTGGGATGAAGCGGCCCGGGCTAACCTTACATGACATCGTTCATGAGACTTGCTCCACGCTTGACATGCAACTAGTATTGC
The DNA here is from genome assembly GCA_910589765.1 of Avena atlantica. Classification (NCBI taxonomy): domain Eukaryota; kingdom Viridiplantae; phylum Streptophyta; class Magnoliopsida; order Poales; family Poaceae; genus Avena; species Avena atlantica. The sequence continues at coordinate 497,479,286 of OU342739.1, forward strand.
ATAAGTGGCTTTGCGGGCGCATGTTTCTCCCAACATAGTTAAGATTCAACTTAGAACGGGTGATTGACAATACTAGTATCGATGTTTTGGTTCTTGTTCGTAAGTTAGAGCGACACTTATTGAAATCCCCAAACCACGTAAAATATGCAAAGAAAATTAGAGGCGTCTAACTTTGTTTTGCAGGGGTGTGATGTGATGTGATGTGATATGGCCATGATTGTGATTATATTTGATGTATGAAATGTTCCTTATTGTAAGTTGGCAACCGGCAGGAGCCATATGGTTGTCTTTAAATTCTATTAAGACCCGAGTGTCTATTCAAAGTAGTTGTAATAGTTGAAGCTGGTGGACGACAACCATGGAGCGGCATCATTGACCTTGATGCAATACCGGTGATGATGGAGATCATGTTCGTGCTTGAAGATGGAGATCGGAAGCACAAGAAGAAAGGCCATATCATATCACATATTATGAATTGCATGTGATGTTAATCCTTTTATGCATCTTGTATTGCTTAGTTCACGACGGTAGCATTATAAGATGATCCCTCAAGCACACAATTTCAAGTTTTAAAGTGCTCATCCTTAGTAAGCACCGTTGCTAAAGCTCGTTGTTTCGAAGCACCACGTGATGATCGGGTGTGTTAGATTCTACGAGTGTATACAACATGAGCAAGCCAGATTTGCTCATGCAGAAGCTAAGGTTTGATCTTGACGAGCCTAGCATGTACAGACATGGTATCGGAACACGGAACACCGAAAGGTAAAGCATGAGTCATATAGTAGATACGATGAACATGTTGATTGTTCGCCATTGAAGCTACATCAACTCTCGTGATGATCGGTTTTGATGTGGTGGATTTGGTTCGTGTGATCACTAAAAAAATGTGAGGGATATTGTTTTGAGTGGGAGTTCAACAACAATATGATTAAAAGTTGAACACTATTTATCATAAATCAAAGTGAATTTGCATAGTTGTTGTAGTCATTGGCATCCGTTTACCACCTTGCGCTTAGTTTTAATTGAGATGATAGAACTATACAAATCTGGTTAGTTACTTTACGAACTGGTATCGTATGGTTTTGAAGTGTTAATCTAAAGTTTAAAGTCCCATTGCAAACTTTCAGTAAGTTTCGATTACTCCGTGAAATTTAATAGTTGGTATTAAATCAAGAGTAACAATTCCAGTGTTTGTATATAAGTATTATGTTTATCTCCATGATTCTTGATAGTCGAAAGATGGTTTCAATATCAAGGTTATCTAGGAGTTGAAAGAGTTGTTTCAGAAACCATGATGTGTGGAAGATATTGTGATATCTGAAACGAAGTTTTGGTTGCAACATGATAGAGTATAATATGGCAAAAGTCATGTTCTCATATTTGATGAGAATTTGCAAAAGGTTGGAGACACTAGTTGTCCTAATCCTTCAAAAGGTTTTGGAGAGCAACATTATACTCGCGATTCACCGCAATAAGCTAAAGTAGCTTGATGATAAGGGTGAATATTTGATGTAGGTAAAATATTTACTACACCAAGAGATTATTAAAGAAAGGAATTTGAAAGAACACCAAAAATTTTATGATGGTGATCTACTTCAAAGTACAAGTCCAAAGACATTGGTATTTTACTATACATGCTTTGGACTATGTGTCATGTATATGGCTCCACTATTGATGTTGATAGATTCTTTCATACAGAAAAGGAAATACTGAAAGAGAATCTCATAAATATATGGCAGAAAAGAAAAGACTAGAATTGTTCAGCTTAAGTATATAGATGATATACATGTTATGGCTATATTCTTTGCTTATTAAACAATGTGGTTCTTAAGTATTTGATACTGAATTTTTTGGTGTGAATCGTCATATGAAACAACACAATTCATGAACTACAATGGCCTAAGTAACTAGCAAAAGAATATGTGATGATGTTCATCGAGAACAAATAAAGGGTTATTGTGCTGCTTGTTAAACATCAAAGCTTGCCTTCAAGATTTGTTTTATCAGGTATTATGAGAACAAAAGGGTTGTTCAAATAATTGCCGTAATCCATAAAAGATGGATGATTCACAAATCTCGTTGGAGAAATCACATCCATAAAACTAGTGCTAAAAATGTCGAAAGACAAATTGATTGAAAGATCACTTAGGAAGTGACATCGCCGTTTAAATTATATTAGAAAGAAAACATGAAGAAACTCCATGTGGATGGAATTTTGGAGTCTTTTGATTTTTGATCAAATGACGCTTGTGAGATAATTAAAACTTCGTTCATAGGCCAAAAGGGAAAGAATGACTAGCTTATTGGAACTTGTACATATTGTTGTATGAAGTCCATTATGTGTAGTCAAGAGCGATGGATTTCAACTTCATATGCTTTCTCCGAAAATTTGAGTGAATATATGAATATTTACTTAATAAGGATGAAGTATGAAACATTTGAAAAGTTCAAAGAATTTTAAGATGAAGTGCAAAATCATTGTAACAAGAATATAAATAGTTTATGATAAGATCATAAAGGAAGATATTTGATTTACAAGTTTAGCATAATACCTAAGATTTAAGGAATCGTTCCGTGAATTTGCATGTCCCGAAACACCATAAGAGTATGGAGCGTTCGAGATATGTAATTAAACCTTGTTTGACATGGTAAGATCGAAGGTGTAATTCATAAAACTGCCATTATATTTTAAAGATTAAAAACTTTAGAGACTACCGTTTTTCCACTGAAAAGAGCTCCATCATAATCCGTTGAAATGACACCATATAAAGTTATGGTTTGGGATAAAACCCAAGTAGTCCTTTCTTAAACATTAGTATGCTGGATACTTTGGAATAACTTGGTTTCTTGGGAGTTGGAAGCATGAGTAGAGCTTACTCATACAAGTGGAGGCTAGCAAAAGACTGGGAGCAACCAACTAAGAGAGCATAATGGCCATAGTCATGCGGAGCAACAAAGCATACTAATCAAAGCAAAGAGTGGTACTACAAGTCAAGGACTAAATTGTTGGAGATATGCCCAAGAGGCAATAATAAAAGTGGTTATTATCATATCTTCATACTTATGATAAATGTTTACATACCATGCTATAATTGTATTAACAGGAAACATTAATACTTGTGTGATTTGTAAACATAAAAGAGTCCCTAGTAAAGCCTCTTGTTAAACTAGCTTGTTGGTTAATATATGATCATGGTTTCCTGATCATGAACATAGAGATGTTATTAACAACAGGGTCATATCATTAGGAGAATGATGTGATGGACATACTCCTATAGTTAAGCATAGCATAAAGATCAAGTCATTTAATATAGTTCATTTGCTATAGGCTTTCTGATACATAGTAACCTAATTCCTTCGACCATGAGATCATGTTAATCACCATCACCAGAAGGATGCGTTGATGACATCAAACACCACACCGTAACTGGGTGGCTATAAAGGTGGCATTGAGTGTTCGGAAAGTATGGGTTGAGGCACATGGATCAAGAGTGGGATTTATCCATCCATATGACGGATAGATATACTCTGGGCCCTCTCGGTGGAATGTCATCCAATTAGCTTGCAAGCATGTGACTGGCTCACAAGGGATCACATATCACGGGAATGAGAAAAGAGTACTTATCGGTAACGAGGTTGAACTAGGTATGCAGAGATACCGACGATCAAAACCTCGTATAAGTAAACTATCGTGAGACAAAGGGAAATTGGTATCGTATGTAAGTGGTTCATTCGATCGCAAAGTAAACGTAGAAATATGTGGGATCCATATGAATTTCCAGATTCCTTTATTGGTTATTGATCGGAGAAGTGTCTCGGTTATGTCCGCATAATTCACGAACCGTAGGGAGACACACTTAAGGATTCGATGTTGTTGAGTAGTTATGGAATGATGAGTAAGAGACCGAATGTTGTTCGGAGTCTCAGATGGGATCCAGGATATCACGAGGAGATCCGGAATGGTCCGGAGAATAAGATTCATATAAGGAAAGTCCTGTTTCGGAATTGGAGAATGATTCCGGTGTTTTCATCGGGAATGTTCTAGAAGGGTCCGGAAGGTCTGGCACTCCGGAGGGGAAGGGTGCATGAATGTGTCATACCAAGTTGGAATGGTTGCATCATGTACTAGGTGTCATCGCTGAGCAAAATAAAGGGATAAATCAAATCCTAGTTTGAAAAGTCAAACGCCAATTTGAAAAGTCAAACGACAAGTTTGCTTGGTGGAGGGAGAGTAGGAAACCTACTTGGGGAGGAAGTCCCACTCCCTCCACCCGCCGGCAAAGGAGGAGGAGTTGGAGGAGGACTCCCTCCTCCTAGGCGCCTCCCTCCCACCTATAAAAGAAGGGGCAGGGGTGCCCCCTCTATCTACACCTCTCACACCCCAAACCCTAGCCCCAAGTCGCCGGCCACCTCCAGTGTAGCCGCCGCCTAGGGCATCCTCTAAGTCGCCGGATTAGGGTTTCCCCAAACCCTAGCCGCCGGCCAAGCTCTCCCCTTGGTGCCTCTAAACCCTAGATCGCCAAGGCCCTCTCTCATACTCCACCATACTCGCTCCGGCTTAAGGCGAAGCCCTGCGAGATCTCCCCTCTACTTCCGGTACCACGCCGTCGTGCTGCCAGAATCGTGAGGAGAGTTCTACAACCTCCGCTGCCTGCTGGAACAAGGGAGAGGAAGGTCTTCATCGAGTACCGAACGTGTGACCGACTACGGAAGCGCTGCCGGAACGCAGCGCCGGAAGGATCGTCTACGCGATCTTGAGATCGGAAGTGTACGACTACATCATCCACGAGAATCTGCTCTCGTTAACCGCTTTGGATCTTCAAGGGTTAGTACTCTATTGACTCGTTGCTACAATCTAGTAGATAGATCTTGGCTTGATCATAGATTATATCTTGATTGTGTGTTCATGCGGTAGAAAATTTTTGTTTTCCATGCTATGAACCCCTTTAGTGGTATCAGAGCCGTGTCTATATGTAGATCTGTTGCACGAGTAGAACACAATGGTCATTGTGGGCGTTGGTGCTTTTGTTGTCGATTGCTTCTTGTGTACTTTGCATCTTGCGGGATGGTGGGATGAAGCGGCCCGGGCTAACCTTACATGACATCGTTCATGAGACTTGCTCCACGCTTGACATGCAACTAGTATTGCATAAGTGGCTTTGCGGGCGCATGTTTCTCCCAACATAGTTAAGATTCAACTTAGAACGGGTGATTGACAATACTAGTATCGATGTTTTGGTTCTTGTTCGTAAGTTAGAGCGACACTTATTGAAATCCCCAAACCACGTAAAATATGCAAAGAAAATTAGAGGCGTCTAACTTTGTTTTGCAGGGGTGTGATGTGATGTGATGTGATATGGCCATGATTGTGATTATATTTGATGTATGAAATGTTCCTTATTGTAAGTTGGCAACCGGCAGGAGCCATATGGTTGTCTTTAAATTCTATTAAGACCCGAGTGTCTATTCAAAGTAGTTGTAATAGTTGAAGCTGGTGGACGACAACCATGGAGCGGCATCATTGACCTTGATGCAATACCGGTGATGATGGAGATCATGTTCGTGCTTGAAGATGGAGATCGGAAGCACAAGAAGAAAGGCCATATCATATCACATATTATGAATTGCATGTGATGTTAATCCTTTTATGCATCTTGTATTGCTTAGTTCACGACGGTAGCATTATAAGATGATCCCTCAAGCACACAATTTCAAGTTTTAAAGTGCTCATCCTTAGTAAGCACCGTTGCTAAAGCTCGTTGTTTCGAAGCACCACGTGATGATCGGGTGTGTTAGATTCTACGAGTGTATACAACATGAGCAAGCCAGATTTGCTCATGCAGAAGCTAAGGTTTGATCTTGACGAGCCTAGCATGTACAGACATGGTCTCGGAACACGGAACACCGAAAGGTAAAGCATGAGTCATATAGTAGATACGATGAACATGTTGATTGTTCGCCATTGAAGCTACATCAACTCTCGTGATGATCGGTTTTGATGTGGTGGATTTGGTTCGTGTGATCACTAAAAAAATGTGAGGGATATTGTTTTGAGTGGGAGTTCAACAACAATATGATTAAAAGTTGAACACTATTTATCATAAATCAAAGTGAATTTGCATAGTTGTTGTAGTCATTGGCATCCGTTTACCACCTTGCGCTTAGTTTTAATTGAGATGATAGAACTATACAAATCTGGTTAGTTACTTTACGAACTGGTATCGTATGGTTTTGAAGTGTTAATCTAAAGTTTAAAGTCCCATTGCAAACTTTCAGTAAGTTTCGATTACTCCGTGAAATTTAATAGTTGGTATTAAATCAAGAGTAACAATTCCAGTGTTTGTATATAAGTATTATGTTTATCTCCATGATTCTTGATAGTCGAAAGATGGTTTCAATATCAAGGTTATCTAGGAGTTGAAAGAGTTGTTTCAGAAACCATGATGTGTGGAAGATATTGTGATATCTGAAACGAAGTTTTGGTTGCAACATGATAGAGTATAATATGGCAAAAGTCATGTTCTCATATTTGATGAGAATTTGCAAAAGGTTGGAGACACTAGTTGTCCTAATCCTTCAAAAGGTTTTGGAGAGCAACATTATACTCGCGATTCACCGCAATAAGCTAAAGTAGCTTGATGATAAGGGTGAATATTTGATGTAGGTAAAATATTTACTACACCAAGAGATTATTAAAGAAAGGAATTTGAAAGAACACCAAAAATTTTATGATGGTGATCTACTTCAAAGTACAAGTCCAAAGACATTGGTATTTTACTATACATGCTTTGGACTATGTGTCATGTATATGGCTCCACTATTGATGTTGATAGATTCTTTCATACAGAAAAGGAAATACTGAAAGAGAATCTCATAAATATATGGCAGAAAAGAAAAGACTAGAATTGTTCAGCTTAAGTATATAGATGATATACATGTTATGGCTATATTCTTTGCTTATTAAACAATGTGGTTCTTAAGTATTTGATACTGAATTTTTTGGTGTGAATCGTCATATGAAACAACACAATTCATGAACTACAATGGCCTAAGTAACTAGCAAAAGAATATGTGATGATGTTCATCGAGAACAAATAAAGGGTTATTGTGCTGCTTGTTAAACATCAAAGCTTGCCTTCAAGATTTGTTTTATCAGGTATTATGAGAACAAAAGGGTTGTTCAAATAATTGCCGTAATCCATAAAAGATGGATGATTCACAAATATCGTTGGAGAAATCACATCCATAAAACTAGTGCTAAAAATGTCGAAAGACAAATTGATTGAAAGATCACTTAGGAAGTGACATCGCCGTTTAAATTATATTAGAAAGAAAACATGAAGAAACTCCATGTGGATGGAATTTTGGAGTCTTTTGATTTTTGATCAAATGACGCTTGTGAGATAATTAAAACTTCGTTCATAGGCCAAAAGGGAAAGAATGACTAGCTTATTGGAACTTGTACATATTGTTGTATGAAGTCCATTATGTGTAGTCAAGAGCGATGGATTTCAACTTCATATGCTTTCTCCGAAAATTTGAGTGAATATATGAATATTTACTTAATAAGGATGAAGTATGAAACATTTGAAAAGTTCAAAGAATTTTAAGATGAAGTGCAAAATCATTGTAACAAGAATATAAATAGTTTATGATAAGATCATAAAGGAAGATATTTGATTTACAAGTTTAGCATAATACCTAAGATTTAAGGAATCGTTCCGTGAATTTGCATGTCCCGAAACACCATAAGAGTATGGAGCGTTCGAGATATGTAATTAAACCTTGTTTGACATGGTAAGATCGAAGGTGTAATTCATAAAACTGCCATTATATTTTAAAGATTAAAAACTTTAGAGACTACCGTTTTTCCACTGAAAAGAGCTCCATCATAATCCGTTGAAATGACACCATATAAAGTTATGGTTTGGGATAAAACCCAAGTAGTCCTTTCTTAAACATTAGTATGCTGGATACTTTGGAATAACTTGGTTTCTTGGGAGTTGGAAGCATGAGTAGAGCTTACTCATACAAGTGGAGGCTAGCAAAAGACTGGGAGCAACCAACTAAGAGAGCATAATGGCCATAGTCATGCGGAGCAACAAAGCATACTAATCAAAGCAAAGAGTGGTACTACAAGTCAAGGACTAAATTGTTGGAGATATTCCCAAGAGGCAATAATAAAAGTGTTTATTATCATATCTTCATACTTATGATAAATGTTTACATACCATGCTATAATTGTATTAACAGGAAACATTAATATTTGTGTGATTTGTAAACATAAAAGAGTCCCTAGTAAAGCCTCTTGTTAAACTAGCTTGTTGGTTAATATATGATCATGGTTTCCTGATCATGAACATAGAGATGTTATTAACAACAGGGTCATATCATTAGGAGAATGATGTGATGGACATACTCCTATAGTTAAGCATAGCATAAAGATCAAGTCATTTAATATAGTTCATTTGCTATAAGCTTTCTGATACATAGTAACCTAATTCCTTCGACCATGAGATCATGTTAATCACCATCACCAGAAGGATGCTTTGATGACATCAAACACCACACTGTAACTGGATGGCTATAAATGTGGCATTGAGTGTTCGGAAAGTATGGGTTGAGGCACATGGATCAAGAGTGGGATTTGTCCATCCATATGACGGATAGATATACTCTGGGCCCTCTCGGTGGAATGTCATCCAATTAGCTTGCAAGCATGTGACTAGCTCACAAGGGATCACATATCACGGGAACGAGAAAAGAGTACTTATCGGTAACGAGGTTGAACTAGGTATGCAGAGATACCGACGATCAAAACCTCGGATAAGTAAACTATCGTGAGACAAAGGGAAATTGGTATCGTATGTAAGTGGTTCATTCGATCGCAAAGTAATCGTAGAAATATGTGGGAGCCATATGAATTTCCAGATTCCTCTATTGGTTATTGATCGGAGAAGTGTCTCAGTTATGTCCGCATAATTCACGAACCGTAGGGAGACACACTTAAGGATTCGATGTTGTTGAGTAGTTATGGAATGATGAGTAAGAGACCGAATGTTGTTCGGAGTCTCGGATGGGATCCAGGATATCACGAGGAGATCCGGAATGGTCCGGAGAATAATATTCACATAAGGAAAGTCCTGTTTCGGAATTGGAGAATGATTCCGGTGTTTTCATCGGGAATGTTCTAGAAGGGTACGGAAGGTCCGGCACTCCGGAGGGGAAGGGTGCATGAATGTGTCATAACAAGTTGGAATGGTTGCATCATGTACTAGGTGTCATCGCTGAGCAAAATAAAGGGATAAATCAAATCCTAGTTTGAAAAGTCAAACGCCAATTTGAAAAGTCAAACGGCAAGTTTGCTTGGTGGAGGGAGAGTAGGAAACCTACTTGGGGAGGAAGTCCCACTCCCTCCACCCGCCGGCCAAGGAGGAGGAGTTGGAGGAGGACTCCCTCCTCCTAGGCGCCTCCCTCCCACCTATAAAAGAAGGGGCAGGGGTGCCCCCTCTATCTACACCTCTCACACCCCAAACCCTAGCCCCAAGTCGCCGGCCACCTCCAGTGTAGCCGCCGCCTAGGGCATCCTCTAAGTCGCCGGATTAGGGTTTACCCAAACCCTAGCCGCCGGCCAAGCTCTCCCCTTGGTTCCTCTAAACCCTAGATCGCCAAGGCCCTCTCTCATACTCCACCATACTCGCTCCGGCTTAAGGCGAAGCCCTGCGAGACCTCCCCTCTACTTCCGGTACCACGCCGTCGTGCTGCCGGAATCGCGAGGAGAGTGCTACAACCTCCACTGCCTGCTAGAACAAGGGAGAGGAAGGTCTTCATCGAGTACCGAACATGTGACCGACTGCGGAAGCGCTGCCGGAACGCAGCGCCGGAAGGATCGTCTACGCGATCTTGAGATCGGAAGTGTACGACTACATCATCCATGAGAATCTGCTCTCGTTAACCGCTTTGGATCTTCGAGGGTTAGTACTCTATTGACTCGTTGCTACAATCTAGTAGATAGATCTTGGCTTGATCATAGATTAGATCTTGATTGTGTGTTCATGCGGTAGAAATTTTTTGTTTTCCATGCTACGAACCCCTTCATAAATGATCATAGAGGCTAATGGTTACTTGTTGTAGTCATAACATGGTGTGAGCATGTGCCAAGTCAACCCAAGCAAAGCGTCAAAGGAGAATACCACAATACTATGCTTTTGCATGCTAAAACAACGCATAATTTCTTGAAGGCACACTAAGCAATCCCAATTGTTTAGAACAAGACATGCTACAACAATAATCACTAAGCATAAGGTCAAAACAACACCTAGCATGTCATGTTAAAGTCTAAGTCATGGTCAATGCAAGCTCCTCTTGCACTTCAAGCAAGAACTTACTACTCCTTTCCAACACCAAGCAACTTATTTGCAAAACAACACAGCGAGAACGGGGGACCAAACTACTTTATTCAAGAAAACTAAACAACCTAAGCAAAGCAAACAAAAACTAAGACGCTCCAAGAACAACACAACTGTGCATGAAACAATAAAAACGAAGTGTCTAGACAGACCTGAGCTTTTTATTGATGAAGAAGGGGATGCCTTGGCATCCCCAAGATTTGACGCTTGTACCTCTTGGATATTTCTTGGGGTGACACCATGGTGGCATCCCCAAGATTGAGCTTTTGTCCATTCTTCATCTCATTGCATCATTCTCTCTCTACACCTAAAAATTTTCCTTCATACAAAACTTCACACATTCTTCATTAGCAACATTAGTGTATTCAAAAGATATTAGACCCCTGGCAAAGCTTTGGAATAGCAAGGCTTTTCACTAAAAACACAAGCTACTGTAGTAACTCCTTCAAAAATCTCAATTCACGTAAAGAGAAGTCAAAAAGGAATCAATAAGAAGCAAATGCACATAATGGCATAAATCTGTCAAAACAGACCAGCAGGTAGAAACCGATTTGTTCGAACATCTTCTGTTGCTCAAATAAAAAAGTGTTGAAATAACTAAAGTTAGCTAACATACTGGGGGATTTATTCGTACATTTTGAGCTCAATTCGAGTTACAGATACTCCTCACGAATGTTTTTGGTGGAGGACAGAAATCTGTTTTGGAACAGCAACTCCCCAAATCTTACTTCCCTCTCATTAGAGGTCATTCTTGGAACAAAAAGCAAACAAAAAGGATAAGGAGAGGTCATTACTGAAGTAATAACTTCCAAGACTCAAGGAAACTCTTGGGTTATCTCCCAACAAGTACTTGTCTTTAATGTCTTTAAGTTAGGCACAAGAAGCAAAGAGAATCAAGTATTTTCAAATGAAGAAGCATTAACATCAAATCTTGCTTTTAAAGGAGGAGCAAACAGCAACCTCTCTCTTCTCATAGGGAAGTGTTCAATACCTTTATTGGATGGAAAATGATATTTAATGGTGCCTTCTTTCATATCAATGATGGCACCAACTGTTCTAAGAAAAGGTCTTCCCAAAGTAATAGGACAAGAAGCATTGTATTCAACATCCAAAACATAGAAATCAACAGGGACATAAGCGTTGTTAACCATAATGAGAACATCATTAATGCTCCCCATGAGTTTCTTCTTAGCATTATCATTGAGTGGGACATCTAAATAACAATCTTCCTGATGGGGATATGCCTACCGGGGTATTCCCAGCAGGACGTTTCCTATTGACCCAAGCTGCCAGCGAGTGGGCCCGCAGGACGGCGACTGGATCAAGACTTGGCAAGGACCCAGGTGACTAGAAGCTGGAGGCCCAGAAGCATAGCTAGGCTCAGTCGGACTAGGTCAAAGACCCTCTGAATCCTTAACCAATTCGGTTGTAGATCTGTAAACCCTAGCGAGGTGAACCTATATAAACCTCCCCAGGGTACGCATAGAGGACACGTTCCATCATACACCCCAGCGACTCGCAGCCTAGTCGTCGAGCTCTCCCTTGTACTATCTCCATAATACAATCTAGCAGGAGTAGGTCTTTACCCTCCGGGGGGCGAACCTGGGTAAACCCTTGTGTATCCGCCCTCATCTCGCACCGCAGATGGAAGGCCGCCCTTGCCCCATGTTCTACTACTCGCTGCCGATTGCAGCATCTGTCGTGGCCATTTCCACGACAGTGGCGCCCACCGTGGGGTCTAGCCGGTCAGGCCGGTGTTCTGCGGCGAGATCCAATCTACCCATCAACGAGACGATCGCTACCGGCCGCATGATCGCGATCGGCGAGATCCTCCAGATCTTGCCGAGCAGCTATGTCCCGGCAGGATGCCTTATCGCGCACAGTGTGATCATGCCGGTTGGCACGATTAGCCTCTTCGTCGGCTTCACCAACACCATCACCTCGGAGGACCCGGCTCGCATCCGCGAGTCGCCGCCACGTGACCAGCTCTCTGAGAGCCAGGTCTGCACTATCCACCCCCTCGCCTCCGAGTACGACTCAGCCCACAACAACGTCGCCGAAACCACCATGGTCGCAGACGACGCGGCCCTGAACGACGACGCCGACTGGGTGACCCCGGCGTCAGCTTCCGGATCCATCGTCACCGCATCGCCCGCGGGCTCCATCACCCAGGTCTCCAACGTGGGTGACTTCGAGGACCCCCTCCATCCTTGGGATCTTTGACTTTGAATCCGAGTCGGAGAACTCCGCCGACCTCCATGACGGGCCTGGTCGCCACGTCGCGGCCTACATGGCGAATGGCGCTGAACCCCCTCCAAACCCCTTCTATACGCCGATCCCACCGAACACAACAGCAATGGAGGTCGAGGAACTCCGCCTGCGGCTGGAGGAGGCGGTCCGCAAAGAACAAGCCGAGCGCGAAAAATTTCGCCTCGAGCAGGTGACGGCGCAGGAACTCTCGCGTTACCACCAACTCCGAATCAGGTCGCGCCTGAACCCCACCATTCAGGGACGCGCCCTCAACTTCGACGACGAGAATGACCCGGCTCGTGCAGCCGAGCGCGCGATCTGCGAGAACGCGCCGCTAGGAGGGAGCTCCCGGCCACCACCAGGCGCGACGGCCAACGGTGCACCACCACCACCCAGCCGCGCGCCCCCAGGAACCAACCAAGAATCATGGTCTCCTCGCAGGAGCGAGAGGCAAACGACCTCCCATTGTTCTCCACTCCGATGGACAATGTCGTCGCGAGCCGAGCAGCGGTCGACAACATAAACGTAACCGGGAAAGGCGCCCTGCAGATCCAGTACGCCAAGGCTCTACTTGCCAAGGCAGTCGAGCAACAAAATGCGGGTTCCGACTCACAGGGTCGCATGTACTCGCGTTTGTCAGGCAGCAGGGCGGCCTCGAGCGGATGCCCAATGGTGACAAACACCCTTAACTGCCCACCACCCGAGCCCCTGCAGCTCCAACATCGACCCGCGCACGCGGCACTCTCCACCAATGACCCGCGGCCGGCGAACAACTTCGTCGCCGCTAACGGGCAGCCAGTCGACGCGCGCACCCACATCATCAACAACCAGAGCTGGCGCACACGCCAGCCCGACGACTTGAGGCATACCCTCACCAACCGCCGCGACGGCGAACCAAGGGGGTCGCTGAGTTGAGTCGGACCCCAATGCTTCGGACCAATCATCCGAGGCGAAAGATACCCGGCGAACTTCAAGGCGCAGTCGGCGATCGAGAAGTACGACCCTTCGTACGACCCGTCCGTGTGGCTGGATACCTACCTCATGGCAATGTGAATCGCCAGCCACACCAAACTGCTCGCCGCTCGCTACCTCCCACTGATGATGGAGGGAGCGTGCAGGCAATGGATCAACACCCTCCCCGCGGACAGCATCGACTCCTGGGAGGAAATGCGCGACGCCTTCGTCAGGCACTTCGAGGGTTCCTACACCCGCGCCACCACCATCGAGGACCTAGAGCGATGCGTCCAGGGACCCCGCGAATCGACTCGCAGCTGGGTCCAACGGTGGCAAGACCTGTGGTATCACACGGCCGGAATCCACCCGAACACCGCGATCCAGTGTTTCAAGACCTCGTGCCGCTACGAGCCCCTGGTCGCCAAGCTCAAGCGGGTGTACAAAACACTCGACAACATACCGGACCTCCTGGAGATCGCCAAGCGGTATGCGGAAGAGGAACCAAACCAAGAAACCGACGACGAGTCGGGAGGGAATCGTCGCACGAGCGGCCACGACAACGGGAGACGACCCGAGCTACGCTACAGCAACACTCGCCTCACCGGCAAGCGCCGCGGTGATGGGCGAGTCAACTTAGTCACCAAACTTCGGATACGCGCCGCGCAAACCCAAGAGCTTCCGCCGCAACGGAGGCCAGAGCCGCGATGGCGGCAACTACAAGGCAAAGTCGAGGTTCGACCCCACAGCTCTCCTCAACCAACCTTGTGTGTTTCACAGCAGGGAAGGGAAGCCCGCTACGCACACGACCACTGACTGCCACTCCCTAAAGGAGATTGAGAAGGCACGGCGCACATGGAAAGACCCCGACAACAACCCGCCAAATGGCAGAAAATTCGGCAGCATCGCCGGCTCGCTCCACACCTTCACAGGCTTCAACACGAAGCGCGATAAGAAGGTCATCGCCCACGATGTCGCTGTTAACACGGTGTTCGAGATCGACATCCCCCAGTTCCTTAACTGGTCCGAGCAACCAATCAACTGGAGCCGCGAGGACCACTCGCCACGGATCGAATATCCGGGCCAAGTCGCCTTGGTGGTCAACCCAAGGTGGGGGAATATTGGCTCACTAAGACGCTGATGGACGGCGGCAGCTCCATCAACATTCTATACCTGGACACGTTCAGGCGACTGCGGCTCCCGCAGTCGATGATCAAGACGACCTACACCACCTTCCACGGCATCGTCCCTGGTCGGAAGGCGTACCCAATCGGCAAGGTGATGCTGCCAGTCACCTTCGGCACACCAGCAAACTTCTGCATCGAGCGGATCGTTTTCAAGATGGTGCCGTTCAACAGTCCCTACCACTACGTCCTGGGGCGCCAGGCGTTCGCCAAATTCATGGCAGCGCCCCACTACGCATACAACGCGATGAAGCTCCCCGGACCGTGTGGCATCATCACTGTCCATGGCGATCCCGACATGGCCGCAGAATGCGAGGCCAAAGGCACCGAACTCGCTGAAGCTGTCATCGCGGCAGAGGCCAACCACGCTGAGGAGCTCGCTAAGTACGCGAGTGGGGTCAACAATGACGACCCCACCATACTCAAGAAGCCCAACTTGGAGGGCGGCAGCTCCACCGCCTTCGAGGCAACGACGCACACTCACACCATCGAGCTGGTCCCAGGCGACTCCAGCCAGACGGTGACGATTGGGACGGGCATGAGCCCAGCATAGGAAGGTGCGCTCATTGAGTTCCTACGTGAGGATCGCGACATCTTCGCATGGAAGCCATCCAACATGCCTGTTGTCCCGAGGGAACTCGCTGAGCACAAACTCAACGCCAACCCCAAAGCGCGACCCGTCAAGCAGTCGATGCGGCCCTTCAATGAAGAGCACCGTCGAGCAATCTCCGAGGAAGTGCAGCGTTTACTCGCTGTAGGCTTCATTCGGCCAATCAAATACTCCAAGTGGCTGTCAAATCCAGTCCTGGTCGAGAATAAAAACGGGACCTGGAGAATGTGTATTGACTACACAAACCTCAATAGAGCCTGCCCGAAGGAGCAATTCGTCCTCCCGCGGATCGACCAAATCATCGACTCAACCGCGGTTTCGGAGTCGCTATGCTTCCTTGACACCTACTCTGGATACAACCAAATCAAAATGGCAGTCGAGGACGAAGAGAAGACGGCATTCATCACGCCATTCGGAGCCTTCTGCTACACCGCCATGACCTTCAGCCTCAAGAACGCCGGGGCGACCTACCAGAGGTGCATGCAGGAGTGCCTTGCGAACCAAATTGGCTGCAACATCCACGTCTACATCGACGGCGTGGTGGTAAAATCCACTCGCCAGGACGATCTACTCGCCGACCTGGCGGAAACCTTCGCCAACCTGCGAAGGTACAAGATAAAGCTAAACCTAGGAAAGTGCACATTCGGTGTACCTACTGGACAGCTACTGGGATACGTCGTCTCCAAGCGCGGGATAGAGGCGAACCCCGCCAAGATCAACATAGTCGCCTGGCTCGGAAGACCCGAGTGCCTGCGTGACGTCCAGAAGTTGGTCGGGCGAGTCGCGGCTCTCAGTCGCTTCATCCCCCGGCTAGGCGAGAAGGCGATGCCCCTCTACCGCCTAATGCGCAAGAACCCCATTTTCCAGTGGGACAAGGAGGCGGACGACGCGCTCCACGCTCTCAAGGAGTTGCTACTCGCCGCACCGCTACTCGCCGCCCCAGTCGACAAGGATCCCATGCTCGTCTACGTCGCAGCTTCCGAGCGCGTCGTCAGCACCGTCATGGTCGTCGAACGACCAGAGGAGGGCAAGGAACGCCTGGTGCAGTGACCTGTATACTATATCAGCGAAGTCCTCACCGAGTCTCGCCAGCGCTACCCGCAGTACCAAAAATTGGTATATGCGGTCTTTAGAGCATAGCGGCGACTGTCGCCCTACTTCCAGGAGCACCCAAGAACAGTCGTCTCCTCAGCGCCGTTGCAAGATATCATCCGCAACCGCGAAGCGACTGGGAGAGTCGCCAAGTGGGCCGTCGAGATCGACGTCCACAACATCAGATATAAGCCGTGCAAGGCGATCAAGTCACAGGCTCTCGCAGACTTTCTTGCCGACTGGGAGGAGGCCCAGCAGCCAGAGAAAATGTCATACCTCCATTACTGGAGCCTACACTTCGACGGCTCCAAGAATGCAGATGGTGCACGGGCAGGGATCGTGCTCACATCTCCGAAGGGCGACAAGCTACGCTATGTCCTCTACCTCGACTTCACCCCCTGCACAACCAACATGGCTAAATACGAGGCGTTACTCCATGGCATACAGGCAGCCAAGGAGATGAACATCAATCGACTGCGCTGCTATGGCGACACCGACCTCGTCGCCGGGCAAGTCGCCGGCACCTGCGACGCAGTCTCCCCCACCATGGTGGCGTACCGTCAAGCAGTGGACCAGCTGGGAGGCCACTTCACGAGCTACTCCATTGAGTGGATCGACAGGAGGAAGAACGAGGAGGCCTACGCACTCTCCCACATCAGCTCGGCTCGACTCGCACCACCCGCCGGTGTCTTCCTCGACACCATCACCAAGCCTTCTGTCTCTCCCCCAAGGGAGTTCGACGTTGGAATTCCGCTGCAGCCAGACGCAACCCTGGTCGCACTGATCGTCGAGCCAAGCGACTGGACCGCGCCATACATCGCTTACCTGGAAGGAGGCACCCTACCCGCCGATGAGATGGAGGCCCGTATGATAGCACGCCGCTGCAAATCCTTCGTCATCATCAACAACGAGCTCCACAAGCGGAGCGTGACTGGCGTGTTCCAACGCTGTGTCCAACCCGCAGAAGGACGAAAGATCCTCCAGGACATCCACGCTGGCGACTGCGGCCACCACGCCAGCGCCCGCTCCCTGGTCGCCAAGGCCATGCGACATGGCTTCTACTGGCTCACCGCACACGCAGACGCGGTCGACATCGTCCAACGGTGCGTCGGGTGCCAGAAGTACGCCAACCAGACTCACATGCCGAGCTCGGCACTCAAGACCATCCCCATCACCTGGCCATTCGCCGTATGGGGCATGGACATGGTGGGCCTGTTCAAGAAGGCCCCCTCTGGCTTTACCCACCTCCTAGTCACAGTCGACAAGTTCACAAAATGGGTGGAGGCCAAGCCAGTCCGCAAGTGCGATGGGAAGACTGCCACCAAATTCCTATGCGAGCTCATCTATTGCTACGGATTCCCGCACAGCATCATCACGGACAACGGCACAAACTTCGCCAAAGGAGCCATGGCAGAATTCTGCGAGGAGCATAACATATGACTCGACCTCGCCTCAGTCACCCACCCGGAGTCCAATGGACAGCCGGAACACGCCAACCAGAGCATCCTCCATGGCCTGGAGCCACGACTGCAAGTTCCACTAGAGCGAAACCCCGGGTGCTTTGTCGAAGAACTCCCCTTTGTCATCTGGGGCATCCGCACCTCTGTCAACAGGTCGACAGGATTCACTCCCTTCTTCATGGTGTACGGTGCCGAGGCCATCATGCCAACCGACCTCGAGCATGATTCGGCACGGGTGGTCAACTACACGGAGTCCGCCAACGAGCTCGCACGCCAGGACGGAGTCGATCAGCTCGACGAAGCGCGCGACCTAGCTCGCTCCCGCACCGCCATATACCAGCAAGGGATTCGCCTCTACCATAGTCGGCGAGTACGGACTCGCACCTTCCAGGAAGGCGACCTGGTACTACGTCTGATCCAGGACAAGAAGGGCATGCACAATCTGTCTCCCCCTTGGGAGGGACCATTCACCATCGGGCGATTCCTGGGCAACGACGCCTACTACCTCACCGACGTCCGAGGCAACGGAAAACTCGACGTCAAGCGGCCATGAAATGTAAATCTCCTATGGAAGTTCTACTCTTAGAACTCCAGACATGTACCCCCTACCCGCTATGAAATAAAGAAGATCGATTCGCGCAAATTGCGTCCACTCTCCGTACCTTGTGCCACTCGCACTCGTAGTAACAGTGTTATGCTATTCGCAGAAGTCAACCTTTGGTGACGCGACCGGCACGGCCAAGTAATGCGGTACGAGGGCACTGGAAAAATTCAGGCCTCATACCGTCCACGAAAAAAGCTAACCCGGAGCCCCATTGGAGTCGCCCTGCTCGACTGGCTTCCCGAGCCAAGACGACTACATTCGCTTCACACAACGACCCAGTCCTCCACATCCTCGGTGCAGCGACTCGAACATGAAAGTACCATGCTCGGGGACTGACACCAGTCCAAAGAAGAGTGGCTAGGGGAAAATGCCAAGTAAGAGAGCGCACCCTGGACTCGCCATGCGACTGGTCTTACGGATCAGGCGGAGTGACGCGCCTAACACAACGCGCCTAGTCCTCACCTACCTCGGGCATGCGACTAGAACGGCCAAGTACCACGCTCGGGGAATCGTCAACCCGACCCTGTTCGCGCCTGGGAAAACGGCCAAGTAAAGAGCACCCCTGGGAGTCGCCATGCGACTGGCTTCCCGAGCCATGGCGAGTCGACCCTAACTCACTAACAATTCAAACAACATATAAAAACGAGGTCAACCCCATAAAAAGGGCGGATGCGCTCGGGGACTCGCACAACCAAACCACAAAAACAATGACAAAATAACCCATGCATTCCTTCATAGTAGCAAAATTTGTTCGCATACAAGGAGAATTACATGTTTATCTTAAGCTAACGCCGAATGGCAAATACTCTATTCCACATGCTTTGACGAGGAGGCGCCACCATCCTTGCGATTGCGGATAAAGGGAACCCAAGGATTCGACGGGTACGTCGTGAGCTCACCCGCCATGGCTGCGCGAAATGGCTGCTCCACCTCGAAGTCGCGGTGCGCTGGCTCGGGGCATTGGGGGCAACGACTGTTTCCTGGTAGGGAATAAGGTCGCCCATCGCCCACACGCGGTTGGAATGCACCATGGATCGCTCCGTCAGCTTCAGCACCTCGACAATCTCGAGTGAGCCTGTCGAGGAAGGATATCCACTCGTGACGTCGTTAAGGTCAAAGTCGTCCGGAAAATGCACGAGCCCAAGGCTCAGCGCAGTCGCCGCTCCACGAAGGAAGGCCGACCGCGTCATGAACTCCACAACCGCCGGGGCCTTCTCCAGATAGCGCCAGACGTCAACGAGGTCGCTAGGGATCACCTCCGTGGCGAGATCTCCTGAAGATATGCCCGGAGGCAGGTCGCCGACAGTGCGGCAGAATCGACCAGTGTGGTGACGCATTGCCGCGCGTCCTACGATTGCGCCTCTTCAGCATTATCAGTGATCATGCCTGCAGCACACAAGCAAATATTAAGGGAATCACCAGCAAAACAATGCGAGTCGCGCGCCCGGAGAGTCGGAGAAGAAACACTCACCAATCAGCGGGCGATAGCGGTCCATGATGAAATTCTGAAGAGCTGAGAGGTCATTCTGCAGCTAGGCGATGAGCGCATCCGACACCTTACGCTCCTCAGCAGCAGAAGTAACGGCCGCCTTGGCTCGTCCTTCCGCCGAGCTCGCTTCCGCCTTCGCCTCCTTGAGCTCACGCTCTAGTTCGGCGATTCTCTTCTCCGTGGCGCTCAAGGACGACTGAGCAGCCGTCAACTCACCAGCCGGAACAAGGCCCTGGCGAGCCCCCTTCACTGCGGCCGCACTATCCTCTGCTTCCACAACAAAATGATTACAAACGTAACAAGGTCGCGACCAGTGCCAAACAAGACAAACACTCACCCGCAGTCGCTCGAAGCTGCTCGTTCGTATCCTGAACAGCGAGGAGCTCCATTTCCACGCGGTGTTTGGCAGCAAGCCACTCGGACGACTCGCGCTGCAAGCCCTGTGCAAGAATTACAGCGTCAGTAACAAAACTTCCAAAGTGCCTAGCCGCTGAAATTCAACGACTAGCCACTCGGGGACTGGACGACAAAACTTCCTAAGTGCCTAGCCGCTGAAATTCAGCGACTAGCCACTCGTGGACTGGATGACAAAACTTCCTAAGTGCCTAGCCGCTGAAATTCAGCGACTAGCCACTCGGGGACTGCATGACAAAACTTCCCAAGTGCCTAGCCGCTGAAATTCAGCGACTAGCCACTCGGGGACTGGATGACGAAAAACAGTAAGAATTAGACCACTGAAATTCAGTGGCCCGATCCTCGGGGATTGGACATACCTGGATGGTGGCACCTAGCATGTCGTGAAGTTCCATTGCATCCACTGATGAGAGCACGAGTGGAGTATGCCCGCGACGCTGTTCGACCTCCGTGCCGGTGACCCCAGGTTGTTGGCTTGACGGCACCTGTCGTGGGAATGACCATGGCAGATGCTGCAATCGGCAGCGAGTAGTAGAACATGGGGCAAGGGCGGCCAGCCATCTGCGGTGCGAGATGAGGGCGGAGACACAAGGATTTACCCAGGTTCGGCCCCCCGGAGGGTAAAGACCTACTCCCGCTAGATTGTATTATGGTGAGAGTACAATGGGGCGAGCTCGGCGGCTAGGTAGCGATTCGCTTGGGTGTATGATGGAACGTATACCCTATGCGTCCTCTAGGGAGGTTTATATAGACTCACCTCCCTAGGGTTTACAGATCTTAACCCAATCAGTTAAGGTTTCAATGATCCTTTAACCTAATCCGACTGGGCCCATCTACGCTTCTGGGCCTTCAGCTTCCAGTCGCTTGAGTCCACGCCAGATCCAGATCCAGTCGCCGTCCTGCAGGCCCACTCGCTGGCACCCGGGCTAGTCGAAAACGTCCTGCTGGGTATACCCCGGTAGGCATATCCCCATCAGTAGTCCCCAAGGCACTCACCGTGGCGGCCCTCGCTATAAAGCGAGGGAACGTCGCCACCGCGGTTGCCGCGCCACCCAAAGGCGGCCCAGTCGCCTCAATCGAGGCAGTGGGGCCTGCCTGCTGCGACTCCGCGTCCTCCATGGCCTTCAGAGCCACGTCCACCGCAATTGGGGTTTCGCTCGGGTCAGCCGCTGGCTCGTCCGAGATCATGACGACCTCATCGCCTTTTGTCCTCTTGGTGCCTTCAGCGGGAGCCTCAACCTCGTCGCCCTTCCTCTTCTTTGAGGGATCGGCCGGCGCCTCCGTGGCGACCGATGGAACCTTGGCCACCGAAGGTTCACCTATCTTCTTCACTCCAGTCATGCAAAACAACTCGATAAATAAACACTCGCCAATCGAACATGAACCAAGCAGACAAATGAAAGATTAAGGAATACTTACTTGGCGATCGTATACGAATACTGGCTGGCTTCTCCAATTCTGGCCCCAGTTTCCGACTGAGGCCCGTCTCGAACACGCTTTGCGCCCAAGACACCGACGGATTCTTCGAAGATGAGGCCGCGGCAGGAGGTTCAGTCGCAATCGCCGCGGGAGCTCCTCTCGGCGGCGAGGCCCCTGCGGCTGGAGCGGCCTCCAGCCCGGTAACTGGGGCGAATGGCAGCAGCAGTGATGCCAATGGCGCCTCGTCTTCCACGGCGGTCACACCAGTCGTTGCGGCCGCGTGCGCTGCTGTTTCTTCGGCTGTGCTGGTAGCATCGGAGCTACTCGCAGACCGAGGCGGAGACGCTGGCTTGGCCGGCTTCGTCTTCTTCTTGGGTGGCGGCGGCTTCTTCTTCTTTGATGGTGTGGCTTCACGCTGCGAGGTATGCTCGGGAAGCTCGTCATCATCATCGTCATCAGCCTCAAGGATTTTGCTGGCCTCGAGCTCGCGCTGGTGCTTCCCACGAGTTTTGCGGACCGTGGGAGCAGCGACCTCCACGGCTTCGTCGCCATCGTCGTCATCGTCATCACCACCACCCCGTCACTTCTGACATCGCCCTTATCAGGCGACGACTCGCTCTCATCTTCGGCAGACGAGTTCGAGTTCTCGTCATCTGCGGGTGGAAGCCAACCTTCCACCACTTGGAATAGCTGCAACAACCAAGCAACATTAGCATGACCGCGAATGCACAAAATGCGACTGCGAGTGCCTGGAAAATAAAAACTCACTGTTGGATCTTGGCACTTCGTGGTATAAGGCGCGACCCCGGCCTTTGCATCAAGATACACCGCCTGAGTGATCTTCTTCAGGGCCAGGGTGTAGTCATTGAGTCTCCACTCGGCGTGACAAGACTTCGTCGGGTCGTCCTTGCCCGTATACTCGTACATATAGTGGGCACGGCTGGCCAGAGGTACGAGCCGTCGCCCGAACCAGCAGTTGTAGAGGTTGATGGTTTGGAGGCCCTTCTTCAAGTTGCGGATGGTCTGCAACATCTCGTCCCATCCGCTGGTCCAGCGGAAGCTTGGTGACTTGGAGCCGGCGTGGCTCTGGCCGGTCGGCGGAGTACCTTGGAATCGCCACCTCGTCGCCCGGCGTCGATTCGGTCATGTAGAACCAGTTCTTCTTCCACTCGTTCCCTTCTTTGGCGGGCTGCATCAGATCGAAGAACGACGCCTTCGACTTCAGCTGGAAAGTCAGGCCGCCCGCAGCCAGCATCGGGCCGCCTGCCTCTTCGCGGTTGATCCTCCCATGGAACAGGTCTTGCCATAGGGGAAAGTATGGCCGACAGCCCAGGTAGCACTCGCAGAACTCATGAAGATGGTGAGTTTCTCGATACTGTGTGGTCCCAGGTCTGACGGTTGGATGTCGTAGTAGGCGTAGAAGCGGCGGAAGAAGAGGGAGGTGGGGAATCCGAGCCCCCGCTCCAGATGGCTGGTGAAACAAATGAATTCCCCCTCGCACGGATCTGGAATCACTTCTCCGGCCGCGGGGATGCGCCATCTCCTGGCGCGGAGGATCCCTGCCTCCTCGAATGATTTCAGCAGTGCCTTCGTGCACTTGGATCTGCCCCATGGTTCTGCAGGAGGGGCCATCGATTGGGGATCTGGGGTTGCGAATCGCTCTGGGTCGCTCCGGTCGCTGCGAAAAACGAACGATTGAGAATGCACGAGTTCGGAGGAAGTGAGGGAAGTGTTTTCCCCTCACCCATCACTCTCCTTATATAGTGGTTGTTACCCGCCATTTTCGGGGAGCCGTTACCACACAGTAATTACACCGATATTACCGTTGGATTACCCAACGGCTAGTTTGACCAAGCAGACGGTCCAACTTCATCCACTCGACTCGCTGTCTTCAGCGACTCGACGATTCGCCGACCAGTTCACTACAATAGTGACTTAATTATTCGCTGACCTGTTCGCCGAGTTGCGATCCTATTCAAATGACTAGTTCTTTCCTTTGTTTAGGAGTCCACCGCCGATTCGACTGGGCGTCCGAGTTGGACCCGCATACTCTGACTGCCAACAAACACCTGCGATGAATCAACGATGGCCTCGGGGACTACTGATGGGGATATGCCTACCGGGGTGGCAAATAACATTATCATTGAGTGGGATATCCAAATAACAATCTTCCAAAGGTGGCAAATCAAGCATTTCATAAATCTTCCTAGGCATAATAGAGACACTATAACCAAGATCACATGAAGCTTTGAGATCAAAGTCATTCACTTGCATATTAATAATGGGTTCCCAGCTATCTTCTACTTTCCTAGGAATAGAAGCTTTGTGTTTTAGCTTCTCTTCCTTAATTTTCACAAGAGCATATGTAATATGTTTAGTGAAAGCAACATGCATATCACTAGCATCAGGACTTCTAGCAAGCTTTTGCAAGAACATAATCACTTTAGAAATATTGCAACCATCAATATCAAAGTCAAACTTAGCATCACTAGTAGTAGGCTCAATAGGCTTAGGCATAATAGGAGGAGGAATAGGGACTACTTGTGGTTTAGTGGTGATGGTGCACACACTATTGTTTCTATCAATTTTAGCTTCCCTTTCCCACTTAGCATGAAGTTGAGCTAAAAGCCTAACATTTTCATCAATAGTAACTTGTATGGCATGAGCAGTAGCAAAGGTGTTTTCCATAGTTTCAGGTTTAGCAGTCATTTTATTAATCAAGGAAGACTGAGCTTCAAACAAAGAGGATATTTTTTCTCAATAGTTAAAAGCTTTTCCTCTATAGTCTTATTGAAAGTGGTTTGTTTACTAATAAAGTCCTTGATCATGACTCCAAGTTCAGAGGGGGCACTTCTAGCATTATTGTAAGAGCTTCCATAGGAATTGCCATTATTAGGAGGATAAGGCCTATATTGTTGTTGCTACCAAAATTATTCCTATAGGCATTGTTGTTGAAATTGTTGTTTCTAATGAAGTTCACATCAACTTGCTCTTCTTGAGCAACCAAAGAGGCTAACGGAACACTATTAGGATCTAGAGAAGCTTTCCCATTAACAAGCATAGCCATAATAACATCAATCTTTTCACTCAAAGAGGAAGTTTCCTCAACAGAATTTACCTTCTTACCATGTGGAGCTCTTTCAACATTCCATTCAGAGTAGTTAACCATCATATTATCATGGAGCCTTGTTGCAGCACCCAAACTGAGGCCCATAAAGGTACCTCCAGCAGCTGAATCCAACAGATTTCTTGAGGAGAAGTTCAAACCTGCATAAAAAGTCTGGATAATCATCCAAGGAGTGAGTCCATGAGTAGGGCAATTTTTAACCAAAGATTTCATTCTTTCCCAAGCTGGAGCAACATGTTCACTATCAAGTTGTTTAAATTTCATAATGTCACTTCTCATAGATATAATCTTAGCAGGAGGATAATACTTTCCAATAAAAGCATCTTTGCACTTAGTCCAAGAATCAATACTATTTTTAGGCAAAGAAAGCAACCATTCTTTAGCTTTTCCCTTCAAGGAGAAAGGAAAAATCTTGAGATTAATAATATCTCCATCTACATCCTTATACTTTTGCATATCACAAAGTTCAACAAAGCTATTGAGATGGGAAGCAGGATCATCAGAACTAGCACCAAAAAATTGCTCTCTCATCACAAGATTCAACAAAGCAGGCTTAAATTCATAAAAGGTAGCATCAGGAGCAGGTGGAGCAATAGGAGTGCTTAGGAAATCATTGTTGTTGGTGCTAGTGAAGTCACACAACTTGGTGTTCTCAGCAGAGTTCATTTTGGCAAAGGTGCGCAAGCCAAAACCAGCAGCAGCAGCTAGAGCGGGAACTAATTTTTTGTGTTTTTAAATAACGCAAGCAAACCAAACTAGACTAATTTTTGGTTTTTTTAAAGAGGCAAACAAAACTAAGCAAAAGAAACAAAGCAAACTAAAAACAAAGTAAAGAGAAAGGAAGTGAAGGACTCCCCTTGTGAAGACGTCCTTAGCCTCCCCGGCAACGGCGCCAGTAAACTTGTTGATGGTGCTGACGTGGAGCACTTATTTGGAAACCCCAAGAGCAAGGTATGATGAGCACAACAGCAAGTCTTCCCTCAGTAGAGACCGAGGTTATCGAACCAGAAGGAGGAAGGAAACATCACACAGGTGTTGCAAGCAACACGGAGACCTGCACAACACAAACTCAAGACTTTGCCCCAACGAATCAGTGAGGTTGTCAAGATCACTGGTTTGTTGTAACAAAGGATTAAACATATGGTGTGAAAGGTAATGGTTTGCAACACGTAAACAAGTAACAGTGGAAGATGTATCAATGGTAAAGATTGGACCGGGGTTCATAGTTCACTAGAGGTGCTCTCCTTAGATAAACAACATGGCATGAAGGGTAAACAAATTACAGCAGGACAATTGACAGGGCTGAGCAAGGCAAAACAATGCAATACTAGACAAAAAGATCCTATGAGATTTGATTGGGCAATAGAACAATTTACATAGACCACCATCCAAATGCATCTATGACTAGAAGTCCACCTTCAGGTTATCATCCGAACCCCCTCCAGTAATAAGTTGCAAGCAACAGACAACTGCTTTAAGCAAAGTGTGTAAGGTAAACAGTCCATATGTTCCATGAACAAGAGACCTTTGTTTTCTCCCTAGTAGCAACATCACATCTACAACCGAAGAGATTATTTCCACTTCCCTTGGAAACTAGAGGCATGAACCCATTATCGAGCATAAATACCCCCTCTTAGAGTAACTAGCAACTACTTGGCCAAGATAGCTACTAACAATGGAGAGCATGCAAGATCACAAACAACATAGACATGATAGAATCATAAAGACAAAACCATTAATCAAACCAACATAATAATCTCAATATACATCGGATCCCCGCAAACACAACATGCATGATTACCAATAGTTTAGGTCTTGATCATGAACGGAGCTCACAAGATCTATACATAAAAGCACAAAGGAGGAGATATAACCATCTAGCTACTACATGGACCCATAGTCCAAGTTGGAACTACTCACGCATCATACCCGAGAGAAGGCCTCCGGGATGATCTCCCCTCCGGCAGGGTGCCGGGAAGAACTTCAGATCCCCGCGATCTAGGGACGATGGTGGCGACGGCTACAGACGGTTTCGTGGAGATTTGATCGGGTGCTTAGGGTTTCTGCATCGGGGGATTCTTATAGGCGAAGGGGGAGGCCGAGGCGGCACCCAGGGGCCCCACACCCCTCTCAGGCGCGGGGCAGGGCCCACCCACACCTAGGGTGGGTCTGGCCACCCTGGCCGGCCTCTCTGACTCCCCACTGGACTTATTATTCCCCACAAAAAGTAATTGACTTTGACGTTTGTCCCGTCCAATTCCAAGAATATTTCTTTACTAACTTTTCTGAAACCAAAAACAACAGAAAACAGGCATCTGACACTGTTGCAACTTGTTAATAGGTTAGTACCAGAAAAATTTAAAAAGCACCTCAAAGTGTAGACAAGTAAAGCAAAGTAGATACTAAACAAGCATGGAGCATCAATAATTATAGATACGTTTCCAACGTATCATGGATGCGCCCCCTAGGAGCGGCCAAAGGTTGGGACGCGCCTGGCAGGGGTGTGGTCCCCCCAGGCCCCTTCTCCGTCTCGTCTTCTGGCTCCATAGATCTTCTGGTGAAATATAATTTTTGGCATATTTTCCGGGATTTTTCCTGATAGTTCATTTTCTGCACAAAAACTAGACGTTTTGGACGAGAAACAATAGCAAAAGTGTTCGGGAAAGTAGATACGTTTTGGACGTATTAACTCCCCCAAGCTTAGCTTATTGCTTGTCCTCAAGCAATTTAGTTGAAAACTGAGTGCGATAAAAGAACTTTCACGAACACATTTGCTTCATATGATGTAAATATTCTCAGCACATGAGTAGATGCTTATACAATTCATAATAAAGAGTATGGAACTAAGTCTACTCAATAATCATTGCAAGCTATGAAGAGAAACCAACTCAATAGTAATAAGTAGCATGAAACATAAGCAACATTACAATGCTCATAGTAAGGTATGATAGAGTGGTATCTCGCTTGCCTTTATTTGTAGAGCACAATATAAATGCCAATGCACCTCTGAAGTTCAAGTGAAGACTAGAAGTAAATATATCAGAGATACAAGCATCAAAGTCATGACATAATTAACCAAGTTTTGGAACAAACACAAGAATGACAACTATGCTCTCAAGAAGGTGCTCATAGAGTAAGTGATGACTCAACAAGGTTGTGAAAACGGTTTTGTAAAGTTTGAAAGGCTTCCAAATGCTGAAAGGAAGGTACTCATTAGCTTTGAGATCTCATTGCCCCTATCATAGGCATCTTTAGGTGGTTAAGGTGAAAGTGAGGTCCACTCTGAATCATATGCTTGACAGATCATAAACTGGAAATCCCAAGTCCCTTGAGTACGAGGTCTGCAACGCATGCTACTCAACTTTGGTTACATGCAAGTTCTTGTCATTGTTCATACATGCATATCATAGAGAACCGCCAACGGGGTACCCCTTTCACATGATACAGGAGCTATCTCGTGATCAAAATGACAAGGCAAGCAAACAATGAGCATCTCAACGATTTTTTATTTACTATATGCATAGCTTTTATTGGGGATGCTTCATAGAATGCTCATTATGGTTATGATGCAAGTTTCCACCATGGTAGGCATGGCTTAGGCTAGCGGCCCAGGCGTTTCTCTAACACAATGTATAAACTCCATGAACTCACAAGCTCCCCTTTTATTTCACATCGTCGACATCCGTAAGCAAAAGAGCAAAGTATCAACTGGATAGGATATCCAAAAAGTGTTGAAAGCGTTCCCTGTGGCAGCACGGTTCTGCTGACTCCTAGCATATAATTTGCAAGCATATAACTTTCATGGACAAGTCACAAAGGTTCAGGATTATTAAGTGCAAGGAATAAAGTGTGCCATCAAGTTCATGGGAGCTGTACTAACTAACTTTCTCAAAACAGACAAACATTTTATTTGGAAGAAAACAAGGCATATTGAATATGCACTGAAGTAGCAAATGATGCTGATAGGTAGGTATAGTGGACACAGCTGGCAATATTGGTTTTGGGAGTTGAAAACACAGGTGGAACTCATACTCAATGCAAGTGAAGGCTAGCAATAGAGAGGGAGCGACAAACGAGAGACCAATAACTGTCATAATCATGCTTGCAACAAAACAGGGCTAATTATGGCATGAAAGTGATACAAGAACTCTGAGGCAAAATAAATCATCGAGGCTTACTGACTATTGATTAGTCATATGCATGCGTGAGCATGTGCCAAGTCGATTCGCATGAACAGTCAGAGGAGGATACCACAATATCATACCAAAATATGAATAGAACAATGCAAGCAAACATTCATATGACATGCTACAAACTATTAGCAAGCTGGAGCTAATCATAGACAAGCAAGAACTACTAAGCATCCGTTAGTAACATACACCTTACAATGAACAGACTAAGCATGCTCATAGTGATGAGTATATGTACAAAAATGAAAACAAATAGAGTTCGTTACTAGCCTCTTACCATTCCTCAAGTTGTCTTAATCTTCATTATTTCCCTTCACTTATGTGACTTGAATAATAACATGAAACCAAAATTCACTGAGGACGGTTGAATCCTGCAAAGAACTCACAAAACCAAAGAAGAACAACAAATATTTTTGGTGTTTTCGATTTTTTTTCAAACAAGCCAACAAAGAAAAAACAAGCAAAGCAAAAACAAACCAAGCAAAGCAAAAGAAGAACAAAAACAAAAACTAATACGCTCCAAGAACAACACAACTGTGCATGAAACAATAAAAACGAAGTGTCTTGAAAGCCCTGAGATTTTTATTGATGAAGAAGGGGACGCCTCGGGTACCCCCAAGATTTGACGCTTGTACCTCTTGAATATTTATTGGGGTGACACGGGGTGGATCCCCCCAAGCTTGAGCTTTTGTCTATTCTTCATCTCATTACATCATTCTTTCCTTACACCTAAATTTTTTCCTTCATACAAAACTTCACACAATCTTCATTAGCAACATTAGTGCATTCAAAAAGATAATAGACCTTTGGGGTTAAGTTTTAAAACAACAAAACTTTCACTAAAGACACAAGCTACTGTAGAAATTCCCTCAACAAGCTCAATTTCCCGAAAATAACCCAAAAATGAATCAATAAGAAGCAAATGCAAATAATGGTAGAAATCGTTCAAAACAGAACATCGGGTAGAAACCGATTTTTCAAAGACCTTATTTTGCTCAAATCAAAAAGTGTTGAACTAACGAAAGTTAGCTAACATACTTGGGTATTTATTCGTAAATTTTCTGCTCAATCCGACTTACAGAGACTCCTCATGAATTTTTATGGTGGAGGACAGAAATCTGTTTCGGGACATCAACTCCCCAAATCTTAGTTCCCTCTCATTAGAGGTCATTCTTGGCACAAAAAGCAAACAAAAAGGATAAGGAGAGGTCATTACTGAAGTAATAACTTCCAAGACTCAAGGAAACTCTTGGGTTATCTCCCAACATGTACTTTTCTTTAAGCCTTTAAGTTAGGCATGACGAAGAGCAAAGATTGGAAAGGAGAAAAATAAAAGTGAGCAAGTATAACCATAGTGAAAACATTATTTTGTTCATTAAAATCCTTTTGTTAACAAGGTTTATCAAGTCTTGTTACCAAAACAATCTTATATGAAACAAAACTTTGCATTCCACAAGGTGATTATGTTACCTCATACTTGATCAATGGTCCCAATCATAATAGTTTCAAAATTTTCTTGTGGAATGGGACAATATATTTCTCCAACCTTGATGCTCTTAGTATTTTCAATGGAATTCAGGCAATAGCTTTTAGCAACCTTTTTGGAGAAATAGACAGTATGCTCTTTGTCATTAATATTGAATGTTACTTTTCCTTGATTACAATTGATGACAGCACCTGCAGTATTAAGAAAAGGTCTCCCAAGAATAATAGACATATTATCATCTTCAGGCATTTCAAGCACAACAAAATCAGTCAAAACCAACCAATTATGAGCCACTTGAACATGAACATCCTCACATATATCAACAGGAATAATAGTTGACTTATCAGCCATTTGCAAAGATATATCAGTTGGTATCAACTTTTCTAGCTGGAGCCTCTTATAGAGAGAAAAAGGCATAACACTAACTCCAGCTCCCAAATCACATAAAGTAGTTCTAATATAATTATTCTTAATAGAGCAAGGAATAGTTGGTATACCCGAATCACCAAGTTTCTTTGGAACCTTACCATTGGAGGAGTAATTAGCGAGCAAAGTAGAAATCTCCTCATTAGGAATCTTCCTTTTATTAGAGACAATATCCTTCATATACTTTGAATAAGGAGGTAACTTAATAGCATCAGTCAAAGGAATTTGCAAAAATAAAGGCTTCATCCACTCACAAAACTTGTTGTAGTGTTCCTCCTCCTTTGACTTGTGTTTCTTACCTAGAAAAGGCATAGGTTTCTGCACCCAAGGTTCTCTCTCTTTACCATGTTTATTAGCAATAAAATCTTCCTTAGTGTACCTAGTGTTCTTAGTGTGCTTCTCAGGTTCTTCCTCACCTTCCTCCTTATCAGGAGCATCATTTTTATCATTACCACTCTCAGTTTCAGCATCAGAGACAGATATACTATTAGGATCTACAGCAGGTTCAAGTAGTTCCTCAACTATTTTGTGTTTCTTTTTCTTTCTCTTACGAGGACTACCACTACTCTCACCTTGTTGAGAATCCTGCTAAATTATTTTAGGGTGTCCTTCAGGATATAAAGGGTCTTGAGTAGCTATACCACTCCTAGTTCTAATCCCATAAGCATGTTTATCTCCTGAAGCATTAACTAGCATATCATTTTGTACCTTAGCAAGTTGATCAAGTTGGGTTTGAACCATTTGAAAGTGTTTACAAAGCATTTTAATATCATTAGAAGTTCTTTCCACAATATCTTTCAACTCATTGATAGCTCTAGAGTTTTCCAATAAAATGGTTCCAAACTTGTTTATTAAAATGACCTTGTTTAACAATAAAAATGTCAAGTTCCTATAAACATTGATCAGGAGGCTTACCATAAGGAATATCACCTTCATAAAAGTGTTGGAGAGAGTGTACCTCAATAGTATATGAGTGGGGAATTGGCTTACATAATTCTTCTATAGGAGGTAGATTCTTCACATCTTCAGCTCTAATACCTTTCTCCTTTAGACACTTCTTAGCTTCCTTCATCACTTCATCATTTAATGCAATAACTCCCCTATTCTTTGGTGTTGGTGTTGGAACTGGTTCAGGCACAATTGGTTCAGGAGTAATAGGCTCAGGTGTATTTAGCTCAGTTGAAGTCCAATCATCATAATTCTTGCTTATCTTAGCCATTAATTCTTCAGCATCTGTAGGAGTTCTTTTCCTGAAAACACAATCAAAAAAGCTATCTAGTTATGTCCAAGAATCATCAGTTATTCCATTATAATAAATATCAAGAAGCTCATTCTTAGGTAATGGACATCCAGGATGTGCATGAATCAAGGCACAGAACCTTGTCCATGACTCAGGCAATTTCTCTTCTTCTCCCTGTTTAAAATCAAAAAGTCTCTACAAAGCAGCATGTCTAGCACTCGGAGGAAAATATTTCTGGAAGAAAGAAGCAATCAAGCGATCAGGACTATCAATGGAACCAGGAGGTAATCTATTAAACAAAGCGTTAGCTTCTCCTTTTAGTGAAAAAGGGAAGATCTTGGTAACAAAGTACTTACGCATCTTAAAATCATCAGAGAACAAAGCACTCATAGTAGAAAGCTCATTCATATGAGCCACAACACTCTCATTTTCAGTCCCACAAAAAGGTTCTTTCTCAACAATATCTAAATAAGATAAATCAAGAGAGAAATCATAGTCTTCATCTTTAATATCTATGGGAGAGGTGGCAAACTTAGGATCAGAGGATAGTTTAGGCATAATAGTACGTCTAGCAAGGAGAATCTTAATAGCACTAGTACCATGTGTATTTCGGCACTCTTCAACAAATTCATCAGTGAACTCAATGTAACCATCATTAATATCATAACTCTCACTAGATTCAGGTGAGCTAACAGGTGTAACAGTGTCTTCACTAAAAGTTTTGGTATTTCCTAGACTAGCCATAGTAGCATCTAGGAAAGGACCTAATGAACCACTCGCATCAAACACAGTAGAAGTAACATCATGAGCATCAAAATCAGTTTCATATTCAGCAGTAGTAGCAGTGTGTGTAGCATGAGTATGTGGTGGTGGTGTGACAAGCTTACTTATAACAGACGGTGAATCAAGAGCAACAGAGGTGTTTAAGATCGTACCTCTTCTTGTAGTGGATGGTAAAATAGGGAACTTTCCATCATGAGACTTACCCATGATGAAAGGAGTAGCAGTGAACAATAATAAATCCAAGTGAACTTACAAATAAAGCTATGCTCCCCGGCAACGGCGCCAGAAAATAGTCTTGATGACCCACAAGTGTAGGGGATCGCAACAGTCTTCGCGGGTAGTATTACCCAATTTATTGATTCAACACAAGGGGAGCCAAATAATACTTGCGAGCCTTAACAACTGAGTTGTCAATTCAGCTGCACCTGGAAATAGTTCTTGCTCTCAGAAGTTTATCAGTAGCAATAGTTTTTAGTAGCAACAGCAATAGTGAAACATGAGAAATAGTAACAGTAACGGTAACAGTGGGATTCGAGTGCGGTAGGCATAGGGATGGATGGACGGGCGTTGCATGGACGAGTCTAAACATGTAACTTCAAGATCTAGGGCATTGCAGATAAATAATAATAATAAGCATCCAAGTACTAAATAA
The DNA here is from genome assembly GCA_910589765.1 of Avena atlantica. NCBI lineage: Eukaryota > Viridiplantae > Streptophyta > Magnoliopsida > Poales > Poaceae > Avena > Avena atlantica. Next base: position 497,513,072 of record OU342739.1, read on the forward strand.
TCTTAGGCATATGCTCCATATATAGTCATGCGTGCTCGCAATGAGAACTTGCACAACATCTTCTGTCCAGCCAGCCCATGGCAGCGGGGCCTCTAGGGAACTACTGGCAATTAAGGTGCTCCTTTTAATAGAGCACCGGAGCAAAGCATTAACACTCCGTGAACACATGTGATCCTCACACCACAGCCATCCCCTCCGGTTGTCCCAATTATTGTCACTTTGGGGCCTTTGGATCCGTACAATGATATGTGTACACAACATGCAGATAAGACCACAAGAAATACTATCATAATAATTCAATAATAAGTTCAGATCTGAGATCATGGCACTCGGGCCCTAGTGACAAGCATTAAGAACAACAAGTTGCAACAAAGTCAAATAGCAGTAATAGAGATACTAGGCACTATGCCCTAACAATCTTATCCGATTACATGATAGAACTCATCCAATCCCTACCATCCCCAAGCCTACAGTGGGGGATTACTCACTCATGGATGAGGGAAACATCGATGGTTGATGTAGAGGCATTGGTGATGACGATGGTGATGATCCTCTCCAAATTCCTCGCCCCGGCAGGGTGCCAGAACGGAGTTTCTGGATACGAATCTTGGTTTCTGGTGGCGGCGGCAGAGCGAAACTATTTCTGGAAAACTATCGACCCCCCCTCGGTTTTTAGGTCGAGAGGCAACTTATAGGCGCAGAGGGAGGCCGAGGGGGTTCCTAGGGTGGCTGCACCCCCTAGGCGCGGCCAGAGGTGGGCCCGTGCCTGGCAGGGGTGTGGGCCCCCCAGGCCCCTTCTCCGTCTCGTCTTCTGGCTCCGTGGATCTTGTGGTGAAATATAATTTTTGGCATATTTTTCGGGATTTTTCCTGATAGTTCATTTTCTGCACAAAAACTAGACACCAAGGTAATTCTTCTGAAAACAGCGTCAGTCCGTGTTAGTTGTATCCAAATCACACAAGTTTAGAGGAGAAACAATAGCAAAAGTGTTCGGGAAAGTAGATACGTTTTGGACGTATCAAGGCCCACACCCCCAGGCGCGGGCCACCCCTAGGTCGCGCCTACAGGGGGTGTGGCCCACCTGGCCCACCTCTGGCTTCTCCCTCTCGCCTATATATTCTCCTCAGAACCCTAATACACGGGGGGCGACCACAAAAAGATTACGCCACCTCTGCGGGGCGGAAAACACCGAGAGAAAAAAGCTCTCTGGCAGACAGATTTCTGCTGGGGAAATTCCTTCCCGGAGAGGGGAGATCGTCGCCATCAACACCATCATCAAGCTAGACTTCATCGGGATCATCATCATCCACACCATCATCTCCACCAGCATCATCATCACCACTCCATCCCGCTGTAACAATTGTGTTGAATACTTGCATAGTTCTTAGGGGAAACTTTCCCTGTGTTGATTACTATTGTAGTTGATGCTTGTGAGTGGAACCATTGGATTATTGTTTATGTTCAGATTGTTATCCATCACCATATCATATTTGATCTTGATCCATATGATGTCTTGTGAGTAGTTTGTTTAGTTCTTGAGGACATGGGAGAAGTCATGTTGTTAGTAGTGGATTTGTGTTGAGATATTATTCAATGGTTTAGTATTTAAGTTGTGGTGCTATTCTTCTAGTGGTGTCATGTGAACGTTGACTACATGATACTTCACCATTTATGGGCCTAGGGGAATGCGTTGTGTATTTGGATACTAATTGTGGGGTTGCCGAAGTGACAGAAACCTGAACCCCCGTTAGGACACCTTTGCATAAGGGAGCGTAGGATCTTAGAGTTTAAGGTTGTGGTTAGGTTTATATCTTAATTGCTTTCCTGTAGTTGCGGATGTTTGTAGGGGTTTAATCACATGTATGTATTAGTCCAAGTAAGGTCGGTACATTAGCACAGGTTCACCCACACAACACTTACAACACCAAAGAAGGGTACTAAGATATTTGAAGCAAAAGCACTTGACAGAATTCCCATGCGTCCTCGAGAACGTTTGGTCCTTTATAAGTATTTCCATCGGCTTGTCCTTTGCTAAGAAAGGATTGGGCACTTGCTGCATTTGTTCGTTGTATTTATTACTTGCACTTTATTTCTTTGCTTTATCAGAAAACCCCCAAAAATCCGTTTGCTAAGTATTTACAGAGATTTCCTGCTCCATACCACTACTCAACACCTTCTTCTCCTCATTGGGATCGACACTCCTATTTATCGAAAGTAATATAATACACCCCCTATACTTGTGAGTCATCAAGGTGCAGCCCTCTCCCCTCTATTTATGAGAGGGAGGGGTAGCTAGGAAGAGGGGAGTTTGAATCCTTCCCCAACTCCATCTCCTTCTAGGCTTGTAGTGGAGGGAGAGAAGGATTCTCTTCTTCCTCCACTAGGAAACATTGTCCAAGTTTGACTTTTCAAACTTGCCTTTTGACTTTTAATTTTGGAGTTCGTTTTAATTCTTTATTTGCACAGCCCTTTGACCTAGGACATGATGCAATCATTCCACTTAGTCATGACACATTCATGTGTAGGGGTTCATAGCATGGAAAACAAAAAAATTCTACCGCATGCACACAAACAAGCCAATATCTATCTACTAGATTGTAGCAACGAGTCAATTAGAGACCGTTGACATGGTAGCTTCTTTCTTTATTCCTCGGCAATGGCGCCAAAAAGTCTTGATGGTGCTCGACGTGGCACTTCGTTGGTAACCCCAAGCGCAGGGCGTGTGAAGAGCAAGCAGCAAGTTTTCCCTCAGTTGAGATCGAGGTTATCGAACTAGAAGGAGGAAGGAAACATCACACAGGTGTTGCAAACAACATGGAGACATGCACAACACAAACTCAAGACTTTGCCCCAATGAATCAGTGAGGTTGTCAAGCTCACCGGTTTGCTGTAACAAATGATTAAACGTATGGTGCGGAAGATAATGGTTTGCAGCAAGTAAACAAGTAACAGTGGAAGATGTATCAATGGTAAAGATTGGACCGGGGTCCATAGTTCACTAGAGGTGCTCTCCTTAGATAAACAACATGGCATGAAGGGTAAACAAATTATAGCGGGGCAATTGACAAGAACTGAGCAAGGCATAACAATGCAATTACTAGCCAGAAAGATCCTATGAGGTTGATTGGGTAATACAACAATATACATAGACCATCATACAACTTCATCTATGACTAGAAGTCCACCTTCAGGTTATCATCCGAACCCCCTCCAGTATTAAGTTGCAAGCAACAGACAACTGCTTTAAGCAAAGTGTGTAAGGTAAACAGTCCACATGTTCCATGAACAAGAGACCGTTGTTTTCTCCCTAGTAGCAACAACACATCTACAACCGAAGAGATTGTTGTCACTTCCCTTGGAAACTAGAGGCATGAACCCACTATCGAGCATAAATACTCCCTCTTGGAGTCACTAGCAACTACTTGGCCAAGATAACCACTAGCAACGAAGAGCATGCAAGATCACAAACAACATAGACATGATAGAATCATAAAGATAAAACCATTAATCAAACCAACATAATAATCTCAATATCCATCGGATCCCCACAAACACAACATGCATGATTACAAATAGATTAGATCTTGATCATGAACGGAGCTCACAAGATCTATACATGAAAGCACAAAGGAGGAGATACAACCATCTAGCTACTACATGGACCCATAGTCCAAGGTGGAACTACTCAGGAATCATACCGGAGAGAAGGCCTCCGGGATGATCTCCCCTCCGGCAGGGTGCCGGGAAGAACTTCAGATCTCCCCTCGATCTAGGGACGATGGTGGTGGCTGCTACAGACGGTTTCGTGGATTTCTGATCGGGTACTCAGAGTTTCTGCATCGGGGGCTTCTTATAGGCGAAGGGGCGAGACCGGGAGGCGGGCAGGGTGCCCAAACCCTAGCCAGGCGCGGGGCTGGGCCCACCCGTGCCTAGGGTGGGTCTGGCCCCCCTGGCTGGCCTTTCGGTCTCCCCTCTAGACTTCTTGTTCCCCACGGAAAGTTATTGACTTTGTCCCTCGTCCCGTCCAATTCCGAGAATATTTCTTTATTAACTTTTCTGAAACCAAAAACAGCAGAAAACAGGCATCTGACACGGTTGCAACTTGTTAATAGGTTAGTACAAGAAAACATGTAAAAAGCACCTCAAATTGTGGACAAGTAAAGCAAAGTAGATACTAAACAAGCATGGAGCATCAAAAATTATAGATACGTTTCCAACGTATCAGCATCCCCAAGCTTAACTCCTGCTCGTCCTCGAGGTAAGCGATAAAAGAATAATTTTTTAGGTGACATGCACCCTCATAATAAAGATCCAACCATTTGCAAGCATTGAAAGCTGGGATCAAAGAATTCTAAACATGTGCATGACAGATGAAGTTATAACAATAGGACATAGTAACTATGCATGCAACATGGCAAGCTACAAACAAAGATCATGAATAATATGCATTGAAAAACGTTTGTTTGTTTCACATGCAGAAAACATAGCATAGTGGCAACCAGCTTGTCCCTCATAGAGTAGAAATATAATGCATAGGACACCTGCAAAGTTCACAAGGGTGACTAGAGACAAATAGCACAAGATCAAGTAATAACACAATATGCATCAATTAATAAGCTTTGGAACATTGCACACAGAATGACAACTATGCTCTCTTAATGGTGCCTAAAGGTAGAAGGTGGACACTCAATAGTGGTGGAAGAAAGGATTTTTTGTAAAGGAAGCAGGGATTACAAGTTTCAAAAAAAGAGCTTCCAAAAATTATGGTACTTGTTAGCTTTCAACCCTCATTGCCCCTATCATAAGCATCTTGAAGTGGTTAAGGTTAAAGTGGCAAAGCTGGAGTATATGCCTGACAAAGTATAAGTTGGCAATCTCATGCCCCTTGAATACGAGGGCCACACCTCGTGCATACTCAACTTTGGGTCCAGGTAAGTTGTTGTCACTGTAAGTATTTGCATATCATTGAGAACCACCAACGGGGTACCCCTTGCACATGGCACAGGAGCTTTCCCATAACCAAAATGACAAGGCAAGCAGACAATGAGCATCTCAGCAATTCTTCTTATGTACCATGGGAATATGGTGCTTTTTTCTCTCTTTTATCAATGTGTCTCTTTTTTATAAGAAGAATGCTTCATAGATGTCACTAAGGTGATGCTGCAAGTTTCCACCATGATTAGGCATGGCTTAGGCTAGTGGCCCAGGTGTTTCTCTAACACAGGATACAAACTCCATGGACTTACAAGTTCCCTCTTTATTTCACACCGATGACATCCATAGACAAAATAACATGATATCAACTGAGTACAACAAGGTACAAGTGCAATGTTGAAAACGTTCCCCGTGACAGAACGGTTCTGCTAATTCCAACTTATAAGTGCAAGCATATACAACAAAGTTGTCACAATGGTTCAAGTTTATTAGGGTCAAAGAATAAAGTGTGCCATCAAGTTCGTGAGGGCTTTAATCACTAAGTTTTCACATAACAAAATAGTTTTTAATTGGAAGATAGATGAAAAAAAAGAATATACTTGGAATGGTGTAACACACCATGCATAGGAGTTTATAGTGGACACTTTGGAATAACTTGGTTTCTTGGGAGTTGGAAGCATGAATAGAACTTACTCATACAAATGGAGGCTAGCAAAAGACTAGGAGCAACCAACTAAGAGAGCAATAGTGACCAAAATTATGCAATGCAAAAAAGCAAACTAATCAAAGAAAAGAGTGGTACTACAAGTCAAGGACTAAATGATCATAGAGGCTAATGGTGACTTGTTATAGTCATAACATGGTGTGAGCATGTGCCAAGTCAACCCAAGCAAAACATCAAAGGGGAATACCACAATAATATGCTTTTGCATGCTAAAACAACGCATAATTTCTTCAAGGCACACTAACAATCCCAATTGTTTGGAACAAGACATGCTACAGCAATAATCACTAAGCATAATGCTAAAACAACACCTATCATGTCATGCTAAAGTCTAAGTCACAGTCAATGCAAGCTCCGCTTGCACTTCAAGCAAGAACTTACTACTCCTTTCCAAACACCAAGCAGACTTATTTGCAAAACAACACAGCGAGAACGGGGGTCCAAACTACTAAAAAAAACTAAACAAACTAAGCAAAGCAAATGAAAACTAAGATGCTCCAAGAACAATACAACTGTGCATGAAATAATAAAAACGAAGTGTCTAAACAGACCTGAGCTTTTTATTGATGAAGAAGGGTATGCCTTGGGTATCCCCAAGCTTTGACGCTTGTACCTCTTGGATATTTCTTGGGGTGACACCATGGTGGCATCCCCAAGCTTGAGCTTTTGTCCATTCTTCATCTCATTGCATCATTCTCTCTCTACTCCTGAAATTTTTCCTTCATATAAAACTTCACACAATCTTCATTAGCAACATTAGCTTATTCAAAAGATATTAGACCACTGGCAAAGCTTTGAAACAGCAAGGCTTTTCACTAAAAACACAAGCTACTGTAGTAACTCCTTCAAAGAAACTCAATTTACCTGAAAAGAGCTCAAAAGGGAATCAATAAGAAGCAAATGCAAATAATGGCAGAAATCTGTCAAAACAGAACAACATGTAGAAACGAATTTTTTCAAACATCTTCTGTTGCTCAAATCAAAAAGTGTTAAACTAACAAAAGTTAGCCAACATACTGGGGGATTTATTTGTAAATTTTGAGCTCAATCTGAGTTACATAGCCTCCTCAAGAATTTTTTTGTGGAGGACAGAAATCTGTTTCGGAACACCAACTCCCCAAATCTTACTTCCCTCTCATTAGAGGTTATTCTTGGCACAAAAAGCAAACAAAAAGGATAAGGAGAGGTTATTACAGAAGTAATAACTTCTAAGGCTCAAGGAAACTCTTGGGTTATCTCCCAACAAGTACTTTTCTTTAACGCCTTTAAGTTAGGCTTGATAGCTTGAGAAGATGCTCACATAAGAAATATGAATTGAAGTCAAAGAGAGCATCAAGAAGCAAATTAAAAACACATTTAAGTCTAACCCTCTTCATATGCCTCAGAATCTTGTACACAAATAAATGCACAAAGAACAAAGTGACAAGCATAGGAAGATAAAACAAGAGTAACTTCAAAACTTTCAGCAGATAGAGAGGTGTTTCAGTACCATGAAAACTTCTACAACCATACTTTCCTCTCTCATAATAATTTTCAGTAGCATCATGAATAAACTCAAAAATATAGCTATCACATAAAGCATGCTTTTCATGATCTACAAACACATAATTTCTATCAAGCTCAAAAATAGTGGGATTAAAACCTCCACAGATTTTATCCAAAGTAGATATTTCAAAAGGATCCACATGAACATAATATTCATCCTCCTTTAGTAAGCATGGGGGACAATCAAATAATGTAAGGGATAAAGAGTTACTCTCATTATAAGGTAGGCATGGGTAGATCCATTCTTCCTCCTTTTGTTCATCACTCTCCCCCTCTTTTTCATCTAATGAGCTTCTAGTTTCAACAATTTCTTCTTCCATAGGCTCCTGCAAGGCATTAGTCTCTTCCATTTGCGGGAAGCATCCATTAAAATATTCAAGAATATAGCCATTTGCTTCCTTATAATTATCAAAGCAAAATTTAAGTATCTCATAAACCTCACATTCATAAGGTGCATCATCAGTATTTTCAAGCAAACTAGCAAGCTCAAATGCACCCTTGAAAGCAATAAACTCTTCAATTTGTTCCACATCATAAAAGTCATAATTTCCTTTAACATAAGAAGATATGGTAACATTATCATTATACTCACACTGAAAAGGTAGGTGTTTATACCTCCTACATCAACAGGCTTTATCAAAGCAATAAGTAACATTATAGTGGAGCACACCTCTTTAGAAATAGTATTCAACTTATCAATTTGCTCCCATAAGTGTTTCCCTTTTTGTGACAAACGATATTCCTTATAATAATACTTTTGTTCTTCCGTGAACCCACCTTGCCAATAAGAACTAGTTTCAAAGAAACCATCCATTGATAGAAAGCATGACCAAGCAAGGCAACAACAGACCAGCAACTAGAGTAGGAACTATTTTTTTTGTATTTTTTAATAAGGCAAGCAAACCAAACTAGACAGATTTTTTTGGGTTTTTTGAAAAAAGGCAAACAAAACCAAGCAAAAGAAACAAAGCAAACTAAAAACAAAGTAAAGAGAAAGGAAGTGAAGGACTCCCCTAGTAAAGACGTCCTTAGCCTCCCCGGCAACGGCGCCAGAAAACTTGTTAATGGCGCCTAGTTGACGTGGGAGCTTCTTTCTTTATTCCCCGGAAACGGCGCCAGAAAGTCTTGATGGTGCTCGACGTGGCACTTCGTTGGTAACCCCAAGCACAGGGCGTGTGAAGAGCAAGCAGCAAGTTTTCTCTCAGTTGAGACTGAGGTTATCGAACCAGAAGGAGGAAGGAAACGTCACACAGGTGTTGCAAACAATGTGGAGACCTGCACAACACAAACTCAAGACTTTGCCCTAACGAATCAGTGAGGTTGTCAAGCTCACCGGTTTGCTGTAACAAAGGATTAAACGTATGGTGTGGAAGATAATGGTTTGTAGCAAGTAAACAAGTAACAGTGGAAGATGTATCAATGGTAAAGATTGGACCGGGGTCCATAGTTCACTAGAGGTGCTCTCCTTAGATAAACAGCATGGCATGAAGGGTAAACAAATTATAGCGGGGCAATTGGCAGGAACTGAGCAAGGCATAACAATGCAATTACTAGCCAGAAAGATCCTATGAGGTTGATTGGGAAATACAACAATATACCATGATCCAACTACATCTATGACTAGAAGTCCACCTTCAGGTTATCATTCGAACCCCCTCCAGTATTAAGTTGCAAGCAACAGACAACTGCTTTAAGCAAAGTGTGTAAGGTAAACAGTCCACATGTTCCATGAACAAGAGACCGTTGTTTTCTCCCTAGTAGCAACAACACATATACAACCGAAGAGATTATTGTCACTTCCCTTGGAAATTAGAGGCATGAACCCACTATCGAGCATAAATACTCTCTCTTGGAGTCACTAGCAACTACTTGGCCAAGATAACCACTAGCAACGGAGAGCATGCAGGATCACAAATAACACAGACATGATAGAATCATAAATATAAAACCATTAATGAAACCAACATAATAATCTCAATATCCATCGGATCCCTGCAAACACAACATGCATGATTACAAATAGATTAGATCTTGATCATAAACGGAGCTCACAAGATCTATACATGAAAGCACAAAGGAGGAGATACAACCATCTAGCTACTACATGGACCCATAGTCCAAGGTGGAACTACTCACGAATCATACCGGAGAGAAGGCCTCCAGGATGATCTCCCCTCCGGCAGGGTGCCGGGAAAAACTTCAGACCCCCCCTCCCCGATCTAGGGACGATGGTGGCGGCGGCTACAGATGGTTTTGTGGATTTCTGATCGGGTACTCAGAGTTTCTGCATCGGGGGCTTCTTATAGGCAAATGGGCGAGACCAGGAGGCGGGCAGGGTTCCCAAACCCTAGCCAGGTGCGGGGTTGGGCCCACCCGCGCCAAGGGTGGGTCTGGCCCCCCTGGCTGGTCTTCCGGGCTACCCTCTGGACTTCTTGTTCCCCACAGAAAGTTATTGACTTTGTCCTTCGTCCCATCCAATTCCGAGAATATTTCTTTACTAACTTTTCTGAAACCAAAAACAGCAGAAAACAGGCATCTGACACTGTTGCGACTTGTTAATAGGTTAGTACCAGAAAATATATAAAAAGCACCTCAAAGTATGGACAAGTAAAGAAAAGTAGATACTAAACAAGCATGGAACATCAAAAATTATAGATACGTTTCCAACGTATCATCCCAGTTTGACTTTTTTAAACTGCCCTTTTGACTTTCAAATTAGAGTTTGATTTCTCTCTTCCAAGTGTCCAGCCAAGTGACCTAGGACATGATGCAACCCTTCCACTTTTTCATGACATATCCATGTACCCTTCCCCTTCCGGATTGGCGAACCTTCTAGAGCCTTCTAGAACATTCCGGTGAAAACACCGGAACCATTCTCGAACTCTGGAATTGGACTTTCTTTATATGAATCTTATTCTTCGGACCATTCCGGATCTCCTCGTGATATCCCGGATCCAATCCGAGACTCCGAACAACATTCGGTCTCTTTACTCACTTTCCATATCTACTAAACAACATCGAATCCTTAAGTGTGTCTCCCTACGGTTCGTGAATTATGCAGACATGATCGAGACTCTTCTCTGATCAATAACCAATAGAGGAATCTGGAAATTCATATGGCTCCCACATATTTCTACGATTACTTCGTGATCGAATGAACCATTTACATACGATACGAATTTCCCTTTGTCTCATGATATTTTACTTATCCGAGGTTTGATCGTCGGTATCTCTGCATACCTAGTTCAACCTCGTTACCGATAAGTACTTTTTTTTCGTTCCCGTGATATGTGATCCCTTGTGAGCCATTCACATGCTTGCAAGCTAATTGGATGATATTCCACCGAGAGGGCCTAGAGTATATCTATCCGTCATATGGATGGACAAATCCCACTCTTGATCCATGTGCCTCAACACATACTTTCCTAACACTTAATGCCACCTTTATAGCCACCCAGTTACGGTGTGGTGTTTGATATCATCAAAGCATCCTTCTGGTGATGGTGATTAGCATGATCTCATGGTCGAAGGAATTAGGTTACTATGTATCAGAAAGCTTATAGCAAATGAACTATATTAAATGACTTGATGTTTATGGTATGCTTAACTATAGGAGTATGTCCATCACACCATTCTCCTAATGATATGATCTTGTTGTTAATAACATCTCAATGTTCATGATCAGGAAACCATGATCATATATTAACCAACAAGCTAGTTTAACAAGAGGCTTTACTAGGGACTCTTTTATGTTTACAAATCACACAAGTATTAATGTTTCCGGTTAATACAATTATAGCATGGTATGTAAACATTTATCATAAGCATGAAGATATGATAATAACATCTTTATTATTGCCTCTTGGGCATATCTTCAACAGTCTCCCACTTGCACTAGAGTCAATATTCTAGTTTCAAACCTTTGTGCATTTAACACCTATGGGGTTCCGGTGTTGTATTTACACGATTGCTAGTGGTCAACTGATCTCCGGATCCGACACTTTCAGGTCCGTGTGTAATTGCATGTCTTTGCGTCTATACACATTACTCATTCTTTAATGAGATGGCTTTGTATAAATTTGGTCCTTTGGTGAGACCTTTAGTTCCTTGGGGTTAAAACATGTTGATAATATTGTCATACAATATATCTTCATAGTACTATCCCGCTGTGAACCACACCTAGTTTGATAACAAACTACTTGACACAAATGCCCTCTTTTGTTGCTATAATAGCAGTCATATACTTAGCCTTTTGTCGTAGTATACGTCACAATGTCTTAACTTTGGAACTCATCCAAATCCATTATGGAACTTACTTTCCATCATATTGTGCCACCCTTAGTTTAGATTGAGATAAAATTAATTTTTACTTTGTGAAAAAACTAGTATCAATGTAGTACTTTCACAATGAACTAACCATCTATTTGTCACTTCTACAAAATAATATATTCTTAGTTCTTCTAAGAGAGAATAAGAATATCCTAACTATCGTCCAATGATCATCTTATGAATCATTCTGGTATATGCTCATAATATTTAGAGCATAAGACATATCTAGATTTGTACATATCACAGTATGATTGAAAAATACTCTTTGTGATTTTATTCATCAAGTATCAATCAATACTTGAATCTTTGTTTCACTTACCAAGTGTCAATACACTTGAATTTCGATTTAATCCTTTCTGTGTGGCAAGAACCTTTCTTGTCATTTCCTTATTGAACTCATTCAATATCTCATTTATGTACGTTTGGCACAACCATATTAGCGTCTCAATCTTTCTATATAGATATTGATGCCAAATATTTGGGTTTTTCCTAAGCCTTTCATCGAGATGAAATTCTTAACCTGTGTCAATAAAAGATACATCATTTCCAATCAACAATATGTCTTCCACATAATGTATTAGAAATATGTCTTAGCGCTCCCACTTAATTTCTTGCAAATGCAAGCATCTTCATCATCTCTGATGAATTTAAACTCTTTTAACAGTTTCATCATGGTGAAGATTCACTTCAACCATTGAAGTTTGCATACGCTTTTACCATCCTTCGAATTAACAAAACCCTTTGGACCTTGTTATGCACACGTCCTATGTAACAATTCTATTAGAAGAACTTGTTTGTTTATTCAACTACCACATAACAAAATTATATATAGTGGTTGCTACATTAATTTGTTTAGACTAAATATCGCTATGAAAGATCAAATCTTTTCATAGTCAACCTTTGAACATTGTTGTGAACTCATTCCCAACATGTCGACAATTTGATAGATGTGAAACATCCATGTCTATTTCTTTATAGATCCAAACACGACCATAAGGTCTTACACCTTTCCAGAGGGTCTTTCAAGTTCAAAGCTTGATTTTCTCGTGTATGAAACTATCACGGATTATATGGATTCAAGCCATTTGACGGAGTCAGGGCCCATCATCGATTCTTTGCATGTAGCCGGTTCATTATTGCCAAATAATGATTCAAACCTCAAATCTTGGTATTTGATTATTTATCCGACCTACTTTGTTCAATAGGAACTTAGATCTCCGTGTCCACAACCTTTGAGGCACGTGAGCCATGAGCGTTGTTGCTGCCTTCGGAACACTTTTCGGTGTTGCGCAACTTTGCACATATAGCTAAGGTTCGTTTAACCTTATCAAAGTTCTATTGTCCTCCCACTCAAGTTTTCACGGAAAATTCCTTCTCAAAGAAACCTCACGTTCTAAGCGACAAACACTTTTTTCTTCGGTGTTATGGAGGAATACTTAACGGCTATTCAAAATAACATACAAAGAAATATTCATCCGACTTTGGTTGTAAACATCTTATTTATGCATAGCATACTAATGTTTAAGAAAGGACAACTTGGGTTTTATCCCAAACCATAACTTTATATGGTGTCATTTCAACGGATCATGATGGAGCTCTTTTCAGTGAAAAAGCGGTAGTCTCTAAAGCTTTTAATCTTTAAAATATAATGACAGTTTTATGAATTACACCTTCGATCTTACCATGTCAAAAAAGGTTTCATTGCATATCTCGATTATTCCATACTCATATGGTGTTTCGGAAAACACAAATCCATGGAGCGATTCCTCAAATCTTAGGTGTTATGCTAAACTTGTAACTCAAATATCTCCCTTTATGATCCTATCATAAATTCTTCATTTTCTTGTTACATTGATTTTGCACTTCATCTTGAAAGTCTTCGAACTTTTCAAATGTTTAACACTTCATCCTCATTAAGTAAATATTCATATATTCACTCAAAATTTCGGAGAAAGCATATGAAGTTGAAATCCATCGCTCTTGACTACACATAATGGGCTTTATACATCTATATGTACAAGTTCCAATAAGCTAGTCATTCGTTCACTTTTGGCCTGTGAATGGAGTTTTAATTATCTCTAGGAAAGTTTCGCAAGCGTCATTTGATCAAAAATCAAAAGATTCCAAAATTCCACCCACATGGAGTTTCTTCATGCTTTTTTTCCAATATAATTTAAACGGCGATGTCACTTCTTAAGTGATCTTTCAATCAATTGTCTTTCCACATTTTTAGCACTAGTTTTATGGATGTGATTTCTCCAACTAGATTTGTAAATCATCCATCTTTTATGGATTACGGCAATTATTCGAACAACCCTTTTGTTCTCATAATACATGATCGAAATAACAATTATTGAAACAAACCTTGAAGGTAAGTTTTGATTTCAACGAGCAACACAACAACCCTTTATTTGTTCTCGATGAACATCATCACATATTCTTTTGCTAGTTACTTAGGTCATTGTGGTTCATGAATTATGTTGTTTCCTATGACGATTCTCACCAACAAATTCAGTATCCAATACTTAAGAACTACATTGTTTAACAAGCAAATAATATAGACATAACATCTATATCTTCTATATACCTAAGCTGAACAATTCTAGTCTTTTCTTTTCTGCCATATATTTCCGAGATTTCTCTTTCAGTATTTCTTTATCCTTTCAAAAGAATCTATCAACATCAACATTGGCGCCATACTTATGACATATAGTCCAAAGCATGTATAGTTAAATACCAATATCTTTGGACTTGCACTTTGAAGTAGATCACCATCATCGAATGTATGGTGTTCTTTCAAATTCCATTCTTTAGTAATCTTTTAGTGTAGTAAACATTTTACCTACATGAAGTATTCATCCTTATCATGGAACTATTCATGATCAAGCTACTTTAGCTTATAACGATGAATTGCGAGTATAATGTTGCTCTCCAAAACCTTTTGGAGGATTAAGACGACCAGCGTCTCCAACCTTTTGCAAATTCCCATCAAAGATGAGAACATGACTTTTGCCATATTATACTCTATCATTTTGCAACCAAAACTTCGTTTCAGATATCATAATATCTTTCACACATGATGGTTTCTGAAACAATTCTTTTAGCTCCCTGATAACCTTGATAGTAAAACAATCTTTTGAATATCAAGAATCATGGAGACAAACATGATATTTATATACTAACACTGGAATTGTTACTCTTGATTTAATACTAATTATTAAACTTCAAGAAGTAACCAAAACTTACTGAAATTTTGCAATAGGACTTTTAAATTTTAGATTAACACTTCAAAACAATACGATACCAGTTCATAAAGTAATTAACCAGAATTCTATAGTTCTATTATCTCAATTATAACTAAGCGCAAGGTGGTAAACAGATGCCAATGACTACAACAACTATGCAAATTTACTTTGATTTAATTTATGATAAATAGTGTTCAACTTTTAATCATATTGCTATTGAACTCCCACTCAAAACAATATCCCTCACATTGTTTTAGTGATCACACGAACCAAATTCACTACACCAAGTCCGATCATCACGTGACATGATATAGTTTCGAAAGCGAACAATCATCATGTTCATCATATCATCTATATGACTCATGCTTTACCTTTCGATATTCCGTGTTCCGAGACCATGTCTGTACATGCTAGGCTCGTCAAGATCAAACCTTAGATTTCACATGAGCAAATCTGTCTTGCTCCCATTGTATACACTCGCATAATCTAACACACCCGATCATCACGTGGTGCTTCGAAACAACGAGCTTTGGCAACGGTGCCTACTAAGGATGAACACTCTATAACTTGATATTTTGTGAGAGGGATCATCTTATAATATTGTCGTCGCGAACTAAGCAATACAAGATGCATAAAAGGATTAACATCACATGCAATTCAAAATATGTGATATGATATGGCCTTTCTTCTTGTGCTTCCGATATCCATCTTCAAGCACGAACATGATCTCCATCATCACCGGCGTGGCGTCAAGGTCAATGGCGCCGCTCCATGGTTGTCGTCCACTAGCATCAACTATTACAACTTCTTTGAATAATAGACACGCAGGTCTAGACAAAATTAAAAGACAACCATATGACTCTTGCCGGTTGCCGACTTATAATAAGGAACATTAAATACATCATATATAATCACAATCATGGCCATATCACATCACAGCACACCCGTGCAAAACAAAGTTAGACGCCTCTAATTTTCTTTGCATGTTTTATGTGGTTTGGGGCTTTCATCAAGTGTCGTTCTAACTTACGAACAAGAACCACAATGTTGATATTAGTATTGTCAATCACCCATTGTAAATTGAATCTTCACTATGTTGGGAGAAACAGGCACCCGCAAAGCCACTTATGCAATACAAGTTACATGTCAAGAATGGAGCAAGTCTCATGAACGATGTCATGTAAGGTTAGCCCGTGCCTCTTCATCCCACCATCCCACAAGATGCAAAGTACACAAGAATCAATCGATAACAAAAGCATCAACGCCCACAATGACCATTGTGTTCTACTCGTGCAACATATCTACATATAGACACGGCTTTGATACCACTGTAGGGGTTCGTAGCATGGAAAACAAAAAATTTCTACCGCATGCACACAAACAAGCCAAGATCTATCTACTAGATTGTAGCAACGAGTCGATTAGAGTACTCACCCTCGAAGATTCCAAAGCGGTTAACGAGAGCAGATTCTCGTGGGTGATGTAGTCGTACACTTGCCGATCTCAAGATCGCGTAGACGATCCTTCCGGCGCTGCGTTCTGGCAGCGCTTCCGTAGTCGGTCACATGTATGGTACTCGATGAAGACCTTCCTCTCCCTTGTTCCAGCAGGCAGCGGAGGTTGTAGTTCTCTTCTCGCGATTCCGGTAGCACGACGGCGTGGTGTCAGAAGTAGAGGGGAGATCCCGCAGGGCTTCGCCTAAGCCAGAGCGGGTATGGTGGAGTAGAGGGAGCCCCGGCGATCTAGGGTTTAGAGGCCGAGGTTTAGAGGTAGATAGCAACTAGGGTTTAGCTAGTTGGTAGCGGTTTAGAGGAGATCTAGATTGGCCGCAACTAGAGAGGGGGGCGGCGACCAACCTAGGGTTTGTTGTGTAGGCAAGGGGGGCGGCCCTACCCCTCCTTTTATAGGTGGGGAGGCGCCAAGGGGGAGGAAGTCCTCCCCCAACTCCACTTCATGTGGCCGGCCCAAGGGAGAGGGAGGATTCCTTCCCTAGGTAAGAATCCTTCTCTCCCTCCACTTGGAAATATTGTCCCAGTTTGACCTTTTCAAACTGCCCATTTGATTTTCAAATTAGAGTTGGATTTCTATTTTCCAAGTGTCCAGCCAAGTGACCTAGGACATATGCAACCATTCCACTTTTTCATGACACATCCATGTACCCTTCCCCTTCCGGATCGGCGAACCTTCTAGACCCTTCTAGAACATTCCGGTGAAAACACCGGAACCATTCCCGAACTCCGGAATTGGACTTTCCTTATATGAATCTTATTCTCCGGACCATTCCGGATCTCCTCGTGATATCCTGGATCCAATCCGAGACTACAAACAACATTCGGTCTCTTTACTCACTTTCCATATCTACTAAACAACATCGAATCCTTAAGTGTGTCTCCCTACGGTCCGTGAATTATGTAGACATGACAGAGACTCTTCTCCGATCAATAACCAATAAAGGAATCTGGAAATTCATATGGCTCCCACATATTTCTACGATTACTTCGTGATCGAATGAACCATTTACATACGATACCAATTTCCCTTTGTCTCACGATATTTTACTTATCCGAGGTTTGATCGTCGGTATCTCTGCATACCTAGTTCAACCTCGTTACCGATAAGTACTCTTTTCTCGTTCCTGTGATATGTGATCCCTTGTGAGCCAGTCAAATGCTTGCAAGCTAATTGGATGACATTCCACCGAGAGGGCCCAGAGTATATCTATCCGTCATATGGATAGACAAATCCCACTCTTGATCCATGTGACTCAACACATACTTTCCAAACACTTAATGCCACCTTTATAGCCACCCAGTTACGATGTGGTGTTTGATATCATCAAAGCATCCTTTAGGTGATGGTGATTAGCATGATCTCATGGTCGAAGGAATTAGGGTACTATGTATCAGAAAGCTTATAGCAAATAAACTATATTAAATGACTTGATCTTTATGCTATGCTTAACTATAGGAGTATGTCCATCACACCATTTTCCTAATGATATGATCTTGTTGTTAATAACATCTCAATGTTCATGATCACGAAACCATGAACATATATTAACCAACAAGCTAGTTTAACAAGAGGCTTTACTAGGGACTCTTTTATGTTTACAAATCACACAAGTATTAATGTTTTCGGTTAATACAATTATAGCATGGTATGTAAACATTTATCATAAACATGAAGATATGATAATAACCCCTTTATTGTTGCCTCTTGGGCATATCTTCAACATCATGCACCCTTCCCCTTCCGGTCCGGTGAACCTTCTAGACCCTTCTAGATCATTCCGGTGAAAACACCAGAATTATTCCCGAACTCCGGAATTTGATTTTCCTTATATGAATCTTATTCTCCGGACCATTCCAGATCTCCTCGTGATATCCTGGATCCCATCCGAGACTCCGAACAACATTCAGTCTCCCTACTTACATTCCATATCTACTAAACAACATTGAATCCTTAAGTGTGTCTCCCTACGGTTTGTGAATTATGCAGACATGACTGGTACTCTTCTCCGATCAATAACCAATAGAGGAATCTAAAAATTCACATGGTTCCCACATATTTCTACGATTACTTTGCGATCAAATGAACCATTTACATACGATACCAATTTCCCTTTGTCTCGCGATATTTTACTTATCCGAGGTCTGATCGTCGGTATCTCTGCATACCTAGTTCAACCTCGTTACCAATAAGTACTCTTTTCTCGTTTCCGTGATATGTGATCCCTTGTGAGCCAGTCACATGCTTGCAAGCTAATTGGATGACATTCCACCGAGAGGGTCCAGAATATATCTATCCGTCATATGGATGGATAAATCCCACTCTTGATCCATGTTCCTCAACACACACTTTCTGAACACTCAATGCCACCTTTATAGCCACCCAGTTACGGTGTGGTGTTTGATGTCATCAAAGTATCCATCCAGTGATGGTGATTAGCATGATCTCATGGTCGAAGGAATTAGGTTACTATGTATTAGAAAGCTTATAACAAACGAACTATTGAAATGACTTGATCTTTATGCCACGCTTATATATAGGAGTATGTCCATCACACCATTCTCCTAATGATATGATCTTGTTGTTAATAACATCTCAATGTTCATGATCAGGAAAACATGATCATTTATCAACCAACAAGCTAGTATTATAAAGAGGCTTTACTAGGGACTCTAATTTAGTTTACAAATCACATAAGTATTAATGTTTCCGGTTAATACTATTATAGTATGAATACAAACATTTATCATAAACACAAAGATATAATAATAACTATTTTTATTATTGCCTCTAGGGAATATCTCCAACACCTCGACCCCTGCCTCACCGACGCCGCAACTTGCTCCACCTGATGCCCTCCTGCGCCATCCGTGCAATTCTAGCCAAAGAATCAAGCCCTGGTGCTTCGAGTCATCGGGATCGCTATCTTCTTCTCTGCCTTTGGCCAAACTCTCTATCGTCTATGTCGTCTTCCTCGTCGATCTCTAGCCTCACCGTGTCAGATGGAGTAGGCAGACGAGAAAGGCGCATGGATAGGAGGGCACGAATGGCAAGGGTTTGGCATCACGGGTGGATCAGGGGCGGCGACACGCATTTCAAGCTGAGGGACGACGCTGGTGCAGGGCTAGAAAGAGAGGGGAGGTTAGGGCGGCGGGCGACATGGCTCGCGGAGTGCAATGATAGAGACATGTGGGCTGGTGGGGGTATGACAACGTGAGCTGCTACCTAAACATTTCGGGATTCAGAGTGCTAAGCCTGACATTGTTCCTGATCTTGCAACCTGGCTCAAAGACATTGAAGTTGTGTAGTTGTTGATTCAATAGAATTTCCTAAGAGCTCAGCAAAGGATGAAGCATCAAGATGACAAGAAAAGAGTGGAGAGACAGTTTACTATGGGTGATCAAGTTTACCTGAAGCTCCAACCTTATGTTTAAACTTTTGTTGCTCGTCATACAAATCATAAACCGAGTTACAAATGCTTTGGCCCTTACAAGGTTCTCCAGCGAGTTAGTGTAGTGGCTTACATGCTAGAATTACCAGCTGGTAGTCATATTCATCCAGTGGTCCATGTCTCTCTACTTAAGAAGGACTTGCCAACAAACAGTATTGCTCAACTTGATATGCCTTCACAGTGCACACTATTGGAGGGCGACACTCAACCCTTACATGTACTAGACACTAAATCTATTGTTGTTGGTAACAACGCAGTGACTTTGGTTTAGGTTTAGTGGATGGTCATGACTAGTTCATGGATGACCTGGGAGAACAAGCAACTCTGCTTCAAGAATACCCTAATGCCCCTGCTTGGGTCCAAGCAGGAATGCAAGCGGAGGGGAATGTCACGACCACATCACGGGCCATGCCCCAAGGAAGACCCACGGAGACCCAAGCCCAAGAAGGTGACAACCTGGTTGTGCCAGCAGAGAGGGCAACGCCCTTGTAACGCGCTAGACAGGAGGATAGTGGCATCGAAGATCAATTGTATCGTATCAGAGCTACTTCCCCTTCCCCTTTGTGCTCTTCTCCCTTATGATTCTACTGATTGTATCCAAATAATGCTGAATTGGTGACCTATTTCTATTTGGTGTGCTGCCACTAGTAAAGATTGTTACACGTATTTCCACATAGTTTTCATTAAGAGGAAGCAACAAGGTAAAAGATACTGCATCAGATGCTTTATACATGCCTATTGCAAAAACAAAGAGATATGCGATGGGGTTAAATTCAAATGAAAGTTTATGATGATTGGCTGAATTTCTAGCACATTCATGCCTTCGAGCATGACACAAAAACATGATTTTTTTCCCAATTTTCCATACTTAAATGCCTAATAGGGTACCTTATGAAACAAGTACCAAAAATAAGCTGCGAAACTGAATTTTTTACATTTTTTAACACATAGTCTTGCTAAGGAGAATTAAACATTTGAAGTTTTTTCTACTTTCTATTGATTAAATGAATTTCTGCCAATGTAAAAATTTAATTTTAAAATGAACTATATGTGTGACAAAATTATGAGGAAAATCGCCAAAAATCATATTCATGTATACGACTATGCTGAGGATCCATAAGGCAGTGGCGGGGCACATTGCAAAAAAAATAATTGCGCTAATCCGTATGGAATACAAAATTTGCCTAAAAAGTAATGTAAATAGCACAGTGAAATCTCATAATATTATAGTTCTATAATATGTTTCAATTTTTAGATCAAAAAATATATTTTCATTTTGTAAGTTATGGTAGTAAACATTAGAATTAAGCAATTAGAAAAATGATGTTTTTTAGCTACTGGACCTGTGTAAGTAGAGTTGTCCCGTGCTAGCTAGATTTTTTTATAATAAGAGCACCTTCACATGTTGGGCATTCCCAGGCCGAAATCCAGCGCTATTTAGCACCAAACGGATGTAACTTTCGGTTCTCAGGCCGAGCTCCCGGTTTTGGCCAAATTTCATAAACTCAACGAAATTTAAATATAGGCGATTTCATGGTCTCGTGGGAACCCGAGTGAAGATGCTCTAACCCATGTGGCACATGAAATCTGTCTAAAGTCTATTATATTCATTGATAGGGGATTACAAAGTTTATATACTCCCTTCAGTCCAATTTAATAGACTCAGATCTATTTAGATATGAATGTATTTAGCATTTAAATATGTCTAGATATCCGTATCTAGATAAATCTGAATCCATTAGTTTTGATCGGAGGGAGGAGTACATGTGATGATTGTCTAAAAAGTGATGTTTGCTAGAATATGCCGACGCTAGTAAGGATATATGGTTTGTACGTTTAGCAGAAACTACTGGCCGACTTGAATCTTTTCCACCCTCACGTAGATCCTAATTTCCATGGGATCCCGCGACTTCCACCGTCCAGGTCCCTGCGTGCGTGCAATATTTGCATCCGTGGTGGGCCTCTTGGAACCTCATCTCTTCTATGACTCTGATGAGGCTCTCAATAAAATATCTCTGACAAAATATATCTTTTAATTTTTGTCCCATGAGTGAACTTTTTTGCTAGATACAAAAACAGAACATTTTGTAGCAAAAACGACACGTTTTATAAATGGGGTTTTGAACCAGGATGATGGCAGCACACCATCAACCCGGGACACTTAGTGATGTCCCTATTTTTATGCAATCAACTATTCCTACTACTGGAAAATAAATACTCTCAAACTGGTATGTGATCTGAACATCAGATTACTTTTTTAATAATAAACATTAAATTAGTGGTTGTCTATTTATTTTCTAAAAATCTGTGTGGGCCACGGCCCACCCGGCCCCACCCCTGCATACGCCCATGCCATAAGGCATTCATAAGTAAAATGAGTCTACAAACCGAGTAGAGAATTTTTGCTCCCGAGTGCTATTTAAAAAAAATCAAAAATCATATCTATGAGTACCAAAAATGTTTGAAAAACAATCAGGATGTATTTAATGATTTTTTCAACGAAATTGCAAAATATCAATTTTAGATACTTTTTATTTTGAGCTACACAAAAATAATAAAAGTGTATATCGGTGGATGTATTTTTTTAAGCCTCCGAACTTTATCATATTTTGAATTTTTATGTAGCCCACAATATAACGAACTTTTTCTTGCGATTTTGCATACTTGTAGGATACAACATTGAATACGTCCAAAATTCACTTTTTTGAAACCTATAAATATGAATTTTGATTTTTCTAAATAAAGGGAGAACTAGAACTCAAGAGTCAAAGACTTTCCGCTACAAACCAATAAATAATACTTCATAAGTTAGCCCACTATAAAAGTACTACTATCTCTGTTTTACAATATAAGTATTTCTAGCAAACTATTTTAATTTGCTAAAAGTCTTATATTGAAGAACAGAGGAAGTAGTATTATAGACTAGTAAGACTAAATTATTTAACATTATTTCCTTACTATTAGTCTCAACAAAGCTTTGGACAGAGTTAGCGCTTATTTTGGGGTGAGTAGATGAAACCAATGGTAAAACTAGTACTGTTTTCTCAAATAAATCTACCTAGCATTTACCGACAAACGCATCATCCTAGATCCGCGGTCCCTCTTCACTTGTCCTGATGCCGCTTTCTTGTACTGAGCCCATCACTCCTCCTGGACGAGCTGTTTCCCCATGGACGGAGATGACGACAGCGACGCAGGCGGCAGCTGGATCTGGGTCCGTCGACCGCAGGAAGCGGAAGCGGCCTCTGCGGCGGCGGGGTGGCCGGTGGAGGATGCGCGGCCTCTGAAGGTGGTGTTCGCGTCCCCGGCGAAGTACTTCACCGACGCGGCGCCGATCGGGAACGGCCGTCTCGGCGCCATGGTCTGGGGCGGCGTTGCCTCCGAGAGGCTCCAACTCAACCGTAATCAACCGACCCCCTTCTGAGATTACAACTTGCACTATTTCACTGAACAGGGTAGTACTACCAGTGTATGCAATCATTTCTGTGATTTTCGCAGCATTCAGTTTCTTTGATCAGTTGCTTCGAGCAGCAATTATAGAGCCGCAAAACCAACATTGGTGGAGTAGGATCTAACTTGGCACTTACTCTTGATTACCTTTACACAACCAGTGAATGAATCTACCCCTTTAGGTTACTTTGAGGCCAATAAACTTCAAGATAGTTTGATGTTGGATAGTACAATAATGTACTGGCCAGTATGTGAAGATATTGTTTTGTTTTGTGTTGTAGGGTAGAACTCGATGGTCATTAGATACATTATATATCAGTAACATCTATGGGTTATCAGACAGGATAATCATACTACTTTGTTGCTGGAAAATTTTGGTCCAATTATGCCCAGAACATTGTGATGTCACCTGAACTGATGGTGTAGTGAATCTGCGACTGCAGAAGCGTCCGTCATGTGCATTTGTTTCTAGTCGTGATACATGCAAGTTGGTTTTTGTTCTGAAGGTGTCACTACAACAAACAAAATGCACTAAACATATATTTATAACTTTTTGAAAACACATGTTGAAAGTTGGAATTTGAAATAGCATATTGGCAACCTGCACAACTTTTCCTACTCATATTACCTTCTGCACAGGTGTTCATGCTCATGTGGTCTGTGAGCACACTAGAGGCAGAAAGTGAATGTGTTGGAGTTGACTTTTCTATCTTGAGAAAACGCAAAAGTTTTGTGTCTCGATGCTTCGATGTGAAAGAGATAGTTATGTGCAAGTCCTAAGAAGGATCACACCCATGTTTACACAGCCACACCTCTAGGTACTAACCCCCACCGCTAGAAGCAATTCAGCAAGGCCCTCACCCACTGACGAGCCTCTGCGTTGGAGTTTAATGGAGAGACAGATAGCGAATGAGTGGAGAGAAAAATGGGTTGGAGTTGAATGGAAAACAAAAGTGAAGGAGTGGAGAGAGACAGTTTACCAATGGAGATGGGTGCTGGAGCATGCTTGTTTCCGGGTGTTGTTAGATTTGGTGGAATGGATGTTGAGAGTGTGTCCAAGCATTGAATCAACCAGCAGATGTAGATGTCAGCTGGCCACATATATATCTTCCGTGTTGTGTTCAATGTAAGACTTCTTGATAAATACTAACCCTTTTCACATTACATACTGGGTGGATACTGGGAGGTTTCGATGGATATGAATAGCAAAATAAAAGGGCAGCAATACCTAGTATTTTATTATTGAATCCATCATTCATTTGGCACTTCTACTGGAAGTTGTTTGGATTTGAAGTTCTGAGCACACAGTCTAAATGTGTACATGGTTCTGTAGATCCTTCATGCCAGCATTCATCTTACACTTTTCAATGACCATGGTAGTGGCCATATTTTTTGATCTTACCGTTTTCCTGTAAGTGAAAGCCCTTTGTCTCTTTAGCCTAATTATTATGTGCACCTTTCGCATGTATACTCATATTGGCTTTCCTGTATATATTTGTAAACTTCACTGCTTCATATTAGAACTGTTGGTGCAGATGACACATTATGGACAGGTGGACCTGGTAACTATACAAACCCCAAAGCACCTGCTGTTCTTTCTAATGTTAGGAGCCTTGTTGACAAGGGACAGTATGCTGAAGCTACAACTGTTGCTTATGACCTGTCTGGTGACGAGACACAGGTACATATTTCATTTTTATGTTGATAGAAGAGCTGTGTTTCTGTATCATTATTCAAACACTGCTTATGTTATAACTGTAGGTCTACCAGCCTCTCGGTGATATTAAGATTGACTTTGGTGAGCATACCAGGTATGCAAATTATAAAAGATACCTAGATCTGGAATCTGCAACAGTAAATGTCACATATAATGTTGGGGAAGTAACGTACTCAAGGGAACACTTCTCCTCGAATCCACATCAAGTAATTGCGACTAAAATATCTGGAAACAAATCAGGAGCGGTCTCATGCACAGTATCCTTATCTACACCACTAGATCACCGGATTCGTGTAACAGATGCAAATGAAATAATCATGGAGGGTAGCTGCCCAGGAGAAAGGCCTTTGGAAGATGAAAATGCATTTGATCATCCCATGGGAATTAGATTTTGTGCTATTCTGTACCTGCAGATGAGTGGTGCCAATGGCACAGTTCAAGTACTAAATAATAAGATGCTGAAACTTGATGGTGCCGACTCAGCAGTTCTGCTCCTTGCAGCTGCAACCTCATTTGAAGGACCGTTTGTCCAGCCTTCTGAATCGACACTGGATCCAACGGCATTAGCATTCACAACATTAAATATGGCCAGGAGCATGTCATATTCACAGCTAAAAGCTTATCACATAGACGATTACCAGAGTCTTTTCCAGCGTGTGTCCTTGCAACTTTCACAAGACTCTAATGACATACTTGGAGGTAGCACTTTGGCTCACTCACCAGACAATATCTCTCAGGATACTGTGGTATCTGATTGTGCTGTACAGATGTCTGACTGCTCAAGGTTAAACGAGCTTATTAGTTCAGAGAAGCCTACAGTGGACAGAATTGTAAGTTTTATACATGATGAAGATCCTTCTCTGGTAGAACTTCTGTTCCAGTTTGGTCGCTATCTACTCATTTCTTGCTCGAGACCTGGAACTCAGATTGCCAATCTGCAAGGAATATGGAGCAACGACACTAAACCACCATGGGAGTACGTTCTTACAACATATCTTGTCTTGCTTTGTTGTTTGCTTCATTTATATATATTTTAGGATACTACTACCTCTGTTCCTAGATATAAGACGTTTTGGGATAACCCCATTAGTAGATCATTATTCAGAATGCCCAGAAATTCTAGAACAACAATTCAATTATTGTTCCCAAAAAATTTAGTACATTAATTATACAAAGAATCCCAAAGCCTAAAATTGAGAAAATGTGGGAATTTAAAGTTTCTGCAGATTTCTAGGTTCCTAGATATAAGACGGTTTGCATATTCAGGTAAGTTTTGTTGCAGGTAATACTGATTCTTTTCCTGTTTGTAGCAAGCTGCTGTTGAATTTACTGCAATATAGTAGTGTTTATAATGTAAGTTATGTCCGACTGTATTGATGATAGTCATATTTACTATTTTATGGACGTCCATGTTTGATAGCATATATCAATCCTTTGACTTTGCAGTGCAGCTCCCCACCCAAATATAAATCTGCAAATGAATTACTGGCCATCACTTCCTTGTAACCTTAGTGAATGCCAAGAGCCACTATTTGACTTTATTGGTTCCCTTTCAGTCAATGGGGCTAAGACATCAAAAGTAAGTCTACTTTCATAAAAGAATGCCTCTGAAAACTGCGTGTTCTCTACCCTGTGTTTTCTGTGAGTGTTTCCTTTTGTTTTTACTTTGAATACTATTTCTTGGGGCCTGGATCCACCAACATGAGGGAGGGGGGGGAGGGTTGCAGAAGGATCATCCTACGAAAGTTATGATAATCTATCTCTTAGTCTTACCTATTAGTTATTTCCCCATAGTTTTTATCGACTCCAAATAACACATCAAGGTGATACAAGCGCAAAGAGTTCACACCCGTCCTCTACGTCACGTGATGCACACATACAGCCCTTAGGTTAAAAAAACACAGTCTGAAAAGAAAAATGACATAGTCTGACATGGTAGAAAATAACCTACATGTTGGCTAAACTGTAGGAATATGGGCAAGCTACACTAGCTTAAATTAAAAAATTTACTGTGTAAACCAGGAACTTCTGCAGTAATAGACCACAAAATTACCACTAGACACGCAGACAAGTAGTGTGGAAATGGAGTCGATATAGCTTGGCGGTGCAGTGTAGTTTTACTACCTTCTCTTCGTAGTTCTCTCAAATGGTTTATCCAAGCATCTCAGTCGCAATGCCTCGAAGGTATCCACATGTTGAAGGATGAACATCGCTCGCCGGACTGCAAGATCCGAACAGGCGGCTTTGGGCATGGGTGGAGTGACGGGCTGGGTTTTGGGAACCTACGCGGCACCGTGGATGCGTGTATCGGTAATGGACAGATACATATACGTAAATTTGGCATTTTTGAAAGCCATCTAAGGTGATATGTTCAACTAGTCTGTATTTCTTTTAATTGGCAAACAAATATGTGCAGTTGCAAACAGGGCCGGTTCTGACCCATGGCCACCATGTGCAAGGGCCTAGGGCCCATGCATGTAGGGGGCCCATGAATAGTGCATCCGTTAGTACTCCTGCCGAGCAATTGTTTCTCTAGGCTAAAAATCGTAAAAATACAATGATAGAACAGACGTGTGGGAGAGACAAAGTTCATAGATTGTTCCCGGTAAACTTAGATTGGTCTCTAGACTAGAGATAGATATTTTATATCGGGAGTTGGTCAACTGAGCTAGGGAATCCATCTAAACCTCTCTCTGCTCCCCATGGCCTTGCTCGCGGCTGCGTGACAACTGGTACGTTCAATCATTGCTTAAGCCAATTCTAATGTAAGTTTAGAGATTTAGGGTTTCTAGTTTCATGTACTCCATCCCGTTCGAAATTAATTGATCTAAATTTTTCTAGATCCACATGTATCTAGAAGAAATTTAGTGTTTTAGATACATACGAACAAAACAAGTTCTGGGTAACATTTCTGGACGGACCAAGTATTTTGTCCAATGTTGCCCCCAAAACACAAGTCTAGTGCCAAGAAGTGGAATAAAAAAGAAATTTTAGTTTTCAATCTTTTAGTGATCAACAATCATTTTTATCCATTCAATCTATGAGTGTGTGGTACGATGTACTTTTTCATATTTTGTGAATAAAAATAACCACATGTAGGTTTATATATATTTATATGCGGTACATACAAAGCTTTTGGGGCCTACGTGTCGGCTTCGCCCTAGGGCCCTCTAAAACATAGAGCCGGCCCTGGTTGCAAAGTAGGAAACTAGGAGCAACCTAGCATACTTTTTGCACTAGAAGCAACACTTACAAATGCACTAGATTGCAAAGACACATTTTTCGGCTTTGATTTGTCTAATGCCTTTTAGCCATTGCAACCTCACTTCTAAGTGCGATTAGGATGTCAACTATGACCACGCTTGAATAGCTACTAAGGCCTATATGACCACAGTAATTGCATTTTTATTTAGTGTTGCCCTCACCCAATAATTTCTATTGAACTGCAACGTCACTCCATTATGGTGCAGTTTGTTGGGGAGCTCAGGAGTTGTCATCTACAGGAGATGAAAATAAAGAGGCAAAGAACTAGTGAGCTACGGTCGGTAGCATTAGAGACTAGATAGAGAGGGAGGAAGAGAAGGAGCACCAGAGCTAGCAATGGTCATACCTTGCTGCAAATCCCATCTTGATTGAAGCATGCTTCATGACAAACAAGAAAGTAACCTTTATAGCTACCATGACCTGCGAAACATGATATTTATCAGAAAGTATGTTTAGTACGGAGTCTCACAAACAAACATACTTGCTGATCAATACAAATCAGACAATATATCTCTTGCACGACTAGACGTGCATGCAAGCTATCCACATAGTCCCGCGCCAATCTGATCGTCTGATTCCATGCATGTACGCGGGTCCCTGACACACGTCGCAATCACAGGCCCGTCCATGCACGCCTCACATGCGTGTGCTCTACCAATCCACTAACGATCCAGTCATGGTGTCTGGCACCATGTGAGGTCAGCTCCTGCTGCCACCACTGTATGTGGGCTCACGCCGTCTGGTCTCATCGAGGGCACAAACCCGCACGAAATGTTTCTCCTATCCCCCCTCATGCATTCGAAGCATTTAAGGCTAGTTCTTAAGTGTGAAAGTGAAAGAACTACCGCTTAAGAAACTGTTAATGTTGTATATCTTCTTGATGAATCATCCACACAACTCTATTAAATGGTTTGTCTTTATTAGATTCTTGAAGAATGTATTTGGTGTTTAAACTTATTACTAGATCATTTTTATTCAGTTTATGTGTTCCAAATTGGTTTGTAGTCTGGAACTTGCTATTTGAGGGGACCTTTTGAGGTAATGATAAATTTGCTTGACAGGTGAATTACGGAGCTAATGGTTGGGTTAGTCATCAAGTCACAGACTTGTGGGCGAAAACATCGCCTGATGGTGGTGATCCTGTGTGGGCTCTATGGCCAATGGGTGGGCCATGGCTGGCTACACACCTGTGGGAGCACTACAGTTTTACAATGGACAAAGTGAGTGATGACATGGACACAATGCATTTTCTAAATCCCATCGAGTAATTGTGTGCATTACTTTCTTGTATCACCCTTAAACAGAGATTTAGATCATACTTCATAGGCAGATATGAGAATTTGAAGTTATAACTTGCTTAGGTTGGAGCCTAATCTCCCTTTCTGTTGCGATTACGCTAGCCCTCTTATTTGTAAAGAGTATCAGAGGGATAAGGCAAGCACTAACAAACTTGAATTACATCTAGTTAACTTGTACAAGGTAATGGTGTACGACTGGTCAATAGCATTGAAATATCCTGTTAAATAGATGCTTGCTCCCTCTAGTTTGCCTTTTTAATGAGTTCTGATTAATGGATATTGATTTAGAGAATTTCATGAATATATGGTGAATTCCACATTGATAGCTTTTCTGCAAACTGTAATCTCACCTTCTGGAAATTGGAGAAGCAGCAGGTATGATTCTGTTCTTTATTTGCAGCAATTTTTGGAGAAAACAGCTTATCCCCTTTTGGAAGGATCTGCCTCCTTTCTGCTGTCCTGGTTGATTGAGGGGCAAGGAGGGTATCTGGAAACCAATCCTTCTACTTCCCCTGAGCATTATTTTATTGCTCCGAATGGCAAGAAAGCGTGTGTCAGCTACTCAACAACGATGGACATGTCAGTTATTAGAGAAGTTTTCTCAGCTGTTCTCCTATCTGCTGATGTAAGTCTTTCATTTTGTTGTTGTTAAAGCAGATGGATTCATGAGTATGCAGATACTTTATGATATCGATGACACATATAGCTTTGTAACGGTATAATGGACTTATAATGAAGTTCATTTGAGCATGTATTTGTTTGAATGTTTATGTGCTTCAATCCTTGATGTATTCATATGTGTCTTGTCAGATTTTAGGAAAATCCAGCAGTGATGTTGTTCAGAAGATAAAAAAGGCACTACCAAGGCTCCGACCAGTACAAATTGCCAGAGATGGTACTATCATGGAATGGGTCAGTTTAATTTTTTATTTGTTTATCTCTCAGATGATTACATTGATCTGTTCAATTTCATAATACTTGTGTTTTATGCATAGGCACAAGATTTTAAGGATCCTGAGGTTCGTCACAGACATGTATCCCATCTCTTTGGTCTTTATCCTGGACATACCATGACTGTGGAGCAAACACCTGACCTTTGCAAAGCTGTTGCTAATAGTCTCTGTAAAAGAGGTAACTTCTTGTTATATTAAAAGTGTAGCATTAGTTTGTCTATCCTTTTTTGAAGTTTTCAGTCTTTAGTTTGGGAACCTTTCTAATGAAACTCAAAATGGAAATATCAGCCTGCAAAGCTAATAGTTAGATGATGACCTCTCGAGACTCCCTCTACACAATGTATCCACGTATTTGCGTAAGCTCCTTTTTGCCACCTCAGCCATTTTTGAGATTTGAGGGTTTACTGTTGAAGATAAGAGGAATGGGCATAGGGAAAGATGACAGTTATCCACTTACTCGCACCAGCATCAGCTCGAGTGCTAATCAACTTTAGTAGAGGACAAAACAATGTATATCTGGATTGGATCAACTGCTGTTCTTTGTCATGTAAAATTGAAATACGCAGTAACCATGTGTCAGGGTGATAATAGAATTTTGCTTTGCTGTGTTCACTCTAAAATGTTGAGATTATCTCCTGGCCAGAATTTATGTCAACTGCTTCCAAAGGTTACTGCAAATATTTTCCCATAGACATTTTACTTCAAATAATCTGATGGTATAATTAAGTTGAAATTTCTTATGAAGTTTGCTTGTATGACGAGCTGTTATATTCAGACTTCTCAGTCTGATCTATGTATGTATTGTCGTTAGCACTTGCATGACACTGTTAGGTCAAATTTGTTATGTTTACAGTTAGGGCATGGTATAGCCGTGGTTTGAAGAACCCGTCGCTT
The DNA here is from genome assembly GCA_910589765.1 of Avena atlantica. NCBI lineage: Eukaryota > Viridiplantae > Streptophyta > Magnoliopsida > Poales > Poaceae > Avena > Avena atlantica. Next base: position 497,544,386 of record OU342739.1, read on the forward strand.
TTTCTTTCTTTGCTGCCTGGCGCTGAATTCTTATTCTATGGTTTAGGTGATGAAGGCCCTGGGTGGTCTACTTCATGGAAGATGGCTCTGTGGGCCCATCTTCACAACAGTGAGCATGCATACAAAATGATTCTGCAGCTAATCACTTTGGTCGATCCGAAACATGAGGTTTCAAAGGAAGGAGGTCTATACAGCAATTTGTTCACGGCACACCCACCATTCCAAATCGATGCAAATTTTGGGTAACCAGACCATCTTCCGCCGAATCAATCTTTTTGATCTGCCATTTACCGTACTATGATTTCATGGAGACATGAAGTTATGTTGGAGTGGTAGTAGTACTTTGGTAGAGTCTAGAGTATTCTAGAGAGTGTTAGTATATTAATAGTGTCCTACTAGAGTCTAGGTTATTCCAGTGTATGAGTGAACATGTAAGCCTAAGTTGTGCTATATACAAGATGGTGTGGAGGTCCAAGGGAGCAACCTATCCATTTACCCCCCAAATCAACATGGTATCAGAGCACAAGGTGGAGGTGCTGCTGGTGAATCGGCAAGTGCTGGAACTCCTGAGCTCGCATGAGTGGAGGTGCCCTGGAGGAGACACGGCGGTGGAGCAGGGGGTGAGCTGTAGATGAGGCTCAGTGGTGACTCTAGGAAGAAGAAAAGGCTAGACCAGTGGCCTGCGGTGAGGAGAACTAGTGGCGCTGCCACAAGTTGGAAGCAACAGCGCCTTAGTGAGGAGGACATGGAACTGAATCAACCACAAATCTCGATGGTTCATCTTTCCTTTTCCTCAATGGTTCACTCTCCCCCTCTTGACTAGCATCACTTGTTCTAGGAGAGTCAAAGTCAAGAGAGGAGAAGGAAGAGCCGCTGTTGTTTTGCAGCAGGGAAGAGAGGAGAAGGAGCCCAGGAGGGAGCAGTTGTAGATATTTTAGCAGCATTTGCAGGGAGGAGTGGATTGGAGGCTCACAAAGCAGTCCAAAAGGTGAGGTGATGGCTTCAACAGCGGCAGGCAGCTGGAGAGCTGGTGTGGTTCTCCAAGAATGGGAGAGAATCGAAGTATTGAGCAATTGCTCGACAAATTGGCTGAACTGCTCAACAAGGACACCTTGATTTTGACTACCAAGGGATCAGGGGAGGTGTTTGAATTCTTGACCAAAGATTTGGAAGCATTAAGAAAATCAAATAGGAGTTCGGAAAGAGCCAATCAAAGTGGAAAAACAACAATTCTTGGCAATTTTGTTAATCTTGCACAATCTGAAGAAGGTATCTCAAATCAGGCTCTTACGCTTAAATGAAACTTCTTGTTCAAACTGGATACTAGACGTGTAACGGCACATGTCAGGAGTAAGTGGAGTGAGTTTGCATCATATGTTCCACATCCACCCATGCATAAAGAGACCATTCAAACAGCCGATGGAACTTATCAACCTGTCAAAGGTGGGACTATGGTACTTAGATAGACATGAAACTGATGAAGCATTGTGCACCGCTCTGATAGTTGCAAGTGATGATGCTCTGATAGTTGCAAGTGATGAGGCAAGGGTGATACTCCAACATTGTCGATTGGGTCATATGTCCTTTGATACTATGAGTAGGGTATTTCCTGAAGAGACAAAGGTGGATAAAGACAAGTTTGTGTGTGATGCATGTGAGTATGGAAAACACACAAGGACATATGTGAGTCGTGGACTCCAGTGCACATCGCTTTTATATTGATTCACTCTGATGTCTGGATGCCTCCTGTGGTCTCTGTTAGTGGAATGAAGTTGGATATAGTGAAGGTGGAATGAAGGTGGAATGAAGTTGGATATATTCCAGGCTAATGGACACCTAAATGTGGAGGGATACAGTGATGCCGGTTGGGCTAGTTGCCTTGATGATAGAAGGTCAACATCTGGCTTTTTTTTCTTCCTTGAAGGAAACCTAGTATCTTGGAGGAGCAAGAAGCAACATGTGGTCTCCTGATCTACAACAGAAGTAGAACATAGAGCAATATCTGTTTGTTTGAGTGAGATGCTATGGATGGAAGGTCTATTATTGGAGTTAAAGCTACTTAGGAGAGGACCATTGAACCTTTGATGCGACAACAAGTCAGCAATCAACATAGCTAACAATCCAATTCAGCATGACCGAATGAAACATGTGAAAATAGATCGATTGTTCATCAAAGAGTGGCTCGATGAAGGCACCTTAAAGTTAGGCCATGTAACCTCTAGAGAACAACTAGCAGATTGTCGCACTAAGGGATTGGGTAATAAGGAATGTTCATTGGCATGTAACAAGATGTTCCAAAAGGCACTAAGGGATTGGGGAAGTGTTGGAGTCTGAATCAATGTTAGTAATAGAGTTTAGAGTATTCTAGAGAGTGTTAGTATAGTAGTAGTGTCCTAATAGAGTCTAGATTATTTCAGTGTATGAGTGAACCTGTAAGCCTAAGTTGTGGTATTTATATAAGAGGATGTGGAGGTCCAAGTGACCGACCCATCAAGAAATTTCCCTTCAAAACCAACAAGTTACAGCTCTGTTTGACAAACCACCCAATTCACCAACGTGATGAGGGCTAGCCAGTAGAGATATTACCTCGTAATTGATCTAAGCTGAAAACTTTTTTTTTCTCAAGCGCGTGCCTACAGACTTGTGTGGCTGAAATCTGTTAACCACGTAGGCCACGTTTGGATTGAGTAGTTTTTGTGTGCTCCCTGGTAGGTCGATCCAAAAACCTGGAAGCACATAAAAATACCCCCAGTCCAAGCAGGCCCTTACAGGGGATCTAATAATAGTGATCACCGTACTTATTTGTAGCTATCGATGATTAATGGTCTCCTTCTCTTGCAGATTCCCAGCTGCATTATCAGAAATGCTGGTGCAGAGCACAGGGAGTGAGCTTCACCTGCTCCCGGCTCTACCCCGTGACAAGTGGCCTCAAGGCTCTGTTAAAGGTCTGAAGGCCCGAGGCGGGTTGACGGTTAACATTAGCTGGAAGGAAGGCAGCCTCCATGAAGCTCTGCTGTGGTCTGGCTCTGGCAGCAGCCAGGATTCACTTGTGCGGGTCCACTATGGCGGCCACACTGCCATGATCGGTGTCTCTCCAGGTCAAGTCTACCAGCTCAACTCGGGTTTGAAGTGCTTGAAAACCTGGCCACTTTGAGGATATGCATGCATTTGTTTGGCAGTCGGAAGGGCGTGATCTGTTGAGGCAAATTGACTGAATCTTGTTAAACGATGTGCTGATTAAACTTCGGCGTGTCCTTCAATTTCTCTTGTGCTTGTCTTCAGGAACTTATCTTGAGATGTACACGGTGCTCTATCGCATTCAGAAAGACCGAGTTCCTTGAATTTATTTACTTCTTAATAAAGGGCCCAAAATGCTGTACAGGGTGGCCGTTCAAGTGTGATTTTATTGGTTGCTGACATGCACAGGTGATGATGATAGTTTTAATGCTATGTGCATGTCTTCCTCATGTAGTACTCCGATCCATAATAAGTGTCGCCGATTTGTATAACTTTGTACAAGATCTTTGCGACACTTAATATGAATTGGAGGAAGTACTAAAATAGGGCAATATTGCATCATGGATTATAAAAATCTTATTTTGCATCAATAATTGATGATAAAATAGAAGAGTAGGAAATTGGCAAGATCCAGTTCAGCTGGCTTCATTTTATAGGCACATGCTGGGTTCATTTTATAGGCACATGCTGAGGACAAAACTTTATTGTTTAATCTAATATTGCTCACATGTTATTCAATAGACATAACAAGATCATTAGACGATAGATGGAGCTAGTAACTTTGATGACAACCAGCAATATCGATATTAGCTCCACTACCATAGTTGAGCAAGTTCATCACAAAAATGAGCAACAAAAACTCATCAGGGATTCGGGAGGCTAAAGAGAGCAGAGATACATAACTACGGAGCTAGCCTTTTATTGTTGATTTGTCTTCGTTCAGGTCAGTCTACTGCTTGGGCTTGAGCAAGCCCTGGCTACACGAGGCCAAAGCGTCTTAAGCATCCAGATGCGGCGGAAGTATGAACGGGGGCAGAACGCCACCTTCCTCAACCCTCATGCTTGATTTTTTTTGAGGAATACAATCCTCATGCTTGATTTTTTTTGAGGAATACAATCCTCATGCTTGATGGCCGAGGAGGGAAACTGGACAATCTTTTTTGGGGCTGGTTGGGCCTTAATCTACCCAATAAAAATCTATGGTACGTGCGAAAAATGTCTAAATGAGAAAAGTCTAAAATGGCAAGACAGATCAATGGTTGGATGCTTGTTTATACTACTACTTCCGCTACCAGTAGCAAAAGGTACCATAAAAATGGATAAATACAGAGCTATCTAGAACGAAAATTTATGCATAAACAAGTAGTATTTATTTCACTAATATCTATATAATGTTGTAACTTGTAAGTAAGATAACAATGCACTTGTCTTCTGTAACCACAATAAGTGTATGAGAAAATGCACTGCAATGGTGGCCTCCCAGGCTCCCATGGATAGGAGTGAACACTCGACTGGCGCCACATAACCATGAGTAGTCGATATGGTGTTTAGTACTCCCTCCGTTTTAAAATATAAGATGTTTTAGGATAGTGTGTAGATTTATTCTAAACATGAGTGAACCTATATACTAAAAATAGTCTAGATGCATTTGCTTTACAAAGCTAAAACTTTTTATATTTTGAAATGGAGGGAGTAGTTCACAGCATGTTCAGTAGTAGATTTTATATTCTAAAAACCACGTGTAATTGTCGTCACATGTTGGAGAAAGACTACACATACTCATAAAACAATACCCCTCTTTTCTATAATATAAGCCTTTTTAGAAAACTATTTTAACTTGCTAAAAAAACTTATATTGTGAAACGCAGATAGCAGGAAATTAGCCAGTACCACCGAGATCTACGTAGATCAGTCATGTATCAGTTGCATAGAACATTTCCCGCTGTCTCCAATTCCTGTGTTGTGCCCACAGCTAGAGAGTAGAGAGCACATGTACAATAGCGCCTGCATGCTCTCCATCGCCGACTTTATTTTCATACTGATGATAAACAGGAGGGATGCTTTAATTTAATCCGTGGAGGATAGAGAGCCGTGTTTTCTCACACGCAAATATCCAGCAAAAACTTAGCACATGGTTTTTTCTGTCGTACTTATTTATTCATGGCGTCAGTTATTGGCTAAAGCGTATTCGATGGTGTACTGTTGTACGATAAAAAATTCAACCGCAGATAAAAAAAGTATCTACTAGCTAGTACTCCCTCCGTTTCAAAATATAAGATGTTTTACGTTTATGAAACAAATATATCTAGATTTATTTTATTATATAAGTTCACTTAGGTTTGAAATGAATATGCACACTAAAAAAGTCTAGATGTGTTTTTTTCATAAATTTGAAACATCTTATATTTTAAAACGGAGGGAGTATATATGGTGCGCAAGAATGATTGATATCCAAATATTTGTTCACTCAGTTACACATGCCCTCATTTACTACACTCAGGTAGTACCGCGGGCACAAATCAAACGATCACATGCCTTTTGAGCGCTTTGCTGATTGTTGCTGACACGTGACACCACTCGGGAACGTCAGAGGCCTCGTGTCAGTGATCCAGGGGCACGCTGGAGCAACTTCGGAGATAGTCAGGTAGCTGAAATTCGAAAACACATCTTCCAATTCAAGTAATCTCTAGGACGATACGCAGTGGCGGACCTCTTCATGAAGGCCAAACTGGGCCATGGCTCCTTCAACATTGGTGTAAATTCTCTAATTAGTGGTGCTACTAAGACTAAATTAATAATAATTAGGAGTAGTTATAGCTATTAAATGATTTAATTAGCATCTTGGTCCCTCCTTAATTTCTCTCCAAGGTTCGCCACTGACGATACGCCTACATTAGCGACGAGTCATATGGTTAGTGTGGAAGAAGTCGATGTTGCAATACCGACCCTGACCTCTAGGACGATGGACATACAGACGCCATGGACCCGTGTTTTGGAGTCTCCAGTGACGTTCCCGAGTGTGCGCAAAAACTTCTCCTTTAGAAATTGCCATGGCCCTTAAAATAGAGCTTTAATTATTTATTTCATTATAAAAGCAGTTAGACTAATGTACAAGTTCAATATTAATGTCTCCTTTTGAAGTGTATATGGTTTTTACCATAACTGTTACTATTACTAGAGGATAATAAAAATCCAATTAAACCATTGTTCATTTTGGGTATTTGTGGACTTCTTTGTCTAATCATTTTCTTACATGATACCTCACTATATATTCATGGCATGCTAGTTACCAGTTTATACACGGTGAGGTTTAGTCATCAAGTTTACATTGGCTTCATCAAGACTTAGGAGATGAATGGAAACTTGTTGAGGAAAGGCTACAAAAACGTCTTAATAGTTGAAAAGGTAAATTGTTATCCCTTCTAGTACTCATAAATTTAGTACTTACTAATATGGTACTGTATATGATCTCGTTCTTCCAATTACCAAAAGAGGTCTTGAATAAAGTAGATTATTTCCGTTCAAGATTCTTTTGACAAGGGGACAGTGAGAAAAAAATATCGACTGGCCAGATGGAATGTGGTTTGCCACCTGAAGGAGTTCGGTGGACTGGGCATACACGATTTACAAGTCAAAAACACCGCACTTCTGGGCAAATGGCTTTTTAAACTACTTACAGAAGATGGTGTTTGGCAAACCATGTTATAGAGGAAATACGTGGGGTCCAAGGCTGTGTCTCAAGTGGTTTGGAAACCCGGAGATTCACATTTTTGGGCGGGTCTTATGGCCACCAAGAAACATTTCTTTCGTTTTGATGCTTTTGATATTAAGAATGGATCACATATTAGGTTTTGGGAAGATAAGTGGCTTGGTCAAACTACTCTTCGCGAACAATATCCAACTCTATATTCGATTGTTAGACACAAAGGGGATACAATTTCTACAGTGATGGAAGACTATCCTCCTAATGTGTCTTTCAGAAGAAGTCTCATCGGTCCTAGACTAGTATCTTGAAACAATCTATTATTATGATTATCCATAATACAATTGTCGGACGGTGTTGATGTGTTCAAATGGAAATTACTAGAAAGTGGTAAATTTTCTGTTGGCTCACTTTATAAAGCCTTGATCCAACCTGATATCCCGGTCGATGATAATAGTAAAATTTGTAAAATGAAAATACCCCTTAAGATGAAGATATTTGCATGGTATCTACGGAAAGGGGTCATTCTAACAAAAGATAATCTTGCAAAGAGGAATTTGCATGGAAGTACACAATGTGTTTTTTGTCATCAAGATGAGACAATTCGCCATTTATTCTTTCATTGCAAATTTGCTCGCTCTATATGGTCATTCATCCAAATAGCTTCTGGTTTATCTCCGCCATGTTCTGTAACCAATGTTGTTGGTAATTGGTTGCATGGAATTGTTGATAAGTACATAATTCTGTTTAGGGTGGGAGCGCTTGCCATTATATGGTCGCTATGGCTTTGTAGAAATGACAAGATTTTTAATAAACATTGTGTCTTTTCCTCTGCAGGTTATCTATCGAGCCAGGACTATCCTCAGATCATGGAATATTCTCCAACGTATGGAGTTTCGCGACTTATTTATGGAGGGATGTACGCGATTGGAGGACACAGCGAGGGATATTTTCTTCCGACATGGATGGCCACGTGATCTGAGGATTGATCTATCTTAGATTCTAGTTATTTAGATAGTGCCTTTGTGTAATGCTTGTCTACTTGTCTACTTTTTACCTTAGTTATGTCGTTCATGTGGCTGTGTGCATCTTGGTTATGCAGAGGCCGAGTGTAAGCTTTAAACAGTTTTTAATAAATGCGTCAATTTCCAAAAAAAAGGCTTAGGAGATGAGGCCAAGGGCTATTTGCGCCGATTGATGTAGAGGCTAATGTTCTTTTCCTTGTTTTGAAAAAAAAGATGAGGCCAAGGAGCCTAGTAATTTGCAACATCAATCCTATCGCGCCTGTGGCATTGCTCCTACAACTCCTTCTCAACCGTGGTGGCCCACGCCGCACTTCTTGAATGCCTTGGTCTATGTCTCGTTGTTGGCCGCCTTGTAGGTTTTATCCATTGCGGATTATTCGTTTCACTTTTTCATTAGGGTATTTTATCAATGTTCACCGTGGTGAATAGATAGAGGGCTCTAGGAAGTAAAATCAATGGATTTCATAGAAAACCTTAGCAGACACTAGAAGAACATTTGCAATTGCGTGGTCCATAACATTGAGGCTTTTTTAATCCTTAACTTAAGTCAACTTATGTCCTTATTTAGGGGCATCTACAAGTAACATTGGATTTCTATATGAGATTCATGTAAGAATTTGGGTCATGTGAACGAAAGAGAAAGAGTTTGTCTATAAACCGAAGATATTCTATAGGATGGTATCTTTAACTTGTACTCATATATATCTATGACTAAAATTAGATAAAGTATAGACCAAATGTTGTATATGTCGAATATTAGTGTATAGAGTTGTCTATATGACATAGAGTCGTATTACAGATAGTGTAAACCAATATGCATGCTCTAGCTAATGTGTGATTTCAGAGCAATGTGAGTAATATTATGCTCATAGAAGCTTACAAGAGTTGTAATTGAGATGTGATCATCAGCCTAAAGTAAGATAGAGCTAGCGGCATCAATAATGCTTGTGACCCTAGGCCTTCTACTACATCTAATGCATATGGTTTTATGCTCAAGATCAGGCCGTTTATGACTCGAACTGACATCCAACAAAGCCTACATTGAGCAAAGTTCTCGGACATTTTTGACAGCCCTACTAGTTGGTGATATATGTACACTTAATGTATATTGCATTGTACATGCCACATGTGTCTGATGTCAAGTATACTTTCGGGTACCTCTGACTCCTATCGTCATGTAAGTGAAAATTCACATCATATCAAGTTTGATCACCACGGAGAAGGCCACAACTGCCTCTCCTACCCCAAACTCTCTTTTTGAATGGACAATCAAGAATGCTTGCTCAACACATTTAAAAGAAGCTAACTTGATAGCACTTTTAGTGGTGCTCTTTTTATGCACCGAGTAATAGAGGGATTGCTCAATTATTTCCAACTACTTTGTGGATCTATAAGTACATCGATTTTATTGGTTTGAATGAATTCACCAATATCCTATTTGTACTATTTATATTTCTAAAATTATTATATGTCACTAAAGTGATGAAAGCCATGGATGCAACCCATAGAGATGAAAATTATGGGAACATTACACTGAACATTTGTATTGATGTCACCTTTATAGTTCGTTCTGGGTTTTATTTGATCTCCAACCACAATAATACCAGTACACTTATGACAATGGATATCGCTTCCTGAATATAAACTACAAAGTAGATGGAGGGGAAAGAGGCGACACGTCACCTCAAACCGATTCTGGGTGAACTAATGACCATAAACCATTCAACACGCGCAACACATGCATCAAAAGTAAACCTACCCATTCGTATGCTTCACTTTCTAACCATAGAGAGAAACATAAAGTATACACCCACACACCTATATATATAGGCAAGAAAAAATACGCAAGGCGGAGCCGTAGGCATTGGCCTTGAAGGTAAGAAGCATGGAACAACGAGAGTTGGGCTGGAGGAAAAGAACAAAAGGAAGTGAGATTTTTGGGTCAATTGAGGGAAAGCGCCAACGACAGATAGGTGTTTACTTGGTAGAAGGTTAGACCAGAATCACTATTCACATTGCCAGATAATGCTACTATAGGTCGATTGACATTTCCACTGAACTTAACAGTTAAAACTCTTGCAGCCATGATATCTAGGCCTAGTTGGCATGTCAGCCCACAACACTCTGGTGGCCGTGGACATGGGAAGCATGGGGAAAAGAAAGATATGACTGAACGCATGGATAGACATAGGAAATTTTGGTACTGTGAGTACTGCACTCTTTGCACCTATAGGGGGCAAACTCTTTGGTAACTCTTTGCACAGATAATTGTTGCAGTCATGGCTGATATGGTTGGCACACATAACTAGAGCTATAGTGCTACTGTGATACAAAAATAAGCAACATACTTCTCACCTCGCATCTCTTAGTTTCCCTCTATACCCTATTTTCTCTCTCACATTTCTCTGAAATCACCAGCGTTGCGCCATGGAATCCACATCGTCAACGGTCACACGTAAGGAGATGCATGTGTTGCTTGGCTAAAATCCACATATATTGTTGAAGTATGATCCAAATTCGTTAAGGAGGCTAACTTTGGATGAGGTTTCCAATGCTATATATACCTCTTGTAAGCCACCGGCTGGGATAAGTTGCATCTATAAATATCCCCGACATTGTGTAAACACTCTCCGTTATAGTGAAGTTTTGGTTGGCTGGCGCCCCTGGTTCTTTCCTCTCTTTGTTGGAGAGGTTTTTCCACGTTAAATCTATGTCCCCTTTCTGTGATTTTCTTTTCGTTCTTCTTATCTTCTTGTCGCGCTTATAACATATATTTGGCTAAAATTAGATAAAATACATACCAAATGTTGTATATGTTGAATATTAGTCTATATAGTTGCATGCATGACAGAGTCGTATTACAAACAGAGTTTAAACCAACGAGGCTTGCTTTGGTGCTCCCACCCTTTACATCCACCCACTACTGAAACTTGAAGGGATAAGTTTGTTCTTGACAATTTTTTTGCCCATCCAGACCATGTATACCCGTGTATCAGTATATGAGGTAGAGTAGGATATATTCTGTGTCCCCATATTCAGGCGATGCGGGCAATGTCGTTATATACACCCGGACTTGCTGCCTCCCACGGACCCGTGCACACCCATATACGTACACCCTTGTATTGTCTGTGTATGTCTAAGAAGGCCATACGGTCTTTTAGTGGGTTTGTACGGGTGTCGCACCAAAACAGTACCGTACAATCCTAGACGTTCATGCGTTTATGTTTTTAAAGTTTGGGTAAGGGGAGGAGGGACACCAAAGCAAAAGTGTAAACCAATATACATGCACTGATGTGGGATTTCATAGCAATGTGAGTAATATTTATGCTCATGATTCATGAAACTGACAGGAGTTGTAATAAAGATGTGATCATCAGCCTAAAGAAAGATAGATCTAGAGGACAAAATAAAGCTTGTGATCCTAGACCTTTTACTACATCTAATGCATACGGTTTTATGCTCGAGATCACTCCATTTAGACTCGAACTGAAATCTAACAAAGCCTACATTGAGCAAAGAGCACAAGCATTTTTTGAAAGCCCTACTGGTGGTTGATATCTCTACACTTAATGCCTATTGTGTTGTACATGCCACATGTGTCTGATGTCTAGTATGCTTTCCGGCGCCTCTGAGTCCACATGATATGAAGTTTTCCCACCATGGATAAGGCCACAACAGCCTCTCCTACCCAACGCTCTCTTTTTAAATGGACAATTAGAAATGCTTGCTCAACACACTTAGAAGAAGCTAATTTGATAGCACTCTCGGTGGTGCTCCTTTTATGCATCGAGTAATAGAGGGATTGGTCATTTATTTCCAACTACTTTCTAGATCTATAAGCACACTGATTTATTGGTTTGAATGAATTCACAGATATCCTATTTCTACTATTTTATCTTTATAAAATTATTATAGGTCATTGTACCTAAGAGTGATGAAAGCAATGGATGCAACCCATAGAGTTGAAAATTATGGGAACATTATGCTAGACATTTTTATTGATGTCACCTTCATAGTTCGCTAGGTGAGCTAATGACCATAAACCATTCAACATACACAACACATGCATCAAAAGTAACTATATCCATTCTTACGCTTCACTTTCTAACAAGAGAGAGCAAAATAAAGAACATGCCCACACATAAATAGGGAGGAAAAAATAGGCAAGGCAGAGCCATAGGCACTAGCCTTAAAGGTAAGAAACATGGAACCCTGAGAGTTGGGTTGGAGGAAGAGAAGGTGAGGTTTTTGGGTCGATTGGAGGAAAGCACCAGTGACACACATGTGTTGACTTGGTAAAGTTGTGTTGACTTGGTAGAAGGTTAGACCGGGATCACCATTCACATTGCCGCACAATGCTACTACAGGTCGGTTTCCATTTCCACTGAACTGAACCGCTAAGACTCTTGCAGTCGTGATCTCTAGTCCTTGTTGGCACACAGACCCACAATACTCTAGTGGCCATGGAAATGGGAAGCATGGGGAAAGGAGATATGCGTGAACTCCAGGACATGCACAATAGATGCAGATACTACAATGATTGTACTCCCTGCACCTACACCGAGACAAACCTCGACAGACACTACAGATGCTACACCGAGACAAACCTCGACAGACACTACAGATGCTGGTACTTGTTGTAGTCATGGCTGGTATGGTTGGCACATGTAAGTAAAGATGTAGCACAGCTGCGATACAAAAATAAACAATGTACTTCTCATCTCACATCGCTCATTTTCCCTCGATCTTTTTTGGAGGTGAGGTTTCTGCGTGTCCTGATGTCTCTGAATGTCAGATCTTAGATCCGTCTTCGCGTGGTGAGAGTATTTGATGAGGCGAAGCGGCCTCCATATGGTACGGGCAGGTCTACCCATACCGACGCCCGTTAACCCTCCTGGAGTTCCTCTTCGTGACACCTTTTCTCCCAAGTGCGTGGTATATCATAATAATGAGTTTTATTAGTTCAAACTATTATATTTTTGTCCAATATGACAGCTCAAAGTGATATATTCATCAATAACTTAATATTTTGGGATCCTGTGGAAACATGCATAAAAGGTGCACACGAGGGCCGTAAAATATCAAAATCCTACTACTACTCATGCAAAAACATAATGTAAATATTCTTCAAAAATGCACTCATCAGATGCCCCTGAACCAAATAGCCCCTTAGAGGTGTGGGTTGCCAAACTTGGGATTAGGGTCTCAGATTGCTAGTGCCGAAGAAGAAACGGGTGAGAGGGATTAGAGTGATGGCTGGGGTAGCGTCAGGCAACTGAAGGGGCTATTCAAGGTGGACGGGGCGGCGAGGCGGTTCTTATGCACTTGCTCCTCCAGCTCCTTCCTCCATGGCGATGGCCTGCATCCAACTCCTCGAACACCTTGGCCGCTTTTTCTTGATGCAGGTTGACTTAGGTTTTACATACGTCTTATGTATCATGTCGTTGCACTTTGTCTGTTTGATTTTCATGCTTGCCGCTAGTGAAAGAGAGAGAGGGTCCGGGAAAAGAAAATCAACGGAAAACTCAGAAGGATGATTAGCACACTGCCGATATTTTTCATTCTACGTGTCAAAAATGTTAAAGCTTTTGTTGGCATTAGTTCTGGGTGTGTACATTATGAATGGGTTTATTTTATAGCGGTTTGAGGGACTATTAGCTTGTAGAAACTGCTAAAGAGTTGTCAGTGTAACAGATGTGATCACTTTGTGTAAGTGGAGATAACACTAGTTCATGAGATGATTCTAATCGTAGATGTACAACACATCTTGTAACTCAAATGTGAGCATGCTAGAGCCTGGTTCGTGTATGAATTGTACCGAGGTTTAACAAAGACTAGATCGAAACAAGGGCTTGAAGCTTTTTCAGACCTAATTATGCTTTCTATCTCCGCACTTAATGCCTATTGATTTGTACAAATCACCTCTGTGAGTTGTCCAGTACATTTCCTGGCGTCCCCGACTCATATCCTCTTGTAAGAAGCATCTAACATCGCACGCTTGTCCATTAAACGCATTGACCACAACAAATCGATCCTGCCTCCCCAACACTATACTATCTTTGAATGGACAATCAGAAAGTCGGTTCAACACATTTGAAAAAAAGTAACTCAATAGCAATCCAGGTAGTGCTTTGACTTTATATATCGAGTAAATAGAAGGATCATTCCATTATTTTCAACGACTTTCAGTATCTACAAGTACACTGATTTGTTGGTCTGAATGAACTTGAGACCATCCTATTTGTACTTTTTTCAACTTCTAATTTTTTATACTTCGATGTCCCTAAGAGTGATGAAAGCCATGCATGAGACACATAGAATTGAAAAATAGTATATCAGCATTACTCTAGCTATATAGATCTTATTGAGCTTTATTCGATATCCAACCACAATAGTACCAGTACACTTACGACACCAAATATCCTAAATATAAACTACGATGTGTCTGAAAGAGAAATAAGCGGCGCATCACCTCAAAACAATTCTGGGTGAACTCATGGCCGTTCACAATTCAAGAGGTTTTCCGGCAAGTGATCTGTAGTACCCGGTGGCCCTGGGCATGGGAAGCATGGGGAATCGCCAGATCTGCGTGAACGCCGGGAAGAGCACCATGCCGGAGGGGGCACTAACCATCCAAGGCCTCCGGACTCGGGTAACTGCATTTCATGTATCTCCAACGGGATGAAATCGCAGACGAAGACCAACAGCGGCTAAATGTCCCAAACATGGTACTACTACTACGTGCTGCGGGTCATGTCTGAACTCTGGCTACTTGGCCTCCAGCTGATACTGGTTGTAAATTTCGTCGGCGCTCTGTCGGGCGTCACACTGATGATAACAATATGAGAAAAGGAGAACATCAGCGGTACGGCATTGTAGGAAGTGCATGGGTGCATCGACTGGCCATATAAAGCCCGTAGATGGATTTGTGTGCCAAATTTATATAGCAGATATTACTTCTGCATGTGTGGCATACCCCTTTTGTTAAGGAAATTTCGTTTTCAGAGACATTTCTTATTTCCATTAATTTCCCACTCCATTTTCAGTCATTATTTTCGGAATCCTCCATATTGTACACCGCGGATCTAGAAAAAACCGACGCCTCTGTGTCACTCGCACGGGCGACCCCAGGGCGATCTCATCTAGCCAAAAAACCTAGACCGCACAGCCCTGCTGGCCGGCGCCGGCGCCGGCGCCGACGGTGTTGGCGGCGCCCCGACTGTTGTTTGGCAGCGGGGCATGGTGGACTCTCCCCTACTCCTCCTTGCAGGGAGGCGGTATTTTGATGGCCTGCGGGCGGGCGGCGCGGCTCCTGCCATGGCGCGGCAGCGGGATGGCGCGATGGTGCAGCGAAGGTTCGTCCTTGTAGCATGGTTGTAGCCTGGTTCTACATCGCAACGCTGACCCTCGTGGTGCTCGTGGAAATCACGCCGGGGTCGCCCTCGACCTGCCGGACTAGTTCTGGCGGGTCTGGTGGCAGGTGAAGACCGGTAGTGTGGGCGCTACCGATCTGGCTTTGAATAAAGGGGGTTCGGTCCTAATATCCCTCTCTATCAAAGATGATGATCTACCTATCGCCTGTCTTCATCGATCTGGTCAAAGTGCTGTGTTTTGGAAGGCTCCGCTGGGAACTCCAATCAATGCCATGCCTGAATTTTGCCGTATCAGATGGGATTCGCTCGTGCACAACCATGTTTTTTTTCTAACCGTTTGGTTTCAATGGGAGCGATGCGAATCTATGCTATCTGTTGTCATCACAGGACATGTCTTTTAGTCTCACGGTGAAGTCAATCGTGAAGAATGGCATGAAAGCCGAGATTTGGAGACTAGCAATGGTGGTTTGATTCCTGGTGATGATGAGGTTTTGGCTTTGGTGATCCATGACTTGGAGTAGTGACATCAGAAAGTGGGGACGATAGCATAAGAGAAGTTCAGAGTTCAATTTTGCCAATGTCCGACCTTAATTGGTTGTGTCACCCTATTGAAGGCATTGTTTTATGAGAGCGGACTTTCTCTGAGATGAGACATCGTTTTTGGAGAAGCCGAACTTTTGGTGTTGTCTTGGTGGTGTTAGGTTCGCTGTTATATGAAATAGATCACTGTAGCGAGACTTTTCTATCTTTGTAACTTTTTTCTGGGCTGTGTGTATCCGTAAGACCGCTAGTGCTATTCATTGCTGCAGAGACTGAATCTTTATCAGTACACCACCCGTGAACAAGAGTGAACTGGACCTCGTCTCATTACGTTTTTCGGTTGGTTTTCCTGGTTTGTGGGCGGTTTTTTCTGGTTTGAGGGGTTTTTGTTTTAGTTTTTTCGATTGTTTTCTAGTTCTCTCTTTTATGCCTTTTCAAACTCAAACATTTTCAAACTCGATCTTTTATAAATCTTAACATTTTTCAAATTCAATCATTTCAACTGTTTTATTTTGAATATTTTTCAAATTTAAACATTTTTTAATTTCAACTATTTTTAAATTTTAGCAGTTTTTAATTTCGAACATTTTCAATTTAAACATTTATCAAAATTTGGATTTCTATTAGCTAGAAAAATGGCAAGAAAAATATAAACTTAAAAAGAAAAGGAAAAAAGATACCTTTTATTGGCCCGCATGGAGCGGCCTATGAAGAAATTCCCATCAGGCGGTGAGCTATTAGCTCCCGCTAAGAGTGGAGCATAGGAGCTTCCCGAGAGTCCTCTTTCGGCCTTACCTGCAGTTGTGGACTTGTGGGAGCTGGGATTTGTCTCCCCTCGCGGCATGATCAGGTTGGATGCCGACCAGGGTTGGCCCGTAGGGTGGGGCAGAGGGACATTCTTCCCGGGCCCGATGATAAAGGGACCTCGATCCAAGATTTTTCTTGTTTATTCATATTAGTCTACTACTTTTAAGATTTAACAATATAAAATAATTCTAAAATATAAATGGTCCAAGTTGTAGCCTACAATGATTGTATGCTAAATCCTATTTTCTGAGAAAATACTCCAATATTTCTAAACAAATTATGCTACGATTTGGCCTCTCCAAATATGTAGCAACACCATTCCTAATGTGCCTTTACAAGGTTGTGGGTTTTCATTAGTAAAGACTAGCTAAAGATACAATCACGTAACTATATCATTCCGCAAGCTGCTTTTCTCTGATTCCTGACGAATTCTACGTTTTCCATCATGCATGATTGAGAGACTATTTCCATCCTCTTATTAATTTAGTGTCTACTATGTAATCTCTTCTACTCGTTTTTTTCGCACATGCATATGTAGAAAAGGAGGAATTAGTAGAGATAAATATTATGGTACACAGTTAGTAGAATACGTAGTTTAGAATGTCTTTGCCGAGATTTCAAAGATTATGGATCTATCAAATATATGGATTATTTAATTTTATATTGTTTTACAATAATATTTCTCTCAAGGAATACACATATTTTTAGTTCTTTCGTGTGTGAATAAGTGACGGAGCTTGATAGACATTGTTGAGATATCTAAGAACGCTAATCATACTTAACCTTTGCGTCATATTTAAAATTTTATCATTGAAGAGTGGGGGGTGGGGTGGGGGTGGGGGTGATAGGATCTCTAGATTTACTCTCATTAAAGAAGAGGATGACACTAAGAGTTGGAGCAATTTTCTGGTTTTATTTTTTGCACAAACTCACACACAAATGCCATGCCAATCACAGGGGTTTGGGATACATATTTATAGGCTACTAGCCAGCCAAGAATATGCTAAATGCTAGTCTAAGATGCTGCCTAAAAGCAGTCAAGGATGCTTGGTCCTTGCTGCTCCTAACTGATGCTGCTAAAGCAGTCAAGGATGCTTGGTCCTTGCTGCTCCTAACTGCCAGTCCTTGCTACAAGGACCATGTGTGTTACAGCCCCACAAAGACCGACAGTACAGAGACTTATCCATCATTCTCCCCCTAAGTCTTGTGCATTGTCTTGTGGGAAGGCTAGACCATCCCAATCCTGGAGCAGAGTCCAAGGAGCGTGATCCGCCTAAGAGGCTTGGTGAGCAGGTCTACAAGTTGATCCTTGGTGTTGATGTAGCTTGCCATGATGCTCTCTTCATCCAAACAGCGTCAGATGAAATGGTACCTCACTCGGATGTGCTTGCTCCGTTCGTGGAACACGGGGTTCTTCGTCAGGGCCAGAGCGGACTTGCTGTCCACCATGAGCTGCACTGCGCTGGTGTCTCGACCGAGGAGATCACCAAGCAGTCGAGCAAGCCAGAGGGCCTGAGTGCAGGCAGTGGAGGCCGCTATGTACTCGTCCTCGCAGCTGGACATGGCCACCACCTGCTGCTTGACCGACTGCCAGCTCACGAGGCACTTGCCGAGGAAGAAGAGGGTCCCGCTTGTGCTTTTGCTGGTGTCGATGTTGCCGACGTGGACGTTGTCGCTGTACCCGACGAAGTGTGCCGCCCTAGGGCACCTAGGGTAGTAGAGGCTGTGGTCGAGAGTTCCCGTAACATAGCGGACGATCCTCTTCACAGCCTGCTGGTGCTCCATCGTCGGTCGCTGCATGAACCGACTAACGTAGCCGACGGAGAATGCCAAGTCCGACCGTGTGTGGGCGAGGTAGCGAAGGCTCCCCACAAGACGCCGGTACTGTGTAGTGTCCACCTCCTCCACCATCCTGTCGCGGCTCAGCTTCAGCCTCTCCTCCATCGGAGTGGGAGGTGGGTTGCAGTCGGTGAGCCCGGCTAGCTTAAAGACGCGCTTGGCGTAGGCGGTCTATCGAAGCGTGATCCCGGAGTGGTCCTGGTGCACCTCGATCCCCAAGTAGAAGGAAAGGAGCCCCAGATCACTCATCTGGAAGGCGGCCTTCATTTCTTCCTTGAACGCCGCCACCTCTGCATCCTTCGTGCCGGTGATAACCAAGTCGTCGACGTAGACACCTACCAACAGGACATTTCCTCCATAGCCCCGTCGGTAGACGACCGCCTCGTGCGGGCTTTGCCCGAAGCCCATCGTCTTGAGCGTGGAGTCTAGCTTGGCGTTCCATGCCCTTGGTGCCTGCCGCAAACCATAGAGAGCCTTGCGTAGACGGAGTACCTTGCCCTCCTGGCCAGGAATTGCAAATCCCGGTGGCTGTTGCACGTAGACCTCCATCAAGTCGCCGTTGAGAAAGGCAAACTTGACATCCATGTGATGGACGCGCCAGCCCTCCTGAGCGGCTAGCGCAAGGAGGAGTCGCACGGACTCCATCCGTGCCACAGGAGCGAAGGCGTCGTCGAAGTCGACCCCCTCCTGTTGCAAGAAACCTCAGGCCACCAAGCGAGCCTTGTGCTTGACGATGGCGCCGGCTTCATCCCTCTTCAGCTTGAACACCCACTTAAGGGTGATCCCCCGTTTACCTCGAGGGAGGTCAGCGAGATCCCAGGTGTGGTTCTTGTCGACCGCATCCATCGCCAACTGCATCGCGGCTTGCCATGCCGCGTTTTGCTCCGCTTCTGCAAAAGAACGAGGCTCACAGTCGTCACATGCAAGTTGCAGTTGCGCCTCCAAATTGCGTGGCACCGGTCTCGGCACCGGCTGGTCGCCGAGAAGACCTTCCATCATACGGTACCGCAACGGCTCGCCATCGTAATACGCGTCGATGCGCTCCTCGTCGTGAGCGAGCGGGGAAGCGAACTCCACCGGGCTGCGCTCGACGCGAGCTGGTGCTGGTGTAGACATGCCCGGAGGTGTGACTGCTGGTGCTAGAGTAGACGTGCCCGGAGGTGTGACTGCTGGTGCTGGAGCACGCGGCGTCGGCGGCTGTGGTGCCGTCGGTGTGACATCCACCGGGACTGATGGAGACTTGGGAACTGAGGTAGACGTGCTCGGCGAGGAGGAGCTGCCTGCTCCCCCGGCTCCCTCTAAGTGGACGTACTCGACAATGAAGTCGCCATACGTCAGAGTCGAGCCGTCGTCCACCGCCTTCTCCCACGCCCACCCTCGCCCTTCGTTGAACACAACATCTCGCGCCGTGCGGACACGCTGTGTCTTCGGGTCGAGGATGCGGTAGGCCTTCGAGCCCTCCGCGTAGCCGATGAACACTCCCGGAGTGCTCCTGTCGTCGAGCTTGCCGATGTGGCCGAGCTCCTTGGCGAACGCGAGGTAGCCAAAGACCCGTAAGTGGGATACCGCCGGCTTGCGCCCATGCCAAGCCTCGTACGACGTCTTGCCGTCGAGTGCCTTCATAGGTGAGCGGTTGAGGATGTAGACGGCTGTCAGCACCGCCTCCCCCCAGAAGACAGCCGGCATCCCTCTCTGCTTGAGGAGGGCCCGGGCCATCCCCATAACCGTCTGGTTGCGCGCTCGATGATGCTGTTCTGCTGCGGGCTGTAAGGGGTGAAGTAGTGGAGCTGAATACCCTCATCAGCGCAGTACGACGCGAATTCAGTTGCTGTGAATTTGCCGCCGTTGTCGGTGCGCAGCACGCGCAGCTTGCAGCCGCACTCCGCCTCTGCAGCAACCTACGCACGCCTGATGGCGTCCGCTGCTTCTCCCTTGGTGCTGAGAAGCACCACCCGCATGTAGCGGGAGAAGTCATTGACGAGTAGCGAGAAGTAGCGTCGTCCTCCCGGCGTGGCCGGAGTCACCGGTCCACACAAGTCCCCGTGCACGAGCTCGAGCTTCTCCTTATCTTTGAAGCTCGCCTGCTGGGGGAAGGGGAGTCGCCTCTGCTTTGTCACCACACAGACATCGTAGAACTGCTCCACGTGTTCGAGGCACGGCAGGCCTCGCACCATATCCTTGATGCTGAGACGCTTCAGGGCCTCGAAGTGAAGGTGCCCGAAGCGCTCGTGCCACTGCCACGCCTCGTCGTCCCGACAAGCGGCGAGGCAGAGGGGTTGTGCCACCTGCACATCAAGGACATAGAGCCGATTTGCGCCTCTAGTTACCTTGGCAAGAAGGCGATGATGGCGATCCCAGATGCGCAGGATCCCGTGCTCGATCAGCACGCGCGAGCCGCTCTCATCCAGCTGTCCCAAGCTGATGATGGAGTTCCTTAGTGCAGGGATGTAGTAGATACCGGTGAGCATCCGGTGCTCTCTGGTCTTGGCGGTGAAGATGACGGAGCCGACACCCTAAATCTCCATGGCGGAGCTATCTCCAAACTTGACGGAGCCTCGCACGTCGGAGTCGAGCTCAGCGAAGAACTCCCGTCGACCAGTCATGTGGTGGGTGGCGCCGGTGTCAAGGCACCACCCTCCAGTCTTGTCGGTGCCGGAGCCGTCGCCGAGAAGGGCGTGTTCCTTTGGCTCGTCGAGGTGGAGGGGATCCGCTGCAGTCGGTGCCGCAGGGCGTAGCTCGATGCTCGCATGAGCCATGAACAAAGTCGACTCCTCCTCCCCTGCCTGTGCGACGTGGGCCTGGCCGCGTCGTGGCTGTCGACACTCCTTGGCCCAATGGCCAAGCCGGCCACAGTCATTGTGGCAGGCGTCATCTTGGGCCAACTTGGGCCTGCAAGTGGCGCCTCCGTGGGCACCACCTTGCACCCTGACCTGGCCGTCTTTGCGCCCCTTGCGCGGTTTGCCGCGCCTGCGGCCACCTGTTGCGGAAAAGGACTCCCCCTTCTTCCTGTCGCCGTGGCTGGCGTCCCACTGCTCTCGAGTGAGGAGCAGCTTCCCAGCAGTGGTGATGGGCCCCGAGGGAAGCTATGGCTCGTCGAAGTCGACGACCGATTGCCTCCTCGATCGACATCGTGCTGAGGTCCAGCAGGGATTCGATTGAGCGAGCCATCTACTTGTACTTCGTGGGGACGCAGCGAAAGAGCTTCTCGACAGCTCTTTCCTCGTTGTAGGTGGCGTCGCCGAACCGCTCCATCTTCTGCAGCAAAGTGTTGAGACGGAGAGCAAAGTCATCGACGTCCTCACTTGGCTTGAAGGCCAGGTCATCCCACTCCTTGCAGAGTGCCTGCAGAGTGGACTTGCGAGCACGGTCGCTGCCGATGCGCGACGCAGCGATGCCCCCAGGCCTCCTTGGCAGTCCGATTGTTGGAAAGCGAGAATTGCATCTCGGGCGGGACTGCGGCAAGGAGGGCGTACAACGCCCGTCGATCGTCATGGTGGTCGACGTTGGCATCCTGGACTGCCTCCCACATGTGCCACACCTGGAGCCAGACCTTCATGACCGCGGCCCACTCAACGTAGTTGGTTTTGGTGAGGGTAGGCCACCCAGCACCGGGACCAACATCCCTGACCACATCCCGGACCTCGTAGAGGCCACGGTCTTGGTCGTTTCGGCCGTCGCCGCCATGCGCGCCTCCTCCTGGAGCGCCACCGCCGTGCACGCCTCCTCCAGGAGCGCCACCGCAGTGCTCTCCTCCGGGAGCGACACCGCTGTGTGCTTGGGCATGCTCGGCTGCCCACCGCGCCGTCCGCTCGTGAGCTGCGTCGACGCTGCTCTCGCCTAAAATGGAGCCGTTGATGCTGCCGCGCAGAGCCTGGGCCTCTGCCGCTGCTGCACATGATGCCTCCACCGCTGCTGCTGCCTCCGCTCTGGCTGCTGCCAGTTCCGCCGCTGCCAGCCTTGATGCCCTGGCTATCGCCGCAATGGCTGCTGCCGCCGCCCGCTCACGCTCCTTTGCCACGGCGAGCTCGGCCTCCTGCCGACGCCGCATGCTCGAGGTAGCCGAGTGCCGAGAGCGACCTTGGGACATGGCTGGCCGCTGGGAGGCTGTTGCATGGAGGGAGAGCTGCTGCTCGACTGCGCGGAAGGAGAGAGGCCACCAGGGACAGCTTGAGCTGCTGCACTTGCCCGCTGGGGCTGCTGCACACCCGGTGAAGGGGATGAGCAGGAAACACTCAGCCTACAAGACAACCTCGCTCTGATACCACTTGATAGGATCTCTAGATTTACTCTCATTGAAGAAGAGGATGACACTAAGAGTTGGGGCAATTTTCTGGTTTTATTTCTTGCACAAACTCACACACAAATTCCATGCCAACCACAAGGGTTGGGGATATATATTTATAGACTGCTAGCCATCCAAGAATATGCTAAATGCTAGTCCAAGATGCTAGTCTAAGATGCTGCCTAAAAGCAGTCAAGAATGCTTGGTCCTTGCTGTTCCTAACTGATGCTGCTAAAGCAGTCAAGGATGCTTGGTCCTTGCTGCTACTAACTGCCGGTCCTTGCTATAAGGACCATGTATGTTACAGCCCCACAAAGACCAACAATACAGAGACTTATCCATCAGGGGACTGGGATTAGTTTCCGTGGTACTTTTTTAGGAAAAGATAGTCGTTTACATGGGGAGGGCTATTCGGCTCACGGTGCATTTGTACCTATCGTGAGAAAACATATTTCAAAAAAATTGGAAAAAAAATTTATATATACATTTGAATTTTATGTTAGTTCAGAAGTTTTCGTGATGAAAGAATATTGTCCCATGTAAAAAGACAAAAAATGTCCTGTGAATAGTACTATTCACGTGACTTTTTTGTCTTTTTTATACATACCACATAAAATATTTTTTCGTCCCGAAAACTTGTGAACGAACATAAAATGCTTGAATGTACATGTAGACATTTTTTTTGAATTTTTTGATATTTTGAAATATGTTTTTTCACAATGAGTGCATTTGCACGGTGAGCCAAAAGGGATTTCCGCTTACCTGGTACTTGTTTACAGGACGTGGCTATCAAACACAAATAAAAGTTTGTAATACCGCTATAATCACCAGGCTGAAATCTCCGAACCAAACACGTTCAAAATATGTTGCCCTTACACGTATTGAACCCCGTGTACAATGGCACCTGCCGACCTCCATCAAGAACTATGGTTTCAATTTGTGGACAAACGGGACTACGGTAGAGAGGTGCTTTAGTATATGTATGAAATACGAGCTATGCATTCTAAGTGCTATCCGCCGGCTCCTCTATATCCAGCTACTGAAATATCACACGGTAAACTTTTCACCGTACTTCCTTATTCACGGTGTTCCCTAGTGACGCGAGTGGGTCACCATTTGGGTATCATCTAGTACCATCTTTAGTGCAAAAATACGAACTAACTTTTCCAAGTGATGATTTCATTGTAAAAGTTCGATTAATTTGTTAAACAAAAGAGAGAGTATCTATTGCCCCACTTGCATCACTAGCGTTCCGTATTTATTTGCTCACCTCAAATAAGTTTCAAGAATATGATGTCGGATTGTATTAGTAATTTATATTAAATACAACAATCCGCTAGCACGGGTGCATTATGGATGTTTTCCTTATCCAAAAGGTCTGTTCACTCGGTTACACATGCACCCTCATCTAGTATGCACTTTTATATAGAGAGAAAATATTGGAGGGTCAATTATAGTTTATAGGACCGTGACATTGATGCTCTCATAAATTCACTCTGTGCCACCATGTTACTAGTTCATAGTTCGTTCTGAGTTCATTTGATCTCCAACGACAATAGTACCACTACACTTACAACACCTCATGGCGCTTCCTGGATATAAACTACGATGTAGCTGAGAGAAAGAAGCGAATCGCATCACCTCAACAAATTCTGGGTGAACTCAATACCATAAACAATTTCACATACAGTTCGGTTGCCATTTCCGCCGGACTTAACAGTCAAAGTGAGTCTGTCGGCCTAATTCAGTGTGCCGTTCGGCAGCAGTCGCGTGTCCCTCTGGACATGGGAAGCATGGGGAAAGGCCAGATCTCGACGAATGCCTGGACAGGCACTCGGCCTGCCGGTAGTAGACATACAAGGCCTTTGATAACTGCAGCTCTGGCACTTACTGGGAGACAAACTTTCAAACCAAGAACAACTCGGCTGTCAATAATTGTGACGGGAACGGCACTAGTGTCCATACCGGTTTACGTTTTGATATAGTAGGCCGAAGCCGAGTGTACAAGGAGGACTCCTAGAGTCGGTTTGGGTCGGTATCCGTATACATCTTATACGGTATACACAAAATATAAAAACAGACTATTACTTCTAACACTCCCTCATCTAAACCTCTCACAAGGTTTAGATTACGTTTAAACTCATCTAGCTGTTTCACTGGAAGTGCCTTTGTGTGAAACCATCTGCAACTTGATCTTTGCTTGAAATGAACTTGATGTCCAACAGATTCTCAGCAACTCTCTCTCTCTCTGACAAAATGAAAGTCTATTTCAATATGTTTAATTCTGGCATGAAACACTAGATTTGCAGACAAATAGGTAGCACCTAAATTGTCACACCAAAGACATGGTTTTTCCTTTAATTTAACTCCAAGTTCACCAAGGAGAGTTTCAACCCAAATTATTTCTACTGTAGCATTTGCTAAGGCTTTATATTCAGCTTCAGTGCTAGATCTAGATATTGTAGCTTGTTTCCTGGCACTCCATGAGACCAAGTTTGGTCCAACAAATATAGCAAAACCACCAGTTAATCTTCTATCATCAAGAGACCATGCCCAATCTGCATCAGAAAAGGCACTAAGAAGTGTGGATGAAGACTTAGACAAAGTAATCCCTACTTTCAAGGTATCTTGTATGTATCTCAAAATACGCTTCACAGCTGACCAATGTTCTGTGGTTGGAGCATGAAGAAACTGACAGACTTTGTTCACTAAATAGGACAAATCTTGGCGAGCCAATGTCAAGTATTGTAACCCTCCAACAATGTTGCGATACTTAGTACTATCATCAGGACCCAGAGGTGTTCTATCAGAGATAGACAGTTTTCGGTGGAGGACAAGGGTGTGGGAACACCCTTGCAGCCGACCATGCCAACCTTTTTCAATATATCATTAGCATACTTCTCCTGTGTCCAAACCATCTTGAACCTTCTTTACTTCAATACCAAGAAAATAATTTAGTTCACCTAGATCCTTGATGGCAAAATTCTCACTTAAATCTCGAAGCAAAATTGTAATAGCATTATCAGAGGATCTTGTTACTATAATATCATCAACATAGATCAACAAATAAATGATGATACCTGACTTGTCATAAAGAAATAGTGAAGTATCAGCCATGGTATGAAACCAAGATCACACAACTTAGAGCTAATCCTGGAATACCAAGCTCTGGGTGCTTGCTTCAAACCATAAAGAGCTTTATCAAGTTTGCAAATGTGATGCGGAGCGTGAGGATTTTCAAAACCTGAAAGTTGTCTCATATATACCTCCTCTTCTAGAACATCATGTAAAAACGCGTTCTTGACATCTAGCTGCCGTAAGCTCCATCCTCGGGAGACAGAAATAGATAACACAATACTAATGGTAGCAATCTTAACCACTGGACTAAAAGTATCCTCATAATCAATGCCATATCTTTGTTTAAACCCCTTTGCAACTAATATTGCTTGTATCTATCAATTGAACCATCAACCTTTCTCTTTATACGATATACCCATTTGCAGTCAATAAATTTTTTATTACTGCTAGGAGAAACAAGATGCCAAGTCTTGTTGTCCATCAATGCATCATACTCTTCTTTCATTGCTTCACACCACTTCGAATCATTAAGAGCCTCCACAAGTGTACAAGGTTCACCTGTAGAAGAAAATAAGCCATATCTGCATCAGTATACTTTTTTGGATGTCGTATACCTTTTTGTAGTCTAGTACGAACTCCAACATGTTGCTGGACAGCATAATCATGTGACGGGGACTGCGGTGGCGAAATATCATCATGACCGGAATTTTCATTTTCATCATCTTCTGAATTATAGGAAAGATCTGACACACCTGCCCCTCCCAGCGTCGATAGACACAGAAGATCCTAGGAAGGAATCTTCGCGTTGCACACCAGGGGACAGAGCAGGCGAGGGCGACTGAGGCGGGTGCGCGCGGTCGGCCGTAGCGTCAGCGTCACCAGCGCCAGCGCCAGCGCCAGGTGTTGGCCCGCCAGTGGCCAGCGGTGTATGCTCCCCATGCGCGTCCTCAGGCGGAGGGGACGGGGTCCGCGCAGACACGTGGCCGCCACGACCCTTCTCGGGAAGAGGCGAGAGCGACCGCACGCGACCTCGGTGGGTGTAGACGCGGAGCAGCAGAGCGGGAGGATCTACCTCGGGGCGCGCCTCCTCGGGATAAGGCTGACCAGGAGAATTTCGGACCGGATCAGCTTCGCTGTCCGTGTTGTCTTTGTCATTTTCTACAGAAAATTCAAAACGAGTTTCTGCACGTTGTGAAGCAGAATTTGAGCTGGGATTTTCTTTTGCTATTTCTGCAACCTGCTGAGCATCAGTAATTGGAACAATAATAGGCACATGATCATCAATATTTTGTACACCCTCATTAGAAGAATTTGGAAGAAGTAGAATTTGTTGTTTGAGGAGAGCGCCGACATTGGGATGAAGGGAAGCAAACGGAAATACATTCTCATCAAAAAACAACATCACGAGAGATATAAATCCTGCCCGTAGACACATCAAGACATTTGACACCTTTGTGCATAGGACTATAGCCGAGAAAGACACACCGTTTGGATCTAAAAGCAAGCTTGCGCTTGTTGTAAGGACGAAGGTTGGACCAACATGCACAACCAAAAGTTCTAAGAGCATCATAATTTACTGTGACATGAAGAAGACGTTCTGTGGGGGTGTCAAAATCAAGAACTTAGCTAGGAAGCAAATTTATGAGGAAGGTGGTAGTAATAAAAGCTTCATCCCAATATTTGAGGGGCATGGAGGCATTGGCAAATAATGCTAGACCCACTTCAACTATGTGACGATGTTTTCTCTCAGCAGAACCATGATGGGCATGGGGACATGAAACATGGTGAGTGGTGCCAACTTTTTAAAAGAAACCATTTAATTTATCATACTCGCCTCCTCAATCAGTTTTCATAGTAATATTTTTTCTATCAAACTTGCGCTCAACATATTGCTGATAATTGAGAAAGGCTTGATAAACATCAGAACGCTTCTTAAGCAAATATATCCAAGTAAATTTACTAAAATCATCGATAAAGCTTACATAATACGCATGTTTGCCCATAGACAAAGGAGCAGGACCCCATACATCAGAGAACACTTGTTCTAAGGGAGCAGTAGAGACACTAGATGACACATGATATGGCAACTGATGACTCTTAGCTAACTGACAAGAATCACAAATATATGGTGTACTATCTGGGGTGTAAGCTATTTTATTTCTCCTAAGAACTTGATGAACCACAAATGAAGAAGGATGTCCTAGACGGCGATTTCACGTAGATGATGATGGCTTTATTAAGAGGAAAGCATGCTTGGAGGTCTCATGAAACATTGGCACCAAGGAATAGAGATCACCATGGCATGGTCCTCTAAACAGAATTCTTCGAGTTGCTTGGTCCTTGATTAAAAATAAGAAAGGATGAAACTCAATGAACACATGATTATCAAGGGTAAATCGATGAATGGATAAAAGATTTTTGGATGCGTTGGGAACAAGGAGAATATTTTTGAGATCAAAAGAACCATGAGGGGTACGTAATATTGAAATATCAATGTGGCTAATAGTCATACCTATGCCTTCAGCAGTGTGGACCTTGTCTTGCCCATGGTACTTGTTGGCAATGAGAAGCTTACTCAACTCACTAGCAACATGATTTGTGGCACCAGAATCAGCATACCAATTTGTGTCAACGCCATAGGGAGCCGTGGCAAGAAGTGCCCCCTTTTCTGCATCATCCCTCTTTTTCTTATCATCAGAATAGCGCCACCGGCATTCACTAGCAGGATGTCCATGTTTCTTGCAAATTTGACAATCAGTGTCAACATATTTGGTGGGTGTACGGTCTGGGCGACGTCCACCACCATCATTGCGCCTATCACGCCGATCACCACGACGGTCATCATCACGATGGTCATCACGACGCCAGGAACGATCATCATCACGACGCTCATCACGGTAGCGATCATCACGACCACCCCCTCCACCCCCACGGTAGGGGCCCCCATCAGGGCTGCGACCACGGGGGGAGTAGCCACACCGAGGAGGAGAGTATCCACGTCGAGAAGGGGTTCGGCCACGTGGACGCTCATAGGCACGACGCGCCAGGTTGGCCGAGGAGATGAAAGAGCTGTTTTCCTCAACACCTTTGCGCATATCATATCCACATAGTTGTTCATAAAACTCACCAATAGTAGTGCTTGAATTTCCATTGACCGAGGTGATCAAGGAATTATACTCTACTTTATCCAGACCATGAAGGAGATAGCCCAGAAGTTCATCATCTCCAATAGGTTTCCCGAGTGCAGAGAGCTCAGAAGCAAAGCCCTTCATCTTGGTGTAGTAATGATTAGCAGTCATTGTAAGTTTCTTGGTGTCATTGAGTTTTTCACGCAGATGTTGAGCCTTAGTACGAGATGTTGTCTTAAACATAGCATTGACACCAGCCCATGCAGCAGCAGTGGTCTCCATGCCCATAACATGCGACAGGATCTCCGGTGACAGAATTCAGAAGAAAACGCAGCACCTGCTGGTCCCTGGCAATCCAGGCCACATATGCAGGATTCTCCACTTGGACCTTGTTCTTCTCTGAATCCTCAGACTCAACAGTCTTGGCAGGAGCACGATCTGAACCATCTAGAAGGCCCATGACGTTGGCACCATGAAACGCTGGCACGATCAGGGCCTGCCATAGGAGAAAGTTGCTCCTTGTCAGGAGCTGAGTCGGAGGGCTGCCCAGGGCAGCGGCCCGAGCGGAGCTTGATGTAGAGGAACTCATAGCATCGAGGATGATGAAGTCCTGCCGCGGCAGAATTTGGGCCTCTTTTCCTGCCGTGGCAGAGGCTATCGCGGCAGAGATCGGTGTTGTTTTCCTGCCGTGGCAGCGGGAAAACTAGGGTTTAGGATTTTGGCCTAGGGTTTTGTGGATGTACTGGTTTTTGAGGTTGTAGAGACGCGGCAGCAGCTGCTTTGAGCAGCGACGGCAGCGAGGTTGTAGATGCGGCGGCGGCTGCTTTGACGAGCGACGGCGGCGAGGTTGTGGACGCGGCGGAGGCTGCTGTGAACAGCGACGACGGCGACGGTTGTTGGGTTGTAGATCTGCGACGGCGGCAGGGTTGTGCTAGGCGGCAGCGGTGGCTATTGTAGCGGCGGCGGCGGCTTGGTTAGGAAGAGTGGCTCTGATACCATGTCAACAATTGTGACGGGAACGGCACTAGTGTCCATGCCGGTTTATCGTGTTGATATAGTAGGCCGAAGCCGAGTGTACAAGGAGGAATCCTAGAGTCGGTTTGGATCAGTATCCGTATACATCTTATACGGTATACACAAAATATAAAACAGACTATTACTTCTAACACAACTGTGATAAATCTCCCAAACACTTCTACGATCATGCCAAAGCAGAGTAGGAGCCTGCTGGTTCTGCATGAAAAGTTGGACAACTATCTATTGGTCGTCACACTGATGACAGTGACGACTTGAGAAGAAGAAGAGATCCAAAATTATGGATAATTTGCAGCGATCTGGGGGGAGGAGCGCACACGGATATGGTTGGCACACGTACATAGACAAGTAGTACTGCTGAAATACAAAATATAAGTAATACATTACTTCTCACGTCGTTTAATTCCCCTCAGCCCCCTCTTTCTCTCTCTCGCGTCTCTCTGAAATGCCCACACGCTGCCCGTGATAACATATTAACATCAATGTCGGCGCCACGCGACGTGAAGATGGGCATCGGTTCGGGCGGTGCGATATTTCTTCCTCACGCAGATGAATACACGACGTAACTACAAGGAGGTGGCCATGGTAGCTGGCTTGCTACGTCGCTCTCTTCGTGAGTACCATAAGTATAAGTAGGTTTGTAGTTTATCTAATATTTAACATTTTTGCAATTGTTCTTAAACTTGTTAACACTCATATCTTTTAACTTGACAATAGTTTCGAGCAAAAAGTATGGCCAAGCATAGAACAAGTATCAATCAAACATCACCAAAAGTATGAACCAAACGCCTCAAATAGAATCAAGCAACACCACCATTGCCATCACCACTGCTGTCGCCACCAGCCATAGCCAGAGCTCCACCTCACATCACCCCGGGCCAAGACAGTTCTTCTAATCTTCTACCATTCTCCCTCCTTGTTGTCATTCCACTCGGATACATCATCATGAGACGGTTCTCATCGGCAATGATATCTTTCTTCATATTGTTCTCCTCAAAGTCTGTCTTCCTCTTCCCTTTGCCAAACTTCCTTATGCCATATTCTCTAATTTGTGTCCACCTTATCTTGTTTATTTTTCTTGGAAAACTTAGTGTTTAATTGCAAAGCTTGAGCGATGCTTGCTTAGACTTCATCAACTCATCAAGCTTCTCACTCATGATTTTTTCCGCAGACTTATTCATCAAATTGTTCTTCCTCCTCCTTCCATCAGGTATCTTTTTTGTTTCTTCCACCTTTTGGTGCCAGCTCATCCTCCTCATCATCACCATTGCCATCGCCATTCAAGTCAATTGGCGTTTCTTTCTTCGGTTGAGGAGCTACTAGATCCCTTGACTTCTATTTCTCACTATGTTCAAGAAATTCCCAACAATGTTGGAATACAAATTATTTGCCTTTGAACACGGTCATTTTCTTGTATATTTCTTGTGAATGTGATCCTACATCACAAAATTGCAAGAAGACATAAGTGTGAGCACATTCATAGTGAAAACTTCCCCAAAAATTTGGGACAGGATGACATAGGAAACAAACTCGCATAGTCATCATAGTGCAATCACTTGGACCTCACATGCTCCAAACAACCACCCTATAGACTAGGAGATTGTTTGGTGGCATTATATCGGCCTTGGACAGATGATTGTTCTGGCCTAAATCGATGAAACTTGTCCTTTATGTGTTGTAGTTATTTCTTTCTAGTATGATCATTATGGCTCACTGCATCAAGTGACACACTCTCCAATGCCTTCACTAAAGCAATGTCCTCCTGAACTTTTGTGTAAATGAAGGTCTCAGTGATTTACCAGTTGTTTGAAAAGCATAGAATAATTCATCCTCAACCTCTTCCAGATAATCATTATCAAATGGATCATGTGGTGCACTATCAATGTTCACCTCAACTTACTCCAGCATTCTCACTACACAATGGAAAACTCACAAACCTCAGCAATATAAACTAATTTTCCAACATTCAGAGAGTAGGGAAAAATCACACCTCTCTCATATTTCGTCGAGCACATGGTGGGCGCCTGACGAATCAGTTGATGTGGAGCCTGTTGGGAACCCCAAGCGCAAGGTTTGAAGCAGCACAACAACAAGTCTTCACTTAGTAAGAAACCGAGGTTATCGAACCAGTAGGAGGAAGGAAACGTCACACAGGTATTGCAAGCAACGTGGAAACCTGCACAACACAAACTCAAGACTTTGCCCTAACTAACAGTGAGGTTGTCAATCTCACCGGTTGCTGTAACAAAGGATTAACTGTATGGTGTGGAAGGTGATGATGGTTTGCAGCAAGTAAATAGTAACAGTGGAAGATGTATCAGTGGTAAATATTGGAACGGGGTCCATAGTTCACCAGAGGTGCTCTCCTTAGATAAACAACATGGCATGAAGGGTAAACAAATTACAGCAGGGCAATTGACAGGAACTGAGCAAGGCATAACAATGCAATACTAGACAAAAAGATCCTATGAGATTCAATTGGGAAATACAACAAGATACATAGACCGCCATCCAACTGCATCTATGACTAGAAGTCCACCTCAGGTTATCATCCGAACCCCCTCCAGTATTAAGTTGCAAGCAACAGACAACTGCTTTAAGCAAAGTGTGTAAGGTAAACAATCCACTCGTTCTATGAATAAGAGACCGTTTTTTTCTCCCTAGTGGCAACAACACATCTACAACCGAAGAGATTTCTGTCACTTCCCTTGGAAACTAGAGGCATGAACCCACAATCGAGCATA
This sequence comes from Avena atlantica, assembly GCA_910589765.1. Classification (NCBI taxonomy): domain Eukaryota; kingdom Viridiplantae; phylum Streptophyta; class Magnoliopsida; order Poales; family Poaceae; genus Avena; species Avena atlantica. Next base: position 497,576,958 of record OU342739.1, read on the forward strand.
AATACCCCCTCTTAGAGTCACTAGCAACTACTTGGCCAAGATAGCTACTAACAACGGAGAACATGCAAGATCACAAACAACACATACATGATAAAATCAAATAGACAAAACCATTAATCAGTCTGACATAGATCCATCGGATCTCCGCAAACACAAAATGCATGATTACAAATAGATTAGATCTTGATCATGAACGGAGATCACAAGATCTATACATGAAAGCACAAGGAGGAGATACAACCATCTAGCTACTACATGGACCAGTAGTCCAAGGTGGAACTACTCACGCTTCATACCGGAGAAGAAGGCCTCAGGGATGATCTCCCCTCCGGCAGGGTGCCGGTAAGAACTTCAGATCCCCCCGATCTAGGGACGATGGTGGTGGCGGCTATGGAAGGTTTTGTATAGTTTTGATCGGGTGCCTAGGGTTTCTGCATCGGGGGCTTCTTATAGGCGAAGAGGAAGGTCGAGGGGGTTCCCGAGGCGGTTGCACCCCCCAGGCGTGGGGTGGGCCCACCCGCGCGGCCAGGGGGTGTGGCCCCCTCGAGGCCCTCCTCCGTCTCCTCTTCTGGCTTCGTGTTGCCCACAGTAAAATATTGACTTTGGCTTTTGTCTCGTCCAATTTCGAGAATATTGATTTTCTGCCTTTCTGGAACCAAAAAAAGAAGAAAACATGCAACTGGGACTGTGGCAACTTGGTAATAGGTTAGTTCTAGAAAATATATAAAAACACCTCAAAGTGTAGACAAAGCAAAACAAAGTAGATACTAAACAAGCATGGAGCATTAAAAATTATAGATATGTTTCCGACGTATCAAGCATCCCCAAGCTTAACTCCTGCTCGTCCTCGAGTAGGTAAGTGATAAAAGAATTTTTTTTTAGGTGACATGCACCTTCATAATAAAGATCAAACCATTTGCAAGCATTGAAATTTGGGATCAAAGAACTCTAAGCATGTGCATGAAAGATGGAGTTCTAACAATAAGACAAAGTAACTATGCATGCAACATGAAAGGCTACAAACAAAGATCATGAATAACATGTATTAAAAAATGTTTGTTTGTTTCACATACAGAAAACATGGCATAGTGGCAATCAACTTGTCCCTCATAGAGTAGCAAATAGATGCATAGGACACCTTTAAAGTTCATAAGAGTGACTAGATACAGATAGCACAAGAACAAACAATATCAACAATATGCATCAATCAATAAGTTTTGGGACACTGCACATAGAACTAAGAATGGCAACTATGCTCTCTTAATGGTGCCTAAAGGTAGAAGGTGGAGACTCAACATAATAATGGAAGAAAGGCCCTTCATAAAGGGAAGCGGGGATTTCAAGTTTCAAAAAGATCTTCCAAAAATTATGATACTTGTTAGCTTTCAGTCCTCATTGCCCCTATCATAAGCATCTTGAAGTGATTAAGGTTAAAGTGAATAAACTATGGAGTATATGCTTGACAAAGTATAAGTTGGCAATCTCATGTCCCTTGAATATGAGGGCCACACCTCATGCTACTCAACATCAGTCACCTGTAAGTTCTTGTCATAGTAAGTACATGCGTATCAGAGAGAACCGCCAACGGGGTACCCCTTGCACATGGTACAAGAGCTATCCCATAACCAAAATAACAAGGCAAGCAGACAATGAGCATCTCAGCGATCTTTTTATTTACTATGTGCATAGCTTTTTATTGAGGATGCTTCACAGAATTCTCATTATGGTGATGCTGCAAGTTTCCACCATGATTAGGCATGGCTTAGGCTAGCGGCCCAGGCGTTTCTCTAACACACATACATAACCCTATGGACTTACAAGCTCCCTTTTTATTTCACACCGGTGACATCCATAGACAAAAGAGCATGATATCAACTGTGTACAAAGTACAAGTGCAATGTGTTCCCCATGACAGCATGATTCTGCTAATTCCAACGTATAAGTGCAAGCATATACAACATAGACGACACAATGGTTCAGGTTTATTAGGGGCAAAGAATATAAAGTGTGCCATCAAGTTCGTGAGGTCTTTAATCACTAAGTTTTCACATAACAAAATACCTTTTAATTGGAAGATAGCTAAAAACAAGAATATACTTGGAATGGTGTAACACACCATGCATAGGAATTTATAGTGGACACTTTGGAATAACTTGGTTTCTTGGGAGTTGGAGGCATGAGTAGAGCTTACTCATACAAGTGGAGGCTAGCAAAAGACTGGGAGCAACCAACTAAGAGAGCAATAATGGCCATAATCATGTAGAGCGACAAAATATTACTAATCAAAGCATAGAGTGGTACTACAAGTCAAGGACTAAATGATCATAGAGGCTATGGTGACTTGTTAATAGTCATAACATGGTGTGATCATGTGCCAAGTCAACCCAAACAAAACATCAAAGGAGAATACCACAATACTATGCTTTTGTATGCTAAAACAACGCTTGATTTTTTCAAGGCACACTAAGCAATCCCAATTGTTTGGAACAAGACAAGCTACAACAATAATCACTAAGCATAAGGTCAAAACAACACCTAGCATGTCATTCTAAAGTCTAAGTCACAGTCAATGCAAGCTCCTCTTGCACTTCCAAGCAAGAACTTTCTACTCCTTTCCAACACCAATCAACTTATTTGAAACAACACGGCGAGAACAGGGGTCCAAACTACTATATTCAAGCAAATTAAACAAACTAAGCAAAGCAAACAAAAACTAAGACGCTCCAAGAACAACACAACAGTGCATGAAACTATAAAAACGAAGTGTCTAGACAAACCTGGGTTTTTATTGATGAAGAAGGGGATGCCCAAGGCATCCCCAAGCTTTGATGCTTGTACCTCTTGGATATTTCTTGGGGTGACACCATGGTGGAATCCCCAAGCTTGAGCTTTTGTCCATTCTTCATCTCATTACATCATTCTCTCTCTACACCTGAAATTTTTTCCTTCATACAAAACTTCACATAATCTTCATTAGCAACATTAGTGTATTCAAAAGATAATAGACCCTTGGGTTTAGCTTTAGAACAGAAAAACTTTCACTAAAAATACAAGCTACTGAAGAAAATTACTTTAAAAAGCTCAATTCCCCAAAAGAGAACTCAAAAAAATCGATAAGAAGCAAATGCAAATAATGGCAGAAATCTGTCAAAACAGACTAGTAGGTAGAAATCGATTTTTTCGAAGACCTTCTGTTGCTCAAATAAAAAAGTGTTGAACTAACAAAAGTTATCTAACATACTGGGGGGATTCATTCGTAAATTTTTAGCTCAATCCAATTTACAGAGACTCCTCACGAATTTTTATGGTGGAGGACAGAAATCTGTTTCGGGACAGCAACTCCCCAAATCTTACTTCCCTCTCATTAGAGGTCATTCTTGGCACAAAAAGCAAACAAAAAGGATAAGGAGAGGTCATTACTAAAGTAATAACTTCCAAGACTCAAGAAAACTCTTGGGTTATCTTCCAACAAGAACTTTTCTTTAACGCCTTTAAGTTAGGCATGATAGTTTGAGAAGATGATCACATAATAAATATGAATTGAAGTAAAAGAGAGCATCAAGAAGAAAATTCAAAACACATTTAAGTCCAACCCAGTTCCTATGCATAGGAATCTTGTAAAGAAACAAGTCATGAAAGCACAAAGCAACAAGCATAGGAAAGCATCACCAACCTTAGGAGAAATGAGGAGACAAAATGGGCTCAACAAGCCAGAGTTAAACATGCTCAGGAAGGTGGAAACAATACTAAGTATTTCCATTTGACTGTGAATGGTAAGCATAGAAAGAAAAATATTTTTCAGTTGGAGCAGGATGAGGGAACCATTGTGGGAGAATATAACCTAAAAACTTATATTATTGAATATTACAAAAAAAAATTTGGAGCACCATCCCACATGGATATTTCCTTGAGGGAGGACTTAATTCAGAATATACCACAATTATCTGAGTTCGTTCGATAACAAGATCCTGACAGATCCATATACTGAAAAGGAAGTGTTGAAATCTATCTCTCAAATGAAACATAATAAAGCTCCTGGTCCGGATGGGTTTCCGTCAGAGTTTTTTCAAGTGTTCTGGGAGGTGATTAAAAGTGATCTTATGGCACTATTTAGTTATATTTATTCGGGGAAATTGTCCCTGTTTAAACTGAAGTTTGGAGTCATCACTTTACTGCCTAAAAAAAGAAAATGCGGTTCAAATACAACAATATAGACCCATTTGTCTATTGAATGTTAGTTTCAAAATTTTCACTAAAGTGGGTACTAACTGTATTTCGGGGATTTCTCCGACAGTAGTTAGACCTACTCAATCTTCCTTTATGCCGGGGCGAAATATCCTTGAAGGGGAGGTTGTCCTTCATGATACTATCCATGAGCTTCACCGGAAGAAAATGGATGGAGTTTTGTTTAAAATTGATTTTGAGAAGGCCTACGATAAAGTCAAATGGTCCTTTCTTCAACAAACGCTTCGTATGAAAGGTTTTGCACCTGGGTGGTGTAAACTAATTGAGCAATTTGTTCAGGGAGGGAGTGTCTGAATAAGGGTTAATGATGATATCAGACATTACTTTCAAATTAGAAAGGGGCTACGTCAAGGTGACCCTTTATCCCTGATTCTGTTCAATATCGTTCTAGATATGCTAGTTATCCTAATTGCAAGGGCTAAGGAAGCTGGTTAGGTGGGAGGCCTCATTCCACATATTGTTGATGGAGGGGTTTCAATTCTACAATATGCGGATGACACTATTCTTTTCATGGAACACGATCTACTGAAGGCCGTGAATATGAAACTAATATTATGTATCTTTGAACAACTATCGGGATTGAAGATTAATTTCTATAAAAGCGAGATTTTCTGTTTTGGTAAAGCAAAAGAAGAGGAGCAGCAATACAAACAAATTTTTGGTTGTGAGGCTGGATCTTTACCTTTTAGATACCTGGGTGTGCCCATACAGTATAGAAAACTTAGAAATTCAGATTGGTATCCAGTAGAAACTCGATGTGAAGGAAAATTGAGTTGCTGGAAGGACAAGCTATTATCTTATGGTGATAGACTTGTCTTGATTAATTATGTATTAAAAAGTTTACCTATGTTTATGTTGTCGTTTTTAGAGATACCTAAGGGGGTAAGGAAAGGACTAGATTTTTATAGATCTCGCTTTTTCAGGCAAAGTGATGAGAATAAAACGAAGTATAGACTTAAAAAATGGAATATCATTTGTAGACCAAAGGATCAAGGTGGTCTAGGCATTGAAGTGTTGGAAATTAAGAACAAATGTTTATTGAGCAAATGGATCTTCAAATTAATGAATGAAGAAGGCGTGTGGCAAGAACTGCTTTATAATAAATACCTAAGTCAGAAAATGCTGTCTGAAATCCAAGAAAAATCGACTGATTCTCCATTTTGGAAAGGACTTATGCGGGTAAAGACAGAGTTTTTTGCTAGAGGTCACTTCAAGGTTGGAGATGGGGTAAACACTAGGTTTTGGGAGGATACATGGTTAGGAGATTCACCGCTAGCGCAACAATATCCATCATTATACAACATTGTACATCGGAATAATGTCACCGTCGCACAAGTCCTATCTCAAGTACCACTAAACATTGGATTCAGGAGGGCGCTCAATGGTGACAAGTGGACCGCTTGGATTCATTTGTGCCAAAGACTTATGATGGTTCAGTTTTCAGATGAACAAGATAAGTTTGTATGGAACTTAAGCTCGTCTGGGGTGTTCTCGGTTAAATCAATGTATGAAGATCTTATGAATGATTATACGGTCTTCCTTCAGAAATATCTTTGGAAAATAAAAATCCCACTTAAGATTAAAATTTTCATGTGGTTCCTTCATAACAAAGTGCTTCTTACTAAGGATAATCTTGTTAAAAGGAATTGGGTAGGATGTACCAAATGTTGTTTCTGTGGGGCTCAGGAAACCATAGAACATTTGTTTATATCATGTCTTTTGCTCGTCTCCTATGGCGTATTTTCAATTTTGCGTATGATCTATCACCTCCAAATAATATCTCACATATGTTTGGAAGTTGGTTGGATGGAGTAGATAAATCATCTAAGGCTAGATTTCGCATTGGTGTTTCTGCCTTATGTTGGTCTATTTGGAGATGTAGAAATGACATTATCATTAACAAAAAAAAACTTTTAACATTTTGCAGGTTATCCTTATGATGGCGCATTGGGTCCAGCTTTGGGCATTCTTACTACCCCAATACCAGCGGAATATTATGGCTACTGGGTGCAGCCATTTGCTGATGGTTGCGCACCATATGTTCAGCCAATCGTTTTGGCTGCAGCGTAATAGATTATGGGACGTGTAATCTTTTTTCGCTGGTTGATCTATGCATCAACTTTAAGCGATCCATGAGTTGTAAAAGTTGTAGGATGATGAATATTGGTGGATGTTTTTAATAAAGGCTGTGTGCATCAACCGATGCAGAGGCCGGGGTTACCCCCCTTTTCAAAAAAAGGAAAGCAAAATAAATGCAACTTCAAAATTTTCAACATAAAGAGGGGAAACTTAATATTGTTAAGATACATAAGACCATGTTTCCCTCTCTCATAATAGCTTTCAGTAGCATCATGAATAAACTCAACAATATAACTATCACATAAAGCATGCTTATCATGATCTACAAACACATAATTTTTATCAAGCTCAAAAAAAGTGGGGTTAAAACCAAACCCACTTTTAACAATTTTATAACAAGAAGACCGATCATTCAATATAGGACCATCATCTAGAGATTTATCATAAACATTTTCTAAGCAAAACTCTTTAGTACCGTGCATTTCAAAGTCAGGCACAAATATAGGATTGTCATAGATAACAAGAGCATAACTATTATCACAAGTTTTACCCATAGCAGATATTTCAAAAGAATCCACAGGAACATAACATTCATCCTCCTTTGGTAAACATGGGGGACAATCAAATAATTTAAGAGGTAAAGAGTTACTCTTATTAGAAGGTAGACATGGGTAGATCCATTCTACCTCCTCTTGACCATCACTCTACTCCTCTTTTTCATCTAATGAGCTTTCAGTTTCAGCAATTTCTTCTTCCATAGGCTCCTGCAAGGTATTAGTCTCTTTCATTTGTGGAAAGCACCTATTAAAATATTCAAGAATATAGCCATTTTATTTCTTGTAATTATCAAAGCAAAATTTAAGTATCTCATGAACCTCATATTCATAAGGTGCATCATCAGTATTTTCAAGCAAACTGGCAAGTTCAAATGCACCCTTGAAAGCAATAAATTCTTCAATTTGTTCCACATCATAAAAGTCGTAATTTCCTTTAACATAAGAAGATATGGTAACATTATCATTATACTCACATTGAAAAGGAAGGTGTTTATACCTCCTACAACAACAAGATTTATCAAAGTAATAAGTAACATTATAAGTAGAGCACACCTCTCTAGCAATAGTATTCAATTTATCAATTTGTTCCCATAAGTATTTCCCTTTTTGTGACAAACGATGTTCCTTATAATAATACTTTTCTTCTTCCGGGAACCCACCTTGACAATAAGAACTAGTTTCAAAGAAACCATCCATTGATAGAAGCATGACAAGGCAAGGCAATAACAGACCAGCAACTAGAGCAAGAACTTTATTTTTGTGTGTTTTTAAATAGAGAAAGCAAACCAAACTAAACTAGTTTTTTGAGTTTTTGATAAAAAGAGGCAAACAAAACCAAGCAAAAGAAACTAAGCAAACTAAAAACAAAGTAAAGAGAAATGAAGTGGAGGACTCCCCTTGTGAAGACGTCCTTAGCCTTCCCGGCAACGGCGCCAGAAAACTTGTTAATGGCTCAGTTGATGCGGAGCCTGTTGGGAACCCCAAGAGCAAGGTGTGAAGAAGCACAATAGCAAGTCTTCCCTCAGTAAGAAACTGAGGTTATCGAACCAGTCGGAGGAAGGATACGTCACACAGGTGTTGCAAGCAACATGGAAACCTGCACAACATAAACTCAAGACTTTGCCCCAACTAACAGTTAGGTTGTCAATCTCACCGGTTGCTGTAACAAAGGATTAACTGTATGGTGTGGAAGATGATGACGGTTTGCAGCAAGTAAATAGTAACAGTGCAAGATGTATCAATGGTAAATATTGGAACGGGGTCCATAGTTCACTAGAGGTGCTCTCCTTAGATAAACAACATGGCATGAAGGGTAAACAAATTACAGCAGGGCAATTGACAGGAACTGAGCAAGGCATAACAATGCAATACTAGACAAAAAGATCCTATGTGATTCGATTGGGAAATACAACAAGATACATAGACCGACATCCAACTGCATCTATGACTACAAGTCCACCTCAGGTTATCATCCGAACCCCCTCCAGTATTAAGTTGCAAGCAACAGAAACTGCTTTAAGCAAAGTGTGTAAGGTAAACAATCCACGTGTTCCATGAATAAGAGACCGTTGTTTTCTCCCTAGTGGCAACAACACATCTACAACCGAAGAGATTTCTGTCACTTCACTTGGAAACTAGAGGCATGAACCCACTATCGAGCATAAATACCCCCTCTTGGAGTCACTAGCAACTACTTGGCCAAGATAGCTACTAACAACGGAGAGCATGCAAGATCACAAACAACACATACATTATAGAATCAAATAGACAAAACCATTAATCAATCTAATATAGTAATCTCAATATCCATCGGATCCCCGCAAACACAACATGCATGATTACAAATAGATTAGATCTTGATCATGAACGGAGCTCACAAGATTTATACATGAAAGCACAAGGAGGAGATACAACCATCTAGACACTACATGGACCCGTAGTCCAAGGTGGAACTACTCACGCTTCATACCGGAGAAGAAGGCCTCCGGGATGATCTCCCCTCCTACAGGGTGCCGAGAAGAACTTTAGATCCCCCCTCGATCTAGGGACGATGGTGGTGGCAGCTACAGAAGGTTTCGTGGAGTTTTAATCGGCTGCCTAGGGTTTCTGCATCGGCGGCTTTTTATAGGCGAAGAGGGAGGCCGAGGGGGTGCCCGAGGCGGCTGCACCCCCCCAGGCGCGGGGTGGGCCCACCCGCGCGGCCAGGGATGTGGACCCCTCGAGGCCCTCCTCCGTCTCCTCTTATGGCTTCATGTTGCCCATGGTAAAATATTGACTTTGGCTTTTGTCCCGTCCAATTCCGAGAATATTGATTTTCTGGCTTTCTGGAACCAAAAATAGAAGAAAACAGGCAACTGGCACTGTGGAAACTTTTAAATAGGTTAGTTTCAGAAAACATATAAAAACACCTCAAAGTGTAAACAAAGCAAAGCAAAGTAGATACTAAATAAGCATGGAGCATCAAAAATTATAGATACGTTTACGACGTATCAGCGCCTGCATCATGGATGGTCAAGCGGGGTTTACTGACACATGATGAAGGGTTCTTATAGGTGGTGGAGGAGGCACGGTTCAGCAAGCCACCGTCTTCTTCATTTTTTTTGGGATGAAACATGTTGTTTTTCGCCACCTCGAGACAACACTGGCAGTGGTGGTCCAAACCTGCTATAATCAATGGGATGAGTGAGCCCAAAGGACGCGGACACAAGGGGATCGACATTAGTGACGATGATATTTTCATGCTGCTTGCATTTGCGTGAGGTGACGGGAACCATTGCCGCCACGGAAGGCCCCAATATGGGTTGCACAACCTCGTAAGTGACGGGCAGCAGCACGGGGGTGTTCCATAGAAATGATTGGGCGGCGAGGGGAGGAAATATGTCGTGAATACAATGATATGTGTGAGCATAGGGGCGAGGAGGAGGAAACAACCGTCTAAAATGTCTCGCTAGCCAAGCTCACGTTGACTATGCGGGAAACGAGTAAACAAGACACATGTATTGCATATATTTAGGATTTTGCAGAAGTTCTGAGGCTTCCCGCAAAAAAATATTGTGGGGAGGACCATTTTATGGGATATGAAATAAGCACTTTTTCACCCAATAACAAGAAAATAGTGGTTAATTTGCGGTTTTGTCCCTTTTGTGTAAGCCGCTAGAGTTTCTCTTACCTACACCGATGGAAGATGGGCTTTGTCTCCTCTATAGGCATTAGTAGGTTAGATGCTGACCAAGTCATTGTGGTCGGTGAGCCTAGATCTGTCATTGCATTCTGATACTGGCTTCGATAGCAGGGGTTGGAAAGTCGCGAGGAGAGATGCCCTTGTTCGTGGACATTCTTCCCAAATATTTTGGGGCATCAATGCCCATGTTAAACAAGGATCCGATTCTTATTCTTTTATTTTATGTGCAAAAACATTGAATTACTGAGAGCTTTTGTTTCGCGGTTTGTGTTGGATCGTATGTGAAAAAGTTCGCAAGGTGTGGCTTCATGAATAGTAATTTGAATTGTTGACTCAGAGTTGTTGTTATCAATGTGCTAATGTGGTTTTTTTAAATATAAAATTTTCAAATTATGTCAAAAGTAAATCTTGGTTTTACAAAAAAATACATGGCATATTATAAAAAGTTTTTTCTGGAAAGTAATAAGAGTTCAGAATATAACATTGTTGCATATCTGAAGTTTGCGTTCGGATATAATGGAGTAGAATTTTGAATACCCCATGTTTGAGATTGTAAAATCCAATAAAAAGTGTATTTCTAAAAATATTGTTAATAAAAATACATTAAATATGTGTACATGAATGGTATGAAATATTGAAATACCGCATATCCAAAATTTAAGATGTGATTTGGAATTGTGAGATAAAAAAAGAATCAATTTGTTATCATAATTGTGAAACATGGTGTCAATATTTGAATTATAAAAATCTTTGAGTCTAATAAACATTTGGATTTGAATTAATGGTGGAAACTATCTGAAATCCTGCATGTGAGTAGTTTTTTAGCTAGTGCTAATTGTCTTGAGTAATTATTATGGTCTTGTGACATACAAAGAAAAATCATTCAAATTCAATATTAAAACTGAGTGGTGAAAAGACACTAAATGACATATATATCTCAACAAAGTCATGTGTCAGTCCTTACTTTTTTAGAAATTTTGTAATGAGTGTGGATTTGCTGCTAAGAAGGATAGTTGCCCCCCCAAGCCAACACCGTACGATGTGTGTCGAGATCTGCACTGCCGCTTGCTATCTGTTACCAGCAGTGACATAGTAATCATCGAATTAGTGAATACATTGACTGTCGTGTTGTGTCAGAAGCCTAAGAGCATCTCTAGTCATGCCTGTAAATTTGAAAACTGTAAAACGCGAGTAAAGGGTGTCAGGAAAAACCGGAGTGGGTGTGGTAATAGAGACCCCAAAATCCGCAAGCAACCACCGTAACCAGGTCACCTCAACAGTTAACAAGGCCATATCACGCAACTCAGCCTCAACACTCGAACGGAAAACCGCTGTCTGTTTCTTCGTCTTCCAAGCAATAAGCGAACCACCAAGAAACACACAGCAAGCAGAAAGTGAACGGCGATCCGTAGGATCACTCGCCCATGTAGCGTCTGAATAGCACTGGAGCTGGTGGGAGCTGGAACGAGGAAAGAAAAGGCGACGAGTGAACGTGCCACGAAGATAACGAAGAACACAGAGAAGATGACTATAGTGAACAGTGGTAGGAGCGGAAACAAACTGGCTTAGAATATGAATAGAATAAGATATGGTCAGGACGAGTGACAGCAAGATAAACAAGACTCCCAACAACATGGCAATAACGCGTCGGATCAGGAAGAGGATCACCATCAGTAGGACGAAGCTTGACATTAAGCTCCATAGGGGTCTCAACAGTGCGCTCATCCCCAAGAGCAGCACGAGCAAGAAGGTCCTGAATATACTTTTCCTGGAAGATGAAAAAACCATCAGAAGTGGAGGAAACCTCAATCCCAAGAAAGTATCGAAGAGGACCAAGATCAGTCATAAGAAACTGATCACGAAGAGGAGCCTTAAAAAAGGCGATATACTCAGGATCATCACCAGTAATGATCATATCATCAACATAGAGAAGAAGAAGAGTGCGTCCACGAGGAGAAGTGTGAACAAACAACGCTGGATCATGAGCACTAGGGGAGAAATCAGTAGCAGTCACTACAGAGGAAAAGCACTCAAACCAGGCACGAGGGGCCTATTCGAGGCCATAAAGAGAACGTCGAAGACGACAAACCATCCCCTCGGGAACAGAATACCCAGTAGGAGGCTGCATGTAAACCTCCTCACTCAACTCACCATTAAGGAAGGCGTTCTGAACATCAAGATGGGACACAGACCAATGACGAACAGAAGCAACAGCAAGAAGAGTACCCACAGTGGTCATATGAGCCACATGAGCAAAGGTCTCATCATAGTCATGACCATGCTCCTGCTAAAAACCACGAGCCACAAGACGTGCTTTATAGCGCTCAAGAGATCCATCAGAGTGGGTCATAATCTTATAGACCCACTTACACGTGATAGGACGAACACCGGGAGGAGGAGAAACAAGATCCCAGGTGCCAGTGCGCTCAAGCGTAGCAATCTCCTCAGCCATGGCCAGCTGCCATTCAGGATGATGCTCAGCATCCCGATAAGAAGTCGGCTCGGAGGCAACAGAAAGACCATACTGACTGGGAGAGTAACGGTTTGGGGCACGACGCTGACAAACAGGACGAGTAGAGGGAAGCTCATCATAGGAAGACGACTTAGGAGACGATGATGAAGAAGAAGGAATAGCAGAGGAAGGCTCCGAAGAACGAGGAGAACTAAACGGAGCAGAGGAGGATGGTGTCGAAGAAGAGACATCAGGGGGAGGGGATCCTGAAGAAGACACAATAGGAGTAGAAGGAGATGTGTCAAAAAAAGAAGAAAAGAGATATCTTCCACCGGGTAGGTACCAGCGGTGGGACGAGGATAGAAAGGACGCATCTCATCAAAAGTAACATCACGAGAGATACACATCCGACGACCAACGGGGTCCCAACAGCGATAGCCCTTATGCTCATCACTGTATCCAAGGAAGACACACTCAACAGACTGAGCGGTCAGTTTGGTGCGTTCGCGAGGAGCAAGGAGAACATAGCAAACATAACCAAACAAGCGAAGCATGGAGTAGTCTGGAGAATGTCCAAATAGACGCTCAAGAGGAATACCACCCTGCAAAGTGGCAGAGGGCTGAATATTGATGAGGTAAGTCGATGTCGCGACAGCCTCAACCCAGAAATGCGGAGGAAGGGAAGAAGCAATCATCATGGCCCGAGTGGTATCAAGAAGATGGCGATGCTTACGCTCAGCAACGCCATTCTGAGCATGTGCGCCAGGACAGGAGAACTGAGCAAGGGTACCCTGCTCAGCAAGAACACCACGCAGCATCTGGGAGATATACTCACCAGCAGAATCAGCACGAAACACACGAATAGGTGTAGAATATTGAGTACGGACCATGGCCGCAAAACGCTGATATATTGAGAGAACTTCACTGCGAGAGCGCATAAAATACAACCAAGTGTATCGAGAAAAATCATCGATGAATAAAATATAGTAGCGATGGCCCCCTTTCAAAGCGAAAGGAGCTGGACCCCAAACATCGGAATGAACTAAATCAAAAGGTCGTTGAGATACAGATGGTAGGGTAGGGAAGCTGAATCTGTTTGCCCAACCTATAGCCCTGACAATGTAAAGACCATCTCCTGAGACAGACCCCAGAAGAGCACGATGAACTAATGGCGACAGGCGAGAGTCACAAAGGTGACCAAGACGATGATGCCACTGCTGAAAGGAGCTGGTAGCAGAGGCGACGACCGGAGAAGAACTGGAAGATGAAGTGGCAGCGGAAGGAACACGAAGCCAGTCTAACTCCCAAAGTCCTGAAGAGTCACGGCTACGAGGGCCAACTCCAACCAGGGCTTGTGTGCGACGGTCCTGGACAACACAAGAATCAGCATCAAGAATGACGCGACAACCAGAGTCAGTAAGCTGGCTAGCAGAGAACAGATTCATCGTAAGAAGAGGAACATGAGAAATATCAGGAACATAAAAAGAAGAAGTAGAAAGGGTGCCCCGACTAGAAACAGGAAGAGAGGTACCATCGGTCGTGAGAACACGGACAGGAGAAGGGAGAGAACGAAGAGCGGACAGAAAAGAAGAGTCAGAGGTCATGTGAAAAGAAGCTCCAAAATCCAGATACCACGGGGACGTACCTGACTGTGTAGAAGGTGGTGGTCGCACAGTGCCTGAAGAATCAGTCATAGAACCATCAATGCCCGTCGAAGAAGAGCCTGTAGCAGCAAGCAGACCGCGAAGACTCCTGATAATGCCCTGATCAGAGAGAGCAACTGTTGAAGATCCAGAAGGAGCCGACTGCCCACGAGCCTGGTGCTGCTGATGTAAACTGGGATCTCGTGTATAACAGGTGGCCCAAGTGTGACCATCCCTGTTATAGTAAGAGCAGTGATGAAGAGAACCACGGCGACCCTGACCACGAGCCTGCTGGTGCTGACTCTGACCCTGAGACTCCTGGTGCTGACTCTGACCCTGAGGCTGCTGATGCTGAATCTGACCTTGACCTGGAGGAGTGGGAAGTATCGGCGGTGGCACAGAGGACCGCGGCTGAGTCAAGGGAGCAGGCGGCAGAGGAGGACCACGAGTAGCAAGCACAGGCGGAACCGCAAGAAGACCAGCACCACGTAGACGAGTCTCCTCAGCCCGAAGCTCAGACAACACCTTAGAAAGTGGAACACGACCATGAGCATTCAACTGAGCACGGCGGGGCTCGAACTCCTGGCGGAGCCGAGACAGAAACTCATAGATGCGGTGGAACTCCAAATCCGAGCGCATAATCTGGAAGCACGGGCATGTGCCACAAACAGCAGTACAGAGAGAATCAAGCTGACGCCAGATAGCAGCACTCTGAGTATAAAACTCATCAATAGTGGAATCACACTGCTGAAGAGCATGCTCCTGGCGGACCACAGACAGGTAAAGAGCATTCCCAGAAGGCTGATAGCGCTGATGAAGACGTGCCCACTGAGCAGCAACAGTAGGGAGAATCATGAAATCAGCAGCAAACTGGGGTAGAACACTGGAGGTGAGAACAGCAGCAGCACAAGCATCCTCATCGACCCACTGAGTGTAGGCGGTCAGATCGTGGCGATAGGTCTCGAGATCAGCAGAGTACTGTTTGAGCTTCAGCTCTTATGCAGCAACAGCACTATCATCGGCACTCTGAGCAGCATCCTTGGCCTCCTGAGAAGCATCAGCGCCGAGAACAATCGGCGTCGGCGGAAGAGGAGCCATAGGAGCAGGGGCACCGCGGACAGGAGACCCCGCCAGAGAGCACACCCCATAGACGGAGACCGCGCATGTGAATGCGCATAAAGGCAGCGAAATCAGGATAATTCGCGCCATCGAAGATCACCGGGCAGCGAGGAATCACAACATAGCCCGATGCAGAAGACATCTCTCTCACTCACTTTTTTTGGATCTAGATCTGACTGGAAGTCAACGCTCGCAAACCAGCAATCTCCGGCCAATTCCGCCTAGAACAGGGCACCACCGGTGATCTGAGCACTGGAATAAGGTAGATCGGGGCGACGCGAAACTTTTCCGGGGGAAATCGAGACCGGAAGAGAAGGCGGCTGAGACGGGCCCGCCGGCGCCCAACAGGCTCGGACGAGAGGCGGCACGAGCGGGCCAGCAACTCGAGCGGGAGGCAGCGGGAGGCGGGCGGGCGTCGGGTGAGCGACTGGCGGTCGGGCGTCGGGTGGCAGATCGACGAGCAGCAACGGGCGGGCTGGCATCGGGTGATGGCCCGCGTGTCTGGATGATGGTCCGCGCGTCTGGATGACGAGAAGCAACGGGTGGGCGGGCGGTCGTCGGGTGACAGAACGACCGTGTCTCCTCGCGTGGAGGAGCAGACGACCCCGCGTGTCTGGATGATGGCCCGCGCGACTAGATGAGGAGCAGCGCGCATGGAACGTCTGGAGACCGAGAAGCGAATCAGGAATGGATCTGGATCGGGAATCAGGAACCGATCTGGATCGGGCAGACGGCCAGGAACTAGGCGTGGACAGGCGGCGACCGGCAGCGGCGACGAGGGCAAGACCGTCGGCGACAGGGACGGTGGCGGCTGCAGCGACGAAGTTGCGAGTAGGAGGAGGCTAACCTAGCTCTGATACCATGTCAGGAATATGCAACTTGTATTCCTTAAGGGCCAAAGGACACAATATATAGTACATGTACATATGGAAATATGCAGGAAAACCCCCTAACAAGTGGGGACATATAATATACAAATATTCATCTAACAAAGGGCACGGTAAATCAAATTCGCAGTTCCAATTGGCACGGCGCAGAATGGAGCCCGTAGATTCAAACTGTAAACACGAATTTGAAATTAACGCGGGCAAGTTCGTCGACGAACAAGTGTCGGAGATCGAGGTTCACGGCATAATTACAAAGTTTTTTACATAGCGGCTAGATCAAAAGCCGCGCAAATACTACGGGGGAAGATCCCTTCCCGCGGACACTGTACCTCCGGAGCGAGTCGCGGCGGCGCTCCTCCCGCTGCGTGTGCCACCACGCCGGCGCGTAGGCGTGCAACAACGGCAGCGGCGACCGCCTCTTGTTCGCATAGGCGAGGGCGGCGCGTTTCTTCGCCCCCTCCGACCTGCTGAAGGCGAGCTCTTCTGGCGTGAGGCGCCGTCGACGGATGCCGCTACGCGAGTACATCGGCGTCGATCTGGGAGCGAGGTGGTGGCGTTTGCTCGTCGGAGTTCGCGAGGGCGGCGACGGCGCTAGGGTTGGGACGGCGGAGAAGTAAGGGTTTGAGCCCTCACTCGGCCACCGCGACGGTATATATACCGAGCGACACGGGTCACCTACAGGCCACGGCAAAAGAGTTCACGGGTCGAGATGCTATACGGGCTCGACTAGCTCGTTCGTTTTTCATTTCGGCCCGTAAACTCGCCGGAATAATACAGTTTTCGGCTTTTTACAGGCACGACTAGAGATGCTCTAAGCATGCATGCATCCGCGATAGGCGCTGGCCCTTATTTGGGGGCAGTGCAAAAAGCGGTGTACTTTTTATTGTTGTGTGCAAAAAAATTCATGCTACTTGGTGTCAGGAATCCAGGTTGTTTTTGTGTTAGAACAGAATAGTATGATATTATCTGTATGTGTAGACAGCATAGCATATAACACATTGTGCCATGCAACACGCTACACACTCGTATCCATTCATTTTATTTGCACATGTAGCTTAATGTGCCCTGTGAACAGACGAACAAACAAACAAAAATATTTTCTTATATTCTTATGCCATGCATAAAGTGTGTCCACATATGTCGCATAATGCAAGCAAGCATGCATGTATAGCCTATGTAGCTAACATGCATGTGTATGCATGCATTAAGACAGCCATGCATCTGTTATATCATGTATAGTATGTGAGTATCTAATTCACTTAACCTGAATATAAGAACAAATCTGATCAGAATCCTACTAGCCTTTTGTACAACCTATTGCACGCCACACCCTGCATGTTGAGATAAGCTAACTGACAAGTCTATAACAATTTGTTCTTGTATCACTACTATTGGCAGCCGATGCGCTGGCAGAAGTCATCTTTATTACAAATAGTTAACCACTCATCATCACAAGGTACACTCTTAAGCAAGCTTGGCACATATCTCAAGACTATGGACCGGACGACATACACAAGGGGGGCATCTATCCCCCTTGGCAGCAGACTATTAACCATTTTATAATAGCTATATATGTATAATTGAAATACAATGGCTATAAATATACAAGTCGCTACATGCCAGCCCTAGCAATCATAAGTGCTTCCGCACACCTTCGTAGTGTAGTATTCTCAAGGAGAGAGCATATAATACTTCCTCTTTGTCAAAATGTAGTGTATATTAGTTTTCTCAAAAATCAAAAGATATAAAGTATGACCAAGTATGTAGAGAAATATAAAAATATCTAAAATGTCATATGCATACAATATGAAATTGTATTTCATGATGATTCTAATAAGATTGATTTGATATATTGTAAATATTGATATATTTTTCTACATATTTAGTCATACTTTACATTGTTTGAGTTTGAAGAAAGTAAACGTGCACTACATTAATTTGACTAGGAGTGTATCTTTTTTCTTCGTTTTGCGGAAATCTAAGAGTGTATATGGAAACAAGAGCGCACCGAATCGTGATACTGTTGTATGATAATTGTACACTTGCATGCGCATATGTAATGCAAGATGTTAGAGATATGTTCTTATAAAACTAAATTAGTTTATCAATAAGAACCAATGCTTATTTGCATGATAGATAGGTGCCTAATTAAGAATTTTTTATATGCAAATAAGCACTAGTGTTTAGGCAAAATTTGTTTTATTGTTAAAGCACCTCTCTAGGCCCCTTGTATTGTATATTCCCTAACCAAAGTAACAGTGCTCCAAACTACACTGCAATGCCCCCCTTTCATGGAACAAACACCCAATGGTTTTCCTAGTACCATGTGTGACGTTTTAGATATTGGTGTGTTCCTAGTACCTGGTATTGTGTTGCAATTTTGGTGTGTTCTGCCAAGAAACTCATTCCAAAAAAATGTAACTATTATCGATATTTCTTAATGAAATGCTAACACTCCCATTGTCATCATTTATTGTAGGAAAGACTGCTCAATCATCCATGATAAACTGTTCTTAAGATTGAATATTGAAATGCTCCTAAGACAATAGGAAATTTAACCAGTGCTACTCTCTTTCCGTGCATATTTGCCATATATGACTTTCATGGAACTTTTCCCAATGTATCTAATTCCAGTTAGCAAACCAATGTAGTATAATGGCACCCCCTTACCTCCATAAATGATTCTATTTTAAATTTATGGATTAAATGGAGGAAGCTTTAGTGCATATAAGAAATATGATATATGATTTCAAAATGCTATCCAAATTCTTTATAAATACCCAGCCAACTAAAAAACCACACACCATCAACTTTTTCACCGCACTTCTTTGTTGAGGGTGTTTCTTATTTATTGGCACAAATAAGTTCAAGGATGTCCTATTGTATAAATGATTTATTTATATCCAAATATATGTTAACTTAGTTACACATGCAAGCTCATCTAGTATATGCTTATACCGAGAAAATATTGGAGAATAACAGATCCATTTAATGCAATTATGAATAATTTTGATGAACACAGGTGCATGAATATGGTATACCAAGTTGAATTGTACAATAAGAAAGAAGGAACTTACACAACTCTTATCATGTTACATATCCTAATTTACGGAGTATACATCATTTGCAAACAAGGGAAATAACCACTCAAACACCCAAGTTTATAAAAAAATATCTTTTCATACAATAATGTAATTACATGTGCATTAAATTTGACTAGGAGTTGATCGCTCATCAAGATGAATCTAATCTTTATAATGTTGTGCAATGGTAGTACATTTTCCATATATAATCACAATAAATTTTCTACAGATCGCATTCCATTGAGTCTGCCCTAACCGAACAAGAATTCAATGGGGTTTCTAACGAACCATGATTAGTTGGGGTAATGTTCTGTGGTTTTGGCGTGTTCTGTCTATCATGATAATGTTTTACAAATATTCTTATTTTCTTATTAATTAAAGGAAGCACTCATATTCTTATCTAAAAAAAATGAATTACCACATCGTCATGTATTGTAGAATAGATTCACAACCAAATATTGGAATGCTCGTGTAATAATAGGAAATTGACTAGTACCACCTATCTGGGATGTAGAACAATTATGTATGACTTGCATCCAACATTTCTCGGTGTATCTAATTCTTATGTTGCGCTTACACGTAGCACATGACATATATAATGGAACCTTCTAACCTCCATCACTACATATGGTTTCAATTTGCAGAAAAAGGGGAGGGAGTGTTTGGTATATGTCAGAAATGTGAGGTATGATCTCGAAATGTTATTTGTCTCCTTTATAAATATCCAGCAAACTGAAACACCACACAATTAACTTCTCATCGTACTTGCTTATTCATGGTGTTCATATTTATTGGCTCAAACAACTTCAAGGATGTCATGTTATATAAATTACTCAATACAAGGATCCACTTGTATGGGCAAGATCGGTGATTTCTTTATCTAAAGATTTGTTTGCTTAGTTACACATGCATGCTCATGTAGTGTATACTTATGATGAGAAAATACCGGAGGTCAATGATCCATGTAACGCAATTATGAATTGTTCCACTAAACACGGTTGTGTAAATGTGGTATATCGAGTTGAATTGCACAATCATCCAGAAGGGACTTACACAACTCCTATCATGTTGCATATCTTATTTTTTGGAGTATATAAATCTTTGCAAACATGTTTAAGAGAAATATCTACTCAAACATACCGAGTTTTAAAAACTTGTCATTTTAAACAACAATGTAATGGCCTCAAGAAATATAACTCTCATTTTTGTTGTTTTATTTGAATATTTTCATAGAACTTAATAAAATTATAGTATTACCTAAGTAGTTTTCCAGACTAATGTAAAAGTGAAATATTATTATCCACTTAAAGAATTAGATACGTACAGAATGCTTTGACATGTCTAACTACGTGTTGTTTCAGAACTGATTGGAATGTCGATCAAACTACATCCCAGCCAAGAAATACTATATTTATTCCACGAAAATTACCAAATTTTAATGTGATGGAAACATATGTTAGGTCTCTAACTCTCTGTAAGCGCTAAAGACCTTACGTGATATTCATATTCATGAAAGTAATAGCTATGTACACTCTAATTAAATCTTTTTAAGCACTCTTCATTTTGTAATATAGAGCGGACATAAATTGTTTTTAGCTTTATTTGACATATATAAAGACTGGTCATTTTTCTAGTGTATATATGTTGAGTTCCAAGACAAGTACGTAGTAATTATTTTGTAGTAGTTTATGAGAAAACACATAATATCGGAGGAGAGAATGAGCAAGTCAAGAAATGTCGCATGACAATGGTTTGGACTTCTGAACAAAGTAAGACATAGGGTGTAATACTGATATGGGCTCTCTTGGGATTTTCAAATGGCTCGATGCGTTATGCTCAAGCGGTGAACTTGTGGTACTCCTCTTTGATAAACCATGTGCTATAGTGCTTTATCTAGATGCAAGTTCAGTTGAATTTGCTTCTCCAACTCCTTCCTCCATGGTGATGGCCTGCATCCAACTCCTTGAACACCTTGGCTACCCTTTCAGCTACAGGCTGACTTAGGTGTTACGCATGTCCTATACCGTTGCACTTTGCCAGTTGGATCTCCGTGCTTGCCACTTGTGAACAGAGAGGGTGCTCCTAGAAAGGAAAACTAAAGGATTTCACGAAGCTTGGAAACTTGGGAGGAAGATTACCACACTGCCAAGATTTGGCGTTCCAGGGGTCCAAAATGTTACAGCTTTTGCTGGCATCAGCTCTAGGATTCAACATTGTGAGTGTGATACTTTACAGCGATTTGAGTGACCGTTAGCTAGTAGAAATTTTTAAAGAGTTGTAACAGATGTGATCACTTGTGTAAGTGGAGACAACACGAGAAGAGTTGTAAGAGATGTGATCACTTGTGTAAGTGGAGACAACACGAGAAGAGTTGTAACAGATGTGATCACTTGTGTAAGTGAAGACAACACGAGCGTATAAGGGCAGCCACTGCATTGCCATCGCTATATCTGACTGAACCAACAATTTGGCATCAAGATGATATATGGCATGAGCAACATTTTTAGAGCCAAAATATTTGTACCGCGGGTGTCAATGCATTGAATAAAACAATGTGAAAGAACACTGTTCTCTCTCCCCGGGCTCAGCTCCAGCCGATGGTTCTAATCATAAATATGCAGTACATCTTCTAATGCCTATAGGACCATGCTTAAGCCCGTCTTGTTTATGACTCGAACCGAGATTAACGAATACTAGATCGAAACAAGAGCTCGGAGCATTATTGTCAGACATAAACCTGATTGTATCTCCGCAGGTGCTTATTGGGTTGTAGTACAAGGCATCTCTATGAGTTGGCCAGTACATTTCCTGGTGCTTCCGACTCCTATCCTCTTGTAAGAAGCATTTAGCATCTCGTGCTTGCTCACCAAACACAGGACCACAACAGCCTAAGTATTGAAGGTTGCAGCAAGTTCCTGCCTCCCAACACTCTCTTTACACCATCTTTGAGAGGACAATCGAAAAGCTGGCCCAACAAATTTGAACGAGTAATGCTCTGTTTATATATCGAGTAATAGAAGGATCGTTCAATTATTTCCAGCTACTTTCTGTATCTACAAGTGCACTGACTTATTGGTCTGAATGAATTCCGTACGATGATATTTGTATTTTTTTAACTTCCTATAAAACTTATTAGAAACCCTATTCGACACCCAGGGTGCAGAGTAGTTATTTTGCACCTCATATAACTTTATGTTGTCATGTTTAGAAATTTATGTTTTGTATATAAATAATTATGTTCATATTCATCCATAACGCAAAAAAATTGACATAAAAAATAGTTTATGAGTAATTATAGTGTAAAAAACACTAAAAATACGCATTTTACGTCGTATTTTTATATGGCATGTAAACAAAAAAAATTATGACATGTCTATGTTTTCTTACGTTCTTCTCAATTCTCGGGGTAAGACAAAATTTACGCGACGTAAAAATAATATACGGTTTTAAAGATAGAGGGTAGGTGTAGAATAACTATTCTACACCCTGGGTGTCAAATAGCGCGACTCCTATATATATATACATCCTCATTACACTAGACATCTATAGGCTGTCTTGAGTTGTGTTATTTGATATCCAACCACAATAGTACCACTACACTTACCAGTTACCACACGGAGTAGCGCTTCCTGGATATAAACCACGGCTTACCTGAACGAGAAAGAGGCCATCGACGCAGCACCTCACAACATTTTTGGGGTCCACTCATGTAGTAGAAAAATCTTCATTCACATCGGCACACAACGCTACTACAATCGGTTGACATTTCTACTAAACTTAACAGTTCAAACTTAACAATCGGTTGATCTGTAGGCCTAATTCAGCGCACCGGCCGGTGGCAACTGGACATGAGAAGCATGGGGAAAGGACAGATCTGTATGACTGCCTCAACTGGCACAGGGCCTGCATGCCTCTTATAAATACGGATCCAGCTGATGAAAGGAGAAGAACTTTCTATATCGGCTGATGCTGCGGGAGCCTACTAGTACTTCATGACAAGTACTCTCTCCGTTTTAAAATATAAGATGTTTTAGGTTTGTGAAGAAGATGTATCTAGACTTGTTTTAGTATGTAGATTCATTCAACTTTGAGATGAATCTATATACTAAAACAAGTCTAGATACATTTTCTTCACAAACCTAAAACATCTTATATTTTGAAACGGAGGGAGTACATCAGCAATTTATTGGCCGTCACACCGATGGCAAGATGTCACGAGAAGAGGACAACAGGAAGAAGATGATATCCAAAGTTGTGAACAATATATTGGGATCTGGAGGACTAGAGCACACAATATACTTTCTTCATTGTATATCCACACATGCGGCGATAGATACAGATATGATTGGCACACATATATAGAGACTAGTAGTATGTGGGGATGAAAATAGAGCGAAAAAATTCAGACTTCTCGCGAAAAAACGGACACGGAATGAAAATATGAAAACGGAATTTTGCAAAATGGACATGGGAATGAAAACAAAAACGAAACAACGTTTTCCGGCGGAACAGAAGAAAAAATGGTGGCTAATATGCAAGTTCCGTTTTAGGGTCAGTGTGCATGGCAAAATCCAACCGACTCACTACATGACCTTGTCGAGCCAAACTTTCAAAGCGCTCATCCTAAAACTGGCGACCATATAAATCCTTCATGCATTTGAGGACGCTTCTACGATTTGACATTTCCCTTACACCCTTGTAAACTTAGAACCATGCTTGAATTAGCGAATATTTATGTTAGTTTGTTTGAATGCTTTGCATTTAATAAATGATTCAAGGATTCTCTTGGTTACGGGTAACATCTGCATCGCTTCTCTCCACACCAAATTCGGTCTGCATCGATTTCGAACAATATCTGCTTTCGTTTCTATTTTCAGGGTTTCTATATTTGTTTCCACTTTCGCAAAACAATATAGAAATAAATAAGGTTTCTGAATTTCATACAACGGTCGACATACTAAATTCGGGCGGATAGAAAATATTTTTTAGCAGGAACACATGTACACACCTCTATCTAGGTTGTTCACAGAAGCATCAATATCCGTGCTAGCTCTTTTCCCCCTCTCAAAAGTCTTTTCATTTTTGTATCTCTCACATCATTAAACATTTGAATTTGAAACTTTGCAAATTCACTCAAACACTTGAGGTAGAATGTGGGGAAATAATTCAGTATTTTTTAATATTAAATATATATTTAATGATTTTTGGAATATAAATATTTGAAAAAAAATTGTTTCGTTCGTAGTGGATCCTGGCGTCGGCCGCCACCTTCCCCCATGTCCCGCGCATCACGCTAGACCCTTGTGCTGGCCGCCGCCCACCCCCAACCTCGTGGGTGACGGCCACAAACCTACCATACATATGCTACGCGCCATTTCGGGGGCGAGCGTGTATTGAACTAATGTGCTAACCAAGTGTTTCAAAGTTTGAATTGATGAAAAGAGCTAGTTAATGTATTTTAACACTTCCCTGACATCTAGGTTGTGGACGTAGATGAAGACCATAGACATGGGATCTAGATTAGATCACAACTAATTTTATATTAAATAGTGCATTGGCCAGATTTTGATCCTAAGAGCTTATGGTGCTAATACCATATTGAACCGATGCACTATAACCAAGTTTTTCAAAAGTACTAGTTTTAACAGCGCGTGGGCGCCACCCCTCACCTAATGTACCTAATGTAAAAGTGAAATATTATTGTACCTAATGTCAAAGTGAAATATTATTATCCACTTAAAAAATTATATACGTACAATACCAAAGCTTTGACATGTCCAACTATGTGTTGTTTTCAAGAACTGATTGGAATATCGATCAAACTACATCCCAGCCAAAACAAAATACTATATTTATTCCTCAAAAATTACCGAATTTTAATGTGATGGAAATATATGTTGGGTCTCTAACTCTCTGTAAGGGCTAAATTCCTTATGTGATATTCATATTAATGAAAGAATAGCAATGCACACTCTAATTAAATCTTTTTAAGCACTCTTGATTTTGTAATATAGTGCAAACATGATTCCTTTTTTAGCTTTATTTGACATAAAGACGGGTCATTTGCTTTTGACATAATTGTAGTGTATATATGTTGAGTTCCAAGACAAGTACGTAGTAATTCTTTTGTAATACTTTATGAGAAAACACATAAAAATAGGAGGGGGGAAGGAGAAAGTCAAGAAATGCTGCATGAAAATGGTTTGGACTTCTGAACAAAGTAAGAACAAAGGGTGTAATACTGATGGGTTCTCTTGGGATTTTCTAATGGCTCGATGTGTTATTCTCAAGGAGTGAACTTGTAGTACTAAACCATGTGCTATTGTGCTTTATCTGGATGCAGGTTTCAGTTGAATTTGCTTCTCCAACTCCTTCCTCCATGGTGATAGCCGCAACTCCTCGAACACCTTGGCCCGCTCTTGTCTCGCTCAGGCTGACTTAGGAGTTACACATGTCCTACGAATCCTGCCAATGCACTTTGCATGTTGGATTTCCATGGTTTCCACTTGTGGACAGAGAGAGGCCTCCCAGAAAGGAAATTCAAAGGATTTCAAAATGTTAAAGCTTTTGTTGGCATCAACTCTAGGATTCAACATTATGAATGGGATACTTAATAGCGATTTGAGCGACCGTTAGCTTGTAAAAATTGTTAAAGAGTTGTAACAGATGTATTTGTGTAAGTGGAGACAACGGTACAACACGAGTGTATGGGATGATTCTAATAGATGCGCAATACATACATCTTCTGATGCATATGGGATCATCCTCGAGCCAGCCTCGTTTATGAATCGAACCGAGATTTAACCAAGACTAGATTGAAACAAGAGCTCGGACATTTATTGTCATACCAAAATCTGCTTGCATGTCCAACCATAATGCTTATTGCGTTGTAGTAGAGGTATATACACTTTTAGTCCCACATCTTGCACCATAAGAGCGTTTTAGTCCCACATCTTGCAAAGTGAGCAAACATAGTCCCACAACTTGTATCCTGGGAGCAACTTAGTCCAATTTGATCAAATTTTAGCAAGTTTAACTAAATTTATCCACCTATGACGTCACAATTTTTTAAAAATGCCCCTATGTATTTCTCTGTGACATTTGTGCCATTGATACGGACTAACGGGTCCACCTGTCACTAGAGGTATAAATAAAATAGTTAAAACTCCCTAATTGTTGATGAAGGGAATTGAATTCAACACCTCCAGATTGCTGCACAGAGACACAAGCCAGTACACCAACTGATTCTATTGTTAGATATGATAAGGACGTAATTCTTTTATATAAGGGAAGAGCACACACGCACGTAACGTCCCAAAAACACCTTTAAAAAAATAAAAAAATGTATATATGAGCAACGATGTAAGCATTTTTATTATGCAAAATTTCAACCCGGACCGATTTTTATTCATTGTGCAAAATTGTTAATATGTGTAGTTTGAAGAGCACCCGTTTTTTATATTTTTTTGAGAGAGTTTCGTATATATTATGTTCGGACTTATGCATCCTAACTCGGCCATACGTACGTACACCGGCACGAAGCACATAAAAAAAAAGTTAGGTATAAAAAATATGTGTTCTAAAGTTGTGAAAAGACTAAAAATGGCAAATTATTTCAATTCAAAATAATTTATGTTCTAGGCTAAAAGGACAAAATTAGAGATCTGGATTTGCAATTATGCACCTTTAAATCCTATCAATTTTTTCAGCCCGAATACAAATCGGTCGGGATTGAAATTTTGCATAATGAAAATGCTTACATCATTGCTCATATGTACATATTTTTTAAAGGTGTTTTTGATACGTTGAATTACATGTTTTACGTGTGTGTGTACTCTCGTCTTATATAAAAGAATTATGTCCTCATATGTTACAAAAGAATTAGTTGGCATAGTGGCTTGTGCTTTTGTACAGCAATCTAGAGGTACCAAAGTTCAATTCCCGTCAACAATTAAAGTTTTAACTATTTTATTTGTATCTCAAATGACAGGTAGGTCCGTCAGTTCATAAGGAGGGCACAAATGTCAGAGAGAAATACATAAGGGGTTTTTTTAAAAAATTGTGACGTCATAGGTGGATAAATTTAGTTAAACTTGCTAAAATTTGATTAAATTGGACTAAGTTGCGCCCGGGATACAAATTATAGGACTAGGTTTGCTCACTTTGCAAGATGTGGGACTAAAACGCTTCTATAGTACAAGCTGTGGGACTAAAAATACATATAACTTGTTGTAATACAAGGCACCTCTGTTAGTTGGCCAGTAGATTTCGAGCGCCTTCGACTCCTATAGTCCTATCCTCTTGTACGAAGCATTTTTCATCTCACGCTTGCTCACCCAACACATGACCACAACAGTGTACTATCACGAAGCTTGTTCAACACATTTGAAAGAAAGTACGTAACACAATAGCAATCCCAGTAATGTTCTTTTTACACATCAAGTAATAGAAAGATGTTCAATTATTTCCTGCAACTTTCAGTACCTACAAGTACACTGATTTATTGGTCTGAATGAATTCGGTACCATCCTATTTGTAGTTTGTAGTACGTTTTCTAACTTTCTAAAATTGTTATGCTTCGATGCCTCCTAAGAGTGATGAACGCCATGGCATAGAGTTGAATCCGCATTACAGTAGACATCCAAATCATCTTGAGTCGTACAGTATTTGATATCCAACCACAATAATACCACTAAACTTATTAGTTACAACACAGAATAGCACTTCCTGGATATAAAGCACGGCATACATTCACATCAGCACATAGTCGGTTGACATTTCCACTGTTAAGACTATTGTGGCTTTGATCTGTAGGCCTAATTCAGTGCGCCGGCCGGTGGCACCACGGTGGCCCTGGACATGGGAAGCATCGGGAAAGGAAGGATCTAGATGACCGCCTGGACAGGCACTGGGTCTGCTACTGTTAGATATACAAAGCCTCTGGTAACTGCTAAAGCGAGAAGAACTTTCTATAGCTGCAACAAGGTACCAGTTGCTGCGGGCATGGCTGATGCCACGAGAGCCTACTAGTACTGCAAGAAAAGTGAGTATATCAACGATCTGTTGGCCGGCACACTGATAACAAGATGTCATGAGAAGAGTAGAACAGGAAGAAGATGATACTCCAAAGTTGTGAATAATCTATTGGGATCTGGAGGACTAGGGCACACAGATACTCGTTTACTTCTTCGCTGTATATCCACATATACGGCGTAAATACGGACATGATTGGCACATATACATATACTAGTAGTACCATTATTTGAAGAGTTGTGTTGGCCACCAGGCGTGTTGCGCTGTTGCAAGAATTGCAGCTTTGGTACAACGGCCGGCCGTACTAAATTCGCTCGATAACCGATAGAGGTTTTTTTGAGCAGGAACTCGGGTACACACCTCTATCTGGGTTGTTCATGGCCGCGCTAGCCCATTTTTCCCTCTAAAAATATTCTCTTTCTTTTGTATCTCTCACATCATACGACCTTTGAATTTGGAACTTTGCAATTCACTCAAACACTTGAGGTAGAATGCCAGAAAAATAATTCAGTAGTGTTTTTTAACATTAAATTTATATTTATGATTATTTGAAATATACAATATTTGAAAAATATTGAAACGTGTTCGGGCCGCAGTGGACCCTTGTGCCAGACGCCGCCTTCCCCCACCTCATGTGAGTCATGGTGGACCCTTGTGCCGGCCTTCGCATACCCCAACCTCTGCATGTCAGCCAGCATCCTAACCCATCTCCTGCGCCAAGAGTTAGCACCATATTGAACTGATGCACTAACCAAGTTTTTCAAAATTCCAAACTAATGAAAAGAGCTAGTCAACGTATTTTAACACTCCTCTCACGTGGTTGTGGATATACAGCAAGATCTTAGACATGGGATGAAGGTTAAATCGCAACTATTTTTATATTAAATACTGCGTTGGCGAGAATTCTATATTGGGACCTTGTGGTTCTGATACCGTACTAAACCGATGCAACCAAGTTTCTCAAAAGTATAAACCGATAGAAAGGCCTATTCAACGTATTATAACAGCATGTGGGCACCACAGCGCAGTAGTTCCTCGCCGAGAAGAATGTGGCGGCGCTCGGGACTCATGCTGCTCCTTGGACTCACCTCGAGCTACTCGACGGCGCACTGCTTTGCCATCGCCGGTGCCTCTAGGTCCTAGTCACCGTCACGAGTCCACCCCAAAATCCTCCGCGGCCAGCCTAGCGTGAGGGCACCATCGGGCCTAGAAATATCGTGCAACCATCGTCCGAAAATTGGTGCCTTGGGTTAGCTATTTCCCCAACATTTTTTACTCGTATAGTTTTGGTTAGTGAAAAAGTAGGGTAGCTGACAACTCTCATTGACCTTATGTAGGTAACTACCATTAGCTACAGAATCATGGCCAAGTGTTGAAGCCAAAGGCCAGGGAAGAGATCAATGTGCCAATATGGTGCTACAAAATCATTGGATCACGGTAGAGTAATCTATGTTGATGCAATATAAGTAATTTCTATTCATCATGATAGAAATCACTGATTTGTTATTATTACCATGTCATTCATGGGTTACTGACAAGTGTACAAACATGCACACTTCTTTTTATACTATGGCAAGTTTCTAATGCATGCTAAGATGTCATGTATGGGAACTTCACATCTGTAGAGTTACATGTCATTTAGAAACTTCGGCCTGCTTAGGGATTTGAGAGTGATCCTTCGGATTTGAAAACTATTTAATCATCCTAAGCGATTTTTGCACCCATGAATTGCTATTGTTTTCGATCACTTTGGTTAGGTTTACAGTACATAATTTGTTTCAGGTTTTTGTTATATAGCTCCATAAACTGTTTGCGGGTTATTTATTTTGTGAGTGATATTACCCTCTATTTACTGGACTTGAAGTATTTAGTTGTGTTTCAACCTATAAAATGTCAAATCTTGCCAAAGTGTCCAGGTGGCTTCAACTCCTCTCTATGAATTATCTTGTGTTGCCGATTTCATTTGTAAGTCATTTCAGTATCACCTGATTTCTATGTCACCTTGAACTTGGCCTGAGGCGATTCCTGTGTAGCAACTCGAGATAATAATCCCAGTTTATAGTGGCATGTATAGGTATTTAGTGCCCCTGTTTAGTCAAAATTCTTTGTTTATCTCTGGTTTGTTGTTACTTCTGTTTATAGGAATTATTGATCTTATTTGTTTAGCTAAAGCTGGTGTATTTAGAAAGGATACAAGCAGGTTCTATTGCACCTTGAGCTACATGCTTCATGTACGGATAAATAAGATGTCAGTTCATAGTTTTTATTTGGTAGAATACCATTTCAAATATGGGTAATTATATCGACCGCTTCTCTAAGAAGGAGAGGGCTGAATGGGGTCATCCATGTGAACAGTATGATTGACAGCCGTACTTGCGGTTGCTTGCTCCACACGTAACACCTATTGCCTTATACAAATACATGCATCAGTCGACAAATACATTTTCTGATGCCTCTTACTCCTATTATCTAGTAAGCGACATTAAGAATCTCAAGCTTGCTCACCACACACACATGACACAACCAGCCTTTGCCTCTCGAACACTCTTTACCTCTTTGAACGGATATACAAGAAAGTTGGTTCAACACATTTACAAGAAAGTAACTCAATAGCAATCTGGGTAGTGCTCTGTTTATATATCAAGTAACAGAGGATCATTCAATTATTTCCAACTACTTTTAGTGTCTCTAAGCACGCTGATTTATTGGCCTGAATGAATTCGGTACCATCTTGTTTGTAATTTTTTAACTTTCTAAAAATTGATATACGTCCAGATCCCTAAGAATGATGAAAACCATGCATCAGACACGTAGAGTTGGAAAATATTTCAGCATTACACTAGACATCTATAGATCCTCGTGTTTTATTTGATATCCAACCACAATAGTACCACTACACTTATGACACCGAATATCCTAAATATAAACTACGTCGTATCTGAAAGAGAAAGAAGATACCCATCACCCACAAACAATTCTGGGTGAACTCATGACAATACATAATTCAAGGGCAGTACAGTGCCACTTGCCAACAGCCGGTTACTTGGCACACTATTCATACCCGAGTCACCATTCACATTGCCACACAATGCTACTACACTACTACAGTTCGGTTTCCATTTCCACTAAACTTAACAGTAGTATATAAGAATTTAGCGGGTGTGATCTGTAGGCCTAATTCGGTGCGTCGGCAGCATCACTCTTGTGGCCCTGGACATGGGAAGCATTGGGAAATGCCAGATCTGTATGAACCCCTGGAAGAGCACCATGCCTGACAGCACTAATCATACAAGGCCTCCGGTAACTGCATTTAATGTATCTTCAGCGGCATGAAATTGCAGATGAAGACCGACATTAGCGAAATCTCCCTAACATGGTACTACTTGTTGCGGTCATGGCTGAAGCTGAAAATTTTGTCGGCGCTCTGTTGGGCGTCACACTATGAGAAAAGGAGAACATCATCGGTACAACGTTGTAGAAACTGCAGGGGTGAGGCGACCTGCCATATAAAGTCCATAGGTAGATTTGTGTCTCATACAAAGTGCTAAATTTATATTGCAGAATTTACTTTTGCATGTGTGACATACCCTTTTTTGTTAATGAATTGTTGTTTTCAGAGACATTTCTTATTTTCCATTACTTTCCCACATAATTTTTAGTGATTATTTCCAGAATCCTTCATATTTCTCAATATTTTCTTCCGACTCACCTATAGCACGTTGCCTGTGGCATATCAAAAGTGATTGCCTAATGAGTGATGAATCCTCAACTCTTGGTTGGGCTCCGACATCTATGCTTTGAGGTCGGTCCTCAGTTCTGACCTATACTCCGAGACTAGCTCCGCCTTTGGGGGGTTTGAACCTGCCCCCGCCGTGGCTTCAAGTCTAGAAGTACACGAGGAGGGGAGGTTCCCTTGTTAATCATCATCCATTCCAAAGATTGGGGGTGTCTGCATCTATCTTGAAAGCTGATCAAATTCTTCATGTTTCTTTCATTTCCATGTTAAAAACAATGAATCACTTGGAGGGTATTTTTCCCGCAATTTGTGTAGAATCATAGGTGAAAACGTTCACAAGTTGTGGCTTGATGAACAATATTTTAAATTATTGACTCATTGTTGTTATGATCGTGCAAATGTGGGTTCATCATTTGTGACTCGGTAATAGTTCTAATCCCAAAGGTTAATTCGCCTGATCTGCTTGTTAATTTCTGGGAAATTAGTTTATGTAATGTTATATATAAGATTGCCTCCAAAGTAATTGCTAATACCCTCAAACACTATGATGAGCTATGACACTCATTGAAGTGTGTTTCTATCAGAAAAAGAGCATAAGGGTCATAGCTCTTCTAAATTTCCACAGAGTTTGTGACAGTCGTGGCCTTCTAGAGGCCGTGGTTATTTAAACTAAGGATTTTCATTGCGTCTGATCGACCCTGAGCTAGAGGCTCCTATAATAGAGGGTTTGTAGTCTCATCATCCTTTCTTGAATGCTTAGGAGGTTGATTCATCCTAGGCATTCCCATTCCAGTTTCAGAATTAAGATCATTCTTTCCTAGATCAAACAAGTTGACCATCCTAGCACAGTAGATGACAGATTTGTTTCACCTAACGCTGCAGAAGCCCCAAGATCATCAAACGTCAAGCGCTTCCTATTTGGATTCACACAGTGAGGCATGTTCTCATCAGAAAACCCATATATCCGACCAAAGGGAAATCCATCAAAGAATCCTCGGCCTCTTCATCTGCCCATCGATATATTTCTCCTAGCACTAGTGCGGTGACCCAGCATACCACTGCATGATGTAGTACACTATAGTCATTGATATAACACCAATGAAACACCGTTCACTAGTATTACATCCCTCAGAGTGATACAACAGAAACATAGGAGGTCCAATACATGACTATAGTTACAACTCAACTCTTTACACAAGATCTAGAGAACACTCTAGGTTAAAGAGAGAGAAAGAAACTTCTTACAAAGAAGAATCAGGAATAAACAACTCAAAAACTATCCTACTAATAAGACTAGTATCCGAACTATTGGTCAGGAATTACTGTTATTGCAATACACTAAAGAAATAGGTTCTATGTCTAGAGATTATATTCCTATCTAATCAGTAACTTCGTCTCCACTTGAGTTGATGTATATGTTGACTTTCTTGACTTCATTGAAGAACTTTAGCTTCTAGTGATGATTCCTGGAGCATAACTTGATGTAGATGTCGTCTTAATGGCTTCAGAATCTAGCAAGGGTTAAGAAGATACGTTAAGTACTACGAGCGTACTCAGCAAGTTCACTAGAAAAGGAGTGTTTGATGCACTATATCTATAGCCACAGACCATAGGTCGTAGGCAATGCAGGTTTTCATAAACATTTCTTCAAAGGTTGCTTTTATTCTGAAACGCTATGTCAGTCAGCCTTCCCGGAACAGGGAGTAACAAGTTACAGTTCTTACACTCTACAGAGGTGCGTCACTTTACCCATGAGAGATCAACTCCTTGTTGCACAACCGGGCAGCTTATTCGCGTCCAGAATTCCGTGATGTGGGGCCCAGTAGATGATCCAAGACAATCACTGCCCTCTTCGCGATCTCATATGTCTGCATGATCCTTCGGGGCCGTCTCACCTCTGTTAAGCCCCCTTTCGGGCAGGCTAAAACCCTGATAAGTTCCCGAAGACTCTATGACCTGGTGATGCCCTAGCAAGTGCCATATTAAATGGACTATACCACTAAACACCATTCATAGATAATCTAGACACCAAAAGTGTCGGGCGTAAGGGTGCCCACCCATATGTTGGATCCGCACAAGGAATCACAACGTCACGTTAAGGTCGTCTTGCCTCCATACGAGAGGAAAAGTATACAACTAACTTCTCCGTCCCATTCCAAATCCCATGGTTAACGCGTTATATACAGCGCAAGAATCACTGGCGACATTGGTTGTTAAGTCCTAGATAATATGTTCCTTTACCACCGGAACTTTCATAGTAGGTTATTACCTCATGGTAAATAACCTATAATCATATTATTATGAAAATAGTGTTTCTGAGCTTTTTCAAATGCAGGTGATGACAACACTGGATTTGAAAAATACTTTACAGAAAGTAATCAAAGGACATGAGAAAGTGTGAACTTGCCTTTTATGATTGCAAGATTATGCACTCACGGTCTTCAACACATTATAAGATCCAATATCTGAAATCAGCATCATTGGTCCGGTAAGGACTAATGTTTAAAGAAGCAAGATGCTTTTATGCATAAGTAATGTAATGCAAGTTATTAAACTCGAATCCCGGGGATAGCATTGATCTAGGGTTTGGAAACTGGAAATGGTTTATTTAGAATGTGTTGTCCTTTTAGATAAGTTTCATACTTGTGCTTCTTATTAAGGCTTGTGTGTGAAACAACATGTAATTATAATGGTATACACCAATAAGATACACGAATGTGGAATGCTACTCAAAGACTACTTATATAAGATTTGCCTTATCTTTAAATCTTACTTTACAAGTATTGTCATTTATAAGGAACTTAAGTATTAACAATCCTAATCTACAAGTAAAGTATAAAGTAATGTGATTATGATTAGTTGTCATCTGTTCATTGAAGTGGCAAAAAGAATAACATTTGAAGAAAAGATTTCTTTTCTAAGGTCTAAACAATCTTTGTAGTTAATCAAATGTGGTCGATGTTGGTTGTGCTTTCTTGAATAGTTTGGACTTGATATGCTTTATAACTTAATTATAACAGACCAAAGTTAACTATAAAACACATAACAATATCTTTAGAATAATATTTGAAGTCTTATAGACTAAAGTTAACTTTCAATAAAACATAGATGAACTTAGGGTGTAATGCTTATGATATTTGTATCTTCTTCACTTTATATGGTTTCCTTTAAAGTTACTTAAGAATGGTATTACCTTTATTTGAGTAGTGGTTTCTTAATTTTTATAATGGAATAGAAACTTTTATCTCCTTATGAAGGTGTGGTATGATTTGTAATCAAGGAATAATATTAAGTATCTATTTATGAATTCACTAAAGTGTTGTTGATAAACTTGTGGTCTGAAGTAAAGGAATAGGTTTTATTTCACGACAAATGATTCTTGAAAACTTTATATTTGATAAGGATTCTTTTTAGAAAATATTCTACACTTATGGTGGAATGATAATACAATAAAATTGTATTAAAAATATATTGAAGCATTTTGACTTCATATGATCCATATTTAAGACTAATACTATTTATTAGACTCAATTGGCTAATTTTTAGAAGTATTACCAATTTTTATTTACACTTATATGAATTTACCAACTAAGGAAATTAGATTTAAATTCAAGTTATTAGGGTATTAAGTTTTTATTTGCCTCAAAAGTAGAATGTTATATTTTTAACATGTAGGTATTATTTTTGTGATCATTTTGGTATATTATATGTATTTTTATAAATTTTAAATAATAAGATATGATTTTTATAAGTTTAATTATTTGATAAACATTTAATAAATAATAGATATTGAATTAAGTGAAATAATAATACATGATTGTAGTTTTAAATTATATTTCTTATTTCTCTAAGATTTTTGGTATATTATTTATATTTTTAACATTTACCAATATTAAATTATGAATTTTCAAAGTACTAATACTTATAAAATCTTTATTAAATAATAGTTATTTAAATTGTTGTCATAATAATGTTTGACAATGGTTTAATGTTATATTTTATTTTTCTTAAAATTTTCATATATTAAACATATTTTTCTGAATTATAAAACAAAAGTTATTAAATTTACAAGATTTAATCATTTTATTACATTTTAGGAAATCGAGATGGATGAAGAACATCGTGACTGGAATCGAGATGGATGACGGCGGCCGGACTTCAGGACAACGGGGTCGATACGGAGGATTACGGGCTTCCCAGCTCGATTCCTTCGCCTAGAAGATGCAGCACAACCTGGTGAAGCTCGCAGCACACGCGTCTGGTCCTGGGGCGGCCTCTAGCAGCGACGGTGAACGACTCCGTCGACTAGGTTTTCGGACAGAGAGAAAAATGGGGAAGAGAGGGTGTTGGAGCTAGCGAGAAGGGGAATGCGGAGATGAGGATGAGAAGGGGCGTCATCGTGGCATCCTTATCCCCTCCGGAGAACGGCGGCGTGCATCTTGATGCAAAGACGGCGGCGGACGGCCTCGGCATCGCCACCGAGATGCTTCCAGCTGGAGGAAGACGACGACGTGCTATTTTGCAGATAACCCCCTAGAAGTTCTTATGAATCCATCCGCAGTCCCTTGGCGGTCCCACCGGTCAGCCAGAGAGGAGGACGAGTTGAGCTGGCTGCTGGGCCTTTGTGGGCTACAGCGAAGTGAGCGGGAGAAGAAGGGGTTGCTGCTGGGCGGTAGATAGGTAGCAGATAAAATAGGATGCGGGCAGAAACAACTCAGATCTGTTCCTTTTATTTTTCTTCACCATTTTCTATTTCCTGCTTTATTTTCATATTTGAATTTTGCACAATTGGTTGAATATTTATTTATAGAAATTACTTGCTAATTGTTTGCAGCAGTAACGAGGTGTATTTAGAATCATATAATGATCTTTTACTATACCATGTTATAATTTCTTTATTTTCTCTTAATAGATCTTTTTCTCTTTAATATATTTTGAGGGACCTTGATTATATATTTGTTTTACTTAATAAACTACACCTTATTAAAGGATATATTATTATTGATTCATGAGACTTGGTTCTCGCTAATTTATAGTTTTAAAAGGAAACTTTTATATGGTGATCCTTCATTACTATATGATACATAAAGTTCTAGGGAATTAATATAGTTAATATTATACCCAAATATTTAGGAAATAGCCATGTATATATTTTATTATAACTAACATCAGAGTTAGGGTTTGAACTGCCAATGCTTACCCTAGGTTTTAGGGTGCTTGATATACTCATATTCTTTTGTTGATGTGAATAAAGATTAATGGCTAAAACATATTGTCTTTTTGTTTGTGATCTTTAATTATATCACCTTTTAATATAGAAAGTTAGTTTTTGGAATATCTTATCTAAAAGAATTGATAAAGATAATTCCTAAGCACATATGGTTATGATAATTGGAAATGACAGATGTGCTTAAGTAATTGCTATAGGAAAATATTCCTATAAACCTTTGTGGAAACAATATGATAGATCAATCAGATGAAATGGATATTATGTTTGGTTAAAGATTTAGGGTTTAGTGTTTACCAAGAATTCCTATCTTCCATAATTCACAATCCTGGACTTCTAATTAAGGAATTCTTTTCCTAGATATACTAATTCTTCCTATTCATCATCACGTGTTAACATGATGAGCTTTACTTCACAAGAATATTCGTATCCACCTATTATTCTTATAAACCCATTTATAACTCCAATGAGCTTGACACTAAAGCTTTTCATAATCTTCTCATAACCTTTCTTGGTTATATCAAATTAATAATGGTAACCTTCAATCCAACAAGTGGTTACTATTAACTCCATTCACACCTCCCTTATCATCCATCACTAATATTACTCCAATAGATGTATATATCAAATCCTACTTCACCTCAAGATCTTACTATCCTTTAAGAGGAATAATACTACTTCACTAACTCCATGCTACTCTAGCTTCAGCTTAATTATACTGTCTTACATCTACATAACTCAAGTATCTTATATTCAAACTTCACATCATATCATGGTGACTTATCATGGCTAACCTAGGATAACATATATATACTAGGGTTCAATCATGTTCTATCCACCAATGTCACTTATACATGATATAAGCATTCAATCTTGGTGACTAAAGCATGATCATTATAATCCTTTGATCATTTATGGCTTAGGTTTCCAGTTAGCTAATCAAGGTCTCAACAATACAACACTATAGTTGTATTATAATTATCTTCTCAGTGTGTCTATCTGACTAAGAGAGATTATTCATTTACTATCCCTACTTTATTCAATAGGATTACTCCTGGTAACTTATCTTCAGAATTCATCCTTGTAATCCTCTTTGTTACCACATATAATTATATCTTCCAGATTACTCGTCTATCCATTCAGGAGTAAGTTAACTCCATCAATTATCACATGGATCCTATTCTCTTCCAACACCCCCATCTTATAGATCATACCTAAAACTACCATTACCACTTACTTCTTCTTACCTCCTTCTCTAAAGGATTTTAAAGTGAATGTTATGATGTGGACAATGGTTGATAGATCAAGAATTGATAGGTTAATAACTGGTGAATCAATAGTTGATTAATCAACATTGATGATATTAATATAAGATTCATTAGAGATGATAAGGATTGATATGGAAAGAAAGGTATATGGTGAATGATCTTGACTTGGCTTCTTTCCTACTTAATCTCACTAAAGGGTTAAGGTCAAGTATTACCATGATACTCATGGTATAAGTAGATGAGATTAAGATAGATCAATATTTAGTTGTTACATTCTTATTACTTAAGTTATATTTATAACTTGGTATTCATGGGTTGTGTAATGAATACTGGGATATGACTACTTAAGGATCAAATATAAATCATTAAATAATGTATTAGGGTTTAACTTTCATTACATTTGATCTACCCCTAGATCAAATATTCTTTACCCAAAACAAGGTTTTAACAAAGGTCATATTGAAACTTATCGCAACCAACTTGATGATCTACTTCAATTCCATCAAGTTAAGAGAAGCTTCAATCACTTTGACAAGTTTTGTTCAAAAGCGCGAAAATTATTCGGATTTTCTATGTATGAATACAATGCACACATCTGGGTTCGGCTTAATTCTAAGCTCTAATGCTGGGATGTAACAGAATCTCCCCCTTAAAATAAACTTCGTCCCTAAAGTTCGTAAACTCTCATGTTTCGGAGTAAGGAATTGACTTGTGTTGGTTACGGCATTTCTCAACTCCATGGTAACCTTAATGGGAATAATTGTAGTATTCCATATCCAGATCCTTTTCCTTTGAATTCTTATCATTCTTGGCAATCTCCAACTTGTTGCCTTCAATACTTCAAAGTTACTTTTACTATTCCCCCTCTAGGAATATGTCCTTATTATAAACTCCTTAACTTGGGGTCTCTTTGTTAGTTCCTTATCCTAATTAGGTATCCTAATCCAACTCCTTTACTTGATCATCGATCTTCCTTATTATATTATATAAGGTCTAGGTAGTCTCACTAAAACAGGATTTTTAAATTCTATTAGACATTAGTTGAGGCTAAAAGACTAAATTTGGTTTGTCTTAGTATGGTTTATACTGATAATCCTTCCGAAGATTGGTTTTGAACTCATTTAGTCCATACCCATTGGAATTTATTGTTCCTCTACACTTGTCCAATTGGATGTGCTTTATTCTCTCTTATGGATCACTTAAGAGTTGTTTCCTCTAGAATTGGTCTATTAAGATTAATCTATTTTATCACCCTTATGGAATTAAGCTTTTGTCTTAGAAAGCTTTAGATAATGCTTTCATTATAACCTTAAGTACTTCTTCAACTTCCATTTATTAATTACCTTAAGGTTTGAGTCCTACTACCTTCAGAGAGTACTTTTTAATTACTTTCTTTTAACCTTATGAAAATAAGGATTGTTGTTGTAGTAGGTTAGTCCTTCTTCTCCAACCTTTATTCGAACAGTCAGATAATAATACTTTCATTTCTAATGTTTACTCTCCCCCTTAGGGTTTACTAATAGTCTTCAAATTGTCTATACAGTATTTATTGGCTTTATAATTATAATATTGGTCTCTATCCAGCTTATACGCTACCTAGTTAGGGTCTTATGAAAGATTGTACGGTGTATCCAAACAATTGTGGATCGCCGAAGTGAATCTTTCATCATTATTTGGTCTTACTTACTATTTGGACATTTTTGCTTTGATAGGTCTGACTTCACGAGGTGTCTCGTAAGACGATAACTTTAATGTTTACACACC
The DNA here is from genome assembly GCA_910589765.1 of Avena atlantica. Lineage (NCBI taxonomy): Eukaryota > Viridiplantae > Streptophyta > Magnoliopsida > Poales > Poaceae > Avena > Avena atlantica. Next base: position 497,617,232 of record OU342739.1, read on the forward strand.
TTTATGTCTTTCTTAACTTAGGCCAAGTTTTATGCTCTTTATGCAATAACAAGGTAATCTGGTTAACTAAGTCAACCATATACCAGCTGCGGACAAATACCACTTATGGACCATCCTAGGGTGTATGTATTACCCTACCTGTTTTTCGACGTACTATTAGCATTCTCTTTGAATTGTTAGAGCTTGAATACCATTTTGTTCCTATTCAAGATGCTTCCCTGAACTTGGTACAACCTCTTCATTAACTTCTTAGCAACATCACCTATTTTGGGTGAACTTTAAGTTTATTACTTCTTGTTGCTCCATATATTTTCTACACCAATCTTCCTTCTTATTGCTATTTAGCAATGATCTAAACTTGGTTCAACCTTCAAATTGTGTTGTTACTCCTTACACTTGGCTTCATTCTTCATGTAAGTCTTCATCTTGGTCTTTGAAAATCGCCACTCCCTTACACGAATTCCCTTTTCTATCTAGGTCTATAACATCAAGTAATAACTTGATGTTGCAACATGCATTTGCACACCAAGTCAAACTTCATGTACAGATATAGTCAATCAAGAAGATCCAAGAAAAACCAATAAATTTAAATGTGCTACATATAACACACAATATTCTAAGCCCGCAATATAGTAGTTGAGTATAGCATCTCTAGAATTCAGGCTTAGTTGTGTAGTATATGGCACCTCCTCATACAGGTTTACATTGTGATACTTAGCACTTAGGGTCAATCTAATCTTTGCCTCATAATTTACCCAAATTTCTCAATTGCAACAGGATAATTCTAAACAAAGTGATCTCAATTTGGTTTCGACTAACCTTTGTCTCACTTTTGAAAGGATTAACTATAACCAACCTTTCTTTATTAGTAAATTAACCTCACATGAACTATCCAAATGACTAATAAGATTCTATTTGCTGACTTAAACCAAAGATTATTAGAAATTTTTAGCACCTATAACTTCTATCATAGTTCTACCATGTTATTTTCTTATTTATACTTTAGGATAATTTACTAATTACCTGTCATATTTACACCCTCATCATGGTTTCGGAGCTAATCTCACCATGATCTTGTTATGTTTTGCCTCTTCATCATGATTCAAGAGCTAATCTGACCATGATGACTTTTTTTCTCATTATACTATCATTAAGTCTTAACATAATTGCACTTCATCATGTAGAGTTCTCAAGTGAAGCCCACATGATTACTACTCATTATATCTATACATGCTCTAATGGTCTTCATTATGTTGTCTTTTATTATCAACTAACCATAAGATTCCATTGTCTTACACTTGATCCTAATCTGCTGTGGCTAATTGACTTTCCTACAATATCTTGGTGGTTTATGTCTCCTTCGGAAGACACTAAATAACACTTTACTAAGAGAAGATGGACAACTATTTCTGAGAAAGATGATTATACACCTCGTGGCGAGGTTATCCTCAAGTAGATACTCATCACAATTCATAAGATTATTTGGTTTAGATAAGATGGCTCCTATAGTCACTATCCAACCTACAGATCTTCCTAAAGGGCTTTAATCCTAAGGTTAAAGCATATGTGTAACACCCTCGGATCGGACCTATGCAAGTCTTAGCGATTCCCGCCAAACCCGCATAAAAACGATTCAGAGGTGCCCACCAGGCACTTGCGTGCGGGTGGAAAACAAAGTAATATCATTACACAATAGTCCACGATGGAACCCATAGAACAGATATATACAACAATGATTCAAAGAGTCAAGAATACAGATATACAATACAAAGATCCAAATCACCTTTAAAACGATACATCATCTGAGTACGGACAAGATGCAAATTGAGCTAAGAGCCCTGAAGAATAACCAATGGCGTCCATAACCCTGCCCAGGCCAAGCCGGAAGGGTAACCCTGCTAACGACGTCGATCTCAAACCTGCTTAAACAAAAGGGGTGCCGACAAAGGGCAAAGGAAAAATATTTAACTTAATTATAACAGACCAAAGTTAACTATAAAACACATAACAATATCTTTAGAATAATATTTGAAGTCTTATAGACTAAAGTTAACTTTAAATAAAACAGAGATGAACTTAGGGTGTAATGCTTATGATATTTGTATCTTCTTCACTTTATATGGTTTCCTTTAAAGTTACTTAAGAATGGTATTACCTTTATTTGAGTAGTGGTTTCTTAATTTTTATAATGGAATAGAAACTTTTATCTCCTTATGAAGGTGTGGTATGATTTGTAATCAAGGAATAATATTAAGTATGTATTTATGAATTCACTAAAGTGTTGTTGATAAACTTATGGTCTGAAGTAAAGGAATGGGTTTTATTTCACTACAAATGATTCTTGAAAACTTTATATTTGATAAGAATTCTTTTTAGAAAATATTCTACACTTATGGTGGAATGATAATACAATAAAATTGTATTAAAAATATATTGAAGCATTTTGACTTCATATTATCCATATTTAAGACTAATACTATTTATTAGACTCAATTGGCTAATTTTTAGAAGTATTAGCAATTTTTATTTACACTTATATGAATTTACCAACTAAGGAAATTAAATTTAAATTCAAGTTATTAGGGTATTAAGTTTTTATTTACCTCAAAAGTAGAATTTTATTTTTTTAACATGTAGGTATGTGATCATTTTGGTATATTATATGTATTTTTATGAATTTTAAATAATAAGATCTGATTTTTTATAAGTTTAATTATTTGATAAACATTTAATAAATAATAGCTATTGAATTAAGTGAAATAATAATACATGATTATAGTTTTAAATTATAGTTCTTATTTTTCTAAGATTTTTGGTATATTATATATATTTTTAACATTTACCAATATTAAATTATGAATTTTCAAAGTATTAATACTTATAAAATCTTTATTAAATAATAGTTATTTAAATTGTTTTCATAATAATGTTTGATAATGGTTTAATGTTATACATTTTATTTTTATGAAAATTTTCATATATTTAACATATTTTTTTGAATTATAAAACAAAATTTATTAAATTTACATGATTTAAACATTTTATTACATTTTAGGAAATATTTATATTTGATCTTATAATGTTTTATCTATTTCCTAAACAGAAAATACTTTTTATACGGAAGCGAAACCTACCCTAGTCACTGACTAGTGGGCCAGTGGCCACATCATCCCTCAAGTTAGTGAATGCATTTGTTACCGACCCTATTTCTACTCACAGTCGATGACAAATGGGACCAACGCCACGTCAGATGCCACACGGGCAAGGACTGGGTCAATATGTTGAATTGGTTAAGGATGATGTGAGCAGGACGTCATAGTGACGTCATCTGAAGATGATCTTTAGATCGTCGATGTTCTGGCTGATTGAGAGCACGCGGGACGTTGTGGAAAGGTTGGTTAGAAAGAGGAGATGATGGCGAACCGAGGGGTGGCTGAGCCGCTCGTTTTTGGTCATCGGAAGGTAGGGCACGGCGGCGACTGGCGGTGGTGCACAACAACGCGGGGTGGCAGCTCGATATTGGAAGCAAGTGGATCAACAGAAGATAGTAGCATGTTCAGCTTCTCAGTAGGAAGCTCGTGGAAGGTTTGGTGAAGAACATCGTGACCGGAATCGAGATGGATGACGGCGACCGGACTTCGGGACGACGGGGTCGATACGGAGGATTATGGGCTTCCCAGCTCGATTCCTTCGCCTAGAAGATGCGGCACACCATGGTGAAGCTCGTAGCACGCGCATCTGGTCCTGGGGCGGCCTCTAGCAGCGACGGCAAACGACTCCGGCGACTAGGTTTTCGGACAGAGAGAAAAATGGGGAAGAGAGTGTACTAGAGCTAGCGAGAAGGGGAATGCAGAGATGGGGATGAGAAGGGGCGTCATCATGGCCTCCTTATCCCCTCCGGGGAATGGCGGCATGCATCTTGATGCAAAGACGGCGGCGGACGGCCTCGGCATCGCCACCGAGCTGCTTCCAGCTAGAGGAAGACGACGACGTGCTATTTTGCGGATAACCCCTAGAAGTTCTTATGAATCCATCTACAGTCCCTTGGCGGTCCCACCAGCAAGCCAGAGAGGAGGACGATCTGGGCTGGCTGCTGGGCCTTTGTGGGCTGCAGCGAAGTGAGCGGGAGAAGAAGGGGTTGCTGCTGGGCGGTAGATAGGTAGCAGATAAAATGAGCTGCGGCCAGAAACAACTCAGATCTGTTCCTTTTATTTTTCTTTACCATTTTCTATTTCCTATTTTATTTTCATATTTGAATTTTGCACAATTGGTTAAAGATTTATTTATATAAATTGCTTGCTAATTGTTTGCAGCAGTAATGAGGTGTATTTAGAATCATATAATTATCTTTTACTATACCATGTTATAATTTCTTTATTTTCTCTTAATAGATCTTTTTCTCTTTAATATATTTTGAGGGATCTTGATTATAGATTTGTTTTACTTAATAAACTACACCTTATTAAAGGATATATTATTATTGATTCATGAGACTTGGTTCTCGCTAATTTATAGTTTTAAAAGGAAACTTTTATATGGTGATCCTTCATTACTATATGATACATAAAGTTCTAGGTAATTAATATAGTTAATATTATACACAAAAATTTAGGAAATAGCCATGTATATATTTTATTATAACTAACATCGGAGTTAGGGTTTGAACAGTAAATGCTTACCCTAGGTTTTAGGGTACTTGATATACTCATATTATTTTGTTGATGTGAATAAAGATTAATGGCTAAAACATATTGTCTTTTTGTTTGTGATCTTTAATGATATCACATTTTAAAATAGAAAGTTAGTTTTTGGAATATCTTATCTAAAAGAATTGATAAAGATAATTTCCTAAGCACATATGGTTATGATAATTGGAAATGACAAGAATGTGCTTAAGTAATTGCTATAGGAAAATATTCCTATAAACCTTTGTGGAAACAATATGATAGATCAATCAGATGAAATGGATATTATGTTTGGTTAAAGATTTAGGGTTTAGTGTTTACCAAGAATTCCTATCTTCCATAATTCACAATCCTGGACTTCTAATTAAGGAATTCTTTTCCTAGATATACTACTTCTTCCTATTCATCATCACGTGTTAACATGATGAGCTTTACTTCACAAGAATATTCTTATCCACCTATTATTCTTCTAAACCCATTTATAACTCCAATGAGCTTGACACTAAAGCTTTTCATAATCTTCTCATAACCTTGCTTGGTTATATCAAATTAATAATGGTAACCTTCAATCCAACAAGCGGTTACTGTTAACTCCATTCACACCTCCCTTATCATCCATCACTAATATTACTCCAATAGATGTATATATCAAATCGTACTTCACCTCAAGATCTTACTATCCTTTAAGAGGAATACTACTACTTCACTAACTCCTTGCTACTCTAGCTTCAGCTTAATTATACGGTCTTACATGTACATAAATCCAGTATCTTATGTTCAAAGTTCATATCATATCATGGTGACTTATCATGGCTAACCTAGGATAACATATTTATACTAGGGTTCAATCATGTTCTATCCACCAATGTCACTTATACATGATATAAGCATTCAATCTTGGTGACTAAAGCATGATCATTATAATCCTTTTATCATTTATGGCTTAGGTTTCTAGTTAGCTAATCAAGGTCTCAGCAGTACAACACTATAGTTGTTTTATAATTATCTTCTCAGTGTGTCTATCTGACTAAGAGAGATTATTCATTTACTATCCCTACTTTATTCAATAGGATTACTCCTGGTAACTTATCTTCAGAATTCATCCTTGTAATCCTCTTTGTTACCACATATAATTATATCTTCCAGATTACTCTTCTATCCATTCAGAAGTAAGTTAACTCCATCAATTATCACATGGATCCTATTCTCTTCCAACACCCCCATCTTATAGATCATACCTAAATCTACCATTACCACTTACTTATTCTTACCTCCTTCTCTAAAGGATTTTAAAGTGAATGTTATGATGTGGACAAGAGGTGATAGATCAAGAATTGATAGGTTAATAATTGGTGAATCAATAGCTGATTACTCAACATTGATGAACAACAGATATTAAGATAAGATTCATTAGAGATGATAAGGATTGATATGGAAAGAAAGGTAGATGGTGAATGATCTTGACTTGGCTTCTTTCCTACTTAATCTCACTAAAGGGTTAAGGTCAGGGATTACCATGATACTCATGGTATAAGTAGATGAGATTAACATAGATCAAGATTTAGTTGTTACATTCTTATTACTTAAGTTATATTTATAACTTGGTATTCATGGGTTGTGTAATGAATACTAGGATATAAATACCTAAGGATCAAATATAAATCATTAAATAATATATTAGGGTTTAACTTTCATTACATTTGATCTACCCCTAGATCAAATATCCTTTACCCAAAACAAGGTTTTAACAAAGGTCATATTGAAACTTATCGCAGCCAACTTGATGATCTACTTCAATTCCATCAAGTTAAGAGAAGCTTCAATCACTTTGACAAGTTTTGTTCAAAAGCGCGAAAATTATTCGGATTTTCTATGTATGAATGCTATGCACACATCTGGGTTTAGCTTAATTCTAAGCTCTAAAGCTGGGATGTTACAACTAGGTCCACAACTCATTCCACGTCCCCATCCACGACCATGACCTCCATCATAGTTTCGTTTCATCATGTTCTTCGGTGCCACATTCTTGATGTCAATGCTCTAACAAACCACATACTCCACAAAAAGACCTGAATTCTTTCATAATTAACTTGATACCACTTGTGCTCGAGGAAGATGGAACACAACACAAGTGACTTGTGATGTGTTCTCTTGTCCTACCGAAGTTAATTAACCTTTAGAGAGCAGCTTCATCCGGTCTTCTTTCGGTTGTGTTGGATATCTGCAAACGTCACCCAGCTGCTGCACCGGAGTCTGTCTCTTTCCACTAGTTCTTAGAAAGGAAGGGTTAAATGTTCCTCGGTGTGATGTGCTCACACGGATTGTCAAGGCTTGTATGCATCCTTTGCATGTCACTGCATTCTGCCATCGGTTGCTTTCAAGGAAGGAGGAGGAGCGAAGACCGGTTTGTATGCCTCGGCATGGGGAGGACACTGGTGGTGATTTGCCCCTCTCCCGACGGCGTTCACGTACATGTACGCCGGCGCCCACTCCAGTAACCGGAGCACTGTCTTTGCGCTCCACGGGGTGCCATGCTCCCACAGCGACATCCACAGACGACCCCTCTCTCCACCAGCGTTCTACTTTTCCAACTGCCTCCGTTGCGCCATCGCCCATGGCTGCTAGCTGTGGTGGTGTGATATAAGTGTGTTTAGCCTTGATTTAGTGTGGTTATTGATGGCAACTTTTACAGTACCTTTTCCTGCTCTAGGAAGTGAGACAAGTATGAAATGGACCAACGGTTTAGATACAGGCACAGAGATTAGGCCCAATAGGGCCGACAAGACATAATTGCTGAGAAAAAAACAGAAGGGCATATTCGGAGAAGGCCCAGAGCTTGCTCGCTCACACGCCCGAGAACACCTGCCCACACGACGCCGACGCCGCCGACCTCGCCTGCGGCCACCGCCCAGACTCCCAAGAACGCCGCCGCCACCTCCACACCTCGCCGCCGCCACCTCCACCTCACGCGGCCACCTCCCACACGCCCGAGCATGCCGCCGCCACCACGCACATCGCTTCCGTCGATGTTGGACAATGGGCGAGGGTGACGTCTCATCGTCCACACCGGACGCCACATCCGTTGACACTGGACGACGCCGCCGAACCACCTCACCAGTCTCCAAATCTGTCTGCACGGAGCCACCGCCGACGCCACCCCACACAGCGACCTCGGCGTGGTTCTGATCTTCCCCACAACATCGAGATCACTTGCATAAGGCAGTACGTATGTTTCTATGTCATATGTTTTATCTAAATTCTGATAGTCAGAGATGATTGCTGTAAATTCTGGTAGTTAGCAAATCAAAGAGCTTCTAATGAGGTTGTACGCATTACACATTTAGAAACCACGCTCAAATTCTGGTTTCATGCTAAAACCAGCCTAACCAAGTTGAATTAATGTTTATTTTTGTCTAGTAGCCCCATAATGACATAAGACTGAAGAAGTTCCACCAAAATATATGTTGTTTGCCCCTTGTATACTGTGATAATGCAGGACCAAAATATATGTTGTTTCCCATGTAATATGATCCATTTACTATCTTTCTGGACATGACAATATGTTTCAATATTTCTGGACTCACACTATTATTGTTCAACTGAAAAATGTAAAGCGATGATATGTTGAAATTTTATCAAGTTGTGTGTGCTCCATGGGATGAACTCCAACACTGTATCTATATTGTTACCAATTTTATTTCTGGTATACTATGCATATTATTTATTGTCTCCTCTTCTTTATATGCCAGGCAGTTTATGATTTGAGGAAACAAGCAATCAGCTCTGCGATATTCTTCTACAGCTGTGGCAAAGGATGATTATTAAATGATAAACAAGTGTGGTTAAGGATTTTTATCACAGAGTTAGCTTTAACTGGATTTCTGGTGGTGTAGAAGTAAACCGTGAGACCATTTAAGAAATATGCTGAGTGTATCTGTGTATGAGATGTTCACTAATGTACATATCTGCTCTTTGCAGTCTTCATGCTATACGACTACTTGTTCAGTATCAGTGAATATATAAGATCATTGGTTGTTCATTTGAATAAGATTGTGACTTGTGACCGTGAATGATAAACATGTATGATGGCCAATTATTTATGTTGTCATGTTTTTGTCTGTTGAAAATCTAGTTAAGTACTTGTTAGTACCATTAAAATTACACAAAAAGAAACTGCGGACAAAAGTGTTGGCAAAAGCATGTGTTAGAAAAAGAAAGCTATATGATGGAAATTCTTCGGTCAGGCAAGTAAAAAGTGAAGCCTGGGAGATACTCGCATACTCCTTCGTCCGCAAATAAGTGTACTTCTAGTTTTTGTCTAAGTCAAACTTTATCAAATTTGGTCAACTTTATAGATAAATATAGAAACATATATTACATCAAATTAACACTTGTAGCTACTAAACTCTGCATCATCAGTATACTATGACTACCGTCACTTCTTTGGAAAATCCACTTACCTACAATAATTTATGGAAAAACATAACACCAATATGCCAAATATACTTTCAAAGTTGAAAAAATACAGAACTAAAACAATGTCACATTTACCCGAAACACAAGTGGCATGTCCAAATCTACTGTAAACGTCCAACCATTTTCTTGGACAATAATTACCGTACTGCATAAAACCAAAATAAGGACACGGCTTAGGGGCTGTTTGGTTGTGCTTATTTATGGCTTTTTGCTTTTGGCTTATAAGCCACAAAAGCACCTAAATAGATGCTTTTCATTTTGGCTTTTGGCTTATACCATTGTACTACCATGTTTAATTAAAAGCCAAAAGCCAAAGCCAAAAGCACCTATTTTGGTGCTTTTGTGGCTTATAAGCCAAACTCTAAAAGCTAGATTTAAGCCCAACCAAACAGGCCCTTAATCTGTACAAGAATCAAGCACGGTAGAGCAAGTACATGTTGACATTAGGTCCAGCCTACAGAAGACAGGATAGACATAAATGGATACACTGATGCTCATCTCAGATATGACCAAGCGTAACATCATGAGTAGTTAATTAGTAGAGTCTTTTGCAAGGAAAGGCACATTACAAAATTCAATACCTGAATCAATATCTTTGCACAAGGCATGTAAGAAGAAAAAAACTAGCATGTAGAGGCGACGCAGAGGCAGAGAAGGCGACCAGACAGTGGTGCGGAGGACTGTAGGAACACGCGCGGGACCCCCTCCCAGTCCCGGCCACAACTTCATCGAGTTCCTCCCCTCCCCTGCGCCATCCTCTCCCTGGACTCTTCCCCATAGACAGCAGCTGCACCCCACTGTTGCCAACCTCCTCTCACTTTGCGACGGCGTCGATAAAATAGAGGCTGGCGACCTCGTCACCGTGGTGCCAACAGAATCGAGGTCGACGACCGCGTCCTGGCGGCATCCACACAGTCGAGGTGGATTTGCAAAGAATGAAGTGATGCGCTCTCGTCGGTGAGGATCACCAGAACACGACGGCCACGTGCCAGAGGCAACGGGGGTGGTCTTCATCGAGAGGAGGCGAACGATTGTACATGTTGGAATGATTGGAATGTAGTGGGCTGGGGAGGCCATTTGGGCCAGGCCCATCTATGAGATTTTTTTTATCTAGTACCAATTTTTGTTAGCAGTATATGAATCGTACTGGTCACCGTTTCGGTAGTAGTATGAATTGGTGTGGGTCATTGGATTCATAAAAGTGGATGGATGTTATTTGTTTGAGGGTACGACCACCAAACTAGATGCATCCACCAATCAAAGTGGCACATGCAAATGATGCAACCCGGGATACCAAACGAAGTGCACACCATGGCTCTAGGGTCATTTCCCCATGGCCATGCTCCCTAGCACCCTGTTCCGGACCTCCAAAACTGACCAGGCTACCCCCACGCCCATATATCTATCATAATCGTAATTAATATATTTGCTAGTGATGGGTCTAACACTTAGGGCTCCATAGGTAAGCTATTAACTGCCTTACCATGTGATGTGCTTATCATTCGCCAAATAACGCTTTTTGACTTATTGCTGTTGTGTGCAGCTTGGACAGGAAGAAGCAGAGGAAGGAGAAAGATTGGCCCAAGCTTCATAGGAAGCACCTTGAGAAATTCAGGAGGTGTGTGACCGAGGCTAGGAAAGCAAAAGGAGCACAGGATAGGCCCTTCAATCGGGATGCTTTCAACAACTACATCGCATGGTTCGTTGACAACGCGCGGGTGGAGATATACCCACGGGCATTTCGGGATTCGATCTTGGAGGAGCCATTGGTGTTTGATGAGCTTTCAACCGAACAATACAACATCATGGTCAGAGAAGGGCGACAAACCGAGTTTGCTCCCTTGGTCAACTTTGTGGTAAAGTGTGCCGAATAATATTTTTTCCGTCTAGGCGCTTCTCACACCTTGCATGGATAACTTACTAGTTTCTTGTCTATGACAGCGCGATCAGGTAAGGAAGTCCGCCGATGCATGCGAGGACGCTTTGGACACATACCCTCGCGGAGAGAAGGGAGAGGGTCTGTTTCGTGAGTTCGTTAAGAAGCAGGGCCAACGGTTAAGGCGGCTGTCGAACTTGCTAGGTTGCCGTGACCCTGAGGTGGCAACACCGTCCGCGTCACGGTCCAACACGCCCGAAGGTGACAATTCTGGCGATCATCACTCCACATCCGAGGACGAGTCGAACACACCCGAGGTAGTACAACCATTGCATCCCCCACCCTCCCTTGCATTTCTCCTGAATTTGTCCTTACCAATCTTCTTTTTTTGACAGCCGCAAGATGAGGAAAGCGTCCCCGACGAGCAAGTGCGAGCACGCAAGATGAAGCAATGATGGCCTTCCACATGTGCACTCACAGGTCTTGAGCGAGACCTTCAAAGCTCGGCCTCCGTGTTGGACACCATCAGCCGTTGTACCTCCGGGCTCCGTAACTTGGTAAATTAGCTCGTCATTGTCATATTCCGTGACAACTTGAGAATCCGCTTTCCTTGTCTGAAATTGCATCCAATCGTCAACCTTCGGAGGGAACTTGTATTTGTACTTGTTCTTGTTGTCCCCCGCAATATGTCGGTCCGTTTCATGTGAGTATTTCAGAAAATACCCATTCATCATGTCGAATGTATATCGGACTATTGCCGTGACGGGCAATGCACGGACACCTTTTAGCAACTTGTTAAATGCCTCTGCCATGTTGCTTGTCATTTGGCCATACCTCCGGCCACCGTCATCAAAAGCTCGTGCCCACTTTCCCATATGTTCAATGTTCCTATTGAGAAACTCGCGACCACCGGCATTGAGTTACTTGTTAACTAGCAATTTGTTGTACAAGTTAGAGAAACGACATTCCGTGAAAGCGAGGCAACAATCTTGTAGATCATCGGACAAATCCTTGCTCTTGTATGCCCTATAGAAGTTTGAACAAAAGTGTCTCATGCACCAACGATGGTGCAATGGAGCATGGCCGGGAATATCAATCATCACAGCATTGAGAATTCCTTGATGACGGTCAGAGATGACACATATCTCCCTTTGAGGGGTTAATATCTTGGTTCTCAAAAGATAGAAGAACCACTCCCAATTATCATTGCTTTCTGCCTCCACCAAAGCAAACGCCAAAGGAATCAACCGGTTGTTCGCGTCATTGGCTATTGCAATCAAGATAGTGCCTTTGAATTGTCCGGTCATAAAGGTGCCATCAACAGAGATGACCGGTCTACAATGTTCAAAAGCCCGGACACATTGCTCAAAACCCCAAAATGCACAGCCAAATACTCGCACGGTTTTCCCGTTTACAACCCTTGTCTTGTTCCCATAAGGTTCAACCACATGAACCATGCCGGGGTTAGCATTGGACATCGCTAACAACAACCTTGGGATTCGGTTATAAGATTCCTCCCAATCACCGTACAACATCTTGAATGCGGCTTGCTTAGCCTTCCATGCCTTCCCGTACTTCACCTCGTAGTGAAAGAGGGCTTTCACAAACTCTATGACCTGCTTGATGGTCATTATTGGAAACAACGTGATGTCATTGGAAAGCCTATAAGCGAGGAACTCGGAGGTGAGTTTCCGGTGCTCGTTCTTCGCATCCTTCCCATCCAACACCGGGCCTCGGCACATGTGAGTTGATACGCAACTAGATATGTGCCAATCAGGACCTCCCTTGAATGGTCTTGCACGCACTATCCAAGGACATCCTTCCTCCTCGCACTTCACCGTGTAACGCTTCTTGATGTCCGAGTGCACGACCGTGTAAGGAAGATGATGCTTCACCGAGAAGTCCTGTATCCATTGCTTAAATTCCAACAAGGTCCTGAACCTTGATCCTTTGCAAAAGCCACTATTCACTTCATTGCCATCCCGGTAAGAACTTGTCCTTGGTCCGAGCACAATGCCTTTGCCACCATCAACTGTGGCTTCATCCGCGAGACTGAGATCACGAAACAAAGGCACCCGATGGTCCCGACCCAATACGGTATGGTGGATTTCGGCCTCTCTAGCCGTGAACCCCTCCTCGTCAACTTCTTCTTCGGGACCATCATCATCCGAGTCCGATGCATAGCCTCGAGAATACGGGAGGTCATGGTCCATGTCATCTTGTGTGATATATTTCTCTAAATCTCCAATATTGTTGTCGTGGAGTTCAACATCATCATTGTCATCTTCATCTTCACCCCCACAATCATCATCTTGATGTCTTGAAATCGGGCTCAATGTTTGGGTAAAGGGAGGTTCACGCCTTAGCTCTTGGTCTACGGGTGGAGGACTCATAGTACGCAATGGGGATGCCATACGGTTTAAGTCCAAAGACAATGAACTACCAACTTTCTTGGTGGTAAATAGCTCAAGAGCCTTGTCTAGTGATTCGGCCACCACCTCCTTGTATGCAAGCCAACGGGCCTCAGAGAAGATACACATGGTCTTCCAACGGACATGCATTCCCAAGCCAACATTATGTCTTCCCTCCAACTCAATATCATCCTTTAGGTCCATCCATTTCAATTCAATCCTCAATTGCTCCAAGACCTCGGCATATGTTGGAGTACGCTCAAACACCAAATCGAGCTCGTCCTGGTCCGGTTGTATGTTACCTCTCAAAAAAGCATCCTTGTCTACATGGTGAACATGAACAATTCTTGCCATGCCTAACATAATCACAACAACAATACCATGGTCAACACACTCAATAGATACCCATGCTAACATTAACACAATACCAACCCATATGCCAATACAACAACATTCTACCATGCATCTTACAAAACAAACTAGGGTTTACAAGATATGGACCAAAACAAGAAATTAATGGGTCAAATCAAAGATGAAGGGGAAGAATACCTCAAGGCACTTGGGGGGATCGAACTCCACGGAGAGAGGTTTCCGATTTGGACACTAGGAGGGAGAAGGTGGAGGGGGGAGAAGAGCCACCGCCGCCACTGCAGCTCCTGTGTGGGTGAGAAAGAATGGGCTGGGTCTAGGGAGGGCTGGCGCCGCGCTGGTACAAGACCTAAAATGTGGCGCCAGGAGCAACGGCGCTGCACTACACAGTGCGGCGCCATGCTAGAAGGCGTCGCACTAGCGGGACCGGGGCCCGCGGGGCGCCACGCTGGCAGGTGCGCGGCGCCAGGCGTAATGGCGCCGCTCTTCAAGGTGCGGCGCCACGTTGTATGGCGTTGCAAAAAGGGTTAGTTCCATGAATTTCTTCTGGCTAGAGTTCATTTCGTGACATTGTTACTTTTTTAGGTTATTTTCGTCCATTCTGCCATCAAACCACATCAATGCATCAGTGTGTATGATAGATATTATATAGATTGTATATTGGAAAACTACATTAAATAATTCCTTATCCTACTTCTACTGTATTAGTGTGGCCTAAATTATTATTCTATTGCGCTTATAAAAAATATGTACATTTACACATTGCATATACTTGGATATGCGGTTTTAAAATAACTAAGTATATGCCTCTTTTAGATAATGATCAAGGCGTATGCAGTAGCTAACCAAATCGGTCAACTATAGTGTACCCGAGTTCAATATTGCACAAGGGCTAGAAGCCAATGCATCGGTATCTCCTCTGTATTTGTTTGCTCCTTGATGTGTGCCATCCTTTTTTATTAGTCACCAGAAAATTTTAGTTTGCACCTTAAATTTATGCTTTCTCTGCATGTTTGTGTCCTGACCATTCGAGCAGAACCAAAAAAAAAATGTATTTTCTACACCAAAGAAAAAACTCTACTATTCACATTTATTTGTGTCGTTTCTATGAAGGCTTGTCACTATTTTTCTGTTTTGATCATGCACAGTTGTATGTATTGTTTGTCGAGAAATCAACTCATCAAGTTGATAAAGGGAAGAATTTCCCTAACTCATTATAATTGTGACCACCATTTGCCCAATTTCTCCTTTTTCTATTGAGGTTCAAAGTTTTGTAAGCAAACATGTCTTAATGTCTATATCTGTGCACAGTAATAATATGACCCATAGAAATTTATCATGTGTTAGTGTGGTTCCAAATATCTCAAATATTTCTACCATTTGTTCTTTTAGTATAGACGGGCGCGACTAACACGCGCTTTTTATGGAACCGGCCTGGAACAACGCCCACGCCCGAATTCGACCAACGGCTCTAGGCAGGCATGCGTGTCTCTTTGATCGCTTCTCGTTTATGCCTCGCTACAAACCAAACCCACAATCAAAACTCAAACATGACTACCAGTACGCATGCCTTGTTGCCGGCCAGACAACGCATGCCGTTTGTCCTCGCCGACGAGTGGCTCCGAGTGCAAGTATCTCGAGTACCCAACCGCGTGTTGTGCACTTTCTGGAGTCTTGTGCGCTCCGTGGAGTCCACTTGTGCCACCTTTCCTGCCACTTTTTGGCGAGCTCCGGAGCGCCTCTGCATGGTGCACTGGATGTCCACGTCGTGGCCCGCCTCACTGCACGTTCACGGCTGGGGACGTGGCCACCGTCGCGGCCACCGGCCACCTCCTCAGGGCCGGGCCTCGCGCCCTATATAAACCCACGCTGATCATCAGTCACTGGCAACAACACACAGCAGTCACTAGCTAATTAACCTCAGCCAGCCAAGCCAAGTGTTTAATCAATCTAGCTACTAGCCAATTCCCGCTTCTTCCTGCCGCAAGTAATGGCAACCATGGTGGCTTTGAGCTCCTTCGCCGGTGCCGCCGTTGTCGGGCGCTCGGCAGCCCGGTCGTCTCTGGCGCCGCGCCGGCGCGCCCTCGTTGTCAGGGCCCAGAGCGAGGTGAGCTTTCCACTCACTCCTGAACGCACTTGGCTCTAAAACTCTCTTGTGTCGGTCGTTTAGCTAGTCATCAAGTACTCTCAACGTAGTACGTACGATTAACTCTGTGATTTTTTCAGCCGGAGATGGATCCAACCAAGGAGACGCCAAGCCCATCGACCTCGTCCCCAACCCCAATCTCAAACCCGACCCCGACCCCGACCCCGGCGGTACCCAAGGCCAAGGCCAAGGCCAAGGCTAACCCCTCGGTCTGGGACGCGCTCGCCTTCAGCGGCCCGGCGCCGGAGCGCATCAACGGCCGGCTCGCCATGGTGGGTTTCGTGGCGGCGCTCTCCGTGGAGGCGGCGCGCGGTGGCGGGCTTCTCGACCAGGCTGGCAGCGGCGCCGGGCTGGGCTGGTTCCTCACAACCGCGGCGGTGTTCTCGGTGGCGTCGATGGTCCCGCTGCTGCAGGGTCAGACCGTCGAGAGCAAGTCCAGCGGCATCTGGAGCGCCGACGCCGAGCTATGGAACGGCCGCTTCGCCATGCTCGGCCTCGTCGCGCTAGCCGCCACCGAGTTCATCACCGGCGCGCCATTCGTCAACGTCTAATAAGACTAGTGTAGCACTTTATATTTGGATATTCAGCTGACAAATCAAAATCATGCTAACTGTGTCCGTAGCCACGTACGTTGCAACTTTTGTACTATCGGTCATGCCAACATGTATACATTGTCATTTTTATGGATTATTAATCTTTTCATATTATTTTGTTTAGGCTTCTTAAGCTTTGTACTATCTCTGTTAAAAGAAGGATTATAAATTTGGTACTCCCTCCGTTTCATAATATAATACCTTTTAGCTTTGTAAAAGGAGTGTATCTAGATCTTTTTTAGAGTGTATAGGTTCAGAGTAAATCTACACCCTAAAATATGTCTAGATAAATGCTCTAAGTATTCAGCCTTAGAGCATCTCCAGCCGCCCCCGAGAGCCTTTCGGAGAGTATTCTCTTTTTTGCTGGATAAAAAAAACTTTTCCAACCTGCCCCTAGATGACCTTTTTCCGCCGGACTAGACCGATATTCATCCGGCAAACCCAAGCCGAAGCTGGAAGAGGGGGCCGTGCGAGCGCTAGTGGAAGAAAAAACGGCTCTAGGCAGGCATGCGTGTCTCTTTGATCACTTCTCGTTTATGCCTCCCTACAAACCAAACCCACAATCAACTCAAACATGACTACCACTTAGCTAGGACCCCTCACGGCGATTTGCCTTCCTAAGTCGTCGGATCGTTTCCCCCAGCGTCGCTATCGAAGCGTGAAAACTAATCAGGCTAACGTGACTGGGCTTCTACTCTGCAGAACTACCTGCACGGCTTCTCGTTCACTGGGCCTCATTGTATGTTTTGCCGGCCCAGGCCCAAGCACGCTTCATCTTCTCTCTGGGCAGATACAGTTTGTCCATGCGACCACGCGCGCGGCCGCCGTCCTCATGGCGATGGAATTACAAAACCATAGCGGCGGCCTTGTTCATTCGACACCGCAATGAAACCCTATCACTGGCCTTGTTCATCCATGACTATGCTTTTCTAGCTCTGACGCCGGCCAGGTCCCAGCAGAAGTTAATCACCTGTTGCTGTCCCAGTAGACGCGGGCTCTCCTTTTAGATTCCTTTGCTTACAACAATTGTTGAAGAGCCGAGGGTACTAGTCGCTGGCGCACCCTGACGCCGGCCACTGCAACAGAAACCAGCTTGGATTCACTGCTGCCGACAAGGCAGTGGGCTACATGGCGATGGTGGTATCCCACGGCCGTCAGCAAGCGCATTATCTGTCCGTATGAACAACCTGGTGAATCACATGTTGACAAGCTTATAGTTTTCCTCTAAGATCTGTATGTCACCGAAATTCTTGATGTTTTTCTCATATTCTAGGTGACAGCATCTATGTTTGGATGAGGCCTACGGGACCACCAGGTGATGAACACAATGCAATACCTCATGTACAGGTTATGCCTGCAAGAACTCACTTTTTTGGTTCAGCATCAGGGCAAGAAGCATCTCCAGATCTCCAAGTATACTTCTTACAAGTTATAGCAAGTAAAAGTAATATAACACTATACACCTAGCAAATTAGTTATAATGTCGGCATAATTTGTATACTCAATACACATTAGAACTACTACTACATGTTTCTTATTGTCTAAACAGTAAATTCATGAGAATGTTGTATGTTGGTTATTGTTTTCATCTCAGTTCTTGTTGGATGAAAGTCTCATACACTTGTTTCATGTGTTCTTTTTCCTTTTTATCATTCAAACCAGCACTAAGCTTTCATTTATAGATTTCCAATCATTCTATCATGAAATCAGCGGGCGCGGCAACACGCGCCATCATGGTCTAGTACTATTGCATCTTTGAATGGACAATCAGAAAACTTGTTCATCACATTTGAGAGAAAGTAACTCAATAGTGATCCATATAGTGCTCTGACTTATATATCGAGTAACAGAAGGATCATTCAATTATTTTCAACTACTTTCGGTATCTACAAGTACACTGATTTGTTGTTCTGAATAAATTCAAGATCATCCTACTTGTATCTTTTTTAACTTTCTAAAACGGATATACTTTGATGTCCCTAAACTGCACGAGACACATAGAGTTGAAAAATAGTATTCCCTCATTCTCAAAATAGATGTCACATGTTTGTTAAAATTTGGATGGATTTAGACACTAATTAGTATATAGATTTATCCAAATTTTGAGAAACTTGTGGCATCTATTTTGAGACGGAGGAAGTATATAAGTGCTAGACATCCATAGATCTCCTTGAATTTTATCTGATATCCAACCACAATGGTACCAATACACTTACTGAATATAAACTATGACGTGGCTAAAAGAGAAACAAGTGGTTTTCCGGGTGAACATCACCTCAAAACAATTCTGGGTGAACTCATGACCATACACAATTCAAGAGGTTTTCCGGGTAGTAAAGCGCCACTTGCGAACAGCCGTTGATTTTGCACACAGTCGTACCGAATCACCATTATTCACATTTTCACACAATGCTACTTCCTCTATTTCAAAAAATAAGATTTTTTGTAGGCTAAAATAGTCTACTAAAATATCTTATATTTTAAAATAGAGGTAGAATACATTTGACTGAACTTTCAGAATTTGGAAGGTGTGAATCTGTAGGCATAATTCTGCTCGCCAGACCGCGGCACTCCAGTGTGGCCCTTGACATGGGAAGCATGGGGAAATACCAGGTCTGGGTGGACGCCTGAAAGAGCACCATGCCAGACGGCACTAATCATACAAGGCCTCCCGTGACTGCAGCTCATGCATCTTCTGCATAATGAAATTGCGGACCAAGACGGCAAGACCAACTCCGGCCAAATCTCCCGAACATGAATGGCACTACTTATTCCGAACATGGATGGCACTACTTATTGGGGCCATGTCTGAAGTCAGGCTACCGGACCTCTAGCTGATACTGGATATGAAAATTCCGTCTGCGCTCTCTGTTGGGCTTTTAACTGATATAAGGATGACGACATGAGAAGGAGCACGCGAGCGGTATACTGTTGTAGGAACTGTGCTGGTGCGGTGGGCAGCCATAAAAGTCCGCAAGTGGATTTGCGTGTCCATGCAAGTGCTAAACTTGCCCATATAGGAGCTAAACTTGTACTCCCTCTATTTTAAAATATAAGATGTTTTAGGTTTGTGAAAAAAATGTATCTAGACTTGTTTTAGCGTGTAGGTTCACTTAGATTTGGAATGAACCTACACACTAAAATAAGTCTAGATACATTTTCTTCACAACCTAAAACATCTTATATTTTCAAATGGAGGGAGTATGTCAGAATTTACTTTTGCATAGGTGACGTACCCTGTTTTGTTAATGAAATGTTGTTTTCAAAGAGATTCATTATTTCCATTACTTTCTTGATCCATCTCGGTGATTGTTTTTGGAATCCTTCATATTTCTCAATATTTTGAATTATTGCACTGTTGTTATGTTCTCGTGCAAATGTGATTTCTGAAAAGGAAAATGTTGCTATTCACGGCTTTTAGATTGATAGGTGTGCTACTTTGGCTCACCATAAAACTTGGTGAAGCGCCAAGCATTACCCACACCACTACTAATCATAACATCAATGTAATTTCATATCTTATATGTAAGTGATAAGGCCACCTCCTTCTTCCATGGCTTCGTACCATTTCCTTGTGATCCACCTTATCCTACGGCAAGCATTCTGATGTCCACTCATCGAAGTGTGTTTCCATCAAAAAAAGAGCATAAGGATCACATCGCTTCTAAATTTCCACATAGTCTATGACAGTTGTGGCCATCTAGAGGCCATGGTTACTTAAACTGGGGATTTTGAAGACCGGTTTCAAAATAGACCGGTATGCAAAGATCAAATTTTCAGTCATTACCGGACGATCACCCCTTGTACTTTACAACCCACCGCCAGTACATTTTCTCGCGCCTCCGACTGCTATCCTCTTGCACGAGGCATTTAGCATCTCACCCTTTGCTCTACAATCGTGTGACCACATCTGCAACACTTGCAGTACTATCTTCGAAACTATCGAAAAGCATGGTCAACACATTTGAAAGAAAGTAACTCAATAGCAGTCTAAGTAGTGCTATGTTTATATATCCAGTAATAGAAGGATCGTTCAATTATTTCCAGCTACTTCAATATATACAAGTACACTGATTTGTTGGTCCGAATGAATTAAATACGATCTTATTTGTACTTTTTATAACTTTCTAATTTTTGAGATCATATAACTTTCTAAAATTGTTATACTTTGATGTCCCTAAGAGTGATGAAAGTCATGCATGAGACACATAGAGTTGAAAAACATATACCTGCATCACACAATAAACATATACTTCGATGTCCCTAAGAACTCTTTGTAATAATTTTAATAAGGTAATAAAGTCTATATGCATCAGGCAATGCAGAGGCTAGGATATCCCCATTTTAAAAACAAAAAAACTATAGACAATATAGATCGTCTTGAGTTGTATTTGATATCCAACCACAATAGTACAACTACACTTACCTGTTAGCACACAGACTAGCGCTTCCTGGATATAGACCAGAGGCGACACAAGGTATTTCATTCACATATGCACACAACGCTACCACATTCGGTTGACATTTTCACTGAACTTGATAGTTAAGACCGTTGTGGATTTGATCTATAGGCCTAATTCAGTGTGTCGACCGGTAGCACCCCGGCTGGTGGCCATGGACATGGGAAGCATAGGGAAAGGACAGATATGGATGACTGCCTTGACAGGTACTGCAGACAAAGACCAACGCCGGTCAAATCTCCCGAACATGGATGGCACTACTTATTGCGGCCATGTCTAAAGTCGGACTACCAGGCCTCTAGCTGATACTGGATGAAAATTCCGTCGGCGCTCTCAGTTGGGAATTTGACTGATATAAGGATGATGACATGAGAAGGAGCACATGAACGGTACATCGTTGTAGAAACTGTGCTGGTGCGGCGGGCGGCCATAAAATTCCGCAAGTGGATTTGCGTGCCCATACAAGTGCTAAACTTGTCCATACATGTGCTAAACTTGTATGGCAGAATTTACTTTTGCATATGTGACGTACCATGTTTTGTTAATGAAATGTTGTTTTCAAAGAGATTCATTATTTCCATTACTTTCTCGATCCATCTCTGGTGATTGTTCTCGGAATCCTTCATATTTTTCAATATTTTGAATTATTGCACTATTGTTATGTTCGTGCAAATGTGATTTCTAAAAAGGAAATGTTGCTATTCACGGCTTTTAGATTACCATGATAGGTGTGCTACTTTGGCTCACCATAAAACTTGGTGAAGCGCCAAAGCATTCTCCACACCACTACTAATCATAACATCAATGTAATTTCATGTCTTATATGTAAGTGATAAGGCCACCTCCTTTTTCCATGGCTTTGTACCATTTCCTTGTGATCCACCTTATCCTACGGCAAGCATTCTGACGTCCACTCATCGAAGTGTGTTTCCATCCGAAAAAGAGCATAAGGGTCACATCGTTTCTAAATTTCCACATAGTCTATAACAGTTGTGGCCATCTAGAGGCCGTCGTTAATTAAACTGGGGATTTTGAAGATCGGTTCCAAAATAGACGAATATGCAAAGACCGAATTTTCAGTCATGACCGAACGACCACCCCTTGTACTTTACAACCCACCACCGGTACATTTCCTCGCGCCTCCGACTGCTATCCTCTTGCACGAGGCGTTTAGCATCTCACGCTTTGCTTGACAAACGCATGACCACATCTGCAACGCTTGTAGTACTATCTTCGAAACTATCAGAAAGCATGGTCAACACATTTGAAAGAAAGTAACTCAATAGCAGTCTAAGTAGTGCTATGTTTATATATCCAGTAATAGAAGGATCGTTCAATTATTTCCAGCTACTTCAATATATACAAGTACACTGATTTGTTGGTCCAAATGAATTAAATATGATCTTATTTGTACTTTTTATAACTTTCTAATTTTTTTGAGATCATATAACTTTCTAAAATTGTTATACTTTGATGTCCCTAAGAGTGATGAAAGTCATGCATGAGACACATAGAGTTGAAAAGCATATACCTGCATCACACTATAAACATATACTTCGATGTCCCTAAGAGCTCTTTGTAATAATTTCAATAAGGTAATAAAGTCTATATGCATCAGCCCAATGCAGAGGCTAGGATATATCCCCATTTCGAAAACAAAAAAACTATAGACAATATAGATCGTCTTGAGTTGTATTTAATATCCAACCACAATAGTACCACTACACTTACCTGTTAGCACAAAAACTAGCGCTTCATGGATATATACTAGAGGCGACACAAGGTATTCATTCACATCGGCACACAACGCTACTACATTCGGTTGACATTTTCATTGAACTTGATAGTTAAGACCGTTGCGGCTTTGATCTGTAGGCCTAATTCAGTGTGTCGACCGGTAGCACCCCGGCTGGTGGCCATGGACATGGGAAGCATAGAGAAAGGACAGATCTCGATGACTACCTCGACGGGTACTGCGGACCAAGACCTACTCTGGTCAAATCTCCCAAACATGTATGACACTACTTATTGCGGCCATGTCTGAAGTCGGAATACCAGCCCTCTAGCTGATACTGGATGAAAATTTCGTTGACGCTCTCTGTTGGGCATTTACTGATATAAGGATGATGACATGAGAAGGAGCACACGAGCGGTACACCGTTGTAGGAACTGTGCTGGTGCGGCTGGCGGCCATAAAATTCCGCAAGTGGATTTCTGTGCCCATACAAGTGCTAAACTTGTCTATACAGGTGCTAAACTTGTATGGCAGAATTTACTTTTGCATATGTGACGTACCATGTTTTGTTGATGAAATGTTGTTTTCAAAGAGATTCATTATTTCCATTACTTTTTCGATCCATCTCTGGTGATTGTTTTTGGAATCCTTCATATTTCTCAATATTTTATTGCATTGTTGTTATGTTCGTGCAAATGTGATTTCTGAAAAGGAAAATGTTGCTATTCACGGCTTTTAGATTACCATGATAGGTGTGCTACTTTGGCTCACCATAAAACTCGGTGAAGTGCCAAGGATTCTCCGCACCACTACTAATCATAACATCAATGTAATTTCAAGTCTTATATGTAAGTGATAAGGCCACCTCCTTCTTCCATGGTTTCGTACCATTTCCTTGTGATCCATCTTATCCTACGGCAAGCATTCTGACGTCCACTCATCGAAGTGTGTTTCCATCAGAAAAAGAGCATAAGAGTCACATCGCTTCTAAATTTCCACATAGTCTATGACAGTTGTGGCCATCTAGAGGCCGTGGTTACTTAAACTGGGGATTTTCATTGTGTCTGATCGACCCTGAGCTAGAGATCGCCAATATCATAGGGTTTGTAGTCTCATCATAATTTACTGATTGCTTAGGAGGTTGATTCTTCCCGGGCATTCCTATTCCAGTTTCAGAATTAAGATAATTCTTTCCTAGATCAAACAAGTTGGCCATCCTAGCACAGTAGATGACTGATTTGTTTCACCTGATGCTGCAGAAGCCCCAGGATCATCAAACGTCAAGCACTTCCTGTTTGGATTCACATAGTGAGGCATGTCCTTGTCAGAAAACCCATATGTCCGAGCAAAGGGAAACCCATTAGAGAATCCTCGACCTTTTCATGTGTCCATCGATGTGTTTCTTATAGCACTAGGTCCACAACCCATTCCACGTCCCCGTCCCCGTCCATGCCCGCGGCCCCCATCAGCGATAATAAAGTACCCCACTGCAGTTTTGTTTCATTATGTTCTTCGGTGCCACATTCATGATGCCAATGCTCTAACAAACCACAAACTCCACAAAAGACCCGGATTGTTTCATACTTAACTTGATACCACTCTTTCCCCTTAGTGATAGAAACAAATCAGTGTATTTTCTTATTCACACCAATCTTTGCTCTATCCCAAAAGAATTCACCAACAAATCCCCGTTGGTAGCTTCACCTACACTTCGGGATCTCTCCCAATTGTCGACACATACCCTTGATCACACCCTCCACCAGATAGTTGGTTCATAGGAACAACCAATGTCCCATCTTCATCGCCTTATTTCAATTTGCTAGGAAACAAAATTGGATCGCCAACAAGTTTTCATTGATCTTCCTCCTGATTGCCTTTTTTGCCGGATTCCACTCTGCGCATATGTCGGCATAGAGCTCACTTGGGCTGAAACCCCATGCAGTGAGCACCTTCCCAATTGCCAGATACTTTGCCTTCACGGCTGGATCAGGGACCTCATCTTCCCACACAAATTCATCCACTCTTCTTCCATCAGATTCAATCTACCCAAACGATCCTCAATTGCCTCATTTCCATCCTTTGATGAGCCACTAGCCTCTCTGCTATGCCCCATGTTCTCTGCATGGACTTCATTCTCCACGCGACCCGCTATCGCGTCGACTCTGTTCGCGGCCGCATCGACCTCTGCAACTACCAACGAAGCAAAGTTCTTTACTTCGAGTTAATTTCTTTCTTACTTTAAATCGCACTCAAAACACTCGGGGGCTTTTCCTCTTCGAGTAACCTAAGTGCCATCGACTCCGTGCACTCGGGCACCTCATACGCGACTTCTCGAGTAGGCTGACTCTGCCTGAGCGTCGAATCCTTGAACTCCGACTCAGTTGCAGCCCAACTGATAGGTCAGCAAGATAGTGAGACTAAGGGCGTCCGGCTAACAAAAAGGTCTCGTGTTAAAGTGCAAAAATGTCGAGTACAATGGCACCAGAAATTGTTATAACAAGTTGAAAGTCAAATATTCTATACAAGTACTTCACTATTTTTTATATTTTCTATAGCTATAACGGCTATGCACCTAAGGGCATGTATAATGGTTGATAAGAAAGTCTTATTTTATACACCACGCAATTTGATATAATGACAAAACATGACATATAATGGGTAAATTTTTTTAGTCTTATCTTCAGCGACGGATATCTCTAAATATGTGGTGAGACATATCGTTCTAAGAGATGATCTCTTAACTTAGAAAAGTCATCGGGTTTTTTTTGTTCTTTCCTCCAACTCAACAATCCTCCTACATACCATTGCTAAGATAAGATCGACCATTGTAGGTGCCCTAACGCACACCCCTTTATATCGCTAGCTCTCCTAATTGGCCCAACTAGGTAGGGATCTATTTTTACCCGGTTTGAGAATCCTTCTAGAACCTTCCAATCTAGTTATTGTGGTTTTTTCTTTTGGTTTTATTTTAAAAAAATTGAACATTTTTTCAAATTTGAACCATTTCATTTTTTGAACAAATTTTAAAATTTGAACATTTTTAATTTGAACAGTTTTAATATTTGAATATTTTCCAATTTAAACATTCTGTAATTAAAGTCATTTTAAATTTGAACAAAATTTTCAAACGGGACAAGCGGAAACCAGTAGCTACGAACGAAAAAAGCCGGAACGATCGATAAAAAATATTCCACAACTATCATGTAAAAAATTGTCATGACGATCAAAGTTTTAACTAATACCTTGCTAACTGTTGCTATATGGGACGGCCAAAAATCCTAGATTTACGGACCGAATTGTTACGGAGTGATGTGGCAATTGCATGTGGAATCAAGTGAGAAAAAATCTAACTCTCCAATCTCGATGAACCACATCTCGTCCGTATGTTTTGTCTCTAATAGAATTTTGTAGGTGAAATCCTAGACTTGCGGATCGAATTGTTATGGAGTACGGACTGATGTGGCAATCGCTCATGGAATTAAGTGAGAAAAAAATCGGAACAATCGCGGCTAACTCTCCGATCTCGATGAACCATGTCTTGTCCGTATGTTTTGTCCGTAAAAGAACTTTGTAGATGTAGCATTACTGCCTAGGACTGGCCTATAGGCGTCTTCTTCCTCGTAACCGACGGTATACACATTGGATAGGAGCACCTGATATCATGTACTCCTTCTGATCTCGTTAGTTCTTATTATAAATCGGAGTCAGTATCTACAATTGCGGATGGTATTTGTGGCCCAACTGTTATTGATGTGTATCGGCTCATCAAAACATGGCTATTGAGAAGTGTTATAGTCTGGCCCCTCTAGGCTAAACTTCATCACGAGGCCCGATATAAACACCATTATTTTTCTCTAAGACCAAAATTGTCTTTAGCTCCGAGCTCTAGTGCTCTTTTTATTTAAAAATAAATAAATAAATCATATTAAAAAGTTTTAGGAAAATTTGAAAATAAATTCTGACCATAGTCAATGTTGTATCCTACAAACGTTAAAAAACAAAATTGCAACCCAAAATTCTTTATATTATTGCGGGCTACATGAAAGATGATAAAAGCTAAAATTTGAAGACTGGAACTAACATACTCAAATTCACAACTCTATCATGTTTGGGTAGCTCATAATATAATATATTTGATATTGTATTTTGCACATTTGTGGGATAAATTATTGGCTATATCCAGTAATTTTTTCAAACTTTTTTGATACTCAAGAATATGATTTCTAATTTTTTTCTAAAGAACAGTGGCGTGCACCAAATCTCCCCTCCCATAAGAAACAAAATACTATACTCCCTCTGATCCTCAAATAAGTGTGCTTCTTGCTTTTGCTTCGAGTCAAATTTTTTAACATTTGACTGATTTTATAGACAAATGTAACAATATATACAAAACCAAATGGGTATATTATGAACCTACAATTCAAAACGGATCTGATGGTACTAATTATGTGTCATAAATGTTGCTACATTTTTCTATGAAATTAGTCAAACTTTTTAAATTTAATTTAACTTAGTTTGCGAACGGAGGGAGTATTTAATCTGTATGCCGTGTCTCACTAAAATCCAAGGAAAAAAATAGCACGTAAAAAAATAGCGCCGGCCTCCTCCAATTGCTATAACGTGCTAATAACATGCTATATTTCAAAACAGCGTTTTAAAAATTATACAAAATATAGCCAAAAAATAAAAGATGTATGCAAGAATAAAAGATATATTCCAAAATTGTTATATTTCTACATATATAACCATATAAAAAATAGTTTTCCACTCTTACAGGATCCTACATCAATACCCCACGCATCAACATTTCAATAGGCTATAAAAAATTGCGCGATATTTTTCCCACGCTAAGACGTTTTAGCGCGATATAGCATGCTATTTTACAAATAGCATCATATCGAGAAAGATGCTAAAATTTAGCATGATCTCTGCAGATATGCTATTTCGGCCCTATAGCGCGCTATTTTTTTTCTACGATAAAATCGCTGGAATCGCCATGCTCCCGCGCAGCCGCCTGAGACTCCATTTTCAATGGAGCCGTGGCTGCCGTTGCTCCGCCACCTCCTCGCCTCCCCGGCCCCCAACGCCGCCTCCTTCTCCTCCTCGAACAACAGCCCCGGCTCTGCTCCGCCGGCCGCGGGCCTCCTCCGCATCCTCCTCTCCCCAGTGCCCACGCTCCCCGTCTCCGAACCCACCGCCGTCGTCTTTCAGACCCTCCCGCCCTTGCTGCAATCCCAGGCGCTCTCCTTTCTCTCTTCCTCCGCTCCCCTCCTTGACCCGCTCCAGATCCGCTCCCTCGCCTCCCGCGTCCTTTCTGCCCGGCCAGGCCGATATGATTTTTGGGTCCGACGGGGCGCCCGCCACCTGCTCGATGGATTGCCTGAGAACGACGCTCCTGATGACCCCTGGGAGTTTACCGAGGAGTTCCACGAGCCACCGCCGTGGCTTAAAGAAGAAGCATCCCGGACACGTCCTGCCCTGCCGTGGCTGCCTCTCGATTGCCAGAGCATGAAGTCGAGCCATGTCCGCGCCGGTGGGGATGGTTTAGATGGGGTCCGGTTGGAATCTCTGCAGTTGGAGCATGGCGAGTTTACCTCCATGCATGAAGTTGGGCGTGCTCCATCTCCTCCGGCTCCTCCACTTGGTAATTCAGTCGCCAATAGAGCTCTAGCTCTGCAGAAGGAGATTGCGACGGCAGATTCAGTTTTTGGTGCTCAGCAGGTGGCGAAAGATTTGCATGATCTCTTTCTTGAATCCGGGAATGCTGAGGCAGTACTTGGATTAGTACAGCCATGGGAAGCTGATGATGACACCGTGAGGGTTCTCCTTTCAAATTTGGTACTTGAGGAAGATGGGACACATGGAAAAGGGCCTGCACTTGTGCTGTGTTCTCTTGTCCTACCGAAGCTACTTAACCTTCAGAGAGCAGCTTCATCTGGTCTTCTTTCGGTTGCGTTGGATATCTGCAAACGTCACCCAGCTGCTGCACTGGAGGCTGTCCTATTTCCACTAGTTCTTAGAAAAGAAGGGTTAAATGTTCCTCAGTGTGATGTGCTCACACGGATTGTCAAGGATTGTATGCACCCTTTGCATGTCACTGCCTTCTGCCATAGGCTGCTTTCAGGGAAGGAGGAGGAGCGAAGACCGGTTTGTATGCCCCAGCATAGGGATAATATTGGTGGTGATTTGGTCTGGACAGAACCTCTCTTCGTGCTGTTCAACGGCATTCTCAATCAAGACATTCGCTTGACACCAAGCACCATCGAGAAGCTAGTGTTCATGATTGATAGGATGGCAATGAAGTTTCCAAGATCGCTTAAATTTGGCAACTTTTTTCTGTGCTTTGTCTCGAAGTGTTGGCATGAATGTAGGATTCATAGGCTTTTGCTTGAGAGAGCTGCTGAGACTACCGACACTTTCTTGACTAAAGCTATATTGGTAAAACTGCGGCCTATGAGTTGAAGTGCTTTCTTGAATTGTTTAAAGGTAAACTTCCAGTGAGGCTAGATGTAGATTCAAATTAACCAAGTATGTAATTGCGCCTAAGGACTGTTCTGGTTGTGACTTTTGAAATGAACAGCTTTTTTAGTTTGGAAACCATTGAAGACTGCATCATAGTATTATTCAACAGCAATTAATTTACTATGAAATTAGTTACTGTTTGACTTTCGTAGTAAATTTCTGTTCAGTAAAGTATAAGACTTCCTGTAACAGCTGTTTTGTTTGACTCTTCAAATGGTCAGCTTTTGTAATTTAATGAACAATTGAACAATGATTCATATAAGATAATAACAAATTACTATCAAAATGTTGTTTACAGAAAATACTTAAACTGTTATGTATGACTCATATCCAACATGGCTGTCATAAAATCCATGGTTTCCACTATAAGAGAATAAATAGACCTGTTTAAACTTAACTAAATTTTAGGTGTAACAACTATTCAATAGTCGATTTGGCCAGTTTTACCTACCCAAGACCATGAGATGTCTTAATATGAGTTTGTTCAATAGTTATGCTCATATTCATGTTTTTTCTATCAGTGAATATTTGTTACTATTTAATCTGTGTTAACCACGATTCTCTGCCATCGGTACACATGTTCCTAATGGCCTGCTCATGCATTTGAATTCAATTAACTCTAGTATTTTTCTTGGACATGTACTGCTGTGTTCCTAGGGAACATAATGGGGAAAAGTACACAGTAGTTTCTGTTCTTGAACTAATCAGTCGAGGATGGGATGTTTTCTAGTACATACATGCTTCGTGTTACTTTTCTTAAATTGTTGCTACTCATATTTGACATGGCGTATGATTAGCATAATTAGCTTGACTTCCAGTTAGACAGTAAAATGCAATAATTTTACCGGGATAAATTTAGTCTTCAATGGCTTTGCCATATTTACCTATCATGACTGCATCATTTGTATAACCTGCAGCTATACTCTGTCGGCTGTCTTGTAATACTTTTCAGTTAGGGAAAAGCAAATATACATGAGCAGTTTATTCTTCTAATAAAAATAAAATTGACAACACAAATACACAATACATAGTTTTGATAAGTCCCACGTTCACTTTTGCTTACAGATGGTACATTCAGTATTTCAGCGACTTTTGAAGCGAGTCACTTGAATACTGTCTTCGTAATTTGGAACCTTGATACCTTGTCAGTGAACTTGGTAGTGGAGTAGAAATTAAGGTAGTCTTGGAAACTGTATTGGCTGGGATATGTAAGCCTTGGAGCTGGGAAGATTATAGCATCTGCACCTGGGTTGTAGAATGTCGCAATAGATAGGCGACTCCCATTCTGATTAGGAAGTACCTGATGGAAAATGCTCTTGTATATTCCGTTGCTTATCACTTCAATCTGATCTCCAAGGTTTACGAAAATTCTGTTGCCTTGTGTTGGTGGTATTGAGATCCTCCTACCATCTTTCATGAACTCCAAACCTGGGACCTTGTCATCTTGAAACAGAAGTATGATCCCCCCAGCATCAGTATGCCCACGGAGTCCCATCACTGCTTCTGGATGACTACATCTGGGGTATTTTGCCACCTTTATGCCTACAGAAGGCTTACAGAATGCTTTCTTCAAGTAATCCTTGTCCAGCCCAAGATTTTCACTCATGACTTCTGCTAGCTGCTCGGCCAACTTGACAACTTCTTCAGCATATTCAGGAACTGTGATACTGCATAGTTCATTACTTTATATTAGTACACTTTACAAGGTTCACAAATTTCTAATTCCTTTGTTTTTTTTAAATTTACTGGGCATGCCAATACTGATTTATGGTGATACCAAGTTTACTATAATTTAGGTGTTGCAAACTCACCGAAGCAGCTCTGGAATGTCATGAATGTTTGATTTTGGCTGATGATGATACATGAAGCTGCACTCCCAATCAACATTTGAGGCAACTTTGTCAGGACCAAGTGTTTTTGCTATCTCAGAACCGTAAAAGTTCTTCTCCATGTTTTCCTTGTAGTGCTTATTCACCAGTTCTTTGATTTTGTCCATGAGATCATGATTGATACCATGGTTCTCCACCTGAAATAAAGTTATCATGCATGAAAAATGACGATAGTGAGAAAGTAGAATGGAAACTTGTTTTATCAATATAATGATCATATAGTTTCATACTTACCCAAAAGAATCCCCACTGTGCACAGGCATCATGGAGAAGCAAAAGTGTCTCCGATCTCTTCTCGCCATATAGCTCATCCATCTTTATCACTGGAATTTCCATTTCCTGCAACACTGTAGTATTGAACTCTAACCAAATGGCTACTCTTCTCAAGTAGTCAAGTTGATCCTCTGTAGCTACAGCAAGCTAGGTATTTATAGTGGCCTAGATGTGAATGCTGGGATATATATGTTTCCAGATTTCAAAACATGATGTGGTCCGAAAATGAAAGAAAGCTTTGCTTCCTTGGTGGCATATGTAAAAATCATGTCCAGGTACAGTTCACTATTGCCATGTGATGTAGTTACTATAAGTACATCCTTCAGAGCTAATCATCCTGATGGTTGACTTATGAGCTACACATGATGCCTATTTGTTCATCCTGTTTTACTTCCATATAAAAAATGAATAATGCTGCCACCATCTTAGTTAGATTACTAGTTTTCTGCAAGGTTCACCTTCTCTAGATCGGCTCCGCCGCCTTGAATCGTGGTGATGATGTTACCGTGGCACAGATCATGGAGGAGTCAAATCTCAGTTTGGAGATCTTTCATGTCAGACTAATCATGACAGTTAGTTTGACTTTGCGATTCGGTGCATGGAGACCTGTATGCAGAGTCAAACATAAAATATATTAAGTAAAACCTCGAACAGTTCGTTGCATTTTCGTAAGTCGATGCAAGCCTAGATTTTCTCAGGGATTTGCTAGATCATGTTTGCAGTTCTGTAAACACCACTTGCAAGTTTTTTTTAGATTACTTTAGTAGATTAAGTCATCTTTACTATACCGTTATGCACTAGAGCTGCTATTGTAGGTTTAGCCGCATTCAAGTTGATGTTAATATCAGCTCCTAATGGCAGCATGCCTTAGCTAACTGAATCTGTCTCACCTTAGAAGCTGCCTCGCTCTATCCCTCAAAAAAGTTGCCTCGCACTAGAAGTAGCCTTTGTTTCTCTCAAGTTTTGTTAATCTTTTGTACCTTCCTGGAAAGCAAGATGACATAATAGATTTTTATGCAGGACCAACATGTGATGTGTTAATAAGATCCCCAATCAGCCACCCCTGAAATAAGATGCATCTGCTGTCTGAATGCCATTACATTCTTTTTATCTCGTCAGGCTCATGTGCTTGAATACCACACACTCTCATAGTCTCATGGTCGATGTGTTTGGTTCGCTGTTAAGATTTAGTATGTACTCCCTCCGTTCAGAAATATAAGACGTTTTAGCTTTGTGAATTGAATGTATCTAAACGTTTTTTAGTGTAAGTTCATAGAGATTCGGAGTGAACTTATACACTAAAAGACGTCTAGATACATTCATTGCTTAAAGCTAAAATGTCTTATATTTCTGAACGGAGGGAGTATGTTGTTTGCTGATTTCGGTCGGAGGTAAACTCTGTTGTATTTGCTTAGCCGATTCCGTCAATAAAGTTCAGTAGGCCGGAGGTTGTTTATTTGCTGAGTGGTTTTTTTTTTTTTTGAAGAACAGGAGAAGCTTTATTTATTGCTAATGTTCATATGGGTACAGATGTGATATGGAGGATCAATCAGCGAAACACCGAGCCCTACATCAAGCAATTGAATGTGTTTCCACATTTTGCTTCTCGCCGCTCGTGACCATAGCTGGTCTCTCGGAACTGGTTTCTCCGCTTCGCAGTATCATGCACTTCTTCCCCCAATAGTTGCTTTCATTAATCTTCTTGACGACTGATGAACAATCCGAAGCTATCTTCAGCTCCTGAATATTTAGGTCGGTTGCTAGCTCCAGAGCTTCTCTGCATGGATAGGCATTCAGAGTCTCCGAATAAACATGCCCTGCTAATCTCTGCATATTGCTCAGACAGCTTCCCTCTTCTTCGTTTTAGCGACAGGACCATCAACATTAAGCTTCATGCAGCCAAGTTGGGGAGGTGGATACCACTTTGCTACAACAGGCCTAGTTGGGGGCTTCGATGCATCGCCCCCCTTGGGACCAATCAAGCTCTTCAAGAAACTTGAGAATGAAATTAGAAGTCGTCAGTGGGCTCTGAGCCGGAAATGCAATTCATGCCATCTCTGCATTTGCTGAGTGGTTCTTGGCTTGTTTTCGTTACCGCTCAATCCGAAAATGCAATTCCATACTACAGTCTACAGGCTTTCAAGGTCATTAATTGATCTAAGAATCTGTTTGTAATTTTTATTATAGATTTTCTTGTACTGCTGTTGAGGAATATGGATACATAGGTGGACTTTTCACCCCCAAAAATAGTTTATCGTTATTATTATTATTATTCCCGGTGACGATCTTTGCGCTCCTAAGGCCACAAAGAATTTGACTGGCCGCGTGTGAGGCCCTTCTTTCTGATCGTGGCCCAGTTAGCATGTCCAGCCGAGGTTATTGATCGAACTTGGACTACCTGGGCTGGCCCAAATTTCTAGAATCTCAAGGTCAAAGAAGGATACTATTTCAAGGCAGCGACAGGAACGATTATCTCCCGCCTGAAGCATTTCCTATATGGGCGCTCCAAATGTGGCTCAATAAAAGGCACTATTTCTTCATTTTGTTTCTCTTTTCCTTTTCTTTTTTTTATATTTTTTTCTATTTTTATAGTAATAAAAAGTTCAGTATTTTGAAAAAGTTTAAATAAAAAATGTTCAAATTTGAAAATGTTATATTTGAAAATTGTTCATATTTAATAAATGTTCGGATATAAAAATTCTAATTGTAAAATATTGTTTAAATCTGTTCAAATTTGAAAATGATCAAATTCAAAAAAATCATATTTAAGAAAAAAAAGAAAAAAAACTGACCAAAGAACCAAGCAAAACCTAGAAAAAAAAGGAAAGAACTGGAAAATGAAAACACCACCCTGCCTGGACTGTCCCACAAAGACGAACGGCCTGTGTGGGAGCGTTATCTCCGGCAATGAGCAGGAGATAAAGTTTCCCACTAACATGCTCAAAACACGCTAAAAATCCAAGTTATGCTAAAAAAAAGGTGCATAGCCACCTGACCGTTCAATTTACAAGAAAAACCTGTGAAAAGACAAGAATACAGTCTAGAAGGGGTGAATTGGCAAAGTTAAACCAATTATGATTTTGGTTCTAATAAATACAAAATAAAACTAGTATTTCATTTATCAAGCATAAAACTTAAAGCTTAAATCTTCTAGGTTCAATTAAGTGCACCAACAACATATAATAAGCAAGAAAAGCAACAAAGTGATAGCAAGATAAATTACTTCAACCACAAAGAATATCACAATGTAAAGTGCACAAGTAAAGAGCTCGACTATGGAAATAAAAGAGGCATACAGAGACGATGATTTTATCCCAAATTCACTTCTAAGAAAGTTAATCTCTGTTGGACAGGTGTGGTGGCGTAATGCTCTCGAAACACCACAAAAGACTCACCTTGAGGTGTGGTGGCTCAATACACAAAAAATGCCACAATAGGCCTATAGGGTTCGCAGCATAGAAAACAAAAAAAATCCTATGATGGGAACAACTATGTACCAAGATCTATCTACTAGATACAAACAATGGCAGATGTATATCCGTAGAGAACATACCCTTGAAGACCGAAAAAGATTAACGAATTAAACTCGTGGTTGATGTAGACGATCTCTTGCCGATCTCAAGATCGAGAGGAAGTCCTAGTGCCGCAAATCAGCAGCGCATCCGTGCTCGCACACACGTCCGAGGCACCAAGCAACATCCGCCTCCTCGCTCCAGCGATGCAGCGGAAGCACAGCTCTTTCTTGCCGAATAGCCACCGGAAATATGTATCTCGCTAGTCCGAGACCATGGGGAATAAATTCTAGAGGGGGAGAGATATCCTTAACGAGGAGGTGTGAGTGAGAGAGAGGGAGACGGGTTCCTTTTATAGGAGAGGGGGAACCCCAAGGGGGTCGCCGACGCATGGGGGCTGCCCCTTGCCCTCCCCTAATTCATGTGGGTGGACACTCCACTCACAAAATTCCTTTAAATTCCCTCCACTCAAAATTGCTATTAAATTTCCACCAAATTTAATGCAAACTCTCATTAAATAATACTCTTTTTATTTATTCAGAATTTTGTCAATTACTTTAATGAAAAACATTCATATATAACCCCTTGCTAGAATTCTATTTCACATGCAAAAACACTTTCTGCAATTTCACCCGAAAACCTGTTTCGGTATCTAGTGAAATAAATTCTTGCGCTTATTATTCTTTCCGGCATGAAAATTTTGCTCCAATTGGATGTCGGTGTCTCTTAAGTGTGTCACCCTACGGTTCGCGAATAATGCGGACATGATCGAGACCCCCTCGGATCAATAATCAGAAGCGGGATCTAGAGACCCATACTGACTCCCACATATTCAACGATGACTTTCTTGTGATCGTCGGAACCTTTTATGCTAGTATCGTAATCCCTTTGTTTCACGATATATTGCATGTCCGAGATTCAATCATCAGTATCTCCATACCTAGTTTGATCTTGTTACTGAAATGCACTCTTTTCTCGTTCCCGTGATATAACATTCTAGTGATCAAATCACTTGCTTGCAAGCTAACCAATGTGATATCACCGAGAGGGCCCAGAGTATATCTATCCGTCATCGGGATGAACAAATTCCACTCTCAATCCATGGGCCTCAACATAACACTTTATTAGTTCTGAACCCATCTTTATAATCACCCTGTTACGGTGTGACGTTTGATGTTATCAAGAAACTCTTCCGGTGTTAGTGATTGACATGATCTCATGGTCTAAGGATTAGGATCACTTCGTAAGTTGTTATAGCAATATAAACTCAATGAATTTGATCGTAATGCTATACTTCGGATGAATGTTCATCACACCATTACTCTAATGTTGTGACCTCGTTATTAACAACATCCAATGTCCATGATCAGGAAACCTTGATCATCTTGTTAATCAACGAGCTAGTTTATGAGAGAGGCATAACTAGGAACATTCTGTTTGTTTATTAAACACACATGTATTAATGTTTTCGTATTAATACAATTATGGCATGCAAAATAAACATCTATCATATACTTGGAATACACATAATAAACACTTTATTATTGCCTCTCAGGACATATTCCCTTTAGTCTCCCACTTGCACTAGAGACAATAATCTAGTTACATAGTGATGAATCTAACACCCATGGAGTTCTGGTGTTGATCATGTTTTTATCTAGGGAGAGTTTTAGTCAACGGATCTGCTACATTGAGATCCGTGTGTACTTTACAAATCTTTATATCTCCATCCTTGACATGCTCGCGGATGGAGTGAAACCGGCGCTTAATATGCTTAGAATTCTTCTGAGACATTGGTTCTTTGGCATTGGCAATGGCACCATTGTTGTCACAATAGATCACCATTGGGTCCAACGCGCTTGCAACCACACCTAGTTCGGATATGAAGTCATTCATCCAAACCGCTTCCTGAGCCGCTTCCGAAGCATCAACATATTCGGCCTCCGTTGTTGATCTCGCCACCACAGGTTGTTTGGAACTCCTCCAACTAACCGCTCCACCATTCATGAGAAATACGTATCTGGATTGAGACTTAGAGTCATCCGGATCGGTGTCAAAGCTTGCGTCAACATAACACTTAGCGACGAGCTCTTCTTCACCTTCGTACACAAGAAACATATCCTTAGTTCTTCGCAAGTACTTAAGGATATTCTTGACCGCTATCCAGTGTTCTGAACCTGGATCCGATTGGTACCTACTTGTAACATCCCAAAAATATCAAACTTAGATCAACAAAACACTAATCCTAAAGTTTAGGGTTAACAAAAACTTTTCTAAATCAATTCATGAAAGCATGTCTATGTGTATGCATGAATTTTGAAATTCTTTAAAACCACCTTGTTTGTGTGATCCATTGCTTGTAAAATGTTTCTTAGGTGAAAAGAACATCATCTAAAACATTCCCCACACTTTTCCTAAAGGAAAATAAGTCAAAACCAATATATCAAGTGAATGGTCATTTTGACCAATTTAACTCCCATGCCTACTTTGGCTGACTCAAACTTTCAAAACCTAACAGAAACTTTTCTGGATCTTTGCACCCCTTGAATGTACTCATAACAAAGTATCAAGGCCCACCTTGTGATCATCCAGAAACTTTCAAATGCATAGTTTAAATGACAACTCAAAATTGAATCTTCTTCATATGGGAAGATCCCACTTTTTCAAAACCCACTTAAACAAGCTCAATTTTCAAAACCCAAGCATCTGCAGACTCACCAGAACCAATCTAGCAAACCCACCAAAAATCATTTCAAAATTCAAAACTTGATTTCATGCGGCCATTTCATCAAACAGGTTGCAGACACAAATCAAACAAAACACATAACACTATAGTGTGCAGTGATTCTTGCCTAACTTGTTCCCTAGTTAGCTCTCACACACCTCAGTAGATCATCTAGAAAGATTAGCCCAACACTAGCACCCTGTGAGCTTGCCATTCCCATTAATGGTGAACAGCCGAGCAACCCCATGTCACCCCAAAGTGGACAGCAAGCTAGGAGCAGCAGCAAGCCTAGCCAGCATGTCTGGGAGGCAGCCCACCGTCCATCGCCACTGCCTGTCCCAGCCGCGAGCGTTGCCAAGCCCTGGACCACGCGCGCAAGACACGCCCAGACCATGCCGAGCGTGCGCCAGAGCGCCACCCTCGACCACCACCCACAGGCCGCGCGCCGCCCTCACCGCGCGCACACACGATCACCACCGACCCAGGAGACCGCCAGACATCCCCGTTTAACGCCCCGCGCCATACAGCCACCGCCCGCCGTCGAGAACGCCGCCTCTGCCGCGCAGAGCACCGCCCGTTCCAGACCAAACCACACCGCCCCATCACTCGCGACCATGCCGTTGAGCATCGCCAGGAGACACATCACCGTCCCCTACCCTTGCCCATGCCATTAGCTGCCTGTAACATCGCCTCCGACGAGCTCACCTTGCGCCCCGACGGTCCCCTCGCTCGACTATAAATAGAGGCCACCCCCGCACGATTTCTTCACACCATCTCACTCCCCTCTCCTCACTGATCGTGCCACACCATTCTCAGAGCAAGGCGAGCACCACCCCGCCGGAATTTCGCCGGAGCCTGCCGCTGCCGGAGAAGAAAGGAGCCAGCGATTGGAGCCGCCCCAGGAGAAGCCACCTGTACCAGGAGGTTCGCCGTCGTCGACTTCGTCGTTCGCCCGCCTCGCCGACCCTCGCCCGTACCCCGGTGAGCCCCCAGCACCCCTCACTGGCCGCGCTAGGCTTCGTTCTCGCCGGAGCTGTCTCGCGTCGATGATGACCCTCAGCCGTTGGATTAGAACCAGATCTAACGAACCACGTTGCCCCATACCGCTTCGCCCAGCCCCGTGTCACTGACGAGTGGGGACACCCACTTAAGCAGCCCGCGGGAGCACTGTGCTTAGCAGGCCGGCCCGTTAGAATTTCCCGCGCAGCCCAGCATTTCAAATTAAACTATTTCTTTTTAAATTCAAACACACTTCAGTACCCAACTTCAAAAATCAACCCAGATCAATTTAGTGCACCAAATTAGATGAAACCAATTTTGTTGGAAAGGTCTGTGAATGCTTAATCCAAGCCCGTTGGATTCAAGTCATTTGGATTTGTAGATCACCCTTAGCAAAAATGACAAGGCAGAAGCTTTTCTGCATTCAAACATTTTTCAAATTTAAACCACAATAGCTTTTGAGTTGATTCCAACTCTCAAAAATCACTTTCAACCATACCTTTCAGAATATATAAAAATATATATAGGTTACTTGCAGAAATAATGTTCAAGGAATAAAGGAATGCTTCATAAGCATTTCTAGCCACTTTAATTAATTAAAATAAAAGGGTAAAACCTTGTTAAATTGTGACACCACTTTAAATCACATTCCCATGGACTACAACATGTGGTGATGACATGTGTCAACATGATCCCATGTTTAGTTTGGAGAATATTAAATCTTCAGTAGTTCTTCAATGAGTAGAAATTACTTTTCTAAAATAAGAAGACTTAAACCAACCCTTAACCTTGTAATGTTAGAGATGATGCTAGATCATCTATAGGACCCTTGTGTGTGATGATTGCAAGTAGTTAAGTATTGTTTGGTGATTGTGTACCTCGTATTTATTCATAGACGCTAGTACCGACCAAGGCTACGAAGAAGAAGGAGGATACTACGAAGAGGAAGCCGAGGAGAACTTCAACCACTGCTCTGCACAAGGCAAGCTAGTAACTATGCAAGCTTATACTGATATTGATGCAAGCTAACACTTGCAAGATACCCTATTGTTGCCACAACCCATGCTTGTGACATGATTACTATATGCCCTAAGCGTATGTAACCATACCCACTTGCTAAACCAATCCTAGTTTTATGGCAAGCTTTTTACTCTATTTCCTTATCAAAGTTTACTTAGAGGCTACCCAAGAAGTTTGGTAGATACTAGATAGTTGTGCTGAAGGTTGCATAAAGAACATTAAAATTTGACCTAAGCTAGACACCTTGATATCAGCTTATGATATAAGGTTGGACTTAGTGGCAATTTCACTAGTTACCACCCCTCTATTAGTACTACCCCACCTGTAGATGCTAGTGCTAAGCCTAAAACTTGATCAACTTTAGATGGGAATACTTGGTGGAAAAATGGTTATGAAAACCTTGGAATGATGGATCATTCTATTGAAATGTTTTGGACATGTGTTTCCAAACACTTGATGATTTTGGTGATGAAAATGTTGAGACATGAGCCTTAGCCCTTTATAAAACTGATGGTTGTCTGGATGCGATACCATTCCAATTTTATCGTACAACCACAATACCCGAATATTGGGTAGGGCTTGACTGGAAACTTATATACCTTAGTATTAGTTCCCTCACGGCTAAGGTCTGAGCTGAGGCTACCTTGTGAAGATTGTCCACCTGTGCAGTACCCAAGATGACAGTGGTCATGGTTGGGAGGCCAAACTCACAGGAGAGGTGCTTATACTAGGGAGTGTAAATGGAAGGTTAGGATTGATTATCCGCATACTGAGTATGGTGAATTCAGGATTTGTTCCTGACGGATGTATCGAATGTTGTGGTGAAAGTGTACAATCTCTGCAGAGTGTCAAACTATTCGAATAGCCGCGTCCGCGGTTATGGACAGTTGGAGTGGCCATACTGTTCCCCCGTCAGACTTTTCAAAATGACTTGTGAACGACCTGAGACTTTGACTTGACCAGAATAGAGTTGTGACTGGAAATACAAGATCCCACTTAGGAGTTATAAAATTGTGACCAGCTTGGGAACTTAGTAGTATAAATCTGGATTTTGCAAAACAACCCTAGAGCCTAGTGTCCTATTATCCAAAAACCCCTCTTTCTTGTTAGTATTAGTTTGCGAGTACTTAAAGAGTACTCATGGCTTTGTCCCTGGCTATTCCCATGGCCAGACTATGAAGAGGAGTACTTGGAGGATGGACCCCAGGACGGTTACGACAACTAGGATCATCTCCCATCGTCAGCATTGCCTGTGACCCCGAAGATGGAGCCTCGCCTACGCTACCGTTATTATGCCGTATTCCGCTGCTTGATGTTGTATTAAGGACTGGATCATGAGATCCCTATTTGTGTAAGAACTTATGTATCGTTATAATGGATGAAGTACTATGGTATCCAATTCTGTTATGTCTCGCAAAAATGGCAATCCTGGGATTGCGATGTATGGCATAACAGGCATCTAGGATTGAAAAATCCGGGTGTTGACAAGTTGGTATCAGAGCCATCCTGACCATAGGAGACCCTAGTTAGATTGGACGCTGAACCAAAAACTTAGTTTCAATACTCAAAAACAAAACTATTTACGAAAACTTAATCTCATTCTTACCTCTTAAATTCTTTAATAAACCTCATGTACCTAAAAACTCTTTCAAAATATATAAAATTTTGACACACTTGATCACTTTGCTAAACTACTCCTCCTCTATTTTTATAGATGGACGTGAAGTACAGCAAGTTTTACCAACTCGGAAATGGAGGAGACCTTATCTTTGAGAGGGATCTGGATCAGCTTTCGGAACTTTTGGAGCGCCCGCATCCCGAGTTCTTCGGAGCTCAGCTCAATGATCAAGGGGGAGAAGATCTACAGTGGCTAATAGTTGCAAGTCTCCGAGGAAAGATTGAACCTCCCACTGCGGAGGGAATTCAGTTTACCTTGAGGGAAAACAACTGGCTCGATGGACTTGCCAGAGCAATGCAGGAAGCTCTTTCCCGTCTGTGTGGGCAGAGCATCAATCAGATCAAAGGTACTCGCTTTGAGTTTTGCCCAAGACGTGATGCAAATGGTTAACCACTGGAAGCCCCATACCACCCCGAGCTGAAGACCCAATTGGACCACCTTAGCTTCATGATGTATGATCGTCAGCAGGAACTGGACAACTGCCGTGACTATTGTAACCACAAGTCTGCCATCATCAAGACGAAGGATCAGACCATCGCTATGCTAGCAAAGGATCGCAAGTCTCGCCGCCGTCAGCTCGACAAAAAGGAGCGCATTATTGCCCGTCTTCGCCATCGTATCTCAGCTCTGGAAGAGACCATCCATGAGAGAGACATGCAGTTAGAGGAAAGGGAAAATGCCGGAGAAGATCTTCATGGAGACCCTTACTCCTATCTCAGCGATGACGATGATTTTCTGGAGGACCAGGCCATGGACTTCTTCACCGATGAGGATGATTTCGCCTTCATCGATGATGCGGAAGATGATGAAGCCACAGACTCCGAGCAGTAGTAGCACTGAGCACTAGCGTAGCGAGTAGTAGTTGGTCCCACTGTATCGTAGTTCCCAGAATGGTTCTTAAAACCATCTGTTTTGCTTTGTTGTGGTGTGTGTTGTACTGTGTGCTATGAGTGAATGAATGAAAAAGCAAGTTGCTAGAAAACTTGAGTCAACTCTAAAAACTTTTCAAAGACCCAAAACCTTAGAAATTTCCCTCTTTTCTCATGATCTATATCAATCCTCAGATGCCACGTGGAGGAAGTGGTTCAACCCCGGACCCAATGTTGCAGATCCTGCAAATGTTGACTTCTGACCGCGAAGCTGAACGAGCGGAACGGCAAGCCAACCTAGCTACTCTGCAACAGATAGCCCAGCTAGCCCACAACAACCAAGGTCATGGAAATCAGGACAACCACGGATCTAAGCTCAAGAACTTCCAGAATACCAACCCACCCGTTTTCACCAAGTCAGAAGAACCCCTAGACGCCGATGATTGGCTGCAAACCATGGAGAATAACTTAGAAGTAGCCGGAGTAGAAGCCAACGAGAAAGTCTTGTTCGCCACTCATTATCTAGCCGGAGATGCCAGGGCATGGTGGAACAGTGTTCGTGCAATGACCGGAGGCCAAATGATGACCTGGGAGGAATTCAAGGTCAAGTTTAGTAGAACCCATGTGCCGCCAGGTTTGATCAAGAGAATGAGAGACGAGTTCAGAGAATTGAAGCAAGGAAGGATGACTGTAGTGGAATACCGTGACAATTTTTTGTCATTAGCTAGGTACGCCCCAGATGAGATAGACACCGAAGCCAAGAAGAAAGAAAGATTCCTGAATGGTCTGCATGACGAGATGCAGACAGTATTAGTCAATATTCCCTTTGCTGATATCGAAGCCCTTGTCGACTCCGCTATCCATATGGAAGGAAAGATCAATCAGGCCAATGAGAACCGCAAGCGTCGCATGATGCATCAACCAGGAACCCATCAGACCCCAAAGTATCGCCCCAACCCATCTCCAGGATTTGCCCCAAGAACCAACAGACCCCCTATGACCCGTCCGAACTATCCCAACCGTGGAAACCCTAGACCCGGAGGAAATCACAACAACCCCGGCAACTCTAGAAATTTCAACCGTGCCCCACCCAAGTTCAACACCAACCATGCTACCGTCAACCCCAATACTGCCCCGAGGACTGGAAGCAATGTTGTGCCTGTCACAGCCAAGGACAAGTCCCAAGTGACCTGTTATGACTGTGGAAATAAAGGCCACTATTCCAACGAGTGCCCCAACAAGAAGAACGCTACAGCCCCTAATACCAATGTCCCAGCCCAGCAGCAGCGTCGTGTCCAGCCAGGGAGAAGATTTGCCCCCGGAAATTCACTCAACCGTAATGGCCGCCTTTTTCTCATGCATGCTGAAGAAGCTCAGGAAGCGCCAGACGTCGTGCTGGGTATGTTTTCTGTTAATTCAGTACTCGCAAGAGTGTTGTTTGATTCTGGTGCATCGCATTCATTTGTCACCGAAGAATTTGCATGCACTAGTAAAATCCAATCAACCAAACTGAAGCATGTGATGATTGTACAAATTCCCGGATCAACCACCAAGGCTAGGCATATTTGCAAAGCCG
Organism: Avena atlantica; assembly: GCA_910589765.1. Taxonomy (NCBI): domain Eukaryota; kingdom Viridiplantae; phylum Streptophyta; class Magnoliopsida; order Poales; family Poaceae; genus Avena; species Avena atlantica. The sequence goes on from OU342739.1 coordinate 497,661,046, forward strand.
TCCCTATCCGAATCCATGGCATAGATTTTTATGCTAATCTAATAGTACTCGGAACTAAAGGTTTGGAAGTAGTACTAGGAATGGATTGGATGTCTAAACATAAAGGAATGATTGACTGTGCCAAGAAAGCCATTACCATGACTAGTACCGCCGGAATATTAGTCGAGCATATATCGGAAACCTTACCTCGCCAATTCAAGTGTAACAAGAGTCTAGCCCAACCTACCATCGACCAAGTTCGGATAGTCTGTGAATACCCCGATGTATTTCCAGATGTTTTGCCCGGTATGCCCCCAGATAGGGATATCGAGTTTATCATCGAACTAATCCCCGGAACAGGACCTATAGCCCAGAGACCCTACAGTATGAACCCGTCAGAACTAGAAGAACTGAAGAAGCAACTGGATTCCATGTTAGAAATCGGATTGATTCAACCAAGTGCGTCCCCATGGAGGTCACCTGTCTTATTTGTGGACAAGAAGGATGGAGGTAACCGTTTGTGTACGGATTATCGAAAGTTGAATGATGTCACCATCAAGAACAAGTACCCCTTGCCCAAGATAGAGGATTTGTTTGATCAGTTGACCGGTGCCCAGGTGTTTTCTAAGATTGATCTTAGAACTGGTTATCATCAACTCAAAATTCGTGCAGAGGATATTCCAAAGACTGCCTTTACCACCAGATATGGGTTGTATGAGTATACAGTCATGTCTTTTGGATTAACCAATGCCCCCGCTTATTTCATGAACCTCATGAATAAGATTTTTATGGACTTCCTGGATAAGTTTGTCGTTGTTTTCATCGATGACATTCTGATTTATTCCAAATCGGAAGAAGAACATGAGCTACACCTAAGGACCATTCTTGGAACCCTTAGAGAGCATCAGCTGTATGCAAAATTTAGCAAATGTGAATTCTGGTTACAGGAAGTAGGATTCCTCGGTCACATTGTATCAGCCGGAGGAATTGCCGTTGACCCTGCCAAAGTGAAAGATGTAGAAGATTGGCAAGCCCCAACCACTCAAACCCAAGTTCGTGCTTTTCTCGGATTGGCGGGATATTACCGCAAATTCGTAGAAGGATTCTCTAGTATCGCCCGACCCATGACCCAATTGCTGAAGAAGGACAAGAAGTTTGAATGGACGGACAAGTGTGAAGCGAGTTTCCAAGAACTCAAAAGGAGATTGATTTCCGCCCCAATCTTGATCATGCCGGATATCACGAAGCCATTCGATGTGTATTGTGACGCATCCAAGATTGGTCTCGGATGTGTGCTAATGCAAGAAGGCCAAGTTATATCCTATCTATCGCGACAATTGAAGCAGCATGAACAAAATTATCCAACCCATGACCTCGAACTCGCAGCCGTAGTTCTAGCCCTGAAGACATGGAGACATTACCTTATGGGAAACCGTTGTGAGATTTATTCGGATCACAAGAGCCTAAAGTATATATTCACTCAGAAGGAGCTAAATATGAGGCAGAGAAGATGGATTGAGCTAATCAAGGATTACGACCTGGACATTCATTATCACCCTGGAAAAGCCAACGTAGTAGCCGATGCCCTTAGCAGATTGCCGTGCCGTTTGAACTCCATGATTTTGAAGGAGCAACCAAGTTTGCACAAGGAGATGGAAGATTTTCGACTAGAATTAGTAAGTGAAGGATTTTTTGGCTAGCATAGAACTTCAGCCCACTTTGATCAGTCAGGTTAAAGAGGCGCAGAAAGGAAATGCTAGTATCGACGGAATTAAACGTCGTATCGGTATATGCAAAGTACCCGGATTCACCGAGGACGAAGAAGGAGTTTTGTTGTACAAAGGACGCCTTTGTGTACCAGCAGATTCTGAGTTAAAAGAAGTTATCTTGAAGGAGGCCCATGATACTCATTATTCTATCCATCCAGGAGGAACTAAGATGTATCAAGATTTGAAAGAGCAATTTTGGTGGCATAAGATGAAGAGAGAAATCGGAAGCTATATCGCCAAGTGTGATATATGTCAGCGAGTCAAGGCAGGACATCAAAGACCCGCTGGATTGTTGCAACCTTTGCAAATTCCGGAATGGAAATGGGATTCTGTAGGAATGGACTTTATCACTGGACTACCTACTTCTAGTAGGGGAAATGACTCTATTTGGGTCATAGTGGACAGATTGTCCAAAGTCGCCCATTTCTTGCCCGTTAAAACCACCTATCAGAGTTCGAAGCTAGCAGAGTTGTACATCGCTAGGATCGTTAGTTTGCACGGAGTCCCCAAGAATATCGTATCGGATCGAGGAACTCAGTTTACCTCGAGATTCTGGAAGAAGGTCCAGGAAGGTTTAGGAACCCGCCTAGATTTCAGTACCGCGTATCACCCTCAGACCGATGGACAAACGGAGCGAGTAAACCAAATACTCGAAGATATGCTTAGAGCATGTGTGCTAGAGTATGGATCCAAGTGGGAAGACTGTCTACCGTTTGCAGAATTTTCCTACAACAATAGTTACCAAGCCAGTTTGCAAATGGCCCCATTTGAATTCATCTATGGAAGGAAGTGCCGCACCCCTTTGAACTGGTCGGAAGTAGGAGAGGGTCAAATTTTCGGACCCGACATCCTACGAGAAGCAGAAGAGAAGGTTCACAAGATTCGAGGGCACCTCAAGACAGCCCAATCCCGACAAAAGAGTTACGCCGACAAGAGACGTCGAGACCTCGCCTTTAACATTGGAGACTTTGTTTACCTGAAAGTGTCGCCATTGAAGGGAATGCAACGTTTCCAACTCAAAGGAAAGTTAGCCCCCAGATATATCGGACCTTTCAAAATCTTGAACCGTCGAGGAGAAGTATCGTATCAACTCGAGCTACCAGAAGAGATGTCAGCAGTGCACAATGTGTTCCATATCTCGTTACTTCGCAAATGTCTCGAAGTCCCCGAGAAGACCGAAGTGTTCAAGAATATCGATCATAGGACCATAGAGATCAATGATGACCTGACCTATCCTGAAGTACCCATCCGTATATTGGAAGAAGCTTTTCGAACGACCAGAACCCGAAGCATCAAGTTTCTCAAGATTCAGTGGAGCAACCACACAGAAGAGGAAGCTACCTGGGAACGCGAAGATCACATCAGGACGGAGTTTCCAGATCTCTTCAAATCCTAGGTAATCTTTTCGTCCTTTTTCAAATCTCGGGAAGAGATTTTGTTTAAGGGGGGAAGGTTTGTAACATCCCAAAAATATCAAACTTAGATCAACAAAACACTAATCCTAAAGTTTAGGGTTAACAAAAACTTTTCTAAATCAATTCATGAAAGCATGTCTATGTGTATGCATGAATTTTGAAATTCTTTAAAACCACCTTGTTTGTGTGATCCATTGCTTGTAAAATGTTTCTTAGGTGAAAAGAACATCATCTAAAACATTCCCCACACTTTTCCTAAAGGAAAATAAGTCAAAACCAATATATCAAGTGAATGGTCATTTTGACCAATTTAACTCCCATGCCTACTTTGGCTGACTCAAACTTTCAAAACCTAACAGAAACTTTTCTGGATCTTTGCACCCCTTGAATGTACTCATAACAAAGTACCAAGGCCCACCTTGTGATCATCCAGAAACTTTCAAATGCATAGTTTAAATGACAACTCAAAATTGAATCTTCTTCATATGGGAAGATCCCACTTTTTCAAAACCCACTTAAACAAGCTCAATTTTCAAAACCCAAGCATCTGCAGACTCACCAGAACCAATCTAGCAAACCCACCAAAAATCATTTCAAAATTCAAAACTTGATTTCATGCGGCCATTTCATCAAACAGGTTGCAGACACAAATCAAACAAAACACAAAACACTATAGTGTGCAGTGATTCTTGCCTAACTTGTTCCCTAGTCAGATCTCACACACCTCAGTAGATCATCTAGAAAGATTAGCCCAACACTAGCACCCTGTGAGCTTGCCATTCCCATTAATGGTGAACAGCCGAGCAACCCCATGTCACCCCAAAGTGGACAGCAAGCCTAGCCAGCATGTCTGGGAGGCAGCCCACCGTCCACCGCCACTGCCTGTCCCAGCCGCGAGCGTTGCTAAGCCCTGGACCACGCGCGCAAGACACGCCCAGACCATGCCGAGCGTGCGCCAGAGCGCCACCCTCGACCACCACCCACAGACCGCGCGCCGCCCTCACCGCACGCACACACGATCACCACCGACCCAGGAGACCGCCAGACATCCCCGTTTAACGCCCCGCGCCATACAGCCACCGCGCGCCGTCGAGAACGCCGCCTCTGCCGCGCAGAGCACCGCCCGTTCCAGACCAAACCACACCGCCCCATCACTCGCGACCATGCCGTTGAGCATCGCCAGGAGACACATCACCGTCCCCTACCCTTGCCCATGCCATTAGATGCCTGTAACATCGCCTCTGACGAGCTCACCTTGCGCCCCGACGGTCCCCTCGCTCGACTATAAATAGAGGCCACCCCCGCACGATTTCTTCACACCATCTCACTCCCCTCTCCTCACTGATCGTGCCACACCATTCTCAGAGAAAGGCGAGCACCACCCCGCCGGAATTTCGCCGGAGCCTGCCGCTGCCGGAGAAGAAAGGAGCCAGCGATTGGAGCCGCCCCAGGAGAAGCCACCTGTACCAGGAGGTTCGCCGTCGTCGACTTCGTCGTTCGCCCGCCTCGCCGACCCTCGCCCGTACCCCGGTGAGCCCCCAGCACCCCTCACTGGCCGCGCTAGGCTTCGTTCTCGCCGGAGCTGTCTCGCGTCGACGATGACCCTCAGCCGTTGGATTAGAACCAGATCTAACGAACCACGTTTCCCCATACCGCTTCGCCCAGCCCCGTGTCACTGACGAGTGGGGACACCCACTTAAGCAGCCCGCGGGAGCACTGCGCTTAGCAGGCCGGCCCGTTAGAATTTCCCGCGCAGCCCAGCATTTCAAATTAAACTTTTTCTTTTTAAATTCAAACACACTTCAGTACCCAACTTCAAAAATCAACCCAGATCAATTTAGTGCACCAAATTAGATGAAACCAATTTTGTTGGAAAGGTCTGTGAATGCTTAATCCAAGCCCGTTGGATTCAAGTCATTTGGATTTGTAGATCACCCTTAGCAAAAATTGACAAGGCAGAAGCTTTTCTGCATTCAAACATTTTTCAAATTTAAACCACAATAGCTTTTGAGTTGATTCCAACTCTCAAAAATCACTTTCAACCATACCTTTCAGAATATATAAAAATATATATAGGTTACTTGCAGAAATAATGTTCAAGGAATAAAGGAATGCTTCATAAGCATTTCTAGCCACTTTAATTAATTAAAATAAAAGGGTAAAACCTTGTTAAATTGTGACACCACTTTAAATCACATTCCCATGGACTACAACATGTGGTGATGACACGTGTCAACATGATCTCATGTTTAGTTTGGAGAATATTAAATCTTCAGTAGTTCTTCAATGAGTAGAAATTACTTTTCTAAAATAAGAAGACTTAAACCAATCCTTAACCTTGTAATGTTAGAGATGATGCTAGATCATCTATAGGACCCTTGTGTGTGATGATTGCAAGTAGTTAAGTATTGTTTGGTGATTGTGTACCTCGTATTTATTCATAGACGCTAGTACCGACCAAGGCTACGAAGAAGAAGGAGGATACTACGAAGAGGAAGCCGAGGAGAACTTCAACCACTGCTCTGCACAAGGCAAGCTAGTAACTATGCAAGCTTATACTGATATTGATGCAAGCTAACACTTGCAAGATACCCTATTGTTGCCACAACCCATGCTTGTGACATGATTACTATATGCCCTAAGCGTATGTAACCATACCCACTTGCTAAACCAATCCTAGTTTTATGGCAAGCTTTTTACTCTATTTCCTTATCAAAGTTTACTTAGAGGCTACCCAAGAAGTTTGGTAGATACTAGACAGTTGTGCTGAAGGTTGCATAAAGAACATTAAAATTTGACCTAAGCTAGACACCTTGATATCAGCTTATGATATAAGGTTGGACTTAGTGGCAATTTCACTAGTTACCACCCCTCTATTAGTACTACCCCACCTGTAGATGCTAGTGCTAAGCCTAAAACTTGATCAACTTTAGATGGGAATACTTGGTGGAAAAATGGTTATGAAAACCTTGGAATGATGGATCATTCTATTGAAATGTTTTGGACATGTGTTTCCAAACACTTGATGATTTTGGTGATGAAAATGTTGAGGCATGAGCCTTAGCCCTTTATAAAACTGATGGTTGTCTGGATGCGATACCATTCCAATTTTATCGTACAACCACAATACCCGAATATTGGGTAGGGCTTGACTGGAAACTTATATACCTTAGTATTAGTTCCCTCACGGCTAAGGTCTGAGCTGAGGCTACCTTGTGAAGATTGTCCACCTATGCAGTACCCAAGATGACAGTGGTCATGGTTGGGAGGCCAAACTCACAGGAGAGGTGCTTATACTAGGGAGTGTAAATGGAAGGTTAGGATTGCTTATCCGCATACTGAGTATGGTGAATTCAGGATTTGTTCCTGACGGATGTATCGAATGTTGTGGTGAAAGTGTACAATCTCCGCAGAGTGTCAAACTATTCGAATAGCTGCGTCCGCGGTTATGGACAGTTGGAGTGGCCATACTGTTCCCCCGTCAGACTTTTCAAAATGACTTGTGAACGACCTGAGACTTTGACTTGACCAGAATAGAGTTGTGACTGGAAATACAAGATCCCACTTAGGAGTTATAAAATTGTGACCAGCTTGGGAACTTAGTAGTATAAATCTGGCTTTTGCAAAACAACCCTAGAGCCTAGTGTCCTATTATCCAAAAACCCCTCTTTCTTGTTAGTATTAGTTTGCGAGTACTTAAAGAGTACTCATGGCTTTGTCCCTGGCTATTCCCATGGCCAGACTATGAAGAGGAGTACCTGGAGGATGGACCCCAGGACGGTTACGACAACTAGGATCATCTCCCATCGTCAGCATTGCCTGTGACCCCGAAGATGGAGCCTCGCCTACGCTACCGTTATTATGCCGTATTCCGCTGCTTGATGTTGTATTAAGGACTGGATCATGAGATCCCTATTTGTGTAAGAACTTATGTATCGTTATAATGGATGAAGTACTATGGTATCCAATTCTGTTATGTCTCGCAAAAATGGTAATCCTGGGATTGCGATGTATGGCATAACAGGCATCTAGGATTGAAAAATCCGGGTGTTGACAGTACTAGTCAAACTAATAGCATGTGCTACATCCGGTCTTGTACATAGCATGGCATACATTATAGAGCCTATGGCTGAAGCATAGGGGACTTTGTCCATTATCTCTCTTTCTTCCATCGTAGCCGGACTTTGAGTCTTACTCAATGTCTTGCCTTGCAACATAGGTAACAACCCCTTCTTACTTCCGTCCATTTTAAACTTCTTTAAAATCTTATCAAGGTATGTACTTTGCGATAGCCCTATTAGGCGCCTAGATCTATCTCTATAGATCTTTATGCCTAATATGTATGATACTTCACCTAGGTCCTTCATTGAAAATTTGTTGTTTAGATAACTTTTAACACTATTTAAAAGATCTATATCATTTCCGATCAATAATATGTCATCCACATATAATATCGGAAATGCCACGTTGCTCCCACTCATTTTTCTTGTAAATACAAGCTTCTCCATAAGTTTGGACAAATCCAAACTCTTTGATCACCTCATCAAAGCGGAGATTCCAACTTTGTGATGCTTGCTTCAATCCATAGATGGATCGCTGAAGCTTGCACACCTTGTTAGCATCCTTAGGATCGACAAAACCCTTTGGTTGTATCATATACAACTCTTCTTCAATATTACCATTGAGAAACATGGTTTTGACATCCATCTGCCATATCTCATAATCAAAATATGCAGCAATTGCTAACATAATCCTAACTGACTTTAGCATCGCTACGGGAGAAAATGTCTCATCGTAATCAACTCCTTGAATTTGTCGAAACCCCTTTGCGACAAGTCGAGCTTTATAGACGGTCACATTACCATCAACATCAGTTTTCCTTTTGAAATTCCATTTGTTCTCCACGGCCTTTTGGTCGTGAGGTAAGTCCACCAAATTCCAAACTTGATTTTCATACATGGATTCCATCTCGGATTTCATGGCTTCTAACCATTTTTTGGAATCCGGGCTCATCATCGCTTCTTCATACGTCACAGGATCATCAATTTCATCAACCATGAAATTCATAACAGGGTTTTCGTACAGCTCGGAAGTTGCACGCGTCCTACTAGACCTGCGAGGTTCGGTAGTACTCTCTTTCGGAGTTTCATGATCATTATCATTAGTTCCCTCTTCAACTGGTGAAGCCAACTCTGGAACGACTTCCGGCGCTGCGCTACTCGCCATACTTTGAAGAGAAGGTTCAATAACCTCTTTGAGTTCTACCTTCCGACTACTCACACCTTTCGTGAGAAAATCTTTCTCTAGAAAGGATCCATTCTTGGCAACAAAAACCTTGCCCTCGGATCTGTGATAGAAGGAATACCCAATAGTTTCCTTAGGGTATCCTATGAAGACACATTTTTCCGCTTTGGGTTCGAGTTTATCCGGTTGAAGTTTCTTCACATAAACATCGCATCCCCAAACTTTAAGAAATGACAGCTTAGGTTTATTTCCAAACCACAATTCATATTAGATGGTGCCCGATTTAAAGTGAATGCAGCAGTTTCTAGTGCATAACCCAAAAATGACAACGGCAAGTCCGTCAGAGACATCATAGATCGAACCATATCCAATAAAATACGATTACGACGTTCCGACACACCATTTCGCTGTGGTGTTCCGGCAAGTGTGAGTTGTGAAACAATTCCACACTCTTTCATGTGAGTGCTAAACTCGTAACTTAGATACTCACCTCCACGGTCGGACCGTAGAAATTTGATCTTTCTATTACGATGATTTTCCACTTCATTTTGAAATTCCTTGAACTTTTCAAAGGTTTCAGACTTGTGTTTCATCAAGTAGATATAACTGTATCTACTCAAATCATCCGTGAAAGTAACAAAATAATGATATCCACCTCGCGTCGACACACTCATTGGACCACATACATCAGAATGTATGATTTCCAATAAATCTGTCGCCCGTTCCATTGTACCGTAAAACGGCGTTCTAGTCATCTTGCCCATAAGGCATGGCTCACATGTATCAAATGATTCCAAAAGTCCATCCGAATGGAGCTTCTTCATGCGTTTAACGCCAATATGACCTAGACGGCAGTGCCACATATATGCGGATATATCATCATTAAGTTTAATCCTTTTAGCATCAACATTGTGAATATGTGTAACACTATTATCGAGATCTAATAGAAATAAACCATTCATTATCGGTGCATGATCATAAAAGATTTCATTCATATAAATAGAACAACCATTGTTCTCAGATTTAAATGAATAACCACTTCGCATCAAACACGATCCAGATACAATGTTCATGCTCAGTGCTGGCACCAGATAACAATTATTCAAGTTTATTACTAATCCCGACGGCAAGTGGAGAGGTAGCGTTGTTTTGGGTACAAAATGTCACGGGTTCCAATCCTGTCATCCTTACCTATTACTTCTCCTATGGGCAGTAACGAGGCATCAATTGAGATCGATTCAAATGAAATTCAGAGTTTCATTTTGCTTCCGACGGCGATCACATCAACACTTGATCCATTGCCGACACGCATCTTGACCTCACCCCTTGCTAGCGGTTGCTTGTTCTGTAGCCCCTGATTCGAGTTACAAATATTAGCAACTGAACCGGTATCAAATACCCAGGTGCTATTGCGAGCACTAGTCAAGTACACATCAATAACATGTATATCATATATACCTTTGTTTGCCTTGCTTGCTTTCTTGTCTACCAAATACTTGGGGCAGTTGCGCTTCCAGTGGCCAGTCCCCTTACAATAGTAGCACTTGGTATCAGACTTAGGGCCAACTCGGGGTTTCTTTTCAGGCACGGCAACTGGCTTGCCGCCCTTACTTCCCTTCTGTTTACCCTTCTTGTCTTTCTTGAAACCAGTGTTCTTATTGATCATCAACACTTGATGTTCCTTCTTGATCTCCACTTCTGCAGTTTTAAGAATTGACAGAAGCTCGGGGAGAGACTTCTTCATGCCTTGCATATTATAGTTCATCACGAAGCTCTTATATCTAGGTGGCAGGGACTGCAGAACACGATGTATGCCTAAGTCAATGGGAATCGATATTCCCAAGGATACAAGCTTATCGGCGTGACCCGACATCTTGAGTACATGCTCACTTACGGAGCTGTGCTCTTCCATCATGCAGCTAAATAACTTTTCTGAAACATTGTAGCTCTCTACAACAGCATGTGTGTCGAAAATCATTTTCAAGTCACCCATTGTATCAAATGCATTGCCGTTTTCGAAACACTTTCGAAGTTCTGGCTCTAGCCCATACAATATGCCGCAATGAACTAAGTTGTGGTCCTCCTGACGAGTCTGATAGACATTCTTCTCCTCGTCAGGGGCATCATCTAAAGGTGGGGGTCCTAGCGGCGCTTCTAGCACATATTGATTTTGTGCAGTAGAGAGGAGAATCCCAAATTCATGGCGCATTCGGTAAAGTTGCTACCGTTCATTGCAAGTTTCTCTTTCTCCATGAACACATTGAAATTAAAGGCAGGTGGTGCCATCTACAACAGAATTTGTGAAGTTTAGACTAAGTTTATGACAAATTGAGTTCAACTAATCCATATTATGAATGAACTCCCACTCAAAAATGACATCCCTCGTGCCTTTTTGGTGATTACATGAACCAAATCCACTACACCAAGTCCGATCATCACGTGAGTTGGTGTAGCTTCAAAGGCGAGCATCAAATGGGCATCATATCTACTATATGACTCATGCTTAACCTTTCGGCCCGTGTTCCGAGGCCATGTCTGTACATGCTAGGCTCACCAAGTAAGAACCTTAGTATTCGCGTGTGTAACTTTCTTACACCCAAAATATGGTCGTGGATCCAAGAACAGCCGATCATCACGTGATGTCTTGGAGCGATGAAAACATAATCGATGCATACTAAAGGAAGAACACATTCTTATCTTGGTATTTAAATGATGGATCATCTTATTATGCTAATAAAACACCAAACAAGCAATATAAGATGCTATCAAACATCACATGTTTATTAGTGAAATGATATGGTTCCCGCATATGATCTCTATCATGTGCAGCGTGGTATGATCACTATCATATCTTTATGTGTAAGGCCAAGATCTATGGAACTTACACGTTATGTGTGTTGTAAGAGTATCATACCATACTTCTACTTACAACATCACCATATCATAACACTATCCCAGCAACAATCTAAACTAGACGCCTCTAATTTATCCATTGCAAGTTTTACGTGGCTTAGGGCTTTCGAAGATAGAACCGTTCTTACCTACAAACATGAACCACAACGAGGATAACCAAATTGTTGATAACTCATTGCAAAGTAGATATTGACTACAGTAGGAGAGATAGACACCCGCTAGCCACTTATGCAAACTAGTTGCATGTCAAGCGTGGAACAGGTCTCATGTGCGAGGACATGTAAAGTTTGTCTGGGACGCTTCATCCCACTATGCCACCAATATCCAAAATTACAAATAAAAAGCAATAACATGATCATCATCGCCCACATACTCATATGTGTACTACCCATGTAAAGCATCTACACATAGATCCGGCTCTGATACCACTCTAGGGTTCGCAGCATAGAAAACAAAAAAATTCCTACGATGAGAACAACTATGTACCAAGATCAATCTACTAGATACAAACAACGGGTGGATGTATATCCATAGAGAACATACACTTGAAGACCTACAAAGCTTAACGATTTAAACTCGTGGTTGATGTAGATGATCGCTTGCCGATCTCAAGATCGAGAGGAAGTCCTAGCGCCGCAAATCAGATGAGCATCCGTGCTCTCACACACGTCCAAGGCACCGAGCAACCTCCGCCTCCTCGCTCCAGCGATGCAGCGGAAGCACAACTCTTTCTTGCCTAATATCCACCGGGAACATGTATCTCGCTAGTCTGAGACCATGGGGAATAAATTCTAGAGGGGGAGAGAGATCCTTCACGAGGAGGTGCGAGTGAGAGAGAGGGAGAGGGTGCCTTTTATAGGAGAGGGGGAAACCCCAAGGGGGTGGCCGGCGCAACGGGGCTGCCCCTTGCTCTCCCCTCATTCATGTGGGTGGACACTCCACTCACAAAATTCCTTTAAATTCCCTCCAATCAAAATCCCACTCAAAATTGCTATTAAATTGCCACCAAATTTAATGCAAACTCTCATTAAATAAAACTCTTTTTATTTATTCAGAATTTTGTCAATTACTTTAATGACAAACATTCACATATAACCCCTTGCTAGAATTCTATTTCACATGCAAAAACACTTTATGCAATTTCACCCGAAAATCTGTTTCGGTATCTAGTGAAATAAATTCCTGCACTTGTTATTCTTTCCGACATGAAACTTTTGCTGCAATTGGATGTCGGTGTCTCTTAAGTGTGTCAGCCTACGGTTCGCGAATAATGCGGACATTATCGAGACCCCTCACGGATCAATAATCAGAAGCGGGATCTGGAGACCCATACTGACTCCCACATATTCAACGATGACTTTCTTGTGATCGTCGGAACCTTTTACGCTAGTATCTTAATCCCTTTGTTTCACGATATATTGCATGTCCGAGATTCGATCATCGGTATCTCCATACCTAGTTTGATCTTGTTACTGACATGCACTCTTTTCTCGTTCCCATGATATAACATTCTAGTGATCAAATCACTTGCTTGCAAGCTAACCAATGTGATATCACCGAGAGGGCCCAGAGTATATCTATCCGTCATCGGGATGAACAATTTCCACTCTCGATCCATGGGCCTCAACATAACACTATTAGTTCTGAACCCATCTTTATAATCACCCTGTTACGGTGTGATGTTTGATGTTATCAAGAAACTCTTCCAGTGTTAGTGATTGACATGATCTCATGGTCTAAGGATTAGGATCACTTCGTAAGTTGTTATAGCAATATAAACTCAATGACTTTGATCGTAATGCTATACTTCGGATGAATGTTCATCACACAATTACACTAATGTTGTGACCTCGTTATTAACAACATCCAATGTCCATGATTAGGAAACCTTGATCATCTTGTTAATCAACGAGCTAGTTTATGAGAGAGTCATAACTAGGAACTTTCTGTTTGTTTATTAAACACACATGTATTAACGTTTCCGTATTAATACAATTATAGGATGCAAAATAAACATTTATCATATACTTGGAATACACATAATAAACACTTTATTATTGCCTCTCAGAGCATATTCCCTTCAAGGCCTTGTCCCAAGATGCGGAGGCACACCACTCACCGACTCCACAAAGGATCACCTTATTCTCTCGTATACGCACCACCAAGGAGGGCATATGATCCACTTTGGGACACTTGAGGGCGGTCAGGGAACCGGACAAGCTTGGGGCAATGTCTACAACTCAATTGGAGGCTCACAAAAAACACCACACGGCCACAACACTGTCTAGAGTTCCAAGAACCCGAGAGGAACAAGCTTTGCGAACAAGCTTCGAAAGTCACAATCTTTGAGTTCCAAGAACCCAAGAGTAACAAGCTTAAATGCTTTCACCAACCAATTCTTCATAAAAAACTTAAACTGATGCACCTAATGCAATAGAAAGAACACAAGTGCTCAAGTCCTTCTCTCCCAAATTCTACCAAAGCTACACAAGATATTGGAGGAATACGAGAGAAAGAACACATGAAGAAATTAAAAAAATCCAAGATATAGATCCTATATGTGTCCCTCACTTAGAGGAGAGACTGATTGGTGGAAATGTATATCTAGATCTTCTTTCACTTTTCTCAAAATGATGCAAGAATCATAGGAGGTAGATAGAGGTAACGCAAGCTGACATGGTTATACCCTACGGGTACACGACCTTAGCATACCTAGTCCAGCCCAAGGAAGGCCCACGGGAACATCCCCAGCCCATGAAGACTTTCGGGTGGCCAGGGCCCATGACGCCTTCGGATCCTTGGAGAGCAAGACTAGAGTAGATAGAATATTCAAAGGGGAAAACCCTAGAACCTGTAACCGACTCGATATGTGCCTGAGACCTTCCTATCTCTATATAAAGGCTAGGAGGGCACGACGAGGAGGCTCTCTCGCATACCACCGCATACACACCTCCACGCCAGATTGCATCTGCGCACCCCTGTAACTTTCGGTTCCGCCGTAATCAAGAGCATACAAGAAGGAGTAGGGTTTTCCCTCCGGGGGCCTGAACCTGGGTAAACCTCGTGTCCCCGTGTTGCTTGTTTGCTAACCGTTCTATCTCCAGCATCCCCATATTCTCCAAAACCCAAGTCCATAACAATGGGCATTGACGAGATTGAACCTCGTCAATTGGCGCCGTCTGTGGGAACTGGGGGCGATGATTATGCGATCGTGACAGTCCCAACCATAGCGATCTACAACTCCATAACGACGGAGAGTAATATCCTCTTCGGCGCCTTCGACTTCACTGCCCACTCGCCAGCCACCCTGAAGGTCTTCGAGCCCGTTGGAGACGGACTCGAGATCCTGTTCAGGAGCTTCTGCTTCCAGGTGGGGCAGACCGGCACTCTCCGCCTCCCAGAGCGGGTGCCCCTGCCGTCGATCAGGCCCGCTTCATGGATCTGAAAGCTGCGGCAGCAGCAATCCGATCTATGAGCACTACCAGTGCGCTACAGTCATCCAGAGTGACGTGGATCAGGAACACAACCCGCCACCCAACCCGCAGGGTATAAACAGCGGGAACAGAAGAAGCCAGTCCCCCACCCAACGGGAACGACACCGATCGGGTCATCCACCTCAGCGAGGAAGGATGGGCTCAAGCACACGAAGCCGTAGCAGGCAACAAGATCCTGCCTGCAGATGCCTCACGGGACCTGCTGATGGCATACCACATGCTCCTAATCGAGGAGAACAAGAAGAAGGTGAAGATGCAAGAGGTGCTTGACAAACGCAAGCAAGCAGCCTCGGAGTCCAGTGCGCGGTGAGCTGCGCTCTCCGCCATGGGCATCGGCTCCAGCTCGCACGACAACCATGGCAATAAGCACCGTTCTCGCACAGAGAACATGGATCCCAAGGCACGTCGCGAGGTGACTCGGGACCTCAACGCGTCCTTCATGGAGATGGACGCCGACGGCAACGTCATCCCGAAGACACCGCAAGCTGTGATCATGGCGGCCACCGCGTATCTCGCGTCCCATCCACCTCCGGAGGGGGACCCGAAAAGGGCCATGCATAAGTCTGTGCTGACCGGACTCAGACTCGGTGGAGCTGCGCTCCACGGAGAAGCTCCTACGGAGCCAAAGAAGAAGGCTGCGGTCAGGTTCAATCGTAGCCCCACGCCCTCATCCGAGGACGAAGAGCATGACCTTCCTCAAAGGCACAAGATCTTGCGCCGTCGCAGCCGCGATTACGACGCTCGAAGCGAGCTAACCCAGCGCAAGATCGACAAAGCGCGCGCCAAGCGCGTATGATCGTCCGAATCCGAGGAAGATGACGATGAAGGAGAACTCTGTGGAGCTCGATGCTTCAGCAGATCCGTTCGGCGGGCAAGGATGCCGCGGAACTTCAAGCTTCCTTCGGACACTCTGAAGTTCGACGACACATAGGACCCCAAGGCATGGCTCAGCGACCACCTGTCGTCCGTCAAGCTACACGGCGGAAACAAGGAAACCGCCATGCAATGCCTTCAGATGCAGCTGACAGGCACAGCCTGGATCTGGCTAAGCAGCCTATCCTCGGGATCCATACGAAGCTGGGAGGAACTGGCGTACAGTTTCGTCCGAAACTTCAAGGGCACCAGCAAAAGGCCTGCCTCGATCGAGGAGTTGCGGGCCTGCACCCAACGAACGGGCGAATCCATTCGCTCGTACATACTGTGTTGGTCCAACACGAAGAACTCCACGACGCACATCTCTAAGGAGAGAGCTATCGACGGCTTCAAGGACAGCGTCAAACGCCAGGATTTCAAAGAAGAACTTGGGCGCGTCAAGCCCAAGACACTAGACCACCTCATGGACATCGCCAACAAATGGGCCGATGGCGAGGACTCCATCCACCGAGCACACTCGGAGGAGGAAGATGACTATGGCCGGCGACATGAGCGCCGTAGCAAGTGACGAGGTTTAATCTCGTCAATGCCGATTGTTATGGACTTGGGTTTTGGAGAAGATGGGTATGCTGGAGATCACGGAACGGTTAGCAAACAAGCAACACGAGGACACGGGGTTTACCCAGGTTCAGGCCCCCAGAGGGAAAACCCTACTCCTGCTTGTCTGCTCTGATTATGATGGAACCGAAGGTAACAGGGGTGCGCAGATGCAATCTGGCATGGAGGTGTGTATGCGGTGGTGTGCAAGAGATTGTAAGAGAGCCTCCTCGTCGTGCCCTCCTGGCCTTTATATAGAGATAGGCAGGTCCCAGGCACAGATCGAGTCGGTTACAGGTTTTAGGGTTTACCCCTTTGAATTTCCTATCTACTCTAGTCTTGCTCTCCAAGGATCCGAAGGCGTCATGGGCCTTGGCCACCCGAAAGTCTTCATGGGCCGACGTATATTTGTCGTGGGCCTTCCTTGGGCTGGACTAGGTATGCTGAGATCGTGTACCCGCGGGGTATAACCATGTCAGTAGCCCCCGAGTGTTCAGTCGAATCGTAGATTCGGCTGAGGACTCTTCAATCCTTCGGGTGCAACTCTGTCTTTCAAGAGAATGTGTAGGGATTGTTGATGCGTGTGCCTGACTCTCCCGACGGATCAGGGCCAGTTAACTGTCTTAGGACAAAACAACACGATCTTCTTCAGGTTCGAGTCCCTCGACTCGAACCCGGAACATATGCTGGCGTAATTCGACTCAGGCCGCGGAGGACTTACAGGAGTGGAATTCCAGTGAATTTAAATGATGCACCCAATGCGTCCGTCGGGATTTTTCATCACGCCTGTTGGCACGGATTCATACTAGCAGAGCGCAGTCGTGTGCGTTGCTAGGCCATCAGATGATATCTGTAGGTCTTATCTTTGCTCGTAGACACAGCATCTGAATGTTTATCACCGCGGAGGTAT
This sequence comes from Avena atlantica, assembly GCA_910589765.1. Lineage (NCBI taxonomy): Eukaryota > Viridiplantae > Streptophyta > Magnoliopsida > Poales > Poaceae > Avena > Avena atlantica. The sequence goes on from OU342739.1 coordinate 497,678,240, forward strand.
TTCGGATGGCCAAGGAGAATGTTGCTCACTTAGCGTTAATTGGGGCAGAGTTGCCGAAAAAGTTTTGCATGTTGATCCGTAGGATCGCAGTCGAAGAATTCATAGGGTGCACGACCGGCGCTCCCTATGGGAGTAGCCCCCGAGTCCGTAGTGGAGTCATAGACTCGATGTAGGACTCGAAGAAATAATTCAGTGATGTAGTGTTTTGTTCACTTTTCGGGTGCGCGGCCAGCGCTCCTGATAGGAGTAGCCCCCGAGCAGTTAGTCGAATCGTAGATTCGAGTGAGTACTCTTAATTGTATAGCCGAAGAATTTTAACCGTTGCTAGCATAGCTTTTGATGACATCAGTGCTGACGATCGGTGACCTCAAGCGTCTGCGGCGCCAGAGATGACGTGACTGGACGAACATGGGTCCCACCTTATGACCTTGAGTTGACCGGTCACGCGCGGTGTGGAGATAATTACGGTGTCGCCTCGATTTCCGTGCGTAGTGGACGGCGTGTGAGCGACGGTTCGCTGCTGTGCTGACACGTGGATGGTCAGATCTTGCAGTTGGCGCTAGGTCTTCCCGATGGACGGTCATCGTGCATCGTCTTCGTCCTTATAATCATTGGGGAAAAGTTAATCTGTTTTCACCGCAGCCATTCTTGTTTTACTGCTCCAATCTTCTCTGAGCTTTCTTGCTGCGCGCTGGAATATCCTCGAACATTTCCTTCTTTGATCCTACGTTCTCGCCACCGGCGCCGCCACACCGCGATGGGGAAGCCTAAGAAGTCCTCTTCTGTGGTTGGCACCAACGCTGCTGGTGGCAAGAAAGGTTCTACCGCTGCCCGTGTCACCGACGGTGGCTGGCGGAGATCAGAGACGCGAGAGAGTGATCTCTGCAAGCTCCATGAGCGGGGCTTGATCTCGCAGGATAGGGAGGCCGTCAAACTCCCTGGCAACGAGGTAATTCCCCCTCCCCCCGCTGGGTTTCGAGTTATGTTCCTTGCTTTTGTTCTTCGGGGCTTTTCCTTCCCAGTCCACAATTTCCTTCGTGGACTGCTTTTTCTTTACGGCATCCAGCTGCACCATCTTTCCCCAACTCTCTTCTTCATATTGCTTGTTTCGTCACTTTCTGCGAGTGCTGGCTCGGTATCGAGCCGCACTTTGGCCTCTTCCGGAAACTCTATTCCGTGAAGAGGCAATCTGGTTCTGATGGTGTCTATCCCATTGGGGGTTGCATCATTTCCCTTTGATCCAATCTTCTTTTCTTCTCCTTTTGCATGTCCGAATCTGTCCAGTACTGGCGGAGGCGATGGTTTTACATCCGCGACTCCACGGTGGCTGGGCAGGATTTTGGTCTTGCTCCTTTTGATCCCTCCCAAAAGATCGAGCCGAAGAGGTCCTGGAAGAACCAGATCTTGGATGGTGAGGTGGCGGAGATAGAGGGGCTCTATCATCGGGTGGAGGATCTCCAGCTGATTCCGGATAAGGAGGTGAACGGTGTGGATATCATTCGCACTTTTCTCAAACGTCGGGTGCAGCCGCTCCAGGCTAGGGCGCACCCGATGTTTCTTTATTAAGGTAGTCGTGATCCGACGAGGGTTTCGGCTGAAGAATTCTCTAAGGGGGATCTCGACGGGATCCTTCATCCGCTGCTGAAGTTCAAGGTTGGAGAGGATCTTCCGGGGAAGTCGTTGACTTCTCCGTTCTCCGCTTCCCATCCGGTTCCACAGGTGTAGAACTGTGATGTGCACGTAGCGCTATTTTTCGACTGCGTTTGGTTTTTCACCTTCTGTACTGGAATTTTTTGCTATCTTTTCGCAGGAATTCAAGGTGCCGGGCATGTCGCCTCCATTGCCCGAACTATTTCCGAATGCTCCGGACAATGAGGTGGTGGATTCCATGTCTGAGCTACCATCGGTGCGATCTCCGGCTAAAGAGGCCAACGAGTCGAGCGAGGATCACACTCGCAAGCGGACGAGGAGCTCCAGCGAATCGTCGGATGCCTCGACTCTGTTGTCGCCTAGGAACCTGTTGTGCCATGAGCGTCACAGCGATGGGCATGGGGGATCTTCTTCTCCAATTCCTGCCGTTCCCGTGCGGGCTGTGGCACCGCACCCACCGGCGAAGCGGAAGAAGGAAGAAAAGAAGGAAGAGAAGAAGGAAGAGAAGAAGGGCAGGAAGACCCCTCCTCTCTTCGACTTGAGCGATCTCGACTCGTAAGTTTCCTCAGTCCATTTTTGTTTTCTCTTGTCTGTTTGTTTTTGAGCTTTGCTAATATTTCTTTTGTAGCCGCTCCTCCGATGGCTCCTCCAGTGATGGCGCTCGGGAGATGGTTGGGGAGTCGAAGGTTGTGCCTCCTCCTCCTCAGACGGTGGCCACCTCTGAGGGTGCTGCCCCGAACCCTTCCCCGCAGGAGGATCGGGTGGTTGTCCCTGAGAAGACTACGAGCGAACCTTCGGAGTCGCCGTCTAACCACGTAAGTAATTTCTTGTTTTCTGCTGCGGGGGGAGCCCCCGAGCCTTTTCGGATGATCTGTTGATCCTTGTTTTTTTAGCTTATTGTCTCGGGGGGAGGCCCCGAGCGTTTTTCGGATGATCTGCTTCTGCTCGTTCTTTTGGGCGTAGCCCCCGAGCCGTTCTTTTGACGAGTAGTTCCTTTTGCAGCCATTTGTGCAAGGCACCAACCAGCTGGTGCAGCAGCACTTGGCATTGGAGGCCAGCTTCAAACAGCTTCAAGGTTCGTATATGTGTTGATCTTTTTTCTTCTTCTTGCGTTTCTTTGTCCTTCGATCTGATGGGTAATTTGCTGACTGCAGAGGACCACAATGCCTCTCTTCGCAAGATTGATGCTCTCAAAAAGAGCCTTGGGCAGGCGGAGAAGAAATTCGAGGTCGCCGTTGGTGCAAAGGAACGCCTTGAGCTGGAGCTAGCCAACGCGGCCGAGGCCAAGGAGCGCCTGCAGCAGGAGGCTACGGACCGCGAGGAGCAGCTCGCCACCGCCACGGCTTCGCGCGAGAAAGAGGTAGCCGTCAAGCTGATGGCAGCTGCCAAGGCTGTTTCGGGTGCGTTTCTTCGCCTTCCACTTTCGGCTTCCTTGTCTTTCCTTGTAGTGCTTTTATTTATGCTGCTTCCTTTGTTTCTTTAGATGCCGCGGGCATAGAGTTTGATCGGGGTGCTCTCGAGCACGGAAGTGCTCTAGATGATGCTGCTGCGATAGTCGAAAACCGCTGCAGTACCGTTATCAGCTCGCTTGCCAAGGCCAAGGAGGTCCTTGGGCGCTTCTACAAGGAGCTCGTCCCCAAGGGTGTGGCCCTCGAAGATGTCGATGCCTTGGCGGAGGCGCTGTCAGCTGAAGCGCCTGCGGCGTACAAGCGCAAGCAGAAAGGCATCGGCACCTCTGTTGGGCTGGCCATGGCCTTGGCGTCTGGAGCTGAGCTGGAGCTTCCTCAGATCACCTCCCGGATGCCGACGGCTGCTGACGGATCCGAGGTAGCCTTCGCCATCTATGCTGCTTGTTGTAAGCGTTATGGGCCGAAGTTGATTGACCTGCTGGCCGAGTATGCGCTGAGGCAGCAGGGGGAGGCTAAGGCGAGGCAGTCCGGCTCCGAGGCTACTCAGGATGCAGCTTCGTAGGCTTTGTAGTAGTAGGATAGATTTTGGTTCTAGCTTTTGTAACTATGTATATGAACAATCCCTGCGCCACGTAGTGGCTTTTTGCTGTACATAATGAATTTCCTAGTTCTGAGTTCCTTCGTCTGTTTGTTCATATCCTTGTATTCTTGTACTCTAGGATCCTTCGGGTGATGATCCCGTTGACACTTCATCTGCACCACAGCTGCGGCCATCCTTGGATGGTGCGTCGCAGCTTGTGTTTCTTCGAGACCGCATCCGTAGTCTTGAGAGGGAGTTGCTAGGAGTGCGTGGCCATGCTGATGTTTGGAAGTCGAAGGCGAAGCGAGGCGCTGCTCGAGAGGAATTTTTGATGGGGGAGTTGCGTCGTCTGGCCGAACAACTTGAATGTGAGTTTTTCTAGCTGCTGCTCATTGTTTCGGATGCGCCTGTTGGCCTTTCGCCTTACTCTTGCAAGTATTGCAGGTGCTAACCTTGCTCCGAGGGAGGAAAAGGAGTGTGTTGCTGTTCGGATCAATTGCTTGACTCAGCAAGACATGGAGGCCGGCGGGTTTTTCTGGATGGACCGTGATCGTGCCCTGGTCCTTGTGATAGTGCAGGATCATGTCTACCAGGTATCGCGGGTGCTGCATCAAGTGAAGTCTTCGCTGGCGTCGGTTCTGCATGTGATGTTCCCGCTGGATGATGCACCGTCAACTCTGTCTGGCCTGCTATCAAAGTTTTGGAGTGTGCATCGTGTCAGGGAACTGGTGCGGCATCAGCTCGTCGCGGGGTGAAGGCTGCGCTCTCCCTTGTGCGGTTACATCGTCCTGATGTAGATCTGTCTGCTGTAGCGGCTGGGCCGCCTCTTCGGCCAGATGGTGGCGAGTGGGATATGCATCCACATTATGCGGCTGTAAGGCAGTATGCCGAACAGATCGTAGATCTGTTTGAGCAGCGTGCTCAGGTTATTCTTCAGAATAGGTAGTACCTGTAAAAAAGATAGATGTAAAATTTGTATATATTTGACTGGGCGTGCTTTGCCCTTTGTTGTAAGGGTTTGGTTGTTGTTTTAGCACGTAGTGCTTTGTTTGTATACGTGCCCTTTTCGTTAGCCTGACGTGGTCAGCTACTCAGGTGTACACGTGGTATCCTCAGTCGACGAATTCGTGAGGTGGGGGGAGCCCCCGAGTGCGTTTGTGGCATGGAGTAAAATGTGAAATAGTAAACAAAATTTTGGGGCGAGACACTTAGCTTTATTCATATCATAATGGAGGAGGTACATTGTTCGGCTGGGTAGCCTTGGCTGAATAGCCTTATTGAAAGTAAAAGAGGGGGTAGCTAGGGGTAGAAGCGTCGCAGTTGTGCGACGTTCCATGGGTTGGAGTATGCGACTCCAGACTCCACGTGTTTGAGGCGATAGGCGCCACCTAGGATGACTTCAGTGACGATGTAGGGTCCTTCCCATGGTGACTCGAATTTCTTCGGTCGCTCTTGCTTGAGTCATAGGACCAGGTCTCCTTCGACGAAGGACCTTGGGTGCAGCCGTCGGCTATGGTAGTTGCGGAGACTCTATTGGTACACCGTTGATCGAGCCGCTGCTATGTCGCGCGCTTCGTCGAGTGTATCGACGGCATCTTCGAGTGCAGCCGCCGATTCGGCTTCGCTGTAGGCGACGACCCGTGGGCCTTGTGGCATACTTCTGCTGGTAGCACGTCTTCGGGTCCGTGTACCATGAAGAAAGGCGTGTAGCCGGTTGAGCTGTTTGGCATTGTGCGCAGGCTCCACAGGACCGAAGGTAGTTCTTGTGTCCAGGCACCCGCAAGTCGCTCAAGTGGGATCATTAGGCGCTTCTTGATGCCAGCACCGACGAGGCCGTTGGCCTTTTCGACCTGCCCGTTTGTTTGCGGGTGCGCCACGGAGGCGTATGTGATATTGATTCCGAGGTCTTCGCAGAAGTCCTGGAATTCTTTGGAGATGAAGTTCGACCCATTGTCGGTGATGATGCTGTGCGGCACGCCGAACCTGTAGACAATGGATTCAAAGAACTTGATGGCAGTTTTGCCCTTTTGGTTAGTGACTGGCATGGCCTCAATCCACTTGGTGAATTTGTCGACTCGACCAGGTGATAGACGTGACCTCCTTTCGAGGACCTTGGTAGCTTGCCGATCATGTCGAGGCCCCACTAGGCGAAGGGCCAGGCCAAAGGTATGGGCCTGAGTTCTGATTCGGGTGTGTGCGGTTTGTCGGTGAACCTTTGGCAATCGTTGCATCTTCGGACGATGTCCTTGGCGTCATTCATGGCTGTTGGCCAGTAGAATCCGGCTCGTAGAGCTTTGGCGACAAGGGCGCGGCTGCCCGCGTGATGGCCGCAGATGCCCTCGTGGATGTCTTGGAGGATGGTTTTGCCGTCACCGATGGTGATGCACCTTTGGAGTACACCTGAAATATTGTGCTTGTACAACTCGCCATTGATGATGGTGAAGGCCTTTGACCGGCGAGATATGCGCCGGGCATGTGTCGGGCTATCAGGCAGCTCGCCGTCTATCAGGTACTTGAGGTATGGTTGCGTCCAAGTTTCTTCGACTGCCATGACCTGCATCAGGTTGACCATTGCGACCTCTGTGTCGAGTTTTTCGGGACCTTCCTGACCGTCAGGTAGCGCAGCCCCCAAGTGCTCTGCTTCTTCGGGTGATCCCTTTGGGAATTTCCGTTTGATGGATGGTACGCGGATATGTTCAAGGAACACACCTGGTGGCACCCGTGCACAGGTGGAGCACACCTGGTGGTCTGCTGGACGATGAGGTTTGAGTCTTCGTAGATGACCAGGCGCGTTGCGTCGCAGATCTTTGCCATCCTCATGCCGTGGATGAGGGCTTCGTATTCGGCCTCGTTGTTGGAAGCTCGGAATTTCATCCGAAGGACGTACTTCATCTTGTCGCCCTGCGGGGAGGTCAGTATGACCCCGGCTCCTGCTCCAGCCTCACTTTTGGAGCCGTTGAAGTGCATCGTCCATGACTGTGTCATGTCCGGTGTGTCTGGAAGCTGCAGCTCCATCCAGTGGACAGGGAAATCCGGGAGGACCTGAGACTTGATCGCGAGTCGCTTCTCGTAGACGATGTCTAGAGGTGACAGCTCAATGCCCCATAGGGCCACGCGTCCTGTGGCCTCTGGGTTGTTCAGGATGCTGTTTAATGGTGCTTCGTTGACGACCATCACCTGGTGCTCCTGAAAGTAGTGGCTCAGCCGACGAGCCGTCATGAACACTCCGTAGGCGAATTTCTGGTAGTGAGGGTACCTCTGCTTTGTCGGCGTAAATACCTCGCTGAGGTAGTAGATTGGGCGTTGGACCCCATGGGTCTTGCCCTCTTTGGGTCGCTCGACCACCAGTACGGTGCTTACCACCTGGTGTGTAGCTTCTATGTACAGCAGTAGAGGCTCGCGCTCCTTTGGCGTAACCAAGACGGGCGAGGTAGAGAGCAGCCGCGTTAGATCTTTGAATGCATCATCCGCCTCAGGCGTCCACTCGAGTTTGTCTTTCTTGCGCAGCAACTGATAGAATGGCAGGGCTTTCTCGCCCATGCGGCTGATGAACCTGCTCAATGCCGCGATTCGTCCTGCAAGCTCCTGGACGCCCTTGAGGTTCTTCGGCTTCTCCATGGCCATGATGTTCCGGATTTTCTTCGGGTTCGCCTCAATCCCTCGCTGGGATATGAAGTAACCAAGCAGATGGCCAGATGGGACGTCGAAGGCGCATTTTTCAGGGTTAAGCTTGATCCTGTAGCGGTCGAGATTATCGAACGTCTCGCGGAGATCGTCGATGAGTGTTCTCGCCTCCCTGGTTTTGATGACTATGTCATCGACATAGACTTGGATATTGTGACCGATCTGGTCCTTCAGGCATGCCTGCATGCACCGTTGGTACGTGGCGCCTGCGTTCTTGAGCCCGAAGGGCATTGTGTTGTAGCAGAACACTCCGAACGGCGTGATGAATGCTGTTTTTTCCTAATCTTCGACCTTCAGTCGAATCTGGTTATAGCCTGAGTAGGCGTCGAGGAAGGATAGCTTCTCGCATCCTACCGTCGAGTCGATGATCTGGTCGATCCGAGGGAGAGGGAAATGATCCTTCGGGCAGTGCTTGTTCAGCGATGTGAAGTCCACGCACATCCGCAGGATGTCCGTGTCCTTTTTGGGGACCATTACGGTGTTGGCGAGCCACTCGCTATCCTTGATCTCCCTGATGAAGTTTGCGTCGAGTAGTCTGTTGACTTCGACTCCGATTGCTTCGGCCCGTGGTTCGGATGGACTGTTTGACGGGCTTGGCGTCTGGAAAGACGTTGAGTGCGTGCTCGGCGAATTCCCTGGGAACTCCTGGCATGTCCGCAGGACACCAGGCGAAGATTTCCCAGCGCTCACGGAGGAATTCGACGAGCGCGCTTTCCAATGCGGAGCTAAGGTCGTTGGCAATCAGCATCGTCTTGGAGGCATCCGTCGGGTGGACCTGCACCTTCTTTGTGTTGACGGTGGAGTCGAAGGACATATCTGGTGCGTTCTGCCGTGCTACTGGGGGTGCCCCGTTGTCCGTCACCTCGCGGAGCCTTACGATCTCCTCTTGCATGCCGAATGACTGGGAGATTCTGTTGAAGTCCCTGTTGCAGTGGTCCGATCGGGTGAAGCTCCCGAGGACCATGATGACGCCCCTGGGTCCTGGCATCTTGAGTAACAGGTACGCGTAGTGCGGTACTGCCAGGAACCTTGTGAATGCCACACGCCCAAGGATGGCGTGGTATTGTGATGGCCAGTCCACCACTTCGAACTCGAGCCGCTCGCATCGGAAGTTATCCGGCTTGCCGAAGATGACGTCGAGCCATATCTTTCCCAGGGGGAATATTCCCTTTCCTGGGACGATGCCATGGAACGTTGTGTCTGACTGTTCCAGGCTGCATAGCGGGATCCGCATTGCTGCTAGGGTGCTGGCGAACATCAGGTTGATACCGCTGCCGCCGTCCATGAAGACGCGACTAATCTCGAACCCTCCGATCTGCGCCTCAAGCACCAGGGCAGCATGACCTGGGCGAGGGATCTGGCAAGGGTGATCCGAACGGCTGAACGTGATGCAGGACTCCGATCCGCTGAGGTACTCAGGGATGGCGGGTGGAGCTATCATAGCCAGGTTGATCTGACGGGTGATTTTCTTCTGCACCCTATTCGTTGGGCGCCCTTTTTGGATCATCAGCGCTCCTTTCGGCGGGGGATACCCGTGCCCACCGTTATTCTGTGCGGGTGCGATTGGGTGGTTCGGGCCTCCTGCGGGTGGCGGTGGAGGAGGTCCATGCGCGATTTTGCCTGGTGCAATTCTAAACAAAAAAATTATGGAAGATGTTTCCTCGGGTGCGTTCCCGAATCCAGGGTTCGGGGATTGCTGCCTCATCTGAGCCATGCTTTCACTGAGTTTCTGGAACTCGCGGCAATCCTTGAGCATGTGGCTTGCCTTCTTCTTACCATCCTGCTTCTCGATGTAGAAGTGGATGGTGCATGGACCCGACAATTTTTCGTATGCTGAGGGTCCGTCATCGCGACCGCGGCGTTGCCACGACTGTGCTGGGCATCCTCCGTCGCAGAAGTTGCTTTCGCGGTATCCGCCGTTGCTGCGGTTGACATCGCTGCGGCGGTCGGCGTAGCCAACCGCGACCATGTCGGGCCCATCGCGATCGTCATAGACGCACGATCTTCTCTTGCTATGACGTTCACGTCGCAGGCCGTAGTCGTCTTCTTCCTCCGACTGCGCTCAGTGGACGGAGTCCTCACTGTCGGCCCACCTATTGGCGATATCCATGAGGTGGTCGAGTGTCTTGGGCTTGACGCGCCCAAGTTCTTCTTTGAAGTCCTGGCGCTTGACGCCGTCCTTGAAGGCGTCGATATCCCTCTCTTCGGAGATGTGTGATGCGGAGTTCTTGGTGTTGGACTAGCGCAGTATGTACGAGCGAATGGATTCGCCCGTTCGTTGAGTGCAGGCCCGCAACTCCTCGATCGAGGCAGGCCTCTTGCTGGTGCCTTTGAAGTTTCGGACGAAACTGTACGCCAGCTCCTCCTAGCTTCGTATGGATCCTGAGGATAGGCTGCTCATCCAGATCCGAGCTGTGCCTGTCAGCTGCAGCTGAAGGCATTGCATGGCGGTTTCCCTACTTCCCTCGTGCAGCTTGATGGATGACAAGTGGTCGCTGAGACACGCCTTGGGGTCCTGTGTGCCATCAAACTTCGGAGTGTCCGAAGGAAGCTTGAAGTTTCGTGGCATCCTTGTCCGTCGAACAGATCTGCTAAAGCATCGGGCTCCGCAGAGTTCTCCTTCGTCTTCATCCATCTCGGATTCAGACGAGCATGCGCCCTTGGCGCGCGCCTTGTCGATTTTGCGCTGGGTGAGCTTGCTTCGGGCGTCGTAATCGTGGCTGCGATGGCGTGAGCCCTTGTGCCTTCGAGGAAGGTCGTGCTCTTCGTCTTCGGATGAAGGCGTGGGACTACGGTTGAATCTGACCGCAGCTTTCTTCTTTGGCTCCACGGGAGCTTCTCCGTGGAGCGCAGCTCCAACGAGTCCGAGTCCGGTAAGCGCGGACTTGTGCATGGCCCTCTACGGGTCCCCCTCCAGAGGTGGGTGGGACGCGAGGTATGCGGTGGCTGCCATGATCGCAGCTTGCGGTGTTTTCGGGATGACGTTGCCGTCGGCATCCATCTCCATGAAGGATGCGTTGAGGGCTCGGGTCACCTCGCGACGCTCTTTGGGGTCCATGTTCTCCATCCGAGGATGGTTCTTGTTGCCGTTGTTGCCGTGCAAACTAGAGCCAATGCCCATGGCGGAGAGCGCAGCTCGTCGCGCACTGGACTCCGAAGCTGCTTGCTTGCGCTTGTCAAGCACTTCCTGCATCTTGATCTGCTTCTTGTGCTCCTCGATGAGGAGCATGTGGTATGCCATCAGCAGATCTCGTGAGGCATCAGCGGGCAGGATCTTGTTGCCTGTTACGGCCTCGCGTGCTTGAGCCCATCCCTCCTCGTTGAGGTGGATGACCCGATTATTGTTGTCCCCGTTGGGTGGGGGGACTGGCTTCTTCTGTTTCCACCGTTTCTACTCTGCGGGTTGGGTGGCGGATTGTGTTCCTGATCCTGGATGACTTCGGCGCACTGGTAGCGCTCATAGATCGGCTTGCTGCTGCCGCAGCTTTCGGATCCGGAACCGTAGGTCCCTTCATCCGATGGTGGATCACACAGATCAGAGTTGCAGCTGCTGCTGTCATAGGACTCGTCTGTCGATGGTGATGTGCGTAGCACAGGGTGTGGAGCCCATGAAGCGGGCCTGATCGATGGCAGGGGCACCCGCTCTGGAAGGCGGAGAGTGCCGGTCTGCCCCACCTGGAAGCAGAAGCTCCTGAACAGTATCTCGAGTCCGTCGCCAACGGGCTCGAAGTTCTTCATGGTGGCCGGTGAGTGGGCGGTGAAGTCGAAGGCGCCGAAGTGGAGATGACTCTCCGTCACTGCGGATTTGTAGATCGCTCGGGTTGGGACCGTCACGATCGCACAATCAGCGTCCCCAGTTCCCACAGACGGCGCCAATTGACGAGGTTTAATCTCGTCAATGCCCATTGTTATGGACTTGGGTTTTGGAGAAGATGGGATGGTGGAGATCGCGGAACGGTTAGCAAACAAGAAACACGGGGAAACAAGGTTTACCTAGGTTCAGGCCCCCGGAGGGAAAACCCTACTCCTGCTTGTTTGCTCTGATTATGATGGAACCGAAGGTTACAGGGGTGCGCAGATGCAATCTGGCGTGGAGGTGTGTATGCGGTGGTGTGCGAGAGATTGTAAGAGAGCCTCCTCGTCGTGCCCTCCTGGCCTTTATATAGAGATAGGCAGGTCACAGACACAGATCGAGTCGGTTACAGGTTTTAGGGTTTACCCCTTTGAATTTCCTATCTACTCTAGTCTTGCACTCCAAGGATCCGAAGGCGTCATGGGCCTTGTCCACCCGAAAGTCTTCATGGGCCGACGTATATTTGCCGTGGGCCTTCCTTGGGCTGGAGTAGGTATGTTGAGATCGTGTACCCGCGGGGTATAACCATGTCAGCAAGAGAATATCGCGCGTCTACGACGATCGCGATGGACCCGACATGGTCGCGGCTGGCTACGCCGACCGCCGCAGCGACGACAACCACAGCAACGGCGGATACCGTGGAAGCAACTTATGCGACGGAGGACGCCCAACGCAGTCATGGCAACGCCGTGGCCGTGAAGACGGACCCTCCGCATACGACAAACTGTCGGGTCCATGCACCATCCACTTCTACATCGACAAGCAGGATGGTAAGAAGAAGGCAAGCCACATTCTCAAGGACTATCGCGAGTTCCAGAAACTCAGTGAGAGCATGGCTCAGGTGAGGCAGCAAGCCTCGAACCCTGGATACGGGAATGCACCTGCACCAGGTGAGATCGCACATGGAGCTCCTCCACCACCACCTGCGGGGCCTTCGAACCACCCAATCGCACCCGCGCAGAATAACGGTGGGCACGGGTACCCCGCGCCGAATATATCGCTGATAATCCAAAAAGGACGCCCAACAAACAGGGTGCAGAAGAAAATCACCCACCAAATTAATCTGGCCGTGACCGCTCCGCCCGCCATCCCTAAGTACCTAAGTGGATCGGAGTCCTGCATCACGTTCAACCGTTCGGATCACCCTTGCCAGGTCCCTCGCCCAGGTCATGCTTCCCTGGTGCTCGAGGCGCAGATCGGAAGGTTCGACATGAGCCGCGTCTTCATGGACAGTGGCAGCGGCATCAATTTGATCTTCGCCAGTACCTTGGCAGCAATGCGGATCCCGCTGTGCAGCCTGGAACAATCTGATACAACATTCCACGGCATCGTCCCAGGGAAGGGTGTATTCCCCCTAGGAAAGATATGTCTCGATATCATATTCGGCAAGCCGGATAACTTCCGATGTGAGCGACTCGAGTTCGAAGTGGTGGACTGGCCATCACAATACCATGCCATCCTCGGGCGCGTGGCATTCGCACGATTCCTGGCATTACCGCGCTATGCGTACCTGCTACTCCAGATGCCAGGACCCAAGGGCGTCATCACGGTCCACGGGAGCTTTACCCGATCGGACCACTGCGACAGGTACTTCAATAGAATCTCCCAGTCATTCGGGATGTAGGTAGAGCTCGTAAGGCTCCGCGAGGTGACGGACAACGGGGCACCCCCTGTCGCAAGACAGAATACACCAGAGATGTCCTTCGACTCCACCGTCAACACAAAGAAGGTGAAGGTCCATCCGACGGATGCCTCCAAGACGACGCTGATTGCCAACGACCTCAACTCCGCATAGGAAAGCGCGCTCGTCGAATTCCTCCGTGAGCGCTGGGAAATCTTCGCTTGGTGTCCTGTGGACATGCCAGGAGTTCCCAGGGAATTCGCCGAGCATGCACTCAACGTCTTTCCAGATGCCAAGTCTGTCAAATAGTTCATCCGACGACTGTCCGAACCACGGGCCGAAGCAAGGAGTCGAAGTCAATAGACTACTCGACGCAAACTTCATCAGGGAGATCAAAGAGAGCGAGTGGCTCGCCAACACCGTGATGGTCCCCAAAAAGGACACGGACATCCTGCGGATGTGCGTGGACTTCACATCGCTGAACAAACACTGCCCGAAGGATCACTTCCCTCTCCCTCGGATCGATCAGATCATCGATTCGACTGCAGGATGCGAGAAACTCTCCTTCCTCGATGCCTACTCAGGCTACAACCAGATCCTACTAAAGGTCGAAGATCAGGAGAAAACAGCGTTCATCACGTCGTTCGGAGTGTTTTGCTACAACACAATGCCCTTTGGGCTGAAGAACGCAGGCGCCACGTACCAACGGTGCATGCAGGCATGCCTGAAGGACCAGATCGACCGCAACATCCAAGTCTATGTCGACGACATAGTCATCAAAACAAGGGAGGCCAAGACGCTCATCGACGATCTCCGTGAGACGTTCGATAACCTTGATCGATACAAGATCAAGCTAAATCCAGAAAAGTGCACCTTCGGCATCCCATCTGGTCAGCTGCTAGGCTACTTCATCTCCCAGCGAGGCATCAAGGGGAACCCGAAGAAAATCCGGGCCATAATGGCCATGGAGAAGCCGAAGAACCTCAAGGGTGTCCAGCAGCTTGCCGGGCGAATCGCGGCATTGAGCAGGTTCATCAGCCGCATGGGTGAAAAACCTCTGCCGTTCTATCAACTGCTACGCAAGGCAGACAAATTCGAGTGGACGCCCGAGGCGGATGACGCATTCGAAGATCTAAAGCGGCTGATCTCTACCTCGCATGTCTTGGTCACACCAAAGGAGCGCGAGCCTTTACTGCTGTATATAGCAGCCACACACCAGGTGGTAAGCACCGTACTGGTGGTCGAGCGACCCGAAGAAGGCGAGACCCATGGGGTCCAACGCCCAATCTACTACCTCAGCAAGGTACTGACGCCGACAAAGCAGAGGTACCCTCACTACCAGAAACTCGCCTACGGCGTGTTCATGACGGCTCGTAGGCTGAGCCACTACTTCCAGGAACATCAGGTGATGGTCGTCAACGAGGCACCCCTGAACAGCATCCTGAATAACCCGGAGGCCACAAGACGTGTGGCCCTATGTCGCATCGAGCTGTCACCTCTAGACATCGTCTACGAGAAGCACCACGTGATCAAGTCTCAGGTCCTTCTAGACTTCCTCGTCCACTGGATGGAACTGCAGCTACCAGACACGCCGGACATGACACAGTCATGGACGATGCACTTCGACGGCTCCAAGCGCGAAGCCGGAGTAGGAGCCGGGGTCATACTGACCTCCCCGCAGGGCGACAAGATGAAGTACGTCCTCCGGATGTAATTTCGAGCTTCCAACAACGAGGACGAATATGAAGCCCTCATCCAGGGCATGAGGATGGCCAAGATCTGCGGCGCGACGCGCCTGGTCATCTACGGAGACTCGAACCTCGTCATCCAGCAGACGATGAACGAGTGCGACACACACGCCGCCAACATGATTGCGTACCGCGCACTCTACAACGCACTCGAAGGAGACTTTGATGGCTGCGAGCTTCGGCACGTTTGGAGAGAAAGCAACGAAGAGGCCGACAGACTCGCCAACATCATCTCCACCTGTGCACGGGTGCCACCAGGTGTGTTCCTTGAACATATCTGCGTACCATCCATCAAACGGAAATTCCCAAAGGGATCACCCGAAGAAGCAGAGCACTCGGGGGCTGCGCTACCCGACGGTCAGGAAGGACCCGAAAAACTCGACACAGAGGTCGCAATGGTCAACCTGATGCAGGTCATGGCAGTCGAAGAAACGTGGACATGGCCGTACCTCAGGTACCTGATGGATGGAGAGCTGCCTGACAGCTCGACAGATGCCTGGCGCATATCTCACCGGTCCAAGGCCTTCACCATCATCAATGGCGAGCTGTACAAGCGCAGCATTTCGGGTGTACTCCAAAGGTGCATCACCATCGGTGATGGCAAAACCAGCCTCCAAGACATCCACGAGGGCATCTGTGGCCATCATGCGGGCAGCCGCGCCCTTGTGGCCAAAGCTCTACGAGCCGGATTTTACTGGCCAACGGCCATAAACGATGCCAAGGACATCGTCCGAAGATGCAATGGGTGCCAGAGGTTCGCCGACAAACCGCACGCATCCGGATCAGAGCTTAGGACCATACCTCTGTCCTGGCCTTTCGCCCAATGGGGGCTCGATATATTCGGCAAACTGCCAAGGTCCTCAAAAGGAGGTCACGTCTACCTCCTGGTCGCAGTCGACAAATTCTCCAAGTGGATTGAGGCCATGCCCGTCACTAACCAAAAGGGCAAAACTGCCATCAAGTTCTTCGAATCCATTGTCTACAGGTTCGGCGTGCCGCACAGCATCATCACCGACAACGGGTAGAACTTCATCTCCAAATAATTCCAGGACTTCTGCGAAGACCTCGGAATCAACATCACATATGCCTCCGTGGCGCACCCGCAAACAAACGGGCAGGTCGAAAAGGCCAACGGCCTCGTCGGTGCTGGCATCAAGAAGCGTCTAATGAGCCCACTTGAGCGACTCGCAGGAGCCTGGACACAGGAGCTACCCTCGGTCCTTTGGAGCTTGTGCACGACACCGAACAGCTCAACTGGTTACACGCCCTTCTTCATGGTGCACGGAGCCGAAGCCATGCTACCAGCGGACGTACGCCATAAGGCCCCACGGGTCATCGCCTACAGCGAAGCCGAATCAATGGCCGCACTCGAAGACGCCGTCGACACACTCGACGAAGCACGTGACATAGCAGCATCTCGGTCAACGGTGTATCAACAGAGCCTCCGCAACTACCACAGCCGACGGCTGCGTCCAAGGTCCTTCGTCGAAGGAGACCTAGTCTTGCGACTCAAGCAAGAGCGACCGAAGAAATTCGAGTCACCATGGTAAGGACCCTACATCGTCACTAAAGTTATCCCAGGTGGCGCCTATCGCCTCAAGAACGTGGAGTCCTAAGTTGCATACTCCAACCCATGGAACGTCGCACAACTACGACGGTTCTACCCCTAGCTACCTCCCTCTTTTACTTTCAATAAGGCTATTCAGCCAAGGCTACTCAGCCGAACAATGTACCTCCTCCTTACGATATGAATAAAGCTAAGTGCCTCGGCCCAAAATTTTCCGTCTATTATTCGCATTTTCTTCATACTACAACACACTCGGGGGCTCCCGTCACCTCACGACTTCGTCGACTGAGAATAATGCGTGTACACCTGAGTAGCTGACCACGTCAGGCTAACGAAAAGGGCACGCATACAAACAAAGCACCACGTGCTAACAACAATAAACCTTTACAGCAAAGGGCAAAACACGCCCAGCCGAATACATACAAATTTTACATCTATCTTTTTACAGGTCCTACCTATTCTGAAGAATCACCTGCGCACGCTGCTCAAAGAGATCTACAATTTGTTCGGCATACTGCCTTACAGCGCATAATGTGGACGCATATCCAACATACCACCATCCGGCCGAAGAGGCGGCCCAGCTGCCACAGCAGCAAGATCTACATCGGGACGATGTAGCCGAACAAGGGAAAGCGCAACCTTCACACCTGCAACTAGCTGATGCCGTACCAGCTCCCTGACATGATGCACATCCCGAAACTTTGCCAGCAGGCTCCATAGAGTCGACGGTGCCTCATCCAGGGGAAACATCAGGTGAAGAATCGACGCCAACGAAGCCTTCGCTTGACGCGGCACCCGCGACACCTGGTGAACATGATCCTGCACAGTTGCAAGGATCGTGGCATGATCGCGTTCCATCCAGAAAAAACCACCGGCCTCCATGTCCTGCTGGGTCAGGCAGTTGATCCGAACAGCAACACGCTCCTTTTCCTCCTTAGGAACAAGGTTAGCACCTGCAAAATTGGGAAAGTAAGATGACCGGCCAGCAGCCGCATCCGAAACAAGGAGCAACAACTCGAAAAACTTACATTGAAGCTGTTCGGCCAGACGACGCAACTCCCCCATCAAATACTCCTCTCTGGCAGCACCCCGCTCCGCCTTCGACTTCCAAACGTCGGCGTGGCCACGCACTCCAAGCAATTCTTTCTCAAGACTACAGATGCGGTCACGAAGAAACAAAAGCTGCGACGCACCATCCAAAAATGTCCGTAGCTGCGGCGCGGGCGAAGTGCTAACGGGATCATCACCCGAAGGTCCCTAGGGGAAAAGAAGGCAGGAATATGAACAAACACTCAAATGGACAAAGAGCTCGGAGATTCATTATATGCAGCAAAAAGCCACTGCGTGGCACAAGGACTGTTCATGGACATAATTACAAAAAAAATAAACAAAAGCTATCCTACAACTACAAGGCCTAAGAAGCTGCATCCTGAGTAGCCTCGGAGCCAGACTGCCTGCTCTTGGCCTCCCCCTGCTACCTCAACGCGTACTCAGCCAGCAAGTCAATCAACTTCGGCCCATAAAGTTTACAATGGGCAGCATAGAGGGTGAAGGCTACCTCGGATTCGTCAGCAGCCGTTGGCATCTGGGAGGTGACCTGATGAAGATCCAGCTCCGCTCCAGACGCCAGGGCCATCGCCAGCCCGACGGATGGACCGATGCCTTTCTGCTTGCGCTTGTACGCCACAGGCGCGTCGGCTGACAGCGCATCCGCCAGCGAGTCGACATCCTCGAGGGCAACGCCCTTGGGGACAAGCTCCTTATAGAAGCGCCCAAGAACCTCCTTTGCCTTGGCGAGTGAGCCGACCACGGTACTGCAGCGGTCTTCGACCGCCGCAGTGGCATCATCCAGAGCACTTCCGTGCTCCAGAGCACCGCGGTCAAACTCGACGCCTGCGGCATCTACACAAATGGAAGAAGCAACGTGAATAAAAAGGAAATAGAAGAAAAGACAAGGAAGCCAGCAAGGAAAAGACGAAACCACTCACCCGAAATAGCCTTGGCAGCCGCCATCAGCTTGTCGGCTACCTCCTTCTCGCGCGAGGCCACAGCGGTGGCGAGTTGCTCCTCGCGGTCCTTAGCCTCCTGCTGCAGGCGATCCTTGGTCGCGGCTGCGTTGGCTAGCTCCTGCTCGAGGCGCTCCTTCGCACCAACGGCGACCTCGGCCTTCTTCTCCGCTTGCCCAAAGCTCTTTTTGAGAGCATCAAGCTCGCGGAAGGTGGTATTGTTGTCCTCTGCAAACAGCAGAACACTTATCGGATCAAAGAAAAGGAAATAGACGAAGACGCAAAAAGACCAAGCCATGAACGTACCCTGAAGCTGCTTGAAGCTGGCCTCCAACGCCAGATGCTGCCGCACTAGTTGGTTGGCGCCTTGCACAAAAGGCTGCCAAAAAACACACAAAAAGAACGCTCGGGGGCTCCCCCCGAAGCAAGTACAAAGAAAAGAAAAAAAGGCATGATCAGCAGATCACCCGAAAGAGGCTCGGGGGCTCCCCCCAAGGCACGAAGAAAAAATGATCAGCAGATCATCCGAAAAGGCTCGGGGGCTCCCCCTACGGCAGGAAACAAAATCACTTACGTGGTTAGACAGCGACTCCGAAGGTTCGCCTGCAGTCTTCTGAGGGACAACCACCCGAGCCTCCTGCGGAGAAGGGTTCGGAGCAGTGCCCTCAGAGGTGGCCACCGTCTGAGGAGGAGGAACAACTTTCGACTCCCCCACCATCTCCCGAGCGCCATCGCTGAAGGAGCCGTCGGAAGAGTGGCTGCAAAAGAAAACATCATACAAGAACAATCAAGCAAAATCAAAAGAAAGCAAAAGGCAACTGGATAAAACTTACGAGTCGAGATCACTCAAGTCAAAGACAGGCAGGGTCCTCCAGTCCTTCTTCTCTTCTTTCTTCTCTTCCTTCTTCCGCTTCGCCGGCGGGTGCGGCGCTATAGCCCGCGCGGGAACGGCGGGAATAGGAGAGGAAGATCCATCATGACCCCCACTATGACGCTCAAGGCACGTCGGATTCCTAGGAGTCGGTGGAGTTGAAGCATCCGACGTTTCGCTCGAGCTCCGCGTCCACTTTCGAGTCTGCTCCTCGCTAGACTCAAAAGCCTCCTCAGCCGGCGATCGCGCCGAAGGAAGCTTAGACATGGAGTCCACTACCTCATTGTCCGGTGCATCCGGAAACAGTTCGGGTAGTGGCGGCGACATGCCCGGCACTTTGAACTCCTGCGCAAAAGGAAAAGCAAATTTGTAAGCACACAAGCAAATACAAGGAAAACATAGTCGAAAGAAGCGCTACGCGCATGTCCCAGATCTACACCTGCGGAACCGGACGAGAAGCAGCCAATGGAGGAGTCAGCGACTTCCCTGGAATATCCTCTCCAGCCTTGTACTTCAGCAGCGGGCAAAGAATCCCATCGAGATCTCCCTTGGAAAACTCCTCAGCCAAAACCCTATCCGGAAGCAACTGGAGATCCTCCACCCGACGATAGAGCCCCTCTATCTCCGCCACCTTGCCATCTAAGATCTGGTTCTTCCAGGACCTCTTCGGCTCGATTTTCTGGGAGGGGTCGAAAGGAGCAAGAC
This sequence comes from Avena atlantica, assembly GCA_910589765.1. Taxonomy (NCBI): domain Eukaryota; kingdom Viridiplantae; phylum Streptophyta; class Magnoliopsida; order Poales; family Poaceae; genus Avena; species Avena atlantica. Next base: position 497,697,934 of record OU342739.1, read on the forward strand.
CAAATTTTTGTCCGACCACTGTGGAGAAGAAAAGCAAGTTGGATTTAAGGGAACTGATGCAGCCCCCAATGGGATAAACTCCATCGGAGCCAGATTGCCTCTTCACGGAATAGAGCTTCCAGAAGAGGCCAAAGTGTGGCTCGATACCGAGCCAGCACTCGCAGAATGTGATGAAGCAGGCGACATGAAGAAGAGAGTTTGGGGAAAGATGATGAAGCTGGATGCCATAAAGAAAAAGCAATCCACGGAGAAAATCGTGGATTGGGAAAGAAAGTCCCCGAAGGACAAACGCGATGAACATGACCCGAAAACCAGCGGGAGGACGAGGAATTACCTCGTCGCCGGGGACTCTGACGGCCTCCCTATCCTGCGGGATAAGACCCCGCTCATGGAGCTTGCGGAGGTCACCCTCGCGCGTCTCCGATCGCCGCCAGCCACCATCGGTGACACGAGTGGCGGCGGAACCCTTTTTGCCGCTGGCGGCAGCACTGGTACCAACTGCAGTGGAGGACTTCTTGGGTTTCCCCATCGCAGTGCGGCGACGACGACGATGAGCACGAAGAATCAAATATGGAAAAATGCGAGAAAATTCCAGAGCGCAACGAGGAAAACTCAAGAACATGAAAGTAGTGAAACAGGAATGGCTGCGGTGAAAACAAGTTCACCTTTTCCCAATGATTATAAGGACGAAGACGATGCACGACGACCGTCCATCGGGAATACCTAGAGCCAACATTCAGATCTGACCGTCCACGTGTCAGCACAGCAGCGAACCGTCGCTCACACGCCGTCCACTACGCACGGAAATCGAGGCAACGCCGTAATTATCTCCACGCCGTGCGTGACCAGTCAACTCAAAGTCAGAAGGTGGGACCCATGTTCGTCCCGTCACGTCATCTCTGGCGCTGCAGACGCTTGAGGTCACCGATCGTCAGCACTGACGTCATCAAAAGCTATACTAGCAACAATTATAATTCTTCGGCTGCACAGCTAAGAGTACTCACTCGAATCTACGATTTGATTAACTACTCGGGGGCTACTCCTATCAGGAGTGCTAGCCGCGCACCCGAGAAATAATCAAAGCAATATACCATGGAACTATTCTTCGAGTCCTACGTCGAGTCTATGACTCCACTACGGACTCGGGGCTACTCCCATAGGGAGGGCGGATTCAAGCATCCGAAAAAATTGTGTCCTACGGACCTATAAGTCAACGAAGAATAAATTAAAGTCTCTGCTCGAGTCTACGACTCGAACAGATACTCGGGGGCTACTCCCATAGGGAGCGCTGGTCGCGCACCCTATGAATTCTTCGACTATGATCCTTTGGATCAGCACGCAAAAACCTTTCGGCAACTCTGCCCCAATTAAACGCTAAGCAAGTAACATCCTCCTTGGCCACCCGAAACACCTCCGCGGTGATAAATATCCGTATGATGTGTCTGCGACACAAAGATAAGACCTACAGGTATCATCTGATGGCTTGACAACGCACACGACTGCGCTCTGCTAGTGAGAATCCGTGCCAGCATGCGCGATGAAAAATCCCGACGGACGCGTTGGGTACATCATTTAAAATTCACTAGAATTCCACTCCTGTAAGTCCTCCGTGGCCTGAGTCGAATTACGCCAGCATATGTTCCGGGTTCGAGTCGAGGGACTCGAATATGAAGAAGATCGTGTTGTTTTTTCCTAAGACAGTTAACTGACCCCGATCCGTCGGGAGAGTCAGGCACACGCATCAACAATCCCTACACGATCAAATCATTCTCTAGCAAATAGAGATAGCCGCACCCGAAAGAATGAAGAGTCCTCAGCCGAATCTACGATTCGACTGAACACTCGGGGGCTACTGACATGGTTATACCCTACGGGTACACGACCTTAGCATACCTAGTCCAGCCCAAGGAAGGCCCACGGGAACATGCGCCAGCCCATGAAGACTTTCGGGTGGCCAGGGCCCATGACGCCTTCGGATACTTGGAGAACATGACTAGAGTAGATAGAATATTCAAATGAGCAAACCCTAGAACCTGTAACCGACTCGATCTGTGCCCGAGACCTGTCTATCTCTATATAAAGGCTAGGAGGGCACGACGAGGAGGCTCTCTCGCATACCACCGCATACACACCTCCACGCCAGATTGCATCTGCGCACCCCTATAACTTTCGGTTCCGCCGTAATCAAGAGCAGACAAGCAGGAGTAGGGTTTTCCCTCCGGGGGCCTAAACCTGGGTAAACCTCGTGTCCCCGTGTTGCTTGTTTGCTAACCGTTCCACGATCTCCAGCATCCCCATCTTCTCCAAAACCCAAGTCCATAACAATGGGCATTGACGAGATTAAACCTCGTCACAAGCTCTTCAAAGTCAATAATGGAGACGAGAGGATGGAAGAACCAACATCCAAGTGAGGAAGAGGGGCCTTATATAGGTTCCCCACCGAATATGCCTGTTATAGCCACTTTACCTCGAAAACTCCGGCCCGGGGGCGGAACATTACCCCGGAAAATTTTTGCCCCTGGAAATTTTGTCCCCTTACTAAGTGTTGCACAAACTTATCCTTACTTGTTTTTCGAGGGGAGGGGGGTTTCAACAATTTCTAGCACTGCGGGGTGGGGGTGGAAATCCCTCCCCCCCCCCCACCCCCACACACACACCACCAAAAAAACTTTGTATAAACACCAATATGAAAACGACCTTAACTTTTGCATCAAGATTAGATTTCGATGAACTTGGAATCATTTTGAAGAGGACAACAAGATCTACAAGATCATGCAGAGAAACATCTATTCCAAAAAGGGAGTATAAAACCAAATGATAAAAGATTTGACCTATCTATAAAAGATGAACCGGTAAACCTACAAAATAAAAAAACACAATAAGATATTCATTCGGAATCCGTTTTTGGTGAACTTGAGTTTGTCTTGAAGTTAACCACAAGCTATAAAACCCCACATAGATAAAGTCCAAATAATAACCAAGAAAAATGATGCCAAGTATGTAAAAGTTTGAGCTCTCTACGAATGATACAATCAAGTTACTCACTCGAGAAACCCTCTTGATAGTACCACTATCTATCTCATAACTCAGTCTCTAAACTAACAACATGAGACCGGTAAAAGAGAAAATCTATTAAAATCATACATTTTCCTTGCGCATTCCACTTGAGCTTGATGTTAAAATAGAAACGCCAATGGAGTTAAATGACAATCAACAAAGATACTGTGATTGTCTCCTCATGACTATAAAATGCATATATTTTCTACAGTTCTAGTTCCTTTTCACCAAATTATCCTTACTTTGAACTGAATCCGCTGAGGACTGTATCGATAGAAATTTGAACATCTAATTTAAAGAGATACTTGACTTCCAAATATTGACACTATTGGGAGTTATACCACTCTAGTAGATTCCCAATGAGTGCATAACCTCGTAAATATTTTTGGAAACTCCACAAAGAAACATCACCTCGTGCAGCCTGCCTTAGGCATCAATTGTCCTCTTGTTGTGCTTACGAGTGCCGACATGGCATATAAGGAGAGTTCAGGCATGTGGACAAGGCCGTGACCACCCCGACTCATGTTCCGCCTTTGGCGCACCATCCGATTCCGCTACACAAGCCACTGCCATATGTCGGCGTTAGTGACAATGCCAACTCAGATGCCCATCAAATGTGGACATGACGCCATAGAAGGTAAACACTTTTTTGATGAAATTGCAAATGGATATCATTCACACTTGATCGGATATAAGCACGAAAATCATTTTTTTCTTGAAATGGAATAGGTGCTCTGCCTTAATAGGAAAAATGATCACAAGAACGACACTTCATAAACTAATAAAATGATCAGTGGGAGCCAACGTTTCCGTCGATAGCGAGGCGCCCGCGATGACTTTGTCAATCTCAAGACCCGCCGGCTTAGTCTCTCGGAGGTGCTCATAGGGGTAGGGTGTGTGTGCGTGTGTTTATAGGGGTAAGTGCATGTACGCATTGTAAGCGTCTGCGTTTGTACTGTGTTTCTCAAAAAAGAAAAAACTAATAAAGCGCCTCAAGGCATAATTCCGGTCAAGTGTTTCGCTCATAGTGCTGGGATACTTGACAGGCAAATGATACTCCTAATTATCTTGTATCCCGGTACTAAAACCTTGCTCTGTTGTCTTAAGCCCCAAGACAAAGGCTTCTCGTCTTGAAGTAAATTCAGATTTGCTAGTTCTCAGACGCTCGGGAACTTCTTAGGTCTTAGTTACCTTTTCCGTTATTGGATTTACCTCGTGATTCGTGTAACGTGAGACTTTCACATGAGTTGCAAATCGGTTATAACTGAGATTTTAACGAGTTGCAACTAGATTACAACTGAAAATTAGTACAAATTGTATAAGTTGTAACCTAGTTACAACTAAGAATTAGCAGAAATAGTGGAATGTTGTCAGCAACATGGACATAAAAAAATTCTCAGATGCCTGCGATCTAGGCATTCCTAAGTAAATTTTGGGCTAGACTTAAGTCCCTGCTCTATCAACCGTGTAATTACAATTTTCTTTCTTTCTTCTTAGTTCAACATGACACTCAAATCGGCTGCACGTTCGTGGAGCTCTTTGTAATACATTTTGACAGTTGATACCTCAACTTCTCTGTCATGAGAAAGATCGACGCACACCGCCCAGGAGCCACAGTAAGACATGGTGAACCACTAAGCCGGCACGAATTAGCGTTCATACGGCAGATAGCCGTGCCGCTGCGGCCCCTGATTCCACTTCATTCATGCTCTCCACTACCACAAATACCAAGTACGGAGTACTACGCATTCCCCAAAAGTCAAACACTAATTGATTTGATTTCCCTATATCTATTTTAAGCGTCCCGCGCGTATGTATTGTAGCACCAGCAGCAGTTCAGTTCGTGCAGCCCATCCATGCATCCACCACCGGAGTTGTTAGCCCATACGCAGATAACCATGCAGTCCGCCGGCGAGGAAGCGCCATTGCCTGTGTCCGCTCCAGCCGTGAGCACGGCGGAGGCACCACGAGAGGCTGCTGCAGCGGAGGACGGCGGCAAGAGCCCGGTGTCGCCGTCCATGGAGAACGAGCGGCAGATCCCCGTGGACCCCGTGTCGCTGCGGCACCTGGGCATGGTGGCCGACCCGGACTCGCCGCTCTCGGCGCCGTCGGTGATGACGGAGCTGGTGGCGCACTCGTCCCCACTCCTGCCGCCGCTTCGCCGGCCCACGTTCGTGGGCGCCAGCCTCCCGTGCTCCGCGGTCTCCTCCCCCGTCCACGGCGCCTCTTCGGCGAAGCGGGAAGAGCCCCCCAGCCCCGCCACGGTCACCGCCATGCGCTCCCTCGCGCGGCAGCACTCCGCCGCGCTCGCCCGCTACGTCACCTCGCCCACCACGCTCTCGAGGAGCGCGTCCCGCGCCGAGGGCAGGACCATGGCGCCGCACGACGACGACGAGTATCCCCACAACGACGAGACCGATGCCGAGGCCGACGGCGACCATGACTTCAAGTGCGGCGTGCTGTGCATGTTCATCCCGGGATTCTCCAAGAAGAAGCCCGGCTCGCCCTCCGCGGCGGCCGTCGTGTCGGGCATACACAGGCAGCACTCGGGCGCGAGGCGGCGGAGCAGCGTGTCGCGGATGGCGTCGATGGAGAGGTTTGAGTGCGGGTCGTGGAGCCCGCCGCCGCCGCCGCCAGCCACGGAGCCGGCCGTGGCGGCGCACGTCGTCGACACGGACTTCGCGATGGAGGTGCCCAAGATCAGCTCCGCGGACGACACGGACTTCCCGATCAAGACGGCGTTCGTGTTCGAGAGCGACGCGAGGGGGGTCCTGAGGAAGTCGGCGTCGGATCAGTTTCGGCGGCCGGAGTCGGCGGCGCCGGTCAATACGGCGTTCGTGCTCGACGGAGAGCCGAGGGGGATCCTGAAGAAGTCGGCGTCGGCGTCGCAGCGGCAGGAGTCGACCCCCAGCAGGATGTCGTGCGCGTCGCAGCGGCACGTGAGGTTCTCGACGGCCGCGCCGCCGGCGTCGTGCCCGACTTCGCCGTGCATCACGCCGCGCCTCGCGATGGCCAGGGCGGAGTTCAACGCCTTCTTGGAGGCGCAGAGCGCGTAGATAGTTGTCGTCACGTACGTACGGTGCATGTCTGTTTTTTTCTCGGATTTCTCCGTGCGTGTTGGCGAGTGGCATGCGCTGCCGGTACGGGCGCGGTTGCTAGGCCCGACAGGTTTTGTTTTCCCGGCGTGTTGAACTTGTTCCTTGTTCGATTGTCCATATTCCACTCGAGTGCTCGACCAATTCCACACGGCTTGGGAGTTTAGGATTTTTCCACAAGCCAATATATTACTCTCCCCAACCCAAATTAGTTGACTCAAATTTATTAAGACACAGATGTATCTAATATTAAATTATTTCTAAATACAATTGAATTTAGATAAATCAAAGCCAACTAATTTAGATCGGAGGGACATAAGCAATAACAAAATATCCTAAAAATATTATGAATGCACGTAGAAAAAATACTAATATACCGCTACAGTGATCAAAACTTTATAGCTGCAACATAGACCTCCGCCAAAACAACACCCGGAACTAAATTCTCCAAAAAGACGCCTCCATGAAGAAAAATAGTATACAAGCGCAGTCATCGTCGGATCATAGATCTTGGTTTTCACCCTAGAAAACAATGCCTCCAACAAGGTCATTGTCAGGCACAACCAATTAATATCAGACCATGGATTTTTGCCTTGAAAGATAAGACGGTGTACTCCCCCTGTGTTACCGTCCGCACTTGTCGATGTCATTGCTATAAGTCAAGGATCACCAAGCAAAGTCCTCATCGTCTCTAAGACTCGGTCCACCATTACTAGACCTCAGACCTCAGCTGCCATGATATTCTTCACCATTGTCTTTACTTTGGAAATTGAAACATCGACAGGTGCCATGCTGAGAACAAACAACGAAGCTTCGCGTCACACTCTTCTGAAGCCACGCGGCCAGAAATAGGGGTGCACACAAAAAATCCTATCTGATCCAGCAATCTACAGGCATGAAGCGTCCAATGGAGATCTCTGGCGTAGCCTTTTGAAACTCGTCACCGGCCAGATCAATGAGGTCAGGCATCAAGAAGAGAATTGTCTTGATGCAAGAAGAACTCCAGGATCGCCTCCTATATTAGGCATATCGGAAAGACCACACGCCGCTGTCTGCCGGCTTCCAATAGTAGGATGGAGATCTCAGCGAGCACCACCACACGGAGATGATAGGCTGAGCCGCACCAAGCCCCCCAAACCAGCCGTCGTTTTGCCCTCACGGCCACGACAGTCGCCAAGGTCATCGAAGAAGTCCCGGGTTGTTGCCCTGGTGTCCATCTCCGTGGGAAGAGCCACGCCGTCCAAGGCTGCCACGAGGCTCCGACCGGAGATCCCGCCACACGAGGAGGATGGGGACCCTGCTGTCACCAGCCGCGCTAGGGGAGTTTAGGATGGATCGCTACGACCTAAAAAATTGAAACATTTGTCCCAAAACAACTTTTAGGGCACTTCAAAAAGTATTGCATTTACCTTTGTATAATTGACATGGGTATGCCCTACGGGTGCCTAATGTTAGCCTACCCGGTTTGGCCCAGCAGAGACCCATAAGACGAGGTACCCCTGATGACGAAGCCCAGGAGGATTTCGGGTGGCCCAAGCCCAAGAAGGATTCGACTTCTTGAAGAACACGGCTAGCTTTAGATAGAAATTCAAAGAGAAAATCCTAAAATTATAACCGACTCAGCCTATCCCGGGACCTGGCCTATCTATATAAAGGCCGGGAGGGCACAGCGAGGAGGGCACCTCACAACCCTAGCATACACACCGCCAGATCTCATCTGCGTAACCCCTATAACCTGCGACTTCACCATTAATCGGAGCAAACAAGCAGGAGTCCCTCCGAGGGCCTGAACCTGGGTAAATCCTTTGTCACATGTTGCTTGTTTGCTAACAGTTCCGCGATCTCCAGTGTTCCCTCCTTCAAAACTCAAGCCCATAACAATGGGCATCAATGAGTCAAACCATCGTTACTAATAGTGTTTGCAACATTTTATAAAGTACCCTAAAAAATCATAAATCAATAGCAAACGCAGTTTAGAACTGCCCCCAAACTCTAAATGAGCACCTTGTGGTAGGAACGAACATACTTCCTCAGTTCCAAAATGTAAGGTGCCCTTAGTTTTGGGGGTCAACAACTTACAACTTTAATTATGATTTATACTTATAGCATGTCCATAAAATGTTGTATAAACATATATAAAAGAAAATATTTTGCAAGACAAATGCAGCTATACAATTTATGCATTCTCAACCTATATATTTCGGTATATTAGTGACGAAAGTTGTGCATCAAATACCATATAAAATAAAGCGTGTCTTATATTTTTGGATGGAGGGAGGAGTAGTAGTCTAGTGTCGTATGTGTGATACCATATATTTTCATTTATTACTTTGTTGACTCAATTTACATTAGGAAGCACTATGTTATGGTAACATATTATATTGTATTTTCTTACTTGACAGATCATTTTTGTTTAGGTGGCATGCATGTTACTCGATAGTCTAAGAGCATCTTTACTAGAGCCCAATAGGGATATTGGGGAGTCGGACACAAAACAGCTTCCAATGGTAGCCACAATACACTGCCTGCAGCAGACGTGGTATAATAGTGTGTCGGACAGTACCACGTCGGTTCCAACCCATAGGGACCGGTATGGGAGTGCCGGAAACCGATGCCACGTGGAATTTCATTGGCGGGACCACCCTAGTAGTGAAACAACTATTCCCCTTGGCCTACCACTCTTCTCTCGTGCTCGCCTCTGCTACTGAATCATCATCGCTACCCCGTTTCGAGGCAGAAAATTCGGCCACGGCTGCCCATCAATTGTGTGCAACCACCCTTTGCTTGCCGTCGTTTCATGCAGTTGCCTGAATTCCCCCCGCTTCTACGATTTTCCACTAAGTAGAACATCTATCGATGTCGCTACCACATGTCATCTCCTCTTTCATTTTGCCTATGCCAATCAACATATCATATTTGATAGTGGCTCGTCTACTCCCCGACACAAATAGATGTTCGAGACCACCTCACACACAAGGTGTTCGGGTGTTTTCCTATATTTTTTACTTCATTCTTTGCCTTGAAAAATTGGATGGAATGTTTGGTTGTTTGAAAGATTCATTGTTTGATTCATAGACTATGGATAGCGACGATGAGTTGACGATTCAACAGTTGGTGCAAGAGTAAGTCGATGCCATCGACAAACATGAAAATTTCATGACTAGCGCAACACCAACTTTCCAAGATCTATCTAGGAGTAGTATTGTAACAGAGAAGGTTTCGATGACATATGCTTATAGACGGAATGCGCTTAATGTTCATGCGAAACGTTGATGATGTATCCTCAAGGTCGTGTTGCTCCTCACAAGTCACCTCGGGTCCTTACACGACAATCCAGGTGGCACAACTGGCAGCACCCCCGTGGTCTCGCACACATCCGTTGCCCGGCGACGTCTCTCGTTCTTCCAAATCCAGCTGATATTGCGGAAGTAGATCATGTGGAACTAGGATCTAGTAGCTAGCGCAACAGCGTTCTTGAAGATACGTCGTCTCATAGGCGTGCAGTTCTTCTTGGAACCACGCAAGAGCCAGAGAGAGATTCCCTAAGGAAATTTCCTTAGATAAATATTGTGTGTGTTTTCCCTCCCACAAGACCCTTCTTATATAGGGAAAAAGGGGAGCCCTTCCTTGCCAATTCCCGTGATGGGACTAAAGGATAGGAAAGGGAGGAGTCAGCTGACCAAGGAGGGGAGGCGGACAGGTGGGGCCCCGCACGCGTGTCCTAAGGGAGGGTAGCGATCGGGGTGGGGCCCACCCCGTGCACCCTTCCAGAGGCGGCGGCGGCTTGCGTCTTGGGCCTTCCCTCCGGGGTTGGCCCATTAAGGTAAGTTGCCCCTAAAATTTAATTTTAAATATTCATTTAATATTAATTCCAAAAAATAATATAAAATACATATTATTAAATTTTCTTTGACCCGAAACACATTTCGATTTATTCCAAACTCCTTGGGATCCTCCCGAAACGATTTCGATTCTCTCACGGAACACTTCCAGCTCTCTCATCTCTTTCTTATAGTGATCTAGATGATTCCAAAACGATTTCCAAGCGTGGTAGAACCCTTAAGTGTGTTACCCTATGGTTCAGGAACAACACAGACATGATTGAGACGCCTCTCGAATCAAGGATCATTAGATCTAGATACCCATAATGACCCATGTGCATTGCACGATTTCAATGTCGTTTGAACCATCAACGTCGAGTGATACGTCGTAAACGTATCTATAATTTTTTGTGCTCCATGCTTGTTTTGTACCAACTATCTTATGTTTTGTCTACACTTTGAGGCATTTTTATACATTTTCTGGAACTAACCTATTACCAAGATTACAGTGTCAGTTCCCTGTTTTTTTGTTGTTTTTGGTTTCAGAAAAGCTAGTAAATAAATATTCTCAGAATTGGACGGAACAAAAGCCGAAGTCAATATTTTACCATAACAAAGACGGAGTCCAGAGGGGAGACGAAGAGGCGCCACAGGTCGGCCGCACCACCCTATGCGCGGGTCCACCCTGGGCCGCGCCAGGGCATGGTGTGGTATCTCTAGCCCTCAACCGACCTTGCCCTCTCGCCTATATAAACCTCCCGAGGCAGAAACCCTAAGTACCCGATCAGAAATCCACGAAAAAGTTCATAGCCGCCGCCACCATCGTCCCTAGATTGAGAGGGATACGAAGCTCTTCCCGGCACCCTGCTGGAGAGGGGAGATCACCCTGGAGGCCTTCTTCATCACCATTCCAGCCTCTAGAGTGATGCGTGAGTAGTTCATCCTTGGACTATGGGTCCATAACAGTAGCTAGATGGTCGTTTCTCCTCCTTTGTGCTATAATGTTTAGATCTTGTGAGCTACCTATCATGATCAAGATCATCTATTTGTAATCCTACATATTGTGTTTGTTGGGATCTGATGGATATTGAGTACTATGTTGATATGTTGGAAACATATCTATAATTTTTGATGCTCCATGCTTGTTTAGTATCTACTTTGCTTTAATTGTCTACACTTTGAGGTGCTTTTTACATGTTTTCTGGTACTAACCTATTAACAAGTTGCAACAGTGCCAGATGCCTATTTTCTGCTATTTTTGGTTTCAGAAAAGTTAGTAAAGAAATATTCTCGGAATTGGACGGGAAAAACGCCAAAGTCAATAACTTTCCGTGGGGAACAAGAAGTCCAGAGGAGAATCGGAGGGACTGGCCAGGGGGCCAGACCCACCCCAGGCGCGGGGTCAGGTGGATCCGCGCCTGGGTAGGGTTTGGCGACCCTGGTCGCCTCCCGGACTCACCCCTTCACCTATAAGAAGCCCCCGATGCAGAAACTCTTGATACCCGATCAAAAATTCACGAAACCGTCTGTAGCCGCCGCCATCATTGTCCCTAGATCGGGGGGATCTGAAGCTCTTCCCGGCACCCTGCCGAAGGAGAGATCATCTCGGAGGCCTTCTCTCCGGTATGATTTGTGAGTAGTTCCACCTTGTACTACGCGTTCATGTAGTAGCTAGTAATCGCATTGTTATGCTTTGCTCAGTTCCTGTCAATTGCCCCGCTGTAATTTGTTTACCCTTGATGCCATGTTGTTTATCTAAGGAGAGCACCTCTAGTGAACTATGGACCCCGGTCCAATCTTTACCATTGATACATCCTCTACTGTTACTTGTTTACTTGCTGCAAACCATTACCTTCCACACCATACGATTAATCCTTTGTTACAGCAAACTGGTGAGCTTGACAATCTCACTGATTCGTTGGGGCAAAGTCTTGAGTTTGTGTTGTGCAGGTCTCCACGTTGTCAGCAACACCTTTGAGATTTTTCCTTCCTCCTTCAGGTTCGATAACCTCGGTCTATACTGAGGGAAACTTGCTGCTGTGCTCATCACACCTTGCTCTTGGGGTTCCAACGAAGTGTCCCACATCAACACGGGGTGCACGCATCAAGATTTCTAGCACCGTTGTTGGGGAGGCTAAGAACGTCTTCACTAGGGGAGTCCTTCACTTTTTTTCTCTTTACTTTGTTTTTAGTTTGCTTAGTTTCTTTTGCTTGGCTTTGTTTGCCTCTTTCAAAAAACCAAAAAAAATTAGTCTAGTTTGGTTTGCTTGCTTTATTCAAAAACACAAAAAAATTATTAGTTCTTGCTCTAGTTGCTACCATGTAGGGATCTGCCTTTATTTTCTCTATGGTAGAAATCTCCACATTTAAGCAAAAAAATGAAGAAAGTTTTATGGAAGCTTGGTCTAGAATCTCTGCTTTCCAGAGGGAAACTGAGACTGAGGTAAGCCTCAGCTTGGTTATTGATAGTTTCTACCGCGGTATTGCTCTTCGTTATAGATATTCTCTGGATGCTGTGGCTGAGAAAGATTTTTTGCTTTGTACTGAGGATGAAGCTTATGATGCTATAAGAAAATTAATCATGATCTATGGTACACCTTGTGTGGCATCCCGCAAAAACCACTACTAGAAAATCGCGTTGTTTTTGTGCATTGCATCATCATGACCGCATGCTCATGTCATCATGCCACATTGCATTTGAGCATCGTCATCATCTTGCATTTGCTTGCATAAAATTATTTGCGGAAAAACCGGTTCATGTTTTCTAAACGCCCGTCTTAATTCAAACGCAAAACCCCGGATGCTGCCGGATATTTTGTTTGTCTAAAACTATTTACAAAGTTCGTCGCAATCAAATAAAAATATTATATTATTTTAGTGGGGGCAGTCGAACGGGCCGACCCGACCCGAACGACCACCCCCAGGATTTAAATCGGTCCAACCAATCAGTCCACCCAAAATCCTACAGCTACCAACTAACCTACCCACACCCAGCCTCCACCTCACCCTGCCCAATCTCCACTCGCCACCTCACCCTCTCCCTCCCCTCCAACCAACCCCACTCTGCCACCTAGCCACCCCCACCCCCCTCTCTCTCTAAACCCACCCCCACACGCACACGCATGCACCTGCAGGCCGCAGCCCCACTTCCCCCACACCGGCCAGCCTTCCAGCCCCTCTCAACTCCCCCCTCTGACCCCCGGGCCCCATCCCCTGGGCCCCACCTACCGCACCGAACCACCCAGCCTCAACCACTCACCCCCTGGGTCCCACCTTCCCCACCGCCCCGCCTGGCGTCCCACCATCCCGCACGCGACGCCCCACCCCGCCTCCTCCTCCCGCTCGTCTTCCTCCCTCCTCTCCTCTCTGGCTGCTTGCTCCGTCGACCCCGCCCCTCCGCCGGCCTCCACCGCTCCCCGCGTCGGCCTCCGCGCCCCCGCCTCTCCAAGCCGCCTCCACCCCGCAGCATCTTCTCGTCGCCTCTCCCCACCTCGCCCCGATGCGGCCGCCGCCCTTCCGACCCCGCGCGGCCGTCCCCAACCTCCCCGGCGCTCCTCCCGCACCTCCGCCGCCGCCGCCGCCTCCGGCGACCCCACCCGGCCCCGCATCCACCGCCCCAGGCCCCCGCGTCGCGTCCCCGTCCAAGCCCGTCGGCCTCCTCCCTCGGCCTCCCCTTCGCCGGCCGCTTCCTCGCCGTCTCCAGCTCCGGCCGCCTCCGGCTCCTCCGCCCTGCAAGCCGAGCGCCGCCGGCGAGCCCGCCCCGGCCCAGGTCTCCCCGAGCACCCCTCTCCCCGTGCCCGCTGGAGGCGTCGTCGACCGTCCTGCCAAGCTCTGCCCGGGGTTCGCCGCGCCTCCGGCTCTCCGCGCGCCTGGCCTGCGTCGCCGCTGAGGCCGCCCTAAGCCGCCGTCGCCCTGCAGCCGCTCTCCCGACAGCGCCTCCTCGCCCACGTGCAGGAGCTCCTCTGCGAGCGCCTCCACCTGCGGAACATGGCCCTGCTGGCCTGGGTAGAGCATGCGTGCACCAGGAGGGTGAGCCGCGCTGCTCGACTTGTGTCGGTATCGTGTTGTGTCAATTCATGTGTGGGGTCTGACGTCCGAAGAACAGGTTCCTCAACATGAATTTGACACTTCGAGATCGAACCCACGAACCCTTGAGCTCGCTCCCGGAACTCGAAGACCGAACACGATGTTCTTCTTCCCGGATCTGATGACCGAGATGCCGGAACCCCAAGTTTGTCGAGACCCTGAAGACCCGTTCCCGGGGGCGAAGTCCGGACCCGATGCCCGCCAAGAACGCCACCGGTCCAACAAGCACTCCGTTCCGGACACCAAGTGCTGCATTCCGAACGACAAGACCTCGCTACGGCAAGACCGACCCCGTGGGACCCGACAAGACCTTCGCGACGATAAGAACGGCACCGACCCGGAAGAATCCGATGCGCCCCCCACGCGAACCAAGTCCTGCTTCCCGGGAGCGACTATATCTACCCAGTAATCCGAGAATGATCCCGTCGAACCCTGGACCCTGAGACCGACCCCGAACCCCGGATCCCCAAGATCGTCGAGACCCTAATGTGTGAACCTTTTTCCCGAACCCTATTTTATCACATAATACAACTTGTCGTATATTAAATTGTTCATGCATGCATCCTTGCCTGTGGTTTGGGGGCCTTATGCCGATTCACCTAATAATTAAATATGGGGCCCATATGCGGGCAAATCTAGTCTCATATTGGCCTCATTTAAATTTGTGCATCGAACCGTTGTCATATCTTGCCTTGTGAAACAACATTTAATTTGTGGGGTAGATAAATAACTTGAACCACCTAATTAATTGTCGGGACCCCGGTTCCGCTTAATGTGGCCTAATTGCATCGCACCTTTGCCATGCCATGCATCATGCCGATCTTCTGCCGTGTATTAAATATTGCACCCGGTGTTTCATCTAGTGTTTTGGTTCTTCGCGGATAAGGCCGTTGAGTTGATGTGAGCTTCGCCCCGATCTTCGGTTGACCCTTCGACAATGTTTCAGGCGAGCATCTCCCCCTTTCTACCTATCTTACTTTTATAGTATTTATTCCCTCCTGTTGATCTATTGCTATCTGTGTTGCGATGCTCTAGTTTTCGTACCCGTGATATCCCTTGCAGCCATATAATGCCTTGGACACATCCTATTACCGGTTGTTTGATAGATAGTTGGACTTGCGTGTCGTAGTCGCTTGCTCAAGTGCTGTTGCGTGTCGCCAAGTGCCACAGTTGTTGGAGTATTGTCGCATGTTGTTGTTGGAGATGATCCTGGTTTTACTTATCGTTCACTTTAAATTCCTGTTTAACAACTAAAATTGAAGTAAGCAGAGGCATCGGTGGGTGATAGATAACTTTTGGTTTCCGAACGCCCACTTGTGTCCCGTAGGACCCCGAGTACTTGATACCTGTTCCTTGATTTATCGCGCTATCCACATATGGGGAGTATGGGCCCCCCTTAGCCAGAGCTTGATTCCGTCTTATTTCTTGGGGCCACAAACTAGTTTGAGGTTTTATTTACGATCCTGTACTTATGCCATGCTACTGCTTTATTTACGTTTGTGCGAGGAGCACACTGTACTGTTTAGGAGTTGTGACCCATTTACGTGGTATCGACAGTCCCCGTTTGGGGATCTGCTGTCGTTTACCGCCGGCCCCACAAACCTCGGGTCCGTCTCGGAGCTAGCTTACTTCGTTGCGGGTGTACTCCAAGGGGTGGCCCCCTGAAATATTTCTGAATCTTGTGATTGCTCTGTCGTGAAGACCTCGTTGGGTTTTGATTTGGTTTTTCCGAGGTTGATCGTGTGTGTGTTGCTATTTGTGCACCCCGGACGGGTTAAAACTTTCTGAAAGCCGTGTCCGCGGTTATGGACGACTTGGAGCACAGTATCTCGACCATAGACAAGCATAACTAAAGTTTATTGCTACAAAATTGACTTTATAATGACTAGTAATCAGCTTCACTATAATGGAATGGCTAAATAATACTGCCCACAACTGCTTGTTTGGATTGTCGCTTGCGACCATTGTACCTGACTAGTAAGTATGGCAACTACAACGGAATGGCTGAATAAAAGTACCAACAACTGCTGGGTTTTGGGTTTATCTCATGCTATCTGTATCTGAATAGTAATTGCTGCAACTACAACGGAATGATTAACTAAAAGTGCCCACTGCCTACTTTATCAGGACGATTATTTAAACCTGACTAGTAAAGTGCCGCAACTATAACTGAATAAGTAAAACTGCCAACTGTGTGAGTTCCTCGGTTGACTTCCTCGTTTGGTATCGAGGGGGAACGCCAGGGTGGGTTTGTTGATGGTAGTATCAGGTTGGTTCCGAATAGGTCTTTCTTACCCCTCTCTGATTGCCGCCAGTTGTATCGAGTCTCTATAGGTTGTTTAGTGCATGCTGCCGCTGCCGCTCAGTCCACCATACCTATGTAGGCGAGGACCGCCGAATTCTAGCCTCGCCGTGTACTGGCCTCAGTACTGACGCTCCTCTTTTTCCTTTGCCCTTTGTCGGCACCCCTTTTGTTTAATCAGGTTTGAGATCGACGCCGTTAGCAGGGTTACCCTTCCGGCTTGGCCTGGGCAGGGTTATGGACGCCATTGGTTATTCTTCAGGGCTCTTAGCCCCATTTGCATCTTGTCCGTAGTCGGACGCTCCATCTTTTCAAGGTGATTTGGATCTTTGTATCGTATATCTGTATTCTTGACTCCTTGAGTCGCTGTTATATATATATCTGTTCTGTGGGTCCCATCGAGGACTGTTGTGTAATGTTATTACTTCGTTTTCCACCCGCACGAAAGTGCCTGGTGGGCACCTTTGAATCGTTTCTATGCGGGTTTGGCGGGTTTCGCTAAAACTTGCATAGGTCCGATTCTGAGGGTGTTACACCTTGCAAGTCTGATTCCTCTTTCGCAAGTATTTTTGCTAGGTTGAACCATCTTGAGACTAGTATTGCTGCCATAAATAGTTGATATCACACTCTTAGGGCTTACCATGATTATGTTCCCATAAATTCTGAGCCTTCAAATTGGTTTCCCACAATTAAAGTCTCAATAAACACTACACTTTTTGATGCTCGTTGTGATATCATGTCTGAATTTTGTCTTATGCCTAAAGATATTTTTGATTCCTTGAGTCTTTGGGGGCTTATTGAAGGAGGAGAGGAAATCTCTCTTACCAACAATGCCACTATATTTCCCATTGGAATAGCTGAAGGTGTGTTTACAAAATTCTCAGGGAAAATTGTGTCTACTGATTATCTTGTTATTAAATGTGTAGGCAAAGGACAGATCACACTTGGAAGATCACTACTGAAACACCTTGGGGCAGTAATAGACGTGGGAGAAGGCATCATGCACTTTACTACCCCGGTAAGCAATCATATCTTCCCTAAAAAGAAAAATAAAGGTAAGAAAAGAAGGAACAAGAGGGGCAATTCCTCATTTGAAAATACTTGATTCGTCTTGCTTCTTGTGCCTAACTTAAATGCGTTAAAGAAAAGTACTTGTTGGGAAATAACCCAAGAGTTTCCTTGAGTCTTGGAAGTTATTACTACTATAATGACCTCTACTTATCCTTTTTGTTTGCTTTTTGTGCCAAGAATGACCTCTAATGAGAGGGAACTAAGATTTGGGGAGTTGCTGTCCCGAAACAGATTTCTGTCCTCCACAAAAAAAATCGTGAGGAGGCTCTGTAACTCGGATTTAGCTCAAAATTTACGAATAAATCCCCCAGTATGTTGGCTAACTTTCGGTAGTTCAACACTTTTTTATTTAAGCAACATAATATGTTTGAAAAAATTCGTTTCTACCTGCTAGTCTGTTTTGACAGATTTCTGTCATTATTTGCATTTGCTTCTTATTGATTCCTTTTTAGCTCTCTTCAGGTAAATTGAGTTTCTTTGAAGGATTTACTTAAGTAGCTTGTGTTTTTAGTGAAAAGCCTTGCTGTTTCAAAGCTTTTCCCGTGGTCTAATATCTTTTGAATAAGCTAATGTTGCTAATGAAGATTGTGTGAAGTTTTGTATGAAGGAAAAAATTTAGGTGTAGAGAAAGAATGATGCAATGATATGAAGAATGGACAAAAGCTCAAGCTTGGGGATGACACCATGGTGTCACCCCAATGTACAAGCGTCAAAGCTTGGGGATGCCCAAGGCATCCCCTTCTTTATCAATAAAAAGCTCAGGTCTGTCTAGACACTTCACTTTTATTGTTTCATGAACAATTGTATTGTTCTTGGAGCATCTTAGTTTTCGTTTATTTTGCTTAGTTTGTTTAGTTTGATTTAGTAGTTTGGACCCCATTCTCATTGTGTTTTTTTGCAAATAAGTTTCCTTGGTGTTTGGAAAGGAGTAGTAAGTTCTTGCTTGAAGTGCAAGAGGAGCTTGCATTGACTGTAACTTAGACTTTAGAATGACATGCTAGGTGTTGTTTTGCCATTATGCTTAGTGATTATTATTGTAGCATGTCTTGTTCCAAACAATTGGATTGCTTAGTATGCCTTGAAGAAATTATGCGTTGTTTTAGCATGCAAAAGCATAGTATTGTGGTATTCTCCTTTGATGTTTTGCTTGGATTGACTCAGCACATGCTTACACCATGTTATGACTATGACAAGTCACCATTAGCCTCTATGATCATTTAGTCCTTGACTTGTAGTACCACTCTTTGCTTTGATTAGTTTGCTTTGTTGCATTGCATAATATGGCCATTATTGCTCTCTTAGTTGGTTGCTCCCAGTCTTTTGCTAGCCTCCACTTGTATGAGTAAGTTCTACTCATCCTTCCAACTCCCAAGAAACCAAGTTATTCCAAAGTGTTCACTATAAACTCCTATGCATGGTCTGTTACACCATTCCAAGTATATTCTTGTCTTCAACTATCTTCCAATTAAAAACTATTTTGTTATGTGAATACTTAGTGATTAAAGCCCTCACGAACTTGATGGCACATTTTATTCTTTGCCCCTAATAAACTTGAACCATTGAGGCAACTTTGTTGTATATGCTTGCACTTATAAGTTGGTATTAGCAGAACCGTGTTGTCACGGGGAATGTTTTCAACATTGCACTTGTACTTTTTGTACTTCGTTGATATCATGCTCTTTTGTCTATGGATGTTACCGGTGTGAAATGAAGTGGGAACTTGTAAGTCCATGGAGTTTGTATTCTGTGTTAGAGAAACGCATGGGTCGCTAGCCTAAGCCATGCCTAATCATGGTGGAAACTTGCAGCATCACCATAGTGACATCTATGAAGCATTATTCTTATAAAAAAGAGAGACACATTGAGAAAAGAGGAAAGAGAGAAAAAAGCACCATATTCCCATGTTACATAAGAAGAATTGCTGAGATGCTCATTTGTTTGCCTTGTCATTTTGGTTATGGGAAAGCTCATGTACCATGTGCAAGGGGTACCCCGTTGGCAGTTCTCAATGATATGCAAATACTTACAGTGACAAGAACTTGCCTGGGCCATAAGTTTAGTATCCATGAGTTGTAGCCCTCATAGTCAAGGTACTTCAGATTGCCAATTTATACTTTGTCAAGCATATACTCCAGCTTTGCCACTTTAACCTTAACCACTTCAAGATGCTTATGATAGGGGCAATGCGGGCTGAAAGCTAACTAGTACCATAATTTTTGGAAGCTCTTTTTGAAACTTGTAATCCCTGCTTCCTTTACAAAAAGTCCTTTCTTCCACCATTATTTGAGTCTCCACCTTCTACCTTTAGGCACCATTAAGAGAGCATAGTTGTCATTCTGTATGCAGTGTTCCAAAGCTTGTAAATTGATGCATATTGTATTATTATTTGTTCTTGTGCTACTTGTTTCTAGTCACCCTTGTGAACTTTGCAGGCGTCCTATGCATCTATATTGCTACTCTATGAGGGATAAGCTGATTGCCACTATGCTATGTTTTCTGCATGTGAAACAAACAAACGTTTTTCAATGCATATTATGCATGATCTTTGTTTGTAGCCTTTCATGTTGCATGCATAGTTACTTTGTCTTATTGTTATAACTCCATATTTCATGCACATGTTTAGAGTTCTTTGATCCCAGCTTTCAATGCTTGCAAATGGTTTTATCTTGGTTTTACTATGTCCTACTGTTACAACTCCATCTTTCATGCACATGTTTAGAGTTCTTTGATCCCAGCTTTCAATGTTTGCAAATGTTTGGATCTTTATTGTGAGGGTGCTTGTCACCTCAAAAATTATTCTTTTATCACTTACCTACTCGAGGACGAGCACGAGTTAAGCTTGGGGATGCTGATACGTTGGAAACGTATCTATAATTTTTGATGCTCCATGCTTGTTTAGTATCTACTTTGCTTTACTTGTCTACACTTTGAGGTGCTTTTTACATGTTTTCTGGTACTAACCCATTAACAAGTTGCAACAGTGCCAGATGCCTGTTTTCTGCTGTTTTTGGTTTCAGAAAAGTTAGTAAAGAAATATTCTCGAAATTGTACGGGACAAATGCCAAATTCAATAACTTTCCATGGGGAACAAGAAGTCCAGAGGAGAGACGGAGGGGCTGGCCAGGGGGGCCAGACCAACCCCAGGCGCGGGGTCAGGTGGACCCGCGCCTGGGTAGGGTTTGCCGACCCTGGTCGCCTCCCGGACTCACCCCTTCACCTATAAGAAGCCCCCGATGCAGAAACTCTCGGTACCCGATCAAAAATCCACGAAACCGTCTATAGCCGCCGCCATCATCGTCCCTAGATCGGGGGATCTGAGGCTCTTCCTGGCACCCTGTCGGAGGGGAGATCATCCCAGAGGCCTTCTCTCTGGTATGATTTGTGAGTAGTTCCACCTTGGACTATGGGTCCATGTAGTAGCTAGTAATCGGATTGTTATGCCTTGCTCAGTTCCTGTCAATTGCCCCGCTATAATTTGTTTACCCTTCATGCCGTGTTGTTTATCTAAGGAGAGCACCTCTAGTGAACTATGGACCCCGGTCCAATCTTTACCATTGATACATCCTCCATTGTTACTTGTTTACTTGCTGCAAACCATTACCTTCCACACCATACGTTTAATCCTTTGTTACGGCAAACCGGTGAGCTTGAAAACCTCACTGATTCGTTGGGGCAAAGTCTTGAGTTTGTGTTGTGCAGGTCTCCACGTTGTCAGCAACACCTTTGCAACGTTTCCTTCCTCCTTCAGGTTCGATAACCTCGGTCTCTACTGAGGGAAACTTGCTGTTGTGCTCATCACACCTTGCTCTTGGGGTTCCAACGAAGTGTCCCACATCAACACGGGGTGCACGCATCATACGTCAAGATTGATTATTGATTCTATCATGTCTATGTTGTTTGTGATATTGCATGCTCTCTTTAGCTAGTAGCTACTCTGGCCAAGTACTTGCTTGTGACACCAAGAGGGAGTATTTATGCTCGATAGTAGGTTCATTCCTCTAGTAATCTGGGAGAGTGACAGAAACTTCTAAGGTTGTAGATGTGTTGTTGCTACTAGGGAGAAAACAACAATCCTTTCTCTATGGAGCAAATGTATTGTTTACTTTACACACTTTGCTTAATGCAATTATCTGTTGGGTTCAGATGATAACCTGAAGGTGGATTATTAGTCATAGATGTAGTTGGATTACGGTTTATGTATTATGTTGTAATGCCCCAACGAATATCATAGCGATTATCATGACATGTACATGCATTTTTATGCATTCTCAACCTGTCCATTTCCCAACTGTAATTTGTTCACCCAACATGCTATTTATCTTATGGAGAAACACCTCTAGTGAACTGTGGACCCCGGTCCATTCCTTCCCACTGATATTCAATCTACTGCCTATTGTTTACTTTCTGCAATTCCTACAAAGCAACTACTTTCTTCCACACTATAGGTTTAATCATGTGCTTTCAGCAAACCAGTGAGATTGACAACCTTACTGTAAGTTGGGGCAAAGTATTGTGGTTGTGTTGTGCAGGTTCGACGTTGCTAGCAACATCTTGGGAGCTGGTTCTTTCTCCTACTGGTTTGATAAACTTAGTTTCATAACTGAGGGAAACTTGTTGTTGTGCTCATCATACCTTCCACTTGGGGTTCCCAACGAGTTCTACATCATTTGATCCATCAAGCAATTTTATGGCACCGTGATGGCGCTGCGTCAACATGGAGCGCTTCGTCAGGAAACCCCAAGAGCAAGGTATGATGCAACACATCAGTAAGTATTCCCTTAGTAAGAAACCGAGGTTATCGAACTAGTAGGAGGAAGGAAACATCTCAAAGGTGTTGCAAGCAACGTGGAAACCTGCACAACACAAACTCAAGACTTTGCCCCAACTAACAATGAGGTTGTCAATCTCACCGGTTGTTGTAACAAAGGATTAACTTTATGGTGTGGAAGGTGATGATGGTTTGTAGCAAGTAAACAGTAATAGTGGAAGATGTATCAATGGTAAAGATTGGACCGGGGTCCATAGTTCACTAGAGGTGTTCTCCTTAGATGAACAAACATGGCATGCTGGGTAAACAAATTACAGCAGGGCAATTGACAGGACTGAGCAAGGCATAACAATATAATACTAGACATAAAGATCCTATGAGATTCGATTGGGCAATACAACAAGATACATAGACCACCATACAACTGCATCTATGACTAGAAGTCCACCTTTGGGTTATCATCCGAACCCCCTCTAGTATTAAGTTTCAAGCAACAGACAACTGTTTTAAGCAAAGTGTGTAAGGTAAACAATCCACTTGCTCCATGAACAAGAGACCGTTTTTTTCTCCCTAGTGGAAACAACACATCTACAACCTTAGAGATTTCTGTCACTTCCCTTGATTGAATAGAGGCATGAACCCACTATCGAGCATAAATACCCCCTCTTGGAGTCACTAGTAACTACTTGGCCAAGATAGCTACTAACAACGGAGAGCATGCAAGATCATAAACAACACAGAAATGATAGAATCAATAAGACAAAACCATTAATCAATCTGACATAGTAATCTCAATATCCATTGGATCCCCGCAAACACAACATGCATGATTACAAATAGATGAGATCTTGATCATGAACGGAGCTCACAAGATCTAGACATGAAAGGACAAGGAGGAGATACAACCATCTAGCTACTACATGGACCCGTACTCCAAGGTGGAACTACTCACGCTTCATACCGGAGGCTAGCATGATGAAGAAGAAGACCTCCGGGATGATCTCCCCTCCGGCAGGGCGCGAGGAAGAGCTTCAGATCCCCCATCCAGGGACGATGGTGGCAGCGGCTATAGACGGTTTCGTGGAATATTGATCGGATGCTTAGGGTTTAGTCATCGGGGGCTTCTTATAGGCGAAGAGGCAAGGCTGGGAGGCGGCCAGGGGGCCTACACCCTGCCCAGGCATGGCCTAGGGTGGGCCCGTGCCTGGGGGTGCAGCCGCCCTGTGGCGCCCCTCTGTCTCTCCTCTGGACTCCGTGTTCTCCTCGGTGAAATATTGACTTTGGCTTTTGTCCTGTCCAATTTCGAGAATATTTCCTTACTAGCTTTTATGGAACCAAAAACAACAGAAAACAGACAACTGGCACTGTGGCAACTTGTTAATAGGTTAGTACCAGAAAACATAGGAAAAGCACCTCAAAGTGTGGAAAAAGCAAGGCAAAGTAGATACTAAACAAGCATGGAAGAACATAAAAAATTATAGATACGTTTCCGACGTATCAAGCATCCCCAAGCTTAACTTTTGCTCGTCCTCGAGTAGGTAAGTGATAAAAGAATAATTTTTGAAGTGACATGCACCATCAAAACCAAGATAAAACCATTTGCAATCATTGAAAGCTAGGATCAAAGAACTCTAAACATGTGCATGAAATATGGAGTTATAACAATAAGACAAAGTAACTATGCATGCAACATGAAAGGCTACAAACAAAGATCATGAATAACATGCATTGAAAAACGTTTTTTTGTTTCACATACAGAAAACATGGCATAGTGGCATTCAGCTTGCCCCTCATGGATTAGAAAATAGATGCATAGGACACCTTGAAAGTTCATAAGAGTGACTAGATACAAATAGCACAAGAACAAGCAATATCAACAATATGCATCAATCAATAAGTTTTGGGACACTGCACATAGAACTAAGAATGGCAACTGTGCTCTCTTAACTGGTGCCTAAAGGTAGAAAGTGGAGACTCAATATAATAGTGGAAGAAAGGCCCTTCATAAAGGGAAGTAGGGATTTCAAGTTTCAAAAAGAGCTTCCAAAAATTATGGTACTTGTTAGCTTTCAGCCCTCATTGCCTCTATCATAAGCATCTTGAAGTGATTAAGGTTAAAGTGAACAAACTATGGAGTATATGCTTGACAAAAAATAAGTTGGCAATCTCATGTCCCTTTAATCCGAGGGCCGCACCTCATGCTACTCAACTTTAGTCACTTGTAAGTTCTTGTCATAGTAAGTACATGCGTATCATAGAGAACCGCAGACGGGGTACCCCTTGCACATGGCACATGACCTATCCCATAACCAAAATGACAAGGCAAGCAGACAATGAGCATCTCAGCGATCTTTTTATTTGCTATTTTCATAGGTTTTTATTGAAGATGCTTCACAGATTGCTCATTATGGTGATGCTACAAGTTTCCACCATGATTAGGCATGGCTTAGGCTAGCAGCCCAGGCGTTTCTCTAACACAAAATACATAACTCCATGGACTTACAAACTCCTTTTTTATTTCACACCGGCGACATCCATAGACAAAAGAGCATGATATCAACTGTGTACAAAGTACAAGTGCAATGTTAAAAACGTTACCCATGACAACATGATTCTGCTAATCCAACATATAAGTGCAAGCATATACAACATATATGACACAATGGTTCAAGTTTATTAGGGGCAAGAAATATAAAGTGTTCCATCAAGTTCGTGAGAGCTTTAATCACTAAGTTTTCACATAACAAAATACTTTTTAATTGGAAGATAGTTGAAAACAAGAATATACTTGGAATGATGTAACACACAGTGAATTAGGAATTTATAGTGGACACTTTGGAATAACTTGGTTTCTTGGGAGTTGGAACCATGAGAAGAGCTTACTCATACAAGTGGAGACTAGCAAAAGACTGGGAGCAACCAACTAAGAGAGCAATAATGACCATAATCATGCAGAGCGACAAAACATTACTAATCAAAGCATAGAGTGGTACTACAAGTCAAGTACTAAAAGGTTATAGAGGCTATGGTGACTTGTTCATAGTCATAACATGGTGTGAGCATGTGCCAAGTCAACCCAAACAAAACATCAAAGGAGAATATCACAATACTATGCTTTTGCATGCTAAAACAACGCATGATTCCTTCAAGGCACACTAAGAAATCCCAATTGTTTGGAACAAGTCATGCTACAACAATAATTACTAAGCATAAGGTCAAAAAAAACACCTAGCATGACATGCTAAAGTCTAAGTCACAGTCAATGCAAGCTCCTCTTGCACTTTCAAGCAAGAACTTTCTACTCCTTTCTAACACCAATCAACTTATTTGAAACAACACAGCGAGAACGGGGGTCCAAACTAATTTATTCAAGCAAACTAAACAAACTAATCAAAGCAAACAAAAACTAAGACGCTCCAAGAACAACACAACAGTGCATGAAAAAATAAAAACGAAGTGTCTAGAAAGACCTGAGCGTTTTATTTATGAAGAAGGGGATGCCTTGGGCATACCCAAGCTTTGACGCTTGTAAATCTT
This sequence comes from Avena atlantica, assembly GCA_910589765.1. Classification (NCBI taxonomy): domain Eukaryota; kingdom Viridiplantae; phylum Streptophyta; class Magnoliopsida; order Poales; family Poaceae; genus Avena; species Avena atlantica. Next base: position 497,723,671 of record OU342739.1, read on the forward strand.
GGACATTTCTTGGGGTGACACCGGGGTGGCATTCCCAAGCTTGAGCTTTTGTCCATTCTTCATCTCATTGCATCATTCTCTCTCTATACCTGAATTTTTCCTTCATACAAATCTTCACACAATCTTCATTAGCAATATTAGTGTATTCAAAAGATAATAGACCCTTGGGTTTAGCTTTAGAACAGCAAAACTTTTACTAAAAACACAAGCTACTGTAGCAACTCCTTTAAAAAGCTCAATTTCCTAAAAAGAACCCAAAAAGGAATTAATAAGAAGCAAATGCAAATAATAGCAGAAATCTGTCAAAACAAACCAGCAGGTAGAAACCGATTTTTCGAAGACTTTTTGTTGCTCAAATAAAAAAGTGTTGAACTAACGAAAGTTATCTAACATACTGGGGGATTTATTCGTAAATTTTCATCTCAATCCGACTTACAGAGACTCCTCACAAATTTTTATGGTGGAGCACAAAAGTCTGTTTCGGGACAACAACTCCCCAAATCTAACTTACCTCTCATTAGAGGTCATTCTTGGCACAAAAAGCAAACAAAAAGGATAATGAGAGGTCATTACTGAAGTAATAACTTCCAAGACTCAAGAAAACTCTTGGGTTATCTCCCAACAAGTACTTTTCTTTAATGCCTTTAAGTTAGGCATGATAATTTGAGAAGATGCTCACATAAGAAATATGAATTGAAGTAAAAGAGAGCATCAAGAAGAAAATTCAAAACACATTTAAGTCTAACCCACTTCCTATGCATAGGAATCTTGTAAAGAAACAAGTCATGAAAGCACAAAGCAACAAGCATAGGAAAGCAAAATAGGTGCAACTTCAAAAATTTCAACATAAAGAGAAGGAACTTAATATTATTGAGATGCATAAAACCATGTTTCCCTCTATCGTCATAACTTTAAGTAGCATCATGAATAAAACTAACAATATAAATGTCACATAAAACATTCTTATCATGATCCACATGCATATAAAAATTATTACTCTCCACATAAGAATAGTCATTCTTATTTGTAGTGGGAGCAAATTCAACAAAGTAGCTATCATTATTATTCTCATCACCATAGTCACTAAATGTAGGAGGTATATTGTAATCATAATTAATTTTATCCTCAATAGTAGGTGGACTAAAAATATCATAATCATCATTTTAATCATCATAAATTGGAGGTAAAGTATCATCATAGGCAATAGAATTTTCAGAATTGGTACAAAAGAGATTTTCAATATCAAAAGTAGTGTGATTTTCCCAATCATGATCACTACTATAGGTAACAGGCATAGGAACATCATCACAAGTTTTACCTATAATAGATATTTCAAAATAATCCACGTGACCATAACATTCATCCTCCTCTTTTTCATCTAATGAGCTTCCTGTTTCAGCAATTTGTTCTTCCATAGGCTCCTGCAAGGCATTAGTCTCTTCCGTTTGTGGAAAGCACCTATTAAAATATTCAAGAATATATCAATTTTCTTCCTTGTAATTATCAAAGCAAAATTTAAGTATCTCATAAACCTCATACTCATAAGGTGCATCATCACTATTTTCAAACAAATTGGCAAGTTTAAATGCACCCTTGAAAGCAATAAATTCTTCAATTTGTTCCACATCATAAAAATCATAATTTCATTTAACATAAGAAGATATGGTAACATTATCATTATACTCACATTGAAATGGGAGGTGTTTATACCTCCTACAACAACAAGTTTTATCAAAGCAATAAGTAACATTATAAGTAGAGCACACCTCTCTAGCAATAGTATTCAATTTATCCATTTGTGCCCATAAGTGTTTCCCTTTTTGTGACAAACGCTGTTCCTTATAATAGTAATTTTGTTCTTCTGTGAACCCACCTTGCCAATAAGAACTAGTTTCAAATAAACCATCCATTGATAGAGAGCATGACCAAGCAAGGCAATAACAGACCAGCAACTAGAGTAGGAACTAATTTTTTTTGTGTTTTTTATAAGAGAAAGCAAACCAAAGTAAACTATTTTTTTTTGGAGTTTTTGATAAAAAGAGGCAAACAAAACCAAGCAAACTAAAAACAAAGTAAATAGAAAGGTTGAGAAGGACTCCTGATGTGAAGACGTCCTTCCTCGGCAACGGCGCCAGAAAATCTTGATGGTGCTGCGTCAACATGGAGCGTTTTGTCGGGAAACCCCAAGAGCAAGGTATGATGCAGCACAACAGCAAGTCTTCCCTCAGTAAGAAACCGAGGTTATCGAACCAGTAGGAGGAAGGAAACGTCTCAAAGGTGTTGCAAGTAACATGGAAACCCGCACAACACAAACTCAAGACTTTGCCCCAACTAACAGTGAGGTTGTCAATCTCACCGGTTGTTGTAACAAAGGATTAACTTTATGATGTGGAAGGTGATGATGGTTTGCAGCAAGTAAACAGTAACAGTGGAAGATGTATCAATGGTAAAGATTAGACCGGGGTCCATAGTTCACTAGAGGTGTTCTCCTTAGATAAACAAACATGGCATGCTGGGTAAACAAATTACACCAGGGCAATTCACAGGACTGAGAAAGGCATAACAATACAATACTAGACATAAAGATCATATGAGATTCAATTGGGCAATACAACAAGATACATAGACCGCCATCCAACTGCATCTATGACTAGAAGTCCACCTTTGGGTTATCATCCGACCCCCCTCCAGTATTAAGTTGCAAGCAACAGACAACTGCTTTAAGCAAAGTGTGTAAGGTAAACAATCCACTTGCTACATGAACAAGAGACCGTTGTTTTATCCCTAGTGGCAACAACACATCTACAACCTTAGAGATTTCTGTCACTTCCCTTGATTAAATAGAGGCATGAACCCACTATCGAGCATAAATACCCCCTCTTGGAGTCACTAGCAAGTACTTGGCCAAGATAGCTACTAACAACGGTGAGCATTCAAGATCACAAACAACACAGACATGATAGAATCAATAAGACAAAACCATTAATCAATCTCACATAGTAATCTCAATATCCATTGGATCCCCGCAAACACAACATGCATGATTACAAATAGATGAGATCTTGATCATGAACGGAGCTCACAAGATCTAGACATGAAAGCACAAGGAGGAGATACAACCATCTAGCTACTACATGGACCTGTAGTCCAAGGTGGAACTACTCACGCTTCATACCGGAGGCTGGCATGATGAAGAAGAAGGCCTTCGGGATGATCTCCCCTCTGGCAGGGTGCCGAGAAGAGCTTCAGATCCCTCCCGATCTAGGGACGATGGTTGCGGCGGCTACAGACAATTTCGTGGAATATTGATCGGGTGCTTAGGGTTTAGGCATTGGGGGCTTCTTATAGGCGAAGAGGCAAGGCTGGGAGGCGGCCAGGGGGCCCACACCATGCCCATGCGTGGCCTAGGGTGGGCCCGCGCCTAGGGGGTGCAGCCGCTCTGTGGCGCCCCTCCGTCTCTCCTTTAGATTCCGTGTTCTCCTCGGTGAAATATTGACTCTGGCTTTTGTCCCGTCCAATTCCGAGAATATTTCCTTACTAGCTTTTCTGGAACCAAAAACAGCAGAAAACAGGCAACTGTCACTGTGGCAACTTGTTAATAGGTTAGTACCAGAAAATATATGAAAAGCACCTCAAAGTATGGACAAAGCAAAGCAAAGTAGATACTAAACAAGCATGGAATATCAAAAATTATAGATACGTTTCCGATGTATCACGCCGTTGCCGGGGAGATACAGGACAACTTCTGCAAGGGGAGTCTCTTACAACCAATCTCTTTACTTTGTTTTTGTTTTGCTTAGTTTATTTTGCTTTGTTTTGTTTACTTATTTTTATCAAAAACACAAAAGATAGTTCCTACCTTAGTTGTTATTTCTGTTGGTTTACTTCTTTTTATCAAAAACATAAAAAAATATTATTTTCTACTTCAATTTCTGTTTTTGTTGATTCACTTTAATCCTAAAAAAATGAGTATTCCTAAAGTAGAGGTTCGTTATTTTAAGAAACAAGGAGGAGAAAGTATGAAAGATGCTTGGTATATAATAAGTAATGCTCATCATAGATGTACTAGAAAATATTCTACCACAATCCTTAGAAATTTTTATGTTGGCATATCTAGTTGGAATAGGTATGTTCTGGATACTCTCACTGGGGGTAATTTTCTGGGTACTCCTGCTTTGGAAGCATGCAATTTAATTGAAAGTTTAGTAGGAGTAACACCTATTAATGTCGTTAAAACTGAAATCACTTTGGAAGAATTTATAAAAAATTGAGCTCCCTAGAGAAAAGTTTGCCAAATCTCCTTGATAACACTAGCCAAGTTAATGAATCAATATAAAGTATCAATAAAAGAATCATTATTTTAGAGGCTAGCATTATCCATGATCAAAATTTTAGAATTGGTAAACTGGAAGAGGCTATGGAAAATCTAAGTTCAACTTTTTCTTCCCTTAAGTTTAAAAGAGAGAAATATTTTGTAGGAAAAGAGAAAAAATTTGCGTATGTTCCAAAGGTGCCTACACCAAAACCCCTTAATGTGCTTAAAATTGATAAAACTTTTAGTGCAACTAAGAGTGATCTACATGTTGAATCATCTTCACCTCAGGTACCAATTGAGAAAAGCCATGTTATAAAGGAATTAACTGATGTTAATGCTACTTAATTTGAAAATACTTGATTCTTGCTTTCTGTGCCTAGCTGAAAGGCGTTAAAGAAAAGCACTCTTGGGAGATAACCCAAATTTTTTATTTCAGTAAGTTTTCCTTTTGTTGACTCTTGGAAGTTATTGCTTCTGTAATAACCTATCCTTGTCCTTTTTGTGTGGTTTTTGAGCCAATAATAACCTCTAATGAGAGGGAAGTGAGATTTGGGGAAGTTGTTGTCCCGAAATATATTTCTGTGCTTCACTGTAAAAAAATCGTGAAAAATCCCAGTACATTGTACTGAGCTGTAATTTTTTGTGTGCGTGCTCCTGTTGTTTACCCAACTTTCGTTAGTTTTTCACTTTTCAATTTGAGCAACAGAAGATTTTCTAAAAATTCGGTATTTACCTGTTGGTCTGTTTTGACATATTTCTGCCATTATATGCATTTGCCTCATAATCGGTTTCTTTTTGAGTTCTCTTTGATCACTTGAGATTTTAAAAGGAGTTGCTACAGTAGTCTATATTTTAATGGAAGTTTTACTTGAGTTGAAACTGAACCCAAAGGCCTCTTTGTTGGAATTATACCCTAGAGGCAATAATAAAGATGTTATTATTATAATTCTTGTTCATGATAATGTTTATATTCCATGCTAGAATTGTATTAAGCGGAAACTTTAATACTTGTGTGGTTTGTGAACAACACCGTGTCCCTAGTACGCCTCTATGGACTAGCTCATTGATTAATGATGGTTAAGGTTTCCTAGCCATGGACATGAGTTGTCAATTAATAATGAGATCATATCATTGGGAGAATGATATGGTGGACAGACCCAAACTAAGCGAAGCAATTAGATCGTGTCATCGTGTTCGTCTTTGCGAAGCTTTTCTTATGTCAAATATTGTATTCCTTAGACCATGAGATAATACAACTCCCTGGTATCGGAAGAAAGCTTTGAGGTCATCAAACATCATCCTATGAGAGGGTGATCATAAAGGTGTCTCTCAGGTGATCGGAAAGTATCTGTTGGGTTGCATGTATCGAGATGGTATTTGTCCCTCCCAAGTCGGAGAGATATACTTCGGGCCCACTCGGTAATCGATATCAACACCGCTTGCAAGCATGTGGTTAAGGAGTTAATCACAAAGTGATATCGGATTACGAAACGAGTAAAGTACTTGCTGTGAACGAGATTGAACTAGGTATGACGGTACCAACGATCAAATCTCGGGCAAGTAAAATATTGCGAGACGAAGGGAATATATATATGGGATTGATTGAATCCTGGCATCGTGGTTCATCCGATATGATCATCGACGAATGTGTGGGAGTCAATATGGGTTTCCAGACCTGGCTGTTGATTATTGATAGAAGATCATGTCTGCATATTCTCGAACCCGCAAGGTCACACACTTAACGTGTCTCGACGCTAGGATAGATTGGATAATTGGTTTATGAGTTTTTGTTCGGAGTCTCGGATGGGATCCGGGACATCACGAGAGGTTCCGGAGTGGTCCAGAGAATAAGATTCATATAAGGCAGTGCAGTTTTTGGAGTTCGGAATTGTTCCGGGTTAATCGGTATTGTACCGGGAGCTTATAGAACCTTCCGGAAGGGGACCAACGTGGCCCCACCTTCCGGGAGGGGGCATGGGCCTATGAGGGAGTGCCCTGGCCACATTGGGCCAGGGGCACAAGGCCCCATAGGGCCCAGCCGGCCAAGAGAGGTTTAAACTCGAGATAGAGCTTCTAGAAGGGGGGGTTTCCTTGCCCCCCACTCTTCCTCCTTGGGGCCGCCGGCCTTGGCTTGGGGGAGGGGCTAGGGCTGCGCCCACCCCTCTATATATAGAGGGCTGGGGGCGCACCAACCCCCCACACCTTCCCCTCCAACCCTAGCTTCCCTGCTGCCCTTCCTCTCTCCCTCCCGACTGCTTGTAGGCGAAGCCCTGCTGCAGAAATTCTCCACCATATACACCACGCCGTTGTGTTGTAGATCCAATCCGTCTCTCCACCATACTTGCTGGTCCGAGGAAGGAGGAGACATCGAGGTGCTGCACGTGTGCATATCACCGAGGCACCGCCACTTGTGGTGCTAGATCGGATCAGATCGCGAGGAGGAGAAGCGAGTACGACTACATCACCCACGTTCCGACGAACGTTCCGCTGTGCGAATCTTCAAGGGTATGAAGATCTAATCCAATCTCTCTCGTTGTTTGCATCTCCTAGATTAAATCTTGGCTTCCCTCTGTTCGCATCCATAGAAAATTTTGATTTACTATGCCGCGAAACCCTTCAGTGGTATCAGACCTAGATCTATGCGTAGATGTGTTTCACGAGTAGAACGCGACATGGTTGTTGCGGGAGTTGATGTTTTCTGTTGCAAGCCTCTTGTTTGTGTTCTTCTTATGACGCGGGATAGTGAGATTGAAGCGGTCCAGGCCAACCTTACGTGACGTCGTTCGCGAGACCGGCTCCGCACTTGACGTGTGGCTTGTTCCACACATGCGGCTGGTGGATGTCAGTTTCTCTCACTATAGTTGTCATGGGATTAACACCGGAGTTTGGCAACCATAATATCACCGTTGTGGCTTTCCGTAGGTAAGAATCGTTCTTAGCATCTACTCCCATAAGCCACGTAAAACATGCAACAACAAAGTAGAGGCGTCTAACTTGTTTTTGCAGGGAGTGTTTTCCGTGATATGGTATGGCCCAAGATGTGATGTGTATAATGTATGCGATGATCATGTTTTTGTAATGTTTCACGACTTGCATGTCGATGAGTACACAACCGGCAGGATCCATATGGTTGTCTTTATAATTGTGTATGACCTGTGTGTCAACTTCTTATGCGCCATGTAATAGTTTCACTTTATCGCTAAGTAGTTAGCAATAGTTGTAGTTGCTATTCGTGGTGGAGGCAATCATGGTGGAGTGATGGAGATCATGTCGGAGCGCACAAGATGGAGATCATTGCGCGAAGATTGGCTATACCATGTCACATTAAAGTTATATGCATGTGATGTTTATCCTTTTATGTATCTTATCATGCTTAGATCGCGACAGTAGCATTATAAGATGATTCCTCACTTAAAGATCAAGATAAAAACTGTGTTCTCCCCAAGTATGCACCATTGCGAAAGTTCGTCGTGTCCAAGCATCACGTGATGATCGGGTGCTATAGACTCTACGCTCACATACAACGGGTGCAAGCCAGTTTTGCACACGCGGAAATACTTGGGTCTAACTTGACGAGCCTAGCATGTACAGACATGGCCTCGGAACACATGAACCGAAAGGTTAAGCATGAATCATATGAATGATATGATCGACACTTAGTTGTCCACCATTGAAACCACATCTCTTCTTGTGATGATCGGATTAGGTGTGGTGAATTTGGATCATGTTCACTAAACAACTTGAGGGATGTTGAATTTAGTGGGAGTTCATCTAGTAATTTGATTAAGTTGAACTATTTATCATGAACATAGTCTAAGTTGTACTTGCAAATATTGTAGATCACATGGCCAAGTCCAACTTCAACTTCAACGTTTTTGCTGAGAAGGAAAAGCTTAGAAACAATGGGTCTAACTTCACCAATTGGTTCCGCAATCTAAGAATCATTCTCTATGGCGGTCAAAAGGACTATGTCCTTGGGAAAGCGTTAGGTGACCCCCCTACTGCAACTGCGCCGGCTGATGAGAAAGCTGTCTATCAGTCGCGCAAAGATGATTATGGTGTGATTAAGAGAACCATGTTGTTTGCTATGGAACCGGAACTTCAAAATCGTTTTGAAGACTATCCCGGGCCCTTTGAGATTCTCGAAGAGCTGAAAACCATGTTTCAGACTCAGGCCCGTTCTGAGAGATATGAGATCTCTGAGAAGTTCTTTAACTGCAAGATGGAGGAAGGGAGTTCCGTTAGTGAGCACGCCATTAAGATGACGGGCTACACTCAACGCCTTGAGCAACTGGAATGCACGATTCCAGAGGAGCTCAAGATTGACAGGGTTCTGCAATCACTCCCTCCCAGCTACAAAAGTTTTGTAGTGACTCATAATCAGATTGGTTCCACTGATACGATCACCGAGCTCTTCGCAAAGCTGAAGGCTGCGGAAGTGGACATCAAAAAGGATAATCATGTGTTGATGGTCAACAAGCCCACCTTTAAGAAAGGTAAGGGAGCAAAGAAGCCCTTCAAGAAGGGAGGCGGCAAGCGCACTGCCCCTGCTGAGAAGAAGCTCAAGTCTGGTCCTAAGCCGGACACTGAGTGCTTCTATTGCAAGGACAAGGGTCACTGGAAGCGCAACTGTCCGAAGTACTTAGCGGACAAGAAGGCTGGCACCATCAAAGTTATATTTGATATACATGTTATTGATGTTTTCCTTACTATCCCTCGTTGTAGTGCCTGGGTATTTGATACTGGTTCAGTTGCTAATATTTGTAACTCGAAACAGGAGCTACGGAATAGACGGCGGCTTGCGGGGGATGAGGTGACGATGCGCGTTGGCAATGGATCAAGAGTTGATGTGATGGCCGTAGGCACGCTCTCCTTAGTTTTACCATCGGGATTAGTTTTAAACCGTAATAAGTGTTATTATGTGCCTGCGTTGAGCATGAACATTATTTCTGGATCTTGTTTATTGCAAGACGGTTATTCATTTAAATCGGAGAATAATGGTTGTTCTATTTATATGAGTAACATCTTTTATGGTCATGCACCTATTGTGAATGGTTTATTTATTCTAAATCTTGAAAGGGATGAAACACACATCCATAACATTGAGGCTAAGAGATGCAAAGTAGATAGTGATAATACTACTTATTTGTGGCACTGTCGTCTAGGTCATATTGGTGTAAAACGCATGAAGAAACTCCATTCTGATGGACTTTTGGAGTCTCTTGATTTTGAATCATTTGACACATGCGAACCATGCCTCATGGGCAAGATGATCAAAACCCCGTTCTCCGGTATGATGGAGCGAGCAACGGACTTGTTGGAAATCATACATACCGATGTATGCGGACCGATGAGTGTTTCGACGCGTGGTGGATATCGCTATTTTCTCACTTTTACCGATGACTTAAGTAGATATGGGTATATCTATTTAATGAAACATAAATCTGAAACATTTGAAAAGTTCAAGGAATTTCAGAATGAAGTGGAGAACCATCGTAACAGAAAGATTAAGTTTCTACGATCCGATCGTGGGGGCGAGTATTTAAGTTATGATTTTCTCACGCATCTTAAAGCAAGCGGAATTGTTTCGCAACTCACGCCACCCGGAACACCACAGCGCAATGGTGTGTCTGAACGCCGGAATTGAACTTTATTAGATATGGTCCGATCGATGATGTCTCTTACTGATTTGCCGTTATCATTTTGGGGTTATGCATTAGAAACCGTTGCATTCACTTTAAATAGGGCACCATCTAAATCCGTTGAGACGACACCGTATGAACTGTGGTTTGGTGCTAAACCTAAGTTGTTGTTTCTTAAAGTTTGGGGATGCGAAGCTTACGTCAAGAAGTTGATGCCGGACAAGCTCGAACCCAAAGCGGAGAAATGCGTCTTCATAGGATACCCTAAGGAAACTATTGGGTATACCTTCTATCACAGAACCGAAGGCAAAGTGTTTGTCGCAAAGAACGGTTCCTTTCTTGAGAAGGAGTTTCTCTCGAAAGAAGTGAGTGGGAGGAAAGTAGAGCTAGACGAGGTTATTGAACCTTCTCTTGAATTGGAGAGTAGCGCAGCACCTGAAATTGTTCCAGTGCCGCCTGCACCAACAATAGAGGAAGCTAATGACAAGGATCATGAAGCTTCGGACGATGATGCTACTGAACATCGCAGGTCGACAAGGTCGCGTGCCCCTCCTGAGTGGTACGGCAACCCTGTCTTGACTGTCTTATTAGTAGAAGACAGTGAACCTACGAACTATGAGGAAGCAATGATGAGCCCAGACTCTGAGAAATGGCTAGAAGCCATGAAATCCGAATTGGGATCCATGAGCCAAAACCAAGTATGGACTTTGGTGGACCCTCCTAGCGACCGAAAGGCCGTTGAGTGCAAATGGATCTTCAAGAAGAAAACGGACGCGGATGGTAATGTTACCGTCTATAAAGCATGGCTTGTTGCAAAAGGTTTTCGACAAGTTCAAGGTGTTGACTACGATGAGACTTTCTCTCCCGTAGCGATGTTTAAGTCCATTCGGATTTTATTAGCAATTGCTGCGTTTCATGATTATGAAATATGGCAGATGGATGTCAAGACTGCTTTCCTCAATGGCAACATTGATGAAGAGTTGTATATGATGCCACCCGAAGGTTTTGTCGATCCTAAGGATGCTGATAAAGTATGCAAACTTCAGCGTTCCATTTATGGACTGAAGCAAGCATCTCGGAGTTGGAACCTTCGTTTTGATCAAGTGATCAAGAGATTTGGATTTGTTCCAAATTTCTACGAAGCTTGCATCTACAAGAAAGTGAGTGGGAGCTCGGTGACGTTTCTGGTACTATATGTGGATGACATATTGATTATTGGAAATGACATCAACATGCTTAACGATGTGAAGAGTTATTTGAACAAGTGTTTTTCAATGAAAGACCTAGGTGAAGCTGCTTATATATTGGGCATCAAAATCTTTAGAGATAGACAAAAACGCCTGATAGCTTTAAGCCAGAGTATATACCTAGACAAAGTTCTGAAAAGGTTTAGAATGGATAAGGCAAAGAAAGGTTCAGTGCCTATGTTGTCAGGTAAGATATTGAGCAAGGCTCAGTGTCCAGCTACGGTAAATGATAGGGAAGCTATGAGCAAAGTGCCTTATGCCTCGACCATAGGTTCCATCATGTATGCCATGCTGTGTACTAGACCGGATGTGTCCAATGCTCTTAGTTTGACGAGCAGATATCAAAGTGATCCAGGAGTGGAACACTGGACAGCCGTGAAGAACATCCTAAAGTACCTAAATAGGACTAAAGAAATGTTCTTAGTCTATGGGGGTGATGAACAGCTTGTCGTAAAAGGTTACGTCGACGCTAGTTTTGACACCGACAAGGATGATTCTAAATCTCAGACAGGATACGTGTATATTTTAAATGGAGGAGATGTGAGCTGGAGAAGCTGCAAGCAAAGCGTGATCGCGTGATCTATAGTAGAAGCGGAATACATGGCTGCTGTAGAAGCGTCAAGTGAAGGAGTTTGGATCAAGAACTTCATCACTGAGCTTGGCGTGGTTCCAAGTGCATTGGACCCACTAGAGATATTGTGTGACAACACTGGCGCCATAGCACTCGCTAAGGAACCAAGATATCATCCAAAGACCAAGCATATCAACCGCAAGTTTCATATAATCCGAGATTATATAGCAGATGGAGATCTGAAGATTAGCAAAGTACATACAGATCTGAATGTCGCAGATCCATTGACTAAACCTCTTCCACGTGTAAAACATGATCAGCACCTCAGTGCCATGGGTGTGAGATTGTTTCCAAATGTAAACTAGATTATTGACTCTAGTGCAAGTGGGAGACTGTTGGAATTATGCCCCAGAGGCAATAATAAAGATGTTATTATTATAATTCTTGTTCATGATAATGTTTATATTCCATGCTAGAATTGTATTAAGCGGAAACTTTAATACTTGTGTGGTTTGTGAACAACACCGTGTCCCTAGTACGCCTCTATGGACTAGCTCATTGATTAATGATGGTTAAGGTTTCCTAGCCATGGACATGAGTTGTCGATTAATAATGAGATCATATCATTGGGAGAATGATATGGTGGACAGACCCAAACTAAGCGAAGCAATTAGATCGTGTCATCGTGTTCGTCTTTGCGAAGCTTTTCTTATGTCAAATATTGTATTCCTTAGACCATGAGATAATACAACTCCCTGGTATCGGAAGAAAGCTTTGAGGTCATCAAACGTCATCCTATGAGAGGGTGATCATAAAGGTGTCTCTCAGGTGATCGGAAAGTATCTGTTGGGTTGCATGTATCGAGATGGTATTTGTCCCTCCCAAGTCGGAGAGATATACTTCGGGCCCACTCGGTAATCGATATCAACACCGCTTGCAAGCATGTGGTTAAGGAGTTAATCACAAAGTGATATCGGATTACGAAACAAGTAAAGTACTTGCTGTGAACGAGGTGAACTAGGTATGCCGGTACCAACGATCAAATCTCGGGCAAGTAAAATATCGCGAGACGAAGGGAATATATATATGGGATTGATTGAATCCTGGCATCGTGGTTCATCCGATATGATCATCGATGAATGTGTGGGAGTCAATATGGGTTTCCAGACCCGACTGTTGATTATTGATAGAAGATCATGTCTGCATATTCTCGAACCCGCAAGGTCACACGCTTAACGTGTCTCGACGCTAGGATAGATTGGATAATTGGTTTATGAGTTTTTGTTAGGAGTCTCGGATGGGATCCGGGACATCACGAGAGGTTCCGGAGTGGTCCAGAGAATAAGATTCATATAAGGCAGTGCAGTTTTTGGAGTTCGGAATTGTTCCGGGTTAATCGGTATTGTACCGGGAGCTTATAGAACCTTCCGGAAGGGGACCAACGTGGCCCCATCTTCTGGGAGGGGGCATGGGCCTATGAGGGAGTGCCCTGGCCGCATTGGGCCAGGGGCACAAGGCCCCATAGGGCCCAGCCGGCCAAGAGAGGTTTAAACTCGAGATAGAGCTTCTAGAACGGGGGGTTTCCTTGCCCCCCACTCTTCCTCCTTGGGGCCGCCGGCCTTGGCTTGGGGGAGGGGCTAGGGCTGCGCCCACCACTCTATATATAGAGGGCTGGGGGCGCACCAACCCCCCACACCTTCCCCTCCAACCCTAGCTGCCCTGCTGCCCTTCCTCTCTCCCTCCCGACTGCTTGTAGGCGAAGCCCTGCTGCAGAAATTCTCCACCATATACACCACGCCGTCGTGTTGTAGATCCAATCCGTCTCTCCACCATACTTGCTGGTCTGAGGAAGGAGGAGACGTCGAGGTGCTGCACGTGTGCATCTCACGGAGGCACCGCCACTTGTGGTGCTAGATCGGATCGGATCGCGAGGAGGAGAAGCGAGTACGACTACATCACCCACGTTCCGACAAACGTTCCGCTGTGCGAATCTTCAAGGGTATGAAGATCTAATCCAATCTCTCTCGTTGTTTGCATCTCCTAGATTAGATCTTGGTTTCCCTCAGTTCGCATCCGTAGAAATTTTTTGATTTACTATGCCGTGAAACCCTTCACTCTTATCTTGCATACACTAATGTTGCTAATGAAGATTGTGTGAAGTTTTGTATGAAGGAAATTTTCAAGTGTAGGGAGAGAATGATAGGATGAGATGAAGTATGGAAAAAAGCTCAACCTTGGGGATTCCACCTGTGTCACCCCAAGAAATATTCAAGAAGTACAAGCGTCAAAGCTTGGGTATGCCCAAAGCATCCCCTTCTTCATCAAAAAAATCTTAGGTTCTCTTTCATGATACTTTATTTTTATTGCTTCATGCACTATTGTGTTGTTCTTGGATCATCTTTGTTTTTGTTTTTTGTTTTATTTTGCTTTGTTTGCTGTAATAATTTGGTCGGACCCCAACACACCTATTTTGGAGAAGTCACACCTAGTTCTTCATTGCCTAGAACACTCTAGTTTTCACTCTTATTGTTATGCGAGTGTTCTCTTTTGCTAGTACTGCGTTTAGCTTTAGTTTTCTTATGCTTTTTTCTTAGAACTTTTTAGTTCTTATTTGTAGTTATGTGAGACAAGCTCTCTGATCTTTATTGATAATTATCTTTGTGAGTTGTTTCAAATAAGTCGATTGGTGTTGGAAAGGAGTAGAAAGTTTCATGCTTATAGTGGTACAAAAGGAAGCTTATTTTGACTATGGCTTAGACTTTATCATGTCATGTTAGATATTGCTTTGACCTTATGCTTAGTAATTATTGTGTAGCATGACTTGTTTCAAACAATTAAGATTGCTTAATGTGCCTTGAAAATCATGTGTTCTTTTAGCATACAAAAGCATAATATTGTGGTATTCTCCTTTGATGCTTTATTTGGGTTGACTTGGCACATGCTTACACCATGTTAAGAATATGAACCAATCACCTTAGCCTCTATGATCATTTAGTTTTTGACTTGTGATATCACTTTATGCTTTGATTAATAATTTTTTGTCGCTTTGCATGATTATGACCATTATTGCTCTCTTAGTTGGTCGCTCCCAGTCTTTTGCTAGCCTCCACCTATACTGAGCATGAGCTCTACTCGTGCATCCAACTCCCAAGAAACCAAGTTATTCCAAAGAGTCCACTATAAATTCCTAAGTATGGTGTGTTACACCATTCCAAGTATATTCATGTTTTTATCTATCTTCCAAATTAAACTTTTTGTTATGTGAAAATTAGTGATTAAAGCTCTCGCGAACTTGATGGCACACTTTATTTTCTCGCACTTAGTAAACTTGAACCATTGTGCCCATCTATGTTGCTTATATGCTTGCAAATTATAAGTTGTGAATTAGCAGAACCATGTTGTCATGGGGAACACTTTCGACATTGCACTTATTCTGTTCAGTTGATATCATGTTCTTTTGTTTATGGATCCCGACGGTGTGAAATAAAAGGGGATCTTGTAAGTACATGGAGTTTGTATATGTGTTAGAGAAACGCCTGAGCGGCTAGCCTAAGCCATGCCTAATTATGGTGGAAACTTACAGCGTAACCATAATGAGCATTATGTGAAGCATCCTAGATAAAAACCTATGCAAATAGAAAATAAAAATACCGCTGAGATGCTCATTGTCTGTTGCCTTGTCATTTTGATATGGGATAGCTCCTGTGTCATGGGGAAAGGGGTACCCCATTGACGGTTCTCTATGATACACATATACTTACAATGACAAGAACTTGCTTGTGACCAAAGTTGAGTAGCATGAGGTTTGGTACTCATACGCAAGGGGCATGAGATTTTCAACTTGTGGTTTGTATAACATATACTCATATTTGTGTCACTTTAACCTTAATCACTTCAAGATTCCAATGATAGGGTCAATGAGAGCTCAAAGCTAGTAAGTACTATAAATTTTGGAATCTCTTTTTAAAACTTGAAATTCCTACTTCCCTCTATGAAGGGCCTTTCTTTTTACTTTTTGTTGAGTCTCTATCTTCTATCTTCATGCACAAATTAAGATAGCATAGTTGTCATTCTTAGTTCAATATGCATTGTCCCAAAACTTGTTGATTGATTCATAATTATGGTATTGCTTTTTCTTAAATTATTTGTATCTAGTCACCTTATGAACATTGAAGGTGTCCTATGCATTTATGTTTTGCTACTCCATGAAGGACAAGCTGATTACCACTCTTGCTATGTTTTCTTTATGTGAAACAAACACATGTCTTTCAATGCATTGTTATTCATGATCTTTTGTTTGTAAACCTTTCATGTTGCAACTAGTTGCTTTGTCTTATTGTTAGAACTATATCTTTCATGCTTATGTTAGGCTGATCCTAGTGGAGGTATCATATCTAGTATCATGCATGCCATGTTGGCAAAAATCTTACGTGGCATAACAATTAATGAAGAAAGAGATGGTTAGAGTATCATAGATAGATACAGTATCATAGCACGTAAAACTAAAAAATCCTCATACAAATAAATCTTGTACACAATTTTGTATTGAGATTCTACAAATTATTAAATATAGTACTAGTATGATACTACCATATGATACCATGCACTATAGAGATAGTATCATACACTAGTATCATATGCATGATACTAGTATTATGATACTACCACTAGGACCAGCCTTAGAGTACTTTGATCCTAGCTATCAATGCTTTACAAATATCTCGATCAAGATTGTGATGGTGCATGTCATCTCAAAAATTATTCTTTTTATCACTTACCTACTCGAGGACGAGCAGGAGTTAAGCTTGGGGATGCTTTTGATACATCATAAACGTATCTATAATTTTTGATGCTCCATGCTTGTTTTGTGCCAACTATCTTATAGTTTGTCTACACTTTGAGGCATTTTTATACATTTTCTGGAACTAACCTATTAACAAGATGCCACAATGCCAGTTCCCTATTTCTGCTATTTTTTGTTTCAGAAAATATAGTAAAGAAATATTCTCGGAATTGGACGAAACAAAAGTCGAAGTCAATATTTTACCGTAACGAAGATGGAGTCTAGAGGAGGGACGAAGAGGCGCCACAGGGCGGCTGCACCACCCCTAGGCGCGGGTCCACCCTAGGACGTGCCAGGGCATGGTGTGGCCCCTGGCTCTCAACCGACCTTGCCCTCTCGCCTATATAAACCCCCCGAGGCAAAAACCCTAAGTACCCGATCAGAAATCCACGAAAAAGTCCGTAGCCGCCGCCACCATCGTCCCTAGATTGGGAGGGATCCGAAGATCTTCTCGGCACCCTGCCGGAGAGGGGAGATCACCCTGGAGGCCTTCTTCATCACCGTGCCAGCCTTCGGAGGGACGCGTGAGTAGTTCATCCTTGTACTATGGGTCCATAGCAGTAGCTAGATGGTCATTTCTCCTCCTTTGTGCTATCATGTTTAGATCTTGTGAGCTGCCTATCATGATCAAGATCATCTATTTGTAATCCTACATGTTGTGTTTGTTGGGATCCGATGGATATTGAGTACTACGTCAAGATTGATTATTGATTCTATCATGTCTATATTGTTTGTGATCTTGCATTCTCTCCGTTGCTAGTAGCCACTCTGGCTAAGTACTTGCTTGTGACTCCAAGGGGAGTATTTATGCTCGATAGTAGGTTTATGCCTCTAGTAATCTGGGAAAGTGACAAAAACTTCTAAGGTTGTAGATGTGATGTTTCTACTAGGGAGAAAACAACAATCCTTTGTCCATGGGGCAATTGTATTGTTTACTTTACACAGTTTGCTTAATGCAATTATCTGTTGCTTGCAACTTAATACTGGAAGGGGTTCGGATGATAACCTGAAGGTGAATTATTAGTCTTAGATGCAGTTGGATTACGGTCTATGTATTATGTTGTAATGCCCAAACGAATCTCATAGCGATCATCATGACATGTACATGCATTTTTATGCATTCTCAATCTGTCAATTACTCAACTGTAATTTGTTCACCCAACATGCTATTTATCTTATGGAGAAACACCTCTAGTGAAATGTGGACCCCGGTCCATTCCTTCCCACTGATGTTCAATCTACTGCCTACTGTTTACTTTCTGTGATTCCTACAAAGCAACTACTTTCTTCCACACTATACGTTTAATCCTTTGTTTTCAGTAAACCGGTGAGATTGACAGCCTCACTGTAAGTTGGGGCAAAGTATTGTGGTTATGTTGTGCAGGTTCCACATTGCTAGCAACACCTCGGGAGCTTGTTCTTTCTCCTACTGGTTCGATAACCTAGGTTTCATAACTGAGGGAAACTTGTTGTTGTGCTCATCATACCTTTCACTTGGTGTTCCCAACGAGCTCTACATCATTTGAGCGATCATCGAGTCTGATTCCCTTTGTTGCTTCGATACTTGACTTGTCCGAGATCTGATAGTTGGCATCACCATATCTAGTTCAATCTCATTACTGACAAGTGTTGCTTTACTCGTTCTCGTAATATTCCATCCCCATGACCTAGTCACACGCTGAGCAACTTTATGGTGTAATCTCACCGAGTATGCCCGGTGTATCTTCCCGTCATGCGTAGGAACAAATCCCGATCTCGATGCATAAGCATCAACATATCCCTCTGAAATAACTAATATACACCTTTATGATCACCCTGTTATGATGTAACGGTTGATGCAGTCAAGGCAGCACCGGGTGATAGTGATTAGATATGATCTCACGGTCAAAGGAGAAGGTCACTACACTTCTAATTATTAAACGATGAACTTTGTGACTTGATTGTGTTGCAATACTTATATTGAGTATATTGTTCATCACATCATTCATCTAATAATATGATCTCATTGTCAATGGCATAAATGCTCCATGATCAGAGAACCTTGATCATCAGTCGTCCAATAAACTAATTATATAGAGGCTACTAGGGACTTGATTTGTGTACATACCACATGTATACCAATGTTTCTGATTGATGTAGTTATAACATGGTACAAAACTATTTTAAACTAATAAAATATGATAATAAACATCATTTATTATTTGCCTTTAGGGCATATTTCTAAAAAATCTTATCGCGTTCTTTTCATTTCCAAAAGAAGCTGAATGTAGTTTCTCGGCATGGGAAAGAGAAGAACAAGAATCCGCGGTGCATGATGGGTGCTATGATGCAAGAGGTGGACTCTTGGCAACGAGCCAACACATACTCTCAAGGACTTTCGACGACACTCTAGGACGGATAAAGAGTTGTTCATGGGATTGTGTATGGTGAGAGGGGTAAGATGACTACTTCATGTGCAATAAAAACTGTACCAGATCGTTGGTTTCTCATCGGTTCAGTTGATCAACATATGTCGGTCAAAATCTCTGCTTTCTTCACCATGAATCAAAAATCCGTGACGACCGAATTCATCCCCAACCATAAGATGATCTACTGTAACATTTGTGGATCCTAGCTCATGATGTAATTCAAGTGGTGGATTCTCGAAATACAGTTTATTTAAATTGATGTATGATTTTTTTAATCTTTGAATTATTTTGAAACTATTTATGTAGGAAATTATATAAATTATTTGTTTAGAACTATATAATATGATACATTGTGGTAAAAATATATTTGCATTTGTGTACAAAATAGCCCAAAATCAATTGAGGCGGCGTATTGGAGTTGGTGATCATTGATACGGGCAGCCACGCCCACTACAACATCAAGGTGTGCCAGATGTCCATATCGTCTTTCCGTTACGAAAGGCATATGCTGGATGTGTTGGTGCAGATGTTGTAATATAGCGTCATGGAAAAGCGACATCGCGCATGCAACATGCGTGGGGCACCATAGTGGCATGACTTTGCATGCAACAACCGTTGGCTACGGCAAGTGAGGGACATGCATTAGGGCACACACAATAGGGTGACATCACTTCTTTTAGACTTGCTATGTCAGATTTTTTACTTAGTTGGAGTAGAGAGAATTAAGAAAGAGAATGTTGATTTTCCTTAGATAAGAAACATGATCACTTATATGGAGTAAGAGAAGACTATTTTCTCCATTATAACATATGCCTTCTTTTATTATAACTTCTTACTAAATTTAGTTAATTTATAAGAGTTGGTACATTACATGACTTAATTTAATTTATAAGAGTTGATACATTACATGACTTAGTTTTACGGCCCTGTCGAGGCGACGGTCGCCCGACGCTAGCGCGCGCCTTCCCCGATGCTACATTATCCAGCCGACGTGTCCGTTTTACGTTCACAAAGCCCGCGCACTGGCCAGCCGAGCCGACCAGTCTACCCGTACCGCGCCACCAACCCGGACACGTCAAACACGGAAGCAAACGGTCAGCCCAATCCCAAATCCCGAGCAGCAGCGGAGCGCCGGCAGCGGGAGCGAGCAGATGGCGGCGCGGGCGTACGAGGCGGCGGCGCGGTCCGCGCTCGCGGCGCTGGAGCGCAACCTCCTGCCGGACGCGGTCACTCGGCGGCTCACGCGCCTCCTGCTCGCGCAGCGCCTCCGCCTCGGCTACCTCCCCTCCGCGCCGCTCCAGCTCCAGGACCTCCTCCTCTTCGCCCACTGTACGTACAGCCAGCCCCGCTCCCGAATGCAGTATCTCCGTCGCCTCTCCTAGGATGGTTCCTCTGCTGTGACCGTGTACAATCTGACTCGTCGTGCAGCTCTTGAAGGCATGCCCATCGCAATCGAGACGGACAAAGCCAAGACCCAGCACTACGAGTTGCCGACCGCGTTCTTCAAGCTAGTGCTCGGGAAAAACCTCAAATACAGGTCAGTGATTCATGATGCATACCAGCATATCAGCACTGTGTGTATAATTTGTTAGTGCAAAAAAAATTGTGCTAGGCAATAATACTGAATCTTTTAGTTCTATACTACTACATGAGCAAAAGCTATTGTTTGGCCGTTTGCTCCATTCATCAATTCACATGCGTACATCAAAATTGTTTCCAGTTCATGTTACTTCCCCGATGATTCAAGCACCCTAGAAGATGCCGAGGTTGCAATGCTGGAGTTGTACTGCGAGAGGTCGCAGCTGCAAGATGGCCAAAGCGTCCTCGATGTCGGATGTGGATGGGGATCCCTCTCTGTGTACATAGCGAAGAAGTATAGCAACTGCAGTGTCACAGGGATATGCAACTCAACAACACAAAAGGCTTTCATAGAAGAGCGGTGTAGGTAAGTGCGGTGTTTTCAGTGCTCAGAGGGCTTGATGAATGCGTTATTCGGCCATGACTTGTTAAAACAAATTTGTTACGTGCGATCATTTAAATTTGCAGAATACCATACTGATGACAGCTCAATTTCATTTCATTTCATCATGTTCTTTCTTTCATTATTCTAGTTCAGTTTTATGTTCCGCGTGAGCTGTGTAAGGATATCAACACATGCAATCCTCGATGTGCCTTCTTGATTTCTTTCGTATGGCCTTGGCTCCAATATTAACAATTAGCAGTCAATGGAAATGATCTTTCACATGCATCAACCTTGGGTTTTGTTAGAAATGCTGACAGATTTGTAGATTTGCTACTGCCATTATTTGTTGTCCTGCCTTAAATACTCTTGTGTATACCACTTCATTGCAGGGAAAATGAGCTCTCCAATGTAGAGATAATTGTAGCTGATATCAGCAAGTTTGAGATGGAGCGTTCTTTTGACAGGATCATATCCATAGAGATGTTTGAGGTATAACTCAGCTTGGAATTTTCTGTGGCTTTGACCCTTATTTACACAAGGTAAATGAGTGTTTGTAATGGATGTGTTGTGCAGCACATGAAAAACTACAAGGCACTTCTTAAAAAGATATCCAGATGGATGAAAGATGATGCCTTATTATTTGTTCACTACTTCTGCCACAAGACATTTGCATATCACTTTGAGGTACTTCAGTAAGCCTGTATTTTTGCAAGTCAATTGGTCTCGGCTTTCATCTGAAATAGCTTTCCTGTTGTACGGATCATGGTGGTACCTCATATATGTTGCTCTCTCTGTTTATATTCACTAACGTCTGGGTTATGGGAAAAAGTTCTTAACAATCTCATTCCTACTGATGGTCGTCGGCCTCGATCTCTCTCAACTCAGTTGCAGTAGGAGACAAGCAGGGGAAATTCAGAGAGGGACACAGCTTTTTTTGTGCTGCGTAAACTTGCACAGCTTTTCGATATCTTTCTTCTCCTTTTATTCTGTTACAAAGAACGTGGTTGAACTCCACGATCCATCCATCTCGTGCCATCCCACGAGTTGATCGTGTCGCCAACAGACTCGGTCTGGTTTGTTACAAGACCAACGACTAAAAGACTAAGTCTAACTGAAACTCTGACAGAAAACCAATACTGTCAAAACTGACGACACATAAACCTGAACCTATCTGAATAACAGGGTTTATGTCAACAATGGTGATGGAAGGTCCTTGCAGTAAAATTATTCATTACTAACCCTCTAGTATCCTTAGAAGTAACTCTTATTCACTTCTTCAAAAAAGTGAAATATTTTTTCCTCGCGTCTGAAGCAGACTCATTAAGTATTATTGAGAACTGCATTATTAAATGTATGTTGTACTGTAGTTCTCATGTGAATTGTACATCTCATTTTCAACAGGACAAGAATGATGATGATTGGATCACAAGGTATTTCTTCACTGGAGGAACAATGCCATCAGCAAATCTCCTTCTCTACTTTCAGGTTCGTATATAATGGATCGTTCCTCATTGCATTGGTTATGTATATTGATTTGCTGGCCATTGATCAAGTATATGAATGTTGATATTTACTGACTATTTCTGCAGGAAGATGTATCTATCGTCAGTCATTGGCTTGTCAGTGGCACACACTATGCTAGAACTAGGTATGCCTTTCCCAAGTTCCGATGTATCCTATCACTGTTATTCAACGCGTTTCAACATGATTTTGCTAATTGATTACATAGGAAATGCAAAAATACTTTCCAGATTTTGATACTATAATAAAAATGATATGGAATGAACTGTGTATTAGTTGTTGGAGAACATTGCATTTTCGCTACTCGTACACAGCAAATGTTCATGCATTTTGATACTAATTTTACATGCAATTTATACCTGCAGTGAGGAGTGGCTGAAACTTATGGATAAGAACATCACTACCATAAGGCCAATCTTTGAGAAAACTTATGGTAAGGAATCAGCTACCAAATGGATAGCTTATTGGCGGACATTCTTCATCTCAGTCGCTGAACTTTTTGGTTATAACAATGGTGACGAATGGATGGTTGCACACCACTTGTTCCGGAAGAAGTAGAAGTTACCCCTGGCATTTCTAGAGCAAAGCATAATTGTATGTTGAGAAGCATCCCTCACAAAGGCTGTACCTAGTAATGTTTTTCCTCATGTACCTCATTAAGTGGTTCACCTCCTTGAATTCAGTTGTACCTAGTAAGATGTACCTCAGTGGTCTCGTGTATCTCTGTATTTTGACGCTGTCAATATTTGTCAAAACATATTTACCGACCTAGATGATTTATGAAGGGTTTACAGTTTCCAAGCACGAGAAGGACATGTGTGTATCCTTAAAGATGTACTCCATCCGTCCTAAAATGTAAATCATATAAGTTTGAGTGAATTCCACTTTTTACCCTCTATTTATGCATTTGAGATACTCCGTTCAAAATAGATGTTTTAAATTTGTCAAAATTTGAATAAATCTAGACACTATTAAGTCTATAGATTCATCCAAAATTTGAAAAACCTAAGACATCTATTCTTGGACGGAGGGAGTACTAATTACCCTATTTAGTAGAAGTTGTACCCGAATGTCCCATTTAAGAAAATTATGAGCATGATTTTGTCCCGTTTTAGCATTCAACACGTGTTCATGGATAAGACCGACATATTAGGACGATGTGCCGCAATAAAATATGTCAATATCGGAGGATGTCATTGCCGATTATATCTACTCTTCTCTGCACCAAATCTTCTATTCTTTGTTGCCATCTCGATAATTTCAAGGTTCAATCGTCACCTCGCACCTTGCCCAATAGATATGCATCAGAAAATGAGGGTTTAAAGTTTCTGAACATGGTAATTTAGATAAATTTTCACTACATAGAGTAATTAGTGTCATAAATGCACAAATAGAGGGTAAAAAGTGGAATTCACTCTATAAGTTTAATCCAAAGTCAACATCTTCTAAATTTGACCAAGTTTATATATACACAAAAATATGAACATCTACAAAGTAACAAAATGCAAGAGCTTGGTAGAATAGTCGGAACTCATATAGATACATGAAAATCTAGAAAAAACCAATTCACTTATTTTAGGACGGAAGTAGTATACTAGTATTCCATCTGTTCAGAAATATAAGACATTTTAGTTTTGTGAAATAAATGCATCTAGACTCCTTTTAGTACTAGGTTCACTCTGAATCTCTACGTACATATACACTAAAAGATGTTTAGATACATTCGATTTACAAAGCTAAAACGTTTTATATTTCTGAACGGACGGAGTAAATCATTAGAGATATAAAGCTTGTGTCAACACCAAAATGGCAAAATGTCATCTTTGAGGAGCAAGGCTGAAAGGGAAAGAACTTTACCCCTGCCACTCGATTAGGGTCGGCAATTCAGCATGCATCAAGGTATGGCTGGTGATGAACACACATAGCATCATACTTGGAACTTACAAAAAATACACACAAACACTAAACTTGGGTGCATCGTATTCAGTTTTCAAGTCTCTTAGTAGCACGAAGCCATTTAGGCTGCAGCTGCTCTGAATGTAAAGCTGGCAAAACGAATTAGCTAGTGACCCAAGTCTTCTTTCTATTATGATATACATCTAACTCCTCTTTCCTTTTTTTTCTTTTTTCTTTTTTTTTTAGAAACACAGTACATGGAAGACCCTCATAAACATGCACCTAGACTCACCCCTATGAACACACACATGCAAACCCTGGCCCTATGAGCACAGGACATCTATCTCCTCTTTCTTTACAGTGGAACAAGAAATCATAGCCAAAAATAAGAATTATGTACAATCACAAACACATCAATCATCCAGATGACTGCTTCCATTGCTGTATCGCCTCATGCAAAGAATGGCTCCGAATTATGGACGAATTTGGAAGCCTATGCTTTGTAACTGGGGAGGTCTTGTGTTTCTTGAGCCAAGCTTTGATTGCCCTGCGCTCATAGGTATGCCCATCAGCAGCGACATAAGGATCGTCCATTACCTCCTGCATCGACATTGTTTGTTAAGCTAGAGCGATAGTTGAGCTGACGCTGTTTTACGTACCGAAGTTTACCTGCAATATAGGGCAGATGAAGTGGCTTGGCACAACTACATTTGGACTTGTTAGCTTCGGATAAGCGGTAACCCTGCTTAGAATATTTTCAAGCTCTGGAAGTACCTCCGACTCGAGATCGGGCCTGTCCCTGCATTTTAACGCCGTACAATGCAGCCCCAGTTTTGCCAGCACCTCTGCCTCGGCTATGGGCCAATCATTCTGAGACTTGTCGAGTATATCAGAAAGTGTACCCTTTTGTATCGCCTCTTCTGTACTAAGGATTAGCCCATGCGGAAGCTTGCCAGTTAGTAATTGAAGAATGATAATCCCCAAAGCATAAACATCTGATTTCGGACGAACTGTCCCAGTTAATTGGTACTCAGGGTCCATGTAATACAGTGTGCCAGCAATGACCGTGTCTCTGTATTCTGTGAGACCATCTGGCACAAGATCTGATATGAGCTTCGACAAACCTACATCACCTATTTTGCTTACATAGTTCTTGTCCAGCAAAATATTTCCAGGCTTCAGATCACGATGCACAATGGGCTCCGGTTTCGTTCCATGCAAGAAAGCAAGCCCGCGAGCCACCTCGAAAATTATTTGGAAGCGAAGAAACCAATGCAGTGGTTGGCAGCCTTTCTTGTTAGTAAGTTGATCTTCTAGACTTCCGTTCTCCATGTATTCATAAACAAGGCATCCAATTTCAGGACAAAAACCAAGCAACAAAACCAAGTTGGGATGGTGAAGCTGACTTAGAATCTCAACCTGCAGGATAAGTAAAAAAGTAAGCTTTCAACAAATTCCTCATCCACCATACTAAGTGTTAAATTTGTATTATGTTTACCCTCTCTTTATGGATATTGACGACAAAGTATAAATGATCCAATAAAACCTACCACTAGAAACCTCAATAACTAGCCAAGATAAGACACTGTTTTCTGTTTAGATCTTATGAGAAGATTAAAAGATATATAATTGAAGTACCTCTTTAAAGAACTCATCAATCTTGTCCCTGGAATCTTGCTGGAGAACCTTGACAGCTACTTCAGTGTGATCAAGGGTGCACCTGTATACAACCCCATAGCCCCCCTCACCAATCTTCTTTGCACTAGAGAAGTAATTGGTAGCGAGTTCTATTTCATGTCTCGAGTAACGCCTGCAACTTTTGCCTGTCGACAACAGAGCATCCACAGCCTTTGCCTTCTCAGTAGTCATCATGTTAGCTACTATTTCAGCCTCGTGCTTGGAATAAGCCTCATGAACGAACGCCTCTTTCACCATCTCAGCTTCCCTAATAGCTCCGGAATGTTTGCTATTCTCATGTACAACTGTCAGTTTAAACAAGCCATCCCTCTGTAGTGCATCTTGCACCTTTTTCAAATCTTCACTCCACTCATTAGGAAGTACCTGGACCTAAAACATCATGATGTAATGGATAAGAACCAAGTAAACCTTCTGCCAGAAGGGAAAGAATACTGAATGAAAGTATACTGTATGCATAGTGGCAACTAACTTAGGAGATTGGTATCAACCTTTTTATCCAGGAGATGGTTCAAGTTTGAATAAAAAAATGTTCCTTAGAATCCATGAAAGGGCAGCTTTTTTCTATTTACCATTACTAAATTATAGTATTTTGAAGGCACCAACCAGTGAGATATACAACAATCATTAGAATAACTTAATCTTAGCTTAGATGAGAATTCACAAGCTTTATCATAAATCTCACCTTTTTCTTAGCATGGACAAGATCTTCATTAGCTTCATGATACATCGTCGATGTACCCTGCAACTCCTTCCTCAGTTTTGCTACGTCATCTATACGTTGAGACTGTAAATCAAGATAGGAACACAAATTAACATTATCAACAGGTGCAAAGAAGCTCATAGTTACCAGAACCAATGTCAAATCGTCTAGAAACCAACATTATTGTAGAATAATCGGAAACAGATCTAACCTCTTCAACTGAGCTCAAGGACGCATAAGGAAATTCCTTCAGTTGACCAATGGAATCAAATTCTTTGTCCCTTGATCTCCCTGGTGTCTTTCGACCAAGACTTCCTAAAAGGCATCCTCCACGACTTTCTGAACTTTTACCAGCATTTGTAGAAGTGCTAAGAGAACTGTACGCTTGTGAGCACGAGTCCGAACTAGTAACTCCAGAAGATTTTCGTGTCTCGTCATCAGGGAGGTCATGTAGTGATTGTTTGTCTTGCAGCCAGTTCCTTTGTATTAGGCAAAATGCTCTATGACTAAGTGACTGGATCCTTACACAGGTATATGACTCTGTACAAAAACAAGTATTAAGACAAAACGAACTTACTACCGTTGTATTGGTAAAAGAAAATAGACAAAGATTCGCAGAAGAGAAATAAGCCATAACATACTGCCTGTTTGAGCCTGATTTGCTAATTTTATAGTTAATCTGCGCCGAGATACGACAAATACATTGCAGGAACATGGCATGGCTTTTAAGACAGTAGTGGGCACATCTTGGAGCCGTAGTATCCTGAAAACAGAACAGTCATAGAGCTTAGGAATGGCACATTTGGCACAAGTGGCTACAAATCAACAAGGCAAAAAAAACATGCATGAGCAGGCATGCTCATATGTTTTGGTTATGCATTTGAAGTTGATAACTTTATGAAAGCAGAAAATAAGCCCGAAGTAATTTTTCTTAAACTAAGAATATATTGATATAGTACGTAATTGCATGCATGAATTTATAGGTTCAGGAAACACCAAGCACACCATGGCAGGTACAACTTTTGAATTGAAGAGACTAGAGAGCTATAAGCTCCTAATCTGTTAGGAGTAGGAACAACATCAATAGTTTTGTTCTAGAAATATTGAGGTAGAGAATGTATGTGTATATCTTTCTGAGATACTCCAGTTTCCAACCTTATTTAAGAAGTTGGTTAAGCATGAGCTTTCAGTTGAAACCTGCTCCTATGCAAGTCGAAATAATTGTGACAAAAAAGGCCACAAGCTACCAACACCCCACCAACTGCTCCTAAGAAATGCGGCCATCGGGAGTTGGGGCCAGAGCGTATTGTGCATAACTCCATATTTTGAACCAAAATAAGGTGCCCATGATGGCAACATACCAGGTAATGCAAAACAGGGACCGATCAACATCAACAAGACTAATTTCTGCCACAAATCTTACTAAGATACAGTTTGCAAGCTAATCCTCCTAGGATATTCTGTTCCCAAACATAAACAGAGAGAAAAGAAAAGGAAATTCAGTCTCTATAAATAGGGAAGGAATTTTACTGCCGTGAAGTGTGTTCGTGGATGGATGCATCTATCAACTTTTCTGATGCCAAATGTGTAACATGGCAGAGTGAGGCACGTCACCATCCCCAAAAGGGTCTCACCCCATTTCTGCTCCCTAGTATCTTTACATTTCTGGTTCTTCTTTTGGGGAAAAGCGATACAGATAACAACAACGACAATCCAGTTTCAGAAAAGGTAACAATGATAACAATCAGCGCTGGGTTCCCAAAAGCGAAATTATAGCCTTTTCTGTACTCGAAAAGTTGACGGAGAATTCGAGTAACTATATATACCTCCGGAACCAGCTCAAGGAGGCGGATCCGAGCACCAGGTTGCGGACGCCTGACTCCGCCGTGTACCTCGCCAGCGCCTCCGCGACGCTGTCCCCTTCCAGAACCACCGTGTCCACCTGCACCTGCGCGCGAGTACTATCGAGTTCAGACACGAGTCCATTGAGCTAGCTAGCAGGAGCGAGCGCGGGGGAAGATGTTGAGGAGTGAAAATGGACTGACGCTTCTGCGGCCGTAGAGGCGGCGGAAGGGGAGGAAGACGTCCTCCGCACGCGCCTTCCTGTCCTGCGCGTACATCTCCACCACCTCCGGCTCCATCCTCTCCACCGGCACCCTCTCCCCCGCTGCACCGCACCGACGGCCACAAGACGCGCACAGATAAAAGCTTCGTTCAGCTCGCCGTTTATTAAATATCACCACCACGCCACCGCGTGAAGCGAACTGAATCGAGGAGGAGCGGCGGGACTTACTGGGGGAGGGGACGAAGGAGACAGGCGGGATGACGTGGACGAGCACGACGCGGCCGGGAGGGACGGGGGCGAGGTTGGCGGCGGCCCACCGGGCGGCCCGGCGGCTGCCGCGGCCGTCCCCGCGCACGGCCACCGCGACCGCCAGCGGGTCTCCGTCGGCGGACGAGGAGGAGGCCATGCAGCCTCGCGCGGCGCGGGCGGCGTCAACGAAGCTTCCGCTAGAACGGCGGCGGCGGAGAAGGAGGAGGACTCGAGGTTCTTCGTCTACGAATATCCAAATTTTTACACCTAATACTCCATAGATAGTTCGAATTGGATGGGGCGGCTGCGGAAGATGAGTCAACTGACCAACCGCTCGGCAGCGACGGAGCCGGCGGGGAATCGTAACGACCGGGCTTCTTCGAGAGCACGAGGTGGGGGCTGGATGGTGCTGACGAAAATGATTTCAAAATCAAGCTGTGCTAAAATCTAATGGCTCCGATTGTTTGTATGCGATAGGTGCGACGGCGAGGTCGCCAGTCAGCCGGTGTGACATGGGTGAGTACGATCGACTGTGACGTGAAAGAGTGCTCTATTTACGTTGTACAGTATATACTCCCATTTCTCATGGGCCGTCGGCACAAGCTGGTGTCGTATTTGGTCGACAGCCAAGTGGCGCAAAAGTCTATAATAGATTTTCGGTCATTTTTAAAAAATAGAAACATATTTCTATCATGATGCAACCTTATTGCATGGTTTTAAACACATAAATTAGTTTCACAATAATTTAAACATAAAAATAAAATATGCATACAACAATTTCAAATAAACCGCAATCCTAGAACCAACAAATTTAACTAATAGATCCAGACTCACCCGGTGTTTGCTTTCAGCACTCACAAATGCTCCACTAGACCGATGCTCCACACCATTTCTATTAAATTATCGAACTCGAATATTAACGCAACAACTACCACATATAGCACACAACACTTACACAAGAAACGGCAGAAAAACAAAGGGGAGAAAGCAAAGCCTACAACTCTACCAAGCATAAAATATATCACACAACAACTCTGGAGCAAACCGTGAGGAGCATGGGGAGGTGCTTCTCGATCAATTAAAAGGATCTCGTAGTTGATACAATGCAGAGTAATGAGATTCGCTTGTTGAGCGATTACTCTACACCTTACAGAGTCGCAGTCGCCGCCAAAGAGCATCACACTGCCGAGGTCACCACCGAAGGGCAAGGTTCCACCGAGACTTCCCATGCACCTCCTCTTGGCCCAGAACTCGACGAGCAACAGTGAATGAGCACAAAGAGAGGTCAAGATAACCCCATACTTCTTTGAAGGGCCACGATCGCCAAGACCTCGCTACTGGCAAGAAACTCCTAAAGAGTAGGTCAACCAAAGTTGCATGTAGTACCAAAGAACTTATCTTGGCACATAGATAGAGAGCATTGAACGCTGACCAGAGCTCATAAAGCACACCCAGGCCGAAAGCACCAATGCTAACGGGGGAAACGGAACCACGTCAAGATTCCAAGGAAGGAAACAACACCCTTAGGCATAATCGTCGTCAACTGAGTTTTCACTTGTTCCCTCTCATGGACAACCCACCACAAGCATGAGTTGGGTTCCTTCACGACACCTCCATGGAGGACAACGGCGACCGTAGACGATGCCACCTCTAGGTTTTTACCTAGAACTCTAGCTCCACGATAGCCTAGATCCCAAGTGACCCTTGTAACCAGGTAATACTGGAAAAATACAATATGTCCCTCATTCCATTGTTTGATCCAGGAGGTGACGACCATTCAGAAATCAGGTTTATTGCGCAGGATTTTAGGAGCTTGGTCTCAGAAGGAAAAATTGTCAAATATAATACAAGAGCAGTGAAGCAAATTACTTAGCCCATGAGATTGCCAAGTATGCTAATAGAGAGTTGTGTAGTGGGGTGTTGCAAGGTCAAGTTCCTTCCTATGTGATGGAATTGGCTATGTGCGAATGTAAGAATGTCATGTCTCTCTAATTAATATACACAACCCTTTAAAAAAGATCTAGAGTTGTCTTGCAACGCACCTGCGGCCGAGTCGAGCACTGACGCGGTCAAGCTAAGGCTACGACAAGAAGCCAGTTGCGCTCAGGTGCTCGATCTCAAGGAAGCTCCAAAAGGTGCAGGCTTTGGGTGGAAGATGGTGCACTTGCGTCAGTTAGAGGGAGGGTGGCTACTGTTGGGACGCGCAGCTGACAGGAAGCCAGCGCCACCGACAACATCGGGAGGCAGTGAGAGTGGTGGTG
Organism: Avena atlantica; assembly: GCA_910589765.1. Classification (NCBI taxonomy): domain Eukaryota; kingdom Viridiplantae; phylum Streptophyta; class Magnoliopsida; order Poales; family Poaceae; genus Avena; species Avena atlantica. The sequence goes on from OU342739.1 coordinate 497,755,050, forward strand.
GGTGCGGAACACAAGAGACATACTAGGCAGGGAGGTGGGATGGCGTTGGTGTGGTGACGAGTTGCTTGCGGCGAGCGAGCGACATAGACAACAGGAGGAGTGGGCTCTCGAACGGAGGTTCCTCAGGCGAGGGGGTGGAGCAGTATGGAGGAAAAGAACTTGAACCAAAACGCTTGGAAAAGAATGAGTCTCGCTGCCGCCGAGTGCATTCGAGATTTGCTCGGTGACGAGTGCCAGCGGCGAGGAGGGTGGAGAAGGTGCCGTGATGGTGGAATCTAGGGTTCCCACTAGAGTCGCCTCAAGGGAGACGAAGCAGGACGCACGTGTTGAAGTTTTTTTGCTTGAGTCTTGCATAAATAATTACATGCATTTCGCTTGGCATTGTGCTATTGCGAGTGAGGTATGCTATTTCTTATGATATCATGTTGTAGTTCCATAGTCTCATTATATTTAGTTGATTTATGAAATCCTAATGCAAAAAGTTCACATTAAATTTCCTAGTTATACATACGGTCGTACGGTGTCTAACTATGATAAGACTATCATCTCTCTTATTATAATTTGCAGTTTTTGTATCCATGAATTTTTTTTCCATACGAATCATATGAGTCGGGTTCCATTATCAACAGATAACAGAACAACAATGAAAGGGCATTTCCTGCCTTAATGATGTTTTGATGTTTGTTGTCAACACAAGTGAGTTTTACCGTGTGCTAAGTGTTGTAGGTTCATTTGTGAAAAATCTAGAGACGGGGTTCTATTTTTTCAATCATGAAGAGCTCGAAGTTCACCATGAGAAAGGGCCCGCTGGGGGTTTTTGCCTGCTGCCTCCCCCGAGTTCAGAGACTTAGGGGTCTAGGCCCGGAGACTCTGGCCTTGTCTCCGGGGTAGCCTCTGGCCCTCCTAGTTTTTCTCTCTGTATCCTCCCCCGGAGTTGGTCCTGGAGTCTTGTGCAGCACTAGAGTCTCTGGCCCAGTCTCCAGCCCTATCTTCGGGGTTAGTTGAAAAGCTTACAGTACACCCCTCCGGAGAGTAGCCCGGAGTCCATCCTCAGCTCCAGAGACTCTGGCCCTGGAGTCCGGAGACTCCGGGGTTAGTGACCTCCAACGGCTACAAGTTCCAGGGGGGCTATAAAAGGGCCCCTTCTTCTACCTTGGGAGGTTGCTCGTGCCAGTCAAGAACACCACCTCCATTTGAGCCACCAAATCCTCAAGAACTCTTCATCCAACCATCCAAAGTCATTGATCTTTGGAGAATCAAAGGAGGGGGCCTCGATCTATAGCTTCACCAAGCGAGTTTTTCATTCCCCCCTCATTCACTTGAGGGCCCCTTGCTCTAGGGTTTATTTGGAAACCCTAGCTCTTGATTTGGTTCTTACAAGTTTGTCTTTGATTGTTTGACAGCTTGCTTGTATTTGGGAGCCTCCAATTCAGTTGTGGATGTGTTCCTCGAACTTGCTATAAAGGTGTCGGCTTCCACCTCGAAGGTTTCCAATATATTGGAAGAGGTGAATCAAACCCTTTGGGGTGAGGTTCATCAGAGAACAAGGGAGGCCTCTTGTGGCATTGGTGGTTTGAAACCACCCCCTCTCCAAACACAGACGTACTTCCCCTCAAAAGGAAGGAACCGCGGGAAACAAATCCTTGTGTCTCTGCGTGCTCCACTTTGGTTACTTCTATCCTTTACCGCACTTTACTTATCTTGTTCTTGCTTAGTGGTGTGCTAGGTTGACATATAGATAAATTCACCATAGTTGCATAATATAGAGAATTTACCTTTTGTGTCAAACCCTAATTTGAAAAAGAGTAAAATTTGAAGTAGCACCTATTCACCCCCACCCCCTCTAGGTGCCCATACGATCCTTTCAATTGGTATCAGAGCCTCGGCTCTTTATTCGGGATTTACCGCCTAAGAGTAAATGGGTAGACAAGATGGAGAAGAGGGTGGTGAGGCTAGTAACACGGTGTCCATGGAGGATCTCAAGAATTTGGAATCAAGCTTGAGCTCCACCCTGGGAAAAAAGTCAAACAATTATGCGACCTAGTTAAGCAACTTGTTAAAGATAAATTTGCCTCACCACCTTCCTCCTCCCCGAGAGTAACTTCCACCACTTCCAAAAGGGAATGCCTCGACATTTCCCACGGTTGTGGTGGCGGGGGATAAAGACAACACTAATCCCTACACCAAAAAGGATGATGGGAAGGGAGAGCACCATGAGGTTCCCAATTGGTACTCTCCTGACCCACATATCCCTCACCCACAAATAAACAATAGGGGTGACCCACCTAAGCTAGATGCATCTTCCTTTGCTCAATGGCAATCATTAATGAAATCTCATGTGCGCAGCTCTTGCATTGATTTGTGGAATATCATTGAATAAGGACTCCGTATTGTGGATCCAACCAACTTGACAAGAAGAGAAGTTGTCAATAGTCAACTCAATGCCACCGCGTTGCACATGATTCAATAAGGTTTGGGTACAAAATATTACCCTCACATTGAACACCTCAACACCGCCAAGGAAGCTTGGGATGCTCTCACTGAGTTATATGTTGGAAATGAGAGCATGAGAAGAAACCGGTATGATGCACTAAGCAATGAAGTCGAAGGATTCTATATGAAGGATGGTGAAGATCATGAAGACATGTATCAAAGGCTCAAGTCCACTGCCATCGCCTTTAGGAATGTTGGTGCCTCACATGTGGATGATGCTTGGATAAAAAGGAAATATGTGAGTGCACTCATGCCCATTGATCCCACTGACTTGAAGAGTCTACAATGAAGACACAACTATCATCTCATGACCTCCAATAAAGTTATGCAAGAGATGGCCGCTTTCAAGGTTGCTGCCAAGAATGCCAAAGATGCTCGCGCTCGAGCCCTTAGAATGAGAAATGGTGTCAACCTTGCCTTAAAAGCCAAAGTTGTGGAGTATGTGGATGAAGATGAAAGTGATGAAGGCTTGTTTATGAGCCACCCCGAAGATGTTAAGGTTTATCAATGTGAGTATATGGCCTTATATGCAAGAAACTTTTGGAAAGACCCCGCCAAGGCCAAGATGGAGATGCAGCGAAGAAGCAGCCCAAATGGGAGAAGAGACAATGGCTCAAAATTGAGAACTTGCTTCAATTGTGGTGACCTCTATCACTTTGTTGCCGGTTGTCCCTATGAGAAAAGAGAAGATCATGGGGGTAAACTTATGTTAAATAAAAACTCCAAGGCTCCCTTCAAGAAGGCCTCATTAAGAAGAATCCCACCAACAAGAAGTCGGGTGAAATTGTCTTGATAACAAATGAAGAATTCTGCTCCGACAATGAAGATGATGAAGAGGAAACATCAAGTGGTGTGTCTTCTCTTGGCACTACTTCTACTCCCACTTTCTCTCTCTTCGACTCTACAAATGAGAATATCTCCAACAAGAACGTCACTTTCCTTATGGCAAGAGGAATAGAGGTATTATCATGTTCTCACCCCTCCTCTTTGATTGGTGATGAACTTGATGATGAGATATCTCTTAAGGTCAAAGAGGAATTAGTTGATTTTGATGTATTTATGACTAATTTGCAAGGGGAACACAAGAAGCATTTTGTGAACCTCTTAAATCAACTTTCTCACACACAAGAGCTACTTGATGAAAGATGTAAACTTGGGAGAGAGCATATTAATGAGATGGATTCTTTAAATAATGCTTTAGAAGAAGAGCAAGAGACTAGGGTGTCTCTTGAAGAAAAGCTTGAAGGCCTAGATGAGGCAAATAATCAAATTATTAATAAACTCATTAAGGAACGTGATCATGCCATTGCCAAGTACAAAAAGGCTAAAAAGGACAAGATTGAGTTTGGTGTTGTTCATGAAAAACTTGTAGAGGAATTTAGGAAGCTTGACAAGGCTCACAAGGCCTTGGAGAGTGAACTCTTGTTACTCACAAAGTCTCGTGAAAAATTTCAAACTCAATTGACTAATATTGCTTCACCTAGTACTTTCATTCCTTCTAGTAGTACAAATACACTTGAAGGAAATGCAAGGTTGAAGGGGGAGATTGCTAAGGCCACCTTTCCCAAAGGAAACAAGTCCATTAATGACCTTTTGAGTAAGCAAAGGCCAAATGGTGAGAAAGGGGGCATTGGCTTTGTCTCCAAAGCCAAGAATAAGAAGAACAAGAAGAAGAAGGCCAAGCCCGCACAAGCAAAAGACAAGGCCATCGTGGGTTGTAAGACCATAAGTGGCAAAACTATGTCACAAGATGACTTTGCGGGAAGTGCTAACCCTCACTATGTTTTAATGTGTGATTATTATGGTGATTTTTATGCACAATATGTTGGCCCATTTGATGGTTATATTGCTTGGTCTATTTGGGTTCCCAAGACCCTTGTTGCTAACAAAAGAGGACCCATTTAAAAATGGGTACGTAAAAACTAGTTTTGATCTCTTGTAGACCTATGATTCTGAAGGGTCAAAGTGGGTGCTTTATAGTGGATGCACAAGTCATATGACCGGAAGCAAATCAATTGTCAAGGAAATGAGACCAAATGATGATCAAATATCTGTGACATATGCCGACAAGTCAAAGTCTAAGGTAATGGGTTTTGCGGTTGTGGTCGCCCACGATATTACACTTGTGGGCGTCATGCTTGTTGAGACCCTTGTATATAATTTACTTCCAGTCTGTGCCCTTGGAAAGATGGTCTTTGTCGTATTTATTGATAATGATATTGTGGTCCTTATGTGGAGCAAGTCTCTAAAGGTTGCTTTCGTTGGGTATGTCGAACATGACTTGTATGTGGTGGACTTTTCAGGGAAAACCACTACAAGTGCGATGTGCCTATTCAGAAAGGATGACGTGTGTTGGCTATGGCATCGCTGTATAGCCCATGTCAACATGAGAACTTTGCAAAGTCTCCACAAGGATGGCCATATTGTTGGACTAAAAGAAAATGTTTGTTTTGCCAAAGATCATGTGTGCAGAGCCTGTGTTGAAGGAAATATGCATGATTCTCCCCACAAGCCAAAGAACTACATCAAGTCCAAGAGGATCTTGGAGCTCTTTCATGTGGATCTCTTTGGTCCTCCATCTCATGCAAGTCTTGGTGGGAAGAAATATTGTTTGGTGATTGTTGATTACTCAAGATATACATGGTATATTTCTTAAAGCTAAAAAGTGAGACCCAAGAAAACTTCATCAACATGGCACAACGTCAACACAATGCCCCTGTGTTGGTAATAAGGAGTGACAACTGCACCAAGTTCAAGAACTACACCTTGAATGGATTTCTTAGTGATGAGGGGATAAAACACCAATATTCCGCTACATATACCCCTCAACAAAATGGTGTAGCTAAGAGGAAGAACCGAGTTCTTATTGATATGGCTAGTACCATGTTGGTGAAGTTTAAATCTCCATAAAATTTTTGGGCTGAAGCAATCTCCACCGCATGCCATGCATCAAACCGACTCTACCTCCGCAAAGAATTGATCGAGACTCCATATGAAATTCTTACCGGTAACAAGCCCAACGTTTCATACTTCCGGGTGTTCGGCTGTAAGTGTTTCTATCGCATAAAGGGTGTTCATTTGTCCAAATTTGATTTCAAAGCATTAGAGGGTATTTTTGTTGGCTATGGTCTCGAATGCCACACTTATAGAATCTATGACAAACTCTCTAAAACTGTCATAGAATCTTGTAGTGTGGTTTTCGAAGAATATGATGGTCCCCAAGGGGGGCGTGTTGATATTTGTGATGTAGATGATGAAATACCTCAAGATGCCATAGGAAGAATGGGTGCGGGATTCATCCGCCCAGTTGAGGAACCCCTTGTGGCGGATCGAGAAGAACTATGCTCTACTCACGTGAAGCCCTCATCTTCACAACATCAACAAGCTCCTGCTATTGAGGAGGACCATGACCCAAGTCAAAGACAAGCTGAGGACCCTCAACAAGTTGATCAGGCAGAAACCTCTAGCCATGAGGAACATGATTCTCCACTTACCGGATTGTCTAGTGCTACTTAATCTATTGTTAAAGGAAGATTTATAGAATCAGCCATAATATCAGCTCAACACATGTCTAGAAGTGTGCCTGATCAAGACCAGGGTTAATCTTTGCCTCGTGATGAATATAAAGATTCCAATGATGATCAAGGTCAAGTTGATGGTCAAGACAAGGACCAAAATGATGAAGAGATCCCCACAAGAAACAACAAGGAGATCGAAACTCGTCGCCAAGCTAGAGTGGATAGAATGTTGGAATTAAGAGACCACACTCTTGATAATGTGGTCGGGGATGTAAGAAGATGAATGTCAACTCGAGCTCAATTGAAGATTTTTGGTGAACATCAAGCACATATATCCATGGTGGATCCAAAGAAAGTTTGGGAATCTCTTGAAGATTCAGATTGGTTGGAAGAAATGCACACAGATCTCAACAACTTTGAGAGAAACAAAGTATGGAAGTTAGTTGAAAAACCCAAAGACTGCCGCAATGTTATTGGTACCAAGTGGATATTCAAGAACAAGCAAGATGAGAATGGAATTGTTGTGAGGAAAAAGGCAAGATTGGTTGCACAAGGGTTCTCTCAAATTGAAGGCATTGATTATGGAGAGACATATGCACCCGTGGCTCGCCTTGAGTCCATCCGTATCCTTCTTGCTTATGCGGCACATCATAACTTTAAATTGCAACAAATGGATGTTGAAAGTGCCTTTCTTAATGGTCCATTGCATGATTTGGTATATGTAAAGCAACCCCCGGGGTTTGAGGATCCCAACTTCCCAAACCATGTCTACAAACTTGATAAGGCACTCTATGGGCTCAAACAAGCCCCACGATCGTGGTATGAGCACCTTAGAGAGTTGTAGACCGTGGGTTTGAGGTTGGGAAAATTGATCCCACTCTTTTTACTAAGAAGGTCAATGGGGAGCTTTTCATATGCCAAATATAAGTTGATGACATTATCTTTGGCTCTTCTAACAAAGCTTTTAATGATGAATTCTCAAAGCATATGACTAATAGGTTCTGGATGTCTATGATGGGAGAACTGAGAGTATTTCTTGGTTTTGAGATCAAACAAGTAAGAGGAGGAACCTTCTTCAATCAAGCCAAGTATAGTCAAGACATGCTCAAGAGATTCAACATGAAAGATCTAAATGGAGCTCCTACTCCCATGGCAACCAAGACTCATCTTGAACTAAAACCAAATGGTAAAGATGTGGATCAAAAGGTATACCGGTCTATGATTGGTTCTTTGCTTTAACCTTGTGCATCTAGAACCGATATTGTGTTGAGTGTAGAAGTGTGTGCAAGATATCAAGCAGATCCTAAAGAAATCCATTTGATGGCGGTCAAAAGAATCTTTCGATATTTGGTTCATACCCCAAACTATGGTATCTGGTATCCTAGGGGCTCAACATTCTCTCTTTGTGGATACACGGATTCGGATTGGGATGGTGATAAGGATGATATAAAATCAATCTCCGGGGCTTAACAAATCCTTGGTAGGTCCTTGGTGTGTTGGTCTTCTAAGAAGCAAAATTGTATATCTCTCTCCACCACCGAATCCGAATACGTGGCAGCTGCTAGTGCTTGCACTCAATTGCTATGGATGAGACAAACTTTAAAGGAATACGGTGTCCAGTGTGACAAAGTGCCTCTTCTATGTGACAATGGAAGTGATATCAAGATTTCCTACAACTCGGTGGATCATACAAGGACAAAGCATATTGAGATTCATCATCACTTCATTAGAGATCATGTTGCTCGAGGTGATATTGATCTATCATATGTGTCAACCAAAGACCAACTTATCGACATTTTCACGAAGCCACTTGATTAAGCAAGGTTTTGTTATCTGAGGAATGAACTAAATATCCTGGATTCAAGGAGCTTGACTTGATCAACTTGCATACTCACCTATATCTTGACTCTTATTTGGTTTAGGTGTAGGCATGGAAATAGGGGGAGTGCGGTCCTAATTCATTGGGCTATCCCTCCCCCCATAATGCCCAAAGTAACAAAAATCATTCCTCTTAATATCATTTTGTGATATGTGAGCTCAAATTATAAGTTTTGGTAATGTACCCAAGATACATCTTCGTGGTGCCAAGCCAAGTATACTTAAATATGGTGGCCTAGGCCACCACCCTCTCCTTGAGAGGTTGGTTTTCCTCATGTTTTTCATTTGTGTTGCTTCTTGGTGAATTGCCTCTTCATTGGCTTTTCAATTGGTCCTTTGGTTCTTCACTTGGACATTTTTAGTATTTTCCATGTCTTTTGCATGTCCTTTTTGTCACTGGTGTTTTCTGGCAGTGGAGGTCGGAGACTCCGGGGTATGACCCTGGAGACTCCGGTGGTCCAGAGACTCCAGCCTGGCGGTTTCCTGAGCGGTATGATTAGAGGGTAGAGGTTGGGGTAACTCCCAGTTAGTCCTCTCCACCCTGACCCCCTTATCTCCTCACCCTCTCACTCCCTCCACCGCCCGATGCCACCGGGGCTTTCTCCGCTCCAGATCTGCCGCTGCCAGCATATCTCCTCTCTCTACTGCTGGGCCCCTTGCCCTCCGGCAGGACCCACCCCCATGGAGCAAGGTGCCCTCTCCCTCTCTATTTCAAGGTTCTAGGGTTTCCCTAGGTATCTTTTGTGGATTGGGTCCCTAGATTTCCATGGATCACTCCATTTGCGGCAATTCCTTACTCCTTAGAAGTTTGAGAACCCGGTCTACCGCTAGGAGTAGTTTCCCCGCTGTTCCCGTCTTTTGCCAAGTTTCCAGGCCGGAGATTCCGGTAACCATGACCGGAGACTCTGTCCCTATCTAGAAACTCCGGGCTAGAGACTGGAGACTCCGGGGTTCCTCTCCTGCGTTTGGTATGGTTCTCACACTTCTTCCACCATATCTTCCAGGACATGCAAAACTCATTCCATGATGTGTTTTCGTGCTTTCTTGCGGGTTTTTGCAGGTGGTTCTGGTAGCTACCGTTCTCGTCGCACCAAGTCCAAGGCCCCAAACTATGGGGGAAATCCTCACAAGACATCAAGCCAGCACTCATTTGACAGTCGTGAGGAGCATGCTGAGAAGATCAAGGGAAAGAAAGCTATGACTTTGCAGCGGCAAGAGGAAGAGCGCCTTCATCGTGAGTAATTGGCCAAGAAAAGGAAATATGACAATCTCACCACTATCTCAAGGCTAAACAATGATGAGTTCCGGGTCATGAGGAGGCAGTTGTCCTATGATATGGCAGCAAACAACCCGGATCCTCGTTTCTGGAGGCGTCAGTGGTATTTGATCATGTCTGAAATCTATGCCCACATGTTAGAGAAGAAGCCAGTGTGCCCGCAACGTACTTTGGACTTTGACTACATGAAGAAGAAGACTTATTTCTCTGAGGCTCTCTGGATCACAGAGAAGCTTGGATTGCACCAGCTCATGGCGTTTCGGCAGTATTACAATGTTCAGATTGTGCACCAGTTCTTTGCCACTCTTGTGTTTGGTGAAGGGAGTGAGATACCTATGACATGGATGACTGGCGAGGTTCGTTTTCAGTCTAGTATCAGTGAGATTGCACTATCTTGGGATATCCATTTGAGGGTAGGCATATCCCGGTTGGTCGTCGCATTCATGAGACATCTAGGCTTGAGTACAAGAAGAAGCCCCTTGCTCCTCTCTACAGCAAGTATGGTGTCCTTGGAGAAGCAAAGAACCTCAGACCACCTTTCCACATTGTGATCTGCATGTTTCTTGAGAACATTTATCCTCAAGCAGGCAACCTTGACACTATTCGGTCTACCCTGGTTCCTCTCATGGCTCTTGCCTACTCAGTATACATCAATGGTCCTGATGCGCCTGTCATTCCCCTTGACGTCATGTATTTCATCTACATGGAGTTGGCCACCAACATCTCTGAGAAGAAGACTCCCACCTATGCTCATGATATGTCGTAAACGTATCTATAATTTTTTATGCTCCATGCTTGTTTTATATAATTTGTCTTCTGTTTTGTCTACACTTTGAGGTATTTTTATACACTTTCTGGAACTAACCTATTGACAAGATGCCACAGTGCCAGTTGCCTGTTTTTTGCTGCTTTTGGTTTCAGAAGAGGTAAAAATGAATATTCTCAGAATTGGACGGGACAAAAGCCAAAGTTATTATTTTCTCGGAGCGATACGGAAAATCGAAGTAGAGACATAGTAGGGCACCAGGGTGGGCACACCCTAGGGTGGAACGGGCCCACCTAAGCCGTGCCACCAGGGGGTGTATCCCCCCTGGATGCCTCCTCGCCTTGCCCCTTCGCCTATAAGAAGCCCCCGACTCAGAAACCCTAAAGGATCAAGCATACATCTAGAAAAAGTTCCGCAGCGCCGCCGCCACCAAAGGGGAGATTCGGGGGACAGAAAGTCTCTATTCCGGCACCCTTCCGGGACAGGGAAGTGCCCCCGGAGCCATCTCCATCAATCTCCATCACCATCTTCATCACCATTGATGATTCCCATGATGAGAAGGGAGTAGTTCTTCCTCGAGACTAAGGGATCTACCGGTAGCTATGTGTTCATCTCTCTCTCTCTCTCTCTCTCTCTCTCTCTCTCTATGCGTGATCATGTTGTGGTCATGAGCTTTGTAATCAAGTAGATATACTCTATTACTCAAGTGCTTTAATAGATCTCCGGCTCTCCCCACGTGTGTGAAAGTGACAGTGTGCACGTCGTGGTGGCACTTAGGCTAGAGGTTGCATAAATACTCAATTGCTTTAATAGATCTATGCTTTTCCCCACGTGTGTGAAAGTGACAGCGTGCACTCCATGTGTGGTACTTAAGCTAGGTTATATATATATATTTATCATGAGTTATATTTGGAGTTGGATGTCTTGATGAAATTGTGGTGTTTGTTGGAACCGTCTAGCACTCAAGGTGATAGTGTGGGGTTATCTAGATGGGGAAGGCGGACTTTGAGGTGTGCTGTTATAGCCCTACCATGGATTAGAGTGTTCAACCGGAGAGTAGTTCAGGGTAGTATCATGAAGAGAATATATTTATTGAGAGTGTTCACTAGTGAAAGTATGATCCCTAGGCCTTGTTTCTAAACATTGAAACACCGTTTGCATCTAGATCTGTTACATGTTTGCTTGCTTCCATCGTTTCGCCTTTAGTCTTTTCCTCCCCGTCAGAAGCTCTTTTATGGCACCGTTACCACTTATAATCATCCACACCACTTGTATTTCACTATATCTTTGCCGAACTAGTGCACCCATACACCTGACAAGTGTATTGGGTGTGTTGGGGACACAAGAGACTTCTTGTATCTTGATTGCAGGGTTGCTTAAGAGGGATACCTTTGACCATTTCCTCCCTGAGTTCGATAAACCTTGGGTAATCCACTTAAGGGAAACTTGCTGCTGTTCTACAAACCTCTGCACTTGGAGGCCCAACAACTATCTACAAGAATATAAGTGCGTAGAAATCAGCTCCCTATGCCATGAGCCTTATTATATCCACATTTGCACAGATGCACTTGCCTTCCCCACTTGTGGGACTGCCGTTTGTTGCCCATGCCCCTCTCTCCAGATGTAGCGTAAGGCTCCTACCACAACTGCGGATCCTCGTGGGTATTCTGCCCCCGTGCCAGCTGATGAGATAAGAGATGATGAGGAGGAGAGCCCTCCAGTTGTCATCCCTATCCGCGCCAGAAGGAAGAATTCCAGCAATGCCCGTATGCCCCCACTTTCTCGTGACTATGTAAAGGGGCAAATGAAGAAGGCCACCTTTTGGGAAAGGATGCTGCTCTGTATGAACGTTTATATTCACAAGGTGAAGTACGATGCTTATAAGAGGTACAAGCAGATTATGAATAAGTTTCATAAATGGGACACATATAGTGATGATGAAGGTCCAGCTCAGCCTCATCCCTCTCGCACTCTATCCTATGGCTCGTGGGCTCAAGGAAACGTTGATTGGCATGTGTTTGAGGACGATGCCTCCTCTTCTCTCCGTCGCAAAGGTCCAGCTGATGATGATGATCATGGTTTTGAGGAGAGCTTTGATGATGACGAGGAGGACGAGGATGATGAGTGATCTCTTTGGGGAGAGTAGTCTTGCTCTTGTCCCCTTTTTGGTGTCTCAATGCCAAAGGGGGAGAAAGTTCTATTAGTAGCATGGGAAGTCACAAGCTCGCTCTTCTTTTGACTATTTCGCTGCTTGTGACTTGTTTTTATTCGCCTTGCTTTATTTGTGGACCATGTGTTTTATTTGTGGCTTTATGGTGAATGTCTATGTAACGTAAAGACTATGTGGTAACATATTGTATGGATCATTATCTCATTGTGTGATGAAGACCTCTATTATTGGATACCCCCTATGTAACATCCCAAAAATATTAAACTAGAATCATCAAACTCTAATCATCAAATTTAGGGTTAACAAAAACTTTTCTAAAATAAAATGAGAAAGCATTCATGTGTGTATGCATCCCATTTTGAATTCTTTTGAATTGCCTTGTTTATGTGTTTCTTTGCTTGTAAAATGATTCTTAGGTGAAATAAACATCATCTAAATAATCCCCACACTTTTCCCAAAGACAAATAAATCAAAACAAACAAAATAAGGGAATGGTCATTTTGACCAATTTAACTCCCATGCCTACTTTGGCTGTCTCTAACTTTCAGAACTTAACAGAAACTTGTTTGGGTCTTTGCACCCCTTGATAGTACTCATAACAAAGTATCAAGGCCCACTTTGTGATCATCCATAAACATTCAAATGCATAGTTTAAAGGACAGTTTCAAATTGAATCTATATCATATGGGAAGATCCCACTTTTTCAAAAACCACTCAAACAAGATCAACTTTCAAAACCCAAGCATCTGCAGACTCACTAGCACCAACCTAGCACACCACCAAAAATCTTTTCAAAATTCAAAACTTGAGTTCTTGCGGCCATTTCATCAAACACTTGGAGGCAACAAATCAAACTGGCCTAACTTCACTGTTTTGAGCAGTAATTTGGCTAAGCAATGTTCACCATTGATCACCCTTGTCTCCCTCAGTGCCAACCAGTGCTTGGACAAACCCTAGCCCCTACCCTTTGCCCCATGCCATGCCAACCAATTGTGGCATCCCGCAAAACCACTACTAGAAAATCGCGTTGAATTTGTGCATTGCATCGTCATCATCATATGTTGTTTGTCAAAAACTATTTTCGCAAGCCCGTTTTGTTTTCCAAACGCCCCATCTTAATTCAAATGCAAAGCTCGGTCTCCGGATTATTTTTGTTTGAAGGCTATCGGTTTGCAAACGGTGTTAATAAAACAAATAAAAATTATATTATTTTTAGTGGGGGCAGTCGAACGGGCCAGATCGACCCGAACGACCACCCCCAGGATTTAAAGTCCACCCCAAACCAGCCCCTCTAAAACCTACAACTACCTAAAACTCTACCCAACCCAGCCTCCACCTCACCCTGGCCAACCCCGTCGCGCCACCTCACCCCTCCCCAAATCCCCACCAACCATCAACTGCCACCTAGACTAAACCACCTCCCCCCTCTCTCTCCTCTCAACCCAGCCCACCCCAACACACCCACCCCTGGCCCCAGCCGGCCACCCCCCTGGGCACACACGCACGCCACACGCTTCAGCCGCGCGCCCCCTGACACCCGGGTCCCACCCGCGCGGCCCACCCACCAACCGCGTCCGGCCTTCCCCCCCGCACGCGTCTTCCCCCCACACACCGACAGCGCCCCCTCCGGCGCTCCGCCGCCGCGCACCCTCCGCCGCGACCCCCTTCGCGACCTCCTCTGCGTCCCGCCCCCTCCGGCTCTGCCCCGACCCCGGCGCCGCCCCCGCTCGCGTGTCACACCCCCGACCCCGCGCCCTGCTCCTCCAGCCCGCCTTCTCCGCAGCCGCCGCGCGCGAGCCCGCTCCGGCCAGGCTCCGCCGGCCCCGCCTGCTCCACCGCGCTCCGCTTCCCGCCTGCGCCAGCGAGCCACCTCCCTCCCCGCCGTCTCCTCCGCCCCGCCTCCCGCGCCAGTGCCGCTCAGGCGAGCTCGCCCGGTGCCCTCCTCCGCCGCCGCGCCTAGCCGGTGCCCTCCCTCGCCGGCCCCGCAAGGACCCCGGCGTCGGCCGCGCTTCCCCGAGCTCCGCCCGGCCTCGCTCCGGCCACCGCCCCGTCGGTCTCGCCATCGTCGGCCTCGCCCTACCAGCGCGCCGTCGCCCCCACCGCATCCCCTCGCCGGCCCTCACGCCACCGGTCGCCGCCGCTCGGACCCGTCACCGTCCGCGCCACCCAGCTCCTCCCAGGCCGCCCGCGCGCGCCGCCGGACTCGGCCGCCCCCGAGCTCGCCGCAGCACCTCCGCCGCCCTGCGAACCCCGTCCCTGGCGCTTCTTCTGCGCCTCTGCAAGCCGGCGTCGACCCCGCGCGAAGGACCCCGCCGGCGCCCTCTCCGGCCCTCGGGTGCCTCCACCATGCCCCGGACGCGCCCTCCTCGCTGCCAACCTCGTCGACCCCACCTGCCTCTCCATCGGTTGAAGACAACCAGCAACCTCCAAGATCCACGCCTTGGTATGCGCCAAGTGAGCGAGCCACCAGAGCATCGTCAGTACAGTAGCTTCATCTCCAGATCCGAAGGCCGACCCGTAACAAGTTCGCCGACCCCGTCACCAAGATCTCGTGCACGGAAAACCCCGATGTTTTCAACCCGGCACCATCAAGACCCTCGCCACGGCAAGACCGACCCCGTGGAACCGACAAGACCTACGCGACGACAAGAACAGCAGCGACCAGGAGAATCCGTTGCGCCCCCGGCGCCGAACCAAGTCCTGCTTCCCGGATGCCGAGGTCACCGACACAGGACAACAAGATCTACCCCCGCTATCCGAGAACGCTTCCGTCGAACCCCGAACCCCAGATCCGTCGAACCCTGAGACCGACCCCGAACCACGGAACCCCAAGTCCGTCGAGACCCCCTCAATGTGTGACCCTTTTCCTCGATACCCTATTTTTATAAATGAAATATAACCTTGTCGCATATTAAATCGTCATTCATCTCGCATGCATAACATTGGTTTGGGGGCCTTATGCCGATTCACCTAATAATTAAATATGGGGCCCATATGCGGGCAAATCTAGTCTCATATTGGCCTCATTTAAATTGGTGTAGCAAACCCGGTACTATCTTTTGCCATGCTAAAACAACATTTAAATTGCGGGGTAGATAAACAACATGAACCATCTAAATATTTGTCGGGACCCCGGTTCCGCTTAATATGACCTAATTGCACTGCATCTTTGCCATGTCATGCATCATATCATAAGCATGCCGATCTTTTGCCGTAGCATTAAATATTGCATCCGGTGTTTCTTCTAGTGTTTTGCTTCTTCGCGGATAAGGTCGTTGAGTTGATGCGAGTGTCGCCCCGATCTTCGGTTGAACCTTCGACAATGTTTTCAGGCGAGCATCTCCCCCTTTCTACCTATCTTACTTTTATAGTATTTACTTCCCTCCTGTTGATCTATTGCTATCTGTGTTGCGATGCTCTAGTTTTCCGTACCCGTGATATCCCTTGCAGCCCTATATTGCCTCGGACACATCCTATTACCTATTGTTTGGTAGATAGTTGGACTTGCGCGTCGTAGTCGCTTGCTCAAGTGCTGTTGCGTGACGTCAAGTGCCACAGTTGTTGATGCATTGCCGCATGTTGATGTTGGAGATGATCATAGTTTTACTTATTGTTCACTTTAATTTCTGTTTAACAACTAAAATTGAAATAAGCAGAGGCATCGGTGGGTGATAGATAACATTTGGTTTCCGAACGCCCACTTGTGTCCCGTAGGACCCCGAGTGCTTGATACCTGTTCCTTGATTTATCGCGCTATCCACATATGGGGAATTATGGGCCCCCCTTAGCCAGAGCTTGATTCCGTCTTATTTCTTGGGGCCACAAACAAGTTTGAGGTTTTATTTACGATCCTGTACTTATGCCATGTTTTACTGCTTTATTTACGATTGTGCGACAGATAGCACCTGTACTGTTTAGGATCGGGACACGATTCCGCGGTGTCGACAAGCCCCGTTTGGGGTTCCCAGTCGTTCACAGTCGTATACCCAGACCTTGAGTCCGTCTCGGAGCTAGCTTACTTCGTTGCGGGTAGCTTAATGGGGTGGCCCCCTGAAATATTTCTGAATCTTGTGATTGCTCTGTCGTGAAGACCTCGTTGGGTTTTGATTTGGTTTTTCCGAGGTTGATCGTGTGTGTGTTGCTATTTGTGCACCCCGGCCGGGTTAAAACTTTCTGAAAGCCGTGTCCGCGGTTATGGACGACTTGGAGCACAGTATCTCGACCATAGACAAGCATAACTAAAGTTTACTGCTATAAATTTGACTTTATAATGACTAGTAATCAGCTTCACTATAATGGAATGGCTAAATAATACTGCCCACAATTGCTTGTTTGGAGCGTCGCTTGCGACCATTGTACCTGACTAGTAAGTATTGCAACTACAACGGAATGGCTGAATAAAAGTACCAACAACTGTTTGGTTTTGGGTTTATCGCATGCTATCTGTATCTGATTAGTAATTGTTGCAACTATAACGGAATGGTTAACTAAAAGTGCCCACTGCTTACTTTCTCAGGATGATTATCTAAACCTGACTAGTAATTGCTGCAACAATAACTGAATAAATAAAGCTGCCAACTGTGTGAGTTCCTCGGTTGACTTCCTCGTTTGGTCTCGAGGGGGAAACACCAGGATGGGTTTGTTTGGTGATAGCTTCAGGTTGGATCCAGTTAGGTCATTCTTATCCCTCTCTGATATCCGCCAGTTGTATCGAGTCTCTATAGGTTGTTTAGTGCATGCTGCCGCTGGCGCTCAGTCCACCATATCTATGTAGGCGAGGACCGCCGAATTCTAGCCTCGCCGTGTACTGGCCTCAGTACTGACGCTCCTTCTTTTTCCTTTGCCCTTTGTCGGCACCCCTTTTGTTTAATCAGGTGTGAGATCGACGTCGTTAGCAGGGTTACCCTTCTGGCTTGGCCTGGGCAGGGTTATGGACGCCACTGGTTATTCTTCAGGGCTCTTAGCCCCATTTGCATCTTGTCCGTAGCTGGACGCTCTATCTTTTCAAGGTGATTTGGATCTTTGTACATTATATCTGTATTCTTGACTCTTTGAGTCGCTGTTATATATATCTGTTCTGTGGGTCCCATCGAGGACTGTTGTGTAATGTTATTACTTCGTTTTCCACCCGCACGAAAGTGCCTGGTGGGCACCTTTGAATCGTTTCTATGCGGGTTTGGTGAATTTTGCTCAAACTTGCATAGGTCCGATTCTGAGGGTGTTACACCAGAGCACCCCCTTGCCAGCCGACCATGCCTAGCTAGCCAGAGCGAGCACCAAGCCTAAACAGCATGTCTAGGACACAGCCCACCGTCCATCGCCACCCCCTGTCCACTCTCGAACCTTGCCAGCCCCTGGACCACACGCACAGACCATGCCAAGCTTGCCAGCAACCATGCCGAGCGTGCGCCAGAGCGCCACCTTCGACACACGCCCACAGACCGTGTGCCGCCCTCGCCGTGTGCATACACGATCACCACCGTCCCAGGAGACCGCCACACATCCCCGTTCGACGCCCCATGCCTCACAGCCACCGCTCGCCGTCGAAGACGCCGCCTCTGCCGCGCAGATCATCGCATGTTCCAGACCGTTTGCCATCGCCCCTACACGCACATTAAAGCCATAGAGCATCGCCAGGAGACCACCGATCGATCACCACCGCCGGCCATGCCTCTAGCAGCCCGTAGCCATGTCGCCACCGTCGCCTGCCCATTTCGTTCGGTCTCGTCGTTGAAACTATAAATAGAGGCCTCCCTCGCTCAAACTCTTCACACCATCTCACTCCCCTCTCCTCACTGATCGTTCCACCCCGTTCTCGGAGCAAGGCGAGCAGCGCATCGCCGGAATTGCGCCGGAGCAGGCTGCCTCTGGAGAAGAAGGGCGCCGTCAATTTCGTCCGCCCTAGGAGAAGTTGTCGGTACCAGGAGGTTCGCCATCGTCAACTTCGTCGTTCACCCGCATCGCAGACCCTCGCCTGAGCCCCGGTGAGCCTCCCACGACTCTCACTGCGCCGCTAGGGTTCAACCTCGCCGGTGACTAGTTCATCGTCGACGACGACCCTCAGCCATTGATCTTACTTCTATTCCAACACACCACGTTGCCCGGTACCGCTTTGAACCCTCCTGTCTCACTGACGCGTGGGTACAGCCACTTAACCAGCCTGCGTAAGCGCTGTGCTTAGCAGTCCGGCCCAGTATCGTTTCCCGCGCAGCCAGTCGTTTAAATTTAACGTTTTCCATTTAAGTTCAAACCTAGTTCTGTACCCATTTTCAAAAATCAACCCAGCTCGATTCTGTGAACCAAGTTGAATGAAACCAATTTTGTTAGAAATATATTGAAATGATTAATCCAAGCCCGTTGGATTCAAATCATTTGAATCTATAGATCAATCTTGGTAAAAATAATAAGGCAGAAGCTTTTGTGCATTCCAACATTTTTCAAATTTAAACTATAATAGTTTTTGAGTTGATTCCAACTCTCAAAAATCACATTTGATCATACCTTTCAGAATATATAAAAACATATGGGTTTACTTACAGAAATAATGTTCAAGTAATAAAAGGATGCCACATAGGCAATTCTAGTCATTTATTTTTATTTCAAATAAAAGGTTAAATCTTATTAAATTGTGACACCACTTTAAATCACATTCCCATGGACTAAAATATGTGGTGATGACATGTGTCAACATGATCCCATGTTTGGTTTGGAGAATATTAAATCTTAAGAAGTTTTTCAATGAGTAGAAATTACTTTTCTAAAAATAAAAGAAATTAAACCAAGCTTTAATCTTGTAATGTTAGTGATGATGCTAGATCATCTATAGGACCCTTTTGTGTGATGATTAAAAGTAGTTAAGTATTGTTTGGTGATTGTGTACCTCGTATTTATTTATAGACGCTAGTACCGACCAAGGATACGAGGAGGAAGGAGGATACTACGAAGAAGAAGCCGAGGAGAACTTCAACCATTGCTCTGCACAAGGCAAGCCTAATACTACTAGTTGAATGCGCAAGATAACACTTGCAAGATACTCTACTTTAGCAAGCCTTACAAATCAAGTTGACCTATGCAAGCAAATACTTGCTTGTTACCATGCCAACTATATGCCTTAAGCATATGTGATCATACCCACTTGATAAACCAATCCTAGTTTTACTTGCAAGCTTATACTTTATTTCTTTATCAAAGCTATTACTTAGAGTTTACTTGAGTAATTGTAGATACTAGAAAGATAATTGAAGGTTGCATAAAGAGCAAAAAACTTGGCCTAAGCTAGATAATCTTTATGTCACCCCAAGGCATGAGATTGTATTTAGTTGAAACTCCACTTGTTTACCACCCCTCATTAGTACTTTCCCCCACCCGTAGATGCTCGTGCTAAGCATAAAACTTGATCAACATTAGATGTGAATACTTGGTGAAAATGGTTATGAAAACCTTGAAATGATGGATCATTCTATTGAGATGTTTTGGACATGTGTTTCCGAACACCAGATGATTTATGGTGATGAAAAAGTTGAGGCATGAGCCTTAGCCCTTTATAAAACTGATGGTTGTCTGGATGCGATACCATTCCAATTTTACCGTACAACCATAATACCCGAGAAGTGGGTAGGGCTTGACTGGAAACTTATATACCTTAGTATTGGTTCCCTCACAGCCAAGGTCTGAGATGAGGCTACCTTGTGAAGATTGTCCACATGTGCAGTACCCAAGATAACAGTTGGTCATGGTTGGGAGGCCAAACTCACATGAGAGGTGCTTATACTAGGGAGTGTAATTGAAAGGTTAGGATTGATTATCCGCATACTGAGTATGGTGAATTCAGGATTTGTTCCTGACGGATGTATCGAATGTTGTGGTGAAAGTGTATAATCTCTGCAGAGTGTCAAACTATTCGAATAGCCGCGTCCGCGGTTATGGACAGTTGGAGTGGCCATACTGTTCCCCCGTCAGATGTTTTCAAAATGACTTTTGAAACGAATTGAGATTTTGACTTGACCATAACAGAGTTGTGGCATGAGATACAAGTTCCCACTTAGGTGTTATAAAACTTCAACTAGCATTCGTTGCTTCTAAACTTAGTAGATGTAAATCTGGCTTTTGCAAAACAACCCTAGAGCTTAGTGTCCTACAACAAAAAAAACCCTTCACTTGTTAGTATTAGTTTGCGAGTACTTAAAGAGTACTCATGGCTTTGTCCCTGGCTATTCCCGTGGCCAGACTATGAAGAGGAGTACCTGGAGGATGGAACCCCAGGAAGGTTACGACAACTAGGATCATCTCCCATCGTCAGCATTGCCTGTGACCCCGAAGATGGAGCTTCGCCTACGCTACCTTTATTATTACGTATTTCCGCTGCTTGAGTTGTATTAAGAACTGGATCATGAGATCCTTATTTGTGTAAGGCCTTATGTATGGTTTGTAATGGATGATGTACTGTGGTATCCAATTCTGTTATGTCTCGCAAAAATGGTAATCCTGGGATTGCGATGTATGGCATAACAGGCATCTGGGATTAAAAATCTAGGTGTTGACAAATTGGTATCAGAGCCATCCTGACCATAGGAGACCCTAGTTAGACTGGACGTTTGGAATCAAAAACTTAGTTTCAAAACCAAAGAAAGCAAATATTTACAAAAACTTATTCCCATTCTTATCATCTTGATTCTTTTACAAAAAAATTCATGTTCCTCAAAAACTCTTGCAAAATACATAAAATTTGACACACTTGATCACTCTACTAACTTACTCATCTTATATTCTTTTAGATGGACGTGAAGTACAGCAAGTTTTACCAGTTGGGAAATGGAGGAGACCTTATCTTTGAGAGGGATTTAGAACAGCTTTCGGAACTTCTGGAGTGTCCGCACCCCGAGTTCTTCGGAGCTCAGCTCAATGATCAAGGAGGAGAAGATCTGCAGTGGATAATTGTTGCAAGTCTCTGAGGAAAGATTGAACCTCCCACTGCTGAGGGAATTCAGTTTACCTTAAGGGAGAACAACTGGCTCGATGGACTTGCCAGGGCCATGCAGGAAGCTCTTGCCCGTCTGTATGGGCAGAGTATCAACCAGATCAAGGGTACCCGCTTTGAGTTTTGCCCAAGGCGTGATGCTAATGGACATCCACTGGAAGCCCCATACCGCCACGAGCTGAAGACTCAATTGGACCAACTTAGCTTCATGATGTACGATCGTCGGCAGGAGTTGGATAATTGCCATGACTACTCCAACCACAAGTCCGCCATCATCAAGACGAAGGATCAGACCATTGCCATGCTAGCAAAGGATCGCAAGTCTCGCCGCCGTCAGCTCGACAAGAAGGAGCGCATCATTGCCTGTCTTCGCCACCGTATCTCGTATTTGGAGGAGACCATCCACGAGAGAGACATGCAGTTGGAAGAAAGGGAGAATGCCGGAGAGAATCTTCGTGGAGACCCCTACTCCTATCTCAGCGATGATGATGATTTTCTGGAGGATCAGGCTATGGATTTATTCACCGATGAGGAGGATTTCGCCTTCATCAATGACGACGATGATGATGAGGATGACGACTACACTGACTCCGAGGAGTAGTAGCACTTGAGCACTAGCGTAGTGAATAGTATTCGGTCCCACTGTATCGTATTTTCCAGAATGGTTCTTAAAACCATCTGTTTTCCTTTGTTGTGGTGTGTGTTTGTATCGTGTGCTATGAATGAATGAATGAAAAGCAAGTTTCTAGAAAAATCTGAGTCGAACTTTAAAAACTTTTCAAAGTCCCAAAACCTTAGAAATTTCCCTCTTTTCTCATGATCTATCTCAATCTTCAGATGCCATGTGGAGGAAGTGGTTCATCCCCGGACCCGATGTTGCAGATCCTGCAAATGTTGGTTTCTGACCGCGAAGCTGAAAGAGCCGAACATCAAGCCAACCTAGCCACCCTTCAACAGATAGCTCAGCTAGACCACAACAATCAAGGCCACGGAAACCAGGACAACCATGGATCTAAGCTCAAGAATTTCCAGAACACCAACCCACCTATTTTCACTAAGTCGGAAGAGCCCTTAGATGCTGACGATTGGCTGCAAACCATGGAAAATAACCTAGAAGTCGCCGGAGTGGAAGCCAAGGAGAAAGTTCTGTTCGCCACCCACTATCTAGCCGGAGATGCCAGAGCATGGTGGAACAGTGTTCGTCCCATGACCGGAGGACAGATGATGACCTGGGAGGAATTCAAAGTCAAGTTCAACAGAACCCATGTGCCACCAGGTTTGATCAAGAGGATGAGAGATGAGTTCAGAGAACTGAAGCAAGGAAGGATGACCGTAGTGGAATAGCGTGACAAATTCTTGTCATTAGCTAGGTATGCCCCGGATGAGATCGACACCGAAGCCAAGAAGAAAGAAATATTCCTGAATGGTCTGCACGATGAAATGCAGACGGTATTGGTCAATATCCCCTTTGCGGATATTGAAGCTCTTGTCGACTCTGCCATCCAGATGGAAGGAAAGATCAACCAAGCCAATGAGAACCGCAAGCGTCGCATGATGCATCAACCAGGAACCCATCAGACCCCAAAGTACCGCCCCAACCCATCTCCAGGATTTGCCCCAAGAACCAACAGAACCCCAATGAACCGTTCGACCTATCCCAACCGTGGAAACCCAAGGCCCGGAGGAAATCACAACAACCCCGACAACTATAGCAATTTCAATCGTTCCCCGCCCAAGTTCAACAACAACAATGCTACCACCAACACCAACACTGCCCCGAGGACTGAAAGCAATGTTGTGCCTGTTGCGGCAAAGGACAAGTCGCAAGTGACTTGTTATGACTGTGGAAATAAGGGTCACTACTCCAACGAGTGCCCCAACAAGAATAATGCCGCAGCCCCTAATGCAAATGCCCCAGCTCAGCAGCAGCGTCGTGTTCAGCCAGGAAGAAGGTTTGCCCCAGGGAATTCGCTCAACCGCAACGGCCGTCTTTTTCTCATGCATGCTGAAGAAGCTCAGGAAGCGCCAGACGTCGTGCTGGGTATGTTTTCTGTTAATTCAGTACTTGCAAGAGTGTTGTTTGATTCTGGTGCATCGCATTCATTTGTCACCGAAGAATTTGCCTGCACTAGTAAGATTCAACCAACAAAACTGAAGCATGTCATGATCGTCCAAATTCCCGGTTCAACCACCAAAGCCGTCCCTATCCGAATCCATGGCATAGATTTTTATGCTAACCTGATAGTACTCGGAACTAAAGGTTTGGAAGTAGTACTAGGAATGGATTGGATGTACAAACATAAAGGATTGATTGACTGTGCCAAGAAAGCCATCACCATGACCAGTACAGCCGGAATATCAGTCAAGCATATATCTGAAACCTTACTTCGTCAATTGAAGTGCAACAAGAGTATATCCCAACCTACCATTGACCAAGTCCGGATAGTCTGTGAATACCCCGATGTATTTCTAGATGTTTTGCCCGGTATGCCCCCGAATCGGGATATCGAGTTTATCATCGAACGAATCCCCAGAACAGGAACCATAGCCCAGAGACCATATAGTATGAACCCGTCTGAACTAGCAGAACTGAACAAGCAACTGGATGCCATGCTGGAAATTGGATTGATTCAACCAAGTGCATCACCATGGAGATCACATGTCTTATTTGTGGACAAGAAGGATGGAGGTAACCGTTTGTGTACGGATTATCGGAAGTTAAATGATGTCACTATCAAGAACAAGTACCCGTTGCCCAAGATAGAAGATTTATTTGATCAGTTGACCGGTGCCAAAGTGTTTTCTAAGATTGATCTTAGGACTGGATATCATCAACTCAAAATTCGTGCAGAGGATATTCCAAAGACTGCCTTTACCACCAGATATGGATTATACGAGTATACCGTTATGTCTTTAGGATTAACCAATGCCCCCGCTTATTTCATGAATCTCATGAATAAGATTTTTATGGACTTCCTAGATAAGTTTGTCGCTGTTTTCAGTGATGACATTCTGATTTATTCCAAATCGGAAGAAGAACATGAGCTACACCTAAGGAACATTCTTGGAACCCTTAGAGAGCATCAGCTGTATGCCAAGTTTAGCAAATGTGAATTCGGGTTACAGGAGGTAGGATTCCTCGGCCACATTGTATCAGCCGAAGGAATTGCCGTTGATCCTGCAAAAGTGAAAGATGTCGAAGATTGGCAAGCTCCAACCACTCAAACCCAAGTTCGTGCATTTCTCGGATTGGCGGGATACTACCGCAAGTTCGTAGAAGGATTATCGAGTATCCCCAGACCCATGACCCAATTGCTGAAAAAGGACAAGAAGTTTGAATGGACAGAAAAATGTGAAGCGAGTTTTCAAGAACTCAAGAGGAGATTGATTTCAGCCCCAATCCTAATCATGCCGGATATCACGAAGCCCTTCGACGTGTATTGTGACGCATCCAAGATCGGTCTCGGATGTGTGCTAATGCAAGAAGGCAAAGTTATATCTTATCTATCTCGACAACTGAAACAACATGAGCAAAATTACCCAACCCATGACCTCGAACTCACATCCATAGTTCTAGCCCTGAAGACATGGAGGCATTACCTGATGGGAAATCATTGTGAGATTTATTCAGATCACAAGAGCCTGAAGTATATATTCACTCAGAAGGAGTTGAATATGAGGCAGAGAAGATGGATTGAGTTAATCAAGGATTACAATCTGGACATTCACTATCACCCTGGTAAAGCCAACATGGTAGCAGATGCCCTTAGCAGATTGTCGTGCCGCTTGAACTCCATGATTTTGAAGGAGCAACCAAGTTTGCACAAAGAGATGGAAGATTTTCGAATGGAATTAGTAAGTGAAGGATTTTTGGCTAGCATCGAACTTCACCCCACTTTGATCAGCCAGATCAAAGAGGCGCAGAAAGGAAATGCTAGTATCGACGGAATCAAGCGTCGTATCGGTACAGGCAAGGTACCCGGATTCACCGAAGACGAAGAAGGAGTTCTATGGTACAAAGGACGCCTTTGTGTACCAGCAGATTCTGAGTTGAAAGAAGTTATTCTCAAGGAAGCTCATGATACTCTTTATTCTATCCATCCCGGAGGAACTAAGATGTATCAAGATTTGAAAGAGCAATTTTGGTGGCATAAGATGAAGAGAGAAATCGGAAGCTATATCGCTAAGTGTGATATATGTCAGCGAGTCAAGGCAGGACATCAAAGACCCGCTGGATTGTTGCAACCCTTGCAGATTCCGGAATGGAAATGGGATTCCGTTGGAATGGACTTTATCACCGGATTGCCTACTTATAGTAGGGGAAATGACTCTATTTGGGTCATAGTGGACAGATTGTCCAAAGTCGCCCATTTCTTACCTGTCAAGACCACATATCAGAGTTCAAAGCTAGCAGAGTTATACATCGCTAGAATCGTCAGTTTGCATGGAGTCCCCAAGAACATCATATCTGATCGAGGAACTCAATTTACCTCGAGATTCTGGAAGAAAGTCCAAGAAGGTTTAGGAACCCGCCTAGATTTCAGCACCGCGTATCACCCTCAGACCGACGGACAAACGGAGCGAGTAAATCAAATACTCAAAGATATGCTGAGAGCATGTGTGTTAGAATATGGATCTAAGTGGGAAGACTGTCTGCCGTTTGCAGAATTTTCGTACAACAACAACTATCAAGCTAGTTTGCAAATGGCCCCATTTGAATTTATGTACGGAAGTAAGTGTCGCACCCCTTTGAACTGGTCGGAAATAGGAGAGAGTCAGATTTTCGGACCCGATATCCTATGAGAAGCAGAAGAGAAGGTTCACAAGATTCGTGAGCACCTCAGGACAGCCCAGTCCAGACAGAAGAGTTACGCCGACAAGAGACGTCGAGACCTCTCCTTCAACATAGGAGATTTTGTATATCTGAAAGTGTCGCCATTGAAGGGAATGCAGCGTTTCCAACTCAAAGGAAAGTTAGCCCCCAGATATATCGGACCCTTCAAGATTTTGAACCGTCGAGGAGAAGTGTCATATCAATTGGAACTACCCGAAGAGATGTTATCCGTGCACAATGTGTTCCATATCTCATTACTTCGCAAGTGCCTCAAAGTTCCGGAGAAGACGGAAGTGTTCAAGAATATCGATCACCGGACCATAGAGATCAACGATGACCTGACCTATCCCGAAGTACCCATCCATATTTTGGAAGAAGCTTTCCGAACCACCAGAACCCGAAGCATCAAGTTTCTCAAGATTCAGTGGAGCAACCACACAGAAGAGGAAGCTACCTGGGAGCGCGAAGATCACATCAGGACTGAGTTTCCCGATCTTTTCAAATCCTAGGTAATCTTTTCATCCTTTTTCAAATCTTGGGACGAGATTTTGTTTAAGGGGGGAAGGTTTTTAACATCCCAAAAATATTAAACTAGAATCATCAAACTCTAATCATCAAATTTAGAGTTAACAAAAACTTTTCTAAAATAAAATGAGAAAGCATTCATGTGTGTATCCATCCCATTTTGAATTCTTTTGAATTGCCTTGTTTATGTGTTTCTTTGCTTGTAAAATGATTCTTAGTTGAAATAAACATCATCTAAACAATCCCCACACTTTTCCCAAAGACAAATAAATCAAAACAAACAAAATAAGGGAATGGTCATTTTGACCAATTTAACTCCCATGCCTACTTTGGCTGTCTCTAACTTTCAGAACTTAACATAAACTTGTTTGGATATTTGCACCCTTGATAGTACTCATAACAAAGTATCAAGGACCACTTTGTGATCATCCAGAAACATTCAAATGCATAGTTTAAAGGATAGTTTAAAATTGAATCTATATCATATGGGAAGATCCCACTTTTTCAAAAACCACTCAAACAAGCTCAAATTTCAAAACCCAAGCATCTACAGACTCACCAGCACCAACCTAGCACACCCACCAAAAATCTTTTCAAAATTCAAAACTTGAGTTCTTGCGGCCATTTCTTCAAACACTTGGAGGCAACAAATCAAACTGGCCTAACTTCACTGTTTTGAGCAGTAATTTGGCTAAGCAATGTTCACCATTGATCACCCTTGTCTCCCTCGGTGCCAACCAGTGCTTGGACAAACCCTAGCCCCTACCCTTTGCCCCATGCCATGCCAATCCGAGCACCCCCTTGCCAGCCGACCATGGCTAGATAGCCAGAGCGAGCACCAAGCCTAAACAGCATGTCTAGGACACAGCCCACCGTCCACCGCCACCCCCTGTCCAGCGCTCGAACCTTGCCAGCCCCTGGACCACACGCACAGACCATGCCAAGCTCGCCAGCAACCATGCCGAGCGTGCGCCAGAGCGCCACCTTCGACACACGCCCACAGACCGCGCGCCGCCCTTGCCGCCTGCATACACGATCACCACCGTCCCAGGAGACCGCCAGACATCCCCGTTCGATGCCCCATGCCTCATAGCCACCGCTCGCCGTCAAAGACACCGCCTCTGCCGCGCAGAGCATCGCATGTTCCAGACCGTTTGCCACCGCGCCTACACGCGCATTAAATCCATAGAGCATCGCCAGGAGACCACCGATTGATCGCCACCGCCGGCCATGCCTCTAGCAGCCTGTAGCCATGTCGCCACCGTCGCCTGCCCATTCCGTTCAGTCTCGTCGTCGAGACTATAAATAGAGGCCTCCCCCGCTCAAACTCTTCACAACATCTCACTCCCCTTTCCTCACTGATCGTTCCACCCCGTTCCCGGAGCAAGGCGAGCAGCGCATCGCCGGAATTGCGCTAGAGCAGGCCGCCTCTGGAGAAGAAGGGCGCCGTCGATTTCGTTCGCCCTAGGAGAAGCTGCCGGTACCAGGAGGTTCGCCGTCATCGACTTTGTCGTTCGCCCGCATCGTCGACCCTCGTCTAAGCCCCGGTGAGCCTCCCACGACCCTCACTATGCCGCTAGGGTTCGAGCTCGCCAGTGACTAGTTCATCGTCGACGACGACCCTCAGCCGTTGATCTTACTTCTAATCCAATGCACCACGTTGCCCGGTACCGCTTCGCACCCCCTGTCTCACTGACGCGTGGGGACAACCACTTAACCAGGACGCGTAAGCGCCGTGCTTAGCAGGCCGGCCCAGTATCGTTTCCCGCGCAGCCCAGTCGTTTGAATTTAATTTTTTTAGAAAGATATTGAAATGATTAATCCAAGCCCGTTGGATTCAAATCATTTGAATCTATAGATCAACCTTGGTAAAAATAACAAGGCAGAAGCTTTTCTGCATTCCAACATTTTTCAAATTTAAACTATAATAGTTTTTGAGT
The DNA here is from genome assembly GCA_910589765.1 of Avena atlantica. Taxonomy (NCBI): domain Eukaryota; kingdom Viridiplantae; phylum Streptophyta; class Magnoliopsida; order Poales; family Poaceae; genus Avena; species Avena atlantica. The sequence goes on from OU342739.1 coordinate 497,783,427, forward strand.
TGATTCCAACTCTCAAAAATCACATTTGATAATACCTTTCAGAATATATAAAAACATATGGGTTTACTTATAGAAATAATGTTCAAGTAATAAAAGGATGCCACATAGGCAATTCTAGTCATTTATTTTTATTTGAAATAAAAGATTAAATCTTATTAAATTGTGACACCACTTTAAATCACATTCCCATGGACTAAAATATGTGGTGATGACATGTGTCAACATGATCCCATGTTTGGTTTGGAGAATATTAAATCTTAAGTAGTTTTTCAATGAGTAGAAATTATTTTTCTAAAAATAAGAGAAATTAAACCAAGCTTTAATCTTGTAATGTTAGTGATGATGCTAGATCATCTATAGGATCCTTTTGTGTGATGATTGAAAGTAGTTAAGTATTGTTTGGTGATTGTGTACCTCGTATTTATTTATATACGCTAGTACCGACCAAGGATACGAGGAGGAAGGAGGATACTATGAAGAAGAAGCCGAGGAGAACTTCAACCACTGCTCTACACAAGGCAAGCCTAATACTACTAGTTGAATGTGCAAGCTAACACTTGCAAGATACTCTACTTTAGCAAGCCTTACAAATCAAGTTGACCTATGCAAGCAAATACTTGCTTGTTACCATGCCAACTATATGCCTTAAGCATATGTGATCATACCCACTTGATAAACCAATCCTAGTTTTACTTGCAAGCTTATACTTTATTTCTTTATCAAAGCTATTACTTAGAGTTTTCTTGAGTAATTGTAGATACTAGAAAGATAATTGAAGGTTGCATAAAGAGCAAAAAACTTGGCCTAATCTATATAATCTTTATGTCACCCCAAGGCATGAGATTGTATTTAGTTGAAACTCCACTTGTTTACCACCCCTCATTAGTACTTACCCCCACCTGTAGATGCTCGTGCTAAGCATAAAAATTGATCAACATTAGATGGGAATACTTGGTGAAAATGGTTATGAAAACCTTGGAATGATGGATCATTCTATTGAGATGTTTTGGACATGTGTTTCCGAACACCAGATGATTTATGGTGATGAAAAAGTTGAGGCATGAGCCTTAGCCCTTTATAAAACTGATGGTTGTCTGGATGCGATACCATTCCAATTTTACCGTACAACCATAATACCCGAGAATTTGGTAGGGCTTGACTGGAAACTTATATACCTTAGTAATGGTTCCCTCACGGCCAAGGTCTGAGCTGAGGCTACCTTGTGAAGATTGTCCACTTGTGCAGTACCCAAGATGACACTTGGTCATGGTTGGGAGGCCAAACTCACAGGAGAGGTGCTTATACTAGGGCATGTAATTGAAAGGTTACGATTGATTATCGGCATACTGAGTATGGTGAATTCAGGATTTGTTCCTAACGGATGTATCGAATGTTGTGGTGAAAGTTTACAATCTCTGCAGAGTGTCAAACTATTCGAATAGCCGCGTCCGCGGTTATGGATAGTTGGAGTGGCCATACTGTTCCCCTGTCAGATGTTTTCAAAATGACTTTTGAAACGAACTGAGATTTTGACTTGACCACAACAGAGTTGTGGCATGAGATACAAGTTCCCACTTAGGTGTTATAAAACTTCAACTAGCATTCATTGCTTCTAAACTTAGTAGATGTAAATCTGGCTTTGCAAAACAACCCTAGAGCTTAGTGTCCTACTACAAAACCCCCCTTCACTTGTTAGTATTAGTTTGCGAGTACTTAAAGAGTACTCATGGCTTTGTCCCTGGCTATTCCCGTGGCCAGACTATGAAGAGGAGTACCTGGAGGATGGACCCTAGGAAGGTTACGACAAGTAGGATCATCTCCCATCATCAGCATTGCCTATGACCCCGAAGATGGAGCTTCGCCTACGCTACCTTTATTATTACGTATTTTCGCTGCTTGAGTTGTATTAAGAACTGGATCATGAGATCCTTATTTGTGTAAGACCTTATGTATGGTTTGTAATGGATGATGTACTGTGATATCCAATTCTGTTATGTCTCGCAAAAATGGTAATCCTGGGATTGCGATGTATGGCATAACAGGCATCTAGGATTAAAAATCCGCGTGTTGACACCCTATATATCACTTCACCACCCGTGTTGGGTGAAAGGTATGAGTATCTTTTAAAACATCTTGTCGTCTTGCGTCCATGTTGGTTTGTAATATCTAGGGGGAGTGTTTCTCCTTTGTTTTGTGCACCTATTTTCATATGAAAATTTTAGTGTGCTCACTTCGAGGGGGAGCCTCTCTAATTTTTGCACCCTATGCTGGTATATTATTGTGTAAATCCTTGTGTTGTCATCAAACACCAAAAATGGGGAGATTGAAAGGGCATTTCCTGCCTTAATGATGATTTGATGTTTGTTGTCAACACAAGTGAGTTTTACCGTGTGCTAAGTGTTGCGGGTTCATTTGTGAAAAAGCTAGAGACGAGGTTCTATTTTTTCAATCATGAAGAGCTCGAAGTTCACCAGGAGAAAGGGCCTGCTGGGGGTTTCTGTCTACTGCCTCCCCTGAGTCCGCAGACTTCGGGTCCAGGCCCGGAGAATCTGGCCTTGTCTCTGGGGTAGTCTCCGGCCCTCCTAGTTTGCTCTTTGTATCCTCCTCCGGAGTTGGGCCCAGAGTCTTGCGCTGCACCGGGGTCTCCAGGGCTAAGTCCCAGAGTCTCCAACGGCTACAAGTTCCAAGGGGGATATAAAAGGGCCCCTTATTCTACCTTGGGAGATTGCTTGTGCCAGTCAAGAACACAACCTCCATTTGAGCCACCATATCCTCAAGAACTCTTCATCCAACCATCCAAAGTCATTGATCTTTGGAGAATCAAAGGAGGAGGCCTTTATCTATAGCTTCACTAAGCGAGATTTTCATTTCCCCCTCATTCACTTGAGGGCCCCTTTCTCTAGGGTTTATTTGGAAACCCTAACTCTTGATTTGGTTCTTACAAGCTTGTTTTTGATTGTTTGACAGCTTGCTTGTATTCGGAAGCCCCAAATTCAGTTGTGGATGTGTGCCTCGAACTTGTTGTAAAGGTGTCGGCTTCCACCTCGAAGGTTGCCGATATAGTGGAAGAGGTGAATCGAACCCTTTGGGGTGAGGTTCATCGAAGAACAAGGGAGGCCTCTCATGGCGTTGGTGGTTTGAAACCACCCCCTCTCCAAACATGGACGTACTTCCCTCAAAAGGAAGGAACTGCGGGAAACAAATCCTTGTGCCTAAGCGTGCTCCACTTTGGTTAGTTCTATCCTTTCCCGCACTTTACTTATCTTGTTCTTGCTTAGTGTTGTGCTAGGTTGACATATAGGTAAGTTCACCATAGTTCCATAATCTAGAGAATTTACCTTTTGTGTCAAACCCTAGTTTAAAAAAGAGTAAAATTTGAAGTAGCGCCTATTCACCCCCTCTAGGTGACCATACGATTCTTTCAAGCAAATCTGATCATTACACCAGTACAATAAACAAAAAAATGTCTCCACACTAAAATTTAACCACATAACAACAAGGCCACAACAAAAGGACGTCGATCACAACATAAATGATACCACATAACCACTATCCAAAAGGAGAACTCATGACACTGACTAAACCACTTCCTATATCAACACGAGTCTAACAACCTCCTCGTGTTTTGTGCTTTTTTGTTCAAACTTCAGATGTATCAGTCTCTGCTCCACCTTGAGTGTTCTTGATCCTCAACGTAGAAGCATAACATGATGATACGTCATAAACGTATCTATAATATTTGATGTTCCATGCTTGTTTAGTATCAACTTTGCTTTGTCTTTACTTTGAGGTTTTTTATATGCTTTTTAGGAATAACCTATTAACAAGATGCTATAGTGCCAGTTGCCTGTTTTCTTCTGTTTTTGGTTCCAGAAAAGCCAAAAAATGAAAATTCTCGGAATTGGACAGGACAAAAGCCAAATCCAATATTTCACCGAGGGGAACACGGAGCTAGAATACGAGACGGAGGGGAGCCACGAGGGGGCCACGCCCCCTAGCCGCGCGGGCTAGGCCATGCCACGCCTGGGGGGGGGGTGCAGCCACCTCGGGTGCCCTGCTGTCTCGCCTCTTCGCCTATAAAGACCCCCGATACCAAAACCCTAATACCCAATCAATCTTCCATGAAATAGTCCGTAGCCACCGCCACCATCGTCTCTAGATCGGGGGGATCTGAAGATCTTCTCGACACCCTGCCGGAGGGGAGAGATCATCCCGGCGGCTTTCTTCATCACCATGCCAGCCTCCGGTATGATGCGTGAGTAGTTCCACCTTGGAATAAGGGTCCATATAGTAGCTAGATGGTTGTATCTCCTCACTTGTGCTTTCATGTTTAGATCTTGTGAGCTCCGTTCATGATCAAGATCATCTTTGTAATCATTCATGTTGTGTTTGCGGGGATCCGATGGATATTGAGATTACTATGTCAGATTGATTAATGGTTCTATATTATTGATTTTATCATGTCTGTGTTGTTTGAGATCTTGCATGCTCTCAGCTATCTTGTCCAAGTAGATGCTAGTGACTCCAAGAGGGAGTATGTATGCTCGATAGTGAGTTCATGCCTCTATTGAATCTAGGGAAGTGACAGAAATCTCTAAGGATGTAGATGTGTTTTTGCTAGTAGGGAGAAAATAACGATCTTTTGTTCATGGAACAATTGTATTGTTTCCCTTACACACTTTTCTCAACGCAGTAATCTGTTGCTTGCAACTTAATACTGGAGGGGGTTCGGATGATAATCTGAAGGTGGATTACTAGTCATAGATGCGGTTGGATGGCGGTCTATGTATATTATTGTATTGCCCAATCAAGTCTCATAGGATCATGAATGACTAGTATTACATTGTTATGCCTTGTTCAGTCATGTCAATTGCCCTGCTGTAATTTCTTTACCAAGCATGCTTTGTTATCAATCTTAAGGAGTACACCTCTAGTGAACTGTGGACCCCGGTCCAATCTTTACCATTGATACACCTTCCACTTTTACTGTTTACTTTCTTCAAACCACCATTACTTTCGACACCATATGTTTAATACTTCGTTTTTAGCAAACCACTGAGATTGACAACTGTCACATCCCAAGATTTTTCCAAATCTTGTAATGTGAAAATAAATGAATAAAATAAAACTTTGTTTGATTTTCAGGGCCAGAAGAAACTTTTTGAATTTAATTAGAACTTCAAACCTATTTGGATTAAATAAAATCCTAAAGGGATTTAAAAAGATAAACATTTTTAAATAAAGGAAAATAAAATATTTGGAATCATTATTTTGGATCTTTTAAATAAAAGGATTTGGTTTGCAAAAGAAAAGGGTGGTTATATGATTAAAGATTATTTTATAAAGCCAAATTAAAACCTTGGCCAAACTTTTGAAATAAAATATTTTGTTTTAATAAATATAGTAAAGGTTATTTAAATAAATTAATAAAGGATTTAATATCCAAGTTTTATTAATAAAGGTTTTACTATTTCCAAAATAACAAAACCTATTTATTTATTTAAAATATGTTTTCCAAGTATTTGTATTTTCAAATAAAACCTACTGTTTTGGTTTTGAAAATAAATAGATTTCAAAAGGAGTATTTGAATGAAACAAATCCTATTTTGATTTTAGTAACAATGGCCTACTTATTTAATTAATAATGGACCTAAAATAAAAATTATTATTATGGTTTTGGATTTTGGTTTATGTGACTGAACAGAATCAAATTCATAGTGCAAGGTTTGGTGATTGTTTGAATTGATTTGAACATTGTTTGTTTGTTTGAATTGTTTGAATGTTTGAATAATTGATTGAAATTCAAAACAGAATTTGATTTGGAAAAAGAAAAAGCCAGCAGACAGAAAAAAATAGAGTTTGGACCTAGCCCAGCCGGCCAGCCCAATAAGCCCAGAACCAGCCCAGCTCCCCTCCCCGAAGAAAAATGTTTTGCACTTAATCTTTAACCCGCAGTGTGACCGACTGGTGGACCTCTCCCCCACTCTTTTTCCCACTGACCAGCGGACCCCACTTCTCCAGACCGTCTCCTTCCTCGCGACGACCACGCCGGCCGTTTCTGCCGTTGATGTCGCGCGTTAATTTGCAGTAATGCCGCAGTGATTCCGCTCAGCGACCTCGCCCTCTTAAGCGCCCACTCTCCCTCTCCGTTTCCCCTCTGTCTCCATCCCCAAGCACGCCCCCAGGCCGCTCCAATTTCTCCCCGAGCAGCTCTGTCTCCGACGAACAACCGTGACGATTCCGGCGAGCCCAGCCACCGCCTGGCCCCCTCGACCACCCGAGCGTGATCCCCATCTCCCTACGCATCTCCCAGAACCAACCACTCGTCCGCGCGTGCTCTAGAACGCCGACAACAAACACGACAGAGCGCCGCCGTCTTCTGCCGTTCTCCGACGACGTCTCCCCGGTAAAATCCGACCACCCCTCTCTTCCTAGTGGACACGGTGATGATCGCCATGCTCTCGCGGACCTAATGGTGCTATTCGTTTATCCTAGGGCGCCCTTATCCTCGCCCTCGACGACCTCCAGAGCCGCCCGAGGCCCAGCTCATCTCCGGCGAGCAATTAGGGACGGTCACGTGCGCCCCTTCACCAACCAGTACTACGTTGAGCATCAGCAAGCGTCAATGATTCCAGTGAGTACCTTCCCAGCCACCCTCGCTTCCTGTATCGCCGGCGCCGCCACCGTCTGGCCGCTCCGCCGCCAGCCACCGCCGCAGCGCCGCTCGTTTAAGGTCGAGCTCACCGCAGCCGTCCGATCTTGATCTGGTGGATAGGATAGAACTACTTAACAGCGAAGGGGTATGTGTTCTGGGCCACGCGATCAGTTTAGATCCAACGGTCTGCAGCGTGATCCACACTGAACCGGTACCCGCGAATAGCGATGCGCCGCGTGTCCCCTGTTCTGTTTAAAACAGATTATGAAATCAGATTTAAATGCCATTTTGAAACCACTATAACTTTTGATCCACACGTCCAAAAATTGCAAATTTGGTATCATTGGAATCAGTAGAACAAACCCTAGCCAACCATGCCTTTTGTTTAGCAAATAGTATCTATTAGCTTGTTGGTTTTTGCAGAAACTTTTGTATGCTTGTTAAGGATGTAAAAATTGTTTAAAAATGAATTTGGGGTTAAAATCTTTTGAAATTGGATTGCTTTGAACCTACTGACCATAGGAAACACTTTGTGGACTCAAAAATGTATTTGGTAAAACAAAATAATGATTCTTTGATTTAAAACCATTTCTAGTCAAATAGAAATGTGGTTTATTTATTAAAATTGGTTTTGGAAGAAAACCTTAGGAAAATGATTTGTTTTAAACTCTCTGACCCCAAACACCAAGTTTCGTGATTTGAAAACATATTTGGTGAACCCTATAGATAAATGCCTTAGTAAAAATATTTCTACACCTCATAAAATGATACTTTGTTTTGAAAATGGTTTAGGAGGTGAAACCTTTTGCAAATGACTTTGCCACTTTACAAAATGACCATTAGGTGTTTTCCAATGTTTATGACCCCATTAGGAACCACTTTTTCAAATAAAAAAAGTTTGGCATGTTTGCATGCATTACTTTGACTTTGTCATTTTATGTGATGTTTTGCTTGATTGGTAGATTGAGTTTGTGCCTTGTTTGATTGGATTGTAGTGACTTGAAGAGTGTGATTGTTGCAAGGACAAGGAGTGAACCTATACCTCTACCAAAAATGCAAGTGATGCGTCATACTTTTTGTCCCATTACTTTCTCTATGCATTAGTGATTTTCTCTAAGTAAAACTTGCATGGATTTTTGCTAAGTATAAACCTTGCTATAGGAAAACCTACTAGATGAAACCTTAGTGGAAATCTTCCTAAGTTAAAATTCCTACTACTATCAAGCTTAGCCTAGCTAATAGAAAACATGGGTGGAATATATATATTCACACTATGGAAAAATTTCTAAGTCTGAGGACTTATGTTTTGTTAATAAAACAACTAAGTTAATGGATCACCTGGGTGGAATGGTAATTGCTTGGTGGATTTTGGTTGAGTGGTTCACAAGGCCCATGTCTATGGTTTACCTTGTGTATCTCACTTGTGGATGGCCACCCAGGAACAAAGAGATTTGAGATGTCAAATGTTGAGAAGCTTCAAGTGCAACCACTTGGCAATATGGGCTCTGCCATGATCATATAGGTTGCAAGAACTTAGCCATATGGATAGTGGGTGGTAGTGTTTGATAGGTTGGAGCGCGTCCATTTTGGTCTAAGGGAAGGCTTCTGAAAGATCTTGTCTTGGGAAACCAAGTCTTGTGGGGAAAGTGCACCACCTCTGCAGAGTGTAAAATCTAAGTACTTAGCCATGTCCCTGGTAAAGGACAATTTGAGCATCAAGACATGGAAGCAATCAAGAATCTCATCATTCAAATTTCTAAGTTAAAACTTGTGGTTTGAACAAGGGTTATTTGAAATCTTCAATCTTTGATTGAGAGAAGCTTTGGAAAAGATTTTGTCAAAACAAAAACTTAGTATTTTCAAAATGATAAGGAAAATCTATTTTGAGCAATGCAAGCCTCAACTCCACTTATCCAAATGCATATAGATGATAGACTCCACTATATTACCATAGTAACACTTGCCAATACAATTCAAATGTATTGACCCTTGTGGCTGTAACTTGTAATGTTGCAGGTTTGATTGATTTTAGTGAAGATTGATTGATTAGGATTACAAAGTCTACAACCAACATCTGCCTGTGGCACTTTGAAGATGAAGGACCCCATGACTATAGTTATTCCGCTGCAATGTATTGTAATAGCCAAATGAGCTATGTAAGATGTAATAAAATTATGTTATTCCTGGTTATAAAGTTATATTATGACCTTTGTTTCTTGATATTACATCTTAACTGTGGATGCTAGCTATTGATCCAGGGACTAGCATTGTAAACACAGGGGACTCCACCTTATATTGTTTAAAGGTTGCGACACTCCCTCTACAACAACCTCATTGTAAGTTGGGGCAAAGTCTTGAGTTTGTGTTGTGCAGGATTCCAAGTTGTTAAAAAACACCTTTGGGGTTGTTTCCTTCCTCCTACTGGTTCGATAACCTTGGTTTCATCATTGAGGGAAAACTTTCTTCTGTTCTCATCATACCTTCCTCTTGGGGTTTCCCATCAAAGCTCTACAGTGATCTGATCCCATCAAGCTATTTTCTGGCGCCGTTGCCGGGGAGTAAGGACAACTTCACAAGGGGAGTCTTTCACAACCACTCTCTTTACTTTGTTTTTTTTGCTTAGTTTATTTTGCTTTGTTTCTTTTGCCTTGTCTTGTTTGCTTGTGTTTATCAAAAATTACAAAAAAAATAGTTTCCTTTGGTTTGACTTTCTTTTCAAAAACACAAAAAAATTAGTTCACCCTCTAGTTGTCACCTTGCTCTTTCCCACCATGTTGGTCCCTAAGTTCACCATGAAAGACCTTTCAATAGGTAGTGGCTCCATAATTTGGAAAGAAAATATTGAAGAATTCTTTAATCATGTTAGCAAACATGAGGATATTGAGGAAGGATCCTTAGCTGAACTTGCTCCTACTTATGAAATTGCCGCAGCTTCTTTAGTTCACATGTTGGAAGCTAGGTTTGTTAACCTTATCCCATGATGCAAATAATGTTTCTTAAACTAAAAGAAATTGAGGATGTTGAAAAGAGAGATTTTATTCTAGAAACTTTGCTAAAGGAGTTTAATGATGTTGCTAAAGAAGCTAAAGAGGTCTTTGGTAGTTTTAATATGTTGGGCTCATGTGTAGATGTTATGGGTATTTTACAAAAGTCGGACAAAACTAGACCCAAACCCAATGGAGAGGAGATTAAAATACCCATACCTTTTAAACTTGTAGGAATGCATGAAGCCTTAGAAAAGAATTTTGATTGGATTGTTCCTGGAAATCCTTTTGATGAAAGTAGTGAACCAAAGAGTACTGAGAGAGTATCCTCTACAACTCATTTAGATGATATACCTTTCTTGGTTGAATAAACTTCGAGTATGGATCTTAATGCTTCTTCATTTGAAAATACTTGATTCTTGCTTCTTGTGCCTAACTTAAAGGCGTTAAAGAAAAGTACTTATTGGGAGATAACCCAAAAGTTTTCTTGAGTCTTGGAAGTTATTACTTCTGTAATAACCTCTCCTTATCCTTTTTATTTGATTTTTGTTCCAATAATAACCTCTAATGAGAGGTAAGTAAGATTTGGGGAAGTTGCTATCCCAAAACAATTTTTGTGCTTTACTGTAAAAATTTGTGAAAAATCTTTGTATGTCGGTTGAGCTGTAATTTTCAGAGTAAATCCCCCTGGTTGTTAGCTAACTTTCATTAGTTAAGCATATTTTGATTTGAGCAACATAAGGTCTTCTAAAAAATCGGTTTTCACCTGCTGGTCTGTTTTGACAGATTTCTGCCATTATTTGCATTTGCTTCTTATTGATTCCTTTTTGAGTTGTTTTTGGGAAATTGAGCTTTTTAAAGGAATTTGCTACAGTATATTGTGTTCTTATTGGAAGTTTTGCTGTTTTGAACAAAACCCCAAAGGTTTTATTATCTTTTGAATGCAGTAATGTTGTTAATGAAGATTGTGTGAAGTTTTGTATGAAGGAAAATTTTCAGTTGTAGGGAAAGAATGATGTAATGAGATGGATAATGGACAAAATCTCAAGCTTGGGTATGCCACCCCGTGTCACCCCAAGAAATATTCAAGAGGTACAAGCATCAAAGCTTGGGGATGCCCAAGGCATCCCCTTCTTCATCAATAAAAAGCTCAGGTCTCTTTCTAGACACATCATTTTTTATTGTTTCATGCACAGTTGTGTTGTTCTTAGAGCGTCTTAGTTTTCGTTCTTGGTTTTATTTTGCTTAGTTTGCTTGAATAAAGGTGCTGGACCCCCTCTTTCGCTGTGATTTTTTCAAATAAGTTGATTGGTGTTGGAGAAGAGTAGAAAGTTTCATGCTTATAGTGGTACAAAAGTGAGCTTTCTTTGACTGTGGCTTAGACTTTAGCATGTCATGCTAGATGTTGTTTTGACCTGATGCTTAGTGATCATTGTTGTAGCATGACTTGCTCCAAACAATTGGGATTGCTTAGTGTGCCTTGAAAGAATCATGCGTTGTTTTAGCATACGAAAGCATAGTATTGTGGTATTCTCCTTTGATGTTTTGTTTGGATTGACTTGGCACATGCTCACACCATGTTATGACTTGTGGTACCACTTTATGATCATCATTAGCCTCTATGATCATTTAGTTTTTGACTTGTGGTACCACTTTATGCTTTAGTTGATAATGTTTTGTCGCTTTGCATGATTATGGCCATTATTGCTCTCTTAGTTGGTCGCTCCCAGTCTTTTGCTAGCCTTCACCTTGTATTGAGTAAGCTCTACTCATGCATCCAACTCCCAAGAAACCAAGTTATTCCAAAGTGTCCACTATAAATTTCTATACATGGTGTTTTACACCATTCCAAGTAAATTCTTGTTTTCATCTACCTTCCAATTAAAAAGTATTTTGTTATGTGAAAAACTAGTGATTAAAGGTCTCACGAACTTGATGGCACACTATTTTTCTTGCCCCTGATAAACTTGAACCATTTCGTCATCTAAGTTGTATATGCTTGCACTTATACGTTGGGATTAACAGAACCGTGCTGCCACGGGGAACGCTTTCAACACCTGTAAATATCTACCCCGTTGATATCATGCTCTTTTGTTTATGTATGTCGTCGGTGTGAAATAAAATGGGAGCTTGTAAGTCCATAGAGTTATGTATATGTGTTAGAGAAACGCCTGGTCTGCTATCCTAAGCCATGCCTAATCATGGTGGAAACTTGCAGCATCACCATAGTGAGAAATCTATGAAGCATTCTTCTTATAAAAAGAGATATGAGATTTAGAAAAAAAGGAAAAAAATAGGAAATAGAGAAAAAGGCACCATATTTCCATGGTAAATAAAAAGATTGCTGATATGCTCATTGTCTGTTTGCCTTGTCAATGTGATATGGGAAAGCTCCTGTGTCATGTGCAAGGGGTACCCCGTTGGCGGTTCTCTATGATACACATGTATTTACTATGACAAGAACTTGCAAGTAACTAAAGTTGAGTAGCATGAGGAGCGACCCTCATACTCAAGTGACATGAGATTGCCAACTTATACTTTGTAAAGCATATACTCCATAGTTTGTTCACTTTAACCTTAATCACTTCAAGATGCTTATGATAGGAGCAATGAGAGCTAAAAGCTAACAAGTACCATAATTTTTGGAAGCTCTTTTTGAAACTTGAAATACCTGCTTCCCTTTGAAGGGACTTTCTTCCACTATATTGAGTCTCCACCTTCTATCCTTAGGCACCAATTAAGAAAGCATAGTTGCCATTCTTAGTTCTATGTGCATTGTCCCAAAACTTATTGATTGATTCATATTGTTGATATTGCTTGTTCTTGAACTATTTGTATCTAGTCCCCCTTATGAACTTTGAAGGTGTCCTATGCATTTATGTTTTGCTACTCCATGAGGGACAAGCTGAATGCCACTATTCTATGTTTTCTATATGTGAAACAAACAAACATTTTTCAATGCATGTTATCCATGATCTTTGTTTGTATCCTTCCATGTTGCAACAATAGTTGCTATGTCTTATTGTTAGAACTTCATCTTTCATGCTCATGTTTAGAGTACTTTGATCCCAGTTTCAATTCTTGCAAATGGTTTGATCTTGACTGTGATGGTGCAAGTCACCTCAAAAATTATTCTTTTTATCACTTACCTACTCGAGGACGAGCAAGAGTTAAGCTTGGGGATACTTGATACGTCATAAACGTATCTATAATTTTTGATGTTCCATGCTTGTTCAGTATCAACTTTGCTTTCTATTTACTTTGAGGTGTTTTTATATGCTTTTTGGGACTAACCTATTAACAAGATGCTATAGTGCCATTTGCATGTTTTCTTCTGTTTTTGGTTCTAGAAAAGCTAGAAAATGAATATTCTCGGAATTGGACGGGACAAAACCAAAGTCAATATTTCACCGAGGGGAACACGGAGCCAAAATACGAGACAGAGGGGATCCACGAGGGGGCCACACCCCCTGGACGCACGGGCTGGGCCAGGCCGCGCCTGGGGGTGCAGCCACCTCAGGTGCCCTCTTGCCTCACCTCTTCGCCTATAAAAACCCCCCGATACCAAAACCCTAAGACCCGATCAATCTTCCACGAAATAGTCTGTAGCTGCCGCCACCATCGTCCCTAGATCGGGGGGATCTGAAGCTCTTCCCGGCACCCTGTCAGAGGGGAGAGATCATCCCGGAGGCCTTCTTTGTAACATCCCAGCATTTAGGAACCTAACGAGGGGTAGATTTAGGATTATGTATTGTTGCATGCATCTATTTGTAAAAAGATGGGTAAAATTTTCGCCAAATAAAATCTTAAGTGATCAATGTTTCTTTCTTACTTTAAGAATTAGGTTTAGACTTAAAGGAGGATTGTATAAAAACTTTGATGTGATCTTAAAAGAATTATGTGTGTTTTGAAATGGGTTTGAATTTAAAAACTTAAGTGTTTGAATAATAATTTAAAAGATTTAGATAGAAGATTTGAGTCTTAAATTAATTAAGATATAGGCATTATAACTTAAATCTCAAAACAATAGAAATTATGAAAATTATTTTCATATTATAAAGACATAAACAAGTTACCACAGAATAAAGAATAAGAATATTCTTTATTAGTAATGATATAATCTTTATTACAATTGAATAAAATAAAGATTACAAGAACTATAAAAGAAAAATTACAAAGGATTAAGAAAATTACATCTACTAATTATCCTATATCTAAAACCTAAACTAATTCTTCATCTTTATCTTTGAACCTGCAAAACAAAGATTAAACAGAAATAAAACAAGATTAGTGTTAGTATATATTTCTCTGAGATATGTCAATGAGGTGCACTTGACAATCTCATCATTGAGAAATGTTAAAGAGGGGCAAGTTTCACCAATATGAAAGATTTCATCTTTCATAAATTCACAGCTAGAATGCAAATGATAGTTAAAAGGGATCAGTTCACCAGCCAAGGTAAAAGTAGATTAGTAACAGTAAGATCAAATTTTCTGAACCTATCCATATGTGCATAGCAGGCACACAGGCTGAACACACACAAGCATGCAAGGGTGTGCTGTCGACTGCACAAGCATAGCCAGATCAAACAAAACCAGAGCACAGCCATGGGGAAGCACCTCAGTGCATCAATACACCACACCATACCACAACACAGCCAGGGTGAAAACAAGTAAACCAAGAACAGCAGCCACCACCTAGATTAGCCCAAACATCACCAAAATGGTGACATAAGGAGGGGGTGAATCAGGTGGACAGCAAGGCCAAGCCCAGGGGCTAGGAGGAGCAGGCTAGCCCCAGATCAAGCACAGGAGTCCAGCAAAACCAGATCAAGATCATCACCAACTTACTCCACAAATATCAGCTTTTGTGGTGAGTTTCATAAAACCTTCACATGATCTAATCATCTTATTTAGAGAAAGGCATGTGTTGTTTTACAAAACAAACCCTTAGAAGACACCCAAGTGGGGTGAATCCATCATAGGGATTTATTTTAAGCTCTAAAGGCAAACCACAACATACCAAGATTCAACCAGATCTCAGAGCAACATCCTTGCTCTGGTTGTCAAACCATATTCTACAATTCAATCATACATATACCTATGATCTATTTCTAGACACATCCCTAAAGGAAGGGTAGAACCTTAGAAACAAATCTTTGGGATCCATAGATTGATCAAGATCACTACCAATTTTTTCCCAGCTTTGATTCAATAAAGAATAGCTGGTACCACTACCAAGACTATCTAGATGAGCCAACAAGATAAGATTTGAATCCCTAAGCCTCAGACCAACATCATTGGTCAAAGGGAATTCAGATATGAGAATCTCTATTTTTCAAAGCCAAGATTGTCTCAAGCATAAACTAACCAAATCCATGGTTTAGAATTAAACTTGTGTGCCATACATGATGGTGTCACAAGAACAATTCAATATGAATCAGGAAAAGCAGTAAATCATCCTAGATTTAGAAAAATCACTAACTAATCATTTTCCTGTTAAAAACAGGAATCATAACTAGAATATTCCTATAATACACTTCACTGTTTGAGATCATGATGATCTCAACCCACATATTAATTTCCAAGCTAACAGCACTAGGACAGTAGCTGTATCTTATCATAATCATGACCATGAATCAAATAAATACTGGAAAGCTATCAGATCATTAGCTTTACCAAGCATGTTTCCGATACAACCACATCATCTGAATCAGATGCAATCCAAGCATCAAATCATCTAGTAAGCCACCAGAAACATCATACATCAATTCAACCAACAAGCCTCAGGCCAATAAGCATTCAGTATGTGTACAGACCATCTAAACATGAATCAGTTCCTCCAGTACATGAACAAGCACATCACAGGAACCCTAAAGGGATAATCATCCTAATTTGAATCAGACAGTAGCCAGAGAGGACACTGCTAACATCTAGCATCGAATCAACAAGCACAGAGAGCACCAGGAGAGGGGAATCAAACTCACCATAGGTCCTCGCTGAAGGATAGAAGAGGAAGCAGAGGGGCCGACGGCCATGGCGTCACGGGGAGCACCCCAGAGGGGGCGCTGCAACCCGCACGATGCCACGGCAACGACCCTGATCACGCCTGGAGGTGTAGAGCATCACCTCAACGCACGATGACCACGGCCGCACTTGAATCCATGCCAATCCCCAAACCCTAGGGTTCGGGACGGCATCGATCCATCGCAGGAGAGCCCTAGGCTCGAATCCAATTGGATAGAACGAACGGGCATCGTCGACAACCCCCAAATGCACCACGGCGGCGACCAGGACGGCCGACGGCGGCGGCATCGCCGGCCACAAGGTCGGGGTCAGAGGAGGAGAAGATGAACTCGCGCGCGAGAGAGAGAGAGGCAGTGAGGAATGGGCCGAGCTGGGCCAGATTGGGGTGGCTCTTTTGTCTAGTACTAGTGGGCCAACAGGGCCCAATAAAAATAACCAGCCAAGAAACAATTTCAGGCCTGTATTAATAAAAATAAAAAGACCAAAATACCCCTAGACTTAATAAAATTCTAGAAAATAAAATAATAGTCCAAAAATTATAAATAAAATATTTTTGGATTCACAATAATCCATTCTGTGCAAATAAAATAACAGATCACATTTTGAACATTCAAATTTTTATAAGAATTTTGTAATTTAAATATTCCTTATGGAATTTTACAAAATTATTGAAAGGTGATAAAAATAAATAAAAATCACTTTAATTATTTATTAATAGTATAGAATTTTTTAAGAATACTAAATAAATATTTAGTAATAGGTATAATTAATAATTCCTAAAGGAATTATTAATAGTATAGAATTCCTAAAGGAATTATTAAATCAATAAAACTCAAATAAAAGGGAAATAAAATAAAATAATTCAATATAGGTTATAAAATATTGAAAAGTAATATTTATAAATCTTTTATTACTATAAAGGAACCTTTTGGGGTAAAAGCATATAAGTTTAAATAATGCATTACATTACTTGCATAAACATTTTGCTTCTTTAAATATTGTCCTTACCGGGCAATAATGATGTTTTTATAGAACTAGAAGCTCAAGGTCCAGTGCAAGCATCAGACTTCACTACCTTGCCATCACAAGGCAAGTTCATCACTTGCTGATGTCCTTTGAAGAGTCTTTATCAAAGTATTTGCAAATTGTGTGTTATCATATATGATATAAAAGAAATAAAATATTATTTTTATAAACAAAGAAATCATAGATATCATCCTAAGTGGTGATAAAACGGAGCAATAGAACTTAGAGTTCTAATTGCAACAATAATGATCAAATAGGGACTTAACAACCCCTGACATTAGTGATTCTAGCGCCGTATATTACGCGTTAGCCATGAGATTTGGAATGGGACAGAGAAGTCAGCTGTATCTTCTTCCTCTCGCATGAAGCCGGATGTGCAGGTCATGGCTGTTATCCTCGTAGCGTGCATATTAATTGGTAATTCGTAGAGGATATGCAGCATATGGGTGGGAACCCTCAACGTCCCACGATAGTTCTGGCATCTAACGATTTGTACAAACCATTGCCTTAATTCATTATGTGGGCATGGTGTACACCAAGGAGGCATGCGGGGTCGCGAAGGGGGCAGTGATTGGCTTGGACCAACTACTGGGCCCCACATCATGGAATTGTGGATGGGAAAGTACGCCCGGTTGTGCAAACAGGAGTTGATCTCTCATGGGTAAAGTAACGCACCTCTGCAGAGTGTAAGAACTGTAACTTGTTACTCCCTGTTCCGGGAAGGAGCTACGAACGCGGTAGGAAAGGAACTCCATGAAAGTTCTAGTCAACCTGTGAAGGCTGATTGTCATAGTTTTTCAGAATAAAATCAATCTTTGAAGAAAGATTTACAAAAACTGCATAGTGCCAAGGATTAATAATCCAAGGTGGTAGTTAGAGCATCAAACTTCCCACCTTGCATATAGTGAAATTGTTGGGTAACGCTGTTACTCATTCTTTCCTTTGATCCCTTGCTTAGACTCTGAGGATCCCGAAGACGTTCCAATGTATGCATATGAATGCCAAGAAGATGTGTTCTACGAGGAACCTTATATATCCGGTGGAGTTGAAGGCGTGGATTACGAGATCCTCTACGGTGTCGATGAGAACGAGACCAACTAAGTACCTAGTTAGTAGTAACCATCGGAGCCGAGCAGCATGAACTCTATAGAATAAGCCGTTGAGCCCCACTCCTAGTCGGAGTTTTTACTTTTAAATTCCGCTGAACATCTTATATTTTGGTTTGTAAGTTGGATCTTTTGGAAGTCTTGAACTACTGGTATTGTAATAATAATAATGTGTGTACCTTTGTAATATGGACCCGCAATGTTTCTGTTGTACCACTCTGAGGGATGTGATATTTATGGAACGGTGTTCTGTGGATGTCATGTCAACGACTATAGTGTACTACACATGCAGTGGTATGCTGGGTCACCGCATTCTTCATCACCATGCCAGCCTCCGGTATGATGCGTGAGTAGTTCCACCTTGGACTAAGGGTCCATACAGTAGCTAGATGGTTGTATCTCCTCACTTGTGCTTTCATGTTTAGATCTTGTGAGCTCCGTTCATGATCAAGATCATCTTTGTAATCATTCATGTTGTGTTTGCGGGGATTCGATGGATATTGAGATTACTATGTCAGATTGATTAATGGTTCTATCTTATTGATTCTATCATGTCTATGTTGTTTGAGATCTTGCATGCTCTCCGTCTCTAGTAGCTATCTTGGCCAAGTAGATGCTAGTGACTCCAAGAGGGAGTATTTATGCTCGATAGTGAGTTCATGCCTCTATTGAATCTGGGGAAATGACAGAAATCTCTAAGGTTGTAATGTGTTGTTGCTACTAGGGAGAAAACAACGATCTTTTGTTCATGGAACAATTGTATTGTTTACCATACACACTTTGCTTAAAGCAATAATCTGTTGCTTGCAACTTAATACTAGAGGGGGTTCGTATGATAACCTGAAGGTGGATTACTAGTCATAGATGTAGTTGGATGGCGGTCTATGTATATTGTTGTATTTCCCAATCAAGTCTCGTAGGATCATGAATGACTAGTATTGCATTGTTATGCCTTCTTCAGTCCTGTCAATTGCCCTGCTGTAATTTGTTTACCCAGCATGCTTTGTTATCTATATTAAGGAGTACACCTCTAGTGAACTGTGGACCCCGGTCCAATCTTTACCATTGATACATCTTCCACTTTTACTGTTTACTTTCTACAAACCACCATTACTTTCCACACCATACGTTTAATCCTTTGTTTTTAGCAAACCAGTGAGATTGACAACCTCATTGTAAGTTGGGGCAAAGTCTTGAGTTTGTGTTGTGAAGGATTCCAAGTTTTTAAACAACACCTTTGGTGTTGTTTCCTTCCTCCTACTGGTTCGATAACATTGGTTTCATCACTAAGGGAAAACTTGCTACTGTGGTCATCATACCTTCCTCTTGGGGTTTCCCATCGATGCTCTACAGTGATCTGAGCTCATCATGTGCCATATCATGTTGGAGATATGCCCAAGAGGCAATAATAAAGTGGTTATTATCATATCTCCATGCTTATGATAAATGTTTACATACCATGCTATAATTGTATTAACCGGAAACATTAATACTTGTGTGATTTGTAAACATAAAAGAGTCCCTAGTAAAGCCTCTTGTTAAACTAGCTTGTTGGTTAATATATGATCATGGTTTCCTGATCATGAACATAGAGATGTTATTAACAACAGGGTCATATCATTAGGAGAATGATGTGATGGACATACTCCTATAGTTAAGCGTAGCATAAAGATCAAGTCATTTAATATAGTTCATTTGCTATATGATTTCTGATACATAGTAACCTAATTCCTTTGACCATGAGATCATGCTAATCACCATCACCGGAAGGATGCTTTGATGACATTAAACACCACACCGTAACTGGGTGGCTATAAAGGTGCCATTGAGTGTTCGGAAAGTATGTGTTGAGGCACATGGATCAAGAGTGGGATTTGTCCATCCATATGACAGATAGATATACTCTGGGCCCTCTCGGTGGAATGTCATCCAATTAGCTTGCTGTGGCATCCCGCAAAACCACTACTAGAAAATCGCGTTGTTTTTGTGCATTGCATCATCATGACATCATGCATATTTTCAGCACTAAAGAACTTTGCTAAAAATCTTATCTTTATTTTCTAAATTACCTTCCTCTTTATTTTAAATCAAAACTCTGGTGTTCCGGATAACTCGGTTTGCCTAAAAACTATTTACAAAAGACTATTTAAAATAAACTAAATAAATAAAACTATCTTTTTTGTCTGGGGAGGCAGACAACCGTCCAGGCCCAAAGGCCCAACCGGAGCCCACCTACAACCCAGAAAATAAAACCCTAGTCCCCACCTAGACAAACCCTAATCTAACCCTAACCCTAACCCCCCTCTCCCTACCACCCGCTGCCACCCCCCTGGACACACACACGCACACCCCGCTGCCACCGCAGCGGCAACACTCACGCACACACACCGACCCACACCACACCCCGGGCCCCACCACTCACCCTGGCACACCCCGAGTCCACCTACCGCCCCCGCTCCTCTCTATCTTCCCCCTCACGCGTTCTTCCTCCCCCGCTAGCGGCCGTCCCCACCAACCGCCGCCCCTGCGCCGGCCCCGCCGGTCGCCCTCCGTCCCGCCGGCCGCCCCCTCGCCGTCGTGGTCGCCGAGCCCGCGTCCTCTCCACGCTCGCCGCCCTCCAACCGCAGTCGCTGTCGCCGGCCACGAGCTCCCCGCCGGCCTCGCTCGTCCTCGCCGACGCCTCCAACCCCGCTCCCGCTCCGGCCCCGCCTCGCCGGCGCCCCTCCGTCGGCCTCCACCACCGCCCGCGCCCTCGCCCCCACCCCTTTCTCCCTCCTCTCCGGCGCCCCGCCACCGACGAGCTCAGCCCCCTTCGCCGCCTCCAGACGCCGCGGCGCGACCTCGCTGCCGACCACCTCCTCCGTCGCGCGCCCGTCGCCGCCGAGCCTGCGTGAGCGCCGCCTCGCCGTCCCCAATCCCCGGGCGCCTCTCCCCGGGTCGGCCCTGCCTGGAGCCGCCGCTCTCTCCCGCTGTAGCCGCGCCTCGCACGACTGCCGTCCGCTCGACCTCTCCAGTGAGCCGCGGCCCCGCCACCTCGTCCGTCCCCGTCGTCCTCCTCTTTGACCCGCGGTCCCACCGAGCGCCACCACCAGCGACGGGCACCACCGCCACAACGTCCTCCTATGCGCCTCCCGGGATCCACCATCAGCACCTCGCCATCAACCCTCTGCACATCCCCACCGCCACCGTCTGTTTGGCCCAGGCCGCTGCCTCTCCGTCTTCTACGTTGTGTGTGTGCGCATGGGTAGAAACAGCAGCACTACGTGTCCTCGGTGCAAGTCGTGTGTTTCCTTTTTGCCGTGTCTTTCAACATCACAAGCCCGTCGTCAAGTCGGGTATATTCCAAGGAGGACAACATGGAACCCGACAAGATCTCCATCACGGACTTCAAGTACCCCCTCGGATGCGACAGGATTCCTCCCCGGACCCCAAGAACTCCTTCCTGGCTCCGCTAGCCGAAACCTCGAAGGCCGCGAAGATGTTGAATCAAGATCGCCATCGTTAATGGAACCGGAACACCCAGACCTTCGTACAAGGATGCTCAACGACAAGACCGGCTCAATGCCGATGGGCTCGAGGGGTGTACATGGTGCCACTAGAAGACCGCCAAGATCGCCACCGGAACTACAAGCACTTCACCCCGGACACCGAGACTCTGGCGCGTCAAGTTCTCCTTCCCGGATGCCAAGTTCGCCGAGAACCCGGATGCCGAGGTCGCCGACACGGAACGCCAAGGTCCCCTTCACGGACACCAAGTTCTTCGACCCTGGATCCGAAGACCGATCCGAAGCGCAAGACCTCCGAATGGGAACCGACCAGTTCGCCGAGAACCGCACCCGAACCTGAAGCACGACAAGATCTGCCCCGTTGTTCGAGAATGTTCCTGCCGAGACCGCTTCCGTCGAACCCTGAGACCGGACCCCGAACCCCCGGAACCCCAAGTTCGTCGAGACCCCCTTAATGTGTGAACCTTTTCTCGAGCCCCTATTTTATAAATGCTAAATATAAAAACTTGTTGCATATTGAATTGTCATACTCGCATGCATATTATCATGTGGTTTGGGGGCCTTATGCCGATTCACCTTATAATTAAATATGGGGCCCATATGCAGGCAAATCTAGTCTTATATTGGCCTCATTTAAATTTGTGTAGCTAACCGGTGCTATCTTTTGCCATGCTAAAACAACATTTAATTTGCGGGGTAGATAAACAACTTGAACCATCTAACCAATTGTCGGGACCCCGGTTCCGCTTAATATTGCCTAATTGCATCGCACCTTTGCCATGCCATGCATCATATCATAAGCATGCCGATCTTTTGCCGTAGTATTAAATATTGCATCCGGTGTTTATTCTAGTGTTTTGCTTCTTTGCGGATAAGGCCGTTGAGTTGATGCGAGTGTCGACCCGATCTTCGGTTGAACCTTCGGCAATGTTTTCAGGCGAGCATCTCCCCCTTTTCTACCTATCTTACTTTTATAGTATTTATTCCCTCCTGTTGATCTATTGCTATCTGTGTTGCGATGCTCTAGTTTTCGTACCCGTGATATCCCTTGCAGCCTTATATTGCCTTGGACACATCCTATTACCTGTTGTTTGATAGATAGTTGGACTTGCGCGTCGTAGTCGCTTGCTCAAGTGCTGTTGCGTGTCGTCAAGTGCCACAGTTGTTGGTGTATTGCCGCATGTTTGTTGTTGGAGATGATCATGGTTTTACATATCGCTCACTTTAATTCTTGTTTAACAACTAAAACTGAAGTAAGTAAGCAGAGGCATCGGTGGGTGATAGATAATATTTGGTTTCCGACTGCCCACTTGTGTCCCGTAGGACCCCGAGTACTTGATACCTGTTCCTTGATTTATCGCGCTATCCACATCCGGGAGGATTATGGGACCCCCCTGAGCCAGAGCTTGATTCAGTCTTATTTCTTGGGGCCACAAACTAGTTTGAGGTTTTATTTACTATCCTGTACTTATGCCATGCTACTGCTTTATTTACGATTGTGCGAGGAGCACACTGTACTGTTTAGGATCGGGACACGTTTTCGCGGTGTCGACAAGCCCAGTTTTGGGTTCCCAGTCGTTCACAGCCATCCACCCAAACCTCGGGTCCGTCTCGGAGTCAGCTAACTTCGTTGCGGGTGTACTCCAAGGGGTGGCCCCCTGAAATACTTCTGAATCTTGTGATTGCTTTGTCGTGAAGGCCTCGTTGGGTTTTGATTTGGTTTTTCCGAGGTTGATCGAGTGTGTGTTTCTATTGGTGCACCCCGGCCGGGTAAAACTTTCTGAAAGCCGTGTCCGCGGTTATGGACGACTTGGAGCACAGTATCTCGACCATAGACAACTATAACTAAAGTAGTGCTATAAATTTGACTTTATAATGACTAGTAATCAGCTTCACTATAATGGAATGGCTAACTAAAACTGCCCACAATTGCTTGTTTGGTTTGTCGCTTGCGACAATTGTATCTGACTA
This sequence comes from Avena atlantica, assembly GCA_910589765.1. Classification (NCBI taxonomy): domain Eukaryota; kingdom Viridiplantae; phylum Streptophyta; class Magnoliopsida; order Poales; family Poaceae; genus Avena; species Avena atlantica. Next base: position 497,806,701 of record OU342739.1, read on the forward strand.
GTAATTATTGCAACTACAACGGAATGGCTAAATAAAAGTACCAACAACTGCTGGGTTTTGGGTTATCTCATGCTAATTGTATTTGACTAGTAAGTGTTGCAACTACAACGGAATGGTTAACTAAAATGGCCCACTTCTTATTTTATCAGGATGATTATCTATACCTGACTAGTAAATTGCTGCAACGATAACTGAATAAATAAAACTGCCAACTGTGTGAGTTCCTCGGTTGACTTCCTCGTTTGGTCGCGAGGGGGAAACACCAGGATGGGTGTGCTTGGTGGTAGTATCAGGTTGGTTCCGAATAGGTCTTTCTTACCCCTCTCTGATAGCCGCCAGTTGTATCGAGTCTCTATAGGTTGTTTAGTGCATGCTGCCGCTGCCGCTACAGACCACCATACCTATGTAGGCGAGGACCGCCGAATTCTAGCCTCGCCGTGTACTAGCCTCAGTACTGACGCTCCTCTTTTTCCTTTGCCCTTTGTCGGCACCCCTTTTGTTTAAGCAGGTTTTGAGATCGACGTCGTTAGCAGGGTTACCCTTCCGGCTTGGCCTGGGCAGGGTTATGGACGCCATTGGTTATTCTTCAGGGCTCTTAGCCCCATTTACATCTTGTCCGTAGTCGGACGATGTATCGTTTTACAGGTGATTTGGATCTTTGTACCTTATATCTGTATTCTTGACTCTTTGAGTCGCCGTTGTATATATCTGTTCTGTGGGTCCCATCGAGGACTGTTGTGTAATGTTATTACTTCGTTTTCCACCCGCACGAAAGTGCCTGGTGGGCACCTTTGAATCGTTTCTATGCGGGTTTGGCGGGTTTCGCTAAAACTTGCATAGGGTCGATTCTGAGGGTGTTACAGAGTGGTATCAGAGCTCAGCAGTTGCGATACCCCACAAGTCCAGCCTGTAGGATAACCTAGCTAACGGCCGAAGTAGAGTGTCAAAACTATTTTTGCAAAATCGGTTGGATAGTTCCGATTAGGTCTGATTTTACTCCTTACCCCTCTGCTATTCTCCTCTTACCTCTACGTGTTTTGAATCCGCTCTCTTCTCTTTCTTCGAGTCCAGGACTTCTCGTGGTTGGGTTTTCCATCGTATCTTTAGGGTTTCGCTTCCTCCTTTGGTAACGGTGTTCTACCATCCGGTGTTCAAGCTGCCTGAGGAATCCGTCTACTATGGTACCATTCTTTGTTCCTTGTTTGTGCCTTCCGGTGTTTTCCGACGCGACGACATCATCTACGCAAGATCCGATGCAGAGGCTGCATCACTCCTTTGTTTCCGAACCTCGATTGTCGAGATCTTCAGTCTGATTCCGAGAGTTGAATGCATAATCCGCCTATTCGTGTGCCGAGTAATGGTTTGGGTGCGCGATGGACTGATCACCATCCGACTACTCTTATCATTCGCTCTTGTACATCGAATCAGTGGATCCAGCAGTTTCACTCCGTCCACGGAAGTTAGGGGTGGCTTTATTTGTTGATACCTCTACCTTCGACCTTTTGTTCCCGGAGTGTTCTCTCGACGATCACGGACAACGACCTCTTGTTAGTGGTGTCGTGAGGATCTACACGAAGCGCGAAGGATCAGACCGCCGGCCTTCTTCCCGGTACCATGAGGCGGATCTCGAGGGCGAGATCCATTGTTAGTGGTGTCGAATTGCGGCATCCCGCAAAACCACTACTAGAAAATCGCGTTGTTTTTGTGCATTGCATCATCATGACATCATGCATATTTTCAGCACTAAAGAACTTTGCTAAAAATCTTATCTTTATTTTCTAAATTACCTTCCTCTTTATTTTAAATCAAAACTCTGGTGTTCCGGATAACTCGGTTTGCCTAAAAACTATTTACAAAAGACTATTTAAAATAAACTAAATAAATAAAACTATCTTTTTTGTCTGGGGAGGCAGACAACCGGCCAGGCCCAAAGGCCCAACCGGAGCCCACCTACAACCCAGAAAATAAAACCCTAGTCCCCACCTAGACAAACCCTAATCTAACCCTAACCCTAACCCCCCTCTCCCTACCACCCGCCGCCACCCCCCTAGACACACACACGCACACCCCGCTGCTGCCGCAGCGGCAACACTCACGCACACACACCGACCCACACCACACCCCGGGCCCCACCACTCACCCTGGCACACCCCGAGTCCACCTACCGCCCCCGCTCCTCTCTATCTTCCCCCTCACGCGTTCTTCCTCCCCCGCTAGCGGCCGTCCCCACCAACCGCCGCCCCTGCGCCGGCCCCGCCGGTCGCCCTCCGTCCCACCGGCCGCCCCCCTCGTCGTCGTGGTCGCCGAGCCCGCGTCCTCTCCATGCTCGCCGCCCTCCAACCGCAGTCGCTGTCGCCGGCCACGAGCTCCCCGCCGGCCTCGCTCGTCCTCGCCGACGCCTCCAGCCCCGCTCCCGCTCCGGCCCCGCCTCGCCGGCGCCCCTCCGTCGGCCTCCACCACCGCCCGCGCCCTCGCCCCCACCCCTTTCTCCCTCCTCTCCGGCGCCCCGCCACCGACGAGCTCAGCCCCCTTCGCCGCCTCCAGACGCCACGGCGCGACCTCGCTGCCGACCACCTCCTCCGTCGCGCGCCCGTCGCCGCCGAGCCTGCGTGAGCGCCGCCTCGCCGTCCCCAATCCCCGGGCGCCTCTCCTCGGGTCGGCCCTGCATGGAGCCGCCGCTCTCTCCCGCTGTAGCCGCGCCTCGCACGTCTGCCGTCCGCTCGACCTCTCCAGTGAGCCGCGGCCCCGCCACCTCGTCCGTCCCCGTCGTCCTCCTCTTTGACCCGCGGTCCCACCGAGCGCCACCACCAGCGACGGGCACCACCGCCACAACGTCCTCCTATGCGCCTCCCGGGATCCACCATCAGCACCTCGCCGTCAACCCTCTGCACATCCCCACCGCCACCGTCTGTTTGGCCCAGGCCGCTGCCTCTCCGTCTTCTACGTTGTGTGTGTGCGCATGGGTAGCAACAGCAGCACTACGTGTCCTCGGTGCAAGTCGTGTGTTTCCTTTTTGCCGTGTCGTTCAACATCACAAGCCCGTCTTCAAGTCGGGTATATTCCAAGGAGGACAACATGGAACCCGACAAGATCTCCATCACGGACTTCAAGTACCCCCTCGGATGCGACAGGATTCCTCCCCGGACCCCAAGAACTCCTTCCCGGCTCCGCTAGCCGAAACCTCAAAGGCCGCGATGATGTTGAATCAAGATCGCCATCGTCAATGGAACCGGAACACCCAGACCTTCGTACAAGGATGCTCAACGAGAAGACCGGCTCAATGCCGATGGGCTCGAGGGGTGTACATGGTGCCACTAGAAGACCGCCAAGATCGCCACCGGAACTACAAGCACTTCACCCCGGACACCGAGACTCTGGCGCGTCAAGTTCTCCTTCCCGGACGCCAAGTTCGCCGAGAACCCGGATGCCGAGGTCGCCGACACGGAACGCCAAGGTCCCCTTCACGGACACCAAGTTCTTCGACCCTGGATCCGAAGACCGATCCGAAGCGCAAGACCTCCGACAGGGAACCGACCAGTTCGCCGAGAACCGCACCCGAACCTGAAGCACGACAAGATATGCCCCGTTGTTCGAGAATGTTCCTGCCGAGACCGCTTCCGTCGAACCCTGAGACCGGACCCCGAACCCCCGGAACCCCAAGTTCGTCGAGACCCCCTTAATGTGTGAACCTTTTCTCGAGCCCCTATTTTATAAATGCTAAATATAAAAACTTGTTGCATATTGAATTGTCATACTCGCATGCATATTATCATGTGGTTTGGGGGCCTTATGCCGATTCACCTTATAATTAAATATGGGGCCCATATGCGGGCAAATCTAGTCTTATATTGGCCTCATTTAAATTTGTGTAGCGAACCGGTGCTATCTTTTGCCATGCTAAAACAACATTTAATTTGCGGGGTAGATAAACAACTTGAACCATCTAACCAATTGTCGGGACCCCGGTTCCGCTTAATATTGCCTAATTGCATCGCACCTTTGCCATGCCATGCATCATATCATAAGCATACCGATCTTTTGCCGTAGTATTAAATATTGCATCCGGTGTTTATTCTAGTGTTTTGCTTCTTCGCGGATAAGGCCGTTGAGTTGATGCGAGTGTCGACCCGATCTTCGGTTGAACCTTCGGCAATGTTTTCAGGCGAGCATCTCCCCCTTTTCTACCTATCTTACTTTTATAGTATTTATTCCCTCCTGTTGATCTATTGCTATCTGTGTTGCGATGCTCTAGTTTTCGTACCCGTGATATCCCTTGCAGCCTTATATTGCCTTGGACACATCCTATTACCTGTTGTTTGATAGATAGTTGGACTTGCGCGTCGTAGTCGCTTGCTCAAGTGCTGTTGCGTGTCGTCAAGTGCCACAGTTGTTGGTGTATTGCCGCATGTTTGTTGTTGGAGATGATCATGGTTTTACATATCGCTCACTTTAATTCCTGTTTAACAACTAAAACTGAAGTAAGTAAGCAGAGGCATCAGTGGGTGATAGATAATATTTGGTTTCCGACCGCCCACTTGTGTCCCGTAGGACCCCGAGTACTTGATACATGTTCCTTGATTTATCGCGCTATCCACATCCGGGAGGATTATGGGACCCCCCCTGAGCCAGAGCTTGATTCAGTCTTATTTCTTGGGGCCACAAACTAGTTTGAGGTTTTATTTACTATCCTGTACTTATGCCATGCTACTGCTTTATTTACGATTGTGTGAGGAGCACACTGTACTGTTTAGGATCGGGACACGTTTTCGCGGTGTCGACAAGCCCAGTTTTGGGTTCCCAGTCGTTCACAGCCGTCCACCCAAACCTCGGGTCCGTCTCGGAGTCAGCTAACTTCGTTGCGGGTGTACTCCAAGGGGTGGCCCCCTGAAATACTTCTGAATCTTGTGATTGCTTTGTCGTGAAGGCCTCGTTGGGTTTTGATTTGGTTTTTCCGAGGTTGATCGAGTGTGTGTTGCTATTGGTGCACCCCGGCCGGGTAAAACTTTCTGAAAGCCGTGTCCGCAGTTATGGATGACTTGGAGCACAGTATCTCGACCATAGACAACTATAACTAAAGTAGTGCTATAAATTTGACTTTATAATGACTAGTAATCAGCTTCACTATAATGGAATAGCTAACTAAAACTGCCCACAATTGCTTGTTTGGTTTGTCGCTTGCGACAATTGTATCTGACTAGTAAGTATTGCAACTACAACGGAATGGCTAAATAAAAGTACCAACAACTGCTGGGTTTTGGGTTATCTCATGCTAATTGTATTTGACTAGTAAGTGTTGCAACTACAACGGAATGGTTAACTAAAATGGCCCACTGCTTATTTTATCAGGATGATTATCTATACCTGACTAGTAAATTGCTGCAACGATAACTGAATAAATAAAACTGCCAACTGTGTGAGTTCCTCGGTTGACTTCCTCGTTTGGTCGCGAGGGGGAAACACCTGGATGGGTGTGCTTGGTGGTAGTATCAGGTTGGTTCCGAATAGGTCTTTCTTACCCCTCTCTGATAGCCGCCAGTTGTATCGAGTCTCTATAGGTTGTTTAGTGCATGCTGCCGCTGCCGCTACAGACCACCATACCTATGTAGGCGAGGACCGCCGAATTCTAGCCTCGCCGTGTACTGGCCTCAGTACTGACGCTCCTCTTTTTCCTTTGCCCTTTGTCGGCACCCCTTTTGTTTAAGCAGGTTTTGAGATCGACGTCGTTAGCAGGGTTACCCTTCCGGCTTGGCTTGGGCAGGGTTATGGACGCCATTGGTTATTCTTCAGGGCTCTTAGCCCCATTTGCATCTTGTCCGTAGTCGGACGCTGTATCGTTTTACAGGTGATTTGGATCTTTGTACCTTATATCTGTATTCTTGACTCTTTGAGTCGCCGTTGTATATATCTGTTCTGTGGGTCCCATCGAGGACTGTTGTGTAATGTTATTACTTCGTTTTCCACCCGCATGAAAGTGCCTGGTGGGCACCTTTGAATCGTTTCTATGCGGGTTTGGCGGGTTTCGCTAAAACTTGCATAGGGTCGATTCTGAGGGTGTTACACTTGCAAGCATGTGACTGGCTCACAAGGGATCACATATCACGGGAACAAGAAAAGAGTACTTATCGGTAACAAGGTTGAACTAGGTATGCAGAGATACCGACGATCAAAACCTCGGATAAGTAAACTATCGTGAGACAAAGGGAAATTGGTATCGTATGTAAGTGGTTCATTCCATCGTAAAGTAATCGTAGAAATATGTGGGAGCCATATGAATTTCCAGATTCCTCTATTGGTTATTGATCGGAGAAGTGTCTCGGTCATGTCCGCATAATTCACGAACCGTAGGGAGACACACTTAAGGATTCAATGTTGTTTAGTAGATATGGAATGTTAGTAGGGATACCGAATGTTGTTCGGAGTCTCGGATGGGATCCGGGATCTCACGAGGAGATCCAGAATGGTCTGGAGAATAAGATTCATATAAGGAAAGTCCGATTCCGGAGTTCGGGAAAGATTCCGATGTTTTCATTAGAGAGGTTCTAGAAGGTTCTAGAAGGTTCACCGAACCGGAAGGGGAATGGACCATGAATGTGTCATGGATAAGTGGAATGATTGGATCATATCCTAGGTCACTTGGTTTGGGCATTTGCAAGAGAGAATTAAAGCTCTAAATTGAAAGTCAAACGGGAGGTTTGAAAAGTCAAACTGGAACAATGGTTTCCTAGTGGAAGAAGAAACAAGTCCTTCTCTCAATCCAACTTGGGTTTGGGTTTTAATTCAAACCCACCCCTCCCAAGGCTGCCCCCTCTCATAAATAGAGGGGGAGGGATGCCGCAAAGAGCCAAGCCCTAGCCCTTCCCGCGCCAAGCCGCCGCCGACACCTCCTCCTCCTCCCGGTCTTCTAAACCCTAAATCACCGGGAAACCTTAGATCCACCATAACCCGCACCGGCTTAGGCGAAGCCCTGCGGTTTCTTCCCTCTACTTCTGACACCACGCCGTCGTGCTGCCGGAATCGCGAGGGGAGAACTACAACCTCCGCTGCCTGCTGGAACATGGGACAGAAAGTTCTTCATCGAGTACTATAACATCCCAGCATTAGAGCTCAGAAATAAGCTGAACACCGATGTGTGCATTGCATTCATGCATAGAAAATCCAAATAATTTTCGCGCTTTTGAATAAAAACTTGTCAAAGAGATTGAAGCTTCTCTTAACTTGATGGAATTGAAGTAGATCATCAAGTTGACTGCGATAAGTTTCAATATGACCTTTGCTAAAACCTTATTTTGGGTAAACATGATTTGATCTAAGGGTAGATCAAATGTAATAAAATTAAACCCTAATACATTACCTAGTGATTTACATTTGATCCTTAAATAATCATATCCTAGTATTCATTACACAACTCATGAATACCAATTTATAAATATAACACAAGTAATAGGAATGTAACAACTAAATCTTAATCTCATTTACTTATACCATGAATCTCATGGTAATACCAAATTTTAACTCTCTGGTGAGATTGAGTACGAAAGAAACCAAAGTTAAGATCGTTCACCATATATCTTTCTTTCCATATCAATCCTTATCATCTCTATTGAATCCTATCCTTATATTTGTTGTTCATCAATATTGAGTAATCAACTATTGATTCACCAATTCTTAACCTATCAATTCTTGACCTATCAACTCTTATCATTATTATAGCATTCACTTAAGACCCATAAAGAAATAAGTAAGAAGGGGTTAATAGTAATGCTAGAATTGAATATCATCTATAGGATGGAAGAGTTTGGAGAGAATGAAATCATTATGATAATTGATGGAGTTAACTCACTCCTGAATGGATAGAAGAGTTATTTGAAATAAAGATATATGTGGTAACAAAGAGGATTACAAGGATGAATCCTAAAGATAGATACCAAGAAGTAATCCTATTGGATTAAGGAAGCATAGTCCATGAATATCATTCCTTAATCCAATAGATATACTAAGAAGACAATACAACTGTAGTGTTGTATTGATGAAACCTTGATTATCCAACTGGAAACCTAAACCATAAAGGATCAAAGGATTATAATGGTCATGTCTTACTCACCAAGATTGAATGCTTATATCATGCATAAGTAGCATTGGTGGATAAAACATGATGGAACCATAATATAGATATAGTATCTTAGATTAGTCATTACAAGTCACATTAATATAATGTGAAGATGGAGTATGAGATACTGGAGCAAGATAGTATGGTCAAGATGATACTAGAGCAACATTGGATTATAGAAGTAGTAGTTTCCTCTTGGGAAATACTAAGCACTTGAGGAAGGTAGAATTTGATATATACATCTACTTGAGTAGTACTAGTGAAGGATGATAAAGTAAGTGTATGAATGGAGTTAGAAGTAACCACTTATTAGATTGGGGATTATCAACAGCAGAGTAGTGGATATAACCAAGTATAGATATGAAAATATTATGAAAAGCTTTGGTGTCAAGCTCATTGGATTTAAAAATGAATTTAGAAGAATAAAAGGTGGATAAGAAAATACTATAAAGCAAAGCTCATCATGTTAATACATGATGATGGACATAAAGAAGTAATATATCTAGGAAAGGAATTCCTAAATCAGAAGTTCAGAATTATGAAGTAGGGAATATAGGAATCCTTGTTAAGCACTAAACCCTAAATCTATAACCAAGCTTAATATCCATCTCATCTGTTGGATAAATCATTTTATTTTCACAATGGTTTATAGGAATATTTTCCTATACCAACTCACTTAAGCACATCTTTGTCATTTCCAACTATCATGATCACATGTGCTTAAGAACTATCTTTATCAACTCTGCCTCATAAGTTATCCTAGAAAACCATCCCACTATTTTATTCTAAATGATAATATCATTCAAGATCTTTAACATAAAGATAATATATCTTAACCATTCATCTTTATTCATAATTATCAAAGGTTATAAAAATATTAAAACTCCCATAAATCATGGTAGACATTTGTAATCTCAAACCCTTAACTCTTAAGTTAGTAATAATAAAATATTTATATTGCTATTTCCTAAATTCATAAGAATAATATTAACCCTGTTAATACCTAGAACTTTATGTATCAAATACTTATGAAGGATCAATAAATATAAAAGTTGCCTTAATATTATGTATTAATGAGAATAAAATATCATTAGTTAATAGTAATGCATTCTATAATAAGTTTATGAAATTTTGCCCAATTAAATTTATATTAAAGGCCCTTACAAATAATAATAGGAAAAGTATCTATATAAATAGAATAAAGAAACTCTAAACAATATATAATAAAAGTTCACAAAATTACTTTAAATACATTCATTATTGCTGCAAATATTCAGAAAATAATATTCCATAAAGAAGGGTTAAAATCAAATATGAAAATACAAGCCTGAAAATAAAACAGAAAACTTGAAGGAATAAAAAAATAGACTCAGACCAGAAACTGGCCCATGGCCCATTAACCCTATCAGTTACTCGTCGCTCGCGTGCACCACGCTGCAGCTCGAGTTCTCCCATGCGTGGCCCAGCTTTAGCCCGTACCGGTTCGTCGTCGTCTTCCTCGACGTCACAAGCAGCTCCCTGGAAGCCTCGCCGTCGTTTGATGCCAATCAACCTCGTCAGCAAAATTGAACCGCCGTGATGCTCGCCGCCGTCCTCGACCTTGCTGATAAGATCGGCCACGCTCTCCTCTATCCATCCATACCCATATCAATCGCCCTCCTTCTCTCCATGTCTCTTCCGCATAAGCACAGAAACCCTAGCTCGCCGAAGGTGCTGGTAGTCGCCTCTAGAAACCACCCCTATGCTAGACGAGCTCGCCTCTGAGTTCGCCAGGTTCGACTCATTCATCTCCCCGAAGGAATTGAGCTCTCTCGTCCGCAATCACACCCGATAACTTCAATCTTCCGCCGGTCACCGTCGACCATGGCGATGTCGTTCGACCTCACCTCGCCTTACCACCACCCTCTCCGCGTTCCTGGTAATCTTCAAGATCGAGTGGCCCATTCTGATTTGTCTTTAGAACACCATAATGCCGTGCCGACGCTCACCTTCGTCCGCCGTCACAGATGCTCGTCGGAGCGAGTGCTCCGGTGACCATTTCGAGGCGGCGCAACCCTAGTTCAACTCGCCATCGTATGCTGAATCTAACACAACCCTCCACTGCCCCGTGCGCACCCTAGATCATTGGATCGATTAACAACCTGAGAAGATCAAACACGAATAACGTCACTGTGACGTCATACTCACGTTAGCCTTGACGAATTCAACATTTTTGACCAGTCTTTGCTGAGGTGGGGCATGACGTGGCGTTGGTCCCATAGGTCATTGACTGAGAGTAAATTTAGAGTCGGTAACAAATGCATTTTATCACCTGAGACTGTGAGGTGGATACTGGCCCACTGGTTAATGACTGTGGGTATGTTTAGATTAGGTGCAAAATGTCTTTTCAGTTTAGGAATGAGATAAAACAATATTAATTCCAAAATAATAAAATGATTAAATCTTGTTTCACTAATAACTTTTGTTTTATAAATCAGAAAAATGTGTATAGTATATGAAAATGTTGAGAAAAATAAAATCTACAACCTAAAACTATTATAAAATATTATTATGATGATTATTTAAATAAATATTATTTAATAAAGGTTTTATAAGTAATAAAACTTTGATAATTAATATTTTAATAATGGTAAATGTTAAAAATATAATTAAAATATTAAAATCTTAGAAAAATAAGAATTGGAGTTTAAAACTATAATCATGCATTATTATTCCTCTTAATTAAATATTTATTATTTATCAAGTATTTATATAGTAATAAACCTTATTAAAATCATATCTTATTATTTATAAATCACAAAAATAAATGTAATATACCAAAATAATCACAAAAATAATACCTACATGTTAAAAAAATATATTCCACTTTTGAGTTAAATAAAAAGTTAAACACTTTCATAACTTGAATCTAGACCTATTTCTTTAGTTAATAAATCATATAATGTCAAATAAAATTTGTTAATATTTCTTAAAATAATCAATTAAATCTAATAAATAATATTAGCCTTAAATACTAATTTTATGAAGTCAAAATGGTTTAACACATTTTAAATATACTTTTATTAAGTTATCCTTTAACCATAAGTATAAATTATTTTATAAAAGAACTCTTATTTAATATAAAATCTCTAAGAATAATTTGTAAGGAGATAAAAACCTATTCCTTTACTTTAACCACAAGTTTATAAACAAATGAAAACACTATAGTGAGTTCATAAGTAGTAAAAAAATATTGTTTACTTATTCATAAACCTTAACCACACCTTATAATGAAATAAACCCCTTTATATCTTTATAATGTAAAGAAACCACTACCAAATCAAAATAATACCATTCTTAAGTAACTTTAAAGAAACATTATAAGGTGAACAAGACATAAGTATAACAAGCATTACACCTAAATTCCATCTATGTTTTAAAGTTAACTTTAGTCTTCCAAACTTTAAATATAATACTAAAGACTTTATTATATGTTTTACAGTTAACTTTGGTCTGCTATGATTAAGATCTAAAGTATCTTAATACCAAACCAACCAAGTTAAAAACCAAGATAGATAAGACTCAAATACTAATGCTGTCATTATTCAAATAGAGTAATTTTTTCTTACTTACAGACTATAACTAGAAAGAACACCTCATAAGGTTAACTTAAAAGCTTAAATTCTTTTGCTTAGTTGAGTAAGATTTTCTTCAAATGTTATTATTTTTACCACTTCAAACATCAAATAACAATTAATAATAACCACATTACATTAAGCTTTACTTATATACCTAGAATTGTTAACACCTAAGTTCATTATAAATATCATCACTTGAAAGGTAAAACTTGAAGATAAGATAATTCACATGTAAGCAGTCCTTGAGTAGCACGTCTCATTAGTATATCTTAATGTTGTATGCCGTTATGTTTACATGTTGTTTCGCCCACACTCACAGGCCTTAATAAGAAGCACGTGTGTGAAACTTAATCTAAAAGGGGAACACATTTTAACAAGAACCCTTTCCAGTTTCCAAACCCTAGATCAACGTTTATCCCGGGATTTGAGTTTACGAAATTGCATTACATTACTTATGCATAATAACATCTTGCTTCTTTAAACATTAGTCCTTACCGGACCAATGATGCTGATTTCAGATGTTGGATCTTTTATATTGTCTCGAAGACCGTGAGTGCATAATCTTGCAATCACAAAAGGCAAGTTCACACTTGCTCATGTCCTTTGATTATTTTCTGTAAAGTATTTTGCAAATCCAGTGTTGTCATCGCCTGCATTTGAAAAAGGTCAGAAAACACTATTTTCATAATAATGTGATTATAGGTTATTTACCATGAGGTAATAACCTACTATAAGAGTTCTGGTGGTAAAGGAACATATTATCTAGGACTTAATAACCAATGTCGCCAGTGATTCTTGCACCGTATATTATGCGTTGACCATGAGATTTGGAATGGGACGAAGAAGTCAGTTGTATCTTTTCCCTCTCGCATGGAACTGGATGTGCGGGTCGTGGCTGTTATCACTCGTAGCATGCATATTATTTATGGTAATTCGTAGAGGATATGCAGCATATGGGTGGGAGCCCTCAACGTACCATGATAGTTCTGGCATCTGAATGGTTTGTACTGCCATTGCCGTAATTTAATAGGTGGGCTGGCGTACACCAAAGAGACATGCGGGGTCACGGAGAAGGCAGTGATTGGCTTGGGTCTTAGTATGGGCCTCACACCAAGGAAGTGTTAACGGGTTCGCGGCCCGGATGTGCAACAAAGCTAAGATATCTCATGGGTAAAGTGACGCACCTCTGCAGAGTGTAAGAACTGTAACTTGTTACTCCCTGTTCCGGGAAGGAGCTGCGAACGCGGCAGGAAAGGAACTCAATGAAAGTTCTGGTAAACCCATGAAGGCTGACAGACATAGCTTTTCAGAATAAAAGCAACCTTTGAAGAAATGTTTACGAAAACCTGCATTTCCTATGACCTATGGTCTGTGGTTGTAGATATAGTGCATTAAACACTCCTTTTCTAGTGAACTTGCTGAGTACGCTCGTACTCAAAGTATCTTCTTAACCCTGGCTAGGTTCTAAAGCCAGTACAGACGACGTCTACATCAACTCCTACTCGAAGAAGTCCTCGTCAACAGCTCAAGTCTTCAATGAAGTCAAGAAAGTCAACATATACATCAACTCAAGTGAAGACGAAGCTACTGATTAGATAGGGATATAATATCTAGCCATAGAACCTATTTCTGTAGTGTCTTGCAATAGCAGCAATGCCAAACCAATAATTTAGATACTAGTGTTAATAGTATGATAGTTTTTGAGTTGTTTATTTTTTGTTCTTCTTTGTAAGAAGATTCTTTCTATCTCTTTAACCTAGAGTGTTCTATGGATCTTGTGTGAAGAGTTGAGTTGTAACCTATAGTCATGTCTTGGACCTGCTATGTTTCTGATGTACTACTCTAAGGGATGTAATACTAGTGAACGGTGTTTTATTGGTGTTATGTCAACGACTATAGTGTACTACATCATGCAGCGGTATGCTGGGTCACCGCAAGTACCGTACATGTGACCGACTGCGGGAGCGCTGCCGGAACGCGGCGCCGGAAGGATCATCTATGCGATCTTGAGATCGGCAAGTGAACGACTACATCACCCACGAGAATCTGCTCTCGTTAACCGCTTTGGATCTTCGAGGGTTAGTACTCTATCAACTTGTTGCACCGATCTAGTAGATAGATCTTGGCTTGATCATAGATTAGATCTTGATTGTGTGTTCATGCGGTAGAATTTTTTTGTTTTCCATGCTACGAACCCCTACAGTGGTATCGGAGCCGTGTCTATATGTAGATCTGTAGCACGAGTAGAACACAATGGTCATTGTGGCTGGTGGTGCTTTTATTATCAATTTCTTTTTGTGTACTTTGCATCTTGCGGTATGATGGGATGAAGCGGCCCGGGCTAACCTTACATGACATCGTTCATGAGACTTGCTCCACGCTCAACATGCAACTTGTATTGCATAAGTGGCTTTGCGGGTGTCTGTCTCTCCCATCATAGTATAGATTCAATTTACAACGGGCACTTGATAGTTCAAACATCAACATTGTGGTTCTTGTTCGTAAGTTGGAACAACACTTATTGAAAGCCCCAAACCACGTAAAACATGCAAAGAAAATTAGAGGCGTCTAACTTTGTTTTGCAGGGGTGTGCTGTGATGTGATATGGCCATGATTGTGATTATATATGATGTATGCAATGTTCCTTATTGTAAGTCGGCAACCGGCAGGAGCCATATGGTTGTTTTTTAATTCCGTTAAGACCTGCGTGTCTATTATTCAAAGTAGTTGTAATAGTTGATGCTGGTGGAAGAAAACCATGAAGCGGCGCCATTGACCTTGACGCCACACCGGTGATGATGGAGATCATGTCCGTGCTTGAAGATGGAGATCAGAAGCACAAGAAGAAAGGCCATATCATATCACATATTATGAATTGCATGTGATTTTAATCCTTTTATGCATCTTGTATTGCTTAGTTCGCAACGGTATCATTATAAGATGATCCCTCAAGCACAAAATTTCAAGTTTTAAAGTGTTCATCCTTAGTAAGCATCGTTGCTAAAGCTTGTTGTTTCGAAGCACCACGTGATGATCGGGTGTGTTAGATTCTCCGAGTGTATACAACGAGAGCAAGCCAGATTTGCTCATGCAGAAGCTAAGGTTCGATCTTGACGAGCCTAGCATGTACAAACATGGTCTCGGAACACGAAACAACAGAATTCATGAACTACTATGGCCTAAGTAACTAGCAAAAGAATATGTGATGATGTTCATCGAGAACAAATAAAGGGTTATTGTGTTGCTCGTTAACATCAAAGCTTGCCATCAAGATCTGTTTTATCAGGTATTATGAGAACAGAAGGGTTGTTCAAATAATTGCCGTAATCCATAAAAGATGGATGATTTACAAATCTCATTCGAGAAATCACATCCATAAAACTAGTGCTAAAATGTCGAAAGACAAATTGATAGAAAGATCACTTAGGAAGTGACATCGCCGTTTAAATTATATTGGAATGAAAAAAATGAAGAAACTCCATGTGGATGGAATTTTGGAGTCTTTTGATTTTTGATCAAATGACGCTTGTGAAACTTTCCTAGAGATAATTAAAACTTCGTTCATAGGCCAAAAGGGAACGAATGACTAGCTTATTGGAACTTGTACATATTGTTGTATGAAATCCATTATGTGTAGTCAAGAGCGATGGATTTCAACTGCATATGCTTTCTCCGAAATTTGAGTGAATATATGAATATTTACTTAATAAGGATGAAGTATGAAACATTTCAAAAGTTCAAAGACTTTCAAGATAAAGTGCAAAATCATTGTAACAAGAATATAAATAGTTTATGATAAGATCATAAAGGAAGATATTTGAGTT
Source organism: Avena atlantica (assembly GCA_910589765.1). Lineage (NCBI taxonomy): Eukaryota > Viridiplantae > Streptophyta > Magnoliopsida > Poales > Poaceae > Avena > Avena atlantica. Next base: position 497,822,249 of record OU342739.1, read on the forward strand.
ACAAGTTTAGCATAATACCTAAGATTTAACGAATCGTTCCGTGGATTTGCATTTCCCGAAACACCATAAAAGTATGGAGCGTTCGAGATATGTAATTAAACCTTGTTTGACATGGTAAGATCAAAGGTGTAATTCATAAAACTGCCATTATATTTTAAAGATTAAAAGCTTTAGGGACTACCATTTTTCCACTGAAAAGAGCTCCATCATAATCCGTTGAAATGACACCATATAAAGTTATGGTTTGGGATAAAACCCAAGTTGTCCTTTCTTAAACATTGGTATGCTATGCATAAGAAAGATGTTTGCAACCAAAGTCGGATGAACCTGTCTTTGTATGTTATTTCGAATAACTGTTAAGTATTCCTCCATAACATCGGAGACAAAAGTGTTTGTCGCTTAGAACGTCAAGTTTCTTTGAGAAGGAATTTTTCGTGAAAAGATAAGTGGCAGGACAATAGAACTTTGATAAGCTATATGTGCAAAGTTGCGCAGCACCGAAAAGTGTTCCGGAGGCAGCAACAATGCTCATGGCTCACGCCTCAAAGGTTGTGGTTACGAAGGTCAAAGTTTCTATTGAATCAAGTAGGTCGGGTAAACAATCAAATACCAAGATTTGAGGGTTGAATCATTATTTAAGAATAATGAATGGACTACTGTAACATCCCTAAAATCATGATTTCAAAGATTGCATATCATTCATGCATGCATATAGAATTGAGATCAATTTCAAACTCATTTCAAGAAAATAGAAGCACATAGTGCTATCATTTTATGTGAGCAAACTTAAATCAAATGCCCATCCCCATTTGAGAGCTTGAATGTTTTAAACCTAGATTGTTTGTCTCCCTTGTTGATTGGTTTGAGTGTGGAGTTAGAACAAAATTTTACAAAATAGAAATGGTTTCAAAAACCATTTTCAAACATTTGCAAACCAAGTGCAATGTCCCTGTTATTTTGTTTTTCCAAAAATAACCAAGCCAACTCAAAGTGACCACTTGGTTTTATGCCAAGTTTTGTGACTGTTGCACACTGCAAAAATCCCAAAAAGATTTGAAATCAAATAGCTTTTGAAATCATTTGAAAACCATTCCTGAAAATCAATTTAGAAAAAGAAAAGAGAAAAGAATTGGAAAAGGGCCGGCGCCAGGAATTTGGCCCAACAACAGACGCAGCCCAGCTAGCCCACCCGGGCCACCTCTCTCTCTCTCTCGCACGCGCAGACACACCCATCAAGTCGCTGACACTCGTACCCCACTTCCCCTTTGCTCTATTCGCTGACAAGCGGGCCCCGTCCACGACGTCATCGTCTTCCCCAAAATTCCGCGCATGAACTCCGCCGCTGCCCGTTGCTGCTTTGATTCCGCGAGGTAATTGGCATTGAGTCACTGAGCGTTTCTTGTCGAGCCTCTGCCTATTTAATCCCCTCTCTCTCGCGGCCATTTCCCCTCAACCAATTCCCTCTCCACGCCACCAGGCTGCTCGAAACTCGCCAGACGCTGCCGCTGTCCCGACGATCTCCGGCAGCAATTCCGGTGAGTCCCGACCGCCCATGTGCCCCTGATTCAAACGATTATGCTCAGCATGATCTCGGGCATCTTCTGACACCCGTCGCTTGCCTGCTCGTGACCCAGGACGCCGTCCCCGTTCGTGCCCGCAACCGACCGAGCCGCCGCTCAACTCCGGCGACCAATTACGGTAAGCAGAGCGCGCCCCTTGCCCCCTCTTGCATACTAGGTTGTTCACCTTCGTCTTGTGCGTCTTCTAATCCATCTGGTTCATGCTAGGGCGACGTGAAACCTCGGCAACCACTTCGACAGCAACCGCCCGACGCCGTGCATGACTCCGACGAGCTCCAGCAGCCCCTGCCGTGCGCCCCTTGCCAAGCCACCGCCGCGTTGAGCTTCAGCAAACCACCGCGGTTCTGGTAAGCCTCTTTCCCCACTCCCGCGTGACCTAGAACGCCAGCGCCGCCGCTGACAGACGTGCTGCCGCCAGTCACCGCCGCTAGCGCCGCTCAGTTTTGTACAGTTGATTCGTAGCCGTCAGATCCAGATCCAACGCGTAGGATTAGTTCACTTATCGAACCGTTAAGTTTAGATCTAAGCCGTGCGTGTTAGTTAGTTCCAACGGTAGCCGAGCGTGATCCGGTGCGAAGCGGTACGCACCAATAGGAAACAGACACGTGGCTAGGGTTTAGTTTAAAAACAGAATTTGAATCAGATTTGTAACCAAATTTCATTTAGCTATAACTTTTGATCCACACGTTAGAATTTGACAAATTTTATACCGTTGGAATCAGGGAGACAAGCCCTTTCTGTTTATGCAATGTGTTTAATGTTTAGTTTCTGTTAAAATGATTTTATTTGCAGAAACTTGTTTAGGACTATTTTGAGTATAGAAATTGTTTAGGAAATTATTTTAGTGTCAAATAAACTTGGTTTAGCAAGTTTTTGACTTGTTTATGGTTCAGTACTATGCACTTGCTTGGTTGGGTTTTAAAAATCATTCCTTAGCATTTTGCATGCATGCATATATATATTTTTGATTGTATATGTTTTGTATGTGATTGTGGCTATATTTTATGTGTAGATTTTGGTGCTAGTGATTGTGATTGTGAAGAGTGCTACTCTCCCCACTACCAAGGCAAGTGGTACTTCATGAATATTACTATCCCTATATTTTTATACAAGCATTAGAAATATTTTGCTAAGTCTTGCATGTTACTATTTTGCTAAATGCCATGTTGGGAAATCCTAAGTAGTTGTAGAATTGCTAGGAAATTTCTAAGTTAAGTTACTATCTATGCCATGCTTAGCCTAGATAGTAGCAAACAAGGGTTGGTAAAAATATACATGCTATGGTGAAAATATTTCTAAGTCTTTGGACTTATGTTTTCTTAATAAAACAACTAAGTCAATGAATCACCTGGGTGGAAAGGGACTTGATTGGTGGTTTTTGGTTGAGTGGTTACACAAGGCCCATGGATATGGTTTACCTTGTGTATCTCACTTGTGGAAATCCACCCAGGAACAAAGGGATTTTAGAGGCCAAGTGTTGAGAAGCTTATAGTGCAGCCACTTGGCAATATGGGCTCTGCCTGGATCATATAGGTTGCTAGAACTTAGTCATTTGGACATTTGGTGGTAGTGGGATGATAGGTTGGAACGCGTCCATTTGGCTAAGGGAAGGCTTCTGAAAGGTCCTGTCTTGGTGAAACCAAGTCTGGTGGGGAAAGTGCACAACCTCTGCAGATGGAAAAATCTAAGTACTTAGCCAAGTCCATGGCAATGGACAACTTGAGCATCAAGACATGAAAGCTATCAAGAATCTCATCACTCCAACTTCGAAGTAAAAACTTGTGGGTGAACAAGGGTGAAGGACCTCAATGTCTATTGATGGTTTCTTGGGAAAAGTTTTGACAAAGAAAAACTTAGTGTTTTCAACTAATAGGAAAAACCTATTTTGAGCAAAGCAAGCCAAGCTACACTTAGCCAAATTGCATATAGTAATATAGACCACTTAAAATTTACTAAGGTATCACTTGCCAATACTATTCCAAAGTATTGACCCATTGTGGCTATAACTTGTGATGTTGCGGGTTACTCTGATGAGGATTAGGTGTCATGAGTCTACACTCAACATGTTTGCCTGTGGCACATGAAGATGAAGACTTATAATTATTTACTTTTTCCAAACTCTTGTATTAGGCATGTGGCCTTGAGTTGTAAATACTATGTTTTATCTCTGGAATGGATGTAATAAGTGACCTTTGTATCTGTGTACTTCATCTTAAACTGTGGATGCTAGCAATGATCCAGGGACTAGCATTGCAATCACAGGGATCCTTTTCCTTTACAAAGGAGGGATCTTACAGATGGTATCAGAGCACTGTATTGCCTGTAGGATTATGACCCTAGGATTGGAAACCACTAAGGAAAAAATTTCAACTACTTCTACACTTGTCTATTCTTCTCGTAAAATTTTCTAATCTTCTTTCTCATCTCTATTTGTAGATGAATTCCATCAACGAAGCCTTAAGGAAAGGGCCACTCATGACCATGACTTTGGAGTGTGAGACAGAGTTTCCCAAAGCTCTCAAGGACCTCATGGTGGCAATGGAAATACATGGTGCAGCTGTGTATAAAGGCTTTCCAGTGATGGATGAAGGAGTTGAGTACTGGTGGGTGCAACTTCACTTGTACAAAAACAAGGAAGACAACCACAAAGAAACAGGATTCTACATGTACACCAACACTGTGGTGAACACCACATTCTTTGAGTCAGCAAGAGACAGCTTGGAGGACTATCAAAGAACTTAGTGCTAGAGTCAAGTGCAGGATGCTCAACCTCCAAAAAGACTTGAAGAAAGAGAAGGAACATACTCAAGAGTTGGAAGCTACCAACCAAACCTTAAGAGGAGACATTATAGACTTAGTGATGGAATCATGTGAGCAAGATAGGCAGATTGCTTCTAGGAACATTGTGTTAGCCAACAGATCCAGTGAGATAGGATTGTAAATGTACTTCGTTAGTTGGACCACCACCTATCACCCTATTTTCCAAAATGATGCCTTAAAATAAGATTGAACCTTGATTATTGTAATAGTTTCATGTATGCATGACTTGTGTGTTTTGCTTCCCAAGGATATGTATGTGATGTTTTGTCTTTTGTTTCATCTTAAATTGTGTTGTTCTAACTTTTCTATCTTATAAATAGATGCCTATTACCATCAGCACTGTTGAGGAGTTCCAGGTTACCCGCTTTGGTCCTCGTATCGTTGAGCTTACCACCTTGCTCAATCTCCCTCTTCCCACCATCATGGTGCATCCCCTCACCAAGTTCGAGAGGAAGGATCTCTGGGGCTTCAAGGTGAACCAGCCCGGACGTCAGACAGAGCCTACTACGGAGGCCATCGTCTTCAAGCTTATGCACGATGACTGGGAGAGAGGCATGGAGGTAGTTATGCAGGATCTGATAGGACGTCTGCTAGGACGACACTCCCGACAGGTTAGAGGCACCCACTTCCACGTCTTCGGAAGACGTGATGAGGACGGAGAGTCCATAGACTTCGAGGACGACTCGAGGGACGCAACAGAGCCGATACGCCTGTACCTCCAGGACTTAGAGTCTCTCATTAGGCACGTGGACACGGACAGGACCAACGTCATGCTCAGCAATGACGAGCTCCAGGTGCAGCTTCACGAGAAGGATAAGCTCTTCGCGCAGCAGGACGAGATAGTCAAGGAAATGGAGGCGAAGTTCGAGACCCAGGACAGGAAGTTCAAGAGTCAGGAGAAGCGTGTCCAGGATAGGAACAAGAAGATCCGGGATATGACTGAAGAACTGCAGTCCAAGGACTTCGAGCTAGAGCAGCAGCAGACGGTGATTGAGAGGCTTCGTTCCCAGAAGAGGGCTCTCAAGGCCAAGATAGAGTCCTTGACCACTACCATTGAGGAGAACAAGGCCGCGATGGAGAACGCAGGTCTTACCTTTGTCGAGGAGGAGATTGATGCCGATGAGTAGACTTGACTACTCGTTTATCTTTCATTATCATACTTGTTATTTGAGAACTTGTTATTGGACCATCCGACATGTGGATGGCTTGCTACTTGTGTGTTTTACTTTGTGAGCTTGTTATTTTGTTGTTGAACTTTTATCTTTGTGTTGCATGATATGCGTTTGCTTATGTGATGTATTGTGCATGAAAGCATCTATGGGTATCTCATTCTTATCTCTATTTGAACAAACCACAGATGCCTCCCCGTCGTGCAAACCCCAACCCCAACAACAACAATAACATCACTCCAGAAATGCAACAAATGATGACTGCTCAAACACAGCTGATGCAGATGATGACAACATTCATCCAGAACCAAAACAATAACAACAACAACAACAACAACAACAACAACAACAACACAACACAACAACAACAACAACAACAACAACAACAACAACAACAACAACAACAACAACAACAACAACAACAACACAACAACAACAACAACAACAACAACAACAAAACAACAACAACAACAACAACAACAACAACACAACAACAACACAACAACAACAACAACAACAACAACACAACAACAACAACAACAACAACAACAACAACAACAACAACAACAACAACAACAACAACAACAACAACAACAACAACAACAACAACAACAACAACAACAACAACAACAACAACAACAACAACAACAACAACAACAACAACAACAACAACAACAACAACAACAACAACAACAACAACAACAACAACAACAACAACAACAACAACCCCAACAACAACCCTCCGGGTTTTGATATGCTCACCAGGTTCTTAAGATTGAGGCCAGCTAAGTTTTCAGGGACGACTGATCCCATGGTGGCCAATGATTGGCTACATTTTGTAAACAAGGACTTAGTAACCGTGGGCTGCACGGATGCTGAAAAGGTCAGATTTACAGCACATCTGCTGGAAGGGCCAGCCGCCACTTGGTGGGACAACTTCCAGATCACCACTCCTATAGATGAAGTGACATGGGCTATCTTTGAGGATGGCTTTCGCACTGCTCATATCTCATCAGGAATAATGAGCCTGAAAAAGAAAGAGTTCCACAATCTGAAGCAGCGCCACCGCAGCGTGGTTGAATACATTGAGGAGTTCAACAATCTGGCGCGTTATGCACCGGATGAAGTTGACACTGATGCCAAGAGAAAGGAAAAATTTCTTGAAAGCTTGAACGATGAGCTGAATCTGCAATTGGCTGTGGCATATGTTCCCACTTATCAGTCGCTGTGTGACAAGGCTGCAATATTGGAGAACAAAATGAAGCAAGTCGAGAGTAGAAAGAGAAAGCACTCTGACAAGCACAACTCGGGATCGTCTCACAAACGATCTCACTATGATGACAGCGGAAGCTCTGGATCCCACAAGCATGGGAAATTCAACAAGCACCACAACCACAACCGTCATGACAACAAGCATCATCGCAGTCATGACAACGACAAGTACAAGAACCACAAGAGTGGACATAAGAGCCACCACAGTGGTAATGGAAGTGGAAGTGGAAGTCAGCCTGTTAAGAGAGACATCAGTCAGGTTGAATGCTTCAAATGCAAGAAGATGGGGCATTATGCAAATGAGTGCCCTGAAAATAAAGTTGAAGGACCTGTCAAGCCCAACCCTTTCCAGAAGGGACAGGTAAACCATATCAATGTGGAGGTCTATGAGGAGCCTGATGCTGTTGCTGGTAAGTTCAGACTCAATTCCATTCCAGCATTTGTACTCTTTGATACTGGTGCATCTCATTCATTCATATCAAGAGAATTTTTTGAAAGAAATGAACTACCGGTAGAAACTATTGGGTGTCCTATAAAAGTAAGTTCTCCTGGTGGAGAAATGATAGTGAATTCAGGATGTCATGATCTAGTCATAGAATTTGGGAAGTATAAGTTTCCCGTTAACTTGATAATTCTAAACTCCCAAGGATTGGATGTCATTCTGGGAATGGACTGGATGACCAAGTACAAAGGAGTGATAGATTGTGCCAGCCATACTGTCTCACTCACAACTCCAGAAAATAAAAGGATCAGATTCAAGACCAGCTTTGAAGCAAAAAGGAGTATACTTAATTCTCTTAAGGGGGTTAGCATGGACAGTGTGCCAATTGTGAGTGAGTATCCGGATGTGTTTCCGGAAGAATTGCCGGGAATGCCACCAGATAGAGATGTAGAATTTCTGATAGATTTGGTACCAGGGTCTGGACCAATAGCAAAGAGACCGTATAAAATGTCAGTGATGAACTGAAAGAACTCAAGAAGCAACTTGGAGAACAGTTGCAGAAGGGATTCATTCAACCAAGTTCTTCATCTTGGGGAGCCCCAATTTTGTTCGTGGAGAAGAAAGATAGAAGTCAAAGGTTATGCATAGATTACCGATCACTCAACGAGGTAACTATCAAGAACAAATATCCTTTGCCTAGAATCAATGACTTGTTTGATCAGCTAGAAGGAGCATGTGTGTTCTCAAAGATTGATCTAAGGTCAGGCTATTTTCATCTCAAGATAAGAGAACAAGACATACCTAAAACAGCGTTCACCACAAGGTATGGATTGTATGAGTATACCGTAATGCCTTTTGGTTTAACCAATTCTCCAGCATACTTCATGAACATGATAAACAAGGTGTTCATGGAATTTCTTGACAAGTTTGTTGTCGTTTTCATCGATGACATCTTAGTCTATTCCAAGAGCAAAGAAGAACATGAAGGACACATACGATTGATACTTGAGAAGTTGAGAGAACATAAACTTTATGCCAAATTCAGTAAGTGTGAATTCTGGTTAGAGGAAGTTGGTTTTATTGGTCATGTTATGACAAAGGATGGTGTAGCAGTTGATCCTGCTAAAGTTTCAGCTGTGACTGAATGGGAATCTCCCAAGTCAGTGAAGGAAGTGCGTAGTTTCCTTGGCTTAGCAGGTTACTACAGAAGGTTCATTGAGAATTTCTCTAAGGTAGCTAAGCCCATGACTGAATTGTTAAAGAAAGACAAGAAGTTTGCTTGGTCTGAAGGTTGTGAAGTCAGCTTTCAGGAGTTGAAGAAGAGACTTGTGACAACACCAGTTTTGTGTCTGCCAGACTTGGAAAAGGATTTCCAAGTATATTGTGATGCATCTCATCAAGGTTTGGGTGCAGTACTTATGCAAGACGGTAAAGTTGTGGCATATGCCTCGAGACAACTCAAAACTCATGAGGTGAACTATACTACTCATGATTTAGAGTTAGCCTCTGTCGTCCATGCACTCAAAACATGGAGACACTCTCTTTTGGGAAAGCGTTGTGAAGTGTTCACAGATCACAAAAGTCTGAAGTATATTTTCACTTAGAAGGAAATCAATATGAGACAAAGGAGATGGCTAGAACTTATCAAAGACTATGACCTAAGTTTGCAATACCATCCCGGTAAAGCAAATGTTGTAGCAGATGTTCTAAGCCGTAAAGTTTTTGTGAATGGCCTTACCAAAGGAGAATTGACAGATGATCTGTGTACCCAATTTAGAAAACTCAGATTGGAGATTGTGCCTGAAGGACATCTCATGTCTTTGGATGTTCAACCCACTTTGTTGGACAAGATCAAAGAAGCCCAGAAGGTTGATAAAGAAATTGAAGAGATTAAAGGAAATATTAGATTGGGAAAAGCCAAAGTATTCCATGAAAACGAACAGGGTATTTTATGGCATGGGAAACGTATCTGTGCTCCATAAGACCCGGAGTTGCGGAAACTGATTTTGCAAGAAGCACACAACTCTCCGTATTCTATTCACCCGGGTAACACCAAAATGTACATGGACATGAAAGAAAGATTTTGGTGGAATAACCTCAAGAAGGACATCGCCGAACATATTTCCTTGTGTGATGTGTGGAGTAGAGTGAAAGCGGAGCATCAGAAACCAGCAGGTTTGCTTCAACCACTACCTATTCCTGATTGGAAGTGGGACAAAATTGGTATGGATTTCATTACCGGATTACCAAGGACCAGGTCAGGGTATGATTCCATATGGGTAGTAGTGGATCGCCTAACTAAAGTGGCTCATTTCATACCCGTGAAGACAACCTATACAAGTGCTAAGTTAGCCAAAATCTACATGAGTAGAATTGTATGTCTACATGGTGTGCCCAAGAGTATTGTGTCCGATAGGGGAACCCAATTCACTTCCCATTTTTGGAGACAGCTACATGAATCATTGGGAACGAGGTTGGAATTCGGTACTGCTTTTCATCCTCAAACCGATGGACAAACGGAAAGGACTAATCAAATTCTTGAAGACATGTTGAGGGCATGTGCCCTAGACTATGGAGCCAGTTGGGATGAAAGTCTGCCTTACGCAGAATTTTCTTATAACAACAGCTATCAAGCCAGCATTGAGATGGCACCGTTTGAGTTTGTCTACGGAAGAAAGTGTACCACCCCATTGTTATGGAATGGTGTGGGAGAAAGAAGTTTATTTGGACCAGATCTTATCAAAGAAGCCGAAGAGAAGGTCAAATTGGTTAGGGACAGGTTGAGGATAGCACAGTCCCGACAGAAAAGCTACGCAGATCCTAAGCGTAGAGAAGTCACCTACAAAGTCGGTGATAGAGCCTATCTTAGAGTATCACCACTTCGTGGAGTGAAAAGATTCGGAGTCAAAGGAAAATTGGCACCAAGATATGTTGGGCCATTCAAGATTCTAAGTCGCAAAGGAGAGGTTGCCTATGAAATAGAACTGCCAGAATCTCTATCAGCTGTCCATAATGTGTTTCATGTGAGTCAGCTTAAGAAATGTCACCCAGAAATGGAAGAAACTTCTTTGAAGGATACTATACCTTTGGAGGAGGTTCAATTGGAAAGTGATCTCACCTATGAAGAGAAACCTATCAAAATTCTTGAGACTGCAGAAAGAGTCACAAGGACTAAGACTATCAAGTTTTGCAAAGTGCAGTGGAATCATCATTCCGAAGAGGAAGCAACATGGGAAAGAGAAGATGATCTTCGGAAAGACCACCCTCACCTATTTGCTAGCCAATCCGAATCTCGAGGGCGAGATTCACCTTAAGGGGGTTAGATTTGTAACATCCCTAAAATCATGATTTCAAAGATTGCATATCATTCATGCATGCATATAGAATTGAGATCAATTTCAAACTCATTTCAAGAAAACAGAAGCACATAGTGCTATCATTTTATGTGAGCAAACTTAAATCAAATGCCCATCCCCATTTGAGAGCTTGAATGTTTTAAACCTAGATTGTTTGTCTCCCTTGTTGATTGGTTTGAGTGTGGAGTTAGAACAAAATTTTACAAAATAGAAATGGTTTCAAAAACCATTTTCAAACATTTGCAAACCAAGTGCAATGTCCCTGTTATTTTGTTTTTCCAAAAATAACCAAGCCAACTCAAAGTGACCACTTGGTTTTATGCCAAGTTTTGTGACTGTTGCACACTGCAAAAATCCCAAAAAGATTTGAAATCAAATAGCTTTTGAAATCATTTGAAAACCATTCCTCAAAATCAATTTAGAAAAAGAAAAGAGAAAAGAATTGGAAAAGGGCCGGCGCCAGGAATTTGGCCCAGCAACAGACGCAGCCCAGCTAGCCCACCCGGGCCACCTCTCTCTCTCTCTCGCACACGCAGACACACCCAGCAAGTCGCTGACACTCGGAACCCACTTCCCCTTTGCTCTATTCAAGCGGGCCCCGTCCACGACGTCATCGTCTTCCCCAAAATTTCGCGCATGAACTCCGTCGCTGCCCGTTGCTACTTTGATTCCGCGAGGTAATTGGCATTGAATCACTGAGCGTTTCTTGTCGAGCCTCTTCCTATTTAATCCCCTCTCTCTCGCGGCCATTTCCCCTCAACCAATTCCCTCTCCACGCCACCAGGCTGCTCGAAACTCGCCAGACGCCGCCGTTGTCCCGACGATCTCCGGCAGCAATTCCGGTGAGTCCCGACCGCCCCTATGCCCCTGATTCAAACGATTATGCTCAGTATGAGCTCGGGCATCTTCTGACACCCGTCGCTTGCCTGCTCGTGACCCAGGACGCCGTCCCCGTTTGTGCCCGCAACCGACCGATCCGCCGCTCAACTCCGACGACCAATTACGGTAAGCAGAGCGTGCCCCTTGCCCCCTCTTGCATACTAGGTTGTTCGCCTTCGTCTTGTGCGTCTTCTAATCCATCTGGTTCGTGCTAGGGCGACGTGAAACCTTGGCAACCACTTCGACAGCAACCGCCCGACGCCGTGCACGACTCCGACGAGCTCCAGCAGCCCCTGTCGTGCGCCCCTTGCCAAGCCACCGCCGCGTTGAGCTTCAGCACACCACCGCGGTTCTGGTAAGCCTCTTCCCCCACTCCTGCGCGACCTAGAACGCCAGCGCCGCCGCTGACAGACGCGCCGCCGCTAGCGCCGCTCAGTTTTGGTCAGTTGATTCGTAGCCGTCAGATCCAGATCCAGCGCGTAGGATTAGTTCACTTATCGAACCGTTAAGTTTAGATCTGAGCCGTGCGTGTTAGTTAGATCCAACGGTAGCCGAGTGTGATCCGGTGTGAAGCGGTATGCACCAATAGGAAACAGACGCGTGGCTAGGGTTTAGTTTAAAAACAGAATTTGAATCAGATTTGTAACCAAATTTGATTTAGCTATAACTTTTGATCCACACGTTAGAATTTGACAAATTTTATACCGTTGGAATCAGGGAGACAAGCCCTTTCTGTTTATGCAATGTGTTTAATGTTTAGTTTCTGTTAAAATGATTTTATTTGCAGGACTATTTTGAGTATAGAAATTGTTTAGGAAATTATTTTAGTGTCAAATAAACTTGGTTTAGCAAGTTTTTGACTTGTTTATGGTTCAGTACTATGCACTTGCTTGGTTGGGTTTTAAAAATCATTCCTTAGCATCTTGCATGCATGCATATATATATTTTTGATTGTATATGTTTTGTATGTGATTGTGGCTATATTTTATGTGTAGATTTTGGTGCTAGTGATTGTGATTGTGAAGAGTGCTACTCTCCCCACTACCAAGGCAAGTGGTACTTCATGAATATTACTATCCCTATATTTTTATACAAGCATTAGAAATATTTTGCTAAGTCTTGCATGTTACTATTTTTGCCAAATGCCATGTTGGGAAATCCTAAGTAGTTGTAGAATTGCCTAGCTAGTAGCAAACAAGGGTTGGTAAAAATATACATGCTATGGTGAAAATATTTCTAAGTCTTTGGACTTATGTTTTCTTAATAAAACAACTAAGTCAATGAATCACCTGGGTGGAAAGGGACTTGATTGGTGGTTTTTGGTTGAGTGGTTACACAAGGCCCATGGATATGGTTTACCTTGTGTATCTCACTTGTGGAAAGCCACCCAGGAACAAAGGGATTTTAGAGGCCAAGTGTTGAGAAGCTTATAGTGCAGCCACTTGGCAATATGGGCTCTGTCTGGATCATATAGGTTGCTAGAACTTAGTCATTTGGGCAGTTGGTGGTAGTGGGATGATAGGTTGGAACGCGTCCATTTGGCTAAGGGAAGGCTTCTGAAAGGTCCTGTCTTGGTGAAACCAAGTCTGGTGGGGAAAGTGCACAACCTCTGCAGATGGAAAAATCTAAGTACTTAGCCAAGTCCATGGCAATGGACAACTTGAGCATCAAGACATGGAAGCTATCAATAATCTCATCACTCCAACTTCTAAGTAAAAACTTGTGGGTGAACAAGGGTGAAGGACCTCAATGTCTATTGATGGTTTCTTGGGAAAAGTTTTGACAAAGAAAAACTTAGTGTTTTCAACTAATAGGGAAAACCTATTTTGAGCAAAGCAAGCCAAGCTACACTTAGCCAAATTGCATATAGTAATATAGACCACTTAAAATTTACTAAGGTATCACTTGCCAATACTATTCCAAAGTATTGACCCACTATGGTTGTAACTTGTGATGTTGCAGGTTACTCTGATGAGGATTAGGTGTCATGAGTCTACACTCAACATGTTTGTCTGTGGCACATGAAGATGAAGACTTATAATTATTTACTTTTTCCAAAATCTTGTATTAGGATTGTGGCCTTGAGTTGTAAAGACTATGTTTTATCTCTGGAATGGATGTAATAAGTGACCTTTGTATATGTGTACTTCATCTTAAACTGTGGATGCTAGCAATGATCCAGGGACTAGCATTGCAATCACAGGGATCCTTTTCCTTTACAAAGGAGGGATCTTACAACTACATACAAAGAAGTAATGATGAGCCCTAACTCCGCAAATGTCTTGAAGCCATAAAATCCGTGATAGTTCCATACACGAGAAATCAAGCTTTGAACTTGAAGGACCCTCGAGAAAGATGTAAGACCTTACAGTCGTGTTTGGATCTATAAAGAAATAGACATGGATGTTTCACATCTATGAAATAGTTGACATATTTGGAAAGAGTTCACAACAATGTTCAAAGAGTTGACTATGACAAGATCTGATCTTTCATTAAGCGATATTTAGTCTAGGGATTAATGTAGCAACCACTACATATAATTTTGTTATGTGGTAGTTGAATAAACAAAACAAGTTCTTCTAATAGAATTGTTACCTAGGACGTGTGCATACCACGGTCCAAAGGGTTTTTGTTAATTCAAAGGATGCTAATACCATATGCAAACTTCAATGGCTGAAGTAAGCATCACGTAGTTGGAATCTTCACTATGATGAAACTGTTAAAAGAGTTTAATTTCATCGGAGACATGAAGATGCTTGCGTTTGCAAGAAATTAAGTGGGAGCGGTAAGACATGTTTCTAATACATTATGTGGAAGACATATTGTTGATTGGAAATGATATATCTTTTTATTGACACAGGTTAAGAATTTCATCCCCATGAAAGGCTTAGGCAGAACCCAAATATTTGGCATCAATGTCTATATGGATAAAATTGAGACGCTAATATGGTTTGCCAAGAAGTACATAGATGAGATATTGAATGAGTTCAATATAGAAAATACAAGAAAGGTTCTTGTTGCACAGGAAGGATTGAATAAAGATTCAAGTATTTTTGATACTTGATATATAAAATCACAAAGAGTACTTTATCAATCATGTTGTGATGTGTACAAATCCAGATATGTCCTATACTCTAAATGTTATGAGTGTATACCAGAATGATTCATAAGATGATTATTTGACAATAGTAAAGATATTCTTATGATTTTTTAGAATAACTAAGAATATATTATTTTGTAGAAGTGACAAATAGATGGTTAGTTCATTGTAAAAGTATTACATTGATACTAGTTTTGTCACAAAGTACAAATTAAGTTTATCTCTATCTAAACTAGGGTGGCATAATATGATGGAAAGTAAGTTCCATAATGCATTTGGATGAGTTCCAAAGTTAAGACATTGTGACAGATACTACAACAAAAGGCTAAGTTTATGACTGCTATAATAGGAGCAAAAGAGGGCATTTGTGTCAAGTAGTTTGTTATCAAACTAGGTGTAGTTCACAGCGGGATAATACTATGAAGATATATTGTACGACAATATTGTCAACATGTTTTAACCCCTAGGAACTAAAGGTCTCACCAAAGGACCAAATTTATACAAAGTCATCTCATTACAGAATGAGTGATGCATAGAGACGCAAAGACATGCAACTACACACGGACCTGAAAGTGTCGGATCCGGAGATCAGTTGACCACTAGAAATCGTGTAAATACAACACCGGAAAGCCATAGGTGTTGAATGCACAAAGGTTTGGAACTAGATTATTGACTGTAGTGCAAGTGGGAGACTGTTGGAGATATGCCCAAGAGGCAATAATAAAGTGGTTATTATCATATCTTCATGCTTATGATAAATGTTTACATACCATGCTATAATTGTATTAACCGGAAACATTAAGACTTGTGTGATTTGTAAACATAAAAGAGTCCCTAGTAAAGCCTCTTGTTAAACTAGCTTGTTGGTTAATATATGATCATGGTTTCCTGATTATGAACATAGAGATGTTATTAACAACAGGGTCATATCATTAGGAGAATGATGTGATGGACATACTCCTATAGTTAAGCGTAGCATAAAGATCAAGTCATTTAATATAGTTCATTTGCTATATGCTTTCTGATACATAGTAACCTAATTCCCTCGACCATGAGATCATGCTAATCACCATCACCGGAAGGATGCTTTGATGACATCAAACACCACACCATAACTGGGTGGCTATAAAGGTGGCATTGAGTGTTCGGAAAGTATGTGTTGAGGCACATGGATCAAGAGTGGGATTTGTCCATCCATATGACGGATAGAATACTCTGGGCCCTCTCGGTGGAATGTCATCCAATTAGCTTGAAAGCATGTTATTGGCTCACAAGGGATCACATATCACGGGAACGAGAAAAGAGTACTTATCAGTAATGAGGTTGAACTAGGTATGCAGAGATACCGACGATCAAAACCTCAGATAAGTAAACTATCGTGAGACAAAGAGAAATTGGTATCATATGTAAGTGGTTCATTCGATCGTAAAGTAATCGTAGAAATATGTGGGAGCCATATGAATTTCCATATTCCTCTATTGTTTATTGATCAGAGAAGTGTCTCGGTCATGTCCACATAATTCACGAACTGTAGGGAGACACACTTAAGGATTCGATGTTGTTTAGTACATATGGAATGTTAGTAGGGATACTGAATGTTGTTAGGAGTCTCGGATGGGATCCGGTATATCATGAGGAGATCCGGAATGGTCCGTAGAATAAGATTCATATCAGGAAAGTCCAATTCCAGAGTTCGGGAAAGATTCTGATGTTTTCATCGGAGAGGTTCTAGAAGGTTCACCGAACCGGAAGGGGAATGGACCATGAATGTGTCATGGATAAGTGGAATGATTGGATCACATCCTAGGTCACTTGGTTTGGGCATTTGCAAGAGAGAATTAAAGCTCTAAATTGAAAGTCAAACGGGAGGTTTGAAAAGTCAAACTGGAACAATGGTTTCCTAGTGGAAGAAGAAACAAGTCCTTCTCTCAATCCAACTTGGGTTTGGGTTTGGATTCAAACCCACCCCTCCCAAGGCTGCCCCCTCTCATAAATAGAGGGGGAGGGCTGCCCCAAAGAGCCAAGCCCTAGCCCTCCCCGTGCCAAGCCGACGCCACGTCGCCCAACCGCCGCGCCTTGCTGCCATCGCCGCCGCGCCGCCACCGACACCTCCTCCTCCTCCTGGTCTTCTAACCCCTAGATCACCGGGAAACCCTAGATCCACCATAACCCGCACCGGCTTAGGAGAAGCCCTGCGGGATCTTCCCTCTACTTCCGACACCACGCCGTCGTGCTGCCGGAATCGCGAGGGGGGAACTACAACCTCCGCTGCCTGCTGGAACAAGGGAGAGTAAGGTCTTCATTGAGTACCGTACGTGTGACCGACTGCGGGAGCGCTGCCGGAACGCGGCGTCAGAAGGATCGTCTACGCGATCTTGATATCGGCAAGTGAAAGACTACATCACCCACGAGAATCTGCTCTCGTTAACCGCTTTGGATCTTCGAGGGTTAGTACTCTATCAACTTGTTGCACCGATCTAGTAGATAGATCTTGGCTTGATCATAGATTAGATCTTGATTGTGTGTTCATGCGGTAGAATTTTTTTGTTTTCCATGCTACGAACCCCTACATATCATGCACCTGGGTAGCCAAGTTCTGGAGACGATTAGCACCCTCCTCCATGATGCCCCGGTCACCTTCACTCTGCAGACCTGTCCAATATCGCAGAAAGGCACACATATAACAGATTAGACCCAAAGGGGAATATGACAGCTTCCCTTCAAAACAAGCTTGATTTCTAGATTTCCACAGTGCCCAACAAAGAGCAGCAATACAAACTATGTGAAAATTAAATCCAAAAGGAAGAAACTTCACAATCCACCAATAGTATTGTTAAAACAAGATGGTCTATACCAGGCACCTAACACACAAGCAACCGAACTCCACATATAAACAGCCGCAGGGCAAGTAAAGAAAATATGATTGATAGTTTCATCCAAAGGACAAAAACGACAGACATAACTACCAACCCACTTTCTTCTATTCATATTATCCTTGGTAGCAATTGCATTGTGCCAAATTAACCACAACCAAATTTTAATTTTCAGAGGAATTTTAGCTTTCCAAAGATGATGAAAGGATCTATCACCCACATCAGACAATTTATTGTACAGAGACTTAACAGAGAAAATCCTAGATTTTCTATACTTCCACTTAGGTTTATCAACTTCATCACTAAGCCTCAAGTTAGCCAAGAAACCCCTCAACTCCTTCCACTGATTAGCCAACCTGAGGGATAACCATCTCCTCAAAGTAAAAAACCACCCCCAATTCACTCATTTCTCTAATTGTGTCAGTCTGTTGGTTGCACACCTCATATAACTCAGAGAATTTCTCACAAAGGGAGAAATTACCAAGCCACTGATCATGCCAAAAATTAGTTTCCCTTCCCCCGCACACTTCCATTTTTCTCCCACACAAATAGATCTATCTAATTCTCATAAGATCTTTCCAAGAAGTAGAATCATTCTGTTTAACTTTAATTCTCCAAATACCATGTGAAATTCCATATTTCGCCTTAACAATTTTTTGCCATAAGCCATCTTCCACTTCCAATTTCCACCACCATTTGCACATCAAACAATTAAACAACTTCAGGTTTTTGACTCCCAATCCCCCAATATCAAGCCACTGATCATGGTCTACATACCAAGGACCATTTAACCATATAATACTTCTTTTTATCACTCAATCCTTCCAAAAATAACTTCCTAATTATCTTAGTGTACTCTTCCAAATTATTATCCGCCATGATATACATGGACATATGATAAATGAGAAGACTGAATCATAGTAAGACTACCACCAATTGAGGATGAGTTGCCAACCCAACCGTCTAGTTTTTTCCTCAACTTATCAGCTGACGAGGTTCGATCTCGTCAATGCCCATTATTATGGACTTGGGTTTTGGAGAAGATGGGGATGCTGGAGATTGCAGAAAGGTTAGCAAACAAGCAACATGGGGACACGAAGTTTACCCAGGTTCAGGCCCCCAGAGGGAAAACCCTACTCCTGCTTGTCTGCTTTTGATTACGGCGGAACCAAAAGTTACAGGGATGCGCAGATGCAATCTGGCGTGAGGTGGGTATACAGTGAGTTGAGGTGCCCTACTCTCCGTGCCCTCCTAGCCTTTATATAGATAGGCAGGTCCCGGGCAAAGGTCGAGTCAGTTACAGATTCTCCGCAGGACGCATATGTTTTTGTGGGCCTTCCTTGCGCTGGACCAGGTATACTAATATCATGTACCCGTAGGGTATAACCATGTCAGTAGCCCCCGAGTGCTTAGTCGAATCGTAGATTCGGCCGAGGACTCTTCAATCTTTCGGGTTCTGTTGGTCCTGTTCATAAGAGAAGAAATGATTTTAATTCATGGGGATTGTTGATGTGTGTGCCTGACTCTCCTGACGGATCATGGCCAATTAACTGTCATAGGACAAAACAACACGATATTCTTCAAACTCGAGTCCTCGTACTCGAATCTGGAATGTACGCTGGTGTAATTCGACTCAGGTCGCTGAGGTCTTACAGGAATCGAATCCCAGTAGTTTTTCAGTAATGTACCCAACGCGTCCGTCAGGATTTTCCATCGTGTCGGTTGACACGGTATTTTACTAGCAGAGCACAGTCAGGTGTGTTACCAGGCCATCAGATGCTATCTGGAGGTCTTTATCTTTGCGTCACAGACACAACATTCGAAATGTTATCACCGCGGAGGTGTTTCGGGTGACTAAGGAGAACACTTATCTCTTAGTGTGCATTTTGGCAAAGCTGCCAGAAAGATTTTTGCATTTTGATCCGAAGGATCGCAGTCGAAAATTTCATAGCGTGCGCGACCAGCGCTCCCTATGGGAGTAGCCCCCGAGTTTCTGTTCGATTTGTAGACTCGGACAGAGACTTTAGTTCAGTTAGTTGAGCTTCAGGTCCGTAGGACACCATTTTTTCGGATGCTTGATCAGTCCTCCCTATGGGAGTAGCCCCCGAGTCCTTAGTGGAGTCATAGACTCGTTGTAGGACTCGAAGTTCGAGAGCTATTGTTCTTCAATTTTCTTTCGGGTGCGCGGCCAGCGCTCCTGATAGGAGTAGCCCCCGAGTAGTTGTTTGAATCGTAGATTCGAATAAGTGCTTGATTTTTATCCGAAGATTTCCAGCTCTTTCTAGCGTGCTTTTTGATGATGTCATTGCTGACGATCGGTGACCTCAACCGTCCGCGGCGCCAAAGGTGACGTGACAGTACTAACATGGGTCCCACTTGCTGACTTGGAGTTGACTAGTCATGCGCGACATGGCGAGAATTATGGCGTCTCCTCGGTTTCCGTGCGTAGTGGACGGCATGCGGGCGACGGTTCGCTTCGGTGTTGACATGTGTATGGTTGGATCTATCCTTAACGTTAGGGCTTCTGGATGAACGGTTCATTCTCATCGTCCTCATCCTTATAACCGTGGTGAAAACATTAATTTGCTTTCACCCCTTGTCATTTCCTTTCACCACTTCCTCCATTTTCGCGAACACTGCTTCGCACGCACTGGACGTTCTCTGATCTTTCCCCTCCTCATTTCTACGTGCGCACCGCTGTTGTAGACGCTCCGCGATGGTGAAGTCGAAGAAGACATCCGTTGGAGCGGGTTCGAGCGCCGCCGTCGGCAAGAAAGTTGCCGGTGCTTCGCACATCACCGATGGCAATTGGAGGCACACGGAGGCGCGCGCGAATGACCTGCGCAAGCTGCGTGATGCGGGATTGATCCCGCAGGTCAAGGAGGCGACGATGCTTCCAGGCAACGAGGTAATTCCCTGTCCACCCGTAGGGTTTCGGGTGATGTTTGTCGCCTTCGTTCTTCGCGGCCTTTTGCTCCCTGTCCATGATTTTCTTCGTGGACTTCTTTTCTTCTACGGCATCCAGCTTCATCATCTTTCGCCCAATTCTCTTCTTCACATCGCCTGTTTTATCACCTTTTACGAGTGCTGGCTCGGTATCGAGCCGCACTTTTGCCTCTTCTGGAAGCTCTATTCCGTGAAGAGGCAGTCCGGCACCGGCGGAGTCTATCTGCTCGGCGGCTGCGTCATTTCCCTCTGATATACTATTCTTTTATTTTCATTTTCTATGTGCGAGTCCGTCCAATACTGGCGGAAGAAATGGTTTTACATCCGCGACTCCACAGTGGACAGGCAAGATTTTGGCCTCGCCCCCTTCGACGCCTCCCAATAAATCGTACCTAAGAGATCCTGGAAGAACCATATCCTGGAGTGCGAAGTAGCGGAGGTTGAGGAGCTCTACCGTCGGGTGGAGGAACTCCAGATGGAAGATCGGAAGGATGTCAATGGTGTGGATATCATCCGCACCTTCCTCAAACATCAAAGGTGCATCCGCTCCAAGCGAGGGCGCATCCGATGTTCCTTTACACTGGCCGCAACGACCCGACGAGGGTCTCAGCCGAGGAGTTATCCCAAGGCGACCTCGACAGAGTTCTTCGGCCGCTGCTGAAGTACAAGTCCGAGGAGGACCTTCCGGGGAAGTCGTTGACGCCCCCTTCAGTGCCACGAAACCAGTTCCGCGGGTGTAGATTTGTGACATGCGCGTTGTGCCTTTTTTTCGAGTGCTTTTGCTTTTGACTTTTGGTACTAATTGCTTTCTTTGATGCATGTGGTGTGCAGGAGTTCAAGGTGGCTGGCATGGTGCCCCCACTACCCGAAAAGTTTCCGGTTGCACCGGACAACGAAGTTGCGGACTCCGAGTCTGAGCTTCCACCGGCGCAGTCGCTAACTCAGGAAGGCCCCGAGGCGAGCGAGGGACGGACCCAAAAGCGAGCATGGAGTCCGAGCGAGTCTTCGGATGCCTCGACTCTGCCAACGCCTAGGGACCCATCCTTCCTTGAGTGCCACGGCGAGGATGATGGTGCTTCTTCCGCACCATTCTCGGTTCTGCCCCTTCGGGCTGTGGCGCCGCAGCCGCCGGCTAAGAAGAAGAAGGATAAGGTGTCGCCCGTCTTCAATCTGAGTGACATTGACTCGTAAGTGATTTCGGACTCATCTTATTCTGTAATTTGCGTATGCATCTTTTCCTCTTGTCTTGATCAATACTTTCCTTGCAGCCACTCTTCGGAGGGATATCTTAGTGACGGCGCTCAGGAGGCCGTAGGGGAGTCGAAGACGACGGCCCCTCCCTCTCATACGGTGGCCAACTCTAGGGACGATGCTTCGAACCCCTCTCCGCGGGAGGCTCGAGTAGTCGTTACTCAGAAGAATGCACCTGGACCTTCAGAGTCTCTGTCTGAGCACGTATTCTCCTTTATTGACCTGGGGGAGGCCCCGAGCCTTTTTTGGGTCGCTTTGTTCAATGTTTTGCTTTTTCCGAGGCGCAGCCCCCGAGCCCTTTTTATGATGCTTCCTTGATTGTTTGCCTTTGTTTCGTCTCACGGCCCTTTGTGCACAGTGCAAACCTTCTCATCCAACAGCATCTGGCACTGGAGGCCAGCATGCAGCAGCTTCAAGGTACTTGTCTTGTTTGATGTTGTTTGTTTCATCTGCTGTGTGAATGTAGCTTGTGTTGCTCATGTGTGTTCTTGATGTTTTGAAGATGAAAATAATGCCGCTCTTTGTCGGCTGGACGCTCTTCAAAAGAGCCTCGGTCGAGCGGAGAAGAAGGCTACGGATGATGTGGAGGCGAGGGAACGCCTGCAAAAGGAGTTGGCTGATGCTGCCGGGGCCAGGGAACGCCTGCAAAAGGAGTTGGTTGATGCTGCCGGGGCCAAGGAGCGCCTGCAGCGGGAGGCTTCGGATCGCGAGGATCAGCACGCAACTGTTGCGGCTGCACGCGAGAAGGAGGTGGCCGAGAAGCTAATGGTTGCGGCCAAGTCTTTCTCCAGTGAGTGTCTGGTGTTTAATTTGATCTTTGAATTTTTGGTTGCTCCTTGTCGCATTCTTATTCTGCTTTTTGTTTCTTCTTTTCCTCAGATGCTTCAGGCATCACGTTTGATCGCGGTGCTCTGGAGCATGGGAGCACGCTAGATGTTGCTACCGCTGCTAATTCTTTGGCGATATCCAAAGGGGTGCTCCGGCGCTTCTACAAGGATATTGTTCCCAAGGGCGCTGCTCTAGAGGATGTCGATGCTCTGGCAGATGCGTTGTCGGAGGACGCCCCTGCGGCCTACAAGCGCAAGCAGAAGGGCATCGACGCCTCCATGGGGTTGGCCATAGGCATGGCCTCAGGAGCGGAGCTAGATCTTCCGCACGTCACCTCCCATATGCCAACGGCACCAGACGGCTCAGAGGTAGCCTTTGCTCTTTTCGCCTCCCGCTGTAAGTGTTATGGGCCAAAGCTCATTGACCTGTTGGCAGACTATGCTGCGAAGCAACAGGGGGAGGCCAAGAGCAGGCATTCTGGCTCTAAGGCCACTCCGGATGCTGATGCCTAGGCTCTGGTGTTGTAGTTTAGGATAGTTTTATCTTATTCATCTTGTTGTAAGCTTTTGCAAATGAACAATTTCTCCTTGTGCCACGCAGTGGCTTTTTATGTATATAAGTTATATTTTGAGTTGTCACCAAAGAAAGATGTGTGTGATTTTCATACCCTTGTTTGATGTACTTTAGGGGCCTTCGGGTGAGCTTCCCGTGGATACTTCGACTGTCCCTTAGTCGCGACCATCTTTGGATGATGCGTCTCAGCTTGTTTTTCTTCGTGATCGTCCGCAGCCTGGAGAAGGAGATCCTTGGCGTTCAAGTCCACGCGGATGTGTGGAAGTCAAAGGCGGAGCGAGCTACAGCCAGGGAGGAGTATCTGATGGGGGAATTGCGGCAGTTGAACAAGCACTTGCAATGTGAATTTTCTTGAGCTGCTGCTCGTTTTCAGATGCACCTTGCTTGCGTGTCACCTCATTCTGAGTTTTCTGCAGGTGTCAACCATATTCTGAGGAAGGAGGAGCGTGTTGCGGTTCAGATCAATTGCCTAACCCAATGGGACTTGGAGGCTGGTGGCTTATTTTGGATGGACCGTGACCGGACCACCGTCCTTGCGACGGTACAGGATCACGCGCACCAGGTGTTGCGGGTGCTGAAGAAGGTGAAGACTTCCCTGGCGTCGATTCTGGTCGTCATGTTCCCCCTAGACGAGGTGCCTTCTACTCTTTGGGGATTGTTGTCGAGATTTTGGGACGTAGGTCGTGTGAGGGAGTTGGTACGGCACCAGCTGGTTGCGGGGGTGAAAGCTTCCCTTTCCCTTGTTCGGCTACATCGCCCTGATGTCGACCTCACGGCTGTGGCGACTGGGCCGCCCCTTCAACCAGACGGTAGCCTCTGGGATATGCGCCCGCACTATGCGGCTGTTAGGCAGTATGCCGAAGAGATCGTGGATCTCTTTGACCATCGGGCGCACGTGATTCTTCAGAATAGATCGACCCTGTAAAAAGATAGATGTAAAACTTTTATATATTCAAGTGGGATTGTTATGCCCTTTACTTGTAAAGTTTATTTGTGTTAGCACGTAGTGCTCGTGTTGTGTGCATGTCCTTTTCGTTAGCCTGACGTGGTCAGCTACTCAGGTTGCATGCGTTATTCTCAGTCGATGAAGTCATGAGGTGAGGCGTAGCCTCCGAGAATTTTGTAGCAAAAAGTAATGCAAGGTAAAAGAAATTTTCGGGCTAGGTACTTAGCTTTTATTTATACCGTAACGAGGAGGTACATTATTCGGCTTAGTAGCCTTGGCTGAGTAGCCTTATTGCAAGTAAATAGATAGCTAGGGGTAGAAGCGTCGCAGTTGTGCGACGTTCCATGGGTTGGAGCATGCGACTCCTGACTTGACGTCCTTGAGGCGGTAGGCGCCACCTGGGATGACTTCGGTGACGATGTAGGGTCCCTCCCAGGGTGACTCAAGCTTCTTCGGCCGCTCTTGCTTGAGTCGTAGGACGAGGTCTCCTTCCACGAAGGACCTTGGGAGCATCCGGCGGCTGTGGTAGTTGCGGAGGCTCTGCTGGTAAACCGCGGAGCGAGCCGCGGCGATGTCGCGTGCTTCGTCGAGTGTGTCGACGGCGTTTTCGAGTGCGACCGATGATTCGGCTTCGCTATAGGAAATGACCCGCGAGGCTTTGTGGCATACTTCTGCAGGCAGTACGGCTTCGGCTCCGTGTACCATGAAGAATGGTGTAAAGCCAGTTGAGCTGTTAGGCATTGTACGTAGGCTCCAAAGGACGGAGGGTAGCTCTTCTGCCCAGGCTCCTGCAAGCCGTTCGAGTGGGCTGAGCAGGCGTTTCTTGATGCCACCACCTACGAGGCCGTTGGCCTATTCGACCTGCCCGTTGGTCTACGGGTGCGCCACGGAGGCGTATGATATGTTGATGCCAAGGTCTTCGCAGAAGTCCTGGAATTCTTTTGAGATGAAGTTCGATTCGTTGTTCGTGATGATGTTGTGCGGCACGCCGAACCTGTAGACTATGGACTCGAAGAACTTGATGGTCGTTTTGCCCTTTTGGTTGGTGACAGGCATGGCCTCGATCCACTTGGTGAACTTGTCGACTGCGACCAGGAGGTAGACGTGGCCTCCTTTCGAAGATTTGGGCAGTTTGCCAATCATGTTGAGGCCCCATTGGGCGAAGGGCCAGGCCAGAGGTATGGGCCTGAGCTACGAACCCGGTGTGTGTGGTTTGTCTGCAAACCTTTGGAAGTCGTTGCACCTTTGGACGAAGTCCTTGGCATCGTTCATGGCCGTTGGCCAGTAGAATCCAGCTCGTAAAGCTTTGGCGACGAGGCCACGACTGCTTGCATGATGACCGTGGATGCCCTCGTGGATGTCTTGGAGGATGGTTTTGCCATCACTGATGGTGACGCACCTTTGGAGTACACCTGAAATACTGCACTTGTACAGCTCGCCATTGATTATGGTGAAGGATTTGGACCGAAGAGATATGCGTCGGGCGTCAATCGGGTCATTAGGCAGTTATTTGTTTATCAGGTACCAAAGGTACGGCTGTGTCCATGTTTCTTCGATTGCCATGACATGCATCAGGCTGACCAATTCTACCTCGGTGTCGAGCTTTTTGGGTCCTTCCTGTCCTTCGGGTAGCGCAGCCCCCGAGTGCTCCACTTCTTTGAGTGATCCATTGGGGAATTTTCTTTTGATAGAGGGTACACAGATTTGTTATAGGAACACGCCTGGTGGCACCCGTACGCAAGTGGAACCGATGTTGGCGAGTCTATCGGCCTCCTCATTGCTTTCCCTTCCAACGTGGCGAAGCGCGTAGCCGTCTCTCCTTAAAGTGAGTTGTAGAGTGCGGGGTACGCGATCATGTTGGCGGCGTGGGCGTCGCACTCGTTCATCGTCTGCTGGACGACGAGGTTTGAGTCACCGTAGATGACTAGGCGCGTTGTGTCGCAGATCTTGGCCATCTGCATGCCGTGGATGAGGGCCTCGTATTCGGCCTCGTTGTTTGAGGCGTGAAATTTCATCCGAAGGACGTATTTCATCTTATCGCCTTGCGGGGACGTCAGTATAACGCCAGCTCCTGCTCCAGCCTCGCGCTTGGAGCCGTCGAAGTGCATCGTCCATGACTGTGTCATGTCTGGGGAGTCTGGTAGCTGGAGCTCCATCCAGTGGACTAGGAAGTCAGGAAGGACCTGAGATGTATTCGCCTTGCGCCGCTCATAGACTATGTCTAGAGGATATAGCTCGATGCCCCATAGGGCTACGCGTCCCGTGGCCTCGAGATTGTTAAGGATATTGGACAATGGTGCTTCGTTAATAACCATTATCTGGTGCTCCTAGAAGTAGTGGCTCAGCCGACGAGCCGTCATGAATACGCCGTAGGCGAGCTTCTGGTAATGAGGGTACCTCTGGTTGGTTGGGGTCAATACCTCGCTGAGGTAGTAGATTGGGCGTTGGACCCCATGGGTTTTGCCTTCTTCGGGTCGTTCGACCACTAGTACGGTGCTTACCACCTGGTGCATGGCTGCTATGTATAGCGGTAGAGGCTCGCGCTCCTTTGGTGTGACCAGAACTGGTGAGGTGGAGAGTAACCGCTTCAAATATTCGAATGTGTCGTCTGCTTCGGGTGTCCACTCGAATTTGCCTGCTTTGCGTAGTAGTTGGTAGAAAGGCAGGGCCTTCTCACCCATGTGGCTGATGAATCTGCTCAGCGCCGCGATGCGCCCAGCTAGCTGCTGGACACCTTTGAGGTTCTTCGGCTTCTCCATGGTCAGTATGGCCCGGATTTTCTTCGGGTTCACCTCAATCCCTCGCTGGGAGATGAAGTAGCCAAGTAATTTGCCAGATGGGACGCCGAAGGCGCATTTTTCTGGATTCAACTTGATCTTGTAGTGATCAAGGTTATCGAACGTCTCGCGGAGATCGTCGATCAGTGTCTTGGCCTTCCTGGTCTTGATGACTATGTCGTCGACATAGACCTAGATGTTGCGACCGATCTGGCTTTTCAGGCATGCATGCATGCACCTCTGATACGTGGCACCTGCGTTCTTCAGCCCGAAGGGCATGGTGTTGTAGCAGAATACTCTGAATGGCGTGATGAACGCCGTTTTCTGCTGTTCTTCGACCTTCAGTCGAATTTGGTTGTATCCTGAGTAGGCATTGAGTAAGGAGAGTTTCTTGCAACCTGTAGTTGAATCGATGATATGATTGATTCGCGGTAGAGGGAAGTGGTCCTTGAGACAATGTTTGTTGAGCGACGTGAAGTCCACGCACATCCGCGGGATGTCCATATCCTTTTTAGGGACCAGCACAGTGTTGGCTAGCCACTCGCTCTCCTTGATCTCCCGGATGAAGTCAGCATCGAGCAGTCTGTTGACTTCGACTCCGACGACTTCGGCTCATGGTTTGGACAATCGTCAGATGGACTGTTTGACAGGCTTGGCATTCGGAAACACATTGATTACGTGCTTGGCGAATTCCCTAGGAACTCCTGGCATGTCCGCAGGACACCAGGCGAAGATTTCCCAGTGCTCACGGAGGAATTCGACAAGTTCTCTTTCCTATGCGGGGCTGAGGTCGTTGGCGATCAGATCTATCTTAGAGGCGTCCATTGGGTGGACCTGCACCTTTTTTGTGTTGACTGTGGAGTCGAACGACATGTCAGGTGCATTTTTCCTGGAGACTGGGGTGCCCCGTTGTCTATCACCTCTCGGAGCCTTGTGAGATCCTCTTGCATATAGAACAATAGGGAGATTCTGTTGAAGTCTTTGTCGCAGTGGTCGGATCGGGTGAAGCTGCCCTGGACCATGATGACGCCCCTAGGCCCTAGCATCTTGAGCAGCAGGTACGCGTAGTGCGGTACTGCCAGGAATCTTGCGAACGCTACGCGCCCGAGGATAGCGTGGTATTGTGATGGCCAGTCCACCACTTCGAACTCCAGCCGCTCGCACCTGAAGTTTTAGGGCTTGACGAAGATGACGTCGAGCCATATCTTTCCCAGGGGGTATATGCCCTTTCCTGGGACTATGTCGTGGAACGTTGTATCTAATTGTTCCAGGCTGCACAGCGGGATCCGCATCGCTGCTAGGGTGCTGGCGAACATTAGGTTAATGCCGTTGCCGCCGTCCATGAAGACGCTGCTCATATCAAATCCTCCGATCTGTGCTTCAAGCACTAGGGCAGCATGACCTGGGCGAGGGATCTGGCGGGGGTGATCCGAACAATCAAACGTGATGCGGGACTCCGAGCCACTAAGGTACTCAGGGATGGCGGGTGGAGCAGTCACAGCTAGGCTAACTTGGCGGGTGATCTTCTTTTACACCCTGTTTGTTGGGCGCCCCTTTTGGATCATCAGCGATCCTTTTGGTTCGGGGTATCCCCCTAAACCACTGTTTGGTGCAGGTGCGATTGCTAGATTCGAAGGTCCCACGGGTGGTGGTGGAGGAGCTCCATGGGCGATATCACCTGGTGCAGGTCGGGTCCGAACACAGGGTTCACGATCTGGCGTCGCATCTGGGTGAGGCCTTCGCTGAGTTTCTGGAACTCGCGGCAATCCTTCAGCATGTGGCTGGCCTTCTTTTTAGCATCATGCTTGTCCATGTAGAAGTGGATGGTGCAAGGGCCCGACAATTTATCGTATGCCGAGGGCTCGTCGTCACGGTTGCGACGTTGCCACGTCTGTGTGGGGCGTCCTCCATCGCGGAAGTTGCCTCCGCCGTAACCTCACTGTTGCGGTTGTTGTCGTTGCGATGGTCTGCGTAGCCAGCCGCAACCATGCCGGGTCCATCGCGATCGTCGTAGACACGCGACCTTCGTTTGCTACGGCGTTCGCGCCTACGGCAGTAGTCATCCTCGTCATCCGAATGTGCTCGGTGGAGGGAGTCCTCGCCATCTGCCCACCTATTGGCGATGTCCATGAGGTGGTCGAGTGTCTTAGGTTTGATGCGCCCAAGTTCCTCCTTGAAGTCTGGACGTTTGACACCGCCCTTGAAGGCGTCGATCGTCCTCTCCTCGGAGATGTGCGCAGCGGAGTTCTTGATGTTGCACCATCGTAGTATGTACGAGCAAATGGATTCGCCCGTTTGTTGGGTGCAGGCCTGTAGCTCCTCAATCGAGGTTGGCCTCTTGCTGGTGCCCTTGAAGTTTCGGATGAAACTATATGCCAGCTCCTCCCAGCTTCGGATGGAGCCTGAGGATAGGCTGCTGAGCCAGATCCGGGTTGCGCCCGTCAGCTGCAGCTGAAGGCATTGTAGGGCGGTGTTCCTGTTACCGCTGTGCAGTTTGACGGATGAGAGGTGGTCGCTGAGCCAGGCCTTCGGGTCTTGCATCCCGTCGAACTTCGGAGTCTCCGAAGGGAGCTTGAATTTTTTTGGCATCCGCGTTTGCCAAACGTATCTGCTGAATCATCTGGCTCCACATAGTTCTCCGTCGTCTTCTTCCTCAAATTCGGTTGAGCACGTGCTCTTCGTGCACGCCTTGTCAACCTTGCGCTGGGCGAGGTCGCTTCAAGCATCGTAGTCGCTGATGCGACGCCTTGGGATCTTGCGACGCTGAGGCAGATAGTGCTCGTCCTCGTCGAATGAGGGTGTGGGGCTACGGTTGAATCTGACTGTAGCTTTCTTTTTCGGATCCGTAGGAGCCTCATCGTGGAGCCCAGCTCCGATGAGCCCAAGTCCGGCTAGCGTGGACTTGTGCATGGCCATCTTCGGGTCGTCCACCGGAGGCGGATGGGATGCGAGATTAGTGGTGGCTGCCATAATTGCAGCCTATGGCATTTTCGGTGTAACGACGCCGTTGGCGCCCATCGCCATGAAGGATGTGTTGAGTGTTTTGGTGACCTCGCGACATGCTGCAGGGTCCATGTGCTCTATGCGAGAGCTATGCTTGTTGGCATGGTTGTCGTGCGAGCTGGAGCCGCCAGCGGCAGAGAGCGCATCTCGCCGCGCGCTAGACTCCGAAGCTACCTGCTTGCATTTGTCGATTTCTTCCTGCATCTTTACCTGCCTGTTGTGTTCGCCGATGAGGAGCAGGTGATATGCCATCAACAGGTCACGTGAAGCATTCACAGGTAAGATCATGTTGCCCTCCACGGCTTCGCGTGCCTGGCGCCATCCATCCTCGTTGAGGTTGATCTTCTGATAGGTGTTAGCATCACCTTCGTTCGGCTGGAGGGGCGGCTTCCCCCCGTTTCCTCTGTTCCCAGCCTATGGATTGGGCGGTGGATTGGGTGGCGATACGTGGGCACTCGAACCTGGTGGTTGTTCCACCTCGCCTTGGATGACCACGGCGCACTGATAGCGCTCGCGGATTGGATCGTTGTTGCCGCAACTTTGGATCTGGAACCGTAGGTTCCTTCGTCTGATGAAGGGCCGTACAGATCTGAGTTGCAGCTGCTCCTGTCATATGACTCGTTTGTTAGCGTCGACGTGCGTAGCACGCTAGGATGCAGGGCCCACGAGGCAGGCCTTATGGATGGTGGAGGCACCCGCTCTGGGAGGCGGAGGGTTCCAATCTCCCCAACCTGGAAGCAGAAGCTCCCGAACATAATTTCGAGTCTGTTGCCTACGGGCTCGAAATCCCTCATGGTGGCTAGTGTGTGGGTGGTGAAGTCGTGTAGCATCCCAGTTGTCTAACCCCTGTAATGCTACTAGTCATAATAATAAAATGGGCCACTTCCAACATATAATTGTTGCATCATCATCATATCATGCTCATACCATCATACCACCTTGCATTTGAGCATCATACAAAACCCTTTATTGTTTGGTTCTTATCTCATGTGCATGATTAATTGTAGTTGCCTCTTGATATTGTATTTGGGTCTTAATAAATTGTTAAATGCCCAAGTTGAGTTGGGGGCATCTCTCTTTTTGACTCCACCACCTTTTCTTTCACCACCTTATAATTCCACCATCCAATAATATGGGCTTGGTATTTTATTAAGTTTATCTCTAGCTCATGTTGTTGGATGGATCCACCATCATCTTTTGCTTGGCCTTTGCCCACTTTTGGGAATGCAAGGATTAAAGCCACATAAAATAATGTTGTTTTCACAATATAACTAGTTGGGCATTAATTGTCTTGCATGGGCCATGCAAGTGCCATCTTTCCTAGCTTTTGGCTTTTGCTTGAATCCTAAGTGGATCCTCCTTCCTTGCTTGCTCTTGTTTTGGTAGTGTAACCCTAGCCCTCTCCCTCTTTTTCTCTTTTCTTGAATCTTGTGTGCTTGTGAAGCTTGTATGACCAAGTTTAGTACCGCCTCTTTTCTTAACCCTCTTAGCAACCTCCAAAACCACCCCATGCCCCTCTCTTTTCTACCCTAAACCAAAACCCTAATTACATCTATCCTAAAACTAAACCCTACACTACACCTCCCTCTCATCAACAAAGAAACCCCTCACCTAACCTAGACCGTACCACCCCCTCTCCCCCTCTCTTGCTTTTCCTCTCTGCCCTCTCTCTCTGCCTACCGCCCCCCCCCCCCTCTAGCTCGACCTGGGCCACGAGCTACCCCAGACCCACCTGGAAGTCCCCCACCTGCCTGCCATTGCACCCCTGGCCCCCATGTCTGGCACATGAAGAGGAGCCCGACGCCGACGCCACCCTGGCCATCGATCTCCCCCACGCAACCCTCCTGCCCCTCTCTCGTTCTTATCTGCCCACGTCGCCCCAACCTTCCCCCAGATCCCCAGGAACCTTCCCCCTCTTTTCCCCATCCCCAGCTCGGCCATGTCCACCCCCTACCTCTAAACCCTAGATCGGCGCCCCCAGCAACCCTCCGCTCCAGAGTTCCTCGACGCGCGCCAGCAGCACCAGGAGCAGCGAAGACCTTCCCTGCTTC
Organism: Avena atlantica; assembly: GCA_910589765.1. Classification (NCBI taxonomy): domain Eukaryota; kingdom Viridiplantae; phylum Streptophyta; class Magnoliopsida; order Poales; family Poaceae; genus Avena; species Avena atlantica. The sequence goes on from OU342739.1 coordinate 497,854,115, forward strand.
GCCGTGACGCGCCGGGACCCGCTGTACCTCGCCGGAGGAACCCCCGCCGCCGCCGTGGCCACGAGTGCCAGGACGTTCCCGCCGCCAGCCTCGCCAGCGATCACCGTCCTCGCCGGCCGAATCGACCTCGCCGGCAAGCTCCTGGTGAGACCCTCTCCTCCCCAGACATGCCCTCTGCCCCCTAGCGCAACGCAGCTCCGGCGCCGCCGTCGAACACCCCGCGCGCGCTGGCGACAGCAGCGCCGCAGCAGGCGATCTGGTCCAGTTCCGAGCCATGCCCCGCACGCCACAGGTCCCCTCCGCGCTAGCACCCTAAGCCAAAGTTGTAGGCCCAGCTATCTCCTACGTTTTTCGTTTTGGGTCCGTGATGTTTGGAGCAGCAGCGGCGTCGCCAACGACGGCCAAAGTCCGGCCAGACGCAGCCGCCAGCAGCGCCGCGCCGCTGCCGTCCGACAGCGCGCGGTCGTTTTGCGACTAGAACCTCCCCGTTTTTCCCGCCTCACGCCCGCAGTCCACCAGCCCCACCCGCCAGCGTCCGTGGGGATCTTGCAAAAAGGCTCCCAGGGAAGACGTTATCCAACCCGCGGTCCCTCCTTGCTGCCACCTGTCGCCGCCTCGTTCGCTAGCGCGTCCACGGATCACTCTTGCACATAACCCCCTGGCCTTTTGGTTCACCAACCCGTGCTCCCGCCGGGCCCAGTATCTGTGTCTCTGTAGCTTTTGCAAATAGGCTCCTGGCGTTTCCAGGATTCAACCCGCGGTCCAGTTTGTCCCCAGGCACTGGCCTGTGGGCCAGAGAACCTCCCTGGCCCACCTGTCTGCGACTCAGGCTGGGTTGTGCTGTGTAGAAAACGGTCCAGAGCTGTTTTAATTTCAAATTATGTTAAATAAATTCAAAATTCAAATTCAAATTCAGTTTTCTATAACTTTTTCATACTTAATCCAATTTTGGCAAATGATATATGTTTGAATATCAGGAAAATGCCAGGAATTCAAATATGCCATCCATTTTGCCTTTTGCACAATTAAAATTACAAGTTTATTTAAATTACATCAATCGCCACTAGAATTTAATAATTTAATAACTTTTGTTTTAAAACTCCAAATTTAGCAAATGATGAGTCTAAATTGATCAGCTCGACGAGACCTTTCTGTTTATGCTATCCATGACTTCAATTGCAGCATGCATCATATAAAAATATAGTGAACAACAACTGTTATGGCAACAAATGTGATTCTAAAACCCAACTAAATGTTATTTTCTTGTCCTCCACACCTCACCCATGCCATGCTACTTATTGCCATGCAACTTGTGCATCATTCATCATGGCATGATTGTTTGATTGACGCATCTTATTCATATGTTTGTGCTCTATATTCATGTTGGCCTTGTTTGTTTGGTTTTTCTCGGATAGACACTGAGCAGGGGTTATATCAAGAGAACCAGGAGCACTATCCAGATCCGTCCCTTGCTTCAACTGAGATACCAGGCAAGCACTTCCACATGCTTGCATACATACAGTACCTATTGCCTCTATCTTACTCTTGCATCATCGAGTCGCGATTGCATTAAATTGAATCCCAAGTACGCATAGCCTTTACTTTTAAACTCCACCAAGCTTGTTCCTCCATCCCATGAGCCATTACTATAGGAGTTGTTTGGGCCATGCGAGTCGTAGAACAGCATGTGTAGGGTTTGTGAGAGTCTGTTGAATAATGAGGTACCTAAACAACTTAACCTGAGTAGTTCTGGGATAACTAAAGAAAGAGGCACCGGTGAGCAACATCTGCTATTTGGTTTTTCCTGCTCACTTGTGTCCCGTAAGACCCGAGTACTTGATTCCTGTTCCTTGATTTATCGCGCTATCCACATCCGGGAGGTATATGGGACCCCCCTGAGCCAGAGCTTGATTCCGTCTTATTTCTTGGGGCCACAAACTAGTTTGGGGCTTTATTACTATCATGTACTTATGCCATGCTTTACTGCTTTATTTACGATTGTGCGAGGTACTGCACACTGTACTGTTTAGGTAAGCGGAGTGATTACGCGGTATCGACACCCCGAGTTTTCGGGTTCCCAGTCGCTTACAGCCATTGTCGCAGACCTTGAGGCCGTCTCGGAGCTTGCTTACTCCGTTGCGGGATCTACTTAAGGGGTGGCCCCCCGAAATATTTCTGAATCTTGTGATTGCTTTGTCGTGAAGGCCTCGTTGGGTTTTGATTTGGTTTTTCCGAGGTTGATCGAGTGTGTGTTGCTATTGGTGCACCCCGGCCGGGTAAAACTTTCTGAAAGCCGTGTCCGCGGATATGGACGACTTGGAGCACAGTTTCTCGATCATAGACAAGCATAACTAAAGTACCGCCTTAATTTGACTAAGTAACTTGACTAGTAAATAGTGTAACACTCATAGAATGGTTAATAAAATTGCCAACGGATGGGGGGTTATTCGTCCGCTTCCTTGTTGGTAAGCAGGGAGGAGGATGGATCGGATGAGATTACCATCATAACTGTTGTACTTAATTCACGGACATCCGTCTATCTTTGGTTAGGCGGATGGTTAGCGTTTATCTGTAGAATTGCTAGGGTTTATCTTTCGCTGCGATTGCGTCACCCCAGGTTGTGTCCCCTTTAGAGGCATTAAGACTTGCTGAGTACCCTTAGGGTCTCACACGATAAATTTTTGGTTCAGATGGACAGGTACCCCCGCAGGACGGATACTGGGTGGAAGAAGCCGATGATGTGGGCAACGATCGTTCGGTGTAGAGATTCCGGGATCGGGGATCCGTGAGACCTGTAGTTGGGATGTGCTTATTTTCTCTGGCATCTTATGCCGATTTGCTTCTTATCCGTACTCGGATTTTGTTTGCCGCTTCCGCATGATACTCTGATGTGTGTTGTATGAGGAAGTATCCTAAAATATAGATCTATCTAGGTCATTTTGAATCTTGCCGTATGGCGTTGCTATATTTTCTTTCTTTCTAGATGGTATGGCTCTGATGTACTCTTGTATGGTGGCTTGCGTACATACCCACTTGTGTACGTAGTTGATCCCTTCGCCTGCCGACTACGCCGCCCGTACAGGTCCCGTTGAGAGGGTAGTGGTTGGGACGTCTGAAAGGACTACCAGTGAGTGGCTTTTGGGGCCCCACCATACTATTTCAACCACTACCACTCATCCAGGCTTGTATCTAGGAGCGTAGTTCACCGAGGTAGTTACAATTGGTATCAGAGCCATCCCGACCTTCAGGGTTTCAGCCAAACGGTCGTTGTCAGTCTAGAAATATTTTGGTAGTTATGTATATTAGGGAAAAACAAAAACGCGAGAGTAGGACTGCTTCCACTTTTCTTCTTACCCTCCCACCCACCCTTTTCTGGTAAGGAAGTGTAACGTTTTCAATTCTCTTCTCAAAGTTCAAACTAGGATTCACGTGTTCGGGGTTTCCGTAGTACCATAGGATGTGTGTGTGTGTGTGTGTGTGTAATCCCTTGTCTATCTGTTGCATCCAAGTTGTTATCTTATCTGCCTTTGGTTATCAACTGTTGGTACATTCCATACCGACAGGCTTTTGCAAACCGACGCAATCTATCTTCCTCTTGTATCCGACGCTATCTTGTTTGGGGTGTTCGTTTCCGTAGTTACCAATCTTTAGGTTTCGTCGTGAGAAGAAGGGGTTAGGATATGTGTTCCACTTGTTCATGTGCGGAGTAATGATTTGAGTGCGGGATGGAGTCGCGACCATACCACTACTCTTCTCATTCGCTTTTGTATATTGAATCGGTAGAGTCACTAATCTTGATTCGTTAAGTAATTTTGCGCATCTATTGGTATTGTAATGCCGAAATTTGTGGAAAAATTTTCTTTGATATATTTGTGTACCACACTCCTTTTCAGTCGTGTGCGATATGTTTAATATCTTTTAGGTGCTATGAACTTTGTTGATATTTTAATATCATCTCAGTAAATTGTATCCTTTAATCTTGGTTAATTCCATCTTGGTACTATTTTGGATTATTATCATTCTCCATCATAGTACTGACTTGAGTTTTATATCAATGACAGGATGGCTCCACCACGCCGGACTGATGAGGACATACCTCCGGAACTGGGCTCAGCGCTGTCAAACATTGCTAATGCTTTGGCAGCTATGCAAGAGAACCAGCAGCGCTTTGAGGAGAGCGTCAGAAGAAACGAGTTTGCTCCACTCCCTCCACCTCCCAGGCGTGGAGACATCAAGAGCTTCCTCAAGTTCAACCCTCGTCAGTTTGATGTGTCTGACCGACCTCTGGACGCGGATGATTGGCTGCGTGAGATCTCAAGGTTGCTCGAGACTGCTGATGTTCCGGAACAGGAGTGGGTCAAGTGCGCTACTCACCTTCTCAAGGGAGATGCAGCTCTCTGGTGGGAGAACTACTTGAAGGCAAGCTGCACTGGGTTCCAGCCAACTTGGGAAAGGTTCACTGGAGCGTTCAAGGAGCCGTTTCTCTCAGAGATTGAAATGGAAAGGATGAAGGAGGCTTTTCTCAACCTGAAGCAAGGGAATGATAACGTCAACACCTATATCAGGAACTTCATGAATCTGTCTCGTTATGGTGGTGATGAGGTATCTGATGACAAGAAGAAGCAGAAAAGGTTCAGGCAAGGGCTCAATGCGTCGATCAAGTATGCAATCACGCATGCAAGACCGGCAACCTTCCTGGAACTACAGCACACAGCACTGCAAGAGGAGGCAAGCAGGCAGATGTTTGAGGAGTCCAAGAAACATAACAGGGATGCATCAAGCTCTTCGGTTATGGCAGCTCCTTCTAAGCGGCGTGTCTGGGTTCCTAACACCCCACCGTCGCTCCCGGCTCCACCAAGACCTGCAAGTTTCGCGCCAAGGCCACCAAACTTCACCACTGCGGCTCCCAGGGGCTATAACAACAACTACCCTGGAGCGCCTGGCGGAGTCCCTGGCTACTCTGCTCCACGTCCAGCTGGTGCCTGTTACACGTGTGGAGATCCTGGACATCCCCACTGGAACTGTCCGTTGAAGAACAAAACTCTCCCTCCACCCCCGCCAAGATCTGCAACAAGCTCTCCTTCGGTTCGTGCACCACCGCCTCGGGCTCTCAACATCAACACTAAGCCCGGGTCTGCGGTTGTCCGTGCAAACTGCGTCAACGCCTCTCAAGCTGAGCTCGCACCTGGAGTTGTCATGGGTATGCTTTCAGTTAACTCAGTTCCTGCACGAGTTCTCTTTGATTCTGGTGCATCGCATTCGTTTGTTTCGATGAAGTTTGCAAGTGAGAATGGGTTAGCATCAGATCCTCTTCCAAAACGGTTAATGGTTCTCTCTCCTGGAGCAACAATGGCAGCTTCTAAAATCAGTCATGGAAATCAAGTTGAGATTGGTGGTTCTTCATTCTTGGCTTCTTTGATTATTCTGGGCAATTCTGACATTGATGTCATTTTGGGCATGGATTGGTTGACAGCAAATGCAGCTGTCATTGATTGTGCTGAACGCTCAGTGTCTCTGAAGATTCCTGAAGGCCATGTAGTCTTTTCTCCAAGTCTGACTCCTGCTGTTCAGCTCTATTCCTTGGCTGCTCTGAATAATGATGCTATGGAAGCTATTCAGGGTGTACCGGTGGTCTGTGAGTTTCCAGATGTCTTTCCTGAAGAGTTGCCAGGTATGCCTCCGGATCGCGAGGTTGAATTCGTGATTGAGCTTGAACCTGGAACGGCTCCTATCTCCAAGAGGCCATATAAAATGGGTCCTTCTGAGTTGGCTGAACTCAAACGACAACTTGATGAACAAGAGAAATTGGGTTTCATTCAACACAGCACGTCTTCTTGGGGCAGCCCAACAATCTTTGTGAAGAAGCGTGACAGAACCGTTAGGCTATGTGTTGATTATCGGGCTCTCAATGCTAAAACCATCAAGAACAAATATCCTCTTCCTCGGATAAATGATCTATTTGATCAGCTGGCAGGAGCTGTGGTGTTCTCTAAGCTGGACTTGAGAAGTGGTTATCACCAAATCAAAATTCGCAAAGAAGATGTGCCCAAAACAGCTTTCACCACCCGCTATGGCCTGTATGAGTACACGGTCATGTCTTTCGGTCTCACCAACGCACCTGCTACCTTCTTGAGGCTGATGAACTCCGTTTTCATGGAGTACTTGGACAAGTTTGTTGTGGTATATCTGGATGACATTCTGGTCTAAGGAGGAGCATGAAGAACACCTGCGGTGTGTCCTGAACAAGCTTCGTGAGAACCGCTTGTATGCAAAGTTCTCTAAGTGTGAGTTTTGGCTGCCTGAAGTAACATACTTGGGTCATGTTATCTCTGCCAAGGGCATTGCAGTCAACCCGGAGACCGTGAAGACAATAGTTGAATGGCTTCCTCCTGCTAATGTCAAGGAAGTGCGGAGTTTTCTCGGCTTGGCTAGCTATTGCCGTCGCTTTGTGCAGAACTTCTCAAAGATAGCAAAGCCTCTTACCGACCTCCTCAAGAAAGGCAAGAAGTACCTGTGGACTCCTGCTTGTCAAGAAAGTTTTGAGACACTCAAAGAGAAGCTCACTTCCACACCAGTCTTGGTTCCTCCGGATACATCTAAGCCTTTCCAGATATTCTGCGATGCCTCTTTGCAAGGATTGGGTGCGGTCCTTATGCAAGAGAGACAGGTGGTTGCTTATGCCTCTCGTCAGTTGAAGACGCATGAGATCAACTATCCCACACATGACCTGGAGCTAGCAGCAGTGGTCTTTGCTTTGAAGCTATGGAGGCACTACTTGCTGGGTAACCGTTGTGAGATCTACTCGGACCACAAGAGTTTGAAGTATATCTTCACTCAGCCTGATCTCAACCTTCGGCAAAGGAGATGGATTGAAGCAATCAATGACTTTGATGTGACCATCAACTACACTCCAGGGAAAGCAAATGTCATGGCAGATGCGCTTAGCCGTAAAGCTTATGTCAACAACCTCATGATAGAAGAGCAATAGCCTCTCTTGTGCGAGGAATTCCGTCAGCTCAACCTTGAAGTTGTGGAACAAGGGCATCTCCTGAACCTTCTGGCTACTCCTCTCTTGGAAGAACAGATTCGTTCTCGTCAGCGTGGTGATCCGCACACCAGAAAGCTCATCTCTAGAATTGGGCTTCCGAAGTATGAGTCCTTCCACGTTGATGATCAAGGCACGCTCTTCTTCGACCACCGGATGTTTGTTCCAAACTACCCGGGTCTGAGAGACCAAGTTCTCAAGGAGGCACATGATTCGGTTCTTTCTATCCATCCTGGCAGCACAAAGATGTACATGGACTTGAAAACACAATACTGGTGGCCTGGGTTGAAAAGGTATTGTGCCAAGTATGTCTCAGAATGTGATGTCTGCCGCAGAGTGAAGGCTGTCCATCAGAAACCATTTGGTCTTCTACAGCCATTGAAACCTCCGGAATGGAAATGGGAGAAAGTAGAGATGGACTTCATCACTGGGTTTCCTAGATCGCAGAAGGGCAACAATGCAATCTTTGTTGTCATCGACAGGCTTTCTAAAGTGGCACACTTCTTCCCAGTCAAAGAAACAATTTCTGGAATTCAGTTGGTTGAGCTCTATATCAACAGGATTGTCTCTTTGTATGGGGTTCCACTTGAAATCAGTTCAGACCGTGGGAGCATCTTCACCTCAAAGTTCTGGGAGAGTTTCCAAAAAGCTTTGGGAACAAAGTTGAACTTCAGCACTGCTTACCACCCTCAGTCTCAAGGACAAGTGGAGAGAATCAATCAGATTCTGGAGGATATGCTTAGAGCTTGCGTCATCTCTTTTGGCATGAAGTGGGAGGAATGCCTTCCATATGCTGAATTCTCCTACAACAACAGCTTCCAGAAGAGTCTGAAGATGGCACCGTTCGAGGCTCTCTATGGTCGCAAGTGCAGAACTCCAATTGGTTGGTCAGGTGCAGGAGAAAGAATCTGGTTTGGCCCTGACATTGTGACTCAGGCAGAGGAGAAGGTGCATATCATTCTGGAGAACCTGAAGATTGCTCAAAGTCGTCAGAAGAGCAACTATGACAGGAAACACACGGATATGGTATATGCCCCTGGTGATCTCGTCTACCTTCGTGTCACTCCCATGAGAGGAACACACCGCTTCGGTATCAAAGGAAAGTTGGCTCCTAGATACATCGGTCCTTTCAAGATACGTGGTAGAAGAGGAGAAGTTGCTTATGCACTTGAGCTTCCGGAAAAACTCAAAGTCCATGATGTTTTCCACATCTCTCAGCTCAAGAAGTGCTTCAAAGATCCCGGCAAGACCGTGGATCATGAGCTAATCGACCTCCAAGAAGATCTGTCTTATCAAGAACACCCCACAAAAATCCTTGAGACCGCAGAACGAAGGACTCGCAACAAGTCCATCAAGTTTTGCAAGGTGCAGTGGTCACACCATTCTGTTGATGAAGCAACATGGGAGCGTGAAGATGATCTACGTGCCAACCATCCTTCTCTCTTTGTGTCTTCTTCTTCTTCCTAGAATCTCGGGGCGAGATTCCTGTTTAGTGGGGGAGAGTTGTAGCATCCCAGTTGTCTAACCCCTGTAATGCTACTAGTCATAATAATAAAATGGGCCACTTCCAACATATAATTGTTGCATCATCATCATATCATGCTCATACCATCATACCACCTTGCATTTGAGCATCATACAAAACCCTTTATTGTTTGGTTCTTATCTCATGTGCATGATTAATTGTAGTTGCCTCTTGATATTGTATTTGGGTCTTAATAAATTGTTAAATGCCCAAGTTGAGTTGGGGGCATCTCTCTTTTTGACTCCACCACCTTTTCTTTCACCACCTTATAATTCCACCATCCAATAATATGGGCTTGGTATTTTATTAAGTTTATCTCTAGCTCATGTTGTTGGATGGATCCACCATCATCTTTTGCTTGGCCTTTGCCCACTTTTGGGAATGCAAGGATTAAAGCCACATAAAATAATGTTGTTTTCACAATATAACTAGTTGGGCATTAATTGTCTTGCATGGGCCATGCAAGTGCCATCTTTCCTAGCTTTTGGCTTTTGCTTGAATCCTAAGTGGATCCTCCTTCCTTGCTTGCTCTTGTTTTGGTAGTGTAACCCTAGCCCTCTCCCTCTTTTTCTCTTTTCTTGAATCTTGTGTGCTTGTGAAGCTTGTATGACCAAGTTTAGTACCGCCTCTTTTCTTAACCCTCTTAGCAACCTCCAAAACCACCCCATGCCCCTCTCTTTTCTACCCTAAACCAAAACCCTAATTACATCTATCCTAAAACTAAACCCTACACTACACCTCCCTCTCATCAACAAAGAAACCCCTCACCTAACCTAGACCGTACCACCCCCTCTCCCCCTCTCTTGCTTTTCCTCTCTGCCCTCTCTCTCTGCCTACCGGCCCCCCCTCTAGCTCGACCTGGGCCACGAGCTACCCCAGACCCACCTGGAAGTCCCCCACCTGCCTGCCATTGCACCCCTGGCCCCCATGCCTGGCACGTGAAGAGGAGCCCGACGCCGACGCCACCCTGGCCATCGATCTCCCCCACGCAACCCTCCTGCCCCTCTCTCGTTCTTATCTGCCCACGTCGCCCCAACCTTCCCCCAGATCCCCAGGAACCTTCCCCCTCTTTTCCCCATCCCCAGCTCGGCCATGTCCACCCCTACCTCTAAACCCTAGATCGGCGCCCCCAGCAACCCTCCGCTCCAGAGTTCCTCGACGCGCGCCAGCAGCACCAGGAGCAGCGAAGACCTTCCCTGCTTCGCCGTGACGCGCCGGGACCCGCTGTACCTCGCCGGAGGAACCCCCGCCGCCGTCGTGGCCACGAGTGCCAGGACGTTCCCTCCGCCAGCCTCGCCAGCGATCACCGTCCTCGCCGGCCGAATCGACCTCGCCGCCAAGCTCCTGGTGAGACCCTCTCCTCCCCAGACATGCCCTCTGCCCCCTAGCGCAACGCAGCTCCGGCGCCGCCGTCGAACACCCCGCGCGCGCGCCGCGCGTCGCGCGCTGGCGACAGCAGCGCCGCAGCAGGCGATCTGGTCCAGTTCTGAGCCATGCCCCGCACGCCACAGGTCCCCTCCGCGCTAGCACCCTAAGCCAAAGTTGTAGGCCCAGCTATCTCCTACGTTTTTCGTTTTGGGTCCGTGATGTTTGGAGCAGCAGCGGCGTCGCCAACGACGGCCAAAGTCCGGCCAGACGCAGCCGCCAGCAGCGCCGCGCCGCTGCCGTCCGACAGCGCGCGGTCGTTTTGCGACTAGAACCTCCCCGTTTTTCCCGCCTCACGCCCGCAGTCCACCAGCCCCACCCGCCAGCGTCCGTGGGGATCTTGCAAAAAGGCTCCCAGGGAAGACGTTATCCAACCCGCGGTCCCTCCTTGCTGCCACCTGTCGCCGCCTCGTTCGCTAGCGCGTCCGCGGATCACTCTTGCACATAACCCCCTGGCCTTTTGGTTCACCAACCCGCGGTCCCGCCGGGCCCAGTATCTGTGTCTCTGTAGCTTTTGCAAATAGGCTCCTGGCGTTTCCAGGATTCAACCCGCGGTCCAGTTTGTCCCCAGGCACTGGCCTGTGGGCCAGAGAACCTCCCTGGCCCACCTGTCTGCGACTCAGGTTGGGTTGTGCTGTGTAGAAAACGGTCCAGAGCTGTTTTAATTTCAAATTCTGTTAAATAAATTCAAAATTCAAATTCAAATTCAGTTTTCTATAACTTTTTCATACTTAATCCAATTTTGGCAAATGATATATGTTTGAATATCAGGAAAATGCCAGGAATTCAAATATGCCATCCATTTTGCCTTTTGCACAATTAAAATTACAAGTTTATTTAAATTACATCAATCGCCACTAGAATTTAATAATTTAATAACTTTTGTTTTAAAACTCCAAATTTAGCAAATGATGAGTCTAAATTGATCAGCTCGACGAGACCTTTCTGTTTATGCTATCCATGACTTCAATTGCAGCATGCATCATATAAAAATATAGTGAACAACAACTGTTATGGCAACAAATGTGATTCTAAAACCCAACTAAATGTTATTTTCTTGTCCTCCACACCTCACCCATGCCATGCTACTTATTGCCATGCAACTTGTGCATCATTCATCATGGCATGATTGTTTGATTGACGCATCTTATTCATATGTTTGTGCTCTATATTCATGTTGGCCTTGTTTGTTTGGTTTTTCTCGGATAGACACTGAGCAGGGGTTATATCAAGAGAACCAGGAGCACTATCCAGATCCGTCCCTTGCTTCAACTGAGATACCAGGCAAGCACTTCCACATGCTTGCATACATACAGTACCTATTGCCTCTATCTTACTCTTGCATCATCGAGTCGCGATTGCATTAAATTGAATCCCAAGTACGCATAGCCTTTACTTTTAAACTCCACCAAGCTTGTTCCTCCATCCCATGAGCCATTACTATAGGAGTTGTTTGGGCCATGCGAGTCGTAGAACAGCATGTGTAGGGTTTGTGAGAGTCTGTTGAATAATGAGGTACCTAAACAACTTAACCTGAGTAGTTCTGGGATAACTAAAGAAAGAGGCACCGGTGAGCAACATCTGCTATTTGGTTTTTCCTGCTCACTTGTGTCCCGTAAGACCCGAGTACTTGATTCCTGTTCCTTGATTTATCGCGCTATCCACATCCGGGAGGTATATGGGACCCCCCTGAGCCAGAGCTTGATTCCGTCTTATTTCTTGGGGCCACAAACTAGTTTGGGGCTTTATTACTATCATGTACTTATGCCATGCTTTACTGCTTTATTTACGATTGTGCGAGGTACTGCACACTGTACTGTTTAGGTAAGCGGAGTGATTACGCGGTATCGACACCCCGAGTTTTCGGGTTCCCAGTCGCTTACAGCCATTGTCGCAGACCTTGAGGCCGTCTCGGAGCTTGCTTACTCCGTTGCGGGATCTACTTAAGGGGTGGCCCCCCGAAATATTTCTGAATCTTGTGATTGCTTTGTCGTGAAGGCCTCGTTGGGTTTTGATTTGGTTTTTCCGAGGTTGATCGAGTGTGTGTTGCTATTGGTGCACCCCGGCCGGGTAAAACTTTCTGAAAGCCGTGTCCGCGGATATGGACGACTTGGAGCACAGTTTCTCGATCATAGACAAGCATAACTAAAGTACCGCCTTAATTTGACTAAGTAACTTGACTAGTAAATAGTGTAACACTCATAGAATGGTTAATAAAATTGCCAACGGATGGGGGGTTATTCGTCCGCTTCCTTGTTGGTAAGCAGGGAGGAGGATGGATCGGATGAGATTACCATCATAACTGTTGTACTTAATTCACGGACATCCGTCTATCTTTGGTTAGGCGGATGGTTAGCGTTTATCTGTAGAATTGCTAGGGTTTATCTTTCGCTGCGATTGCGTCACCCCAGGTTGTGTCCCCTTTAGAGGCATTAAGACTTGCTGAGTACCCTTAGGGTCTCACACGATAAATTTTTGGTTCAGATGGACAGGTACCCCCGCAGGACGGATACTGGGTGGAAGAAGCCGATGATGTGGGCAACGATCGTTCGGTGTAGAGATTCCGGGATCGGGGATCCGTGAGACCCGTAGTTGGGATGTGCTTATTTTCTCTGGCATCTTATGCCGATTTGCTTCTTATCCGTACTCGGATTTTGTTTGCCGCTTCCGCATGATACTCTGATGTGTGTTGTATGAGGAAGTATCCTAAAATATAGATCTATCTAGGTCATTTTGAATCTTGCCGTATGGCGTTGCTATATTTTCTTTCTTTCTAGATGGTATGGCTCTGATGTACTCTTGTATGGTGGCTTGCGTACATACCCACTTGTGTACGTAGTTGATCCCTTCGCCTGCCGACTACGCCGCCCGTACAGGTCCCGTTGAGAGGGTAGTGGTTGGGACGTCTGAAAGGACTACCAGTGAGTGGCTTTTGGGGCCCCACCGTACTATTTCAACCACTACCACTCATCCAGGCTTGTATCTAGGAGCGTAGTTCACCGAGGTAGTTACAAGTCGAAAGCACCAAAGAGGAGGTGGCTCTCTATCGCCGAGGAGTTGTAGATCACTTTGGTTGGGACCGTCACGATCGCACAATCAGCGCCCCCAGTTCCCACAGACGGCGCCAATTGACGAGGTTTGCCCATTGTTATGGACTTGGGTTTTGGAGAAGATGGGGATGATGGAGATCGCAGAACGGTTAGAAAACAAGCAACGCGGGGACACAAAGTTTACCCAGGTACAGGCCCCCGGAGGGAAAACCCTACTCCTTCTTGTCTGCTCTTGATTACGGCGGAACCGAAAGTTACAGGGATGCGCAGATGCAATCTGGCATGAGGTGGGTATGCGGTGAGTTGAGGTGCCCTCCTCGTCGTGCCCTCCTAGCCTTTATATAGATAGGCAGGTCCCGGGCATAGGTCGAGTCGGTTATAGATTAGGGTTTGCCCCTTTGAAATTCTATCTACTCTAGTCTTGCTCTCCAAGGATCCAAAGGCGTCATGGGCTTGGGCCACCCGAAAGTCTCCGCGGGCCGCATATGTTTTTGTGGGCCTTCCTTGGGCTGGACCAGGTATACTAATATCGTGTACCCGTAGGGTATAACCATGTCATCAGCTAAAGAACGAAGGTCCGCCACATGAAGCCTAGTGCCACAAATAGGGACACCCATGTACTTGATGGGCCAATGACCAAATTGACAGCCAAACATATCCGCATACAGCATTCCCTTATCACTATCCTTCAAAACCATCATGATTTCACTCTTAGCAAAATTGATCTTTAAACCCGACATTGCTTAAAACATATACAAAATCAGTTTCATGTGAATCAACTGTTCCATATCATCCTGAATCAATAAAATAGTATCATCTGCATACTGCATAATGGCTACACCATGATTTATTAGATGTGGAACTAATCTTGTCAACAACCCAGCATTCTGTGCCCGCGCAATCATTTTGGCCAAACTTTCCACAGCCAAATTAAAAAGGAGGGGTGAAAAGGGATCACCCTATCTCACCCCTCTATGGATACCAAAATATTTCCCTCTTTTATCATTAATTTTAACTACCATCTTTTAAAATAGTACCAATCATCTTACACCAAAGATCACTAAACCCTTTCTGAGAGACACATTTTAATAAATACTCCGAGTCTACTTTATCATAAGACTTTTCAAAATCAATTTTTAAAACTACCCCCTGACATTTACTCCTGCGAGCTTCATGCAAAGACATTACCCCATCCATAATGTTCCTACTTTTAATAAAAGCATTTTGACAACCATAGATCAACTTATGCATAAAAGGCTCAATTCTAACAGTAATAACTTTGGTTATTAGCTTATACAGGACCTGAAGCAAACAAATGGGTCTATATTTGGAAATAACATCAGCATTAGGACTTTTCTAAAGGAGAATTATCATCCCAAAGTTGATTCTAAACAGATCCAAGTTACCAGAATGCAAATCATTAAGCAGAGCCATAACATCATGTTCAATAATCGGCCAACAAGATTGATAAAACTCAACAGGCACCCCATCAGGGCCAGAAGCTTTATTTTTTACCATAATATCCAAAGCATATTTAACCTCTTCTTCACAAAAAGATCTATCCAAAACAGAATTATCTTCATTTGTTAATTTTTCATTAACAGACCAGACACCAGAATCCAAACCCAGCAAGTTCCCTTCCCCTTGACCAAATAACATTTTGTAATATTCAGTAGCATGGGAAAGGAGATCAGAGGTCCCCTGAATCACCACTTCATTGTTTTTTAAAGAATACATCGTGTTTTTCCTTTTCCTCCCATTAGCAATGCGATGGAAATAAGCAGTATTATTATCCCCCTGCAAGAGCCATTTAGCACTAGATCTACTAAACCGAAGCTTATCTTCCTCTTCATACATCTGCATTAGCCTAAATTGAATATAGCTTTTTCTCTGGAATTTCTCTCCAGATAACAGACAAAACTCCTCTTCTTTCTCCAAAATTTCCAATTCAGCTTTTTTTTCTCTTTAATGAAATGTCCTCTAACATTAATCCCACATCCTTTCAAACTATTCTTCGCCAATTTAGTTTTCTGCTGAGCAATACTAATACTATCAGACATCCTTATAGAGGAATTCCAAGCATCTTTAACTCTGTCTTGGAACTCGTGATAGATAGCAAAGTTTTTTCAAATCTAAACTCTAGATTTAATTTCCACACATCCACAAGTGTCAATCACCAAGGGAATGTGATCAGACATTACCCTAGGAATCTTCTTAACTCGTGTCAACGGAAACAACTCCTCCCATTCACCATTAACTAACACACTATCTAATTTCTCCAGAGTAGGCACTTACTGGTTATTAGACCAAGTGAACTGACTCCCAGAAAAGTTGATCTCCCTCAAAACATAAGTATTAATGATGGAATTGAAAATGTCTGTGAATTTTGAACAAAACTCAGGTTTGTTCTTTTCACAGGCAAAACGAATAATATTAAAATCACCACCAATCAGAGAGGGATCATTACATATCCCAGAAAATTCAGAAAGGAATATCTCTCTATCCCCAATTTGTGCAGCTCCATAAATAACAATAAGGAACATTTCTCACAACATTTTGTTATCAAACACTCTTGCTTTAACACAATATATGTCGGTAATCACCCTAAGGACCTTAAATCTAGATGATTTAAGACCACACACAATTCCACCAGATTTGCCCACAAAGGGAGCCCAGAGCCAAATGAAACAACTAGTAGGATCAAAATTCCTACAAACTGAGTAATCAAATTTCCTTTTCATAGTTTCCTGAAGCCCAATAAAATCAAAATCATATTCAGCAATTAAATCTCTAAGACAGAAAGCAAAACCCTTCTTCCCCACACCCCTATAGTTCATAATCAACCCTATCATAAGTATTTATTATTCCTATTCCTCAAATTAGGTCCAAACAGAACATCACACAAAGGGTGATTTTTTGTATCCATGAAATACATGATACTGCCATCTTCTCGAGAGAAAAGAGTAGAGGTGCCAAGAGGTTTGTTTTCGGTAAATTGTGGCAGTGTTGTGCCTCAACGCTACATGTAAAACACCACACACGTGGATAAAAGCAATGCGATACAAAACAGAGCGACGCAATTGCTAAGACGTTGCTAGGATCGTTTCATGAAAAGCAAATGAAGCAGATCTGACGACGTTCTTGAGCTTTTCACACGCTGCGCGCGCAACACACACTGGACGTCTGGACTGGAAACCCAGTCAACGGTTGGACTTGAAGAGAAGGTGAGTCTTCGACAGGTTGGTCGGCGGGCATATTCCCCACTATAAGGGTCAAGTCAACGTCCCCGCTGGAGTAGTATCAAGAGCATGCCAGCCAATCATTGACGTACTGCTGCTGTCTCTTCTCGGGTCCCCGGAGCACGCCAAAGTGGACTTTGGCGTTCGCATCACGACACAAGCGCCATGTTATTACTGCGACTTAAAAGCCTTCCCGGAGACAAAGAAAGCCGAAACTATATTTCGTCCAAGTCTCTCAGGAAGGCACCGAAACGAATCTACTAGTACATGCCTACAGTAAATGCGAGAAATCCGGGCGGAGAATGTTCACTTTGCTATTACTAGTATACTGTCAGATCTTCTGTGAAGCCAGTTAGTATTCTTAGTCCAGAGTGTTCACACAAGCATGGCCACACACGCTTGGGATACATAATAACAGGTGTAAAGCGAGACACCTTTCTTCCACCGTTGACATGCTAAGTTCTCATTCGAAGTCCGAGCGCCAAACAGACCCTGATCCTATGATCACTTGTCATCGACACAATGCTACCTTTACATTCGCCAGAACTGATTGTTGGAGCCTTGGAGATATCAGCTACTTCTAAGACAGGGCAATCGAAATGTAGAATACTACCCTAATCAGCTCAGCAAAAAACAGAGTGAAACTGAACGGACCACGCTGTCTTTTTCTCGCGCTTGACTCCAACCTTGCTAGAGATACACCCTGCCAGTTACCCATCGATCGACGCCTTCAGTCTCTGAACCTCGGCTAAGTGGGAAGAGTTCATCTCGCAAGCATCCTTCAAGATCTCAAATCTTCGGCCAACCTCATCACTGTACTGTGGTGAATCCCGTGGAATGCCTTGCAGAACGAAACTCTGGAGCATAGCCTGTTGGATGGAATTTCCCAAACACCGGAGCATGGGGTTATTAGAGAGTTCCATGTGTTGCGGCACCAGGAGTTCATGACGTCGAAAACTTGAAAGGGGGAAAACATACCTTGTGATGCTGCTTCTGGGCGTAGCACCGGAGCAGCGACTTAACCATCTTATTACGCAATTTGACGGAAGCGCTGCGCCGGAAAACAAAACCGGACAGGTGGTGCTTCGCTAGTGTGAAAGACATAGAATCCCTCTGAGCAGCTTTGTCCAGGATACCAGATGTCCACGATTTGGCATAAGCCTCCAAGATTCTTTCGTCCTCCTATACAAATGAAATGGAAAAATATGAGGTGGAGAAGTCTTTGCTTTTTATCAAATAAGAAACTAACTACAAGTAAATGAGAAACCAAGGCATGCAGTTCAGATATGCAAATAATTATCACCGAAATACCATGTACTTTGTGCTCTTTCAATAGTCTTAAGTTGTGCCATGTACAAGCAATAAATAAGTTTGAAGTAAATGACGGAAATGAATTCATGATATACCCGGAATAGAAACTACTCCCTCCGTTTCAAAATATAAGATGTTTTAGTTTTGTGAAGCAAATGTATCTAGACTTCTTTTAGTATATAGGTTCACTCATGTTTGGAGTGAATCTAGACACTAAAATAAGTCTAGATACATTTTCTTCACAAACCTAAAACATCTTATATTTTGAAACGGAGGGAGTAAAAAGGAACTAAAGAAACAGTACCTCAAGAGGCTCTAAGTATCCTTTGATGCCACCAATGCATTTGTCTAGGGGAGGCAACAGTTCAAGCACATAAGCAGTAGACAATGCATTCCAGGCTGCAAGCCGAACCACAGTCTCAACACTTCTATGCAAATAAATAGCCACTTGCCGACCAAAAATAACATCTCCATATGAAACAGCTGCAAATTGATCTACAACACTCTCAACAAAAGTAGTGTAGCTCTCATGAATTTTCTCCTTGAATCTGAGAATTTCAGGAGTACTAGTTACTTCTGATTCTTCAACAGTGGCCACAGATCCTGCAACCTGACCATTATTGGCATTGTGAGATCGATAATATTTCTGGCAGAACATGTCCAGATGATGGCCATATAATTCTTGCAAAGCCTCGAAAATATCCCTACTTCTATCTTCTTGAAGCAAGTCCATGTTAGTGCGGACAGAGGCAGAAAGTGCATGCATTTTCCAAACCAAAGGAACATCAAGAGATGGAGCAGCTGAAACGGCTTCCAGACCCAATAGAAAGATAAGACCAGCTCTTGAAACGACAACAGCATATTTGGATGGTGATGGCAGGGTGCCTTTTGCATCATCAATGCAGCAGACTGAACTTAGAATCCAGTGCACAGGAAGAGGCAGTCTCTGGTGTGCCCATTCTTGAACTAACGTGCTGCAAGGTGGATTTACAGCTTCTGTCAGCTCAGTTTCCTCTTGAATCGTCTCCAATGTCTCGGGTACCTTTGGCATATTGATGCCACTGTTATTTCTTGCATATTTGTCTGGATTCTTCTTCTTGATGGCCAACCATCTGGATCTGAAATGTGAATTTAGTACACCGCTAAAATGCAGATACTCGTCTTCAGTTATGTCCCACTCAAAAGTTTTTGGTAATTTCATTTGAGAAGCCACGCAATGTATGGAAGATTTGAGACATTTCAGAACTGAAGGTTGGAATAGGATATCAAAGGCTCTCTCCAAAGTAGAGATCTGGCCAGGTCCTGCAATCAAAGATATACCGAGGACAGGACTGATTATCTCTGAAGCTTCTGCAAATGGATTAGCCACGGTATCTGAGTTTGCTCCTTTACTGAAAGTAACAAGACCTTCTGGCACAGCAGAGACGATTTTTATCAACTCTAAGACCAACTGTGAATCCAGTTGTGCAAGTAGGCATTTCAGAGACCAAAACCCACCCCCGCACGTCCCCCAGCCAAACCCAACACCTGGAGCTAATCCTCCTCTACCAAACATCTCAATGTTCTTTAATATGGACCACTGTGACGAAATCATTGGCAACAGCGAATTTAGAAAGTTCAACAAGTCATTATGCCATACACTGGAAATGCCTTCTCCCAATATCTTTCCAGCTAGCCCTGTTTTAGATTCTTTGAGATGCTCGGACCTATTCGTTGTCGCTCTCTGGATTACTCTGTCAACAGAACAGCATAGCTGCACTAATCTTTGAAGGCAACTTATGGAAGATAATGATGCATCCACATTACCCTGGGATCTCATATGACAAAGCCCATGCATGAACGATACACCACGGGAACACAGCTGCTCCACATGTCCAACAACTTCAGTACACGGGAAGCTGAAAAACCCATTAGTAATTATGCCCAAGCCAATTTTGGGGACAAAATCCGGTATCCAAGGCAAGCAGTAACTTTTATCATCAGAAGTGTCATCTGGTGATATTCTTTCCAATGTCGAATTAAGCATGCCTAGTACAGAAGAAATCAACAAAACCAAGCAGCTTCCTTCTTGTATATGTGTTGTGTTCTCACTCTGCCCATTGATGAGTGAAACCATGTAGGGAATATCATTCAGATGTAACCAAGACAGCGCAAAATCTACCATTGGAACTACATGACTCCAATACCATATCTCAGCACAACTGCCAAGAACTCCCACATTTTGCTTGCCCAACTGCTCCACTGAATGAAGAAGAGGCAGCCTTTGTGCGAGAGCTCCTAATACAAGATACGACTCTCTTGCAATTGAGCAAAACTCAGGAAGAACATTGCTTTTACTTAGATTCTGAAACATTGGAGGGCTGAGCCATAGGCATAGAATAGGAAAGAAATCTGTGAAGTGCGCTATGCAAAATCCATATGAAATACAGATTCTCCAAAACCGCAGCTGCTCGACCATCATTGCTGAACTCAGCTTGCATTGTTCCTTTCCAGATTTTATCCAATCGTTGAGGGTATAAGCTGGTACATACCACTGCCACATTGCCTTCTGAAAAGCCCCATTGTTCACAAAATACAAGCATGTTTGTCTGTTGTATTTGGACAAAACCTAGCGAAAAAGGAACAAATAAATAAAAAGACATTCTGTTTAACAAAAATAGAAGCTATACTTTAAAAAGTGATTGCCGCCTAACAATATGAGCAGTCTCAGCTAAGAATAGATTTTAATATGCTCATGGTGTTTTATCATCTCGTCATAACAATGGGACAATTGTAATCATAAGCAACTCAAAGAAATATCGAAAACCCAGAAAATAGTTTCCGCGTACATGCATTGTGGAAGGGAGTATGATTGGTTCACGTAAGTTCCAAGGACAGTATTGATATAATTCCTATGTATACAGATCTCAGAAGTTACAGACAAAGGAGACCTAGAGAAAGACTGTTCCTTGCTAGTTGCCACTAAAAGGTAACTAATGCAATCAGTTATGACAAATGACAGCTGATAAGAAGCCTTAAGTTATGATATCATTGATGCAAGGTGTTAACAGACTTGCATCCAACAGGACAAAACTCGAGTTTAACTAACAGTTGACAATTAAGCAACAAAATCAGAATAGATTGCTGGGAGAAGCATAACTACATCGAGTTATAGGAGGATCAAGAAAGAAACACTACATTACCAACAAGTTGCAGCTTCAGTTGCTAACCAATATCAACAGAAGAATATGTTAAGATGGCAGATATCTAGCATGTTACCCTAAAATATGAGATTGCCTTAGCAGCAAAGATACCTTCAACAAAGTAACCACTCTGATCTGTGACGAGTGAATTTCCGTTGATCCTTGCTTGTCCAGCAGCTTGACAACATTTTGAATAAGCTTTGTACAATTCAAGATGGCATCAGCAGATTGAGGAGAGTGTCTTGCTAATGCCACAAGAATTGAAACAAGATAATCTTTTAGAACTGGAGGTGGGTCCATCTGAATCAACAAAGCACAACCTGATTTAAGATCCTTAATCATGCCCACCGGTTTTTCAAAATGAAATTGAAAGATTGAAAAAATATAATAACATGTGTCAACTATGTCAAAAAAAGCAGACCCACTATGAAACAAACAGTCCAGCCAGCACAAGCATGCATCAAATATTGTTGGAAAAAGTATAGATGCTATTTGATGACAGGAAACATACAACATTCAGATGCTGACTTAGCACTGGGATGCAATGTGGCATACAGTTCCCAGAAATCAAAGGATATTGCTAATTATTCAAAAGGTAACATGATTAGTCATACTAAAAACACGCCCGGCAAGAGAAAAAAAATATAAACTGACCTCCAAAAGGGAGCAGATACGTGGTAGGATTCCCATTCTAATAAGACCAGCAGCAACATCTTGTGCAGACACATTGACATCGTCTTGAATAGTATGTTTCTCATCACTTTCTTCCTCGTCGTTTTCACCATAATGTGCAAGTATATTGGATGGTTTTGTGTTGTATTTCCAAAACCCCCCTTCAAGAAAACCTCCATCCAGGTCAGGTTTGCTACGAAAAACAGGAGCTGTGCAGATATCTTTTCCTTGATTTACTACTTTCTGCAATTGGGGGATGAACCATATAAGAGTCAAATTTTTAATGGAAAAAATAGACGGTTAAGAAAGTTACCTCTGAAAAATCAAAATATATCTCATTCATATCATAGCTCAGCATAACGTTGATAACTTTAGCGCAAGTCAAAACTACAGACTCATGGTTATCATCCAATGCCATCCTGTAAATGCCCAAGTTAGCAACAAAGTGGTAAAATAAATAATATAAAGAAAAAACATATGGCATGACAAGGTCTCAAACTGATGCCTTCGACTTACAGAAATACCGTGCAAAACATCTAGGTGTACATTTGCAGATTTGCTAACTGCTTTCTGTGTTAACTTTCTTCTTTTATTTCAAGGTCTGGGTTATGATACTTAAGATAACTGCAGTAGCCAGAAGTTAACAACCCCATGAAAAACAATATACCAATAAAACCCCAAAGAGGAAATAGAAAATACGAGGGGGGGGGGGGGGGGGGGGGGTATAAGAGCATCCGCATCCCAACGCTTATAAATTAGACGCTAAAGTGGACAGTGCTAAAAAAAATATCCTAGCACCTATCCTCACATCCCTTAGCACCAGCACTAGTCATATTCTCTTATTTCTAGCATCTAGGCATGCAAATGCTATTAACATCATCCTGTATGTCACTGACAATTTATGGAGTAGATCATCTTAAGCTATTTAATACTTACTCTCTAACATGACAAACTAAAAAGGGTAACACTGAAGCATGCATTTTCAACTTTCAAGCATAGATGCATCTATTCAAATTTTCAAATGAAAGAAACTAAGCATATCTCTGTGGTTCTTGTTATGTATGCTTGACTATACTTGATAGGATTGTGTAGTACATATATGTCCATTGGCTCTCTTCCTTATGATGAACTAAGAAACTATTGTATGGCAACAATAAGAAAATCTAAATTGAAGTTATCAGTTCAGGAATGAGCTACCTTAGAGAGAGAACCAACTCTGGTTCGGGCCCAAGGACATACGCCCAAACTGCTTGCCAATCATCAGCCTTGTCAGCAAAATTAGCTCCTTCCACGTTATTGGCTAGATCCATCTTATGCAGATTATGCAATGCCCTATTCAGAACGGAAGCAAGAAGCTGCAGTGCTAGTACACGCTGCCCAGGAACCTATAGTTTGAACACTGAATTACAATGCATTTCTATATATGTTCGGGTCACACTTCAATAACTGAGGTAAAAACTGAAGCACTTATTCGCAAACTGAGGTTTGTGAATTCAATGAAGCAGGTAAACACTACCCTTCCCACAGACCCACTCTGGTCTCAACTAATCTGAATCTGAGTCCAGTGTCAACGCCTATCTTTTACTCGGCCTGTTTTTATACCGAAAATAACAACTACCAGTTAAGTAGGCAGTGATTCTGGAGAAACAAATTTATGGAATAGCCTCACATATCAGTCTAGCATATCCATTATGTCCTGTCTTGAAAAATGCATGCAACATACATAGTAAAGGTTGAAGGCAAGTTTAACAAACTATCCAACTGGATGTGGAATGCATCATGCAGATCTTGTAATTTCACATTTAGCAAGAATTACCGTGCTTAAATAAAAGTATAATAAAATATGTACCACGCAATCAATTGTGCATAACGGGAACCCCGTAAAATTCAAGAAGAAATCCATATATTTTCCAATGTTCATGTTGCTCGAATACGAAACTGGGGACACCCAAACACTAAGTATCTTTTGCCCATCCACCATATGGTAAAGTTTAAACGAACCATGCTCCTGGTAAGTGCCACAGCCTCATTGATGGTGTAACCAACAGCTGCAGGATCTCCCTCTGTTCGTAGGAAGTCACGCTCAGCTACGCTATCTGCATGTGACTTCTTGCCTATAAGCGGAAAAAGGAAGGCTGTGATGCAACCACAAGAAGCTAAAGTAAGTCAAGCAACAAAAGAAATAACTTACCATCTTGTTGCTCCTGGCAAGATTGAAATCCTAAAATATCTCCATCCAATGTAAACCTACACAACCTGACCCGCTCCACTCTCTCACTCCATGCCTTCCAAGAGTGTGCACTCTGCTCACCAGCCGTCAAATGATCGTCTGGAATAGCACTTGCAGGGGCCTTCGCTGACCCTGAAGTCTGATTACTCTTATCCTTCCCTGCATCTTTCCTGCCACCAGACTTCTCCCTCCCGCGATGCTTCAATACCTCCACCAGAGCTGGATCCATCCTATTCAAAATATCTGCCTGTGCCTCCGCTATCTCCTCTGCCGACATCCCTGCCAGCCTAGCCATGTTCTCTGCATTAATCTCTGCTGCGATCGATGGCTCCCCATCACCCAATTGCATACCATCTACCGATGGCTCCCTATCATCCAATTGCATGCCATCTCCTCGCGATTCAGCAACCCCACCCTCATTTTTCATCATTGATGCACCCCCTGCATTCACCGGCTTCTTTGGTGGTGCATTGGAAACCAAACCTGCTGCACCCAATGCTTCCCTACCATTTCCAACATCCAGCTCAATGCCATTTTCCCCCAATCCTCTCACCCCCACCTTACCACCTACGGATTTAGCCGAAGCCGCAGGATCAATCTTCTGCGTGCTGTCCTTCTTCCCCTGCCTCCGCTTGGGGGGCGCGTCGTCAGCAACGAACTCTCGCCACCTGCTGAAATCCATGCCCTTCTTCTCCTTCCTCCTCACCGGGCCGGCCACTGCGGCCACGGGCTGGTAGTCCATCTCGTCCACATCCATCCCGTAGTCCTCCTCCTCCCCCTTCTCCTTGTCGGCATCCTTCCTCACCGGGTTCCAGTGCTGCAGGAGAGACGTTAGTCAGTCGGAGAGTACAAGCAAGCACTGACAGAAGCGGAGAGGAGCAGGTTGGACGGTTCAGGGCTAGGGTTTCCATGAGAGGTGACGGCGGCGGCTTACCGGGCCGTGGGAGCGGTGGCGGGCGACCGGGAAGGGGAGGACGGTGGGGCGCGGGGCGGAGGAGGGCGCGGCGGCGGAGAAGCCCTTCTCGACGATAGCGCCGACGAGGTGGGACGGTGACGCCACCGCCGCCGCCGTCGCCGTCGACGCGGAAGTAGAGGGAGGCGGCGCGTCGTCGAAGGGCCCCACCACTACCTTGCGGGTTGCGGGGCGAGCGCCCGGCTGATGCTTCGGCCTCGTCGCGTCTTCCATTGGCGGCCTGTTGTGCGGAGCGCTGCCTTGCCTGCTACTGCTAGTCGGCAAGGAGGGTTTAAGGGGAACGAGCCAAGGAGAGAAGTAGGGGATTCGTTGTGGTCGGTTTTCTTTCTGTCCGCGATTCGATCGCCCCGTTTATAGCTCTTTAAACAGTGTGACAGAATTTTGAAAAATTCAGAAGGTCATCGTTTTCAAATTCAATCTGGTAACTGTGATGTGCTTTCATTTTTTGTCTGATGGCATTTGCTCATTACTTCAAGTATATATGTTATGAATACAACATTTATATGAGTGACTAATAACACTTCAATGGGCTTGTAGAACATCGTGAAATTTGAACAAACAATCATACAGGTCAATGCATAATAATGAATAAAGTTATAAGCCAAAAAAAATCATAAACAGTATTGGCAACGCTAAGAATATATCGTGTATAATACATTATAAGCAACACTAATAACATGTCTTGTCTAATAACAATAGTTCAATTGATTGCCTCAATTTCTGCTGTGAACTAAACGCCAGTTGCTTGGGATCGGGATATGATCATTGAGCCCAGCTCTACTATATGCCACCTAAATTATCATCAAAGACCACTGCTAGTGAAGTAACGATTGATTCAATTTATCTTTTGTCGATTTTATCGTGTTTGGATCCACCTAGTAGGTATTTGATTGTCCTCGTGTGTTAGTTTCCGTGTCATTTCACGTCGAGAAGCTTCACCAAACATCAAAGACCATCTCTCCAAATATGGATCGCATCTAGGCTGGCCATTCATTTTTGTGTGAGCAAGATTTATAAAAGAGAATTAAATGGTAAAATATTATGTTCTACTAGACTTAAAGGAAAATGTGCATTGGGAGAGTATATGGTGTATATACACTAGGTTATCGACTCTTCGGACATAATTTTGATACCTATCCTTTGCAGAAGAGCCTAAATTAAGAAGACGAAGCGGTGGCTTTCTAAGAAGAAGACCTACTACTCCCTCCGTTTCAAAATATAAGATGTTTTAGGTTTGTGAAGAAAATGAATCTAGACTTATTTTAGTGTATAGATTCATCCCAAAGTTGAGTGAATCTACATACTAAAACAAGTCTAGATTCATTTTCTTCACAAACCTAAAACATCTTATATTTTGAAACGGAGGGAGTACTTGCTTGCCTCAAAGTTGGCTAGCTCAAAGTTGACTATCCACTTGGCACCAAAATATGAGATAGCCCGGTCGCTTGAAAAAGAAAAAAATACCTCTAGCCAACTTTTAAAATGTCTTATTTTCTTATTTGGAAAATGCGTAAAGCCGTATATTATCTAAAACCATTCCTTATAAAAATATTTTTTAAAAGAAAAAAAACATAAGCTCTTGAAAATTTGAGCACCATTCTTCCTTTGTCAGTGTCTGACCTTCTTCACTAGAACCCAATAGGTAATTACACGCTAATCAAATCATGAACATGGTCAGCAACGGAACCTGCAGTGCTTAGACCAGATATTTATAAATGGTTGCATCGCGAATGGTTTAGCGGGTCAGAACAAAACCGTTGACATACAATAATCTTGAGAAGGAATTTTTACGAGGTCGTCAGCCCATTGACCACATTGGCCTGCATCGTGTCCTGTCAGCGACCTGGCACCGACATAAGATTATCAAGAGTCTGGGCGGCCTAGGAGGATGAGGTGTGCTCCAGCTTGGCACACACCAAAGGAGTGGACTAAGAGCATCTCCACTCGCGTACCCAGGACGTCGATTCGGACGCCGAAATTCGGTCCGGACACTGAAAATCGGCCCAGTCGCGTCCTAGGGACCTGTTTTCGTCCGGATTTTGGCGTGTTTTGGTCCGGCCTACCCAGGCCGAACCCAGGTTTCCGGGTACGCCCTGGGGACGCCGGACGCTGCAAAAAAGAGCGTGGGCCAGCTCTGTCGGCGAGACAGTCCTATTCCCACCCACTCCGCTCGCTCAGACTGCCGCGAAGAGCTCTGTCGCCATGACTTCGCCGGCGGAGCTCCCCCGCGCCGAGACATGCCCACACCTCTAGATACGCTCGTCGTAGTTGCCGCCCACCTTCACGCCTTCTCTGCCGCCGCTTTCGCCGACCTAGCCTCGTCGTAGCTCTACTTCGCTTCGTGCTCCCACCACCACGCCCGCCAAGTGTTCGACATTTGGCCGGATTCGGCCATGGACTCCGACAGCGACTAGATACTATCCACTAACTCCGACGAGGACGAGATACTCGCCATGGATTCCGACGAGGAGGAGTTGCTCGTCGTACTCCTGGAGGAGAGAGCGCCGAGGTCGCCGAAGGTGAAGAGAACTTGAAGATCCTCGCATCGCTCGCCCAGTTGTACATGCAGATGGCGAAGCCAAAGTGCGGTGGTTCGGCGCCAGGTTGCATGAAGTGCAAGGCGAGACAAAGGATATAGGGCTACTGCATGTTGTACGCTGACTACTTCGCCGACCAGCCACTCCATGGAGAGGACGTGTTTCGCCGCCGTTTCAGGATGAGCCGGAAGCTCATCCTCAAGATCGTGCATGCCATCCGGGAGTTCGACCCATATTTCCTTTGCAAGAAGGACTGCACCGGCTTGGTTGGGTTTTCCTCGCTTCAGAAGTGCACCGTGGCAATAAGGTTGCTTGCATATGGAGCTTCGGCTGACTGTGCCGGTGACTATCTCCGTATCGTCGAGTCCACCGCCCTTGATTGCTTGTACAGGTTCTGCAGGGCAGCGATTGCAGTGTTCGGGGAAGAGTACTTGAGATCACCCACTGTTGAAGACACTGCTCGGATCCTCGCAGTCAATGAAAGTAGAAGATTTCCTGGTATGCTTGGAAGCATAGATTGCATGCATTGGGAGTGGAAGAACTGTCCATTTGAATGGCAAGGAATGTACGAAGGCCACAAAGGAGGATGCACTATGATACTTGAGGCAGTTGCTACACATGATCTTTGGATCTGGCACTCCTTCTTTGGCATGGCAGGATCGAACAACGACATCAACGTCCTCAACTCCTCAACTGTCTTTTCCAAGCTTGTTGAGGGTCATGCTCCCCCTGTGGAATTTGAGATCAGTGGACACCACTACAACAAGGGATACTATCTAGCAGATGGCATCTATCCAAGATGGCCAGCATTTGTGAAGACTATCTCAATCCCAATGCTCCCCAAGAATTCTCACTTTGCCAAGGAACAGGAAGCTTGTAGGAAAGACATGGAGCGGGCATTTGGTGTGCTCCAGCAGAGGTTTGCAGTTGTCCGGTTCCCTGCTATGACCTAGTCGAAAGATCAGATGTGGGAAGTGATGAACTGTTGTGTGAACTTGCACAACATGATCATTGAGGATGAGAGGAAGGATCCAGTGAGTTTGCTCGAGGAGGACGAGCCATACTACAGACAGGTCCTCTTGCCGAGCATGATCATTAGGTGCCTCCAACATGGGCTGCATTCATCGCAATGCGTTAGGATATCCGAGATCCGGCGATGCATCAACAGCTGCAGGATGATCTTGTTGAGCACATATGGATACGCAGGGGCAACACGTCGTAGATGCCTAGCGTGAACTAGGCCGAACTTGGCCGAAATATGTTGTATTTTCACTTCTGGCTGAACTATGTTTACATTTACGCCGAACTCTTTTTAAAATTTCGCCGAACTTTGGTCTTAAAGTGTTTTGTATTCATTGTATGACGAACTATGCCAAAATTTGGACGAACTTGAGCCGAATTTGAGCGGAAACGGGCGACCCGGGAACTCGGCCTGGGTACGCGAGTGGGAAACTGGGCGTACCCAGGCCAAAAACTTGCGTCGTCCGGCCAAAGTTTGGTCAGGATTTTGGCCTGGGTTCGGCCAACGAGTGGAGATGCTCTAAGTAGTTAACTTGAGAGATACGACAACGAGGGCTATTTAAGTGAGGACGGTAGCTCTGTTTATCTTTGGCTTGTAACTGAACTTATGAACGGCAGTGCCGTGGAGAATTGGCTTGGTGGGCGGTTGGGAGGATCCGGCCTGAATAAGAAAATCCCTAGTTTCCTGTCAAATTCCATTCCCTAGATCCAACACCTTACATTTGGTAATCAGAGCCACGTTCGATCCACCACCAAATTCACCACTATGGAGATCCCCTGCCACCAATATCCTACCAGATTTTTGTCTCGCCGTTGCTCGGAGCTTATGGAGTCCTTGTCGCCGGAGTCGAAGGCAATCTACGACCTTCTCATGGTGGACTCTAAGGCGGAGTACGAGCGGCGCTTCCTCGACTACAAAAAAGAGGTGCTCGACGCTCTGCAACCCTTCGTCCTCGACACCAAGTCCCAACTCAAGTCTGTCAACGTTGCTGTCGTCGACGTCAAGGCCGCCGTGGGCGTGGATCTGGAAGCGGTTTGCTCGCAAATCTGATCAGTTTGTTGGACCAGCTGCGACTTGGTTAGAATCTTACTTGCAGCAACAGTCATAGCCTGCTTGGGGGGATTTTGTCTCTGCAGTTCTGGCTTGCTTTAGTCGCAACCAACATCATATTCTGGCTCGTAGGTTGATTCACATTAAGCAGATTACGACTGTGGAAGAGTATGTCACTCGGTTCTCAGCTTTAGTTAATCATATTGCTATGTATGATAGTGGATCTGATCCGATTCATCTTATTACTAAGTTCCTGGATGGGTTATTTCCTGGTGTTCGGCTTCTGGTTGTTATCCAGCAGCCCCCTGATTTGGAAACAACTTACTCATTGGCGCTGCTATATGAGGAATTGGGGGAAGATTGTGGGTCTGTCAGTTCTCCCTTGCCGTAGTATTCGTCGACACCGCCAGTTACTCGTCGTTTCTCAGCATCTCCATCACCGACCGTGCTGTCCTCACTAGTGACCCCGCCGCCGCCACCACCCACTAAATGGGGCTCGCGCCTAGTGGAGGAGAAGCGTGCAGCTGAGCAGCATCGTGGGACTTCTGATGATAAGTGGCAGAATTTGAAAGCCCATCGGCGCTCTAAGGGTCTTTGTTTTATCTCTGGCGAGAAATGGGACAAGGACCATCAGTGTAAAACAGCCATTCAATTGCATGTTGTTCAAGAGATGGTCGATTGTATGCAGCTTGGGGAGGCTAGTGACGAGGAGTTCTTCGATTCGGCCGAGCATCCTTCCCCTCCTCTTGCCCAACAGTTGATGGTTCTGTCGGCTGCAGCTACGGATACCTTACTTGTCGCCCCTCGCACTATGCAGCTGTCAGTTTGTATACAAGGGAAACAACTGATGTTCTTGGTGGATTCTGGCAGTTCCTCATGTTTCATCGATTGCAAGCATGCTCACAGCTTAGCTGGGAAGCGTGACATGTTGGTGCCAATTGGAGTGCAAGTTGCTGGTGGCTCCATTTTGCAGCTTTCTCAGTGTTTGCCACAGCTCCTATGGTCTGCTGGTAATGTCGATTTTGTTGATGATTTCAAAATTTTGCAGTTGGGTAGCTATGATGGCATTATTGGTCTTGATTGGCTTGGAAAGCATAGCCCCATGGTTACGCATTGGGACCAGGGTTGGTTATCCTTCCAGTACCAGGGTGAGACAGTCGTTTTACATGGCGACGATGCAACCTTCTACAATCAGGCCCTTGTGGATTTGGAATTGTTGCGTGAGGCACCAACTAAACCTGCTGCGCCAGTACCTGATGTTGTTCAGCAATTGTTGACACGGTTTGCCCCTGTGTTTGCACAGCCATCTGGGTTGTCACCCAGGTGTCAATACGATCACTGTATTCCTTTGGTACCTAGGGCTTGACCAGTTTCCATTCGACCTTACCGTGTTGCTCCCGAGCTGAAGGACGAGATTGAGCGTCAAGTCTAAGACCTGCTCGGACAAGGGGTGATCACTCATAGCAACAGTGCCTTCAGCTCTCCATTTCTTCTTCTCAAGAAGGCTGATGTTACTCTAGACGAGGATGGAGCATCGCTGCCTATCCAATCTTGGCGGTTGGTGGTTGCTTATCGGCATCTTAATGCCTTAACGGTCAAAGGAAAATACCCATTGCCAGTTATCGACGAGCTCTTGGATTAACTAGCTGGCTCCACATGGTTCTCCAAGTTGGACCTCAAAGCTGGTTACCACCAGATTCGTTTGGCGTCGGGTGAAGAACACAAAACTGCGTTTCAAACGCATGACGGGCACTATGAGTTTAAAGTCATGGCGTTTGGGTTGGCAGGTGCTCCGGCCACTTTCCAGCATGCTATGAATGCTACCTTGGAACCTATTCTACATTATTTTGCGCTTGTCTTTTTCGACGACATTCTTATCTATAGCCCCAGCTTTGATGAGCACCTGAACTATCTGGAGACCGTATTGTAAATTTTGCAAAAGGATTCTTGGCAGGTTAAGCAGTCCAAGTGCGTGTTCGCACAGCAGGAGGTTGCCTATTTAGGGCATGTGATATCCAGCAAAGGAGTGGCTACAGATGGGACCAAAATTCAGTCAATTTGCACCTGGGCAGCACCGACTAATTTGAAGGAGCTGCGTGGATTCCTTGGATTCCCTGCGTTTCAAGCTTTCAAGCAAGCAATGGTCAGCGCCCCAGTCCTGGCCTTGCCGGACTATAAACTCCAGTTTGTGCTCGATACTGACGCCTGTGATGTGGGTATTGGAGCAGTTCTCTTGCAAGCTGGACACCCAGTCGCGTATGTTAGCAGAGCGCTTGGGCCACGCAACCAGACCTTGTCAGTCTATGAAAAAGAGTATCTCGCAATTCTCCTTGCTGTGCAGCAGTGGCGGCCTTATCTCCAGCTCGCTGAGTTTGTGATCCGTACAGACCACAAGAGCCTTACTAATCTGACGGATCAGCGTTTACACACTGACTGGCAAAAGAAAGCTTTGACTAAGATGATGGGATTGCAGTTTCAGGTGCATTACAAAAAAGGGATTTATAATGGCGCGACGGATGCTGTGTCACGCATTCCCCCTTAGTGCTCGCAGATTTATACCGTGACTACAGTTCAACCTGTCTGGCTTGAGTCTGTTCTGGCTAGCTATACCGGCGATGTGAATGTTGGAATTGTGCCCTAGAGGCAATAATAAAGATGTTATTATTATAATTCTTGTTCATGATAAAGTTTATATTCCATGCTAGAATTGTATTAAGCGGAAACTTTGATACTTGTGTGGTTTATGAACAACACCGTGACCCTGGTACGCCTCTATGGACTAGCTCATTGATTAATTATGGTTAAGGTTTCCTAACCATAGACATGAGTTATCGATTAATAATGAGATCATGTCATTAGGAGAATGATATGATGGACATACCCAAATTAAGCAGAGCAATTAGATCGTGTCACTATGTTCATCTTTGCGAAGCTTTTTCCTATGTCAAGTATTGTATTCCTTAGACCATGAGATAATACAACTCCCTGGTATCGGAAGAAAGCTTTGAGGTCATCAAACGTCATCCTATGTGAGGGTGATCATAAAGGTGTCTCTCGGGTGATCGGAGAGTACTTGTTGGGCTGTATGTATCGAGATGGAATTTGTCCCTCCCGAGTCGGAGAGATATACTTCGATCCCACTCGGTAATCGATATCAACACCGCTTGCAAGCACGTGGTTAAGGAGTTAATAACAAAGTGATATCAGATTACAGAACGAGTAAAGTACTTGCTATGAAGGAGATTGAACGAGGTATGCCGATACCAACGATCGAATCTCGGGCAAGTAAAATATCGCGTGACGAAGGGAATACATATATGGGATTAATTGAATCCTGGCATCATGGTTCATCCGATATGATCATCGATGAATATGTGGGAGTAAATATGGGTTTCCAGATCCCGCTGTTGATTATTGATAGAAGATCATGTCTGCATATTCTCGAACCCGTAGGGTCACACACTTAACGTGCATCGACGCTAGGATAGAATGGATAATTGGTTTATGAGTTTTTTTTGTTCGGAGTGTCAGATGAGACCCAGGACATCACGAGAGGTTCCGGAATGGTCCGGAGAATAATATTCATATAAAGGAAAGTAGTTTTTGGATTTCGGAATCGTTTCGGAGTTTATCGGTATTATACTGGAAGGTTCTAGAAGGTTCCGAAGTGGGACCAACGTGGGCCCACTTGTCGGAGGCCTGCGTGGGCCTAAGGGGAAGTGCCCTGGCCACTTTGGGCCAGGGTCACAAGGCCCCTAAGGCCCAGCCGGCCAGCCCTTAGGGGAAACCCTAAGGGAACCTTCCAGAAGAGGGGGGATGACTTGCCCCCCCACTCCACCCCTTGGGCCGCTGCCCTAGGGCTTGGAGGAGGGGTCAAGGGGCCGGCCATCCCCCTATATAAGGAGGGCAGGGGCGCATCCTCCCCCCACTCCAACCCTAGCCGCCGTCTAACTGCTCCGCCTCCACCTCTCTCTCTCTCTCTCTCTCTCTCTCTCTCTCTCTCTCTCTCTCTCTCTCTCTCTCTCTCCCGACTGCGTGTAGGCGAAGCCCTGCCGCAGAAACTCTCCATCATAAGCACCACGCCGTCGTGCTGCAGATCCAATCTATCTCTCCACCATACTTGCTGGACCAAGGAAAGGAGGAGACGTCGCTGCACCGTACGTGTGCATCTCTTGGAGGCGCCGCCACTTGCGGCGTAGGATCGGATCGGATCGCGAGGAGGAGACGGCGAGTACGACTACGTCAACCACGTTCTATTGAACGTTTCTGCTGTGCGATTTCTTCAAGGGTATGAAGATCTCATCAATCAATCTCGTTGAGTACATCTCCTATATTAGATCTTGGCTTTCTTGTTCGCATCCGTAGGAATTTTTTTGATTTACTATGCTGCGAAACCCTTTAGTGGTATCAGAGCTAGATCTATGCGTAGATGTGTTTCACGAGTAGAACGCAACATGCTTGTTGCGGGCGTTGATGTTTTCTGTTGCAAACCTCTTGTGTGTATTTCTTATGGCGCGACATAGTGAGATCGAAGCGGTCCAGGCCAACTTTACACGACCTCGTTCGCGAGACCGGCTCCGCACTTGACGTGTGGCTTGTTCCACACATGCGGCTGGTGGATGCCAGTTTCTCTCACTATAGTAGTCATGGGATTTACAACGGATGTTAGCAACCATAATATCACCATTGTGGCTTTCCGTAGGTAAGAATCGTTCTTAGCTTGTTACTCCCATAAGCCATATAAAACATGCAACAACAAAGTAGAGGCGTCTAACTTGTTTTTGTAGGGAGTGTTTTGTGATATGGTATGGCCCAAGACATGATGTGTATGAATTGAGATGTATGCAATGATCATGTTTTGTAATATTTCACGACTTGCATGTCGATGAGTTCACAACCAGCAGGAGTCGTATGGTTGTCTTTATAATTGTATATGACCTGCGTGTCAACTTCTTATACGCCATGTAATAGCTTTACTTTATCGCTAAGTAGTTAGTAATAGTTGTAGTTGCTATTCATGGTGGAGGCAATCATGGTGGAGTGATGGAGATCATGCTGGCACGCACAAGATGGAGATCATTGCGCGGAGATTGGCTATACCATATCACATAAAATTATATGCATGTGATGTTTATCCTTTTATGTATCTTATTATGCTTAGACCGCGACGGTAGCATTATAAGATGATGTCTCACTTAAAGATCAAGATAAAATTGTGTTCTCCCCATGTATGCACCGTTGCGAAAGTTCGTCGTGTTCAAGCACCTCGTGATGATCGGGTGATATAAACTCTACGTTCACATACAACGGGTGCAAGCCAATTTTGCACACGCGGAAATACTTGGGTTTGACTTGACGAGCCTAGCATGTATAAACATGGCCTCGAAACACACGAACCGAAAGGTTAAACATGAG
The DNA here is from genome assembly GCA_910589765.1 of Avena atlantica. Classification (NCBI taxonomy): domain Eukaryota; kingdom Viridiplantae; phylum Streptophyta; class Magnoliopsida; order Poales; family Poaceae; genus Avena; species Avena atlantica. Next base: position 497,888,790 of record OU342739.1, read on the forward strand.
TCATATGAATGATATGATCGACACTTTGTTGTCCACCATTGAAACCACATCTCTTCTCGTGAAGATCGGATTAGGTGTGGTGAATTTGGATCGTGTTCACTAAACAACTTGAGGGATGTTGAATTTAGTGGGAGTTCATCTAGTAATTTGATTAAGTTGAACTAGTTATCATGAACATAGTCTAAATTGTATTTGCAAATTCTTCAAGGATCAAATGGCTAAGTCCAACTTCAACTTCAACGTTTTTTCTGAGAAAGAAAAGCTTAAGAACAATGGGTCTAACTTCACCAACTAGTTCCGCAATTTGAGAATCATTCTCGCTGGCGGACAAAAAGCCTATGTACTTGAGAAAGCGCTAGGTGACGCCCCTGCTACTGATGCGCCGGCTGATGAAGCTGTTTATCAGTCATGCAAAGATGATTATGGAGTGATTAAGAGTACCATGTTGTTTGCTATGGAACCGGAACTTCAAAATCATTTTGAGGAGTTCGACGGGCCCTTTGAGATACTTGAGGAACTGAAAACCATGTTTCAGACTCAGGCCCGTTCTGAGAGATATGAGATCTCTGAGAAGTTCTTTAACTGCAAGATGGAGGAAGGGAGTTCCGTTAGTGAGCACGTCATTAAGATGTCGGGATACACTCAACGTCTTGAGCAACTGGACTGCAAGATTCCAGAAGAGCTCAAGATTGACAGAGTTCTGCAATCACTCCCTCCTAGCTACAAAGGTTTTGTAGTTACTCACAATCAAATTGGTTCCACTGATACGATCACTGAGCTCTTCGCTAAGCTGAAAGCTGCGAAGGTGGATATCAAGAAAGATAATCATGTGTTGATGGTCAACAAGACCACTAGCTTTAAGAAAGCTAAGGGTGCAAAGAAATCCTTCAAGAAAGGCAGCAGCAAGCACGTTGCCCCTGCTGAGAAGAAGCTCAAGTCTGGACCTAAGCCGGACACTGAGTGCTTCTATTGCAAGGACAAGGGTCACTGGAAGCGCAACTATCCGAAGTACTTAGCGGACAAGAAGGTTGGCACCATTAAATGTATATTTGATATACATGTTGTTGATGTTTACCTTACTAGCACTCGTTGTAGTGCCTGGGTATATGATACTAGTTCAGTTGCTAATATTTGTAACTCGAAATAGGAGCTATGGAATAGACGGCGACTATCAAGGGATGAGGTGACGATGCGCGTTGGCAATGGATCAAAAGTTGATGTGATAGACGTTGACACACTCTCCTTAGTTTTACCTTCGGGATTAGTTTTAAACCTTAATAAGTGTTATTATGTGCCTACATTGAGCATGAACATTATATCTGGATCGTGTTTATTGAAAGACGGTTATTCATTTAAATCAGAGAATAATGGTTGTTCTATTTATATGAATAACATGTTTTATGGCCATGCACCTGTTGTGAATGGTTTATTTCTTCTGAATCTCGAAAACAATGAAACGCACATCCATAACATCGAGGCTAAGAGATGCAAAGTAGAGAGTGATAATCCAACTTATTTGTGGCACTGTCGTCTAGGTCATATTGGTGTAAAACGCATGAAGAAACTCCATTCTGATGGACTTTTGGAGTCTCTTGATTTTGAATCATTTGACACGTGTGAGCCGTGCCTCATGGGCAAGATGATCAAAACCCCGTTCTCCGGGATAATGGAGCAAGCAACGGACTTATTGGAAATCATACATACCGATGTATGCGGACCAATGAGTGTTTCGACGCGCGGTGGATATCGCTATTTTCTCACTTTTACTGATGACTTAAGTAGATATGGGTATATCTATTTAATGAAACATAAATCTGAAACGTTTGAAAAGTTCAAAGAATTTCAGAACGAAGTGGAAAACCATCATAACAGGAAAATTAAATTTCTACGATCCGATCGTGGAGGTGAATATCTGAGTTATGATTTTCTCACGCATCTTAAAGCAAGCGGAATCGTTTCGCAACTCACGCCACCCCAAACACCACAGCGCAATGTTGTGTCTGAACACCGGAATCGAACTCTATTAGATATGGTGTGATCAATGATGTCTCTTACAGATTTGCCGTTATCATTTTGGGGTTATGCATTAGAAACCGCTGCATTCACTTTAAATAGGGCACCATCTAAATTCGTTGAGACGACACCATATGAACTATGGTTTGGTGCTAAACCTAAGTTGTCGTTTCTTAAAGTTTGGGGATGCGAAGCTTACGTCAAGAAGTTGATGCCGGACAAGCTCGAACCCAAAGCGGAGAAATGCGTCTTCATAGGATACCCTAAGGAAACGATTGGGTATACCTTCTACCACAGATCTGAAGGAAAAGTGTTTGTTGCAAAGAACGGATCCTTTCTTGAGAAGGAGTTTCTCTCGAAAAAAGTGAGTGGGAGGAAGGTAGAGCTAGACGAGGTTATTGAACCTTCTCTCGAGTTGGAGAGTAGCGCAGCACCTGAAATTGTTCCAGTACCGTCTGCACCAACAAGAGAGGAAGCTAATGACGAGGATCATGAAACTTCGAACGATGCTACTACTGAACTTCGCAGGTCGACAAGGTCACATGCCACTCCTGAATGGTACGGCAACCCTGTCTTAACCGTCTTGTTGTTAGAAAACAGTGAACCTGCGAACTATGAGGAAGCAATGATGAGCCCAGACTCTGAGAAATGGCTAGAGGCCATGAAATCCGAATTGGGATCCATGAGCGAAAACCAAGTATGGACTTTGGTGGACCCTCCTAGCGACCGTAAGGCCGTTGAGTGCAAATGGATTTTCAAGAAGAAAACGGACGCGGATGGTAATGTTACTGTCTATAAAGCTCGGCTTGTCGCAAAAGTGTTTCGGCAAGTTCAAGGTGTTGACTACGATGATACTTTCTCTCCCGTAGTGATGTTTAAGTCCATTCGTATTTTATTAGCAATTGCTGCATTTCATGATTATTAAATATGGCAGATGGATGTTAAGACTGTGTTCCTCAATGGCAACATTGATGAAGAGTTGTATATGATGCAGCCCGAAGGTTTTGTCGATCCTAAGGATGCTAATAAGGTGTGCAAACTTCAGCGTTCCATTTATGGACTGAAGCAAGCATCTCGGAGTTGGAACCTTTGTTTTGATCAAGTGATCAAGAGTTTTGGATTTGTTCCAAATTGCTATGAAGCGTGTATCTACAAGAAAGTGAGTGGGGTCTCGGTGACATTTTTAGTACTATATGTGGATGACATATTGATTATTGAAAATGACATTGGTATGCTTAACGATGTGAAGAGTTATTTGAATAAATGTTTTTCAATGAAAGACCTAGGAGAAGCTGCTTATATATTAGGCATCAAAATCTATAGAGATAGACAAAGACGCCTAATAGCTTTAAGCCAAAGTACATATCTAGACAAAGTTCTGAAAAGGTTCATAATGGATAAAGCAAAGAAAGGTTCATTGCCCATGTTGTCAGGTAAGATATTGAGCAAGGCTTAGTGTCCAGCTACGGTAAAAGATAGAGATACTATGAGCAAAGTGCCATATGCCTCGGCCATAGGTTCTATCATGTATGCCATGCTATGTACTAGACCGGATGTGACCAATGCTCTTAGTTTGACGAGCAGATACCAAAGTGATCCAGGAGTGGAACACTGGATAGCCGTAAATAACATCCTAAAGTATTTAAATAGGACTGAATAAATGTTCTTGGTCTATGGAGGTGATGAGCAGCTCGTCATAGAAGGTTACGTCGGCGCTAGTTTTGACACCGACCCGGATGATTCTAAATCTCAGACAGGATACGTTTATATTTTGAATGGTGGAGCTGTGAGCTGGAGAAGCTGCAAGCAAAGCATGATCGCGGGATCTACAACAGAAGCGGGAGATGGGTGTTAGATTGTTGCCAGATGTAAACTAGATTATTGACTGTAGTGCAAGTGGGAGACTGTTGGAATTGTGCCCTAGAGGCAATAATAAAGATGTTATTATTATAATTCTTGTTCATGATAAAGTTTATATTCCATGCTAGAATTGTATTAAGCGGAAACTTTGATACTTGTGTGGTTTATGAACAACACCGTGACCCTAGTACGCCTCTATGGACTAGCTCATTGATTAATTATGGTTAAGGTTTCCTAACCATAGACATGAGTTATCGATTAATAATGAGATCATGTCATTAGGAGAATGATATGATGGACATACCCAAATTAAGCAGAGCAATTAGATCGTGTCACTATGTTCATCTTTGCGAAGCTTTTTCCTATGTCAAGTATTGTATTCCTTAGACCATGAGATAATACAACTCCCTGGTATCGGAAGAAAGCTTTGAGGTCATCAAACGTCATCCTATGTGAGGGTGATCATAAAGGTGTCTCTCGGGTGATCGGAGAGTACTTGTTGGGCTGTATGTATCGAGATGGAATTTGTCCCTCCCGAGTCGGAGAGATATACTTCGATCCCACTCGGTAATCGATATCAACACCGCTTGCAAGCACGTGGTTAAGGAGTTAATAACAAAGTGATATCAGATTACAGAACGAGTAAAGTACTTGCTATGAAGGAGATTGAACGAGGTATGCCGATACCAACGATCGAATCTCGGGCAAGTAAAATATCGCGTGACGAAGGGAATACATATATGGGATTAATTGAATCCTGGCTTCGTGGTTCATCCGATATGATCATCGATGAATATGTGGGAGTCAATATGGGTTTCCAGATCCCGCTGTTGATTATATATAGAAGATCATGTCTGCATATTCTCGAACCCGTAGGGTCACACACTTAACGTGCATCGATGCTAGGATAGAATGGATAATTGGTTTATGAGTTTTTTTGTTCAGAGTCTCGGATGAGAACGAGGACATCACGAGAGGTTCTGGAATGGTCCGGAGAATAAGATTCATATAAAGGAAAGTAGTTTTTGGATTTCGGAATCGTTTCGGAGTTTATCGGTATTGTACTGGAAGGTTCTAGAAGGTTCCGAAGTGGGACCAACGTGGGCCCACTTTTCGGAGGCCTGCGTGGGCCTAAGGGGAAGTGCCCTGGACACTTTGAGCCAGGGGCAACCCTAAGGGAACCTTCCAGAAGAGGGGGGATGACTTGCCCCCCACTCCACCCCTTGGGCCGCCACACTAGGGCTTGGAGGAGGGGTCAAGGGGCCGGCCAGCCCCTATATAAGGAGGGCAGGGGCGCAGCCTCCCCCCACTCCAACCCTACCTGCCGTCTAACTACTCCCCCTCCACCTCTCTCTCTCCCTCTCCCGACCGCGCGTAGGCGAAGCCCTGCTGCAGAAACTCTCCATCATAAGCACCACGCCGTCGTGCTGCAGATCCAATCTCTTCTCCACCATACTTGCTGGACCAAGGAAAGGAGGAAATGTCAATGCATCGTACGTGTGCATCTCTCAGAGGCACCGCCACTTGCGGCGTAGGATCGGACCGGATCACGAGGAGGAGACGGCGAGTACGACTACGTCAACCACGTTTTATTGAATGTTTCTGCTGTGCGATTTCTTCAAGGGTATGAAGATCTCATCAATCTCTCTTGTTGATTACATCTCCTAGATTAGATCTTGGCTTTTTGTTCGCATCCATAGGAATTTTTTGATTTACTATGCTGCGAAACCCTTCAGTGAAAGCACAACAATTGCTGCAGAAGCTTGCGCTCGACCCGCAGGCGGTACCAGATTTTACCTTGGATAAAGGCGTTTTACGCCGTAGAGGGCGTATCTGGGTTGGTGTTGATGTTGCTTTTCAGCTGCAACTAATTTCTGCCTTTCATGAAAGCCCACAAGGGGGCACTTAGGCTTTCCAGTCACTTACCGACGGCTGTTGTCCTTGTTCAGTTGGCCAGCAATGAAGGCGATGATTCGCCAATTCGTCCGTCAATGCCATGTTTGTCAGCAAGCCAAGCCTGAGCGACTGCCGCCTGTCGGCCTTTTACAGCCATTGACAATTACGTCTGAGCCTTGGGAGGCTACGACTATGGACTTTATCGATGGGTTGCCACTGTCTTGCAACTTCAATTGCTTGTTGGTCGTGGTGGACAAGCTGACTAAGTTCGCCCACTTTATTCCACTGAAGCATCCGTATACAACTAGCAAAGTGGCTGAGCTCTTTGTGGATAATGTCTATCGGCTTCACAGTATGCCTTGCTCATTGGTATCTGATCGCAACCCTATTTTCACCAGTCATTTCTGGCAGGCGGTGTTTCGTGCCACGAGAACCCAGCTCAAATTGAGTACAGCGAATCACCCCGAGACTGACGGTCAAATAGAACGAGCGAACCAATCGATCGAATGCTACTTGCGCCGTTTTGCTAGTGCACACCCGCAACACTGGGCTCGATGGATTTGCCTCTGTGAATTCTGGTATAATACCAATTGGCATTCTTCCCTGGGCAAGTCGCCATTTGAGCTCATGTATGGGCGCCAACCGCGTTACTTTGGAGTGACACCATCCGATCAGATTGCTTCTGCTGATATTCAGGCATGGTTGGACGAGCGTGCGCTAATCCTGGCTTCGGTACACCAACATCTTCTTCGTATGCAGCAGAGGATGAAGCACCAAGCTGATAAGCATCGTACGGAGCGCTCCTTCGAGGTGGGGGAAGTGGTATTCCTGAGGCTTCAGCCATACATTCAATCTTCTGTGGCTAAGCGGCCTTGTCACAAGTTGGCGTTTAAGTTCTTTGGGCCATTTTGCATTCTCGAGCGAATTGGTGCAGTGGCTTACAAGTTGAAATTACCAGAGTCCAGTCGTATTCACCCAGTTGTCCATGTGTCACAGCTTAAGAAATGCCTGGGGCCAAAACAACATGTATCATCCACCTTGCCTGCCCCTAACACCTTATTTCAGATTCCTGTTGTTGTGCTGCAGCGCCGCGAGCTTCGCCGTGGTGGCAAGGCGGTGGTGCAGGTGCTGGTACAGTGGAGCGGGTCGTCTGCTGAATTAGCGACCCGAGGAGATCTGGTTTCTCTGCAACTGTAGTTTCCCTATGCCCCTACTTGGGGACAAGCAGTCTTTCAAGGGAGGGAGATTGTCAGCAACCTGGCACCGACAGGAGATGATCAAGAGCCTGGGCCGTCCTTGGGCTGGCCCAGGAGGATGAGGCGTGCTCCAGCTTGGCACATAGGAAAGGAGTGGACTAAGTAGTTAACTTGAGAGATACGACAACGGGGGCTATTTAAGTGAGGATGGTAGCTCTGTTTATCTTTGGCTTGTAACTTAACTTATGAACGGCAGTGCCGTGGAGAATTGGCTCGGTGGGCGGTTGGGAGGATCCGGCCTAAATAAGAAAATCCCTAGTTTCCTGTCAAATTCCATTCCCTAGATCTAGCACCTTACATGTCCACATAGAAATAAGAAGCCCTATAACATGCTATCTGGTGGTTAAGAATTGTACTCCCTCTGTCCACAAATAAGGTTACTTCTGGTTGTGTTCTAAGTCAAAGTTAGTAAACTTTGATTAACTTTATAGAAAAACGTAGCAACACTTATGTAACACCCTCAGAATCGGCCCTATGCAAGTTTTAGCGATTTCCGCCGAACCCGCATAGAATCGATTCAAAGGTGCCCACCAGGCACTTGCGTGCGGATGGAAAACGAAGTAATAACATTACACAACAGTCCTCGATGGGACCCACCGAACAGATATATATATACAACAGCGACTCAATGAGTCAAGAATACAGATATACAGAACAAAGATCCAAATCACCTTGAAAACGATAGAGCGTCCAGCTACGGACAAGATGCAAATGGGGCTAAGAGCCCTGAAGAATAACCAATGGCGTCCATAACCCTGCCCAGGCCAAGCCGGAAGGGTAACCCTGCTAACGACGTCGATCTCAAAACCTGCTTAGACAAAAGGGGTGCCGACAAAGGGCAAAGGAAAAAGAGAGAGCGGTCAGTACTGAGGCCAGTACACGGCGATGCTAGAATTCGGCGGTCCTCGCCTACATAGGTATGGTGGACTGAAGCGGCAGCGCAGCATGCACTAAACAACCTATAGAGACTCGATATACCTGTCGGCTACCAGATAGGGATAAGAAAGACCTATTCGGAGCCAATCTGATTCTACCACCAAACATACCCATCCTGGTAGTTCCCCCTCGAGACCAAACGAGGAAGTCAACCGAGGAACTCATACAGTTGGTAGTTTTATTCATTCTGTTATCGTTGCAGCAATTACTAGTCAGGTATAGATAGTCATCCTGATAAAATAAGCAGTGGGCACTTTTATTTAACCATTCCATTGTAGTTGCAACACTTACTAGTCAGATACAATTAGCATGAGATAACCCAAAACCCAGCAGTTGTTGGTACTTTTATTTAGCCATTCCGTTATAGTTGCAATACTTACTAGTCAGATACAATGGTAGCAAGCGACAACCCAAACAAGCAATTGTTGGCAGTTTTATTTAGCCATTCCATTATAGTGAAGCTGATTACTAGTCATTATAAATTCAAATTTATAGCACTACTTTAGTTATAGTTGTCTATGATCGAGATACTGTGCTCCAAGTCGTCCATAACCGCGGACACGGCTTTCAGAAAGTTTTACCCTGCAGGGGTGCACAAATAGCAACACACACTCGATCAACCTCGGAAAAACCAAATCAAAACCCAACGAGGCCTTCACGACAAAGCAATCACAAGATTCAGAAATATTTCAGGGGGCCACCCCATTAAGCTACCCGCAACGAAGTTAGCCGACTTCGAGACGGACTCAAGGTTTGCGTCAATGGCTATAAACGACTGGGAACCCGAAAATGTGACTGGGCTTGTCGATACCGCGAAAACACTCCGCTTCCCTAAACAGTACAGGTGCAGTACCTCGCACAATTTAAATAAAACAGTAAAGCATGGCATAAGTACATGATAGTAAATAAAACCTCAAACTAGTTTGTGGCCCCAAGAAATAAGAATGAATCAAGCTCTGGCTCAGGGGGGTCCCATAATCCTCCCGGATGTGGATAGCGCGAATATTCAAGGAATAGGTATCAAGTACTCGGGGTCCTACGGGACACAAGTGGACGGTTAACAACCAAATAACATCTATTGCCCACTGGTGCCTCTGCATTTACCTACTTCAATTTTAGTTGTTAAACAGTAATTAAAGTCTTGATCATCTCCAACAATAAACACACGGCAATACTCCAACAACTGTGGTACTTGACGACACGCAACAGCACTTGAGCAAGCGACTACGACGCGCAGGTCCAACTATCTACCAAACAACAGGTAATAGGATGTGTCCAAGGCAATATAAGGCTGCAAGGGATATCACGGGTACGAAAACTAGAGCAACGCAGCACAGATAGCAATAGATCAACAGGAGGGAATAAATACTATAAAGTAAGATAGGTAGAAAGGGGGAGGTGCTCGCCTGAAAACATTGCCGAAGGTTCATCCGAAGAACAGGGCGAAGCTCACATCAACTCAACGGCCTTATCCGCGAAGAACCAAAACACTAGAATAAACACCGGATGCACTATTTAATACTACGGCAAAAGATCGGGCATGATGCATGTATGATGTATGTCATGGCAAAGATGCGATGCAATTAGGCCATATTAAGCGGAACTAGGGTCCCGACAATTATCTAGATGGTTCATGTTGTTTAGATACCCCACATTTTAAATGTTGTCTTAACATGGCAAATCATGGTATCGGTTCGCTACACAAATTTAAATGGGGCCAATATAAAACTAGATTTGCCCGCATCTGGCCCCATATTTAATTTAGGTGAATCGGCATAGTGCCCCCAAACCACTAAACATGCATGCGAGTATGAATAATTTAATATGCAACATGTGATAAGTACCATATTATGAAAATAGGGTCTTAGAAAGGGGTCACACATTAGGGTCGAAGATCTTGGTTCCGGGGTTCGGGGTTCGGTCTCAGGGTTCAGGGTTCGACAGGATCGGTCTCGGCACAAACATTCTCGGACAACGGAGTAGGTCTTGTCGCATCCGGGAAGAAGGACTTGGTTGGCGTCGGGGGCACATCGGATCCGCCCTAGTCGGTGCCGATCTTGTCGTCACGAAGGTCTTGTCGGGTCGTCGAATCAGATCGGTCTTGGCGTTCGGGATGAAGACCTTGGCGTCCTCGAGGAAGTACTTGGCGTATCTGTGTCGACGACCTGGGCGTCCGGGTTCTCGGGCATCTGATCCGGGAAGAAGCACTTGTCGCATCTGTGTCCTTCGGGTCGACGGATTTGGCATGCCCGGGTTCGGTCTTCGGGTCCGCTAGATAGGTCTTGAGGTTCCCTCTAGTCCGTGAAGGAGATCTTGTTGCTCGGTGTCCGAGAATTCACCGGGTCCATGTGGTAGGGCTTACGGTGTCGACTTCTAGTGCTTGGATGGAGCGCTGGTGGATAGATGACGATGAATAGAAGAAATACAATGCCCAAACTCTTGCGGGAATTCTGTCGAACATGTTGCCGACGAAGGAAAACGTGCCACTGAAACGAGGTAGCTCTAGCGGAGCACTACACATTCCAACTTCAGCTGCACACATGCTACATCACTTCAAATATCAGGCAGTGTGCACAGAACACCACACCGAGAAGTACTGATGCAACGCGCGCCGAAGTCGAAGCCTAGCACGGGCATGGCAAGCACAGCGTCGGCGGCCGATGGTGCAGCGAGCAGGAGGACAAGCAGCGGTGTCCGGGGCCGCCTCAGGAGACGCACGGTCAGGGACGGGGCGAGCAGCCGCGGGTCGGGCCGGGCCGTGCTCCGGCGAGGCGGCAGCGCGGGCGGCCGGTGGCGGCGGAGGCGGTGGGGACGGGCTCTAGAGGGGACGCTCGGGGAAGCTCGGGGACGGGTACGGTGGCGTGCTCGTGGGGACCTTCTGGCAGAGCGAGGAGCCGACAGGGACGCAGCGACGGCGAGGTGAGATGAGAGGGCAACGCCAGTGGAGGAGAGGATGACGGGGCCCTGCGATCTTGGCGGTGGCGAGCCCTAGCGGTGGACAGAGACGAGGGAGCCTGGGGCGATGCTCGCAGAGGGGCCCGCCGGTGGCGGCGGCGCTCGAGCAGTGGAGGCGGCGGCGATGGGGATGTTGGAGATATGCCCCAAGAGGCAATAATAAAGTGGGTTATTATCATATCTTCATACTTATGATAAATGTTTACATACCATGCTATAATTGTATTAACAGGAAACATTAATACTTGTGTGATTTGTAAACTAAAATAAGAGTCCCTAGTAAAGCCTCTTGTTAAACTAGCTTGTTGGTTAATATATGATCATGGTTTCCTGATCATGAACATAGAGATGTTATTAACAACAGGATCATATCATTAGGAGAATGATGTGATGGACATACTCCTATAGATAAGCGTAGCATAAAGATCAAGTCATTTCAATAGTTCAATTGCTATATGCTTTCTGATACATAGTAACCTAATTCCTTCGACCATGAGATCATGCATATCACCTTTGCCGGATGGATGCTTTGATGACATCAAACACCACAACGTAACTGGGTGGCTATAAAGGTGGCATTGAGTGTTCGGAAAGTATTGGTTGAAACACATGGATCAAGAGTGGGATTTGTCCATCCATATGACGGATAGATATACTCTGGGCCCTCTCGGTGTAATGTCATCCAATTAGCTTGCAAGCATGTGACTGGCTCACAAGGGATCACATATCACGGGAACGAGAAAAGAGTACTTATCGGTAACGATGTTGAACTAGGTATGTAGAGATACCGACGATCATAACCTCGGATAAGTAAACTATCGTGAGACAAAGGGAAATTGGTATCGTATGTAAGTGGTTCATTCAATCGCAAAGTAATCGTAGAAATATGTGGGAGCCATATGAATTTCCAGATTCCTCTATTGGTTATTGTTCGGAGAAGTGTCTCGATCATGTCCGCATAATTCACGAACCGTAGGGAGACACACTTAAGGATTCGACGTTGTTTGAGTAGTTATGGTATTATGAGAAAGAGACCGAATGTTGTTCGGAGTCTCGGATGGGATCCGGGATATCACGAGGTAATCCGAAATGGTCCGGAGAATAAGATTCATATAAGGAAAGTCCCGTTTCGGAGTTGCGGAATGATTCCGGTTTTTTCATCGGGAATGTTCTAGAAGGTTCCGGAATGTCCGGCACTCCGGGGGGGTACATGAATGTGTTGTATCAAAGTTGTTATGATTGCATCATGTACTAAGTGTCATCACTGTCCGAAATAAAGGGTTAATTCAAATCCTAGTTTGAAAAGTCAAACGGCTAGTTTGAAAAGTCAAACTGCCAGTTTTCGGAAAGAGGAGGAGGATTGGTGGAGGCCGAATTGGGGGAGGGTTACTCCCTTGGCCGGCGCACCACCAAGACGACTTGGGGAGGGACTCCCCTCCCCTTGGCCGCCGGCCCCTCCCATCTATATAAGGAGGGGCAGGGCTCCCCTCCTAGCACACACAAGTTCCTATCTTCTACCTCCGGTTTAGAGCCGTTTCGGTTTAGAGCTTCTAATTGCTTTAGCCTTCGGTTTAGAGCCTTCTAATTGGTTTAGAGCCTTCTAATTGGTATGTCTAATTACTAGACCACTAATAGCCTCTCTCATACTCCACCATACTCGCACCGGCTTAAGGCGAAGCCCTGCAGGATCTCCCCTCTACTTCCGGTACCACGTCGTTGTGCTGCCGGAATCGCGAGGAGAGTGCTACAACCTCCGCTGCCTGCTGGAACAAGGGAGAGGAAGGTCTTCGTCGAGTACCGAACATGTGACCGACTGCGGGAGCGCTGCCGGAACGCAGCGCCGGAAGGATCGTCTACGCGATCTTGAGATCGGAAAGAGTACGACTACATCACCCACGAGAATCTGCTCTCGTTAACCGCTTTGGAATCTTCGAGGGTAAGTTATTCCATCGACTCGTTGCTACAATCTAGTAGATAGATCTTGGCTTGTTTGTTTGTATGCGATAGAAAATTTTTGTTTTCCATGCTACGAACCCCTACAGTGGTATCAGAGCCGTGTCTATATGTAGATCTGTTGCGCGAGTAGAACACAATGACCATTGTGGGCGTTGATGCTTTTATTGTCGATTGCTTCTTGTGTACTTTGCATCTTGCGGTATGTTGGGATGAAGCGGCCCGGGCTAACCTTACATGACATCGTTCATGAGACTTGCTCCACGCTTGACATGCAACTTGTATTGCATAAGTGGCTTTGCGGGTGTCTGTTTCTCCTAGCATAGTTAAGATCCAATTTACAACGGGTGATTAACAATACTAGTATCAATGTTGTGGTTCTTGTTCGTAAGTTAGAACGACACTTATTGAAAGCCCCAAACCACGTAAAATATGCAAAGAAAGTAGAGGCGTCTAACTTTGTTTTGCAGGGGTGTGCAGTGATGTGATATGGCCATAATTGTGATTATATATGATGTATGCAATGTTCCTTATTGTAAGTCGGCAACCGGCAGGAGCCATATGGTTGTCTTTAATTTCTGTTAAGACCCGCGTGTCCATTCAAAGTAGTTGTAATAGTTGAAGCCGGTGGACGACAACCATGGAGCAGCGTCATTGACCTTGATGCAATGTCGGTGATGATGGAGACCATGTTCGTGCTAGAAGATGGAGATCGGAAGCACAAAGAAGAAAGGCCATATCATATCACATATTATGAATTGCATGTGATGTTAATCCTTTATGCATCTTGTATTGCTTAGTAGATGACGGTAGCATTATAAGATGATCCCTCATGCACATGAATTTCAAGTCATAAAGTGTTCACCCTTAGTTAGCACCGTTGCTAAAGCTTGTTGTTTCGAAGCACCACGTGATGATCGGGTGTGTTAGATTCCGCAAGTGTATACAACGTGGGAAAGCCAGATTTGCTCATGCGGAAGCTAAGGTTTGATCTTGACGAGCCTAGCATGTACATACATGGTCTCAGGAACACGGATCACCGAAAGGTAAAGCATGAGTCATATAGGAGATATGATGAACATGTTGATTGTTCGCCATTGAAGCTATGTCAACTCTCGTGATGATCGGTTTTGATGTGGTGGATTTGGTTCGTGTGATCACTAAAACAATGTGAGGGATATTTTTTTGAGTGGGAGTTCACCTAGATTAATTTAATTATTAATTAGAACTCAATTTATCATAAATTAACTCAAAGTGAATTTGCATAATTGTTGTAGTCATTGGCATCCGTTTACCACCTTACGCTTAGTTATAATTGAGATGATAGAACTATAGAATTCTGGTTAGTTACTTTACGAACTGGTATCGTATTGTTTTAAAGTGTTAATCTAAAGTTTAAAAATCCTATTGCAAACTTTCAGTAAGTTCCGGTTACTCCATGAAGTTTAATAATTGGTATTAAAACAAGAGTGACAATTCCAAGTGTTAGTGTATAAGTATCATGTTTGTCTCCATGATTCTTGATATTCAAAGGATTGTCTTAAATATCAAGGTTATCTAGGATCTGAAAGAGTTGTTTCAGAAACCATGATGTGTGGAAGATATTGTGATATCTGAAACGAAGTTTTGGTTGCAACATGATAGAGTATAATATGACAAAAGTCATGTTCTCATATTTGATGAGAATTTGCAAAAGGTTGGAGACACTAGTTGTCCTAATCCTACAAAAGGGTTTTGGAGAGCAACATTATACTCGCGATTCACCATTACAAGCTAAAAGTAGCTTGATCTTGGATAATTCCATGATAAAGGTGAATGTTTGATGTAGGTAAAATGTTTACTACACCAAGAGATTACTAAAGAAAGGAATTTGAAAGAACACCAAACATTTGATGATGGTGATCTACTTCAAAGTGCAAATCCAAAGACATTGGTATTTAATTATACACGCTTTGGATTATGTGTCATATGTATGACTCCACTATTGATATTGATAGATTCTTTCAAACAGAAAAGGAAATATTGAAAGAGAATCTCATAAATATATGGCAGAAAAGAAAAGACTAGAATTGTTCAGTTTAAGTATATAGATGATATACATGTTATGGCTATATTCTTTGCTTATTAAACAATGTGGTTATTAAGTATTTGATACTGAATTTGTTGGTGTGAATCGTCATACGAAACAACACAATTCATGAACTACAATGGCCTAAGTAACTAGCAAAAGAATATGTGATGATATTCATCGAGAACAAATAAAGGGTTATTGTGTTGCTCGTTAAACATCAAAAGTTTGCCTTCAAGATTTGTTTTATCAGGTATTATGAGAACAAAAGGGTTGTTCAAATAATTGCCGTAATCCATAAAAGATGGATGATTCACAAATCTCGTTGGAGAAATCATATCCATAAAACTAGTGCTAAAAATGTCGAAAGACAAATTGATTGAAAGATCACTTAGGAAGTGACATCGCCGTTTAAATTATATTGGAAAGAAAACATGAAGAAACTCCATGTGGATGGAATTTTGGAGTCTTTTGATTTTTGATCACATGACACTTGTGAAACTTTCCTAGAGATAATTGAAACTTCGTTCATAGGCCAAAAGGGAACGAAAGACTAGCTTATTGGAATTTGTACATATTGTTGTACGAAGTCCATTATGTGTAGTCAAGAGCGATGGATTTCAACTTCATTTGCTTTCTCCGAAAATTTGAGTGAATATATGAATATTTACTTAATAAGGATGAAGTATGAAACATTTGAAAAGTTCAAAGACTATCAAGATGAAGTGCAAAATCATTGTAACAAGAATATAAACAGTTTATGATAAAGATCATAAAGGAAGATATTTAAGTTACAGAGTTTAGCATAATACCTAAGATTTAAGGAATCGTTCCGTGGATTTGCATTTCCCGAAACACCATAAGGGTATGGAGCGTTCGAGATATGTAATTAAACCTTGTTTGACATGGTAAGATCGAAGGTGTAATTCATAAAACTGCCATTGTATTTTAAAGATTAAAAGCTTTAGAGATTACCGTTTTTCCACTGAAAAGAGCTTCATCATAATCCATTGAAATGACACCATATAAGGTTATGGTTTGGGATAAAACCCAAGTAGTCCTTTCTTAAACATTGGTATGCTATACATAAGAAAAATGTTTGCAACCAAAGTCGGATGAACCTGTCTTTGTTAAGTATTCCTCCATAACACCGGAGACAAAAGTATTTGTCGCTTAGAACGTCAAGTTTCTTTGAGAAGGAATTTTTCGTGAAAAGTTAAGTGGGAGGACAATAGAACTTTGATAAGGTTAAAGGAACCTTAGCTATATGTGCAGAGTTGCGCAGCGCCGAAAAGTGTTCCGGAGGCAGCTATAATGCTCATGGCTCACGTGCCTCAAAGGTTGTGGTCACGGAGATCTAAGTTCCTATTGAAACAAGTAGGTCGGGTAAACAATCAAATACCAAGATTTGAGGGTTGAATCATTATTTGAGAATAATGAACCGACTACATGCAAAGAAGCGATGATGGGCCCTGACTCCGTCAAATGGCTTGAAGCCATAAAAATCCGTGATAGTTCCATACACGAGAAATCAAGTTTTGAACTTGAAGGACCCTCAAGAAAGGTGTAAGACCTTACAGTTGTGTTTGGATCTATAAAGAAATAGACATGGATGTTTCACATCTATGAAATAGTCGACATGTTGGGAAAGAGTTCACAACAATGTTCAAAGGTTGACTATGACAAGATTTGATCTTTCATAGCGATATTTAGTCTAGACGGATTAATGTAGCAACCACTACATATAAATTTGTTATGTGGTAGTTGAATAAACAAAACAAGTTCTTCTAATAGAATTGTTACCTAGGACATGTGCGTAACATGGTCCATAGGGTTTTGTTAATTCAAAGGATGCTAAAAGCATATGCATACTTCAATGGTTGAAGTAAGCATAGCGGAGTTGGAATCTTCACTATGATGAAACTGTTAAAAGAGTTTAATTTCATCAGAGACAATGAAGATGCTTGCGTTTGCAAAGAAATTAAGTGGGAGCGCTAAGACATATTTCTAATACATTATGTGGAAGACATATTGTTGATTAGAAATGATGTATCTTTTATTAACACATATTAAGAATTTCATCCTGATGAAAGACTTAGGCAAAACCCAAATATTTGGCATCAATAGACGCTAATATGGTTGTGCCAAAAGTACATAGATGATATATTGAATGAGTTCGATATAGGAACTACAAGAAAGGTTCTTGTTGCACAGAAAGGATTGAATGAGTTCAATGTTGATGATATATTCAAGTGTATTGACATTTGGTAAAGTGAAACAAATAATCAAGTATAGATTGATACTTGATGTATGAAATCACAAAGGGTATTTATATCAATCATACTGTGATATGTACAAATCCAGATATGTCCTATGCTCTAAAAGTTGTGAGCATATACCAGAATGATTCGTAAGATGATCATTGGACAATAGTAAGGATATTCTTATGATCTTTTGGAAGAACTAAGAGTATAATATTTGTAGAAGTGACAAATAGATGGTTAGTTCATTGTAAAAGTACTACATTGATACTAGTTTTTTCACAAAGTACAAATTTAGTTTATCTCAATCTAAACTAAGGGTGGCACAATATAATGGAAAGTGAGTTCCATAATGGATTTGGATGAGTTCCAAAGTTAAGACATTGTGACAGATACTACAACAAAAGGCTAAGTATATGACTGCTATTATAGCAGCAAAAGAGGGCATTTGTGTCAAGTAGTTTGTTATCAAACTAGGTGTAGTTCACAGAGGGATAATACTATGAAGATATATTGTGCGACAATATTATCAACATGTTTTAACCCCAAAGAGCTAAAGGTCACACCGAAAGACCAAATTTATACAAAGCCATCTCATTAGAGAATGAGTGATGCATAGAAACGCAAAGACATGCAATTACACACGGACCTGGAAGTGTCAGATCCGGAGATCAGTTGACCACTAGCAATCGTGTACATACAACACCGAAAAGCCATAGGTGTTGAATACACAAAGGTTTGAAACTAGATTATTGACTCTAGTGCAAGTGGGAGACTGTTGGAGATATGCCCAAGAGGCAATAATAAAGTGGGTTATTATCATATCTTCATACTTATGATAAATGTTTACATACCATGCTATAATTGTATTAACAGGAAACATTAATACTTGTGTGATTTGTAAACTAAAATAAGAGTCCCTAGTAAAGCCTCTTGTTAAACTAGCTTGTTGGTTAATATATGATCATGGTTTCCTGATCATGAACATAGATATGTTATTAACAACAGGATCATATCATTAGGAGAATGATGTGATGGACATACTCCTATAGATAAGCGTAGCATAAAGATCAAGTCATTTCAATAGTTCAATTGCTATATGCTTTCTGATACATAGTAACCTAATTCCTTCGACCATGAGATCATGCATATCACCTTTGCCGGATGGATGCTTTGATGACATCAAACACCACACCGTAACTGGGTGGCTATAAAGGTGGCATTGAGTGTTCGGAAAGTATTGGTTGAAACACATGGATCAAGAGTGGGATTTGTCCATCCATATGACGGATAGATATACTCTGGGCCCTCTCGGTGTAATGTCATCCAATTAGCTTGCAAGCATGTGATTGGCTCACAAGGGATCACATATCACGGGAACGAGAAAAGAGTACTTATCGGTAACGAGGTTGAACTAGGTATGTAGAGATACCAACGATCATAACCTCGGATAAGTAAACTATCGTGAGACAAAGGGAAATTGGTATCGTATGTAAGTGGTTCATTCGATCGCAAAGTAATCATAGAAATATGTGGGAGCCATATGAATTTCCAGATTCCTCTATTGGTTATTGTTCGGAGAAGTGTCTCGATCATGTCCGCATAATTCACGAACCGTAGGGAGACACACTTAAGGATTCGACGTTGTTTGAGTAGTTATGGTATTATGAGAAAGAGACCGAATGTTGTTCGGAGTCTCGGATGGGATCCGGGATATCACGAGGTAATTCGGAATGGTCCGGAGAATAAGATTCATATAAGGAAAGTCCCGTTTCGGAGTTGCGGAATGATTCCGGTGTTTTCATCGGGAATGTTCTAGAAGGTTCCGGAATGTCCGGCACTCCGGGGGGGGGGGGTACATGAATGTGTTGTATCAAAGTTGGTATGATTGCATCATGTACTAAGTGTCATCGCTGTCCGAAATAAAGGGTTAATTCAAATCCTAGTTTGAAAAGTCAAACGGCTAGTTTGAAAAGTCAAACTGCCAGTTTTAGGAAAGAGGGGAAGGAGGATTGCTGGAGGCCGAATTGGGGGAGGGTTCCTCCCTTGGCCGGCGCACCACCAAGACGACTTGGGGAGGGACTCCCCTCCCCTTGGCCGCCGGCCCCTCCCATCTATATAAGGAGGGGCAGGGCTCCCCTCCTAGCACACACAAGTTCCTATCTTCTACCTCCGGTTTAGAGCCGTTTCGGTTTAGAGCTTCTAATTGCTTTAGCCTTCGGTTTAGAGCCTTCTAATTGGTTTAGAGCCTTCTAATTGGTGTGTATAATTACTAGACCACTAATAGCCTCTCTCATACTCCACCATACTCGCACCGGCTTAAGGCGAAGCCCTGCAGGATCTCCCCTCTACTTTCGGTACCACGTCGTTGTGCTGCCGGAATCGCGAGGAGAGTGCTACAACCTCCGCTGCCTGCTGGAACAAGGGAGAGGAAGGTCTTCGTCGATTACCGAACGTGTGACCGACTGCGGGAGCGCTGCCGGAACGCAGCGCCGGAAGGATCGTCTACGCGATCTTGAGATCGGAAAGAGTACGAGTACATCACCCACGAGAATCTGCTCTCGTTAACCGCTTTGGAATCTTCGAGGGTAAGTTATTCCATCGACTCGTTGCTACAATCTAGTAGATAGATCTTGGCTTGTTTGTTTGTATGCGATAGAAAATTTTTGTTTTCCATGCTACGAACCCCTACAGGGGATTCGGGTCGAAGCAGGGAGAGGCAGGCGAGAGGGATATGCGAGCGCAGCGAGGGGGCTCGGGGTCCCTGGCGGCGGGCGGTTGTGGTACAGGGCAGAGGGAGGCGATGGCGGGGGGGAGGCCGGAGCCGCGAGGTGGAGGAGGGCGGCCGGTCGAGGAGAGGTGGGGCGAGGTGGGCGCCTGGCGACGGCGGGGAGGAATCCAGGGGGCGCCGCGCGACGAGCGGGAGGCGGGGTCGCTACCGGGGAGAGGTGGTTGACGGAGAGGGAAGGAGACGGGGTGGGGGGATCGCTAGAGGAGGTGGGGAGGCGCTCGGCGGTTGCAGGGAGGAGCGGGGTTGGGGAAGAGAGAGAGGAAGGAGAGAGCGGGGATGGGCGACGGGTGGTGGGGCCAGAGGGGGAGAGAGAGAGAGGGGGGTTGGGCAGGTGGCGTTGGGGGCCCCGCCCAGGTGGGCCTAGTGCGGCAGGTGGAGGCGGTTCGGCTGGGTGGAGGCCAGGCTGAGTGGTGTGTGTGCTGACGTGGGGTTTGACCAGGTGGGGAGGCTGAGGTGGCGGGTTGGGATAGGATAGGGGGAAGGGAGTGGTGAGGTGTCGCCAAGGGATTGGAGGGGGTGAGGTGGCTGAAGGGTGGGTAGAATAGGACTGGGTAGGAAAAGGGTTTAGTGGGGCTGGTTTTGTACTGGGGGTGGCCGACTGGGTCGGATCGGCCCGGTACGGCTGCCCCTAAAAATAAAATACATATTTTATTATTTAAAACGGGGCGTTTGAAATCCATTGGTAGACGAAACAAAATAATCCGGAGACCCGGGTTTTAATTTGAATAAAGACGGGAATATTTAGAAAACAAAACTAGGCGTTTCAAAAATAGTTTAGACAAAAACCATGCATGATGATGACGATGCTCAAATGCAATGTGGCATGATGACATGAGCATGCGGTCATGATGATGCGCAACACAAAAACACCGCGATTTTTCTAGTAGTGGTTTTTGCGGGGCGCCACAACTTACGACACTAATTGGTACCACTAGATATGTTTTCAAATTTAGTTTTATACTATATCAATTTGATGTAATATATGTTGTTATATTTATCTATTAAAGTTAGACAAATTTGATAAAGTTTGACTTAGGCAAAAGTAGAACTACACTTATTTGCGGACTGAGGGAGTATGCATTTTTTTCAACAAGACTGGAACAACAATGAAGTAAACATAATTCATACTACACAACACACTCATGGATTACTTTTTTGTGAAATTCCACTGATCTATTAAAAATCATCAATAGTAATACAAAAACAGGCTAAAGAAAGAACAGAAAACCTTTCGTCGGTGAGAGGTCAAGGTTCGTCACACCTCCAAAGCCCCAAGGCCATTGAAGATGGAGCAGACTAGCAGAGTCAGAACCCTAGATGGGGTTTGCTGTCGCCTAAGCGATCGCTTCTCCTTGGCCTTCATGCACCTCTTCGGTAGAAGCAACACGGCTCACCATTGCAACTGCAAAAACCATGGCGTATGAGGTGTGACTAGCCTTTTAGCATTCATCAAGGCTAACCACAAGTACTACGAGCTATGAGAAAAACAAAAAACACATACCTCCGTCTGGAGGCCCTCGCTGCCACCCAAAAAAACCACCGGTTCGCCACCCGCCCACCTGCCGCTGGAGGAGGAGGCCACCGGCTGACGGCAGTTGTGGGGTGCCTCCCTTTTTTAGTTGTGTTCTTGTTGTTCCTAACTTTTTTTACCACCGCTAGTCTTGTAGGGTTTCGTAGCATGGAAAACAAAAAATTTCTACCGCATACAAACAAACAAGCCAAGATCTATCTACTAGATTGTAGCAACGAGTCGATGGAATAACTCACCCTCGAAGATTCCAAAGTGTTTAACAAGAGCGGATTCTCGTCGGTGATGTAGTCGTACTCTTGCTGATCTCAAGATCGCGTAGACGATCCTTCCAGCGCTGCGTTCCGGCAGCGCTTCCGCAGTTGGTCACACGTTCGGTACTCAACGAAGACCTTCCTCTCCCTTGTTCCAGCAGGCAGCGGAGGTTGTAGCACTCTCCTCACGATTCCGGCAGCACAACGGCGTGGTACCGGAAGTAGAGGGGAGATCTCGCAGGGCTTCGCCTTAAGCCGGAGCGAGTATGGTGGACTATGAGAGAGAGCCTCGGCGATCTAGGGTTTAGACGCACCAAGGAGGGGGCAAGGCCGGCGGCTAGGGTTTTCCCTAGGCGGCGGCGAGTTGCCCTAGGCGGCGGCGGCAGGAGGTGGCGGCGCCGGCGGCTAGGAGCTAGGGTTTTGGGTGGAGGTGTTGTGTCCTTGGAGGGGCAACCCTGCCCCTCCTTATATAGGTGGAGGGGGTGCGCCAGGGGAGGGGAGTCTCTCCCCAACTCGGTCTCCAAGTGGGCCGGCGGTGGAGGGAGGGAACTCCTCCCCAAGTAGGTTTTCTACTTCCCCTCCACCTCACAAAATAGTCGTTTGACTTTTCAAATTGGCGTTTGACTTTTCAAACTAGGATTTGATTAAACGCTTGATTTTGTTCAACGATGACACCTAGTACATGATGCAATCATTCCAACTTATTATGACACATTAATGTACCCTTCCCCTCCGGAGTGCCGGACATTCTGGAACCTTCTAGAACATTCCCGATGAAAACACCGGAACCATTCTCCAACCCCAAAACAGGACTTTCCTTATATGAATCTTATTCTCCGGACCATTCCGGGTCTCCTCGTGATATCCCGGATCCCATCCGAGACTCCGAACAACATTCGGTCTCTTACTCATCATTCCATAACTACTCAAACAACGTTGAATCCTTAAGTGTGTATCCCTACGGTTTGTGAATTATGCGGACATGATCGAGACACTTCTCCGAACAATAACCAATAGAGGAATCTGGAAATTCATATGGCTCCCACATATTTCTACGATTACTTTGCGATCGAATGAACCACTTACATACGATACCAAATTCCCTTTGTCTCACGATAGTTTACTTATCCGAGGTTATGATCGTCGGTACCTCTGCATACCTAGTTCAACCTCGTTACTGATAAGTACTCTTTTCTCGTTCCCGTGATATGTGATCCCTTGTGAGCCAGTCACATGATTGCAAGCTAATTGGATGGCATTCCACCGAGAGGGCCCAGAGTATATCTATCCGTCATATGGATGGACAAATCCCACTCTTAATCCATGTGTCTCAACCAACACTTTCCGAACACTCAATGCCACCTTTATAGCCACCCAGTTACGGTGTGGTGTTTGATGTCATCAAAGCATCCTTTCGGTGAAGGTGATATGCATGATCTCATGGTCGAAGGAATTAGGTTACTATGTATCAGAAAGCATATAGCAATTGAACTATTAAAATGACTTGATCTTTATGCTACGCTTATCTATAGGAGTATGTCCACCATATCATTCTCCTAACGATATGATCTTGTTGTTAATAACATCTCAATGTTCATGATAGGGAAACCACAATCATTTATTAACCAAAAAGCTAGTATTATAAAGAGGCTTTACTAGGGACTCTATTTTAGTTTACAAATCACACAAGTATCAATGTTTCCTTGTTAATACTATTATAGCATGAATGTAAAATTTATCATAAAAACAAAGATATAATAATAACTACATTTATTATTGCCTCTAGGGCATATCTCCAACACTCTCCCACTTGCACTAGAGTAATCTAATCTAGATTACATGGTAATATACCGAACACCCATGGCAGTTTGGTGTTGGTCATGTTTTGCCCTCGGGAGAGGTTTAGTCAACGGATCCGCCACATTAAGATCTGTGTGTACTTTGCAAATCTTTATGTCCCCATCTTGGACATGTTCTCGAATAGCGTGAAAACGTAGCTTGATGTGCTTCAGCTTCTTGTGTGACCTTGGTTCTTGCGCATTGGCTATGGCGCCCATGTTATCATAGTAGATAGACATTGGGTCCAGCGCACTTGGAACCACACCCAGCTCTGTAATGAACTCTTTCATCCATATCGCTTCTTGTGAAGCCTCCAAAGCAGCCATGTATTCTGATTCAGTTGAAGATCTCTCCACAACGCTTTGCTTTGCACTCCTCCAGCTAACTGCTGCACCATTCAAAGTAAATACGTATCCAAATTGTGATTTAGAATCATCCGGATCAGTGTTCCAACTAGCATCGGTGTAACCATTAACAACGAGCTGTTCATCACCTCCATAAGAAAGAACCATATCCTTAGTTCTTCTCAAGTACTTAAGGATGTTTTTGACCGCTGTCCAATGATCCACTCCTGGATCACTTTGATATATGCTAGTCAAACTAACAGCATATGCAATGTCGGGTCTAGTACATAGCATGGCATACATCAGAGATCCTATGGCTGAGGCATAGGGAGTCTTACTCATCCTTTCTCTATCTTCTGCCGTTGTCGGACTTTGAGTTTTACTCAAGGTCGTATTGGGCAACATGGGCAAGAACCCTTTCTTGCTATCTTCCATTTCAAACCTCTTTAGAACTTTGTCCAAATATGTACTTTGTGACAATGATATTAGGCGTCTCGATCTATCTCTATAAATATGTATGCCTAATATGTAAGTTGCTTCGCCAAGATCCTTCATTGAAAAACTATTATTCAAATATTCCTTGACACTATTAAGAAGGTCTACATCATTCCCAATCAACAATATGTCATCTACATATAGTATTAAGAATGCTACAGAGCTCCCACTCACTTTCTTGTAAATACAAGCTTCTCCATAAGTTTGTAGAAAACCAAAACTTTTGATTACCTTATCAAAACGTTGATTCCAACTTCGGGATGCTTGCTTCAATCCATAGATGGATCGTTGAAGTTTGCATACCTTGTTAGCATCTTTAGGATCGACAAAACCTTTGGGTTGCATCATATACAACTCTTCATCAATGTCTCCATTGAGGAATGTTGTTTTGACATCCATCTGTCATATCTCATAATCATAATATGCAGCGATTGCTAACATAATCCTCACAGACTTTAGCTTCGCTACTGGTGAGAAAGTCTCATCGTAGTCAACTCCTTGAATTTGTCGAAACCCTTTTGCGACAAGTCGAGCTTTATAGACAGTAATATTACCATCAGCATATGTTTTCTTCTTGAAAATCCATTTGTTCTCGATAGCCTTCCGGCCATCCGGTAAGTCCACCAAAGTCCATACTTGGTTTTCGTACATGGATTCAATCTCGGATTTCATGGCTTCTTGCCATTTATTGGAATCCGGGCTCATCGTCGCTTCCTCATATGTCGCGGGGTCATCGGTGTTGTCCACCAACATGACATTCATAACGGGATCATACCAATCAAGAGTGGTACAAGTTCTCGTTGACCTGCGAGGCTCTGTTGCAACTACAACCGAAGTTTCATGATCATCATCATTAGCTTCCTCTCTTATTGGTGTAGGCGTCACAGGAACTACTTCCGGTGCTGCGCTACTCGCAAGTTCGAGAGAAGGTTCGACAACCTCGTCGAGTTCTACTTTCCTTCCAGTCACTTCTTTCGAGAGAAATTCCTTCTCTAGAAAGGGTCCATTCTTGGCAACGAAGATTTTGCCTTCGGATATATGATAGAAGGTATACCCAATAGTTTCCTTCGGGTATCCTATGAAGATGCATTTTTCCGCTTTGGGTTCAAGCTTGTCCGGCTGTAACTTCTTTACATAGGCTTCGCAACCCCAAACTTTAAGGAACGACAATTTAGGTTTCTTACCAAACCATAATTTATACGGTGTCGTTTCAACGGATTTAGATGGTACCCTATTTAAAGTGAATGCGGCTATTTCTAATGCATAACCCCAAAATGATAGCGGTAAATCTGTAAGTGACATCATAGAACGAACCATATCTAAGAGAGTTCAATTACGACGTTCGGATACACCATTACGCTGTGGTGTTCCCGGCGGTGTCAATTGTGAAAGTATTCCGCATTTCTTCAAATGCTCGCCAAACTCGTAACTTAGATATTCACCTCCACGATCAGAACGTAGAAATTTAATCTTCTTGTTACGTTGATTCTCCACGTCACTTTGAAATTACTTAAACTTCTCGAAAGTTTAGGACTTATGTTTCATGAAATAGATATACCCATATCTACTCAAGTCATCCGTGAAGGTAAGAACATAACGATAACCACCGCGCGATGCTACACTCATTGGACCACACACATCGGTATGTATGATTTCCAATAAGTCCGTAGCTCGCTCCATCATACCAGAAAATGGAGTCTTAGTCATCTTACCCATCAGACATGCTTCGCATCTTTCAAGTGATTCAAAATCAAGTGATTCAAGAAGTCCATCGGAATGGAGTTTCTTCATACGCTTCACTCCAATGTGACCAAGACGACAGTGCCACATATAGGTCGAGTTATCGCTCGATTTCAAACGTTTAGCTTCAATGTTGTTAATATGTGTATTTCCACTATCGAGATTCAATAAGAATAGACCATCTATCAAAGGTGCATGTGCATAAAACATATTACTCATATAAATCGAACAACCATTATTCTCGGACTTAAACAAGTAACCGTCTCGCAATAAACAAGATCCCGATATAATGTTCATGCTTAACGCAGGCACCAAATAACAATTATTTAAGTATAAAACTAATCCCGATGGTAGATGAAGAGGTAGCATGCCGACCGCGATCACGTCAACCTTTGATCCGTTTCCCACGCGCATCGTCACCTCGTTCTTCGCTAGCTTCCGTTTATTCTGCAGCACCTGTTTTGAGTTACAAATATGAGCAACCGAACCAGTATCAAATACCCAGGCACTACTACGAGTACTAGTGAGATACACATCAATAACATGTATATCGGATATACCTTTCTTCTTGATGTTGCCGTTCTTCAAATCCGCCAAGTACTTTGGGCAATTCCGCTTCCAGTGACCTTCTCCCTTGCAGTAAAAGCACTCAGTATCAGGCTTAGGTCCAGCCTTGGTCTTCTTCGTTGGCGCGGTAACTTTCTTACCACCCTTCTTGAAGTGTCCCTTTTGCTTAGACTTGCATTTCTTGAATTTGGTGGTCTTATTGACCATCAACACTTGGTGCTCTTTCTTGATCTCCACTTCTGCAGATTTCAACATGGCGAAGAGTTCTGGCAAATGCTTGTTCATGTTTTGCATATTGTAGTTCATCACAAAGTTCTTGTAACTTGGTGGTAGTGATTGGAGGACACGATAAATCCCCAAAGCATTAGGAATCACTATACCCAAGCTTTGAAGTTTGTTTGCGTGCCCAGACATCTTAAGCACATGCTCGCTGATGGAGCTGCCCTCTTCCATCTTGCAGTTAAAGAACTTTTCAGAAGCCTCATAGCTCTCAATTGCCGCGTGAGTCTCAAAGATCAATTTGAGATCACGGATAATATCATGTGGGTCTGAATTCTCAAACCTTTTCCGAAGCTCCGATTCTAAACCATACAAGATAGCACACTGAACTGTGGAGTACTGAGTCTTCCGAGCGAGGTAAACATTCTTTACTTCATCGGTAGCAGTAGCTGCAGGTGGGTCACCCAACGGTGCATCCATCACATAGGTCAAATTACCAGCTGTGAGGACAATCCTCAAATTGCGGAACCAATCCGCGAAGTTGCTTCCATTGTTTTTCAAATTTTCTTTCTCTAGGAACGCATTAAAATTGATGGTAGGGGTCGCCATTGATCTACAACATATTTGCAATAGTTTAGACTAAGTTTATGACAAATTGAGTTCTAATTAATAGTTAAATTAATCTAGGTGAACTCCCACTCAAAACAATATCCCTCACATTGTTTTAGTGATCACACGAACCAAATCCACCACATCAACACCGATCATCACGAGAGTTGATGTAGCTTCAATGGCGAACAATCGACATGTTCATCATATCTACTATATGATTCATGTTTTACCTTTCGGTGATCCGTGTTCCAAGACCATGTATGTACATGCTAGGCTCGTCAAGACCAAACCTTAGCTTCTGCATGAGCAAATCTGGCTTGCTCACGTTGTATACACTTGCGGAATCTAGCACACCCGATCATCACGTGGTGCTTCGAAACAACAAGCTTTAGCAACGGTGCTTACTAAGGATGAACACTTTAGAACTTGAAATTCATGTGCATGAGGGATCATCTTATAATGCTAACGTCGTTAACTAAGAAATACAAGATGCATAAAGGATTAACATCACATGCAATTCATAATATGTGATATGATACGGCCTTTCTTCTTTGTGCTTCCGATCTCCATCTTCAAGCACGAACATGATCTCCATCATCACCGGCATCGCATCAAGGTCAATGACGCCGCTCCATGGTTGTCGTCCACCAGCTTCAACTATTACAACTACTTTGAATAGACACGCGGGTCTTAACAGAATTTAAAGACAACCATATGGCTCCTGCCGGTTGCCAACTTACAATAAGGAACATTGCATACATCAAATATAATCACAATCATGGCCATATCACATCACATCACACCCCTACAAAACAAAGTTAGACGCCTCTACTTTCTTTGCATGTTTTACGTGGTTTGGGGCTTTCAATAAGTGTCGTTCTAACTTACGAACAAGAACCACAACATTGATACTAGTATTGTCAATCACCCGTTGTAAATTGAATCTTAACTAAGTTGGGAGAAATAGGCACCCGCAAAGCCACTTATGCAATACAAGTTGCATGTCAAGCGTGGATCAAGTCTCATGAACGATGTCATGTAAAGTTAGCTCGGGCCGCTTCATCCCACCATCCCGCAAGATGCAAAGTACACAAGAAGCAATTGACAACAAAAGCATCAACGCCCACAATGACCATTGTGTTCTACTCGTGCAACAGATCTACATATAGACACGGCTCTGATACCACTGTAGGGTTTCGTAGCATGGAAAACAAAAAATTTCTATCGCATACAAACAAACAAGCCAAGATCTATCTACTAGATTGTAGCAACGAGTCGATGGAATAACTCACCCTCGAAGATTCCAAAGTGTTTAACGAGAGCGGATTCTCATGGGTGATGTAGTCGTACTCTTGTCGATCTCAAGATCGCGTAGACGATCCTTCCGGCGCTGCGTTTCGGCAGGGCTTCCGCGGTCGGTCACACGTTCGGTACTCGATGAAGACCTTCCTCTCCCTTGTTCAAGCAGGCAGCGGAGGTTGTAGCACTCTCCTCGCGATTCCGGCAGCACAACGGCGTGGTACAGGAAGTAGAGGGGAGATCTCGCAGGGCTTCGCCTTAAGCCGGAGCGAGTATGGTGGACTATGAGAGAGAGCCTCGGCGATCTAGGGTTTAGACGCACCAAGGAGGGGCCAAGGCCAGCGGCGGCGAGTTTCCCTAGGCGGCGGCAGCAGGAGGTGGCGGTGCCGACGGCTAGGAGCTAGGGTTTTGGGTGGAGGTGTTGTGTCCTTGGAGGGGCAGCCCTGCCCCTCCTTATATAGGTGGAGGGGGTGCGCCAGGGGAGGGGATTCCCTCCCCAACTCGGTCTCCAAGTGGGCCGGCGGTGGAGGGAGGGAACTCCTTCCCAAGTAGGTTTCCTACTTCCCCTCCACCTCACAAAATAGCCGTTTGACTTTTCAAATTGGCGTTTGACTTTTCAAACTAGGATTTGATTAAACCCTTTATTTTGTTCAGCGATGACACCTAGTACATGATGCAATCATTCCAACTTATTATGACACATTCATGTACCCTTCCCCTCCGGAGTGCCGGACATTCCGGAACCTTCTAGAACATTCCCGATGAAAACATCGGAACCATTCTCCAACCCCGAAATAGGACTTTCCTTATATGAATCTTATTCTACGGACCATTCCGGATATCCTCGTGATATCCCGTATCCCATCCGAGACTCCGAACAACATTCAGTTTCTTACTCATCATTCCATAACTACTCAAACAACGTCGAATCCTTAAGTGTGTCTCCCTACGGTTTGTGAATTATGCGGACATGATCGAGACACTTCTCCGAACAATAACCAATAGAGGAATCTGGAAATTCATATGGCTCCCACATATTTCTACGATTACTTTGCGATCGAATGAACCACTTACATACGATACCAAATTCCCTTTGTCTCACGATAGTTTACTTATCCGAGGTTATGATCATCGGTATCTCTGCATACCTAGTTCAACCTCGTTACTGATAAGTACTCTTTTCTCGTTCCCGTGATATGTGATCCCTTGTGAGCCAGTCACATGCTTGCAAGCTAATTGTATGGCATTCCACCGAGAGGGCCCAGAGTATATCTATCCGTCATATGGATGGACAAATCCTACTCTTGATCCATGTGTCTCAACCAACACTTTCCGAACACTCAATGCCACCTTTATAGCCACCCAGTTATGGTGTGGTGTTTGATGTCATCAAAGCATCCTTCCGGTGAAGGTGATATGCATGTTTCCAAATCACACAAGTATCAATGTTTCCTTGTTAATACTATTATAGCATGAATGTAAACATTTATCATAAACACAAAGATATAATAATAACTACATTTATTATTGCCTCTAGGGCATATCTCCAACAGGTCTGTGATTTGGTCTTTCTGTGCATGTCCCTTGTCGTGGGTGCCTGCCTTAGCCTTCGCCATCGCGATATAGTGAGATGCTGCCTCGATGGCCCCCGCGCTTTGGGCTTGCGACATGGTCTGAAGAAAAGGACGCGTCGACCAGCAACACCACCACGCCCTCAACATGGACGCAAGTAGATCTTGCATCGTCAAAAAATATTTGTTGTGGTTTAGGATGTGTCTTACCAGGTCGTATCGAGATGTCACCAGACTCACCGAGCATAAAAATACCATCACGGTTGGTAATGGCATACATGTTGGTGTAGGGCGGTGCCCAGGCACCCTCCAAGGTCGTATTGTTGGTGTTGATGTCCCACACGAGCTTCTTTGGTCAGGGGCAAATCTACATGCCATTGTGCCATCATCGTTGAGGGAGATTTGAAGATCCATGTTCATATGGCTAGTGGCGACCATCTTCATCTTGGATCCACCTTGGCACTTCTATTGTTGTGATATTCAAGGTGTTGATGAGGGATCATTCTAGTCGTGTTTAGATATGACATGACATGCTCCGGAGGTTCTATCTCGCACTCTAGGTCGAATCGAGATCTAGTGAAGTTTCTAGGAAGTTTTAGCAGCGGACCAGAAGAAGTATGCGTGCTGGACTATCAAAGTTTTGCAGCAATGGTATCGACAAGTGGAGGCGGTATAATTCGTTCTTGGTAGTCTCAATTTCCACGATGAAAACCTTTGTTCGACCTTTTGGTGGTTGTGATATGTCTCAGTTCTTTGTTGAAGGCTTTGTTTTGAGTTATGCCTTCTCCAGGGTGAAAACCCAAAATCTGACCATGTTGGTGATCAGGCTACGACTGTGTTTGTGCATTGTTATCTTCTTTTATTGCGTCATTTTGGAGAATTTTTTGGAGTCTAGGTGTCGCTCAACACTAGTCGTGCTCTTGCTATGAGTCTCTGTTTGTTTCGGCGGCACCCTTAATGTTTTTCATAGGCACTATCGTTGTTTCAGAGACTAGGTATAGTTAGTATCATCTTGGTATTAATATATTTTTGGACCGCGTTGAGCGTCCTCCGGAGGTTGCGCGCGTCATAACCTCCGACCCGCGCACTGTCCGATTGATCAATCGTGGACCGTCTGATACAACTATTCATCACCCTCCTCCCGCTTTTGCGCTACGCGGCAAACCTTCAGAGTTACGCAGCAAAAAAAACGTCACTTGATCTGTTCCAACCAGAGCTGTAGGCTCTCGCGATACGACGGATGGAACGGGGGCCGTAGCAGTTGGATTGAAGCATCTACGAAGCCGTTCATGGCGCACCTCCTAAGATCCGTCCTATACCCCCTGCTGGTAATCCTAACCATCTTATTCCTCCACCAATTGTTGGTTCTAGCTCTAGTTCAAACCCTGCTCCACGGCGGCGCTGTGAACTCGATTCGGCGAACGGCAACACCAGAGATCAAAATCTCGGCGGGCTGAACAATCCTCCAATGTATTTCGACCAAGACCCAGAAGCTGATGACCCTGCTCCATCGGTAAGCTCCATCCCCTCCCAAATTTGCGTCTAGGGTTTAATTTTGCTACTTATATGCTGTAATGCGCTGGTAATGTGTTGGTTTGATTAGATATGCATCATTGGCATTTATAATTTGCAGGTAATGTGCTGGTTTCGTTCCTGTTTTGAGTTATGTGTTGCTGCATATATGTTATATGATTATATTTAATATGTGCTACAAGAGAAATTTGGTAGAAAATGTAGGTTCCTCCTGTTCTATTACTAATGATGCATATTTCTATTTCTTTTCCATGTCAGGGTTTTGTGGCTGACAGTATAAATGTTGGTTTTGACCTGAACAATGATCCTCCACAACCAGATGGATTTGCTTCAAACTTGAACCACAATGGTGATGTGCCACAATTTGTTCCAGGCCCTCAGAGTGCAGCAAGTGCGAGTGAAGTAAATGTTGTTGTTGAAGATGGAGAAGAAATTAGTTCACAGCCTGTGGTGCCATATGTCGATATGGTATTTGATGATCTTGAAGAGGACAGAAAAGTGTACAACAATTATGCTTGGAAACTTGGGTTTGGCACACGGATTGGAAACACAAAGTTCAGCACAGCAAAAGGAGCACCAAAATCTACCATTCTTAACAGGGTGTTTGAGTGTGTGCATACCGGTAAACCAAATGCTCATGAAGCAAAAATTGAGCGCAGCACGATAGGTGTTGCTGCAAAAGGTAAAGAAGCTATGATAGACTTGAGCAACTTTAGTGGACAGAAGTCACATAGCAAACATGCCGGAATACATATGGATGTGAAGGACACGAGGCAGCGGAACTAAATTTTGCGTCATGATTGTAAAGCACACATGCATGTTGGGAAGCGAGATGGGGTTTGGGTGGTCACTGTATTCAAAGCAGAACACACCCATGCAATGGTGACGTAAATATGTCGCCGGAGGTACTATCTCTCTCACAGGAAGGTCCCGGAAGAGGATTTACAATTTATCCAAACTTTGCATCAACAAACCATCAGAACTGCTAAAATCATGGGATGCTTGGGGAGTGTTCATGGTGGTGACCCAAGGTGCCTAGGGTACGTGAAGAAAGATGTGTCTAACATCAGAACAATGCTATGAGAAGAGGTCTCAGTGCGAGACATGAATATGGTTATTGATTACTTTGAGAAGCGGCAGGCTGAAAGTCCACACTTCTTTTATGCAACACAACTAGACCAGAACAATGTCATATGTGCCCTTTTCTGGGTGGACGGACGGACGAGGGCACTGTATCAAAAGTACAAGGATTGTGTCTTATTTGATACAACATTTTGCACCAACAAATACAAAATGCCCTTTGCTCCAATTATTGGCATCGACAACCACACACACACTATCGTTTTTGGATGCGCTTTGCTGCCAGATGAGAAGATCGAAACATTTGAATGGGTGTTCAAAAAGTGGAAATTAGCAGTGAATCTGCCTCCTGACCACATCATGACAGATCAAGACCAGACAATGAGCACATCAATTTCAATTGTTTTCTCTACTACAATCCACATGTGCTGCATCTACCATGTGCTTGGAGTTGCAAGAAAAAAGCTTGGTCCACGTTTGGTAGATGGAAATCCGTTTGCAGATGCGTTTTACTCATGCATATATGGAACATACACTGTTGCGGAGTTTGAGATATGATGGCAGAACATGCTGCAAAGGTTTGAAATGACCGATAACACCCACCTAGATAACATGTGGAAAAGCAGAAGCAAATGGGCCCCAATGTATTTCCGGCACAATTTCTTTCCATTCACAAGCACAACGGGAAGATCAGAGGGACTGAATGCCTACTTCAAATCATTTGTTCAACCAAGCGACTCGACGTACAATTTTGTGCAGCAGTATGAGTTGTGCCAGAATCTGATGCTTGATATGGAAGATAATGCATGATTCACAGTGGAGACGACTACTGCACCACTTTGGGGAAGGTGAGACCACATCATAACAGTTTCTGAAATGAAGCATAAAATGTTTTACAACATTCTGTTTTACTTGTTTTAGCAATTTTTGATGCTATTTTCAACAAATATTGTTGCGGGTACATGATAGAAAGGCAGGGTTTGAGATTTTACACTAGGGAGATATTTGAAAGGTTCCAGATTATCATACATGCATCAAAATTGTTTTAACCACAACAAGTCGAGGGGGAGGCGTTGTGTTTTGATCTTGTTCCGAATGAAGGTCTCGATGTGAAAACATATCGGGTTCTGGTTGTTGCTATAGAGGGGCTCTATTTGTGTGGTTGCAACGAATTTGAGATGTGTGGGTTACTCTGCCCACATATAATCAGGGTGATGGTCCAGTTAAATGTTCAGGAAATCCCTGCGAGGTACATGCTTGAGCGGTGGTCTGCAGCAGCAGCAGCAACAACAACACCTGCTCCAGACTAAGGCACTAATTCAATCGGGTTTGGAGTACCACCGACAAATACATTGAGGTACAACTCGTTGTGTATGAAGATGAATAATTTGGCCTTCGATGCTTGTTTCAATGACGATGCATATGCAGTGGTGTCTAGCATGGTAGATGAAGCGGCCAAAGTTGTTGCAACAATGAGAAGAGCACAATATGTTGTACAACAGCAAGAAGAAGAAAATGCTACATCTATGCAGCAACCTGAAATGCAATACCGAGAAAAAATTCAACAACAGCCTGCACCACAAGATGCTCCTTCAACTAGTATGTTGCAAAATCCTCCCCGAACAAAGCCAAAAGGCCGTCCAAAAGAGAGTGAAAAGAGAAGGAAGTCGCTTATTGAGCTCCGAGAAGAAGCAAACAAGAAAAGGAGGAAGAAGGCAAGTGAGCCAAAGAAGCAAAAAGAACCAAAACCACCTAGGAAGTATAGAAAAAATAAGTGTCCATACTACAACAAGGAAGGCCATACGGTACAAGAGTGCAAGTATATGAAGGTTGCGTTGGAAAAAGATGCTGAGAAAGAAGCAGGAGTGGACTTGCATTTGTAGATGATTGCATTTTATAGATGATTGGAACACATGTTTGATACATAGGAGCAAAAACTGTTTGATATATATACTTAATTCATATACAAATGCAACTTTTGCATACTTAGTTCATATACTTAATTGCTTTATTCTACCTCTTTTGTATCACTACATGTAACATTATATTGCTGTTATTTGTGGGAAAAAGAGCAACTGATGTGACAGACTTTATATAGCAATTATGAGATGCCAATATAGCAATTTAATTTGTCTAATATAGCAATTGTATTTTGTGTTTACAACATCATAATTTGTTTCATGAAAAACCTGAATACTTTCAATAAGCATTGTAGTCTGGTTAAGCATCATACACTGCATTTGTATGCAGCACATGTTTCTGAGTTGGCAAAACCTGTAAATCCGCTTGAGTGCGACATTTTCTTAAATTCCTAGATACGAGAACAATTCTGAATAACATATCTAGCACTTTTTATATGGATATACAACAAAAACATAGAAACCATAGACCTGTAAATCTGCTTGAGTGTGATAACTTATCGCTTTCCAGATACAATAGAAACTCTGAATAACATAACTTGCAATTTTTATATGAATATACAGCAAAAAAGCAGCACACAAGTTTTGTTCATACACAAGTTCCCAGATTTCTTCATCCATCAGTTTTTTTCGACGACCATTCATCTTACAAAAGCATTACATGTTTCAAAAGCATCCGTCTAACATGATCAAACATTACAAGTTTGACAAAGACAAAAACAAACATGACTAGTTGCCAAACAACTCCTCGGCCATGATCTTTTCGACATCATCATTGTGGTTCTATCTACCATCAATAAGAATTGATGCCAAGAACTTGCGGAAGTCCAAGACTGAATCGCTGTCAATCTCTGGCATTATCTTGGCGTTGTAGTGCTCCATGTATAAAATGATGTAGAAGCCGCAATCATATCTAGAAACAAAGTTTAAACTCTTAGCAACACAAAATACATATGAAGCCAAAACATGCAGCAATAAAACACATGGATCAACAAAATAAAAAGTAGTAAGGTATGTAGAAAATTACAATGTTTGTTGTTGCGAGTGGGTGGGAGTGATATGCTTGAAACTAGCAAAGTCAACGTTGCAAATCTCTGATTCAGTTGCAGTCCTGACGAAGTTGGTGAACTACAGGAGAACGGTACATATATAATCAGTCTTAAAAAGAATAAACATAAAAAGGAAAATAAAAACAAAAGAAATAAAAGTGCCAAAGTTGCAATTCTTAACATACTAACCAGGTTGTCTGCGATTTTCTGAAGCTTGCTGACACCATTGCCGGTGTCATGGAATCAAAAGTGTGAAATTATTTGTGGAGCAAGTTGGCACAGCAAACAATCCAGCGTCGTTGTGCTACAATGGTAAAATAAAGCTACATACACAAAGAAGCAAAACAGATTAATCATCTGGTAAACATAATGAAATAATTTTTGATGAATATGTAGCACTATAATATATCTAATATAGCAAAAAAACATTGTTTGCAGCAACATACTATGGTTCAAAAAAATGATACAAGAGAGTGGTGCAGGCTGCTTATGTATATCTATATAGCATACTTGGGATACAAAAATGTAGCAATAAGTATGTTCATAAAAAGCAAAAAAGATGTAGCCATTTCACTCACAAGGTCATCCTTTAGCATCTTGAACTTGCTACATGCTTCCTTAAAATCTTGCATGAAACCCTTGGGGTTGAATATTGATGGCTCAGCGACAAGCTTGTCCTGTCATTATTTTTGATGGATGAGGAATGCGCAATATTGATGGATCAGCAAGAACATAGAAATTAGTGCATCGTGATGCTTACCGTGTCATATGTTGAGAAAGAGTACTTCTTCTTTGCGCGAGTGTTCTTGTCAGCATATGCTTTTGCTACATTGTTGAATTTCTCAAGAATCACATTCATCACCTCGCTGATCAAATATTGGCGGGGGCGGAGAGACTCTTGAAAACCTCTGTAAGAAGTATAGAACCTACCATACTTCACAAAACATTTGCTAGAAAGAAGAACAAAACAACATTATCATTTGCGGCAACCAGATTGTACAAATGAAGCTAATGTCGGGCATTAATGTAGCATATGAAATTGGTAGGGGTAACTTACGGTGCATGTTTATTAGCCCTCTTGAATCTGCGACCATTCATGACAAATTTGTCATATGTGTGGATCATATCTTGAGAGACCTTAATCTTTTTCATCTTGGGAGGTGAAATAACTTCTTTGGCTGCCCTTTTGAACCTATTCTTCTTCTCGAGTGTTCCAGCACCAATACTATCATATTTTGTTACATCATCTGAGAAACAATTGTCGCCAAGGAAGATAAGAAGCACATGTAAGTAAATAGCCAAAACTTAATGCGGCATAATTTAATAAAAAAAGTCTATGCAGCATGTGCAAAACCAAAAAAATAAAACTTCTAACTTGTGCTCATGTGGTGGGTTGGGGTTGTAGGCTTGTTTAGAACTTCTAGTGATTTAGCTTCCTTAGAAGCTTTCGGTGACAATGCTACATTGGTCATGTCTTCAGAAGCTTTCGGTGACAATGCTATATTGGTCGTGTCTTCAGAAGATTTAGGTGACTTTGATTGAGCGTCCTTGAAGGCTTTAGGTGACACTGGTGCAACATTTGCATCATCCATTTCTTTAGCCTCCTCTGCAAGGCCTATAGAAAACAAAACAAGCAAACACACGACTGATACGTCCAATTTGCATCACCATTCTATATCATAATTTGCCTCTATTCATTGATATATGTCTTATTATGAGGTGCTACTTATGTATTTTCCTCTATTTTTGCATGTTGGATGATTCTTCGAGGATGGACTGCCGGAGTCAGGTTTCTGATGGAAAAAGAGGTGTTTTGATACAATTTCGCGAAGATCAGAAAAATACTAGAAAAATATTGGAAAATTTTATTTTCCCAGAAGACAGAGGAAGCCAGAAGGGGAGGCATAGCTAGGCCACAGGGGGCCCACACCCCCTAGGCGCGGGTCCACCTTGCCCCGTGCCTAGGGAAGGTGTGGCCCACCTGGCCGGCTCCCGACTTCGCCCTCTCGCCTATATCTTTCTCATGGAACCCTAATACCAGGGGAGCAACCACAGAAAGATTTCTGCCGCCTCTGCGGGGCGGAAAACACCGAGAGAGAAAGAGCTCTCTGGCAGACAGATTTCTGCCAGGGAAATTCCTTCCCGAAGAGGGGAGATCGTCGCCATCAACACCGTCGTCAAGCTAGGCTTCATAGGGATCATCATCATCATCCACCCCATCATCTCCACCAGCACCATCATCACCACTTCATCCCGCTATAACAATCGTGTTGGATCTTGCATTAGTTCTTAGGGAAAACTTTCTCGGTGTTAATTACTATTGTAGTTGATGCTTGTGAGTGGAACCATTGTATTATTGTTTATGTTTAGATTGTTATCCATCACCATATCATCTTTGATCTTGATCCATATGATGTCTCGTGAGTAGTTCATTTAGTTCTTAAGGACATGGGAGAAGTCATGTTGTTAGTAGTGGATTTATGCTGAGTTATTATTCAATGGTTTAGTATTTAAGTTGTGGTGCTATTCTTCTAGTGGTGTCATGTGAACATCGACTACATGATACCTCACCATTTATGGGCCTAAGGGAATTCATTGTGTATTTGGCTACTAATTGTGGGGTTGCCGGAGTGACAGAAACCTGAACCCCTGTTAGGACACCTTTGCATAAGGGAGCGTAGGATCTCAGAGTTTAAGGCTCTGGTTAGGATTATATCTTAATTACTTTCATGTAGTTGTGGATGCTTGCAGAGGGTTTAATCACAAGTATGTATTAGTATAAGTAAGGTCGGTACATTAGCACAGGTTCACCCACACAACACTTACAACACCAAATAAGAGTACTTAGCTATTTGAAGCGAAAGAACTTGACAAAATTCCCATGCGTCCTCAAGAACATTTGGTCCTTATAAGTATTTCCACCGGCTTGTCCTTTGCTAAGAAAGGATTGGGCCACTTGCTGCAGTTGTTCGTTGTCTTTATTACTTGCACTTTGTTTTGTTGCTTTATCAGAAAACCCCTAAAATTCTGTTTGCTAAGTATTTACAGAGACTTCCTGCTCCATACCACTAGTTAACACCTTCTGCTCTTTGTTGGGATCGACACTCCTATTTATCAAAAGTACTACGATACACCCCCTGTACTTGTGGGTCATCAAGACTATTTTCTGGCGCCGTTGCCGGGGAGTGAAGCGCTATTGAAGAGTGGAACTGGTAAAGTAAACTTCTACCGTGAGTATTTCTTTTTATTTCTGTTTGTTGCTTTTTTTCCAATATGGATAACCCACTTGGTTTTCTGTTTGGGAAAAATACTACCATGGTTAGGGTAGTAGATGAATCACCACCTGTTGAGATAGTTCCTTTTAAGATACCTACAAGTATTGTTGATCGTGTTATGGATAATTATTATTTAGGGGGTGGAACTGTTCATCCTGGTGAACATTTGATTTTTATCCATGAATTATGCGGGTTGTTTAAGTGTGCAGGTATCACAACTGAAGAGGTGAAGAAGATGTTACTCTCTATATCCTTGAAAGGGAGAGCTGAAGAATGGTATAAGCTGCTGAAGAATGGACAATCCATGGAATGGGAGGAAATTGCTTCTCTCTTTTATTCTAAATTTTATCCTGTAGGGGTTCGTAGCATGGAAAACAAAAAATTTCTATCGCATACAAACAAACAAGCCAAGATCTATCTACTAGATTGTAGCAACGAGTCGATGGAATAACTTACCCTCGAAGATTCCAAAGTGGTTAACGAGAGCAGATTCTCGTGGGTGATGTAGTCGTACTCTTTCCGATCTCAAGATCGCGTAGACGATCCTTCCGGCGCTGCGTTCCGGCAGCGCTCCCGCAGTCGGTCACACGTTTGGTACTCGACGAAGACCTTCCTATCCCTTGTTCTAGCAGGCATCGGAGGTTGTAGCACTCTCCTCGCGATTCCGGCAGCACAACGGCGTGGTACCGGAAGTAGAGGGGAGATCCTGCAGGGCTTCGCCTTAAGCCGGTGCGAGTATGGTGGAGTATGAGAGAGGCTATTAGTGGTCTAGTAATTATACACACCAATTAGAAGGCTCTAAATCAATTAGAAGGCTCTAAACCGAAGGCTAAAGCAATTGGAAGCTCTAAACCGAAACGGCTCTAAACCGGAGGTAGAAGATAGGAACTTGTGTGTGCTAGGAGGGGAGCCCTGCCCCTCCTTATATAGATGGGAGGGGACGGCGGCCAAGGGGAGGGGAGTCCCTCCCCAAGTCGATTTGGTGGTGCGCCGGCCAAGGGAGGAACCCTCCCCCAATTCGGCCTCCACCAATCCTCCTTCTCCTCTTTCCGAAAACTAGCCGTTTGACTTTTCAAACTAGGATTTGAATTAACCCTTTATTTCGGACAGAGATGACACTTAGTACATGATGCAATCATACCAACTTTGATACAACACATTCATGTACCCTCCCCCCCGGAGTGCCGGACATTCCGGAACCTTCTAAAACATTCCCGATGAAAACACCGGAATCATTCCGCAACTCCGAAACGGGACTTTCCTTATATGAATCTTATTCTCCGGACCATTCCGGATTACCTCGTGATATCCCGGATCCCATCTGAGACTCCGAACAACATTCGGTCTCTTTCTCATAATACCATAACTACTCAAACAACGTCGAATCCTTAAGTGTGTCTCCCTGCGGTTCGTGAATTATGCGGACATGATCGAGACACTTCTTCGAACAATAACCAATATAGGAATCTGGAAATTCATATGGATCCCACATATTTCTACGATTACTTTGCGATCGAATGAACCACTTACATACGATACCAATTTCCCTTTGTCTCACGATAGTTTACTTATCCGAGGTTATGATCGTCGGTATCTCTACATACCTAGTTCAACCTCGTTACCGATAAGTACTATTTTCTCGTTCCCGTGATATGTGATCCCTTGTGAGCCAGTCACATGCTTGCAAGCTAATTGGATGACATTACACCGAGAGGGCCCAGAGTATATCTATCCGTCATATGGATGGACAAATCCCACTCTTGATCCATGTGTTTCAACCAATACTTTCCGAACACTCAATGCCACCTTTATAGCCACCCAGTTACGGTGTGGTGTTTGATGTCATCAAAGCATCCATCCGGCAAAGGTGATATGCATGATCTCATGGTCGAAGGAATTAGGTTACTATGTATCAGAAAGCATATAGCAATTGAACTATTGAAATGACTTGATCTTTATGCTACGCTTATCTATAGGAGTATGTCCATCACATCATTCTCCTAATGATATGATCCTGTTGTTAATAACATCTCTATGTTCATGATCAGGAAACCATGATCATATATTAACCAACAAGCTAGTTTAACAAGAGGCTTTACTAGGGACTCTTATTTTAGTTTACAAATCACACAAGTATTAATGTTTCCTGTTAATACAATTATAGCATAGTATGTAAACATTTATCATAAGTATGAAGATATGATAATAACCCACTTTATTATTGCCTCTTGGGCATATCTCCAACAGTCTCCCACTTGCACTAGAGTCAATAATCTAGTTTCAAACCTTTGTGTATTCAACACCTATGGCTTTCCGGTGTTGTATGTACACGATTACTAGTGGTCAACTGATCTCCGGATCTGACACTTCCAGGTCCGTGTGTAATTGCATGTCTTTGCGTCTCTACGCATCACTCATTCTCTAATGAGATGGCTTTGTATAAATTTGGTCTTTCGGTGTGACCTTTAGCTCTTTGGGGTTAAAACATGTTGATAATATTGTTGCACAATATATCTTCATAGTATTATCCCTCTGTGAACTACACCTAGTTTGATAACAAACTACTTGACACAAATGCCCTCTTTTGCTGCTATAATAGCAGTCATATACTTAGCCTTTTGTTGTAGTATCTGTCACAATGTCTTAACTTTGGAACTCATCCAAATCCATTATGGAACTCACTTTCCATTATATTGTGCCACCCTTAGTTTAGATTGAGATAAACTAAATTTGTACTTTGTGACAAAACTAGTATCAATGTAGTACTTTTACAATGAACTAACCATCTATTTGTCACTTCTACAAATATTATACTCTTAGTTCTTCCAAAAGATCATAAGAATATCCTTAATATTGTCCAATGATCATCTTACGAATCATTCTGGTATATGCTCACAACATTTAGAGCATAGGACATATCTGGATTTGTACATATCACAGTATGATTGATATAAATACTCTTTGTGATTTCATACATCAAGTATCAATCTATACTTGATTATTTGTTTCACTTTACCAAATGTCAATACACTTGAATATATCATCAACATTGAACTCATTCAATCCTTTCTGTGCGACAAGAAACTTTCTTGTAGTTTCTATATTGAACTCATTCAATATCTCGTCTATGTACTTCTGGCACAACCATATTAGCGTCTATTGATGCCAAATATTTGGGTTTTGCCTAAGTCTTTCATCGGGATGAAATTCTTAATATGTGTTAATAGAAGATACATTATTTCCAATCAACAATATGTCTTCCACATAATGTATTAGAAACATGTCTTAGCGCTCCCACTTAATTTCGTGCAAATGCAAGCATCTTCATCGTCTCTAATGAACTTTTAAACTCCTTTAACAGTTTCATCACAGTGAAGATTCCAACTCCGCGATGCTCACTTTAACCATTGAAGTTTGCATACGCTTTTAGCATCCTTTGAATTAACAAAACCCTATGGACCGTGTTATGCACATGTCCTAGGTAACGATTCTATTAGAAGAACTTGTTTTGTTTATTCAACTACCATATAACAAATTATATGTAGTGGTTGCTACATTAATAAGTCTAGACTAAAAATCGTTATGAAAGATCAAATCTTGTCATATACAACCTTTGAACATTGTTGTGAACTCTTTCCCAACATGTCGACTATTTCATAGATGTGAAACATCCATGTCTATTTCTTTATAGATCCAAATACAACTGTAAGGTCTTGTACCTTCCCAGAGGGTCTTTCAAGTTCAAATCTTGATCTCTCGTATATGGAACTATCACGGATTTTATGGCTTCAAGCCATTCGACGGAGTCAGGGCCCATCATCGCTTCTTTGCATGTAGTCGGTTCATTATTCTCAAATAATGATTCAACCCTCAAATCTTGGTATTTGATTGTTTACCCGACCTACTTGTTTCAATAGGAACTTAGATCTCCGTGATCACAACCTTTGAGGCACGTGAGCCATGAGCATTGTTGCTGCCTCCGGAACACTTTTCGGCACTGCGCAACTCTGCACATATAGCTAAGGTTCTTTTAACCTTATCAAAGTTCTATTGTCCTCCCACTTAACTTTTCACGAAAAAATTCCTTCTCAAAGAAACTTGACGTTCTAAGCGACAAACACTTTTGTCTCCGGTGTTATGGAGAAATACTTAACAAAGACAGATTCATCCGACTTTGGTTGCAAACATCTTTCTTATGTATAGCATACCAATGTTTAAGAAAGGACTACTTGGGTTTTATCCCAAACCATAACCTTATATGGTGTCATTTCAACGGATTATGATGAAGCTCTTTTCAGTGGAAAAATGGTAATCTCTAAAGCTTTTAATCTTTAAAATATAATGGCAGTTTTATGAATTATACCTTTTGATCTTATCATGTCAAACAAGGTTTAATTACATATCTCGAACGCTCCATACTCTTATGGTGTTTCGGGAAAATGCAAATCCACGGAACGATTCCTTAAATCTTAGGTATTATGCTAAACTTGTAACTCAAATATCTTCCTTTATGATCTTATCATAAACTATTTATATTCTTGTTACAATGATTTTGCACTTCATGTTGAAAGTCTTTGAACTTTTTCAAATATTTCACACTTCATCCTTATTAAGTAAATATTCATATATTCACTCAAATTTTCGGAGAAAGCATAAGAAGTTGAAATCCATCGCTCTTGACTACACATAATGAACTCCGTACAACAATATGTACAAATTCCAATAAGCTAGTCTTTCGTTCCCTTTTGGCCTATGAACGAAGTTTTAATTATCTCTAGGAAAGTTTCACAAGCGTCATTTGATCAAAATCAAAAGACTCCAAAGTTCCATCCACATGGAGTTTCTTCATGTTTTCTTTCCAATATAATTTAAACGGCGATGTCACTTCCTAAGTGATCTTTCAATCAATTTGTCTTTCGACATTTTTAGCACTAGTTTTATGGATGTGATTTCTCCAACGAGATTTGTGAATCATCCATCTTTTATGGATTACGGCAATTATTTGAACAACCCTTTTGTTCTCATAATACCTGATAAAACAAATCTTTGAAGGCAAGCTTTGATGTTTAACGAGCAACACAATAACCCTTTATTTGTTCTCGATGAACATCATCACATATTCTTTTGCTAGTTACTTAGGCCATTGTAGTTCATGAATTGTGTTGTTTCGTATGACAATTCACACCAACAAATTCAGTATCAAATACTTAAGAACCACATTGTTTAATAAGCAAAGAATATAGCCATAACATGTATATCATCTATATACTTAAACTGAACAATTCTAGTCTTTTCTTTTCTGCCATATATTTATGAGATTCTCTTTCAGTATTTCCTTTTCTGTTTGAAAGAATCTATCAATATCAATAGTGGAGTCATACATATGACACATAATCCAAAGCGTGTATAATTAAATACCAATGTCTTTGGATTTGCACTTTGAAGTAGATCACCATCATCAAATGTTTGGTGTTCTTTCAAATTCCTTTCTTTAGTAATCTCTTGGTGTAGTAAACATTTTACCTACATCAAATATTCACCCTTATCATGGATT
This sequence comes from Avena atlantica, assembly GCA_910589765.1. Classification (NCBI taxonomy): domain Eukaryota; kingdom Viridiplantae; phylum Streptophyta; class Magnoliopsida; order Poales; family Poaceae; genus Avena; species Avena atlantica. The sequence goes on from OU342739.1 coordinate 497,933,657, forward strand.
TATCCATGATCAAGTTACTTTTAGCTTGTAACGGTGAATCACGAGTATAATTTTGCTCTCCAAAACCCTTTTGTAGGATTAGGACAACTAGTGTCTCCAACCTTTTGCAAATTCTCACCAAAATATGAGAACATGAACTTTGCCATATTATACTCTATCATGTTGTAACCAAAACTTTGTTTCAGATATCACAATATCTTCCACACATCATGGTTTCTGAAACAACTCTTTCAGATCCTAGATAACCTTGATATTAAGAGCTTTGAATATCGAGAATCATGGAGACAAACATGATACTTATATACTAACACTTGGAATTGTTACTCTTGATTTAATACTAATTATTAAACTTCATGGAGTAACCGGAACTTACTGAAAGTTTGCAATAGGACTATTAAACTTTAGATTAACACTTCAAAACAATACGATACCAGTTCGTAAAGTAACTAACCAGAATTCTATAGTTCTATCATCTCAATTATAACTAAGCGTAAGGTGGTAAACGGATGCCAATGACTACAACAACTATGCAAATTCACTTTGATTTAATTTATGATAAATTGAGTTCTAATTAATAATTAAATTAATCTAGGTGAACTCCCACTCAAAACAATATCCCTCACATTGTTTTAGTGATCACACGAACCAAATCCACCACATCAAAACCGATCATCACGAGAGTTGACATAGCTTCAATGGCGAACAATCAACATGTTCATCATATCTCCTATATGACTCATGCTTTACCTTTCGGTGATCCGTGTTCCTGAGACCATGTCTGTACATGCTAGGCTCGTCAAGATCAAACCTTAGCTTCCGCATGAGCAAATCTGGCTTGTCCACGTTGTATACACTTGCGGAATCTAACACACCCGATCATCACGTGGTGCTTCGAAACAACAAGCTTTAGCAACGGTGCTAACTAAGGGTGAACACTTTATGACTTGAAATTCATGTGCATGAGGGATCATCTTATAATGCTACCGTCGTCTACTAAGCAATACAAGATGCATAAAGGATTAACATCACATGCAATTCATAATATGTGATATGATATGGCCTTTCTTCTGTGTGCTTCCGATCTCCATCTTCTAGCACGAACATGATCTCCATCATCACCGGCATTGCATCAAGGTCAATGACGCTGCTCCATGGTTGTCGTCCACCGGCTTCAACTATTACAACTACTTTGAATAGACACGCGGGTCTTAACAGAAATTAAAGACAACCATATGGCTCCTGCCGGTTGCCGACTTACAATAAGGAACATTGCATACATCATATATAATCACAATTATGGCCATATCACATCACTGCACACCCCTGCAAAACAAAGTTAGACGCCTCTACTTTCTTTGCATATTTTACGTGGTTTGGGGCTTTCAATAAGTGTTGTTCTAACTTACGAACAAGAACCACAACATTGATACTAGTATTGTTAATCACCCGTTGTAAATTGGATCTTAACTATGCTAGGAGAAACAGGCACCCGCAAAGCCACTTATGCAATACAAGTTGCATGTCAAGCGTGGAGCAAGTCTCATGAACGATGTCATGTAAGGTTAGCCCGGGCCGCTTCATCCCAACATACCGCAAGATGCAAAGTACACAAGAAGCAATCGACAATAAAAGCATCAACGCCCATAATGACCATTGTGTTCTACTCGCGCAACAGATCTACATATAGACACGGCTCTGATACCACTGTAGGGGTTCGTAGCATGGAAAACAAAAAATTTCTATCGCATACAAACAAACAAGCCAAGATCTATCTACTAGATTGTAGCAACGAGTCGATGGAATAACTTACCCTCGAAGATTCCAAAGTGGTTAACGAGAGCAGATTCTCGTGGGTGATGTAGTCGTACTCTTTCCGATCTCAAGATCGCGTAGACGATCCTTTCGGCGCTGCGTTCCGGCAGCGCTCCCGCAGTCGGTCACACGTTCGGTACTCGACGAAGACCTTCCTCTCCCTTGTTCCAGCAGGCAGCGGAGGTTGTAGCACTCTCCTCGCGATTCCGGCAGCACAACGGCGTGGTACCGGAAGTAGAGGGGAGATCCTGCAGGGCTTCGCCTTAAGCCGGTGCGAGTATGGTGGAGTATGAGAGAGGCTATTAGTGGTCTAGTAATTAGACACACCAATTAGAAGGCTCTAAATCAATTAGAAGGCTCTAAACCGAAGGCTAAAGCAATTAGAAGCTCTAAACCGAAACGGCTCTAAACCGGAGGTAGAAGATAGGAACTTGTGTGTGCTAGGAGGGGAGCCCTGCCCCTCCTTATATAGATGGTAGGGGTCGGCGGCCAAGGGGAGGGGAGTCCCTCACCAAGTCGGCTTGGTGGTGCGCCGGCCAAGGGAGGAACCCTCCCCCAATTCGGCCTCCACCAATCCTCCTTCTCCTCTTTCCTAAAACTGGCAGTTTGACTTTTCAAACTAGCCGTTTGACTTTTCAAACTAGGATTTGAATTAACCCTTTATTTCGGACAGCGATGACACTTAGTACATGATGCAATCATACCAACTTTGATACAACACATTCATGTACCCTCCCCCCCCGGAGTGCCGGACATTCCGGAACCTTCTAGAACATTCTCGATGAAAACACCGAAATCATTCCGCAACTCCGAAACGGGACTTTCCTTATATGAATCTTATTCTCCGGACCATTCCGGATTACCTCGTGATATCCTGGATCCCATCCGAGACTCCGAACAACATTCGGTCTCTTTCTCATAATACCATAACTACTCAAACAACGTCGAATCCTTAAGTGTGTCTCCCTACGGTTCGTGAATTATGCGGACATGATCGAGACACTTCTCCGAACAATAACCAATAGAGGAATCTGGAAATTCATATGGCTCCCACATATTTCTACGATTACTTTGCGATCGAATGAACCACTTACATACGATACCAATTTCCCTTTGTCTCACGATAGTTTACTTATCCGAGGTTATGATCGTCGGTATCTCTACATACCTAGTTCAACCTCGTTACCGATAAGTACTCTTTTCTCGTTCCCGTGATATGTGATCCCTTGTGAGCCAGTCACATGCTTGCAAGCTAATTGGATGACATTACACCGAGAGGGCCCAGAGTATATCTATCCGTCATATGGATGGACAAATCCCACTCTTGATCCATGTGTTTCAACCAATACTTTCCGAACACTCAATGCCACCTTTATAGCCACCCAGTTACGGTGTGGTGTTTGATGTCATCAAAGCATCCATCCGGCAAAGGTGATATGCATGATCTCATGGTCGAAGGAATTAGGTTACTATGTATCAGAAAGCATATAGCAATTGAACTATTGAAATGACTTGATCTTTATGCTACGCTTATCTATAGGAGTATGTCCATCACATCATTCTCCTAATGATATGATCCTGTTGTTAATAACATCTCTATGTTCATGATCAGGAAACCATGATCATATATTAACCAACAAGCTAGTTTAACAAGAGGCTTTACTAGGGACTCTTATTTTAGTTTACAAATCACACAAGTATTAATGTTTCCTGTTAATACAATTATAGCATGGTATGTAAACATTTATCATAAGTATGAAGATATGATAATAACCCACTTTATTATTGCCTCTTGGGCATATCTCCAACATATCCTCCCAGTGAGATTCATAAGGATAGAAATATGATATATAACTTTTGGCCTCGTGATAGAGAGAGTACAACTCAAGCTTGGGGGAGATTGAAGCTACTTATGCTTAAATGTCCTATTCATGAACTGCCCCTAACAATATTATTATCGATAATTTTTATGCTAGGATTTCTCTTCATGATAAAGATTTACTAGATGCTTCTTGTGCTGGATTATTCACACGTATGAAGGAAGAAGCTAAATGGGATTTATTAAACCGTATTCAAGAAAACATTAAAGCTTGAGAGAATGACAAAGGAAGAAAGTCAGGTATAAACTATGATTATGAATGCATTAAATCTTTTATGGGAACTGATGACTTCCGTGATATTAGTAATGAGTATGGTATCGATCCTCAAGTTCTTGCGAGTTGCTTTAAGGCCTTTGCCTCTTACATTGAAATTCCCAAGAAAGAGTGGGACAAGTACCATACTCCTTATAAAGACATTGTTACCCATGGTCCTGTTAGAAGTGCTGAAGTTTGTACTACTAATCATATTGTGCATGAACCTTATGTTGAGAAAATACCTTTCCCAGCTAAGGTAAAGGAGTATTCTATGATGATTAGTGCAGATAATAAAGGTACTAAGAAAAATGTGGAGCCTGATGAGCATTTGAAAAATGAACCTGTGGTAGCTATTGCGAAAGACCCTTTCGCTAGAAATATAAAGGATGAGCACATTGTCTTCTGTGAAGATGCTTCTAATATTGTCTCTCATCCTAGAAAAGTTAGAAAATCTAGTGTTCCTGTGCTTTCTGTTAAAATTGGTGATCATTGCTATTATGGTTTATGTGACATTGGTGCTAGTTCTAGTGTTATTCCTTATGAGCTTTACAGGGAAATTATGCATGAAATTGGTCCTTGTAAGCTTGAGGACATTGATGTGGTTATTCACCCTGCTAATAAGGAGACCATTTGCCCTATTGATATTGTAAGAGATGTGGAGGTTATTTGTGGTAAGATTAAGTATCCTGCTGATTTTCTAGTGCTTAATTCAGCAGCTAGCAAAACTTGCCCTATCATTTCTGGTAGACCCTTCTTGAACACTTGTGGAGCTATTATAGATTGTAAAAAGGAAAAAGTTTTAACGAATTTTGATGGAGATTCTTATGAGTTTAACTTTTCCAAATTTGTTAAAGCTCCTTGTGAAAATAGTTTGCCTAATAAAAATTTCAGGATGGAACAACTTGCTTCTATTGATCCGATTTATTACCTTGGACCTCTTTTTGGTGATAGTAAGTTTGCTCATTCTGATGATAGAGTTGTTTCCTATGACAGTTATATCGTCAACTTTACTCAAAGTGCTACTGAAAGTTATTATGAGAGAGGGAAACATGGTTTTATGCATCTCAATAATGTTAAGTTTCCTCGTTTTATGTTGAAAGCTTTGAAGTTGCATTTGTTTTGTCTTCCTTTGCTAATGGCTTTGTGTTTCAAAATTTTGTTTTTTCTCATGATACACCCATGCATAGGAAGTGGGTTAGACTCAAATGTGTTGGTTATTTGCTTCTTGATGCTCTCTTTCACTCCAGATATATATTTCCTATGTGAGCATCTTTGAAAGTTTCAAGCCTAACTTAAAGGCATTAAAGAAAAGTACTTGTTGGGAGATAACCCAAGAGTTTGGTTGAGTCTTGGAAGTTATTACCTCTGGAATAACCGCTACTTCTCCTTTTTGTTTTGGTTTTTGTGTCAAGTTCAACTACTTTTGAAAAGTGGAGGAGTTGTGAAAAGCGGTTGTCCTAGGACAGATTTTTGTGCTGCATTATGAAAAATTGTGAGGGAGCTCAGTACGTCGGATGGAGCTGTATTTTTCTGAGCTTGTTCTCCAGGTTGTTGCCCAACTTTCATTAGTTTTGCACTTTTTGATTTGAGCAACATAAGGTTTTCAAAAAACTCAATCTTTACCTGTTGGTCTGTTTTGACAGATTTCTGCCATCATTTGCATTTGCCTCTTACAGAAGCCTTTGTTTTGATGGATTTCAGTTGAAGTGTGAACCTAAAGGTTTATTGTTTTTGCTTACACTAATGTTGCCATTGAAGTTTGTGTATTACCTTGTGAGAAAAGGAATATCCAGGAGAAGGAGAAAAGGAGTCTGCAGAGTTCGTCTTTGATTAGGTAAAAGTGGTGAAAACAGAAGGTTCGTGAAATCCTATTTTTTATATTTTTGATGTTTTTATTACATCAGGGAAGTTACGAGACGGAACAGAGGAGGAAACGAAGGCCGGGGTGGCCAGACCCACTCCAGGCGCGGGCCCCAGCTAGTCGCGCCTGGAGGGGGTGTGAGCCTCCCGAGCTCCGTCTCCGCCTTGTTTTTGTATCAGCACCTTCCTTATGCTTTGAAACTTCGTAATATATAAACCCCTATTTCCCCCGAGGTTCGTGCATCGTGTTCTTGTCGTGTTTTTGTTTTGATCTGTTTCTGTCAGGAAATCTTCTCAAAGTTTAGAGCACCTTGGTCTCCGCCAACGACAAAGGCAAGAAGCCCGAAGAGGATGATCCTCAAAACCCCAAGGTGGAGGAGATTTTGGTAGGGGATTAAGAAGACATGGAGGAGGACAAGCAACTGGACACTCGCACTACTGTCACAAGCATTGGAGTGGTGGCAAAACCTACCAAGCTTAGGAGGACAGCACAGATGTCTATAGGAGGGAAACCTCCGCGTCTTATCTACAATCCACGGTCATCTCCTCCACGTACCAAGAGACCCTTCCATACTCTTATACATGAGCATCAATACCAACAGGTACCCAAAGGGAACTTGCCCTCGATGTGGGATATGCCTCGTTCTAACCATGCAGGGGAGGAACACACGAATAAGGAAGAGTGGGGAAAGAATAACAAGGACTAGAGTTCTCGGTCCGATATGATCATGAACCGCGTTGAGAAAAATTCGGAGTTGATTCGTACTCTGACCTTTGAGATTGAGGATTTGAAGAAACTTATTTAAGAGCTTATCAAGAGAACACCACTACCACCGAAGGAGTAATTTGTCACCAGGTTTGGCATCCCCTTGGCTTGTTCCAAGCTTGGGGGGAGTGTCGCGATATCACCACCATTATCTTTTATCTTTTACCTTTTTAGTAGATTCATATCTTCGGTAGAGAAGTTATCTTATAGTTTGGTTTGCATGTGGAAGTATTTGTCCTTTAGTTGATTATCTATGTATCCCTTGGTGTGAGTGTCTTTATGGAATATTAATAAGAAGTTTCATCTTTTACTTTTTGCACTTCTTATTTTATTTTGCAATCTCTATTATACGATGGATCTTGTTGATCAGTATTGGCATCACTTTGGGAGCATCAAGTAAATCTAAATTGGTTTTGGAAAACCGAGCCCTGGTATGTAGCAACACTTTTTGAGGTTTGAAAGGAAAAGAGAAAAAGCTTACAGGTATTTTGTATCATTTGTTTTCTTTCTTGTTGGCTCATAAGCTTAGTATTCTTTATTTAAGATCTTTTGTGTCTTCAAGGAAGGTTGCATGTTTGGCTTTATCACTTGTAGGTTTGCTTGCTTCTTTCAACTCTTTTGCTTGCTACCCAGCCTTGCTAGCCAAAAATCTGTTTTGAGAAGGCATACTTCTCATGTTTCCAATCCCTTTGAACATATTAGAATTATTGCTATTCCAAGCAAATTCTCAAGCTTCATCTATCTTTCGAATTAAAAACTATTGTGTTATGTGAAAACTAGTTAGTAAAGGTCTCACGAACTTGATGGCACACCTTATCTTCTTGCCCCTAATAGACTTGAACCATTATGTCATCGAAGTTGTATATGCTTGCATCTATACGTTGGAATTAGCAGAACCGTGCTGTCATGGGGAACGCTTTCAACATTGCACATGTACGTTGTACACAGTTGATATCATGCTCTTTTGTTTGCGGATGTCGATGGTGTCAAATAAAGAGGGAACTTGTAAGTTCATGGAGTGATGTATGTGTGTTAGAGAAACGCCTGGGCCGCTAGCCTAAGCCATTCCTAATCATGGTGGAAACTTGCAGCATCACCATAATGAGAATTCTGTGAAGTATCCTCAATAAAAAGCTATGCACATAGTAAATAAAAAGATCGCTGAGACGTTCATTGTCCGCTTGCCTTGTCATTTTGGTTATGGGATAGCTCCAGTACCATGTGCAAGGGGTACCCTGTTGGCGGTTCTTTATGATACACATGTACTTACAATGACAAGAACTTACCGGTGACCAAAGTTGAGTAGCATGAGGAGCGGCCCTCGTACTCAAGGGACATGAGATTGCCAACTTATATTTCGTCAAGCATATACTCCATCTTTGTGCACTTTAACCTTAATCATCTCAAGATGCCTATGATAGGGGCAATGAGGGCTCAAAGCTAGTAAGTACAATAATCTTTTGGAAGCTCTTTATGACTTGAAATCCCTGGTACCCTCTATGAAGGGACCTTTCTCATATTTTGTGAGTTGAGTCAGTAAACCTACTTCCTCTCTATCTACAGAAAGCATTTGAGTTGTTGTGTTGCAAACATTCATATGGTGATTTATTTAATCATGTTCTTTATCTTCCTTGTTTGCACAAAACTCTTATATTGAGTATTACTTTGAAAGCCATCATTGTGAAAAACTTTTTTGAGCAAAGAGTGCTCCTGTTTTGAAGACTTCTACAAAAAGCTTTGTTTGTGAAACTGTTTACCAGCTGTTCTCTGACCAGGAACAAAGTTTGCCAATTCCAATTATGATTTATCTTTATGCATCTTTATTGTGACTCATATACTTGTTGCAAGCTAAGTTATATAATGGTGAGTTGCTTTCTTCTATGAGTTGTCTAATGGTAAGTGTGATGCTTCTTGTCCGTATTCTCTTATCGACACTTCACTCCATAAACTTGTGGACATGTTTACTGAGCTCAGTTTTCGCTTGGGGACAAGCGAAGGTCTAAGCTTGGGGGAGTTGATACGTCCAATTTGCATCACCATTCTATATCATAATTTGCCTCTATTCATTGATATATGTCTTATTATGAGGTGTTACTTACGTATTTTCCTTTGTTTTTGCATGTTGGATGATTCTTCGAGGATGGACTGCCGGAGTCAGGTTTCTGATGGAAAAAGAGGTGTTTTGATGCAATATCGCGAATATCAGAAAAATACCAGAAAATATTGGAAAATTATATTTCCCCAGAAGACGGAGAAATCCAGAAGGGGAGGCGTAGCTGGGCCACAGGGGGGCCACACCCCCTAGGCACGGGCCCACCTTGCCCTGCGCCTAGGGCAGGTGTGGCCCACCTGGCCGGCTCCCGACTCCCCCCTCTCGCCTATATCTTCCTCACGGAACCCTAATACCAGGGGAGCGACCACATAAAGATTTCCGCCGCCTCTGCGGGGCGGAAAACACCGAGAGAGAAAGAGCTCTCCGGCAGACAAATTTATGCCGGGGAATTTCCTTCCCGGAGAGGGGAGATCGTCGCGATCAACACCATCATCAAGCTAGGCTTCATCGGGATCATCATGATCCACTGTAACGCCCCTGAATCGGTTCTATGCAGATCTCAGCGTTTCCTGCCAAAATCCGCATAGAAGCGATTCAAAGACGCCCACCAGACACTTTCGTGTGGATGGGATTTGAATACAAGTAGTTACATCACAGTAGTTTACAACAGAGTCCACAAGAACTTATATATACAACAACGACTCGACAAGTCAAGAATACAAAGGAACAATACGAAGATACAACTCAAGAAGAAAGCAAGATAGTATCCGAGTACAGACAAGATCCAAATGGGACTAAGAGTCCTGAAGAATAACAAAGCGGTGTCCAACCCTGCCCAGGCCAAGCCGGAAGGGTAACCTTGCTAACGTCGTCGATCACATACCTGTCAAGCCAAAAGGGTGCCGACAAAGGGCAAAGGAAAACAGAAAGAGAGCGGTCAGTACTGAGGCTAGTACATGGCGAGACTAGAATTCGGCGGTCCTCGCCTACATAGGTATGGTGGGCTCAGCGGCAGCAAAGCTTGCACTATCTAACTTATAGAGACACGCTACAACTTCGGCTATTAGAGCGAGATAAGAGAGCATTATACGATAGCATAATATAACATCAAACATAACCCATCCGAAGATTTCCCCCTCGAAGACCAGTCGAGGAAGTTCTCTTACAGAACACACACGGTGGCAATTTTAGTTAAGCAGGAGTTTAGTTGATAAGGCTGATTACTAGTCATATTATCAAAGATGCAATTCATTAGTAGCGTTGTCTATGATCATGACACTGTACTCCTGAGGCGTCCATAACCGTGGACACACGGCTTCTCGAAAAGATTTACCCTGCAGGGGTGCACTACTGTACCCAAACACATGCTCTATCCTTCAGGCAACATATCACGCGTGCCTTTCGAATCTCATAATAAGAACTGTCCCTTAACTACGTGCATATCCAGAGGCATCACCTACTGTGTTTTACCCACACAAGAGTTACAGCTGATTCTCCAGGTGGCACAATGTTTGAGTCTACGGTCGGGCGATGATCGGAAGATAACTTGTAGAGCTCCATCCCACCTCTGACATGATATCCCGATTTTATGCAATGCAATCCATGGCAGTCCACCAAAACATCAAGTCCAAATACATATCAACTCACCCATGTCCGAGGACATATTATGCGTATGCACCAAATGGAAAACCGATTCTGTACCCCCCTCGATATACGAGTAGCGCCGGTAGTTGAGGGGGGATCCCAGAGGCCCCCATGTTTGGGTAGCGCGATCAACTCAGAACTGGTATCATAGAACGAACGGGTCCTAGGTCGGCTCAAGCAGTTCCCAAAAATGGTCCCTGTCGGGGCCTTATCATTGGGTGAAGCCATAACCAGTAATATCAGATTAATTATCTTATCACAAATCATATCTGAGTATCATGTTCGAGCTGTATGAGAGCGGTACTAAGCATGCCTACGACTCACAAGGACAAAGCTAGCTAATCAAACAAGGCAATAGGATAACCAAGGCAATATAGTGGAGCAGGTAAATAAAGGGACGGTACTATAGCATCGACAATAAGGATAGCAATAGATCAAAGGAAGGAAGTAAAGACTATAAATGTAAAATAGGTAGAAGGGGGAGAATGCTCGCCTGTGAGACAAAGTCGGGAAACCGAAGGCTTGTCGTATCTCACATCGACTCATCGTCCTATCCGGTGAAGAAGCAAACACTAGGAAGAACAACCGGTGCAATATTTAATAATACGGCGAAAGATCCAGCATGTTTATGATATGATGCATGTCGTGGCAATATGCGGTCCCGCTTAGAAATATTAAACGGGACCGGGATCCCGACAAATGAATATTATGGTTCGAGTTCTTTATCTACCCCGCAATTTAAATATTGACTTAATAGGATAAAACATGGTATCGATTCGCTACACAATTTTAAATGGAACCAGGACAATACAAATATAGCCCGCATATGGTCTCCATATTTAATTATGAGGTGAATCGACAAAGTACCCCAGACAAATAAATATGTATGCGAGCATGAATGAGTTCATCTGCAACAAGATATGTGATATTTTATAAAAATAGAGCTAAGAGCGAAGTCTCACGGTTTGGATCGAAGACGTGGAGATGGCCTTCGGGAATATACAGGAGTAAGTAGGAATAGCCGAAATGATGGCCAGCGAGAAATAGATCTGAAGGGACGGCGGTGACGGCCAGTGTGTTGAAGTGGTTCCGACCTTAGCGAACAAATAGACATGTGAAACGATGGCCAACATCTTAGTAGAGAATTTTGTCAAACACCTGACAGACGTGACCGTAGTGGATATCTGAGACAAAGCAGTGGCAAACAGATACCTCAGGAGCTCGGTGCTGCTTAAAAACAAGAGAGTGGCGCCGGACATCGACCATCGGTGGAGGAAACCAAAAACTGGTCTGTTTTAGGTGACATGTGCGGGCACAAATTTGCGGGCTGGAGCGTGCGGTGGCTGGCTTCTGCCTGGATCGAAGGGGCAAGCGGAGGCAGCACTCACTGCACCCACGGGCCGGGGCATGGCGGGAGACGGCGACGCGTGCGGCCAGGGAGCTGTGACGGCAGAGGTGCATGTGTGTGGTGAAGGCGACAGCAGATGGTGGCGTGAGGCACTGGTGCTTGGATACGTGCGCGTGGACCAAGGCGACATCATATGGCAGCGGTGCAATTGGTTGGAGCTCAGCTAGCTAGCTTGTTGGAGCAGATTTTGCATCGAGTGGCCATACAGGTAGCTGGCTATCTCTTGATGGATAAAAATAAAATTGGTGGCGGTGCACAGATGGATACAAGCGGAGCAGGGCAAGAAAAAGGGGCACGGCGTCCGACGCATGCGTACTCTGATGCCGGCGCTAGGATGCTGAGGACTAGCGAGGACGTACCACCGATGGATGCCGAGGAAAAGGGAGGGATTTTAGAAGGAGGAGTTGGGGATTTTTGGTCAGATTTATATCTCAGATTTGGAGGTTAGGCTTTGAGAAGGAAGAAGAGAGTGGGATATTAGTCCAAAGTAGACTAGATGGCTAGTTTTGGGCCAAAACTTTAGATGGGCCTTTAGCCTAATTTTATTTATAAAACAAAAGAAACCTTTTGTGGTCTTATAATAGATCAAAAATATTGTTTTTATTTTCATTTAGGAATAAGAAGAGAACGACGGGTTTTAATAGAACCACGGGGATACTTTAGAAAAACAAAAATAGTTTAGCAAAATAATTTGAGGTTAAAATATACAGACAAAATATGCATGATGATGCACAAAATAAAATAACAAACAATTTTATTTCGGAATATTTTTCGGGGCATTACATCCACCCCATCATCTCCACCAGCACCAGCATCACCACTCCGTCCCGCTGTAACAATCGTGTCGAATCTTGCATTAGTTCTTAGGGAAAAATTTCCCGGTGTTAATTACTATTGTAGTTGATGCTTGTGAGTGAAAACCATTGGATTATTGATTATGTTCATATTGTTATCCATCACCATATCATCTTTGATCTTGATCCATATGATGTCTCATGAGTAGTTCGTTTAGTTTTTGAGGACATGGGAGAAGTCATGTTGTTAGTAGTGGATTTGTGCTGAGTTATTATTCAATGGTTTAGTATTTAAGTTGTGGTGTTATTCTTCTAGTGGTGTCATGTGAACGTCGACTACATGATACTTCACCATTTATGGGCCTAGGGGAATGCATTGTGTATTTGGCTACTAATTGTGGGGTTGCCGGAGTGACAGAAACCTGAACCCCGTTAGGACACCTTTGCATAAGGGAGCGTAGGATCTTAGAGTTTAAGGTTGTGGTTAGGTTTATATCTTAATTACTTTCTTATAGTTGCGGATGCTTGCAGAGGGTTTAATCACAAGTATGTATTAGTCCAAGTAAGGTCGGTACATTAGCACATGTTCACCCACACAACACTTACAACACCAAAGAAGAGTACTTAGCTATTTAAAGCGAAAGCACTTGACAGAATTCCGATGTGTCCTCTAGAACGTTTGGTCCTTATAAGTATTTTCACCGGCTTGTCCTTTGCTAAGAAAGTATTGAGCCACTTGCTGCAGTTGTTCGTTGTCTTTATTACTTGCACTTTGTTTTGTTGCTTTATTAGAAAACCCCTAAAAATCCGTTTGCTAAGTACTTACAGAGATTTCCTGCTTCATACCACTAGTCAACACCTTCTGCTCCTCGTTGGGATCAACACTCCTTTTTATTAAAAGTACTACAATACACCCCCTATACTTGTGGGTCATCAACGACGCGTTTTAAAAAACTAGAATCAATGGCATATGAAGCAAAATTAATAGATGAATGAAGCAAAATTAATAAATGAATGAAGCATGATGGTAGAACAGAATATCCAAATGAAAATGGTAACCATGAAATCTAAAAATGAACCATATAATATGCAGCAGTGATGATATAACTAGTGTAGCAAGAATATAACATTTATGCAGCAGTGATTATTGAACTACCCATTTATGCAAGCAAGATAAAGAAACTTATGCAGCTAGATTTTTATACTAATAATGCAATATAAATGTACTGTTGCAGCATGATATGCATCTCCTGAATACTTGTTTTAGCTGGTTTTTCCATGACATTATCCTCTTGAGAAAAAATTTCAAACGATGGAGCATCAGGGGTTGCATTCTATGCTTCGATTGATATACCATGAGGTGGGATGGACCGGTAAGGTGAACTAACTGGGATGTTAACATCGGGAAGGCCGCCAACATCACCTCCAGGGGTCAACAAATCCACAATTATTGCGGGTTGTGGAACGTCTTGGGTGGTGGTTCGTGCATGCTTGATCACCCAAAATTTTGCTGCAAGGTTGACTTGGTAATCATCATCAGTTTCCTCATCGGTGCTTCGATCATCCCCATGTTCCATATTCCCCTTTGCTTCAGCCTCAAGGACTTCTCCATCTTTCTCTATGCCCTGCTCTTCAGATCCCATATCAATTACATGTGCTTAGAAATTGTTATGATGAAGCAACTATAGAAGTACCTTATGAAGCATTAAATTTATGCAAGTAATGCTAAAACAAGATCCTAATAAAGCATATAATGTACCTCTAATTCCTGACTACTAGGGAACACTAGCCATTCGTTTAGAGAGGTGGACATGTTGCCTTCTGCTGCTTCCACAGCCTCAATCATAGGTGGTCCAACTTCATATGGAGTTGATGATATTTGAAGAAACTATGAACAAATATAGAAAAAAGAGAAAAGTAAAAGAGTGAGCAGAATAATTTTGACAAAAGAGCAAAAAGAAAATATAAACATCAATAAAAGTACAAAATATGTTGGTCAATTTACCGTACACCTTCCAAAAACAAATGTATTGTTGAGAATCTTCCTTTCAATATATGTCTTCACTACAAACTTGAAGTCGGAACTAGTCACATGACACACTCTAGGTAGCGAGTAGTCAAAGACATGAGAGTTAGATGGAAACTGAAGGTGGTCCATGTATACAATCTGTTGAAAACAATAAGCAGCAAAAAAAATAGTTAGTCAACAATGTCAAAATTGAATAAATTCAACATGTGAAACACCGACAAAGCAAAAGAAAAATGATCAGGCACGAGACAACTAACACCAAGCATTGAATAAGGCCCGGTGATCCAGAACTCAAATTTAGGAGCCTTGGCACCTTTCTCATCACCCTCCTCGTCACCCTCCACCGCAACATGCTTTGCTCCTTTTTTTACATTTTTCTGAGCACACTGCTTTGCACCTTTCTTGGGTTCTTTCTCCTTCGGTAGTGTCAGAGGCATGGCTTTGTGGTTCTGAATATTTTGCACCAAATCCATAGCTAGCTACAGCAAGTGTTCATCTCATGCAAACTTAGCCGTTGTTGTAGGATCCTCCATGCTAGCTGGATAATCCAATGTCAGCATATTACCACTGCTAGGATCGACCACAGTTGTCAAGCAAATAAGATCCCATGATCTAAGAATTGTTGCTTCATCTGTCACAGGATTCTTCAGCAACAAGTCGATAGCATTTTGAATATTAGGCCTCTGCTTGGGATTACCATTCTTGTACACCTGTCTAAGCTCGTGCTGCTCACTCTTCTTCAACCGTAAAACTGGCTTGTTGCCGCAGCAGATGCCATAAACTTTCCTCACCATGTCCTTGCTGAAAATAATCTTGTCGTTGTTGAATTTGAACTCACGCAGCGCAGGAGTTGTGTTAGTAGCAATGAAATCGATGAGCTTGTTTGGAATAATGAAAGGAGATACATTAAGAAACGCTCCAAACGCGCTCTTCTTTTCAATTACACTTCTCTTGTCAGCGACAAGTTTATCAGCAAGAGTATGGAGCCGCTTCGCAGCAAAATGGTCCTTTGAGGTCCACATAGGTGGATCCTTCTTAGCAAACATACATAAGGACCAATAGTTAGAAACTATAAAATTATAGCAAAAACAGAACTAACAAACAAAAGCAGCGCCACTCCCAGATTTAACAAAAGTGAGAACAAGAAAAGAAGCCTAGGAAGCATATCCCCAATATACACAACTAATAAACCAAAAACTGCTACAACCTAACAGAAACTATGCACTTCCTCAGCAATTAATATCAAATGAAAACATATCCTTCCTGAATAAAACTACACACTGCCTAAAAGCAAACAACACTAACATAGGAAGCAAATCTTCATCTGGATGGCAACAAACAATTTTATGCTGCAAACTAACAAAAACTAGGTATATATATAAAACAAAAACAAAATGCAATGAAGCAAAATTGGAAGCACAACACAGTAAGAACAACAACAATAATGATTAACAACACACACACAACAAAACGCATCAACCTACAAAGCATGAATCAATCTGTACACTAACTTGCTACAAAATTGGGGAAATTTGTAACCTAATCCGGCTGAGCAGGGCTTGGAAGGAGAGGAAACAACTTACATCCATGGCGCTGACCCGAGGAACTTGCTTCTCCATGGCCAAAATGATCCCCCCATCATGGATTTCTTCTCTATCCCTTGCTCAGGAAGCGCGTGACAGGTAGTTAGGGTTTCGTTGGCGCAGATATGTTCAGGGAGAATCAGGGATGGAAGCAATTCGGATCGAGGAACTTACACAGAGAATCGGCGCGCGGTGGCGCCGCTGTTCGCAGGTCCAACAATCACCGGTGGCGGCACCGGCTTCGCCCCTGCTGACGAGGTTTGATCTCGTTAATGCCCATTATTATGAGCTTGGGTTTTGGAGAAGGTGGGGATGCTGGAGATCGCGAAACGGTTAACAAACAAGCAACACGGGGACACGAAGTTTACCCAGGTTTAGTCCCCCGGAGAGAAAACCCTACTCCTGCTTGTCTGCTCTTGATTACAGCGGAACCGAAAGTTACAGGGGTGCGCAGATGCAATCTGGCGTGAAGGTGTGTATGCTGTGAGAGGTGCCCTCCTCGTCGTGCCCTCCTAGCCTTTATATAGATAGGCAGGTCCCAGGCGTAGGTCGAGTCGGTTACAGATTAGGGTTTTCAACTTTGAAATTCTATCTACTCTAGTCTTATTCTCCAAGCATCCAAAGGCGTCATGGGCCTGGGCCACCCGGAATCTCCGCAGGCCGCATATCTTGCTGTGGGCCTTCCTTCGGACTAGACTAGGTATGCTAATGTTGTGTACCCGTGGGGTATAACCATGTCAGTAGCCCCCGAGTGCTCAATTGAATCGCAGATTCGGCTGTGGACTCCGCAATCTTTCGGGTGCAGTTTTATGCCTGTTCATAAGAGAATGGTTTTAGTTTTGTAGGGATTGCTGATGCGTGTGCCTGACTCTCCTGACGGATCATGCCAGTTAACTGTCATAGTACAAAACAACACGATCTTCTTCAGATTCGGGTCCCTACACTCGAACCTGGAACAGATGCTGACGTAATTCGACTCAGGCCGCTGAGGTCTTACAGGAGTCGAATCCCAGTAGTTTTCAATTGCTATACCCAATGTGTCTATTAGGATTTTCATCGCGTCTGTTGACACGGGTTTTTACTGGCAGAGCGTAGTCAGGTGCGTTATCAGGCCATCAGATAATATCTGTAGGTCTTATCTTTGCGTCGTAGACACAACATCAGAAATGCTATCACCGCGGAGTTGTTTCGGGTGACCAAGGAGATCGCTTCTCTCTTAGCGTTAGTTTGGTCAAAGTTGCCGAAAAAAATTGTCGTATTTGATCCGAAGGATCGCAGTCGAAGAATTCATAGGGTGCGCGACCAGCGCTCCCTATGGGAGTAGCCCCCGAGTGTTTGTTCGAGTCGTAGACTCGAACAGAGACTTTAATCCAGTTGTTTTTGGTTTCATGTCCGAATGACACAATTTTTCGGATGCTTGAATCAATCCTCCCTATGGTGGTAGCCCACGAGTCCCTAGTGGAGCCGTAGACTTGACGTAGGACTCGAAGAATCATCAGTGGTGTAGTACCTTAATCATGCCTCAGGTGTGTGGCTAGCGATCCTGATAGGAGTAGGCCCGAGTAGTTGTTCGAATCGTAGATTCGAGGAAGTACTTGTTTATTCAGTCAAAGAATTCCAGTCGTTGCTATACTGCTTGATAACGTCAGTACTGACAGTCGATGACCTCAACCGTCTGCGGCGCCAGAAGTGACGTAACGGGACGATCGTGGTTCCCACTTTCTAACTTGAAGTTGACTAGTCATGCGCAACGTGGCGAGAATTACGGCGTCTCCTTGATTTTCGTGCGTAGTGGACAGCGTGCGGGCGACGGTTCGCTACTGTCTTGATACGTGGACAGTTGGATCCGTGCCTGGCATTAGGGATTTTGGATGAACAGCTCCTGGTCATCGTCTTCATCTTTATAACCGTGGGGCAAACAGTGATTTGTTTTCACCCTTTGCCATTTGCTTTCTTCGCTGCTTCCATTTTCACGATCTTTTCCTTGCACGCACTCGACGTTCTCCGATCCTTTCCCTCCTCGTTCCTACACGCATGTCACCGTCGTCGACGATCCCCCATGGTGAAGTCAAAGAAGGCCTCTGCTGGAGCGGTCTCAAGCGCCGCCGCCAGCGGCAAGAAAAGTACCACCGCCGCTTGCATCACTGATGGCGGGTGGAGGCGCACGGAGACGCGCGAGGGTGACCTGCGCAAGCTGAGCGACGCGGGTTTAATCCCGCAGGATAAGGAGGACGTCAAGATCCCCGGCGATGAGGTAATTCCCCGTCCACCCACAGTGTTTCGGGTGATGTTTGTTGCTTTCATTCTTCGCGGTTTGTCGCTCCCTGTCCACGACTTTCTTCGTGGACTTTTGTTTTTCTGTGGCATCCAACTCCACCATCTTTCGCCCAATTCTCTTCTCCACATCGCCTACTTCATTACCTTTTGCGAGTGCTGGCTCGGTATCGAGCCACACTTTGGCCTCTTCCGAAAGCTCTATTCCATGAAGAGGCAATCCGGCGGCTGCATTATTTCTCTCCGATCTTCTGTTCTTTCCTTTTTCTTTTCTATGTCTGAGTCCATCCAATACTGGCGGAAGAAGTGGTTTTATATCCGCGACTCCACAGTGGACGGGCAAAATTTCGGCCTTGATCCCTTCGACTCCTCCCAGGAGATCCTGCCGAAGAGATCCTGGAAGAACCATATCCTGGAGGGCGAGGTGGCGGAGGTAGAGGAGCTCTACCGTCGGGTGGAGGCCATCGAGATGGTTGCGGAGAAGGAGGTGAATGGTGTGGATATCATCTGCACCTTCCTCAAACGTCGGGTGCAGCCACTCCAGGCGAGGGTGCATCCGTTGTTTCTTTACACTGGCCGCCATGACCTGACGAGGGTTTCGGCCGAGGAGTTATCCAGGGGCGACCTCGATAGGGCTCTTCGGCCGCT
The DNA here is from genome assembly GCA_910589765.1 of Avena atlantica. Lineage (NCBI taxonomy): Eukaryota > Viridiplantae > Streptophyta > Magnoliopsida > Poales > Poaceae > Avena > Avena atlantica. The sequence continues at coordinate 497,952,663 of OU342739.1, forward strand.
ACTGAAGTTGAAGGCTAAAGAGGACCTTCCAAAGAAGTCCTTGACCGCCCCCTTCAGCTCTTTGAATCCAGTTCCTCAGGTTTTAGAACTGCGTCCTGCGCGTTGCTCTTCTTTTATGATTGTTGTCTTTCACATGAATGAGCGTTGCTTAATCACGTTCTTTATCTTATTTTGCAGGAACTGAAGGTAGATGGCATGATGCCTCCGCTGCCCGAAAAGTATCCGATTGCGCCAGACAACGAAGTTGTGGACTCCGAGTCTAAGCTTCCGCCGGCGCAGTCGCCAACCCATGATGCCCCCGAGGCGAGCAAGGGGCGGACCCGAAAGCGGGCACAGAGTACGAGTGAGTCTTCGGATGCCTCGACTCCGCCAATGCCTAGGGACCCATCCTTCCTTGTGCGTCACATCGGGGATGACAGCGCTTCTTGCGCACCGTTACCGGTTGTGCCTCTGTGGGCAATGGCGCCATAGTCGCCGGCTAAGAAGAAGAAGAAAGAGAAGGCGTCGCCCATCTTCAATTTGAGTGACATTGACTCGTAAGTAGTTTTCAGATGCTTTCGTTTTGTTTTTTGCGTGTGCACTTTTCTTCTTGCCTTGATGAATATTTTCCTTGCAGCCACTCCTCGGAGGGTTCTCTTAGTGAGAGCGCTCAGGAGACCGTAGGGGAGTCAAAGCCGATGGCCCCTCCCTCTTAGATGGTGGACAACTCCGGGGGCGATGCTCCGAACCCCTCTCCGCAGGAGGCTCGAGTAGTCGTCGCTCGGAAGACTGCACCTGGACCTTCAGAGTCCCCGTCTGAGCATGTAAGTTGTTTTCCCCTTGTCCTGGGGGAGCCCCCCGAGCCTTTTTCGGGTCGTATTGTTTTTGATGGGTGTTTTGCTCTTTTCGGGGCGTAGCCTCCGAGCCCTTTTCCTAATACTTTCTTGATTGTTTGCTTCTGCTTCTTTCCACATCCCTTTGTGCATAGCGCGAACCTTCTCATCCAGCAGCATCTGGCGCTGGAGGCCAGTATGCAATAGCTTCGAGGTATGTGTCTTGCTTGCTCTTGTCCTTTTCGCCTGTTGCCTGAATGTAGCTTGTGTTGCTCATGTGTGTTCTTGATGCTTTGTAGATGAAAATAATGCGGCCCTTCGCCGGCTGGACGCTCTTCAAAAGAGCCTCGATCACGCGGAGAAGCAGGCTGCTAATGCCGTGGAGGCGAAGGAGCGCCTGGAGCAGGAGTTAGCTGATGCTGCCGAGGCCAAGGAGTGCCTACAGCGGGAGGCTTCGGATCGCTAAGAGCAGCTCACGACTGTTGCGGTTGTGTGCGATAAGGAGGTGGCCGAGAAGCTGATGGCTGCGGCTAAGGCCTTCTCCGGTAAGTGTCTTGCTTGAAAATTGGTCTTTTGGATTTTCGACTGCTCTTTCTTCATGTCCTTATTCGACTCCTGCCTGTTCTTCTTTGCGCCAGATGCTTCGGGCATTGCGTTTAATCGTAGTGTCTTGGAGCACGGGAGCGCTCTGGATGATGCCACCACAACGGTCGAAGATCGCTGCTGCACTACTGCTGTTTCCCTTGCTAAGGCCAAGGAGGTCCTCCGGCATTTCTACAAGGAGATCATTCCCAAGGGCGTTGCCCTTGAGGATGTTGATTCTCTAGCAGATGCGCTGTTGAAGGATGCCCCTGCGGCCTACAAGCGTAAGCAGAGGGACATCGACGCCTTCATGGGTCTGGCCATGGCTATGGCATCTAGAGCAGAGCTGGATCTTCCGCACATCACCTCCCAGATGCCAACAGCTCCTGACGGCTCTGAGGTAGCCTTTGCTCTCTTCACCTCTCGTTGTAAGCGATATGGTCCGAAGCTTATCGACCTGCTGGCGGACTACGTGGCGAGGCAGCAGGGAGAAACCAGGGGCAGGCAATCTGGCTCCGAGGCTACCCCAGATGCGAGCGCCTAAATCTGCTATAGGTAGGATAGCTTTTCTTCTTTTGTTGCTGTAATATTTTGTCGAACAATTTCTCCTTGTACCACGCAATGGCTTTTTGATGTATATAAATGATGCTTCAAGCCGTTGCCAGAGAACTGTGTTGTTCATATTCTTACTTGCTTGCCTTTAGGGACCTTCGGGTGAGGATCCTGTGGATACTTCGACTGTCCTTCAACCGTGACCATCTTTGGATGATGCGTCACAACTTGTTTTTCTTCGCGATCGCGTACATAGCTTGGAGAAGGAGATCCTTGGCGTTTGGGGCCACACGAACGTGTGGAAGTCAAAGACTCAGTGGACTGCCGCCAGGGAGGAGTATCTGATGGGAGAGCTGCGGCAGTTGAGCGAGCAGCTGCAATGTGAGTTTTCTTTGAGATGCTGCTTGTTTTTGGATGCGCCTTGTTTTCGTGTCACCTTATTCTGAATTTCCTGCACGTGCCAACCTTGTTCCGAGGGAGGAGAAGGAGCGCGTTGCGGTTCGGATCAACTGCTTGACCCAACAGGACATGGAAGCCGGAGGCTTTTTCTGGATGGACCGTGACCGGGCCACCGTCCTTGTGACGGTGCAGGATCGTGTTCATCATGTGTCGCGGGTGCTGAGGTAGGTGAAGACTTCCCTGGTGTCGATTATGTATGTCATGTTTCCTCTGGACGAGGCACCATCCACCCTTTGGGGTTTGCTGTCGAAGTTTCGGGATGTGAATCACGTGAGGGAGTTGGTGCGGCACCAGCTGGTGGCAGGGGTGAAAGCTGACCTTTCGCTTGTTCGGCTACATCGCCCTGATGTCGATCTTGCGGCGGTGGCGGCTGGGCCTCCCCTTCGACCAGATGGTGGCCTTTGGGACATGCGCCTGCATTATACGGCTGTTAGGCAGTATGCCGAAGAGATCGTGGACCTTTTTGAGCATCGGGCACACGTGATTCTTCAGAATAGGTAGACCCTGTAAAAAGATAGATGTAAAACTTATATATATTCGAGTGGGCTTGTTGTGCCCTTTTTCTGTAAAGTTTGTTTGTGCTAGCATGTGGTGCCTTTGTTGTGTGCATGTCCTTTTCGTTAGCCTGATGTGGTCAGCTACTCAGGTTACATGCGTTATTCTCAGTCGATGAAGTTGTGAGGTGAGGCGGAGCCCTCGAGCATGTTATAGCGAAAAGTAATGTAATGTAAAAGAAATTTTCGGGCGGGACACTTAGCTTTTATTGAAATCAAGGATGTAAATTGTTCGGCTGAGTAGCCTTGGCCGAGTAGCCTTATTGAAAGTAAAGGGATAACTAGGGGTAGAAGCGTCGTACACGCGCGCCATTCCAGGGATTGGAGTATTCAACTCCTGACGCGATGTCCTTGAGGCGATAGGCACCGCCTGGGATGACTTATGTGACGATGTAGGGTCCTTCCCAGGGTGACTCGAGCTTTTTCGGTCGCTCTTGTTTGAGTCGTAGGACGAGGTCTCCTTCGTCGAAGGACCTTGGTCGCAACCGTCGGTTGTGGTAGCTGTGGAGGCTTTGCTGGTAGACCGCTGAGCAAGCCGCGATGATGTCGCGTGCTTCATCGAGTGTGTCGACGGCATCTTCGAGTGTGGCCATCGATTAGGCTTCGCTGTAGGCGATGACCCATGGGGCCTTGTGGCGTACCTCGACAGGTAGTACAGCTTCGGCTCCGTGCACCATGAAGAAAGGTGTGAAGCCAGTTGCGCTGTTCGGCGTTGTGCGTAGGCTCCAGAGGACGGAGGGTAGCTCCTCTGCCCAAGCTCCCGAAGCCGTTCGAGTGGCTGAGCAGGCGTTTTTTGATGCCTCCGCCTACGAGGCCGTTGGCCTTTTCAACCTGCCCGTTGGTCTGCGGGTGCGCCACCGAGGCGTATGATATGTTAATTCCAAGGCCCTCGCAGAAGTCCTGAAATTCATTCGAGATGAAGTTCGAGCCGTTGTCCGTGATGATGCTGTGCGGCACGCCGAACCTGTAGACTATGGACTCGAAGAACTTGATAGCCGTTTTGCCGCTTTGGTTGGTGACGGGCATGGCCTCGATCCACTTGGTGAATTTGTTGACTGCGACCAGGATGAAGACGTGGCCTCCTGGCGAGGACTTTGGCAGTTTGCCGATCATGTTGAGGCCCCATTGGGCAAAGGGCCAGGCCAGTGGTATGGGCCTGAGCTTCGATCCTGGTGCATGTGACTTGTCCGTGAACCTTTGGCAGCCATTGCACCTTCAGACGATGTCCTTGGCGTCGTTCATGGCCGTTGGCCAGTAAAATCCAGCTCGCAGAGCTTTGGCGACGAGGGCGCGGATGCCTACATGGTGACCGCAGATGCCTTCGTGGATGTCTTGGAGGATGGTTTTGCCATCACCGATGGTGACGCATCTTTGGAGCACACCCAAAATGCTGCGCTTGTACAACTCGCCATTGTGGAGAGTGAATGCTTTGGACCGGCGAGATATGTGTCGAGCATCTGTCGGGTCATCAGGAAATTCCTTGTTTAGTAGGTACCGAAGGTACGACTGCGTCCATGTCTCCTTGATCGCCATGACCTGCATCAGGCTGACGAGCTCGGCCTCTGTGTCGAGCTTTTTGGGCCCTTCTGACCCTTCGGGTGGCACAACCCCCGAGTGTTCTGCTTCTTCGGGTGATCCCTTGGGGAATTTCCTTTTGATAGAGGGTACGCAGATTTGTTCGAGGAACACACTTGGTGGCACCTGTGCAGGTGGAGCCGATGTTGGCGAGTCTATCAGCTTCCTCATTGCTTTCCCTTCCAACGTGCCGAAGTTCGCAGCCGTCGAAGTCTCCTTCGAGTGAGTTGTAGAGGGCGCGGTACGCGATCATGTTGGCGGCGTGGGCGTCGCATTCGTTCATCGTCTGCTGGACGATGAGGTTCTAGTCGCCATAGATGACTAGGCGCGTTGCGCCGCATATCTTTGCCATCCTCATGCCGTGGATGAGGGCCCCCGCCAGGATCAACGGCGCGATGGCGGCAATTACAAGAACAAGCCAAGGTTCGATCCTGCGTCCCTCCTTAACCAACCATGTGCCTTCCACAGCAGAGAAGGGAAGCCCGCAACGCACACCACCGCCGACTGCCACACCCTCAAGGAAATTGAGAAGGCACGGCACGCGCGGGAGGACACCGACAACGACCCGCCAAATGGCGGAAAATTCGGCAAAGTAGCCGGCTCGCTCCACACCTTCACAGGCTTCAACACGAAGCGCGAGAAGAAGGTCATCGCCCGTGCTGTCGCCGTCAATGCGGTGGCCCAAATAGACGTCCCCCAGTTCCTGAACTGGTCGGAACAGCCCATCACCTGGAGCCGGCAAGACCACTCGCCACGCATCGAGTACCCAGGACGAGTCGCCCTGGTGGTCAAGCCCAAGGTTGGCGACTACTGGCTCCCCAAGACACTAATGGACGGCGGCAACTCCATCAACATCCTCTACCTCGACACCTTCAGGCGGCTGCGGCTCCCGCAGTCGATGATCGAGACTACCCACACCACGTTCCACGGCATCGTCCCCGGTCGGAAGGCGTATCCGATCGGCAAAGTCACGCTGCCAGTCACTTTCGGTAGTCCGGCAAACTTCCGCACCGAGCGGATCGTCTTCGAGCCGGTGCCCTTCGACAGCCCTTACCACTGCGTCCTGGGGCGCCAGGCGTTTGCTAAATTCATGGCGGCGCCCCACTACGCGTACAACGCGATGAAGCTCCCCGGGCCGTGCGGCGTCATCACCATCAACGGCGACCCCGACATGGCCGCCGAATGCGAGGCCAAAGGAGCCGAACTCGCCGACGCCGTCATCGCGGCAGAAACTAATCACGCCGACGAGCTCGCCAAATACGCGAGCGGGGTCAACAGTGACGACCCCACAATACTCAAGAAGCCCAACTCAGAGGGCGCAAACACCTCAACCTTTGAGGCCACGACGCACACCCGCACCGTCGAGCTGGTCCCAGGCGACCCCAGCCAGACGGTGACGATCGGGACAGGTATGAGCCCAGCATAGGAAGGCGCGCTCATCGAGTTCCTTCGTGAGAATAGGGACATCTTCGCATGGAAACCCTCCGATATGCCTGGTGTCCCTAGGGAGCTCGTTGAGCACAAACTAAACGCCGACCCCAAAGTGCGACCTGTCAAGCAGTCGCTACAACCCTTCAATGAAGAACGCCGTCGAGCAATCGCCGAGGAAGTGCAGCGCCTACTCGCTGTCGGCTTCATCCGGCCAATCAAATACTCCAAGTGGCTGGCAAACCCAGTCCTGGTCGAGAAGAAAAACGGGACCTGGAGAATGTGTATCGACTACACAAACCTGAACAGCGCCTGCCCAAAGGAGCAGTTCGTCCTCCCGCGGATCGATCAGATAATCGATTCAACCGCGGGTTCGGAGTCGCTATTTTTCCTCGACGCCTACTCCGGGTACAACCAGATCAAAATGGCTGTCGAAGACGAGGAGAAGACGGCGTTCATCACGCCATTCGGAGCCTTCTGCTACACCGCCATGACCTTCGGCCTCAAGAACGCCGGGGCAACCTACCAGCGGTGCATGCAAGAATGCCTCGCGAGCCAAATCGGCCGCAACATCCACGTCTACATCGACGACGTAGTCGTGAAATCCGCTCGCCAAGGAGACCTACTCGCCGACCTGGCGGAAACCTTCGCCAATCTGCGAAGGTACAAGATAAAGCTCAACCCAGGAAAGTGCACCTTCGGTGTACCCGCCGGACAACTACTGGGGTACGTCGTCTCCAAACGAGGGATCGAGGCGAACCCAACAAAGATCGACACGATCGCCCGGCTCGGCAAACCCGAGTGCCTGCGTGACGTCCAGAAGCTGGCCGGGCGAGTAGCGGCTCTCAGTCGCTTCATCCCCCACCTGGGCGAAAAGGCGATGCCCCTATACCTCCTGATGCGTAAGAACCCCACCTTCCAGTGGGACAAGGAGGCGGAGAACGCGCTCCGCGACCTCAAAAAAGTGCTGCTCGCCGCACCACTACTCGCTGCCCCCGCCGACAAAGAACCTATGCTGGTTTATGTCGTGGCGTCCGAGTGCGTCGTCAGCGCTGTGATGGTCGTCGAACGACCAGAGGAAGGAAAGGAGCGCCCGGTTCAGCGGCCGGTGTACTACATCAGCGAGGTCCTCACCGAGTCGCGCCAGCGGTACCCACAGTACCAAAAGCTAGTATACGCGGTCTTCAGGGCTCAGCGGCGCCTGCCGCACTACTTCCAGGAGCACCCGGTCACGGTCGTCTCCTCAGCGCCACTGCAAGACATCATCCGCAACCGCGAGGCGACCGGACGGGTCGCCAAGTGGGCCGTCGAGATCGGCGTCCACAACATTAAATACGAGCCACGAAGGGCGATTAAGTCGCAGGCACTGGCAGACTTCATCGCCGACTGGGAGGAGGCCCAGCAGCCAGAGAAGCTGCCATACCTCCATTACTGGAGCCTGCACTTCGACGGATCCAAGAACGCGGACGGTGCAGGAGCGGGGATAGTGTTGACTTCACCAAAGGGCGACAAGCTCCGCTACATCCTCCGCCTCGAATTCACGCCCTGCACCAACAACATGGCTGAATACGAGGCCCTACTCCACGGCATGCGAGCCGCCAAGGAGATGAACGTCAATCGCCTTCGATGCTACGGAGATTCCGACCTCGTCGCGGGGCAAGTCGCCGGCACCTGCGACGCCATCTCCCCTACCATGGTGGCGTACCGCCAAGAGGTGGACAAGTTGGGCGGCCACTTCACCGGCTACTCTGTCGAGTGGATCGACAGGAGAAAAAACGAGGAGGCCGACGCCCTCTCTTGCATCGGGTCGGCTCGACTCGCACCACCCGCCGGCGTGTTCCTCGACACAATCTCCAAACCATCAGTCTCTCCCCCGAGGGAGATCGACATCGGAGTCCCACTCCAACCAGAGGCAGCCTTGGTCGCACTCATCACCGAGCCAGACGACTGGACCAAGCCCTACATCGCCTACCTGGAAACCGGCACCCTGCCAGCAGACGAGACAAACGCTCGAATGATCGCTCGCCGATGCAAGTCCTACACCATCATCGACGGCGAGCTACACAAGCACAGCGTCACCGGCGTGTTCCAACGTTGCGTCCAACCGGCTGAAGGACGCAAAATCCTCCATGACATCCACTCAGGCGACTGCGGCCACCACGCCGCCGCTCGCTCCCTGGTCGCCAAGGCTATGCGACACGGCTTCTACTGGCCCACCGCACACGCCGACGCTGTCGACATCGTCCAGCGATGCGCCGGGTGCCAGAAGTACGCCAACCAGACGCGCGTACCGAGCTCGGCGCTCAAAACGATCCCCATCACTTGGCCATTCGCCGTATGTGGCATGGACATGGTAGGCCCCTTCAAGAAAGCCCCCTCCGGCTACACCCACCTGCTAGTCGCCGTCGACAAATTCACCAAGTGGGTGGAGGCCAAGCCAGTCCGGAAATGCGACGAGAAGACCGCCACTAAATTCCTACGCGAGCTCATATATCGCTACGGGTTCCCAAACAGTATCATCACGGACAACGGCACAAACTTCGCCAAGGGAGCAATGGCCGAATTTTGCGAAGAGCACCACATCCGGCTCGATCTCGCGTCAGTCGCTCACCCGGAATCCAACGGCCAGGCGGAACGAGCCAACCAAAGCATCCTCCACGGCCTGAAGCCGCGACTCCAAGTACCACTCGAGCGCACCGCTGGATGCTGGGTCGAAGAGCTGCCCTCCGTCATCTGGGGAATCCGCACCTCGGTTAACAGATCGACGGGATTCACTCCCTTCTTCATGGTCTACGGCGCCGAAGCAGTCATGCCCACCGACCTCGAACACGACTCGCCGCGGGTCGTCCACTATACGGAGGCCGCAAACGAGCTGGCCCGCCAAGATGGGCTCGACCAGCTCAACGAAGCACGCGACCTCGCTCGATCGCGCACCGCCATTTACCAGCAAGGACTCCGCCGCTACCACAGCCGACGGGTGAAGACCCGCACCTTCCAGGAAGGCGACCTGGTGTTACGCCTCATCCAGGACAGGAAGGGCATGCACAAGCTCTCCCCTCCGTGGGAAGGCCCGTTCGCTATCGGGCGCGTACTCGGCAACGATGCCTACTACCTCATCGACGTTCGCGGGGACGGCGAGCTCGACGTCAAGCGACCATGGAATGTAAACCTCCTCCGGAAGTTCTACTCCTAGAACCCCACACATGTACTCTCCAGTCGCTATGAAATAAAAGAAACGGTTACCGCAAATTACGCCTACTCTCCATGACTTGTGCCACTCGCACTCGTAACAACAGCGGTACGCTAAAAATGCAGAAGTCAACCTTTGGTACAGCGATCGGCACGGCTAAGTAGTGCGGTGTAAGAGCACTGAATCACTTCAGGTCTTGCATCGTCCACGAAAAACGCCAACCCGGAGCCCCATTGGAGTCGCCTAGCTCGACTGGTTTTACGAACCAAGACAACTGCCCTCGCTTCTCACAGCGACCTTGGTCCCCCGCATCCTCGACATAGCGACTCGAACGGCTAAGTACCACGCTCGGGGACTGAATACCAGTTCGTCGCGATCGGTCAGGGAAAACGCCAAGTAAGAGAGCATGTCCAGGACTCGCCACGCGACTGACCCCACGGGCCAGGCAGGAGTGACGCGCTCACACCAACGCGCTAAGTCCTCAACCACCCTCGAGTCGCGCCTAGAACTACCAAGTACCACGCTCGGGGATTCGGCCACCCGACCCCGTTCGCGTACGGGAAAACGGTAAAGTACAGAGCACTCAAGGGAGTCGCCTTGCGACTGGATCTCCGAGCTCGGGCGAGTCGACTAAACTAACAAAACACATGATAACAACAAACATCATATACAAGGTGAACCCCACAAAAGGGCGGACGCGCTCGGGGACTCATCCGAAATCAATCCAAAGCACACAAACAAATAGCAAAATAAACACGGCGCCCCATTCAATCGCATATTGCATTGTCTTATATTACAAAATATGCCCGCATGGCAGAACTGCTGCTAACACATCAAGGCAAACTACCCTATTCTGCAGGCTTCGATGACGACTCGCCAGAATCCCGGCGCCTACGGATGAACGCGGTGTACGGGTTTGACGGATACGTCGTCAGTTCACCCGCCATCGCCGCGCGAAAAGGCTGCTCGACCTTGAAGTCACGATGCGGCGGCTCGGGGTCGTTCGGCGCGACGACCGTTTCCTGGTAGGGAAGGAGGTCGCCCATCGCCCAGACACGCTCCGAGTACGCGGCGGCACGCTCCTGCAACTTGAGAACCTCGGACAGATCCACCGCGCCAGTCGACGAGGGATACCCACTCGTCACATCGTCGAGGTCGAAATCCTCGGGGAAGTGGGCGAGTCCAAGGCTCAGTGCTGTCGACGCTCCACGCCGAAACGCCGACCGCGTCATGAACTCAACGACCGCGGGCGCCTTCTCCAAATATTCCCACACCTCAACGAGGTCGCTGGGAATAACCTCCGTGGGCGACATTTCTTGAAGATAGGCGCGGATGCACGTCGCCGACAGCGTAGCCGAGTCGACGAGCATGCTTACGCATTGCTTCGCGTCGAGCGAGCTCGCTTCTTCTTGCTACCAATAACGCGACCTGCGAGAAGGAAACAATGATGAGCGCGACGGACACCACAAAAACCCCAACTAACGGAAAGGGAAGGTGCACTCACCAAGCAACGGGCGGGCGAGTCCCATGATGAAGCACTGAAGCGACGTGTGGTCGTCCTGAAGTCCAGCAATAAGGACTTCCGACAGCTTGCGATCCTCCTCCGCGGCTGCAATGGCGGCCTTAGCTCGCCCGTCCGCCGAGCTCGCTTCTTCCCTCGCCTCCCGCAGCTCGCGCTCGAGGTCGGCGACCCGCTGTTCAGCAGCGCCCAGAGCAGATCGCGCCGCCTCCAACTCACCAGCCGGGACAAGCTCCTGGCGAGCTTCCTCTGCCTTCGCAGCAACAGCCTGGAGCTCCTTGTTCGCTTCCTGGATGGTGGTCAGCTCCTTCTCAGCACGCTGTTGCGCGGCCAATCGGTCCGCCGACTCGAGCTGCAGACCCTGCATATCATCAAACAAGTTAGTAAAAACGAACCTCCTAAGTGCCCACCCGCTGAAATTCAGCGAGTGCGCACTCGGGGACTGGCGATCAAGAAATTCCCAAGTACCCACCCCGCTAAAATTTAGCGCGTGCGCACTCGGGGACTGGATACGAAAATAAAAGACGAGAAAATAATAAGAATCACGCCGCTGCAAAGCACCGACCTGATCCTCGGGGACTGGATATACCTGGATGGCTGCGCCAAGCATGCCATGAAGTTGCATCGCGTCCACGGACGCGAGTAACGCTGGCGTGTGCCCACGACGCTGGTCGACTTCAGCATCGGCGGTCCCTAGAGCGAGGCTCGGGGATGCAGCCCCGCTCGCCGCGGCCGCCTTGGTCACGAAGCGAGGGAAGGTGGCGATAGAGGCACCCGCTCCAAAGGAAGTCGCCTCCGCCGTTCCAGGCAAGGGAACGCCCTCCTTCGTAGACGCGGCTGCCTCCACCGCGGGGCCGGCCGGCGCGACCGCCGTGTCGTTAGAGACAGTGACGATGTCGTCGCCCTTGGCCTTCTTACTGCCATCCGCCGAGGCAACGACCTCGTCCGCTTTCCTCTTACGGGAAGGATCCTCCTCGCTAGCGGTGGAGGGTACCTGGGCCACGGTCGGGTGGCCCATCCTTTTCACTCCGGTCCTGCACATCAGTCGAATCAGTAAAGACAATCGAAATAGCTATGGAAAATAGGGAAGGCCGAATGCACTCACTTGGCAACTGGGATGAAACGTAGCCCTGTGCGAAGGCCGGCCGGTTTTTCCAGCTCGGGGCCCAATTGGCGACTGAGCCCTAGTTCCAGGACGTCGCGTGCCCAAGACACGGACGGCTTCTTCGTCGTCGAGGCTGCGGCTGGCGCCTCTGGGATACCTTCGGCAGGGGCTTCCTCGCAAACTGGAGCCGCTACGGCCGGAGCCTCCTTGCGGGGCGAAGCCGCCCCAATCGGAACCTCCTTGCGAGGCGAAGTCGCCGCGGCTGGAGCCTTCCCTAGCCCTGAGACTGGCGCGAATGGCGGGGGCATCGAGGCCAGCGGCACTTCCACAGTCGGCGCATCTATCGCGGTTGTCGCTGGGGCCGCGCCGTCATCGGCCGAGCTGTGAGCATCAGAGCTGCTCGTCGAGTGCGGCGGCGAGGCCATCCTCGGCGGCTTCGTTTTCCTCTTCGGGGGGGCCCTCGCCTCCTTTTCCTTCTTCTTCTTCTTCGAAGGAGTGGCCTGGCGGCGCGAGGTGGTTTCTGGGAGCTCGTCGTCGTCATCATGACGCTCGAGGCTCCTGCTCGCTTTGATTTCGCGCTGACGTTGCCCGCGGGTCTTTCGGACCAGCGGGGCGATTTCCTCTTCGGACTCATCCTCGTCGTCCTCGTTGCCCTTCGCGGGTGGCGATTCGCTTGTATCCTGGGCGGATGGCCCCGGGCTCTCGTCATCGGAAGGTGGGAGCCACCCTTCCACCACTTGGAACAGCTGCGATAAATACGAAACAGAGTCAGAATTACCGCGACTGCATACGCTGCGACTGCGAACAAGGTAAAGAAATTACCGTCGGAGCCGGACGCTTCGCGGTGTAGGGGGCGACCCCGGCCTGTGCATCCACGTACACCGCCTGGGTGATCTTCTTCAACGCTGGGAGATAGTCCTCCAGCTTCCACTCGTCGAGGCAGGCTTTCGTCGAGTCTCCCCGGCCCGTGTACTGATACATGTAGTGGTCGCGTTGGGCGAGCGGAACGAGCCGTCGCCCAAGCCAGCAATTGTACAAGTTTATCGTCTAAAGGCCCTTCTTCTTTAGGCCACGGATGGCCTGGAGCATCTCGTCGACGACCATCCGCTGGTCGTCGGGGAGCTTGCCGACCTGGAGATGGCGCGGCTCGGAACGATTGGCCGAGTACCGCGGGATCGCCGCCTCGTCCTCCGGGGTCGCCTCGGTCACGTAGAACCATGACTTCTTCCAGTCGCTCGCTGCTTTGGCGGGTAGCATCAGATCGAAGAAAGACGCTTTGGATTTGAGCTGGAACGTCAGGCTGCCCGCGGCTAACATTGGGCCGCCTGCCTCCTCGCGGCTGATCCGTCCGTGGAACAGATCTTGCCACAAGGGAAAGTAGGGCCGGCAGCCCAAGTAGCACTCGCAGAACGCCACGAAGATGGCGAGCTGCTCGATGCTGTGGGGACCCAGATCCGAAGGCTGGATCCCGTAGTAGGCGCAAAAACGCCGGAAGAACAAAGATGTGGGAAACCCTAGCCCCCGCTCGAGATGACTGGTGAAACAGACGAATTCCCTCTCTCGCGGGTTTGGGGTCGTTTCTCCGGCTGCGGGGATACGCCAACAGCCGGCTCGCAGGATTCCAGCCTCCTCGAAGGAGGCCAGCTGCGCCCTCGTGCACTTGGATCTGCCCCATGGTTCGGTGAGAAGGGCCATAGCCGAGGGGTTGGTTGGAGATCGGAGGATTTCGGGTCGATTGGGTCAAGAAGCAAAGGAAAGAGAATGCGCGCACTCGGAAGAAGTGGTGGGCAGTTGGCTCTACGATTGCCTGCCATTCCTCTTATATAGCGAGAGTTACCCGCCAAATCAGGGGGCCGTTACCGCGCGATGATTACGCCGAAAGTTACCGTTGAGTTGCCCTAACGGCTAGTTTGACCACGCCTGACGGTCCAACTCCAGCCACTCGGCTCGCCAGGTCACTCGCCGCGACCGCGTTCCGACAGCTCGGCTCGCCCAAGACGCGACTCGGTTCACCGGATTTCCTTCTTCGTACAGGAGCCCGCCGACGATTCGACTGGATGCCTACTTTGGAGCCGCATACTCCGACTGCCAGCAGCCACTTACGCCTAATCGACGACGGCCTCGAGGACTACTGATGGGGATACGCCTACTGGGGTATACTCAGCAGGACGTTTCCGACTGGCTCGAGGGCTGGCGAGTGGGCCTGCAGAACGGCGAGTGGATCAAGGCCCAGCAAGGTACCAAGCGACTGGAAGCTGGAGGCCCAGGCGAGTAGATAGGCCCAGTCGGACTAGGTTAAACGATTACCGAAGCTGTAACCGAATCGGTTGAGATATGTAAACCCTAGGGGAGGTGAGCCTATATAAACCTCCCTATGGGGTGAGTAGAGACACGTTCCCTCATACACCCAAGCGACTCGCCGCCTAGCCGCCGAGCTCGCCCGTTGTAAACACCTCCATAATACAATCTAGCAGGAGTAGGTCTTTACCCTCCGGGGGGCCGAACCTGGGTAAAACCCTGTGTCTTTGCCCTCATCTCGCACCGCAGATGGCTGGCCGCCCTTGCCCCTCGTTCTACTACTCGCTGCCGATTGCAGCATCTGTCGTGATCATTCCCACGACAGCGCGAAATTTCATCCGAAGGACGTATTTCATCTTATCGCCTTGCGGGGACGTCGGTATGACGCCAGCTCCTTCTCCAGCCTCGCGCTTGGAGCCTTCAAGGTGCATCATCCATGACTGCGTCATGTCCGGGGTGTCCGGCAGCTGGAGCTCCATCCAGTGGACGAGGAAGTCAGGGAGGACCTGAGATTTGATCGCCTTGCACCGCTCGTAGACTATGTCTAGAGGGGATAGCTCGATTCCCCATAGGGCTACGCATCCTGTGGCTTCGGGGTTGTTCAGGATGTTGGACAGTGGCGCCTCATTGACGACCATTATCTGATGCTCCTGGAAGTAGTGGCTCAGCCGTCGAGCCGTCATGAACACGTAGGCAAGCTTCTGATAGTGAGGGTACATCTGTTTTGTTGTCGTCAGTACCTCGTTGAGGTAGTAGATTGGGCGTTGGACCCCATGGGTCTTGCCATCTTCGGGTCGCTCGACCACAAGTACGGTGCTTACCACCTGGTGTGTGACTGCGATGTAGAGCAACAGTGGCTCTCACTCCTTGCGCGTGACCAGAATAGGCGAGGTGGAGAGCAGCTGCTTGAGTCCTTTGAATGCGTCGTCTGCTTCGGGTGTCCACTCGAACTTGTCAGCCTTTAATAGCAGCTGGTAGAAAGGCAGGGCCTTCTCACCCATGCGGCTAAACAATTTGCTCAGCGCCGCGATGCGCCTAGCTAGTTGCTGGACACCTTTGAGGTTCTTCGGCTTCTCCATGGTCAGTATGGCCCAGATTTTCTTCGGATTTGCTTCAATTCCTCGCTGGGAGATGAAGTAGCCGTGTAATTGGCCAGATGGGATGCCGAAGGCGCACTTTTCTAGATTTAGCTTGATCTTATAATGATCAAGGTTATCGAACGTCTTGCAGAGATCGTCGATCAGTGTCTTGGCTTTCCTAGTCTTGATGACTATGTCGTCGACATATACTTGTATGTTGCGACCGATCTAGTTCTTCAGACATGCCTGCATGAACATTTGGTATGTGGCTCCTGCATTCTTCACCCCGAAGGGCATGGTGTTGTAGCAGAACACCCCGAACGGCGTGATAAACACTGTTTTCTCCTGATCTTCGACCTTCAGTCGAATCTGATTGTAGCCTGAGTAGGCATCGAGGAAGGAGAGCTTCTCACATCCTGTAGTCGAATCGATGATATGATCGATCCGAGGAAGAGGTAAATGGTCCTTGGGGCAGTTCTTGTTGGGTGACGTGAAGTCCACGCACATCCGCAGGATGTCCGTGTCTTTCTTGGGGACTAGCACAATGTTGGCTAGCCACTCGCTCTCCTTGATTTCTCGGATGAAGTTGGCGTCCAGGAGTTTGTTGACTTCAATTCCAACTACTTCTGCTCGTGGTTCGGACAGTCGTCGTATCGACTGCTTGACCGGCCTTACGTCCGGGAACACATTGAGTGCGTGCTCGACGAATTCCCTAGGAACTCCTGGAATGTCCGCAGGACACCAAGCAAAGATTTTTCAGCGCTCACGGAGGAATTCGATGAGCGCGCTTTCCTATGCGGGGCTGAGGTCGTTGGCGATCAGTGCCATCTTGGAGGCATCGATTGGGTGGACCTGCACCTTTTTCGTGTTGACTGTGGAGTCGAACGACGTATCAGGTGAGTTTTGCCTGGCGACTGGGGGTGCCCCATTGTCTGTCACCTCTCAGAGCCTCGTGAGCTCCTCTTGCATGCCGAACGACTGGGAGATTCTGTTGAAGTCTCTATCGTAGTGGTCCGATCGGGTGAAGCTCCCCTGGACTGTGATGACGCCTTTGGGCCCAGGCATCTTGAGCAACAGGTACAGATAGTGCGATACTGCTAGGAATCTTGCGAACGCTACACGCCCGAGGATGGTGTGGTACTGTTATGGCCAATCCACCACTTTGAACTCGAGCCGCTCACACCGAAAGTTTTCGGGCTTGCCGAAGCTGACGTTGAGCCATATCTTTCCTAGGGGATATATGCCCTTTGAAAGAACATGTGGGCCCCCATGTGTGGTTTTGGTAATTAATGACAATCTCTATGGACTAATGCTTGTATCAAGTTGTACTTGTACGAATTGTCCATAGGCAATGCTTGAACCATATGTTGGCTTCAAGGCTTGGAGAAGAAGAAAGTGAAGAGGATCAAGTGGTGACCAAGGTGTTCAAAGAGTGATCCACAGATTGATCATGTGTGAGTTAAACCTATGGCAAGTATGTCTTGAATAATAAGATGGAGTAATATCTCTGGTGCACCTTCAAGGCATCAACATAATAAAGAAAAAAAGAAATGATGTGCAAGCTAAAGATGTGCAATATCTAGAAGATCTCATGGTTGAAGCTTGCCATCCTCGGTGATCATGGATCGATGAAGACAAGGTCAAAGTAAAGGTTTCCCCATGTTGTATGGGGGAGTAACTTGCAAGTATTCATCAAGCAAGTGCGTACAAGAGCAATCAAGAAAGGTGTTCCATCTTGAAAAGGACAAGACTGTCTACACCATAATCAAGTGGAATATGCACAACGCAAAGGTATGATCTTGATAGGGTTTCCTTCTTACCGGTCTCGTGGTGTTAGTTGGGGAGATCGGTTTATAGGATAGACAACCGTACTATCAAGAGGGGCTCTCAAGTGAGTAACTCGATCATATCTTTTAGAGAGAGCTCAAACCTTTGCATACTTAGCATCATCCTTTCCTGGTTGTTATTTGGATCTTATCCATGTGAGGTTCTAGAGCTTGTGGTAATATCCATAACAATCTCTAGTTCATCAAAAACGGATTTCCCTTATCATATTGCATTTTTGATCCTTGAGGTTTTTCCGGTTTCTCACCAAGAGAGGTATCTCACATTATAATACATGAAATGTTCTCTCCTGGTGGTATCCAATATTTTCACTTTTTATTCGGTAACTCTTGTTGTCCTCTTTCCAACAAAATTGGTTTCGGGTCAATCGGAGTTTCCAAACTCTAGATATCGCCATTTGAAGTTTGCCTCTTATTTGGTCCAGACCGGAATCTCCGGTCTGCGTGGACCGGAGTCTCCGGTGTGGTCCGGAGTGTCCCCTGGAGTCCCCAGAGGGGGCTCCAGAATTCAGCATGGGACAGTCTGATGGGTGGTCCGGAGTCTTCGGTCCATGCCTCAGACCGGAGTCTTCGGTGTGGCTGGACCGGAGTCTCCGGTCCACTTGGTTCCCTGAGGCGCTGGGACAGTCTGATAGGTGGTCCGGAGGCTAGTCCGGAGGTTAGGCCGGAACCTCCGGTGTAGACCGGAGTCTCCGGTCTGACTTTTCCCCAACGGACAGAAAATGGTCAGAAATCTATGGGCCTATAAAAAGGGGCCCTTCTTCCCCAATGCAACAGCTCGAGTTTTACAGGCTTTCTCCTCCATTCTTGCCCCTCTTGATCTTGCTTCCCCTTCAATCCCTCCCTTGATTCTTGCATATACATTGGTTGTACGAGCAGTCGTACTTCTTGATCTCCTTCGGCGCTTTGAAGTTCGCCGGGTACTTTTCGCCTCGGATCATTGGTCCTAAGCACTGGGGGCCGACTCGGCTGAGCGATCCCCTTGGCTCGCTGTCGCGGCGGTTGGTGAGGGTATGCCTCAGGTCGTCAGGCTGGCGTGCGCGCTAGCTCTGGTTGTTGATGATGTGGGTCCGCGCGTCGATTGGCTGCCAGTTGGCAGCGACCATGTTGTTCGTCGGGCGCGGGTCGTTGGTGGAGAGTGCCGCATTCGCGGGTCGCGGTTGGAACTGCAGGGGCTCGGGGGCGGGCAATTGAGGGTGTTTTGCCATCGTCGGACGGCCGCTCGAGGCCGCCCTGCTTCCTGACGAGCGGGAGTACACGCGTCCCCGCGAATCTGCTCCTGCAGCTTGTTGCTCGACGGCCTTGGCGAGTAGAGCCCTGGCGTATTGGATCTGCAAGGCGCCTTCCCCGGTTACGTGAAGGGAATATGCCCGAGAGGCAATAATAAAGTGGTTATTATCGTATTCCTTATTTATGATAAATGTTTATTTTGCATGCTATAATTGTATTAATACGGAAACATTAATACATGTGTGTTTAATAAACAAAAGGTAGTTCCTAGTTATGCCTCTCTCATAAACTAGCTCGTTGATTAACAAGATGATCAAGGTTTCCTGATCATGGACATTGGATGTTGTTAATAACGGGGTCACAACATTAGTGTAATGGTGTGATGAACATTCATCCGAAGTATAGCATTACGATCAAAGTCATTGAGTTTATATTGCTATAACAACTTACGAAGTGATCCTAATCCTTAGACCATGAGATCATGTCAATCACTAACACCGGAAGAGTTTCTTGATAACATCAAACGTCACACCGTAACAGGGTGATTATAAAGATGGATTCAGAACTACTAAAGTGTTATGTTGAGGCCCATGGATCGAGAGTGGAATTTGTTCATCCCGATGACGGATAGATATACTCTGGGCCCTCTCGGTGATATCACATTGATTAGCTTGCAAGCAAGTGATTTGATCACTAGAATGTTATATCACGGGAACGAGAAAAGAGTGCATGTCAGTAACGAGATCAAACTAGGTATGGAGATACCGATGATCGAATCTCGGATATGTAATATATCGCGAAACAAAAGGATTAAGATACTAGCGTAAAAGGTTCCGACGATCACAAGAAAGTCATCGTTGAATGTGTGGGAGTCAGTATGGGTCTCCAGATCCCGCTTCTGATTATTGATCCGAGAGGGGTCTCGATCATGTCCGCATTATTCGCGAACCGTAGGGTGACACACTTAAGAGACACCGACATCCATTTGGATCAAAAGTTTCATGCCGAAAAGAAAAGGAAAGCGCAGGAATTTATTTCACTAGACACCGAAACTGTTTCGGTTGAAATTGCTGAAACTAGTTCTGCATGTGAAATGGAATACTAGCAAGGGGTTTTATGTGAATGTTTGTTAATTAAAGTAATTAACAAAATTCTGAATAAATAAATAAAAGAGTTTTATTTAAATGAGAGCTTGCATTAAATTTGGTGGAAATTTAATGCATGTGAGTGGATTTTTGAGTGGAGGTTTTTTTAATGGGAGTGGAGGCTTTTCATTTTGAGTGGGAGCTCCACCCACATGAATGTGGAAGAGGTGGGGGCAGCCCCATGGCTGGGCGCCATGCCCCTTGGGTGCCCCCCCTCTCCCCTATAAAAGGCCCCCTCTCCTCCTCTCACATCACACCTCCTCGTGAAGGATCTCTCTCCCCCTCTAGAATTTATCCCCCATGGTCTCGGACTAGCGAGATACATGTTCCCGGTGGCTTTTCGGCAAGAAAGAGTTGTGCTTCCGCTGCATCGCTGGAGCGAGGAGGCGGAGGTTGCTCGGTGCCTCGAACGTGTGTGCGAGCACGGATGCGCTGCTGATTTGCGGCGCTAGGACTTCCTCTCGATCTTGAGATCGGCAAGAGATCGTCTACATCAACCACGAGTTTGGACTCGTTAAGCTTTGTCGGTCTTCAAGGGTATGTTCTCTACGGATATACATCCGCCCGTTGTTTGTATCTAGTAGATAGATCTTGGTACATAGTTGTTCCCATCGTAGGAAATTTTTTGTTTTCTATGCTGCGAACCCTACAGTGGTATCAGAGCCGGATCTATGCGTAGATACTTTGCACGGGTAGTACACATATGATTATGTGGGCGATGATGATCATTTTATTGCTTCTTAGTTGTACTTTGGATATTGGTGGCGTAGTGGGATGAAGCGGCCCGGACAAACTTTACATGTCCTCGCACATGAGACCTGTTCCACGCTTGACATGCAACTAGTTTTGCATAAGTGGCTAGCGGGTGTCTGTCTCTCCTACTATAGTCAATATCTAATTTGCAACGAGTTGTCAACAATTTGGTTATCCTCGTTGTGGTTCATGTTCGTAGGTAAAAACGGTTCTATCTTCGAAAGCCCTAAGCCACGTAAAATTTGCAATGGATAAATTAGAGGCGTCTAGTTTAGATTGTTGCTGGGCTAGTGTTATGATATGGTGATGTTGTAAGTAGAAGTATGAGATGATACTCTTACAACATACATAACGTGTAAACTCCATAGACCTTGGATTTACACATAAAGGTATGATAGTGATCATACCACGGTGCACATGATAGAGATCATATGCGAGAACCATATCATTCCACTAATAAACATGTGATGTTTGATAGCATCTTATATTGCTTGTTTGGCGTTTTATTAGCATAATAAGATGATCCCTCATTTAGATATCAAGATAAAAATGTGTTCTTCCTTAAGTATGCACCGACAATGTTTCGTCGCTTCAAGACATCACGTGATGATCGGGTGTACTTGAATCCACGAGCATATCTCGGGTGTAAGACAGTTACACACGCGAATACTAAGGTTCTTACTTGGCGAGCCTAGCATGTACAGACATGGCCTCGGAACACGGACCGAAAGGTTAAGCATGAGTCATATGTTTTGATATGATGACCATATGGATGCTCGCCTTTGAAGCTATACCGACTCACGTGATGATCGGACTTGGTGTAGTGGATTTGGTTCATGTAATCACCAAAAAGACACGAGGGATGTCGTTTTTGAGTGGGAGTTTATTTCTAATTTGGATTAGTAGAACTCAATTTATCATAAATTAAATCAAAGTGAATTTGCATAATTTGTTGTAGTCATTGGCATTCGTTCACCGCCTTATGCTTAGTTATAATTGAGATAATAGAACTATAGAATTCTGGATATATACTTTACGAACTGGTATCGTATTGTGTTGAGTGTCAATCTAAAGTTTAAAGTCCTATTGAAACTTTCAGCAAACTCTATTTACTCCGGGAAATTTAATAGTTGGTATTAAATCGAGAGTAACAATTACAGTGTTAGTATCTTAAGTATCATGTTTGCCTCCACGATTCTTGATTGATTTAAATATCAAGTTTATCTAGGAGCTGAAAAAATTGTTTCAGAAACCATCATGTGTGGCAGATATAACGATATCTGAAACAGTGTTTTGGTTGCAATATGATAGAGTATAATATATGTTCTCATATTGGATGAGAATTTACGAAGGTTGGAGATGCTAGACATCTTAATCATCCAAAAGGGTTTTGGAAAGTAATGTTATACTCACGATTCTCCTTTATAAGCTAAATTAGCTTGATCATGAAAGTCGTCATGATAAGGGTGAATAGAATATGTATGTAAAATGTTTACTACACTATAAGATTACTAAAGAATGGATTTTGAAATAATACCGATCATTTGATGATGGTGATCTACTTCAAAGTGCAAGTCCAAAGGTATTATTATTTGAATATACACGCTTTGAACTATGTGTCATGTATATGGCGCCACTGTTGATGTTGATAGATTCTTTTAAAAAGGAAAAGGAAATGCTGAAAGAGAATCTATAAAATATACTTGGCAGAAAAGAAAAGATTGGAAATATCCAATTTAGGTATATGGATGATATATATGTTATGGTTGTATTCTTTGCTTGTTAAACAATGTGGTTCTTGGGTATTGGATACCGAATTGGTTGGTATGAAATTTCATACGGAACGACGCAATTCATGAACCACAATGGCCTAAGTAACTAGCAAGAGAATATGTGATGATGTTCATCGAAAACAAACAAACCGTTGTTTGTATTTCTCGTTGACATCAAAGCTTGACTTCAAGATTTGTTTTAATAATTGTTATTTGAATTAGGTATTATAAGAACAAAGGTTGTTCAAATAATTACCGTATTCCGTATAAGATGGATGATTTACAATTCTAGTTGGAGAAATCACATCCATAAAACCTAATGCTAAAATGTCGCAAGACAAATGATTGAAAGATCACTTACGAAGTGACATCGCCGTTTAAATTATATTGGAAAGAAAACATGAAGAATCTCCATTTTCATGGATTTTTGGAGTCTTTGATTTGATCAAGTGACGCTTGTGAGACTTTCCTCGGGATAATTAAAACTTCGTTCAAAGGCCAAAGAAGAACGAACGACTAAAATATTGGAATTTATACATATCGATGTATGTAGTCCATTATGTGTAGTCGTAAGCGATGGGTTTCAACTTCATATACTTTCTCCGGAAATTGATTGAATAATTCACTTAATGAGAAAGAAGTGTGAAATATTTGAAAATGTTCAAAGACTTTCAAGATGAAGTGAAAATCATTGTGACAAGAAAAATAAATGAATTATGATTTGATCATAAAGGGATTTATTTGAGTTACAAGTGTAACAAGAAAAATAAATGAATTATGATTTTATCATAAAAGGGATTTATTTGAGTTACAATTTTAGCAAAACACCTAGATTTACATCTCCTGAAACACCATAGGAATATGGAATGTTTTGAGATTTGTAAGGAAACCTTGTTTGACATGGTTGGATCGAAGGTGTTATTTATAAAACTGCCATTATGTTTTAAAAGATTAAAGCTTTAGAGACTACCGTTTTTACACTGAAAAGAGATCCATCTAGATCCGTTGAAATGACACCATGGAAGTTATGGTTTGGGGTAAAACCCAAGTTGTCATTTCTTAAATTTTGGTATGCTAAACATAAGTAAGATGTTTACAACCGAAGTCGGATGAGCATGTCTTTGTAGGTTATTTCGAATAACAATTGGTTATTCCTCCATAACACCAAAGACAAAAGGGTTTGTCGCTTGAAACGTGAAGTTTCTTGAAAAAGGAATTTTTTCGTAAAAGTTAAGTGGGAGGACAATAGAACTTTGAAAAGGTTAACGAACCTTAACTAAATATGCTGAGTTGCGCAGCGCCGAAAGATGTTCCGGAGGCAGCCAGAATGCTCATGGATTATGTGCCTCAAATGTTGCGGTCACAGAGATCTAAGTTCCTATTGAACCAAGTCGGTAGAATAAACAATCAAATACTAAGATTTGAGAGTAAATCATTATTGTTTGACAATGATGAACCGACTATATGCAAAGAAGAGATGATGGGCCCTGGCTCCGTCAAATGGCTTGAAGCCATAAAATCCGTGATAGTTCCATACACGAGAAATCAAGTTTTGAACTTGGAAGACCCTCCGAAAAGGTGTAAAAACCTATCGGTCGTATTTGGATCTATAAAGAAACAGATATGGATGTTTCACATCTATGAAATAGTCAACATGTCGTAAAGTATTTTACGACAATGTTCAAGGAGTTGACTATGACAAGATTTGATCTTTCATAGCGATATTTAGTCTGGACGGATTAAAGTAGCAACCACTACATATAATCTGTTATATGGTAGATGAATAAACAAAACAAAGTTCTTCTAATAGAATGGTTACCTAGGACGTGTACATGACACGATCCAAAGGGTTTTGTTAATTCAAAGGATGCTAAAAAGGGCATGCAAACTTCAATTGTTGAAGTAAGCATCACGAAGTTGGAATCTTCACCATGATGAAAAATGAGTTTTTCATCTGGAGACGATGAAGATGCTTGCATTTGCAAGAAATTAAGTGGGAGCGTTGAGACATATTTCTAATACATTATGTGAAGGACATCTTGTTGATTAGAAATGATGTATCTTTTATTGACAAAGGTTAAGAATTTCATTTTGATGAAAGACTTAGGCAAAACCCGAATATTTAGCGTGAATGTCTATAATGGATAGACTGTGACGCTAATATGGTTGTGCCAAACGTACATATATGAGATATTGAAGGAGTTCAATATAGAAACGACAAGAAACAGTTCTTGTTGCATGGAAAGTAATTGAATCAAGATTCAAGTGTATCGACACTTGATAAGTGAAACAAGATTCAAGTGCTTTGACACTTGATGAGTGAAATCACGAGAATGTTTTGATTAATCATACCATGATATGTACACATCCAGATATGTCCTATGCTCTAAGTGTTATGAGCATATACCAGAATAAATCATAAAATGATCATTGGACGATAGTAAGGATATTCTTATGATCTTTTGGAAGAACTAAGAATATATTTGTGTAGAGGTGACAAACAATTACACATAGTTCATTGTAAAGCGTTACATTGATACTAGGTTTGTCACAAGATACAAATTAAGTTTATCTCAATTTAAATTATGGGTGGCACAATGTAATGGAAAGGAGATTCCATGATGGATTTGGAAGAGTTCCAAAGTTAAGACATTGTGACGAATACTACAACAAAAAGGCTAAGTATATGACTGCTATAGTAGCAGCAAAGGAGGGAATTTGTGTCAAGTAGTTTGTTATCAAACTAAGGTGTGGTTCGCAACGGGCTAACACTAAAGATATATTGTATGACAATAGTATCGACGTGTTTTAACCCCAAGGAACTAAAGGTCTCACCGAAAGACCAAATTTATACAATGCCATCTCATTGGAGAATGAGTGATGCGTGGAGACGCAAAGACATGCAAATACACACGGACCTGAAGCGTCAGCTCCGTAGATTATGTCAACCACTTGCAATTGCGTATTTGGAACACCAGAAAGCCATAGGTGTTCAATACACAAAGTTTTCAAACTAGATTATTGTCTCTAGTGCAAGTGGGAGACTGAAGGGAATATGCCCGAGAGGCAATAATAAAGTGGTTATTATCGTATTCCTTATTTATGATAAATGTTTATTTTGCATGCTATAATTGTATTAATACGGAAACGTTAATACATGTGTGTTTAATAAACAAAAGGTAGTTCCTAGTTATGCCTCTCTCATAAACTAGCTCGTTGATTAACAAGATGATCAAGGTTTCCTGATCATGGACATTGGATGTTGTTAATAACGGGGTCACAACATTAGTGTAATGGTGTGATGAACATTCATCCGAAGTATAGCATTACGATCAAAGTCATTGAGTTTATATTGCTATAACAACTTACGAAGTGATCCTAATCCTTAGACCATGAGATCATGTCAATCACTAACACCGGAAGAGTTTCTTGATAACATCAAACGTCACACCGTAACAGGGTGATTATAAAGATGGATTCAGAACTACTAAAGTGTTATGTTGAGGCCCATGGATCGAGAGTGGAATTTGTTCATCCCGATGACGGATAGATATACTCTGGGCCCTCTCGGTGATATCACATTGATTAGCTTGCAAGCAAGTGATTTGATCACTAGAATGTTATATCACGGGAACGAGAAAAGAGTGCATGTCAGTAACGAGATCAAACTAGGTATGGAGATACCGATGATCGAATCTCGGACATGTAATATATCGCGAAACAAAAGGATTAAGATACTAGCGTAAAAGGTTCCGACGATCACAAGAAAGTCATCGTTGAATGTGTGGGAGTCAGTATGGGTCTCCAGATCCCGCTTCTGATTATTGATCCGAGAGGGGTCTCGATCATGTCCGCATTATTCGCGAACCGTAGGGTGACACACTTAAGAGACACCGACATCCATTTGGAGCAAAAGTTTCATGCCGAAAAGAAAAGGAAAGCGCAGGAATTTATTTCACTAGACACCGAAACTGTTTCGGTTGAAATTGCTGAAACTGGTTCTGCATGTGAAATGGAATACTAGCAAGGGGTTTTATGTGAATGTTTGTTAATTAAAGTAATTAACAAAATTCTGAATAAATAAATAAAAGAGTTTTATTTAAATGAGAGCTTGCATTAAATTTGGTGGAAATTTAATGCATGTGAGTGGATTTTTGAGTGGAGGTTTTTTTAATGGGAGTGGAGGCTTTTCATTTTGAGTGGGAGCTCCACCCACATGAATGTGGAAGAGGTGGGGGCAGCCCCATGGCTAGGCGCCATGCCCCTTGGGTGCCCCCCTCTCCCCTATAAAAGGCCCCCTCTCCTCCTCTCACATCACACCTCCTCGTGAAGGATCTCTCTCCCCCTCTAGAATTTATCCCCCATGGTCTCGGACTAGCGAGATACATGTTCCCGGTGGCTTTTCGGCAAGAAAGAGTTGTGCTTCCGCTGCATCGCTGGAGCGAGGAGGCGGAGGTTGCTCGGTGCCTCGAACGTGTGTGCGAGCACGGATGCGCTGCTGATTTGCGGCGCTAGGACTTCCTCTCGATCTTGAGATCGGCAAGAGATCGTCTACATCAACCACGAGTTTGGACTCGTTAAGCTTTGTCGGTCTTCAAGGGTATGTTCTCTACGGATATACATCCGCCCGTTGTTTGTATCTAGTAGATAGATCTTGGTACATAGTTGTTCCCATCGTAGGAATTTTTTTGTTTTCTATGCTGCGAACCCTACATTACGTTGATGTTGTCGACCGTGGCTCGACTCGCGATGACGTTGTCCATCGGAGTGGAAAACAGCGGGAGGCCATTCGCATCCTGCTCCTACGCGGAGATCATGATCCACGGTTGGTTTGGAGGGGGCGTGCGACCGGGCGGTGGGGGGGCCCGTTTGCTGACGCGCCTGGTGGTGGTCGGGTGCTTCCTCCTAGCGGCGCGTTCTCGCAGATTACGCGATCGGCCGCGCGGGCCGGGTCATTCTCGTCGTCAAAGTTCAGGGCGCGGCCCTGAACGGTGGGATTCAGGCGCGACCTGATGCGACGTTGGTGGTAGCGCGAAAGTTCTTGCGCCGTTGCCTGCTTGAGGTGAAATTTTTCGCGCTCGGCCTGCTCTTTGCGGACCGCGTCCGCCAGTCGCAGGCGGAGTTCTTTGACCTCTGTCGCCATCGCAGTCGGCGGGATCAGCGTGGAGAAGGGGTCTGGCAGGGCCTCAACGCCACTCGTCATGTAGGTCACGATGTTGCGACCGGATCTGGCATGGAAGTTGCCAGAGTTCTTCGCCCCGGAGTCGGAGTCGAAGATCCCAAGGATGGAGGGGTCCTCGAAGTCTCCCACGTTGGAGACCTAGGTGATGGAGCCCGCGGATGACGCGGTGACGATGGATCCGGCGACTGACGCCGGGGTCGCCGAGTCGGCGTCGTCGTTGAGGGCCGCGTCGTCCGCGACCACGGTGGTTTCGGCCATGTTGCTGTTGGCTGTGTCGTACTCGGAGGCGAGGCAGTGGATGGTGCGGACCTGACTCTCGGAGAGCCGGTCACCGATTGCGATCATGCAGCCGGTGGCGACCGTCTCGTTGATGGACAGATTGGATCTCGCCGCAGAACACTGGCCTGACCGGCCAGGCCCCACGGTGGGCGCCACTGTCGTGGGAATGGTCACGGCAGATGCTGCAATCGGTAGCGAGTAGTAGAACGAGGGGCAAGGGCGGCCAGCCATCTGCGGTGCGAGATGAGGGCGGAGACACAAGGGTTTACCCAGGTTCGCCTCCTCGGAGAGTAAAGACCTACTCCTGCTAGATTGTATTGATGAGAGAGTACAAGAGCGAGCTCGACGACTAGGCGGCGAGTCGCAGGGAGTGTATGATGGAACGTGTCCTCTATGCGTACCCTAGAGAGAGGTTTATATAGGCTCACCTCGCTAGGGTTTACAGATCTACAATCGAATTAGTTAAGGATTCAGAGGATACTTGACCTAATCCGATTGGGCCTAACTACGCTTCTGGGCCTCCAGCTTCCAGTCGCCTGGCTCTTTGTTAAGTCTCGATCCATGTCACCTACGGTCGCCACCGTCTACGGGGGAGCGACACCTCTGCGGTCGCCTCGCGTCTGTGAGTCGTGCGACGAAATGCTGCGAGAGAGAGATGATAAGCAATCGCGTGTGTGTCTACGTGGCAGAGCGAGAAGCGTTCGATCAAGAAGGAATCAACGACCCGCGATCCGGAGGTAGCGAGCGCCGCAGCTTCCGACGAAAACAGAGCGTTTTCCGATATTTTTATAACATAAATCACAATACTACAATTACTATTACACATGTACTACATAAACACGCATGGAATAAAGTTAATCCAACACTATTTTCTAGAATTAATCCAATAAAACCGATAACCAACAAACCTGTAAATAGATATATTAGAAGTTATAAACATAGTTAATCTCAATAAAAGATAATTTTTAAAACACTTATATACGGGTTTATATGGGCTTCTGCTCGAAACCCTAACTACAGTTCTTTAATTGCAAACGCAGCCCATGGCCCATGCTAAAGTGCGGTACAGACAGCCCATGCTAAAGTGCGGTACAGACAGGCAACACACAGCAACCACCACACGCGCACAAAACGGCCACAGACATCCCCTCCACGGAACATCCTGTCATTCTCTAATCTCTCTACACCTGGAAAGTACGCCTCCCCCGACCCTTCCTCCCATAAACACCTCGTAAAAATTATTCTTAGGAGGACCAAATCACCAGACCGAAAGCCAAAACCAAAACAAATACCGAGACAAGACAGCGAGGAAAGGCGAAAAAATCCCCCACCCTCCCTCCCCGATACAACGCGCGAGCGCACGGAGCCAGCGAGAGAGAAAAAAAATGGAGGCATGAGCGCGTCCTCCCCCTCCCCCTCCTCCTCCATCCCCATCCCCTCCTCCCCCGATCCCGTCGGACGCCCAGCGTCCCCGCGCCCCCCTTCGCCGGCGGAACCCTAAGCTCTGCGGCGGCGGAGCCAGAGGGGCAAGCGACGATGCCGTCGCACTCGGATCTGGACCGGCAGATCTCGCAGCTGCGGGACTGCAAGTACCTGCCGGACGCCGAGGTCAAGGGCCTCTGCGAGCAGGCCAAGGCGATCCTCATGGAGGAATGGAACGTGCAGCCCGTGCGCTGCCCCGTCACCGTCTGCGGCGACATCCACGGCCAGTTCTACGACCTCATCGAGCTGTTCCGCATCGGCGGCGAATCCCCCGACACGAACTACCTCTTCATGGGCGACTACGTCGGTACGTTCCCGGTGCCAGGGCCCTTTGTTCGCCGACATGGCCGTTTCGATCTGATTAATAATGGACGAGTTTTGATGCCCTGAGGGGGCACGGATTCGATAGATCCCTCTCGCGTCTTCGGCTTGGGAGATTTAAGTTGGCGGATAGATTGTTTATGCTCATCATGTCCGTCCCGTCATCTTATATATTTATTTATGGTTGCTCCTTATAGTATCGCTCGAATCGTTTCATGATGTGAGGTTTTCTTCTGCTGATTAATTGAGTAGATGCTGTCTTGGATTGGATATGTTAACCGTGTCAGAACTTATGCAAGTATGAATTGCTATTTAGCAGCGCATCACATTTTTTTTCTTCTCATGGGCACGGATGGATAGCCTTGAAGCATTGGGGATTGTTCTTTCTCCCCTGTAGTTACAGTGCGTATAGAGAATTGTGGTGATGGTCCTGGCTGCCTCTTTTAACAAGACCAGAGCCTGCCCTGGAAAATAGAACTTTGAATTTAGACGGCTTGCGCAGCTTGTTCTCTACCGGTAGACCGGCAAATAGGGACCTTTCTTCGTCGTTATTCGTATTCTGCTACCATATTGGTTTGCTGCGTGTAAAGCATTCACAGAACTGATCTCAGCATGCTTGTGTCTACCATGTTCTCAACACGTCCCCAAAGTGCCACTTCAGCGCCAAGGCGGCCCAAGATGGTAAGGTGCGCGCGCTCGCCTTAGCCATCTAGCAATGGCAGCTAGAATTTTTTCAGATGCCGCCCTGGTCGCTGCTCTTGGGTGTGATAACTATGACCCTGCCGCATCCCTGCATTCCCAGGAGAGCATCCCGTGTCGACCCTGCTGTGATGAGGGAGACAAGTGGGGTTATGAGGGAGAAGGTAGGGTTGTGTGATGATTGCTATCCTTGTGAGGAAGGAGAGAATTAGTGGTGGCTGAGGTGAAGGAGACAGGAGTTGTTGTAGGAATTAGGTCACAGGAGTAGATAGATGGGCTATTTAATGGGCTTTTGGGCGATGGGGGAGTTAGGTACTGTGAATAGGTGACTCATCTCTCATTTTTTTTCCACTTCCTCTTGTAATTGTTTGCTGATTGCTCTGCTCCCAGGATTTCTAAGGTATTTCCTTGCCTTGCTTGCAATGCTTCGTTCTAAGCAATGGTAATAGTTAGTGCAGGTGTTTGATGCCTTGCCGCCTCATAAATCGTGCCGTCTACAGCGAACACTTGTGATTTATTAAGTTTGTATGTACTGCAGCACAACCATGAGTAAAAAAAATGAGACACCACTCGGCATGCCTTTTCTTTCAGAAGTTGTTGCTTATTAGACATTAGGTAGAAATTTCAATTAAATTATTGAGTGAGCTGCTTTTCATACTATCAACAATTTATTTTTTGGATTGTGTTTATTTGGCTCTGTTATAAATGGATTGTTTTTATGGCCATTTGCTGCAGACCGTGGCTACTATTCAGTGGAAACTGTTTCATTACTAGTGGCTCTCAAAGTTCGTTATAGAGACAGAATCACAATATTGAGAGGAAATCACGAGAGCAGACAAATCACTCAAGTGTGAGTTTTCTGTTCCTCGAATCTTACAAATCTAGCAGTTGTCAATTCCTAGTTTCAGTATAGTACATCTGTATTGCACAATTAGTGCAAAGCATATATGGGCATTATATTGTAAATCTGTTCAAATGGCTGAGTTGAAAAAGTACTGTCTCCAGAGATGGGTATACTTTGTGGTGCAAAAGACACTAACATGTTTCTGCTGTTAAAAGATTAGTCCATCTGCTATTTTTGTTTCTCTTGGCTGTGACTTCACTTTTTATCTGCACCCAGACCAGTAAACATTTTGGCCTTTTACTTTAAGTTACTTGGCTATTATTCAAGATTCCTGTCTCAATTTGAATCTGTTACTTTTGTCCTTAAGCAGTAAGCACAAACATGACACTTGAACTATTGACAAGGCTTTGACCAACGGTTATGCTATTAGTATGTACTGTACATGAACATGATACAGAATCATAACTGCACGTGAGTACTTCAGAATACGAACCTTATAACATCAGTTTTATATCACATAGGATAAAATATAAATACATATCGAGTAATTGTTAGTCAAAGCCTCAAAGGCTTGTCCTAATCAAACAAAATACGGTAGCTATTTTGGAATGGAGTGGATTATATCTTCTATCTGATCTTCTATATATATACTTAAATTTGAATATAAAATAAGTTGCATAGGTGTGCTTTTGGACCTTTTTGGTTTTTTTACTTGACAAATCCCATTTAGGCTTGTTACATGAGATTTAGACGGACGAGATGTGCATGTTTAGGTGCTCCTGAGGACCATGTCTATGACAATTTTGTGAGTAAGACCCTAAAAGATGAAGATATCATTTATTGGGTCTACTTGCTCCCACCCAGATCTCGTTCGATGGTAAATGTTCCATTTGGAACTTTAGATATGTAGCAATGAAAGATCTGTTTTCTATTGGGTCTCTCCCTAGATCATACTGACTTATGAGAGTCATATTTGGTGATGATTTACTCAATGACTTGACTGACTTTGGTCTGCAAATGCTTATTCCAAGAATAAACCAAATTTATAACAGTTATGATAGTTTGAGCTCTAGCTGAGGTGTTATTCTGCATCGGGCTATTTTCTGAAATGCCAGCACACCAGTAAGAGTCAGGGTGTTCTTGACACTTGAGTTTTTGGCTACAGGTATGGCTTCTACGATGAATGCTTGCGGAAGTATGGAAATGCAAATGTTTGGAAGTACTTCACGGATTTGTTTGATTATTTACCTCTCACAGCTCTTATAGAAAACCAGGTCTATTCTTTTCACCAGATGGTTGGTTTGCTCTTTTAATATGGACGTAGAATTTCTTGCCATGTATGCCTGGTCAAAGAGGAAATTCCATTTTGTAGGTATTTTGCCTCCATGGTGGTCTCTCTCCATCATTGGATACATTGGACAACATCCGTTCTCTTGATCGCATACAAGAGGTACATACCATTTTACCATGAACTTCGAGCTGGTGCCTAATGGTGGATCAGTTTATACATGCAGTCTGTTGATTCAAAACTACTAAATAGAAATGCTTGCCTTTTCTGGAAGTTAATGATATCGCTTGAACAAAACCATCTGCCTTAGGTTTTTGAAGCAAATGAGATAGTGTGCAGCTTTCCTTTTCTGCCGTTGAACAATTTGTCTTGCATATATGCACGGCACACATGGCATCCAAAAACAATCATACAATAGGATTATTTTTTTGTCAATGTACTGTAAGTATCCTGAGTAATATTACCTATGTGGAATGGTGTTGGTCTAAGAAGATACAATGCAGTGCTTTTTTTGTGATGTATAATTGGATATTTCACCAAGATGCAACGTCGGAAGTTGACTAAGAAATTAAGAAAACCAGAAAATTCTGGATTTAAGAATGAGTTCTGTAAGTTCTCAACTAGTTGCAGTTATGTGGTCTTAGGCTAAACTGAGTTTCACATCGTTCTCCACTCTTTGATGAAAATTGCTTGCTAGTTCAGTTTTCATGAAAATTGCCTACTAGTTCAGTTTTTGTGGGAAATTGACTTGAAATTAAAACCTGCAATTGTGGCTTAATATTGAAACCGGCAGCAGTTTGCAGGTTGCTAGACAATTTGTTTATATAGATTGTTACTCATCTGTTTGATCTTACAGTCCGTGAAGTCAACCTTATTGCACCTTTGGGTTTAAGAATCAATGAATTGTTGTCCTGTGCAGAACACGTGTGCTGTATTCTGCAATTTTCCCAACTCTTAATTAATGGTTTGCTCTAAAATGGTTGCAGGTCCCGCATGAAGGACCCATGTGTGATCTTTTGTGGTCTGACCCGGATGACCGATGCGGATGGGGGATTTCGCCAAGAGGAGCAGGGTACACATTTGGACAAGATATTGCTCAACAATTCAACCATACAAATGGACTTACCCTTATTTCAAGGGCCCATCAACTTGTGATGGAAGGGTTTAATTGGGCCCAGGTTGGTAGCCACTGTATTTGATTTCAGTTTGTCTAGTTAATTTTCGCACCATGTTCTTTGTTGGTATTTTAAAACGAGGACATTTTCTTTTTCAAAATCTCTGGTGTTCCTAATGATCAAACAAGAACTCATATTGTTATAAGGGAAATAGTGGGCTATCTAGGATGCTACTTGTGCATACTAATCCAACCATTGGATATTCTATAGAGAGCATGAAGTTGAGCAGCAGGAGCACAAAATATCTAACAGAAAACATCACCCCCTTACATCAAGAGCATTTTTTTGCATGCATTGCTAGTACATGCAAGTACACATGCAAGCTAGCACATACATGCAAACTAGCAACAGCTCACACATGCATACGAGCTAGCAATACTAGTAGACCACTGAACTGGATAAAATTTCAGCACGCATTCTAGCAATATTAGCTTTTGTACCGAAAAAATCTAGCGGGAACGGACGCGGGAAGCACCGCGCTAAAACAAAAGCCACGCGCGAAAATATTGGTCAAAATTCGTGCAACCTAAAACGCATGATAACTTGCTTGATATGTTGGTCTACTCCCACGGTTGGTTTTATTGCAGAAATTTTTGTATGTTTTCATGCTAGGATTCATGCTAACATGCATACATCCCCATCAACTAGTACAGCTAGTCAGGTCTAGTGCATGCAAGTACAACTAGCAACCGCGTGTAGTTTGTAGAAATTTTTGCAACAATATAGGCTGGTTGGTATGCTACAATACAATCTGGTTTTGCCATTCTACAAACGGCAAATAACACCGTTAACTGCATGCAAGATTTTGGCTCTCTCTCATCTTGGCAGCTAGTTCACGTACTCCCTGTATCCAACGTCAACGCTTGCGTGCATTTGTAGCATCCTAGATAGCAAATCCGCGTTGATTGTTATAAACCTATAACTGAGGGACAAACACTTGATTTGTTTATGTATTAGATGATGCATTGGCTTGAGAAAAGCAAAAAAAGAATGGTGCAGTGCAAAATGATTTGTGGGTATGAGATGGTGGAATAGTAAAACCATTAAAATGGTATCTGCTAATTGTTTATCTAGAGATTTGATGACTTGCAAAGGATCTGGTCCATCTGGATTAAAATTTTTAACTACTAATTGTTTATGTAGCCGCATATTGTATGCCACTTTTTTTTGGAGAGCAGCACTATACTTGATTGGATGTCTGGTACCTGGTTGGTTAGTTGTTGATATATTAGACCTAGCCTTAAGTTGTAATTTCTGTTCCTGGAACACATGAACATGCACATAAAATTTCCTTTACCATCTTTGGCATTTGAGCATCAGAGTCGGTAACTTTCTCGCAAGAACTTGAATAGTTAATGTTCCTTTTGTTGATTATTATGCAGGAGAAGAACGTTGTCACAGTTTTCAGCGCGCCAAACTACTGTTACCGTTGTGGTAACATGGCTGCGATTCTCGAAATAGGAGAGAACATGGATCAGAACTTCCTCCAATTCGATCCAGCACCACGACAAATTGAGCCGGATACAACTCGCAAGACCCCCGACTACTTTTTGTAATCGTGGTGTTGACTCTTTTTTAACTCAACTGCCGCCGGTGCTCCTCTTGTCCACAGCAGTGCCTGGATCTGTAGATCTATGTCCTTAGAAAATGGGTTTCCTTGAGCCGAGTTGTGTACCCCTCTCATTCTTTTGTTTGGAGATTTTGGTTGCTGCTTCTCAGGACCTCATAGGACATGTTAAAAAGTACATTGCATTGGTATTTTTTTTGTATCTCCATTTTGTATTATTTCTGAGACAGAGAAGGGAAGCTGCAATAGAATCATCTTGCAACATATTTCTGGCTCTCCTAGGAAGAATTAGCTTATGATGCCCCGGCACCCTGTATTCTCAAGCTGATTTCTGAGGTGTTCTGTTGTCTGGTATGTCTTGTAGGAGATCGACACGACACAAAATTGTTCGGGTAGTTTTGGTTTATGTGATTTATGTACTCCCTCGGTCCCAAAATAGATATCTAAGTGGTTGTTTGGTATTCATTTGGGCCTGAAATCCTAGAATTCATTTTGCAATTCCATCTCTATGCCGTTTGGTTGACACGGAATTGGGCCGTCATTTTATTTGGTAAATCCATTGAAATATTCTCATGTGTAAACCTGATTCCTATTTTAGACCTGTCATTTCCAAATTCCGGGGACAGTCAAACATGTGGATGTTTTTGCAATTATAATATAAATAAAATGAATCTATGTATTCATTTCATTTCTACTGGATGCCAAACAACCTCTAAGATATAAATCTAGACACTATTTAATATATAGATTCATCTAATTTTTATAAATCTAAGACATCTATTTTGAGACGGAGGTAGTATTTATTTTACTATTTGTGTGTAGTTTCTTGACGCTGACTTGCCTTTATCTGGTACATATCAGTTCTGGAACTCGCTAAGTATTTTTGTTTTGTTTTTCAGAAGTAAGTCTGAAACCGGCTAAGCTTTTTAGACTACACGTGAATGTTTCCCTTAGAAAAATCGAGTGTCTTGATAGAGTCAGCTGCGTTGTGCCGTAATTTGTCGTTTCAAACAAGAAAGTGCTCTTCACATGTTGATGTTAACAAAAGTGCTTTTGACATGTTATTTATGCCGAACCCATCGTCTTTCACACTTCAAACATCACTGCGGACAGACTTGCAATCCTTTAAGCCGAAGATAGTCGCCCTTGCTGGAAGTGTCCTTGCAAACAACAAAGTGCTTGACATGTTGGTGTTAAAAAAAGTTCTTTTGACATTTTATTTATGCTGAGCCCAAGTGTCAGCTCAGCATAACTAACATGCCAAAAGCATAGTCTTTCACGATCCAAACCTCGCCGTGGACAGACTTGCAATCCTTCTCTTTGTGAATAAGGAAGGTGTGACACTGAAGCCGAAGATCGACACGCTTGTTGGAAGGAAGAAAGAACTGAGATGCAGTGGCAGAGCTTGGGCCAAGTGGCAATATAAATGTGTATTGGCCAAAAAATATCTTCGGAGCGGTCCCCCTAAACTATACGTAGCTCCGTTGTTGCTGAGATGCATGAAAGGCACCATAGGGTGACCATATCATTGGCCATGGATCACATCGTCAAGACTTACCTCTGTGGATGAACTCCGAAGAACAACTTCATAAATGACCCAAGGAGCTCCAAATCTTGCGCCATGCCCCCCTTCCCGCCACCACAATAGACAAATCATGCTAAAATATCACGAAATAGGGCTCCTTTGAGCTTATTGAAGAAGCCCGAGTCTGATACTGCCCTTCAGTGGGCTCCACCATAGAGGAAGAGCGAAGAAGGCCGCCGGACACTCCTCACCACAACTCGCTTGGAGCATGGAGAGGCTTCGGGTGAAGAACGACATGATGCCAAACACCACAAGGGCAAAACCCTAAAGTACACACTACTAATACATGCCTCCTCTACCCCTCCATCTCCGGCCGGCAAGGCCGCGCCAAAGGAGAGGAGCTAGCATGCACTATCAACGGGAGGGCAAACGAGAGACAGGGGGGAGAGTAAGGTGCATGTCCGACACACTCACAATCATAGGATCTATTTGGCATCTTCGTCCGAAGGCCCCTTGACCTACACTACATTGCGCTTCAAGTGACGATGTGTGTGGGGGTTCCCTATGTCAGGCCGACAAGAACCTCAAGTGCGAGCATAGGGATCTTCTAATGTGTAGAAGAAGATAAATCGACGCACCTTCGGAAAAAAGGGGACTTGTCAATGTTGAGGTCGCCCAATTGCATTTTACGACATTGCTCATATAAGAGTTCACATGTGGAAGTAAGTTTTGACCGACCTAACGCAGGTTATGAGCGCTATCTTTTTTCTCAAAGAATGAATAAAACCATTTCTCGAAGCTCTTTACGGTTAAATTTGAGAAGTTGTACTTTCATGATATAAACGACCTTGGTTTGCTTAAATAGAAGACGTTTTGTAAGTTCATATTAAGCTCCTAAAACGTCTTATATTCAAAAATGTCATATATGTATATTTAAAAACGGACGGAGTTCATATATGTATATTTAAAAACGGATCGAGTTTACCCAGTTCAAAAAAAAAACGGATGGAGTTTAAATTAAAGCTCACAAGTATTTATTTTCTGTCTTAATGAAGTTCGGATGCAATGCTTGTGTCGGTTGTTCAAGAAAGAAATGAAAATACTCCATGTATCTCAAATTACTCTACGTTCTAGGTTTGATCAAAGTCAAACATATTAAAACTTTACTAAACGTCTTCAATAAAAATAATAACATTTATAATATCAATTGTATACAATATAAAAGTATGTTTTATGACGAATCAAACTATATTTATTACATATTTTAGATATTGATTTTTTCTTATATACTTAGTCAAAGTTTATGAAGTTTGATTTTGACTAAACTAGAACACATCTTAATTTGGGAACTATGAAATATCACGACTCTGTGCCATTTAGCCCTTCGCTCACAAGTCACAACGTCACAACTCACAACGCTCTCAAGTCCTCGCCTAAGAAACTGTTCAAAAAAATATTCGAGAGATTTCAGCGGCGCTGGTGAGCCAACATCCTCTTCGTTGCCCAACCACCGGCTATGGAGATGGAGGCGGCGGCTCCTCTCCCCAAGAAGAGAAAATCTAGGGTAGTAGGAAGAAGCGAACCGAAATCTCGAGCCGTAAGCCGCCGCCGGCCACGGAGGCGACAGATCCCCACATCCAACCACCGCCCGGAGCTAAAGGAGCAGAGGAAGGCGTCGACCTCATCAGCGGTCTCCCCGACGCCGTCGTTGGCAACATCCTCTCTCTACTCCCTACCAGGGAAGGTTCCCGCACCCAAACCCTATCAGGATCTCAGATTCCTCACAGTCAAAGAATAGGCAATCTGAACAATTCAGTTATCGGACGGTCCAGAGGCAATGTTACCGGTTCGAGATAAGTTAGATCCAATGGCTCTTGTTCTGAAGGAGCATGTGACCGTATTCTTCGTGCCAACGCCGTCGCCCAGCTCTCTTCTGAATATGTCGCTATCACCATTTAATTCTATCATTTCCCGTTCATTCTCCATTGCATCGGAGCTTACTTATTCCCTCGCTTGTAACCCTAAACGCTATGTTGGCTATTCAGAGAGAAATACAATTCCCTAGCACCGCCGTCGTGTATCGGCTCGTCCCTCATCACCTGCCTCCGAATTTCTCTCATGTTCTTCTAATTTCCTCACCCCTTGCTATGTGATTATCTTCTGCAAAAGGGAAATTTCTACCTGGGTTTGTTACAAAGTGGTATCAGAGCACTCATTCTTGCCTCGATCTGGTAGTTGTTGCGATTTTGGCAAGGGTTTGAGAACGAGTTTCCCTGTAAAATTCCAGAGTCAATTCACACCAACTCATAATCGGGGGTACTGTGGGGAGGCGAAAGGAGCTAGGCTATCGATCTGGTTGGTTGGGTTCACTATCCTTTCGATAAAATCCCAGATTGTTGGTCGCTGTTCCAGGAATGGTGGCGGGAAAATCCAAGGCAATGATGACGATGGAGGCGCCCTCTGAACCAGACCTTATTACTATAAAAGAGTTCGAGGAATTTGTTGTGGACATGTAGAAGAATTTGGATGCCTTTACTCTGGTACAACAAGAGATGGCTAATGTCCAAGCCGACACAGGTGAAAACCTGAACAAGGTACAAGCTAAAACTAACATCAAGTTGGACAGGTTAGCTGAATTGATTAGTGGGCTTGTGGTCAGCAGTTCAACCCCACCTGACAT
This sequence comes from Avena atlantica, assembly GCA_910589765.1. Classification (NCBI taxonomy): domain Eukaryota; kingdom Viridiplantae; phylum Streptophyta; class Magnoliopsida; order Poales; family Poaceae; genus Avena; species Avena atlantica. The sequence continues at coordinate 497,991,602 of OU342739.1, forward strand.
ACGAAGGCAGTTGGATATGGACAGAGAATCCAGTGTATGTGGCAACTACGCAGCTGGTAGATCCTATCCATCTCCAGTGAATATACCGGTAGAAGGGCCACCGTTGAGTGCTTCAAGACCGCAGACTCAGGACATGGTCAGTGTTTCAGGGCTTTGCACATCTGTGTACATCAACTGTAGTCAGAACCACAATCCCCAAGATGACAAATGTTATGCCACCATCATGAGTAACAAAATGGGAATCTCTCATCTCTCAGTACAACCCATCCATGTGAGTAATGCACCACCATTTGTGAGTGCACAAAAGTTACAACAACACCACCTACAACACCCATTGGAGCATTATCAAGAGGCAATGGGCCTGGTGGTAGGCAATATCATGGGGATAACCATGAGAAGGACCCATATTGTTGTCATAGGGGTGGGACTGACAGAGGCTAGAGGTAGCATCGACAAGAACATTACACTATGCAGCATAGACATCTTGCAAAAGGGCCAAAGATGGACTTTTCTGAGTTTGATGGGAACCAAGCTGAGGGGTGGATAAAGAAAGCAAACAAGTACTTCAAGCTAGCTTAGATTCTTGAAGAACAAAAGGTGGAAATTGATACACTATACTTCACAGGCAGGGATGACACCTGGCTGGATGGATCAGGAATTGAAACTGATGTAATTACATGGGCCAAATTTTGTAAAAAATTGAAGAAGAGGTTTGCTGAGAAATCTGAGTATGACTTGGTGTCAGTATTTCACAAAATACAACAAACCACCTTAGTAGATGCTTATATTGATGAATTTGAAGAAACTGTGAGGGGTGTCTAGAAGGACAATCCACAGCTCCTTGAGGGGTACTATGTCAAGAACTTCGTCTCTAGACTAAAGGATTATGTGCAGAACTTGACATAGGTACAGAGACCTAACAGCCTCCATGAGGCATATTGTCTTGCTAGGAGATACGAGCAGTCATATCCATTCAAAAAGAGTAGCACCGGTTACACACCCAGCACACGATTTTTTCCAGTGGTGGCCATAAGTACAGCCCAGGTGGACACAACAAATTCATCAATTATAAGCCTATTACAACAACAGTTACATGGCCTGAAAGTAAGGAAGAAAACAGTAACACTGGGCAGAAGAGTGACAAGTTCTTCAAGTGCAATGAAAAATGGTTCCCTGGTCACAAATTCCACCCCATAATGAATAAGCAGGTAAGGGCCATGATCACACTGGAGGAAGATGATGAACCTGTGGATGAATCAGGGGAGAGTGAAAGTGACAAGGAGCAAGAAACTGAGGAAAATGAGGAGAAGCCACAAGTAGAGGCTGCTAAATTATCCATGCATGAAGTGCAGGGTACAAGCTTTACAACTAACACCTTTTGTTGGAATTATGCCCTAGAGGCAATAATAAAGATGTTATTATTATAATTCTTGTTCATGATAATGTTTATATTCCATGCTAGAATTGTATTAAGCGGAAACTTTAATACTTGTATGGTTTGTGAACAACACCGTGTCCCTAGTACGCCTCTATGGACTAGCTCATTGATTAATGATGGTTAAGGTTTCCTAACCATGGACATGAGTTGTCAATTAATAATGAGATCATATCATTGGGAGAATGATATGATGGACAGACCCAAACTAAGCGGAGCAATTAGATCGTGTCATCGTGTTCATCTTTGCGAAGCTTTTCTTATGTCAAATATTGTATTCCTTAGACCATGAGATAATACAACTCCCTGGTATCGGAAAAAAGCTTTGAGGTCATCAAACGTCATCCTATGAGAGGGTGATCATAAAGGTGTCTCTCAGGTGATCGAAAAGTATCTGTTGGGTTGTATGTATCGAGATGAGATTTGTCCCTCCCAAGTCGGAGAGATATACTTCGGGCCCACTCGGTGATCGATATCAACACCGCTTGCAAGCATGTGGTTAAGGAGTTAATCATAAAGTGATATCGGATTACGGAACGAGTAAAGTACTTGCTGTGAACGAGATTGAACTAGGTATGACGGTACCGGCGATCAAATCTCGGGCAAGTAAAATATCGCGAGACGAAGGGAATATATATATGGGATTGATTAAATCCTGGCATCGTGGTTCATCCGATATGATCATCGATGAATGTGTGGGAGTCAATATGGGTTTCCAGACCCCGCTGTTGATTATTGATAGAAGATCATGTCTGCATATTCTCGAACCCGCAGGGTCACACACTTAACGTGTCTCGACGCTAGGATAGAATGGATAATTGGTTTATGAGTTTTTGTTCGGAGTCTCGGATGGGATCCGGGACATCACGAGAGGTTCTGGAGTAGTCTGGAGAATAAGATTCATATAAGGCAGTGCAGTTTTTGGAGTTCGGAATTGTTCCGGGTTAATCGGTATTGTACCGGAAGCTTCTAGAACCTTCCGGAAGGGGACCAACGTGGCCCCACCTTCCGGGAGGGGGCATGGGCCTATGAGGGAGTGCCCTGGCCGCATTGGGCCAGGGGCACAAGGCCCCGTAGGGCCCAACCGGCCAACTAGGGTAAAACCCTAATTGGAGCTTCTAGAAGGGGGGGGGGGGTTCCTTGCCCCCCACTCCTCCTCCTTTGACCGCCGGTTTGGGCTTGGGGGAGGGGCTAGGGCAGCCGCCCACCCCTCTATATAAAGAGGGCTGGGGGCGCACCACCCCCCACACCTTCCCCTCAAGCCAGTCGCCCTGCCGCCCTCCTCTCTCTCCCTCCCGACTTCGTGTAGGCGAAGCCCTGCTGCAGAAACTCTCCACCACATACACCGCGCCGTCGCTTTGTAGATCCAATCCGTCTCTCCACCATACTTGCTGGACCGAGGAAGGAGGAGACGTCGAGGTGCTGCATGTGTGCATCTCACGGAGGCACCGCCACTTGTGGTGCTAGATCGGATCGGATCGCGAGGAGGAGAAGCGAGTACGACTACATCACCCACGTTCCGACGAACGTTCCGCTGTGCGAATCTTCAAGGGAATGAAGATCTAATCCAATCTCTCTCGTTGTTTGCATCTCCTAGATTAGATCTTGACTTTCCCTCTGTTCGCATCCGTAGAAATTTTCGATTTACTATGCCGCGAAACCCTTCACCTTTGTGTTGAAACTTTCTATTGGGAAGGTCAAAGCAACTACTTTGGTGGATACTGGAAGCTCATGCACCTTCATAGACTCCAAATTTGCCTTGAAGAATAGCATTCATGTTGGCAGTGCTAGTGACCTAAGAGTGATGGTAGATAATGGAGAAGAATTACTCAGCCAATCCTAGTGCAAAGGTTTCTCCTATACTTCCCAAGGATTGCAATTCACATTTGATTTCAGGTCCATTTCCCTGCAAGGCTATGACGTGATACTAGGAACATACTGGATGTTGGTGCATAGTCCTGTTTCTTTTGAATATAGAGTGAGGCAAGTATCTATTGGCTACTATGGTACAATGAAGGTGGTGTTCAAGGATGAGATGCCCATAAGGAAGAGCAGTATCATCTCAACTGAGAAAATGCAGAAATATATGAAGAAAAGAGTGGTGGGAGCCATAGTGTAGTTACACATAGTGAGACCTAGTACCAAAAGTACTGTAGCCATAGAAAATGAACCGGAGAATGTGTTACAGGAATACAATGAAGTTCTTGGGTAACCAAAGGGATTACCCCTACTAGAAGCTGTGATCACACCATCCCTCTATTAGTAGAAGCTAAGCCAGTTAATGTCAGGCCCTATAGGTTACCAACTTAGCAGAAGGATGCAATGGAATCCATAGTTGAACAACTCCTACAATCTGAATTCATCAGACACAGTGCTAGCCCATTCTCTCCACCAACCATACTTGTGAGGAAGAATGATGACATATGGAGGCTTTGTATTGATTACATGCAGTTGAACATCGATACCATTAAAAATAAGTACCCCATTCCAGTGATAGAATATTTGTTGGATGAACTCCCTGGAGCTCAGTACTTCTCTAAAATTGAACTTAGAGCTGGGTACCACCGAGTGAGAATGGGGGAAGAGGACATCAAGAAGACTACATTCAGCACACACCAGGGACACTATGAGTTTGTGGTGATGCCATTTGGGCTGACTAATGCCCCTGCTACTTTTTAGTCTTTGATGAATGGTGTTCTTAGTGCATACTTAAGGAATTTTGTATTGGTTTTCTTTGATGACATATTAATATACAGTAAGTCATGGGAAGGACACAAGGTCCATCTAGCCCAGATATTACAAGTACTCAGGGAAATCAACTGTTTGCTAAGAAGAGCAAGTGTGAGTTTGGCAAACAAAAGGTAGAATACCTGAGACATATAATCAACCAAGAAGGAGTGGCTACTGATCAATTGAAAATTGAGGCTATGACAAGATGTTCTATCCCCACTAACATTACCCAACTCAGGAGGTTCCTTGGCCTCACATGATACTACAAAAGGTTTATACACCATTATGGCATCGTTTATAAGCCATTATTCATTCCCTTGAAGAAAAATGGGTTCAAATGGGAGAAGGAACAACAAGAGACCTTTGATAATCTGAAATACATCATGACTAAAGCACATGTACTAGCATTGCTAGATTACAAGAAACATTTTATCCTAAAGGCAGATGCCTATGGATATAGCCTAGGGGCAGTACTAATGCAGGATAACATGCCAATATCATTCATGAGCAAGGCCATAGCCCCCAAGGCGGCTGGGTTATCAACTAATGACAAGGAAGCTTTAGCAATAATTAAAGCATTAAATAAGTGGAAGCATTATTTTTATAGATTATTTTTCTAGATCCACCTTGGTCTTAAGGACATATCAGTAAAGTCTCAGGTATATACAAGAGAAGAAATTGACAGAGGGAGTGCAACACAAACTCATGGTCAAGTTGCTGGGGTATGGCTACAAAATTGAATACAAGAAAGGTAGGGAGGACAAGGCAGGAGATGCCTTATCTAGAGCTCCGGGGCAAGGTGAAGTGCATGCCATTTCCACTATCATTCCCCACTAGGTTTCTGAGGTATAGAATAGTTGTAACATAGATGCTAACTGCCAGAACTTATTAGCTAAGTTGGCTATAGATCCTCAAGCTGAGGCTGGCTACACCTTGAAGAATGGCATTCTCAGGTACCATGAAAAGATAGTCATTAGGGATAATGCACGATTAAGGGAGCATATAATCGTGACCTTCGATAACTCAGCTCTAGGAGGCCACTCAGGAGAACATGCCACATACAAAATAGTTAAACTAGTTTTTCACTGGAAGGTACTAAAAAGAGATGTCATCAACTATGTTAAATCTTGTGCTATCTGCCAGAAGAACAATTAAGAGCACACTCCTTACCCTAGCTTGCTTAAGCCCCTCAAGGTACCTGAAGAATCTTGGACCCACATCAACATGGATTTCATTGAAGGGCTTCCAAATTCACAAGGGAACAATGTCATCTTGGTGGTAGTTGACAGTTTCACCAAGTATGCATATTTTATGGGACTAAGCCATCCTTATATTGCTAAGCAAATAGCTCAGTTATGCATTGATCATGTGTACATGCTACATGGGTTACCTTCAGTTATTGTATCTGATAGAGACACCATCTTTACCAGTGTACTATGGCAAGAATTGGTAAAGGCTTTGGGAATTATGCAGAACATGAGTACAACTTATCACCCCCAATCAGATGGTCATACTGAGAGGGTGAATCAATGCCTGGAAAACTATCTAAGATGCATGGTGTTTGATAGCCCCCAAAAGTGTAACAAGTACTTATCCTTGGCTGAATGATGGTATAACACCAGCTATGATACATCCTTGGACATGACACCATTCCAGGCTTTGTATGGTTTTCCTCCACCCCAAGTGACTGAAGTGGTTCTCCCTGACTCTCCCAGTGATGAAACTAAGGGAATGCTCCGGAGGAGGCAACAAGCCCTATAAATCATCAAGGGTAACCTACTCAAGGCTAAATATATGATGAGGAAATATGCTGACATGAGGAGGAAGGAGAGAGAATTTCAGGAAGGATACATGGTTTATTTGAAGATCAAGCCCTATAGACACACATCCTTGAGCCTGCACAACTCACTGAAGTTGCATTCCAAATATTATGGTCCTTATAGAGTAATCAAGAGAATTGATGAAGTGGCTTACAGGTTACTACTACCTGAGCATTGCAAGTTGTATCCAGTCTTCCATGTAAGACAGCTGAAAAAGCATATTAGGACTAAGGTTATTCCTTCTCGTGACTTGCCTTTAGTGGATCAATAGGGAAGCATCAAGGTTGCACCAAAATCAATCTTGGCTAGAAGAGTGGTGCCCGAGAACAATGAACCAGTGATTCAGTGGAAGATCAAATGGGTGAACCTACCCAAAGAGCTAGCAAGTTGGGAAGATGTAAAGTTCCTAGAAAAGGTCTTTCCTGCTTTCCATACTCAGGGACTATTATGATCTTAAGAGGGGAGAAATTGTCATGATCTAAGATTCCTGACAGTCAAAGAATAGGCAATCTGAACAATTTAGTTGTCGGACAGTCTAGAGGCAACGATACCGTTCGAGAGTTAGATCCAACGACTCTTATTCCGAAGGATGAGGTGACCGTCTTGTTCACGCCAACGCCATCACCCAACTCTCTTCTGAAGATGTCGGCGTCACCGTTTACTTTTGTCATTTTCCGTTCATTCTCTGTTGCATCGGAGCTTACTTATTCCCTAGCTTGTAACCCTAAACGTATATTGACTATTCGGAGAAAAATACAATTCCCTAGCGCCGCCGCCGCGTATCGTCTCGGCCCTCATCCCATGTCTCTGGATTTATCTCCTATTCTTCTAATTTCCTCACCCCTTTCTCTGTGATTATCTTCTACAAAAGGGGAATTTATACATGGGATTGTTACAAACCCTCGCCACTGATACCTTCAATTTGGATTACGGATGTAGTATAACTTATTTTTCCCTAGTAGACCTAGGTTTATCGAATCCTCGGGAAGCAGAAAGCGTAGTAAGGTTATTTAACAGACCCTTGGGAGTTTTAGAATTCCTTTTCTGTTTTACCGGACCAATAGTTTGCGATCTTTTGTTGTTGATGATGATAGAGAGAGAGGGCCTACGGCTTTCGGTTTCACCAGTAGCCGTGCAGAACATCTGATGGGAATAAAATATAATAATAAAGTATGCATATAATTGTTAGAGCAAGATAATTATATGTGGGTAGTGCATCCATAATTTCTGTTGCCTCCACAACCGCTCATATCAATAACCTACTAGTCTCATCCATAGAAGAAAGAGAACTAACGATACACATACTGATGTCACCATTAATCTCAAGTAAATCCCTCACATACAGCCGTACTACCCCTTCTGTCTCTGGGGTTCCCAACCTGCAGATCAGTCATTACTCACACTCTCTATACATGGATCAATCCTCGGGGTCTTGGGTACCTGAAAAGTCCTTAGATTGAGGCAAGAGAGGGTACAATAATCATCATGTCATACAAACTAATACATGATCCCATCTATGATAAATAACATGCACAAAAGCTACATGGCTAGGCCAAAGCCCTTAGCCCAAGGATAATTACTCACACATAGAGATGAAATCAACAACCAAAAACATTGTAATGGAAATCATGAGATTGATAGCAAATAGTCTTACAATGTCGCCAATTAGAGATGAGATCTACTATTACAAGTGGTGGAATATGGATATGATGGAGGAGAAGGGTTTGGAGATTAGATCTAGATCTATTCCTCTAGCAGTGTGGGTTCTAATGGCTAGGTGTCGTCAGTGGTGAAGTGAGAGTGTTTTCTCGTCGCCCGAGGCCTCTTTATATAGGGGTCCCTTCACGAAAGTTGTTCTGTTTGACCTAGAGGTGTTGATGGCAACTGTACGGCTGGAACTATACAGCCGAAATTTTATTCCCGCCGTATAGTTGGTCGTTAAAGCTTCTTACTCCACTTTACGAATCCTGGTTTCTTTGACGTGTTGGAAATCTCGTATCTTTGACTTTAATGTTGTGATTCCCATCATCAAATGTCATTATCTGTGCAGGGAAAAATAACAAGACATGATTGCATACCCCTTTGATCCTTAGGCATTAGTGGCAGGGTTTAGAGAGATATTTCATCAAATATATGAATAATATCCAGTTTAAATGTGAGTGTGGATGACTATATTTCACAAGCATCAGCCACCCGTTGGTGCCACCTCTGGTGCTCCGCTCATATCAATCTCTACTATCGCGACGTCCCTGCCGAAGGGGACGTTCTAATAGCCCTCATCTCCCGGACCCTCTCTGCCCATGCTAGCTTCGGTCGCTGTTTCTGCATCTTCGCGTGCCACCTCTGTCACGAACCTGCCACCGTAGATGCCTGGCTTCGGTCTGCTGCCCTCAGCAACCTTGAGGATCTCGAGTTATACTTCGTCGCTAGCCATCCACTAGTACTGCCGCCAGTGGTGTCGTCCACTTTCACGTTGGTCAGCATGGGTGGTGCCGCAGTCTAGGATGACGCAAAGCCAGGGAACCGCCTTCATCATCACACCCTTGGATTTTCGATACTAATTCTGAGGTAATCGGATGGAGCAGGCCATTCGGCCAAGTCTTCTGGTAGACCTTCTAGACGGGCTAGCCGGGGTGCTGGTTGGTTATGGTCCGGCTGGGGAGTTCTAACCTATTGTGGCTTCATGTCGTGCAGCCACCTGGCCTGATCATTCTAGAGCCAGTCCTTTGGCCTGGCGCATCCTACCCGGGGGTAAGCCCCTCGACAGGCGTTGTGGCTACCGCCAAGTCTCCAAACGAGCCCATCTCCAATGGAAGCACCACAACAGATTCCTCACTCAACTCATGAAGCTCTATTGTGATTTGCAACCCTGGAGCCATGATCACATCCATTCCCTCACTCTCAGAGGCAGCCAACAAATCAAGCTGTGACGACGGGCAAGGACTACTACGAGGAGAGACACAATCGTAGAGATGCTCCTCCTCAACCAACAACAACTTCTGCTCGGTGGAATCAAGCGAAATGGAAGCATGAGCGGGGATGGGCCCTAGGCCACCAGAAGTGCAAGCCTCTGTCGGCTCCAAAGAATCACCAACACGCACAACAATAACTTGAGAGTCGCCACCTCCTCACGAAGGGGGCGAGACACCTCATCAATACGGACCTCAAATGGTTGAAGTAGTCCATGCGCATCAATGCAACCTGGGACTGAAAGAGAGAGTCCAAACTAGCGTTGACATTGAACTCCTTGCAACTCCTAGGAGAGGGTCCTGGTGGCACCGCTGTATGCATCGATGAGTGCTGCACGACATTATCCCAACTCCGGGCCGACGAGGGACGATGAGGCTGAGAGAATTAAGAGCGGATCCACTAGAAAGGATAAGAGGCGTCCCGAGAGCGAGAACGAGCGGTAGGAAAGTGTGCACGACAGAATCGCTCCCTGATGACTAGGGCGACGACAACAGATGCACCTGAAGAGCTCACGCCATGTGCTGACCTAGTGGTCACGCTCAAGGCATCGAAAGCATCTCCCTCGAGCCCAACGCTTGAAGGCGATACTATGCTCAAGACCTTCCTTTCGAAGCAAAGACGATGGATCACGGTTGGGGTGGCCGCCTCGACCCACATGCACCCAACCTTCCTCATATCCAAGAGAGGTAGTTGCGGCAGATAGACTTCCATGCGGCTCAAATAATGCCTTCTCATCATGGAAAACCGAGCCAGAACCAACACCATTGGTGGAGGCCAACGACGTTTGCGGAGCCAACTCTTCATCGTCGTCCTTGTCGGATCTCAAAGAACTAACCTAAAGCAGGCTTGGAGTTGGCAGCTTAGCACTAGTAGAGACAGGGCCCCAAGGTAGCCAACGTTAGAATCAAGGACCCGAGCCCCTCAACCATCATAGCAGTGTCGCTCGGTAGTTTGTCCATGGGGCAAGAAGCGACAATAAACACTATACAAGGCTTGTGGAAGCGACGTGAATGACACATCTGACCACCAATGGCAAGGTCTAACCCACGGCTAGCAAGGGCAGCCACATCAAGCACCGAGGAGGCCTTCAGAGGTGAAGCGGTCGTGGCCAACCACGTCAAGGGTTCTGGCAGATGGGCAGACCGGCAAACGGGGCTACTGATGGCTGTGAAATACAACCTATTTTAGACATATAAAATGTGTCATTTATCTCTCATATCATTTTTCTTCTAGCTATAGCTATGCCTTATATGCATGACTTCTAGTTTTCATTCTACTTTCAATATGAGATTTGCACATTTAGTATTTTAGGTAGAATTTTATCACTTTCCTTGTATATTACATGTGTGTAGGTATTGATGATGATTATGGATAAAGTAGAGGCAAAAGGAACAAAGAGAGCATAGTATGAAAAAGTGAGGTTGAAAACGTGATTTTTTAAAAACTTCTCAAAATAAAGATCCAATACCATATGGTTGTAGCCCTCGTCAATACGAATCCAACGAGCCGAAGAATACCCAAAACGGAGTTCGTATGAAGAAATGACGACCAAAATACGAAAGGGTACTCCAAGTATGACGACCAACTATACGGCCGGAGGCCGTATAGCTCCGGCCATATAGTTGCCAAAAAGGTCGGGAACGACGAGAATTGCCCCCAAAAGAGCTCCAGAAGCTTCCCAAAGTCATTTGAAGGTATTAGGGGTACCCTAGGGTATCCCCAAGGCCTATATAAGGAGGGGAGGAGCCAAGAGAGAGCCACCATGCCATACCCTCCACCATGGCGATGCCCTGCCGCTGTGCTACCACCATAGACACCTCCAATCAGATCTACACCATCACCACCACATAAGAGGATAAGGGACTAGGATCTTGAAGGCCTCCACATCGATCTACATTGTTATCTTCATCAACAATGTCTCCATCACCGATCCCGTTTGGTTACTTGTTGTAATTTTAGATTGAATCTTGGATTTGCACTTGTTCTCAATTGTATCATCATACTTCATCCATATTCTATCCATGATGTTGATTGTCTTCATGTGTGAGTAGTTTCCTTTGTTCTTGGGGAGATGGAGATACCCTAGTATGTGATTTAATTGAGATAAAGATTATTATGTGATATTGTTCATTATGTGCCTATGTTAATTGTCTTCATCTTGATGTTGGGTGAAGCGCGCCAGTCAATATTTGCCTCATTGAGTACTTGATGAAGGGGATTACTTGTTGGTAGACGAAAGGATGATAACACTTATTGTGACTATAAAGTAGTTATCATTCTTTACATACTAACTTAGAGAATCAAGGAGAACTCATCAAGCCATGTCCATGCCACGGGAGAAATCTCTTAATAGCGCAATGTCACGATGGTTTTTGATTATTGTTTGTTGTGGTTATGGCGGATGAAGTGAGCCGTGGTTGCTGCCTATTCGTCCATATATGGAGATCCTCCCACACATATCATAACTGGTCTTATTCATTATAATAATTTTGATCACTTTTTCTAATAACTAGCGGTGGATCCACTACTCCCTGAGAACTCTTTCTATCATATGCAAACCTTCGTAATCATAATCGCATGCTCTTGTTTACTTACAACTTTAGTTTAATTATTGTTCTCTTATTTGAAAACCCAAAAATATATTTTATACAACAATCGAATTTTATCTTATTACTTAGAACTTTATTTAGTATTTCTATTTGAGTACTTAGTTCAAGAGTTATTTATACTTCAGAGTCATGCTCCCTGTGGGATCGATATCTTTATTTCGAAACTAGCTACAAACAATCTGTGCACTTGAAGTCATCAAGCTATTCCCCGTTGCCGGGGAGCTAAGCGCCGTAGGTCTTTTAGCTTTTGTTTATTTATTTTAGTTTTGCTACATTTTGTTTTAAGCTTTCTTTATTCGCTGCATTTGTCTTTTTGCTTTTGTTTACAAACGAAAAACCCATAAAAATATTTGTTACTAATCATGTCTTCCAAGAAGACTACCTTTGAACAGGAAAAGCTCACAAGCGAGGAGGAGTATTTATTAAAGAAGCGAGAAATACCGAATCGATGGATGATAAAGGTGAATGATTATTCATCCATACTATGTGCCTCATACAAGAAGTTTGTTTGTAGATTTTTCGGATCCAAAGTTCATATCGCTTACCAATGTAAGTATAACATTGATCCTACATTAGAATCTTACAATAGAGGTAAGTTTAAAAGCTTAGTTGATATGAATGTTCTAGAATTTGCGCTTTATACTGGTTGTTTAGAGTTTCTTTTTGCTATGAAAAATATTCGAAAAAGATGCCAGAAGCATGATGACATCTATAAAGACGTCCATCTCGTGTTTTCATTATGCTATAAGAAATTTATGGATAATGATTTATTGATCGCTGTTCTTGAGCGGATTTCAGCCCGCATGGAAAAGCCTAGCCTTTTGCAGGAACAGAAATTTAAAGATAAGGCAACATCACTCAAAGAGCATCCACCAAAACCGCCTGAACATATTGCTAATGAAGAGGTGACGCTTGACGTTTCACCCTCTCGACTAGTGGAAGGTAAGACCGAAGGTAAGACTATCGTTGAACTACTCGCGGATTATCTTAGTAAAGATGAAGAGGAGCAACTTCAACCACTTGAATCTCCTACTTCTGAACATAACTTTCCACACACAAATAGTATGCATGCAAACGATATCTCATTATCTAGTAATGATTTCTATAAGTCCCAAACTTATGATGATTGTTTTGAGGAGGATTCGTGCCCAAACAATGATTTTGATTACTTTGGTAATAAACTAGAAAATCAATCTTTTCATGAATATTGTAATGCTACTAACATGGCACATGAAATATCATTGGAGAAGGACGAAGTTCCTTCCCAAGAAAAGGATGAACACGAAGAAGAATTGCAATCCCCTTGGAGGAGGATGAAGTTCCTTCCGAAGAAGAGGATGAACACGACGAGGAACCACTAATCCTTGAGGATATGCAACTACTTGACATGTGGAGGCAGGTGGATTACTGTTCTGGTGATTTGTTTAGTTTATTCGAAGGGATGATGCAATATAATGGTAAGCCTAACAAGCTTTATGATTATCAATGCATTCCCCTCTATAAAGAATTTTTATCAACCAATAATCACATGGACGGTAATAATGTAGAACTCTTGGAATACATAGTTTATGAAGGGTCTCGTGAGATGTTTAGAAAAATTTGTATTACTATGAAAAATAGCGATGATGAGGATTTAGCATGGTATCATGGTATGATGGATTATATTATCAATTATTGTCAAGAACATTTTAGTGGGAATGCACTTGTGATAAAGAGTAAGGAGGTATGCAAAACTATAGTTCCCGAAACTAACATTTTGCAAGAACCACTTGATAACGAGGAGGAACACCAAAAAGGTGAGGTTGAAGACAAACATCATTCTACTAATAATAAGTTTGTTTATGATGCCTCAATCTCTAGTAATGATTCTTATTGTGTTGAAACTGAAGATAATTTATCTGCAACGGTTTTATGCCTAGATACTCATTTGGAGAACACTAATAATGATGAACTAGAGATAAATCCTTGTATTATTAATGAGCAGATTTCACGAGAGCACATCTTTGATGAAATATTTGTTGGTGATGCTTCTTTTTGTGATTGGATTGATAACTCTAAAACTGATGAACTTGTTAGCAAGGGTGATGAACTAGAGAATGAGACACTTTTGAATTTATCCCTGCTGCTAAAGATGAGTATTATGAAGTGTTCCCTCGTGATAGTGTAGCTCAAGAAGAGTACTATGAATTGTATTATGATGATGCTATTAAAGGTAAAATGTTTAAATTTACATGTGAATATATAATCCTTTTGTTTAAGCTATTCAGGGAGGTATGCTCACCACACATGGCGCATCAATCATCATTTCTGAGCAATGACACATTTATCTACATGACTCTGATGCACCATAAGAGGGTGAGACTTCGACCAAGTTATAATAGTAAGTGCTCCAAACCACTTTTGGAGGTAAGAATAAATAATTCTCTGGCTCCTATCTATTGAAATAATAATGGAGAAAAGTCTGGCTACTTGGCTATAAGAAAGCGCTTCCCGGGAGGCAACCCAAAAGTCATTAGGTGTCTTTCTGAGTTTTGTGTCTTGAGTCTAGATGCATTCATGTTGCACTGGCATTTTTATTATTTGCATGATTTTATATTAGAGTTATCTTGTTGTAGTTTTCAAAAGGTATAATTTATTGTTACTATGTGTTGCATAACTCGGTGGTACTACAATTCCTGTCTTATACATGCTGTTGTTGGTCGACAATTTAGACTGTCAGTTTTCTGTCAAAACATGGTGTTTTGCTAAGTTTCAGGTTAAGAAAGAATTCTCGAAGAAACAGATGGCGAGTACAGAAGGTTTAACGATCAACTATACGGTGGGAATAAAAATTCCAGTCGTATAGTTGCTGCCGTATAGTTACCTATGCCTTCGTCAATTTTCTTGCAAAAGATACAGAAGGTTTGACGACCAACTATACGGCGGGAATAAAAATTCCAGTTGTATAATTCCGGTCGTATAGTTATCGATGCCTTTGTAGAAGTTTCTTTCCTAAGTACAGAAGGTTTAACTAGCAACTATACGGCGGGACCGATTTGGTCCCGTCGTATAGTTGCGGCCGTATCGATATTGACACCTCCTTCGAATTTTTATTTCAATTTACTGCAAGTTTGACGACCAACTATACAGTGGGACATATTTTTCCGGCCGTATAGTTGCTACGAACACGATTCCAAGGTCTGGGAAAGATAACTAAAGGTCAGAAATCCTTCTGTTTTTATTTCTTGTTCCTCTAAAACCTCAAAACACCACTTATGAGCTTCTCTCATGTTCTAGAGAAGTCAAGCATTTGTAAACAATAAAGTTCTACCTCAGAAACTTCCTAGATTGTAATTCTATATATAAGTTCATGTTTTCTTTTTACTTTCTTTTTGTCAATTGGGTGAACGAACTTCGTTCGTACACCAAACCGATGTCTTTTATTTTGTGTGTTATTTTCGCAGGGACTTGAACCTTGTGTGACGATATGTACGGTAGTGCCAACCGTATAAACACTCGCATGAGCCACTTGGTTGCTTCAATTCAACATGCCTATCTATTAATGTCTGGTAAAACTTTCCAACCCGAACCTCTTTTAATAAGCACATAGGAGCTGCACACTCGTGTTTCATATTTTGTCTCACTTGCACTTTATCAAAATTTGGGAGTATGTACAACTCTTGGACCTAGTTTGTTGACTTAAGCGTGGTGCTTAGGTTGATGAACCGACTCAGTGGGACTTGTATTTTTACTACTTGTGAGCTAATCTCCGTGTTTTTCAAAAAACACAAAATATTTTATTTTCTTCTTAGTTTCCAAGCAGGTTCTCAAGGAAGGTAGCCACCAGACTATATAAAGAAATATACGTTAAAGCAAAGGTTCTTTGTCCATCAAAAGAGAGGTTACTTGTACCTCAAAGATAAAGTGTATCACCCTTGTTTTCAACTAAGCTTGGGGAGGTAACCACTTATCACTCTCTCTTTTGGAAACTTTATTTTCTCTTTTCTTTTGGTAATACACTCAAGTTTGGTTCTTGCAAAGTTCTAAGCTTGGGGAGGTTACTTCTGCATGTGTAGAGTCTTGTGCAATGTTCATATTCGATGAAAGTTTAATGCAATCATGTATCCCGCTATTTTTGAATGTTTGCTTAAGTGAGTTTAGTTTTGTATTTATACGGGGATACACTTGCTCATGGTAGGCACCATAGGATTCGACTTAGAGCTTGTATGCATCTTGCCAAATTGTTTATCAAGTTTGTGACACTATTTGTGATCCTCTAGAAAACACTGCCACAATCTCTACACTTGGAAAGAATGAATACTTGATCAAGATCTTTTGAAATTTGTTGGTGGTCACCTAATAGCTTTTTATTAAATAAATAAGTTATGCTCGAACCCATAATGTCAAAAAATAGACTTGATAGTTTGCTTACGGAAGGAGTTGTAAATTGGAAATGATATTTCAAATTTTTGAGTTCTATGCTAAATAAGGTGTTGTTTAATTGTATTAAGAGTTTTGCCTTAAAGATACTCAACACCACAGATGTTATGATCGACTTGATATTACTCTTTGAAAGGATTTGTTTGAAGAAACTAATGTTTAGCGGTAATTGAGATGCATGCCAAATCTTGACCTGTTAATTAAAGTATGATATTGCTTTACACATGTCTGCACCACTGTCGTGCAACATGGGATGCTAACAACTCCGCTGGCCTTTGAACAATCCAAAAATAAGAAACTCTTGGTGTTTGGCTATGAGTTGCCCAACATATGTAGCCGAAATGCTATATTTGGGTATGCATTGGTATTCTCATGGGCCTACGTTCAAAGAAAAAGAGGGGATACTCCTCTGACCGTTATGATAAATCATTATACCAAAAAATGCAAACCTTGGTAATGGTCACGAGTATCCATTCTTAGTCTGCACAGTCTGATTAAACACACTAAGTTTTGGCATGATCTCATTACTAATGATCTGAAGTTTTAGAAAGACAAAGAATAAAAAATAAGTGTTTGATAACCATAATTCACTAACGTGGATGAACAAATGAGACACTCTAATGTATGCTTCTTTTGACATGTTCTCGCATTTCCTTTTGGCATAAATCTCGTTACTAAGAGATAAACTTTCTAAAAGTTCAACAACTGATGTTCGCACTTGAGAGCCTTAACTAGATGACATGATTGGGTAGAATCGATAAACTTTACTCCTATTTACGATTGACATCTATTTGTGACTAAGTTTTGTCTCATAAAAATAATATGAAAAGTTATACAAAAGGTGCAATAAGAGGATCACAAGTTTGTTTGCAAGTTAGATTTACTTTTTACATGGAGCATATAAGTTTTGATGAATCTTTAGTGGTCTTTATAAATAAGCTTGTGTTGCCTTGTATGAATACATGTTTGATCTCTTCGAGCTTGGAGAAGAAATAAGGATGCAAGGCATTGATTTACAATGATAAGCTATTTCACAACCATTAATTTATTATCGACCCTTCCTGCTCGAGGACGAGCAAGGTCTAGCTTGGGGAAGTTGATGACTGTGAAATACCACCTATTTTAGCCATATAAAATGTGTCATTTATCTCTCATATCAAAGTTTCTTCTAGTTATAGCTATGCCTTATATGCATGACTTCTAGTTTTCATTCTACTTTCAATATGAGCTTTGCACATTTATTAGTTTAGGTAGAATTTTATCACATTCCTTGTCTATGACATGTGTGTATGTGTTGATGATGATTATGAATAAAGTAGAGGCAAAAGGAACAAAGAGATCATATTATGGAGGAGCTGCAGGGGCCAGACTAAGCCATTTGAGAGGTTGAAAAGGTGATTTTTTCAAACTTCTAAAAATAAAGATCCAATACCATGGGGTTGTATCCCTCGTCAATACGAATCCAACAAGCCAAAGAACACCCAAAACGGAGTTCGTATGAAGAAATGGCGACCAATATACGAAAGGGTACTACAAGTATGACGACCAACTATACGGTCGGAGGCCGTATAGCTCCGGCTGTATAGTTGCCAAAAAGGTCGGGAACAACGGGAATTGTCCCTAGAAAAGCTCTAGAAACTTTCCAAAGTCATATGACGGTATTATGGGTATCCTAGGGCACCCCCAAGGCCTATATAAGGAGGAGAGGAGCCAAGAGAGAGTCACCAAGCCATACCCTCCACCACGGCGGTGTCCTGCTACCGTGCTACCGCCATAGACGCCTCCAATCAGATCTACACCATCACCACCACATAAGAGGAGAAGGGACTAGGATCTTGAAGGCCTCCACATCGATCTACATCGTCATCTTCATCAACAACGTCTCCATCACCGATCCCATTTGGGTACTTGTTGTAATTCTAGATTGAATCTTGGATTTGCACTTATTCTCAATTGTATCATCATACTTCATACATATTCTATCCATGATGTTGATTTCCTTCATGTGTGAGTAGTTTCCTTTGTTTCTGGGGAGATGGAGAAACCCTAGTATGCGATTGAATTGAGATAAAGATTATTATGTGATATTGTTCATTATGTGCCTGTGTTAATTGTCTTCATCTTGATGTTGGGTGAAGCACGCCACTCAGTATCTGCCTCACTAAGGACTTGATGAAGGGGATTAATTGTTGGTAGACGGAAGGATGATAGCACTTATTGTGACTATAAAGTAGTTGCCATTCTTTACGTACTAACTTGAGGAATCAAGGATAACTCATCAAGCCATGTCCATGCCACGGGAGAAATCCCTTAATACCGCAGTATCACGATGGTTGTCGGTTATTGTCTGCTGTGGTTAGGACGGATGATGTGAGCAGTGGTTTCTGCCTATTCTTTCATGTATGAAGCTCCTCCCACACATATCATAACTGATCTTATTCATTATAATAATTTTGATCACTCTTTCTAATAACTAGCGGTGGATCCACTACTCCCTGAGAACTCTTTCTGTCATCTGCAAACCTTCGTAATCATAATCTCATGCTCTTGTTTACTTACAGGTTTAGTTTACGTTTAGTTCTCTTATTTGAAAACCCAAAAATATCTTTTATACAACAATCGCATTTTATCTTATTACTTAGAACTTTATTTAGCATTTCTATTTTAGTACTTAGTTAAGAGTTATTTAGACTTCAGACTCCTGCTCCCTGTGGGATTGATATCTTTATTTTGAAACTAGCTACAAACGATCTGTGCACTTCTAGTCATCAAGCTACCATAGGCTGAGACAGCATTCCCACCAGCTAAAACTTCCGTCACGATCTCACCCAAGGCTAGCCATGGCGACGTAGGTGGGGATAGGGACGTCCAGCGTCAAAGGCAGGGGAAGGTGGCGACACGAGGATAACCAACACCGCATCAACCTCTATGAAGCGAGTCACTACTAGCCCAGAAGCAATGATGGAGGGGTTAACCTCTTGGGTGCCCGATCTTCACGGATCTCGTGGTCAAATCGATGGGAAAGCGAGGGGAAAGGGAGAAGGTAGCTGTAGAGGTCCCAATCTTAGATAAGATAGAGCCTCCTGTGTTTACAATGCTAGTCCCTGGATCAATAACTAGCATCCACAGTTAAGATGTAATATCAAGAAACAAAGGTCATAATATAACTTTATAACCAGGAATAACATAGATATATTACATCTTACATAGCTCATATGGCTATTACATTACATTGCAGCGGAATAACTATGGTCAAGTGGTCCTTCATCTTCAAAGTGCCACAGGCAGATGTTGGTTGTAGACTTTGTAATCCTAAACAATCAATCTTCACTAAAATCAATCAAACCTGCAACATACAAGTTACAGCCACAAAGGGTCAATACATTTGAATTGTATTGGCAAGTGCTACTATGGTATTATGGTGGAGTCTATCATCTATATGCATTTGGCTAAGTGGAGTTGAGGCTTGCATTGCTTAAAATAGATTTTTCTTATCATTTTTAAAGTACCAAGTTTTTGCTTGTCAAAAACATTTTTCTCAATCAAAGATTTCAAGATCCTTGTACCAAGCCATCTCTCCATCAATGATTGAAGAATTCAAACAACCCTTGTTCAAACCACAAGATTTTAATTTAGAAATTGGAATGATGAGATTCTTGATTGCTTCCATGTCTTGATGCTCAAATTGTCCTTTACCAGGGACATGGCTAAGTACTTAGATTTTACACTCTGCAGAGGTGGTGCACTTTCCCCACAAGACTTGGTTTCCCAAGACAAGATCTTTCAGAAGCTTTCCCTTAGACCAAAATGGACGCGTTCCAACCTATCAAACACTACTACCAACTGTCCATATGGCTAAGTTCTTGCAACCTATATGATCATGGCAGAGCCCATATTGCCAAGTGGTTGCACTTGAAGCTTCTCAACATTTGACATCTCAAATCCCTTTGTTCCTGGGTGGCATAACACAAGTGAGATACACAAGCCAAGTCCATGGCCTTGTGAACCACTCAACCAATCTCCACCAAGCAAGCCCATTCCACCCAGGGGATTCATTAACTTAGTTGTTTTATTAAGCAAAAACATAAGTCCTCAGACTTAGAGATTTTTCCATAGTGTGAATATATTTTCCACCCATGTTTTCTATTAGCTAGGCTAAGCTTGATAGTAGTAGGAATCTTTAACTTAGGAAAATCCTACTAAGGATACATCTACTAGGATTTCCTACAGCAAGGTCTATACTTAGCAAAATCCATGCAAGTTTTACTTAGCAAAATCACTAATGCATAGAGAAAGTAATGGGACAAAAAGTATGAAGCATCACTTGCCTTTTTGGTAGGGAATGGTGGTTCACTCCTTGATCTTGCTAGTCTCACACTTCACTACAAGTCAATCAAGCAAACACTAATTCAATTTACATTCCAAACCAATAATCACTCAAACA
The DNA here is from genome assembly GCA_910589765.1 of Avena atlantica. Taxonomy (NCBI): domain Eukaryota; kingdom Viridiplantae; phylum Streptophyta; class Magnoliopsida; order Poales; family Poaceae; genus Avena; species Avena atlantica. The sequence continues at coordinate 498,012,029 of OU342739.1, forward strand.
AATTCACACACACAAAACAATGGAAACCAATTCATGCATGGGAGCATGCAAAAGATAGTTTTATTTTGCAAAGGGGTCTCTATGGGGTTTCTAAACTTTGTAAGATCCAAATTGGTCATTTACCAAAGTGGCAAAGTCATTAGCAAGAGGGTTTTGTCCAAAAATTATTTCTAAATTCATTCATCATTTCATGTGGTGAAAATTGTTTTTATTAAGGCAAAACTCTTAAGTTGTTCACCAAATGAGTTGCTAATTTGCAAAACTTGGTGTTTTGGTTTAGTGGGTTTGATCTAACCATTTTCCTAAGGTTTTCTTTCCATAATCATTTTTATAACAAAAACTATTCTTTTTATTTGGCTAGAAAATGGCTAAGTCAAGTAATCCAATCTAAATTTTACTAAAATCATTTTTAACACCAAGGGTTGGTTCCTAGGGTCAGTAAGGTCACAACAATTCATTTTGCAAAGGTTTTAACCTAAAAATCATTTTTAAACAATTTTCCTACTCTAAACAAGTACACAAATGTTTCTGCAAATTCAAACAAGCTAACAGATACTATTTGCTAAACTAAGGGCATGGTTGGCTAGGTCTTGTTCTCCTGAATTCATTGATATAAAATTTGTAAAATTTGGACGTGTGCTTTGAAAGTTATAGGGTTTTCAAATTGCTACTTAAATCTGTTTTTCAAATTCTGTTTTAAAACAGATCCTGCCACGCGTCGTTATTCTACTGGATGATACCGGTTCGGCCGGATCGGGCGACGCTGGCCGTTGGATTTAATTAACATCGCGCGGCTCAGATCGTTCGATACCCCTTCGCTTATCTTCTTTCCTAGCCGCTGGATCAAGATCGGACGGTGCTCAGCTTGCTTGCTAGGGATGGGCGGCGCTGGCGGCGGCGTCTGGTGGCGGAGCGGCCAGACGGTGGCGAAGTCGATGCTACAGGAAGCGAGGAAGGAGGAGAGGGGGCTCACTGTGATCGTCATGGCACGGGGATGCTCAACCTGCCCCTGGTTGATGAAGGGGCGCACGGTGTTGGGCGGAATTCCTCACCGGAGTTAGGGCTGGCGCCAGGAGTTTCTGTTTGTCGACGGGGACGGGGCTGTAGTCCACCAGAAAGCGAGAGAGTGGTAGAGTTAGATGCGGGCTAGTGTACTGATCACAGGCGTATCATTGGAAGGACAAGGGGTGGCCAATTACTACCTGGAAGCTTCGTCGGAGAAGGAGGCAGACGGCGGTGCTGCAGGTCGTCGTCGAAGTCGAGGTTACAGGGAACCCGCGGATGAATGATAGGCACAGTAAGATGCGCCAGAATCCGGTGAGCGTGCTCGTGTGTTCGAGGAGGCAGGAGGTGGTGTGGCTCGGCAGTATTCGTCGGTGGAAGCTCGTCGGAGACGGAGCTGTTCGAGGAGAAATTGGGACGGCCTGGAGGCGTGTTTGGGGGAGGAAACAGAGGGGAAAGGAGGAGGGAGCGTGGGCGATTAAGACAGCATGCTCACGGCGAGAGATTACTGCTGCAATAAAGCGTATTCAATCGGAGAATCAAATGGCAGCAACGGTGGCGAGTTAACGCGAGGAGGAAGAAGGGTGAGCTGGCTGCGTGGGGCCGGCTGATCAGTGAGAAAAGGAGAGGAAAGGAGGGTCCACTTGTCATCCTCTGTGCGGGCAAGTTCCTGAGTGAGGAAAAACGGTTTGGGCGTGGGAACAGGTGGGCTTCTGATGGGCTTCGTGGGCTGCTGGGTTGGGTTGGTTTACTCTTTATTTTTTTCTATTTTCTTATTCCTTTTCTTTTTCTATTTCTATTTTTCCTGTTTTGGTTTTCAAACAAACAAACAAGTTTCAATTCAATTCAAACCAACACCAAAACTTTGGAAGTTTGACTTGGTTCTGTTCAGTAGTCTGAACCTAAATCTAAAATCCATAATTTTTAAATAATAAAGACCATTATTAATTAAATAGTTGTCCATTGCTAATTAATCAAATTAGGATTTGATTTATTTCAAACTCTATTTAAATCCATATATTTTCCAAAACCAAAATAGTGGGTTGTATTTGAAATAAGGTATATTTAGAAAGCTTGTTTTAAAATAAATAACAATTTTTGTTAAAGGTTCCATTTATATTCAAAATAAAATGGACCATGGTTTATTAATAAATTAGGGTTTGGTTTATTTAATAAAATCTCCATTTTTAAATCCAAATATTTTCAAAACCAAATCAGTAGGTTTTATTTGGAAACAAGGAATACTTGGAAACTTGTTTAAAACAAAATAACCCTTTACTTTAGAGTCCATTATTAATTAAATATAATAGACTTTTCATTATTAAATCAAATAGGATTTGTTCTATTGAGATATTTCTTTTGAAATCTAAAATAAAGCCAAAACACTTTAGTAGGTTTTTATTTATCAAATATTTGGAAAACTTATTTTAAATAATTTTAATAAGTTTTGGATGTTTTAATTAAAATGGTAAAACCTTTTATTTGCATAAATTTTGGATATTAATTCCTTATTATTTTATTTAAGCAATCCTTTATTATTTTTAAATAAACCTTTGCTATTTTATTTAAAATAAAATGTTTTTAATTCCCAAAACTTGGCCAAGGATTAATTTGGCTTTATAAAATAATCTTTATTTATTTATATATTTCTATTTAATTTGAAAACAAATCTTTTCATTTAATTGTTTCCAAATAGTATTTCCAAATGTTTTTATTTTTCCTTTTTTTAAATGTTTATCTTTTTAAATCCCTTTAGGTTTATTTTAAGTTCAAATGAGTTTGAAGTTCCAATTGCATTCAAAAAAATTTCTTCTGGCTCTGAAAATCAAACAAAGTTTTATTTTATTAATTTATTTTCACATTACAAGATTTGGAAAATCTTGGGATGTGACAGACTACCACCCTTAAAATAAATCTCGTCCCGAGATTTGGGGAGGCTGGGGTTACAAGCAAGTTCAAAACAACTAGGGTACTACCACCCTTAAAATTTTTCAAACAAAAATTACATATTGTCCTTCTTGGGATTCTGGGAAAAATCTCTCTAAGCTAACAGTTGCATGTGTCCTTGGTTTCTATAGTTGACTCATGGGCCAAGGTTGAGATCCTTCATAGACTTGTTTAACTTGTTCTCCATCCTTTCTGGACAATTGTTTGCATAGTGGCCTAGTTCCTTGCATTTGAAACATGTGACAAGGCTGAGATCCCTCATAGGCTGGTTTATCTTATGCTTCATCTTTTCTGGACAGTAGTTTGCATAATGTCCTAACTCTTTGCAGTGTTTGCACATCACTTGGCTAAAATCCTTCCTTATCCTGGGTTTCACTAGCTTTTGTTTGTCTTCTTGGCTCTTCTCCTTTTCTAGGCATTCATTGGCATAGTGTCCCATCTCTTTGCATTTGAAACATTGCACTTGTGTAATATCCTTCTTGCTAGTGTTGGGGCATTTCTTCTTCTTCTTTTTGGGTCTCTCCAAAGCTAGGAGTTCTTCTAGTTCATGTTCTTCATGAGTGGGAGATCTTTCTCTCTTCTTGAGGCATTGATCTTCATGTTCCTTGGATGCATGATCCTTGTCTCTAAAAACATTGCTAGCTTGGGTTCCTTCTAGAATAACATCTTTGTCATCCTTGTTGTCATTAGCTCTTTGGGAAAAGTTTTCTCCCATGTTGATCATTTGAGTAACCAATCCTTGCATCAACTGGGATTGAAGCTTCAAAATCCTTTGTATAGCTGGGTCTAGTCCATTGTTGTTGGCTAAAAGCTGAGTTGTCTCTTGGCTCAACTGGTTTTGGGTTGTTATAAGTTCTCTCATGTTGTCCTCTTGGTTATTGTTGTTGTCATCAACTTTGGAGTCTTTTGGAGTAGTCATATGTTTGGGTTTGAAGGGAGATTAGAATAGGAAAGATATTTCTAAGGAATTATTTCTAATCACACACATCACAAATCACACAAGCAATGTGCATGCAATCACAAACCAAACATTTCACTCAAACAACAAAGTTCAAGCACTTTTTAGGCAACAAAATATTTTTGTTACACCACATAAGTTGGTGGTTTTGTCTTAGCTAAAAAAATATGGTGGTCCATCTATATGGTTCACTTGTGATCTTTCCATCATTCTTGGTTGCTTCTTCTTACATGAGATCATGGTTCCTTGAGAAAAACTCTTGGTTGCAATAACTTCTAGTGATGTAGGTTCCTTCTAATTTTTTGCATTCCCTCAGTCTCTAAATCTTGAGTAAGATTTCCTTGTTTCACTTGTAGTCCTTGGTGATATCCATGTTGGAAGTCCTTGGTGAACATGATGAAGATGTTGAAGTCATTAGAGTTGAAGATGTTGAAGTCCTTAGAGTTGAAGAAGTTGAAGTCATCCTTTACACATGGTGTAGTCTTTGGCCATGGGTAGGTTTTTCCATCAAGTTGAAGTAGAAGAGAAGTAGAGTTGAAACCAAAATGGTTGAGGAAAGAGTTTACTAGTGTTTTTGTAAATAAGTTTTGGATCAAAGTATAACTCCTATTTTTCTAAGGGTTTTTGTCCAATCCTAGGGTTTACAAATCCTACAGGCAACACAATGCTCTGATACCATCTGTAGAGGTCCCAATCTTAGATAAGATAGAGCCTCCTGTGTTTACAATGCTAGTCCCTGGATCAATAGCTAGCATCCACAGTTAAGATGTAATATCAAGAAACAAAGGTCATAATATAACTTTATAACCAGGAATAACATAGATATATTACATCTTACATAGCTCATATGGCTATTACATTACATTGCAGCGGAATAACTATGGTCAAGTGGTCCTTCATCTTCAAAGTGCCACAGGCAGATGTTGGTTGTAGACTTTGTAATCCTAAACAATCAATCTTCACTAAAATCAATCAAACCTGCAACATACAAGTTACAGCAGCAAAGGGTCAATACATTTGAATTGTATTGGCAAGTGATACTATGGTATTATGGTGGAGTCTATCATCTATATGCATTTGGCTAAGTGGAGTTGAGGCTTGCATTGCTTAAAATAGATTTTTCTTATCATTTTGAAAGTACCAAGTTTTTGCTTGTCAAAAACATTTTTCTCAATCAAAGATTTCAAGATCCTTGTACCAAGCCATCTCTCCATCAATGATTGAAGAATTCAAACAACCCTTGTTCAAACCACAAGATTTTAATTTAGAAATTGGAATGATGAGATTCTTGATTGCTTCCATGTCTTGATGCTCAAATTGTCCTTTACCAGGGACATGGCTAAGTACTTAGATTTTACACTTTGCAGAGGTGGTGCACTTTCCCCACAAGACTTGGTTTCCCAAGACAAGATCTTTCAGAAGCTTTCCCTTAGACCAAAATGGACGCGTTCCAACCTATCAAACACTACCACCAACTGTCCATATGGCTAAGTTCTTGCAACCTATATGATCATGGCAGAGCCCATATTGCCAAGTGGTTGCACTTGAAGCTTCTCAACATTTGACATCTCAAATCCCTTTGTTCCTGGGTGGCATAACACAAGTGAGATACACAAGCCAAGTCCATGGCCTTGTGAACCACTCAACCAATCTCCACCAAGCAAGCCCATTCCACCCAGGGGATTCATTAACTTAGTTGTTTTATTAAGCAAAAACATAAGTCCTCAGACTTAGAGATTTTTCCATAGTGTGAATATATTTTCCACCCATGTTTTCTATTAGCTAGGCTAAGCTTGATAGTAGTAGGAATCTTTAACTTAGGAAAATCCTACTAAGGATACATCTACTAGGATTTCCTACAGCAAGGTCTATACTTAGCAAAATCCATGCAAGTTTTACTTAGCAAAATCACTAATGCATAGAGAAAGTAATGGGACAAAAAGTATGAAGCATCACTTGCCTTTTTGGTAGGGAATGGTGGTTCACTCCTTGATCTTGCTAGTCTCACACTTCACTACAAGTCAATCAAGCAAACACTAATTCAATTTACATTCCAAACCAATAATAACTCAAACAAATTCACACACACAAAACAATGGAAACCAATTCATGCATGGGAGCATGCACAAGATAGTTTTATTTTGCAAAGGGGTCTCTATGGGGTTTCTAAACTTTGTAAGATCCAAATTGGTCATTTACCAAAGTGGCAAAGTCATTAGCAAGAGGGTTTTGTCCAAAAATTATTTCTAAATTCATTCATCATTTCATGTGGTGAAAATTGTTTTTATTAAGGCAAAACTCTTAAGTTGTTCACCAAATGAGTTGCTAATTTGCAAAACTTGGTGTTTTGGTTTAGTGGGTTTGATCTAACCATTTTCCTAAGGTTTTCTTTCCATAATCATTTTTATAACAAAAACTATTCTTTTTATTTGGCTAGAAAATGGCTAAGTCAAGTAATCCAATCTAAATTTTACTAAAATCATTTTTAACACCAAGGGTTGGTTCCTAGGGTCAGTAAGGTCACAACAATTCATTTTGCAAAGGTTTTAACCTAAAAATCATTTTTAAACAATTTTCCTACTCTAAAAAAGTACACAAATGTTTCTGCAAATTCAAACAAGCTAACATATACTATTTGCTAAACTAAGGGCATGGTTGGCTAGGTCTTGTTCTCTTGAATTCATTGATATAAAATTTGTAAAATTTGGACGTGTGGTTTGAAAGTTATAGGGTTTTCAAATTGCTACTTAAATCTGTTTTTCAAATTCTGTTTTAAAACAGATCCTGCCACGCGTCGTTATTCTACTGGATGATACCGGTTCGGCCGGATCGGGCGACGCTGGCCGTTGGATTTAATTAACATCGCACGGCTCAGATCGTTCGATACCCCTTCGCTTATCTTCTTTCCTAGCCGCTGGATCAAGATCGGACGGTGCTCAGCTTGCTTGCCAGGGATGGGCAGCGCTGGCGGCGGCGTCTGGTGGCGGAGCGGCCAGACGGTGGCGAAGTCGATGCTACAGGAAGCGAGGAAGGAGGAGAGGGGCTCACTGTGATCGTCGTGGCACGGGGATGCTCAACCTGCCCCTGGTTGATGAAGGGGCGCACGGGGTTGGGCGGAATTCCTCACCGGAGTTAGGGCTGGCGCCAGGAGTTTCTGTTTGTCGACGGGGACGGGGCTGTAGTCCACCAGAAAGCGAGAGAGTGGTAGAGTTAGATGCGGGCTAGTGTACTGATCACAGGCGTATCATTGGAAGGACAAGGGGTGGCCAATTACTACCTGGAAGCTTCGTCGGAGAAGGAGGCAGACGGCGGTGCTGCAGGTCGTCGTCGAAGTCGAGGTTACAGGGAACCCGCGGATGAATGATAGGCACGGTAAGATGCGCCAGAATCCGGTGAGCGTGCTCGTGTGTTCGGGGAGGCAGGAGGTGGTGTGGCTCGGCCGTATTCGTCGGTGGAAGCTCGTCGGAGACGGAGCTGTTCGAGGAGAAATTGGGACGGCCTGGAGGCGTGTTTGGGGGAGGAAACAGAGGGGAAAGGAGGAGGGAGCGTGGGCGATTAAGACAGCATGCTCACGGCGAGAGATTACTGCTGCAATAAAGCGTATTCAATCGGAGAATCAAATGGCAGCAACGGTGGCGAGTTAACGCGAGGAGGAAGAAGGGTGAGCTGGCTGCGTGGGGCCGGCTGATCAGTGAGAAAAGGAGAGGAAAGGAGGGTCCACTTGTCATCCTCTGTGCGGGCAAGTTCCTGAGTGAGGAAAAACGGTTTGGGCGTGGGAACAGGTGGGCTTCTGATGGGCTTTGTGGGCTGCTGGGTTGGGTTGGTTTACTCTTTATTTTTTTCTATTTTCTTATTCCTTTTCTTTTTCTATTTCTATTTTTCCTGTTTTGGTTTTCAAACAAACAAACAAGTTTCAATTCAATTCAAACCAACACCAAAACTTTGGAAGTTTGACTTGGTTCTGTTCAGTAGTCTGAACCTAAATCTAAAATCCATAATTTTTAAATAATAAAGACCATTATTAATTAAATAGTTGTCCATTGCTAATTAATCAAATTAGGATTTGATTTATTTCAAACTCTATTTAAATCCATATATTTTCCAAAACCAAAATAGTGGGTTGTATTTGAAATAAGGTATATTTAGAAAGCTTGTTTTAAAATAAATAACAATTTTTGTTAAAGGTTCCATTTATATTCAAAATAAAAAGGACCATGGTTTATTAATAAATTAGGGTTTGGTTTATTTAATAAAATCTCCATTTTTAAATCCAAATATTTTCAAAACCAAATCAGTAGGTTTTATTTGGAAACAAGGAATACTTGGAAACTTGTTTAAAACAAAATAACCCTTTACTTTAGAGTCCATTATTAATTAAATATAATAGACTTTTCATTATTAAATCAAATAGGATTTGTTCTATTGAGATATTTATTTTGAAATCTAAAATAAAGCCAAAACACTTTAGTAGGTTTTTATTTATCAAATATTTGGAAAACTTATTTTAAATAATTTTAATAAGTTTTGGATGTTTTAATTAAAATGGTAAAACCTTTTATTTGCATAAATTTTGGATATTAATTCCTTATTATTTTATTTAAGCAATCCTTTATTATTTTTAAATAAACCTTTGCTATTTTATTTAAAATAAAATGTTTTTAATTCCCAAAGCTTGGCCAAGGATTAATTTGGCTTTATAAAATAATCTTTATTTATTTATAAATTTCTATTTCATTTGAAAACAAATCTTTTCATTTAATTGTTTCCAAATAGTATTTCCAAATGTTTTTATTTTTCCTTTTTTTAAAATGTTTATCTTTTTAAATCCCTTTAGGTTTATTTTAAGTTCAAATGAGTTTGAAGTTCCAATTGCATTCAAAAAGTTTCTTCTGGCTCTGAAAATCAAACAAAGTTTTATTTTATTAATTTATTTTCACATTACAAGATTTGGAAAATCTTGGGATGTGACAGTAGCGGAAGCGAACACACACCTCGCGAAGAACACGATGAACACACGCAAAACTCACACGATACAAGGCCGATTGCTCCCGAACGGCGGCCACCGGTCCGATAGAATCCTCGCAAGGAAAGATCGGTCAACGTGCTCCCTCAAATCCACATCGGAGAGGGAAGAACACCTTGGGGAGGGTCTTGACAACTTGGAGACGAGACATGAACTCCAAGGCCTTGTTCAACGATGGATGCGTGATGCAAATTCCAATCGAGGTTGGTGACGATAGTCGGTCCCCTTGGTAAAGGGGATGAGGCAAAACTAGAGATTCCACAATGGGGGTTGTCTTTAGTCTATCATCTATGCCTAAGGGGTACATGAGGGGTGGGGGCTCTATTTATAGGCCAACCACTAAACAAGGGTAGTTTGGGGATAAACTAGGCGAATAGGTAAGTAAAAGGGGGATACATGGGCTGTGGCCCAACAGGTGCGCGCAGGCACATATATGACCGGTAGTACCGGACTTAGGACCGGTAGTACCGGTCATCACCGGTAGTACCTCTCTGGGACCGGTAGTACCGCTTGCGGTCCTGGAGCGACGATTGGAGCCGTCAGTAGCGAGCGGTAGTAGGGGCGGTAGTACCGCTGACCGGTAGTACCGGTTCCGACAACCGGTAGTACCGCTTGGACCTGGAAGATGCCGACCTGTCTTCTTCCGTCTCCTCTTCCAAGCCTTTGTCTTGTCGGGCTTGATGTTCCGGGCTTCCTCCCTTGCCTCCGTACTGGTCGGTGTGAACCTATCATACATATGTGACGGAGTATGAAGTAGCATACCATTCACTAGGGCAGGAAGGGGGCTCGCATAGAGGAACGGATTCACCTTTGGAGTCCATGACGACTTGGCGTAAGTTGGAGACCTTGATGTAGTAACGACCGTAGGTCGGGCTGCATCATCTCCCCCCCTTCAAAAAGAGTCGTCCTCGACTCTACATGCTCATCACAAAGTAGAAGCGGTCGAGAGACCTTCTTGATCCTGGGGTTCACCTTATAGTCGTCCTCGGGAAGATTGACTTGACAACACTTCAATGTTCCTTCACCTTCCTTGAAGCCTACAAAGCTCACAACAAAAGCAAAGCAACACTCAAAGCGTAGCCAATTCATGAAGATTATAGCATGAGTCCTCAAGTAGAAGGAAGTCACCTTAGCTTGTAGAGATAGCTCGATGAAGGGTAGCCATAGGTAACTCTCTTCGGTTCTTCTTGTCAACATATAGTCCATAGAGGTTGACGTGTATGCACTTGTACCTTTACACAACAAAGACCAAGCAAAATATTTTCGTGCGTGATAGAGGAGCATGTCAAATGTGGCATGTCCATTCTTGTTCACAACACTATTAGTACACTGCATGTATAGCAAATGGAATGCATATGCAAGGTCAAAGTGCATGGAAATTGTTTGAACATCATCCAAATGTGGGAACTCAAAAACTCCATATAACATCTTATTGTGGCACTCAAAGCAATCGAATAGAAATTTTGTCAACATCTTTGATGCAAAGCTTGGAGAATTTGGCAAAAACACAAAAGGAAGAATGTCCCAAGCGACATCATTATGTGTGCAAACCAACCATTGGTAAGAGAAATTGTTCGACATGTTGGATGTCACACACAAATCATCGAAAGCAAATATCGTGGGAATATGAGTATCCCAAGCGGAAGCAAAAACAATATATTTGCAAACAAACCAAATGAAAGAGCAAGTGGTACTTATGTTTGTTGCAACAACAAGACGAGATTCTTGGAAGCTCTCATGACAATACATGTTCTTAAAGGAATTGTGGTTGCACACAAAACATCGGAAAGGGAAATTGTTCAACATTTTCATTGCAACACACAAAGCATCATTATCTAAAGGCGAAGAAACATGAATGTCACAAGGGAAGATAATACCATTAACATGCTTGCAATCAAACCATAGGAAACAGAAATTTGCCAACATGAAAGATGCAAAGCATGCAAAAGGTATCAGAGCTGGGTTCGATCTTGAACTCACTTGTGGGATGCTCTCTAGAGCTCTTTTTGTCAACTCGTGCTCAACCGAGGTTGACATTCTCGTTCGGGTACCTACACACATCATATGTAAAAGGAAGAACGTGTGTGCATGGTAGAGATACACATCATCCATCATGACGTATCTCTTCTTGTGCACATCACCATTAATGTCAAATCAAGTATGAAATAGGTGCATGGTGAGTATGCAAGTGGGGAACATGCTTATCATGGCAATCATCAAAATCTCCAAAAATTGAGAAAGCTATGGGGGCCATCTCATTAGAACGCATATGATCAATATTGTTGCAAGCAAAACAAGTGAAATAGCAAGCATTCATCTTATCGCAAGCAACGGGAGAAATTGAATGACTAACATGACAAGGCAAGTCCAAAGCAATTGGAGGATACACACAAGATGCATAGCATGGCATGTTTATGGAAATGATTTCGCAATCACACAATTCCACATGATCAATATTATGCAAAGGCAAAGCATCACATGGGAATATGAGTGAAGCATATGTAATGTCACAAGTATCATGGGAGAACAACCGATTAGGAATCTCTAGCTGGGAAGTGGAGGAAGAAGAGGTTGGCCGCTGCAACCCCGATGGCGATAGTGGCAGACTTCGAGGGGGTGGAGAGAGGACATGGAAGGGGGATCGGATCTAGCCATGGTGGAGGCGGGAGATTAGTGCACCGTCGTGGCAGCCTTTGCAGCGACCATGGTCATGAGAGCCCTTCCTTCTCTTACTTGGGATGATGGGACCCTATGGCAAACATAAATTCTCCCTTCGTCCCAAAATAGATGTCTCGGATTTGTCAAAATTTGGATGAATCTATATACTAAATATTGTCTAGATTCATCTAAACTTTATCAAATCTAAGACATGTATTTTGGGATGAAGGGAGTATTATAAGAAGCTTCAATATCAATTAATATTATTAAACCCGATCATGATTTTTTTTGCGAAGAGGACTTTGGCATTAAATGGAATAGCGAATGTTACAAAACACCTCAACAAGAGAATTACATCGAAATCAATGAGATGCCCTTCGTCTTCAACCTCCAAACCATGTCGACGGCGCCCTGTTGCTGCCGTTTCTCCTAGATCCGACCTAACATTGTTGGTTACAGACGAGAAGTCGTCAAACGGTCCCAGAAGGCCACATCCGTCTCGGAGACGAAGAAGAATGGTGAACTGCCGATGACGCTCCTTGATAATACGAAGTTCCCCACATCCATAAGAAGTACTTGAGGAACACACCACTCCCACAAGCTTCTCGACATTGTCGCTGAGATGAAGCTAAAGCTAGGGAGACTTTATTGAAGAAGATGCCGCCACCACCAATGAACGCCGCCCCACCAAACCTTTATCCTAAAAACTGGAAAACGAATCCCTCCCACCAATGGAGGCCAAGATCCACCCTACCTTCATGGCCCGAAGGCCACATGAGCGGAGAACATCGTTGGTGACTCTGAACCCTAATCGCCTCCTCAGGCTCCTTGGAGACGAAGGGGTATGGGGAACGTCAACCCGATTATGAAATATGCTTTCATATTGTATACATTCGTACTAAATGTAATGTATATTTGATTAAATTAAGAAAGTTTGACTTTGAGTAAATTGAATATGTGAAATGATTTAAAATAGAGAGAGTAGTAAGAAAGGATCACTTGGAACCTCAGTTATTTAAATAATAATATATTATAACATTACCGGAGTATGATTTACCATTAAGCTAAGTTGGTGGTGCATAATATCATTTGAGGCGCGTTTGGTAGCCTGCACGGGTTTCTCGGCCTAGTCCGGCAGTGTTGCGATGGGCAGTGCCAGGATGAGACAACTTCTGGGCCAGCTTTTGCAGCCCGTTTGGTAGCCTACATACACTTTTTTGCATGGGTGGATAACATAGGACCATCTCTTTGGTAGGCTTCATTGACCCAATAAAAACATAAATACATTTGTTTGGTTGCATCTAGTGTACTCGCTGTGGTAACCTCCCACATTGAAGTGTTTCATCAGATCATCACAATCACAGCACAATCATTGGAGTGTTTTGTTGGAATTATGCCCTAGAGGCAATAATAAAGATGTTATTATTATAATTCATGTTCATGATAAAGTTTATATTCCATGCTAGAATTGTATTAAGCGGAAACATTAATACTTGTGTGGTTTGTGAACAACACCGTGTCCCTGGTACGCCTCTAAGGACTAGCTCATTGATCAATGATGGTTAAGGTTTCCTAACCATAGACATGAGTTGTCAATTGATAATGAGATCATTTCATTGGAGAATGATATGATGGACATACCCAAACTAAGCAAAGCAATTAGATCGTGTCATCGTGTTCATCTTTGCGAAGCTTTTCTTATGTCAAATATTGTATTCCTTAGACCATGAGATAATGCAACTCCCTGGTATCGGAAGAAAGCTTTGAGGTCATCAAACGTCATCCTATGAGAGGGTGATCATAAAGGTGTCTCTCAGGTGATCGGAAAGTATCTGTTGGGTTGTATGTATCGAGATGGAATTTGTCCCTCCCAAGTCGGAGAGATATACTTCGGGCCCACTCGGTAATCGATATCAACACCGCTTGCAAGCATGTGGTTAAGGAGTTAATCACAAAGTGATATCGGATTACGGAACGAGTAAAGTACTTGCTGTGAACGAGATTGAACTAGGTATGACGGTACTGACGATCGAATCTCGGGCAAGTAAAATATCGCGAGACGAAGGGAATATATATGGGATTGATTGAATCCTGGAATCGTGGTTCATCCGATATGATCATCGATGAATGTGTGGGAGTCAATATGGGTGCCCAGACCCCGCTGTTGATTATTGATAGAAGATCATGTCTGCATATTCTCGAACCCGCAGGGTCACACACTTAACGTATCTCGACGCTAGGATAGATTGGATAATTGGTTTATGAATTTTTGTTCGGAGTCTCGGATGGGATCCGGGATATCACGAGAGGTTCCGGAATGGTCCGGAGAATAAAATTCATATAAGGCAGTGCAGTTTTTGGAGTTCGGAATTGTTCCGGGTTAATCGGTATTGTACCGGAAGCTTCTAGAACCTTCCGGAAGGGGACCAACGTGGCCCCACCTTCTGGGAGGGGGCATGGGCCTATGAGGGAGTGTCCTGGCCGCATTGGGCCAGGGGCACAAGGCCCCATAGGGCCCAGCCGATCCTGGATAAGTTTAAACTCGTTTAAACTAGAGATAGGATTTCTAGATAAGGGAGAGTTTAAATCGTTTAAACTAGAGATAGGATTTCTAGATAAGGGAGAGTTTAAATTGTTTAAACTAGAGATAGGCTTGGAGGAGGGGCAAGGGCTGGCCGCCCCCCTCTATATATAGAGGGGTGGTGCGCCCCCTCCCCATACACACCTTCCTCCAAGCCCTAGCAGCCTTGCTACCTTCCTCTCTCCCTCCCGACTGTTTGTAGGCGAAGCCCTGCAGCAGAAATTCTCCACCATATACACCACGCCGTCGTGCTGTAGATCCAATCTATCTCTCCACCATACTCGCTGGTCCGAGGAAGGAGGAGACGTCGAGGTGCTGCACGTGTGCATCTCACGGAGGCACTGCCACTTGTGGTGCTAGATCGGATCGGATCGCGAGGAGGAGAAGCGAGTACGACTACATCACCCACGTTCCGACGAACGTTCCGCTGTGCGAATCTTCAAGGGTATGAAGATCTAATCCAATCTCTCTCGTTGTTTGCATCTCCTAGATTAGATCTTGGCTTTCCCTCTGTTCGCTCCGTAGAAAATTTTGATTTACTATGCCGCGAAACCCTTCATGTTTGGGTACATTGACCCAGAGGCAGTTCATCAGAATCACAACACACACAAGCAGATCATCACAATCACCATCACAATAGAATCACAATCACGACACACAGATGACACACAAGCGAGCATAACACAGAAGTAGTTCATCACTGTAGGATGTAGCACCTCTGACCACAGTTTCATCAACCCTAGCTAACGGAGGGAATGTTTCACCACCTCCCAAAATATACAGTTCTTGTTCCCACAGATCATCTGCACCATCATAGAGCTAAGATAGGTAAGTAGTACAACTTACATTGTTTCATAGATAGCCGTTCTTGTCTCAGATGTAGTTCTTGCGCAGCCAGCACTTGAGCCATTCCCTCCTATCATGGACACACATGGAAGTGTACAACGAACCTTGGATGGGGTTATCGGCAAGGTGGTCTATCGCCAGGATAAGCGAGTGGGTGGTGTACATATGCTTCTCAATGATAGGCTTGGGGGTGAAAATGACCTTCATCTAAGCATAGTTCTCCACTGGATTGGAAAGGGGATCCAACGGGTAACTCCATGACAAAACAAAATTCTGTTACTTAAGAAGCGGTGAAAAATCTTCAAAAATATAAACATGAATTGAACAATGCATCACAACCTTTGACAGCTCCATCCGTTTGTCGTTCTCCATCCTGAAAGACGAGGTGTCTGGACACCATTCGACGCCGTGCAAACCCTACAACTTGAGCACAAGATCCCACTCCGTCTTCCACTTCCTCATATGGTTGTACACCTGAGTTGGGGTGACATGCTTTCCAGTGAAGTCAAGAATATTGGTGCATATAAACTGCATGTAAACCTCTTTGAATCCATGGTCACACCTAATCCCTTCTTTGATGAAATCATAAAGCCTGTTCATAACTAACAAAGACAGAGAAGGCTCCCACACCATCAGTTTCGGTGTGTACATGTACGAAGCTCGAAAGAGGATAACATTTTCAACAATCTCAATAGGCATTTTTGGTGCCTTGTCCAATGAATTGTCCTACAGTGATGAACGTGAAGGGAATATGCCTGAGAGGCAATAATAAAGTGGTTATTATCATATTCCTTATTTATGATAAATGTTTATTTTGCATGCTATAATTATATTAATACGGAAACGTTAATACATGTGTGTTTAATAAACAAAAAGGAATTTACTAGTTATGCCTCTCTTATGAACTGGCTCGTTGATTAACAAGATGATCAAAGGTTTCCTGATCATGGACATTGGATGTTGTTAATAATGAGGTCACAACATTGTTGGAATGATGTGATGAACAATCATCCGAAGTATAGCATTACGATCAAGGTCATTGTGTTTATATTTCTATAACATCATATGAAGTAATCTTAGTCCTTAGACCATGAGATCGTGTCAATCACTAACACCGGAAGAGTATCTTGATAACATCAAACATCACACCGTAACAGGGTGACTATAAAGATGGGTTTAGTGCTACGAATGTGTTATATTGAGGCTCATGGATCAAGAGTGGAATTTGTCCATCCCGATGACGGATAGATATACTCTAGACCCTCTCGGTGATATCACATTAGTTAGCTTGCAAGCAAGTGATTTGATCACTAGAATGTTATATCACGGGAACAAGAAAAGAGTACATGTAGGTAACGAGATCAAATTAGGTATGGGGATACCGATGATCGAATCTTGGACATGTAATATATCGTGAGACAAAGGGATTGAGTTACATGCGTATAAGGTTCACACGATCACAGAAGTCATCGTTGAATGTGTGGGAGTCAGTACGGATCTCCAGGTCCTGCTGCTGATTATTGATCGGAGAGGGGTATCGATCATGTCTATATTATTTTCAAACCGTAGGGTGACACACTTAAGGGATACCAACGCCATTCGGAGCAAATGATATGCCAGAAAAATAAAGCGCGGAAATTTATTTCACTAGACACCGGAATCGTTTCGGTTGAAATTGCTGAAACTGGTTCTGCATGTGAAATTGGATACTAATAAGGGGTTTTATGTGAATGTTTGTTAATTCAAGTAATTAAAAAATCTGAATAAATAAATAAAAGATTTTTTAATGAGATATTGCATTAAATTTGGTGGAAATTTAATGCGTTTTGAGTGGGATTTTGAGTGGAGGTAATGGAGAGGCATTTGTGTGAGTAGGAGCTCCAGTCACATGAATGGAGGAAAAGGTGGGGGCACCACCTAAGCTGCCGTCCATGGCTAGTGGGCTGCCCCCTCTCCCATTAAAAGGCACCCCACTCCCTCCTCTCATCTCACACCTCCTCGCGAAGGATCTCTCTCCCCCTTTAGAATTTCCCCATGGTCTCGGATCAGCGAGATACATGTTCCCGGTGGATTTTTCTGGAAGGATTTGTTGCTTCTGCTGCTTCGATGGAGCGAGGGCGCGGAGGTTGTCGGGGTACCTGGACGTGTGTGCGATCACGGATGCACCACTGCTTTGCAGTGCTGTACTTGATGGTGCTGGACCGGCTAGAACAGATGAACTTCATCACGATCTTGAGACGGCAAGCGTTCGACTACATCATCCATGAGTACAACCTCGTTAACGCTATTCGGTCTTCGAGGGTATGTATTCTATGGATGTATATCCACCCGTTGCTTGTATCTAATAAATAGATCTTGGTACTAAGTTCCCATCGTAGGAAATTTTTTGTTTTCTATGTTGCGAATCCTACAGTGGTATCAAATCTGGATCTATGCATAGATGCTTTGCATGGTAGTACACATATGTATATGTGGGTGCTGATGGTCATGTTATTACTTCTTCCTTGTACTTTGGATATTGGTGGCATAGTGGGATGAAGCGACCCGGACAAACTTTACATGTCCTCGCGCATGAGACCTATTCCACACTTGACATGCAACTAGTTTTGCATAAGTGTCTTGCGGGTGTCTATCTCTCCTACTATAGTCAATATATGATTTACAACGAGTTGTTAATAATTTGATTATCATCGTTGTGGTTCCATGTTCGTAGGTAAGAACGGTTCTATCTCCGAAAGCCCTCGGCCACGTAAAACTTGCAATGGATAAATTAGAAGCGTCTAGTTTAGATTGTTGTTGGCCTTGTGTCATGATATGGTGATGTTGTAAGTAAAAGTATAAGTAGATACTCTTACAACATACATAACGTGTAAGTTCCATAGACCTTGGCCTTACACATAGAGGAATGATGACGATCATACCATGATGCACATGATGGAGATCAAGTGCAAGAACCATATCATTTCGTTTTTTAACATGTGATGTTTGTTGCATATTATATTGCCAGTTTGGCGTTTTATGATCCCTCATTTAGATATCAATATAAAAATGTGTTCTTCCTTAAGTATGCACTGACTATGTTTCACCGCTTCAATACATCACGTGATGATCGGGTGTACTTGAATCCACGAGCATATCTCGGGTGTAAGATAGTTTTACACACGCGAATACTAAGGTTCTTACTTGGCGAGTCTAGCATGTGCAGACATGGCCTCGGAACACGGACCGAAAGGTTAAGCATGAGTCATATGTTTTGATATGATATATGGATGCTCGCCTTTGAAGCTACACCGACTCACGTGATGATCGGACTTGGTGTAGTGGATTTGGTTCATGTAATCACCAAAAAGACATGAGGGATGTCGTTTTTGAGTGGGAGTTCATTTCTAATTTGGATTAGTAGAACTCAATTTATCATAAATTAAATCAAAGTGAATTTGCATAATTTTTTGTAGTCATTGGCATTCGTTCACCACCTTATGATTAGTTGTAATTGAGATAATAGAACTATAGAATTATGGATATTTACTTTACAAACTGGTATCGTATTGTGTTGAGTGTCAATCTAAAGTTTAAAGTCTTATTGCAAACTTTCAGCAAACTATGTTTACTCCGTGAAGTTTAATAATTAGTATTAAATCGAGAGTAGTAATTCCAATGTTAGTATCTAAAGTATCATGTTCGCCTCCATGATTCTTGATTGTTTAAAGTCCTTTACTTTGTTTTTAGTTTGCTTTGTTTCTTTTTCTTGGTTTTGTTTGCCTCTTTTTAAAAAACCCAAAAAAATTAGTCTAGTTTGGTTTGCTTGCTTTATTCAAAAACACAAAAAAATAGTTCCTGCTCTAGTTGCTACCGTGTATGGTTTTGGACCAACCTTTATTTTCCCTATGGTAGAAATCTCCACTTTTAAGCAAAAAAGTGAAGAAATTTTTAAAGAAGCTTGGTTTATAATCTCTGCTTTTCAGAGGAAACTGAACCTAAGGTAAGCCTTAGCTTGGTCATTGATAGTTTCTACCGCGGTATTGCTCTTCATTATAGATATGCTTTGGATGCTGTGGCTGAGAAAGATTTTTTGCTATGTACTAAGGATGAAGCTTTTGATGCCATAAGGAAATTAATCATGATTTATGGTACACCTGGCAAGTCTGATTCCTCTTTCACAAATGTTTTTGCTAGGTTTAACACTCTTGAGACCGGTATTGCTGCTATGAATAGTTGCTATCACACGCTTAGGGCTTACCATGATTATGTTCCCATAAATTCTGAGCCCTCAAAGTGATTTCCCAGAATCAAAGTCTCAATAAACACTACACTTCTTGATGCTCGATGTGATATCATGTCTAAATTTTGTCTCATGCTAAAGATATTTATGATTCCTTGAGTCTTTGGGGGCTTATTGAGGAGAGGAAATCTCTCTTACCAACAATGTCACTATATTACCCATTGGAATAGCTGAAGGTGTGTTTACAAAAATCTCAGGAAAAATGGTGACTACTGATTATCTTGTTATTAAATGTGTAGGCAAGGGACATATCACACTTGAAAGATCTCTACTGAAACACCTTGGGGCAGTGATAGATGTGGGAAAAGGCATCATGCATTTTGCTCCTCCGGTAAGCAATCATATCTTTTCCTAAAGAGAAGAAGAAAGGTAATAAAGGAAAGAACAATAGGGGTAATGCTTCTTCATTTGAAAATACTTGATTCTTCTTGCTTCTTGTGCCTAACTTAAAGGCGTTAAAAAAAGTACTTGTTGGGAGATAACCCAAGAGTTTGCTTGAGTCTTGGAAGTTATTACTTCAGTAATGACCTCTTCTTATCCTTTTTGTTTGCTTTTTGCACCAAAAATAACCTCTAATGAGAGAGAAGTAAGATTTGGGGAGTTGCTGTCCCGAAACAGATTTTTGTCCTCCACCAAAAAAATTCGTGAGGAGTCTCTGTAACTCGGACTGAGCTCAAACTTTAAGAATAAATCCCCCAGTATGTTAGCTAACTTTCATTAGTTCAACACTTTTTTATTTGAGCAACATAAGATGTTCTAAAAAATCGGTTTCTACCCGCTGGTCTGTTTTGACAGATTTCTGCCAATATTTGCATTTGCTTCTTATTGATTCCTTTTTAGTTCTCTTTAGGTGAATTGAGATTTTTGAAGGAGTTACTACAGTAGCTTATGTTTTTAGTGAAAATACTTGCTATTCCAAAGCTTTGCCAGTGGTCTAATATCTTTTGAATACACTAATGTTGCTAATGAAGATTGTGTGAAGTTTTGTATGAAGGAAAAATTTCAGGTGTAAAGAGAGAATGATGCAATGAGATGAAGAATGGACAAAATCTCAAGCTTGGGGATGATGGTGTCACCCCAAGAAATATCCAAGATGTACAAGCGTCAAAGCTCGGGGATGCCCAAGGCATCCCCTTCTTCATCAATAAAAAGCTCAGGTTTGTCTAAACACTTTGTTTTTATTGTTTCATGCACAGTTGTGTTATTCTTGGAGCGTCTTAGTTTTCGTTTGCCTTGCTTAGGTTTTTTAGTTTGCTTGAATAAAGTAGTTTGGACCCCATTCTCGTTGTGTTGTTTTGCAAATAAGTTTGCTTGGTGTTGGAAAGGAGTAGTAAGTTCTTGCTTGAAGTGCAAGAGGAGCTTGCATTGACTGTGACTTAGACTTTAGCATGACATGCTAGGTGTTGTTTTGACCTTATGCTTAGTGATTATTATTGTAGCATGTCTTGTTCCAAACAATTGTGATTTCTTAGTGTGCCTTAAAGAAATTATACGTTGTTTTAGCATGCAAAAGCATAGTATTGTGGTATTCTCCTTTGATGCTTTGCTTGGGTTGACTTGGCACATGCTCACACCATGTTATGACTATGACAAGTCACCATTAGCCTCTATGATCATTTAGTCCTTGACTTGTGGTACCACTCTTTGCTTTGATTAGTATGCTTTGTTGCACTGCATGATTATGGCCATTATGATCTCTTAGTTGGTTGCTCCCAGTCTTTTGCTAGCCTCCACTTGTATGAGTAAGCTCTACCCATGCTTCCAACTCCCAAGAAACCAAGTTATTCCAAAGTGTCCACTATAAACTCCTATGCATGGTGTGTTACACCATTCCAAGTATATTCTTGTTTTCAACTATCTTCCAATTAAAAACTATTTTGTTATGTGAAAACTTAGTGATTAAAGCCCTTATGAACTTGATGGCACACTTTATATTCTTTGCCCCTAATAAACTTGAACCATTGTGACAACTTTGTTGTATATGCTTGCACTTATAAGTTGGAATTAGCAGAACTGTGTTGTCACGGGGAACGTTTTCAACATTGCACCTGTACTTTGTACTCAGTTGATATCATGCTCTTTTGTCTATGGATGTCACCGGTGTGAAATAAAGAGGGAACTTGTAAGTCCATGAAGTTTGTATCCTGTGTTAGAGAAACGCCTGGGTCGCTAGCCTAAGCCATGCCTAATCATGGTGGAAACTTGCAGCATCACCATAGTGATCTATCTATGAAGCATCCTCAATAAAAAGCTATGCATGTGGTAAATAAAAAGATTGCTGAGATGCTCATTGTCTGCTTGCCTTGTCATTTTGGTTATGTGAAAGCTCATGTACCATGTGCAAGGGGTACCCCATTGGCGGTTCTCCATGATATGCAAATACTTACAATGACAAGAACTTACCTGGACCCAAAGTTGAGTATGCATGAGGTGTGGCCCTCGTATTCAAGGGACTTGAGATTGCCAACTTATACTTTGTCAAGCATATACCCCATCTTTTCCACTTTAACTTTAACCACTTCAAGATGCTTATGATATGGGCAATGAGGGCTAAAAGCTAACAAGTACCATAATTTTTGGAAGCTCTTTTTGAAACTTGTAATCCCTGCTTCCTTTACAAAAAGGCCTTTCTTCTACCACTATTGAGTCTCCACCTTCTACCTTTAGGCACCATTAGGAGAGCATAGTTGTCATTGTGTGCAGTGTTCCAAAGCTTATTGATTGATGCATATTGTGATATTACTTGTTCTTGTGCTATTTGTTTCTAGTCACCCTTGTGAACTTTGAAGGTGTCCTATGCATCTATTGCTACTCTATGAGGGACAAGCTGTAAGACCCCACCTTTATAAAGGTAAAGGTCCCTGTGATTGCAATGCTAGTCCCTAGCTCAATTGCTAGCATCCACAGTTTAAGATGAAGTACATAGAAACAAAGGTCATTATTACATCGTCATTCTAGAGATAACATAGTCTTTTACAACTCCATACCCATAGGCTAGTACAAGAGTTTAACTTAACAATATAAATAAAAGTCTTCATCTTCATGTGCCACAGGCAAGCATGTTGAGTGTAGACTCATAACCCTAATCCTCATCAGAGTAACCTGCAACATCACAAGTTACAGCCATAGTGGGTCAATACATTGGAATAGTATTGGTAAGTGATACATTAGTAGAATAATAGTATCTAGCTTCTACATGAATTTGGCTAAGTGTAGATTAGGCTTGCTTTTCTCAAAATAGGGTTTTACCTATTAGTTGAAAACACTAAGTTTTTGTTTGGCAAAAACTCCCAAGGAACCACCAATATACATTGATGAACATTTACCCTTGTTCAACCACAAGTTTTAAACTTAGAAATTGGGATGAGGAGATTCTTGATAGCTTCCATGTCCTGATGCTCAAATTTTCCATTTCCTGGGACACGACTAAGTACTTAGATTCTTCCTTCTGCAGAGGTGGTGCACTTTCCCCACAAGACTTGACTTTCATCAAGACAAGACCTTTCAGAAGCCTTCCCTTAGACCAAAATGGACGCGCTCCAAACCTATCACCCCCTACCGCCAACTATCCATTTGGCTAAGTTATTGCAACCTATATGATCCAGGTAGAGCCCATAATGCCATGTGGCTGCACTAGACGCTTCTTAACATATGGCATCTCAAATCTCTTTGTTCCTGGGTGGCTTTCCACAAGTGTGATACACAAGGTAGACCATAGATATGGGCCTTGTGTAACCACTCAACATAACCCAAACAACCATTCCACCCAGGTGTTTCATTCACTTAGTTGTTTTATTAAGCAAAAACATAAGTCCAAGACTTAGCAATATTTTTCCATAGCATGTATATAATCCACCCTTGTTTGCTACTAGCTAGGCTAATCATGGCAATAGCAAGTATCTTAACTTAGAGAAACTTCTAACAATTCTACAACTACTAGGATTTCCCAAGCATAGCATATAGATACTTAGCAAAAATTATCATGCAAGCCCTATACAAAATATCACTAATGCATAGTCAAAATAATGGGATAAAAATATGAAGCACCACTTGCCTTGGTAGTTGGGGGAGTAACAACAATCCTCGCAGTCACAATCACCACTAGCACCAAAATCTACACATAAAATGATAGCACCAAATTCACATTTCAAATAATCAAGCAAAAATATATGAATGCATGCAAATGCCATGTGATGATTTTTCTAAACCAAACAAGACAAGTAAAACAGTACTGAACAATAAAGTAAACAATTATACACCAAATAAAATTAATTTGGCTTTTAAAACATTTTCCAAATAACTTTCATACACAAAATAGGCCTACAAATGTCTCTGCATAAAATTCTATTTTAACGGAGGCAAAGTACAAAACTAAGCCTACGGATGTGTAGGATTTATTTTTGTGATTCCATTTATATCGTATTTGCATTTTTTGGATAAACAGAACAAAAGTTATTAAATTTACAAGTTTAATCATCTAATCAAATCAAATCAGAATTTTAAATCAAAAATCCTGACACGTGGCGCCATCTGATTGGCCCATACCTCTTCTCTCTGGATCACGCGTCCACACCGTTGGATTTAACTTAATCCAACGCACTAGATCGCATCATACCCCTTTGCGGCTAAACTAACCTATACCGTTAGATCTGGATCTAGGGCCCAGATCTGCGCGTACCTCTTCGCGGTTGATTCTAATCTAGACCGCTGGATCTAGATCCAGCGGATCTAATCGCTCTGCCAAGAACTGGCGTCGCAAATGGCCAGAGCGACATCGGCGCAAATGGCCAGAGCGGCAACGACGCATCTGGCGAAGGTGCTCCGGTGAGGCCAGAGGGCAAAGGAGGTAGTGCAGATGCTTACAGCGATCGCAGTGACGTGGTGATTCTCGACATGGTCGTGGACGGACCGGGGGCGTACGGGCGCGACATCGATTGCTCGTCGGAGTTGGCGTCGGCGTCGGGCTTGCTCGGGAATGGATGTTGTCGACGCTACAAGACACGAAATGGCAAGCCAGATGTGGTGTTAGACGCGCACAAGCATGGCGAGTACACACGTATCAACCAGAAAGGTTAGGGCGGTCAGGGTTTATCTGAAAGGTTCACCGGAGTTTCTGTAGAGGACAGTGGCGTGCTTGCGTTGTCCTTGCCGAGGTTCCGAAGCGCGCGCGGGCTAGGAAATGGTACTGGGAGATGCGTGAGGCGAAGTGGAGTGTGCTCGTGGGAACCAGGAGCAGAGGGATGGCCGGAGTTGCCCGGAATCGGCGCTACAGCTTGTCGGAGCAGAGAGGTCGCGGCGAGAAATTCTTGCAGCCTGGTGGCGCTTAGGGCTTAGGGTTTGAGGGGAAATGAAGAGGGGGAGTGGGGGTTTAAGTAGCAGGGCTGAGCGGGGTAATTACACCGGGAATCAAGCACAATCAATCGAATTGAAACGAGGAGGAAACGGCAGAGAGGCGCGGGTCCTCCGGCGCGAGATAGACGATGGGGTCGACGTGGCAGTGGGGCCTGCCCGTCAGTGAGGTGGGGGTGTGCTTGCACGTGAGAAACAGAGAGGGAGAGGGTTTTCCCCGGGTGGGCTAGGTGGGCTGTTTAGATGGGCCGCGGGTTGGGTTGGGTTAGATAGCTAGTTAGGTTTATTTTTTCTCTTTTTCTTCTTTTCTTTTTATGTTTTGATTTTCTGATTTGAATTTGAATGGGTGATTCAAATCTGTTTTAATTTAAATCTCCACCAGAATTTTGTTCTGTATTTCTTATGTACAAGGATGTGTAAAACATCTATTTATATTCAAAATCATTTTGCGTTTGAAATTAAATATAAAACCATGACTTTAGTTAAATATTTACAATAGGCATATATATGGTTTTAAATTTGAATTGATTTGAAAACTTTTGTGTGGGATTTGTATTTACTTTCCAATCAATCCTGATCAAATACTAATCACACTTAGAAAATAAAATATAAACCTTGCCTCACTTGAATAAGTAATAGGCAAATTATGGTTTTTTATGTTTGAAATTCATTTGAAAAAGATCAAATGCTTATGAATGCATGAATGCTATGCAAGCTTTACAAATTATGATTTTTGGGATGTTACACAAGCTGATTGTCACTATGCTATGTTTTCTGTATGTGAAACAAACAAATGTTTTTCAATGCATGCTATTCATGATCTTTCTTTATAGCTTGTCATGTTGCATGCATAGTTATTATGTCCTATTGTTAGAACTCCATCTTTTATGCACATGTTTAGAGTTCTTTGGTCCCAGCTTTCAATTCTTACAAATGGTTAGATCTTTATTATAAGGATGCATGTCACCTCAAAAATTACTACGAAAGACAAGCAGTTCAGCCTCTCTATTGTACGTCCACGTCAATCTGTGCACTGTAGATACATGAATTTTGCACTTCTACAGTGTACGTCTGTTCGGCGGTCTCGCGTGCCCTGCCGCGTTTCGTTTTTCTGGTTCCGTACGTGTCCACATCTCCACTTTTCCTTTCCTGTGCACCCCTCACGAGGGGTACGTGTCCACAACTCCTCTTTTCCTTACCTACTACTATGCACTTCTTACGACTTGGTCTTGAAAAGTATGTCAGGTCCGACGCGGGCGGTTCCGCAGGCGTTTCTTCTCGATCTAATCCATCTCAATGGATCTCGCCGGACCTGCTCACGGTCGCTGTCTTCGTGATGATCCTGCTCCTTCTTCTCCTTCGAATCTGGGTGCTCCGATGATCACTATCCGGTGTCCGTCTCTAGGATATGCTCGGGGTTCAGCTTTGCCCGTCTTGTATTTTATCTGATTATTTATGGTCTGTTTGTAGGTGTTGGCAGGGTGTTTGGTTATTCTGGCCATTGAGACTCTTCCTCGCTTGCTACGGATTCTTCCTTGCCTGTTATGGGTTCACGACGGCATCGTGGGGTTTACAGGATGTTACTTCTCCATCACCTGTTCGTCGTTGAAGACGTATTTCTCCACATGCTGCTTCTTTGCCTGGTCGTCATGCTGTTGTTTCTAACTCTCTTCCTGCAATGGATGCCCTGGGCAACCCTACTGCTGTTCACTCTATGGCTGCTGAAGGTCATGCCTGTAGGTGACACGATATTTGGCTTGGCAAGCGGCCCGTTGGTAATTCTTGCTATCTTCCTTATATTAGTACTCTGTATATACAATAAAGATTGAATAAGCTATAGTTTAACATGTAGTTGCTACTTCTACAGGAGAAACAGGACTTCTGTATAAAACCACTAGCTTAAAATATTTCCATTTGCTATCTTTTGGTAGTTTGGAGACAGAGAATGATCTTTTTAAATAAAAGAAACACTTATTAGGAGGCCCCTCCAGACTGCTAATACAAGATGCAGTATGAAAAAACTAATGGATTAACACTTCGGATAAGAATCTGACTCTATTTCTTTATGATAAGAACGATTCTAATATTTCAAATATTAAAATCTCCTTACCACTCCTAGCACTATCTGAATTTTGTCCCTTCTTATTTACGAGTTAGAAGAGTTAGAAAACCAGCGCTTTGGTGTATATTATTACAACACTTGATTTTCTGTTTTGTTGTTTGAAGCTAATGCTACTTCTGTTAATTGACTCAAGGAATACTCTTAAAAGAGATGGAAGTGAGTATACACAAGTTCTCTGTCCCTACGTTCCACCAGTTCTATAACATTTTTGTCTTCGGATGATTTGTTTCTCAACATACAAAAAGACAAACGATGACTTGATCTAGAGTAAAAGAATTCTATCATGAAGAGAACTTGAAGGGGGTCATATCTGGAAATTTCCATGCACACACGACTTTTTTGGAAGAGCAACAATATAGAACCATGTTATTCAAAAGTAGGGTATAAATCAAGCTCTTCATGGTATGGACCATCTCAAGCTAGAAATAGCATCAAGAGCGTATGGAAGATATGATCAAAATAAAAACTTTGAATGTGTATATGACATGAACTCACCTTTAAACTCTGTTGGTAGACAATATAAGTCGAGAATAATAATATGTGGGCATACACTAGAGAACTTGGAAAAAACACCATTCTCATGCCTGACTTGATTCAACCTGCACACAAAAGCAGCATTGATTCCGTAAAGTTTAACGTAACCGAGAGCATATAGTTTTAACATGAAAGTAGCTGATTTAAAAAGTAGAAAATGCAGTAATCTTTTGTTTGAGAATGTTCATTAAAATTTGCTCAATCTGTTTAGTTCCTACTTCTACCTGAGAAACACGACTTCTGCATAAAATACTTTCATTTGCTATCTTTTGGCACATAAAATCCAAGGGGGAACGCTTATTAGTATAATTATAGTGTAAGACTGGAACTTAAATACTTCAGATGTTGGCAGGTTGATTACATTGTTAGATGTGTGCTTATAGCTTTCTGAGTTTATTGCTTGAATTATAGGAAATGTTGAGGATTTCAGTTCACAACGTCACTATGGTGTTCCAAATTCTTCTGATGTGGATGATACATTATTCATGCCTCCTCTTGGGTCCGCGGATTTGAATTTGCATTTTTGGTGTTTTTCTATGTGCTGTTAACGTGTTCAGTTCATGTGAGAGCTTCTTTTCTCTCACGTTTTCTTGGACTTTCTCTTTCACAGGAACCTTTACACAAGCTTTTCAGGAGGACGTTGCTGCTGGTGTGGACGATTCGTCTGATGACTGCTCTGATATGAGCATGGATATTTTTTCCTGTTTGTCAAGGCCTGGTTCTTGGGCTCCTTTGTCATGTCTTTGTACAACTTCATTTAATAATGCTGGTTCCATCGATGCTACTTCTACCGTTTTGCCACATGAGGAACATGTGCCTATTGTTGATCCTCTGTTGCCAGTCGATGCTCTTGTGGGCAATACATTCCTTGGTATGTGATTCTCCATTGGACATAATTTGTATTGTCATTTTACATGTTGCTCATTTCCCTGATATCCAATTCTTTGTTTTTTGGAATGGTTACTACAGTTGCTGCCACTCCATTCGTTCCTGCACGTTGTGCTTCCGCCAACCGTCATATGCGTGTGCATCTCCGTCGGCACCATGCTTACCTTGCTTCTGGATACCAGGTCCATGGCCGTTTGCCTTTGTCAGTGGATTTCGTTGGCATGCTTAAACGTGAGTCTCTATAGATTTGTTGCCTTTTTGCTTTCCATTCTTTTCACTGTATTGCTTGATTCTAATTGTTTACTAATTGATACTTTTTTCTAGGTGCTTGGCGTGGTAGATCATACTATGCTGGTTCTCACCATGTTTGCAAGCATTGTGGAGCTTCATTCTGGTACAAAGAGCGTTTCAAGCGTTTTAGTACAGAGAGGAAACATAAAAAGGTTCTATACACTGGCTGTTGCCGCGGTGGAAAAGTATCTCTTCCTGTCTATCCTGATTGCCCATCTCCACTGGCTGAGTTGCTCCGCTTTGACGGTGCTGCTCAATCTAAGAAGTTCATGCGTCTGATTCGTGAATATAATTCTATGTTCGCTTTTACTTCACTCGGAGTTCATACTGACAAAAGTGTTAGAAAGGGAAAAACTTTTGGTACCATCAATGCATTGTCGCTGGGATTAATGAAATAGATAACAATGCTAAAACCAGGTATTATTGCTGTTTTGTTCATTGTCTTTGCACTTCCTGCTCCTATGCATTTAATTGTTTGCCTTAACCATTTTCCAGCTGGGGATTTATTTTATTTCTACCCCTTTTCCTTTTGGGTGTTTAAATTTATGTGCACACTATGTTGAATGTATCTATCTACTTGTGAAGCTGACTGGCGTCTTTTTGCCTATGATATCCACATTCGAGAGCCATCAGTTGAGAGGCTCTCTGCTCATCTTCCAAATATGAACCGAGTCATATATAGAGAAAACGATGATCTTACGGATGTCGTACGCAATCCAAAAAAGTATAAAACCATGTTAACTGAATGGTTCGTCAGTAATCAGCAGCATGAAGATGCCCGCCATCTCACTTACTTAGATTTTCCATCTGAGTGGATCTGGGATGGAACAGATAAAGTGTGGAACAGGAGAGTTCTAGATAAGAAATTTGGACCATCTATTGGTAGAATTTACAATGTTCACCCTACTACAAATGAGCTTTTTTCTGAAGAATGTTGCTAAATGTCGTACAAGGAGCTACATGTTTTGAGGATCTTAGAACTTATCAGGGCACATTGTTCAATTCTTTTAAAGAAGCTTGTGAGGCTCATGGATTAGTTGGCAACGACAATGAATGGTTTCTTCTGTTTGATGAAGCAGTTCAATGGGCATCTTCTTTTCAGCCGAGACATTTGTTCATGACTTTTCTTTTGTTTTGTGGTGTTAATAATGGTCAAAAACTTCTTGACAGTTATTCCACATATATGACAGATGACTTGGTTGCCCAAATTATTCGATCTTTGGACGACGCAACTTTAATTATTCCCCCTGAATATTTGCACTCACAATTATTAGAAGATCTTCCAATCATGTTTGGCAAGAATGGTTATTCACTATCATCCTTTAATATAGCTATGGATCATCAGAATGGTGGAAGGCTGCTAGGCAATAGGTTAATTTTAGAAGAAATGCAATATGATAAGGATTACCTGAGGACAATGGCTTCTTCTCTTCATGCAAATTTGAACCTGCACCAGAGAGGAATATATAATGAAATCATGGAGTCAGTTTCAGAACCAATTGGAAAATTATTTTTTATCTCCGGACATGGAGGCACCGGCAAGACATTTCTATGGAATACTATTATAACATCATTACGAGCAGACGACAACATTGTTTTAGCAGTTGCCTCCTCTGGGGTAGCTTCTTTGCTTCTCCCGGGGGGAAGAACGACCCACTCACGGTTCAGGATACCCCTTGAGATCAAAGACCGTATAATGTGCAACATATCTCAAGGGACCAATCTAGCCGAATTAGTAAAGAAGGCTACTCTCATATTATGGGATGAAGCACCAATGACACACAGGCGTTACTTTGAGGCTGTTGACAGAAGCATGAGAGATGTCCTATCAGTTAACGACCCTTCTAGAAAATCATTTCCTTTCGGTGGAAAAACAGTGGTTTTAGGTGGAGATTTTAGACAAGTGTTGCTTGTTGTTGAAGGAGGTAGCAGAGCGGAAATACTTAATGCTTCGCTGATCAGATCGTCTCTTTGGAATGATGTAACCATTCTTCGACTAAAAGAAAACATGAGACTGTCTAATCCTGCTCTTTCACCTAACGAGAAGGTTGAGCTAGATGTATTTGCACACTGGATTCTCGGTATAGGCAATGGGACCGTCCCTCTGGTTGCCCGTGAAGGAGAAACCATCCCCTCATGGCTTTCCTTACCGCTCGATATAGCTCTATTGCCACCCTGTGATTACATGATGACACTTATTGACACAATTTATGATTCATTCGGTGAAAAAATAGTTTCTTCTGTTTTGTAGCTCTGACTTTGCCCAGTGATGAATCAGCTAACGCAGGATCGGGATGGTCGCCAGCTGCTGATAGTTTAGGAGATGATAGGGCGTAGCAGCTTGGCCACTATATGCATGCCCTTAGTAGCTTGGATATTATTTACTTGGTTGGGCTTCTAGCTCTTAATCCTCACCCAGAAGTTGTAAATTTTGTTCACAATCTGAACACATTTTCCCATATGTGGTTGCAATTGAGTTAGCTAGCCCCAATGTTGCAGCGAGTTTTAGTTTTTTTCGTAGCAGCAAAGAAATGGCTTGGGACAGACTGAATCGAGAACTGCGACGCTCTCTGGTCAGACTTGAATCGGTGATGGCGTTACTGGGGTTCGTCCTCACAAACATGAACACCAACTAAACACGCAGTGAAGAAAACCAAGAGGAGATGCTCACTCACCGTTCAGGTAGTTCATCCAGTTGCGTCGCGGCTGGAAGTGGTACCCGGTCCGCGAGGCGTCGCGGCGCCTCGCGCGGAGCTCCTCCGGTGCCCAGCGCGTCGTCGTGCGCAGCTCCGGCGGCCGCTGCCGTCAGCAGCAAAACCGGTAGCAGCAGCAGCGGGAGGATCCCGACGACGGCCGCTGTTTCCTGCAGAGCGCAGCTTTCCCAGAAATGGTGAGTGCGAGGAGTGATGAGGTCAGCGTGTGTAGCTAGCTAGAATCTTTATCCACAAATTTAATCATCCATATTTTCCTAATTTTTCACCTCAGTGCTCACGTACAAAAAAATATCTTTATTTACCATATCACGGCCCCTGCTAGGCCCATTGTGTCCAGCAAAAACTGGGTAGTGAAAAAAAGGGTTCACCGTTTGAGGTGGTGGACGGGAATAGGTGGCCTCTGGTTTTCTAGATGCTTCCTCTGTATATTATCCTCACTCCTCTATCCATCCAGTTAGACGCTGCAAAATTTTTATTTTTTTATTTTTTTTATCTCACATCCAAATTTTATATTCTGTTTGCATATTTCTTTATTTCTTCGACAAAAAAAATACACCGCTGATATTACCACTCCTCTAATTCTCTACCCTTTTCCTCCTCTATTCGGTCAAACAAAACAGAAGTCTCACCAACCAAATTCATCACAGAGCAAAGCTAACGATCGCCGCGCCAAAATTCCTAGTTATTCTTTTATCACTTACCTACTCGAGGATGAACAGGAGTTAAGCTTGGGGATGCTGAGACGTTGGAAACGTATTTATAATTTTTGATGCTTCATGTTTGTTTAGTATCTACTTTGCTTTACTTGTCTACACTTTGAGGTGTTTTTTACATGTTTTCTGGTACTAACCTACTAACAAGTTGCAACAGTGCCAGATGCCTATTTTCTGCTGTTTTTGGTTTCAAAAAAGTTAGTAAAGAAATATTCTCGGAATTGGACGGGACAAACGTCAAAGTCAATTACTTTCCGTGGGGAAAAAGAAGTCCAGAGGGGAGCCGAAGAGGCCGGCCAGACCCACCCTAGGCGCAGGTGGGCCCTGCCCCGCGCCTGGGAGGGGTGTGGGGCCCCTGGCCGCCGCCTCGGCCTCACCCTTCGCCTATAAGAAGCCCCCGATGCAGAAACCCTAAGCGCCCGATTAAATATCCACGAAACCGTTTGTAGCCGCCACCACCATAGTCCCTAGACCGGGGGGATCTGAAGTTCTTCCCGACACCCTACCGGAGGGGAGATCATCCCGGAGGCCTTCTCTCCGGTATGATGCGTCAGTAGTTCCACCTTGGACTATGGGTCCATGTAGTAGCTAGATGGTTGTATCTCCTCCTTTGTGCTTTCATGTATAGATCTTGTGAGCTCCGTTCATGATCAAGATCTAATCTATTTGTAATCATGCATGTTGTGTTTGCGGGGATCCGATGGATATTGAGATTATTATGTTGGTTTGATTAATGATTTGTCTTTATGATTCTATCATGTCTGTGTTGTTTGTGATCTTGCATGCTCTCCGTTGTTAGTAGCTATCTTGGCCAAGTAGTTGCTAGTGACTCCAAGAGGGGGTATTTATGATCGATAGTGGGTTCATGCCTCTAGTTTCCAAGGGAAGTGACAATAATCTCTTCGGTTGTAGATGTGCTTTTGCTACTAGGGAGAAAACAACGGTCTCTTGTTCATGGAACATGTGGACTGTTTACCTTACACATTTTGCTTAAAGCAGTTGTCTGTTGCTTGCAACTTAATACTAGGGGGGTTCGGATGATAACCTGAAGGTGGACTTCTAGTCATAGATGCAGTTGGATGGCGGTCTATGTATCTTGTTGTATTGCCCAATCGAATCTCATAGGATCTTTCTGACTAGTAATTGCATTGTTATGCCTTGCTCAGTTCCTGTCAATTGCCCCGCTGTAAATTGTTTACCCTTCATGCCATGTTGTTTATCTAAGGAGAGCATCTCTAGTGAACTATGGACCCCGGTCCAATCTTTACCATTGATACATCTTCCACTGTTACTTGTTTACTTGCTGCAAACCATTACCTTTCACACCATACGTTTAATCCTTTGTTACAATAAACTGGTGAGCTTGACAACCTCACTGATTCGTTGGGGCAAAGTCTTAAGTTTGTGTTGTGCAGGTCTCCGCATTGCTTGCAACACCTGTGTGACGTCTCCTTCCTCCTTCTGGTTCGATAACCTCGGTCTCTACCGAGGGAAAACTTGCTGTTGTGCTGCTTCACACCTTGCTCTGGGGTTTCCAACAAGACTCCACATCAAGCACCAAGTTCTCTGGCGCCACCAAGGAGTCATCAACAAGTTTTCTGGCGCCGTTGCCGATGAGGCTAAGGACGTATTCACAAGGAGAGTCCTTCACTTCCTTTCTCTCTACTTTGTTTTTAGTTTGCTTTATTTCTTTTGCTTGGTTTTGTTTGCCTCTTTTAAAAAAAACCAAAACATTAGTCTAGTTTGGTTTGCTTGCTTTATTCAAAAACACACAAAAATTAGTTCCTGCTCTAGTTGCTACCATGTCTGGTTTTGGACCAACCTTTATTTCCCCTATGGTAGAAATGTCCACTTTTAAGCAAAAAAGTGAAGAAAGTTTTAAAGAAGCTTGGTCTAGAATGTTTGCTTTCCGGAGGGAAACTGAGCCTAAGGTAAGCCTTAGCTTGGTCATTGATAGTTTCTACCGCGGTATTGCTCTTCGTTATAGATATGCTTTGGATGTTGTGGATGAGAAAGATTTTTTGCTATGTACTGAGGATGAAGCTTTTGATGCCATAAGGAAATTAATCATGATTTATGGTACACCTGGCAAGTCTGATTCCTCTTTCACAAATGTTTTTTGCTAGGTTGAACACTCTTGAGACCGGTATTGCTGCTATGAATAGTTGCTATCACACGCTTAGGGCTTATCATGATTATGTTCCCATAAATTCCGAGCCCTCAAAGTGGTTTCCCACAATCAAAGTCTCAATAAACACTACACTTTTTGATGCTCGCTGTGATATCATGTCTGAATTTTGTCTCATGCCTAAAGATATTTATGATTCCTTGAGTCTTTGGGGGCTTATTGAAGGAGGAGAGAAAATCTCTCTTACCAACAATGTCACTATATTACCCATTAGAATAGCTGAAGGTGTGTTTACAAAAATCTTAGAAAAAATGGTGACTACTGATTATCTTGTTATTAAATGTGTAGGCAATGGACATAGCACACTTGGAAGATCTCTACTGAAACACCTTGGGGCAATGATAGATGTGGGAAAAGTCATCATGCATTTTGCTCCTCCGGTAAGCAATCATATCTTCCCTAAAGAGAAGAAGACAGGTAAGAAAGGAAAGAACAAGAGGGGTAATGCTTCTTCATTTGAAAATACTTGATTCTTCTTGCTTCTTGTGCCTAACTTAAAGGCGTTAAAGAAAAGTACTTGTTGTGAGATAACCCAAGAGTTTGCTTGAGTCTTGGAAGTTATTATTTTAGTAATGATCTCTCCTTATCCTTTTTGTTTGCTTTTTGTGCCAAGAATGATCTCTAATAAGAGGGAAGTAAGATGGAGTTGCTGTCCAGAAACAGATTTCTGCCCTCCACCAAAAAAATTCGTGAGGAGTCTCTGTAACTCGGATTGAAATCAAAATTTACGAATAAATCCCCCATGGTCTCGGATCAGCGAGATACATGTTCCCGGTGGCTTTTTCTGAAAAGATTTTTTGCTTCCGCTGCTTTGCTAGAGCGAGGGCGGAGGTTGTCGGGGTACCCGGACGTGTGTGCGATCACGGATGCACCACTGCTTTGCGGTGCTGGACTTGATGGTGCTGGACCGGCTGGACCAGATGGACTTCATCACGATCTTGAGATCAGCAAGCGTTCGACTACATCATCCACGAGTACAACCTCGTTAACGCTATTCGGTCTTCGAGGGTATGTATTCTATGGATGTATATCCATCCATTGCTTGTATCTAATAAATTGATCTTGGTACTTAGTTCCCATCGTAGAATTTTTTTTTGTTTTCTATGTTGCAAACCCTACAGAACGAGACACTAGCATCATGGTTTACAAACAATTTACGCTACAAATGCTAACGGTAAGTACGAACAAGCAGAGCATCATAAGTCCAGACAACAGAGAAGAATGATCACACTAACTCACACATCATGAACAAATCTATGAGCATCACTGATAACACTACATAACACAACATGAACAGATCTAAAAGCATCGGAGGTACTAGCGAATAATGGAGTATACAATGCTCAAATATATATGCACAGCTAGCCCAAGGTGAGAGGTTTCTTACTGCAGCTTCTAGAGGATGCATCACAGAGGTAAGAGACGAAGGAGCTGCCAGTATGCCGACCATCGCCGTCGCCCATGGAGTTGTCGCAAATCCGACCGTCACCTCGGTCGACTTTGTTAACGGCAAGCTCCCCGTATCTGCCTTCGCCGGAGTAGATGAAAGGACAACCGAAGACTAGCTCCGGGGTGAAGCAGGACGACCAACTGATGTCGTGCTCGCCGACGAAGATGGCAGGACCAGCGTCTTCGTGCTGGACGCAGAAGAATCGAACGACATCGATCTAGATCTTATGGGGGAAAACTCGACGGGAAGGTGGAATGGTGAATTTGGATATTGGGGCGGAACACCTCCATCTCTAAATAGTGAGGGGAGCAGGAGGACGGTGAGCGAATTCCTCCCGCCGAAATTTTGCAGTCGCGCGTGACCTCCCGCCATCTCCCTGCCTGCACGAGTTGCGATGCCGCGTTCCCCCATTTGCACGCAGCGAGGCTGGCTCCAAAAAAGGCCGCTAAGGGGTGCTTTAAAGTTCGAACTAATTCGAGCCAAAAAAGACGTACAGACAACCAATCGGCTCATTTTCATCGCTGCCTGGTCTGGCTACGCCATCTGCAGCCTGCCAAACGCGACCTTAGCGTTTGAGGACATTGTACTGTGAAAAAAAGCATTTGAGGACATTACCTCCTTGAAAAAAAATCAAAACCTAGAAATGCAAAAAGAAGAGGAGAAGCAGGCGATGTGCCCACCACGTCACAAACCTTCAAGCCCTCACCTCAGAAGCTGCTCTAAAAAAAATACTGTTCCAAAGATTGCGGCGGCGGCGGTGCCGGTGGCGGGACTGAGCCAGAATCCCCTGCGCTGCCCAACCACAGGCCGTGGAGATGGAGGCGGCGGCGCCTCTCCCCAAGAAGAGAAAATCAGGGGTACCGGGAAGCATCGAACCGGAGAAAATCTCGAGCCGTAAGCCGCCGCCGGCGGCGGCCACGGAGGCGCCAGATTCCCACATCCAACTGCTTCCGCCCGGAGCTGAAGGAGCAGAGGAAGGCGTGGACCGCATCAGCGGTCTTCCCGACGCCATCCTCGGCGACATCATCTCCCTTCTCCCTACCAGGGAGGGCGCCCGCACCCAAACCCTCGCCTCCCGCTGGCGCCACCTCTGGCGCTCCGCCCCTCTCAATCTCGACTACCGCGACCTCCCTGCAGAAGGGGACGTTCTAATAGCCCTCATGTCCCGGATCCTCTCCGCCCACGCTGGCTCCGGCCGCCGCTTGTGCATCTCTGCGCGCCACCTCTGTCACGAACCCGCCACCGTGGATGCCTGGCTCCGGTCTGCTGCCCTCAGCAACCACCAGGAGCTCGAGTTCTACTGCGCCGCTAACCGTCCACCAGTACTGCCGCCAGTCGTGCCGTCCACTTTCCGTGTCTCGTCCAGCCTCCGTGCGGTCACAATCGGTCAATGCCGCCTCCCCGACGGCATCTCCGACACGCTTCATTTTCCCCAACTCAAGCAGCTCACACTTGAAAATGTCAGCATCTCAGAAAGCTCTCTGCATCGCGTCATCGCTGGCTGCCCCGTCCTTGAATGCATGCTTCTTGACAGTAGCTTTGGCTTCAGCCGTGTTCGGATCTGCTCCCCAACCCTTAGAACCATTGGCGTGCGTCTCGGGTACTTTAGACAAGGAGGACCCCAGTTCTGGAAAATCGTCATTGAGGATGCCCCTTATCTTGAAAGGTTGCTCCAACTTGACTTAATTCGGCGCTTGGATATATCGATAATTTCAGCGCCCAACCTGGAGATCATGGGATGCCTTTCTTTTAAAGGCTTTCACTTCTCCTACTTTCAGGTACTCCAGCTTCCTTTCTTTGTCGACTTCACCAGGTTTATATCCTGCCTTTTTGTGAGCAGACAAATATCATATATCTCCATGTATATAAGGCCTGATATACTATTTCATTCTTGATAAAGGGATGGCGTGCTGTGTTCCCAACAGTGGTATACACTATCAAGACTTTATTTATCTATGTTGATTCTAATAGCGTGGACATGGTTCTTACTTTCATGAGCTGCTTTCCCTGCTTGGAGAAGTTGTACATCCAGGTAACTGCACGTTTGTGGTTTGTATTGTTAACTGCTAAGCTACTCTATACTGTATATCCCTAACATCTACTCTATATATCCCTAACATATCCGTATATCTTTCTGTATTCAGCAAAGTGGTAAGGCAGGAAAGACTTCATGGCGTCGTAAACACAAGAGTCATATCAGAAGCCTTGACATCCGCCTCAAGACAGTAGTGTTGAAAAACTATAAAAAATATATGGCGGATGTTGACTTTGCAATGTTCTTTGTGTTGCATGCTAAAATGTTAGAGTTACTTAGATTTGAGGTTCGATTCTGCAGTAACGGCTTTGTTGCAAGCCAGTGGAGGTTGCTTCAGCTGGAGAAGAGGGCTTCCAGAGGTGCCCGGTTTGAATTCACAGAATATACACATCGCCGTAAATTAGAAGATATCAAGCATGTGCAAGATTTGTCTGTAGCTGACCCCTTTGAATGGTTTCTTATCATCTCATTTTATGCTCTGTCCAAACTTCATTAGGTCTTCTGTCTATTGCTTTGAAGTTTCTGGTGTCCTGAAACCTTTGTGATATTTAAACCAAGCATGTAGAATCTTTAGAGAATGTGGACAAATTTAATATTTGTTCTTATGTAATGTCTCTGAGTGCAAAGTTTGAATTCATTCTCTTACTTTCAGTATTTATTAGGTTGTGCACCTAACTTTTTACATCCTTTGTGTCCTGTAAAATTGAGCTACTTCGACCTACAAGCTGTTTTCCTTTTTGAATGTTTCAAGAGCAGGGAACTTTAATTTGTCGCTGCAATTTTCATTCAGTAATCCATCTTTGCTTGTCATCTTATTTACGTACAGTTTGTTCAGTCAGGTTCTTCTCTTCCATGATTTACATGAGAAGATGAGATCGTGCTTAAGGGTATCATTTTACCTAGAGAGAATGACGAGGATCTAGCCTCAACTATTTAAAAGGAGATGAGACCTAGCTCCAGAGTGTTAGATAGATCTCTCCCACGTTCGGGCTGTCCCTCAAAGCGCTCTAATTGGGGGCGTCCAACCTTATTATGGTTGGTGGGCCCCTCGCCAGAGCGCATATAAAGAGGTGGGGGAGGGGCTGACGCACACGGTATGAGGTTTACCGTGCGCCGCAGCCCCCCACCGACACACACCGTGCACACGGTACGTGCGGGAAGGGGGGAGGGCGTCTCTCTCTCTCTCTCTCTCTCTCTCTCTCTCTCTCTCTCATCCTATAGTGCATCTACCGATAGTAGCCTAGAACTAACATTGGTATTAGAGCAGTCTCTATAGTGCATCTACCGATAGTAGCCTAGAACTAACATTGGTATTAGAGCAGTCTCTAGCTCTAGTTCTTTCGGTAGAAACAGAAAAATGCAAAAGGAAAACCCTAGATCCAACCCCTAAAGTGCGCCTTGCCCCTCTGGACGCGTCGTTCCTCTCTATCTCGACGCGCATCGGCATGCCGAGGCGTCGGAAGAAGAACACACCCTCTTCGGAGGGCAAAG
Source organism: Avena atlantica (assembly GCA_910589765.1). Lineage (NCBI taxonomy): Eukaryota > Viridiplantae > Streptophyta > Magnoliopsida > Poales > Poaceae > Avena > Avena atlantica. The sequence continues at coordinate 498,051,101 of OU342739.1, forward strand.
AAAATCAAAAACAGAGAAAGAAAGAGGATAGATTCGACCCAAAACCCTCCAAGATCCCGCAAGCAAACACCCAGATTTCCCCCAAATCTGGGTAAAACCACCCCAAAGCCAAAGATCCCCCCTTTTAGAAACCCCAAACCCCAAAAATCCCCAAAAGGAAACGACCACCGGCCCCGCCGAGCGCCGGGAGGGGGCACCGCCACTGCGCCTCTTGACGGTCGTGCGCCCACCCACGGGTGGACGCACCGCCGGCAAGGGGGGGCAGGGAGGCGCCGAAGCTTCGTCCACGGGTGGATCTTGTTTGGGACAGAGGAGAAGAAAGGGGTAGCAGCCTGTGTGAGAGAGAGGGAGGAGCTCGCCGCCGGTGTCGTCGCCGGCGGGGCGGCCACCTCGCCTCGCTCGCTCGCAAGCGCCGCCAGAGAGCTCTGGTGGAAGGGGGTCACGAGAGGGAGAGGGGGGCGAATGGGGCTAGGGTTTTGGGGGGCAGCGGCGCTGAGGGTTTTTGTCCCCGCGAGGAGCGAGGCGCCGTTGGATCTAGGGCGGCCGCATCGGACGGCTGAGATCGATCAGCTGCTGGCTGCTGGGCGGTGGCGGGCCAAGCGGCCAGGCCGCAGGGCGCTGGCGGGCTGCTGTTTGGGCCGCGGCTGGGAGCGTGTGCAACACCCGCGGGCGGCAGTTAGCGGGGCGGGCGCTGGCAGGCCATGCGGTCCAGGCTGGCGCACTGCTGGCAGCCGCAGATAGCGGCAGCACGCGAGCAGGCCGCTGGGCCGCTGCTTGCCGCCCAGGGAAAAGGCCCAGTAGGGCGCACATCACAGTTTTTTTCTCTGTTTTAATTTTCAGAAGCTGTTTTTGATGTTTTTATCAGTTTTTGATAGAATTTTGTACATATTTCTCTAGTCTTTTTATTTCAGTGAATATTTGTCTAGAGAATGCAATATAGGCAGAATTTTTCTGTAAAGTTTAAAGATTTATGAAAGTTGTAATAATTGTTTCCGCTGCAAATAGTTGTTCTAAAATTGCTTGAATGCAATAGTGTGTTTAAATTTTGTTTTAAAAGATGTGACAAAGTAATTAAAGTTGATTATTCCCTATGTTATTAATTTACCAACGCTATTAATAAACATGATCATGATCCCTTTTATTAAGTATTAAAGGTGCATTTAATTTTATCTTTACCCAACGGTGGTATAACTTTAAATGACACAAATAATTGCATGCTTAATTTATACCAATGTTGGATTAATGCATACATTTGTTTCTGGTTATCTCACATCTTTTATGGTTTTCAAGAGGTCTCAACCTCATGAGCTGCCTGAAGGATATCCCACTGCTCAGAGGGGATAACTATTCTGAATGGAGGAAAAAGGTTGACCTGGCCTTTGTCTACGCCGAGGTGGACTGGGTTGTTGATACTAAACAGCCAGTCAAGCCTGTGGACCCAGTGAGGGGTGATACTGAGGAAAGTGCTGCATTCGAAAAGAGAAAGAGAGGCCATGCTCCTTTAGAGCTGGCCTACTCAATAGACAACCAAAAGTGGGTCAGTGCAAACAAGAAGTGTTTGGCTTTTGTCAAGAACACGATTGAGAACGCAATAGTGGGATCAATCGAAGAGTGTGCCTCTGTTGGTGAGTATTGCAAAGATAAAGAGCCAGTTTACTAGCTCTTCAAAGATGTATGCAACCCAGCTGCTAAAACAGTTGATGACAGAAAAGCATACGGGAGGGCCACATGGCATCAGAGAGCACATCTTGAGGATGTCCAACATGGCGGCTAAGTTAAAGCCCATGGATGCGGACCTCGAGCTTAAGCCTTCTCTTCTGGTGCATCTTGTCATGGCCTCTCTTCCCCAACAGTTTGAGAACTTCGTCATCAACTATAACATGTCCCCTGAAAAGTGGGACATTGAAAAGACCATAGGTATGTGTTCTCAAGAGGAAGAAAGGCTTAAGTCCATTCATGGTGGTTCCTTGAACTACGTGAAGGACAACAGGAAGAGGAACTTCTCCAACAGCAACCATGGTGGCTCCCCTTCCAAGCCACATGGAAAGGGTTCCATTCGACAAGGATTTTGCCAAAAAGAGAAAGACTCATTGAAGTGGCGAATGGGATTCAAGTAGAAGTGGAGGCTGTTGGCGACATTCCTCTGGAGCTGGCTAATGGCTTTACTCTTTTGCTTAAGGATGTTTTATTTGTTCCTTCCATCCATAGAAACTTAATAAGTGTGTCGTGCTTGGACAAAGACTTGTATGAGTGTTATTTTGGACATGGCAAATGTGCCATTTAGTTGAAAGATACTTGTGTGGGTGTTGCTTCACTACATGACAAGCTTTATTTTCCTTGCATGAGAAAGTGTTTTCTGTGTGTGATGTGAATGAACAAGTTCCCTTGTCGAATAAATAACAAAAGAAAAGAAAGCGAACTCTTGACTCATCGAAGTTATGGCACTGCAGATTAGGTGTCAACACCCGGATTTTTAATCCCGGATGCCTGTTATGCCATACATCGCAATCCCATGATTACCATTTTTGCGAGCCATAACAGATTTGGATATCAGAGTACATAATCCATTACAAACCATACATAAAGTCTTACACAAATAAGGATCTCATGATCCAGTTCTTAATACAACTCAAGCAGCGGAATAACGTAATAATAAAGGTAGCGTAGGAGAAGCTCCATCTTCGGGGTCACAGGCAATGCTGACGATGGGAGATGATCCTAGTTGTCGTAACCTTCCTGGGGTCCATCATCCTGGTACTCCTCTTCATAGTCTGGCCACGGGAATAGCCAGGGACAAAGCCATGAGTACTCTTTAAGTACTCACAAACTAATACTAACAAGTGAAGGGGATTTTTGTAGTAGGACACTAAGCTCTAGGGTTGTTTTGCAAAAAGCCAGATTTATCTCTACTAAGTTCAGAAGCAAGAAAAACTAGTTGAAGTTTTATAACACCTAAGTGGGAACTTGTATTTCATATCACAACTCTGTTGTGGTCAAGTCATTTTGAAAACATCTGACGGGGGAACAGTATGGCCGCTCCAACTGTCCATAACCGCGGACGCGGCTATTCAAATAGTTTGACACTCTGCAGAGATTGTACACTTTCACCACAACATTCGATACATCCGTCAGGAACAAATCCTGAATTAATCATACTCAGTATGCAGATAATCAATCCTAACCTTTCTATTACACGCCCTAGTATAGGCACCTCTCATGTGAGTTTGGCCTCCCAACCATGACCAACTGTCATCTTGGGTACTACACAGGTGGACAATCTTCACAAGGTAGCCTCAGCTCAGACCTTGGCCATGAGGGAACCCATACTAAGGTATATAATTTTCCAGTCAAGCCCTACCCAATTTTCGGGTATTGTGGTTATACAGTAAAATTGGAATGGTATCGCATCCAGAAAACCATCAGTTTTATAAAGGGCTAAGGCTCATGCCTCAACAGTTTCATCATCAAAATCATCTGGTGTTCGGAAACACATTGTAACATCCCAACATTAGAGCCTAGAAATAAGTTGAACCCAGATGTGTGCATTGCATTCATACATAGAAAATCCGAATAATGTTCGCGCTTTTAAACAAAACTTGTCAAAGTGATTGAAGCTTCTCTTAGCTTGATGGAATTCAAGTAGACCACCAAGTTGACTGCGATAAGTTTCAATAAGACATTTGTTAAAATCTCATTTTGGGTAAGAGGGAATTAATCTAAGGGTATATCAAAATGTACCATAAGTTAAACCTTAATATAATGTGAATTATATTTGATCATTAGGTGATCATATTATAGTATTCATTATAATCATTCATAAGTACCAAGTTAAGTATATAAAACAAATAATAAGAATGGAACCACTATATCTTAAATTCCATCTGCATACATTCTGAGAATCATAGTAACACCTAATCTTAAAAAAACCTTTTGATGAGTTGGAGTTGGAAAGAGATTAAGTCAAGATCATCCACTATATATATATCTTTCTTTTTATACAATCTTTATGGAACTTATCTCCATATCTGTTGTTCATCAATGTTGGATAATTGTCACATCCCAAGATTTTCCAAATCTTGTAATGTGAAAATAAATTAATAAAATAAAACTTTGTTTGTTTTTCAGAGCCAGAAGAAACTTTTTGAATTAAAATGGAACCTCAAACCCATTTGAATTAAATAAAATCCTAAAAGGATTTAAAAACATAAAACAATTAACAAAGGAATGATAAAGTATTTTGGAAATAGTATTTTGGATCCTTTAATAAAGGATTGGTATTCAAAAGAAAAGTTGGATTTATAAATAAGGATTATTTTATATAAAGCCAAATTAAACATTGGATAAGCTATGGAAAATAAAACATTTTACTTTAAAACAAAATAATAAAGGTTTATTTAAAAATAATAAAGGATTATTTAAATAAAATAATAAGGATTTAATATCCAACTTTATTTGATAAAAAGGGTTTTACCATTTTAATTAAAAACATCAAAACTTATTAAATTATATTAAAAAGGTTTTCCAAGTATTTTATATTCTCTAATAAAACCTACTAAAGTGTTTGGGCTTGTTTTAAGATTTTAAAATAAATATTTTCAATAAAACAAACCCAAGTTGATTTAACAATGAAAGTCTATGTTATTTAATTAATAAAGGACTCTAAAATAAAAGGTTATTTTGTTTTAAACAAATTTTCTAAATATTCTTTATTTCCAAATAAAACCTACTGATTGGATTTTGAAAGCATTAGGATTTCAAATGAAGATTTTATTAAATGAACCAAACCCTACTTGATTAATAAACCATGGTCCATTTTATTTAAATTATAAATGGAACCTTTAATAAAATTGTTATTTATTTTAAACAAAGCTTTCTAGATATACCTTATTTCAAATACAAACCACTGTTTTGGTTTTGGAAAATATATAGATTTAAACTGAGTTTGAAATAAATCAAATCCTAATTTGATTAATTAGCAATGGGCATTTATTTAATTAATAATGGACTTAATTATTTAAAAATTATGGATTTTAGAATTAGGTTCAGGCTACTGAACAGAACCAAATCAAACTTACAAAGTTTGGGAGTTGTTTGAATTGATGTGAATATTGTTTGTTTATTTGAATTTCAAAACAGGAAAATAGGAATAGAAAAAGAAAAAGAATCAGACAGAAAAAAAATAAGAAAATAGACCCAACCCACTACCCCGGCCCAAACAGCCCACCTAGCCCAGCTCTCCCTCCCCCGAAGCGTTACTTTTCTCACCCCAGAAGCAACCCACGCAGACACCGACTGGTGGACCTCTCCCCCACTCTTTTCCCCACTGACCAGCGGGTCCCACACCACGCCCCCTTCTTCTCCACCCGCAGCGACCCGTTCCTCGCCGTTTACTGCCGTTGAATGCCGGCGTAAATCCTCTTTACTGGCCGAGTAACCCCCACCAGCGACCACTCCCTCTTAATCGCCTCTTTCCCCTCTTCTGTTTCCCTCAGACGCCATCCTCTATCCGCCACCAGGCTGTTGCCATTTCCTTCTGCACCTCCTCTGTCTCCGGCGACCATTCTTGCCGATTCCGGCAGCCTCTCACCACTTTCTGCCTCCCCGAACACACGAGCATGCTCATCGCACCCTAGCGCATGTTTCTGTGCCATTCAATCAACCGCGGGCGCCCAGAGCACCGACCTCGACAACATCTGGCCGCGCCGCCGCGTCTGCCTCACTCCGGTGAGTACCCCAGATGGTTTCCGTCCGCCCTTTCCACTCTCGTTCACGCGCACAGCGTTGCCTTGACCTCACGCATCTGACCGCGCCTCCGTTTTGCCTTAGGGTGGTCTCCAGTGACGTCCTCGACCTCGACCAGAGCCGCCCGTCGCCAGTAGCAACTCCGGCGAGGGATTCTGCTCGTCCCCGTGCGCCCCTTCATCAACCAGTGGCAAGTTGAGCATCCCCGTGCCACGACGAACACAGTGAGCCCCCTCTCCTCCTTCCTCGTTTCCAGTTTCGCTAGCGCCGCCGCCAACTGACCGCTCCGCCGCTCGCCGTTGTTATCACGCCGCCAGTTCGTGACCGTTTGATAGGAGCCGTCCGATATCAATCAAGTGGGTGAGATAGAACGACTTAAACGCGAAGGGGTACTCGATCTGAGCCACTCGATCTAACTAGATCCAACGCCCCACAGCCGCGATCCAACCGAAACGGTACCGACAAATAAGAAGCTACCGCGTGTCACCAGATAGATTGAAATTAGAATTTGAAATCAGAATTATTTGCAAACTTCAAACCCTTATAACTTTTGATCCATACGTCCAAATTTGACAAATTTTATATCAATGGATTCAGGAGAACAAGCCCTAGCCAACCCTACACTTAGTTTAGCAAATAGTATTTGATAAATTGTTTGATTTTGCAGATTCTTTTGTGTGCTTGCTAACATTAGAAAAATCATTTAAAAATGAATTTTGAGATCAAACCTTTGCCAATTGGTTTGTTGTGACCCCTGACCCTAGGAACCAACCCATAGTGTTAAAAATGATTTTTGTGAAATTTAAGTTGAATTATTTAACTTAGCCATTTTCTAGTCAAATAAACTTATTGATTTTATTATGGAAATGTTTATGGGAAGAAAACTTTGAGTAGATGGTTTGGACCAAACCTACTGACCAAAAACACCAAGTTTTGCAATAGCAACTCATTTGGTGAACCCTATGGGTTAATTCCTTAGTAAAAATATTTCTACACCACATAAAATAACACTTTGTTTTGAAAATGGTTTTAAAGTGAAACCTTTTGCAAATGACTTGGCCACTTTAGAGAATGACCATTAGATGTACCCAAATGTCTATGACCCACTAGGAACCACTTTTTCAAACAAAACAAAGCTTGGCATGCTTGCATGCATTTCTTTGACTTTGTTATTTATGTGTGTTGTTTTGCTTGATTGGTAGATTGAGTTTGTGCCTTGCTTAATTGATTTGTAGTGACTTGAAGAGTGTGATTGTTGCAAAGATCAAGAAGTGAACCTATACTCTACCAAAAAGGCAAGTGATGCTTCATACTTTTTGTCCCATTACTTTTTCTATGCATTAGTGATTTTGCTAAGTAAACTTGCATGGATTTTGCTAAGTATAGATCTTGCTATACGAAAACCTAGTAGATGAATCCTTAGTAGGATTTTCAAAGTTAAGTATCCTATTACTACCAAGCTTAGCCTAGCTAATAGAAAACATGGGTGGAATATATATTCACACTATGGAAAAATATTCTAAGTCTGAGGACTTGTGATTTTGTTTAATAAAACAACTAAGTTAATGAACCTCCTGGGTGGAATGGAAGGATTGGGATATGTTGAGTGGTTACACAAGGCCATGGACTTGGGTTGTGTATCTCACTTGTGGAATGCCACCCAGGAAACAAAGGGATTTGAGATGTCAAATGTTGAGAAGCTTCAAGTGCAACCACTTGGCAATATGGGCTCTGCCATGATCATATAGGTTGCAAGAACTTAGCCATATGGACAGTGGGTGGTAGTATTTGATAGGTTGGAGCGTGTCCATTTTGGTCTAAGGGAAAGCTTCTGAAAGATCTTGTCTTGGGAAACCAAGTCTTGTGGGGAAAGTGCACCACCTCTGCAGAGTGTAAAATCTAAGTACTTAGCCATGTCCCTGGTAAAGGACAATTTGAGCATCAAGACATGGAAGCAATCAAGAATCTCATCATTCAAATTTCTAAATTAAAATCTTGTGGTTTGAACAAGGGTTGTTTGAATTCTTCAATCATTGATGGAGAGATGGCTTGGTACAAGGATCTTGAAATCTTTGATTGAGGAAAATGATTTTGTCAAGCAAAAACTTAGTATTTTCAAAATGATAAGAAAAATCTATTTTGAGCAATGCAAGCCTCAACTCCACTTAGCCAAATGCATATAGATGATAGACTCCACTATACTACCATAGTATCACTTGCCAATACAATTCAAATGTATTGACCCTTTGTGGCTGTAACTTGTATGTTGCAGGTTTGATTGATTTTAGTGAAGATTGTTTGATTAGGATTACAAAGTCTACAACCAACATCTGCCTGTGGCACTTTGAAGATGAAGGACCACTTGACCATAGTTATTCCGCTGCAATGTAATGAAATAGCCTAATGAGCTATGTTTGATGTAATAAACTTATGTTATTCCTGGTTATAAAGTTATATTATGACCTTTGTTTCTTGATATTACATCTTAACTGTGGATGCTAGCTATTGATCCATGGACTAGCATTGTAAACACAGGAGGGATCAATCTTATTAAAGATTGGGACCCCCTACAGATGGTATCAGAGCATTGTGTTGCCTGTAGAATTTGTAAACCCTAGGATTGGACAAAAACCCTTATAAAAATAGGAGTTGTTTTGTTCCAAAAACTTATTTACAAAACACTTGTAAACTCTTTCCTCAACCATTTTGGTTTCAACTCTACTTCTCTTCTATTTCAAACTTGATGGAAAAACCTACCCCATGACCAAAGACTACACCATATGCAAAGGACTTCTGCAACTTCTTCAACTCTAATGACTTCAACATCTTCAACTCTAATGACTTCAACATCTTCAGCATGTTCACCAAGGACTTCCAACCTGGAAACTACTAAGGACCACAAGTGAAACATGGAAAACCTACTCAAGATTTAGAGACTAAGGGAATGCAAAATAAGAAGGAGCCATCAACAACTTTGAAGTATTGTGACCAAGAGTTTTTCTCAAAGAAACCAAGATCTCATACAAGAAGAATCAAGAAGGAAGGAAAGATCACAAGTAAACCATATAGATGGACCACCATAATTTAGTCAAGTCAAACCACCAACTTATGTGGTGTAACAAAAATATTTTGTTGCCTAAGTATGTGCTTGAACCTTGTTGTTTGAGTGAAAAGTTGTTTGTGATTGCATGCACATTGTTTGTGTGAATTGTGATGTGTGTGATTAGAAATAATTCCTTAGAAATATTTGGCCTAATCTAATCTCCCTTCAACCCAACAGATGACTACTCCAAAAGACTCCAAAGTTGATGACACCAACACCAACCAAGCTGCCAACATGAAAGAGCTCATAGCAACCCAACACCAGTTGAATCAACTGACAGCTCAGTTCATAGTCAACAATAGTGATAAAGATCCAGCACTACAAAGGGTTTTGGAAGAGCAATCTCAACTAATGCTTAAGGTGACTAATCGAATGATCAGCATGGAGGAAAACTACCCCAAAGAAGTCTATGATAACAAGGTTGACAAGAATATTATTCTAGATGGAGCCCCAGCTTGCACAATATGTGGAGACAAGGATCATACTTCCAAGGAGCATGAAGGACAATGCCCCAATTGTGAAGAAGATCATCCTGTTGAACAATGCCCCACCTATCAAGCTACTTGTTACCTTTGTGAAGGAAGTGACCATACTCCTGGCCAATGTCCCATCTATGCCATGGTGGAACAAAGAAAACAAGAAGGATCCAAGTCTACCAAAGGAAAAGGACCACTTATACCTCCAAGCAAGACAACCCAATTCAAAGGATCTAGAAAAATCAAGAAGCCCAAGCAAGACATGAGCCTTGTACAATGTCGTAAATGTAAGGAAATGGGACACTACTCCAGTGGATGCCCAGAAAACAAGAAGAATAAAGAGATTGACCAAGTGTGGTGCAACAACTGCAAAGAACTAGGCCACTATGTAGCCACTTGTCCACAAACGCTACGTGAAGAACTCAAGGACATCCATTGTTTCAACTGCAAGGGACCAGGACATTATGCAAATAACTGTCCAGAGAAGATGAAGAACAAGTTGAACAAGCCTATGGAGAAACTCAACCTTGGTCCATGAGACAAGCATAGGAATAAAACAAAAGTTTAACTTAGGGAAATTTCCAGGACCCAAAAAGGCCAGTATGTAAATTTTGTTTGAAAATTTTAAAGGGTGGTAGAACCCTAGTTGTTTTGAACTTACTTGTACCCCAGCCTTCCCAAATCTCGGGACGAGATTTATTTTAAGGGTGGTAGCCTGTCACATCCCAAGATTTTCCAAATCTTGTAATGTGAAAATAAATTAATAAAATAAAACTTTGTTTGTTTTTCAGAGCCAGAAGAAACTTTTTGAATTAAAATGGAACCTCAAACCCATTTGAATTAAATAAAATCCTAAAAGGATTTAAAAACATAAAACAATTAACAAAGGAATGATAAAGTATTTTGGAAATAGTATTTTGGATCCTTTAATAAAGGATTGGTATTCAAAAGAAAAGTTGGATTTATAAATAAGGATTATTTTATATAAAGCCAAATTAAACATTGGACAAGCTATGGAAAATAAAACATTTTACTTTAAAACAAAATAATAAAGGTTTATTTAAAAATAATAAAGGATTATTTAAATAAAATAATAAGGATTTAATATCCAACTTTATTTGATAAAAAGGGTTTTACCATTTTAATTAAAAACATCAAAACTTATTAAATTATATTAAAAAGGTTTTCCAAGTATTTTACATTCTCTAATAAAACCTACTAAAGTGTTTGGGCTTGTTTTAAGATTTTAAAATAAATATTTTCAATAAAACAAACCCAAGTTGATTTAACAATGAAAGTCTATGTTATTTAATTAATAAAGGACTCTAAAATAAAAGGTTATTTTGTTTTAAACAAATTTTCTAAATATTCTTTATTTCCAAATAAAACCTACTGATTGGATTTTGAAAGCATTAGGATTTCAAATGAAGAATTTATTAAATGAACCAAACCCTACTTGATTAATAAACCATGGTCCATTTTATTTAAATTGTAAATGGAACCTTTAATAAAATTGTTATTTATTTTAAACAAAGCTTTCTAGATATACCTTATTTCAAATACAAACCACTGTTTTGGTTTTCGAAAATATATAGATTTAATTTGAGTTTGAAATAAATCAAATCCTAATTTGATTAATTAGCAATGGGCATTTATTTAATTAATAATGGACTTAATTATTTAAAAATTATGGATTTTAGAATTAGGTTCAGGCTACTGAACAGAACCAAATCAAACTTACAAAGTTTGGGAGTTGTTTGAATTGATGTGAATAATGTTTGTTTATTTGAATTTCAAAACAGGAAAATAGGAATAGAAAAAGAAAAAGAATCAGACAGAAAAAAAATAAGAAAACAGACCCAACCCACTACCCCGGCCCAAACAGCCCACCTAGCCCAGCTCTCCCTCCCCCGAAGCGTTACTTTTCTCACCCCAGAAGCAACCCACGCAGACACCGACTGGTGGACCTCTCCCCCACTCTTTTCCCCACTGACCAGCGGGTCCCACACCACGCCCCCTTCTTCTCCACCCGCAGCGACCCGTTCCTCGCCGTTTACTGCCGTTGAATGCCGGCGTAAATCCTCTTTACTGGCCGAGTAACCCCCACCAGCGACCACTCCCTCTTAATCGCCTCTTTCCCCTCTTCTGTTTCCCTCAGACGCCATCCTCTATCCGCCACCAGGCTGTTGCCATTTCCTTCTGCACCTCCTCTGTCTCCGGCGACCATTCTTGCCGATTCCGGCAGCCTCTCACCACTTTCTGCCTCCCCGAACACACGAGCATGCTCATCGCACCCTAGCGCATGTTTCTGTGCCATTCAATCAACCGCGGGCGCCCAGAGCACCGACCTCGACAACATCTGGCCGCGCCGCCGCGTCTGCCTCACTCCGGTGAGTACCCCAGATGGTTTCCGTCCGCCCTTTCCACTCTCGTTCACGCGCACAGCGTTGCCTTGACCTCACGCATCTGACCGCGCCTCCGTTTTGCCTTAGGGTGGTCTCCAGTGACGTCCTCGACCTCGACCAGAGCCGCCCGTCGCCAGTAGCAACTCCGGCGAGGGATTCTGCTCGTCCCCGTGCGCCCCTTCATCAACCAGTGGCAAGTTGAGCATCCCCGTGCCACGACGAACACAGTGATCCCCCTCTCCTCCTTCCTCGTTTCCAGTTTCGCTAGCGCCGCCGCCAACTGACCGCTCCGCCGCTCGCCGTTGTTATCACGCCGCCAGTTCGTGACCGTTTGATAGGAGCCGTCCGATATCAATCAAGTGGGTGAGATAGAACGACTTAAACGCGAAGGGGTACTCGATCTGAGCCACTCGATCTAACTAGATCCAACGCCCCACAGCCGCGATCCAACCGAAACGGTACCGACAAATAAGAAGCTGCCGCGTGTCACCAGATAGATTGAAATTAGAATTTGAAATCAGAATTATTTGCAAACTTCAAACCCTTATAACTTTTGATCCATACGTCCAAATTTGACAAATTTTATATCAATGGATTCAGGAGAACAAGCCCTAGCCAACCCTACCCTTAGTTTAGCAAATAGTATTTGATAAATTGTTTGATTTTGCAGATTCTTTTGTGTGCTTGCTAACATTAGAAAAATCATTTAAAAATGAATTTTGAGATCAAACCTTTGCCAATTGGTTTGTTGTGACCCTACTGACCCTAGGAACCAACCCATAGTGTTAAAAATGATTTTTGTGAAATTTAAGTTGAATTATTTAACTTAGCCATTTTCTAGTCAAATAAACTTATTGATTTTATTATGGAAATGTTTATGGGAAGAAAACTTTGAGTAGATGGTTTGGACCAAACCTACTGACCAAAAACACCAAGTTTTGCAATAGCAACTCATTTGGTGAACCCTATGGGTTAATTCCTTAGTAAAAATATTTCTACACCACATAAAATAACACTTTGTTTTGAAAATGGTTTTAAAGTGAAACCTTTTGCAAATGACTTGGCCACTTTAGAGAATGACCATTAGATGTACCCAAATGTCTATGACCCACTAGGAACCACTTTTTCAAACAAAACAAAGCTTGGCATGCTTGCATGCATTTCTTTGACTTTGTTATTTATGTGTGTTGTTTTGCTTGATTGGTAGATTGAGTTTGTGCCTTGCTTAATTGATTTGTAGTGACTTGAAGAGTGTGATTGTTGCAAAGATCAAGAAGTGAACCTATACTCTACCAAAAAGGCAAGTGATGCTTCATACTTTTTGTCCCATTACTTTTTCTATGCATTAGTGATTTTGCTAAGTAAACTTGCATGGATTTTGCTAAGTATAGATCTTGCTATAGGAAAACCTAGTAGATGAATCCTTAGTAGGATTTTCAAATTTAAGTATCCTATTACTACCAAGCTTAGCCTAGCTAATAGAAAACATGGGTGGAATATATATTCACACTATGGAAAAATATTCTAAGTCTGAGGACTTGTGATTTTGTTTAATAAAACAACTAAGTTAATGAACCTCCTGGGTGGAATGGAAGGATTGGGATATGTTGAGTGGTTACACAAGGCCATGGACTTGGGTTGTGTATCTCACTTGTGGAATGCCACCCAGGAAACAAAGGGATTTGAGATGTCAAATGTTGAGAAGCTTCAAGTGAAACCACTTGGCAATATGGGCTCTGCCATGATCATATAGGTTGCAAGAACTTAGCCATATGGACAGTGGGTGGTAGTGTTTGATAGGTTGGAGCGCGTCCATTTTGGTCTAAGGGAAAGCTTCTGAAAGATCTTGTCTTGGGAAACCAAGTCTTGTGGGGAAAGTGCACCACCTCTGCAGAGTGTAAAATCTAAGTACTTAGCCATGTCCCTGGTAAAGGACAATTTGAGCATCAAGACATGGAAGCAATCAAGAATCTCATCATTCAAATTTCTAAATTAAAATCTTGTGGTTTGAACAAGGGTTGTTTGAATTCTTCAATCATTGATGGAGAGATGGCTTGGTACAAGGATCTTGAAATCTTTGATTGAGGAAAATGATTTTGTCAAGCAAAAACTTAGTATTTTCAAAATGATAAGAAAAATCTATTTTGAGCAATGCAAGCCTCAACTCCACTTAGCCAAATGCATATAGATGATAGACTCCACTATACTACCATAGTATCACTTGCCAATACAATTCAAATGTATTGACCCTTTGTGGCTGTAACTTGTATGTTGCAGGTTTGATTGATTTTAGTGAAGATTGTTTGATTAGGATTACAAAGTCTACAACCAACATATGCCTGTGGCACTTTGAAGATGAAGGACCACTTGACCATAGTTATTCCGCTGCAATGTAATGAAATAGCCTAATGAGCTATGTTTGATGTAATAAACTTATGTTATTCCTGGTTATAAAGTTATATTATGACCTTTGTTTCTTGATATTACATCTTAACTGTGGATGCTAGCTATTGATCCAGGGACTAGCATTGTAAACACAGGAGGGATCAATCTTATTAAAGATTGGGACCCCCTACAATAATTCCCCATTGATTCACAACTTCTTTAACTATTAGTTTTTAATCTATTATTTGATCTTATCAGAACAACTATTCAAATCTTCTAATGAGGGCAAAGTCCATTAATAACCTTAATCCAATATAAGATATTAAGAAGATAATTTTTCTAGACAATAAAAGGTAAGGTTGATAAAGCATTTCTTAGCCAACTAAGAACTTCAATAATAAATGATTAAAGTATTATAATGGTAATGCTTTGGCCACTAACATGGAATGCTTATATCTAGTATATATAATATTGGTAGGTAGAACATGATTGGAACCTTAGTAAAGATCAGTGATCCTAGAGAAGTCTTTGCAAACCACATAAATATAATTTAGGGATTGAAGTGTAAGTCATGAGGGTTAAGTAAGTATAAGATGGTGTTATTCCACTAAATCTAGTATAGCATAGATTCATAGAAAGTGGTGTATTCGTCTTTAAGGATAGTTTACTTTAGAGAAAGAATAGTGATGGGGATTAAGGAAGATTGGGAGTAGAGTTTGAAGGAACTACTGGTGGGATGGAAGATTGTCAACAATACAATAGTAGATTCAACCAAGCAAGGATTGAGAAAGCTATGAAGTATATTTTTATCAAACTCATTGGATTCATCCCTAAGTTTAGAAGAATGATATTGAATAATAAGATTTTAATAGTAAGTCCCTCAAACTAACCATGGTGAAGGATTAGAAAGAGATATTATATCTAGGAAAGGAATTCCTTAATTAGAAACCCTAGTTGGAGAAATATAGTTATATGTATAAATCATTTTCCTATTTTAATCATGGTAAGCATTCAACTCTAAATCTCAACTCAAACATAATATCCATCATACACCATGGATCCATCATCTGATGTCTATAGCACTTTATAGAGATAGTTTCCTATAGCAAATTACATAAGCATATCTCTATTAATTTCAACCATCCTCACTATATGTGCTTAAGTATATCCACTTCCATAAAACACTCCAATTATAATGTTCTATTAAAGAAGGGAGAATTCATCCAATACTACATACATAAGACAATGTGCTTAGTTATTAGCTCCTAAATCTTAAAAAAGAATCTAAGCTTATATAAAACCCTAAAGCCAAGGGTAGTACTCATAATTCAAAACCCTAAACTTCTTTGTTTATCACCTACATGACTATTTTCCAAATTAATGGGAGTAATAATCATCATATCAATGTCTTTATATTTCATGCATCAAATAATGGTATAAAATCATTAAACTTATACATAGAGTTTCTATTCAAACTATGAGCTCATTAAAATTAAGTTGATAAGCAAATAATAACATATCATTCAATAAATCTGTAACTAAAACAGAAAGAGAAAAATAATAAGAAGAAGTTTCTTCCAACTATTAAAATAAAGTCTTATTGAGGAAATAAAAGAAATAAAAAAAGGGCATAGTAAAAGTTCACAAAGGTTACCAAATATATTTTAATATTACTGCAAATGTCCAGCAAATAAATCATACAAAGAAAGGTTCAAAATCTAATTCAAATTCAAATCTAAAAAGGAAAACAGAAAATAGAAAAGAATAAAGCAAATAAAAAAATAAACCTGGCCGTAGCCCAATACCACTATACCTATCTGACGCCTAGGTGCAGTCCACAACGGCCCAGTAACCAGCCCTGTCCTTTTTCATCTAAGACTGACAGGTGGGGTCAGGAAAGGACCGTGGGTTGAGCTAAAGAAAATGTCAGGGGGTTATTCGTAAAACGATCATCGTCATCATCGTCATCGCCGTCATTGCGCCAAGATACTCGCCGCCGTTGCCAGGAGGGGATAAGAAGGCCACCGCGACTCATTGCTTCCATCCCTATCCCCAATCCTTCATTATCCTCTCAGATACGAACGAGACCGAACCCTAGCTCGCCGGAGCCACTCCTCGCCGTCGAACTACGCCACCCCACACCATTCTGAGCCGACATGGAGAAGCGCCATCCTCCGTAGATCCTCTGGGTAGAAGCGTGCATCAAGGGTTGCACTGGAGCGGGCGAATTTGATCATTTCCCTTCGCAGCAGTTCGTCGGAATCCTCATCGGGGAGCTCGATTCCGACCGTGCCCGTCCTCGTCGACCACTCTATCGTCATCAGGGTAAGCATACACATCTTTGGACCCTAGTTTCGTTTGCTAATTCACATTGTAGGTCTAGTTTTGTTGAGCACCGCTGTAGGGGTTCCAATCTTTAATAGGATTTAGCCCCTGTGTTTACAATGCTAGTCCCTGGATCAATAGCTAGCATCCACAGTTAAGATGTAATATCAAGATACAAAGGTCATAACATAACTTTATAACCAGGAATAACATAGTTTTATTACATCATACATAGCTCATCTGGCTATTACATTACATTGCAGCGGAATAACTATAGTCATGGGTTCTTCATCTTCAAAGTACCACAGGCAGATGTTGGTTGTAGACTTTGTAATCCTAATCAATCAATCTTCACTAAAAACAATCAAACCTGCAACATTACAAGTTACAGCCACAAGGGTCAATACATTGGAATTGTATTGGCAAGTTTCACTATTAAGTGGAATATAAGTGGATCCTATCAATACATGCATATTTGGCTAAGTAGAGTTTTAGGCTCTTTTGCATAAAGCAAAGTTTATCCTATCTTTTCAAAATGGTTTTAGTCCTTTGTCAAATCTCCTTTTCCAAGTTCCTTGAACTCCTTGGTAGAAACTCAAGTGTTCAAGTCCTTGTCAAAATCTCTTGAGCTACTTGGTAACCCCAAGTGCAACAAGTTTTATCAAAATCTCATGAGTTCCTTGGTAACCCCAAGTGTTCATGTTTTCAACAAAATCCCCTGAGTTCCTTGGTAACCCCAAGTACATCAAGTTTTATCAAAGTCTCTTGAGCTCCTTGGTAACCCCAAGTGCATCAAGTCCTTAAAAGTTTTCTTTTAGAAATTAGAATGTCGAGATCTCCCATGGTTCAAACTTTAGTTGCTCAGTATTGTCCATAACCGGGGACACGACTAAGTACTTAGATTTTATTATCTTCTGCAGAAGGAGTACACTTTACCCACATGTCACAATCCCATCCTTTTGCCACCAGTGGCCTACTGGCTTAGTGCTCACCAAGATGGAGTACTGGCAGATTGAGAATGTGACGAAGTCTTTCCAAAGGGTCCTCCCATACACCATTGCTAGCTTGCCTTCAGCACCCATGAAGCATTCCAGATCCCCATGTCCAGTTAACCGAAGACAGTGCATGGGTCTTCCCAATGTAGTTGACCAAGCCAGAGCCATAATAGCATGTGGTTGCACACGAAAGCCACAATTGGAGAAACATGTTCAATCTCTAAGTTTCCTGGGTGGTTTTCTTTGGAGCACAACACAAAGAGATTGCCATAGACATGGTTCCTTTTGTTGCCACCTTCTCCAATACTCAAAGTATCCTTGGCCACCCAGGTGGTTCATTGAGTTCCTTGTTTTATTATATAAAAACACAAGTCCTTTTCTCAACCTTTGTAAAATCTCAACATGTATCTCTTTTCAAAATATAGCATGGCTAAGCATGTAACAACTACATTGTTTTCTCTGAGGAATGTATAGGGAATCCTATTTAGGATTTAGCATAGCATAAGTACAAAAATTATTTTCATGCATGTTTCAAAATCCACTAAATATAATGAAAATAGTAGGACTTTTGTATGATAGTGTCACTTGCCTTTTTTGGTAGGGAATGGTGGTTCACTCCTTGATCTTGCTAGTCTCACACTTTGCTAATTTCACTACAATCAATCAAGCAAACTCTATATCAACTAGCATTCCAAATAATCAATCAAACAACACTTCACTCACACATAAAACTATGGGATCTAAGATCTAAGTCTTGCATGTAAGCATGCAAGAGATGGTCCTATTTGCAAATGTGGTCTCCACTAGGCTTCTAAACTTGGTAAGGTCCAAATTGGTCATTTACCAAAATGGCAAAGTCATTTGCAAATGTGTTTTATCCATAAACCATTTTTAAATCCAAACATCATTTTATGTGGTGAAAAATATTTTTATTAAAGCAAAACTTTATGTTTTTTTTCACCAAATGAGTTGCCAATTTGCAAAACTTGGTGTTTTGGGTCAGTAGGTTTGATCTAAACATTTTCTCCAAAGTTTTTACTCAAAATCATTTTCATAAACAAAACAATAGTTTTATTTAGCTAGAAATGGAATAAACCAATTAATCCATTCTAAACTTTTCCAAATACATTTTCCAAATCATGGGTTGGTTCCTAGGGTCAGTAAGGTCACAACAATCCATTTTGCAAAAGTTTTAATCCAAAAATCATTTTTAAACAATTTTTCCAATCTAAACAAGCACACAAAAGAATCTGCAAAAAAAGTAAATTAACAGATAAACCAAGGGCATGGTTGGCTACGGCTTGCTCCCCTGAATCCAACGACATAAAATTTGTAATTTTTGGACGTGTGGATCCAAAGTTACAAGGGTTTGAAAATCACAAATAATTCTGTTTTCAAAATTCTGTTTTAAACGAATCTGGCCACGCGTCGCACTCTGGTTGGACCGTACCGGTTCAGCCGGATCGGTGTTGCGGTGCGTTGGATCTAAACTAATCGTGCGGCACAGGATCACCACTTACCTCTTCGCTAGCGTTCTATCGTATCCGTCAGATCCAGATCCTACGGCTAGTATCGTACTGACCAGACTCTGGTGGCGCAGCGATGGTTGCTGGCGGCGGAGAGGTCAGTCGGCAGCGGCGCTGGCGAAATAGGACGCTAGGAGAGAGGGAAGGATGCTCACCAGATTCGCGAGGACGTGGTGATGCTCGACGTAGCAAGGGGCACACGGGGTCAGGTGGAATCTCTCGCCGGAGTTGGGAACGGCGTTGGACGGCTCTGTCCGTGGTCGAAGACGAGGCTACTGGTCACGAAAAGACAAAAAGAGGTCAGGGTTAGTTGTGCAAGACTGAGGCGAGTGAGGGAGCGTGAACGAGGAGGCTCGGGGCGGTCAGCGTTTACTGGGGGAGGTCGTCGGAGAGGTTGCAGACGCGGGGGCGTTCGAAAGCTTGACGTAGCCGACGCTCTGGGGCGCCCGCGGTCGAACGAAAGATACTGGGAGATGCGCCTGGGAGTGGGGAATCTGCTAGCGTGCTCAGGGAGGCAAGGGGCGACGATACTTGGCCGGAATCGAGGGAGGACGATGGTCGGAGCTGCGGCGGTGCGAGCTCAAATTGCGGCAGCCTCGGGGCAGAGAGGGAGTGGCGTGTGAGGGAAAAGGAGGAGAAGACGCAGGCGCTTAATAGCGTGCATTCACGGCGAGGTTTAAAGCGCGGCATCACTGCGAATTGATCGTGGCTCTGAATGGCAGCAACGGCAGCGAAGTTTGGGGAAAGGAGGTCGCGCGGGTGTGGATGATGAACAGGGGGAGTGGGGTCTACCTGGCAGTGAGAAAAGGAGTGAGGGGGAGGGTCCACTGGTCAGTCTCTTTGCGGGTCTGGAAATGAGTAGAAAACGTTTCGTCGTGGGAGAGGGGAGCTGGGCTGTTTCTGGGCCTTGTGGGCTTGGCCAGTTGGGCTAGGTCTAAATCCATTTTTTTTATTCTGTAACCTTTTCCTTTTTCAATTCTTTTTCTGTTTTTGAAAATCAAACAATCAAACAATACTCAATTTGATTCAAACAATCACCAAATTTTATAACTTTGAATTTGGTTCTGTTTATCAACATAAACCAATTTCCAAAATAAAATAATAATTTTTATTCTTTTTAGGATTCATTCTTTAATTAAATAAAATGGATCTTTAGTTATTTAATAAAATAGGGTTTGATTTATTTAATAAAATCTCCATTTGAAATCCAAATATTTTCAAAACCAAATCAGTAGGTTTTATTTGGAAATAAAAGATATTTGGGAAAACTTGTTTAAAACTAAATAACATCTTTATTTTAGGATCCATTTAATAATTAAATAAAATGGACCTTAGTTATTTAATCAAATAGGATTTGTTTTATTAAAATCTTTATTTTGAAATCTAAAATAAAACCAAAACAATTCAGTAGGTTTTATTTGAGAATATAAAATATTTAGAAAACTTATTTAAAATAATTTAATAAGTTTTTGATGTTTTAATTAAAATGGTAAGACCTTTTAATTGGATATTAAATCCTTATTTATTTAAATAAACCTTTGCTATTTTATTCAAAACAAAATGTTTTAATTCCAAAGCTTGGTCGAGGTTTAACTTGGCTTTATAAAATAATCTTTATTTATAAAACTTCTATTTTATTTAAAATCCTTTTATTTCAAAGACCAAAATAGCAATTCCAAAATATTTTACTTTCCTTTTATTAAAATGTTTATATTTTTAAATGCCTTTAGGATTTTATTTAATTCAAATGGGTTTGAAGTTCCAATTGAATTCAAAAAGTTTCTTCTGGCCCTGAAAATCAAACAAAGTTTTATTTTATTCATTTATTTTCTCATTACAAGATTTGGAAAATCTTGGGATGTGACAACCGCCGCTGGCCGCCACAGTAGATCGTCGCCGATGACCCTCCGATGACCATTTGCAAGCGGCGCTGCCACTAGCAGGTTCAGTTGGTTGCGCTTGTTCGAGCCAGACCTATCTCTCTTGCTGAAGTGCAGTAGATCGTCGCCGGTGACCACTCACCGACGACGGTGGTGATGTTGACGGCATCGTGACGTCATGGTTGCACCACGTCAGCTGTTTTACTAGTCTTTGCCTCGCGTGGTGGATGACATGGCCCAAGGCCCACATGTCATCAACAGTGAGTAGAGATAAGGTCAGTAGCAAATGCATTTCTTTCACCTGAAAGCTGAGGTGGACAATGGCCCACAGGTCAGTGACTGGGGCTAGCTTTGGTCGTGGTATAAAAAGTATTTTCTGTTTAGAAATGAATAAAACGTTATAATCCAATTAATATTATTCCAGAAATTTAATAAATAATTAAATCTTATTTAATTAATAACTTTTGAATTACAATTCAGAAAATATGTATAATATATGAAAATTTTCAGAAAAATAAAATCTATAGCTTAAACTTATTATCAAATATTATTATGATGATTATTTAAATAAATATTATTTAATAAAAGTTTTACAAATAACAAAACTTTGATAATTCATATTTTTATAATAACAAATATTAATAAAATACCAATAAAATACCAATTTTTTTGAAAAAAATAAGAATTTTAATTTAAAACTATAATCATGTGTTATCATTTCACTTAATTAAATATTTATTATTTATTAAGTAATTATAAAGTAATAAGAATTATAAAAATCATATCTTATTATTTATAAATCATAAAAATAAATATGAGATGCCAAAATGATCACAAAATACTATTTACATGTTAAAAATCTAATAATCTCCTTTTGAGATGAATAGAAAAATTAAATATTTTAATAACTCAAATTTAAACTTATTTACTTCATTAATAATTCATATAAAGATAAATAAAATTTATGAATACTCCTAAAATGAGTCAAATAAGTCTAATAACTAGTATTAGTCTTAAATATTAATAATCTAATACCATAATAGTTTCAAACATTATGAATGTTCTTATTTTAAAAAGAATCTACAACCTTAAATGAAGATTATCTCTAAGAAGAATTCCACTAATAATAAATCCTTCAAGGACAACTTGTAAACAATCAAGTCTTTTCTAAACCATATTAATTACCAAATTACAAAAACTACTACAAAACCATATAAATCCATAAGTAATTAAATAACATTATGTTGGGTTTATAAACTATACTCACTTATCCATAAAAAAATTAAATGATATTACTCCATACTCAAAACAAGAAATCATTACTCAAGTAACAGAATAAACATTCCTAAGTAACTTAAAGAACATATTCAGATATACAAGATACCAATGTATAAGTATGATACTTTCAAAACTATCTATACTTTATAATTAACTTTAGTCTATATAATCTTAATATAACACTATAAGCATTATTATATGTTTTATAGTTAACTTTGGTCTGAAGTAGTTAAACTATAAAGCAACTCAAGCCAAACCATTTGAGCAAACAAATAACATCAACCACCACTAACTAACCATAAAGTTTGTCTAGACCCTAGAAGAGAAACCTTTTCTTCGATGGTTATCCTTTTTGCCACTTTAAATAAGAAACCTTGTATAAATAATCCTAACTAGTATGTCATAAGTATGTATACTTTACTCCTACATATGTGTTGTTTACAACCACTCATAAACTCTAGTAAAATTACCACTATGAAACTTATCTAAAAGGACCACACATTCCAAAGTAACCCTTTTCGGAATCCAAACCCTAGGACAACGTTATTCCCGGGATTTACGCTTAGAACGTGCATCACATTACTTATGCATAAAAGCATATTGCTTCTTTAAACATTAGTCCTTACCGGACCAATGATGCTGATTTCAGATTTTGGATCTTATACATTGACTCGAAGACCGTGAGTGCATAATCTTGCAATCATAAAAGGCAAGTTCACACTTGCTCATGTCCTTTGATTATTTTCTGTAAAGTATTTTACAAATCCAGTGTTGTCATCACCTGCATTTGAAAAAGATCTAAAAACACTATTTTCATAATAATATGATTATAGGTTTATTACCATGAGGTAATAACCTACTATAAGAGTTCCGGTGGTAAAGGAATATATTATCTAGGACTTCACAACCAATGTCGCCATTGATTCTTGCGCCGTATATCACGCGTTAACCATGATATTTGGAATGGGACGGAGAAGTCAGCTGTATCTTCTTCCTCTCGCATGAAGCCGGATGTGCAGGTCGTGGTTGTTATCCTCGTAGCGTGCATATTAATTGGTAATTCGTAGAGGATATGCAGCATATGGGTGGGAACCCTCAACGTCCCACGATAGTTCTGGAATCTAACGGTTTGTACAAACCATTGCCGTATTTCTTTATGTTGGCATGGTGTACACCAAGGAGGCATGCGGGGTCACGAAGGGGGCAGTGATTGGCTTGGATCATCTTCTCGGCCCCACATCATGGAATTGTGGACGGGAATAAGCTGCCCGGTTGTGCAACAAAGAGTTGATCTCTCATGGGTAAAGTAACGCACCTCTGCAGAGTGTAAGAACTGTAACTTGTTACTCCCTGTTCCGGGAAGGAGCTGCGAACGCGGCGGGAAAGGAACCCCATGAAGGTTCTAGTAAACCCGTGAAGGCTGACGAACATAGCTTTTCAGAATAAAAGCAACCTTTGAAGAAATGTTTATGAAAACTTTCATTGCCTACGACCTACGGTCTGTGGCTGTAGTTATAGTGCATCATACACTCCTTTTCTAGTGAATTTGCTGAGTATGCTCGTAGTCAAAGTATCTTCTTAACCCTTGCTTGATTCTGAAGCCGGAGTAGACAACAACCACATCAAGTTATGCTCCAGGACTTATCTTGCTCAGCTAAAGATTTTCAATGAAGACAAGGAAGACAACATATACCTCAATTCAAGTGAATATGAAGTTATTGATTAGATAGAAATTTAACCTCTAGCCAAAGAACCTATCTCTGTAGTGAAAGGATAGAGATGTCGCCTAGAGGGGGGGTGAATAGGAAATTTCAAAACTATTACGGTTTTGGCTTGATAGAATGCGGAATTAAACTAACGTTTATTTTACAAGCACAAAACCTAAATACACTAGGCTCAACTAAGTGCACCAACAACAAATTAAGCTAGGCAAGATAGCACAAGATAAATATACCACAAGTGTTAAGCAAGATATAAGTACTTCAAGCTCGATGGCTATCACAAGGAAAGTAAGCTCGGATATAGAGATAACCGAGGCACGCGGAGACGAAGATGTATTACCGTGTTCACCACCTTTGGGAAGGGGGATACGTCCCGTTGGAGAGGTGTGAGGTTCCACGAAGGATTCCTCACGCGCCACAAAGGCCCACCTTCTTCTCCGAGTCTATCCCATGAAGGAATAGGCCCTTTCCTTATGGCTAGCTTTTCCTCCACTCCGGAGATGGCAAGCTCCACAACCTGTAACATCCCAAAAATCATAGTTTCAAAACTCATTCATATCATCTTTGCATCATTCATCCATTTAGGGTTTTTCTCAAAATCACTTAGAGACAGAAGTTGAGCTATGATTTCATGTGTACAAATTCAACTAAATTGGCCATCACCCTTTGAGGTTGGATTGTTTAGGAACTTGATTGCTTGCCTCCATTGTTGGAAAGATTAGGTGTAACATTTTAACCCAAGTTTTCAATTTAATAGAATTTTCTAAATCCTATTTCAATCATTCACAAACTAGAGACAAGTCTCTATTTGTTTCAAACCCAGGCTTGACCAAGCCTTTTCAAGGTAACCACTTGGTTAAATGACTGTATTTGAAACCACAGAACCCTGCAAAGATTCTCATTTTTGTTTGAATTCAAAAGGATTTGAATTCATATCAAAAATCATTCCAGAAAATAGAAATAGAAAAAAAAAGAAGCAAACAAAAGAAAAGGGCCAGGCGCCAGGTTTCTGGCCCAGCAACGAACCGAGCCCAGCAAGCCCACCCGGGGATTTCTTTTTCTCCTCTCACGCGCGAGCGCACGCGTTCAGTCGCTGACAGGCATACCCCACCTACACTCCGCGCACCTCGCTGACAAGCGGGCCTTCTCCACGTCGGCGTCGTCTCCACCCGCACGACCCGTTCATCCCCAAATCAACGCGGGCGTTTCTGTGTTTAATTCGCGGCGTCAATTTGAGTTATTGGCCGAGTAATTCTCACTCATGACCAGGCTATAAGAACCCCCTCTGTCCCCTCTCTCTTCTCCCCCAAACCCCGAACCCAGAGCGCCACCAGGCTGCGAGCATTACCCTCTGTAACCCCGCCGTCTCCGACGACTGCGCCGGCAAATTCCGGTGAGTTCTGAGCTTCCCTCTGCCTCTCGTTCTTGCAAACTAGTTCAGTGAGCTTCTGCGCTTCTTTTGACACATTTCGTTTACCCTCGCATGAACCGTAGCTCCGGCAGCACCGTCGACTGGCCGCCACCGTCTTCTGTACGAACTCCGGCGAACTCTAGTGGTAAGCCCCGACTGCCCCGCGTCTTCTAGTTCAAGCACACGACTTTGCCTTGACTCTGTGAATCTAACCGTGTCCTCGTCTTGCCTTGGGGTGGTTCGCAGCGACGTCCACGACGACCACCCGACACACCGACGCCGTCCTCCACTCCGGCGAGCAATCGCAACCATGCCCGAGCGCCCCTTGATCAACCGCAAGTACGACGAGCTTCGCCGTGACCCCCTGAGCCCGATGAGCTACTCCTCGATCTTACTTACCCCTGTAGTGCCGCCTCCGTCGTCGACCGACAGTTCCGCCGCCGGTAGCCACCGCTCCGCCACCAGATCTTGGTCAGATCAATAGCAGCCGTTAGATCTGTATCGTAGTGCTAGGATAGATTCACTTAACCCGAAGCGGTACGCGATCTGAGCCGCCAGATTTCATTTAGATCCTACGGCTGTGGATCTCGATCCAGTGCGAAACGGTATGGGCGAATAAAAACATGACGCGTGGCTAGGGTAGATCTGAAAATGGATTTAAAAACCTGAATTTTGATCCAAATTCAAATGCTTATAACTTTTGATTGCCACGTTAGATTTTTACAAACTTTATACCGTTGGATTAAGTGAAACAAGGCCTTTCAGAATATCCAATTTATTTAGCATATAGTAACAGTTAAAATGTTTTTATTTGTAGAACAAGTTTAAGTCTATTTTAGATATAGATTTATTTAGGTAAATTATATTAGTGCCAAATAAGTTTAGTTGGCAAATTTGTGACTTGTTAAGTTCTGTAGTCATGAGCATACTTGGTAGAATTTTCAAAAATCACCACTTAGTAGATTCTTGCATGCATGCATTCATATTATTTTTGGTTGTATATAATTGTGTGTAATTGTATGCTATTATTTCTTGTGTAGATTTTGCTAGTGATTGTGATTGTGAAGAGTGCTACTCTCCCCACTACCAAGGCAAGTGATATTTTCATGAATATTTCTGTCCTATGTTTTGTACTAGCATTAGATATTTTGCTAAAGTATTGCATGATATTTTGCCTAGTGCTAAGATGGGAAATCCTAAGTAGAGTGGAATAGTAGAATTGCTAGGGAATTATCCTAAGTTAGGTTATCATATTCTGCTTAGTCTAGCTACTTAGCAAACAAGGGTGGTGAACATCTATATGGTTTATGATAAAAATATTCTAAGTCAAGAGACTTATGTTTTATTAATAAAACAACTAAGTCAAATGAACCTCCTGGGTGGAATGGAATGATTGGGTTATGTTGAGTGGTTACACAAGGCCATGGACTTGGGTTGTGTATCTCACTTGTGGTATGCCACCCAGGCACAAAGGGATTTGGAGGCCAAGTGTTGAGAAAGCTTACAGTGCAACCACTTGGCAATATGGGCTCTGCCATGATCATATAGGTTGCCTGAACTTAGTCATTTGGACAGTTGGTGGTAGTTGGGATGATAGGTTGGAACGCGTCCATTTGACTAAGGAAAAGCTTCTGAAAGGTCCTGTCTTGGGAAACCAAGTCTGGTGGGGAAAGTGCACAACCTCTGCAGATGGAAAACCTAAGTACTTAGCCTAGTCCAAGGAAATGGACACTTTTGAGCATCAAGACATGGAAGCTACAAGAATCTCATCACTCCAACTTCTAAGTAAAACTTTGTGGGTGAACAAGGGTGGAGGACCTCAATGTCTATTGGTGGCCCCTTGGGAATTGTTTTTGACAAAGAAGAACTTAGTGTTTTCAACTAATAGGAAAAACCTATTTTCAAGCAAAGCAAGCCAAGCTACACTTAGCCAAAATGCATATAGTAATCTAGTCCACTTAAAATATACTAAGGTATCACTTGCCAATACTATTCCAAAGTATTGACCCTCTGTGGCTGTAACTTGTGATGTTGCAGGTTACTCCGATGATGAATAGGAGTCATGAGTCTACACTCAACATGCTTGCCCGTGGCACATGAAGATGAAGACTTATGTTTATTTACTTATTCCATAAACTCTTGTATTAGGCCTTTGGCCCTGTGTTGTAAAAGACTATGTTTTATCTCTGGAATGAATGTAATAAACGACCTTTGTATCTGTGTACTTCATCTTAAACTGTGGATGCTAGCATTGATCCAGGGACTAGCATTGCAATCACAGGGATCCTTTCCTTTATAAAGGAGGGGTCTAACAGATGGTATCAGAGCACTGTGTTGCCTGTAGGATTATGACCCTAGGATTGGAAAACCACTAAGGAAAAAAGTTTTTCAACTACTTCTACACTTGTCTATTCTTCTCGTAAAACTTTTCTAATCTCTTTCAACTTCCTTTGTAGATGAACTCCATCAACGAAGTCGTGCAGAAGGGACCACTCATG
The DNA here is from genome assembly GCA_910589765.1 of Avena atlantica. Lineage (NCBI taxonomy): Eukaryota > Viridiplantae > Streptophyta > Magnoliopsida > Poales > Poaceae > Avena > Avena atlantica. The sequence continues at coordinate 498,078,846 of OU342739.1, forward strand.
ACCATGACCTTGGAGTGTGAAACTGAGTTTCCCAACATTCTCAAGGACCTCATGGAGGCAATGGATGCACATGGTGAAGCCGTGTACAAGGGCTTTCCAGTGATGGATGAAGGAGTGGAGTATTGGTGGGTGCAACTTCACTTGTACAAAAACAAGGAAGACAACCAGAAAGAAAGAGGATTCTGCATGTACACCAACACTACAATGCACACCACATTCTTTGAGTCAGCCAGGGATGCAGCTTGGAGGACTATCAAAGAACTAAGTGCTAGAGTCAAATGCAGAATGCTCAACCTCCAAAAAGACTTAGAGAAAGAGAAGGAGCTTACTCAAGAGTTGGAAGACACCAACCAAGAGATAAGGGGAGATGTTATAGACTTAGTGATAGAGTCAAGAGAGCAAGATTGGTGGATTGCCTCTAGGAACATTGTGTTTAACAATAGATCCCGTGAGATTGGATTGTAAGGACACTTCGTTAGTTGGACCACCACTTATTCCCTTATTTCCAAAAGATATTTTAAATAAGTATGAACCTTGAATGATGTAATGGATTTATGTATGCATGACTTGTGTGACAATTATGTTTCATGGATATGTAAGAATGTTTGTCTTGATTTACCTTGAATTGCATTGTTCTAACTTTTTCAATCTTATAAATAGATGCCTATTGCCATCAGCACTGTTGAGGAGTTTCGGGTTACTCGTTTTGGTCCCCGTATCATTGAGCTTACCACTCTGCTTGATCTCCCTCTTCCTACTATCACGGTGTACCCACTCACCAAGTTCGAGAGAAAGGACCTCTGGGGCTTCAAGGTGAACCAGCCCGGACGCCAGACTGAGCCTACTACGGAGGCCATCGTCTTCAAGCTGATGCACGACGACAGGGAGAGAGGCATGGAGGTAGTCATGCAGGATCTGATAGGACGACTGTTAGGCCGTCACTCCCGTCAGGTTAGGGGCACTCACTTCCACGTCTTTGGAAGACGTGATGTTGATGGAGAGTCCATCGACTTTGAGGACGACTCGAGGAGCACTGCGGAGCCGATACGTCTTTATCTTCAGGACTTAGAGACTCTTCTCAGGCACGTAGATACGGTCAGGACGAACGTCATGCTAGGTAATGACGAGCTTCAGGTGCAGCTTCGCGAGAAGGACAAGCTTTTTGCGCAGCAGGATGAGATGATCAAGGAAATGGAGACAAAGTTCGAGGCCCAGGACCGCAAGTTCAAGAGTAAGGAGAAACGCGTCCAGGATAGGAACAAGAAGATCCGGGACATGACCGAGGAATTGAAGTCCAAAGATTTCGAGCTAGAGCAGCAGCAGATGGTTATTGAGAGGCTTCGTTCCCAGAAGAGGACTCTCAAGGCCAAGGTTGATTCTTTGACCACTACGATTGAGGAGAACAAGACCGCGATGGAGAACGCAGGTCTTACCTTCGTCGAGGAGGAAATTGTTATTGATGAGTAGACTTGACTATTCATACACCTTTCATATTCATACTTGTTATTGTGAACTTGTTATTGGACCATCCGACATGTGGATGGCTTGCCACTTGTGTGTGTTTTATTCCATGAACTTATCATTTGGTTGTTGAGTTTTATTCTTATGTTGCATGATATGTGAGATTGCTTGTGATGTGTTGTGCATAAAACATATAAGGGTATCTCATACTTATCTATTTGATTAAACCACAGATGCCTCCCCGTCGCGCAAACCCCAACCCCAACAACATCACCCCGGAAATGCAACAAATGATGAATGCGCAAACACAGCTTATGCAAATGATGACGACATTCATCCAAAACCAGAACAACAACAACCCCAACAACAATAACAACAACCCCAATAACAACAACAACAACCCACCGGGTTTCGATATGCTCACCAGATTTCTGCGTTTGAGGCCAGCAAAGTTTTCGGGAACAACTGATCCCATGGTAGCCAATGACTGGCTACGTTCTGTGAACAAAGACCTAGTGACCGTGGGCTGCACGGATGCTGAAAAAGTCAGGTTCGCAGCTCATCTATTGGAAGGACCAGCCGCCACATGGTGGGACAACTTCCAAATCACCACTCCTATTGATGAGGTGACTTGGGCTATCTTTGAAGATGGTTTTCGCATGGCTCATATCTCATCAGGGATAATGAGTCTGAAAAAGAAGGAGTTTCACAACCTAAAACAGCACCACCGCAGCGTGGCAGAATACATAGAAGAGTTCAACAATCTGGCGCGCTATGCACCGGATGAGGTTGACACAGATGCCAAAAGAAAGGAAAAATTTCTGGAAGGCTTAAATGATGAGCTGAATCTGCAGTTGTCCGTGGCATATGTTCCAACTTATCAGTCTTTGTGTGACAAGGCTGCTATTTTGGAGAGTAAAATGAAGCAAGTCGAGAGTAGAAAGAGGAAACACTCCGACAAGCACAGCTCGGGATCGTCTCACAAACGATCTCACTATGATGACAGTGGCAGCTCAGGATCCCATAAACATGGGAAATTCAGCAAGCACAACCACAACCGTCATGACAACAAGCATCACCGCAGTCATGACAAGGACAAGTACAAGAACCACAAGGGTGGACATAAGAGTCACTATGGTGGAAATGGTAGTGGAAGTGGAGGCCAACCTCCTAAAAAGGACATCAGTCAGGTTGAGTGCTTCAAATGCAAAAAGCTGGGGCATTATGCTAATGAATGCCCTGAGAAGAAAGTTGAAGGACCTAACAAGCCAAATCCTTTTCAGAAAGGACAGGTGAACCACATCAATGTGGAGGAGGTCTATGAGGAGCCTGATGCCGTGGCTGGTAAGTTCAGACTCAATTCAATTTCGGCATTTGTACTCTTTGATACCGGTGCATCTCATTCATTCATATCAAAATCATTTGTTGAAAGAAATGAACTACCGATAGAAACCATTGGGTGTCCTATAATAGTAAGTTCTCCAGGGGGAGAAATGATAGTAAACTCAGGATGTCATGACTTAGTCATAGAATTTGGAAAACATAAGTTTCCAGTGAATCTAATAATTCTGGATTCCCAAGGACTGGATGTGATTTTGGGAATGGATTGGATGGCTAAGTATGAAGGAGTATTAGATTGTGCCAATCGCACAGTTACACTCACAACCCCCGAAGGAAAAAGAATAAAATTTAAGTCAAACTTTGAATCCAAAGGAAGTAAGCTGAATTCTCTTAAGGGGGTTAGCATGGACAGTGTGCCAATAGTATGTGAATATCCGGATGTGTTTCTAGAGGAGTTACCAGGAATGCCACCAGATAGAGATGTGGAGTTTCTGATAGATTTGGTGCCAGGATCCGGACCAATAGCTAAGAGACCGTACAAAATGTCGGTTGATGAATTGAAAGAGCTCAAGAAGCAGCTAGGAGAACAGTTATAGAAAGGGTTTATTCAACCAAGTTCTTCATCTTGGGGAGCCCCAGTATTGTTCGTGGAGAAAAAGGATAGAACACAAAGGTTATGTATTGACTACCGTTCTCTCAACGAAGTAACCATCAAGAACAAATATCCTTTGCCAAGAATCAACGACTTATTTGATCAGCTAGAAGGAGCATGTGTATTCTCGAAGATTGATCTCCGGTCAGGTTATTTTCAACTCAAGATAAGAGAACAAGACATACCAAAAACAGCATTCACCACAAGGTATGGATTGTATGAGTATACTGTGATGCCTTTTGGATTAACCAACGCTCCAGCATACTTCATGAATATGATGAACAAGGTGTTCATGGAATTTCTTGACAAGTTCGTTGTCGTTTTCATCGATGATATCTTGGTCTACTCCAAGAGCAAAGAAGAACATGAAAGACACTTACGCTTGATACTTGAGAAACTGAGGGAACATAAACTTTATGCCAAATTCAGCAAGTGTGAATTCTGGTTAGAGAAAGTTGGTTTTCTTGGTCATGTGATGACGAAGGATGGTGTGGCAGTTGATCCTGCAAAGGTTTCAGCTGTGACGGAATGGGAATCACCCAAGAATGTGAAAGAAGTTCGTAGTTTCCTTGGCTTGGCAGGTTACTACAGAAGGTTCATTGAAAATTTCTCAAAGGTTGCTAAGCCAATGACTGAATTGTTAAAAAAGGACAAGAAATTTACTTGGTCTGAAGGTTGTGAAGTCAGCTTCCAAGAATTGAAGAAGAGACTTGTAACAACACCAGTTCTATGTCTACCAGATTTAGAAAAGGATTTCCAAGTATATTGTGATGCGTCTCATCAAGGTTTGGGTGCCGTACTTATGCAAGATGGTAAAATTGTAGCCTATGCTTCGAGACAACTCAAAACTCATGAAGTAAATTACCCTACTCATGATTTGGAGTTAGCCTCTGTCGTCCATGCACTCAAAACATGGAGACATTACCTTTTGGGAAAGCGTTGTGAAGTGTTCACCGATCATAAAATCTTGAAGTATATCTTCACCCAGAAGGAAATCAACATGAGACAAAGAAGATGGCTAGAACTTATCAAGGATTACGACTTAAGTTTGCAATACCACCCCGGTAAAGCGAATGTAGTAGCCGATGCTCTAAGTCGTAAGACGTTTGTAAATGGCCTTACAAAAGGGGAATTGCCAGATGACTTGTGTAAGCAATTCAAAGAACTCAGATTGGAGATTGTACCAGAGGGATATCTCATGTCCTTAGATGTTAAACCCACACTATTGGACAAAATCCGAGAAGTTCAGAAGACTAATGAGGAAATTGAAAAGATTAAGGAAAATATTAATCTAGGGAAGGCCAAGAGTTTCCATGTTGACGAACAGGGTACCTTATGGCACGGGAAACGCATATGTGTTCCACGAGACCCAGAGTTGCGGAAACTGATCTTACAAGAAGGACACAACTCTCCGTATTCTATTCACCCTGGAAATACCAAGATGTACATGGACATGAAGGAAAGATTTTGGTGGAACAATCTCAAAAGAGACATCGCCGAACATATTGCTTTGTGTGATGTGTGCAGCAGAGTCAAAGCGGAGCACCAGAAACCAGCGGGTTTGCTCCAACCACTGCCTATTCCTGAATGGAAGTGGGAAAATATTGGTATGGATTTCATTACCGGATTACCAAGGACCAGGTCAGGGTATGATTCCATATGGGTAGTAGTGGATCGCCTAACTAAAGTGGCTCATTTTATACCCGTGAAGACAACCTATACAAGTGCCAAGTTAGCTAAAATTTACATGAGCAGAATTGTATGCCTTCACGGTGTGCCAAAGAGTATTGTATCAGATAGAGGAACTCAGTTCACTTCTCACTTTTGGAGACAGCTTCACGAATCCTTAGGAACGAGATTGGAATTCAGCACTGCTTTTCATCCTCAAACGGATGGACAAACAGAAAGAACCAACCAAATTCTTGAAGACATGTTGAGAGCCTGTGCTTTAGACTATGGAGCAAGCTGGGATGAAAGTTTGCCGTACGCAGAGTTCTCTTACAATAACAGTCATCAATCTAGTATTGGAATGGCACCGTTTGAGTTACTCTACGGAAGGAAGTGTACCACCCCATTGTTATGGAATGGTGTGGGAGAAAGAAGCTTATTTGGACCAGATCTTATCAAAGATGCCGAAGAGAAAGTCAAATTGGTTAAGGACAGATTAAAGATAGCACAGTCCCGACAGAAAAGCTACGCGGATTCTAAGCGTAGAGAAGTCACCTACGAAGTTGGGGATAGAGCTTATCTCAGGGTATCACCACTTCGTGGAGTGAAAAGATTTGGAGTCAAGGGAAAGTTGGCACCAAGATATGTTGGGCCATTCAAGATTCTAAGTCGCAAAGGAGAAGTTGCATATGAGGTTGAATTGCCAGAATCTCTATCAGCAGTCCATAACGTGTTTCATGTGAGTCAGCTTAAGAAATGTCACCCAGAAATGGAAGAGTCTTCTTTGAAGGATACCATACCTTTGGAAGAAGTTCAACTAGAAAGTGATCTCACTTATGAGGAAAAGCCTGTCAAGATTCTAGAGACCGCAGAAAGAGTTACCAGGACCAAGACTATCAAATTTTGCAAAGTGCAATGGAACCATCACACCGAAGAGGAAGCAACATGGGAAAGAGAAGATGATCTTCGGAAAGACCACCCTCACCTATTTGCTAGCCAACCCGAATCTCGAGGGCGAGATTCATCTTAAGGGGGTTAGATTTGTAACATCCCAAAAATCATAGTTTCAAAACTCATTCATATCATCTTTGCATCATTCATCCATTTAGGGTTTTTCTCAAGATCACTTAGAGACAGAAGTTGAGCTATGATTTCATGTGTACAAATTCAACTCAATTGGCCATCACCCTTTGAGGTTGGATTGTTTAGGAACTTGATTGCTTGCCTCCATTGTTGGAAAGATTAGGTGTAACATTTTAAACCAAGTTTTCAATTTAATAGAATTTTCTAAATCCTATTTCAATCATTCACAAACTAGAGACAAGTCTCTATTTGTTTCAAACCCAGGCTTGACCAGGCCTTTTCAAGGTAACCACTTGGTTAAATGACTGTATTTGAAACCACAGAACCCTGCAAAGATTCTCATTTTTGTTTGAATTCAAAAGGATTTGAATTCATATAAAAAAGCATTCCAGAAAATAGAAATAGAAAAAAAAGAAGCAAACAAAAGAAAAGGGCCAGGCGCCAGGTTTCTGGCCCAGCAACGAACCGAGCCTAGCAAGCCCACCCGGGGATTTCTTTTTCTCCTCTCACGCGCGAGCGCACGCGTTCAGTCGCTGATAGGCAGACCCCACCTACACTCCGCGCACCTCGCTGACAAGCGGGCCTTCTCCACGTCAGCGTCGTCTCCACCCGCACGACCCGTTCATCCCCAAATCAACGCGGGCGTTTCTGTGCTTAATTCGCGGCGTCAATTCGAGTTATTGGCCGAGTAATTCTCGCTCGTGACCAGGCTATAAGAACCCCCTCTGTCCCCTCTCTCTTCTCCCCCAAACCCCGAACCCAGAGCGCCACCAGGCTGCGAGCATTACCCTCTGTAACCCCGCCGTCTCCGACGACTGCGCCGGCAAATTCCGGTGAGTTCTGAGCTTCCCTCTGCCTCTCGTTCTTGCAAACTAGTTCAGTGAGCTTCTGCGCTTCTTTTGACACATTTCGTTTACCCTCGCATGAACCGTAGCTCCGGCAGCACCGTCGACTGGCCGCCACCGTCTTCTGTACGAACTCCGGCGAACTCTAGTGGTAAGCCCCGACCGCCCCGCGTCTTCTAGTTCAAGCACACGACTTTGCCTTGACTCTGTGAATCTAACCGTGTCCTCGTCTTGCCTTGGGGTGGTTCGCAGCGACGTCCACGACGACCACCCGACACACCGACGCCGTCCTCCACTCCGGCGAGCAATCGCAACCGTGCCCGAGCGCCCCTTGATCAACCGCGAGTACGACGAGCTTCGCCGTGACCCCCTGAGCCCGGTGAGCTACTCCTCGATCTTACTTACCCCTGTAGTGCCGCCTCCGTCGTCGACCGACAGTTCCGCCGCCGGTAGCCACCGCTCCGCCGCCAGATCTTGGTCAGATCAATAGCAGCCGTTAGATCTGTATCGTAGCGCTAGGATAGATTCACTTAACCCGAAGCGGTACGCGATCTGAGCCGCCAGATTTCATTTAGATCCTATGGCTGTGGATCTCGATCCAGTGCGAAACGGTATGGGCGAATAAAAACATGACGCGTGGCTAGGGTAGATCTGAAAATGGATTTAAAAACCTGAATTTTGATCCAAATTCAAATGCTTATAACTTTTGATTGCCACGTTAGATTTTTACAAACTTTATACCGTTGGATTCAGTGAAACAAGGCCTTTCATAATATCCAATTTATTTAGCATATAGTAACAGTTAAAATGTTTTTATTTGTAGAACAAGTTTAAGGCTATTTTAGATATAGATTTATTTAGGTAAATTATATTACTGCCAAATAAGTTTAGTTGGCAAATTTGTGACTTGTTAAGTTTTGTAGTCATGAGCATACTTGGTAGAATTTTAAAAATCACCACTTAGTAGATTCTTGCATGCATGCATTCATATTATTTTTGGTTGTATATAATTGTGTGTAATTGTATGCTATTATTTCTTGTGTAGATTTTGCTAGTGATTGTGATTGTGAAGAGTGCTACTCTCCCCACTACCAAGGCAAGTGATATTTTCATGAATATTTCTGTCCTATGTTTTGTACTAGCATTAGATATTTTGCTAAAGTATTGCATGATATTTTGCCTAGTGCTAAGATGGGAAATCCTAAGTAGAGTGGAATAGTAGAATTGCTAGGGAATTATCCTAAGTTAGGTTATCATATTCTGCTTAGTCTAGCTACTTAGCAAACAAGGGTGGTGAACATCTATATGGTTTATGATAAAAATATTCTAAGTCAAGAGACTTATGTTTTCTTAATAAAACAACTAAGTCAAATGAACCTCCTGGGTGGAATGGAATGATTGGGTTATGTTGAGTGGTTACACAAGGCCATGGACTTGGGTTGTGTATCTCACTTGTGGTATGCCACCCAGGCACAAAGGGATTTGGAGGCCAAGTGTTGAGAAAGCTTACAGTGCAACCACTTGGCAATATGGGCTCTGCCATGATCATATAGGTTGCCTGAACTTAGTCATTTGGACAGTTGGTGGTAGTTGGGATGATAGGTTGGAACGCGTCCATTTGACTAAGGAAAAGCTTCTGAAAGGTCCTGTCTTGGGAAACCAAGTCTGATGGGGAAAGTGCACAACCTCTGCAGATGGAAAACCTAAGTACTTAGCCTAGTCCAAGGAAATGGACACTTTTGAGCATCAAGACATGGAAGCTACAAGAATCTCATCACTCCAACTTCTAAGTAAAACTTTGTGGGTGAACAAGGGTGGAGGACCTCAATGTCTATTGGTGGCCCCTTGGGAATTGTTTTTGACAAAGAAGAACTTAGTGTTTTCAACTAATAGGAAAAACCTATTTTCAAGCAAAGCAAGCCAAGCTACACTTAGCCAAAATGCATATAGTAATCTAGTCCACTTAAAATATACTAAGGTATCACTTGCCAATACTATTCCAAAGTATTGACCCTCTGTGGCTGTAACTTGTGATGTTGCAGGTTACTCCGATGATGAATAGGAGTCATGAGTCTACACTCAACATGCTTGCCTGTGGCACATGAAGATGAAGACTTATGTTTATTTACTTATTCCATAAACTCTTGTATTAGGCCTTTGGCCCTGAGTTGTAAAAGACTATGTTTTATCTCTGGAATGAATGTAATAAACGACCTTTATATCTGTGTACTTCATCTTAAACTGTGGATGCTAGCATTGATCCAGGGACTAGCATTGCAATCACAGGGATCCTTTCCTTTATAAAGGAGGGGTCTAACACAACCACTTCACAAGCTCCACGAAGGAGAATCCCGGGTCTCTTCACAATCTTCCATGAAGAGAACACCGCGGCACCAACCGCCAAGCCAACTAGGAGGTCACCCTCCAAGAGTAACAAGCTCACGTTCTCTCACTCGAACAAATCATAATGGAGAGCTCAACACTTATGCAAGAATGCAAAGCAAGACCACCAAGGGTGCTCAAATCCTTCACTCTCAAATCCCACCAAAGCAACAAGTGCTAGGGAGGAATTAGAGAGGAAGAACAATGGTGGAAGTCAACCAATGACTCCAAGATCTAGATCCAATGGGTTCCCCTCACTTAGAGGAAGAATTGATTGGTGGGGATTGTAGATCTAGATCTCCTCTTCCAAAGCCCTCAAAAAGATGCAAGAATCATAGGAGGGAAGGGGGAGGAAGCAAGCTCAAGAGGTTCAACAATGGAGGTCAATTTCGTGGTCAAGAACACTCTAAAACGTTGGGAGAAGAACACCCTTTTATAGTGGAAAGCAAATATGGCCGTTGGGAGAAAACTGTGCGAATCCGGTTGAAAGTTCGGTTGGACCGGCTCCAGAACCGGATGGTTCGGTTCCTGGACCGGAAAACCGGATCTCAACCGGGATAAGGGTCAGTACACAGTCTCGGATAGACTCGGTATAGAAAAACCGAAAATCCCGGTTGAATCTCGGTTGAAACCCGGTTGAATCTCGGTTTTCCGGTGCTGACACCGGACCACCCGGTCTGGGAGCCAGATGAACCGGATCCACAACCGGGATGAAACAGACTTTACGGAAAACGCAAAATTGTACAGAGAAACATCATATCCCAACAAAGGAGGATAGAACCAAATGAAGAAAGGTAAGAAGCCTCCCTAAATAAGAACCGATAAAACCTTCAAAATCAAAAACGCCATAGAAGATGCATACAAATTCCGTTTTTGATGAACTTGGGCTTGTTGAAGAGATAGCAACAAGCTCAAGAACCTCACATGGAGAAACACCAAGAAGCAACAAAATAGGAAGATGCAAAGTATGCAAACGATTGAGCTCCCTATGACGATGTGATCAAGTTACACAACCGAGAGCCCCTCTTGGTAGTGCGGCTATCTATCCTATAGCCCGGTCTTCCAACAACCACCTTGAGACCGGTAAAAGTAAAACCTAGCAAGGACATACCTTTGCCTTGTGCATCCTGCTTGATGTTGATGACAACGCTTCAAGCTCCACCCAAGCCAGAATGTAACACTTGATCATTGTTGCTTCGTGAAGACTCCTAATTTGCTCCCCATACACCACTATGGGATAGCTTCATTAATACATGTCTTCACATGTACATTATCACCAATATGGACGGCAAGTTTCAAGCAAATGATCTTCTCGAGATGCTTATCTTGAACTTGCCCTTCTCAACCTTGATGTCATCCTCCCATGGGCTATATAATATCTTCATTTTTGAATCATGCCCATGGAAAGATACCTGTCCCATATAGAAAACGCAAAGGCAAATATATAATGGGTTAGTTCATGATGCATAATTGACAAGGCTTACCATACCACAAGACCATGTGGTACATTCTTTATGCTTCATGTGTTGACCAACTTGAAATCACTCTTCACTCTTTGTATTGGTCAACCAAGTATCTTCTCGCGCTCCATCTTAATATCTTGAGGTACATAAGGAACTCTTAATTTGATTACATGCTCTAAATCTTAGTCAACCATAGCTCAACTAATAAGGCTATCATGACACCAACTTAGAGCCATATCTTGAATTCTTCTATTGAGATCACACTCTCAAGATCTTGATCATATCATATTATTCTCTTAATATCGATGATTTTGATGCCAATACTCAAGGTATATCTTTATCTTCATGGCATCCATACTTGAATCCAACACATGGACTACAAGCATGACCTATGGAATATACCTTCATATAAAACTCAGTGAAAACATTAGTCCATAGGAATTGTCATAAATCACCAAAACCACACATAGGGGCAATTACCCTTTCAATCTCCCCCATTTTGGTAATTGATGACAATCACAACAAGAGGGTTTATATAATGAATATTAGAAACAAGTACGCAGCTTATCCAAGAATAAGTTGTATATAAGAGGTTGTATTTGATATGGTTAAGTAACACAAAGATACTAGCCCATATCAAAACCGATTCTACTCACATAAACTACAACTAATTCAAGAGATGTGAGTAGAGCCAACATATATAGAGCAAACTCCCCCACAATATATGCATGTGTGATGATCTTGAATTTCATTGCATACATTGTCAAGCATAACCTTTGGGAGAGTTTCCACTATATATACAACCATGCAAAACATAATAAAGATGAGATGCATGAAAGGCAAACACTTAAGAACAAACCAATCTTAAGTAGAAAACCATTTCCCTTAAAACCCTCTAAACTTCTCCCCCATTGACAACAATTGCCAAAATGGATAATAAGGTTAGAAGGACAATATAGTATGAGTTCCTACACAAGGTGTGCACTACTCGTAATATGAGTGAAATCACATGCACATAACCAATGATGAACACTTGGAGGAAATCAAACTATATTGAGGATCAAGGATTGCTAAAAGGATAACAAGGTGAAGGAACTTCAACGGATGAAGCAACCAATCAAAAGATCCAAATAATCAAATGGACAAATAGTGCTCTAAGTGAAATAAGGAAGCTCCCCAAGGTTCGTGCATAAATTAGTTGTTTCATTTGAATACAATATGCACAAACAAGAGGATAAGAGTGATGGTCGGAAAAGAGCGAGCATATCAAGGGGAGAGATTAATACTCTTGTGTATGTAAGTTTCTAAGGGGAAAACTGTTGGAATTATGCTCTAGAGGCAATAATAAAGATGTCATTATTATAATTCTTGTTCATGATAATGTTTATATTCCATGCTAGAATTGTATTAAGCGGAAACTTTAATACTTGTGTGGTTTGTGAACAACACCGTGTCCCTGGTACGCCTCTATGGACTAGCTCATTGATTAATGATGGTTAAGGTTTCCTAACCATGGACATGATTTGTCGATTAATAATGAGATCATATCATTGGGAGAATGATATGTTGGACAGACCCAAACTAAGCGAAGCAATTAGATCGTGTCATCGTGTTCGTCTTTGCGAAGCTTTTCTTATGTCAAATATTGTATTCCTTAGACCATGAGATAATACAACTCCCTGGTATCGGAAGAAATCTTTGAGGTCATCAAACGTCATCCTATGAGAGGGTGATCATAAAGGTGTCTCTCAGGTGATCGGAAAGTATCTGTTGGGTTGTATGTATCAAGATGGGGTTTGTCCCTCCCAAGTCGGAGAGATATACTTCGGGCCCACTCGGTAATCGATATCAACACCGCTTGCAAGCATGTGGTTAAGGAGTTAATCACAAAGTGATATCGGATTACGGAACGAGTAAAGTACTTGCTGTGAACGAGATTGAACTAGGTATGACGGTACCGATGATCAAATTTCGGGCAAGTAAAATATCGCGAGACAAAGGGAATATATATATGGGATTGATTGAATCCTGGCATCGTGGTTCATCCGATATGATCATCGATGAATGTGTGGGAGTCAATATGAGTTTCCAGACCCCGCTGTTGATTATTGATAGAAGATCATGTCTGCATATTCTCGAACCCGCAGGGTCACACACTTAACGTGTCTTGACGCTAGGATAGATTGGATAATTGGTTTATGAGTTTTTGTTCGGAGTCTCGGATGGGATCCAGGACATCACGAGAGGTTCCGGAGTGGTCCGGAGAATAAGATTCATATAAGGCAGTGCAGTTTTTGGAGTTCGGAATTGTTCCGGGTTAATCGGTATTGTACCGAAAGCTTCTAGAACCTTCCGAAGGGGACCAACGTGGCCCCACCTTCCGGGAGGGGGCATGGGCCTATTAGGGAGTGCCCTGGCCGCATTGGGCCAGGGGCACAAGGCCCCATAGGGCCCAGCCGGCCAAAGAGGGTTTAAACCCTAGATAGAGCTTCTAGAAGGGGGGGTTTCCTTGCCCCCCACTCCTCCTCCTTTGGGGCCGCCGGTTTGGCTTGAGGGAGGGGCTAGGGTTGCCGCCCCACCCCTCTATATAAAGAGGGCTGGGGGCGCACCACCCCCCCACACCTTCCCCTCCAAGAGCTAGCCGTCCTGCTGCCCTCCTCTCTCTCTCCCTCCCGACTGCGTGTAGGCGAAGCCCTGCTGCAGAAACTCTCCACCATATACACCACGCCGTCGTGTTGTAGATCCAATCCGTCTCTCCACCATACTTGCTGGACCGAGGAAGGAGGAGACGTTGAGGTGCTGCACGTGTGCATCTCACGGAGGCACCGCCACTTGTGGTGCTAGATCGGATCGGATCGCGAGGAGGAGAAGCGAGTACGACTACATCACCCATGTTCCGACGAACGTTCCGCTGTGCGAATCTTCAAGGGTATGAAGATCTAATCCAATCTCTTTCGTTGTTTGCATCTCCTAGATTAGATCTTGGCTTTCCCTCTATTCGCATCCGTAGAAATTTTTGATTTACTATGCCGCGAAACCCTTCAGTGGTATCAGAGCTAGATCTATGCGTAGATCTGTTTCACGAGTAGAACGCAACATGGTTGTTGCGGGCGTTGATGTTTTCTATTGCAAGCCTCTTGTTTGTGTTCTTCTTATGACGCGGGATAGTGAGACTGAAGCGGTCCAGGCCAACCTTACGCGACGTCGTTCGCGAACCGGCTCCGCACTTGACGTGTGGCTTGTTCCACACATGCGGCTGGTGGATGTCAGTTTCTCTCACTATAGTTGTCATGGAATTAACACCGGAGTTTGGCAACCATAATATCACTGTTGTGGCTTTCCGTAGGTAAGAATCGTTCTTAGCATCTACTCCCATAAGCCACGTAAAACATGCAACAACAAAGTAGAGGCGTCTAACTTGTTTTTTGCAGGGAGTGTTTTCTGTGATATGGTATGGCCCAAGATATGATGTGTATAATGTATGCGATGATCATGTTTTGTAATGTTTCACGACTTGCATGTCGATGAGTACACAACCAGCAGGAGCCATATGGTTGTCTTTATAATTGTGTATGACCTATGTGTCAACTTCTTATACGCCATGTAATAGTTTCACTTTATCGCTAAGTAGTTAGCAATAGTTGTAGTTGCTATTCGTGGTTGAGGCAATCATGGTGGAGTGATGGAGATCATGCCGGCACGCACAAGATGGAGATCATTGCGCGAAGATTGGCTATACCATGTCACATAAAGTTATATGCATGTGATGTTTATCTTTTTATGTATCTTATTATGCTTAGATCGCGACGGTAGCATTATAAGATGATTCCTCACTTAAAGATCAAGATAAAAACTGTGTTCTCCCCAAGTATGCACCGTTGCGAAAGTTCTTCGTGTCCAAGCATCACGTGATGATCGGGTGCTATAGACTCTACGCTCACATACAACGGGTGCAAGCCAGTTTTTGCACACGCGGAAATACTTGAGTTTGACTTAACGAGCCTAGCATGTACAGACATGGCCTCAGAACACATGAACCGAAAGGTTAAGCATGAGTCATATGAATGATATGATCGACACTTCGTTGTCCACCATTGAAGCCACATCTCTTCTCGTGATGATCGGATTAGGTGTTGTGAATTTGGATCATGTTCACTAAACAACTTGAGGGATGTTGAATTTAGTGGGAGTTCATCTAGTAATTTGATTAAGTTGAACTATTTATCATGAACATAGTCTAAATTGTACTTGCAATACTGTAGATCAAATGGCTAAGTCCAACTTCAACTTCAACGTTTTTCCTGAGAAGGAAAAGCTTAGAAACAATGGGTCTAACTTCACCAGTTGGTTCTGCAATCTGAGAATCATTCTCTCTGGCGGTCAAAAGGACTATGTCCTTGGGAAAGCATTAGGTGACCCCCCTGCTGCAACTGCGCCGACTGATG
Organism: Avena atlantica; assembly: GCA_910589765.1. Taxonomy (NCBI): domain Eukaryota; kingdom Viridiplantae; phylum Streptophyta; class Magnoliopsida; order Poales; family Poaceae; genus Avena; species Avena atlantica. Next base: position 498,094,186 of record OU342739.1, read on the forward strand.
AGAAAGCTGTCTATCAGTCGCGCAAAGATGATTATGGTGTGGTTAAGAGCACCATGTTGTTTGCTATGGAACCGGAACTTCAAAATCGTTTTGAAGACTATCCCGGGCCCTTTGAGATTCTCGAAGAGCTGAAAACCATGTTTCAGATTCAGGCCCGTTCTGAGAGATATGAGATCTCTGAGAAGTTCTTTAACTGCAAGATGGAGGAAGGGAGTTCCGTTAGTGAGCACGCCATTAAGATGACGGGCTACACTCAACGCCTTGAGCAACTGGAATGCACGATTACAGAGGAGCTCAAGATTGACAGGGTTCTGCAATCACTCCCTCCCAGCTACAAAAGTTTTGTAGTGACTCACAATCAGATTGGTTCCACTGATATGATCACCGAGCTCTTCGCAAAACTGAAGGCTGCGGAAGTGGACATCAAGAAGGATAATCATGTGTTGATGGTCAACAAGCCCCCCACCTTCAAGAAAGGTAAGGGTGCAAAGAAGCCCTTCAATAAGGGAGGAGGCAAGCGCACTGCCCCTGCTGAGAAGAAGCTCAAGTCTGGTCCTAAGCCGGACACTGAGTGCTTCTATTGCAAGGACAAGGGTCACTGGAAGCGCAACTGTCCGAAGTACTTAGCAGACAAGAAGGCTAGCACCATCAAAGGTATATTTGATATACATGTTATTGATGTTTTCCTTACTAGCCCTCGTTGTAGTGCCTGGGTATTTGATACCGGTTCAGTTGCTAATATTTGTAACTCGAAACAGGAGCTACGGAATAGATGGCGGCTTGCGAGGGATGAGGTGACGATGCACGTTGGCAACGGATCAAGAGTTGATGTGATGGTCGTCGGCACGCTCTCCTTAGTTTTACCTTCGGGATTAGTTTTAAACCTCAATAAATGTTATTATGTGCATGCGTTGAGCATGAACATTATTTCTGGATCTTGTTTATTGCAAGACGGTTATTCATTTAAATCGGAGAATAATGGTTGTTATATTTATATGAGTAACATCTTTTATGGTCATGCACCTATTGTGAATGGTTTATTTCTTCTAAATCTCGAAAAGGATGAAACACACATCCATAACATTGAGGCTAAGAGATGCAAAGTAGATAGTGATAATACTACTTATTTGTGGCACTGTCGTCTAGGTCATATTGGTGTAAAAAGCATGAAGAAACTCCATTCTGATGGACTTTTGGAGTCTCTTGATTTTGAATCATTTGACACATGCGAACCATGCCTCATGGGCAAGATGATCAAAACCCCGTTCTCCGGTATGATGGAGCGAGCAACGGACTTGTTGGAAATCATACATACCGATGTATGCGGACCGATGAGTGTTTCGACGCGCGGTGGATATCGCTATTTTCTCACTTTTACCGATGACTTAAGTAGATATGGGTATATCTATTTAATGAAACATAAATCTGAAACGTTTGAAAAGTTCAAAGAATTTCAGAGTGAAGTGGAGAACCATCGTAACAGAAATATTAAGTTTCTACGATCCGATCGTGGAGGTGAATATTTGAGTTATGATTTTCTCACGCATCTTAAAGCAAGTGGAATCGTTTCGCAACTCACGCCACCCGGAACAACACAGCGCAATGGTGTGACTGAACGCCGGAATCGAACCTTATTAGATATGGTCCGATCGATGATGTCTCTTACTGATTTGCCGTTATAATTTTGGGGTTATGCATTAGAAACCGCTGCATTCACTTTAAATAGGGCACCATCTAAATCCGTTGAGACGACACCGTATGAACTATGGTTTGGTGCTAAACCTAAGTTGTCGTTTCTTAAAGTTTGGGGATGCGAAGCTTACGTCAAGAAGTTGATGCCGGACAAGCTCGAACCCAAAGCGGAGAAATGCGTCTTCATAGGATACCCTAAGGAAACTATTGGGTATACCTTCTATCACAGAACCGAAGGCAAAGTGTTTGTCGCAAAGAACGGTTCCTTTCTTGAGAAGGAGTTTCTCTCGAAAGAAGTGAGTGGGAGGAAAGTAGAGCTAGACGAGGTTATTGAACCTTCTCTTGAATTGGAGAGTAGCGCAACACCTGAAATTATTCCAGTGCCGCCTGCACCAGCAATAGAGGAAGCTAATGACAAGGATCATGAAGCTTCGGACGATGCTGCTACTGAACGTCGCAGGTCGACAAGGTCGCGTGCCCCTCCTGAGTGGTACGGCAACCCTGTCTTGACTGTCTTGTCAGTAGAAGACAGTGAACCTATGAACTATGAGGAAGCGATGATGAGCCCAGACTCTGAGAAATGGCTAGAAGCCATGAAATCCGAATTGGGATCCATGAGCGAAAACCAAGTATGGACTTTGGTGGACCCTCCTAGCGACCGAAAGGCCGTTGAGTGCAAATGGATCTTAAAGAAGAAAACGGATGCGGATGGTAATGTTACTGTCTATAAAGCATGGCTTGTCGTGAAAGGTTTTCGACAAGTTCAAGGTGTTGACTACGATGAGACTTTCTCTCCCGTAGCAATGTTTAAGTCCATTCGGATTTTATTAGCAATTGCTGCGTTTCATGATTATGAAATATGGCAGATGGATGTCAAGACTGCTTTCCTCAATGGCAACATTGATGAAGAGTTGTATATGATGCAACCCGAAGGTTTTGTCGATCCTAAGGATGCTGATAAAGTATGCAAACTTCAGCGTTCCATTTATGGACTGAAGCAAGCATCTCGGAGTTGGAACCTTCGTTTTGATCAAGTGATCAAGAGCTTTGGATTTGTTCCAAATTGCTATGAAGCTTGCATCTACAAGAAAGTGAGTGGGAGCTCGGTGACGTTTCTGGTACTATATGGGGATGACATATTGATTATTGGAAATGACATTAACATGCTTAATGATGTGAAGAGTTATTTGAACAAGTGTTTTTCAATGAAAGACCTAGGTGAAGCTGCTTATATATTGGGTATCAAAATCTATAGAGATAGACAAAGACGCCTGATAGCTTTAAGCCAGAGTACATACCTAGAAAAAGTTCTGAAAAGGTTCAGAATGGATAAGGCAAAGAAAGGTTCAGTGCCTATGTTATCAGGTAATATATTGAGCAAGGCTCAGTGTCCAGCTACGGTAAATGATAGGGAAGCTATGAGCAAAGTGCCTTATGCCTCGGCCATAGGTTCTATCATGTATGCCATGCTGTGTACTAGACCGGATGTGTCCAATGCTCTTAGTTTGACGAGCAGATATCAAAGTGATCGAGGAGTGGAACACTGGACAGCCGTGAAGAACATCCTAAAGTACCTAAATAGGACTAAAGAAATGTTGTTAGTCTATGGGGGTGATGAACAGCTCGTCGTAAAAGGTTACGTCGACGCTAGTTTCGACACCGACAAGGATGATTCTAAATCTCAGACAGGATACGTGTATATTTTGAATGGAGGAGCTGTGAGCTGGAGAATCTGCAAGCAAAGCGTGATCGCGGGATCTACAGTAGAAGCGGAATACATGGCTGCTGCAGAAGCGTCAAGTGAAGGAGTTTGGATCAGAAACTTCATCACTGAGCTTGGCGTGGTTCCAAGTGCATTGGACCCACTGGAGATATTGTGTGACAACACTGGCGCCATAGCACTCGCTAAGGAACCAAGATATCATCCAAAGACCAAGCATATCAACCACAAGTTTCATATAATCCGAGATTATATAGCAGATGGAGATCTGAAGATTAGCAAAGTACATACAGATCTGAATGTTGCAGATCCATTGACTAAACCTCTTCCACGTGTAAAACATGATCAGCACCTCAGTGCCATGGGTGTGAGATTGTTGCCAGATGTAAACTAGATTATTGACTCTAGTGCAAGTGGGAGACTGTTCGAATTATGCTCTAGAGGCAATAATAAAGATGTTATTATTATAATTCTTGTTCATGATAATGTTTATATTCCATGCTAGAATTGTATTAAGCGGAAACTTTAATACTTGTGTGGTTTGTGAACAACACCGTGTCCCTGGTACGCCTCTATGGACTAGCTCATTGATTAATGATGGTTAAGGTTTCCTAACCATGGACATGAGTTGTCGATTAATAATGAGATCATATCATTGGGAGAATGATATGATGGACATACCCAAACTAAGAGAAGCAATTAGATCGTGTCATCGTGTTCGTCTTTGCAAAGCTTTTCTTATGTCAAATATTGTATTCCTTAGACCATGAGATAATACAACTCCCTGGTATCGGAAGAAAGCTTTGAGGTCATCAAACGTCATCCTATGAGAGGGTGATCATAAAGGTGTCTCTCAGGTGATCGGAAAGTATCTGTTGGGTTGTATGTATCGAGATGGGATTTGTCCCTCCCAAGTCGGAGAGATATACTTCGGGCCCACTCGGTAATCTATATCAACACCGCTTGCAAGCATGTGGTTAAGGAGTTAATCACAAAGTGATATCGGATTACGGAACGAGTAAAGTACTTGCTGTGAACGAGATTGAACTAGGTATGACGGTACCGACGATCAAATCTCGGGCAAGTAAAATATTGTGAGACGAAGGGAATATATATATGGGATTGATTGAATCCTGGCATCGTGGTTCATCCGATATGATCATCGATGAATGTGTGGGAGTCAATATGGGTTTCCAGACCCCGCTGTTGATTATTGATAGAAGATCATGTCTACATATTCTCGAACCCGCAGGGTCACACACTTAACGTGTCTCGACGCTAGGATAGATTGGATAATTGGTTTATGAGTTTTTGTTTGGAGTCTCGGATGGGATCCGGGACATCACGAGAGGTTCCGGAGTGGTCCGGAGAATAAGATTCATATAAGGCAGTGCAGTTTTTGGAGTTCGGAATTGTTCCGGGTTAATCTGTATTGTACCGGAAGCTTCTAGAACCTTCCGGAAGGGGACCAACGTGGCCCCACCTTCCGGGAGGGGGCATGGGCCTATGAGGGAGTGCCCTGGATGCATTGGGCCAGGGGCACAAGGCCTCATAGGGCCCAGCCGACCAAAGAGGGTTTAAACCCTAGATAGAGCTTCTAGAAGGGGGGGTTTCCTTGCCCCCCACTCCTCCTCCTTTGGGGCCGCCGGTTTGGCTTGAGGGAGGGGCTAGGATTGCCGCCCCACCCCTCTATATAAAGAGGGCTGGGGGCGCACCACCCCCCACACCTTCCCCTCCAAGAGCTATCCGTCCTGCTGCCCTCCTCTCTCTCTCCCTCCCGACTGCGTGTAGGCGAAGCCCTGCTGCAGAAACTCTCCACCATATACACCACGCCGTCGTGTTGTAGATCCAATCCGTCTCTCCACCATACTTTCTGGACCGAGGAAGGAGGATACGTCGAGGTGCTGCACGTGTGCATCTCACGGAGGCACCGCCACTTGTGGTGCTAGATCGGATCGGATCGCGAGGAGGAGAAGCGAGTACGACTACATCACCCACGTTCCGACGAACGTTCCGCTATGCGAATCTTCAAGGGTATGAAGATCTAATCCAATCTCTCTCGTTGTTTGCATCTCCTAGATTAGATCTTGGCTTTCCCTCTGTTCGCATCCGTAGAAAATTTTGATTTACTATGCCGCGAAACCCTTCAAAAACATGAGAATAATCCACAAAGAAACATCCACACATAAGAGGTTAATAAAATGAATACATGATATCCAAGCAGAAGTCATGATATATACCAAAAAGTATAATTTGCTTAAGTGCATATATAGCCCATGGCTCTATTTTATCTTATGGTATATCAATGAACTTCACCAAAGAATAAAAAAAAATCTCAAAACCATCACAACTAACACTAAGGGAATTAATGCTAGTTGGGATACTTTGAGAAAGGCAACAAGTATCAAAAGGAATGATTCAATGCAATTTCAACAATATTGCGCATGAGAGTACCTTGAGGAGTTGATATGCAATACATTGCTAGAAGGCATATTTGGAATTGGTGAATCATGAACATGATTTTATATACTCCCCATTATATGCATCATCTCAAATTACTCACATAAGCAATAAGGATACATAAGTCTTTCAAAGATAATTGCAAGAATCGAACATTTACAACCAAATAAATTCATGCCAAGATGCAACCTACAAGAGATTGGATGGAAGAATAGTATGTATGAATAAGATACTTGTTACCAAGATAGCAATGGTATGATGTAGTAGATAAGAATTTTTAGATCATCCTAGATTGGCTCCAATTATCATGTGGTGACAACTTTCTTTATAGACGAGACAAGCATCCATTGCATCTTCAGTGTACCTAAAACAACATTCAAGTACATCTTGGTCCCCAAACTTATTGGGTCCAAAGTGGTTAGAATAACCACAACACATAGGATACACTCCATAAAAATATGTGCATATTTAGAGATGAAATTTGAATTTCATGCACATCTTAGCCGATAAGGATTTGATGGAGTATACCCTATATATTGGATTAAAGAAAGCAAAACATGACATAAGATATACATTTATTAAACATGCATGCGCGAGAATTTCAAGATCCAACGAAGATATACTTTGGACAAATCACCAAAAATATTCAAGAAGGCATACAAGGTGTGACAAAACACATTTGTTGTCCAAACTATATCAAAGAATCAAATCAACACAAAATTTGTTCAACAAATGAACCGAGCAAAAACTATTAAGCATGAAAGATGAATTAAAAACACAAATGCTCAAAGATTTATCTCATTCAATAAAATAAAATAGAGAATAAAGAATGAGATAGCAAACTCCCAAAAGAGCAAGGTTTCAACAAATAAACCAAACCCTTAACACTTTTCACAATGGCACAAGGTTCCGAGAAGAAAAGGTTTGTCTTCCACTAAAACACATTTGATAATAATCAAAAACATCATCAGAGATATGTTCAAAAGCCAAGGAAGACAATGGGAGCCTCACAAATTTTTTTGGAAAGAAAGTAAGGCAATAAGAGGTTAACTCCAAAGTGAAGATGATCCACAAATGCTACCACACACAAGTATATCAATTGTCAAAGACAATGAGTGTATTGGAATAGATTTTCGGTGGTATATTGCACAGATATTAAAGATAAATATTCACAATAAAAGGCATAGGATAGAAATAAAAAGATTAAGCACTATGTAAAGATAGAGATTCTTTATAGCTTCAACTAGTCACATAATCATGCAAAACAATGATTAGAATAACTTGAAGCAAATGGTATCCCAAATAAGATATAGAGATATGTATTTGAGAAAGACCGCACCAAGAATTTCTTACTCAAACAAAGACCGAAAAGACGAGCAACAAAAGCTTCTAACAAAAATAGGACCATGTTTGAGCCAACATGCCACCTAGAAACAAGATAATCAACAATATCAACTCTAAGTGGCACTACCTCATGTGTTCACATTTCCTAGGATTGTGATATGCAAAAGAAGCATATTACTCCCCCATAATGTGATATTCATTTTTTATAAGAGGCAAAACAATCTCAACTAGAGATAATTAATGGAAATTTAGAATTTGAATTTCTCATGAGTATGATAAACCACATAGTGACTAGATAAGCTTGCAATATCAATACTAAGTGGTAGTACTCATGTACACATATTTTAAGGTTTGAGAGATGCGCGAGGCATGTCACTCCCCCAAAATGGTATGTTCCATTAACCACTCTAAAAGAGCCAAATAAGATATCATCAAGATGCATTAGAGGCTCAAAATAAAACTCACGAGTAAATGATGTGCCAATCACCTAGACATACTTGAATACACAAAATAATCAAGCATGAGGCACACCAAATACAAACACATACTTGGTACAAAACCAAAACATGTAAAGGGCCAAGTAACTTACAATATAAATGAGTTAAGTACAAGTTACCGTGAAGAGGCACATTGGATATAAGATAGGGAAATAATAATCCTTATAACTTGGCTTGATCAAATATAATATATGAAGATCCCTTAATTCTTCAAGAGTTAGCCAAGTCTCCAATGCCCTCCATAAACACCTATTGATCAAGTTTGAGCTAGTTGGTACCCAACCAAGTTGGGTCCTAAGAGGTTAGTCACAATAGGCTTGGCAACCCAAATGGTTCTTTTCTTGACACCACTTTGAGTTCCAACAAACTTGGCAAACACATTGCCATCCTTATCCTTCCTAAGATAATAATCATCACCAACAATTATAGGGTTAGATAAGGTACCGTTTGAACATGAAGAGGCAAAGTGCCCCTTCACACGCCATATGTAGCAACAAGTGCTCCCCTTTCTCTTCTTCATTGATTTCTTGGCTTGGGGAGCATTATCTTGATTTTTCTTCAGAAGTGGCCTAACTTCAACTTGGGCTTGAACATGAACTTGTGGCCGCTTCCCTTGTTGTTTCTCACTCAAATGCTTTTTCTTCAATGGACAAGATCTTACATGATGTCCTTCAACCTTGCACTTGAAGCAAAAAATCTTGGCCGAATTCTTGACTTGGTTTTTGCCCTTCTTCTTGTTTATATTGGACTTGTTCTTGTTATTGGAGTTGAATCCAAGTCCACTTTTATCATTAGGGGATTTTTGCAAACTCAAGATATTATCGAGTGTGGATTTCCCTTCATGACTCTTTTCCAAGTCATTCCTCAAGGAAGTGACTTGAGCCTTGAGCTCTTTGATTTCCTCTACATGGTTAGTATAAATACAAGTACTAGAGGAAGTACAAGCTTCATTGTTAGAGCAACAAGGCAAAGCAATTAATCCAACACAAGGTTTATCAATAGTATGGCTAGATGAATTACTAGGACTAGCACATGGCAAAATAGCATTTTGAGTAGAAGTTGTGCTAATGTCCAAAAGAGGCTCACAAGATGTTATCTTAGTAATACTTGCCTCACAAGCTAACTTTAGCCCATCATGGGAGATTAGAAGATCATTATGAGAGCCCGAGAGCTTTTCATGACTTTCTTCCAATTTCCTATACTTGCTAGTTAGCAACTCAAGTTGAGCCCTTAGCTCAACATTCTCCTTTAGGGTAGATGCTTCACAATAAGTAGAGTTAGTAGCACAAGCATCATTAATGGAATTTCCTTTTCAAGCTCATAAGATTCAATTTTTTGTGTGAGGAGACAATTAGTGTGCTTCTCCTCGGCAAGCTCTTTCTTAAGGAGATTGAATCTCTGACTCACATCATCAAGTTAGAAATCTAACTCCTCTATTTTTCCCGTTTGTTTAGTTATGGTTTCCATAACGTGTTTGAGACAAGTAACGATCTTATTATTACCACGAAGAGAGGTACACAAAAAGGTCAACTCAAGCAAGAGAGCACTAGTATCCCATCAATGTCATCATCACTATCATCATTATCATTGTTATTATCTTTATAAGATATATTGGGATCCAAAGTAGGAGATACCTTTGATCCTCTTGCCATAAGGCACATGTGAGAATGGGAGAATGAAGATGAGGATATTCTTGAATCTTCATTCATGATCATGTCTTGCTTCATAGAATGTTTGATTTCCTCTACATTGTTAGATAAACAACTAGAGGAAATAGAAGCATTTTGTTCATGGTAACAAGGCAAATCAAGCGTATCATCTACATTAGTACTCAAATAATTTCTAGATGATATACAAGGACTAGCAACACAAGGGGATATAGCATTATTGTTGCAAGAAGTGCTTAAGTACAAAGAAGAAACATTGGAATGGGATAGATATGAAGGATCATCATTAGCGAGCACAATATCAACATTGCAATTCCCAACACCACTCACAATATCTTTACCTTGTGTCTTGCCACACATTGGTGAAGTGGGTGAAGATGAGAACTGTAGAGGTCCCAACCTTTAAATAAGGTAGAGATCCCTGTGTTTACAATGCTAGTCCCTGGATCAATAGCTAGCATCCACAGTTAAGATGTAATATCAAGGAACAAAGGTCATAATATAACTTTATAACCAGGAAAAACATACTTTCATTACATCTTACATAGCTCATTTGGCTATTACATTACATTGCAGCAGAAAATCTATAAGCATGGGGTCCTTCATCTTCAAAGTGCCACAGGAAGACATGTTGGTTGTAGACTTTGTAATCCTAATCAACACACTTCACTAAATCAATCAAACCTGCAACATAACAAGTTACAGCCACAAGGGTCAATACATTTGAATTGTATTGGCAAGTGATATTATGGTAGTATAGTGGATTCTATCATCTATATGCATTTGGCTAAGTAGAGTTTAGGATTGCATTGCTCAAAATAGATTTTCCTTATCATTTGAAAACACTAAGTTTTTGCTTGACAAAATAATCTTTCCCAAGGCATCTCCCAATAAAAGATTGAAGATCCTTTAACCCTTGTTCAACCACAAGTTTTTAACTTAGAAATTTGGATGATGAGATTCTTGATAGCTTCCATGTCTTGATGCTCAAATTGTCCTTTACCAGGGACATGGCTAAGTACTTAGATTTTACACTCTGCAGAGGTGGTGCACTTTCCCCACAAGACTTGGTTTCACCAAGACAAGATCTTTCAGAAGCCTTCCCTTAGACCAAAATGGACGCGTTCCAACCTATCAAATCCTACCACCAACTGTCCATTTGGATAAGTTCTTGCAACCTATATGATCCAGGCAGAGCCCATAATGCCAAGTGGTTGCACTTGAAGCTTCTCAACATTTGACATCTCAAATCTCTTTGTTCCTGGGTGGCAATCCACAAGTGTGATACACAAGGTAAACCATATCCATGGGCCTTGTGTAACAACTCAACCAAAAACCACCAAGAAATTACCATTCCACCCAGGTGATTCATTAACTTAGTTCTTTTATTAAACAAAAACACAAGTCCTCAGACTTAGAAATTTTTCCATAGTATGAATGTATATTCCACCCTTGTTTTCTATTAGCTAAGCTAAGCATGATAGTAGTAGGAATCTTATCTTAGGAAATTTCTACTAAGGTTTCATCTACTAGGATTTCCCATAGCAAGGTTTATACTTAGCAAAAATACCATGCAAGTTTTACTTAGAAAAATCACTAATGCATAGTGAAAGAAATGGGACAAAAGTATGAAGCATCACTTGCCTTTTTGGTAGAGTATAAGTTCACTACTTGTCCTTGCTACAATCACACTCTTCAAGTCACTACAATTCAATCAAGCAAGGCACAAGTTCAATCTACCATTCAAGCAATTCATCACATAAAATCATAAAGTCAAGTAATGCATGCAAGCATGCCAAGCTTTGTTTTATTTGAAAATGTGTTCCTAATGGGTCATAAACATTTGAAAACACCTAATGGTCATTTTGTAAAGTGGCAAAGTCATTTGCAAAAGATTTCACTTCATAAACCATTTTCAAAACAAGGTATCATTTTATGTGGTGTAGAAATGTTTTTACTAAGGCATTCATCTATAGGTTTCACAAAATATGTTTTCAAACCATAAAAGTTTGTGTTTAGGGTCAGAGAGTTTGAAACAAAACATTTCCCAAAGGTTTTCTTCCAAAACCATTTTTAATAAATAAACCACATTTTTATTTGACTAGAATTGGTTTTAAATCAAAGAATCATTATGTTCCTTCACCAAATATATTTTTGAAACCACAAAGTGATTCCTAGGGTCAGTAGGTTCAAAACACACCATTTGCAAAAGATTTTATCCCCAAAATCATTTTGGAATAATTTTTATAGCCTAAACAAGCATACAAAAGTTTCTGCAAAAACAAACAATTTAATAGAAACTTTTTACTAAACAAATGGCATGGTTGGATAGGGCTTGTTCCACTGAATCCATTGATATAAAGTTTGTAAATTTTGGACGTGTAGAACTAAAGTTATGGATTTTTCAAAATCACATTCTAATCAGATTCAAAATTCTGTTTAAACCAAACTAGTGCCACGCGGCTGTTTCTGATTCGTCCATACCGTTTCGCTTGGATCGGCTACGGGGTGCGTTGGATCTAAATGAGACTGAACGGTGCAGATTAACTCGTACCTCTTCGCTTAAGTGGTTCTGTCTACGCCATAGGATGAGGATCCAACGGCCTACGCGTGTTTGACCAAAGGTTGGCGGCGCAGCGACGGTGGCTGGCGGCGACGCGGTCAGATGGTGGCGGTGCTGGTGAAACAGGAAGCGAGAGAGGATGGTAAGATGCTCACCGTGTTCGCAACGTCATGGGGAAGCTCAAGGAGGTTGTCGTTGCTGAAGGGGCGCACGGAGGTGAGGATAATGGCTCGCCGGAGTTGCGTCTGACGACGGCCACGTTCTGTCATCGTTGAGGGCGGCGCTGCGGGTCACGAGAGAGCAAACGGAGAGCACGGTTAGATGCGCAAGGTCAAGGCGAAGATGTGTGCGTGAAGGAGAAGGAGAGGCGCGGTCGGTAATTACCAGGGGATGTCGCCGGAGTGGGAAGCAGACGCGGCGGCGCTCAGAGGTTGTCGAAGCCGAGGCTCTGGGGCGAGCGCGGACGAACGGATGACATGGGCAGGTACGCCTGGGTCTGGGGAATGTGATCGTGTGCTTGGGGAGGCAAGGGGTGGTGCGGGGTTGACGGAATTGTTCGCGGGACTCGCCGGAGGCAGTGGCAATGCGAGGCGAAATAGTCGCAGCCTGGAGGCAGAGGGAGAGAGCTGTCTGGGGGGAAAGGGAGGTAAGACGCGGGCGGTTAAATGGGCGTGGTCGCGGGGTGGAGTAACGGCCGCTGTTAACGTGAATTGATCGCCGGAGTAATGGCAGGCAACGGTCAGGGCGACGTGATCAGGGGAAGACGACGCCGAGGTGGCTCTGTGGGGTCCGGCGTCAGCGAGGGAGTGAGAGGGAAAGAGGGGCCACTGGTCAGTGTCTGCGCGGGTGGGTCTTCTGGTGAAAAACGACTCGCGCGGGAGGGGGAAAGAAGCTGGTCTGGAGTTGGGCTTCCTGGGCCTGCTTAGTTGGGTCAGGTCTGGTTCCTTTTTTTTCTAATTGCTTTATCTTTTTCTATTTCTATTTTCTGTTTTGAAATTCAATCAAACAAATCAATTCAAAATTCCTCCAAACTTTGCATTGAGTTCTGGTTCTGTTTAACAACACAAATCCAAGTCCCAAAATAAAATAATATTTTTATTCTTTTTAGGATCTATTTAATAATTAAATAAAATAGACCTTAATTATTAATTCAAATAGGTTTTGATTTATTTAATAAAACCTCCATTTGAAATCTAAATAAAACCAAAAACACTTCAGTAGGTTTTATTGGAGAATATAAAATACTTGGAAAACTTATTTAAAATAAATTAACAAGTTTTGATGTTTTAATAAAAAAAAGGTAAACCTTTATTTTAATAAAAATGGATATTAATAAATCCTTATTATTTTATTTAAATAAACCTTTACTCCTTTAATCAAAGCAAAACATTTTATTTCAAAAGCTTGGCCAAGGTTTAGTTTGGCTCTATAAAATAATCCTTATTTATATTTCTACCTTTTCTTTTGAAAACCAAATCTTTTTATTAAAAGATTCAAAAATAGTAATTTCAAATATGTTTAGCTTTATTGTTTATTTATCTTTTTAAATCCCTTTAGGATTTTATTTGATCCAAATAGGTTTGAAAGTTTCCAATTGGATTCAAAAAGTTTCTTCTCACCCTGAAAATCAACAAAGTTTTATTTTATTCATTTATTTTTCACATTACAAGATTTGGAAAATCTTGGGATGTGATAGGCTACCACCCTTAAAATAAATCTCGTCCCGAGATTTGGGAAGGCTAGGGTTACAAATTGGCTCAAAGCATCTAGGGTACTACCACCCTAAAAAAATTCCATCTAGATTACATCTTGGTTTGCTTGGAATTTTGATGAAGCTTCCCTGGACAGAAGTTTGCATAGTGGCCTAGTTCCTTGCATTTGAAACATGTGATAAGGCTGAGGTCTTGAGGTGGCTTCTCTGGACAATATGATACATAATGTCCTAACTCTTTGCAGTGGTTGCACATCACTTGGCTAATATCCTTCCTTATCTTGGGTTTCACTAGCTTTTGTTTGTCTTCTTGGCTCTTCTTCTTTTCTGGGCATTCACTGGCATAGTGTCCCATCTCTTTGCAATTGTAACATTGCAACTGGCTTTTGTCCTTCTTTTTCTTTTTGGGTCTCTCCAAAGCTAGGAGTTCTTCTAGTTCATGTTCTTCATATCTCACCTCAAAGGTGGGAAATCTTTCTCTCTTCTTGGGGCAGTTACTAGAGATATGACCTTCTTCTTCACAAGAGTAGCAACAATTTGTGGTCACTTTGGATTTGGCTTTTTGTGCCATGGTTCTGACTTTGCCTTCATCCATCTTGGTAGAAGTTGTTCCCTTATGGAGGTTTACAAACATTTGATGCATTCCATCTTGCTTCATTTGTTGAACTATAGGATACATGGGGCATTGAATAGGGGCATGATTATTTCCTTCACATAGGAAGCAAGTAACTTGAGATGTGGGGCATTGACCAACTAGATGTTCCTCTTCACAATTGGGGCATTGATCCCTATGTTCCTTGGAAGTGTGATCCTTGTCTCCACAAATATTGCAGGCTTTGGTTCCTTCTAAAATAACATCTTTGTCATCCTTGTTGTCATAAACTCCTTTGGAAGAGTTGTCTCCAATGTTGATCATTTTAGTGGCCATCCCTTGCAACAATTGGGATTGAAGTTTCAAAATCCTTTGTATAGCTGGGTCTAATCCATTGTTGTTAGCTAAAAGCTGGGTTGTCACTTGGCTCAACTGGGTTTGGTTTGCTAGTAGTTGTTCTCTCATGTTGTTCTCTTGGTTGTTGTTGTTGTTGTCATCATCCTTGATATTGGAGTCTCTTGGAGAAGTCATCTGTTTGGGTTGAATTGGGATTAGAATAGGCAAGATATTTCTAAGGGAATAATTCTAATCACACATCACAATTCACACAAGCAATGTGCAAGCAATGGCAAACAAACATTCCACTCAAACAACAAGTTTAAAGCATATTTTTAGGCAACCAAAAATATTTTTGTTACACCACATAAGTTGGTGGGTTTGACTTAAACTAAATATGGTGGTCCATCTATATGGTTCACTTGAAATCCTTCCATCCTTCTTGGTTGATTCTCCTTGAACAAAATCTTTGTATCCTTGGAGAAAATTTCTCATGTCTTGGTCACAAACTTCAAAGATGATGATGGTTCCTTCTAATTTGTGTTTCCTTGGTCTCTAAATCTTGAGCAAGATTTCTTGTCTCACTTGTCCTTAGTGATATCCAAGGTTGAAGTCCTTGGTGAATATGCTGAAGATGTTGAAGTCATTAGAGTTGAAGATGTTGAAGTCATTAGAGTTGAAGATGTTGAAGTCATTAGAGTTGATGAAGTCCTTTGCACATGGTGAAGTCTTTGGCCATGGGGTAGGTTCTTCCATCAAGTTTGAAATAGAAGAGATGTAGAGTTGAAACCAAAATGGTTGAGGAAAGAGTTTACAAGATTGTTTGTAAATAAGTTTTGGAACAAATACAACTCCTATTTTTCTAAGGGTCTTTGTCCAATCCTAGGTTTACAAATCCTACAGGCAACACAATGCTCTGATACCATCTGTAGAGGTCCCAACCTTTAAATAAGGTAGAGATCCCTGTGTTTACAATGCTAGTCCCTGGATCAATAGCTAGCATCCACAGTTAAGATGTAATATCAAGGAACAAAGGTCATAATATAACTTTATAACCAGGAAAAACATACTTTCATTACATCTTACATAGCTCATTTGGCTATTACATTACATTGCAGCAGAAAATCTATAAGCATGGGGTCCTTCATCTTCAAAGTGCCACAGGCAGACATATTGGTTGTAGACTTTGTAATCCTAATCAACACACTTCACTAAATCAATCAAACCTGCAACATAACAAGTTACAGCCACAAGGGTCAATACATTTGAATTGTATTGGCAAGTGATACTATGGTAGTATAGTGGAGTCTATCATCTATATGCATTTGGCTAAGTGGAGTTTAGGCTTGCATTGCTCAAAATATATTTTCCTTATCATTTGAAAACACTAAGTTTTTGCTTGACAAAATAATCTTTCCCAAGGCATCTCCCAATCAAAGATTGAAGATCCTTTAATCCTTGTTCAACCACAAGTTTTTAACTTAGAAATTTGGATGATGAGATTCTTGATAGCTTCCATGTCTTGATGCTCAAATTGTCCTTTACCAGGGACATGGCTAAGTACTTAGATTTTACACTCTGCAGAGGTGGTTCACTTTCCCCACAAGACTTGGTTTCACCAAGACAAGATCTTTCAGAAGCCTTCCCTTAGACCAAAATGGACGCGTTCCAACCTATCAAACCCTACCACCAACTGTCCATTTGGCTAAGTTCTTGCAACCTATATGATCCAGGCAGAGCCCATAATGCCAAGTGGTTGCACTTGAAGCTTCTCAACATTTGACATCTCAAATCTCTTTGTTCCTGGGTGGCAATCCACAAGTGTGATACACAAGGTAAACCATATCCATGGGCCTTGTGTAACAACTCAACCAAAAACCACCAAGCAATTACCATTCCACCCAGGTGATTCATTAACTTAGTTGTTTTATTAAACAAAAACACAACTCCTCAGACTTAGAAATTTTTTCCATAGTATGAATGTATATTCCACCCTTGTTTTCTATTAGCTAAGCTAAGCATGATAGTAGTAGGAATCTTATCTTAGGAAATTTCTACTAAGGTTTCATCTACTAGGATTTCCCATAGCAAGGTTTATACTTAGCAAAAATACCATGCAAGTTTTACTTAGAAAAGTCACTAATGCATAGTGAACGTAATGGGACAAAAGTATGAAGCATCACTTGCCTTTTTGGTAGAGTATAAGTTCACTCCTTGTCCTTGCTACAATCACACTCTTCAAGTCACTACAATTCAATCAAGCAAGGCACAAGTTCAATCTACCATTCAAGCAATTCATCACATAAAATCATAAAGTCAAGTAATGCATGCAAGCATGCCAAGCTTTGTTTTATTTGAAAATGTGGTTCCTAATGGGTCATAAACATTTGAAAACACCTAATGGTCATTTTGTAAAGTGGCAAAGTCATTTGCAAAAGATTTCACTTCATAAACCATTTTCAAAACAAGGTATCATTTTATGTGGTGTAGAAATGTTTTTACTAAGGCATTAATCTATAGGTTTCACAAAATATGTTTTCAAACCATAAAACTTTGTGTTTAGGGTCAGAGAGTTTGAAACAAAACATTTCCCAAAGGTTTTCTTCCAAAACCATTTTAATAAATAAACCACATTTTTATTTGACTAGAATTGGTTTTAAATCAAAGAATCATTATGCTCCTTCACCAAATATATTTTTGAAACCACAAAGTGATTCCTAGGGTCAGTAGGTTCAAAACACACCATTTGCAAAATATTTTATCCCCAAAATTATTTTGGAATAATTTTTATAGCCTAAACAAGCATACAAAAGTTTCTGCAAAAACAAACAATTTAATAGAAACTTTTTACTAAACAAATGGCATGGTTGGCTAGGGCTTGTTCCAATGAATCCATTGATATAAAGTTTGTAAATTTTGGACGTGTAGAACTAAAGTTATGGATTTTTCAAAATCACATTCTAATCAGATTCAAAATTCTGTTTAAACCAAACTAGTGCCACGCGGCTGTTTCTGATTCGTCCATACCGTTTCGCTTGGATCGGCTACGGGGTGCGTTGGATCTAAGTGAGACTGAACGGTGCAGATTAACTCATACCTCTTTGCTTAAGTGGTTCTGTCTACGCCATAGGATGAGGATCCAACGGCCTACGCGTGTTTGACCAAAGGTTGGCGGCGCAGCGACGGTGGCTGGAGGCGGCGCGGTCAGATGGTGGCGGTGCTGGTGAAACAGGAAGCGAGAGAGGATGGGAAGATGCTCACCATGTTCGCAACGTCGTGGGGAAGCTCAAGGAGGTTGTCGTTGCTGAAGGGGCGCACGGAGGTGAGGATAATGGCTCGTCGGAGTTGCGTCTGACGACGAACACATTCTGTCGTCGTCGAGGGCGGCGCTACGGGTCACGAGAGAGCAAACGGAGAGCACGGTTAGATGCGCAAGGTCAAGGCGAAGATGTGTGCGTGAAGGAGAAGGAGAGGCGCGGTCGGTAATTACCAGGGGATGTCGCGGGAGTGGGAAGCAGACGCGACGTCGCTCAGAGGTTGTCGAAGCCGAGGCTCTGGGGCGAGCGCGAACGAACGGATGACACGGGTTGGTGCGCCTGGGTCTGGGGAATGTGCTCGTGTGCTTGGGGAGGCAAGGAGTGGTGCGGGGTCACCGGAATTGTTCGCGGGACTCGCCGGAGGCAGTGGCGATGCGAGGCAAAATAGTCGCAGCCTGGAGGCAGAGGGAGAGAGCTGTCTGGGGGGAAGGGAGGTTAGACGCGGGAGGTTAAATGGGCGTGGTCGCAGGGTGGAGTAACGGCCGCTGTTAACGTGAATTGATCGCCGGAGTAATGGCAGGCAACGGTCAGGGCGACGTGATCAGGGGAAGACGACGATGAGGTGGCTCTGTGGGGTCCGGCGTCAGCGAGGGAGTGAGAGGGAAAGAGGGGCCACTGGTCAGTGTCTGCGCGGGTGGGTCTTCTGGTGAAAAACGACTCGCGCGGGAGGGGGAAAGAAGCTGGGCTGGAGTTGGGCTTCCTGGGCCTGCTTAGTTGGGTCAGGTCTGGTTCTATTTTTTTCTTTCTAATTGCTTTATCTTTTTCTATTTCTATTTTCTGTTTTGAAATTCAATCAAACAAATCAATTCAAAATTCCTCCAAACTTTGCATTGAGTTCTGGTTCGTTTTAACAACACAAATCCAAGTCCCAAAATAAAATAATATTTATATTCTTTTTAGGATCTATTTAATAATTAAATAAAATAGACCTTAATTATTAATTCAAATAGGTTTTGATTTATTTAATAAAACCTCCATTTGAAATCTAAATAAAACCAAAAACACTTCAGTAGGTTTTATTGGAGAATATAAAATACTTGGAAAACTTATTTAAAATAAATTAACAAGTTTTGATGTTTTAATAAAAAAAAGGTAAACCTTTATTTTTAATAAAATTGGATATTAATAAATCCTTATTATTTTATTTAAATAAACCTTTACTCCTTTAATCAAAGCAAAACATTTTATTTCAAAAGCTTGGCGAAGGTTTAGTTTGGCTCTATAAAATAATCCTTATTTATATTTCTACCCTTTCTTTTGAAAACCAAATCTTTTTATTAAAAGATTCAAAAATAGTAATTTCAAATATTTTAAGCTTTATTGTTTATTTATCTTTTTAAATACCTTTAGGATTTTATTTGATCCAAATAGGTTTGAAAGTTTCCAATTGGATTCAAAAAGTTTCTTCTCACCCTGAAAATCAACAAAGTTTTATTTTATTCATTTATTTTTCACATTACAAGATTTGGAAAATCTTGGGATGTGACAAGAACTCATCGCGGCCGGAGGTGGAAGCAACTTGGAGCTCTTCATGATGTGAAGGAAAAGAGATCTCCTCGGAGAAACCACCAACAATATTAGAAATGGAACCACGAAATATTTCTTTAAGCTTGGTCCACTTCTCATGAGACGACTTGCGCTTTACAATCGTCAAGAACAAATTAACTGTGGGGCTCAAAGAGAAAATAAGCTCATTAGATACTTGAGCTTCGATATGTAAATTTTTCTCATCCTCTAAAGATAGATTTGGAGGATCCATAGGAGGAGAAAAACCTACATCTAGAAATCGCTCAATATTTGGACACAAGGTCCGAAGATTACAAAGCAAGCAATTTCTCCACAAAGCATAATTTGTGCCATCAAAGATAATTGTGTCATTATGCACTATACTACTAGCCAACATCTTTACACTCTAGGCGGTGAAGCCTAAACAAGGAGAGACCTTGCTCTGATACCAATTGAAAGGATAGAGATGTCGCCTAGAGGGGGGGTGAATAGGCAATTTCAAAACTATTACGGTTTTGGCTTGATAGAATGCGAAATTAAACTAACGTTTATTTTACAAGCACAAAACCTAAATACACTAGGCTCAACTAAGTGCACCAACAACAAATTAAGCTAAGCAAGATAGCACAAGATAAATATACCACAAGTGATAAGCAAGATATAAGTACTTCAAGCTCGATGGCTATCACAAGGAAAGTAAGCTCGGATATAGAGATAACCGAGGCACGCGGAGACAAAGATGTATTCCCGTGTTCACCACCTTTGGGAAGGGGGCTACATCACGTTGGAGAGGTGTGAGGTTCCACGAAGGATTCTTCACGCGCCACAAAGGCTCACCTTCTTCTCCGAGTCTATCCCACGAAGGAATAGGCCCTTTCCTTATGGCTAGCTTTTCCTCCACTCCGGAGATGGCAAGATCCACAACCACTTCACAAGCTCCACGAAGGAGAATCCCGGGTCTCTTCACAATCTTCCACGAAGAGAACACCGCGGCACCAACCGCCAGGCCAACTAGGAGGTCACCCTCCAAGAGTAACAAGCTCATGGTCTCTCACTCGAACAAATCGTAATGGAGATCTCAACACTTATGCAAGAATGCAAAGAAAGACCACCAAGGGTGCTCAAATCCTTCACTCTCAAATCCCACCAAAGCAACAAGTGATAGGGAGGAATTAGAGAGGAAGAACAATGGTGGAAGTCAACCAATGAATCCAAGATCTAGATCCAATGGGTTCCCCTCACTTAGAGGAGGAATTGATTGGTGGGGATTGTAGATCTAGATCTCCTCTTCCAAAGCCCTCAAAAAGATGCAAGAATCATAGGAGGGAAGGGGGAGAAAGCAAGCTCAAGAGGTTCAACAATGGAGGTCAATTTCGTGGTCAAGAACACTCTAAAACGTTGGGAGAAGAAACCCCTTTTATAGTGGAAAGCAAATATGGCCGTTGGGAGAAAACTGTGCGAATCTGGTTGAAAGTTTGGTTGGACCGGCTCCAGAACCGTATGGTTCGGTTCCTGGACCGGAAAACCGGATCTCAACCGGGATAAGGGTCAGTACACAGTCTCAGATAGAATCGGTATAGAAAAACCGAAAATCCCGGTTGAATCTCGGTTGAAACCTGGTTGAATCTCGGTTTTCTGGTGCTGGCACCGGACCACCCGGTCTGGGAGCCGGATGAACCGGATCCACAACCGGGATGAAACTGACTTTACGGAAAACGCAATAACTTTTGCATCCGGACTCCGATTTCGATGATCTTGGGCTTGTTTTGACGAGGACAACAAGCCCTATAAGATTGTACAGAGAAACATCATATCCCAACAAAGGAGGATAGAACCAAATGAAGAAAGGTAAGAAGCCTCCCTAAATAAGAATCGATAAAACCTTCAAAATCGAAAACGCCATAGAAGATGCATACAAATTCCGTTTTCGATGAACTTGGGCTTGTTGAAGAGATAGAAACAAGATCAGGAACCTCACATGGAGAAACACCAAGAAGCAACAAAATAGGAAGATGCAAAGTATGCAAACGATTGAGCTCCCTATGACGATGTGATCAAGTTACACAACCGAGAGCCCCTCTTGATAGTGCGGCTATCTATCCTATAACCCGGTCTCCCAACAACCACCTTGAGACCGGTAAAAGGAAAACCTAGCAAGGCCATACCTTTGCCTTGTGCATCCTGCTTGATGTTGATGACAACGCTTCAAGCTCCACCCAAGCCAGAATGCAACACTTGATCATTGTTGCTTCGTGAAGACTCCTAATTTGCTCCCCATACACCACTATGGGATAGCTTCATTAATACATGTCTTCACATGTACATTATCACCAATATGGACGGCAAGTTTCAAGCAAATGATCTTCTCGAGATGCTTATCTTGAAATTGCCCTTCTCAACCTTGATGACGATAACCACTTGATGTCATCCTCTCATGGGCTATATAATATCTTCATTTTTTGAAGCATGCCCATGGAAAGATACGTATCCCATATAGAAAACGCAAAGGCAAATATATAATGGGTTAGTTCATGATGCATAATTGACAAGGCTTACCATACCACAAGACCATGTGGTACATTCTTTATGCTTCATGTGTTGACCAACTTGAAATCACTCTTCACTCTTTGTATTGGTCAACCAAGTATCTTCTCGTGCTCCATCTTAATATCTTGAGGTACATAAGGAACTCTTAATTTGATTACATGCTCTAAATATTAGTCAACCATATCTCAACTAATGAGGCTATCATGACACCGACTTAGAGCCATAACTTGAATTCTTCTATTGAGATCACACTCTCAAGATCTTGATCATATCATATTATTCTCTTAATCTCGATGATTTTGATGCCAATACTCAAGGTATATCTTTATCTTCATGGCATCCATACTTGAATCCAACACATGGACTACAAGCATGACCTATGGAATATACCTTCATATAAAACTCAGTGAAAACATTAGTCCATAGGGATTGTCATTAATCACCAAAACCACACATAGGGGCAATTACCCTTTCAATCTCCCCCATTTTGGTAATTGATGACAATCACGACAAGAGGGTTTATATAATGAATATTAGAAACAAGTACGCAGCTTATCCAAGAATAAGTTGTATACAAGAGGTTGTATTTGATATGGTTAAGTAACACAAAGATACTTGCCCATATCAAAACCAATTCTACTCACATAAACTACAACTAATTCAAGAGATGTGAGTAGAGCCAACATATATAGAGCAAACTCCCCCACAATATATGCACGTGTGATGATCTTGAATTTCATTGCATACATTGTCAAGCATAACCTTTGGGAGAGTTTCCACTATATATACAACCATGCAAAACATAATAAAGATGAGATGCATGAAAGGCAAACACTTAAGAACAAACCAATCTTAAGTAGAAAACCATTTCCCTTAAAACACTCTAAACTTCTCCCCCATTGACAACAAGTGCCAAAATGGATAATAAGGTTAGAAGGACAATATAGTATGAGTTCCTACACAAGGTGTGCATTACTCGTAATATGAGTGAAATTACATGCACATAACCAATGATGAACACTTGGAGGAAATCAAACTATATTGAGGATCAAGGATTGCTAAAAGGATAACAAGGTGAAGGAACTTCAACGGATGAAGCAAGCAATCAAAAGATCCAAATAATCAAATGGACAAATAGTGCTCTAAGTGAAATAAGGAAGCTCCCCAAGGTTCGTGCATAAATTAGTTGTTTCATTTGAATACAATATGCACAAACATGGAATCCTCACTCCCTCTATATTATTTAGAACACAACCAAGATACAGGGATTAGATATAAACCAATACACTTGTCAAGACAATCTTAAGTCCAAGAGAAACCAAATATGAGATATGAGTGCATGAAGATGAAATAAAAGTAAACCAAGCACTCATAAATCAAGACCATTAAAAATCAAGAGGATAAGAGTGATGGTCGGAAAAGAGCGAGCATATCAAGGGGGAGATTAATACTCTTGTGTATATAAGTTTCTAAGGGGAAAACATGAGAATAATCCACAAAGAAACATCCACACATAAGAGGTTAATAAAAAGAATACATATATCCAATCAGAAGTCATGAGATATACCAAAAAAGTATACTTTGCTTAAGTGCATATATAGCCCATGGCTCTATTTTATCTTATGGTATATCAATGAACTTCACCAAAGAATAAAAAAATCTCAAAACCATCACAACTAACACTAAGGGAATTAATGCTAGTTGGGATACTTTGAGAAAGGCAACAAGTATCAAAAGGAATGATTCAATGCAATTTCAACAATATTGCGCATGAGAGTACGTTGAGGAGTTGATATGCAATAAATTGCTAGAAGGCATATTTGGAATTGGTGAATCATGAACATGATTTTATATACTCCCCATTATATGCATCATCTCAAATTACTCACATAAGCAATAAGGATACAGAAGTCTTTCAAAGATAATTGCAAGAATCGAACATTTACAACCAAATAAATTCATGCCAAGATGCAACCTACAAGAGATTGGATGGAAGAATAGTATGCATGAATAAGATACTTGTTACCAAGATAGCAATGGTATGATGTAGTAGATAAGAATTTTTAGATCATCCTAGCTTGGCTCCAATTATCATGTGGTGACAACTTTCTTTATAGACGAGACAAGCATCCATTGCATCTTCAGTGTACCTAAAACAACATTCAAGTACATCTTGGTCCCCAAACTTATTGGGTCCAAAGTGGTTAGAATAATACAACACATAGGATACACTCCATAAAAATATGTGCATATTTAGAGATGAAATTTGAATTTCATGCACATCTTAGCCGTTTAAGGATTTGATGGAGTATACCCTATATATTGGATCAAAGAAAGCAAAACATGACATAAGATATACATTTATTAAATATACATGCGTGAGAATTTCAAGATCCAACGAAGATATACTTTGGACAAATCACCAAAAATATTCAAGAAGGCATACAAGGTGTGACAAAACACATTTGTTGTCCAAACTATATCAAAGAATCAAATCAACACAAGATTTGTTCAACAAAGTTCAACAAATGAACCGAGCAAAAACTATTAAGCATGAAAGATGAATTAAAAACACAAATGCTCAAAGATTTATCTCATTCAATAAAATAAAATAGAGAATAAAGAATGAGATAGAAAACTCCCAAAAGAGCATGGTTTCAACAAATAAACCAAACCCTTAACACTTTTCACAATGGCACAAGGTTCCGAGAAGAAAAGGTTTGTCTTCCACTAAAACACATTTGATAATAATCAAAAACATCATCAGAGATATGTTCAAAAGCCAAGGAAGACAATGGGAGCCACACAATTTTTTTGGAAAGAAAGTAAGGCAATAAGAGGTTAACTCCAAAGTGAAGATGATCCACAAATGCTACCACACACAAGTATATCAATTGTCGAAGACAATGAGTGTATTGGAATAGATTTTCGGTGGTATATTGCACGGATATTAAAGATAAATCTTCACAATAAAAGGCATAGGATAGAAATAAAAAGATTAAGCACTATGCAAAGATAGAGATTCTTGATAGCTTCAACTAGTCACACAATCATGCAAAACAATGATTAGAATAACTTGAAGCAAATGGTATCCCAAATAAGATATAGAGATATGTATTTGAGAAAGACCGCACCAAGAATTTCTTACTCAAACAAAGACCGAAAAGACGAGCAACAAAAGCTTCTAACAAAAATAGGACCATGTTTGAGCCAACATGCCACCTAGAAACAAGATAATCAACAATATCAACTCTAAGTGGCACTACCTCATCTGTTCACATTTCCTAGGATTGTGATATGCAAAATAAGCATATTACTCCCCCATAATGTGATATTCATTTTTTTATAAGAGGCAAAACAATCTCAACTAGAGATAATTAATGGACATTTAGAATTTGAATTTCTCATGAGTATGATACACCACATAGTGACTAGATAAGCTTGCAATATCAATACTAAGTGGTAGTACTCATGTACACATATTTTAAGGTTTGAGAGATGCGTGAGGCATGTCACTCCCCAAAATGGTATGTTCCATTAACCACTCTAAAAGAGCCAAATAAGATATCATCAAGATGCATTAGAGTCTCAAAATAAAACACACGAGTAAATGATGTTCCAATCACCTAGACATACTTGAATACACAAAATAATCAAGCATGAGGCACACCAAATACAAACACATACTTGGTACAAAACCAAAACATGTAAAGGGTCAAGTAACTTACAATATAAATGAGTTAAGTAAAAGTTACCGCGAAGAGGCACATTGGATATAAGATAGGGAAATAATAATCCTTATAACTTGGCTTGATCAAATATAATATATGAAGATCCCTTAATTCTTCAATAGTTAGCCAAGTCTCCAATGCCCTCCATAAACACCTATTGATCAAGTTTGAGCTAGTTGGTACCCAACCAAGTTGGGTCCTAAGAGGTTAGTCACAATAGGCTTGGCAACCCAAGTTGACTATGTTTCGCAAGTCATAGACATGGAGATGTCAAACCAATGATGTGGACACATGTTATGAACATGGGGTTGGACTGACCCAACCTAAGACTGGCAATTAGTTGCAGCTCTCTCTCTACACATCGTGTACATTTTGTCCTTAGACCTGAGATTGTCGCATGTACTTGAGATGTGAATCGACCTACTTTGGGGCTATCAAACGCTACACCGTAACAGGGTAGTTATAAATGTAGTTTTTGGGTTTGTCCTGAAGAATGCGGCAAGGCATGGTCAATCAAGATGGGATTTGCCCCTCGCTACTTGAGAGAGTTATCTCTGGGCCCCTCGAGTGATCGGATCCAGAAATGCATGGCTGTGCTACATATGGTTAAGAGTTAACCTAGTAAAGGGATTCCGAATCACGGTATCGATAAAGGGAGGTCGGCTTGGAGCTAGACCAAATAACGTGAGGCAAAGGGAAATACATGTACTAAACCTTGTGATGGTTCGTCCGATATGATCTTTGTATGCCTTTAGGAGTTGGCACGTCTTGCTAGAGGCCACTACCAACTATTGACAGAATAAGTGTATTCGTGTCATGTCTATACACATATGAACCTATAGGGTCACACACTTAAGGGGCTGGAAGCCTAATGAGGATTGGATCCGAATTAGACCAGGCTTAGGCTACTAATGGGCTGCTAATGTAGAAGCCCATTAGGGACGCCTATATAAGAGAGGGTGGGGCGAGCTGTCCAGGGAGAGACCTTAGATCATTCCCAGCCACCACTTCTCACGCCTGTGTCGCGCGCACGGACCTAGCAGTCCGACATCTGACGCTTCCACCCTATACGTGTGGATACCTTGGAGGCGCTGCATCTGTAGCGTTTGGACGAGCCGCGCAAGGGGAGTTGCTCGTGGGACGAGAACAAGGAGGAGACGTAGATCGTCTGCATTGCCTCGACGCGCTTCATCAATTCCATAACTGCGCGTCTAGTGGTAATCCCGTGATCTATGACAACAGTATTCCTGGTTTACACGGTAGAAAATTTTGATTTGCGCTAGCGTACCCTACCCATATCCCTTCAGTGGTATCAGAGCCGATGTTGTTCAGTTATAGGTTCGGGATGTTTGCATATGGTGATATGCAGATTGATATGAATGATGTGATCTTTTATATGGCGGTGGTTTAGGATTGATCTATGATCTTGCTTTCCGTGATCATGATTCTGAGGTTGTCGAACGACTTACCCCTACCGGTCGGTTTCC
Organism: Avena atlantica; assembly: GCA_910589765.1. NCBI lineage: Eukaryota > Viridiplantae > Streptophyta > Magnoliopsida > Poales > Poaceae > Avena > Avena atlantica. Next base: position 498,121,356 of record OU342739.1, read on the forward strand.
GCCATCGGGGTAGACAGTGACACATAAATCCTATTGAATCACGCGAAGATCAATATGATTGATCGAATCGGAACCTAGATCTAAAATCGTTGTACCGTGATCAAAGGAGTTTGATTAGATCGGTACAACCGACGGTTTATGGTAAATTTGATTTGCCGATCAAAAATCCTTAAAGAAAATTGTGTAGATTCGATCTCTCATTTTTCACAGTTTTCCGGACGCCCAGAGATACCACGAGGGGCGCTGCCCCTTCGAACCCCGCAGGGGGAGACCCCCTAGACCCCCCTTTATCGTAGCCCCTTTTGTATCTCGTTAAGGTAAACTAGGTGCTGCGAGGTCACTTGATCCGGTAGAATGCGATTCTATGTATAACTTGTTTTTGCAGGATGTATGTGATCAGTATGGCCCATATATGTATGTGATGCATGTATGAAATTTTGCATGACCTGCGTGTCGTGAGTAGGGAAACATGGCTGGAGCCATATGTGTTGTCATTTATTGTAATGGCCTACGTGCCAACTTGTGATGATCCAAATTCTATGTAATTTTGATTACTAGCTGTTAGGAGTAATAGCTTGTATTATTTCTTGGAGGACTCATCACTTGGAAGATGGATCACATGGAACATGAAGATGGAGATCATCATGGTGGACAGGTTCTATGGCGATGGAGATCACCATGAGAAAATGGGCCATACTGTGTCACATCTATGTGAATGCTATTCTTATGTGTTTTACTACTATGCATGCTTAGATGATAGAAGTAGAACGATCCCTCAGAAAGTTTAAGTTAAACCATGCCCTCCCAACCAAACCTTGCACCATCCTATGCCCTGTACAATCGTTGGTGGGCCTATGAAATTAGGGTGTCGCGGTTTTCCTTGGCTGGATGGGTTTGTATCGGATATCTGCACGTATAAGGGTTGGTGAGCTTGACAAGGTCATCTTAACAGTTAAGGACCTTGGGGCATAAAGGTTGAGCGCCTAGTTTGGACATAGAGATGTCACCCAACAACAAGAGTCATATGTGATATGATTAGCAAGTGTTGCTTACCGATTTACCTTGTCTTCTAGCAGTGATGCTAAAGCTCACTAGTCGACTTGTTAATTGTGGATCTTGAATCACTTAGTATCAATAGAGGGATATTGATTTAAGTGGGAGTATATGCTATTAAATTGTTTAATATGTTTTACTCTTTCATGGTTACATGGCTTAGTATTTTGCATATTTTCTGTTGTAGATCAATGGCACCGAACACTGCATCACCTTTTTCTTTGCGTTCGATTCTTGACAAAGATAAACTTAATGGAACAAACTATTTGGACTGGGTCCGTAACCTGAGAATTCTTCTCAGGTCTGATAAAAAGGAAACGGTTCTGGATACCCCAATCCCCGATGAACCTACTGATAATGCATCTGCTGCCCTCAAGAATGCCTACAAGAGAGCATGTGATGATTCTCTTGAGGTTAGTTGTCTTATGCTTGCATGCATGGAACCTGAACTTCAAAAGAATTTTGAGGATCAGTATGCGTACGATATGATCGTTGCGCTTAAGGACATGTTCCAAGATCAGGCAAGGACTAAGAGGTACAATGTTGCCAAGTCCTTTGTCGAATGCAAGCTAGCAGAGGGAGCAGCTGTAGGCCCCCATGTGATCAAAATGGTTGGTTACAGTCAGACTTTGGAAAAGCTTGGTTTTCCACTAGGCCAAGAGTTGGCCACTGACTTCATTTTGGCGTCTCTTCCATCCAGCTATGGTCAGTTCATTTCGAACTACCATATGCATGGGGTGGAGAAGGGCCTTAATGGATTATGTGGGATGCTTAAAACAGCAGAAAGTGACATGAAGAAGTGTGCAGGGCATAGCCATGTGATGGATGTGCAGAACAAGCCTAGCTTCAAGAAAAAGGGTACTTCTTGGAAGAAGAAGGGCAAGGCTAAGGATACGATCCCTAAGACTGCACCCAAGCAAAATGCTGGACCTGTAGAAGACACTGAGTGCTTCTTTTTTCATGAACATGGCCACTGGAAGAGAAACTGCAGCAAGTACCAGGCTTCTTTGAAGAAGAGTGGAAGTAAGAGTACTTCCCACTCAGGTACGCTTGTTGCAAATGTTGTGGACATTCTTTTCGCTGATTCCTATGTTAAATCTTGGGTATTTGATACCGGATCGGTTGCTCATATTTGCAATTCGATGCAGGGGCTAATAAGGACTAGAGAAGTGCAGAAAGGCGAAGTGGATTTTCGCGTCGAAAATAAAGCAAGGGTTGCTGCATTGTTCGTCGACGTCATGCAACTTCACCTTCCGTCAGGATTTATTATGGAGTTGAATAATTGTTATTACATTCCTAGTATGGGTCAAAACATTTTATCACCTTCATGTTTGATGAGGGATGGTTATTCATTCGCGAGTGCAAACAATGGTTGTGTAATCTCTAAGAATGATATGTTTATGGCTAACTCTCCCATTGTGAATGGGTTATTTATTTTAAATCTTGATGATGCATCTGTTTACAATGTTAGTGCTAAAAGGCTTCGGCCTAATGATTTGAGTCCTACCTATTTATGGCATTGTCGTTTGGGGCATATAAGTGAAAAACGCATGAAGAAGCTCCATGGTGATGGTCTTCTAACTTCATTTGATTTTGAATCATACGAGACATGTCAGGCTTGTTTACTTGGAAAGATGACCAAGTCGCCTTTTTCGGGTTTACCCGAGAGAGCGACAGACTTTTGGAACTCATACATACTGATGTATGTGGACCAATGAGCACGACAACAAGAGGAGGATATCACTACTTCATTACTTTTACTGATGATTTCAGTAGATATGGTTATGTCTACTTGATGAGGCATAAGTCTGAAACTTTTGAAAAGTTCAAAGAGTTTCAGAGTGAAGTAGAGAATCAACGTGGCAAGAAAATAAAGGCCTTGCGATCTGATCGTGGAGGTGAATATTTGAGTCACGAGTTTAGCGATCATCTTAAGAGTTGCGGAATTGTTCCACAACTTACGCCGCCCGGAACACCTCAAAGGAACGGGGTCTCCGAACAGCGTAATCGAACTTTGTTGGACATGGTTCGATCGATGATGAGCCAGTCGGATTTGCCATTGTCATTTTGGGGTTACGCTCTAGACACGGAAGCTTTCACACTTAATAGGGTACCATCTAAATCCGTAGTTAAGACACCATATGAGATGTGGACTGGAAAGAATCCCAGTTTGTATTTTCTAAAGATTTGGGGTTGTGATGCATTTGTCAAGCGACTTCATTCGGACAAGCTAACACCCAAATCGGGTATTACTTCTACAACCGAGAAGAGGGCAAAGTGTTTGTCACTCTTAGCGGTGTTTTCCTAGAGAAAGAGTTTCTCACAAAGGGAACAAGTGGAAGGTCGATGCGACTTGAAGAAGTTCAAGATGAGCCAGTTGGGGATGCTTCTACGAGTGATGCTATTGTAGCAGAACAAGTTGAGGAACCCGAGGCAACAGAAGCACCACAACCACGAAGGTCGGCGAGGCTCCGCGAAGTGCGGGAATTATTATTGTTAGACAATGATGAGTCTGCGACCTATGCAGAGCGATGGTGGACCCAGACTCTGAGAAATGGCTGATCGCCATGAGATCCGAGATAGAGTCCATGGGAGACAATCAAGTTTGGAACTTAGTTGACCTACCTGATGGTTTTAAAGCCATCGAGTGCAAATGGATCTATAAGAAGAAGATTGATATGGATGGAAATGTTCACATCCATAAAGCTCGACTTGTTGCAAAAGGTTTTCGACAAGTTCAAGGAGTTGACTACGATGATACTTTCTCGCCCGTAGCGATGCTTAAATCTATACGGATAATTCTAGCCATTGCTGCACATTTCGACTATGAAATATGGCACATGGATGTCAAGACGGCTTTCCTAAATGGAATCCTTACTGAGGACATGTATATGATGCAGCCCGAAGGTTTTGTCGATCCAAACAATGCTGGAAAGGTATGCAAACTTCTGAAGTCCATTTATGGGCTGAAGCAAGTATCTCGGAGTTGGAATATTCGATTTGATGAAGTTGTAAAGGAGTTTGGCTTCATCAAAAACGAACAAGAACCTTGTGTTTACAAGAAGGAAAGTGGGAGAGCGCTGGTATTTCTAATCTTATATGTAGATGACATATTGCTGATTGGAAATGACATTCCTATGCTTGAGTCTGTTAAGATCTCATTTAAAACTAGTTTTTCGATGAAGGACTTAGGAGAAGCGGCATATATTCTAGGCATCAAGATCTATAGAGATAGATCAAGGAGGCTAATTGGATTAAGCCAGAGTACATACATTGACAAAGTGTTGAAATGGTTCAGCATGGAAGAGGCTAAGAAAGGGTTCTTGCCCATGTCTCATGGCATAAAACTTAGCAAGACTCAATGTCCTTCGACTACTGATGAGCGTGAGCGCATGAGTAGGGTTCCATATGCTTCGGCTATTGGATCCATCATGTATGCAATGATATGTACTCGCCCAGATGTTTCCTATGCTCTAAGTGTTACGAGCAGATACCAGGCTGATCCAGGTGAAGGTCACCGGACAGCGGTAAAGAACATCCTTAAGTACTTGAAAAGGACTAAGGATGTGTTCCTAGTTTATGGAAGTGAGGATGAACTCAGTGTAAAGGGTTACACAGATGCGAGTTACCTTAACGACTCAGATGATTCGAAATCGCAATCAGGTTATGTGTTTGTCATGAATGGTGGTGTTGTGAGCTGGAAAAGTTCCAAGCAAGATACGGTGACCTCCTCTTCAACAGAAGCTGAATCTATTGCTGCCTCGGAGGCCATAAAGGAAGCTATTTGGATTAGGAATTTCCTGATCGCTCTCGGTGTGGTTCAGGGCGCGTCCAATCCCTTGGATGTTTATTGTGACAACAATGGTGCTATTGCACAAGCCAAGGAACCTAGACAGCACCAGAAGAACAAACATATTCGCATGCGTTACCATCAGATTCGAGAGTTCGTTGAGGATGGTAGTGTCATGATATGCAAAATACATACGAACTCAAATGTTGCTGATCCATTGACTAAGCCTCTCCCGCTGCCCGCGCATGAAGCGCACACAAGAGCAATTGGTATTAGATACATTTTAGATTGACTCTAGATTGACTCTAGTGCAAGTGGGAGACTGAAGGAAATATGCCCTAGAGGCAATCATAGAGATGATTATATTTCATATGTATCCATGAGTTATTGTAATGTTCCTTGAATATCCATATCAGGCAACTTGTATTGATTGGCAATTATGTGAATTGTTTGTGAAACTCTTTACTTGTATGGTTATTTAATAGTTGTCCCTAGTCGGAGTTCATGTGAGGACACATGTGAATATTAGACTAGCACATCGATTGGTTGATGACTATGTTTCGCAAGTCATAGACATGGAGATGTCTAACCAATGATGTGGACACATGTTATGAACATGGGATTGGACTGACCCAACCTGAGACTGGCAATTAGTTGCAGCTCTCTCTCTACGCATCGTGTACGTTTTGTCCTTAGACCTGAGATTGTCGCATGTACTTGAGATGTGAATCGACCTACTTTGGGGCTATCAAACACTACACCGTAACAGGGTAGTTATAAAGGTAGTTTTCGGGTTTGTCCTGAAGCATGCGGCAAGGCATGGTCAATCAAGATGGGATTTTCCCCTCGCTACTTGAGAGAGATATCTCTGGGCCCCTCGAGTGATCGGATCCAGAAATGCATGGCAGTGCTACATATGGTTAAGAGTTAACCTAGTAAAGGGATTCCGAATCACGGTATCGAGAAAGGGAGGTCGGCTTGGAGCTAGACCAAATATCGTGAGGCAAAGGGAAAGACATGTACTAAACCTTGTGATGGTTCGTCCGATATGATCTTTGTATGCCTTTAGGAGTTGGCACGTCTTGCTAGAGGCCACTACCAACTATTGACAGAATAAGTGTATTCGTGTCATGTCTATACGCATATGAACCTATAGGGTCACACACTTAAGGGGCTGGAAGCCTAATGAGGATTGGATCCAAATTAGACCAGGCTTAGGCTACTAATGGGATGCTAATGTAGAAGCCCACTAGGGACGCCTATATAAGAGAGGGTGGGGCGAGCTGGCCAGGGAGAGACCTTAGATCATTCCCAGTCGCCACTTCTCACGCTCGTGTCGCGCGCGCGGACCTAGCAGTCTGGCGTCTGACGCTTCCACCCTGTACGTGTGGATACCTCAGAGGCGCTGCATCTGTAGCGTTTGGACGAGCCGCGCAAGGGGAGCTGCTCGTGGGACGAGAACAAGGAGGAGACGTAGATCGTCTGCGCTACCTCGACGCGCTTCCTCAATTCCGCAACTGTGCGTCTAGTGGTAATCCCGTGATCTATGACAACAGTATTCCTGGTTTACGCGGTAGAAAATTTTGACTTGCGCTAGTGTAGCCTACCCGTATCCCTTCAAACAATCGCTTGGCAAGATGCTTTGCAAAGTCCAGTTTATTTAGCAAAAATGTCCCAATAGTAAGTACGGCATTTAGTGCTGATAGAATTGCTTCGGAGATCCACAACTATATGGATGCACTATAGAATCTTTCATTGGACCTTAAAACCAGTAAAATATAAACTGAACAGGAACCAACATTTTAATTCAAGAATCAATGACTTTTATATATGGAGTTTTAGAACTATTATTAAAACTTAAGGGGGAAAGTAATCATTAGGAATGAAATTTTTAGAAAATACTTTAGGTAATAAAGAAAAGTTAGTTCAAATTCTTAAGGAAGTATAAACTTGAGGGTGATAAAGGATGCACTTAACAATCAAATTGAAAAGAAAATAACTTTGAAGTAACCCTTAAGTAGTAATATAGAATTCTAATTAAACAAGTGTCGAGAATAAACAATTCCAATGGGTATGGACAAATTGAGTTCAAATCCAATCTTGGAAGGAATACCAGCATCAACTATATAATAACCGGAATAGTAAGATAGTCAATTGACTATTAAATGCGTATATAGAAACTTAAAAACTTATGGCAGTGAGAAACTCCAAACTATACTTAATGTAGTAGTGAAGTTTGATGATTCAAGAAGAAGAATTGAATAAGGATATCTAATCAGGTTATGGAATACTCTAATTAATTCCATTAAAGATCATCATGTAGTGGAGAGTGTAGCAACTACTACAAAACAATTTCTTACTCCAAAACATGAGAGTTTGCGAACTTCGAGGACGAAGTTTATTTTAAGGGGGAGAGTCTGTAACATCCATGCATTAGAGCCTAGAAATAATTTGAACCCAGATGTGTGCATTGCATTCATGCATAGAAAATCCGAATAATTTTCGCGCTTTTAAACAAAACTTGTCAAAGTGATTGAAGCTTCTCTTAGCTTTATGGAATCGAAGTAGATCACCAAGTTGACTGCGATAAGCTTCAATAAGACCTTTGTTAAAATCTCATTTTGGGTAAGAGGGAATTGATCTAAGGGTATATCAAAATGTACCATAAGTTAAACCTTAATATAATGTGAATTATATTTGATCATTAGGTGATCATATTATAGTATTCATTATAATCATTCATATGTACCAAGTTAAGGATATAAAACAAATAATAAGAATGGAAGCACTATATCATAAATTCCACCTACATACATTCTGAGAATCATAGTAACACCTAATCTTAAAAAAAAACTTTTGATGAGTTGGAGTTGGAAAGAGATTAAGTCAAGATCATCCACTATATATATATATATCTTTCTTTTTATACAATCTTTATGGAACTTATCTCCATATTTGTTGTTCATCGATGTTGGATAATTCCCCATTGATTCACAACTTCTTTAACTATTAGTTTTTAATATATTATTTGATCTTATCAGAACAACTATTCAAATCTTCTAATGAGGGCAAAGTCCATTAATAACCTTAATCCAATATAAGATATTAAGAAGATAATTTTTCTAGACAATAAAAGGTAAGATTGATAAAGCATTTCTTAGCCAACTAAGAACTTCAATAATAAATGATTAAAGTATTATAATGGTAATTCTTTGGCCACTAACATGGAATGCTTATATCTAGTATAGATAATATTGGTAGGTAGAACATGATTGGAACCTTAGTAAAGATAAGTGATCCTAGATAAGTCTTTGCAAACCACATAAATATAATTTAGGGATTGAAGTGTAAATCATGAGGGTTAAGTAAGTATAAGATGGTTTTATTCCACTAAAGCTAGTATAGCATAGAGTCATAGAAAGTGGTGTATTCATCTTTAAGGATAGTTTACTTTAGAGAAAGAATAGTGATGGGGATTAAGGAAGATTGGGAGTAGAGTTTGAAGGAACTACTGGTGGGATGGAAGATTGTCAACAGTACAATAGTAGATTCAACCAAGCAAGGATTGAGAAAGCTATGAAGTATATTTTATCAAACTCATTGGATTCATCCCTAAGTTTAGAAGACTGATATTGAATACTAAGATTTTAATAGTAAGTCCCTCAAACTAACCATGGTGAAGGATTAGAAAGAGATATTATATCTAGGAAAGGAATTCCTTAATTAGAAACCCTAGGTGCAGAAATATAGTTATATGTATAAATCATTTTCCTATTTTAATCATGGTAAGCATTCAACTCTAAATCTCAACTCAAACATAATATCCATCATATACCATGGATCCATCATCTGATGTCTATAGCACTTTATAGAGATAGTTTCCTATAGCAAATTACATAAGCATATCTCTATTAATTTCAACCATCCTCACTATATGTGCTTAAGTATATCCACTTCCATAAAACACTCTAATTATAATTTTCTATTAAAGAAGGGAGAATTCATCCAATACTACATACATAAGACAATGTGCTTAGTTATTAGCTCCTAAATCTTAAAAAAGAATCTAAGCTTATATAAAACCCTAAAGCCAAGGGTAGTACTCATAATTCAAAACCCTAAACTTCTTTGTTTATCACCTACATGAATATTTTCCAAATTAATGGGAGTAATAATCATCATATCAATGTCTTTATATTTCTTGCATCAAATAATGGTATAAAATCATTAAACTTATATAGAGAGTTTCTATTCAAACTATGAGCTCATTAAAATTAAGTTGATAAGCAAATAAGAACATATCATTCAATAAGTCTCTAACTAAAATAGAAAGAGAAAAATAATAAGAAGAAGTTTCTTCCAACTATTAAAATAAAGTCTTATTGAGGAAATAAAGAAATAAAAAAAGGGCATAGTAAAAGTTCACAAAGGTTACCAAATATATTTTAATATTACTGCAAATGTCCAGCAAATAAATCATACAAAGAAAGGTTCAAAATCTAATTCAAATTCAAATCTGAAAAGGAAAACAGAAAATAGAAAAGAATAAAGCCAATAAATAATAAACCTGGCCGCAGCCCAATACCACTATACCTATCCGACGCCTAGGTGCAGTCCATAATGGCCCAGTAACCAGCCCTATCCTTTTTCATCTGAGACTGACAGGTGGGGTCAGGAAAGGACCGCGGGTTGAGCTAAAGAAAACGCCAGGGGGTTATTCATAAAACAATCATCGTCGTCATCGTCACGCATACAGACAGCTCGCTGGCGGAGCTCGCCGCCGCCCGATGCCGTCATCGCCGTCATTGCGCCAAGATACTCGCCGCCGTTGCCAGGAGGGGATAAGAAGGCCACCGTGACTCATTACTTCCATCCCTATCCCCAATCCCTCCTTATCCTCTCAGATACGAACGAGACCGAACCCTAGCTCGCCGGAGCCACTCCTCGCCGTTGAACTACGCCACCCCACACCATTCTGAGCTGACATGGAGAAGCACCATCCTCCGTAGATCCTCTGGGTAGAAGCGTGCATCAAGGGGAGCACTAGAGAGGGTGAATTTGATCATTTCCCTTCGCAGCAGTTCGTTGGAATCCTCGTCGGGGAGCTCGATTCCAACCACGCCTGTCCTCGTCGACCACTCTATCGTCATCAGGGTAAGCATACGCATCTCTGGACCCTAGTTTTGTTTGCTAATTCACACCGTAGGTCTAGTTTTGTTGAGCACCGCCACTGGTCGCCGCAGTAGATCGTCGCCGATGACCCTCCGATGACCATTTCCAAGCGGCGCTGCCACTAGCAGGTTCAGTTGGTTGCGCCTGTTCGAGCCAGACCTATTTCTCTTGTTGAAGTGTAGTAGATCGTCGTCGGTGACCACTCACCGACGGCGGTGGTGATGTTGACGTCATCGTGACGTCATGGTTGCACCACGTCAGCTGTTTGACTAGTCTTTGCCTCGCGTGGTGGATGACATGGCCCAAGGCCCACATGTCATCGACAGTGAGTAGAGAGAAGGTCAGTAGCAAATGCATTTCTTTCACCTGAGAGCTGAGGTGGACAATGGCCCACAGGTCAGTGACTGGGGCTAGCTTTGGTCGTGGTATAAAAAGTATTTCTGTTTAGAAATGAATAAAACGTTATAATCCAATTAATATTATTCTAGAAATTTAATAAATGATTAAATCTTGTTTAATTAATAACTTTTGAATTACAATTCAGAAAAATATGTATAATATATGAAAATTTTCAGAAAAATAAAATCTACAACCTAAACTTATTGTCAAATATTATTATGATGATAATTTAAATGAATATTATTTAATAAAAGTTTTACAAATAACAAAACTTTGATAATTCATATGTTTATAATAACAAATATTAATAATAGTAATAAAATACCAAAAATTTTAGAAAAAATAAGAATTCTAATTTAAAACTATAATTATGTGTTATCATTTCACTTAATTAAATATTTATTATTTATTAAGTAATTTTAAAGTAATAAGAATTTAAAAATCATATCTTATTATTTATAAATCATAAAAAAAATATGAGATGCCAAAATGATCACAAAAATACTATTTACATGTTAAAAATATAATAATATCCTTTTGAGAGAAATAGAAAAACTAAATATTTTAATAACTCAAATTTAAACTTATTTACTTCATTAATAATTCATATAAAGATAAATAAAATTTATTAATACTCCTAAAATGAGTCAAATAAGTCCAATAACTAGTATTAGTCTTAAGTATTAATAATCTAATACCACAATAGTTTCAAACATTATAAATGTTCTTATTTTAAAAAGAATCTACAACCTTAAATGGAGATTATCTCTAAGAAGAATTCCACTAATAATAAATCCTTCAAGGACAACTTGTAAACAATCAAGTCTTTTATAAACCATATTAATTACCAAATTACAAAAACTACTACAAAACCATATAAATCCATAAGTAATTAAATAACATTATGTTGGGTTTATAAACTATACTCACTTATCCCTAAAAAAATTAAATGATATTACTCCATACTCAAATCAAGAAATCATTACTCAAGTAACAGAATAAACATTCCTAAGTAACTTAAAGAACATATTCAGATATACAAGATACAAATGTATAAGTACGATACATTCAAAACTATCTATACTTTAAAATTAACTTTAGTCTACAGAAACTTAATATAACACTATAAGCATTATTATATGTTTTATAGTTAACTTTGGTCTGAAGTAGTTAAACTATAAAGAAACTCAAGCCAAACCATTTTAGCAAACAAATAACATCAACCACCACTAACTAACCACATAGTTTGTCTAGACCCTAGAAGAGAAACCTTTTCTTCGAAGGTTATCCTTTTTGCCACTTTAAATAAGAAACCTTGTATAAATAATCCTAACTAGTATGTCATAAGTATGTATACTTTACTCCTACATATGTGTTGTTTACAACCACTCATAAACACTAGTAAAATTACCACTATGAAACTTATCTAAAAGGACCACACATTACAAAGTAACCCTTTTCGGAATCCAAACCCTAGGACAACGTTATTCCCGGGATTTACGCTTAGAACGTGCATCACATTACTTATGCATAAAAGCATATTTCTTCTTTAAACATTAGTCCTTACCGGACCAATGATGCTGATTTCAGATTTTGGATCTTATACATTGACTCGAAGACCGTGAGTGCATAATCTTGCAATCACAAAAGGCAAGTTCACACTTGCTCATGTGCTTTGATTATTTTCTGAAAGTATTTTACAAATCCAGTGTTGTCATCACCTGCATTTGAAAAAGATCCGAAAACACTATTTTCATAATAATATGATTATAGGTTTATTACCATGAGGTAATAACCTACTATAAGAGTTCCGGTGATAAAGGAACATATTATCTAGGACTTAACAACCAATGTCGACAGTGATTCTTGTGCCGTATATCACGCGTTAACCATGAGATTTGGAATGGGACGGAGAAGTCAACTGTATCTTCTTCCTCTCGCATGAAGCCAGATGTGCAGGTCGTGGCTGTTATCCTCGTAGCGTGCATATTAATTGGTAATTCGTAGAGGATATGCAGCATATGGGTGGGAACCCTCAACGTCCCCCGATAGTTCTGGCATCTAACGGTTTGTACAAACCATTGCCGTAATTATTTATGTGGGCATGGTGTACACCAAGGAGGCATGCGGGGTCGCGAAGGGGGAAGTGATTGGCTTGGATCATCTTCTAGGCCCCACATCATGGAATTGTGGACGGTAATAAGCTGCTCGGTTGTGCAACAAAGAGTTGATCTCTCATGGGTAAAGTAACACACCTCTGCAGAGTGTAAGAACTGTAACTTGTTACTCCCTGTTCCGGGAAGGAGCTGCGAACGCGGCGGGAAAGGAACCCCATGAAGGTTCTAGTAAACCCGTGAAGGCTAACGAACATAGCTTTTGAGAATAAATGCAACCTTTGAAGAAATGTATATGAAAACTTGCATTGGCTACGACCTACGGTCTGTGGCTGTAGTTATAGTGCATCAGACACTCCTTTTCTAGTGAATTTGCTGAGTACGCTCGTACTCAAAGTATCTTCTTAACCCTTTCTAGATTATGAAGCCGGAGTAGACAACAACCACATCAAGTTATGCTCCAGGACTTATCTTGCTCAGCTAAAGATTTTCAATGAAGACAAGGAAGACAACATATACCTCAACTCAAGTGAAGACGAAGTTATTGATTAGATAGAAATTTAACCTCTAGCCAAAGAACCTATCTCTGTAGTGCGTTGCAATAGCAGCAACACCAAAACCGTAGTTAAAATCCTAGTTCTAGTAGTATAATTATTTTTGCATTGTTTATCTTTGATTCTTTTTCATAAGAAGTTCTTTCTCTCTCTTAAGCCTAGAGTGTTCTCTAGATCTTATGTAAAGAGTGAATTGTAACCTTTAGCCATGTATTGGACCCGCTGTGTTTCTGTTGTTCCATTCTGAGGGATGTAATACTAGTGAACGGTGTTTCATTGGTGTTATGTCCACGACTATAGTATACTACATCATGCAGTGGTATGCTGGGTCACCGCACACATGTCAAAACATTTCAGTAGAATGACACATCATTCCAAGGTTTTCATAACCATTTTGACCAAGTATTCCCATATAAAGTTGATCAAGTTTTATGCTTAGCACTAGCATCTACAAGTGGGGTTAAGTACTACTAAGGGGTGGTAAACAAGTGGAGATTTATGAAGTTCAATATCATGCCTTAGGATGACATCAAGATTATCTACTTAGGCCTAATTTTATGCTCTTTATGCAACCTTCAAATATCTTTCTATAATCTACAAGTCACTTAAATAACTCTAAGAAAAGCTTTAATAGATAAATAAAGTAGAAAGCTTGTAAGTAAAACTAGGATGGTTTATCAAGTGGTATAAGCTTGCTAGGTTGCAAGTGTTAGCTTGCATAGGTCAACTTAGTTAGCAAGGCTTGCTCATTCAACTAGTAGTATTAGGCTTGCATAAGTATCAGTATAAGCTTGCTAAGTTGCAAGTGTTAGCTTTCCTTGTGCAGAGCAGTGGTTGAAGTTCTCCTCGGCTTCTTCCTCGTAGTATCCTCCTTCCTCCTCGTATCCTTGGTCGATACTAGCTTCTATGAATAAATACAAGGTACACAATTACCAAACAATACTTAACTATTTTCAATCATCACACAAAGGTGTTCTATAGATGATCTAGCATCATCACTTAACATTACAAGACTAAGGCATTTGTCTTATTTATTTATTTTTAGAAAAGTAATTTCTACTCATTGAAAAACTACTCAAGATTTAATATTCTCCAACTCAAACATGGGCTCATGTTGACACATGTCATCACCACATATTTCAGTCCATGGGAATGTGATTTAAAGTGGTGTCACAATTTAATAAGGTTTAAACTTTTATTTTAAATAAATAAAGTGACTAGAAATGCCTATGTGGCATTCTTTTATTACTTGAACATTATTTCTGTAAGTAAACCCATAGTTTTATATATATTCTGAAAGGTATGATCAAATGTGATTTTTCAGAGTTGGAATCAACTCAAAAGCTCTTATGGTTGAAATTTGAAAAATGTTTGAATGCAGAGTTGGAATTAGTTGGAAAAGTTTTTGTTAACCCTAATTTTGATGATTAGAGTTTGATGATCCATGCTTTATATTTTTGGGATGTTACATTAGGCCATATTTCGAGGGGAAGAATAGAAAGCCTTGTTAAAAATGACATTCTTCCTCCGTTATAGTTCTCAGACATCGAGCAATGCATAGATTGCATTAAAGGAAAGTATGTAAAACAAATTAAAAAGGGTGCAAACTGAAGTATAGCTACACTAGAAATAATCCACACTGATATTTGTGGACCATTTCCTGTGAAAAGTCTGGATGGTTATGATTCATTCATAACATTCACGGATGATCACTCCCAGTATGGTTACATTTATCCAATTAAAGAAAGATCTGAAGCATTGGATAAATTTAAAATTTTCAAAGCTGAAGTAGAAAATCAGCATGATAAAAGAATTAAGATAGTCCGGTCTGACCGTGGTGGGGAGTACTATGGTCGGCACTCTCCATATGGTCAAGTACCAGGACCTTTTGCAAGGTTCCTATAGGAAAATGGAATAGTCGCCCAGTATTCTATGTCGGGCGTACCTCAGCAACATGGAGTAGCTGAAAGGCGTAACCGTACCCTTAGGGATATGGTGCGCAGCATGATGAGCTATTCCACCCTCCCATTGGGATTGTGGATGGAGGCGCTTAAAACTGCCATCCACATTCTCAACAGAGTACCAAGTAAGTCGGTGCCCAAAACATCGCATGAATTGTGGACATGCAGAGTCCCCTCTCTGCACCACTTGAGGGTCTGGGGGAGCCCAGCTGAGGCAAAAGTTTTCAATCCAAACATTGCAAAGTTATACCCCAAAATAGTATCTTGCCACTTCATTGGCTATCCAGATAAATCAAAAGGCTATCGTTTCTACTGTCCTGACAGATACACAAAGTTTGTAGAAATGAGACATGCAGTCTTCTTGAAGGACGAATTGATGAGGGGGAGCACGGTAGCTCGGGAAATTGATCTTGAGGAGAAGAGGGTGCATGCACCTAATCCGATGACCCAGGAGCTATTTTTCTCCCTACCTATTGTGCCAACATCTACAACCCCTGAGGTTGTGGTGCCGGCACCTGTTGTGACTCCACACGTTACAACAATGGGAGAAAGTTCGAAACCTGTCCATCAGGAGCCACCTAAACCCACTGTTGAGCACGAAAGGGAGCCAGAACAGCCACATACTGAAAATGTGCCAGAACCTGAGGCACGAAATGAGCAAGAGTCTGATGAACTCAGAAGGTCAAAAAGAGAACGAAGACCATCCATTTCCAAAGAAATTTACAAAGTCTACAACACAGAAACAGTTCATATGGAGGGCGGTCCTACCTCATATGAAGAAGC
The DNA here is from genome assembly GCA_910589765.1 of Avena atlantica. Lineage (NCBI taxonomy): Eukaryota > Viridiplantae > Streptophyta > Magnoliopsida > Poales > Poaceae > Avena > Avena atlantica. The sequence continues at coordinate 498,137,182 of OU342739.1, forward strand.
CATGAGAAGCCCTCACTCAGCCAAGTGGTGGAGGCAATGGAAGATGAAATGAAATCGATGAGTTCCAACAATGTTTGGGACTTCGAGGAAATTCCTAAAGGAGCCAAAACAGTAGGATGCAAATGGGTCTACAAAACAAAGTATGACTCCAATGGGAATGTAGAAAAGTACAAAGCTAGACTTGTGGCTTTACGCAAAGAGAAGGTGTAGATTACAATGAGACTCTTTCTTCGGTCTCATGTAAGGACTCCTTCAGAATCATAATGGCACTAGTTGCACATTTTGATTTAGAGTTGCATCAAATGGATGTTAAGACGACATTTCTAAATGGAGATTTAGAAGAAAATGTTTACATGAAACAACCCAAGGGTTTTTTCATGGAGGGGAAGGAACATATGGGATGCTGCCTAAATAAATCCATTATGGGTTAAAGCAAGCCTCTAGGCAGTGGTATTTAAAGTTCAATGATACAATTAAAATATTTGGATTCAAAGAGAATGTTGAGGACAACTGCATTTATGCAAAGTTCAAAAGTGGGAAATATATTTTCCTAATTCCATATGTGGATCACATCTTGCTTGCTAGCAGTGACGTCAGTCTACTACTAGAAACAAAGAAGTTCTTGTCTTCAAATTTTGACATGAAAGACCTTGGTGAAGCTTCTTATGTTTTGGGCATAGAAATTCATCGAGATAGAAAGAATGGAGTGTTAGGACTATCACAGAAAGCGTATTGTGAAAAGATTCTAAAGAAATACAATATGCATGCGAGTAATGCAACACCTGCTCCCATAGTCAAGGGCGATAGTTTTGGGAAATCCCAATGTCCAAAGAACCAATATGAGATTGATCAAATGAAGTCAGTACCATATGCTTTGGCTGTTGGAAGCTTAAAGTATGCACAAGTGTGCACTCGCCCTGACTTAGCTTTTATCACCGGGGTACTCGGTAGATATCAAGAGAATCCAGGCATAGAGCACTGGAAGATGGTAAAGAAAGCTTTGCGTTATGTGCAAGGCACAAAAGGCCTCATGCTAACATATAAAAGATCTGATTCCCTAGAGATAAAAGGGTACTCAGATACGGATTTTGCGGGAGATAAAGACGGCAGAAAGTCCACGACAGGATATGTCTTTACTCTCGTAGGAGGTGCTATTTCGTGGAGAAGCACCAAACAGCCGATAGTTGCATCATCTACGATGTATGCAGAATTTATAGCATGTTATGAGGCCATGGGGCAGGCGTTATGGTTAAAGAAATTTCTACCCGACTTAAAAGTGGTAGACTGCATTAGCAGGCCACTAAAGATGTACTGTGACAACGAGCCCGTAGTATTCTATGCTCATAACAACAAGTCGAGTAATGCTACAAAGTCTATAGATATAAAGTACTATGTTGTGAAGGACAAAGTCCAGGATCAAACTATAAGACTCGAGCATATAAGGACAAAGGATATGCTTGCGGATCTGCTAACGAAAGGCTTACCACACAATGTGTTCAAGGAACACATAGCTGGCATGGGTTTAATGGAAAGCCTATGACTCCTGGACTACAGAGGCCCAAAAGTAAAAAAATTGTTTCAAAATAGAAAAGTATGTAGTGGCTGTCTGATTCTATCGGCTATTGAGCTGAGACGATGAAACATGCTCTATGTACCGATCCTTGATGAAACGGGTAAAATACAAAGTTAAAAGTAAAGTCGAGATCTAGGGGGAGAATGTTAGATAGATCTCTCCTACGCTCGGGCCCAACGGCCCGAACGGAGTCCCTCAACGCGCCCTAATCGGGGGCGCCTAACCTTATCATGGTTGGTGGGCCCCTGTCGCCAGCGCACATATAAAGAGGTGGGGGGACGCACACGGTACGAGGTTCACCGTGCGCCGCAACCCCCCACCGACACATCCACCGATTAGGGTTTTGAGCTAGGCCGACGGGAAGCGCCGCCAGCACCGCACACCCACGCCGTCGACCTTCTCCCATGGCTAATGACGGCGGATCTAGCTCCGGGACTAGCTCCGGCATCCCCTCCGGCTCGTGCTTGTCGAGCCAGGGCGCAGGTAGTACCTCTCCCCTCTCTCTCTCTCTCTCTCTCTCTCTCTCAGATCCGATCTAATCCTATAGTGCATCTACCGATAGTAGCCTAGAACTAACACTGAGAGCGTCTCCACAAGCTCTGGTGGTGCCTTTGCAGGTTGTATGCCGTTAGGTAAGCGGCCTCCCTTAAGCAAAACAAGCACATGATTTTCTGGCAATTAATTTCTTTGAGTACAATGCACTGGATGCATGTTTGCGTGGTATTCCTAATACCATCCACCAATTGATCACATGTTGAGGCATTCTAGCCAACTTCATATGTTAGCATCACACTTCAAATAGGTGGAGCCCAGGCCTACAACAAGTGTAATATCTGTGATTCCTGTTCTCTAACGGGTGTATCTTTATCAAGCCAATTCATAGATCAGAAATAAAAATCCCATGTATGTACACAACAGATGAAGAAGGGTGGGAGAAAGGCGAGGCGGGTGCCTCGGATGCGCGGGACCGCAACGAGGCTACAACCTCTTTGCGCCCTCTTCAGTCATGATCAAGCAGCTTCTGCCCGTGTTCTTCCCCAATCGTTAGAGCTTCGATCAGGAAGATCTGCTCTAGAAACATGCGTGAAGGAGCACTCAGCATTCCGAAATCAGATCCTGGCCATTAGAGTGGATAACTTTCTCGCCGTGTCTTGTGGGAGATCTGCCAAGTGACGAAATTGATTGGTTGGTAGCTCGGTTTGTGCAATTTGTATATGAATTTTTTTATGTTTATTATGTGCAATTTCTTGTTATATTGTCTACTCGTAAGTAAATGGTATGACAGTTTTCTGAAATCATAACATCATATCTAGACTACATTACCAATTCCTAAAACATGTTAAGTTTCTTTTAGTACACGAGGTTGTTATTCAGCTGTATAGCCAAGTGTTGTAGTCATGTCATTTATCAAATCATGGTGCTTAATGTTGTAGGTGAAGTTTGCGCACTATGATTCTCCTCATATGGTATATGCAACTTTTTTTTTCTCCTCATTATCAGATTAGCAACGTACAAGAAACCACGACGATGAACATAGATGAATGATACACCTGAAGAAAAACTAATGTGCCAGAGCCCCAATAGTTGTGCATTGGTGACAACCATGACTTCTGCTTTGAGCGCAAATGCAAGTTCTCGCGAGTGCACTAAACGAGAGACAACCATCAAAAGATGCCGCAATTTTGTAGTTACCCCCACGGTTTTAAATTGCTTTGTATATTAGCTTTGATCAAAGTCAACCTTTGTAATGTTTGATCAAGTTTGTATAAAAATTATTAGTATCTTCAATATCAAATCAATATTATTAAATTCGATCATGAAATATGCTTTCATATTGTATATATTTGTATTGTAAATGTACTATATATTTGATTAAATTTAGAAAGTTTGACTTTCACTAAATTGAAAATGCGAAATGATTTAAACTAGAGAGAGTAGTAAGAAAGGATCACTTCGAACCTCAGTTACTTAAATAATACTCTCTCCGTTCAGAAATAACTAACTTGGTTTTGTCTAAATTCTAATGTATCTAGATCTATTTTAGGTATAGATACATTCGAATTTAAACAAATACAGATCAATTATTTCTGGATGAAAGGAGTATATTATAACATTACTATGATTTACCAGTAAGCTGAGTTGGTGGTGCATACCATCATTTGGCATTTGAGGACATTGAACTGTAAAAAAAAGAGCATTTGAGGACATCACCAGCTCAAAAAAGAAGAAGCAAAAAACAGAAATGAAAAAAAGAAGAGGAGAAGCAGCATGGCTCACCATGTCACAAGCCTTGAGCCCTAGCAGTAAAAAGCTTCGGTCGCTCCCTGAAAAAAACAAACCCTTCAAGCCCTCACCTCAGAAGCTGCTGTTAGCACAGCCCCTGCCGCCGAGTACTTTCCGACGACACCGACGAGAAAATTCCGACGAGACGACACGCACGTATCCGATAACTTCCGCCGAGATGCACGTACTGCTAGCCGATCGATTCTTTTGATCTAACTAGTATACTACGCACGCACACGCAAAATCAGACTAGACTGATTGCTACACGCACGTCTCATGCGTTTCTTTCTTGACAATTGCTTGTGTCTCACAGTCTACAAGGATCTGTACACACGCATATATATATATGCTGAATTAGCTGACCGAGTCGAACTACTATTACAACTGCTGACTCCAACTCGTATGTATGCATGTGTATTCCACTCAGAACCTATCACGTACTACTCGTATTCGGAGCCATGACGCCGTTCCGGCGTACAACGTGTTTAAGTCTAACAATCACCCCCTAAGCACGACGTGCGCTTCATATCGACCTGGGTCCCAAATACGCCAGCTACTCCTCGCGGGCGCCATCCATGACATTGCTTTTGCCGCTCCCTTCCTCAGCACCCATATCACCGACTTTGCTTTTGTCGGCGTCTCCATGGCTTCACGTCGACCCTCCTCGTCCGCGTCCTTCTTTTCCGCGTCCTCCTTGTCGATGTCATCCATGACCGTGCCTTCAGTCTTCACCGGTTCTTTGATGAACAAACATTGATTTTCGTATTCCATCTTCACCAGATAATTTACCGTCCAAAATTCTTTCTTTGGATAGTAGTCCAGCACGTCTCTCATGCGTGCTTGCATCGGTCGTAGTCGTCTCATCTCCAGTGCAGTCGGAGGTATCACGACATACTCTTCTGCGTCCGACAACACGCTTGTTTCTCCAGTTTATGAACCTTGTATGCCTCCATGTAGAGCTTCTGGAGCCAATGGCTCTACATTCAGCGTATCCTGCATGCCTATTTCTGGGACAATTTCTTGACTGGCCACCACATCACATGGCCCTTGCACTTCTGGACACTCCTTTGCCCCAAGCTCTTCACGTGGATCATCACCTCCTGTACTAGCAGATGATGAGCTAAACACAACACCTTCTAGCTCTGTTTTTTCTGACCACGGACTAGCCTTTTCTCCGGACACTTTTTCTTCTGGGAGTATCCCTAGTGCTTCTGGCCTGGTGTCCACGCCTGGAGCACCCCCTAGGCCTTCAATCTCTTCTGGGTCTGAATTTGCTAACAAAGATAAGCTTGGTTGATCCATATTTTCTTCATACTCAAGATCCCACGTGATGTGAAAAGATGAATATTCCGGTTCCTTGGATCCCCAATTCCATGATTTCTCTTCCTCAAAGACTACGTCGTCCGTGAAAACCACCTTATTGGTATAGGGGTTGCACAAACAGTATCCCTTCGAGCCTTCATAGCCTGTCATGATCATTGGAGTACTCTGATTCACCTTATGCGCCACACATCCAAAAGTACGAAGATGATCAACCGAGGGCTTCCGTCCGTACCATGCTTCATACGGAGTCATACCAACTCCACTCTCAGTTGGTTCCATGTTCAGCAAATACACAGCCGTATTGACTGCCTCACCCCAGAAGTTTCCTGGCAAACCTTTACTCTTCATCATCCTCCGTGCCATGGTCAACACGGTTTGATGCAGCTCGCCTTCCTGATCAATGCGTAGAGCTCTTATCTTCGCCTCCACCTTAAACTCTTCGGCTTCCTTGATCTTCTCAAATGCTTGTTGAGCTTGACCCTTACTTTTTAGCAACACAATCCACATGTATTTACTATGATCATCCACCACAAGCATGAAGAACTTATTGCCGGACGGAGTTGCAGGCGAAATTTCAACGCATAGACCGCCATGATCAGATTCTGAAGCTTCACTCGCCTCAAACGTGGCTTCACGTAGAAACCGGACACTCCGTTGCTCGTGATCCACACACGGTAGATCGTGATCCACTTGCGCCACAATCTCCGTACCCGGTGATGGAGGATCCTCCTCATCCTTCAGCTCAGTTACTTCGAGCATCAGCATCATCGGTCCATCATCATCTCCTTCCTGGGCGATGAGAGCCCTCTCCTTCGACGATTTCTTGCAATCCTTCTTGAAGTGACCGAGCTCGCCGCACTTATGACATCTTACTTTCTTGATGTCAAACTTCCTCCGCGGCGGAGCCTCGTCCTCGTCCTCCCCTGCGATATGCTTTTTCGCTGGGCGAGAATCTTCTCTATCACTCCTGCTGCCGGATGCTTTATCGCCCTTCTTTTCCTTGGCGAACAACGCTCGAGCCATAAGCATGAGATGCTCATCCACTTTCGCGTCGCCATAGGTGATCTTCATCCGCTCGTCGTGCGCCTTGAACCGTCCAACTAGATCATCCATCGTGAGAGTCTTGAGATCAACGCATTGCTCGATCGCCGAGACAACGGGTGAGTAACGCGGCGGCGCCACGCGGAGGAAACGCCTCACAATAGAGATCTCATCCAGCTTCTCGCCAAGTCCGCGAATCCCATTGACCAGTGTAGCGACCCTTGAAGCAAAAGCGTCTAGCGTCTCATCTTCTCCCATCTCCAGATTCTCGTACTTCTTCTGCAAGGTTTGCAGGGTCGCCTCGCGGACGCGCTCGTGCCCAAGATTTAGCGTCTTGAGCGTATCCCACACCTCCTTTGCAGTTTTCTTCGAGATCAGGTGTTGCATCAGATCCGTTGGCACCACCGAGCAGATGGCCGTGAGTGCTAGTCGGTCTAGGTGGTACTTCAACGCGCCCTTCTTGAACTCGTCGCCGCCTGGATCGACAGCCTCCCAGAGTCTGGCGCCTTCTAACGCCCACTCCATCTGGACCGCCCAGACCGTGTAGTTGTCGCGGCTGTACCGCGGATACTGCATCGACACCGGCGCACCCGTAGCCGCATACTCGCCCACCTCCTTCGCCATGACCTCCCGTTACTAGGAGATATTCCACGAGGCTCTGATACCAATTGTTAGCACAGCCCCTGCCGTCGAGTACTTTCCGACGACACCGACGAGGAAATTCCGACGAAACGACACGCACGTATCCGATAACTTCCGCCGAGATGCACGTACTGCTAGCCGATCGATTCTTTTGATCTAACTAGTATACTACGCACGCACACGCAAAAAAAACCCAGACTAGACTGATTGCTACACGCACGTCTCATGCGTGTCTTTCTTGACAATTGCTTGTGTCTCACAGTCTACAAGGATCTGTACACACGCATATATATATGCTGAATTAACTGACCGAGTCGAACTACTATTACAACTGCTGACTCCAACTCGTATGTATGCATGTGTATTCCACTCAGAACCTACAACGTGCTTAAGTCTAACAGCTGCTCTAAAAAGGAACACTGTTCCAAAAATTGCGGCGGTGGCGGGGGTGAGCTAGCATCCCCTGCGCCGCGCAACCACCTGCCATGGAGATGGAGGCAGCGGCTCCTCTCCCCAAGAAGAGGAAATCGGGGGTACCGGGAAGCAGCGAACCGGAGAAAATCTTGAGCTGTAAGCTGCCGCCGCCGGCGGCCAAGGAGGCGGCAGATCCCCACATCCAACAACCACTGCCCAGAGCTGAAGGAGCAGAGGAAGGCGTCGACCGCATCAGCGGACTCCCCGACGCCGTCCTCGGCGACATCATCTCCATTCTCCCTACCAGGGAGGGCGCCCGCACCCAAACCCTCGCCACCCGTTGGCGCCACCTCTGGCGCTCCGCTCCTCTCAATCTCGACTACCGCGACCTCCCTGCAGAAAGGGACGTTCTAATAGCCCTCATCTCCCGGATCCTCTCCGCCCACGCTGGCTCCGGCCGCCGCTTGTGCATCTCCGTGCAACACCTCGGCCACGAACCCGCCACCGTGGATGCCTGGCTCCGGTCCAGCGCCCTCAGCAACCTCCAGGAGCTCGAGTTCTGCCGACCCGCTACCCGTTCACCGGCACTGCCGCCGGCTGTGGCGTCCATTTCGTCCAGCCTCCGTGTGGCCACAATCAGTAATTGCCGCCTCCCCGACGGCATCTCTGAGACGCTTCACTTTCCCCAGCTCAAGCAGCTCACGCTTGAAGAGGTCAGCATCTCAGAAGGCTCTCTGCACCGCGTCATCGCTGGCTGCCCCGTCCTGGAATACATGCTTCTTAACAGAAGCTTTGGCTTCAACTGCGTTCGGATCTGCTCCCCAATCCTGAAAACCATTGGGATACGACGAGGAGAGCCCTACTTAAGGAAAATCATCATTGAGGATGCCCCTTGTCTTGAAAGGTTTCTCCAACTTGACATATACGATAAATTGGATATACTGATAATGTCAGCGCCCAACCTGGCCATCATGGGCTGCCTTTCTTATAAAGACAGCTGCTTCTCCGACATCCAGGTAGCTTCCTTTCTTTCTCGATTTCACGAGGTTTATAGCCTGCATTTTTGTGAGAATACAAATATCATATATCTCCATGTATATAAGGCCTGATATACTGTTTCATTCTTGGTAAAGGGATGGCGTGCTGTGTTTCCAACAGTGGTATACACTATCAAGACTTTATTTATCTATGTTGATTCTAATAGTGTGGACATGCTTCTTAGTTTCATGAGCTGCTTTCCCTGCTTGGAGAAGTTGTACATCCAGGTAACTGCATGTTTGTGGTTTGTAGCGTTAACTGCTAAGCTACTCTATATATCCCTAACATATCCGTATATCTTTCTGTATTCAGCAAAGTGGTAAGGCAGGAAAGAGATCATGGCGTCGTAAACACAAGAGTCATATCAGAAGCCTTGACATCCGCCTCAAGACAGTAGTGTTGAAAAACTATAAAAAATATATGGCGGATGTTGACTTTGCAATGTTCTTTGTGTTGCATGCTAAAATGTTAGAGTTACTTAGATTTGAGGTTCGATTCGTCTGCAGTAACGGCTTCGTTGCAAGCCAGCGGAGGTTGCTTCAGCTGGAGAAGAGGGCTTCCAGAGGTGCCCGGTTTGAATTCACAGAATATACACATCGCCGTAAGTTAGAAGATATCAAGCATGTGCAAGATTTGTCTGTAGCTGACCCCTTTGAATGGTGACGTTGATACTGGGATTGCTGTGTAGGAGTTGTTCTTATCATCTCATTTTATGCTCTGTCCAAACTTCATTAGGTCTTCTTTCTATTGCTTTGAAGTTTCTGGTGTCCTGAAACCTTTGTGATATTTAAACCAATCATGTAGAATCTTTAGAGAATGTGGACAAATTTAATATTTGTTCTTATGTAAGGTCTCTGAGTGCAAAGTTTGAATTCATTCTCTTACTTTCAGTATTTATTAGGTTGTGCACCTAACTTTTTACATCCTTTGTGTCCTGTAAAATTGAGCTACTTCGACCTACAAGATGTTTTCCTTTTTGAATGTTTCAAGAGCAGGGAACTTTAATTTGTCGCTGCAATTTTCATTGAGTAATCCATCTTTGCTTGTCATCTTATTTACGTACAGTTTGTTCAGTCAGGTTCTTCTCTTCCATGATTTACATGAGAAGATGAGATCGTGCTTAAGGGTATCATTTTACCTAGAGAGAATGACGAGGATCTAGCCTCAACTATTTAAAAGGAGATGAGACCTAGCTCCTGAGAGCGTCTCCACAAGCTCTGGTAGTGCCTTTGCAGGTTGTATGCCGTTAGGTAAGCGGCCTCCCTTAAGCAAGGCATATATTTTACAGTACCTTTTACTAGTATAAAAAATGACTAGTATAATCCGATCCGACGACTGGCAGAGACTTGGCCCAATAAGTCCACTTAGTTAATTTTAGAGAGTAAACAACACAGAACCGAAACCGATCAATCTTGACTTGTCCACACCACCCGCCGTCGCTGTCCCCGGAAGCCCTCCGACGCAGCTGTTGCCGGACACGAGACCGCTCCTCTCGTCGCTGTTCCCAGACTCCCTCCGACGCACCTCTACCCGGACACGAGCCGCCGCTCTCCCCCGGACGGGCTCCACTAACAGAGCTCGTCGCCGAACGTGAGCCGTCGCTCACGTTGTTGTTCCCAGACGCCCTCCGCCGCAGCTTTCCCCGAACGCGAGCCGCAGCTATCCCCCCGTCGCGCGCCGCCGCTCTCCTCCGGACGGCCACTGACAGAGCTCGTAACCCAGGTTCGCGCCACGGACCCCTCTCCACACTCTGCGCCCTGCCGTCGCCATAGGGAAGTCTTATATCGATCTCTAGTTCATTTCCTCACTGCGGCTCTCTGCTGAAGAATTAGCATGTCGATCTCTTTAGTGGACTCACATTCAGAAGACAGGCAATTGCAACCCACAGCAGACTCACATTCACAGCAAGCTAGCTTAATTACCATTATCTTCTTTAATTACAACATTCACATACACATAAAAGGTTTTCTCAGCTATCCACGCATGTTCTCGTACATTGTTTAGGATTTTGGATAATAAAAACAGTCTAATCTCGCATGTTCTCATACATTGTTTAGGATCCAGACGTGTAATCCACGCGTGTTCCCATACATTGTTTAGGATTTTGGATTAAATCAAATCACATTGCGTTCCCATACATTGTAGCTAGCCAGGCAGAGTTGCCAGCATAATAATCAACTTCAGAGATTGGAATAAATCTTGGTTCAAGATGCTTACTGGTAGAGATGAAAATGCCACAACGAGCAACAGAGCAAGTGGCCTTGTAGGCAGTAGCCAAGGCCGTCTCCAGAAATTCGGGGCCCTTGTGCAAAACATAAAATAGGGCCCTAAGATTTAATATTTTTTCATCATGATAATAACTAAAATTCACTTGTACTTTATTATATAATATAACTGCAATATGTGTTATTTCGTACAATATGCTGAAATATCAAACAGTAATTCTATAATTCTACTAAGAATGTAGTACCACTGGAGCAATAAACTAACCTGAAGTTCTAGTAAAAAACATTATCCATTGTCTATTTTTCTTATAAGTAATCTCCTCTAGGATATCACTTTAAGTGCCTGTTTTCTTCCTTTTTTTTATCACGCTTTGTAGCACTGGAGTCCAGAGTCATATTTTCTAGAAGACATGACTGTTTTTTAAACAGAAAATAAATGATCTGAATGAATTAAAAAACTACATGGATTTAACTTACCAATTGCCTAGATAACTACTACTCCGTTGATAAGTTAATAGAAGAAGATACTACAGAGTACAGACCTTGATCGGCCTTGCGTTTGAGGTCTAGAGCTGGCCATCTGGGGCATGGGAGATGGAAGACCGAGAGTATGCAGCGATCTGGCCTGGAACCGTGAACCCAAATTCCAAAACGGCAGTACCCGACGGGGCGCGATGATCTGGATCGTATTTGGGCAGGACAACAACAGGCGCAAGCGGGCGTCTCGGAGAACACGCGATAGCGGTGGCAGAATCAATTGATCAGCGAACTTCGGAACACGCGCTGGGATCTTGGAGACCGAGAGACGAGAGTATAGTCTAGATTTTGTTGACTCGATCCCGGTAGATCGAATGATAACGCTCGCCCTGGCCTCGCGCGGTAGCGTCCTCTTCGCCTCGGATTGAGAAGCATGGGCGTGCGAATGGGCCGACTTCGGGGCGTAGAAAACAACCGCTCACTTGGTCAAGAGAGCCTGTGGGCGTTGTGACTTCAGTCTGGGCCAAAAGCATTGCAGAGAACACATATAGGCTAAACGCTAGAAAAATGGGGCCCCCAGATTTTTGGGGCCCGCACAGGGCCCTGGACGGGCCTGGCAGTAGCCGGATGAAAGATTATGCCATATGCATTGGATTAGTTGGAACGATCAGAATCTGTAAACTTCTTAAGACACACTGTATCACTGCAAACATTGGCGTCGGTTTGCTGCTAAAATAAGTCGACTTGATAATATCGGCACTATTGTGTTGCAGATACTGGACAGAAAACGGACATGTATTGTTTACTGCAAGAAAGAGAGACAAACTGCTTGTAGCAAACCTGCACAAAATCTTTTAGTATAGTAAGATGAGATTGAACTATTAAAATGCTCAACAATTGCACTACAGATATTTTTCCCAATACACCCAGCACTCGGTTAATACCAATACCCAAACTATCCAGATACTGAATTCAATAAAGCACGAGCTGATTGAAGATGAAGAATCATGCTTGTACTTGCTCAACACGGTTACTGCTCTCATTCACTTTACAACATTGGCTTAATATTTCAGTTATTGATGTATTTAACTTCCATGTAATTATGCATTTCTGACTTGCAGATAAAGGGTATGGAAAGCCATATAAAGTTTGCAATACAGCAATATGGTGAGGCCAATTGCATGTGGAAGCACCCTTGACGAAACTCTAATGTCTCGACCTGACGCCAAGAAGTTAGAGTTTTGATTTCCGATGTAACAGCTTAGCTTAAGCAGTGAGGAGAAGAATGCAGTCACTGACTTGAACTCCCAGTTGCTCGTTGACCTCCTTACTCACATAAGCTATTTGTACATTTTTCTTCTTGTTTAAGATATAAGAGATGGTGTTCTGTCCTTAACATTACCACTGTTCTTAAACAATTTAAGAAGCATTAATTTTTCATTTCATCTTTGTTGCAGAGCCACTGAGAAAGTGTAATACTGTAATGCTGGGTCATCCAAGTTGGAGTCTGTATGTTGGACAAATTGGTGGTGCTGGCCGAGCTGACCAGCAAGCTCAAATGCTTCTGAACTTTTTGAGACAAGTGAATTGTCTAAGAAGCACCTAGATGGATGATAAAGTTTTCCCTCTGAACAGTCAAAAGAAAATTTTCAACAATATGTTGTCCAGGATAGAAGCATGGATTATGTAAGCTTGAGTCTCCTAAAAGGGAATTGCATTATAATCAATGTCATGCTAGAATTAATAACTATCAACTCCCCTGAAATTTATCATCTATGTTTGGTTAAGAAATTATTTGCAGTGTATTAAGGATTAAGCAATAAATATATTTCTCTTGGTTTGCTTGTTCGCAAGAAACTGGTGTGTTCCCCAAAATTGAGATTGCAACTTGTATGAAACTGATGCATGCCTGTGATGACTAGTTATAACAGTCAGAAATTATACTCTGATTTCAACATTCTCTTGAAATTAGTAATTTTTTGTTGTACATGCCACAAAGGAACATGAACTGATGGACTCACAAATTCAGTATTACAGAACCACGTCAATTTACAAGGCCACTACTATAATAACAGCAGAAAATAAACAGGGCACATCTGATGCACCAGATTAAAATACGTCAGAACTAGTGAGGAAAAAGCTGACACAAAATTTATTCAAGTTCTCCACGAATATGCATAGAATGGTGGATAGCTCAGCCATTAGTACTAAAAAGATATCAGGACATTTTTCTTAACTAGAATGAAGATCAGAAGGCAACATTTTGTTTTATTGTTATGTCAGGAACATGATGAAACATGGATGGTTACACACAACCTATTACAGAATGTGACTATCTGTGACTAGTCCTATACAGGAAATTCACTATTGCAGCTTCAAGCAAGAACTTGACAACTCGCCGTCAATGCCGTCCTCCATTACCCGTCTCCTTCGATGGCATCCTCACCCATTTCGACCTCGCTGACGTTCATGCCGTCCTCCCGGAGGGTTAGACCTGCCGCAGTGGTGCCCACGACGACATCAGCGGCAACATAAGCCTGAACGCCAGTAGCGCCACCTTCTCGCCACGAACGCGGGGTGGATGCCGAAGGCGTCAGTTAGCGGAGCGCCCACGCGATGGAGGCGGAGCAGGCACCGCCGGGGCACGCGCGGCGCGCCAAGCAGACCATCCAGGTTGTCCTCGACGAATCCGAGCACGATCTCGAACGGCGCCACTACCTCCTTGTGTGTGCCGACGTTCAGTCTCCTCGGACAGATCAGACAGCGGTCGACCGTCCTCGAACCCCTGCTCCCGGAGCCGTGATGACCTCGGACGCCTTGTACTAGAACCTCCCTCCATTCCTCCTGATCCGCCGCCATGGCTGCGCGCACCGTCGATGTGGTGCGCACCTCCCTCAGACCCGCGCGGCATGGAAAATATGATCTCCTCTTGGTATTCAGGAGTTCGTCATCACCAACGACGGCGCCACCATCCTCTCCCGCATGTTGCATCTCCAGCCCGCCGCCTGCATGCTCGTCGAGCTGTCCTGCTCACCGGACGCCGCCGCTGGCGATGGTACAACTACTGTTGTCGCCCTCGCCGGATCTTTGCTCCACCGCACCAGTCCCTCCTTGCCACAGGCGCCCACCACACAACCGCCGCCGATTCTCTCCACCGCCTCGCCGCCCGCGCTATCGAGATCCTCCAAGGCATGGACATCCCCATAGATGGAGGAGGGCGGTGCCGTGGGATAAGGGATTGTAGGGTACGATGGAGGAAGGTACGAGGATGGCGGAGGGCCTGACGCGGCGGGGGCGCCGGACCTGGCGATGAGGCGGGAGCAGTGGCGGCCGTGCCGATGTATTCTGCAGGAACGAGGGTTAGCTTTGTTTTTTTAGGATAACGCCTTGTATTCAGCAGGAACCGTGATCGATACCTACCACCAGGCTAGTTGGCCTCTATTGGGCCGGCCCGTCTGCGGCCTATTTTTGGTTCGATACGAAATTTGACACCAGGCGACCACTAGTATAATTTGTACTACTCCCACCGTCTCGGTTTAAAGAACACAGTTTGCAAACCATGCAATTCCAGAATATTTAGACATAAAAGCATTTAATTCCTGTAATTACTCCCGTGTGAAAAGAACAAAATGTTTGCATGCACATGTGTGAACAAATGTGAACGCTTTTCTAATTCTTTTTTTCCTCATGCATGTTCTACTCAATGCCATTAAATGGACCAATTAGATGACACCTAGGGCCTAGAAAATTGCAAATTGTGTCCTTTAAACCGGGACAGAGGGAGTAGTCATCTTTTGAACACTAATATAAAACATTATAGATCTTTGGACGGATGAAAATAAACGGCTATTATTCAGTTGAGGGTACTACAAAACACCTCTTAAGCAAAACAAGCACATGATTTTCTGGCAATTCATTTCTTTGAGTACAATGCACTGGATGCATGTTTGAGTGGTATTCCTAATACCTTCCACCGATTGATCACATGTTGAGGCATTCTAGCCAACTTCATATGTTAGCATCACACTTCAAATAGGTGGAGCCCAGGCTTGCAGCAAGTGTAATATCTATGATTCCTGTTCTCTAACAGGTGTATCTTTGTCAAGCCAATTCATAGATCAGAAAGAAAAATTCCATGTATGTACACAACAGATGAAGAAGGGTGGGAGAAAGGCGAGGCGGGTGCCTCGGATGCGCGCGACCACAACGAGGCTACAGCCTGTTTGCACAGAGGCAGAGGAACCTCTTTACAACCTCTTCAGTCATGATCAAGCAACTTCTGCCCGTGTTCTTAACGTCTTTACAACCTCTTCAGTCATGATCAAGCAGCTTCTGCCCGTGTTCTTCCCCAATCGTTAGAGCTTCGATCAGGAAGATCCGCTCTAAAAACATGTCTGAAGTGGATAACTTTCTCGTTGTGTCCTGTGGGAGATCTGCCAAGTGACGAAATTGATTGGTTGGTAGCTCGATTTGTGCAATTTGTATATGATGTTTTAATGTTTATTATGTGCAATTTATTGTTATGTTGTCTGCTCGTAACTGGTACGACAGTTTGCTGAAATCATCACGGCATATCTAAACTACATTACTACATTAACAATCCCTGTAAAGTTTCTTTTAGTACACGAGGTTGTTCAGTCATCTGTATAGCCAAGTGCTGTGGTCATGTCATTTATCGAATCATGGTGCTTAATGTTGTATGTGAAGTCTGCACACTATGATTCTCCTCATATGGTATATGAAACTTTTTCGTCTCATTATTGGATTAGCAACGTATAAGAAATCACGACGATGAACATAGATGAATGATACACGTGAAGAGAAACTCAGGAGCCATAGTCCCAATAGTTGTGTGTTCACGTCACGTGTATGTCGAGCGCGATATGCAGGACACGTCGCCGAAAATAGTATTTTTGCTCTAGGAGTTGCATACTAATTCGGATCAAGATGATTTAAAAAACAAAGTTGCGTGGTTCGATGAGACGCACAACTTTCGCGTTCGGAACTTTTTTATTTAAGCTTATTTTAAAGGAGTCATAGTGGAACCCTTCATATATGAATCTTGGAATCTTCTGTGAACACTAAAATAATCGTCTATTAAGCCTGATTATGTCTTGCTTTGATACAATCTATCTTTGATGATTATTAATAATCCTCTGAGTAGACCTTTTCGAGTATTCTCACTATTTTCCTTGGTTAGCTACGTATCCAAAATAAGTGACAACACATGCCCCTGTTTTCTGGCGGAGCTTGCCGTGCCAAAAAATAAGTTGCACTATTTTTATTCTAAGGACGATGTCAATACTCTATCGGCCATTTGTTCTTAGGACAATAACTATGTATCGACCATATATATGCTAAAAGCAATAATTATATATCGGCCATATATGCTAAGGGCGATAATTATATATCGGGCATATGTGTGCTTAAGCTTATTTCCACACTCGGGTAGAACTTCTTTAGATATCTTCCATTGAGAGATCGAGGCACTAAATTCCCTTCCATAAATTCCACTAGATATGAATTCCTGGAAACTACTCTCACAACCTTGAAAGGACCCTCCCATCTCGGAGACCACTTGCCAAACTTTCTGTCTTTCGAACCAACTAACAGAATCACCTTTCACACCAAATCGCCAACTTGGAAGCTCTTCAACTTTACATTTTTATTGTAAGCTCTTGCTACCCATAACTTTTCTTTCTCTATCTCTTTCAAAGCAAATAAACGTTTATCGGCGACTTCATCAATGTTGTCCATCATCAAGTTATGGAAATTTACTGCCGATAAGTCATTTTTCTTAGCAAATCTCAAAGCAGCTAGATTCACCTCCACCGGCAAACAGCTTCTTGTCCATACACAAGTTCATACGGAGTTATATTTGTCGCACCATGCCTTGAGATTCTATGCGCCCATAAAGCTTCGGATAATACTTCATGCCACTTTCTCGGATATTCTTCAATCTTCTTCTTGATAAGCTTGATTAAAATCTTATTGCTCGACTCAGCTTGTCCTTTAGCTTGCGTATAATATGGAGATAAACTAAGCATCTTTATCCTGTAAGATTCGGCGAAACTCTTTTACTTCCTTTGCCATAAATGACGTACCTTGATCTGTAGTCAATGTTTGAGAAATGCCGAATCTATGTATAATATGCTCAGTTATGAACTTGATCACCTCCTTATGGGTCATATTTCTAAGAGGTGTCGCTTCAGACCACTTGGTAAAATAATCATTAGCTACCAACACAAACCGATGCCCTTTTGAAGAAGAAGGATGGATCATACCAATGAAATCTAATCCCCAACCTCTAAATGACCATGGCTTGATAATATGATTTAACATAACAGCATGAGCCAACTGAATATCACCAAACTTTTGAAAAACTTCACATCCTTTATAGTACCTAAAGCAATCATTAATCATTGTCGGCCAATAAAATCCTCCACGTCGTAAGATCCACTTCATTTTGTGCGCCGAATGCTGTGTGCCACATATGCCTTCGTGTACCTCTCCCATAGCAATCCTTGCATGATCCTCATCCAAGCACTTCAATAGAATACCATCAACCATTCGGCGATAGAGATCATCATCTATCAATGTATATTTGAGAGCCATCCGCCGAACATCCCTATCCGTCATTTTACTAGGATCTTGCAAATATTCAACAATGGATCTTCTCCAATCTTCATGTCCGCCTGCACTAGATCCTTCATTAGTGGCCAAATCAATGGGATCTAATTCGGCCTTACTTATGTTAGCAGCATAAACATCGACACATGAGATATATGAAAAACACCACGATTAACATGATAGCCAGATGCTTGCTATGCTAAATCGTTTGCATTCCAGTTGACTTGTCTAGATATATGAGTAATGCTAAAGTAATCCAAGATGGAAATTATATCCAGACATTTATCAACGTAAATATTAAGTAATCCATCGAGACATTGGAAAACTTTAACATCCCAGCATTTAGGACTAAACGAATGATAAATTTAGGATTTTCTGCATCTGCGTGCATGCATCTGAAAATCTGGATAAATTTTTCGCAAATTTAAACCCTAGAGCGAGCCGAGTCTCTCTTGCTTTGATGGATTAGAGATTAGCCATCTCAGTGAGTGCAGTAGATTTTGACATGACCTTTAGGTATTATCTGTGCTTTTGGAGAGGTAGAATTTAAAAATTACTTTGAATTTCCAAATTCAATTCAAAATTGAATTTATAAATTCAAGAATATTAATACTAAAACTAAGTAAAAAGAAAATGATTATAGTAAGAAATAAAAGAATTCTTTATTAATAAAAATACATGAAGTATTACATTGTTCTTTTACAATAAAATAATAAAAGTAAATTACAATTAAGAACTGAAATAAAGGAAATTGAATACATTAAAGTAATTCAAACAAATACAAATAAGTAGAAATCTTTATTACCTTCTTATTCAATAATACAAAGATTTAAGAATACAAGTAAATTAGAAGTCATTATATAGATAAACAATTACAAGTAAAGAAAAACAAATGCTTAAATGAATCATATAAGTATTACATGGTTTTTACAAAATAAGAAGAAGATTACAGTAACTAAAACCTAAAATAAAATTCCTATCTAGTCTTGATACTCATGTACATCCTTCTATTACCCACAAAACAAATAAATAGAAGATAAACCAAAAAGGTTTAGTGTTAGTAAAACTTGCTCTCAGTCTAACAGTGAGATGCACTTTTCATTACATCATTGAGCAGAGTTGAAAAGGAGCAAGTTTCACCAAAAAACAATATCTGTTCTTATCATTATATTACTTGTCTAAGCACATCATCATTGACAGAAGTGGGGCAAATTTCACCAAAGCAGTAAGTGGGGGCAAGTTTCACCTTGGCAATTAAATAAGAACAGTCAAAACTAGGAAAATATCATTACTTTCACTTGATCTGATCCATTTGAGTGAGGCAAGCACACAGAAAACTCACACAACACATGCAAATGTGTGTGTTATCAACATGGCAAGACATGTATTAGATGAAGAAAAGAAGCCAGCCGTAGCAGGGCTGCTACCATATCCTTCCACACACAACACCACCAGACCAACAGTTCCTCTACTAGCTAAAGAACACCACAAATAAAATCACTTGTTCTTATTAGCTTTCTCTCGAAAACACACAGATCGAACCACCATCACATCTCTAACTCTGGTTGCTTAGTGGATCCAACCGTGAGCTAGGACAAGGAGGTGATCAAGACCAGCACAAGAGTTGTGTAGAGTAGGTCAGCAGTAGGGAGTAGATGATTCAGAGCACCATAAGATCCACATCAGCAGTAGCCAACAACACCAATAACGCCACCACCACCATAGTTACTCAGTAGTACTAGAGAAGCAGTAGCACTTCAAGGAGGATGAAGAGATCCAGAAGACATGAGTTATGGTTGGAGCTAAACCAGGAGTAGAAGGTGGATATATCCACAAGATCAAGTAACATCTGACCTGGAGGAGTTACCAGATCATCCACAAACTTCTCATCAAGCAAATTTGTCTACTCAGCAACCACATGTTGATCACAAAAATTAATTCCTTAGTATATATTCTTACCAGATCCTTTAGGAAAATAATTTATGGTGAAGCAATATCCTCAGATATGCATATAATGGTATGCAAGGATCATCACGGAGATATTAATGCAATAATATAATTTGTCCTTATTCTTAAAACTGGAGCCTCAACCTTTTGCATCATCGGCAAGGATTAAACTAAATCTTGGTCAAATAAATTTGTAGCAGATCATGTAGTTGATCTAGACCACTGTGCATCCTCCAAGGAGGTACCATAGCAGCCAGATCACCTACATGAGCCACAAGTATTGCATACAAGAGATATCCAACATATCCAAGAATTAACTTTGTACAACCTTAAACCAGTTAAATCATTTTCCTAAATCCCAAAGGGGGAGGAATCATAACAGTAAGGGTTCTCTATCACATAGACAGACTAATATTTTGTCAAGTAGCATAGTGACTAAAGTCACATATAATGTTTGAATTCAATAAGGCCACACATAAATATACTTAGAGAACTTCCATTAACAATATTCTGGTAACACAAAGACCACCACACCCACAACTTTCTAATTCACCTGCTAGTAAACAGAGGTTGTATGTACATCATTTTCCTAGGCAGTTGTCTAGGAATCAATTAGTTGTAAGCATCACCACTCAACCTATATTCCAACACATCACTTAAATAATACTTATCAATACCAAACACAATTGGACAACCACATTATATAATCCATTTATTTAAACAATAATAACAATCCAATCAAGACAGTCATTTTCCAAGGTGGTCAATAAGTAATCAGTAAGACAAGTCACCGTGGCAACATTACAAGCACAAGCACAAAAGCCTTAAGGCATTGCTCTCAGCAGCAATTCATTCCACCATTGAGTACTTTTGTGCACACTCATTTAAGAGAGGCACCACAATGGTACTCAAGGCAAAGGAAGCCACTAAAGCAACAAATTAAGCCAAGCAAATCATTTTCCTTGTCTGCAAAAGAGTAGAAATCATCTTAATACAAGCCACCATCATATTAGCAGCAAGGAAGAACATCTACAAGCTTTGCTTGCAATAAATACCTGCATAGCATGAATATTCTCTAGTAAAACATCAGAATGGTGTGCATCAAAACATACCAAGCAAGTTGTGATTGCAAGTAATTATCACATCAGTCAACACCACAAAAATGTGCCATATTAGTTCATCATTATGTTTAATACTTTTAATCAGACTAATCATTTTCCTAAGTTCCATACTAGGAATCATTCATGTATATCTTTGATATCTATCATAGATGACAGAACATATACAAGAAACATCCAATCCAAAGCTAGGAATCATATAAAATTTTGCTGTCATATTGACACATTATACATAGCAACCAGTTCTAATCCCAAGAGCTACCAAATGAACTTATATCATTTTCTTTAACCAATAGGACATGTATAAATCATCACCATTATAGACATGAGACTGATAGTAAATAGTTACAGATAAGCAAATAACAGGCCAAGTCAAGCCATTAGCAGTAGAATCATTAACACAAGAACAAAAAGTTACACGGTCAATTGTATTAGGTGCTAGCAATGCAAATAATATGGGAACAAATAATATTCAACCTAATAAATCCTGGTAGGATTAGAAATCATACAAGCATGTTCATGTAACTCTAATTAGCTCTAAAACATGAAGAAACTTCTAATTTGGATGAATATCAGAAAAGAAATAAGAGGAATCCTAGTTAGGGTTTGGCACACAAAAAGAAAAGGGATAACCAGATAGAGGAGAGGGAAAACGTACCCGGGGTCCTCGCTTAAAAATTGAAGAGGAACCAGAGAGGCAGACGGTGTGGCTACAAGTGCCACAACATAACGACATAGAAGACACGACGGTGCAGCGCTTGCGTCGAGCCACTCTGGCAACACCATCTCATCGCCACAACAGTGATGGCCAGTGACCACCATAAAAGAACCACCACCTCGCCACCATCACCATCCGATGGTCACTGGAGCACATCGGAGTCAAAGGCTGAAACCCTAGCACCAGGAAGGCAATGGGGACAAACGAAAGAGGGCTCGAAAGACAGATTGAATCGGATAGGAAGGATCAACAGAGTGGAGCGCCTCGAGGACAAACGATGGCGGTGACCAAGGGGACCGGAGCGGGTCATGGTGGCGCGGTGATGGCGGTAACCCTGCGACATCGCGTGAGGAAGAGGAGAGAGAGCACGGGGGTGAGAGAGGTATGGTCTGGACCGGACCAGGTGGTCTAGCCCAACCTAGTGGGCTAGACTGACCAGTGGGCCCAGGTCTGGGTACTAAGGAAATTAGGAAATAAATAAAAGGGGGTAAAATGGAAAATTAACAAAATATCCTCTAAGAATTTTTGATCTCTAGGAAAATAAGGAAAAATCCTAAAAATACATGTGACACCTCCAAATGATCACAAAGATATATATATATATATATATATATAATCTAAGAAAAATATTAACTTGTCTTTTAAATTAATAAAACTTGTTTTGATTAATTTTAATTAGTAATTCCTTTAGGAAATTTTCTAAAAATAAAGATAAGAATTGAAAATAAAAAAATTCATTTCTAAGATCTTAAATAATTACACCATGTAAGAAAAATATTAGTTTATATTTAATATGATAAAATTGAAATAAGTATTAAAAAAATTTATTCCTAGAAGAAATTCTAATGGAATAAAATTAAAGACATAAAAATAAATATAAATCATTTTTGGCTATAAAAAAATAAATCTATCACTTAATAAAAAGCACTGTTCAAAAAATAGGCCGAATCAGCGATTAATAGGCCGATTAAACGCTACTAGGGACCTGACCGTGTCGATTATCGCTAATCCTTTATGTTAATCGTTTAGCCTGATTAATAGGTCTAACACTCCGATTACTAGGTATGTTCCCGATTAACCACTACACTTGGTCAAAAAAGTTGCAATATTATCAACACATATCGCCCATTCATCTGCTAGCCCTCCCCAATGAAGTAGGTTTTGCGAAGCTCCCGTTTGATCCCTTCCTCCAGGAGCTTGATTTCAGCCATTACCAACTAGTTCCTTGTCGTTGTTGACCAGTTCCTCGTAGTTGCCGACCAGACCTCAAATACAAGAGCTCGAGCGCCTTGAGGATCTCATCCGGGAGCTTAAGGCTGAGGATTCATATGTGTTTTAGGTGCTAATTTTTGTAGGCTGCATCGATTAATAGTCGACCGATTAAATTAGTTGATCGTCCGAATTCCGATTAATCGTTACTCCCTAGCCAACCGAGCAGCTAACGATTACCGATTTCCTTAACACTGATAAAAAGATTAATTATTAAATTCCAAGTCAATTTATGATTTATAACAAATAAATGTTATAAGTGACTTTATAGTCATCTTCTTTCATTAAAATAATAGAGATATATTTTCTTTTACCACTTACCATTCAAGATAAATTCATACTAAGATTTCATGGACTACTTAAGAATTATTGAAATATAAATATTTATTAAGGCTAAAACATATAAAACCTAAATAAAGCTACTTCTTAAAAAAACAATGACCATAATTCCTAAACTTAGTATCAACTAAATAAACTATATAATAAATTTATCTATTTCCCATAGACACATCTTATAATATAATCTTTGAATATTAAACATGCTAAATATAAGACCTTAAGGTCAAGCTTTCTACTCCCTCTGTCCCTTTTTAGTCCGGCGTTCTAGTTTTTTTTACAAATTTTCTGATTTACTCAGCGTTCTGAGTACTTCACCTCTATTTTACTTGTTTTAACCTTCCGCATGCGAGTAGAGCATGAGCCGCTGCATGCGAGTGCATGTGTGAGCCACTGCATGTGAGTGCATGCGTGTGGATATGAGGTAGCACAACGAGCAGTACGAGCAAGAGAGGTGAAGGACGAGCGAAGCCAGCCAGTGCATGCAGTGGATGCTAATTGATGCTTGGCATATGTTCTCTGGTTAGTGCGATATCTATAGTAGCGGCAATTTAGGCCATCTAGTACTCAGATTAGTCCAGCTAAGCCTCTTCTTGGTATCGGTGATACACCTAGAACACAGACTAAAAAGAGACAGATGGAGTATTTATAAGCTTTCATCTTTAGTTATGCTTAGAAAAAACCCTAATAGTTGGTAATGCCATAAATATTATGTCTTAAGTCCGATTATATTTTTATAGTTAACTTTGGTTTGATATACCATAAACTAGGAATATAGTGACTCAGAATTATTTAAACCTCATCATAAATCATAGCTTCAGTTCTATTAATTATCAGAGTTGGTTTACTTAAATATAACTAATAATTTCTTCAAATGTTATTCTTTTTTCCACTTCAAAAGAAACCCTATACTATTTCTTCTAAGTCATAACAACTTGAAATATGAACTTTGTAATAGTTACATGATAACATTTACTCTTAATTCTGTATTATAATTGTACTTCACCTTTTATGACTTATATGTCAATCTTAAAGTCCTTGCAACCATACTCTTTTTCGAAGTAAACTTGAAGAGAAATTAAATCTTAAACAAATCATCAAAATCCAACACGCTTATAATGTTAGGGGTTACTTTGGGGTTTCAAAACATGCATCTCATTACTTATGCATAACAACATATTGGTTCTTTAAACATTATCCTTACCGGGCAATGATGGCATTCTGTAGAACCCGAGGTCCCGGGTCAAGTCAAGACATTCGACTACAATACTTCGCTATACCAAGGCAAGTTCACACTTGCTCATGTCCTTTGATTATTTTCTATCAAGTATTTGCAAATTTTTTGTTGTCATCCCCTGCAATTCAAAAAGGATGAAGAAAATACTATTTTCTTAATAATATGACTTAATGGTTATCGACCCGAGTGGTGTTAACCTAATATAGCGGGCAAATGGAACCATGGTATGGTTTATGGATTGGTGGAGGTTCCATTTGCACGGGAAAGTATCACCTAGGAATTAATAACAAATGTCGTCAGTGATTCTTGCGCCGTATAATACTCATTAACCATGAGATCTATATGGCTCTGGGGAAGTCAGCTGGATCTTCTCCCTTTCATATGCTAACGGATAATGATACGTCGTAATCGTATCTATAATTTTTGATGTTCCATGCCTATTTAGTATCAGCTTTGTTATGTTTTGTCTACACTCTGGGGTATTTTTATACATTTTCTCGAACTAACCTATTGACAAGATGTCGTAGTGCCAATTGCCTGTTTTCCGTTGTTTTTGGTTTCAGAAAATCTAGTAAGGAAATATTCTCGGAATTGGACGGAACAAAAGCAAAAGTCAATATTTTACCAGACACGACACGAAGACCAAAGGGCGGCCGAAGTGGGGCCACGAGGCGGCCACACCCTATGGTGGCACGGCGAGGGGGCGCCACCAGGCGGTGTGGGCCCCTTGAGGCTCCACCGACCTTGCCCTTTCGCCTACATATATGTCTCCCCAAGACGTAAACCCTACGCGGGTCAGATCTCCACAAAAAGTTCCGCAGCGCCGCCACCACCGAAGAGGAGATTCGGGGGGGACAAAAGTCTCTGTTCCGGCACCCTGCCGGGACATGGAATTACCCCCAGAGCCATCTCCATCGACTCCACCGCCATCTTCATTGACGTTTCTAACTCCCATGATGAGGAGGGAGTAGTTCTCCCTCAAGGCTAATGGCTCTACCGGTAGCTATGTTTTCATCTCTCTCTCTATGCGTGATCTTATTGTGGTCATGAGATTTGTAATCAAGTAGATCTACTCTGCTACTCAAGTGCTTTGATTGTTATCTCTGGTTATCCCCACGTGTGTGAAGTTGACAGTGTGCACACCGTGTGGCACTTAGGCTAAAGATTACAGAAATACTTATCATGAGTTATAATTTGAGTTGGATGTCTCTATGAAATTGTGGTGTTTGTTAGAACCATCTAGTGCTCAAGGTGACAGTGTGGGGTTACCTAGATGGGTAATGCGAACTTTAAGGAGATTGGAGTTGTCCAACCGGAGAGTAGTTCAGAGTAGCATAATGAAGAGAAGATATTTATACGAGAGTGTCCACTAGTGAAAGTATGATCCCTAGGCCTTGTTCTAAGCATTGAAACACCGTTTACAACTAGAAATGTTACATGTTTGCTTGATGTGATTAAATCTCTCACAAACTTGATGTCACACTTTATTTCCTGCACCTAATAAACTTGAACCAGTGTGTCATCTATGTTGTATATGCTTTAACTTATAAGTTGGGAATTAGCAGAACCATGATGTCATGGGAACGCTTTCAACACTTGTACATATTACCCGGTTGATATCATTATCTTTTGTTTATGGATGTCAGCGGTGTGAAATAAAAGGGGAGCTTGTAAGTCCATGGAGTATTATACATGTGTTAGAGAAATGCCTGAGCTTCTAGTCTAAGCCATGCCTAATCATGGTGAAAACTTGCAACATAACCATAGTGAGCAATCTGTGAAGCATCTTTAGAAAAAAAATATAGAAAAAAGCACCATACCTAAAAAGATCGCTGAGATGCTCATTGTATGTTGCCTTGTCATTTTCATATGGGATAGCTCATGTGTCATGGGTCAAGGGGTACCCCGTTGTTGGTTCTCTATGATACACATATACTTACAATGACAAGAACTTGCTTGTGACTAAAGTTGAGTAGCATGAGGAACGACCCTCGTACTCAAGGGACATGAGGTTGCCAACTTATGGTTTGTCAAGCATATACTCCATATTTGTTTCACTTTAACCTTAATCACTTGAAGATGCTTATGATAGGGGCAATTAGAGCTGAAATAAGTACCATAATTTTAGGAAGCTCTTTATGAAACTTGAAATCCCCGCTTCCCTCTGTGAAGGGCCTTTCTCTTTACCTTTATGTTGAGTCTCCATCTTATATCTTTATTCACCAATTAAGAGAGCATAGTTGTCATTCTTAGTTTTATGTGCATTGTCCCAAAACTTATTGATTGATTCATAATGTTAATATTGCCTGCTCTTGAACTATTTGTATCTAGTCACCCTTATGAACTTTGTAGGTGTCCTATGCATTTATGTTTTGCTACACCATGAAGGACGAGCTAAATACCACTCTTGCTATGTTTTCAGTATGTGAAACAAACAAACGTCTTTCAATGCATTGTTATTCATGATCTTTGTTTGTGCCTTTTCATGTTACAACATAGTTGCTATGTCTTATTGTTAGAACTACATCTTTCATGCTCATGTTTAGAGTACTTTGATCCCAGCTATCAATGCTTTAAAAATATTTTGATCAAGATTGTGATGGTGCATGTCACACCAAAAGTTATTCTTTTTATCACTTACCTACTCGAGGACGAGTGGGAGTTAAGCTTGGGGATGCTTGATACGTCGTAAACGTATCTATAATTTTTGATGTTCCATGATTGTTTAGTATCAACTTTGTTATGTTTTGTCTACACTTTGAGGTATTTTTATACATTTTTTGGAACTAACCAATTGACAAGATGTCGCAGTGCCAATTGCCTGTTTTCTGCTGTTTTTGGTTTCAGAAAAGCTAGTAAGAAAATATTCTCGAAATTGGACGGAACAAAAGCCAAATTCAATATTTTACCAGACACCACAAGGAGGCCGAAGGGCAGCCGAAGTGGGGCCACGAGGCGGCCACACCCTACGGTGGCGCGGCCAGGGGCACCACCAGGTGGTGTGCCCCCCTCAAGGCTCCACCGACCTTGCCCTTTCGCCTAAATATACGTCTCCACGAGACGTAAACTCTACACGGATCATTTCTCCACAAAAAGTTCCATAGTGCCGCCGCCACCGAATAGGAGATTCGGGGGACAGAAGTCTCTGTTCCGGCACCCTGCTGGGACGGGGAATTTCCCCCGGATCCATCTCCATCGACTCCACCGCCATATCCATCACCGTTGCTGACTCCCATGATGAGGAGGGAGTAGTTCTCCCTCGAGGCTAAGGGCTCTACCGGTAGCTATGTGTTCATCTCTCTCTCTATGCGTGATCTTATTGTGGTCATGAGCTTTGTAATCGAGTAGATCTACTCTGCTACTCAAGTGTTTTAATTGTAATCTCCAGTTATCCCCACATGTGTGAAGTTGATAGTGTACACACCGTGTGGCACTTAGGCTAAAGATTACAGAAATACTTATCATGATTTATAATTTGAGTTGGATGTCTCTATGAAATTGTGGTGTTTGTTGGAACCATCTAGTGCTCAAGGTGACAGTGTGGGGTTACCTAGACGGGGAATGCGAACTTTAAGGAGAGCTTTTGTATCCCTACCATGGATTGGAGTTGTCCAACCGGAGAGTAGTTCAGAGTAGCATAATGAAGAGAAGATATTTATATGAGAGTGTCCACTAGTGAAAGTATGATCCCTAGGCCTTGTTTCTAAGCATTGAAACATCGTTTACAACTAGACCTGTTGCTTCCATCTTTATTTCAGATTGCAATTACCACTTATAATCATCCATATTACTTGTATTTCACTATCTCGTCGCCGAACTAGTGCACCTATACACCTGACAAGTGTATTGGGTGTGTTGGGGATATAAGAGACTTCTTGTATCTTGATTGCAGGGTTGCTTGAGAGGGATACCTTTGACCACTTCCTCCCTGAGTTTGATAAACCTTGGGTGATCCACTTAAGGGAAACTTGCTGCTATTCTACAAACCTCTGGACTTGGAGGCCCAACACTGTCTACAAGAATAGAAGTGTGCGTAGACATCAGATAACTTTATCAGAGCCGTGATCCTACATCTAGGCACGTGCAAGGGTTGGAACCGCCAATTCCCCGATATTAGATGTATATGATGGATTGCTCTCTTCAGGAATGTAAACCGGCATAGCTGTTGTCCTGAGATAGCAAAAGGGTGATTATACAGGGTCGCGGAGAAGGGCAGTGATCGGCTTGGATCTTAGTCCTGGCACCACACCAAGGAAGTGTGGACGAGAGTGCAACTAGGATGTGCAACAATGCTCAGGTCTCTCATGGGTAAAGCAACACACCTCTGCAGAGTGTATAAAAGTGTGACATGTTACTCCCTGTTCCAGGAAGGAGCTATGAATGCTGCAGGAAAGGAACTCCACGAAGTTCTAATCAACCTGTGAAAACTGACAGACATAGCTTTTCAGAATAAAAGCAAACTTTGAAGAAATGTTTACGAAAACTAGCATGGCCTATGACCTTTGGTCTGTGGATGTAGATAGTGCATCAATCGCTCCATTTTAGTGAACTTGCTAAGTACTCTCGTACTCAACGTATCTTCATAACTTGTCGTGGTGTGGAACACGCTAGTGCCATCGGGGATGGCTAAGAAGGGACACTCGGATGCAATCGGTGGCTCACGCAACGGGTTGGGCATGGTAAACTGCAAACATAGCGCCGTTCCCAGGTTCGGGGCCCTCTCGGCGAGGTAACACCCCTACTCCTGCAAGATGAACTATATGGGGGGCGAATGCCCAATACAGATGCTCCTGGAGCTGTTTCCTTAGCTACTATCGAGAGCTAGAGGAAGATGGGAACCAGAGGCTAGCCCTTCTCTCTTCTATCTATGTTTCTCCTTCTATGTTTGCTTACCTAGAACCCCATCTCTGCCCTCCCTTATATACTGGTCTGGGGGACAGATTACAATTTGGGCTCTAGGGTTTACTGTTTGGATATGGGTTTACAGAACAGGGCCGTCTGCAGGGCCCAGCCGGTGGGCCAGGACCCAGTCCGCCCTTCTTTTAGCATCATCTTCTTCTTTAGCGGTCACTCGGGCTTCCTTTTGGGCGTCACCCTTGCTTTAACGGTCACCTGGACTACTTTTATCGCTCAGACGACCACTTTGGTTTATCCTCATCGGGTAGCGCTGGCCGTGACGGCACGCCAGCCTGCCCAATGACGAAGGGGGTAGAGGCGTACCCCGCAAGGAGCATCAGCCCTTTCGTGCACTCCATCGAATCCGAGGTGAGACAGGTGGAAGCGGCCACCCGGCCGGTTCTTCTGGCTACCGGACTAGACGGTCCAGCTGAGGAAGCTTTATGCCTAGCCGGACGGTATTAGCCAACCAGCTGGAGTTGTCCTTCGTGAGGGCCAGGCGGCCTGTGCTTTCTGGAGCCGGCCTACTTGGTCCTGGCTTTCCCCACCCGGGGGTTATCCCACCGATACTAGTCCCTAAGCGCATATGGACTTGGCCGGTGGGTAAGGTCTTGCGTGCTCTTTTTGTATGTTGGAGTAGTTGCTTGTACGCATCCGGCTACAGCTTTTGCTTTTGCTTTCCGGCTGCCGCTTTTGCTTTTGCTTTCCGGCTGGATTTAATCGGCTGCGGAGATGGCCGCCCACTGGGTGTAAACAGCGAAGGCAGGGACCAACTGGCGAAGCTGAAGACGAAGCGTCAGTTTGATGAGATTGGTGATGTCGTCAGCCACGACTGCTACTCTTGGCGCATGTCGCGTTAGTTGGACTTCCACGTCAGTTTTTTGGCAACTGCGCACGCCACTTGCCACAACGTTTTCTCGGGGTGAGCATGCACGCCTCGTCTCCCGATAACGCCTGTGGATCTTCTGTGGTTGGTTGTGACGGCACAAAGGATCTGGAGCCGTAGCGTCGTGTGGCCGGGGTGCCTCCTGGACACGCGTCGCGTGGAGGCTGAGGGGGTGACGGTACCCCCCACGGGGATAAATAGGGCTCTGGAGGGGAACGAGGGTTACACTTCCTCTTCCTCTGGCTCTTCTTTTCCTGCCTCTCAGCGCATCCTGCTCCTTGCGCCTCCTCCTCGTTGCCACAGAAGCCACCACACACCGTCATCACGGCTGATTCTTCTGCCGCCATGCTGCCGGAGCAGCTTGAGGGCTGGTGTGGGTCCTTCGTGACCGTGACCTTGTTTATAAGTATCGGCGAGGTATATTTCTTCCTTCATCGATGCTGGTGAAGCACCGGCTCGCGCTGGAGGGGGAGCGGGTGCCGGACCCTCGGCCAGGGTAGCGCGTCGTATTCCTCGCGCACTTCGCCCGTGGCTTCGGCCTCCCCGTCAGCCCCTTCCTCCTTCAACTCTTCGTCTTATTAGACCTCCAACTCCACCATATTGGCGCGAATTCCATCGTGCAGTTGTCGCATCACGCGGCCTGCTGCGAGTCCTACCATGGGGTGTGGCCTGAGGTGGCGAAATTTCTTAAGTTCTTCCACTTCAAGACCCAGAGCACCGTCAAGGACGGACCATTGACACAGACGGGCTGCTACACCATCTACCCATGGACTTCTTCGCAGATGCTGCGGTTCGAGCTTCCTGACACCATCAAGCTATGGCAGCGCTCATATTTTTATGTGAGCAATGCCGCGGAGGTGGAATTGGTCTGCCTCCCACCCTTCGTCAATGTTCCTTCAACACAGAAGGGCTGGAAGATGAATAGCATGGGCGCTACGGCGGACCTCGACCATGGCCGCCCGGGTGGAGGCGATGGTGGAGACGGAGAGGCTCACCGCCTGGGACATCACGCTATCGTGGATGGCGCGTCGCGTGCTTCCTGTAGAAGCGGTCGCACAAGATGTGCCATCTGTCGACCGCCGACGATCCGACGCGGACGTCGCGGAAGGATGTGCCCTACCAGGACCTGCGGAACTGGATCTCCATGATCTCCAAGTTCCGCGTGGAGGCGACCTGGGCGTACTCCTGTTCGCCGTACCATCGCGGCCGCCCCGGGTGAGTTGTTCTCTGATTTTCTTGCCTTTTTGGCTTTGTCTTCTTTGCCGGGAGTTTCCCGTGGGTGCCTTATGCTCCCCCTTTTGAGTAGTTGTTCACGACGCAGCTAGTCGAAGATGGCATGGGCGACTTCCCGCTCCCCTCCTTCTTGGCGGACAGGAAGCCAAAGAAGTACCCCTAGATAGAGCCCGAAGGGTTTCCCGTCCAGTCGGACGGTGGCCCCTCGGATCCTCATGGTAAGCTGCCGGTTGTGGTTCTTTCCCTCGTCCTTGTCCGTGGAGGTGTGGCTAAGATTTTGTTTTTTTGCAGTCGATGCCGCCGATGAGGAGGGCGGCTGAGAGAAGGCCGCGGCGAAAGCCCAGGGGAAGAGGGTGGCGCCCATTGCTGTGCCGGCTCCAGTTGAACAAAAGAGGATGTGCCGGTCTCGCCAAGTCGTTGCCCCGACATTCGTCGTTGGGTTAGCATCTTCCTTCATCGTCTTGTGGTTCTATTGGGGATTTTTCTTACTTTTGTTCCATGCAGCGAGGCGATGTCTTTTGGCGACTCTGGTGCCGCCGTGGCTGCTCCTACGCCGCCTCCGGTGGTTGAGGAGGTAGTGAGGTCGCCGGCTGCACCCGCCCCATCTCCGCCCGGGGCTCCTCTGGGTTTCTCGACCACGGGGCTGCTGCACCAAGCGCCCGCGTCTTCGCAGTTGGGGTAGCTGTTTGTGGCCGCGCAGGACCCCGAGACCCCCCTCCTTCATCCCGGTGCTGGCGTGAACCCGGCCTGGAGCGATGCTCCAGCCCGTTCTGCCAGGCCGGTCATCACGGAGGTGACGGAGGAGGCTGCTGCTGTGCAGACGGCTGCAGCGGGCGGCGGCCAGCCGGGTGCCTCCGACCCGGCGGGAGAGAGTTGGTGGTGGCTGCATCTTCGGGTGCGGCCGTTGACAACGACGAGGTCGTGGTGACCGGCTCGAGGCCAGCTCCGGGTGTGATCCTTGCCCAGCTCTCGGGTGTGGCACTCGTCGCACTCAGCCAGGTTCTCCACCTGGTTGAGGGAATGGAGAAGGGCCTTGGCAAGGCCAAAAATTTATCTGTTTTGATGGAGGTAGGTGTCTCTCCCTAGTATATTTTTCTGTATTTTGTTTTTACAACCGGATTTTTGCTCTGTCTCTTACTCATTTCTCTTTGCAGAGAGCATTTTCGGAGTCGGCAAAGAACACCCGGGATCTAGGCTGTAAGATTGCTTCCTCCGACCTGTCTTGGCGGTTGGCTCCCTTTTCCCTTTTTTGTTGACCATCGGGTATCCTCCTACATCCATGATCCTGGAAAAGGAGAAGGAGGTGGAGCGCCTCAAAGCCGAGGTTGCCCGGCTGGAGGAGTCGAACAGGACGCGGCAAGCGCAGTTCGACCAACTGGTTGAGGCCAAGCATCAGCTTGAGGTTAGAGTGGAGAGGGGCAAGAAGGCAGCTGACATCCGGGCAGAGGCACTGAAGAATTTTGAAACGATCTCCGCCCAAAGGGAGGAGACGATCAAGACTCTCAGCTCCCGAGAGGAGGAGCTGACCCAGCACCTCCAGAGCATCTCGGAGATGGTTGTCAGTAGTTTTCTGCTCCTTGCTTCCTTTCTACCATGGCTAGCTGAAATGAAACTTGCCACTTACTCCTGTCTCCAGCTGCAGCTCATTACCCTGATTCGACCGATATGGCTCTTGAGAAGCTACCGGTGGAGGAGGATGGACGCAATATGACCGCCCTGGATCTGGTCAAGGTGCTGGAGGAGGAGAGCAATGGTTTTCGTGCCATTGCTAACGATCTCTTCCACTACATCTGGCCGGAGGCGGGTGACTTGTATGACATCGCCAGCTTAGCTGTTGCCTTGTCTCGTGGCATCAACGTGCTGGAGATCCACAAGGAATGGAAAGCTCGCGACGACGTGGAGATGGCCCTGGCCTTGGTGAAGTCCTGGTATCCAGGGGCTGATCTAGGTGTGATTACTCGTGGCTTCCATCTTGGAACCAGCTATGAGGGCCTCCGCGACAGCATTCCGGCTATCTGGTCCTGCGGGGTGAAGATTGGCACCTACGTCGATCTGGAGCGTGACTTCCGTGACCCTTCCAATCCGTTGCCGTTCCATTGGATCCCGGCTCCCTGGAATTCTGCCGATGTTGCCTCCACCAGCCAAGTTCCTGTAGTCGATGCTGGTGCTCCTCCTACCGGTTCACCTCGTGCTCCTGCTGCTGATGCCCCTTCTGCCGCTCCGGCTCCTAAGCCTTGATCCCTGGTATGCCAGGAGTATTTGTCAAACTCGTCCATTGTTGGTGCTGTCTGCGGGTGAAACTTTGTTATTTAAACTTTGAATTTTGTGTGGAACCTTCGTGTTCTGCTAATTAACTTGGTTGGTGCCCCTTTTGTCCTGAGCTCATTCTGTCTTTTTGTTTTTCATTGGATTTTTTGTCTTTATGTCTTCGTTAGTCGTATTCCTTGAAATCCGAGCCGGCTGGGCTTGCCATCTGGGTCGGGGCTCTTGATCGCCTTATCTTTGATGGGTGCGCGGGAGCGTGCTCGCTGGGTGTAGTCCCCGAGGTTTGGGCTGGCTGGGGTAGCCAGCCGGGTCGAAGCTCTTTGCCGTCTTGACTTAAGTTGATGGGTGCACGGGAGCGCTCCCACTCGGTATAGTCGCCGAGGTTCGGGCCGGCTGGGGTATCCAGCCAGGTCGAAGATCTTTGCCCTCTTGACTTAAGTTGATGGGTGCGCGGGAGCGCGCCCACTGGGTGTAGTCCCCGAGGTTCGGGCCGGCTGGGGTAGCCAGCCGGGTCGAAGCTCTTTGACGTCTTGACTTAAGTTGATGGGTGCGTGGGAGCGCGCCCACTGGGTGTAGTCCCTGAGGTTCGGGCCGGCTGGGGTATCCATCCGGTTCGAAGCTCTTTGCCACCTTATTTCCTATCAAGTTGTGGCTCGTGTCGTGCAAGACACAACGTTGTTTTGGGTTAGTTTCATTGTTCATATGTTCGTTTGTAGTTATGATTAAACGCAAAGAGTGAAGGGCGCCCTTTCGAGCTAGGCCGTTAGCATCTCCCCTTTTCTTAGCGAGCATTGGCCTTTCGAGCATTGTCCTTGCCGGCCGTCAGTCGGGTTGCGGTCTGCAGCCGGAACCGAAGGAATAGCTGAGCTGGCGTGCCTCGTGATACTTCGGTTCGCTGTTGTTGGCTTAGCTTGTGCAGGCGCTATTGGTTCGCCTGGGCACCCTTGTTTTCTGCTTTAGCATTTTCTTGCAGTAGGTACTTCAAGCTTTTGCTCTTGCCGGGTAGACAGCCGGCTTGCGGTCTGAAGTCGGAACCGAAGAGTTTGCTCTAGGCACCCCATACAATACTATGCCGCCTATAGAAACCATGGGTGTCCAGGCCAGTCGGTACGGAGATGGATGCGGTGCACCAAATTGGGACAAGGTACTCGGGACTGTGACGAGGCTTCCAAGCTTGTTCATTTATTACATGAAAAGGGAAGATACATACACTTCTGGTTCAAGTGTAAAATTGCCGGAGTAGGCTCGCGTTCCAAGGGCATTCTGTCTCCTTGTCCGAGCGATCTGCCTTGTTCTTTGCCGTCTGTTGGGCGTCGATCAGATAGTATGAATTGTTGTGCAATGCTCGGCTGACAATGAATGGGCCTTCCTATGGCAGGGACAACTTGTGCATTCCTTTTGTGCTCTAGACCAGGCGCAGCACCAGATCTCCTTCACGAAAATAAGTAGGCCGGATCCGGATGGCGTGGTAGCAGCGTAGGTCCTTCTCATAGATTGCTGATCTGGACAGGGCCATCTCTCGCGCTTCCCCGAGTAGATCCACGTTGTCCTCCCGTGCTTCCTTGGCTTCCTGCTCTATGTAGAGCTGTTTGCGGGGTGCGTCGAATTGGATGTCCGTGGGGAGAACTGCCTTTGCCCCATAGATAAGGAAGAACGGTGTGAAGCCAGTTGAGCGGTTTGGGGTGGTGCGCAGGCTCCATAGAAGAGCTGGAAACTCCTCTATCCAGCATCCATGTGACCTGATGAGTGGTTCAATTAGTCTTGGCTTGATTCCTGCGAGAACTAGACCATTAGCACGCTCACACTGCCCGTTTGACTGTGGGTGCGCGACCGACGCTAGGTCCAGACGAATGCCCTTGTCTCCAGAGAAGCGAGCGAAAACCCCCTTGGAGAAGTTGGTGTCGTTTTTTGTGATGATGTTATGCGGGTAGCCAAATCGGATGATGATGTTTGTGAAGAACTTGATCACTGTTGCTCCATCCAGCTTCTTGATGAGCTTTGCCTCGATCCACTTGGTGAACTTGTCTACGGCTACGAGCATGTGCGTCATACCGGATCGGTCTGTTTTGAATGACCCCACCATGTCCAGCCCCCAGACTGCGAATGGCTAGGTGATTGGTATCGTCTTGAGTGTTGCAGATGGCGTGTGTTTCAGCTGGCTGAATTGTTGACAACCGTTTCTTGCTTTGACCAGCTCCTGAGCGTCCTTCAGCGTTGTCGGCCAATAGAAACCATGGCGAAGAGCATGGCTACTATTGATCTTGATGAGGCATGGTGGCCGCATTCGCCCCGGTGTATGTCGCTAGGAGCTTGGTTCCTTCTTCTTGGCTTACGCATCGCTGATAGATACCTCCGTCGCTGCGCTTGTAGAGATCGTTGTTGATGATGGTGTATGCGCTTGCTCTTTGTCTCACTTGTCGTGCTGCCACTTCCTCCATCGGGAGCTCATCCTTGGCCAAGAAGTTCATGAATGGCTTCGCCCAGTCGGGTATTTCCCGAATGACGTACACCGTCTGCATGATAAGCCTGATCTCCTCGCGGATGGCTGGCTCTGGAACGTCGGGAGGTTTGTCGGGTGGTAGATTGCTGGTGTCGACCGCTGGCTGCCGTGGGGCAGTCCCCGAGCGTGACACGGTAGTCCCGGGTGCGGCGCGTAAGTCCCCGGGTGCGACGAGGCAGTCCCCGGGTGCGGCGCGACACCATCATTCCTGGGTCTGCGGCGAGTACGATGGAGCCAGATTCCGGCGATGGGGTGATGGAGGGCTTGCGCATGTGCTCGAAGGAGACTCCAAATGGTATGGCCTGTCTTGTTGAGCCGACCCTAGCCAAGGCGTCAGCAGCTTCGTTGTTGGCCCTAGGTACGTGGTGGAACTTGTACCCTTCGAAGCTGGCGCACAACTGCTGAACGAAGAAATGGTACAGTGCCATGTTCATGTCCCTTGCATCCCACTCGCCGGAGATCTACTGCACCACCAGGTCTGAATCTCCAAAGCATAGTATTCTCTGAATGCCTATCTGCTTGGCCATCTTGAGCCCATGGATGAGCGCTTCGTACTCGGTGACGTTGTTGGACACCTGGAAGTGGATCTGGAGGACGTACTCCAGTTGGTCGCCTTTGGGCGAGGTTATCACGATCCCGGCTCCGAGTCCCCCTCACATCTTGGAGCCGTCGAAGTGTAGCTTCCAGTACGTTGAGTCAGGGACCGGTGGCATGTACTGCGTCTATGCCCAATCGACGATAAAGTCGGCCAGCGCCTGGGATTTGATTGATGTACTCGGCTCATACTGAATGTTGTGTGCAACAATCTCTATGGCCCATTTTGCCACGCGCCCAGTGGCGTCCTTGTTGCTGATGATCTCTGCGAGCAGGGCCAATGCCACCACCCGGATGGAGTGCTCTTGGAAGTAGTGCTTGAGCTTCTTGGCGGCCATGTATACGCCATACACCAGCTTCTGGTAGTGGGGGTAGTTCTGTTTGGAGAGCGACAATATTTCGCTTAGGTAGTACCCGGGACGCTGGACCGGTTGGGCCTTCCCCTCTTCTGGCCTCTCCACTACCAGTACCACGCTGACAACTCTGTCTGTGGCGGCGATGTACATCAACATTGGCTCTTTTGCGACTGGTGCTGCCAAGATAGGCGGTGAAGTGAGCATGCGCTTGAGGCCTCGGAAGGCTTCGTCCGCTTGAGCTGTCCAGACGAACTTGTTCGTCTTATTCATGAGCTAGTACAGGGGGAGGGCCTTGTCACCAAGCCGGCTGATGAACCGGCTGAGGGAATCCAGGCACCCGGTGAACTTCTGTACATCGCGCAGGCTCTGTGGCAGCTCCATTCGCTCGATGGCTCCAATCTTCTCCGGGTTCGCCTCGATCCCTTGCTCGGAGACGAGAAAACCGAGGAGCTTGCCGGCTAGAATGCCGAAGACGCACTTCTCCGGTTCAGCTTGATCTAGAAACGGCGGAGATTTTCGAACGTTTCCTTCAGGTCCTCGAGCAGTGTGTGCCGTTCTTTGGTCTTGATGACGACGTCGTCGATGTAGGCATGCATGTTTCTACCAATTTGCGTATGCAAGCACTTCTGCATGCAACGCTGGTAGGTTGCTCCTGCATTCTTTAGACCGAAGGGCATGGTAGTGTAGCAGTAAGCCCCATACGGGGTTATGAATGATGTCTTTATTTGATCGGTTACATTGAGCTTAATCTGGTGATAATCCGAGTAATCATCTAGAAAAGAAAACAAATCACATCCAGTGGTGGAGTCGATGACTTGATCTATCCGCGGCAGAGCGAAAGGATCCTTGTGGCATGCCTTGTTGAGGCTGATGTAGTCGACACACATGCGCCATGTATTGTTCTTCTTCAACACCATCACCGGGTTGGCCAGCCATTCTAGGTGGAAAACTTCCATGATGAAGCCGGCTACGAGCAGCCGTGTGATTTCCTCACCGATGGTTCTTCTTTTTTCTTCTGCGAAGCGGCATAAAGATTGTTTGACCAACTTCTCTGACCAGGACGAACTTGCTTGGGTCCTCCTCGTTCAGTAGGATCTTCCTTGTGCCCTGTGAAGGCTTGAACTGTGATTCTCCAGCCGGCATATCTGTCACATCCCAAAATTTTCCAAATTTTGAAATTTGAAAAATAAATAAACAAAATAAATAATTGATGAAATTTAGGGTGAAAAGAAACTTTTTTCCAAATAGAATCATCAAATACCCATCTTTAACAAACTTTGAATGAAAAGGTATTTAAAAAGATAAACAAATATTAAATAAAATTTTAAAATTTGGAATCACCATTTTTGGATCTTTAAATAAAAAGATGTGGATTTTATAAACAGAGGAAGAAATAAATAAAGAAATAAATAAGGACTATTTTAAAAATCCAAATTAAAACTTAGCCAAGCAAATATTTTTGTTTAATAAAAGAGTAAAGGATTATTTAAATAAAATCATAAGGATTTATTAATATCCAATTTTATTTAAGTAAATGAATTTTCCATTTTAAATGAACATTAAAACATAATAAAGTATTTTAAATAATAATTCAAAGTGAATTATTTTTAAATAAAAGCTACTGAAAAGGTTTGGTAAAATTTAGAATTCAAATAGAGTTTTAAAACATATTTAAAACCTATTTGGAATAAAGGCAAATGTCTATTTTTAAAATTAATAATGGACCCTAAAAGAATTAAAGAAATATTCTAAAAATGGACTTTGGAATATGTTAATAAACAATATTAAAAATATACTCAAGTTTGGTTAAGGTTTGAATTCAAATAATGTTTGAATTATTTGAATAAAAATCAAAACAAAAAATAGAAAAGGAAAAAGAAAAAGATTCAGAATAAAAAATGGAAAGGAAGCCAACTAGCCCACTCCAGCCCAACTCGCAGCCCATCTTCTTTTCCTCCCCCGAATCGTTTTTCACCAGAAACCCTACCCGCTCCCTCACTGGCGACCGGACCCCATCGCACCCTCTACTCTCTTGCTGCTGCCAGGAACCACGGCCACGTCACCGTCTTCAACCCCGCGACGACCTCGCCCTCACCTTGCGACCGTTTTCTGCCGTTTGATTCGAGGCGTAAATTCGTTTGAATGCGTGATTAATCCTCCCCCTCGACCATGATATCTTAAATGCCCGCGTCTCCTCTCTCCTATCCCCTAGACGCCACTCCCCCTCTGCCCCTAGGCTGCCTGAATTTCGTGTTGCACTCCACTGTCTCCGGCGAGCTTCTAACGTCGATTCTGGCGAGAACACCCACCTCCACTACCCCTGGTTTCCACTAGGGTACTTGCCAGCACCAGGCGCATCCACCAATACCTCCATATCGCATGCGCTCGTTCCATAATGCCAGCAACATCTCCAACCATGGGCCACCGAGAACTGCCCCAACTCCGGTGACCCTCCCCCGGTAACTCCGACCTCACTACTCCCTCTCAATGATGCTACCGTGGTCGCCACTCTCTCCCGTGTCTAACGAATCCTCTTCCTCACCTTTTTGTGCCTTGTAGCATCGGCAATGACCACACCTGAGAGCACCCGACGCCCCTCGACGAACTGACCCCACCTAGAGCATCAGCGCTTCCCGGCAAGTCTGGTGAGCATCTTCTCCCTCTCCCGCGCTTCCTGGTTCATCGGCAACCTCACTGTCTGAGCGCACGCCGCCGTCCGCCGCTGCCAGGGCCGCCCATCTGTGGTCGAGCTGCTGTGAGCCACTGGATCTTGATCCAAGCAATGTGATAGATTCATTTAGTGAAGCGGTATAGAAGCATATGCACCGTACGATCTAAATAAGATCATGTGGTTTGTGTTAGTCAATCCAAGCGAAATGGTATCGCCCAATGAGAACATGACGCGTGGCCAGTGCTTCGATTTAAAAACCATATTTTGTTATATTGAATGTTCAAAGTTGTAAAATTCATAACTTTTGATCCACACGTCCAAATTTTGCAAATTTTATATCAATGGAATCAGCAAAACAAGTAATTTCCAAACATGCACTTTGTTTAATGAATTGCTTCTGTAAAATTGGTTGTTTTTGCATAAACTTGTCTAGGCATATTTTGAATATAAAATTTATTCTAAAATTGTTTTTATGGTAATTTTTTTTGTAAATGGATTGTTTTGAACCTACTGACCATAGAAACCAACTTGTGTATTTAGAAATATATTTTGTGACACTTAGGAATTAAATCTTTGAATAAAAGCATTTCTAGCTAAATAAAAATATGGATTATGATTTGAAAATGCTTTTAAAGTAAAACCTTTTGGAAAATGATATTATTCAAACTCTCTGACCCTAAAAACCAAGCTTTAAGACTTGAACACATATTTGATGAACCTTAGTAAATTATTACTTTGTTAAAGGCATTTCTAGCAAATAAAAATATTGTTTGAATTAAAAATGGAATTTGGATGAAACCTTTTTACAAATGGATTAGTATTAAAACACTTTGACCATAAACACTAACAATGGTGTTTAAAAATATATTTGACTAACACTACATAACATTACTTTGATATAAATCATTTTAGCAAAACAAAAATGATTTAAATGGCCATTTTCACCAATCTAAATTTAGATGGTTTTACCACTTTTGTAAATGACCAATAGGAACATTAAAATGATTAGAGCCTAATAGAAACCACTTTCCCAAATAAAACCATCTTTTGCATGCTTGCATGCATTGCTATGTTTTTATCATTTCATGTGGTGAATTGTTTGAAGGTTAGTTTTGAATATGTGCTTGCTTGATTGAATTGTAGTGGAATTAGAAGAGTGTGATATTTGCAAGATCAAGGAGTGAACCAATATTCTCTACTGAAAAGGCAAGTGACACTATCATCCATGTCCTACTATTTTCATTACACTTAGTGGATTTTTGTAGTATGCATGATAGGACTACTATATTTCTATGGTATGCTATATCCTATTAGGATATTCTTATACCTTCCTTAGTGAAAACATGGTAGTTTTAGTATGCTTAGCCCTGCTATATATTTGGGGTGGAATACCATATTATGATTATATAAAGTGTTGGAAAAATATATGTTTTATATAATAAAACAAGTACTCAATGAACCACCTGGGTGGAATGAGGATCCTCAATTTTGGACAAGGTGGAAACAAAGGGAACCATGTTTATATGGCTATATTTTTGTATGTGCACTAGAAAGAAACCACCCAGGGACTTAGAGATTGAACATGTTTCTCGTACAGTGGCTTCCGTGTACAGCCACATGCTAAATGGGTTCTGGCTTAGTCAACTACATAGTGGAAGACCCTTGCATTGGCATCTTCAGGTTAACTAGAATTGTGTATTGGAAATATATCCTTACATTGGTGCTTAGTAGACAAGCTAGCATTGTGTATTGGGAGGACTTCTATGGAAAGACTTTGTCACATTCTCGATCTGTCGGTACTCCATTTGGTGAGTACTTATCCAGCAGCCACTGGTGGCGTCAAGACGAGATTGTGTCATGTGGGTAAAGTGTACAACTTCTGCAGAAGATCAAATTCTAAGTACTTAGCCGTGTCCCCGGTTACGGATAACTCTGAGCAACTAAGGCCTGAAGCTATGGAAGATCTTGACATTCAAATTTCTCAAAGTAAACTTGACGGTGTCAACAAGGATTAGAAGCACTTGGAGATTTCCACGGAGTTCATAAAGATTTTCAAAAAGATCAAAACTATTTTGAAAAGATAGGATAAAACTATATTGCTTTCTACAAATGAGCCTAAACCCTACTTAGCCAAATATGCATGTAATGATAGGATCCACTTATTTCTACATAGTAGTGTAACTTTCCAATACAATTCAAATGTATTGACCCTTGTAGCTGCAACTTATTATATTGCAGGTTTGTTTGACGTTAGTGAAATGTGTGTTGATTAGGATTACAAGTCTACAACCAACATGATTGCCTGTGGCACTTTGAAGATGAAGGACTCCATGCTATAGTTATTTCTGCTGCATTGTAATGAGATAGCCAAATGAGCTATGTAAGATGTAATGAATTATTTTATTCCTGGCTATAAAGTTGTATCATGACCTTTGTTTCTTGATATTACATCTTAACTGTGGATGCTAGCTATTGATCCAGGGACTAGCATTGTAAACACATGGATCTCTACCTTATTAAAGGTTGGGAACTCTTACAATATCCTTCTGTAGAGCTACCACGTTATGCATTATGACGCGCTTCTCCTCAACGATGATCATTGCCTCGGCTAGCTTGGAGCCGTTTGTGGCACACTCAATCGAACCCTTGTAGCAGCCGTCGATAGTGATCACTCCTTTTGGGCCTGGCAGCTTCATTTTGAGATACGCGTAGTGCGGCACTCCCATGAATTTGGTGAGGGCTGGGCGCCCTAGTATGGCATGGTAGGCACTGGAAAGTTTCACCACCTCAAACCAAATTGGCTCACGACGGAAGTTGTTCTCGTCATCGAAGATGACATCCAGCCGGATCTTGCCAATTGGCGAATGCGACGGGCCTGGCACTGCCCCATGGAACGAAGTGCTTGAGGGCTGCAACTGGGACTCGCTGATGCCGAGCCGCTCGAGGCTGCTGCGGTACAGGAGGTTGATGTTGCTGCCTCCATTGATGAGTACGCGGGAGAAACGACATGAGTGTTTCTTGGAGACGATGATGGGGTCGAGGACCAACGTGTAGCTGCCATGGCTTGGTAGCACAGTCGGTTGGTCTTCTTTGCTCCAGGTAATTGTCTGGTCCGACCAATGTAGGTATTGGGGAACAGGGGGAACCATTGCGTTCACCTCCGCCTCGCGCCTCCTTTTGGTGTGCTTTGTATCCAGCTCCGCAAGGAAGATGTGGTAATTTCCCACTTGTTGTGGGTAACCGTCTTTGTCGTCGTCGTGGCGGTTGCGTCGCTCCCTGTTGTCCGGTGGGCCTCCGGCTGGCGGTGGAGGTAGTGGTGGGAGCCCGCCGGCCTCAGCCATCTTCTTCGTCCAGCTGCACTGGCGCGTTGTGTGGGTTGCGGCTTTGCTGCCTCCACTATGGAACTTGCATGGCCCATCAAGCATAGACTCCATGGTGTATTTGGGCTGTGGCGGCCTTTCATCTGGTCTCTGCCTCTGGCTGCCGCCTGCAGCCGAGTCCTCGTGCACCGCAACTACTTGCTTGGTACCATACCGACTTTCCGGTTGGTCGTCTTTCCTCTTTCCATGGCGGTTGTCGTGGCCGTGCCGCCTAGGGTGATGGTCGCCTGGCTGGCGGCGCTCCGCCTGCTCGTCCATTACGATTTGGCCTTGGTTTTCTACCACGATGTGCTTCTTCATAGCCGCGTCGGCGGTGGCGTACTTGTCCGTGATGGCCATGACCTGGGCCTTGGTTTGTGGGTCTGCCCAACTGAGCTTATGCTTCAACATGGTGCCGTCTCAGCAACCGTTGGTGAAGAAATCAATCGCCTGGTGCTCACGCACCCCCTCACACGAGTTGTGCATGCTAGTCCACCGGGTGAGGTACGCGCGGTCGGACTCGTCCTTGCCCTGCACACAGAGGGCAAGCTCACGAGGTCGACCCGGTTGCTTGTATGTTCCGGTGAAGTTGCGAATGAACGCTTCCTCGAAGTCCAGCCAGGCGTTGATGCTGTTGTCGGGGAGGCTGTTGAGCCATGTTCTTGCCGAATCGACGAGCATGAGGGGGACGTAGCGGACGGCCAGGCGGAGGTTTCCGTTGGCGATTCCCACTGCAGTGGTGTAATCCACCAACCAATCCTCGGGTTTGACGGTGCCGTTGTATTTCGGCGTGTCCCTTGGAAGCGAAAAACCTTTTGGAAACGGCTCGTTCCGGATGCGCGGACTGAAGCACTTCGGGCCAGCCGAACTTTCCTCCTCCAGCATGCGTGATTGCACCAGGAGGTTGATGCACTCGCTCGCGTCAGCTGGCTCTCGGGGGCCGAGTCGGCCTTTCAGA
This sequence comes from Avena atlantica, assembly GCA_910589765.1. NCBI lineage: Eukaryota > Viridiplantae > Streptophyta > Magnoliopsida > Poales > Poaceae > Avena > Avena atlantica. The sequence continues at coordinate 498,181,171 of OU342739.1, forward strand.
CGTGACACAGGCGGGTCTTTGTTTGCATCTGCTCCTTCATCCGGAGCATGCGTTTTCTTTCCTTGGGAAGCTCCTGCTGCCGGTGAGTGGCTTACGCTAGAAGCAGCGGCGTCTCGGTTGTGGCGGCCACGATTGACGGACTCGCCACGCGGGTGGCTGTTCTGCCCGACTCCTCCTGGGGAGGATGCCTGCTGATGCTTTCTTCCTCCATGCGCTGTTTGGTCCGGGCCTTTGCGAACAACTATGTCTCGGGTGTTGCCCATCTGGCTAGGAATACCTTCAGCCGACTGCTTGTTAGCGGTGGCAACGAGGAGCTGGACGCACTCCTGCTGGCGACGAAGCTCTTCTCCTTCGAGGTTCTTCAGCTCCACGTCCGCCGCTTCGGCCGCTCTCATGTTCTTGGCGGGGATGTTGTAGATGGGCCGCACCATGCCTGCGTGCGAGTCGGCGGGGCGGTCCAGTTCCAACGCGAGGTCGCGCCCCCGGTGCTGGACCTGCCTGACAAGGCCGTGGGCAGCGTTGTACTCATGCACGGTGGCGTTTAGTCGGCGCTGGTTAGCGGCAACCTTGGTGGATTTCTGCAGGAGCTTCTGGCGTGTAGCTTCGAGCGCGGCCGCAGCAGCTGCCGGGACCGCTTCGACGATTACTGGAGCGCGTAGATATTGGATGGAGGCAGTGAGCGGATCTTTCTCTTGCTCGGGCGCGAAGCTCTCTCCTCCCGCTCAGCGCTCTTGAGGCAGGTGGTGGTTTTCGCGAGCATTTACCACCATGACCTCGATAAAACCACTCCCGCGCCCGGGCTGTGGGCGAGGCGGTTGAGAGGCACGTCGAGGACTGAGGTGACCAGGCTGGGGAAGACCTCGACGACGGTGGAAACGTAGACCCGTGTCCCTGAAGTGCATGATGGAGCCATTGGCGGGGAAGGTTTTCCCGATGAAGCACGCGGCATTGTCGACGATGCAGTCGAAAGCACCGAATGTGAGAACGAGGCTAGAGGCCACGCGTTCTCCGGCGACGAGCAAAAGTACCGTGCAGAAGATGATCCCAGCCGAAGCGTTGTGCCCCACGGTGGGCGCCAACTGTCATGGTGTGGAACACAGCAGTGCCATCGGGGATGGCTAAGAAGGGACACTCGGATGCAATCGGTGTCTCACGCAACGGGTTGGGCACGGTAAACTGCAAACACAACGACGTACCTAGGTTCGGGGCCCACTCGGTGAGGTAACACCCCTACTGCTGCAAGATGAACTATATGGGGGGCGAATGCCCAATACAGATGCTCCTGGAGCTGTTTCCTTAGCTACTATCGAGAGCTAGAGGAAGATGGGAACCATAGGCTAGCCCTTCTCTCTTCTATCTATGTTTCTCCTTCCATTTTTGCTTACCTAGAACCCCAGCTCTGCCCTCCCTTATATACTGGTCTGGCGGGTAGATTACAATTTGGGCTCTAGGGTTTACTATTTGGATATGGGTTTACAGAACAGGGCTGGCTACAGGGCCCAACCGGTGGGCCAGGACCCAGGCTGCCCTTCTTTTAGCATCAACTTCTTCTTTAGCGGTCACCTGGGCTTCCTTTGGGGCGTCACCCTTGCTTTAACGGTCACCCGGACTGCTTTTATCGCTCAGCCGACCACTTTGCTTTATCCTCGTCGGGTAGAGCTGGCCATGACAGCACGCCAGCCTGCTCGATGATGAAGGGGGGGGGGGGGGGCGGGGGCAGAGGCGTACCCCGCAAGGAGCATTAGCCCCTCCATGCTCTCCATTGCATCCGAGGTGATCCGGGTGGAAGCGGCCACCTAGCTGGTTCTTGTGGCTACCGGACTAGACGGTCGAGCCGGGGATGCTTTATGCCCAGCCGGACGGTATTAGCCAACCAGCTGGAGTTGTCCTTCGTGAGGGCCAGGCGGCCTGTGCTTTCTGGAGCCGGCCTACTTGGGTCTGGCTTTCCCCACCCGGGGGTTATCCCCCCGACATAACCCTTGCTAGATTCTAAAGACATTGACGACCAAGAAGATGAAACACTATATTCAGCTGAAAATAAAACAAAAATCCGTTATGAGGAGCCAGAGTTATCCAGAAGCATCAAAGGAAACAACTTCGGGAGCATCTATGGAATGGAGGCTAAAGAGTCTAAAGTGTAGTTACATCAGATATAGCTAAATAAATCTAGTAGAATAGATCTCTATCCTATAACTAGTAATCTCATATTATAGTAAAGTTTAGTTGCATCTTTATATAGTTCTCAAGTTATTATAGTTTATCTTTGAGTCATTGGGATCCCTCTATGGACCTAGCAGGATTTCAAAGTTGTCATGTAAATTTCCAATTGTAATAATAAGATATGTGCGTGGACCCGCTTTGTTTCTGTTGTAATATTTGCGGAATTGTAATATGTGCGTGGACCACTCTGAGGATGTAATATTTGCGGAATTGTAACATCCCAAAATTCATGAATTGTAAAAGCATGCATTGCATTCATATAAGCATAGCATATTTGTCTTGCACAAAAAATTTCAAACCAAAACTCCAAATAAAACCATTATTATGCCCATGTTATTAAGCATATGAGGCATGGTTTTATTTTTATTTTTCAAAGGACCAAAGTGTGTTTGAGTAAACAGATGTATTTTACACACTTCTGGGTGCAAGGATCACTGTACAAAAATATGTAATCTTTTTGAATTCAAACAAGTTTGAAAAAGGGTTTGAAAACCATTCCTGAAAAATCAAACAGAAAAAGAAAAGGCTAAAAGAAAAAATAAAACAGGCGCCAGCCTTTCGGCCCAGCACCAGATCTAGCCCAACAGCCCACCCGGGCCATTTCTCCTCCCCCTCTCTCTCACCCGCGCCAAACCTACCCCGCAGCCACTGCCACTGCCACTGGGCCCTATGCCATCTCAGCTCGTCTTTCCCAAATCTCGCGCGATAACCACGCCGTCGCCGCCTGTTACCTCGCCGAATCAATTCGAATCAATTCCTTTGATTCAGGTAGTAACTCGCCCAGCCCTCACCTTCTACTTAATCCCCACACAGCCGCGGCCATTTCCCCTCAACCCCCACGCCCTAATCTCCCCCAGGCTGCTCGCATTTGAGCTTGAACCGTCGCTGCCCGAGCACCTTCGGCGAACGATTCTGGTGAGCACCATCCTCCCCGTGCCCTCTGGTTCTTGCTTCCGTGCTCCCCTTGATCTTGCGCTTCTTCTCATGCCCTTTGTTCATCTGCTTGTGACCCAGGACGTCGGCTTTGTCGAACACCGTAAACACCCGACGCCATCCTCAACTCCGGCGAGCAATCATTGTATGAATCGAACGCCCCTTGGCCCCTAGTTCAAACTCGCTTGTTCGCCTGGTCCTTGTGCACACGCTGATGCCTTTGGCTTGCTCTAGGGTGAACCAGAACGTCGCCTTCGTCGCCGTTTCATCAACCCGATGCTGTCCGCAACTCCGACGAGCTCCCACGGCCGCAGCAGCTCGCCCCCGTCCAAGCCGAAGCCACCTTGAGCATCCTCGCATCCTTGCGACGCTGGTAAGCACCGCCACCGCCCCTATCCCCTCTGGAATTTCCGGAGCACCATCGCCAGTAGTGCCGCCGCCGCTAGCACCCATTCGCGCCGCCCATCTATGGTCGCATGCGTTGGCACCGTTAGATCTAGATCCTATGGTTTAGATTAGATCACTTATTTGGAACGGTATCAGCAGATCTGGATGTACATCCTCACTTAAATTTTATGGCTCACGTTGATCGATCCGCACGAAGCGGTACGGGCCAATCAGATGCGCCCACATGTATGGAAATTAGATTTAAAATCTGTTTTTGAATCTATTAGAATTGCAAACTTGTAAAATTCATATCTTTTGTTCTGTTTATCCAAAAAAAATACAAATAATATACCATTGGATTCAGAAAATTGAGCTCTACATTATCGAGGGCTTAAATTTGTATTTTTCTTCTGAAAAATAGGATTATTTGCAGAACACTTTATAGGCCTATTTTGACTATATAAAATGTTTATAAATTGTTTTGAGGAAAATCTGACTTTGTTTAGATTCTAGATAGATCACTTTGGGTTCAGTACTGTTGATTTGACTTGTTTAGTATAGAAAAGTAATTTCATTTCATTTTCATGCATTCATATTATTTTTGCTTGAATATTTGAATGTGAATTTGGTGTTATCATTTTATGTGTAGATTTTGGTGATAGTGGTGATTGTGATTGTGAGGATTGTTGCTACTACCCCAACTACCAAGGCAAGTGGTGCTTCATGTATTTTGTCCTATTATTTTGACTATGCACTAGTGATATTTTGAATAGGGCTTGCATGGAATTTTTGCTAAGTATATATATGCTATGCATTGGGAAATCCTAGTAGTTGTAGTCTTAGTAGAATTTTCTCTAAGTTAAGATACTTATTATGTTTTCATGATTAGCCTAGCTAGTAGCAAACAAGGGTGGAATATATACATGCTATGGAAATTTTGCTAAGTCTTTGACTTGTGTTTTGATTTAAAACAACTAAGTGAATGAATCACCTGGGTGGATTGGTATGATGGTTTATGTTGAATGGTTACACAAGGCCCATATCTATGGTTTACCTTGTGTATCTCACTTGTGGAAATCCACCCAGGAACAAAGGGATTTGAGATATTTAGTGTTGAGAAGCTTCTAGTGCAACCACATGGCATATGGGCTCTTCCTTGACCACATAGGTTGCAATAACTTAGTTAGATGGACAGTTGGTGGTAGGGTGATAGGATGGAACACATACATGGTGGTCTAAGGGAAGGCTTCTGAAAGGTCTCGTCTCGATGCATGTTGAGTCTTGTGAGGAAAGTGCACCACCTTTCGAGAGGGTAAAACCTAAGTACTTAGCCGTGTCCTCGGCAACGGACAATTTGAGCATCAAAGACATTGAAGCTATCAAGGATCTCCTCATCCCAATTTCTAAGATAAAAACTTGTGGTTGAACAAGGGTAAAGGTTCACCAATGTCTATTGGTGGTTCCTTGGGTGTTTTTGTCAAACAAAAACTTAGTGTTTTCAAATGATAAGAAAAACCTATTTCGAGCAAAGCAAGCCTAAGCTACACTTAGCCAAATTCATATATATGTTAGACACTACTATTCTATTAAGGTATCACTTGCCAATACAATTCCAAATGTATTGACCCACTATGGCTATAACTTATGATGTTGCAGGTTACTCTGATGGAGAATAGGATTGTGAGTCTACACTCAACATGCTTGCCTGTGAAATATGAAGATGAAGGCTTATAGTTATTTACTTTGTGTTATGAACTATTGTACTAGATTTTGGCTATTGGGTTTTAAAAGACTATGTTATCTCTGGAATGACGATGTATTAACGACCTTTGCATATCTGTACTTCATCTTAAACTATGGATGCTAGCATTTGATCCAGGGACTAGCATTGCAATCACAGGGGCCTTTACCTTTTAAAGGGGTGAGGTCTTACAGGAATGGTGTTCCATGAGTGTTATGTCCACGACTATAGTATACTACAACATGAAGTGGTATGCTGGGTCACCACAGATGGTATTAGAGCAAAAGCTTTGACCTTAGGTTGTAAACCTATTAAATGGGTAGAACCTGTAGGAAGTATAATAGCAACGATAAAGATTTCTCTAGTGTCCACGACTATAGTATACTACAACATGTAGTGGTATGTTGGGTTACCACAGTTGGTATTAGAGAAAAAGCTTTGACCTTAGGTTGGAAACCTATTAAATGGGTAGAACCTATAGGAAGTATAATAGCAACGATAAAGAGTTCTCTATAAATATGATGAGTATTCAATTGAGAATTACATTGTCATGTTTCTAGTGCGATAATTCTTTATGATAATGCATTTTGGGAAATAATAATGAGTTACAACTCAGTAGGACTAGTTATAAGTATTTATCTATAATGAGGAATGGTATCTCGGTATAAGTGTCGAATGCTCAAGTGCCGAATAAGACTTTAGATGTCTATGGAGGCGAGATGTATGGCATCGGCATATCAAATTACAGTAGCCAAAGCAATAACCATGATGTGAAGGCAGAAAGCCAAAGAGCTAGAAGGTAGTACTCATACCATTATGCCTCATGATTCCCTAAGTTCGAGTCCGAGTTAGATCATTCTGCTCTTGTGCAGACTGAATCTACTTTAGCTACTGAATACATGTATCATTAAAAGACATTACTTAACACCTATTATAATACCCATTTAGTTCTAGTCCAGGAGTGGATATTGTCCTTAAGGATTTTACTCATCCTGTAAGGGCAATTGAACGCAGAAGGGAAATTAGATGAAGAAATTAGACATCCTAAACCATCCTTTTCATGGAATGTACGTATGGAATCTGAGTTTAATGATCTCTAGTCCAAAACCTATGCCTATTATTAGCATGAACCTCAAAAGCCTAAAGATATATGGGCCAAATATGGAGTAGAATTTTACACTGGAATTAGTGAGGATCCAATACCTTGTGATTTGGGTATAAAAGTAGAAACCATATATATTTTCATGGAACCCTATGGTACATATGGGGGTAGTACCAATCCTATTGACCTGAAAGAATGCACTGAAAGTTATTACATCAATATGTAGGACTGGATCAAGGAAAAGGCGATGAATGCATCTTACTCTGAAAGAGTGTTTGAAGGTGGAAAGTAGAATTCCATGGGAGATCATGCATTTTATTGTGATTTTTCAATGATGAACCTCAATCTTGGTACTTCTAATCAAGAGTACACACATCTGGACATTTATATACTCCAGAAGGCAGTCGTCGGACTTCACGTCATTATGGACGGAATTCCAGGAAGCACTAGGAAGAGGGAGAAAAGTAAGAAGAAACAATCTGTAGAAATAAAGGGCTTGAATAATGTACATATTCGGTAACGTGTATTGTAGTGTTTGAGAGGAACATCGTAATAAGTAAGAGTATGCTTGCATGGGCAAGCAAGGTCTTTACAAATACATGTATTATACCAAGTGACAGTCGAGCCGTAGTGGTGAGGATTGTTTGCAATAGTTTATAAAACCATGTATAATACATGGTATATGTTTGGTTGTTATTTGGATTTGGTTATTGATTTCCTTGTGTGACTAGCACTGTGCATAGAGTTAAGCTCAGACTGTGCATAGAGTTAAGCTCAGAAAACATGTGCATGATGTAATTATGAGTTTTTGCTTTATGTAACAGGACTAGAGGGGTATGGATACGTGAGTATAAACTGGGTCTGAAGGACAACATTTGGAGCAAGAAGCTAAGAAAAAGGAAAGTAATGAGGATGTAACTGCAACTGGATCATCATCAACTCGTCTATTGACATAGGAGAATTCCATGCAATACATGTTAATGATGCAAGAATATTAGAATAAGTTCATGCAAGAAGTACTCAAACAAGTTGGATCTGGAAAGGAAAACAAAGATACAAGAGTAAGTCTTTCTGATTTACAAAATGCCAAACCAATTCCTTTTGCATCGACACCCGAACCTATGGATGCAGAGGATTGGCTGATGGATACAGAAAGGAAGCTTAAAACCGTAGGATGCAATGATGAGGATAAGTTACGCTATGCAACATTTCTTCTATCCGGACCAGCCGCAATGATGACGAGAAGTTAGCTAGAATCAATTAGCTATGCACACACCAGAAGAGGTATTCACCTGGGAAGAGTTTAAATAGAAGTTTCGTGAGTACCATGTTCCAGAGAGTATTATGGAGTTTAAGAGAAGAGAATTTGAGGACTGACAACAAAACAATGCAACTGTGATGAAATATATTAGGGGGTTTAGTCAATTATCCCGGTATGCTATTGATGAGGTAAACATGGAGGATAAGTGCAAGAAAAGGTTCTTAAGGGGACTAAACCCTTATATGAAAATGAAGATACGAGGGGCCGCAACACGACATTTTCAAGAATTGGTTGATACAACAATTACTTTTGAGGATGATTACAAGATGGTACTACAAGAGATGAAGAAATTAGCCAAGAAAAGAGATAAGATTGAACCAAAGAATTTCTAGATAAATGAGACAAGGCTTAACCTGGATTTTAAACCTAGAATTCTATCCATGAGAAATGATTCAAATCAGGATATTCAAAAACAGAAGAAAAGAACTATATGTGGAAATTCTGTAATTCCAAGACATATCAAGAGGTACTATAAAAGATCCAAGGTTGTTTGTTATACTTTGTGGACAAGATGGTCACATGAGACATATTTGCCCTAGCAAGCAAGTAATCAATGATGGAGAACCAATATTAAGAGGTAGAAACTCTAGAAGAAACAACAACAGAAAGCAAGGAAGGTCACTCGAAAGTTCACATCATCACATGATGGAACAAGTGAATTACTCCTTGCAATCCATGATAGGTATGTTTAGTATTAGTAGTCCTTCTTCAATAAGATTGTCCAAGGGCAAAAGCCATCTCATGGAGCATCAAGGGGAAGTCTAAATCTAGCATTAGGTATTATCCACAGTTGAATCCACAGGTAGAGTAAACTCAAGGAGTACAGAGTTCATTAAAAACATCATGCTGGAAGAAAGGATACTGAGAGGAAGGAAGAAAACTCCATATGAATCTATCTGACACTCTTTAGGATCAGAAATCGCAAACTTTAGGATGAAGTTTAATTTAAGGGAGGAAGTCTGTAACATCCCAACATTTAGGACTAAACGAAGGGCAGATTTAGGATTTTGTTCATCTGCATGCATGCATCTGAAAATCTAGGTAAATTTTTCGCAAATTAAAACCCCAAAGTGATCAGAGTCTCTCTTGCTTCGATGGATTAGAGATTAGCCATCTTAGTGAGTGCGATAGATTTTGACATGACCTTTAGGTATTATCTATGCTTTTGGAGAGGTAGTATTTGAAAATTACCTTAAATTTCCAAATTCAATTCAAATTTGAATTCATAAATTCAAGAATATTAATACTAAAACTAAGTAAAAAAGAAAATGATTATAATAAGAAATAAAAGAATTCTTTACATGAAGTATTACATTGTTCTTTTACAATAAAAGAATAAAAGTAAATTACAATTAAGAAATGAAATATAGGAAATCGAATACATTAAAGTAATTCAAACAAATACAAATAAGTAGAAATCTTTATTACCTTCTTATTCAATAATACAAAGATTTAAGAATACAAGTAAATTAGCAGTCATTATAGAGATAAACAATTACAAGTAAAGAAAAACAAATTCTTAAATGAATCATATAAGTATTACATGGTTTTTACAAAATAAGAATATTACAACAACTAAAACCTAAACTAAAATTCCTATCTAGTCTTGATACTCGTGTACATCCTTTTGTTACCTGCAAAACAAATAAATAGAAGATAAAACAAAAAGGTATAGTGTTAGTAAAACTTGTTGTCAGTCTGACAGTGAGGTGCACTGTTCATTACATCATTGAGGAGTGTTGAAAAGGGGCAAGTTTCACCAAAAACAATATCTGTTCTTATCAATATATTACTTGTCTCAGCATATCATCATGGACAGAAGTGGGTAAAATTTCACCAAAGCAGTAAGTGGGGGCAAGTTTCACCTTGGGAAGTAAATAAGAATAGTCAAAACTAGGAAAATATCATTCCTTTCACTTGATCTGATCCATTTGAGTGAGGCAAGCACATAGACAGCTCACACAACACATACAAATGTGTGTGTTATTAACACATCAAGACATGTATTAGATGGAGAAAAGAAGCCAGCCGTAGCAGGGCTGCTACCATATCCTTCCACACACACCACCACCAGACCAACAGTTCCTCTACTAGCTCAAGAACACCAAAAAGAACATCATATGTTCTTATTATCTTTCTCTCAAAACACACACAGATCGAGCCACCATCACATCGCTAATTCTGGTTGCTTAGTGGAGCCATCCATGAGCTAGGACAAGGAGGTGATCAAGACCAGCACAAGAGTTGTGTAGAGTAGGTCAGCAGCAGAGAGTAGCTAATTCAAAGGACCACAAGATCCACATCAGGAGTAGCCAACAACACCAAGAACACCACCACCACAGTTACTCAGTAGTACTAGAGAAGTAGTAGCACTTCAATGAGGAGGAAGAGATCCAGAAGACATGAGTTGTGGTTGGATCTAAACCAAGATTAGAAGGTGGATACAGCCACAAGATCAAGTAACATCTGACCTAGAGCAGTTACCAGATCATCCACAACCTTCTCATGAAGTAAATCTGTCTACTCAGCAACCACAGATTGATCCCAAAATTAATTCCTTAGTATATATTCTTACCAGATCCTTTAGGAAAATAATTTATGGTGAAGGAATATCCTCAGATCTGCATAAAGTGGTATGCAAGGATCATCACTGAGATATTAAGGCAATAATATAATTTGTCCTTATTCTTAAAACTAGAGCCTCAGCCTTCTGCATCACTGGCAAGGATTGAACTAAATCTTGGTCAAATAAATTTGTAGCAGATCATGTAGTTGATCTAGACCACTGTGCATCCTCCAAGGAGGTACCATAGCAGCCAGATCACCTACATGAGCCACAAGTATTGCATACAAGATATAGCCAACATATCCAAGAATTAACTTTGTATAACCTTAAACTAGTTAAATAATTTTCCTAAATCCCAAAGGGGTAGGAATCATAACAGTAAGGGTTCTCTATCACACAGACAGACTAATATTTTGTCAAGTAGCATAGTGACTAAAGTTACATATAATGTTTGAATTCAATAAGGCCACACATAAATATACTTAGAGAACTTCCATTAACAATATTCTGGTAACACAAAGACCACCACACCCACAACTTTCTAATTCACCTGCTAGTAAACAGAGGTTGTATGTACATCATTTTCCTAGGCAGTTGTCTAGGAATCAATTAGTTGTAAGCATCACCACTCAACCTATATTCCAACACATCACTTAAATAATACTTATCAATACCAAACACAATTGGACAACCACATTATATAATCCATTTATTTAAACAATAATAAAAATCCAATCAAGACAGTCATTTTCCAAGGTGGTCAATAAGTAATCAGTAAGACAAGTCACCGTGGCAACATTACAAGCACAAGCACAAAAGCCTTAAGGCATTGCTCTCAGCAGCAATTCATTCCACCATTGAGTACTTTTGTGCACACTCATTTAACAGAGGCACCACAGTGGTACTCAAGGCAAAGGAAGCCACTAAAGCAATAAATTAAGCCAAGAAAATCATTTTCCTTGTCTGCAAAAGAGTAGGAATGATCTTAATACAAGCCACCATAAAATTAGCAGCAAGGAAGAACATCTGCAAGCTTTGCTTGTAATAAATACCTGCATAGCATGAATATTCTCTAGTAAAACATCAGAATGGTGTTCATCAAAACATACCAAGCAAGCTGTGATTGCAAGTCATTATCACATGAGTCAACACCACATAAATGTGCCATATCAGTTCATCATTATTGTTAATACTTTTTATCAGAACTAATCATTTTCCTAAGTTCCATAATAGGAATCATTCATGTATACCTTTGATATCTATCTGTCAGGGGGATAACCCCCGGGTGGGGAAAGCCAGGCATAAGTAGGTCGGCTCCAGAAGATGCAGGCCGCCTGGCCTCCAGGAAAGACAACTCTAGCCAACTGGCAAGCAAGCCCGGCTGGGCTTATAACCTTCCCGGCTGGCCCGTCTAGCCGGTGGCCAGAAGAACCAGCCGGGTGACCGTTTCCACCCAACTCACCTCGGATTCGATGGAGAGCACGGAAGGGCTGACGCTCTGTGCGGGGTACGCTTCTGGCTCTCCCTCGTCATCAAGGAAGCTGGCATGCCGTCATGACCAGCGCTAACCGACGAAGATAAAGCAATATGGTAGGCTGGACTGGCGAAAGAAGTCCGGGTGACCGTTAAAGCAGGGGTGACGCCCCAAAGGAAGCCCGGGTGACCGCTAAAGAGAAGGGTGACGCTAAAAGAAGGGCGTACTGGGTCCTAGCCCACCGACTGGGCCCTGCAGCCGGCCCTACCCTGTAAACCCATATCCAAACAGTAAACCCTAGGACCCGATCTATAATCTGCCCCCAGACCGGTATACAAGGGAGGGCAGAGCCAGAGTTCTAGGTAGGCAACCATAGAAGGATAGAAGTGTTAGCATCAAGTCCCCATCTTCCCCTAGCTCTCGATAGTAGCTAAGGAAACAGCTCAAGGAGCATTTGTACTGAGCATCAGCTGCCATACATAGTTCATCTTGCAGGAGTAGGGGCGTTACCTCGCAAAGAGGGCCCCGAACCTGGGTACGTCCCTGTGTTTGCAGTGTACCGTTCCCAACCTGTTGCGTGAGCCACCGAATGCAACCGTGTGTCCCTTCTTTGCCATCCCCGATGGCTCTACCGTGTTCCACACCACGACACTATCATAGATGACAAAATGTATATAAGAAACATCCAATCCAAATCTAGGAATCATATAAAATTTTGTTGTCATATTGACAGATTATAAATAGCAACCAGTTCTAATCCCAAGAGCTACCAAATGAACTTATATCATTTTATTTAACCAATAGGACATGTATAAATCATCACCATTACAGACATGAGCCTGATAGTAAATAGTTATAGAGAAGCAAATAACATGCTAAGTCAATCCATTAGCAGTAGAATCACGAACACCAGAACAAGTTACACTGTCAATTGTATTAGGTGCTAGCAATACAAATAATATGGGAATAAATAATATTCAACCTAATAAGTCCTGGTAGGATTAGAAATCATACTAGCATGTTCATGTAACTCTAATTAGCTCTAAAACATGAAGAAACTTCTAATTTGGATGAATATAAATAAATAAATAAGAGGGATCCTAGTTAGGGTTTGGCACACAAAAAGAAAAGGGAGAACCAGAGAGAGGAGAGGGAAAACGTACCCGGGGTCCTCGCTTAAAAATTGAAGAGGAAGCAGAGAGGCAAAAGGTGTGGCGGCAAGTGCCTGTTGGGAATATGCCCTAGAGGCAATCATGGATGATGATATTTCCCATTGTATTCATAAATATATTAAGTTTTCCTTGTATAAACATATGATGTGTATCATTGAATATGTGATTTGGTTGTGGAACTATACATTCATGTTATTTGTACTAAATGTCCTTGGTCATTGAGGTTGTGTTGGACACACAGCTTAGACCAATGTGAAAGTCGGCTTGATGACTCGGTTCCACTTGTCATGGGCATGGAGATGCTATTTAGACTTACACAGATTCGTCTAAAGAGTTCAGCGAGTCAGATTGACCCATTTTGAGGTACAACGAACAAGTTGTCATTTGTATATCTCAATCAATGTAATCCTTTGACCTGAGATTTTTGCATAGTCCAAGTTGAGGATCACCAACTTAGGTTCTATCAAACGCTGATCCGTAACTAGGCAGTTATAAAGGCAGAGTTCGGTTCGACTGAGAATCAAGCTGCGTGATGTGAATAACCAAGATGGTAATTTTCCCCTCCACTTGGAGAGATATTATCTAGGCCCTCTCGGATGATATGATTCGGAAAGAATGGCCATGCACTACTTGGTTAAGTGTTAACCGAGGCGATCGACTAAGAGTTAGTCGGATGAATCACTTATCTTGTATCGAGAAGAGAGTCGGACTATTTAAGGGATGACAAATATTCGCCTATAGTCTGACAAGGTATATCGTGAGGCAAAAGGGACTCAGACGCAAGTCACATTGGAAAGGAAAGTCATCATAACTCTTTGGTACTTGGGAGTCGGCACGTTTTGCTAGGAGCCGCTACCGACTGATCGATTGAGAGTCGAACTCCAATTGTGTCCAAGTAGCCATGAGCCTGCGGGGTCACACGCTTAAGAGTGGGAGAAAATTCGGATTGGATCTGAACCAGAAATCTAGTTGGGTTGGACCCGAGCCGGATTTGGACTGAGTCAGTGAGTCGGACTCACGGTGACTAATATTATATAGGATTTAGTGAATGGGCCATGAGTAGTTGAGCCCACATTCACTCCCTATATATAGTGGAGCATAGTAACCCAGGAGGGTTAATCATTGATCGGTTAGGTCGTTCCATGTGTTGGAAACCCTAGCTTCACAGTAGTCCTTCCGACGCAACAAACCTAGCAGTCCGCCGCTGGTGCTCCTCCTTGTACGTGTGGATACCAGCAGAGGTGTTGTATGATCAGCACCACGACAATCATTGATTGGGTCGAGATCTCAAGGACTGCACTGCATCAACTGGCACGCTTCATCAGTAATCTGCAACCGTGCATCTAGTGGTAATCCTCGTGGCATTCTACCTCAGCTATATCTTGGGATCACCGCATAGGGCAAAAAGTTTTGTTTTATCTCTACGTGGCCTAACAGTGGTATCATAGCGATTGCTTCTAGTTTTAGGCTCGATATCTCGCATATGTGATATGCGGTAGGCTATAGATTGGTCTATGTGCTGTTTTGGTGGTCGATCTATGAGATAGATCGGTTTTGTACGAGGTTGATTGGATTAACTGTACTCGGGGAATGGTAGATCTGATTTCCGTGATTATACTAATGAGGTCGTAGAACTACATACCCCTACCGGTCGGTTTCCACCATCGGGGTAGACTGTGACACGTAAATCCGGAAGCGGTGATCAAAGATCAAAGAGTTTGATCTAATCGGAACAATGGCCGGAATCCATGCCCGGATCATGGATGAGATCTACATTTTCGAAAAAATCGTCGGGCGCTGCCCCTTCGATCCCCGCCCGCTATCCGGCTAGCGGGACCGCCGGCTTCGCTCTGTCGTAGCGCGTTAGACGTTGTTGCGAGTTTCTCAAACATCGGTAGATAGCATATCTATGCATAACTTGTTTTTGCAAGAAGTTGTGAAAGGTATGGTTCATGTGCATGTGCATGTGATGTATGTGTGTAATACATACGTGATCTGCGAATCACGGTTTTGTCAGCCGGCTGGAGGCTAGGTGTTGTCATTTTATTGTATAATGACATGCGTGTCGGATTCTCTATGTAATTTACTTTACTAAGCTAGTGTAGCTGTTTGGAGAATCCGGATGACGTGCAAGTTGATGTACATGTCGGCGACATGAAGTAAGACGGCAAGTTACAAGAGTTGGCACGAGTCGGATTACATGCTTTGTGGAGATGGAGATCGCCATGAAGAGAGCCATACCATTTCACATTATAATTTCTTTATTTTGTGTTGTTGATATGTATCTATTTTACCTCTATTAGATAGTCGGTAAAATTTAATCCCTCAAAGAAGGTCTAGTCGGTTTTCCCGCCAGTGTTTGCACCATCACAAGTCGGACAATTTTGGTAGTGGGCTCATAAAATTGAGGTGATGTCAATTCTTTCTGACTAGGTGGGTTTGAGTCGGACTCTTACAGCAGAAACACTCGGTAAGCTAGACGGGTCTATCACAACGGTTGTGGGACTCGGAGAAAAGTCAGACGGGAGCCATGGCATGTGATGCCACCCGACCAACAGGAGTCGTATGAGATATGATTGACAAGGAGTTGTCTACCTAGATCATTGGCGGCTAGCGGTGAAGCTAAAGCTCACTAGCCGACTTGCTTATTTAGGATCCTGAATCACTAAGCAGCCATCAGAGGGGTGTTGGTTCTAGTGGGAGCATAAAATATTAAAGTGTTTAATATGCTTGGTCTTTTATGAATACATGTCTTAAGTGTTTTTGCATATTTCTGTTGTAGATCATGGCACCGAGTAGCAGTCACTCTCAGATATCCGGTTTTTCTTTGAGAACCATCCTTAAGAAAGATAAACTGAACGACACTAATTTTACCAACTAGTATCGAAATCTAAGAATTGTTCTCAAACAAGAAAAGAAGGACCGTGTCCTAGACAATCCACTTCCACATGAGCCAAATGAGAATGCGATTGCCGCTGCCACCAATGCCTACCGTCAGACTAAGGATGAGTCCACGGATATTAGCCGTCTTATGCTTGCTCACATGGAACCGGACTTGAAAAAGCAGTTCAAGAATGTTGAGGCCTACGATATGATTGAAATCCTCAAAAGTATGTTCTAGGCTCAGGCGAAGACTGATAGGTATCAAGTCTCTCAGGCTTTGCTGAGCTGCAAGCTTAAGGATGGTGATCCACTAAGTCCGCATGTGATCAAAATGGTTGGTTATGTGCAGTCTCTAGAGAGGCTTGGCTACCCCATTAGCGAAGAGTTTGCTATAATTCTGAACTCTCTTCGTAGTGCATATGAGCAGTTCATTTCGAACTACCACATGCATGGTATGAATAAGAAGCTCACTGAATTACATGGGATGCTCAAGCAGGAAGAGGCATATCTCAAGAAGGGCGGCGGTCAAGTGTTGAGGGTGCAGAATAAGGCTAAGTTCAAGAAGAGTTCTTGGTCTAAGAAGAACGCTAAGTCGTGAGGAAAGCAGGCTCAGGACCCGGTCCCAAGAGCTTCCTCGGGGACTAAGCCATCTCCTTCAACCGGATCCACTTGCTTCTATTGCAAGGAGGATGGCCACTGGAAGAGGAATTGCAGCAAGTACTTGGCTAACAAAGCCAATAGTGGAGGTATGACTTCCGACTCAGGTACACTTGTTTGCAATGTTATAGACATCTATCTTGCTGATGCACCTAATAGTTCTTGGGTATATGATACCTGATCATTTATTCCCATCTGCAACTCGTTGCAGGGACTGGTAAGAACTAGGAGCGTAGCAAGAGGCAAGGTTGATATCCGAGTCGACAACAAAGCAGGAGTTGCTGCGTTGGAAATCGGCACGATGAAAATTCATTTACCTTCCGGATTCATTATCGAACTAAATAATTGTTATTATGTTCCAGTGCTCAGTCGAAACATTATTTCTACTTCATGTTTGATGAGGCAAGGCTATGAGTCGAATATTAAGAATAATGGTTGTTATTTGTATTTGAATGTTATGTTTCACGGCTTTGCACCCGTCCAGGACGGGTTATGTAACATCCCTAAAATCATGATTTCAAACTTTACATATCACTCATGCATGCATATAGATTTTAGAGATGATATTCAAACTTCCTTCAGAAAACAGAAGTTTTTGATGTTATGATTTTATGTGGACAGATTTAATCCAAAAAGACCAACACCATTTGAAACCTGAATGATTAGGAACTTGTTTGCTTGCCTCCATTGTTGGAAAGTTAGGTATAAAAGTTTGACCAAGTTTTCAATTTGGAAATAAATTCAAAACCCTATTTTCTTAAAAACATTTGCAAACCAGAGGCATTGTCTCTGATTGTTTTAAGTCCAAGCTTGACCAAGCACTTACAGGGTAACCACATGGTTAAATGACTGGTTTTTGAAATCACAGTACCCTGCAAAAATCCCCAGAATTGTTTGAATTCAAAAAGGATTTGAATTCATATCTAAATCTACCCAAAAAATCAAAATAGAAAAGGAAAAAGAAATAAACAAAGGAAAAGGGCCGCGCGCCAGGTTTTAGGCCCAACATCGAATCGAGCCCAACAAGCCCACCCGGGAATTTTCTTTTCTTCTCTCACGCGCGAGCGCACACAGCCAGGCGCTGACAGACGGACCCCACACTCACTTCGCGCGCATCGCTGACGAGCGGGCCCTACCCACGCTGGCATCATCTTCCTCAAACTGCGCCCGCGACCACGTCGCAGTTGCAGTCACTGCCGGTAATGGCGCGGCTTAAATGGGCGTTAATCCGCGGGCGTTTCCTGTCGAGGCACCGGCTATAATATCCCCACCTCCGCGCAGTCATTTCCCCCAGCCAATTCTGCATTCAAGCCACCAGGCTGCCCACGACTCGCTCAAAACCGCCGCAGACAGAGCTCACTCCGGCGATCGATTCAGGTGAGCCCCGTGCGCCCCTTCCCCTCTGGATTGTTTGAGCCACTTTGTAATCCCCTGGCGCACATCCTGACCCCACTAGCTCATCCTGTATTGCCCCAGGTCGCCGTATTCGCTTGACACCGTAAGCACCTGACGACCACCCCAACTCCGGCGACCAATCTCAGTAAGTCCCGTGCACCCCTTGCCTTTTCCTTCACACAAGCGTGTTCGCAACTGTCTTTCGCACCTCCTAAACTCCCTGGTTCGTGTTAGGGCGACGCGGAGCCTCGGCAACGACTCCGAAAACATCCACCCGACGCCAGACGCAACTCCGACGAGATCCAGAGTCCATCTCCGAGCGCCCCTCAGCAAACCAGTACCACGTCAAGCTTCAGCACGACCTTGCGGATCTGGTAAGCACTTTCCTGCTTCCTGGGACGATCTAGACTGCCGGCGCCACCGTAGTCTGACTCGCCGCCGCCGGTCAGCGCCGCTAGCGCCGCGAGAGTGTGGTCAGAAGGTTTGGGAGCGTTGGATCTAGATCATGTGGCGTAGAATAGAAGTAGGACGAAGGGGTACGCGTGTGTCTGAGCCGCTAGATCTCATTTAGATCGTGCGGTCCGCAGAGCTCGATCCGCGCGAACCGGTACGCGCCAGTGAGGTTGCGACGCGTGGCTAGGATGAATTCAAAAAACAGAATTTAAACCTGATTTAGATCCAAACTTCAAACTGCTATAACTTTTGAATGCCACGTTAGAATTTTACAAACTTTATACCGTTGGATTCAGTGAAACAAGACCTTTCTGAATATCCAATTTGTTTAAAAAATAGTAACAGTTAAAATGACTTTATTTGTAGAACAAGTTTAAGGCTATTTTAAGTATAGTTATATTTTGGGAAATTGTATTGGTGCCAAATAAGTTTAGTTGGTAAACTTGTGACTTGATAAGTTTCTGTGAACATGTGCATGCTTAGTAGAATTTTCAAAATCACCACTTGGTAAATGCTTGCATGCATGCATTCATATTATTTTTGATTGAATATTATTGTGTGTAATTGTATGCTATAATTTTGTGTAGATTTTGCTAGTGATTGTGATTGTGAAGAGTGCTACTCTCCCCACTACCAAGGCAAGTGATATTTTCATGAATATTTCTATCCTATGTTTTGTACTAGCATTAGATATTTGCTAAGTCTTGCATGCTATTTTTTTTTACTAATGCTAAGTTGGGAAATCCTAAGTAGTGTAGAATGGTAGAATTGCTAGGGAATTTTCTAAGTTAAGTTATCTTACCATGCTTAGCCTAGCTATTTAGCAAACAAGGGTTGGTGAAAATCTATACATACTTTGATGAAAATATTCTAAGTCATGAGACTTATGCTTTTCTAATAAAACAACTAAGTCAAATGAACCTCCTGGGTGGAATGGAAGGATTGGGTTATGTTGAGTGGTTACACAAGGCCATGGACTTGGGTTGTGTATCTCACTTGTGGTATGCCACCCAGGCACAAAGGGATTTGGAGGCCAAGTGTTGAGAAAGCTTACAGTGCAACCACTTGGCAATATGGGCTCTGCCTTGATCATATAGGTTGCTAGAACTTAGTCACTTGGACAGTTGGTGGTAGTTGGGATGATAGGTTGGAACGCGTCCATTTGACTAAGGAAAGGCTTCTGAAAGGTCCTGTCTTGGGAAACCAAGTCTGGTGGGGAAAGTGCACAACCTCTGCAGATGGAAAACCTAAGTACTTAGCCTAGTCCAAGGCAATGGACAATTTGAGCATCAAGACATGGAAGCTACAAGAATCTCATCACTCCAACTTCTAAGTAAAAATTTGTGGGTGAACAAGGGTGAAGGACCCCAATGTCTATTGGTGGTTCCTTGGGAATGTTTTGACAAAGAAAACTTAGTGATTTCAACTAATAGGAAAAACTTATTTTCAAGCAAAGCAAGCCAAGCTACACTTAGACAAAATGCATATAGTAATATAGTCCACTTAAAATATACTAAGGTATCACTTGCCAATACTATTCCAAAGTATTGACCCTCTGTGGCTGTAACTTGTGATGTTGCAGGTTACTCCGATGATGAATAGGAGTCATGAGTCTACACTCAACATGCTTGCCTGTGGCACATGAAGATGAAGACTTGTGTTTATTTACTTATTCCTTAAACTCTTGTATTAGGCCTATGGCCCTGAGTTGTAAAAGACTATGTTTTATCTCTGGAATGAATGTAATAAACAACCTTTGTATCTGTGTACTTCATATTAAACTGTGGATGCTAGGATTGATCCAGGGACTAGCATTGCAATCACAGGGATCCTTTCCTTTATAAAGGAGGGGTCTAACAGATGGTATCAGAGCACAGGGATCCTTTCCTCATGGTGGCAATGGAAGCACATGGTGCAGCTGTGTACAAAGGCTTTCCAGTGATGGATGAAGGAGTGGAGTATTGGTGGGTGCAACTTCACTTGTACAAGAACAAGGAAGACAACCACAAAGAAAGGGGATTCTGCATGTACACCAACACTACAATGCACACCACATTCTTTGAGTCAGCCAGAGATGCAGCTTGGAGGACTATCAAAGAACTAAGTGCTAGAGTCAAGTGCAGAATGCTCAACCTCCAAAAAGACTTAGAGAAAGAGAAGGAACTTACTCAAGAGTTGGAAGCCACCAACCAAGAGTTAAGGGGAGATGTTATAGACTTAGTGATGGAGACAAGAGAACAAGATTGGTGGATTGCCTCTAGGAACATTGTGTTTGCTAATAGATCCAGTGAGATAGGATTGTAAGGGCACTTCGTTAGTTGGACCACCACTTATCACCTTATTTTCCAAAAATGATACCTTAAATAAGTATGGACCTTGATTGATGTAATGGTTTCATGTATGCATGACTTGTGTAATTTGTGATTCCAAGGATGTGTATGTGATGTTGTCTTTATTTGTCTTAAATTGTGTTGTTCTAACTTTTTCATTCTTATAAATAGATGCCTATTGCCATCAGCACTGTTGAGGAGTTCCAGGTTACTTGTTTTGGTCCCCGTATCATTGAGCTTACCACTTTGCTCGATCTCCCTCTTCCCACCATCACGGTGTACCCACTCACCAAGTTCGAGAGGAAGGACCTCTGGGGCTTCAAGGTGAACCAGCCCGGACGCCAGACTGAGCCTACTACGGAGGCCATCGTCTTCAAGCTGATGCACGACGACAGGGAGAGAGGCATGGAGGTAGTCATGCAGGACCTGATAGGACGACTGTTAGGCCGTCACTCCCGACAGGTTAGGGGCACCCACTTTCATGTCTTCGGAAGACGTGATGTTGATGGAGAGTCCATCGACTTTGAGGACGACTTGAGGGACACGGCAGAGCCGATACGTCTCTACCTCCAGGACTTAGAGACTCTTCTCAGGCACGTAGACACGGACAGGACGAACGTCATGCTCGGAAATGACGAGCTTCAGGTGCAGCTTCGCGAGAAGGACAAGCTTTTTGCGCAGCAGGATGAGATGATCAAGGAAATGGAGACCAAGTTAGAGGCCCATGACTGCAAGTTCAAGAGTCAGGAGAAACGCGTTCAGGATAGGAACAAGAAAATCCGGTACATGACCGAGGAACTGAAGTCCAAGGATTTCGAGCTAGAACAGCAGCAGATGGTTATTGAGAGGCTTCGCTCCCAGAAGAGGGCTCTCAAGGCCAAGGTCGATTCCTTGACCACTACGATTGAGGAGAACAAGACCGCGATGGAGAACGCAAGTCTTAACTTTGTCGAGGAGGAGATTGATGCTGATGAGTAGACTTGACTACTCGTTTATCTTTCATATTCGTACTTGTGAACTTATTATTGGACCATCCGACATGTGGATGGCTTGCCACTTGTGTGTTTTATTTCATGAACTTATCATCTGGTTGTTGAGTTTTTATTCTTATGTTGCATGTTATGTGTTTGCTTGTGATGTATTGTGCATAAAACATCTATGGGTATCTCATTCTTATCTATTTGAACAAACCACAGATGCCTCCCCGTCGCGCAAACCCCAACCCCAACAACATCACCCCGGAAATGCAACAAATGATGAATGCGCAAACACAACTTATGCAAATGATGACGACATTCATTCAAAACCAGAATAACAACAACAACAACCCCAACAACAACAACAACCCCAATAACAACAACAACAACCCACCGGGTTTAGATATGCTCACCAAATTTCTGCGATTGAAACCAGCAAAGTTTTCGGGAACGACTGATCCCATGGTGGCCAATGACTGGCTACGTTCCGTGAACAAGGACTTAGTGACCGTGGGCTGCACGGATGCTGAAAAAGTCAGGTTCGCAGCACATCTGTTGGAAGGACCAGCCGCCACATGGTGGGACAACTTCCAAATCACCATACCTATTGATGAAGTGACTTGGGCTATCTTTGAAGATGGCTTTCGCACTGCTCACATCTCATCAGGAATGATGAGTCTGAAAAAGAAGGAGTTTCACAACCTGAAGCAGCGCCACCGCAGCGTGGCAGAATACATAGAAGAGTTCAACAATCTGGCGCGCTATGCACCGGATGAGGTTGACACAGATGCCAAAAGAAAGGAAAAGTTTCTGGAGGGCTTGAATGATGAGCTGAATCTGCAGCTGTCTGTGGCATATGTTCCAACTTACCAGTCTCTATGTGACAAGGCTGCTATTTTGGAGAGTAAAATGAAGCAAGTCGAGAGTAGAAAGAGGAAACACTCCGACAAGCACAGCTCTGGATCGTCCCACAAACGATCTCACTATGATGACAGTGGCATCTCAGGATCCCATAAGCATGGGAAATTCAGCAAGCACCACAACCACAACCATCATGACAACAAGCATCACCGCAGTCATGACAAGGACAAGTACAAGAACCACAAGGGTGGACATAAGAGCCACTATAGTGGAAATGGTAGTGGAAGTGGAAGCCAACCTCCTAAAAAGGACATCAGTCAGGTTGAGTGCTTCAAATGCAAGAAGCTGGGGCATTATGCTAATGAGTGCCCTGAGAAGAAAGTTGATGGACCTAACAAGCCAAATCCTTTTCAGAAAGGACAGGTTAACCACATCAATGTGGAGGAGGTCTATGAGGAGCCTGATGCCGTTGCTGGTAAGTTGTGGCATCCCGCAAAACCACTACTAGAAAATCGCGTTGTTTTGTGCATTGCATCGTCATCATCATGCATTTGTTTGTCTGGAACTATTTTCAATAAGCCTATTTTTTGTTTTCTAAAAATACCCTTCTCTTATTTCAAAACAAGTCTTATAATTATCTGTTAAATTAATTGCCTAAAAATTATTTTGCTAAAAAGATTTAAAACAAGACAACACCATAAATATTTTACAAACTAATAAAACCCCAAACCCCAATCTATTCCTACCCAAACCTAGTCTACCCACCAACCCCAGCTTGCCACCTCACCGTCCCTCCACCTCAGCACTCCTCTCAGCCACCTCACCAATCCTCTCTCTCACCCCCACTCCCCACTCTCTCTGCCAGCCCGGCCCCACCCACACACACCACACACACCAGCCACATCCACCCCGCAGCCCCACTCCCCACTTCCCCCAACCGACCAGGCCCACCTGGACGGGGCCCCCACCGACCGCCCTGGACCCACCCCTCCGGCCCCACCTGTCTCTCTCCCCTCCCCCACCTTCTCCAACCTCTCTCCCCGACCATGCACCCACCCCGTCCCCGCGTCTCCCTCCTCCCCAACGCGACCCCGCCGACCCCCCTCCCGAGCCTCCCCGCCGGCCGCCTCCACCCCTGCATCGCCGGCTCCGGCCGCCTCCCCGCTCCTCGCTCGCTCCGCCTCCCCGGCCTCTTCCCGTGCGCCGCCGCGCCCCCCTCCTCCGCGAGCGTCCGCCGCCGCCTCCTCCTCAGGCCCGCGCTCCATCTGCCCCGCAACCGGCTTTTCCCCCCGCTCGCGGCCGCGCCCGGCCGTGCTCGAGCCGCCGCGTCGCCCTCCTCTGCAGCACGCCTCGCCGTCCCTTCTCTCGGCCTCCACCGCCGCCCGTCGTCGACCACCTCCGTCCGCTGCCCCACCGGGCCCGCCTCAGAGCGCCGCCGCCCGCCGCCCCATCGCCGGCCCCGGCCTCGTCCTCCACCGCCCGCGAGCCCGTGGCCCGGCCAGGCCACGCCTCCTCTCCTCCCCCCGGCCACCGCTCGCCCTCGCCGGCCCGAGCTCGCCGACCTCATCTCCTCCACGAGGCCCCTCCTTCCTGCCATGTGCCCTGCGTCCCCATGGCGCCGCCGGAGGAACTCCGGCGCCCCGTCTTCCGCCGCTGCCAGCCTCCCCGGTCCCCTCTTCGCGAGTCAACGTCGCCACCTTGCAGGCGTCCTGTCCCGCGGCGCCGTCCCTTCCACAGCCGCCGTCTGCCGTCCTCTACGCCAGGGAGCCGCCCATCGTCCTCGTCATGTTCGTCGGCTGGTGCCTAGCACGTGTTTGCTTGCGGTTGCCGCCGGCTCCCTGTTCCCTGTTTACCTTCAGTGCGTTCCTTTGGGGAGCTGTCGCAGCAAGGTGGTATTGTGTGTTGTTGGGGAAGATTGGATGGCAGTGTGAAGCTACGGCATGTATGTATCTGCACCGACAAGAACCGCCTTATATCAAGTTCTTCCGAAGACCAACGCCGACGCAAGTTCGACACCGAAGACGAGACGGACGCCATGATCTCCTTCCCAGAATCCGGACTCCTGGAACACCGAGAACTCCTCCCTGAACGCCAAGGTCGTCGACACGGATACGCCATGTTCTTTCTCTCAGACCCGAAGACGCCATGACCCGGACGCCAAGATCTACGCGTGAGACGACAAGACCGACAACATGGCCCGACTACCCCGTATGCGACAAGATCTACTCCGTTGTCCGAGAATGATCCCGCCAAGACCGAACCTCGCTGATTCCATCGAACCCTGAACCCTGAGACCGAACCCCGCACCCCCGGAACCCCAAGATCGTCGAGACCCCTAATGTGTGAATCTTTTCCCGAGCCCCTATTTTATAAATGCTATATATAAACTTGTTGCATATTAATTTGCCATACTTGCATGCATATTTGTCTGGGGTTTGGGGGCCTTATGCCGATTCACCTCATAATTAAATATGGGATCCATATGCGGGCAAATCCAGTCGTATATTGGTCCCATTTGAATTTGGGTAGTGAACCGGTAACTTATCTTGCCATGTTAAGACAACAATTAAATTGCGGGGTAGATAAATAACTTGAACCGTTTAATTAATTGTCGGGACCCCGGGTTCCGCTTAATATGATCTAATTGCATCGCACCTTTGCCATGCCATACCTCATACATGCATCATGCCCGATTTTCTACCGTAGTATTAAATAGTGCATCCGGTGTTTATTCTAGCGTTTTGCTTCTTCGCGGATAAGGCCGTTGAGTTGATGCGAGTGTCGACCCGATCTTCGGATGAACCTTCGGCAATGTTTTCAGGCGAGCATCTCCCCCTTTCTACCTATCTTACTTTTATAGTATTTATTCCATCCTGTTGATCTATTGCTATCTGTGTTGCGATGCTCTAGTTTCGTACCCGTGATATCCCTTGCAGCCGTATATTGCCTTGGACACCTCCTATTACCTGTTGTTTGGTAGATAGTTGGACATGCGCGTCGTAGTCGCTTGCTCAAGTGCTGTTGCGTGTCGTCGAGTACCACACTTGTTGGAGTATTGCCGCACGTTGAATGTTGGAGATGATCATGGCTATAATTATCGTTCACTTTAATTACTGTTTAACAACTAAAATTGAAGTAAGTAAGCAGAGGCACAGGTGGGCAATAGATGTTATTTGGTTGTTAACCGTCCACTTGTGTCCCGTAGGACCCCGAGTACTTGATACCTGTTCCTTGAATATTCGCGCTATCCACATCCGGGAGGATTATGGGACCCCCCTGAGCCAGAGCTTGATTCATTCTTATTTCTTGGGGCCACAAACTAGTTTGAGGTTTTATTTAATATCCTGTACTTATGCCATGCTTTACTGCTTAATTTACGATTGTGCGAGGAGCACCTGTACTGTTTAGATAAGCGGAGTGTTTTCGCGGTATCGACAAGCCCAGTTTTGGGTTCCCAGTCGTTTACAGCCACTGGCGCAAACCTTGAGTCCGTCTCGGAGTCAGCTAACTTCGTTGCGGGTAGCTTAATGGGGTGGCTCCCGGAAATATTTCTGAATCCTGTGATTGCTTTGTCGTGAAGGCCTCGTTGGGTTTTGATTTGGTTTTTCCGAGGTTGATCTAGTGTGTGTTTCTATTTGTGCACCCCTGCAGGGTAAAACTTTCTGAAAGCCGTGTCCGCGGTTATGGACGACTTGGAGCACAGTATCTCGATCATAGACAACTATAACTAAAGTAGTGCTATAAATTTGACTTTTTAATGACTAGTAATCAGCTTCACTATAATGGAATGGCTAAATAAAACTGCCAACAATTGCTTGTTTGGGCTGTCACTTGCTACAATTGTATCTGACTAGTAAGTATTGCAACTGTAACGGAATGGCTAAATAAAAGTACCAACAAATGCTGGGTTTTTGGGGTATCTCATGCTAATTGTATCTGACTAGTAATTGTTGCAACCACAATGGAATGGTTAAATAAAAGGGCCCACTGCTTATTTTATCAGGATGACTACCTATACCTGACTAGTAATTTCTGCAACAATAACTGCATAAATAAAACTGCCAACTGTGTGAGTTCCTCGGTTGACTTCCTCGTTTGGTCTCGAGGGGGAAATACCAGGATGGGTTTGTTTGGTGTTAGAATCAGGTTGGATCCGAATAGGTCTTTCTTATCCCTCTCTGATAGCCGACAGTTGTATCGAGTCTCTATAGGGTGTTTAGTGCATGCTGCGCTGCCGCTTCAGTCCACCATACCTATGTAGGCGAGGACCGCCGAATTATAGCCTCGCCGTGTACTGGCCTCAGTACTGACCGCTCTCTCTTTTTCCTTTGCCCTTTGTCGGCACCCCTTTTGTTTAAGCAGGTTTGGTTTCGACGTCGTTAGCAGGGTTACCCTTCCGGCTTGGCCTGGGCAGGGTTATGGACGCCATTGGTTATTCTTCAGGGCTCTTAGCCCCATTTGCATCTTGTCCGTAGTCGGACGCTCTATCATTTTCAAAGTGATTTGGATCTTTGTATATTATATTTGTATTCTTGACTCTTTGAGTCGCTGCTGTATATATATCTGTTCTATGGGTCCCATCGAGGACTGTTGTGTAATGTTATTACTTCGTTTTCCACCCGCACGAAAGTGCCTGATGGGCACCTTTGAATCGTTTCTATGCGGGTTTGGCAGGAATCGCTGAAACTTGCATAGGGTCGATTCTGAGGGTGTTACAGAGTGGTATCAGAGCTCAGCAGTTGCGATACCCCACAAGTCCCGCCTGTAGGATAACCTAGCTAACGGCCGAAGTAGAGTGTCAAAACTATTTATGAAAAAAAAATCGGTTGGATAGTTCTGATTAGGTCTGATTTTACTCCTTACCCCTCTGCTATTCTCCTCTTACCTCTACGTGTTTTGAATCCGCTCTCTTCTCTCTCTTCGAGTCCAGGATTTCTCGTGGTTGGGTTCCATCGTACCTTCAGGGTTTCGCTTCCTCCTTTGGTAACGGTGTTGCTACATATGGTCTTCATGCTATCCGAGGAATCCTTCGCCTGGTGGACTTCCCTTTGTTCCTCCTCGTGCCTTACGGTGTTTTCCGACACGACGAAGTCATATACATCAGATCTGATGAGAACCTGCATTCCTCCTTTGTTTCCGAACCTTGTTTGTCAAGATCTTCAGTCTGAATCCTGAGGGTTGGTTGCATAATCTGTCTATTCGTGTACATAGTAATGCTTTGAGTGCGGGATGGAGTCGCGACTATACCACTACTCTTATCATTTGCTTTTGTATATTGAATGGTGGATCGATGCACCTCTTACTCCTTCCATGAAAGTTAGAGGTGGCCTTACCTTTAACTTCGTCCGTTGGTTATCCGGAGTGTTCTCTCGAGGAACGGGATAAACAATCCTTTGTTGGTGGTGTCGCTGATTTCAAGATGAAGAAGGAACCCTCGTTAGTGGTGTCGCGAGGATCTACACGAAGCGCGAAGGATTCAGATCGCCGCCTTCTTCCTGGTACCATGAGGCGGATCTCGAGGGCGAGATCCATTGTTAGTGGTGTCGAATTGTGGCATCCCGCAAAACCACTACTAGAAAATCGCGTTGTTTTGTGCATTGCATCGTCATCATCATGCATTTGTTTGTCTGAAACTATTTTCAATAAGCCTATTTTTTGTTTTCTAAAAATACCCTTCTCTTATTTCAAAACAAGTCTTATAATTATCTGTTAAATTAATTGCCTAAAAATTATTTTGCTAAAAAGATTTAAAACAAGACAACACCATAAATATTTTACAAACTAATAAAACCCCAAACCCCAATCTATTCCTACCCAAACCTAGTCTACCCACCAACCCCAGCTTGCCACCTCACCGTCCCTCCACCTCAGCACTCCTCTCAGCCACCTCACCAATCCTCTCTCTCACCCCCACTCCCCACTCTCTCTGCTAGCCCGACCCCACCCACACACACCACACACACCAGCCACACCCACCCCGCAGCCCCACTCCCCACTTCCCCCAACCGACCAGGCCCACCTGGACGGGGCCCCCACCGACCGCCCTGGACCCACCCCTCCGGCCCCACCTGCCTCTCTCCCCTCCCCCGCCTTCTCCAACCTCTCTCCCCGACCACGCACCCACCCCGTCCCCGCGTCTCCCTCCTCCCCAACGCGACCCCGCCGGCCCCCTCCCGAGCCTCCCCGCCGGCCGCCTCCACCCCTGCATCGCCGGCTCCGGCCGCCTCCCCGCTCCTCGCTCACTCCGCCTCCCCGACCTCTTCCCGTGCACCGCCGCGCGCCCCCCCCCTCCGCGAGCGTCCGTCGCCGCCTCCTCCTCCGGCCCGCGCTCCATCTGCCCCGCGTCCGGCTTTTCCCGCCCGCTCGCGGCCGCGCCCGGCCGTGCTCGAGCCGCCGCGTCGCCCTCCTCTGCAGCACGCCTCGCCGTCCCTTCTCTCGGACTCCACCGCCGCCCGTCGTCGACCACCGCCATCCGCTGCCCCACCGGGCCCGCCTCAGAGCGCTGCCGCCCGCCGCCCCCGGCCTCGTCCTCCACCGCCCGCGAGCCCGTGGCCCGGCCAGGCCACGCCTCCTCTCCTCCCCCCCGGCCACCGCTCGCCCTCGCCGGCCCGAGCTCGCCGACCTAATATCCTCCACGGGGCCCCTCCTTCCTGCCATGTGCCCTGCGTCCCCATGGCGCCGCCGGAGGAACTCCGACGCACCGTCTTTCGCCGTTGCCAGCCTCCCCGGTCCCCTCTTCGTGAGTCAACGTCGCCACCTTGCAGGCGTCCTGTCCCGCGGCGCCGTCCCTTTCAGAGCCGCCGTCTGCCGTCCTCTACGCCAGGGAGCCGCCCATCGTCATCCTCATGTTCGTCTGCTGGTGCCTAGCACGTGTTTGCTTGCGGTTGCCGCCGGCTCCCTGTTCCGTGTTTACCTTCGGTGCGTTCCTTTGGGGAGCTGTCGCAGCAAGGTGGTATTGTGTGTTGTTGGGGAAGATTGGATGGCAGTGTGTGTGTGAAGCTACGGCACGTATCCATCTGCACCGACAAGAACCGCCTTATATCAAGTTCTTCCGAAGACCAACGCCGACGCAAGTTCGACACCGAAGACGAGACGGACGCCATGATCTCCTTCCCAGAATCCGGACTCCTGGAACACCGAGAACTCCTCCCTGAATGCCAAGGTCGTCGACACGGATACGCCATGTTCTTTCTCTCGGACCCGAAGACGCCGTGACCCGGACGCCAAGATCTACGTGTGAGACGACAAGACCGACAACATGGACCGACTACCCCGGATGCGACAAGATCTACTCCGTTGTCCGAGAACGATCCCGCCGAGACCGAACCTCGCTGATTCCGTCGAACCCTGAACCCTGAGACCGAACCCCGCACCCCCGGAACCCCAAGATCGTCGAGACCCCTAATGTGTGAATCTTTTCCCGAGCCCCTATTTTATAAATGCTATATATAAACTTGTTGCATATTAATTTGCCATACTTGCATGCATATTTGTCTGGGGTTTGGGGGCCTTATGCCGATTCACCTCATAATTAAATATGGGATCCATATGCGGGCAAATCCAGTCGTATATTGGTCCCATTTGAATTTGGGTAGTGAACCGGTAACTTATCTTGCCATGTTAAGACAACAATTAAATTGCGGGGTAGATAAATAACTTGAACCGTTTAATTAATTGTCGGGACCCCGGGTTCCACTTAATATGATCTAATTGCATCGCACCTTTGCCATGCCATACCTCATACATGCATCATGCCCGATTTTCTACCGTAGTATTAAATAGTGCATCCGGTGTTTATTCTAGCGTTTTGCTTCTTCGCGGATAAGGCCGTTGAGTTGATGCGAGTGTCGACCCGATCTTCGGATGAACCTTCGGCAATGTTTTCAGGCGAGCATCTCCCCCTTTCTACCTATCTTACTTTTATAGTATTTATTCCCTCCTGTTGATCTATTGCTATCTGTGTTGCGATGCTCTAATTTCGTACCCGTGATATCCCTTGCAGCCGTATATTGCCTTGGACACCTCCTATTACCTGTTGTTTGGTAGATAGTTGGACCTGCGCGTCGTAGTCGCTTGCTCAAGTGCTGTTGCGTGTCGTCGAGTACCACAGTTGTTGGAGTATTGCCGCACATTGAATGTTGGAGATGATCATGGCTATAATTATCGTTCACTTTAATTACTGTTTAACAACTAAAATTGAAGTAAGTAAGCAGAGGCACGGGTGGGCAATAGATGTTATTTGGTTGTTAACCGTCCACTTGTGTCCCGTAGGACCCCGAGTACTTGATACTTGTTCCTTGAATATTCGCGCTATCCACATCCGGGAGGATTATGGGACCCCCCTGAGCCAGAGCTTGATTCATTCTTATTTCTTGGGGCCACAAACTAGTTTGAGGTTTTATTTACTATCCTGTACTTATGCCATGCTTTACTGCTTAATTTACGATTGTGCGAGGAGCACCTGTACTGTTTAGATAAGCGGAGTGTTTTCGCGGTATCGACAAGCCCAGTTTTGGGTTCCCAGTCGTTTACAGCCACTGGCGCAAACCTTGAGTCCGTCTCGGAGTCAGCTAACTTCGTTGCGGGTAGCTTAATGGAGTGGCCCCCAGAAATATTTCTGAATCCTGTGATTGCTTTGTCGTGAAGGCCTCGTTGGGTTTTGATTTGGTTTTTCCGAGGTTGATCGAGTGTGTGTTGCTATTTGTGCACCCCTGCAGGGTAAAACTTTCTGAAAGCCGTGTCCGCGGTTATGGACGACTTGGAGCACAGTATCTCGATCATAGACAACTATAACTAAAGTAGTGCTATAAATTTGACTTTATAATGACTAGTAATCAGCTTCACTATAATGGAATGGCTAAATAAAACTGCCAACAATTGCTTGTTTGGGCTGTCGCTTGCTACAATTGTATCTGACTAGTAAGTATTGCAACTGTAACGGAATGGCTAAATAAAAGTACCAACAACTGCTGGGTTTTTGGGCTATCTCATGCTAATTGTATCTGACTAGTAATTGTTGCAACCATAATGGAATGGTTAAATAAAAGGTCCCACTGCTTATTTTATCAGGATGACTACCTATACCTGACTAGTAATTTCTGCAACGATAACTACATAAATAAAACTGCCAACTGTGTGAGTTCCTCGGTTGACTTCCTCGTTTGGTCTCGAGGGGGAAATACCAGGATGGGTTTGTTTGGTGTTAGAATCAGGTTGGATCCGAATAGGTCTTTCTTATCCCTCTCTGATAGCCGACAGTTGTATCGAGTCTCTATAGGGTGTTTAGTGCATGCTGCGCTGCCGCTTCAGTCCACCATACCTATGTAGGCGAGGACCGCCGAATTCTAGACTCGCCGTGTACTGGCCTCAGTACTGACCGCTCTCTCTTTTTCCTTTGCCCTTTGTCGGCACCCCTTTTGTTTAAGCAGGTTTGGTTTCGACGTCGTTAGCAGGGTTACCCTTCCGGCTTGGCCTGGGCAGGGTTATGTACGCCATTGGTTATTCTTCAGGGCTCTTAGCCCCATTTGCATCTTGTCCGTAGTCGGACGCTCTATCATTTTCAAGGTGATTTGGATCTATGTATATTATATTTGTATTCTTGACTCTTTGAGTCGCTGCTGTATATATATCTATTCTGTGGGTCCCATCGAGGACTGTTGTGTAATGTTATTACTTCGTTTTCCACCCGCACGAAAGTGCCTGGTGGGCACCTTTGAATCGTTTCTATGCGGGTTTGGCGGGAATCGCTGAAACTTGCATAGGGTCGATTCTGAGGGTGTTACATAAGTTCAGACTCAATTCAATTTCAGCATTTGTACTCTTTGATACCGGTGCATCTCATTCATTCATATCAAAAGCATTCGTTGAAAGAAATGAACTACCGGTAGAAACCATTGGGTGTCCTATAAGAGTAAGTTCTCCGGGTGGAGAAATGATCGTAAACTCAGGATGTCATGACTTAGTCATAGAGTTTGGAAAACATAAGTTTCCAGTGAACCTAATAATCCTGAATTCCCAAGGATTGGATGTGATTTTGGGAATGGATTGGATGGCTAAGTATGAGGGGGTACTAGATTGTGCCAATCGTACAGTTACACTCACAACCCTAGAAGGAAAAATAATAAAATTCAAGTCAAACTTTGAATCCAAGGGAAGTAAGTTGAATTCTCTTAAGGGGGTTAGCATGGACAGTGTGCCAATTGTGTGTGAGTATCCGGATGTATTTCCGGAAGAGTTACCAGGAATGCCACCGGATAGAGATGTGGAGTTTCTGATAGATTTGGTACCAGGTTCTGGACCAATAGCTAAGAGACCATACAAAATGTCAGTTGATGAACTGAAAGAACTCAAGAAGCAACTAGGAGAACAGTTGCAGAAAGGGTTTATTCAACCAAGTTCTTCATCTTGGGGAGCCCCAGTATTGTTCGTAGAGAAGAAAGATAGAACACAAAGATTATGTATTGACTACCGTTCTCTCAACGAGGTAACCATCAAGAACAAATATCCTTTGCCAAGAATCAACGACTTGTTTGATCAGTTAGAAGGAGCATGTGTGTTCTCGAAGATTGATCTTCGGTCAGGTTATTTTCAACTCAAGATAAGAGAACAAGACATACCAAAAACAACATTCACCACAAGGTATGGATTGTATGAGTACACTGTAATGCCTTTTGGTTTAACCAACGCTCCAGCATACTTCATGAATATGATGAACAAGGTGTTCATGGAATTTCTTGACAAGTTTGTTGTCGTTTTCATCGATGACATCTTAGTCTACTCCAAGAGCAAGGAAGAACATGAAAGACACCTACGCTTGATACTTGAGGAGGGAACATAAACTTTATGCCAAATTCAGCAAGTGTGAGTTCTGGTTAGAGGAAGTTGGATTTCTTGGTCATGTTATGACAAAGGATGGTGTGGCAGTTGATCCTGCTAAGGTTTCAGCTGTGACAGAATGGGAATATCCCAAGAATGTGAAAGAAGTTCGTAGTTTCCTCGGCTTAGCAGGTTACTACAGAAGGTTCATTGAAAATTTCTCAAAGGTTGCTAAGCCAATGACGGAATTGTTAAAAAGGACAAGAAATTTACTTGGTCTGAAGGTTGTGAAGTCAGCTTCCAAGAATTGAAGAAGAGACTTGTAACAGCACCAGTTCTATGTCTGCCAGATTTGGAAAAGGATTTCCAAGTATATTGTGATGCGTCTCATCAAGGGTTGGGTGCCGTACTTATGCAAGACGGTAAAGTCGTAGCCTATGCTTCGAGACAACTCAAAACTCATGAAGTAAACTATCCTACTCATGATTTGGAGTTGGCCTCTGTCGTCCATGCACTCAAAACATGGAGACATTACCTTTTGGGAAAGCGTTGTGAAGTATTCACCGATCATAAAAGTTTGAAGTATATCTTCACCCAGAAGGAAATCAATATGAGACAGAGAAGATGGCTAGAACTTATCAAGGATTACGACTTAAGTTTGCAATATCACCCCGGTACAGCAAATGTAGTAGCAGATGCTCTAAGTCGTAAGACGTTTGTAAATGGCCTTACCAAAGGAGAATTGCCAGATGACTTGTGTAAGCAATTCAAAGAACTCAGATTGGAGATTGTGCCTGAAGGACATCTCATGTCTTTGGATGTTCAACCCACTTTATTGGACAAGATCCAAGAAGCTCAGAAGATTGATAAGGAAATTAAAAAGATTAAGGAAAATATAAGTCTAGGGAAAGCTAAGAGTTTCCATATAGACGAACAAGGCACTTTATGGCACGGGAAACGTATATGTGTTCCACAAGACCCGGAGTTGCGGAAACTGATCTTACAAGAAGGTCACAACTCTCCGTATTCTATTCACCCGGGAAACACCAAGATGTACATGGACATGAAAGAAAGATTTTGGTGGAACAATCTCAAAAGGGACATCGTCGAGCATATTGCATTGTGTGATGTGTGTAGTAGAGTGAAGGCGGAGCATCAGAAACCAGCAGGTTTGCTTCAACCACTACCTATTCCTGAATGGAAGTGGGAGAATATCGGTATGGATTTCATTACCGGATTACCAAGGACCAGGTCAGGGTATGATTCCATATGGGTAGTAGTGGATCGCCTAACTAAAGTGGCTCATTTTATACCCGTGAAGACAACATATACGAGTGCCAAGTTAGCTAAAATCTACATGAGCAGGATTGTATGCCTTCACGGTGAGCCTAAGAGTATTGTATCAGATAGAGGAACTCAGTTCACATCACACTTTTGGAGACAGCTTCATGAATCCTTAGGAACGAGATTGGAATTCAGCACTGCTTTTCATCCTCAAACTGATGGACAAACAGAAAGGACTAACCAGATTCATGAAGACATGTTGAGGGCATGTGCTTTAGATTATGGAGCAAGTTGGGATGAAAGCTTGCCTTACGCAGAGTTCTCTTACAATAACAGTCATCAATCTAGTATTGGAATGGCACCGTTTGAGTTACTCTACGGAAGGAAGTGTACCACCCCGTTGTTATGGAATGGTGTGGGAGAAAGAAGCTTATTTGGACCTGATCTTATCACAGACGCTGAAGAGAAAGTAAAATTGGTTAAGGACAGATTGAAGATAGCACAGTCCCGACAGAAAAGCTACGCGGATTCTAAGCGTAGAGAAGTCACCTACGAAGTTGGGGATAGAGCTTATCTTAGAGTATCACCACTTCGTGGAGTGAAAAGATTTGGAGTCAAAGGAAAGTTGGCACCAAGATATGTTGGGCCATTCAAGATTCTAAGTCGCAAGGGAGAAGTTGCATATGAAGTTGAATTGCCAGAGTCTCTGTCAGCTATCCATAATGTGTTTCATGTGAGTCAGCTTAAGAAATGTCACCCAGAAATGGAAGAATCTTCTCTGAAGGATACTATACCATTGGAAGAAGTCTAGCTAGAAAGTGATCTTACCTATGATGAAAAGCCTGTCAAGATTCTTGAGACCGCAGAAAGAGTCACAAGGACTAAGACTATCAAGTTTTGCAAGGTGCAATGGAATCATCATTCTGAAGAGGAAGCAACATGGGAAAGAGAAGATGATCTTCGGAAAGAGCACCCACACCTATTTGCTAGCCAATCCGAATCTCGAGGGCGAGATTCACCTTAAGGGGGTTAGATTTGTAACATCCCTAAAATCATGATTTCAAACTTTACATATCACTCATGCATGCATATAGATTTTAGAGATGATATTCAAACTTCCTTCAGAAAACAGAAGTTTTTTATGTTATGATTTTATGTGGACATATTTAATCCAAAAAGACCAACACCATTTGAAACCTGAATGATTAGGAACTTTTTTGCTTGCCTCCATTGTTGGAAAGTTAGGTATAAAAGTTTGACCAAGTTTTCAATTTGGAAATAAATTCAAAACCCTATTTTCTTAAAAACATTTGCAAACCAGAGGCATTGTCTCTGATTGTTTTAAGTCCAAGCTTGACCAAGCACTTACAGGGTAACCACATGGTTAAATGACTGGTTTTTGAAATCACAGTACCCTGCAAAAATCCCCAGAATTGTTTGAATTCAAAAAGGATTTGAATTCATATCTAAATCTACCCAAAAAATCAAAATAGAAAAGGAAAAAGAAATAAACAAAGGAAAAGGGCCGCGCGCCAGGTTTTAGGCCCAGCATCGAATCGAGCCCAACAAGCCCACCCGGGAATTTTCTTTTCTTCTCTCACGCGCGAGCGCACACAGCCAGTCGCTGACAGACGGACCCCACACTCACTTCGCGCGCATCGCTGACGAGCGGGCCCTACCCACGCTGGCATCATCTTCCTCAAACTGCGCCCGCGACCACGTCGCAGCTGCAGTCACTGCCGGTAGTGGCGCGGCTTAAATGGGCGTTAATCCGCGGGCGTTTTCTGTCGAGGCACCGGCTATAAGATCCCCACCTCCGCGCAGTCATTTCCCCCCAGCCAATTCTGCATTCACGCCACCAGGCTGCCCACGACTCGCTCAAAACCGCCGCAGACAGAGCTCACTCCGGCGATCGATTCAGGTGAGCCCCGTGCGCCCCTTCCCCTCTGGATTGTTTGAGCCACTTTGTAATCCCCTGGTGCACATCCTGGCCCCACTAGCTCATCCTGTATTGCCCCAGGTCGCCGTATGCGCTTGACACCGTAAGCACCTGACGACCACCCCAACTCCGGCGACCAATCTCAGTAAGTCCCGTGCACCCCTTGCCTTTTCCTTCACACAAGCGTGTTCGCAACTGTCTTGCGCACCTCCTAAACTCCCTGGTTCGTGTTAGGGCGACGCGGAGCCTCGGCAACGACTCCGACAACATCCACCCGACGCCAGACGCAACTCCGACGAGATCCAGAGTCCATCTCTGAGCGCCCCTCAGCAAACCAGTACCACGTCAAGCTTCAGCACGACCTTGCGGATCTGGTAAGCACTTTCCTGCTTCCTGGGACGATCTAGAATGCCGGCGCCACCGTAGTCTGACTCGCCGCCGCCGGTCAGCGCCGCTAGCGCCGCGAGAGTGTGGTCAGAAGGTTTGGGAGCGTTGGATCTAGATCCTGTGGCGTAGAATAGAAGTAGGACGAAGGGGTACGCGTGTGTCTGAGCCGCTAGATCTCATTTAGATCGTGCGGTCCGTAGAGCTCGATCCGCGCGAACCGGTACGCGCCAGTGAGGTTGCGACGCGTGGCTAGGATGAATTCAAAAAACAGAATTTAAACCTGATTTAGATCCAAACTTCAAACTGCTATAACTTTTGAATGCCACGTTAGAATTTTACAAACTTTATACCGTTGGATTCAGTGAAACAAGACCTTTCTGAATATCCAATTTGTTTAAAAAATAGTAACAGTTAAAATGACTTTATTTGTAGAACAAGTTTAAGGCTATTTTAAGTATAGTTATATTTTGGGAAATTGTATTGGTGCCAAATAAGTTTAGTTGGTAAACTTGTGACTTGATAAGTTTCTGTGAACATGTGCATGCTTAGTAGAATTTTCAAAATCACCACTTGGTAAATTCTTGCATGCATGCATTCATATTATTTTTGATTGAATATTATTGTGTGTAATTGTATGCTATAATTTTGTGTAGATTTTGCTAGTGATTGTGATTGTGAAGAGTGCTACTCTCCCCACTACCAAGGCAAGTGATATTTTCATGAATATTTCTATCCTATGTTTTGTACTAGCATTAGATATTTGCTAAGTCTTGCATGCTATTTTTTTTGACTAATGCTAAGTTGGGAAATCCTAAGTAGTGTAGAATGGTAGAATTGCTAGGGAATTTTCTAAGTTAAGTTATCTTACCATGCTTAGCCTAGCTATTTAGCAAACAAGGGTTGGTGAAAATCTATACATACTTTGATGAAAATATTCTAAGTCATGAGACTTATGCTTTTCTAATAAAACAACTAAGTCAAATGAACCTCCTGGGTGGAATGGAAGGATTGGGTTATGTTGAGTGGTTACACAAGGCCATGGACTTGGGTTGTGTATCTCACTTGTGGTATGCCACCCAGGCACAAAGGGATTTGGAGGCCAAGTGTTGAGAAAGCTTACAGTGCAACCACTTGGCAATATGGGCTCTGCCTTGATCATATAGGTTGCTAGAACTTAGTCACTTGGACAGTTGGTGGTAGTTGGGATGATAGGTTGGAACGCGTCCATTTGACTAAGGAAAGGCTTCTGAAAGGTCCTGTCTTGGGAAACCAAGTCTGGTGGGGAAAGTGCACAACCTCTGCAGATGGAAAACCTAAGTACTTAGCCTAGTCCAAGGAAATGGACAATTTGAGCATCAAGACATGGAAGCTACAAGAATCTCATCACTCCAACTTCTAAGTAAAAATTTGTGGGTGAACAAGGGTGAAGGACCCCAATGTCTATTGGTGGTTCCTTGGGAATGTTTTGACAAAGAAAACTTAGTGATTTCAACTAATAGGAAAAACTTATTTTCAAGCAAAGCAAGCCAAGCTACACTTAGCCAAAATGCATATAGTAATATAGTCCACTTAAAATATACTAAGGTATCACTTGCCAATACTATTCCAAAGTATTGACCCTCTGTGGCTGTAACTTGTGATGTTGCAGGTTACTCCGATGATGAATAGGAGTCATGAGTCTACACTCAACATGCTTGCCTGTGGCACATGAAGATGAAGACTTGTGTTTATTTACTTATTCCTTAAACTCTTGTATTAGGCCTATGGCCCTGAGTTATAAAAGACTATGTTTTATCTCTGGAATGAATGTAATAAACGACCTTTGTATCTGTGTACTTCATCTTAAATTGTGGATGCTAGCATTGATCCAGGGACTAGCATTGCAATCACAGGGATCCTTTCCTTTATAAAGGAGGGGTCTAACAGGTTATTATTTTGAATCTTGATGGTGAGTCGGTTTATAACATAAATGTTAAAAGGTTGAAACCAAATGATTTGAATATGACTTACTTTTGGCACTGTCGGCTTGGTCATATAAGTTGGAAACGCATGAATAAGCTCCATGATGATGGACTCCTAACTTCGTTCGACTTGGAGTTGTTCGAGAATGCGAATCTTTCCTACTCGGCAAAATGACCAAGACACATTTTGCAAAGTGTTGCAAAAGGGCGTCCGACTTATTAGGACTAGTACATAGTGATGTATGTGGACCAATGAGCACGGCAGCCAGGGGTGGTTATGAGTACTTCATTACCTTCACTGATGATTTGAGTAGGTATGGATATATCTACTTGATGAAACATAAGTCGGAAGCCTTTGAAAAGTTCAAAGAATTCCAGAATGAAGTACAAAATCAACTCGGCAAGAAAATAAAGTTTCTTCGGTCGGACCGAGGAGGAGAGTACATGAGCCATGAGTTTGATGACCATCTGAAAAGTTGCAGAATAGTTCCTCAACTTACTCTGCTTGGAACATCACAAAGGAATGGTGTTTTGGAAAGGCGGAATCAGACCTTGTTGGACATGGTACGATCAATGATGAGTCAGACAGATTTGCCTTTATCATTTTGGGGTTATTGTCTAGAAACAGCGGCGTTCACACTAAACAAAGTACCATCAAAGTCGGTAGAGAAGACACCGCATGAGATGTGGACAGGCAAAAAGCCGAGTCTGTCTTTTCTAAAGATTTGGGGTTGTGAAGCATTTGTGAAGCGACTTCATTCGGACAAGCTTACGGCCAAGTCAGATATGTGTATTTTCATAGGGTATCCGAGGGAAACCTTGGGTTACTACTTCTACAACCGAGAAGAGGGCAAAGTGTTTGTCACTCGGAACGGTGTCTTCCTTGAGAAAGAGTTTCTCAGTCAGGGAGTAAGTGGGAGCACAGTGCAGCTCGAAGAAATTCGAGAGGACTGGTTAGTAGCGAGTCGGCAAAAACCTTGGAGGTTGAGCCGGTCGTGGTAGCTGAGCCGGTAGCAGCACTTGTACTACGAAGATCGACGAGATTACGAAGTGCTCGTGATGTATTACTGTTGGACAGTGATGAGCCGGCAAATTATTTGGAATCAATGGTGGGATATGATTCCGAGTCATGGCTTGGAGCCATGAGATCCAAGTTAAAGTCCATGGATGAAAATCAAGTTTGGAACTTGGTTGATCTGCCAGACGGTGCAAGACCCGTCGAGTGCAAATGGGTCTTTAAGAAGAAAACTGATATGGATGGAAATGTTTCCGTCTATAAAGCATGCCTTATCATGAAGGGGTTCCGACAAGTTCAAGGATTTGATTACGACGAGACTTTCTCACCTGTAGCTATGCTTAAATCAGTTTGGATCATGTTAGCTATAGCAGCCTATTTCGACTATGAGATATGGCAGATGGATGTCAAAACGACTTTCCTTAACGGAAATTTAACCGAGGACGTGTATATGATACAACCCAAGGGTTTTATCGATCCGGCTAATGCTGACAAGGTGTGCAAACTTCAGAAATCCATTTATGAGTTGAAGCAAGCATCTCGGAGTTGGAATATTCGCTTTGATGAGGTAGTCAAATCATTTGATTTCATCAAGAGTGATCATGATTCTTGTTTATACAAGAAGTTTAGTGGGAGCAAAGTAAACTTTCTAATCTTATATGTGGATGACATATTACTGATTGGAAATGATGTCCAGATGTTGCAAGAAACCAAGAAATCATTGGAAATGAGTTTCTCAATGAAAGACTTGGGTGAGGCAACATATATTCTCGGAATCCAGATCTATAGAGATAGATCAAGAAGGCTCATTGGATTGAGTCAGAGTACTTATTTGGACAAAGTGTTGAAGAAGTTCAACATGGAATCATCTAATAAGGGGTTATTACCGATGTCCCATGGTGTAAAACTTAGCAAGACTTAGTGTCCTTCAACAACTGATGAGCAAAGTAGGATGAGTGCAATTCTGTATGCTTATGCAATCGGATCCATCATGTATGCCATGATTTGTACTAGGCCGGATGTTTCCTATGCTCTAAGTGTTGTGAGCAGATACCAGGTTGATCCTGGAGAAATCCACTGGACAACGGCTAAAAATATCCTAAAGTACTTGAGAAGGACTAATGATATGTTTTTGGTTTATGGAGGTGAAGATGAACTCAGTGTAATGGTTTACATGGATGCGAGTTATCTTACCGACTCTGATGATTCTCGTTCGCAATCCGGATACGTGTTTATAAATGGAGGTGCTGTGATCTGGAAGAGTTCTAAGCAAGAGACTATGTCTGCATCTATAATAGAGGCTGAGTATATTGCCGCCTCGGAGGCAGCAAAGGAAGCGGTTTGGATGAGGAATTTCCTCATGGATCTTGGTGTGGTTCAGGGCTCGTCCAATCTGCTAGACGTGTATTGTGACAACAATGGTGCTATTTCACAAGCCAAGGAGCCTAGACAACACCAGAAGAACAAGCACATACTCATGCGGTACCACAAGATTCGCCAGTTCATGGATCAGGGTGATATCAAGTTATGCAAGGTACACACGGATGCAAATATTGCGGATCCGTTGACAAATCCGTTACCATAGCCAAAGCAAGAGGCGCACCTGAGAGCCATGGGCATTAGATGCTTAGACATGTGATGTCGGAACATTAACTCTAGTGCAAGTGGGAGACTGTTGGGAATATGCCCTAGAGGCAATCATGGATGATGATATTTCCCATTGTATTCATAAAGATATTAAGTTTTCCTTGTATAAACATCTGATGTGTATCATTGAATATGTGATTTGGTTGTGGAACTATACATTCATGTTGTTTGTACTAAATGTCCTTGGTCATTGAGGTTGTGCTGGACACACAACTTAGACCAATATGAAAGTCAGCTTGATGACTCGGTTCCACTTGTCATGGGCATGGATATGCT
Organism: Avena atlantica; assembly: GCA_910589765.1. NCBI lineage: Eukaryota > Viridiplantae > Streptophyta > Magnoliopsida > Poales > Poaceae > Avena > Avena atlantica. The sequence goes on from OU342739.1 coordinate 498,222,967, forward strand.
ATTCCGAATTACACAGATTTGTCTAAAGAGTTTAGCGAGTCGGATTGACCCAAATTGAGATACAACAAACAAGTTGTCATTTGTATATCTCAATCAATGTAATCCTTAGACCTGAGGCTGTTGCATAGTCCGAGTTGAGAATCACCGGCTTAGGTTCTGTCAAACACTGATCCGTAACTGGGTAGTTATAAAGGCAGAGTTCGGCTCGACTGAGAATCAAGCTGCATGATGTGAATAACCAAGATGGGATTTTGCCCCTCCACTTGGAGAGATATTCTCTGGGCCCTCTCAGATGATATGATTCGGAAAGCATGGCCATGCACGACTTGGTTACGTGTTAACCGAGGCGATCGACTAAGAGTTAGTCGGATGAATCACTTATCTCGGATCGAGAAGAGAGTCGAACTATTTATGGGATGACAAATATTCGCCTATAGTTTGACAAGGTATATCGTGAGGCAAAAGGGACTCGGACGCAAGTCACATTGGAAAGGCAAGTCGTCATGACTATTTGGTACTTGCGAGTCGGCACGTTATGCTAGGAGTCGCTACCGACTGATCGATTGAGACTCGGACTCCAATCGTGTCCAAGTAGCCATGAGCCTGTGGGGTCACATGCTTAAGAGCGGGAGCAAGTTCAGATTGGATCTGAACCGTAAATATGCTTGGGTTGGACCCGAGCCGGATTTGGACTGAGTCAGTGAGTCGGACTCATGGTGACTAATATTATATGGGCTTTAGTGAATGGGCCACGAGTAGTGGAGCCCACATTCACTCCCTATATATAGTGGAGCACAGTAACCCAGGAGGGTTAATCGTTGATCTGTTAGGTCATTCCATGTGTTGGAAACCCTAGCTTCACAGCAGTCCTGACGACGCAACGAACCTAGCAGTTCATCGCCGGAGCTCCTCCTTGTACGTGTGGATACCAGCAGAGGTGATGTACGATCAGCACCACGACGATCGTTGATCGGATCGAGATCGCAAGGACTACACCGCATCAACTGGCGCGCTTCATCAGTAATCTGCAACCGCGCATCTAGTGGTAATCCTCGTGGCCTTCTACCTCAGCTAGATCTTGGGATCACCGTGTAGGGAAAAAAGTTTTGTTTTATCTCTACGTGGCCCAACAGTGCCATGGCATAGCAGCATAGAGGACACGAAGATGCAGCACTTGAACCGAGCGGCTCTGGCAGCACCAGCTCATTGCCATAGCAGCGATGGACGATGACCACCATAACAACACCACCTCCTCGCCACCATCACCATCTGGTGGTCACCGGAGCATAGCAAAGTCGAAGGCCGAAACCCTAGCACCAGGAAGTCAATGGGGACGAATGAAAGTGGGCTTGAAAGACAGATCTAATTGGATAGGAAGGAGCAGCAGAGTGGAGAGCGTCAAGGACAACCGATGGCGGCAGCCAAGGGGACCAGAGCCGGCCATGGTGGTGCGGCGACGGCTGCAACCCTACGGCATCGTGTGAGGAATATGAGAGGGTGCTCGAGGGTGAGAGAGGTATGGTCTGGACTAGACCAGATAGTCTAACCCAACCCAGTGGGCTAGACTGACCTGTGGGCCCAGGTATGGGTAATAAGGAAATTAGGAAATAAATAAAAAGGGGTAAAATGGAAAATTAACAAAATATACTCTAAGCATTTTTTAGCTCTAGGAAAATAAGTAAAAATCCTAAAAATACATGTGACACCTCCAAATGATCACAAAGATATATATAATCTAAGAAAATATTAACTTGTCTTTTTAAATTAAACTTGTTTTGATTAATTTCAATCAGTAAGTCCTTCAGGAAATATTCTAAAAATAAAGATAATAATTGAAAATAAAAAAGTGCATTTCTAAGATCTTAAATAATTACACCATGTAGGAAATATTAGTTTATATTTAATATGACAAAATTGAAATAAGTATTAAAAAACATTTATTCCTGGAAGAAAATCTAATGAAATAAAATTAAAGACATAAAAATAAATAAAAATCATTTTTGGCTATAAAAAATTAAATCTATCACTTAATAAAAATATTAATTATTAAATTCCAAGTTAATTTAAGATTTATAACAAATAAATGTTATAATTGACTTTATAGTCATCTTGTTTCATTAAAATAATAGAGATATATTTTATTTTACCACTTACCATTCAAGATAAACTCATACTAAGATTTCATGGACTACTTAAGAATTATTGACATATAAATAGTTGTCAAGGATAAAACATATAAAACATAAATAAAGCTATTTCTTAAAAAAATAACAATAATTCTTAAACTTAGTATCAACTAAATAAACTATATAATAAATTAATCTATTTCCCATAGACAAATCTTAAATATAATCTATGAATATTAAACATGCTAAATATAAGACCTTAAGGTTAAGCTTCCTATTTATAAGCTTTCATCTTTAAGTATGCTTAGAGAAACCCTAATAGTTGGTAATGCCATAAATATTATGTCTTAAGTCCAATTATATTTTCATAGTTAACTTTGGTGTGATATACCATAAACTAGGAATATAGTGACTTAAAATTATTTAAACCTCATCATAAACCATAGCTTCAGTTCTATTAATTATCAGAGTTGGTTTACTTAATTATAACTAATAATTTCTTCAAATGTTATTCTTTTTGCCACTTCAAAAGAAACCCTATACTATTTCTTCTAAGTCATAACACCTTGAAATATGAACTTCACAATAGTTACATGATAACATTTACACTTAATTCTGTATAATAATTGTACTTCACCTTTTATGACTTATATGTCAATCTTAAAGTCCTTGCAATTATACTCTTTTGCGAAGTAAACTTGAAGAGAAATTAAATCTTAAACAAATCATCAAAATCCAACACACTTATAATGTTAGGGGTTACTTTGGGGTTTCAAAACATGCATCTCATTACTTATGCATAACAACATATTGCTTCTTTAAACATTGTCCTTACTGGGCAATGATGGCATTTTTGGATAACCCGAGGTCCCGGGTCAAGTCAAGACATTCGACTACAATAGTTCGTTATACCAAAGCAAGTTCACACTTTCTCATGTCCTTTGGTTATTATTTATCAAGTATTTGAAAAATTGTTGTTGTCATCATCTACATTTAAAAAAGGATTAAGAAAATAATATTTTATTAATAATATGACTTAATGGATATCGACCCGAGTGGTGTTAACCTAATATGGCGAGCAAATGGAACCATGGTATGGTTTGTGGATTGGTGAAGGTTCCATTTTCACGAGAAAGCATCACCTAGGAATTAATAAAAAATATTGTCAGTGATTCTTGCGCCGTATAATACACGTTAACCATGAGATCTATTTGGCTCTGGGGAAGTTAGCTAGATCTTCTCCCTTTCGTATGCTAACGGACAACTTTATCAGAGTCGTGATCCTACATCTAGGCACGTGCAAGGGTGGGAACCGTCAATTCCCCGATATTATATGTATATGGTGGATTGCTCTCTTCAGGAAATGTAAACCGGTGTAGACGTTATCCTGAGCTAGCAAAAGGGTGAGTATACGGGGTTGCAGAGAAGGGCAGTGATCGGCTTGGATCTTAGTCTGGGCCCCACACAAAGGAAATGTGGACGAAAGTGCAACTCGGATGTGCAACAAAGTTAAGGTCTCTCATGGGTAAAGCAACACACCTCTGTAGAGTGTATAAAAGTGTGACATGTTATTCCATGTTCCAGGAAGGAGCTGCAAACGCTGCAGGAAAGGAACTCCACGAAGTTCTAATAAACCTGCGAAGACTGATTTGCATAGCTTTTCAGAATAAAAGTAACCTTTAAAGAAATGTTTACGAAAACTTGCATGGCCTATGACCTTTGGTCTGTGGCTGTAGATAGTGCATCAAACACTCCTTTTTAGTGAAATTGCTGAGTACGCTCATACTCAACGTATCTTCTTAACCCTTTCTAGATTCTGAAGACATTGACGGCCAAGAATATGAAACACTATATTCAGCTGAAGTTCAAACATAAATCCATTATGAGGAGCCTGAGTTATATAGAAGCATCAAAGGAAACAACTTTTGGAGCATCTACGGAATGGAGGCTGAAGAGTCTGAAGCGTAGTTACATCAGATATAGCTAAATAAATCTAATAGAATAGATCTTTATCCTATAACTAGTAATATCATATTATAGTAAAGTTAGTTGCATCTTTATCTAGTTCTCAAGTTATTATAGTTTAGCTTTGAGTCACTGAGATTCCTCTATGAACCTAGGAGGATTTCAAAGTCAGCATGTAAATTTCTGATTGTAATAATAAGATATGTGGGTGGACCCACTTTGTTTCTATTGTACCACTCCGAGGATGTAATATTTGAGGAATGGTGTTCCATGAGTGTTATGTCCACGACTATAGTATACTACAACATGCAATGGTATGCTGGGTCACCAAAAAAACCTTTGATATTTTTTGTACTACTAGCAACGAATCACCAAAAGCCTCAATATGCGTTGCACCTACGGTAGTTAAAAGTTCTAACCCGAATAATAAAGCTTCATATTCGGCTTGATTATTTGTGCAAAAAGTATTCTAAGCGGCACGAGGCTTCAAATATAGTACCATAAGGAGACACATAAACAACACCAACCCCTTGGCCATCGTCGCAAACTAAACCATCAAAGTATAGCCTCTATGGTACTAGAGTGACAAGGTTAATATCCACATCATGCTTGTTATCAATCTGATGTTCAACTATAAAATTAGTAACAATTTGTCCTTTCATAGATTTTAAAGACTCATAAGCCAAATCATATTCAATTAACACATAAACCCCTTTACCAATCCTACTGCTAAGAATTGGCCTTTGAAACATATATTTAATAACATTGGTTTCACAAGCTATAATGCACATACTAGACAACAAATAATGCCTTAACTTAGTGTAAGCATAACATAAGCATAGGCATACATTCTCAATAAAGGTGTACCATGTATCAGCGTCCAACAAACATCAACTCAAATAAGTGATCACATACTCCTTTTCTTCGGTTTCTTGTGTTAAAACAACACCAACAACACCTTCCTCCACAGCAATATAAAGCCTAAAAGGCTCTCCGTGTTTTGATTCTCTCATCACTAGAGGAGTAGACAAACTTACTTTGATCTTTTCGAATGCATCTTGTTATTTTGCCCCAAGTAAAATTGGCATCATTCTTTAACCGAAGAATAGGCATAAATTCCCAGATAAGTGCACTATGAATCGCCTCAAATAATTAACCTTCCCAAGGAATTTTTGCATACCCTTTTTGCATGTTGGAGCTTGTACTTTCTGGATAGCTTATATCTTCTTGGGATCAATCTCTATGCCATGTTCATGTATAATAAAATCCAAGAATTTACCAGCCGATACACCAAAAGCACACTTCAAAGGATTCATCTTGAGCACGTACTTCCTCATCCTCTCAAGAGGTAAACGCAAATTGGCTAAATGAGATTCATCATCATCTGATTTAACAACAATATCATCAATATAGACTTCAAGTATAACCCCAAGAAGATTATGAAAGATTAAATTCATAGCTCTTTGATATGTGGCATCGGCATTTTTCAATCCAAAGGTCATCACTTTCCACTCAAATAAACAAACAAAACCAGGGCAACGAAAGGATGTTTTGAATGCATCTTCTTCGGCCATAAAAATCTGATTATACCTAGCGTTGCCATCAAGAAAATTAATAACTTTGTGTCCAGATGCATCATTAATAAGAATATCTGCTATTGGCATAGGATACTTGAGACCCACAAGTATAGGGGGTGTATCGTAGTACTTTCGATAAATAAGAGTGTCAAACCCAACGAGGAGCAGAAGGTGTTGACAAGTGGTTTGGATCAGGAATTCTCTGTAAATACTTAGCAAACGGATTTTTAGGGGGTTTTGATAATGAAGATAAATAAAGTGAGAGGAAATAAAAGACAATAATAATAATTGCATCAAGTGGCCCAATCCTTTCTTCAGAAAATGATAAGCCGGATGTATTACTTATGAGGACCAAACGTTCTCGAGGACACATGGGAATACTGTCAAGTGTTTTCACCTCATATAGTTGATTAATCTTCTTTGGTTGGATAAGTGTTGTGTGGGTGAACCTATGCTAATGTACCGACCTTACTTGGACTAATACATACTTGTGATTATACCTCTTGCAAGCATCCACAACTACAAGAAATTAATTAAGATAAAAACCTAACCACAACATTAAACTCTGAGATCCTACACTCCCTTGTGCAAAGGTTTCCTAATGGGGGTTTAGGTTTCTATCACTCCGGCAACCCCAAAATTAGTATCCAAATACACAATGCATTCCCCTAGGCCCATAAAGGTGAAGTATCATGTAGTCAACATTCACATAACACCACTAGAATAATAACACCACAACTTAAATATCAAACCATTGAATATTTCTCAACACAATTCCACTACTAACAACATGACTTCTCCCATGTCCTCGAGAACTAAACGAACTACTCACGAGACATCATATGAATCAAGATCAGAGATGAAATAATGATAAGTTATAATCCGAACATGATCAATAATTCAATGGTTCCACACCAAGTAATCAACACCGGGAAAGTCCCCCTAAGAACTATGCAAGATTCAACCCAATTGTTACATCGGGATTGAGTGGTGGCGATGGTGCTGGTGGAGATGAGGGTGAGGATGATGATGATTTTGATGAAGTCTAGCTTGATGATGGTGTTGATGGCGACGATCTCCCCTCTCTGGGAAGGAATTTCCCCGACAGATTTATGCCTGTCGGAGATCTCTTTCTCTCTCTATAGTTTCCTCCCCGCAGAGGCGGCAGAATCTTTCTATGGTCGCTCCCCGATTCTTAGGGTTTAGAGGGGATGATATAGGCGAAATGGCAATGCCAAAGATGGTCCAGGGTGGCCACACCACCTGGTGGCACGACCCGGGGGGGGGGGGGCAGGGGTGGTGTAGTCCCCCTGTGGCCCCTCTCCATTTCCCCTTTTGGCTTCCTTCGTCTTCTGAAAAATAGGGATTTCCATATATTTTCTGGAATTTTCTGATCTTTGCGAATATTGCAACTGGACACCGCTTTTTCCATCAGAATCCTGACTCCGGCAGTTCATCCTCCAAAAGTCATCCAACATGCAAAACAGATGAAATAACATAAGTATCACCTATTAATATGAAATATATCAATGCATAATAGTACATTATGATATAAAATAGTGATGCAAAATGGACGTATCAATACTCATCTTTGGGTGTAGCCCTATTCAAATCTCTGAAATCAACGCACGCCCTCAACTTGTTAGAATCCTTCTTATATACTGGTACAATATTAGAAACCCAGTCTGCATACCTACAAGGTTTAATAAAATTAGATTTGAGCAAACGACCGATATCTTACTTGATCCGGTCATATATCATGGGATTGAATTTTCGGGCCGGTTGTGTATGAGGTCTAAAACCGGCCTTAATAGGAAATTGATGCTCCACTAGCTCTTGGCTTAAACTTGGAATCTCATGATACTCCCATGCAAAGAAATCAATATATTCTCTAAGCACCTCGATTAATACATTCTTATAATCGGCTTTCAAACTGTTGTTTACGAAGGTCGGCCTAGGAATTGATCCATCTCCTATATCTACCTCTTACAATGGATCGGCCGATGTAAAACCTTGTCCCAACTTATCCATACCATATATTTCCTCTATTGACTCATACATATCATTATCATTAGACTGATACTCTACAAGTCTCTTCTATAACCACTCTTCATTTGGATCCATTAATTACATATTCGGGAGCCGATTACTATCAACCGGCTTTAAAGACACGGGAATGAAACCGTTCCTTGTGGCACTAAAAAAATCAAATTCTGAAAGGTCGCGCCCCATCAAGTAAGTTGCATTGGGATGTTGCCAATATACCAATGAATCAGTCAAAGCAACGCAAGCTGAATTATCTGCATGGACAACCTCCACTTCATCATCCACACGCATTGTATTAAGAACTGATGCAAAGTGGATGGCACACATTGGTTGGCATGGAGCCAATCACGGCTTAATATGACATTGTAATTACCTTGCACTTCAGCAATAAAGAAGGCAGTGGCTAAAGTCTTGCTCCCCACTATGAGTTCCACACTCATCACACCTTTGGCCTTTGTCTTTCTTTGCCTTCAAATCCATTGAGTACCATATTGGTCTTCATCAAGTTACTCTCATCTAATCCCAATTTCTTGAAGACTCAATATGACATAAGATTCACTACAGCACCACCGTCAACAAGCATCCTCGCAACCGTCAATCTATTGATGTTTCCCTTGACATATAATGGATTCAAGTGCTTCACCGGTTCTCTTGGTTTCCCAAAGATGGCGTTCTTGGGACCAAAATCCAGCTGTGCTACCTCTCCTTCTTCGTCTACAGCACGAAATTCAGTAGGTAAATAATACACCATATTAATATCCATACCTTCCCGAGCTGGTGTGTTCTCAAAATCCACCATCTCCTCATCGACCTCCGCTATAGATGTTGGCTCTAAAGTTTCATCAATTGAGGGGAGTGTAGAGGGTGGCTTAGAAGAGGCAAAAATATTCATATTCTCTTCCATGGATGACGCAGGAGATGTTGCGATTACCATGGGAACAGTGGCACCCTCAACTTGCTTGGGTACCCATATTTTGGAACATATCATGGGACGAGTCTCATTGAAAGATTCATATCTTATTTTCTCCGATTCATGTTCCACCTTCTCTTGGTTCATCATGCGCTGCAATCTCCTCTTCTTGGTTTTGGTTAATCCGGGAGAACACCACTTGGGCTGAGTGAAAGGGCATTTAATGTCATAATCACTTTTGGTGTTCGTTAACAAGTAGATCATTTTACAGTTTGTCATTGTCCACAGGTTGTTATTATGATAAATGAACAACACTCTCACTCTTGGGAAAAGAACACACTCATGTCGCACTGTTCTGGAAACTCCAGACCGGAGTCTTCGCTCTGCCAAGACCGGAGTCTCCGGTGTGGTCCGGAGTTTCCGGATCTGGCTCCGGTGGTGCCTTCAGGATCTGGGCTGGGACATTCTGTTTGGTGGTCCGGAGCCTGCTCCAGAGGATACTCCGGAGTCTCCGGTGTTGGATCAGTCTGGAGTCTCCGGTGTTGGATCAGTCCGGAGTCTCCGGTGTTGATAGACCAGAGTCTCCGGTCTTGTTGAGTCATGAAAGGGCTGGGTCATTTAGATGGGCGGTCCGGAGGCTGGTCTGGAGATTGGCCGGAGTCTCCGGTGTAGACCGGAATATCCGGTCTGACTTTTCTCCAACGGTCAGAAAACGGTTCGTGGAGGGGGCTGCCTATAAAAGGGGACCCTTATATTCTTCCTCCAGCTGCTCGAGCTGCTCAAGAACACCAACCCCATTAGAGCCACCAAATCTACAAGATCTCTTCATCCAACCATCCAAAGTCATTGATCTTTGGAGAATCGAAGGAGGAGGCCTTGATCTACATCTTCACCAAGAGAGATCTTCATTTCCTCCTCATTCACTTGAGGGCCCCCAAGCTCTAGTGTTTCATTGGAAACCCTAACTTTTATTTGATTCTTACAAGCTTGTCTTTGATTTGTCTTGACAGCTTGCTTGTATTTGGGAGCCTCCAATTCAGTTGTGGATGTGTGCCCCGAACTTGTTGTAAAGGTGCCGGCTTCCACCTCGAAGGTTGCCGATATAGTGGAAGGTGGATCGAGCCTGTTGGGGTGAGGTTCATCGGAGAACAAGGGAGGCCTCTCGTGGCGTTGGTGGTTTGAAACCACCCCCTCTCCAAACGTAGACGTACTTCCCCTCAAAAGGAAGGAACTATGGGAAACAAATCCTTGTGTCTCCGCGTCCAATCCCTTGGTTACTTCTATCCTTTACTTCACTTTACTTACTTGTTCTTGCTTAGTGTTGTGATAATCATTGCATGGTTGACATATAGGTAAATTCACCATAGTTGCATAATCTAGAGAATTTAGCTTTCTTGTCAAGCCCTAATTTGAAAAAGAAGAATATTTGAAGTAGCACCTATTCACCCCCCTCTAGGTGCCCATACGATCCTTTCATTTGGTATCAGATCCTCGGCTCTTTATTTGGGCTTTACCAACTAAGAGAATATGGGTAGCCAAGATGGGGAAGGTGATGGTGAGCATACTACGGTGACCATGGAAGATCTCAAAAACTTGGAAACAAGATTGAGCTCTTCCTTGGTCAACGAAGTCAAGAAGATGCTTGAGCAACTTCTTAAAGACAAAGATGGCTCATCATTCCCTTCTCCTCAAGGGGATCCTCCATCCGTTTTACCTAAAGGGGATACTCCCATATCCCCCGAGGATAGAATGGTTAGGGGTAAACAAGACAACACTAATTCCTCCACACAAAATGATGGTGGGAAGGGTGAGCACCGTGATTCATGGTACTCTCCCGACCCTCCAATCCCTCACCCTCATGTATACAATAGAGGTGACCCACCTAAGCTTGAAGAATCTGCTACATTTGCTCAATGGCAATCACTAATGAGAACCCATGTGCGCAGCTCTTGCATTGAACTATGGAACATCATCGAGCATGGACTCTTTATTGGGGATCCAGACAACTTGACAAGAAGGGAGGTCGTCAATAGTCAACTCAATGCCACTGCCTTGCACATGATTCAACAAGGTTTAGGTACAAAAGATTATCCACACATTGAGCACTTGAGCATTGCCAAGGAAGCTTGGGATGCCCTCACTGTTTTGTTTGTTGGAAATGAGAGTATGAGGAGGAACCGATATGATGCTCTAAGCAATGAAGCCGAAGGCTTCTACATGAAAGAAGGTGAAGATCACGAATACATGTACCGAAGGCTCAAGACCACCGCCACCGCTTTTAGAAACGTGGGTGCCTCGCATGTGGATGATGCATGGATAAAAAGAAAATATGTGAGTGCACTCATGCCTTTCGAGCCCACCGACTTGAAGAGTCTACAAGGAAGACACAACTACCATCTCATGACCTCAAATGAAGTTATGCAAGAGATGGCCGCCTTCAAAGTTGCCGCCAAGAATGCCAAAGATGCTCGTGCCCGTGCCCTTGGTATGAGCAACGTTGTCAATGTTGCTTTGAAGGCCAAAGTTGTTGACCATGGGGATGAAGATGATAGTGATGAAGGGCTCTCCATGGACCACCCCGATGAAGTCAAGATTGCTCATAGTCAATATATGGCCTTCTATGCAAATAACTTTTGGAAGAACCCCGCCAAGGCCAAGATGGAAATGCAAAGAAAAAGCAACCCAAATGGGAAAAGAGAAAATACAACTAGATTGAGAACTTGCTTCAATTGTGGTGACCGCTATCACTTTGTAGCAAGTTGTCCCTATGAGAAGAGAGAAGATCATGGGGGTAATCTTGTGTTGAAGAAGACTCTCAAAGCACCTTACAAGAAACCCTTCATCAAGAAGAATCCCATCAACAAGAAGTTGGGAGAAATTGTCTTGATCACTCATGAAGAATACTCCTCCGACAATGAAGATGATGAAGAAGAGGAAGAGGAAACGTCTAATGGTGTGGCGGCTCTAGCTACTACCTCTACTCCGACATTCTCTCTCTTCGATTCTCCAAATGAGAATTCTCCCATCAAGAACGTCACTTGCCTTATGGCAAGGGGAACGGAGGTATCATCATCATCTCACTCCACTCCCTTAGCTAATGATGAAACCTATGATGAGATGTCTCTTGATGTTAAAAAGGAATTAATTGCTTTTGATGAGTTCATGACTAAACTACAAGGGGATGCTAAGATACATTTTGGTAACACCCTAGATCAACTTTCCCACACACAAGAGCTCCTAGATGTAAGATGTAAACTTGGGCATGAACACATGATTGAACTAGAGGCTCTAAACAATGCTCTAGAAGAAGAACAAGAGACTAGGTTGTCTCTTGAATTAAAACTTGAAGGGCTTGATGAGGCAAACAATGTTATTGTTAACAAACTCATCAAAGAGCATGATCATGCTATTGCTAAATACAAAAGGGCTAAAAACGACAAGGTTGAGTTTGGTGTGGTTCATGAAAAACTTGCCGAGGACTTTAATTTGCTTAACAAGGCTCACAAGGCTTTGAAATGAACTCTTGTCACTCACAAAGTCCCATGAAACGCTTCAAACTCAATTGGCCAATATTCCTTCACCTAGTAACTTCATTCCATCTAGTAGTACAACTATTCTTGAAGATAATGCTAGGTTGAAGGGGGAGCTTGATAAGGCCACATTTCCACAAGGCAACAAGTCCATTGATGATCTTTTGAGTAAGCAAAGGCCTAGTGGTTATAAAGGGGGCATTGAATTTGTCTCCAATTCTAAGAAGAAGAAGAACAACGACAAGAAGAAGAAGGCCAAGCCCACATAAGAAACTAACAAGGCCATTGTGGGTAGTAAGACCACAAGTGGTAAAACTATGTCTCATGATGACTTTGCGGGTAGTGCTAACCCTCACTATGTTCTAATGCGTGATTATTATGGTGATGTGTATGCACAATATGTTGGCCCATATGATGGTTATATTGCTTGGTCCATTTGGGTTCTCAAGACCCTTGTTGCTAACAAAAGAGGACCCATTGAAAAATGGGTACCTAAAAATTAGCTTGATCTTTTGTAGACATATGCTTCTGGAGGGTCAAAGTGGGTGCTTGATAGTGGTTGCACAAGTCATATGACCGGAAGCTCGTCTATTGTCAAGGACTTAAAGCCAAATGATGATCAAATCACCATGACATATGTTGACAAGTTGTGGCATCCCGCAAAAACCACTACTAGAAAATCGCGTTGATTTTGTGCATTGCATCATCATGACAGCATGCTCATGTCATCATGCCACATTGCATTAGAGCATCGTCATCATCTTGCATTTGCTTGTATAAAACTATTTTTGAAAAGCCTGTTTTTGTTTTCTAAAACGCCCCGTCTTGTTTTCAAATTCAAACCCGGGTCTCCGGATTATTTTGTTTTGGCTGCTATCGGTTTGCAAACGGCCCGTTTAAAACAAATAAAATGTTTAATTATTTTAGTGGGGGCAGTCGAACGGGCCAAATCACCCCAACGACCACCCTCAGAAATTAATCGGTCCAACCTAAATCCTAAGGCTACCAGAAAATCTACCCACACCCCTTTGGCCACCTCACCCCGGCCAACCCCGTCGCGCCACCTCACCTCTCCTCTCCCCCACCCAATCAGATGCTGCCACTTGGCCCAGCCACTCCCTCTCTCTCTCTCTCCTCTCTCCCCTGTGGCCCCACCTAACCTCCCCACCACACAAACCCACTCAGACAGCACACACACCCCACACGCCCACGCCAGCCCTGCCTCGCTATCCCCTGGCCCACCCCCTGGCCACCTACCGCGCAGGCCCACCCCTGCCCCGCGTCCTCTCCCCTCTCCCGCAACCTCCCTCCTTTCTCCTACCTCCCGCTCGAGCCTTGCCCCGCTGCCCCGCGCCTCCCTCCACGCGGCCGTCCTCCCCTCCTCCGCGAGCTCCGCCGCTCGCCGGCTCCCCCCAAGCGCGCCTCCCCGCGTCACCCTCGACCGACCGCCCTGCCCCGAGCCCCCTCGCTCGCAGCCAGAGCGCCGGCCGCCGCCGCCCTGCGGGCCCCCGCCTCTCGCCACCCCGCCTCCGCGTGCTCCCAGCAGCCACCGGCCGCCCCAGACGCTGCGCCGCCCTGCCACCTCGCCTCCTCTCCCCGCGGAGCGCCGCCTCGGCCCCGCGCATCCCCGCCGCCTTCCGCTCCGGCTCCGGCCGCGCTCGCCGCGCCGGCGAGCGTCCTACAAGCCGCCTCCACCTCGCACGACCCTCGCCCCTGCATACCGCTATGGCCACTGCCCCTGCGCGTGGCGCTCTGTCCCTGGCAACCGGCAACACCGCATCTCGCCTCCTCCTGCAGGGGTCCTCCAAGCTCCGTCCGCATCTGATGCCGGTCACCGCCCCTGCGCCTCTCCTTTGGCCTCGCCATCGCCTGTCTCCACCCCGGGCCACCATGGCGCCGCTTCTCTCCGTTTGTCCCTGCCTCGCTTAGTCGCCGCCTCCCCTCGCGGCCTGAGCCCGTGGCCGCCCCGTCGTCTCCTCCGCGGGCTGCCCAGCGCGAGCCTCCTTGGCATCGACCGGCCTCCGCGACCTCCCCTTGCATCTCGGTGCCCTGTCCCTGTCGCATGGACCGATGTCAGCGAGTCGATGCCAGCTATATCTCTTCCCCGTCGTGGTTCTATCGAACCTGCAGCTGCCCTGTCAAGTTCATCACCAAGGCTGCGGTTTGTGCCTCCATGTTCTTGTCGCAAGAGGCGGCGGCTCTGTTTTGGTTGGATGCCAAGCTCCTCTATCAGTGTTCGCCTTGTGGAGATGGACTGCTAATCGGAGACCCCGACACCGAACCTAGTTCGACACGTTGCCACTCGAAGATCTTGGGACGCCGAGGACTCATGTCGGGCCCGGTGAAGCGGACGCCTCAAGATCTCCCTCACGGATCGCAAGACCATTCCCCGAACCCGGAGTTCGCCACACAGATGCCAAGATCTCCTGACGCCGAGACTCAAGTCCGACATCGACAATCGAAGCCGGCACCCTTCAAGATCTTCTCCCTGATACGGCAAGCCCTCCATCCCGGTTACGCCAAGACCCGAATCTGAAGAACGCCAAGATTGCCACGAGAACGCTCCCGAACGCTAACACCGACTCGATGGCGCGGGCCCGACAAGACCCCCGCAACGGCAAGATCGACCCCGTGGGACCCGACAAGACCTTCGCGACGACAAGAACGACAGCGACCGGGAGAATCCAATGCGCCCCGACACCAAACCAAGTCCAGCTTCCTGGATGCGACAAGATCTACCTCAGATATCCGAGTCCGTTTCGTCGTACCCTGGACCCTGAGACCGACCCCGAACCCCGGATCCCCAAGACCGTCGAGACCCCTCAATGTGTGAACCCTTTTCCGAGAACCCTATTTTATAAATGGTCAACTATATGAATTGTTGCATATTTAATTGTCATTCTCGCATGCATATCATTGGTTTGGGGGCCTTATGCCGATTCACCATATAATTAAATATGGGGCCCATATGCGGGCAAATCTAGCCTTATGTTGGCCTCATCTAAACTTGTGTAGCGAACCGGTGCCATCTTTTGCTAATGCAACATTTAATTTGCGGGGTAAATAAATAACTCGAACCGTTTAATTAATTGTCGGGACCCCGGTTCCACTTAATATGACCTAATTGCATCGCATCTTTGCCATGCCATGCATCATGCATGCGTCATGCCGATCTTCTGCCGTAGTATTAAATATTGCATCCGGTGTTTCTTCTAGTGTTTTGCTTCTTCGCGGATAAGCCGTTGAGTTGATGTGAGCTTCGCCCCGATCTTCGGTTGAACCTTCGGCAATGTTTTCAGGCGAGCATCTCCCCCTTTCTACCTATCTTACTTTTATAGTATTTATTTCCCTCCTGTTGATCTATTGCTATCTGTGTTGCGATGCTCTAGTTTTCGTACCGTGATATCCCTTGCAGCCTTATATTGCCTTGGACACATTCTATTACCTGTTGTTTGGTAGATAGTTGGACTTGCGCGTCGTAGTCGCTTGCTCAAGTGCTGTTGCGTGTCGTCAAGTGTCACAGTTGTTGGTGTATTGCCGCATGTTGATGTTGGAGATGATCATGGTTTTACTTATTATTCACTTTAATTCCTGTTTAACAACTAAAATTGAAGTAAGCAGAGGCATCGGTGGGTGATAGACAACATTTGCTTTCCGAACGCCCACTTGTGTCCCGTAGGACCCCGAGTACTTGATACCTGTTCCTTGATTTATCGCGCTATCCACATATGGGGAATTATGGGCCCCCCTTAGCCAGAGCTTGATTCCGTCTTATTTCTTGGGGCCACAAACTAGTTTGAGGTTTTATTTACTATCCTGTACTTATGCCATGCTACTTCTGTATTTACGTTTGTGCGAGGAGCACACTGTACTGTTTAGGTAAGCGGAGTGTTTTCGCGGTATCGACAAGCCCAGCCACACTTTCGGGTTCCCAGTCGTTTACAGCCATTGACGCAAACCTTGAGTCCGTCTCGGAGCTTGCTTACTTCGTTGCGGGTCTACTCAATGGGGTGGCCCCCTGAAATATTTCTGAATCTTGTGATTGCTCTGTCGTGAAGACCTCGTTGGGTTTTAATTTGGTTTTTCCGAGGTTGATCGTGTGTGTGTTGCTATTTGTGCACCCCGGCCGGGTTAAAACTTTCTGAAAGCCGTGTCCGCGGTTATGGACGACTTGGAGCACAGTATCTCGACCATAGACAAGCATAACTAAAGTTTATTGCTATAAATTTGACTGTATAATGACTAGTAATCAGCTTCACTATAATGGAATGGCTAAATAATACTTCCCACAATTGCTTGTTCGGATTGTCGCTTGCGACCATTGTACCTGACTAGTAAGTATGGCAACTACAACGGAATGGCTGATTAAAAGTACCAACAACTGCTGGGTTTTGGGTTTACATCATGCTAATTGTATCTGATTAGTAATTGTGGCAACTACAACGGAATGATTAACTAAAAGTGCCCACTGCTTATTTTATCAGGATGATTATCCAAACCTGACTAGTAAATTGCTGCAACGATAACTGAATAAATAAAACTGCCAACTGTGTGAGTTCCTCGGTTGACTTCCTCGTTTGGTCTCGAGGGGGAAATACCAGGATGGGTTTGTTTGGTGATAGTATCAGGTAGGTTCCGAATAGGTTTTTCTTACCCCTCTCTGATTGCCGCCAGTTGTATCGAGTCTCTATAGGTTGTTTAGTGCATGCTGCCGCTGCCGCTTCAGTCCACCATACCTATGTAGGCGAGGACCGCCGAATTCTAGTCTCGTCGTGTACTGGCCTCAGTACTGACGCTCCTCTTTTTCCTTTGCCCTTTGTCGGCACCCCTTTTGTTTAAGCAGGTTTTGAGATCGGCGTCGTTAGCAGGGTTACCCTTCCGGCTTGGCCTGGGCAGGGTTATGGACGCCATTGGTTATTCTTCAGGGCTCTTAGCCCCATTTGCCTCTTGTCCGTAGTCGGACGCTCTGTCATTTTCAAGGTGATTTGGATCTTTGTATATTATATCTGTATTCTTGACTCTTTGAGTCGCTGTTGTATATATCTGTTCTGTGGGTCCCATCGAGGACTGTTGTGTAATGTTATTACTTCGTTTTCCACCCGCACGAAAGTGCCTGGTGGGCACCTTTGAATCGTTTCTATGCGGGTTTGGCGGGTTTCGCTAAAACTTGCATAGGTCCGATTCTGAGGGTGTTACAGAGTGGTATCAGAGCTCAGCAGTTGCGATACCCCACAAGTCCAGCCTGTAGGATAACCTAGCTAACGGCCGAAGTAGAGTGTCAAAACTATTTTTGCAAAATCAGTTGGATAGTTCTGATTAGGGCTGATTTTACTCCTTACCCCTTTGCTATTCCTCTCTTACCTCTTCGTGTTTTGGATCCGCTCTTTTCTCTCTCTCCGAGTCCAGGATTTCTCGTGGTTGGGTTTTCCGTCGTACCTTCAGGGTTTCGCTTCCTCTTTGATAACGGTGTTGCTACATCTGGTCTTCATGCTATCCGAGGAATCCGTCTGCTGCGGTACCATCCTTTGTTCCTTCTCGTGCCTTCCGGTGTTTCCGACGCAACGACATCGTCTACGCCAGGTCTGATGCAGAGTCTGCATCACCCCCTTGTTCCGACCCTCGCTTGTCGAGAACTTCAGTATAATTCCGAGAATGGTTGCACGCTTTTCTACGGATTGTGCAGAGTAATAGTTTGGGTGCGTGATGGATTGGCCCCCATGCCGACTACCTCTTCTATTCGCTTTTGTACATTGAAGTGGATGAGAATGCATCGGTTCCCTCTTTCCATCGAAGCTAGAGGTGGCTTAATTTGTTGATGCCTCTACCTTTGACCTTTTGTTCCCGGAGTGTTCCCTCGACGATCACGGACAACGACCTCTTGTTAGTGGTGTCGCGAGGAGCTATCCGAAGCGAGAAGATGCAGACCGCCGACCTTCTTTCCGGTACCATGAGGCGGATCTCGAGGGCGAGATCCATTGTTAGTGGTGTCGAATTGTGGCATCCCGCAAAAACCACTACTAGAAAATCACGTTGATTTTGTGCATTGCATCATCATGACAGCATGCTCATGTCATCATGCCACATTGCATTAGAGCATCGTCATCATCTTGCATTTGCTTGTATAAAACTATTTTTGAAAAGCCTGTTTTTGTTTTCTAAAACGCCCCGTCTTGTTTTCAAATTCAAACCCGGGTCTCCGGATTATTTTGTTTTGGCTACTATCGGTTTGCAAACGGCCCGTTTAAAACAAATAAAATGTTTAATTATTTTAGTGGGGGCAGTCGAACGGGCCAAATCGACCCGAACGACCACCCCCAGAAATTAATCGGTCCAACCTAAATCCTAAGGCTACCAGATAATATACCCACACCCCTTTGGCCACCTCACCCCGGCCAACCCCGTCGCGCCACCTCACCTCTCCTCCCCCCACCCAATCAGATGCTGCCACTTGGCCCAGCCACTCCCTCTCTCTCTCTCTCCTCTCTCCCCTGTGGCCCCACCTAACCTCCCCACCACACAAACCCACTCAGACAGCACACACACCCCACACGCCCACGCCAGCCCTGCCTCGCTGTCCCCTGGCCCACCCCCTGGCCACCTACCGCGCAGGCCCACCCCTGCCCCGCGTCCTCTCCCCTCTCCCGCAACCTCCCTCCTTTCTCCTACCTCCCGCTCGAGCCCTGCCCCGCTGCCCCGCGCCTCCCTCCACGCGGCCGTCCTCCCCTCCTCCGCGAGCTCCGCCGCTCGCCGGCTCCCCCCAAGGGCGCCTCCCCGCGTCACCCTCGACCGACCGCCCTGCCCCGAGCCCCCTCGCTCGCAGCCAGAGCGCCGGCCGCCGCCGCCCTGCGGGCCCCCGCCTCTTGCCACCCCGCCTCCGCGTGCTCCCAGCAGCCACCGGCCGCCCCAGATGCTGCGTCGCCCCGCCACCTCGCCTCCTCGCCCCGCGGAGCGCCGCCTCGGCCCCGCGCATCCCCGCCGCCTTCCGCTCCGGCTCCGGCCGCGCTCGCCACGCCGGCGAGCGTCCTACAAGCCGCCTCCACCTCGCACGACCCTCGCCCCTGCATCCCGCTATGGCCACTGCCCCTGCGCGTGGCGCTCTGTCCCTGGCAACCGGAAACACCGCATCTCGCCTCCTCCTGCAGGGGTCCTCCAAGCTCCGGCCGCATCTGACGCCGGTCACCGCCCCTGCGCCTCTCCTTTGGCCTCTCCATCGCCTGTCTCCACCCCGGGCCACCATGGCGCCGCTTCTCTCCATTTGTCCCTGCCCCGCTTAGTCGCCGCCTCCCCTCGCGGCCTGAGCCCGTGGCCGCCCCGTCGTCTCCTCCACGGGCTGCCTAGCGCGAGCCTCCTTGGCATCGACCGGCCTCCGCGACCTCCCCTTGCATCTCGGTGCCCTGTCCCTGTCGCATGGACCGATGTCAGCGAGCCGATGCCGGCTATATCTCTTCCCCGCCGTGGTTCTATCGAACCTGCAGCTGCCCTGTCAAGTTCATCACCAAGGCTGCGGTTTGTGCCTCCATGTTCTTGTCGCCAGAGGCGGCGGCTCTGTTTTGGTTGGATGCCAAGCTCCTCTATCAGTGTTCGCCTTGTGGAGATGGACTGCTAATCGGAGACCCCGGCACCGAACCTAGTTCGACACGTTGCCACTCGAAGATCTTGGTACGCCGAGGACTCATGTCGGGCCCGGTGAAGCGGACGCCTCAAGATCTCCCTCACGGATCGCAAGACCATTCCCCGAACCCGGAGTTCGCCACACAGATGCCAAGATCTCCTGACGCCGAGACTCAAGTCCGACATCGACAATCGAAGCCGGCACCCTTCAAGATCTTCTCCCTGATACGGCAAGCCCTCCATCCCAGTTACGCCAAGACCCGAATCTGAAGAACGCCAAGATTGCCACGAGAACGCTCCCGAACGCTAACACCGACTCGATGGCGCGGGCCCGACAAGACCCCCGCAACGGCAAGATCGACCCCGTGGGACCCGACAAGACCTTCGCGACGACAAGAACGACAGCGACCGGGAGAATCCGATGCGCCCCGACACCAAACCAAGTCCGGCTTCCCGGATGCGACAAGATCTACCTCAGATATCCGAGTCCGTTTCGTCGTACCCTGGACCCTGAGACCGACCCCGAACCCCGGATCCCCAAGACCGTCGAGACCCCTCAATGTGTGAACCCTTTTCCGAGAACCCTATTTTATAAATGGTCAACTATATGAATTGTTGCATATTTAATTGTCATTCTCGCATGCATATCATTGGTTTGGGGGCCTTATGTCGATTCACCATATAATTAAATATGGGGCCCATATGCGGGCAAATATAGCCTTATGTTGGCCTCATCTAAACTTGTGTAGCGAACCGGTGCCATCTTTTGCTAATGCAACATTTAATTTGCGGGGTAAATAAATAACTTGAACCGTTTAATTAATTGTCGGGACCCCGGTTCCACTTAATATGACCTAATTGCATCGCATCTTTGCCATGCCATACATCATGCATGCGTCATGCCGATCTTCTGCCGTAGTATTAAATATTGCATCCGGTGTTTCTTCTAGTGTTTTGCTTCTTCGCGGATAAGCCGTTGAGTTGATGTGAGCTTCGCCCCGATCTTCGGTTGAACCTTCGGCAATGTTTTCAGGCGAGCATCTCCCCCTTTCTACCTATCTTACTTTTATAGTATTTATTTCCCTCCTGTTGATCTATTGCTATCTGTGTTGCGATGCTCTAGTTTTCGTACCGTGATATCCCTTGCAGCCTTATATTGCCTTGGACACATCCTATTACCTGTTGTTTGGTAGATAGTTGGACTTGCGCGTCGTAGTCGCTTGCTCAAGTGCTGTTGCGTGTCGTCAAGTGCCACAGTTGTTGGTGTATTGCCGCATGTTGATGTTGGAGATGATCATGGTTTTACTTATTATTCACTTTAATTCCTGTTTAACAACTAAAATTGAAGTAAGCAGAGGCATCGGTGGGTGATAGACAACATTTGCTTTCCGAACGCCCACTTGTGTCCCGTAGGACCCCGAGTACTTGATACCTGTTCCTTGATTTATCGCGCTATCCACATATGGGGAATTATGGGCCCCCCTTAGCCAGAGCTTGATTCCGTCTTATTTCTTGGGGCCACAAACTAGTTTGAGGTTTTATTTACTATCCTGTACTTATGCCATGCTACTTCTGTATTTACGTTTGTGCGAGGAGCACACTGTACTGTTTAGGTAAGCGGAGTGTTTTCACGGTATCGACAAGCCCAGCCACACTTTCGAGTTCCCAGTCGTTTACAGCCATTGACGCAAACCTTGAGTCCGTCTCGGAGCTTGCTTACTTCGTTGCGGGTCTACTCAATGGGGTGGCCCCCTGAAATATTTCTGAATCTTGTGATTGCTCTGTCGTGAAGACCTCGTTGGGTTTTAATTTGGTTTTTCCGAGGTTGATCGTGTGTGTGTTGCTATTTGTGCACCCCGGCCGGGTTAAAACTTTCTAAAAGCCGTGTCCGCGGTTATGGACGACTTGGAGCACAGTATCTCGACCATAGACAAGCATAACTAAAGTTTATTGCTATAAATTTGACTGTATAATGACTAGTAATCAGCTTCACTATAATGGAATGGCTAAATAATACTTCCCACAATTGCTTGTTCGGATTGTCGCTTGCGACCATTGTACCTGACTAGTAAGTATGGCAACTACAACGGAATGGCTGATTAAAAGTACCAACAACTGCTGGGTTTTGGGTTTACATCATGCTAATTGTATCTGATTAGTAATTGTGGCAACTACAACGGAATGATTAACTAAAAGTTCCCACTGCTTATTTTATCAGGATGATTATCCAAACCTGACTAGTAAATTGCTGCAACGATAACTGAATAAATAAAACTGCCAACTGTGTGAGTTCCTCGGTTGACTTCCTCGTTTGGTCTCGAGGGGGAAATACCAGGATGGGTTTGTTTGGTGATAGTATCAGGTAGGTTCCGAATAGGTTTTTCTTACCCCTCTCTGATTGCCGCCAGTTGTATCGAGTCTCTATAGGTTGTTTAGTGCATGCTGCCGCTGCCGCTTCAGTCCACCATACCTATGTAGGCGAGGACCGCCGAATTCTAGTCTCGCCGTGTACTGGCCTCAGTACTGACGCTCCTCTTTTTCCTTTGCCCTTTGTCGGCACCCCTTTTGTTTAAGCAGGTTTTGAGATCGACGTCGTTAGCAGGGTTACCCTTCCGGCTTGGCCTGGGCAGGGTTATGGACGCCATTGGTTATTCTTCAGGGCTCTTAGCCCCATTTGCCTCTTGTCCGTAGTCGGACGCTCTGTCATTTTCAAGGTGATTTGGATCTTTGTATATTATATCTGTATTCTTGACTCTTTGAGTCGCTGTTGTATATATCTGTTCTGTGGGTCCCATCGAGGACTGTTGTGTAATGTTATTACTTCGTTTTCCACCCGCACGAAAGTGCCTGGTGGGCACCTTTGAATCGTTTCTATGCGGGTTTGGCGGGTTTCGCTAAAACTTGCATAGGTCCGATTCTGAGGGTGTTACACAAGTCATAGTATAAGGTAATGGGTTTCGGCAAGGTTGTGGTTGCTCACGACATTACACTTGTGAACGTCATGCTTGTTGATACCCTTGGATACAATTTACTTTCAGTCCGTGCTCTTGGAAAGATGGGTTTTGCCGTCTTTGTTGATGATGATATTGTGGTCCTCATGTGGAGCAAGTCTCTCAAGGTCGCTTTCGTTGGGTACGTCGAACATGACTTGTATGTGGTGGACTTTTCGGGGCAAGCCACTACAAGTGATATGTGCTTATTCGGAAAGGCCGATGTGGGTTGGTTATGGCATTGCCGACTAGCCCATGTCAATATGAGAACTTTGCAAAGTCTCCACAAGGAGGGCCATATTGTTGGACTAAAATAAAATGTCTCCTTTGCCAAAGATCGTGTTTGCAGGGCATGTGTTATAGGGAAGATGCATGATGCTCCTCACAAGCCTAAGAACCGCATAAAGTCCACCAAGATCTTGGAGCTCCTCCATGTGGACCTCTTTGGTCCTCCATCTCATGCAAGTCTTGGTGGGAAGAAATATTGCTTGGTGATTGTTGATGACTTTTCAAGATACTCTTGGGTTTATTTCTTCAAGTTGAAGAGTGAGACTCAAAAGACCTTCATCGACTTCATCAATTTGGTCCAAAGGCAATACAATGTTCCCGTGTTGATTATAAGAAGTGACAACGCCACCGAGTTTAAGAACCACACCTTGAATGATTTCCTTAGTGATGAGGGGATTAAGCATCCATATTCCGCTGCATACACCCCTCAACAAAATGGTGTGGCCGAAAGGAAGAACCAGACTGTAGAGGTCCCAACCTTCAATAAGGTAGAGATCCCTGTGTTTACAATGCTAGTCCCTGGATCAATAGCTAGCATCCACAGTTAAGATGTAATATCAAGAAACAAGGGTCATAATAGAACTTTATAACCAGGAATAAAATAATTTGTTACATCTTACATAGCTCATGTGGCTATCTCATTACAATGCAGCAGAATATAACTATAGCATGGGGTCCTTCATCTTCAAAGTGCCACAAGCAGTCATGTTGGTTGTAGACTTGTAATCCTAATCAATAAACTTCACTAACATCAAACAAACCTGCAACATAATAAGTTACAGCCACAAGGGTCAATACATTTGAATTGTATTGGCAAGTGATACTATGGTAGTATAGTGGAGTCTATCATCTATATGCATTTGGCTAAGTGGAGCTTAGGCTTGCTTTGCTCAAAATAGATTTTCCTTATCTTTTGAAAAACACTAAGTTTTTGTTTGTCAAAAATCACCCAAGGCATCTCCCAATAGAAATTGGTGATCCTTTAACCCTTGTTCAACCACAAAGTTTTATATTAGAAATTGGGATGAGGAGATTCTTGATAGATTCCATGTCTTGATGCTCAAATTGTCCTTTGCCAGGGACATGGCTAAGTACTTAGATTTTACACTCTGCAGAGGTGGTGCACTTTCCCCACAAGACTTGGTTTCACCAAGACAAGATCTTTCAGAAGCCTTCCCTTAGACCAGAATGGACGCGCTCCAACCTATCAAACTCCTACCACCAATTTTCCATTTGGCTAAGTTATTGCAACCTATATGATCCAGGCAGAGCCCATAATGCCATGTGGCTGCACTTGAAGCTTCTCAACATTTGACCTCTCAAATATCTTTGTTCCTGGGTGTCCATCCACAAGTGAGATACACAAGGTAAACCATAGAAATGGGCCTTGTGTAACCACTCAACACAAACCATTCCTTCCATTCCACCCAGGTGATTCATTCACTTAGTTGTTTTATTAAACAAAACACAAGTCTTTGACTTAGAAATATTCCATAGCATGAAATATAATCCACCCTTGTTTTATACTAGCTAAGCTAAGCATGATAGTAGTAGCAATCTTAACTTAGGAAATTGCTACTAAGGTTTCATCTTCTAGGATTTCCCATGGCATAGTTTATACTTAGCAAAAATTCCATGCAAGTCCTACTTAGAAATATCACTAATGCATAGTGAAAACAGTGGGACAAAAGTATGAAGCATCACTTGCCTTTTTGGTAGAGAATATAAGTTCACTCCATGACCTTGCAATATTCACACTCTTCAATCACTACAATTCAATCAAGCAAGGTACAATTTCAATCCACCATTCAAGCAAACATCACATAAAATAATAGAAACAAAGCAATGCATGCAAGCATGCTAAAGATTGTTTTATTTGGAAAAGTGGTTTCTAACATGTTATAAACATTCTAAAACACCTATTGGTCATTTTATATAAGTGGCAAAATCATTTGCAAAAGATTTTACTTATAAATCATTTTTAAACCAAATCAATATTTTATGTGGTTGAAAATGCCTTTAGCAAAGCAACAATCTTTATAGGATTCACCAAATACATTTTTATTTCTAAAAACTTGGTGTTTGGGGTCAGAGGGTTTAAATCAAAACATTTCCCAAAGGTTTTTCTCTAAAAAGTATTTTCAACATATAAACAACATTTTTATTTGACTAGAAATGCTTTAAATCAAAGATTTATTCTCTTGCTTCACAAAATATGTTTTTGAATCCACAAGTTGGTTTCTATGGTCAGTAGGTTAAAAAGAAACCATTTTCCAAAGATTTTAACACAAAAAATAATTTTAGAATGAATTTTATATTCAAAACATGCCTACACAAGTTTCTGCAAAAAACAATCAATTTAACAGATGCAATTTACTAAACAAAGTGCATGGTTGGATAGGGTTTGTCTTTCTAAATCCATTGATATAAAATTTGAAAAATTTGGACGTGTGGATCAAAAGTTATGCAATTTACAAGTTTGAACATCTAATAGAATCTATTCTGGTTTTTATTAAACAGACAGGGCCACGTGGAATGATTTGATTCATCGGTACCGGTTCGCACGGATCAAGAAACATGGCGCGTTGGATTAAAATGATATCGTGCGGCTCTGGATCAAACTTACCTCTTCGTCTAGATCTAATCCTAGCCAGACAAATCGCATCCTACGGCTACTGCGCGCTTGCCAGGAACTGGCGGCGCAATCCAGCGACGAGCGGCGGCGCGGCTCTTCTTGCGGCGGTTCTGGAGGAGCAAGAAGAAAGGAATGAAGAGAGATGGCTCACCAGGTTCGCAGGAGGTTAGAGAAGCTCGACGTGGTTGTGGGAGATCAGGGGGCGCTCAAGGTTGACCGTAATTGCTCACCGGAGCGATGCCTGGCATCGGGTGCGGTCAGTCTTCGTCGAGGGCGACGCAGGAGG
The DNA here is from genome assembly GCA_910589765.1 of Avena atlantica. Taxonomy (NCBI): domain Eukaryota; kingdom Viridiplantae; phylum Streptophyta; class Magnoliopsida; order Poales; family Poaceae; genus Avena; species Avena atlantica. The sequence continues at coordinate 498,248,931 of OU342739.1, forward strand.
ACTCACCGGAGTGGAAAACAGACGGAGGCGCTGACGGTCTTGGTCGTTGCCGAGCCTAGGGAACGCACGCGGGCGAGTGGGGAGTACTGGGAGGTGCGCAGGGGTCTAGGGAACGTGCTCGTGTGGTCGAGGAGGCGAGGGGCGACGGGGTTTGGCCGGAATCATCGCCGGAAGGTCGTCGGAGACAATGTCTTGCAGCAAAGAATTGGCGCATCCTGGGGGCAGAGGGGGGCGATGTCTAGGGGGAATGAAAGAGGAGGAGCAGGCGTTTAATACCGCGTGGTCACTGGACTGAATCAACACGGCAGTAATGAGTATTGACGCGAGTTTAATCGGGCAGAAACGGCCGGCGAGGTTGGCGCGGGTGGGGAAGACGATGATGTGGCATGGGGTCGAGACGTCAGAGAGAGAGAGAGAGAGAGAGAGAGAGAGAGAGAGAGAGAGAGAGAGAGAGAGAGAGAGAGAGAGAAAGTGGGTCCAGGCAGTCAGTGACCGAGTGGGTTCGTCTGCGAGTGCGAATCGTTTTCTGCGGGGTGAGAGGGAGTGGGCTAGACTGCTGGGCTTAGTGGGCAAGCTGGGCTGGCTGCTTCGTTTCATTTTTTTTTGTTCTGAATTTTTTCCTTTTCCTTTTCTATTTATCTGTTTTAATTTTGTTTAAACATTTCAAACAACTATTAGAATTTAAACTTCAACCAAACTTTGAGTATAATCAAATACTGTTTATTAATACATTTTAAAGTCAAATTTAGGATATTATATTTATTCTTTTTTAGGGCATATTAATTAATTAAAATAGGCTCTTATTTTTATTCAAATAAGATTTAATAATGTTCATCAAACTCCATTTGAAAATTTAAATCTTTCCAAATCTTTTCAGTAGGTTTTATTTATTTATTTGGGTGTCAAATAATTCACTTTGAATTATTTGGAATATATTTAATATGATTTATAAATCATTTGAAATGGGTATTTGTTTTTATTCCAATGAAATCAATTATAATTTTAATTCCATAAATTTTATTTAGGTGAATTCTTTGATTCCATCTTAAGTTAATTAGATGACTTTTAATTCACTTGGGTAAACTCTAAATACTATTTTCCCATGATTTAAAATAATCATTCTTATTAGGGATTTGCTTTATTCAAATAGAAATAGAATTTGGTTAATGCCACTTTATTTTATTTGGAAAATTCTTTATCCTTTTATTTTATTTGGACTTGGATTATATTTATTCCATTTGCTTATGATTTAGGCCAAGATTTAATTTGGTCTTAAAATATTCCTCATTTAATATTTCTTTCTTTATCTTATAAAATCCATATCTTTTTATTTATAGATCCAAACTTGGTGATTCCAATTGGTAAAATCTTATTTAATATTTGTTTATCCTTTTAAATACCTTTAGGATTATTTGCTCACCATTTGGTATGGATTTCTAGATAGGTGCTTTATTAGCTTTGGAAATTCAATTTCCTTATCTTATTAAATTCATAAGATTTTAACTATGGATCCAAATTAAGTGAAACCAATTTCTATGGTTTTATAATATTTCTATTTGTCATTCTTGATCATTTGTAAATGTTTGTTGACAAATTTTTATATGGATCAAATCCATGGTCTTAGAGATATCTTGGAAATGATTTTATTCCATTAGGGTTTTAGGGTTTTGGTTTATTCTCCAAGTGTTTAAATTTCCAGATGCATTTATGAAGATTGCATTCTACTTGATTTGAATTTAGTTAGATTCAAACATTAACCAAAGTTTGTTCAAGATGGGATTTTAAGTTTCCATTTAGAAACAAAAATTTTCTTTTCACCCTAATTTTCAACAATTATTTATTTTGTTTATTTATTTTTCACATTACAAAATTTGGAAAATTTTGGGATGTGACAGGCTACCACCCTTAAAAATCTCGTCCCGAGATTTGGGAAATATAGGGGTTACAAGTTGGCTCAGAGCAACTAGGGTACTACCACCCTTAAAAAATTTCCAACTAGATTACTTCTTGGCTTGCTTGGGATCTTGTTGAAACCTCTCTGGGCAAACATCTGCATAGTGTCCTTTGTTTCCACACTTGAAACATGTCACAAGGCTGAGATCCTTCATAGGCTTTATCTTGTGCTTCATCTTTTCTAGACAATTGCTTGCATAATGTCCTTGATTACCACAATGGTAACATGTGACAAGATTGAGTTCTTCACGTATCTTCTGTGGACAGGTTGACACATAATGGCCTAGCTCTTTGCAGTTGTTGCACCACACTTTGTTAATCTCCTTATATTTCTTCTTCTTCTCTAGACATTCATTGGCATAGTGTCCCATCTCTTTGCAATGGCAACACTGCACTTGACTTTTGTCCTTCTTCTTCTTGGGTTTCTCCAAAGCTAGGAGTGCTTCTAGTTCATGCTCTTCATATCTTATCTCAAAGGTGGGAAAGTTTCCTGGTCTCCTTGATCTTTTCCTTGGGTAATACATATGTCTCCTCTTTGTTCCATCAAATTGAGTCATATTGCATGGAGGTGCAAGCTGAGATTTTCCTTTGTCTTCAACCTTCTTGGTAGAAGTTGTTCTCTCATGGAAGTCTACAATCTGTTGTTGCACTCCACCTTGTTTCCTTTGTTGAACTACGGAATAGATGGGGCATTGGATAGGGACATGATTATTTCCTTCACATAGGAAACGAGTATCTTGAGATGTGGGGCATTGATTTGTTGGATGTTTCTCTTCACAATTGGGGCATTGATCTTCATGCTCTTTTGAAGTGTGATCCTTGTCTCCACAAACATTGCAAGCTTGGGTTCCTTCTAGTATATCATCCTTGACATCCTTGTTATCATAGACTCCTTGGGAAGGGTTGTTTCCCATGTTAATCATTTGACTTGTCATCTTATGCAACAATTGGGTTTGGGTTTCCAAAAGCCTTTGCATGGTTGGGTCTAACTCATTGTTGTTGGCCCAAAATTGAGTTGTCACTTGGTTCAACTGGGTTTTGGTTACTATGAGTTCTCTCATGTTGACCTCTTGGTTGTTGTTGTTTCCATCCTTGATGTTGGAGTCGCTTGGGGTAGTCATCTATTTGGGTTGGTTTGGGATTAGAATAGGCAAAATATTTCTAAGGAATTAATTCTAATCACACACAACACAATTCACACAAGCAATGTGCAAACAATCACAAACAATCATTCCACTCAAACAACAAGTTTCAAGTACATTTTTAGGCAATAAAACATTTTTGCTACACCACATAAGTTGGTGTGTTTGATTTAATCTAAATATGGTGGTCCAACTATATGGTTCACTTGAGATCTTTCCATCTTTCTTTGTTGTTTCTTCTTGAACAAGATCTTTGTATCCTTGGAATAATTCTTGTGCCTTGGTCACAAAACTCCAAAGGTGATGATGATTCCTTCTAAGTTGTATTTCCTTAGTCTTCAAGTCTTGAGTAATATTTCTTGTCTCACTTGTAATCCTTAGTGATATCCAAGTTGAAGTCCTTGTTGAGACTAAGGTTGAAATCACTTGAGTTGGTGAAGTCCTTGGTGAAAATATAGTTCAAGTCTTTGGTCATGGAGGAGGATTTGTCCATTAAGTTTGAAATAGAGGAGATGTAGAATTAAAACCAAAAATGGTTGAGGAAAGAGTATACAAGATTGTTTGTAAATAAGTTTTGGAACAAATACAACTCCTATTTTTCTAAGGGTTTTTGTCCAATCCTAGGGTTACAATCCTATAGGCAACACAGTGCTCTGATACCATCTGTAGAGGTCCCAACATTCAATAAGGTAGAGATCCCTGTGTTTACAATGCTAGTCCCTGGATCAATAGCTAGCATCCACAGTTAAGATGTAATATCAAGAAACAAGGGTCATAATACAACTTTATAACCAGGAATAAAATAATTTGTTACATCTTACATAGCTCATGTGTCTATCTCATTACAATGCAGCAGAATATAACTATAGCATGGGTTCCTTCATCTTCAAAGTGCCACAAGCAGTCATGTTGGTTGTAGACTTGTAATCCTAATCAATAAACTTCACTAACATCAAACAAACCTGCAACATAATAAGTTACAGCCACAAGGGTCAATACATTTGAATTGTATTGGCAAGTGATACTATGGTAGTATAGTGGAGTCTATCATCTATATGCATTTGGCTAAGTGGAGCTTAGGCTTGCTTTGCTCAAAATAGATTTTCCTTATCTTTTGAAAAACACTAAGTTTTTGTTTGTCAAAAATCACCCAAGGCATCTCCCAATAGAAATTGGTGATCCTTTAACCCTTGTTCAACCACAAAGTTTTATATTAGAAATCGGGATGAGGAGATTCTTGATAGATTACATGTCTTGATGCTCAAATAGTCATTTGCCAGGGACATGGCTAAGTACTTAGATTTTACACTCTGCAGAGGTGGTGCACTTTCCCCACAAGACTTGGTTTCACCAAGACAAGATCTTTCAGAAGCCTTCCCTTAGACCAGAATGGACGCGCTCCAACCTATCAAACCCCTACCACCAACTGTCCATTTGGCTAAGTTATTGCAACCTATATGATCCAGGCAGAGCCCATAATGCCATGTGGCTGCACTTGAAGCTTCTCAACATTTGACCTCTCAAATCTCTTTGTTCCTGGGTGGCCATCCACAAGTGAGATAAACAAGGTAAACCATAGAAATGGGCCTTGTGTAACCACTCAACACAAACCATTCCTTCCATTCCACCCAGGTGATTCATTCACTTAGTTGTTTTATTAAACAAAACACAAGTCTTTGACTTAGAAATATTCCATAGCATGAAATATAATCCACCCTTGTTTTCTACTAGATAAGATAAGCATGATAGTATTAGGAATTTTAACTTAGGAAATTTCTACTAAGGTTTCATCTACTAGGATTTCCCATGGCATAGTTTATACTTAGCAAAAATTCCATGCAAGTCCTACTTAGAAATATCAATAATGCATAGTGAAAACAATGGGACAAAAGTATGAAGCATCACTTGCCTATTTGGTAGAGAATATAAGTTCACTCCTTGACCTTGCAATATTCACACTCTTCAATAACTACAATTCAATCAAGCAAGGTACAATTTCAATCCACCATTCAAGCAAACATCACATAAAATAATAGAAACAAAGCAATGCATGCAATCATGCTAAAGATTGTTTTATTTGGAAAAGTGGTTTATAACATGTTATAAACATTCTAAAAAACCTATTGGTCATTTTATATAAGTGGCAAAATCATTTGCAAAAGATTTTACTTATAAATCATTTTTAAACCAAATCAATATTTTATGTGGTTGAAAATGCCTTTAGCAAAGCAAAAATCTTTATAGGGTTCACCAAATACATTTTTATTTCTAAAAACTTGGTGTTTGGGGTCAGAGGGTTTAAATCAAAACAATTCCCAGAGGTTTTTCTCTAAAAAGTATTTTCAACATATAAACAACATTTTTATTTGACTAGAAATGCTTTAATTCAAAGATTTATTATCTTGCTTCACAAAATATGTTTTTGAATCCACAAGTTGGTTTCTATGGTCATTAGGTTCAAAACAAACAATTTGCCAAAGATTATGACACAAAAAATAATTTTAGAATGAATTTTATATTCAAAACATGCCTACACAAGTTTCTGCAAAAACAATCAATTTAACAGATGCAATTTACTAAAAAAATTGCATGGTTGGATAGGGTTTGTCTTGCTGAATCCATTGATATAAAATTTGAAAAATTTGTACATGTGGATCAAAAGTTATGCAATTTACAAGTTTGAACATCTAATAGAATCTATTCTGGTTTTTATTAAACAGACAGGGCCACGTGGAATGATTTGATTCGTCGGTACCAGTTCGCACGGATCAAGCAACGTGGCGTGTTGGATTAAAATGAGATCGTGCGGCTCTGGATCAAACTTACCTCTTCGTCTAGATCTAATCCTAGCCAGACAAATCGCATCCTATGGCTACTGCGCACTTGCCAGGAACTGGCGGCGCAATCCAGCGACGAGCGGCGGCACGGCTCTGCTTGCGGAGGTTCTGGAGGAGCAGGAAGCAAGGAAGGAAGAGAGATGGCTCACCAGGTTCGCAGGAGGTTAGAGAAGCTCGACGTGGCCGTGGGAGATCAGGGGGCGCTCGGGGTTGACCGTAATTGCTCGCCGGAGCGATGCCTGGCGTCGGGTGCGGTCAGTCTTCGTCGAGGGCGACGCAGGAGGACTCTCCGGAGTGGAAAACAGACGGCGACGTTGAAGGTCTTGGTCGTTGCCGAGCCTAGGGAACGCACGCGGGCGAGTGGGGAGTACTGGGAGGTGCGTAGGGGTCTGGGGAACGTTCTTGTGTGGTCGAGGAGGCGAGGGGCGACGGGGTTTGGCCGGAATCGTCGTCGGAAGGTCGTCGGAGACAGTGGCTTGTAGCAAAGAATTGGCGCAGCCTGGGGGCAGTGGGGGGCGATGTCTGGGGGAATTAAAGAGGAGGAGCAGGCGTTTAATACTGCATGGTCACTGGACTGAATCAACACGACAGTAACGAGTATTGTCGCGAGTTTAATCGGGCAGAAACGGCCGGCGAGGTTGTTCGGGTGGGGAAGACGATGATGTGGCGTGGGGTCGAGACGTCAGCGAAAGAGAGAGAAGAAGTGGGTCCAGGCAGTCAGTGACCGAGTGGGTTCATCTGCGAGTGCGAATCGTTTTCTGCGGGGTGAGAGGGAGTGGGCTGGACTGCTGGGCTTAGTGGGCTAGCTGGGCTGGCTGCTTAAGTTTAATTTTTTTGTTCTGAATGTTTTTTCCTTTTCCTTTTCTATTTATTTGTTTTGATTTTGTTTAAACATTTCAAACAACTATTAGAATTTAAACTTCAACCAAACTTTGAGTATAATCAAATACTGTTTATTAATACATTTTCAAGTCAAATTTGGGATATTATATTTATTCTTTTTAGGGCATATTAATTAATTAAAATAGGCTCTTGTTTTAATTCAAATAAGATTTAATAATGTTCATCAAACTCCATTTGAAAATTTAAATCTTTCCAAATCTTTTCAGTAGGTTTTATTTATTTATTTGGGTGTCAAATAATTCACTTTGAATTATTTGGAATATATTTAATATGATTTATAAATCATTTGAAATGGGTATTTGTTTTTATTCCAATGAAATCAATTATAATTTTAATTCCATAAATTTTATTTAGGTGAATTATTTGATTCCATTAAGTTAATTAGATGACTTTTAATTCACTTGGGTAAACTCCAAATACTATTTTCCCATGATTTAAAATAACCATTCTTATTAGGGATTTGCTTTTATTCAAATAGAAATAGAATTTGGTTAATGCCACTTTATTTTATTTGGAAAATTCTTTATACTTTTATTTTATTTGGACTTGGATTATATTTATTCCATTTGCTTATGATTTAGGCCAAGATTTAATTTGGTCTTAAAATATTCCTCATTTAATATTTCTTTCTTTATCTTATAAAATCCATATCTTTTTATTTATAGATCCAAACTTGGTGATTCCAATTGGTAAAATCTTATTTAATATTTGTTTATCCTTTTAAATACCTTTAGGATTAGTTGCTCACCATTTGGTATGGATTTCTAGATAGGTGCTTTATTAGCTTTGGAAATTCAATTTCCTTATCTTATTAAATTCATAAGATTTTAACTATGGCTCCAAATTAAGTGAAACCAATTTCTATGGTTTTAATATTTCTATTTGTCATTCTTGATCATTTGTAAATGTTTGTTGAATTTTTTTTATATGGATCAAATCCATGGTCTTAGAGATATCTTGGAAATTATTTTATTCCATTAGGGTTTTAGGGTTTTGGTTTATTCTCCAAGTGTTTAAATTTCCAGATGCATTTATGAAGATTGCATTATTCTACTTGATTTGAATTTAGTTAGATTCAAACATTAACCAAAGTTTGTTCAAGATGGGATTTTAAGTTTCCATTTATAAACAAAAGGTTTCTTTTCACCCTAAATTTCAACAATTATTATTTTGTTTATTTATTTTTCACATTACAAAATTTGGAAAATTTTGGGATGTGACACGGACTCTTATTGAGATGGCTAGGACCATGTTGGCGGAGTTTAAGTCTCCATATAAATTTTGGGCCGAAGCCATCTCCACCGCATGTCATGCTTCAAACCGGCCTACCTCCGCAAAGAAATCAACAAGACTCCATATGAAATACTACCGGTAACAAGCCCAGCATATCTTACTTCCGGGTGTTCGGTTGTAAGTGTTTCTATCTTATAAAAGGTGTTCGTTTGTCCAAATTAGAGTCTAAAGCATTAGAGGGTATTTTTGTTGGCTATGGTCTCGAATCTCACACTTATATAATCTATGATAAGCTCTCCGGAGCCGCCATAGAATCTTGTAGTGTGACCTTCGAAGAATATGATGGTCCCCAAGGGGGGTGTGTTGATGCTTGTGATGCAGATGATGAAATGCCTCAGGATGCCATAGGAAGAATGGGTGTGGGATATATCCGCCCCATTGAGGAACCCCTTATGGCGGATCAAAAAGAACTATGCTCCACTCAAGTGGAGCCCTCATCTTCACAACATCAACAAGCTCCATCCACCAAGGAGGACAATGACTCAAGCCAAAGACAAGATGTAGACCCTCAACACGATGATCATAGTGACAACTCTAGTCAAGGGAAGCTTGATTCTTTCGCCCGGGTGTCAAGTGGTGCCAAGGCAATTGCTCAAGGAAGATCTGTACAAACTGCTTTGAAACAAGCTCAAATTGATGCTAGAAGAGCACTTGATCATGACCAAGGTAAATCTTTGCCTCTAGATGAAGAGGATGATTCCAATGATGATCAAGGTCAAGTTAATGGTCAAGACGAGGATCAAAATGATGAAGAGGGTCCCCCAAGAAACAACACAGAGATCCACGCTCGTCGCGAAGCTAGAAAGGAAAGAATGTTGGAATTAAGAGACCACTCTCTACAAAATGTAGTTGGTGATCTAAGGAAAGGTATTTCCACAAGAGCACAATTGAAGAGGTTCAGTGAACACCAAGCACAAATCTCCATGATTGAAACAAATAAAGTGTGGGAAGATCTTGAAGATTCGGATTGGTTAGAAGCTATGCACAAAGAACTCAACAACTTTGAGAGAAACAAAGTATGGAAGTTAGTAGAGAAGCCAAAGGATTGCCGCAATGTTATTGGAACAAAGTGGATATTCAAGAAAAAGCAAGATGAGCATGGAATCATAGTAAGAAACAAGGCTAGATTGGTTGCACAAGGTTTCTCTCAAATTGAAGGCATTGACTATGGAGCGAAATATGCACCTGTGGCTCTCCTTGAGTCCATTCGTATCCTTCTTGCTTATGCGGCACATCATAACTTCAAGTTGCAACAAATGGATGTAGAAAGTGCATTTCTTTATGGTCCACTAAATGAATTGGTATATGTTAAGCAACCCCCGGGATTTGAGGACCCCAACTTCCCAAACCATGTCTACAAACTTGATAAGGCGCTCTATGGGCTCAAGCAAACCCCACGCACGTGGTATGAGCACCTTAGAGAGTTATTGTTTGACCGTGGATTTGAGGTTGGGAAAATAGATCCCACTCTTTTTACTAAGGAAGTCAATGGGGAGATTTTTTTATGCCAAATATATGTTGATGATATTATCTTTGGCTCTTCTAACAAAGCTTTTAATGATGAATTCTCAAAGCTTATGACTAGTAGGTTCCGGATGTCTTTGATGGGGGAGTTGAGAGTATTTCTTGGTTTTGAGATCAAGCAAGTTAGAGGAGGGACATTCTTAAATCAATCCAAGTATACTCAAGATATGCTCAAGAGATTCAAAATGCAAGATTTAAATGGAGCTCCTACTCCCATGGCTACAAAGACTCATCTAGAACAAAATCCAAATGGTAAAGATGTGGATCAAAAGGTATACCGGTCTATGATTGGTTCTTTGCTTTACCTTTGTGCATCTAGACCCGATATTGTGTTGAGTGTAGGTGTGTGTGCAAGATATCAAGCGGATCCTAAAGAAAGCCATTTAATGGCGGTCAAGAGAATCTTTCGATATTTGGTTCATACCCCATTTTATGGTCTTTGGTATCCTCGAGGCTCAACATTTGCTCTTTGTGGATACACGGATTCGGATTGGGCGGGTGACAAGGATGATAGAAAATCAACATTCGGGGCTTGCCAATTCCTTGGTAGGTCCTTGGTATGTTGGTCTTCCAAGAAGCAAAATTGTATATCTCTCTCCACCGCCGAAGCCGGGTATGTGGCAGCTGCTAGTGCTTGCACCCAATTGCTATGGATGAGGCAAAGTTTAAAGTAATACGGTGTCCATTGTGACAAAGTGCCTCTTCTATGTGACAATGAAAGTGCCATTAAGATTTCCTACAACCCGGTGGATCACACAAGGACAAAGCATATTGAGATTCACCATCACTTCATTAGAGATCATGTTGCTCGAGGTGATATTGATTTATCATATGTATCAACCAAAGATCAACTTGCTGATATCTTCACGAAGCCACTTGATGAAGCAAGGTTTTGCTACTTGAGGAATGAACTAAATGTCGTAGATTCAAGGAGCTTGACTTGATTTTCTTGCACTCTCACCTATGTTTCAACTCATATTTGGTTTAGGTGTAGGCATGGATATAGGGGGAGTACGGTCCTAATTGATTGGACCATCCCTCCCCCCATTATGCCCAAATCAATCAAAATCATTCCTCTTAATATCATTTAGTGATATATGAGCTTAATGATGAGTTTTGGTAATGGACCCAAGATATATCTTCGTGGTGCCAAGCCGAGTATACTCAAATATGGTGGCCTAGGCCACCGCCCTCTCACATTCGAGAGGTTGATACTTACTCATGTTTGTCATTTGCTTGATTCTAGTCTCTTGGAGCTTTTCTGAATATTTTTGTGAATTTCTATGGCTCTTGTTGGTTCTTCACAGTTTGATGCCTCAACCCAAGCCCTATCCCTATCTTAAAAATTGTCTATCTCTCATATATGTACCTAAAACACCTTTCCTGGAACTTCTGGTCGAGGAGGACCGGAGACTCCGGTGTACATACACCAGAGTCTCCCATGTAGACCAGAGTCTCTGGTGTAGACCGGAGTCTCCGGTCCAGACAGTTTCTGTCACTTAAAGAAGGGGGGGTGAACTGGAACAGCAGTTCCTCATTCTTCACCCCGTCCCCTACCTCCAAACCCGTCGCCTCCTCTTCCAAAAATCCTCCCTGGAGGTCAAGAAGCCCTCGGGATCCACCGTGCCGCCGGCCAATCTTCCCTCCTCCTCCATTGGGTCATTCCCACCGGAGGAATTGATCCCATGGATAGATCTGGTACCTCCCCTCTACTTTTTCCTCCTAGGGTTCATCCCTAGATGTGTTTTTGAGGATTGGTGCTGATTTGTCCATTGGAATCACTTAATTGCGTGCACTTTAGTACTTTAGCCTTATTGCATTGCCCGATCTGCTATATTCACCCCCACAGGCATCCCCCCATCTCATGCCCGAGCCTCCCGACCGGAGATTCCGGACCCAGGTCCGGAGACTCCGGTCCCCAGGACCAGAGACTCCGGTCTGAGCCGGAGACTCCAGTATGAGGTACGGAGACTCCGGTGTTTGGTGAATCAAAACAGATCAGAAATGCTTCAAAGCTCTAGTACTACATTCTTGGGTCATATATACTCATCTGCATGCTATCTCCCTCACTGTTGTTCACAGGTGATGGTTCTAGTTGTCCTCGTCATACCAAGGCCAAGTCCCAAAGGGGCAATCCTCGCTATGATGAAGCTCGGGGTCAATTCATTGTGCCTCCGTCCAACCGGAAACAACAGGCACGTGATGGAGCTTACTTGAAGACGGATCAGGAGAGGGCTGAACGGGAGGACCGTGCCAAGAAGGCCAAGTATGACAACCTTCAGTCCTTAGCCAAAATGTCTAAAGAGGAGTACCGTGAGCTGAGAAAGACAGATTTCTATGCACTGCCTCGTACCAGTGAGGACCCTCGTTACTGGAGGAAAGAAAAGGCTGTGTTCATGAAGGATGTGTATGGTGTACTCACCAAATCACTTGTCTGCCCTCAGAAGTTCATGAGTGTTGAGAAAATGCGCCTCAGCCCCAACTTCAATGATGCTTTGGTGGATCTGTGAAAATCTAGGACTGTACAACTTGATGGAGCTGCGTGAAGACTACAATATCCATCTTGTATAGCAGTTCTATGCCACCGTTGTGTTTGGGTCTGATCTTGACAGGACCATCGTATGGATGTCTGGTACCACTCGCTGCACAGCTACATTTTTGTTGGAGATATGCCCTAGAGGCAATAATAAATATAGTTATTATTATATCTTTGTGTTTATGATAAATGTTTACATTCATGCTATAATAGTATTAACCAGGAAACATTAATACTTGTGTGATTTGTAAACTAAATTAGAGTCCCTGGTAAAGCCTCTTCTTAATACTAGCTGGTTGGTTAATAAATGATTGTGGTTTCCCCATCATGAACATTGAGATGTTATTAACAACAAGATCATATAGTTAGGAGAATGGTATGATGGACATACTCCTATAGATAAAGCGTAGCATAAAGATCAAGTCATTTTAATAGTTCAATTGCTATAAGCTTTCTGATACATAGTAACCTAATTCCTTCGACCATGAGATCATGCTTATCACCATCACCGGAAGGATGCTTTGATGACATCAAACACCACACTGTAACTGGGTGGCTATAAAGGTGGCATTGAGTGTTCAGAAAGTATGGGTTGAGACACATGGATCAAGAGTAGGATTTGTCCATCCATATGACGGATATATATACTCTAGGCCCTCTCGGTGGAATGTCATCCAATTAGCTTGCAAGCATGTGACTGGCTCACAAGGGATCACATACCACGGGAACAAGAAAAGATTACTTATCAGTAACGAGGTTGAACTAGGTATGCAGAGATACCGACGATCAAAACCTCGGATAAGTAAACTATCGTGAGAAAAAGGGAAATTGGTATCGTATGTAAGTGGTTCATTCGATCGCAAAGTAATCGTAGAAATATGTGGGAGCCATATGAATTTCCAGATACCTCTGTTGGTTATTGTTCAGAGAAGTGTCTCGATCATGTCCGCATAATTCACGAACCGTAAAGAGACACACTTAAGGATTCGATGTTGTTGAGTAGTTATGGAATGATGAGTAAGAGACCGAATGTTGTTTGGAGTCTCAGATGGGATCCGGGATATCACGAGGAGATCCGAAATGGTCCGGAGAATAAGATTCATATAAGGAAAGTCCTGTTTCGGAGTTGGGGAATGATTCCGGTGTTTTCATCGGGAATGTTCTAGAAGGTTCTGGAAGGTCCAACACTCCGGAGGGGAAGGGTACATGAATGTGTCATAACAATGTGGAATGGTTGCATCATGTACTAGGTATCATCTCTGAGCAAAATAAAGGGATAAATCAAATCCTAGTTTGAAAAGTCAAACGCCAATTTGAAAAGTCAAACGACAAGTTTGCTTGGTGGAGGGAGAGTAGGAAACCTACTTGGGGAGGAAGTCCTCCTCCCTCCACCGCCGGACAAGGAGGCCGACTTGGGGGAGGACTCCCTCCCCCTTGGCCGCTCCCTCCCACCTATAAAAGGAGGGGCAAGGGTGCCCCTCTAGACCTACACCTCTCTCCACCAAACCCTAACCCTAGCCGCCGGCCACCAAGTCGCCGCCGCCACCTGGGGTTTGCCCTAGCCGCCAAGTTGGGGCCCTCCCCTTGCCCTAGCCACCGGCCTAGCCCTCTCTACTTGGTGCCTCTAAACCCTAGATCGCCAAGGCCTCTCTCATAGTCCACCATACTCGCTCCGGCTTAAGGCGAAGCCCTGCGAGATCTCCCCTCTACTTCCGGTACCACGCCGTCGTGCTGCCGGAATCACGAGGAGAGTGCTACAACCTCCGTTGTCTGCTGGAACAAGGGAGAGGAAGGTCTTCATCGAGTACCGAACGTGTGACCGACTATGGGAGCGCTGCCGGAACGCGACGCCGAAAGGATCGTCTACACGATCTTGAGATCAGCAAGAGTACGACTACATCACCCACGAGAATCTGCTCTTGTTAAACACTTTGGAATCTTCGAGGGTGAGTTATTCTATCGACTCGTTGCTACAATATAGTAGATAGATCTTGGCTTGTTTGTTTGTATGCGGTAGAATTTTTTTGTTTTCCATGCTACGAACCCCTACAGTGGTATCAGAGCCGTGTCTATATGTAGATCTGTTGCACGAGTAGAACACAATGGTTATCGTGGGCGGTGGTGCTTTTATTATCAATTGCTTCTTGTGTACTTTGCATCTTGCGGTATGATGGGATGAAGCGGCCCGGGCTAACATTACATGACATCGTTCATGAGACTTGCTCCACACTCAACATCCAACTTGTATTGCATAAGTGGCTTTGCGGGTGTCTGTCTCTCCCATTATAGTATAGATCCAATTTACAACGGGCACTTGATAGTTCAAACATCAACGTTGTGGTTCTTGTTCGTAAGTTAGAGAAACACTTATTGAAAGCCCCAAACCACGTAAAATATGCAAAGAAAATTAGAGGCGTCTAAATTTGTTTTGCAGGGGTGTGCTGTGATGTGATATGGCCATGATTGTGATTATATTTGATGTATGCAATGATCCTTATTGTAAGTTGGCAACCGGCAGGAGCCATATGGTTGTCTTTAATTTCTGTTAAGACCCGCGTGTCTATTCAAAGTAGTTGTAATAGTTGAAGCTGGTGGACGACAACCATGGAGCAGCGTCATTGACCTTGATGAAATGCCGGTGATGATGGAGATCATGTTCGTGCTGGAAGATGGAGATCAGAAGCACAAGAAGAAAGGCCATATCATATCACATATTATGAATTGCATGTGATGTTAATCCTTTATGCATCTTGTATTGCTTAGTTAACGAAGGTAGCATTATAAGATGATCCCTCATGCACATAAATTTCAAGTTTTGAAGTGTTCATCCTTAGTAAGCACTGTTGCTAAAGCTTGTTGTTTTGAAGCACCACGTGATGATCGGGTGTGTTAGATTCTGCAAGTGTATACAACGTGAGCAAGCCAGATTTGCTCATGGGGAAGCTAAGGTTTGATCTTGACGAGCCTAGCATGTACAGACATGGTCTCGGAACACGGATCACCGAAAGGTAAAGCATGAGTCATATAGTAGATATGATGAACATGTTGATTGTTCGCCATTGAAGCTACATCAACTCTCGTGATGATCGGTTTTGATGTGGTGGATTTGGTTCATGTGATCACTAAAAAATGTGAGGGATATTGTTTTGAGTGGGAGTTCACCTAGATTAATTTAACTATTAATTAGAACTCAGTTTGTCATAAACTTAGTCTAAACTATTGCAAATATGTTGTAGATCAATGGCGGCACCTACCATCAATTTTAATGCGTTCCTAGAGAAAGAAAAGTTGAAAAACAATGGAAGCTACTTCGCGGATTGGTTCCGCAATTTGAGGATTGTCCTCAATGCTGGTAATTTGACCTATGTGCTGGATGCACCGCTGGGTGACCCGCCTGCAGCTGATTCTACTGATGAAGTAAAGAATGTTTACCTCGCTCAGAAGAATCAATACTCCACAGTTCAGTGTGCTATCTTGTATGGTTTGGAATTGGAGTTTCAGAAAAGGTTTGAGAACTCAGACCCACATGATATTGTCCGTGAACTCAAATTGATATTTGAGACTCACGCGGCAGTGGAGAGTTATGAGGCTTCTGAAAAGTTCTTTAACTGCAAGATGGAAGAGGGCAGCTCCATCAGTGAGCATGTGCTTAAGATGTCTGGGCACGCAAACAAACTCCAAAGCTTGGGTATAGTGATTCCTAATGCTTTGGGGATTTACCGTGTCCTCCAATCACTGCCACCAAGTTACAAGAACTTTGTGATCAACTACAATATGCAAAGCATGAACACGCAGTTGCCAGAACTCTTCTCCATGTTGAAATCTGCAGAAGTGGAGATCAAGAAAGAGCACCAAGTGTTGATGGTCAATAAGACCACCAAATTCAAGAAAGGCAAGTCTAAGCAAAAGGGAAACTTCAAGAAGGGTGGTAAGAAAGTTGCCGCACCGACGAAGAAGACCAAGACTGGACCTAAGCCTGATACTGAGTGTTTTTACTACAAGGGAGAGGGTCACTAGAAGCGGAATTGCCCAAAGTACTTAGCGAATTTGAAGAACGGCAACATCAAGAAGAAAGGTATATCCGATATACATGTTATTGATGTGTATCTCACTAGTACTCGTAGTAGTGCCTGGGTATTTGATACTGGTTCGGTTGCTCATATTTGTAACTCGAAACAGGTGCTGCAGAATAAACGGAAGCTAGCGAAGAACGAGGTGACGATGCACGTTGGAAATGGATCAAAGGTTGATGTGATCGCGGTCGGCACGCTATCTCTTCATCTACCATCGGGATTAGTTTTATACTTAAATAATTGTTATTTGGTGCCTGCGTTAAGCATGAACATTATATCGGGATCTTGTTTATTGCGAGACGGTTACTTGTTTAAGTCCGAGAATAATGGTTGTTCGATTTATATAAGTAATATGTTTTATGCACATGCACCTTTAATAGATGGTCTATTCTTATTGAATCTCGGTAGTGGAAATACACATATTAATAACATTGAAGCTAAACATTTGAAATTGAGCGATAACTCGACCTATATGTGGCACTGTCGTCTTGGTCATATTGGAATGAAGTGTATGAAGAAATTCCATTCCGATGGACTTCTTGAATCACTTGATTTCGAATCACTTGAAAGATGCGAAGCATGTCTGATGGGTAAAATGACTAAGACTCCATTTTCTGGTATGATGGAGCGAGCTACGGACTTATTGGAAATCATACATACCGATGTGTGTGGTCCAATGAGTGTAGCATCGTGCGGTGGTTATCATTATGTTCTTACCTTCACGGATGACTTGAGTAGATATGGGTATATCTATTTCATGAAACATAAATCCGAAACTTTCGAGAAGTTTAAGGAATTTCAAAGTGAGGTAGAGAATCAACGTAACAAGAAGATTAAATTTCTATGTTATGATCGTGGAGATGAATATCTAAGTTACGAGTTTGGCGAGCATTTGAAGAAATGCGGAATACTTTCACAATTGACACCGCCGGGAACACCACAGCGTAATGGTGTGTCCGTACGTCGTAATCGAACTCTCTTAGATATGGTTCGTTCTATGATGTCACTTACAGATTTACCGCTATCATTTTGGGGTTATG
This sequence comes from Avena atlantica, assembly GCA_910589765.1. NCBI lineage: Eukaryota > Viridiplantae > Streptophyta > Magnoliopsida > Poales > Poaceae > Avena > Avena atlantica. The sequence goes on from OU342739.1 coordinate 498,266,232, forward strand.
CATTAGAAACAGCCGCATTCAATTTAAATAGGGCACCATCTAAATCCGTTGAAAGGACACCGTATGAATTATGGTTTGGGAAGAAACCTAAATTGTCGTTCCTTAAAGTTTGGGGTTGCGAAGCCTATGTAAAGAAGTTACAGCCGGACAAGCTTGAACCCAAAGCGGAAAAATGCGTCTTCATAGGATACCCGAAGGAAACTATTGGGTATACCTTCTATCATAGATCCGAAGGAAAAATCTTCATTGCCAAGAATGGATCCTTTCTAGAGAAGGAATTTCTCTCGAAAGAAGTGACTGGAAGGAAAGTAGAACTCGACGAGGTTGTTGAACCTTCTCTCGAACTTGCGAGTAGCGCAGCACCGGAAGAAGTTCCTGTAGTGCCTACACCAATAAGAGAGGAAACTAATGATGATGATCATGAAACTTCGGTTGAAGTTGCTACAGAACCTCGCAGGTCAACGAGAACTCGTACCACTCCTGATTGGTATGATCCCGTTATGAGTGTCATGTTGGTGGACAACACCGATGACCCTGCTTTTTGAGTTGCTCACAGTGGTAACCCGCTCTATGTGATCGGAGATCCCGTGAAGTAGAGTTGGGAGACAAGTTGTTGGTCAACTGGGAGGAGAGTATCCTTAGAGCATACTACCACTCTGTATAGATGCAATACTCTCCTATTCTGCATGGCAGGTTGGTATTTACCTTAATGTGTTCTGAGTGGCTTGTTTAAGCAAAGATGTTGTCCTGCAGAACATCTTTTTAAGAACACACCTATATGAGTCTGACTGTCAAACGTCGCAGTCCGTGAGAGTTGGGTGCTCTCTAATAAACTCATGAAAGGCCATGGAGTATGACGCATAAGCTCCAAACCGCGGAGAAGCTTCGCGGCAGCCCTGTATCGGTCTAGACCTTATGTGAAACTAGTGTGCACCAAACTTGTAGTTCAAGGCGTAGTCCACTATTCAAGTTGCAATCTAGTGTAGCATGAAGTTCTAAGTGGAAGTTCAACTTAACAGTCTCCACCTCGCACCGGTATATAAACAATGCTCTGGAACTGATTGATGTGATGTGATGATATGTGCCTATGAGAATTTGTGGGGGATTGTTGGAATTTGGGTGTGGGCCTTGGCCCATAGCCTAATACAAATTCTGAAATTCTCTTGGCCCATTCATGCCTAGAAAGGGGTGGCACCAAAGTTTAGTCCCACCTTGCTAGTTTAGAGAGAGTTGGACGAATATATATAGTGGAGTGTTTCACTACCTCCTAAAGAGAGTGAAGAGGAGTGGCATACACGCGCGCTCCTCCTCCTCCGCCGCCCGCCTCGCCACGCCTCGCCTCGCCTCGTCACGATCTTATCTTTTTGCTGCTCGGGAAAATTATTGTGCGAGTTATTTTTCTGTCAGCCGTTTCCGGTCTTTCCGAAAACGTGGGCTGTTACTACTCGGACGTGGGTTACGCCCCACGTCTTACCCGACCGGCGCTATATATAAACGGCCTTAGGCGAAAACCCTAATACGAGAAAATACACATCTCTCTGCCTCCAGAACCTTGCGCCGCCACTACACCTTCTCCATCCCCTCTTTCGGCGTGCACCGGACGACGGGACAGTAGGCCTCCGGAACCACCGCATCTCGTGAACCTGTACAGGTGAGGGGCGATTAGGTTTTTGGGGAGCGCGTCTGCGCGACTACTGACGGCATCACGTCGACCGACCACTCCTTCCCCGACGAGGACTTCTTCCCGGACATCAGCAGCCTCTACATCGACGCCATGACTGACGACACTGGTGTCAACGCGAACCTCAACCCCAACCCCAACCTGAACGCGAACCCGATTCCTCCTCCAGCACCATACGTAATATGCTCCTATCTAGTTCAGTTTCTGTTGCAGTTTCTTGTACTAGCTCTTGGAATAAATATGATCTGCTTATTCTGGTTGAATATGATCTGTTCGTCTATTCTGCTAGAATAGATGATTAGATTAATTCCAACACTTATAGTCATGATTTATTATTACTTATTTCGGATTAAATATTATGATAATTTGCTTATATTTTCAACAGGTCTCGCCAGCGCGACCAGGTCTCCCGGACTATACTTTTTTTTTTAGATGTCCCCGGCTGTACTTGGTAGTGGTTAGGATGAGGGCGGTGAAATCTCATAGGTTATATTTCTCCACCATGGAATGACCCAGTCGTCATGATGTGGGCCGGAGTTGAGGGTTGGGTCCACCTGAATGACTGAAAAGCCACCGCTCGCTGTAACAAAAACTTATGTTAACCAGCCTCTATGTACGATCAAGATGGATCTTATCCTGAATCTAATGGCTGTAAACACCCATGTCGGCAGCAGCTTCAAATGCTTCGGTCATCATCAAGCTTAAGCTATAAGATAATTGGTAGTACTCTTTTGTATCTCCATTTTGTATTATTTCCGAGACAGAGAAGGGAAGCTACAATAGAATCGTCTCTTACATATTTCCTGCTCTCTTTGAAGAAATGTTGTATCCTAAAATCGCTACATAATAAAACACACGCGTATCACAAGATGAACTTTGTCCGAAATATCTTACTTTCTTCGTCCTAGAGCAGATTAATCGAAGAAGAAAACAAAATATATTGAGAAGAAGAAGAAGAACCGTATGCACGCATCTACGACTCCAACGTAGGGATGCAGAGGTGGGACAATTGAAACAAATAGGATATCATTTTTAGACAGGTGGGACAATTGAGTCCAGTAGTCTAAAAATGGTATTCCACCTGTCCCATTGTGCCACTTCTGCATCACTACTCCGACGCGGGCTTGAGTGAAAAAAATATGCGAGAAAAACGTATGCACAGCAAGAGGCGCTACTGGAGAAGAATTAAAACTGAACCAGGAGAAAGCCGGAGGCAATCGATGCTGATGTCGTCCACCGGCGGTATCCCTCCACACGGCGGACCAACAGGCAGGATCGGGCCACCACAGTAGGTGAAGACCTATTGTAGGTCAACCAAAGCGAAGATGGAAGGAACAGCTCGGCGAGGGGAACGACGACAGAGGAAGACATGAGCCACGCCACCAATGACGCAGGAGCTCGGTTAGAAGAGAGCTCAGGTAGAGAAATATTTGTTACGGTAGCGGATCGAGATAGACAGGTCGATGGAGGTTGATTGTTGTGGATCTCTTTGTGAGGAAACGAAGATAAACGGTGGAAACTGGGACCATGACATGTGATGGGTATGTGGCAAGACGGGTAAGTTGCAGGAGTTTCCTGTTTCCAGATACGTGAGGAGCTGATCAAGTTACCTCTCGGTCAATGAAGGCAGTTACCATTTGGATGAGAGAGGAACCGGAAAACCGGAAGCAACCGGGACCAAGCAAAAGGAAAGGACACGTTAAATCGATGCGCCATCATAGATCAAAGATGGACAGCCAGAGGCTCGCTATATACTGTAGATGCGCCATCTATAGTATCAACTACTGAATTGAATCGCCCCATCAATCGCTGAGATGCTTCACTTTCATATATATAGATATTTGCGAGACAAAGAAGGGAAGCTACAATAGAATTGTCTCTTACATATTTCCTGCTCTTTTCGAAGAAACGTTGTATCCTAGAATCGCTACATAATAAAACACACGCGTATCACAAGATGAACTTTGTCTGAAATATCTTACTTTACTCAGTTTTTTTCCAGATGAACATATATCTAGACTAGACAATATTTTGGGACATAGTGTGTATCGTTGCATTCATGTTGAATAGCACTCTATAATTTGAAACTTAGTGCCGTTAGATTCATATTGAAAAATGTTTTATAATTTGGGGCGAAATGTGGTACTATTAAATGTGAGGGTGCTTTTGGGAGCAAAGTATTTTTCAAATATTCTAGAAATACCTTAGTTTTCTAAAAATACCACTCCATTTGTTTCAAAATATAAGATATTTTAGATTTGTGAAGAAAATATATCTAGACTTGTTTTAGTGTGTAGATTCACTCCAAACATGAGTGAACCTACATACTAAATGTAGTCTAGATACATTTGCTTCAGTAAACTAAAACATTTTATATTTTATAACGGAGGGAGTATAATTTTTAGTACTTTGAGGTGTTTGGTTTTATCTGAAACCATAGTTTTATGTACCAATGTATCTCGAATACTTCAGTGTTTTACGGTATAGAAAAATGAGTTCTAGACCTCCCTTTTTGTCAATACAGAGAAACACAGACTGTGATTTACTTAAACCATAGAGGTTGTTTGGTATCCATCATTTGGGTATGAAATTCTAGAATTCATTTTGCAATTCCATATCTATGCTGTTTGTTTGGTACGAAATTGGGATGTCATTTCATTTGGAAAATTCATCTAAATATCCACATGTGTAAGTCTGATTCCTATCTCAGACATGTCATTTTTAAATTTCGGTGGCAGCCAAACATGTGGGTGTTTTTGGAATCATAATATAAATGAATGAATCCATGTATTCATTTCATTTCATCTAAATGAAATGAATACCTGGGTGCCAAACGACCTTGTAGTGTATTTGTTTGCAAGATTTCCTTCTGTGCTTGGAAAGATTTGTAGACGTCCATTACTGCTTGATCAAACGGTCCACGATCGAAGGTACCTCCTGGTACCACCCAGTACATCACCTAGTGCCGAATAAGTACCACGCGTCCAAGTCCCGAGGCTGAACGAGCCCTCATGCAACGGTTGGTGGCGCAAAGTTTGCGTTCGGTGAAGTAGTCGCAGGAGGCGAGCAAGGCGGCCCAGGAGTGCGGGCAGACTCATGAAAATGTTCAGCTGGATATCGTGGGACGGTTTCGCCTCCTTCTTCTCCACTACACCCCTCTACTTCAGTCACACTTCTCTGGTGGGACAGCGGTGTTTGACCGCAACCCTGGTGCCCTGACTTGCGGTGGTTCCTTCTCGGTGTGGTTGATGGTGTTAGTGCGGCGTGTTGATGTTGGTGATGCAAGAGCAGGTTTGGCATGGTGTAGTGTAATGGCTTGGTGCGCGCGGTGGTCGACTCTTGCCACCCAATTTAATGGACGCAGGTGCGGCTCGGCGCGGTTCGAGTGCCTTGCATTGATGCTCATCGTGTCGCCGTGCTTTGCTCTCTGCCACCGGTCTACTCCCTCTTCCTAAGTTTAAGATAGGATGTCGGGTATGTTTCCCCTCTCCTCCATCTCTTTACTCTCTTTCTCTTCCCTCTTCCAAATCATCTTTCTGTCTCACGGCACTAGCCCTAAGTTCACCGTTAAGCACAAACTGCTCACTAAATCACTTGTTTTAAGCTACCAAATGATACAATTGTTCTTGGGGAATTCCTGCAATTCTATATTTACTAGATTCATTGGACTATGAGGTGATACTAAGGTCTCCCCTGTCTATTGTTTTTAGGTCTAGCCATGAGCATATGCAGTAACATATGATTGTATTCAAACATTATGTTTGCATCCATTGGTAACAATATGATCCACATGCTGTGATACAAACATGCTACTACGGTGTTGGCTTGTTACCTTACTATATTCTGAATATGTGGGTGGTGGTATAATACATAGTCATGTGGGAACTTGTTTAGCTGTTTTTGATGCCTCAAGTTGGAGAATTGGTTCCTCACATGCAGATGTACCAAATTTGGATGTAGAAATACTTTTGTATTATCACAAGTAACTTGTTATATGACTTGTGTCTCTTATCCACTACTGGCAGGTTACCATGAATTGATTTCATGTTTTGCTTCACAATATACTTGACTTGGCTGGATATAGCTTTGTGAAAATATTTGAATTCAAACCATGTGTTTGAATTCAACTACTATAAGATGCTCTACTGAAAGTGATGGTGTGGTGCTCTCCACATACTGTCAAATGGCAGTTACTAATCTGATATGATTCCTAGGGTTATAATCTTTACTAAGGAAAATGATTTGAAATCCACAGTTGCTTACAAATGATGTTGGCTTGTAAAGTAAATAGTGGCTTGATGATCCTTTATTCAATAATGGCTTAAGATTTACTTGGTGATGATTCCTAGGTGATTTACCTAAGGAAAATGATTGAAAGGTATGCCCTGCTTTCTTGCAAAGAAAGTTATGTTCTTTAGGAACATTACTAGCTAGTGATATATCTATCGAGTAACTTTGTTCTTTTTCATTGGTGGCATCTGTTGCCCTGGCTGCTGCTGTGGTGCCTCCACACCTAGAGTGTGCACAACAGTAGATAGGTAACATGACTTGTTGCTGCAGTTTTTTCCTAAGGCCAATGATGCAACAGATGAGGCCCAAAATCCCTTTAATATTACAAAAGTACTTAATTTTTTTACTAGCTCTAGGATGAGTTAGTGTAGCACCCCTACACTGATCTAAGAGCTCCCTCTCACCCAAACCATTTTCTAGGAATTAATATGACAATAACAGATGCTATGGCTGGCTTAGTGATGAATAACAACCCGATGCTTGATGTTGCTATTCTTGGGATTATGATTGATCGGCTGGCTCTTCTTGCCCTAGTGCTTGAACTGCTCCATCTTGATCTGTTGTTGCTTGCTGCTCCTGGTGATTGACTTGATCTTGATCAAGTTCTACATCATATTGATGGCCTTCTCTTACTAGCTCTTTGTGCAGATCTTGGACTAGGTATCCATGTGATACTAGTGATCCTCTGGAAGTTTGTTTATATGGATGTGGTTTCCTAGTAGCTTGTGTGGATGGGTGAAGAACTATGGTAGAACTGGTAGTGTTCTTGGCGTGTGTGTGCGTTGGAGGAAAAAGAAGCAAGCTAGTAGCTTTGCTACGACGGCTTCCTTCTCTTATATGCTTCTTGATGCTACTTAATGTGTTGACAGCACAACACCATGCAGTGTGCTGCTGCTTGCAAGTGGGACCCTTTGGTGCAAAGCTTCCTTGTTTAGTTTGTGGATGAGCTCAAGTAAAAGGGTGATATTTTCTGATTTTTATTGTTGCCTGTTTTTTACTTGTACTGCCAAGGTGAAACTTGCCCCTTTATCTGCCAATGATGCAACAGTCTGAGACAACTTTACTTGATAAGAACAGATTACTACTTTGTCTCTGATTACTTATGCTCAATGATGTTTCAGCAATGCACCCCATTGCCATACTGAGAGCAATACTAACCCACACAACCCATTTTTTTTCCTTTTATTTGTGTGTATATTCTTTTCTGCTTTCTTTGTTCTTTTCTTTTTGCAGGAATCAAGATCAAGAAGGTTAAGAAGATTAGAATACAAAGAATATTTAGATTTTAATGTAGGATTTCCCTTCTATTAGTATTATATTATGTATTTTTTACTTTATTCTTTTATTGTAAAGAACCAATGTAATATTTGTTTTAGAGTTAATCTTATCCTTGTGTTTCTGTTTATAATACTTGTATTTGTGTTATTATAAATAATTACTTTATCCAATTACTATATGGATTAAAATAAATAATACTATTTTCTTTTATTTGTATTCAATTACTTTATTTCATTTACTTACTTGTAATCTAAAATATTCTTTATTCATTTGCTAATTATTTTTCATTTACTTAATTCCTTTTAACTTATATATTATCTATAAATATTTATAGTTCAAACCTATCCCCTTCAAAATCATAAAACCATAAAGGTCATGTCAAAAATTATTACACTCACCTCATATGACATAAATCTAACTCATCAAAGTGAGAGAACTCTGATCTCTCTAATATTTTAGTTTTGCGAAAAGTTTACCCTAAATTTCATATGCATGCATGCAAATGCACAAAATCCTACATATACCCTTTGTTTAGTCTTAAATGCTGGGATATTACAGTCTTACCCCATAAAATCAACTTCGTCCCGAAGTCACGACTTCATATTCCCGAAGAGTTTTAGATAGGATCATTTTGAGTTTTCTTTTTTCTTCCTGGTATCCTTTCTTCCAGAGTGATTTTTTTAATGAACTCTGTACTCCTTGAGTTTACTCTACACCTTGATTTCAACTATGGGTAATACATAATAGTAAATCTAAACTTCATCCTAATGCTCCAATAGATTGTTTTAAACCTTAAACAACACTGTTGCAGAAGGATTACTAATGCTAAACATACCTATCATTGCCTTGTCGGTGTAGTTTCATTGCTCTATAGCATTATAAAGTAACCTTCTCAGCATTCTTCCTTGCTTCCCATTGTTGTCATCCCCAAAGTTTCCACCTCTTGATGATGGTCCTACTCCTCCGGTAACTGGCTTGTTGGGACAATGAGGTCACTTATGTCCATCCAGACACACTCGTAGAACACTATTACGAGCTTCCTACATTTCCTCCTTATGTGACATGGGACTCCACACTTATAGCATATGATTCGATTCCTCCATTTTGATGCTTCATGATTATATTTACCACTTGTAGATATGAGTCTGGTTCTAAAACTTAGGTTTGGTGTTGACCTTTTAGTTTGAAACTTCCGAGCCTCCAATTTAGCCTGCTCTTTCCTATCCTCCTGGACTCCTTTGTTATCATCCTCAAAAGTAATCGTTGCATCAAACAACTCTTAAAAAGGTTGTGTTGCCCCCCCCCCCCCCCCCCCCCCCGTATTTTCATCTTCATATAAGGATTTAACCCCCTCAAGAACCTTTTCTTGCGCTTCTCCTTCATGTTTACCTCATCAACTGCATAACGAGATAACTGACTAAACTCCCTTGTATACTTCACTACTGTTGCATAGCCAATTGGTTCTCCAAAAATTTATTTTTAAACTCTCTCCTCTCTAACTCCATAATGGTTTCTCAAAAAAAAATTTTAAACTCTTTCCAAGTGAATACCTCTTCCGGTGTGTGCATAGCCAATTGGTTCTCCCACCAATTTGTGGCTGGTCCTGATAGAAGGAATGTTGCATAACGTAACTTCTTCTTATCACTGCATCCAACTGTTTTAAGTTTCCTTTCCGTGTCAATTACCCAGTCAAAAATCATTACACTCACCTCAGATGACCTATATCTAACTCATCGAAGTGAGAGAACTATGATCCCTATAATCTTTTAGTTTTGCAAAAAATTTACCCAAAATTTCATATGCATGCATGCAACTGCATAAAATCCTAAATCTACCGTTTGTTTAGTCCTAAACACTAGGATATTACAAGATGAAAGGCGGGAGCTCGTCCTTCTATCACCGACCCCAGCCGTGGCCCACCTGTTTTTTCGCTTCATCCGGTGTTCTCCGGGTGTCACCTATATTTGCCGAATGAAAGTTGGGCTAAATCCGGCTGAATTCAATGTCCTGGAAACGCGACTGCGCGAATTTTTGCCGTCCGCATGAAAAAAGGGGCCTAGGAAGACCCTCCGGGAAATGCTAGTGGAGATGCTCTAAGCCCTGATACAATGGTTCATTCTTGGTAAAGGTCGTGTTCCCAACGGTGGTACACACTATCAAGACTTTATCTATCTTTGTTTATGCTAATAGCGTGGATATGGTTCTTAGTTTCTTGAGTTGCTTTCCCTGCTCGGAGAAGTTGTACATCCAGGAAAGGTAACTCTACATTTTTGGTTTGTAGTGTTAACTGCTATGCTACTCTTTAGTAGTATATATCCCTAGCTAACTGTATCCAGCAACGTGTGCGCGGAGAAAACACTCCGCAGCATCGTAAACACAAGAGTCACATCAGAAGCCCTGACATCCCCCTCAAGAAAATAGTGTTGTCAAACTATCTAGGCGTTAAGACAGCTGTTAGATTTGCCATGTTCTTTGTACTGAATGCAAAAATGCTAGAGTTATTAAGATCTGAGGTTCGAGGCGGCTGCAGTGACGACTTCATTGCAAGGCAGCGGAGGTCGGTTCAGCTTGGGAAGAGGGCATACAGAGGTGCTCGGTTTGAATTCGAAGATGATCGAACTGATCCGTTTCACCCTAAACTAGAATATATCAAGCATGTGCAAGATTTGTCTGTAGCTGATCAGTGATCCCTTTGACTGATGACGTTTATATTGGGATTGCTGTGCCGCAATTGTTATTGTCATCTCATTTTATGTTCTATCCAAACCTTGTTAGGTCTTTTCATTCTATTTCTTTCAAGTTTCTGGTGTCCTGGAACCTTGTGATATTTAAACCAACAATGTAGAACATCTAGAGAAGTGTGGGAAATTTTATTATTTGTTCCTCAAGCTCTATGGGTGCAAATTTCGAAATCATTCTTTTACCTGCATTCTTTGCTATGTTGTGCACCTAACGTTTTACATATTGTGTATTACATCTAAAACTGAGCTACGCACTTCATCCTACAGCAGGTTTTCTTATTCGATGTTTCAAGAACAAGGATCTTTACTTTGTCGCTGCAATTTTCGTTCAGTAGTACATCTTGCTTGTCATCTTATTTACGCACAGTTTGTTCAGTTAGGTTCCATGATTTCCATGAAAAGAAGATGAGGTTGTGCTTAAGGATATCATTTTACCTGGAGAGCATGACGAGCATCTAGCCTTATTAACTAGTGGAAATCATGGAAGAGAAGAACCTAACGGAACATGGAGATCAGGCTTTTCAAGCTTGTATGCCCTTACGTAGGCGGCCTCCCTGAAGCAAGCATGCACATGATTTTCTCGCAATTCATTCCTGCATTCATGTTTGCATGGCATTCCTCGTAGCTGCCACCGATGCAATCACGTGTTGAGGCATTCAAGCCAACATGATATGTTTTGATAGTCAGTCAGACAGTGCACTTCAAATAGGTGGTACCAGCCTGCGACAACGCCGACAAGGGAGTATGGTACGCGTAATTCCTGTTCTCAGGCTCTACTAGGTGTACCTTTGTCAAGCCAATTTACATCACATGTACGGGCGGGAGCATGGTGAGGCGGGTGCCTCATCAATATTATCAATCAGCTGCACATCTCACACATGCTGCCTGTGTTCATCCTAATCGTTAGAGATTCAATCGGGAAGAATTCGCTCTAAAAGCATGTGTGAAGGAGCACTCACGCTGAAATCAGATCGGGGTCACCACAAAAACGCACCAAAAAACCACAGATTTCAGTATTTCACGGATCAACCAAACCCAGGAGCACAACTACCGTTGCTATATTAGAACATACATGATCCAAACTGAAGCAACACCTGGCTCAAGGCCATTGACAAGATATATAGGGCTTTCTTATGGGAAGGTTCTGAGACCGTCAATGGAGGGCACTGCTTGGTCAGCTGGCATGTGGTCTGCAGACCGAAGTCGAAGGGCGGTCTTGGCTTAATGGATTTAAACATTATGAGCACAGCTTTACAAACTAGATGGGCTTGGAGCCTAAGAGCCACTCATGATAAACCTTCGTGCACTCTGACGTCTCCTATCCATGAAAAATTCATAGATATTTTCAATGCTGCTGTGAAGGTCATCGTTGGAAACGGCACGAAGTGCTTCTTCTGGAGACCAACATATGGTTTCTTGGTAGTTGAACGGAAGAAATTGCCCCTGATGTATATCAAACTGTTGCGGCTGCCCTCCCTGAGTGCAATTGGATCTGGGACATAAAAAACCCATCAATATCAGAACGTTCATGCAAGCCCTCTTGATGAGAAGAAACACGGTCGTTCTCCCTCAGCCCTGAGATTAAGGATTCCTGGACTTGGATTTGGGAGGCGAGTGGTGCCTTTTCTTCCAAATCAGTTTACAATGCACATTTTACAACCAACACAGATTGCGAATCATCTATGGTAATTTGGGAAACATGGGCTCCCCTCAGAAACAAATTCTTTGTTTGGCTTCTTAATAGACAGAGAATTTGCACTGCAGATCCCTCATAATTCCTGTTGCTACTGGAGAGGACGTTCAACACCTTTTCAGTTTTCATGAGATGCGCAGTTGTCCACATCATATGGTCCTCTGTTCTGATCTGGGCTGGAATGCCCCAGGTAATCCCAAGCATTTCTACTACTACTCTGAATCCATGGTGGTTATCAGCAGGAAGAATACAGGGAAACATCAAGAAGTGATTCAACTCCATTTATTTTATGGTCGTTTGGTCGATTTGGTGCAAGAGAAATCGAAGATTTTTGGGAAAATTCCTTATTTGACACTACTTCTTAATATGTTTCCTTATTTGACACCAAAAATTTTTTACTTCCTTATTTGATCACTTTTGTAAAAAATTTGCCTCATACGACACTGTCGTCGATTCCGTCAAATGGTTCTGTTAAATGATTTCCGTCTGGACGAAAATGCCCCTGTCTAACACACATGCACGCACTATTCCTGAACAAACACGATCCCAGGATTCCTGAACAAACACGATCCCTCAAAATTAGTTTGTTTGGAAATCAAAAGAAGGCTAGAAAGGAGATCAGATGTTTTTGTTTTGATAAATTCGTTGATTCTGACATAACAATTATAAGGATTTGGTTGAATCAATCGTCGAGCAGTACACACCATGTTATTTAGAGGTTGCACATGTTCGATACTATGACGATGTCCTGAAAATGCTCCCGGAAGTTAAAACTGACCAAGACTTGCTGTCTATGTTTGAGAAACACGCCAAGACAAAAGTTGTGCAAATGTTTATTTAATATTGTGATCCCTCTGAACCATATGAGCCTATCACAGAGTATGAGGATGTGCATATTGAAGCCGACAACAACAGAAAAGAGTCATCAGAGGATAGTTATCTTTGCAACCCAATGCCTGGAAATGAGCATGTTGGTATTGATGATGAGAAAATGTATTTGGACAAAGAACCTATGCCTCTAGATGTGGTTCTTTTTTCTGATAAGGAGAAGGACAAAAGCTATGTTCTTGAGGATGACAGCGAGGATGAGAGTGAGAAATATAGCGAGGATGAGGTTGAAGTCGAGGAGGAGGAGTTTCATGAGGCAAACTATGCCCCAAATGTGGAGTATGATAAGAACGACCCTCCAATGACCATAGGTTCCACATATCCTAGTATGGCTGAGTTTAAATTGGCCCTTTCTCAGCATGCAATCAAACATGAATTTGAGTATAACACGGAGAAGAGTGCACCACGTAGATTCAGGGGCTATTGTAAAACAAGAGATGAAGATGGTTGCCCATGGAGGATACATGCTTCTACAACAGCCGATATGCATACTCTAGTGGTAATTGTCTAACTTTACTCATTTCTGGATATTTCTTGCATAATTGTTTAAGTGTTTTTAGCTAACTTGTTTTCTCTTTCGTAGGTGAAAAAAAACCTTGTGATCATGATTGCTCTAGTACAACAAGGAAAAAGAAAGTAAAAAATGCAACCAAGCATTGGATATGTGAGAAGGTGAAGGATTGGCTCATTGAAGATGCAACTTTAGGAGCAAAGACATTGCGGAAGAAGCTTAAAGAACACTACAAGATCAAAATCCACTACAAGAGAGTATATATGGGTAAGCTGCTAGCCTTGAAACAAATATATGGTGATTGGGATAGCAGCTTTGACAATTTGTATAGGTTTAAGGCACAAGTTGAAAGTTGTTGTCCTGGTAGCATAGTGCAAATCGACCATCATACAATAAATGATAAGATCAGGTTTAGAAGAATTTTTGTTACTTTGAAACCTTGCATAGATGGATTTTGTAGTGGTTGTAGGCTGTATTTGGCAGTAGACAACACCTTCTTGATAGGCAGATTCAAGGGGCAACTGGATAGTGCTACTGCCGTTGATGGGCATAACTGGATGTATCCGGTTTGTTTTGGAGTTTTTGACTCTAAAACAAATGAGAACTGGATTTGGTTCATGCAATTGCTTAGACGAGCCATAGGATCACCAATAGGTTTAGCTATATGCATGGATGCTGGCCAATCAGTGATGACAGGGGTAAAAGAAGTGTTCCCGGAGGCAGAACATAGGGAATGCATGTTTCACTTGGTGAGCAACTTCAAGAAGAAATTTCATGGAAAAGTGTTTCATGACCTATGGGCTGCTGCTTACTCATGGAACCCATATTTATTTGAGAAACGTTGGGTTGCAATGGAGGAAGCCAAACCAGCTGCAACTACATATATAAGGAAGTGGCACAATAGGATGTGGTCTAGGAGTCAGTTTTCACCCATGTGCAAGGTGGACTATGTGACCAACAACTTGGCTGAGTGCTTTAACAATTGGATTAAGCACCACAAGTCATTGAACTTGGATGATTTCATGGACAAGGTGAGACAACTGATTATGATCAAGTGGAACGAAAGGAGGAAAGTAGCAAAGAAGTTGGATGGATTGATTCTGCCCCACATAATAAAGAAGTTGAATGCAATGACTAGAGAATTAAACTTGGAGGTGGTAGAATGCTCAGAAGAAGTGGCTGAAGTGACCGCATTAGGAGGCAACAACTTTAGGTTTGTTGTTAACTTGCAAGAGAGGACATGCTCTTGTAGGCAATGGCAAGTTTGTGGTCTTCCTTGTAAACATGCTCTTGCTTTCATCACATCACTTAGCCATGCACATATAAATAATTATGTTGACTTGTATTACTCCATTGACAGATTTAGAACAGCTTATGCTGAACTAGTCCCTGCTATGCCTGACAAGACTCGGTGGCCTAAATCTGACCATGGATTCTTCACGCATCCACCACTATTAAAAGCCACAGCTAGTAGGCCTAAAACTGAGAGGTATAAAGGCTGCAGCGACAAAAAAAGTAAAAAGGCAAGCACTTATGCCCTATTTGTAAGGAATATGGGCATCATTGGCAGAATTGTAAGAAGGGTAACCCGAATGACCTTGCTGCAATGATGGATATTAGGTAACATAGATTAACTTAGCTTTTTATTATTATTTTGTAAGCAACTAAACATATTAACTAGAGAACTACTTCTCTGATTGCTCATGTAGAGAACCACCAAACAAGAGGACAAAAACCACCAAAACTGTGGAGTCATTCATTGTGCCTTGCGAGAATGTTGCACCAACACGGATGTGTTTTCCACCAAGGTTAGCACTTTTGTACTTATGCTACTGGTTATATGAAAACTCACTTTATGTTCTAAGTAGCTTTGATTTCTCACCATAGCAAAACCTTGGAAACTACAACTAAGAAAAAGAGAAAACATGCCAATTCTAAATCTGGAGAATCAAATAGGTAATTTCTCATCATAGCCAAACCTTGGTAATTTTGTGCTTATTTCTGTATTTATTTACTTCAAACTTACTGCTGCAGTATACATGTATATGCAGATCAAAAACTGCCTCAAGTCAACTATCCATTGAGAGTTCTATGCCTAGCGAGCAAACAGATGTTCTTGTGAAGGTAAAGCCTAAGAAGAAAAAGAAAGAGACTGCTGAGAAGATTCCAATGGTGCCTCTGGGCAGCTTAGCAATGAGTACAAGGAGTAGAAAATTTATCCCTCCAAGCCCTGCAATGAGCACAAGAAGCAAAAGAAGGCTTAGCTTGTGATTTGCATATGTTTATGTGCTCTTCCTGTGATGTTATGGTTCCTTTTGGAGAGGTCCTTTTGCCTGTTATATGTGATGTATGTGAACTAGTGGTGAATTATGGGTGAATCTAGATGCTTATGGCAGCTGTTAGGACTTGTTTGTGATATATATATGAACTGCATATCTCTATGAACTGTGTGCATGGATATAGCTTCAATTTATAAGGGAGGTTCTTTCCAATTTTTAAATTTTTGGAATTAACATTCAAGTTATGTAACATCCCAGTATTTAGGAACCAACGAAGGATAGATTTAGGAATCTGTGCAAATGCATGCATGCATTCGTCTGTAAAAATGTGGGTAAATTTTTCGCCAAATAAAAACCTAAAGTGATCAAAGTTTCTTTTACTCTTTAAGATTAGGAATAGTCTTGGAGAATGTTTGTTATAGACTTTGATATGATCTTTGTGGATTAGTGTGTTTTGGGAAATGAAATTTGAATTTAAAACTTGAGTGTTGGATTTATAATTTAAAATAAATTAGAATTATGTTTGAGTAATTTGATTTAATCAAGAGTTAACAATTAGTAACTCAAACTTTAAATAAAATAACATAATCAAGAAAATGAATATTCATTCCATATCTTTATTCAATAGATAAGTTACAAAATGTAACTTATAAAAGTAATCAAGAATCTTTACAATAGTAAATGAAATAAAAGAAGAACATTTATATATTGAGTAATATTACAATATTTATTACAAAAGGATAAAATAAAGATTACAAAAGAATAAAATAAATATTACAATGGAATTATTCTATTAAAAAGAAGACCTATTCTAAATCTTGAATCTAGAAGACCTATTCTAAATCTTGAATCTTCAAGTCTTGTACCTGCAAAACAAATCACAAACTAAAAGAAAGAAAATAAAAGATTAAGATGTTTTTACTATCAGTAGTGACAGTGAGATGCACTGTTCAACTTTACATCACTAAGTAATCTTTAGGGGCAAGTTTCACAAATATGAAAGAAATAAATCTTTCATAATCCATAAGCCATAAGTCAAATAATTTTAATCAGAGAGAGGGGCAAGTTTCACCAAGAAGTTAAGTGGTAATAAGATAAAAAGGTAACTTTCATTCCCTGAGCATATCCACAAGGGTGCAACATGCACACAAGCAGCACACACACCTAAATGCATGGTGTGTGCTGTCGAGCACAGCCACTGCTGACACACAATCAAAACAGATCAACACAGCCGTGGGCAAGCACCCCCAACCTCATTTCCTTGCTCATACACATCTAGCACCAGCAGCCAAACCAAACCAAACCAAATCAAACCAAACCAAACCAACCACACACTTGATCATCCCACCAAGATGGTGACATAAGGAGGGGGTGGATCAGGTGGATAGCAAGAACAAGGCCAAGCTAACAGGACCAGGAGGTGGATAGCAAGAACAAGGACAAGTTCTAGGAGCTGGAAGTAGCAGGAGAAGCATCAGGAGGAGAACCAGATCAGGCTAGCCACACAACCAACAAGATCAAGCCACAGGATCAGCAAGTTACAACCCCAACAACTCCACTGTTGTGGTGAGTAGTATAAAACCACCACATGATTTATCTATCTAAGCTAGACAAGAATTCATGTGTTGTCTCATACTCAACTTCTCAGAAAACACCCAAGTGGGGTGAGTCCATCATTGAAGATTTTAAACACTAAAAGCCATCAGAAAACTATACAGATCCAACCAAGATCTCAGAACAACCTCATTGATCCTAGCTATAAAGCCATATCTTAAATTCCAAGAATAAATATAGCTGGAATTCTAGGCACATCTCTTAAACAGGCTCTAAGCCTCAGACCAACATCATAGGCATTGGGGTTTAAAGAAAGAAGTTTCAACTTATCTTAGGTATCAAGCTAATCTTAAGCATTAACCCAATCAAGCCAAGTAGTAGAATCCTTGACTGTGTGCCATTTTAAGATGGTATCACAAGAGCAGCTTCTAAACCAATCAAATTAAGTATCTAGCTTTCACAGATAAACTCACAGACAACTAAGTATCATTTTCCTGGTATTAATCATAGGAATCATTTCCAGGTCTATATATATACATAACATCACTGTAAGAAACCAATTAATCTCAATCTGTATATGAGACCATAAGTCAACAATTACAGATACAGTGGCTACATCACTCACCAATCACTATCAATAGCCAAGCAATGACAGTGGTGAACTTTCAAATCACTAGGATTTCCAAGCAGTGATTCTACATTAACACTATCATTTGAACCATATCAAATTAACCAATGGAATCAATCTGGTAAGCCACTAACATCACCAAAGCCAACTATAAGAAATAATCCATAGCAAACAGTCATTCATCATGCTCAAGGATTATCACCACTAGATCCAAATCATCATATATATGCTCAACAGAGGGATATGAACCCTAATCAGAACAAGAACCCTAATTAGGATATGAACCCTAATCAGAACATAAGCACTAGGAAGGGGTAGCCACTAGATACACACAGAGAGATTCATGGTGATAGGATGCATAGAGGCGCAACTTACCCAGGGTCCTCGCTGACGTATTGAAGAGGAAGCAGAAGGGCCGACGTGCTCGCGGCGGCACGGGGAGCACCCAGAGGGTGCTGCAACCCGCACCAGCCACGGCGGCAGCCACAGCAGCACACAAACACCGCACACCACCACAGGGGGTCCGTAGCGGCGGTGGCAGCACCCAACCCCAAACCCTAGGGTTCGAGAACAGGGTGAACCTGGCCACAGGAGGGCTCCGAAATTAAATCAAAGCGGAGGAGGTGAACCAGCATAGTCACCAACCTCGCCCTGCACCACGGTAATGGACAGGGAGGGCCACGGCGGTGGGCATCGCCAACGGCGGCGCCAGCACCCCACGGGGTCGAGGGAGAGGGGAGATGAGAACGAGAGAGACAGAGAGAGAGTGGGCTGGTAGGGTCAGAACCCCTTCGGGGAGTCATTTTGGTTTTTCCCAATTGGGCCAAAACGGCCCAATAAACCCAACACAGCCAACCCAATCACCTAAAGCAAGTTTTAATAATTAAGAAAAGATGAGAATGCCCCTGAATTTAAATAAATTCTAGAAAATCAAATCAAAATCCAAAAATTATAAATAAAATATTTTTGGGTTCACAATAATTCAATCTATCTAAATAAATTAAGAAATAAAATTTTAGGTATATAATTTTTATTAAGAATTTTGTAATATATATATTCCTTATGGAATTTTATAAAATTATTGAAAGATGATAAAAATAAATAAAAATCACTTTCATTATATATTAATATTGTAGTATTTTAGAAAATACTAAATAAATATTTAATATCAATTTTTGGTATTTAAATGATAATTCTTAAAGGAATTATTAAATAGATAAAATTCAAATAAAATAAAATAAAATAAAAGAATACAATATTCAATAAATATTAAAAATAATAATATTTATAAATTCTTTCTTATTAAAAAGAATTTTTATAATTTAAATAATAGGGAAGAATACACACAAAACTAAATAATGCATTACATTACTTTGCATAATCATTTTGCTTCTTTAAATATTGTCCTTACCGGGCAATAATGATGTTTTGTAGACATAGAAGCTCAAGGTCCAGTGCAAGCATCCGACTTCACTACCTTGCAATCACAAGGATAGTTCATCACTTGCTTATGTCCTTTGAAGAGTCTTTATCAAATTATTTGCAAATTGTGTGTTATCATATATACTCCAAAGAAATAAAATATTATGTTTCCAAATAAAGAAATCTGAGGTATCATCCTAAGTGATGATATAATGGGGCAAAAGAACTTAGAGTTCTATTTGCAACAAAGATGATCAACTAGGGACTTAATAACCCCTAACATCAGTGATTCTAGCGCCATATATCACACGTTAACCATGAGATTTAGAATGGGACAGAGAAGTCAGCTATATCGTCTTCCTCTCGCATGTAGCCGGATGTGCAGGTCGTGGCTGTTATCACTCGTAGCATGCATATTGATTGGTAATTCATAGAGGATATGCAGCATGTGGGTGGGAACCCTCAACATCCCACGATAGTTCTGGCATCTAACGGTCTGTACAAACCATTGTCGTAATTCAATATGTGGGCATGGTGTACACCAAGGAGGCATGCGAGGTCGCGAAGGGGGCAGTGATTGGCTTGGATCACCTACTGGGCCCCATATTATGGAATTGTGGACGAGAAAGTATGCCCGGTTGTGCAACAAGGAGTTGATCTCTCATGGGTAAAGTAACGCACCTCTACAGAGTGTAAGAATTGTAACCTGTTATTTCCTGTTCCGGGAAGGAGCTACGAACGCGATAGGAAAGGAACTCCATGAAAGTTCTGGTTAACCTGTGAAGGCTGATGATCATAGATTTTCATAATAAAATAATCTTTAAAGAAAGATTTACAAAAACTGCATAGTGCCAAGGACTTATAGTCCGAGGTGGTAGTTAGAGCATCAAACTTCCCACCTTGCATATAATGAACTTGTTGGGTAACGCTGTTACTCATCCTTTTCTTTGATCCCTTGCTTAGACTCTAAAGATACCGAAGACACGCCAATGTATGCAGCTGAATGCCAAGAAGATGTGTTCTACGAGGAACCTGACCTGTCAGGAGGTGTTGAAGGAGTGGATTACGAAATCCGCTATGGTGTCGATGACAACGAGTCAAACTAAGTACCCTAGTTAGTAGTAACCTACGTAGCCGAGCAGCATGAACCATATAGAATAAGCTGCTGAGCTCAACTCCTAGTTGGAGTTGCTACTTTTAAATTCTGCTGAAACACTTTATATTTTGGTTTGTAAGTTGAATCTTTTCGAAGTCTTGAACTTCTGGTATTGTAATAATAATAATATGTGAATGTTTGTAATATGGACCCACAATGTTTCTGTTGTACCACTCTGAGGGATGTGATATTTATAATGGTGACATGGTTATACCCCGCGGGTACACGATCTCAGCATACCTGGTCCAGCCCAAGGAAGGCCCACGGCAAATATACGCCGACCCATGAAGATTTTCGGGTGGCCAAGGCCCATGACGCCTTCGGATCCTTGGAGAGCAAGACTAGAGTAGATAGGAAATTCAAAGGGGTAAACCCTAGAACCTGTAACCGACTAGATCTGTGCCTGGGACCTGCCTAAGTCTATATAAAGGCCAGGAGGGCACGACCTAGATCTCTCTCTCATACTTCCGCATACGCACCTTCACGCCAGATTGCATCTGCGCACCCCTGTAATCATCGGTTTCACCATAATCAAAGAGCAGACAAGCAGGAGTAGGGTTTTCCTTCCGGGGGCCTGAACCTGGGTAAACCTCGTGTCCCGTATTGCTTGTTTGCTAACCGTTCCGCGATCTCCAGCATCCCCATCTTCTCCAAAACCCAAGTCCATAAGAATGGGCATTGACGAGATCAAACCTCGTCAATTGGCGCCGTCTGTGGGAACTGGGGACGCTGATTGTGCGATCGTGAAGGTCCCAACCCGAGCGATCTACAACTCTGCGGCGATGGAGAGTCACCTCCTCTTCGGCGCTTTCGACTTCACCGCCCACTCACCGGCCACCATTAAGGACTTTGATCCCGTAGGCGAGGACTCGAGATCCTGTTCGGGAGCTTCTGCTTCCAGGTGGGGAAAACTGGCACCCTCCGCCTCCCTGAGCGGGTGCCCCTACCATCAATCAGTCCCGCTTCATGGGCCCCACACCCTATGCTACGCACATCATCATCAACAGATGAGTCCTACGACAGCAGCAGCTACAACTCCAATCTGTGTGATCCGCCATCGGATGAAGGGACCTACGGTTCCGGATCCGAAAGCTGCGGTAGCAGCAGACCAATCTACGAGCGCTACCAATGTGCCGTAGTCATCCAGAGCGACGTGGATCAGCAAGCGCCCAACCTGCCACCTAACCCGCCGCCCAACCCGCCACCTAAGCCGCAGGACAGAAGCGGAGGGAACAGAAGAAGCCAGTCCCCCCACCCGAAGGGGATAACACCGGCCATGTCATCCGCCTTAGCAAAGAAGGATGGTCCCAGGCACGCGCCGCCGTGGCGGGCAGCACGGTCCTGCCTGCAGACGCCTCACGGGACCTGCTGATGGCATACCATTCGCTCCTGATCGAGGAGCACAAGAAGGAGGTCAAGATGCAAGAGGTGCTTGACAACACAAGCAAGCAGCCTCAGAGTCCAGCGCGCGACGAGCTGCGCTCTCCGCCATGGGCATCGGCTCTAGCTCGAACGGCAACCACGACAACAAGCACCGCTCCCCGACGGAGAACATGGACCCCAAGGAGCGCCGTGAGGTGACCCGAATCCTCCACGCATCCTTCATGGAGATGGATGCCGATGGCAACATCATCCCGAAGACACCGCAAGCTGCGATCATAGCAGCCACTACGTACCTCGCGGCCCACCCACCTCCGGAGGGGGACCCGAAAAGATCCATGCACAAGTCCGCACTCACCGGACTCGGACTCGTCGGAGCTGCTCCATCAAGAAACTCCTATGGAGCCGAAAAAGAAAGCTACGGTCAAGTTCGACCGCAGCCCCACTCCTTCATCCGAGGAAGAGGACCATGACCTTCCTCGAAGGCACAAGAGCTCGCGTCATCGCAGCCGCGATTACGATGCCAGAGACGCGCTAACACAACGCAAAATCGACAAAGCGCGAGCCAAGCACGCATGCTCGTCCAAATCCGAGATGGACGAAGACGAAGGAGAACTCTGCGGAGCTCGGTGCTTCAGCAGATCTGTCTAACGGACACGGATGCCACGAAATTTCAAGCTTCCTTCGGATACTCCGAAGTTCGAAGGAACACAGGACCCCAAGGCATGGCTCAGTGACCACCTGTCATTCGTCAAGCTGCACGGTGGAAACAAGGAAACCGCCATGCAATGCCTTCAGCTGCAGCTGACAGGCGCAGCCCGGATCTGGCTTAGCAGCCTATCTTCAGGATCCATCCGAAGTTGGGAGGAGCTAGCTTACAGTTTCATCCGAAACTTCAAAGGCACCAGTAAGAGGCCCGCCTCGATCGACGAGTTGCGAGCCTGTACTCAACGAACAGGCGAATCCATTCGCTCGTACATACTACGCTGGTCCAACACCAAAAACTCCGCGGCGCACATCTCCGAAGAAAGGGCCATCGACGCCTTCAAGGACGGCGTCAAGCGCCAGGACTTCAAGGAGGAACTCGGGCGCGTCAAGACCAAGACACTTGACCACCTCATGGACATCGCCAACAGGTCGGCCGACGGTGAAGATTCCGTCCACCGGGCACAATCGGAGGAAGAGGACGATTACGGCCGACGACGGGAACGCCGTAACAAGAGGAGACCGCGCGTCTACGACGATCGTGATGGACCCGACATGGTCGCGGCCGGCTACGCCGATCGCCGCAACGATGCCAACCGCAATAGTGGCAGATACCGCGAAGTCAACTTCCGCGATGGAGGACGCCCAACACAGTCGTGGCAGCGCCGCGATCGCGATAACCGACCCTCAACATACGAAAAACTTTCGGGTCCATGCACCATCCACTTTACATCGACAAGCAGGATGGCAAGAAGAAGGCAAGCCACATGCTCAAGGACTGCCACAAGTTTCAGAAGCTCAGTGAAAGCATGGTTCAGATGAGGCAGCAAGCTCCACCCCTGGATTCGGGAACGCACCCGCACCATGTGAAATAGCGCATGGAGCTCCTCCACCGCCACCTGTAGGAGGCCCGAACAAACCAGTCGCACCAGCACAGAACAACGCTGGACACGGGTATCCCCCGCCGAAAGGAGCACTGATGATCCAGAAGGGGCGCCCCACGAATAGGGTGCAGAAGAAAATCACCCGTCAGATCAACCTGGCCGTGACAACTCCACCCGCCATCCCTGAGTACCTCAGCGGATCGGAGTCCTGCATCACGTTCAGTCGTTCGGATCACCCTTGCCAGATCCCTCGCCCAGGTAATGCTGCCCTGGTGCTGGAGGCGCAGATCGGAGGTTTCGAGATGAGCCGCGTCTTCATGGACGACGGCATCGGCATCAACCTGATGTTGGCAAGTACTCTAGCAGCAATGCGGATCTCGCTGTGCAGCCTGGAACAGTCAGACACAACGTTCCACGACATCGTCCTAGGAAAGGGCATATTACCCCTGGGAAAAATATGGCTCGACGTCATCTTCGACAATCCGGACAACTTCCGATGCGAGCGGCTCGAATTCGAAGTGGTGGACTGGCCATCACAATACCACGCCATCCTCGGGCGTGTAGCATTCACAAGGTTCTTGGCTGTCCCACACTACGCATACCTGCTACTCAAGATGCCAGGACCCACGGGCGTCATCACGGTCCACGGGAGCTTCAACCGATCGGACCACTGCGACAGGGACTTCAACAGAATCTCCCAGTCATTCGGCATGCAGAATGAGCTCGTAAGGCTCCGCGAGGTGATGGACAACGGGGCACCCCCAGTCGCACGACAAAACGCACCTGATATGTCTTTTGACTCCACCGTCAACACAAAGAAGGTGCAGGTCCACCCGACGGATGCCTCCAAGACGACGCTGATCGCCAACAACCTCAGCCCCGCATAGGAAAGCGCGCTCATCAAATTCCTCCGTGAGCGCTGGGAAATCTTCGCCTGGTGTCCAGCGGACATGCCAGGAGTTCCCAGGGAATTCGCCGAGCACGCACTCAACGTCTTTCCAGACACCAAGCCCGTCAAGCAGTCCATCCGAAGACTGTCCGAGCCACGGGCCGAAGCCATCGGAATGGAAATCAACAGACTACTCGCTGCAGACTTCATCAGGAAGATCAAAGAAAGCGAGTGGCTCGCAAATACAGTGATGGTCCCCAAGAAGGACATGGACATCCTGCGGATGTGCGTAGACTTCACGTCGCTAAACAAGCACTGCCCAAAGGACCACTTCCCTCTCCCTCGGATCGATCAAATCATCGATTCGACTGCAGGATGCGAGAAACTCTCCTTTCTCGATGCCTACTCAGGCTACAACCAGATTCAACTCAAGGTCGAATATCAAGATAAAACGGCGTTTATCACACCGTTTGGAGTGTTCTGCTACAACACAATGCCCTTCGGGCTAAAGAACGCAGGTGCCACGTACCAGCAATGCATGCAGGCATGTCTAAAGGACCAGATCGGTCGCAACGTCCAAGTCTATGTCGACGACATAGTCATCAAAACCAGGGAGGCAAGAACGCTCATCGACGATCTCCGCGAGACGTTCGATAATCTCGACCACTACAGGATCAAGCTCAATCCCGAAAAGTGCGCCTTCGGCGTCCCATCGGGTCAACTGCTTGGATACTTCATCTCCCAGCGAGGGATCGAGGCGAACCCGAAGAAAATCCGGGCCATCATGGCCATGGAGAAGTCGAAGAACCTCAAGGGTATCCAGCAGCTCGCAGGACGAATAGCGGCATTGAGCAGGTTCATCAGCCGCATGGGCGAGAAAGCCCTGCCATTCTACCAACTGATATGCAAGGCAGATAAATTCGAGTGGACGCCTGAAGCGGACGACGCATTCGAAGATCTAAAGCGACTGCTCTCCACCTCGCCCATCTTGGTTACGCCAAAGGAGCACGAGCCCCTACTGCTGTACATAGCAGCCACCCACCAGGTGGTAAGCACCGTGCTGGTGGTCGAACGACCCGAAGAAGGCAAGACCCATGGGGTCCAACGCCCAATCTACTACCTCAGCGAGGTATTGACGCCAACAAAGCAGAGGTACCCTCACTACCAGAAACTCGCCTACGGCGTGTTCATGACGGCTCGTTGGTTGAGCCATTACTTACAGGAGCACCAGGTGATGGTCTTCAACGAAGCACCCCTGAACAGCATCCTAAACAACCCGGAGGCCACAGGACGCGTGGCCCTGTGGGGCATTGAGCTATCACCCCTAGACATCGTCTACGAGAAGCGACTCGCAATCAAGTCTCAGGTCCTCCCGGACTTCCTTGTACACTGAATGGAGCTGCAGCTGCCATACACCCCAGACATGTCGCAGTCATGGACGATGCATTTCGACGGCTCCAAGCACGAAGCTGGAGCAGGAGCCGGGGTCATACTGACCTCCCCGCAGGGAGACAAGATGAAGTACGTCCTTCGGATGAAATTCTAAGCTTCCAACAACGAGGTCGAATACAAAGCCCTCATCCATGGCATGAGGATGGCAAAGATCTGCGGTGCAACATGCCTGGTCATCTACGGTGACTCCAACCTCATCGTCCAACAGACGATGAATGAGTGCGACGCACACGCCGAAAACATGATCGCGTACCGCGCACTCTACAACTCACTCGAGGGAGAATTCGACGGCTGCGAGCTTCGGAACATTGGAAGAGAAAGCAACGAGGAGGCCGATAGACTCGCCAACATCGGCTCCACCTGCGCAAGGGTGCCACCAGGTGTGTTCCTCGAACAGATCTGCGTGCCATCCATCAAGCGGAAATTCCCCAAGGGATCACCCGAAGAAGCAGAACACTCGGGGGCTACGCTACCCGAAGGTCATGAAGGACCCAAAAAACTGGACACAGAGGTCGCTACGGTCAACCTGATGCAGGTCATGGCAGTCGAAGAAACCTGGACACGACCGTACCTTTAGTACTTAATAGACGGAGAACTACCTGATAGCCCGACAGATGCCCGACGCATATCTCGCCGGTCAAAAGCCTTCACCATCATCAATGGCGAGTTGTACAAGCGCAACATTTCGGGTGTACTACAAAGCTGTGTCACCATCGGTGACGGGAAAACCATACTTCAAGACATCCACGAGGGCATCTGCGGCCATCACGCAGGCAGTCGCTCCCTTGTCGCCAAAGCTCTACGAGCTGGATTCTACTGGACAACAGCCATGAACGACGCAAAAGACATCGTCCTAAGATGCAAAGGGTGCCAAAGGTTCGCTGACAAACCAAATGCACCCGGGTCAGAGCTCAGGCCCATACCTTTGGCCTGGCCCTTCGCCCAATGGGGCCTCGACATGATCGGCAAACTACCAAGGTCTTCGAAAGGGGGGCATGTCTACCTCCTGGTCGCAGTCGACAAATTCACCAAGTGGATCGAAGCAATGCCGGTCACTAACCAAAAGGGCAAGACTGCCGTCAAGTTCTTTGAATCCATTGTCTACAGGTTCGGCGTACCGCATAGCATCATCACCGACAATGGATCGAACTTCATCTCCAAAGAATTCCAAGACTTCTGCGAAGGCCTCGGAATCAACATCACATATGCCTCTGTGGCACACCCACAAACGAACGGGCAGGTGGAAAAGGCCAACGGCCTAATCGGCGCTGGCATCAAGAAGCGCCTCATGAGCCCACTCGAGCGACTCGCCGGAGCCTGGACGAAAGAGCTACCCTCCGTCCTATGGAGCTTGCGTACCACGCCAAACAGCTCCACCGGCTACACGTCGTTCTTCATGGTGCACGGAGCCGAAGCCGTGCTACCAGCCGAAGTACGCCGCCAGGCCCCACGGGTTGTCGCTTATAGCGAAGCCGAATCCACGGCTGCACTCGAAGAAGCCGTCTACACACTCGACGAAGCACGAGACATAGCAGCAGCTCGATCAGCGGTGTACCAGCAGAGTCTCCGCAACTACCACAACCGACGGCTGCGCCCAAGGTCCTTCGTCGAAGGAGACCTCATCTTGTGACTCAAGCAAGAGCGACCGAAGAAATTCGAGTCACCATGGGAAGGACCCTACATCGTCACCGAAGTCATCCCAGGTGGCGCCTATCGCCTCAAGCACGTGTAGTCTGGAGTCGCATACTCCAACCCACGGAACGCCGCACAACTGCGACGATTCTACCCCTAGCTACCTACCCCTTTACTTTCAATAAGGCTATTCAGCCAAGGCTACTCAGCCGAATAATGTACCTCCTCCATTATGATATAAATAAAGCTAAGTGCCTCGCCCCAAAAAATTTGTTTTTCTATTCACACTTTTACTTCATGCTACAAACGCACTCGGGGGATCCCCCCACCTCACGATTTCGTCGACTGAGGATAACACGTGTACGCCTGAGTAGCTGACCACGTCAGGCTAACGAAAAGGACACGTATGCGAACAAAGCACTACGTGCTCAAACAACAACCAAACCTTTATAACAAAGAGCAAAACACGCCCAGTCAAATATATACAAATTTTACATTTATCTCTTTTACAGGCACTACCTATTCTGAAGAATAACCTGAGCACGCTGCTCAAATAGATCTACGATCTCTTTGGCATACTGCCTTACAGCCGCGTAATGCGGACGCATATCCCACACACCACCATCTGGTCGAGGGGATGGCCCAGCCGCTACAGCGGACAGATCTACATCAGGGCGATGCAGCCTCACAAGGGACAACATAGCCTTCACTCCTGCGACGAGCTGATGCCGCACCAACTCCTTGACACGATTCACGTTCTAAAACTTCGACAGAAGACCAGAAAGGGTTGTTGGTGCAGCATCCAGCGGAAACATCACATGCAGAACCGACGCGAGTGAAGTCTGCACCTGACGAAGCACCCGCGATACTTGGTGAACGCGATCTTGCACCGTCACAAGGACCATAGCACGGTCACGATCCATCCTGAAGAACCCACCGACTTCCATGTCCTGTTGAGTCAAACAATTGACCCGAACAGCAACACGCTCTTTCTCCTCCCTTGGAGCAAGGTTAGCACCTGCAATACTTGCACAAAAGTAAGATGCAATGCTAGCAGGCGCATCCGAAGAAATGGGCAATAGCTCGAAAAACTTACACTGAAGCTGCTCGGATAATCGAAGCAATTCCGCCATCAAGTACTCCTCTCTAGGAGCACCGCGAACCGCCTTGGACTTCCAAACGTCAGCATGGCCACGCACCCCAAGCAACTCTTTCTCGAGACTACGAACACGGTCTCGAAGAAAAGCAAGCTGCGACGAATCATCCAAGGATGGCCGTAGCCGCGCTGCAGGCGAGGTGTCAACGGGATCAGCACCCGAAGGACCCTAGATCAGCAGAAAGGCAAAGACATGAACACGCAGACGAAGGAGCACATAACTCAACAAATTCATTAAGTGCATCAAAAGCCACTACGTGGCACAAGGATTTGTTCATCAAAATAATTACAACAAAAGATACTACAACTATCCTACAGCTACAGCGCCTAAGACGCGGCACCCTGAGTAGCCTCGGAGCCGGATTGCCTCGTCTTGGCTTCCCCCTGCTGCCGTAGCACGTACTCGACCAACAGATCAATCAGCTTCGGCCCATAACGCTTACAGCGAGCAGAATAGGTAGCGAAGGCTACCTCGGATCCATCAGCAGTCGTCGGCATCCGGGAAGTGACCTGGGGAAGGTCCAGCTCCGCTCCAGCCGCCAAGGCCATTGCCAGCCCGACGGATGCAGCGATGCCCTTCTGCTTGCGCTTGTACGCCACAGGTGCTTCGGCTGACAGCGCCTCCGCGAGAGCATCAACATCATCAAGGGCCGCGCCCTTGGGGACAAGCTCCTTGTAGAAGCGCCCAAGGACCTCCTTGGCCTTGGCAAGCGAGTTGACGATGGTGCCACAGCGATCTTCAACCGCCGCAGCAGCATCATCCAGAGCACTCCCGTGCTCCAGAGCACCGCGATCAAACTCGATGCCTGCGGCATCTAAAATAGCAAGGAAGAAGAATGAACGACAGCACCGCAAAATAAAGACAAGGAAACCAAAAGAGGACGGCGAAGATACTCACCCGAAACAGCCTTGGCAGCCGCCATAAGCTTGCCGGCCACCTCTCTCTCGCGTGAAGCCGTGGCGGTGGCAAGCTGCTCCTCGCGGTCCGTGGGCTCCCGCTGCAGGCGCTCCTTAGCCTCGGCCGTAGTAGCCAGCTCCAGCTCGAGGCGCTCCTTCGCATCCACGGCGACCTCGGCCTTCTTCTCCGCTTGACCGAGGCTCTTTTTGAGAGCATCAATCCCACGAAGGGAGGTGTTGTGCTCCTCTGCAGTCAAATAATACAAACGTCGGATAACAGGACAAGAATACAAGAAGAAGCAAACATCAAGGCATAAAAGTACCTTGAAGCTGTTTGAGGCTGGCCTCCAGCGCCAGGTGCTGCTGCACCAGTCGTTTGGCATCCTGCACAAAAGGCTGCAAGAAAAATACCTACTAGTCAAGAGAAGGACTCGCGAGCTACGCCCAACAGAAAGAGCGGAAGCAAACTACACATACGAAAGCGCTCGGGGGCTCCCCTCGAGACTCGAAGGAAGAACAAACAACAAAACTCGTTTACAGATGCTCGGGGGCTTCCCCTGTGGCAGGAGGCAGAACTACTCACATGATCCGATGGCGACTCCGAAGGTCCGCTTGCAGCCTTCTGAGACGCAACCACCTGAACCTCCTGCGGAGAAGGGTCTGGAGCAGCGCCTTCAGAGGTAGCCACCGTCAGAGGAGGAGGAGACGCGACTATCGACTCCCCCATCATCTCCCGAGCACCATCGCTGGAGGAGTCGTTGGAAGAGTGCCTGCACAAAGACAAATTAGCACAAGTACAAAGTAAACAGGCAAGAAAAAGCAGTACAGGACAAAGGAAACTTACGAGTCAAGATCGCAGGTTGAAGATAGGAGGGGTCCTCCGGACTTTCTTCTCCTCTTTCTTATCTTCTTTCTTTTCTTCCTTCTTTTCTTCCTTCCTCCGCTTCGCCGGCGAGTGCGGCGCTACAGCCCGCATGGGAACGGCAGGAATCGGAGAGGAAGAGCCTCCATGCCATCACTGTGACTTTCAAGACACAGCGGGTTCCTAGGAGTCGGAGGAGTCGAAGCATCCAAAGACTCGCTGGAGCTCCGTGACCGTTTGCGAGTGTGGTCCTCGCTCGACTCGTTGGCCTCTTCAGCCGGAGACCGCGCCGACGACAGCTCCGACATGGAATCCACCACATCATTATCTGAAGCATCCGAAAATACTTCGGGTAATGGAGGCGACATGCCCGGCACTTTGAAGCTCTGTACAAGAGAAGAAAATTTGTTAGCAAACAAATGCAAATACAATGCAGTCGAAAATAGCGCTAAGCGCATGGATCTACACATGTGGAACAGGAAGCGAAGAATAAAACGGAGAAGTCAGCGACTTCCCCGGGATATCCTCTCCAGCCTTGAACTTCAGCAGCGAACGAAGGGCCCTATCGAGATCTTCCTGGGAGAATTTCTCAGCCGAAACCCTCGTCGGATCAAGGCGGCCAGCGAATGATATCCACACCGTTCACTTCCTTCTCCGGAATCAAATGGAGATCCTCCACTCGACGATAGAGAGCCTCTATCTCCGCTACCTCGCCATCCAAGATCTGGTTTTTCCAGGACCTCTTCGGCTCGATCTTTTGGGAGGGGTCGAAAGGAGCAAGACCAAAATGCTGCCCAGCCACTGTGGAGTCGCGAATATAAAACCATCGCCTCCGCCAGTACTGGATAGATTCGGACATGGAAAAAGAAAAGAAAGGCAGATTGGGTTTGAGGGACATGATGCAACCCCCAATGGAATAAACACCATCCGAACCAGACTGCCTCTTCACGGAATAGAGTTTCTGGAAGAGGCCAAAGTGTGGCTCGATACCGAGCCAACACTCGCAGAAAGTGATAAAACAAGA
This sequence comes from Avena atlantica, assembly GCA_910589765.1. Classification (NCBI taxonomy): domain Eukaryota; kingdom Viridiplantae; phylum Streptophyta; class Magnoliopsida; order Poales; family Poaceae; genus Avena; species Avena atlantica. The sequence continues at coordinate 498,297,234 of OU342739.1, forward strand.
AATGTGAAGAAGAGAATTGGGGGAAAGATGATGCAATTGGACACCGTAAAGAAAAAGCAGTCCACGAAGGAAGTCGTGGACTGGGAAGGAAAATCCGCGAATAACGAAGGTGAGTAACATAACCCGAAACCCAACGGGGGGACGGAGGATTACCTCGTTGCCTGGGAGTTTTACGGCCTCTCTATCCTGCGGGATCAAGCCCCGCTCACGAAGCTTGCGGAGATCACTCTCCCGCGTCTCCGGTCGCCGCCAGCCACCATCGGTGACACGGGTAGCGGCGGCACTCTTCTTCCCTCCAGCAGCGCTGGTACCAACTGTAGAAGAAGACTTCTTCGACTTCCCCATCGCGGTACGGCGGCGCCGGCGGCGAGAGCGCAGGATGGAAGAAGGAAATGTGAAAGGATATTCCAGCGCGCAGCAAGAACTCTCAGAGAACAAGGAAGCAGTGAAACGAGAATAGCTGCGGTGAAAACAAACTAAAGTTTTCTCCAATGATTATAAAGACGAAGACGATACACGACAACCGTCCATCGAGAAGACCTAACGTCAATGGCAGGATCTGGCCATACACGTGTCAGCATCGCAACGAACCGTCGCTAACACGCCGTCCACTACGCGCGAAAATCGAGGCGACGCCGTAATTATCTCCACGCCGTGCGTGACCGGTCAATTCAAGGTCAAAAAATAGGACCCATGTTCGTCCAGTCAAGTCATCTCTGGCGCAGCAGACGCTTGAGGCCATCGATCGTCAGCACTGACGTCATCAAAAGCTACACTAGCAACAGCTACAATTTCTTCGGCTTCAAAGCTAAGAGTACTCACTCGAATCTACGATTCGACCAATTACTCGGGGGCTACTCCTATCAGGAGCGTTGGCCGCGCACCCAAAAAAAAACAACACGTTACAACACTGAACTGTTTCTTCGAGTCCTACGTTGAGTCTACGACTCCACTACGGAGTCGGGGGCTACTCCCATAGGGAGGATGGATTCAAGCATCCAAAAAATTTGTGTCCTACGAACCTAAAGTCAACAACGACTGAATTAAAGTCTCTGATCGAGTCTACGACTCGAACAGACACTCGGGGGCTACTCCCATAGGACCATATAAAATTTCGACTGCGATCCATCGGATGAGTATGCAAAAAAATTCGGCAACTCTGTCCCAACTAAATGCTAAGTGAGTAGCATTCTCCTTGGCTACCCGAAAACACCTCCGCGGTGATAAAATTCGGATGCTGTGTCTGCGACGCAAAAATAAGATCTACATATATCATCTGATGGCCTGGTAACGCACATGACTGCACTCTGCTAGTATAAACCCGTGCCAACAGGTGCGATGAAAAATCCTGATGGACGCGTTGGATACATCAATTAAATTCACTGGAATTCCACTCCTGTAAGTCCTCCGCGGCCTGAGTCGAATTACGCCGACATATGTTCCGGGTTCAAGTCGAGGGACTTGAATCTGAAAAAGATCGTGTTGTTTTGTCCTAAGACAGTTAACTGACCCTGATCCGTCGGGAGATTCAGGCACACACATTAACAATCCCTACACACAGGGCTGGCTCTATGTTTTTCACGGCCCTAAGCAAAGTCGGCGGCATGGGCCCTTAAGGCTAACGTATATAGAGACATATTAGAAAAAATTATTATATATGTATCTACTGACACTTTTAAAATAAAAGTTAACATCCAACCAAACATTTTATTCTCAAAATATAATAAATAGTTTTTGTTGCTGGTTTGATTACCTCAAATAAGAAATAATTCCAATGATAATAAGTCAGGAGTGAGGATCAGAGCCTGCCGCTGGTGAATTGGTGATCCCCGATAGACGATAGATGATCTGCGAATCTGCGATCGTCGATCGAGTCAGGGAGGTAGGGCCCTAGAGATCGAGGCACGGAGTCCGACTGATTTTCGAATAGTCGAGGAGAAGAGAAGAGAAGGAAGATCATAAGTTCGCGACACATTGTAACCCATGCGGCCAGCGTCGTAACACATTGTAACTCGTAAGCCTTGTGCCTCGTGTCGTAGTGAGCCTTTTTGATTTCCTGCTCGACGTGTTGTGTCTGGTTTCCAGGGCCCTACTCGTTTCTCGCGTCGTGGGCACCAGATGTATACCCGTATATATATATATATATATACATCTTCCGTTCGCAAATAAGTGTACGTCTAGCATTTAGCCAGTTAAAGTTTATTAAATTTGACTAACTTTATAGATAATATAGCAACATATATTACTCCCTCCAACCCATATTAGTTGGCTCAACTTTGTCTAAATTTGGATGAATCTAGACACTATTTAGTATATAGGTTCATCAAAATTTTAATAAATCCCAGTCAACTAATATGGATCAGAGGGAGTACATCAGATTAACATATCATGAAATTAAATTTTAAAACACATCTATTGGCAATAATTTAGAGTCATAAGTATCACTACATTTTCTATAAAAATTTGTCAAACGTTGTTAACTTTGACTTAGAACAAGATTAGAAGTACATTTATTTGCATACAAAGGAAGTACATGATACAAATTTTTGGGCCCCCTCCGGCCGTGGGCCCCTGGCCAATGCCAGGGTGGCGGCCCCTCAGCGCCGGCCCTGCCTACACATTCTCTTGAAAGATAGAGTTGCACCCGAAGGATTGAAGAGTCCTCAGCCAAATCTATGATTCGACTGAACACTCGGGGGCTACTGACATGGTTATACCCCGCCGGTACACGATCTCAGCATACCTGGTCCAGCCCAAGGAAGCCCACGGCAAATATACGCCGGCCCATGAAGATTTTCGGGTGGCCAAGACCCATGACGCCTTCGGATCCTTGGAGAGCAAGACTAGAGTAGATAGGAAATTCAAAGGGGTAAACCCTAGAACCTGTAACCGACTAGATCTGTGTCTGGGACCTACCTAAGTCTATGTAAAGGCCAGGAGGGCACGACCTAGATCTCTCTCTCATACTTCCGCATACGCACCTTCACGCCAGATTGCATCTGCGCACCCCTGTAATCATCGGTTTCGCCGTAATCAAAGAGCAGACAAGCAGGAGTAGGGTTTTTCCTCCGGGGGCGTAAACCTGGGTAAACCTCGTGTCCCGTATTGCTTGTTTACTAATCATTCCGCGATCTCCAGCATCCCCATCTTCTCCAAAACCCAAGTCCATAACAATGGGCATTGACGAGATCAAATCTCGTCAAACGGTGTTTTGTGATGTCATGTCAACGACTATAGTGTATTACACATACAGTGGTATGCTGGGTCACCATAAGTTATCATTCTTAGCCTGAATAGAGGACTATTCTCTTCTTTTGTTGTATATATTCACAAATGAACACATGCACGGTTTGATTCTCAAGTGCACAAGCCTTAATTAATTGTTTCCATCACACATACAACAATATTTAGCCTTAATTTGTCATATTTTGTACCAAGGGCAAAAACGTCTTTATAGGTGCCAAGTTAACCCCGTTAGCTCTCCAAATGAACTAAAGTGTCATATAAGGCAAAAGTTTGACACAAATGGACAAATAAGAAAGTGAAAAGTTTTCGGTCTCAAATTATAAATCATATTGAGATATAGTGTTAAATAAGAAATTTCTCTAGATTTTTTGACAACGCTTATAAACCGATCCAACTGTTGAATAATGTCGTACATGTTCTCTCTGCAACTGTATTCCTAGTCTTTAGGTAGACCGGTTCTACAGCCTCGCATGCCCGTGCGTGCGCCCCTGCGGGGCTGGCCGTTAGGCATCTCTCTAGCTCACACGATGTACTCGATCTATATGTACTCACTGCTGCTATCAACAAGACTTAAGTATTCAGCCTTCATTATTCTTCTTGGTACCAGAGCCATTGTGCTCGTTCATGGACCCCTCCTCCTCTGCTCAGGCCGCCATGGCCAACTCCGGCAACAACCTGACCTCAAACCTAGACACAGATCCTCACACTCCCCTTCCCCCACAAACCAGCCGTCCTCGTGCCCCACCCACCCCTGCTCTCTCCAATCCAATCCACTTTCATGGCTATTCTGAATCTCTCCCCGTCCTGCCCGCTCCTACTTCCGTCCCGGCGCCTTTGACCACCCCTCCACCCTCCTCCTCCTCCCCTCTCTTTGTCGTTCTTCTCGGCCTCAACATCCACCAATACATCAAATACACGGTCAACTCTGCCGGAGCCAATTTCTCCAAATGGCGCAACACCTTCCTCCGTCTTCTCACCATGTACACGGTGCTCGATCGTGTGACTGAGGGTGCCGCACCAGCTGCTCCCGATGTCGGCTGGCTTGCCATCGACATCCATCTCGGCTTGTGGTTCGAGGCCACCCTCAGTGACGATCTGCATCGCCTCGTCTGCGGTGCGGATGGCCGGGCCCTCTCAACGTGGACACGCCTCCACAATTTCTTCCTCGCCCACAAGTCCTCTCGTTACCTCTTCCTCGACAAGGCCTTCCGATGCTGCAAGTGTGGAGATCTCCCCATCAACAACTACGCCAGCAAGCTGCAAGCCTACGCCGACGATCTAGCCGCCATCGACCGGCCCCTTGCCGATGAGGATCTCGCCCTTGCGTTCCTCGACGGCGTCGGCGACCAGTTCAAACTCCAGGCGGAGATCCTGAAGACCAAAGAACCCCTGCCCTCCTTCGCTGCATGCTGCTCTCGCCTCCAACTGGCCGAGGTCTCGGCGACCTCGGAGCCAGCCGACTCACAGGCGCTGGCTATCCATGGCGGCGGACGCGGGTCCGCCGGTGGGCACGGCGCCTCGCCCCGGCCGCCGGGCGTGAGTCCAAACTACAAGGGGAAGAACCCAATTCCAGGCTATCAGCACGGCCAAGGGCATGGGCAATACGGCGGATACCAGCACGGCGACGGTGGTGGCTCCGGTCGCGGGAATGGCGACACCTCTGGCGCTCCACAGCCCTGGTACGGGTACTTTGCTCCGATGGGGACGCCCCTCCCTCCCCCCCCCCCCCCCCCCCGCGCGCGCGCCCTGGATCCCGCCCAACTCCGCTAGTGTTCTCGGTCCACACCTGAGCGTGCAGACCCAGGCGTACCCCGTCATGCACGCACCAACGCCGCCTCCGTACCCGGCCTCGTACCAGCTCCCCGCGCTCCAGCACCAGGCACCGTACCAGCTCCCTGCACCCCCGTACCAGGCGTTGTCATGGGATCACACTGCCCTGTACCAGAGTGCCCCCAGCTACGGCGCTGCCCTCTCAACCGCCCGTGGTGACTGGGTGATTAGATTCAGGAGCCTCCTCGCACGTCACAGGTAGCCAAGGTACTTTAACCATGTCTCATTCCCCTTTAGAGCTTCGATCTCAGCATATCATTGTTGGCAACGGTACTCGTCTCCCTGTCACCGCCACCGGTACTGCCCAACTCACCTCCCGCCCCTTCCTCCTCCACGACGTTCTTGTCTCTCCCCATATAGTGAAAAACCTCATCAGTTGCCTTCGCTTCGCTCGCGATAACAAATGTTCCATTGAATTTGATGAATTTGGCTTCTCTTTGAAGGATCTAGCTACCGGGAAGGTCCTCATGAGGTCCAATAGCTCTGGAGATCTCTACCCGTTCTTCGACAATAACGGTGGCCCCTCGGCGTCCGCTCTTACCGCCACCGGCGACCTCTGGCATCGGCGTATTGGCCACCCCAGCTCCGCGGCTCTCTCCCATCTCCCTTTAGATTTCTTTTCTCCATGTCATAAACGACCTAGTAGTCCATCCTTATGCGATGCTTGTCAGCTAGGGAAACACACTAGATTACCGTTCTCTCTTTCTCATTCTAGAAGGCAATCTTCCTTTGATCTTATCCATTGTGATTTGTGGACCTCTCCCATTATTAGTTGTTCTGGATATAAATTTTACCTTACTATACTTGATGACTTCTCTCATTACTCCTGGGTTTTTCCTTTGCGTGCAAAATCCGACACATGCGACACTTTGCTGCGTTTCTTCACCTTTGTCACCACTCAATACCACACCACCATCCACTGCCTCCAAAGTGACAACGGCGGGGAGTTCCTCACCACCGCCCTCCGCACCTTCCTTTCCTCTCACGGCGTTGCCCTCCGGTTGTCCTGTCCCTACACCTCCCCTCAAAACGGATGTGCCGAACGTCTCATCCGCACCACGAATGACATCGTACGCACCCTCCTCTTCCAAGAGAAAATGCCCCCTCCTTTTGGGTTGAAGCGCTCAACACGGCGAACCATGTGCTGAACATCCGTACCTCGCGTGCCATAGGCAAATTTACTCCCTATTTTCTCCTTTACGGCACTCATCCATCATACGATCATCTTCGCACCTTTGGGTGTCTCTGCTACCCCAACCTCACCCCTACCACCGCCCACAAACTCTCACCACGTTCCGCTAAGTGTGTGCTTCTTGGTTATCCTAGGGAGCACAAGGGCTACCGTTGTCTTGACCTCCGCACTTGTAAAGTCATCCTCTCACGACATGTTGTTTTTGATGAAACCTATTTTCCGTACGACACCAACGCCCCCACCTCCTACCCCCGCAGACGATCCTCCCTGCCACTCTCCCGCCCATACCCACCCGGCACCATCATCGGCTCTGCACGCACCACCCTTCCCCACCCCGCACGCCAATCCCGCTCCGCCACTTGCCCCCCTGCCATGTCTACCCCACGTGTAGCCCCGACCGACCGTACCCACCTCGACCTGCCCACCCAATCCCCGCCTGACCAGCTCTGCCGGATCCACCTCGTGCTCCTCCCCACACGGTTTCCCCACACCTGCCAGCCCCACCGAATCTCCAGCAGCCCCTCACAGTCCGCCGCGTCAGCCTGTCCCCACCCCTGCCAGCCCTACCGAATCTCCAGTAGCCCCTCTCAATCCGCCGCGTCAGCCTGTCCCGCCTCCCTTCTCTATTCCGATAGATCCACCCGCTAATGAACACCGTATGCACACCCGAGGTAAATCCGGATTCTTTCTCCCCAAACGACACTTCGATTTATCGACCACCACCATCCCTTCACCCATCCCCACCTCCTACCGTGCAGCACTGAAGGACCCCCGTTGGCATGACGCTATGCGCAATGAATTTGACGCTCTAATCCGGAATGACACTTGGTCTTTAGTTCCTTGTCCTGTAGGTGTGAATGTTGTGACGGGCAAATGGATCTTTCGCCACAAACTCCATCCGGATGGTACCTTGGCTCGCTACAAAGCTCGGTGGGTCCTCCGTGGCTTCACTCAACAAGAAGGTGTGGATTATGAGGAAACCTTTAGCCCCGTGGTGAAACCTGCTACAATCCGGGTGGAACTCAGCCTTGCCACCTCCAACTCTTGGCCCATCCACCAATTGGATGTGAAAAATGCCTTTCTCCATGGTGATCTTGCTGAAACCATTTATTGCACCCAACCTTTTGGTTTTGTCGACGATGCTCTCCCCAACCATGTTTGCCTCCTCAAAAAATCCCTCTATGGGCTCAAGCAAGCGCCACGTACTTGGTTTCTCAAATTCACATCCTTTGTGCGCACTCTTGGTTTTTCTCCCTCCAAAAGCGATGCTTCGCTCTTCGTCCTCACCGTTGGCCACTCCACCGCCTACCTCCTACTTTACGTAGATGATATCATCCTTCGACTACCCTACGCCAGGTCATCGATTCCCTGCACCGTGAGTTTGCAATGAGCAACTTGGGTGCTCTCCATCATTTTCTCGGGGTAAACGTGCATCGTACAGGGCATGGACTCTTCCTCTCTCAGCACCAATATGCTCTCGAGCTCCTAGATCGGGCCCAGATGTCCAACTGCAGCCCGGTCGCGACTCCCATCGACACCAAAACCAAGTTATCTGCCGCTGATGGCCGGCCTATCTCTGACCCGTCCCTGTACCGCAGCCTGGCCGGGGCGCTTCAATATCTCACGCTCACCAGGCCCGATCTGTCGCATGCCGTGCAACCGGTCTGTTTGTTCATGCACGACCCGCGTGAGGCTCACCTGCAACTCGTCAAGCAGATCTTACGGTACGTGAAAGGTACAACACATCTCGGACTCCAGCTCCACCCCGGGTCCGCTTCCGAACTCGTGGCGTACTCAGACGCAGATTGGGCCGGGTGTCCCGACACTCAGCGATCGACATCGGGGTTCTGCGTCTTCCTCGGCAAGAACCTGGTCTCGTGGTCCTCCAAGCGCCAGCCGACGGTCTCCCGCTCCAGTGCCGAGGCGGAGTACCGCGCTGTCGCCAACTGCATCGCTGAATCCGTGTGTCTGCGTCATCTTCTTGCCGAACTCCGTCAACCTGCTATACGGGTCACCGTCGTCTACTGCGACAACATCAGCGCCACCTACCTCTCCACCAATCCCGTGCAGCATCAACACACGAAACATGTGGAGATCGACCTGCATTTCGTCTGTGACCAGGTGGCTCTTGGCAAGGCTCGCGTTCTCCATGTTCCTACGAGCCTGCAGTCCGATATTTTCATGAAAGGTCTGCCGACATCCGTGTTCCAGGAATTCAGGACCAGTCTCAATGTGCTAACCAGCCCAGTTGTGAGGGGAGTGTTAAATACTGTCGTACATGTCCTCCTCTCTGCAACTGTATTCCTAGTCTTTAGGTAGACCGGTTCTACAGCCCCGCATGCCCCTGCGTGCGCCCCTACGTGGCTGGCCGTTAGGCATCTCTCTAGCTCACACGATGTACTTGATCTATATGTACTCACTGCTGCTATCAACAAGACTTAAGTATTCAGCCTTCATTATTCTTCTCCAACAAGTGATAGATCAAATCAAAACAAACGCGCCTCAGAGGGCAACAGCGAGCAGAGGTCGTATGGTTCTTCATTCATATGTTTTCGAGAGGCATGTTTTGACGTTTTGTTCCAGGTCGTTCTAGTAATCTGGTTCAGTAGGCAGTCAGATGGGTGGTCGTGAACTAAGATGATTTACTTATGGCTTTCATTATCTTTGTTGTGTTTCCTGGTCGTTTGTACTCTGGCCATCTTTTTGGTCTTTCTCCTATCTTAGTACAGTAAGTATATATCACATGCAGCTCTCCTGCATGGTTAAAAAAAAATAAGTCTGTGCGCCTCAAATACGGCATATCATATCCACTTGGCAGAAAAACGGTAGAAAAAACTTGCATGGTACTAGTCCTCTCAAGCTTGAGAACTATCGCAGAATTTTAAGACTGAAAATGACAAACATGACACTGACATGGTACTAGCTAGTGCATCACTAAGTGCACGAAATTCTCATCAACAAGTGAGAAACTTGGACGGGTCTCTCTGATGTTTTGTGAGAAGTCATCTTTCTAGTTTGAAAAAAGATCCAGAATTTAAGACTAAAACTGACAAATATCTCAGTCCACTCAAACCCACATTGTCAATCCGTGGAATCCGCTATTGCACCATAAAATTCCCATAGAAAGTCAAGTGCTACTGATAGAGTCAGTCACGTTTCATGTTTGTCCTTTTCATTCAGTTGGTCCTGTTAAATAGTAGTGCCTTGGTCTCCATGGAATCGTGTGGGCCAACGCATAAAGTTTGCTCCAGTTGGCAGAAAAACTATAGAAAAACTTGCATGGTACCACCCATCTCGAGCTTGAATTCAAAGAATGCAAATGATAAACATGATCACACGACATGATAGTGCATCACTAAGTTCACAGGTATCTTGTCAACCAAGAAAACCTTGGATGGGTCTCTCCAATGTTAAGTCATGTCTCTAGTTTGGAAAAACATCCTGAATTTAAACACTAAAAATGGCAAATATGCTACCAGCAGGTCAAACATCATCCTTTGAATCATTACATAAAGAAAACAAGCTTTTAGTCAGCAGACCAAAAAGTAGCTAACCAGATGGCAAAACACATAAAAGCAATTCAGTATACTGGGATTATCATAATCCACTATGATACAGACCTCATAGGACATGTTAAAAGTACATTGCATTGGTATTTTTTTTGTACCTCCATCTTATATTAATTCTGAGACATAAGGGAAGCTGCAATAGATTCGTGTGTAACATATTTCCTTCTCCCTTTGAAGAAATGTTATATTCTGCAGAGTGACAAAGTTGCTCAGCTGGTAGTTCAGTTTGCGCGATATGTGTCTGAATTCTTCAATGTTTGTGCACAATTGCCTGCTTGGGTACGGTAAGTTCACTGTATGGGAAAATACTCGCCGACACATAAAAGAAGTTGATATCTGTTCATTTTTCTAGCAACTCTAGACAAATTTGTGGTATCATGCAAGAAACATCATATACATGACATCTCGCACCAAGCAGAAAAGCAAGAATAAAATTTGGCCATATGTTTCCAAGGTTTCAGAGAAGTCTTTTATGTATCTTAAAAAAATCCTCGAATTTAAAGACTGAAAGGACAAATATTTTCCTTCGCTAAACAGTCCGAGGTCTGTATTGAAATGAAATAGGAGTTACATCACATCAACCCGATGCGACATAAATTAATCGAATCCTAGAGACCATGTTGCGCAAGTGTGCAGACTCTATTAGAGTGACATATTTGTACATGGTACTAGTGTAGAATCAAGTACAAGAAATATTTTGTACCCACTTGGCAGAAAAACAAGAGAAAATTTTGCACAGATGTTTCCGAGGTCATATCCTCTTTCTAGATTTTGGGAAAAAATCCAATAAGGTAAAAACTGAAATGACAAATATGATACCGACATGGTTTGTACATGGTGCTTGGCAGAAAAAAAGAAGAGAAAATCTGGATAGACGTTTCTGAGATTGTAGAGAAAGTCATGGGTCGCTGTTGCCTTTTAAAAGTATTCAGGGATCTTAAGACTACTGACGGGTATCACCAACTTGCATCAAATAACTGTATATAAGTTCCCCGTAGCAAAAGGAAAGGATCACCTACAAGCACTAGCAGTTTTCAGTTTGCAAACAAGCCTCTCCAATTGTCACCTAAACATGTCGATTTTGGTAGTCATGGGATTTTTCACCTTTGCCTCCCTTTGTCTCCCATGTTCGGCCACCAGTCCCATGCATGTAGCCACCTTGTCCACAGCTGAAACTGCCACAACAAGCGCCACTGACCACCAAGCGCTCATTTCATTTAGGTCTCTGATAAAAGAAGATCCACTCCAAGCTCTGAATTCATGGGGAAACCAGTCAATCCCTATATGCCGATGGCGCGGCGTGGCCTGCGGCCTGCGTGGGCAACGCCGTGGCCGTATTGTAGCACTGGATCTCCGTGGGCTCAACCTTCTTGGCACCATTGCCTCTTCCATAGGTAATCTAACTTATCTCAGATGGCTGGACCTCCAAGAGAACCGCTTTTATGGTACCATACCATCAGAGCTCGGGCACCTTGTTGGACTTGAGCATCTGAACCTCAGCAGTAACTCCATTGGTGGGAATATCCCAACACAAATTGCAAATCTTAGAAACTTGACCAATTTATTTCTTGATTCCAATGGTTTGACAGGCCCTATTCCCACTTCTCTCGCAGGCCTCCAAAAGTTACAAAATATGTACCTATCGAGAAACCAGCTCTCAGGTCCAATTCCACCTTCTCTAGGAAACCTGTCATCTCTACTAATTCTAGATGTCCAAAAAAATGTTCTAACTGGTAGCATCCCTGAATCATTTGGAGATCTGAATCTCCTAAACGTCCTTTCTCTCACATTTAATAGTCTTACAGGCTCAATCCCTCACACGCTTGGAAAACTCAGTTCTCTCACCAAGTTTTTTCTGAACAATAATCTACTGGAAGGTTCTATTCCACCTTCGATTTACAATCTTTCAACCCTCCAAGATTTTGTCGTACAATTCAACAATCTTAGTGGGTCCATTTCGGATGAGTTGGGTAATAAGTTTCCAGAACTCAAGAACCTTGTCATAGATCATAATCAATTTCATGGGCCCATTCCGGAGTCTTTGTGCAATGCTTCAATGCTTGAATTAGGTCAATTGGGTCAGAACTTTCTTTCCGGTGTGATACCAAAATGTTTTGGAGCCAACATGAAGAGCTTATCGAAAGTGACTCTCGCAGCTGCTCAGCTAGAAGCAAGGAATGATGCCGACTGGGGCTTCATATCTAGCTTGGCAAACTGTAGTATGCTGCAGTTCCTAACTCTAGCGGACAACAAACTAGGAGGGGTTCTGCCAAATTCAATAGCTAATCTTTCCACAAATTTAAGATTACTCACCATGGGTAAAAACATGCTACAAGGAAATATACCTGAAGGAATTGGAAACTTGGTCAACCTGCAACAGTTGTCCTTTGAGAGTAATTTCCTACATGGAAACATTCCTAAATCCATTGGAAATCTTAGGATCCTGAGCGAACTATACTTGTTAAACAACAATTTATCTGGACCACTTCCACCAACACTTGGAAATCTCACAGCATTATATAGACTCAACCTCGGCCAAAATTTTCTTACTGGCCCCATACCACCCAGCCTTAAAAGCTGCCCTTTGCAGGCATTGAGCCTATCATTCAATCGGCTTGTTGGCCCAATACCAAAAGAGATTTTCCTTGTATCGACACTATCTGTTACATTGGAGCTCCAAGGCAACATCTTAACTGGGACATTCCCTCCAGAAGTTAGTAATCTAGTAAATCTTGGATATCTTGACGTGTCTAACAACATGATATCTGGCTCAATTCCTGGCTCTCTAGCTCAGTGCCGAACTTTGGAGTATCTCGGTCTAAATGGAAACCTATTTCAAGGCACAATTCCAGCATCAATGTCACAACTGAAAGGCCTTCTAGTTCTTGATATTTCAAGAAACAACTTGTCTGGGGACATCCCTGTATTTCTCGGGGACATGCAGGGGCTCACCACCCTGAACATATCATTTAACAACTTTGAAGGTGAAGTTCCGATACAGGGAATATTTCTGAATGCAAGTGCAGCTCTGATTGAAGGGAACTATGCCTTATGTGGGGGTATTCCCCAATTTAATTTGCCTCGTTGCTCAAGTCATACATCCAAGAAGTGGCCTCACAAGCTTGTGGTGTCCCTCTCAGTAGGCACCACAGTTTTGTGCATTGTGTTAGTACTATTTGCACTATTTGCACAACGGAATTTGAGAAACAAGTTTGCAAATGTGAGAAGGGCTCCATCATTCCACAGTGGACAACATATGAGGGTTACATATGCTGAATTAGTGAAAGCAACAAGTGGTTTTGCCTCTGAGAACCTCTTAGGCACAGGAAGCTTCGGCTCTGTGTATAGAGGAACAATGTTGAATGAAGATCAGGAAGTGATTGTTGCTGTGAAGGTGCTCAACCTCCAACAGCGAGGGGCATCTCAAAGCTTTGTTGCAGAATGTGAGACTTTAAAATGCATTAGACATCGAAACCTTGTGAAGATGTTGACCGTGTGCTCAAGTGTTGATTTCAAGGGCCTAGACTTCAAAGCTCTCGTGTTTGAGTTTATGCCAAATGGAAATCTAGACCAATGGCTACACAACCATCTCCTGGAAGATGGGAGCCATGCCATGCTCGGTCTAATGCAAAGGATAAATATTGCCATTGATGTAGCTTCAGCACTTGAATATCTTCACAACTATGACCCAGTGCCAATAGTTCATTGTGATCTTAAGCCAAGCAATATTCTCCTCGACAATGACAAGGTTGCCCATGTGGGTGACTTTGGACTAGCAAGGTTTTTGCATCAAGACGATACTAGCCTCCCAGAGATATCAAGTGGTTGGGCTACAAATAGGGGAACGATTGGATATGCTGCCCCAGGTTTGCCATTAACTACTGTTGGTACATCCTTGTATGATAATTTCATTTGTTCAGTGGTCTTAACTCGGAAGATATATAAACTGCTCTATGAACTACAACAAAAAAACCAAGGTTTAATTCTCATACTATGCAGTTATAGGAAGTTAAAGTACTATATAAAACCATTTTGTAATCATTTGTTTACTAGTGAAAAATTGTTTTCCCGAATAGTAAATCATTTCCAGGAAAAAATAGCTAAAATGCTTCAGCAATATTCCGTGATGTTTTCTTCATGACAGACATGCTTTCTCATCAGAAACTAATTTAATATACATGTGTCTTCCAGAGTACGGTCAAGGAAATGAAGTCTCGGTCTATGGTGATACCTACAGCTATGGAATACTGTTGTTAGAGTTGTTCACTGGTAAAAGGCCAACTGATGGTGAGTTTCTGCAAGATCTTAACCTACATAGGTACGTAGAGATAGCACTGGGAGACCAAGCCATCAACATGGTGGACCTGTGCTTACTATGTTCATTGGGGGAAGGGACAGAAATAACTTCCGCATCTGAGAGCACCACAGAGATGAGAACTGCATGCATCACTTCAGTTCTGCACATTGGGATATCGTGTTCAAAGGAACTGCCAACTGATCGAATGCAGATTGGTGATGCTACGAGAGAGCTACTGAGGATCAGAGACAAGTATCGCACGCACCTATTGAGGGAAGGTGAATCCATCTAAATGCTCAATGTGTTAGAATATTTACTGTCTTCCCGTATCCTGTTGTAATAGAACAAATATCAATGATGTAACTATAAACAGTATAGATTTGCTTAGATTAGGTTATTTCCACGTAATCATAGTAAACATATTTGGTTGTAATTTCCTTCCGGTGTTGGACAATCGGCTATATAACACGCAAGGCAAGACCCGAAAGGGCATCATGCTTTAACACAACAATCTTTATTTTCCTATATGGTATCAGAACCTAATCCTCGAACAAACACATCCATGGCGATGAGCTCTTCTGCATCTGGGTGGGTAATCGGCGCATTCCTAGGCCACCAGGTGGCAGAAAAGCTCACCGGAAACAATCACCTACTGTGGAAGGCGCAAATACTTCTGATGGTGAGGGGAGTCTAGCTCACGGGCTTCCTTGATTGCACAACAACTGAATTTTCATGAGCAATTTAAATTCCCGTCTGAACATATAACTTTGCAAGTGCTAAAGATAGTGCTAATAAATCATCATAACCTTTTGGAAGCACCAGATAAATTGGAGTAACATACTAACAAATACGAATGGTTCATACTATTGCTAATCAATAGCAATGCAAGTTACACTATACTGTAATCATCAATCCTCAACAAAGGCATTTCAACTTAGAAGCATCGTATTCACAAGCGAAAGGTGCAACAACTTCCTACCAATCGGCAAGGGAGCACACCAGTATGAGATTTTCCCTAAATTTGACAGCAGTAATTGGCATCTAATCCTAATCAACAGAGAGAAAAGGTAGTAGTACTCACGGCTTGAGCAGCTCATTGCCAAACGGCGAGCCGTCCGTGATGCAGGTTTACAGCAGGGTGCCCACCATGATCACAGCCAGCGCGGGGAGCACCGCCCCGGACTGGGGTTCCTGAAGCCGACATCGTCGTGCTACGAGCTTACCGCGAGACGAAGGGGACACGAATTTGGTGGATTTATTTGTGGCGCAGGCAAGCAGATAGGAGGAACTTGTCAACTGACCAAGCGGGGAATCGGGGAGAGCGTGGAGGTAGCATTTGAAGACAGGTTCTTGAGGGGAGGAGGAGCGGCGGAGTGCCGGCGGCGACCGCCGGATTTCCGCGCAGGTCGGCGAAAGGAACGAGTCGAGCGGCGGCGATAGCATAGCTTCAGCCCAGAATGTGACGGTTCGGCCTGTTGAGCAGCCCAAATTGGCATAGGGCCATCGATACAACAGGGTTCGTTTTGCGTTTTCGTGGAAGCATAGATAGGATTTAGACTAGCCCAATGGGATATCATACGTACCATTATTATATGCATTCAAAATATTTATTTTCTAGGATACACTTTGAGAGGTGTACCAAACATATAGAAGAGGTTACCGATGCAACACCGCTAGGCGGCACACATGGCTACCAACAGAGGGGGGGGGGTGTAGCTCCCCGAAATACTAAGCCTACTCTCTCGCTAGCAACAAGGTCACCGGCTCCGGAAAGCCAAACACATCGGAACGAAAAAGCCTAGCTAGACGCCATTGCCTGAAGTCGTCCCGGACCCTGATCTTGATAGCCTCCACCTCTGGGCGCGCCCCGTTGAAAACGACGTCGTTCCGGTGCCTCCAAATGCACCAGAAGATCAGGATGATCGCGGTCCACAGGTCACGCTGGTGGGCCTTCGTGCAAGGCCTCGACGTCCACCAAAGGAGGAGGTCTGTGTCTGCCGTAGGTAGCGAAAGGATCTTATCCCACTGACGCAGCACTCAGGCCCAAATCTCCCTGGTCACCACACATCCCAGCCGGATGTGCTGGATGCTCTCCTGGGCTTGGTCGCAAAGCGGGCACCTAGGAGGACGAGGAAGCCCATGTCTCTCCAGCCGATCAGCGGTCCAGCATCAATCCCGAGATGCCAGCCAGGCAAAGAACTTGTAGCCATGTGGGGCCCATGAGCGCCAGATCTGGGTAGAAGCCGGTGCTCGCGTAGTGCCGACAAAGAAAGCCCCGTAGGCCGACTTGGCCGAGTATTGCCCATCGCTAGACCATCGCCAGATCAGCACATCCTCGCGCTCGGGAGCCAACCGAATCCCAGCCAGCGCATGACACAAGAGGAAGAACTCTAGGACCGCCTCCTCACTAAGGTCAGGCCTGCAGTCCCTAAGCCACTCTCCCGCGAGTCCCTCTCTGACCGATCGGGAGCATAACTTGCTCGGGGGACCGCCGCTAGCAGATTTGGGGCAATCTCCTCGACCCGACGACCGTCGATCCACCAGTCCAGCCAAAACCTGGCACACTCACCGTTGCCAAGTGTGTAGCAGGTGGCAGCGTGTAACAGCCCCAAAGACTGGCGCGGCTGACCCAGGTCAAACTCCGCCCAAGGCTTGGCGGGGTCCACCCTTTGTATCCAAGCCCAGCGGCACCTCAGCGCAAATTTAAGCAAGCGGAGGTTGGGAATGCCCAGCCCACCAAACTCCTTGGGCGAGCAGACCTTCTCCCAAGCGACCAAGAAGTGGCCACCCTCCCTCCTGCCCTTCCATAAGAATGCCCGGACGATCTTCCGGAAGGCCACGAGAGTCTGCGGGGGAACGTCTAGGGACATGAGGACGTGGACCGGAATGGCGGACAGGGTGGTCTTCACAAGCGTGTTGCGTCCAGCCCTGTTCAGCAGGCCCACACACCACGGTTGAAGCATGTTCGCCGCATTGTCCACCACAAACTGAAGCTGGGCCTCCGTGGGCTTGCGAAGGCCGAGAGGAAGACCAAGGTACCATCAAGGGAAGCTGCCAACCCCACACCCCAAGATCCCATGCGCTAGTTCCACCTGGGCCGGTGATCACTGAATTGGGTGGATCGAGCATTTGGCCAGGTTAGTGCGCAAGCCGGAGGCCTCGCCGAAATCCACCACGATAGCCGCGCAAGTGTGCAAGTCGAGGGGCGTGGGTCATACAAAGGTAACGACGACATCCACATACAAGGAGGTGCGGTGGCGCAGACCCCTCGGAGCCAGCTCCGAAAGAATCCCCTCAGCTGAAGCCCGTTCCAAGAGCCTATGGAGAACGTCCATCACCACATCAAAGAGCAGGGGGTACAGGGGGTCCCCCTGCCTCAGACCCCTCTGGTTGAAGATCAGCGTCCTGGGAGTACCGTTCACCAGGACCCTTGTCGAAGCCGAACTCAGGATACCACAGATCATGGAGATCAACCTCTCACCAAAGCCTAGCTTGGCCAGGACCTCCAGTAGAAAAGCCCAATCCATAGTGTCGAAGGCTTTAGAATGTCCAGCTTCAGCAAGACCTCCCCTATCTTGACTCGATGGAGCTTTCGGGCCATTCCCTGCACAAGCTGGAAGTTATCATGGATGCATCTCCCTTGTATGAAGGCGCTCTGGTGAGGGGCCACCAACCGAGGCATCCTCGGAGCCAACCGCACCGAGAGTACCTTAGCCATAAGCTTAGCCATGCTATGAATCAGGCTGATAGGGAAGAAATCCTTGACTTCCACCGCCTCTGGGTGCTTAGGGAGCAGCGTGATCAGGGCTTTGTTAGTTGCGTGAAGCCCGCACGCATCGCCCTCCCATAGCGTGAAGAAGGCCGCCAACAAGTCGTGTAGAACCTGCCAGTGAAGCCGCCGGGCCCTGGGGCCTTGTCAAGCTTCTGAGAACTCACCATCCCCCAAATCTCCTCCTCCGAGAACGGGAGGTCAAGCTCCGAAAGATCATGCCGTGCCAAACCCAGGTAGTCTAGGTCCAGGTCCGTCCCCCTCTCTAGGCAAGACCCCAAAAGATGCTCGTAGAAAGCATCCACCTCTTCAGCCTTCTTCAGCTGCTCGGAAACCAACACCCCCTCAACCTTAAGGTGGGCAATGTAGTTCTTCCTCCTCTGGTGGTTGGCCTGCAGGTTGAAGAACTTGGTGCAGGTGTCCCCCTCACTCAGCCAAAGCAAACGAGACTTTTGCCGAGCAATATTCCTCTCCAGCGAGGCCAGACCCAACAACTTCTTCTTGAGGAGCCTACGGAAAGCGAGTTCGCATGGGGACAAGGCCCTAGACTCCATAGCGACGTCCAGGAGAAGGATCAGCTCATTGACCAATTGATGGGGATATGCCGAGTGGGGTATACCCAACAGGACGCTCCCTACTAGGTCATACTCCCAGTGAATGGGCCTGCAGGACGGCTACTGGACCGCAACCCAAGAGGAAACCAGACAACTAGATGTTGAAGGCCTAGAACCGTAGCTAGGCCCAGTCGGATTAGGTCAAAACCCTTCGAGTCTTTATCCAACTTGGTTGTAGATCTGTAAACCCTAGTGATGTGACTCTATATAAACCTCCCTATGGCACGCATAGAACTTACGTTCCATCATACACCCCTTCGACTCGCCGCCTAGCTGCCGAGCTTGCCCATTGTACTCTATCATCAATACAATCTAGCAGGAGTAGGTCTTTACCCTTCAGGGGCCGAACTCGGGTAAAACCCTGTGTCTTTGCCCTCATCTCGCACCGTAGATGGTTGTCCGCCCTTGCCTCTTGTTCTACTACTCGCTGCCAATCGCAGCATCTGCCGTGGCCATTCCCACGATAGTGGCGCCCACCGTGGGGCCTGGCCGGTCAATCCTGTGTTCTGTGGCGAGACCTTACTTGCCAATCAACCAGACGATCGCCACTGGCCGCATCATCGCCATCGGCGAGATCCTCCAGATCTTGCCGAGCAGCTACGTCCCGGCGGCGCGCCTGGTCACGCACAGCGTGATCATGCCGATCGGCATGATCGGCCTCTTTGTCGGCTTCACCGACATCATCGTGTCGAAGGACTCAGCGCGCATCCGTGAGTCGCCACCGCGCGATCGGCTCTCTGAGAGTCAGGTCCGCACCATCCATCGCCTCGCCTCCGAGTACGGCTCGACCAATAGCAACGTGGCCGAGACCAACGTGGCCGCGGACAACGCGGCCCTCGACGATGATGCCGACTCGGCAACCCCGTCCTCAATCACCGGATCCATCATCGCCACATTGCCAGCCGGCTCCATCACCCAAGTCTCCAACGTCGGGGATTTCGAGGATCCATCTATCCTCAGGATCTTCGACTCCGATTTCGGATCGGAGAACTCCGGCGACCTCTACGCCGGGTCCGGTCGCTTCATCGTGACCTACATGGAGAGCGGACAAGTGCCCCGCTAGACCCCTTCTACACGCCGATCCTGCCAACAACGGCGGCGGGGGAAGTCGAGGAACTCCGCCTGTGTCTGGAGGAGGCGGTTTGCAAGGAACAAGCCGAGCGTGAAAAGTTTTGCCTCGAGCAGGCGACGGTGCAGGAGCTCTCACTCTACCACCAGCGTCGCATCAGGTCGCGCCTGAACCCCACCATTCAGGGCCACGCCCTGAACTTCAACGACGAGAACGACCTGGACCGCATGGCCGATCATGCGATCTACGAGAACGCGCCACCAGGAGGAAGTGCCCGGCCACCGCCAGGTGCAACAGCGAATGGTGCTCCCCCACCACCGTCCGGTCGCACGCCCCCTCCAGACTGGCCAAGGATCATCGTCTCCCTGCAAGAGCGGGACACAAACGGCGTCCCGCTATTCTCCACCCCGAAGGACAACGTCATCGCAAGTCGAGCCACGGTCACCAACCTCAATGTGACGGGGGAAGGCGCGCTCCAGATCCAGTATGCCAAGGCCCTACTCGCCAAGGCCGTCGAGCAGCAAACCGCAGGAGCCGACTCGCGGTGGCGCATGTACTCCCGCTCCTCAGGAAGCATGGCGGCCTCGAGCGGCCGCCTAACAATGGCAAACACTCTCGATTGCCCACCACCTGAGCCCCTGCAGCTCCAACCACGAACCACGCATGCGGCACTCTCCACCAACGACCTGCGACCGACAAACAACATGGTCGCTGCCAATGGGCAGCCAGTCGACGCGTGGACCCACATCATCAACAACCAAAGTTTGCGCGCACGCCAGCCCG
The DNA here is from genome assembly GCA_910589765.1 of Avena atlantica. NCBI lineage: Eukaryota > Viridiplantae > Streptophyta > Magnoliopsida > Poales > Poaceae > Avena > Avena atlantica. Next base: position 498,317,603 of record OU342739.1, read on the forward strand.
ACGACCTGAGGCATACCCTCACCAACAGTCGCGACGGAGAGCCAAGGGGCTCTCTCAGCCGAGTCGGCCCCCAGTGCTTCGGGCCAATGATCCGAGGCGAAAAATATCCGACAAACTTCAAAGCGCCAAAGGAAATCGAAAAGTACGATCCCTCATATGATCTGTCCATGTGGATGGACATATACCTCATGGCGATGGGAATCGCCGGCCACACTGACCTACTCGCCGCTCGCTACCTCCCCCTGATGATGGAGGGAGCGACTCAACAATGGATCAACACGCTCCCAGCGGACAACATCGATTCCTGGAGGGTTCCTACACCCGCGCCACCAGCATCGAGGACCTGGAGAGATGTCTCCATGGGCCCCACGAGTCGACCCGCAACTGGCTCCAAAGGTGGCAAGATCTGTGGTTCAACGCGGCTGGTATCCACCCGGAGACGACGATCCACTGCTTCAAGACCTCATGCCGCTACGAACCACTGGTCGCCAAACTCAAGCGGGTGTACAAAACACTCAACAACATCCCAGATCTCCTCGAGATCACCAAGAGGTACGCGGAGGAGGACCCGAACCAAGAAACCGACGATGAGTCAGGTGGAAATCTCCGCCCAAGCGGCCACGATAATGGGAGGTGACCCGAGCTACGCTACAGCAACACTCGCCTCACCGGAAAGCGCCGTGGTGACGGGCGAGTCGATTTCGTCGCCAATGCTGGCTACGCGCCACGCAACCCCAAGAGCTTCCGCCACGACGGAGGCCAACGCCGCAACAACGGAAACTACAAGGCGAGGCCGAAATTTGACCCCGTGGCTCTCCTTAACCAGCGTTGTGTGTTCCACAGCAGGGAGGGGAAGCCCGCCACGCACACGACCGCCGACTTCCACTCCCTGAAGGAGATCGAGAAGGCACATCGCGCACGGGAAGACCCCAACAACCACCCGCCAAATGATGGGGCATTCGGCAACAACGTCGGGTCGCTCCACACCTTCACCGGGTTCAGCACCAAGCGCGAGAAGAAGGTCATCGCCCATGCTGTCGCTGTTAATGCGGTGTCCCAAGTTGACGTTCCCCACTTCCTCAACTGGTCCGAACAACACATCACGTGGAGCCATGAGGACCACTCGCCACAGATCGAATATCCGGGGCGAGTCGCCCTAGTGGTCAAGCCCAAAGTGGGCGACTACTAGCTCCCTAAGACATTGATGGACGGCGAGAGCTCCATCAACATACTCTACCTGGACACGTTCAGGCGGCTGTAGCTCCCGCAGTCGATGATCGAGACGACCTACACAACCTTCCACGGCATTGTCCACGGTCAGAAGGCGTACCCAATCGGGAAGGTGACGCTGCCAGTCACCTTTAGCACACCAGCAAATTTCCACACCGAGCGGATCGTCTTTGAGCCGGTGCCCTTCAACAACCCCTACCATTGCGTCTTGGGGCGACAAGCGTTCGCCAAGTTCATGGCAGCGCCACACTACGCGTACAACATGATGAAGCTCCCAGGGCCGTGCGGCATAATCACCGTCCACGGAAACCTCGACATGGCCACGGAGTGCGAGGCAAAGGGCGCCGAGCTCGCGGACACCGTCATCGCCGTGGAGGCTAACCACGCCGAAGAGCTCGCCAGATACGCGAGCAAGGTCGACAATGACGACCCCACAATACTAAAGAAGCCCAACTCGGAGAATGGTGGCTCAACCGCGTTCGAGGTCACCACGCACACACGCTCTGTCGAGCTGGTCCCAGGCGACTCCAGCCAGATGGTGATGATCGGGATAGGCATGAGCCCCGCATAGGAAAGAGCCCTCGTCGAGTTCCTTCGTGAGAATCTCGACATCTTCGCATGGATGCCATCCGACATGCTAGGTGTCCCGAGGGAACTTGCTGAGCACAAACTCAACACCGACCCCAAAGTGTGACTTGTCAAGCAGTCGTTGCGGACCTTCAATGAAGAGCGCCGCCGAGCAATCGCCGAGGAGGTACAACGTCTACTCGCTGTAGGCTTCATACGGCCCATCAAATACTCCAAGTGGCTGGCAAACCCAGTCCCTGTCGAAAAGAAGAATGAGACCTGGAGAATGTGTATCGACTACACAAACCTCAATAGCGCCTACTCAAAGGAGCAATTCGTCCTCCCGCAAATCGATCAAATCATCGACTCGACCATGGGCTCGGAGTCGCTATGTTTCCTTGGCGCCTACTCTGGTTACAACCAGATCAAAATGGAAGTCGAGGACGAGGAGAAGACGACATTCATCATGCCATTTGGTTCCTTATGCTACACCGCCATGACGTTCGGCCTCAAGAACGCCGGAGCGACCTACTAGAGGTGCATGCAGGAGTGCCTTGTGAGCCAAATTGGTCGCAACATCCACGTCTACATCGATGACATGGTGGTGAAGTCCACTCGCCAGAGCGATCTACTCGCCGACTTGGCCGAAACCTTCGCAAACCTGCGGAGGTACAAGATCAAACTCAACCTAGGAAAGTGCACCTTCGGTGTACCTACTGGACAGCTACTGGGGTATGTAGTCTCCAAGCGAGGCATCAAGGCAAATTCCACCAAGATCAACACGATCGCCCAGCTCGGCAAACCCGAGTGCCTTCGCGACTGATACACCCAACTTGCATCACCATTCTATATCATAATCTACCTCTATTCATTGATATTTGTCCTATTATGAGGTATTGCTTATGTATTTTCCACTATTTATGCATGTTGGATGATTCTTGGAGGATGGACTGCCGGAGTCTGGATTTTGATGGAAAAGAGGGCGTTTTGATGCAATGTCGCGAAGATCAGAAAAATACCATAAAAATATGGGAAAATATTATTTTTTCCAGAAGATTGAGGAAGCCAGAAGGAGGGACGAAGAAGGACCGCAGGGGGCCCACACCCTCTAGCCACAGGCCCACCCGACCCCACGCCTAGGACAGGTGTGGCCCACCTGCCTGGCTCCAAACTCCGCCCCTTCGCCTCTATCTTCCCTACGGAACCCTAAGGCTAGGGGAGCAACCACAGATAGATTTCTACCGCCTCTGGGGCGGAAAACACCGAGAGAGAAAGATATCTCTAGTAGACAGATTTCTGCCGAGGGAATTCCTTCCCGGAGAGGGGAGATCATCGCCATCAACACCATCGTCAAGCTAGGCTTCATCGGGATCATCATCATCATCATCCACCAGCACCATAATCACCACTCCATTCCGCTGTAACAATTGTGTTGGATATTGCTTTAGTTCTTAGGGGAAACTTTCCCGGTGTTAATTACTATTGTAGTTGATGCTTGTGAGTGGAACCATTAAATTATTGTTTATGTTCAGATTGTTATCCATTATCATATCATCTTTGATCTTGATCCATATGATGTCTTGTGAGTAGTTCGTTTAGTTCTTGAGGACATCGGAGAAGTCATGTTGTTATTAGTGGATCTGTGTTGAGTTATTATTCAATGGTTTAGTATTTAAGTTGTGGTGATATTCTTATAGTGGTGTCATGTGAACATCGACTACATGACACTTAACCATTTATGGGCCTAGGGGAATGCATTGTGTATTTGTCTACTAATTGTGGGGTTGCCGGAGTGACAGAAACCTGAACCCCCGTTAGGACACCATTGCATAAGGGAGCGCAGGATCTCAGAGTTTAAGGCTGTGGTTAGGTTTATATCTTAATTACTTTCTTGTAGTTACGGATGTTTGTAGGGGGTTTAATCACAAGTATGTATTAGTCCAAGTAAGGTAGGTACATTAGCACAGGTTCACCCACACAACACTTACAACACCAAATAAGAGTACTCAGCTATTTGAAGCGAAAGCACTTGACAGAATTCCCATGTGTCCTCGAGAAAGTTTGGTCTTTTTAAGTATTTCCACCGGCTTGTCCTTTGCTAAGAAAGGATTGGGCCACTTGTTGCGTTTGTTCTTTATTACTTGTTCTTTATTTTGTTGCCTTATCAGAAAACCACTAAAAATCCGTTTGCTAAGTATTCACAGGGACTTCCTGCTCCATACCACTGTTCAACACCTTCTGCTCCTCGTTGGGATCGACACTCCTATTTATCGAAAGTACTACGATCCACCCCCTATACTTGTGGGTCATCAAGACTATTTTCTGGCGCCGTTGCGGGGGAGTGAAGCGCTATTGAAGAGTGGAACTGGTAAAGGAAACTTCTACTGTGAGTATTGTTTTTGTTACTGCTTGTTACTTTGTTTCCAATATGGATAACCCACTTGGTTTTCTATTTGGGAAAACTACTACCGCTTCTAGGGTAGTAGATGAACCACCACCTGTTGAGATAGATCCTTTTAAGATACCTACAAGTATTGTTGATCGTGTTATGGATAATTATTATTTTGGGGATGGAACTGTCCATCCTGGTGATCACTTGCTTTTTATCCATGAATTATGCGGGTTGTTTAAGTGTGCAGGTACCACAACTAAACATGTGAAGAAGTTACTCTCCATATCCTAGAAAGGGAGAGCCGAAGAATGGTATAAGATGCTGAAGAATGAACAATCCATGGAATGGGAGGAAATGGCATCTCTCTTTTATTCTAAATTTTATCCTCCCAGTGAGATTCATAAGGATAGAAATCTTATATATAACTTTTGTCCTCGTGATGGAGAGAGTACATCTCAAGCTTGGGGGAGATTGAAGTTACTAATGCTTAAATGTCCTATTCATGAACTCCCTAACAATATTATTATCAATAACTTTTATGCTAGGCTCTCTCTTCATGATAAAGATTTACTAAATGCTTCTTGTGCCAAATCATTCACACGTATGAAGTAAGAAGCTAAATGGAATCTACTAGACCGTATTCAAGAGAACACTGAAGCTTGGGAGAATGACAAAGGAAGAAAGTCAGGTATAAACTATGATTATGAATGTATTAAATATTTTATGGGAACTGATGACTTCCGTGATATTAGTAATGAGTTTGGTCTTGATTCCTAAAGTATTGCCAACTATTTTAAGTCCTTTGCATCTTACATAGAAATTCCCAAGAAGTGGAATAAGTACCATGCTCCTTATAAAGATGTTGTTAATCATGTTCCTGTTAGAAGTGATGAAGTTTGTACTACTAATCATATTGTGTCTGAACCTTATGTTGAGAAAATACCTTTCCCAGCTAAGGTGAAGGAGTATTCTATGATAATTAGTGCAAAATAGCAAAGGTGCAGTGAAAACTGTGGGGCATGTTGAGCAATTGAATATTGAACCCGTGGTAGCCATTGTGAAAGATCTTGACGCTAGAAATATAGAGGATGGGCATATTGTCTTCTGTGAAGACGCTTCTAATATTATCTCTCATCCTGGTAAGGCTAGAAAAGCTAGTGTTCCTGTGCTTTCTATTAAAATTGGTGATCATTGCTACTATGGTTTATGTGATATTGGTGCTAGTTCAAGTGCTATTCCTTATGAGCTTTACATGGAAATTATGCATGAAATTGGTCCTTGTGAGCTTGAGGACATTGATGTGGTTATTCACCTCGCAAATAAGGAAACCATTTTCCCTATTGGTATTGTAAGATACGTGGAGGTTCTTTGTGGTAAGATTAAATATCCTGCTGATTTTCTAGTGCTTAATTCAGCAGCTAGCAAAACTTGTCCTATCATTTTTGGTAGACCTTTCTTGAACACTTGTGGTGCTATTATTGATTGTAAGAAGGAAAAAGTTTTAACTAAGTTTGATGGAGATTCTTATGAGTTTAACTTTTCCAAATTTGCTAAAGCTCCTTGTGAAAACAGCTTGCCTAATAAAGATTTTAGGATGGAACAACTTGCTTCTATTGATCTGGTTTATGACCTTGGACCTCTTTTTGGTAACCGTAAGTATGCTTACTCATATGATAAAGTTGTTGCCAGTGACAATTATATTGTCAACTTTATTCAAAGTGCTACTGAAAGTTATTATGAGAGAGGGAAACATGGTTTTATGCATCTCAATAATGTTAAGTTTCCCCGTTTTATGTTGAAAGCTTTGAAGTTGCATTTGTTTTGTCTTCCTATGCTAGTGGATTTTTGTTTCAAAAATTCGTTTTCTCATGATACTCCCATGCATAGGAAGTGGGTTAGACTCAAGTGTGTTGGTTATTTGCTTCTTGATGCTCTTTTTCACTCTAGATTTATATCTCCTTTGTGAGCATCTTTGAAACCTTCAAGCCTAACTTAAAGGCATAAAAGAAAAGTACTTGTTGGGAGATAACCCAAGAGTTTTGTCGGGTCTTGGAAGTTATTACCTCTGTAACAACCGCTCCTTATCCTTTTTCTTTTTGGTTTTTGTGTCAAGTTCAACTGCTTTTGTGAAGTAGAGGAGTTGTGAAAAGTGGCTGTCTTGGGACAGATTTTTGTGCTGCACCGTAAAAATTCGTGAGGGAGCTCAGTACGTCGGATGGAGCTGTATTTTTCCGAGCTTGTTCTCCAAGTTGCTACCCAACTTTCATTAGTTCTGCACTTTTTTATTTGAGCAACAGAAGGTTTTTGAAAAAATCAATCTTTACCTACTGATCTGTTTTGACAAATTTCTGTTATCATTTGCATTTGCCTCTTATAGCAGCCTTTGTTTTGATGGATTTCGGTTGAAGTGTGGACCCAAAAGGTTAATTGTTTTTTCTTACACTAATGTTGCCATTGAAGCTTGTGTATTGCCTTGTGAGTAAAGGAAACTTCCAGGAGAAGGAGAAAAGGAGTCTGCAGATTTCGTGTTTGAATAGGTAAAAGAGGTGAAAACAGAAGGTTCGTGAAACCCCAATATTTTTATATTTTTGATGTTTTTAATACATAAGGGAGGTTACGAGATGAAATAGAGGAGGAGACGGAGTCCGGGGTGGACAAACCCACCCATGCACGGACCCCTGCATGGCCATGCCTGGAGGGGGTGTGCCACCCCCGAACTCCGACTCCGCCTCGTTTCCGTGCCAAAACCTTCCTTATGCTTTGAAACTTCGTAATATATAACCCCACGGATCCCCCGAGGTTCGTGCATTGTGTTCTCGTCGTGTTTTCGTTTCTATCTACTCAAGTTTAGAGCACCATGATCTCCGCCAACGACAAAGGCAAGAAGACCGTGGAGGAGATAAAATTGGAAGAACAAACCTCCGCAGGGACAAGGGCAAGGAAACCTACTTTGGTGGGAGCAATTAACACTAGGGACGCTTTTTCTCGTAACATGCAGGGAATCATAGCCTTTGGTCCAGACTTCAGATACCATCCTGAGGCAGCAGAAGCCCTTCGAACCACTAACGAGTTTTGTGATAAGTACCGTGCTTTAAGGTGAAGATGGATTACTTCAAGAAGAGAATGACATGCTTCGTAAGATGCTGGAGGATTTTCTGACCCTAAACAAGGGAACACCACCACCACCGAAGGATTAATTCGTCATCAGGTTTGGCACCCCCTTGGCTTGTTCCAAGCTTGGGGGAGTGCCGCGGTATCACCACCATTATCTTTTATCTTTTACCTTTTTAGTGGATTCATATCTTTGGTAGAGAGGTTATCTTATAGTTTGGTTTGCATGTGGAAGTATCTCTCCTTTAGTTGGTTATATATGTATCCCTTGGTGTGAGTGCCTTTATTTGAATATTAATGAGAAGTTTCATCTTTTAATTTTTGCACTTCTTATTTTAGTTTGTAATCTCTATTATATGATGGATCTTGTTGATCAGTATTGGCATCACTTTGGGACCATAAAGTGGATCTAAATTGGTTTTGGCAAGCCGAGTTCTGGTCAGTAGCAATACTTTTTGAGGTTTGAAAGAAAAAGATAAAAAAAAAGCTTACAGGTATTTTGTATCATTTACTTTCTTTCTTGTTGGCTCATAAGCTTAGTATTCTTTATTTAAGATCTTTTGTGTCTTCAAGGAAGATTGCATGTTTGGCTTTATTACTTGTATGTTTGCTTGTTTCTTTCAACTCTCTTGCTTGCTACCCAGCCTTGCTAGCCAAAAACCTGTTTTGAGAAGGCATACTTCTCATGTTTCCAATCCCTTTGAACCAAAACCTTTGCCACTTGTGTCCACCATATCTACCTAGTAGCTTTTGCTATTCCAAGCAAATTCTTAAGCTTCATCTACCTTTCAAATTTAAAAAGTATTTTGTTATGTGAAAACTAGTTAGTAAAGCTCTCATGAACTTCATGGAACACCTTATTTTCTTGCCCCTAATATACTTGAACCATTGTGCCATCGAAGTTGTATATGCTTGCATCTATACTTTGGAATTAGCAGAACCGTGCTGTCACGAGGAATGTTTTTGACATTGCACTTGTACTCTCTACACAGTTGATATCGTGCTCTTTTGTCTATGGATGTCAACGGTGTGAAATAAAGAGGGAACTTGTAAGTCCATGGAGTTTGTATTTTGTGTTAGATAAATGCATGGGCTGCTAGCCTAAGCCATGCCTAATCATGGTGGAAACTTGCAGCATCACCATAGTGACATCTATGAAGAATTCTTCTTATAAAAAAAGAGACATATTGAGAAAAGAGGAAAGAGAGAAAAAAGCACCATATTCCCATGGTAAATAAGAAGGTTGCTGAGATGCTCATTGTCTGCTTGCCTTATTATTTTGGTTATGGGAAAGCTCCTGTACCATGTGCAAGGGGTACCCCATTGGCAGTTCTCTATGATACGCATGTACTTACAATAACAAGAACTTACCGGTGACCAAAGTTGAGTAGCATGAGGAGTGGCCCTCATATTCAAGGGACATGAGATTTCCAACTTATATTTCGTCAAGCATATACTCCATCTTTGTGTACTTTAACCTTAATCATCTCAAGATGCCTATGATAGGGGCAATGAGGGCTCAAAGCTAGTAAGTACCATAATATTTTGGAAGTTCTTTATGATTTGTAATCCCTGCTACCCTCTATAAAGGGACCTTTCTCCTAGTTACCAGTTTGAGTCAGTAAACCTACTTCCTCTCTATCTCCAGCAAGCATTTGAGTTGTTGTGTTTCAAGCATTCATATGGTGATTTATTCAATCATGTTCTCTATCTTCCTTGTTTGCACAAAACTCTTATTTATTGAGTATTACTTTGAAAGCCTTCACTTGTGAAAAACCTTTTTGAGCAAAGAGTGCTCCTGTGTAAAACTTCTACAAAAAGCTTTTTGTGAAACTGTTTGCCAGGTGTTCTCTGACCAAGAACAAGTTTGCCAATTCCAATTATGATTTATCTTTATGCATCTCTATTGTGACTGCTGTACTTGGTTGCAAGCTAAGTTATATAATGGTGAGTTGCTTTCTTCTATGAGTTGTGTAATGGTAAGTGTGATGCTTCTTGTTCATTTTCTTTTATCGACACTTCACTCCATAAACCTATGGACATGTTTACTGAGATCAGTTTTCGCTTGGGGACAAGCGAAGGTCTAAGCTTGGGGGAGTTGATACGCCCAATTTGCATCACCATTCTATATCATAATCTACCTCTATTCATTGATATTTTGTCTTATTATGAGGTATTGCTTATGTCTTTTCCACTGTTTATGCATGTTGGATGATTCTTGGAGGATGGACTGCTGGAGTATGGATTCTGATGGAAAAGAGGGCATTTTGATGCAATTTCGCGAAGATCGTAAAAATACCAGAAAAATATGGGAAAATATTATTTTTCCAGAAGATTGAGGAAGCCAGAAGGAGGGACGAAGAAGGGCCACAGGAGGCCCACACCCCCTAGGCGCGGGCCCACCTAACCCCGCGCCTAGGGCAGGTGTGGCCCACCTGCCCGGCTCCTAACTCCGCCCCTTCACCTATATCTTCCCTACGGAACCCTAAGGCTAGGGGAGCGACCACAGATAGATTTTCGCCGCCTCTGGGGGGCGGAAAACACCGAGAGAGAAAGATCTCTCCGGCAGACAGATTTCTGATCGCCATCAACACCATCGTCAAGCTAGGCTTCATCAGGATCATCATCATCATCCACACCATCATCACCACTCCGTTCCGCTGTAATAATTGTGTTGGATATTGCTTTAGTTCTTAGGGGAAACTTTCCCGGTGTTAATTACTATTGTAGTTGATGCTTGTGAGTGGAACCATTGGATTATTGTTTATGTTCAGATTGTTATCCATTATCATATCATCTTTGATCTTGATCCATATGATGTCTTGTGAGTAGTTCATTTAGTTCTTGAGGACATGGGAGAAGTCATTTTGTTATTAGTGGATCTATGTTGAGTTATTATTAAATGGTTTAGTATTTAAGTTGCGGTGCTATTCTTCTAGTGGTGTCATGTGAACATCGACTACATGAAACTTCACCATTTATGGGCCTAGGGGAATGCATTGTGTATTTGACTACTAATTGTGGGGTTGCCGGAGTGACAGAAACCTGAACCCCCGTTTGGACACCATTGCATAAGGGAGCGCAGGATCTCAGAGTTTAAGGTTGTGGTTAGGTTTATATCTTAATTACTTTCCTGTAGTTATGGATGTTTTGCAGGGGGTTTAATCACAAGTATATATTAGTCCAAGTAAGGTCGGTACATTAGCACAGGTTCACCCACACAACACTTACAACACCAAAGAAGAGTACTCAGCTATTTGAAGCGAAGGCACTTGACAAAATTCCCATGTGTCCTAGAGAACGTTTGGTCCTTTTAAGTATTTCCACCGGCATGTCCTTTGCTAAGAAAGGATTGGGCCACTTGCTGCATTTGTTATTTATTACTTGCTCTTTGTTTTGTTGCCTTATCATAAAACCACTAAAATTCGTTTGCTAAGTATTCACAGGGATTTCCTACTCCATACTACTGTTTAGCACCTTCTGCTCCTCGTTGGGATCGACACTCCTATTTATCGAAAGTACTACGATACACCCCCTATACTTGTGGGTTATCAGCGACGTCCAGAAGTTGGCCGGGCAAGTCGCGGCTCTCATTCGCTTCATCCCCCGGCTAGGTGAGAAGGCAATGCCTCTCTACCGCCTAATGCGCAAGAACCCCATGTTCCAGTGGGACAAGGAGGCGGACGACGCGCTCCACGCTCTCAAAGAAGTGCTACTCGCGGCCCCGCTGCTTGCTGCCCCCACCGACAAGGAGCCAATTCTCGTCTACGTCACTGCATTCGAGCGAGTCGTCAACGCCGTCATGGTCATCAAACGGCCAGAAGAGGTCAAGTAGCGCCCCGTGCAGTGACCTGTCTACTACATCAGCGAAGTCCTCACCGAGTCGCGACAGCGCTACCCGCAGTACCAGAAATTGGTATATGCGGTCTTCCGAGCCCAGCGGCGACTACCGCACTACTTTCAGGAGCACCCAATCACGGTCGTCTCCTCAGCGCCGTTGCAGGACACATTCGTAACCGCGAAGCGACTGAGCGAGTCGCCAGGTGGGCCGTCGAGATCGGCGTCCACAATATCAAGTACGAGCCGCGCAAGGCAATCAAGTCGCAGGCCCTGGCAGACGTCCTCGCTGACTGGGAGGAGGCGCAATAGCCGGAGAAGCTGTCGTACCTCCATTACTGGCCACTCCACTTTGACGGGTGCAAGAACGCAGACGGCGCAGGGTCAAGGATCGTGCTCACCTCCCCCAAGGGCGATAAACTGCGCTACGTACTGTATCTCGACTTCACCCCCTGCACCAACAACATGGACGAGTATGAGGCCCTCCTTCACGGCATGCGAGCCGCCAAGGATATGAACATCAACTGCCTATGGTGCTACGGCGACTCCGACCTTGTCGCCGCGCAAGTCGCCGGCACCTGCGACACCGTCTCCCTTACCATGGCGGCATAACGCCAAGCAGTGGACCAGCTGGGAGGCCACTTCACCGGGTACTCCGTCGAGTGGATCGACCGGCGCAAGAACGAAGAGTCTGAAGCCCTCTGTTGCATCGGATCGGCTCGCCGCGCGCCACCCACCGGTGTCTTCCCCGAGACCATCACTAAGCCCTTTGTCTCTCCCCCGAGGGAGATCGACCTCGGGATACCGCTGCAACTAGAACCATCTCTGGTCGCCATGATCGCGGAGCCATGCGAGTGGACCGCGCCATACGTCGCCTACCTGTAGGGAGGGACCCTACCAGCAGACGAGACGCAAGCTCGCATGATCGTGCCGCTGCAAGTCCTTTGTCATCTCAACGGCGAGCTCCACAAGCGTAGCGTGACCGACCTGTTCCAACACTGCGTACAACCCACAGAAGGTCGCAAGATCCTCCAAGACATCCACGCCGGCGACTGTGGCCATCACGCTGGTGCCCGGTCCCTGGTCGCCAAAGCCATGCGACATGGCTTCTACTGGCTCACCGCACACGCCGACGCGGTCGACATCGTCCAGCGCTGCGTCGGGTGTTAGAAGTACGCCAATCAAACGCACGTACCAAGCTCGGCGCTCAAGACCATCCCCATCACCTGGCCATTCGCCGTGTGAGGCATGGACATGGTGGGCCCCTTAAAGAAGGCCCCCTCCGGCTACACCCACCTCCTGGTCGCAGTCGACAAATTCACCAAGTGGGTGGAGGCCAAGCCAGTCCGCAACTGCGACGGGAAGACTGCCACCAAGTTCTACGTGAGCTCATCTACCACTACAGATTCCCGCACAGCATCATCACGAACAACGTCACCAACTTTGCCAAAGGAACCATGGTCGAGTACTACGAGGAACACAACATACGGCTCGACCTCACCTCAGTCGCCCACCTGGAGTCTAACGGCCAGGCGAAACACGCCAATCAAAGCATCCTCCACGACATGAAGCCGCGACTGCAAGTTCCCCTCGAGCAAACTCGAGGATGCTGGGTCGAGGAGCTACCCTCCGTCATCTGGGGCATCCGCACCTCCATCAACAGGTCGACCGGGTTCATGCCCTTCTTCATGTTGTACGGTGCCGAAGCCGTCATGCCGACTAACCTAGAGCATGATTCGCCTCGTATCGTCAGCTACGCGGAGGCCGACAACGAGCTCGCACACCAGGATGGGGTCGACTAGCTCGACGAAGCACACGACCTAGCTCGCTCCCGCACCGCCATATACCAGCAAGGACCCCACCGCTACCACAACCGCCGAGTCTGGACTCACACCTTCCAAGAAGGAGACCTGGTCCTGCGACTGATCCAGGACAAGAAGGGCATGCATAAGATCTCTCCCCCGTGGGAGGGATCATTTGCCATAGGACGAGTCCTAGACAACGACGCCTACTACCTCATCGATGTCTGAGGCGACGAACAACTCGATGTCAAGTGGCCGTGGAATGTAAGCCTCCTAAGGAAGTTCTACACATAGAACTCCGACATGTACTACCCCTGCCATGCAATAAAGATTATCGACTCGCACAAATTGTGTCTACTCTCCAATTCTTGTGCCACTCGCACTCGTAAAATCAGTGCTACGCTAATCATGGAAGTCAACCCTTGGTCACACGACCGGCAAGACTAAGTAGTGCGATACAAGGGCATCGATAAAATACGGGACTTGTGTCGTCCACGAAAACGCCAACCTGGAGCCCCATCGGAGTCGCCTCTCTCGACTGGCCCACCAGGCCAAGACAACCGCATTCGCTTCTCACAGCGACTCAATCCTCCACATCCTCGGCGCAGCGACTCAAACGGTCAAGGACCACGCTCGGGGACTGATGCCAGTCCAAACCCACGCGGCTAGGGAAAACACCAAGTATGTGAGCGCGCCCTGGACTCGCCATGCTACTGGCTCTCCGAGTCAGGTGGAGTGATGTTCCAAGCACAACGCGCTCCTTCCTCACCTACCTTGGGCATGCGACTAGAACGACTAAGTACCACGCTCGGGGGACTCGCCCTACCGACCCCGTTCGCGTCCGGGAAAACGGCTAAGTACAGAGCACCCCTTGGGGTCGCCAAGCGGCTGGCTTCCCAAGACACGACGAGTCGAACTAACTAACAGTATAAAAGCAAACATACATACACAAACACGAGGTAAACCCCATAAAAGGGCGGACGCGCTCGGGGACTCGCATAAAAAAATAATCCAAACACAACTCAAAGCTGACAAAAGCATACATGCATTCCTTATGGCAACAAATTTTGTTCGCTTACAAGGGCAGGCATACATTTCTTACAACTGACGCCAATCGACAAAGTCATCTACTCTGTAGGTTTCAAAGACGATGCGCCATCGCTACTGCGAACGCGGATAAAGGGGACCCACGGGTTCGACGGGTACGTCGTCAAGGTGCCCGCCATCACCAATCGGAACGGCTGCTCCACCTTGAAGTCGCGTTGCGCCGGCTCGGGGTCATTCAGAGCAACGATTGTCTCCTGATACGGCATAAGATCGCCCATCTCCAACACCCGCTCGGAGTAGACCGCGGCCCGGTCGGTCAACTTCAGCACATCGGAGATCTCGACCAAGCCAGTCGACGAGGGATACCCGCTGGTGACATCGTCGAGGTCAAAGTCGTTAGGGAAGTGGGCAAGACCAAGGCTTACCATAGTCACAGCTCCACAGCGGAAGGCTGACCGCGACATGTACTCCACAAGCGCTGGAGCCCTCTCCAGGTAGCACCATACCTCTGTGAGTTCGCGGGGGATGACCTCCGTCGACGAGATCTGCTGGAGGTACGCGCAAATGCAAGTCGTCAAAAGGGCTGCAGAATCCACCAGCGTGGTGACACACTACCACGCGTCGTACGGCCGCGCTTCGGGCTCATCATCAAGAACTTTCCCTATAGAAGAAAAGCAATGTGGCGACAGAAGGACGCACGATTCGAGTCAATCACACAAATGACACAACAAAAACGGCGACCCGCACACTCGGGGAATCACTGATACAATAAAAAACAAGACGAACGAACTCACCAATCAGGGGACGACAGCGCCCCGTGATGAAATCTTGAAGACCCGACAAATCGGTCTGCAGCCCCGCGACGAGAGCATCAGACACCTTCCGTTCCTCAGCTGCGGCAGTGACAGCCGCCTTATCCCTCTCTTCAGCCAAGCTCGCCTCCGCCTTGGCGGCCTTGAGCTCTCGTTCTAGCTCGGCCACCCGCTTCTCCGCAACGGTCCACGAAGATTGGGAAGCCGTCAACTCGCCAATAGGGACCAAACCCTCGTGATCCTTCGCCACAACGGTCGAATTCCCCTCTGCAGCAACACAAGGGTGGGATCATAATCAGAAACAAGATAGCAAGGGAGAGGGTATGTCGAAAACCTACCAGCGGTCGCTTGCAGCTGCTCGTTTACATCTTACACGGAGCGGAGGTCGCGCTCCAGACACTACTTGGCAGCCAGCCGCTCCGCAGACTCACGCTGGAGGCCCTGCATAGACACAATTGATATGAGCAGACATCAAAGAAAATTCCTAAGTGCCTAGCCGCTGAAATTCAGCGACTAGCCACTCAGGGACTGGAGATCAAGGAAAATTCCTAAGTGCCTAGCCGCTGAAATTCAGCGACTAGCCACTCAGGGACTGGACATCAAAGAGAATTCCAAAGTGCCTAGCCGCTGAAGCGACTGGCCACTCGAGGAATGGACAACAAAAATCAATAAGAATTTGCCTGCTGAAATTCAGCGACCAGATCCTCTGGGACTGGACATACCTGAATAGCTGCGCCCAACATGTTGTGCAGCTCAACCGCATCTACCGATGGCATCACAAGAGGTGTGCGCCCACGACGCTGCTCAACTTCCGAGCCCAAAACTTCAGGCACTTGGGTCGACTGCGCTGACACACTCGCGGTGGAGGCCTTCACCATAAAGCGAGGGAAGGTCGCCACCACCGCTCCCACAACACTCGTCGAGGGGCCCGATGCCCCGACCAGTGCCGCAGGGTCTATCTGCTGCGACCCCGCGTCCACGACGGTCTTCAGGTCGCATCCGCTCCAGTCGGAGCTCCACTTGGGGCGTCGACCGGCTCATCTGAGATTGTGACGACTTCGTCGCCCTTCATCTTCTTCGCACCTTCTGCGGATGCCTTGGCATCGTCGCCCTTCCTCTTCTTCTAGGGATCGGCTTTCGCCCCCGCGACGTCTACTAGAACTTTGGCCACCAAAAGGTAACCGATCTTTTTTCACGCCAGTACTGCAAAAAGAAATGATCAGCTGGTTCTCTCAACAAGTACAAACCAGTGGCTCAAGAGGACACACCAAGACATTTACCTGGCGACTGGGATGTAGCGCAGGCCGGTGCGGATGATGCGCCCGCTTCTCTAGCTCTAGGCCCAGCTTTCGGCTGATGCCCGTCTCAAACAGGGACGAAACCCGCGACACGGAAGCCTTCTTTGTCGACGAGGCCTCTGTAGTGGGAATTTCTCCTCCAGTCGACGTGGGTGCCTCCCTCGATGGAGAGGCCTCTGAAGCTGAAGCGGCCCCGAGGCCCATGACTGCCGAGAATGGTGGTGGAAGCGACGCCAGCGGCACTTCGTCCTCAACCACAGCCGCGCTGGCCGCCTCAGGCGCCTTCGCCGATGCTTCGGCGCCGCTTTCATCTGCTGTGCTAGTCGCCTCAGAGCTAGTTGCTGACCGAGGCGGTGACACTGCCCTAGGCGCCTCCTCCTTCTTCTTCTTCTTCTTCTTCTTCTTCTTCTTCTTCTTCTTCTTCTTCTTCGGTGACTTCTTTTTCAATGGTGTGGCCACACGCCATGAAGTATGTTTGAGGGCTTCGTCGTCGCCCCCATTGTGAGCTTCGAGGCTCTTGTTGGCCTCAAGCTCGCGCTGTCATTGCCCGCGAGATTTATGAACCGCGGGTGCGCCGACCTCCATGGCCTTGTCATCATCATCGTCGTCGTCATCATTGCCTCTGACATTCTCCTTGTTGGAGGAGGATTCGCTCTCGTCGTTGGCAGACTCGTCCGAGCTTTCATCGTCAGCGGGAGGAAGCCAACCTTCCACCACTTGGAACAATTGCACAAACAATACATGGTTAATGAGCCGCGACTGCATTTCTGTGACTGCGAAATAGACAAGGAAAGGTAGAATTACCGGTGGCGCCTTGCGCTTCATGGTGTATTGGGGAATCCTGGCCTTCGGGTCATGATATTCCGTATCAGTGATCTTCTTCAATGCGAGGGCGTAGTCGTCGGCCTTCCACTCGGCGGTGCAAGCCTTGGTCACGTCGTCCTTGCCGGTGTACTCATACATCCAGTGAGCACGGCTGGCCAGGGGCACCAGTCGCCGCCCGAGTCAACAATTGTACAAATTGATGGTCTCGAGGCTGTCTTTCTTTAGCTGACGAATCGTCATCAACATCTCATCGACCACCATCCGCTGGTTGAGCGGAAGCTTGGATACTTTAAGCCGGCGTGGCTCGGGCCGCTCGGCGAAATACATCAGGAGTGACACCTCGCCATCCGGAGTCGACTCGCTGACGTAAAACCAGTTCTTCTTCCATTCGTTCGCCGCCTTCTTTGGTAGCATGAGGTCGGGGAATGAGGCCTTGGAATTCAATTGGAAGGTAAGGCCGCCTGCTGCCAGCACCAGGCCGTCTGCCCCTTCGTGACCGATCCGCCCGTGGAATAGCTCCTGCCACAGGGGGAAGTATGGGCGACAGCCTAGATAACACTCGCAGAACGCCATGAAAATGGCGAGCAGCTCGATGCTATGCGGCCCTAGATCCGACGGCCGGATGCCGTAGTATGCGCAGAATCGGCGGAAGAAGGTCGAGGTGGGGAAGCCGAGCCCCCTCTCGAGTTGCTAGTAAAGCAGATGAACTCGCCGGCGCGCGGATTTGGCTCCACCTCTCCGGCCGCGGGGATCCGCCATGTCCCGGCGCAGAGGATCCCTGCGTCCTCGAAGGACTTCAGCAGCACCTTGGTACACTTGGATCTCCCCCACATTTCCTTCGGGGGCGCCATCAATTCGAGGATCTGGGATCACAAGATTTCTCTGGGATCGCTAGATCACTCGGGGTCGCTCTCGAGGGAATGGAAGATTGAGAGACGCACGGAGTCGAAAGAAATGTGGGGAATGCTCGTTCTTCACCTGTCACTCTCCTTATATAGCGGTTGGTACCCAACAATTTCGGGGAACCGTTACCGCGCGGTGATTACGCCGATATTACCGTTGGATTACCCAACGGCTAGTTTGACTAAGCTGACGGTCCAACTTCGTCTACTCGACTCGCCGACCATTCGCCATAGCTGCGACTCGATTACTCGATGACCCATTAGCCACAGCTGCGATTCGACTACTCTCCAAATTGGAGATTCGACTGGTTGTCGTTATTGCGACTCATGAAGCATGCTGAAGATTCTTTCTTTCATTGAAGGAGTCCATCGCCGATTCGACTGGGCGTCCAAATTGGACCCGAATACTCCGACTGCCAAAGAACACCTGCGACGAATCAACGACGGCCTCGGGAATACTGATGGGGATATGCCAGGTGGGGTATACCTAGCAGGACGCTCCCTACTGGATCATACTCCCAGCGAGTGGGCCTGCAGGATGGCGACTAGACCGCGACCCAAGAGGAAAGTAGGCGACTGGATGCTGAAGGCCCAGAAGCATAGCTAGGCCCAGTTGGATTAGGTCAAAACCCTCCTAGTCTTTATCCAACTCGGTTGTAGATATGTAAACCCTAGCAAGGTAACTCTATATAAACCTCCCTAGGGCAGGCATAGAACTTACGTTCCATCATACACCCCTTCGACTCGCCGCCTAGCCGCCGAGCTCGCCCATTATACTCTCTCATCAATACAATCTAGCAGGAGTAGTTCTTTACCCTCCGGGGGCCGAACCGGGGTAAAGCCCTGTGTCTTTGCCCTCATCTCGCACCGCAGATGGCTAGCCTCCCTTGCCCCTCGTTCTACTACTCGTTGTCAATCGCAGCATCTGTCGTGGCCATTCCCACGACACCAATAGAATCTGTCGCTTGTTGTTGCCAATAAACCTGTCGCTCCAGCTGGTCAGGGCCTTGGCCATGGCCACCAACTTGGCAGCAAGCCTCTTGAACGGGTTAGCCACCGGCGGAACCGAAGCCCATGCTGCCTCAACGGTCTCCAAAAACCCTTCCACCTTGGGCCAGAATGCCTCAAAGCGGAAGTGTTTCCTGGACTCCAGCTGGGCGTCGAGGTTGAGGAGCATGGGGCAGTGATTAAAGATCGAGGAGCTCAACACCGAGAGGAAGGAGGAAGTGTACCTCGCCTCCCAGTCCACAGTCGTAAAGACCCTGTCCAACTTCTCCATCATATCCTGGGCCCTCTCATTCGACCAGGTATAGCGGAGGCCGTTGAGATAGAGCTCCTTAAGCTCCAACGCCGCAAGCATTCTCCTAAACTTAGTCATCAAGCGCTAGTTCAGGTTAGCGTTGTTCTTGTCCGATGCATCGACGATCAAGTTAAAATCTCCCTCCACCAGTCAGGGGCCCGGGTGCAACGCCCTCACCTCATCCAGCTCCTGCAAGAAGAGCCGTTTGTGGGGATCCCCGTGGGGGCCATAGAACCTAGTAAACCACCAACCTCCAGACCTCGGTGACTCCAGCCATGCCGTGATTGTGTTGGCCGAGATATGGGGGTTCGAAAGGGCCACAACTGTCGATTTCCATGCATGGAGAATCCCACCCGCGTGGCATCCGCAGGGAGGAAGAAGAACTCGTCAAATTGCTGACCAAGGAAGCGGTCCACAGTGGCACGCGACACCACCTGCAGCTTCGACTCTTGCAAGCAAACAACACTCGCACCCGAGAGCAAAACCACCTGGTAAATCGCGTCACATCTGGCCAGTTGGTTCAGGCCCCTCACATTCCACACCAAAAAGGAGAGGAAGTCTGACATGTTAATAATTATTACAGACCACTACCCAACAAACTAAACAAATGCGGGGCTCCAACTAATTTATTCAAGAAAACTAAACAAACAAAAACCAAAAACGAAAACTAAGACGCTCCAAGAACAACGCAATAGTGCATGAAACAATAAAAAATGAAGTGTCTAGAAAGAGACCTAAGATTTTTATTGATAAAGAAGGGGATGCCTTGGGCATCCCCAAGCTTTAACTCTTGTACCTCTTGAATATTTCTTGGGGTGACACGGGGTGGCATCCCCAAGCTTGAGCTTTTGTCCATTCTTCATCTCATTACATCATTCTTTCCCTACACCTGAAATTTTCCTTCATACAAAACTTCACACAATCATCATTAGCAACATTAGTGCATTCAAAAGATAATAAAACCTTTGGGTTTTTTGTTAAAAACATCAAAACTTTCAATAAGAACACTAGCTACTGTAGAAACTTCCTTCAAAAATCTCAGTTTCCCAAAAATAACTCAAAAATAAATCAATAAAAAGCAAATGCAAATAATGGCAGAAATCTGTCAAAACAGACCATCCAGTGAAAACCGGTTTTTTCGAAGACCTTATGTTGCTCAAATCAAAAAGTGCTGAACTAACAAAAGTTAGCTAACAACCGGGGGATTTACTCATAATATTAAAACTCAATCCGACATACAGAGATTTTTCACGAATTTTATAGTGAAGCATAGAAATCTGTTTCGGGACAACAACTTCCCCAAATCTTACTTCCCTCTCATTAGAGGTTATTTTTGGCACAAAAATCAAATAAAAAGGATAAGGAGAGGTTATTACAGAAGTAATAACTTCCAAGACTCAAGAAAACTTTTGGGTTATCTCTCAATAAGTACTTTTCTTTAACGCCTTTAAGTTAGGCACAAGAAGCAAGAATCAAGTATTTTCAAATGAAGAAGCATTAACATCAAACCTTGCTTTCAAACGAGGAGAAAAAGGTAACTTTTCTCTCCTCATAGGGAAGTGTTCAATACCTTTATTGAATGGAAATTGATATTTAATGGTGCCTTCTTTCATATCAATAATGGCACCAACAGTTCTAAGAAAAGGTCTTCCCAAAGTAATAGGACAAGAAGCATTGTATTCAACATCCAAAACATAGAAGTCAATAGGGACATAGGCATTATTAACCATAATAAGAACATCATTAACACTCCCCATAATTTTCTTATTAGCATTATCATCAAGTGGGACATCTAAATAGCAATCTTCCAAAGGTGGCAAATCAAGCATTTCATAAATCTTTCTAGGCATAATAGAGACACTAGAACCAAGGTCACATGAAGCTTTGAGATCAAAGTCATTCACTTGCATATTAATTATAGGTTCCCAACTCTCTTCTACTTCCCTAGGAATAGATGCTTTGTGTTTCACTTTATCTTAATTTTAATGAAAGCATCTGTAATATGTTTGGTGAAAGCCATATTCATATCACTAGCATTAGGACTTCTAGCAAGCTTTTATAGGAACATAATTACTTCAGAAATATTACAACCATCAAGATCAAAATCAATCTTAGCATCACAGGTAGTAGACTCATACATTGTTGTAGGAGGAATTGGTACTTCTTGTGGTTCACTAGCATACACATTGGTGGTGGAAACAACACAAATACTATTGTCTCTAGTAATTTCAGTTTCTCTTTCTCACTTAGAATGTAGTTTAGCTAACAGTCTAACATTTTCATCAATAGTAACTTGTATGGCATGATTAGTAGTAAAGGTACTTTCCAAAGTTATAGGTTTAGCAGCCATCTTATTAATCAAAGAGGATTGAGCTTCAGACAAACATGATATATTTTTCTCAACATTCAAAAGCTTTTCTTCCACAGTCTTGTTGAAAATAGTTTGTTTACTAATAAATTCTTTAAGCATGACCTTAAGTTCAGAGGGAGCACTTCTATTGTTGTTGTAGGAACTTCCATAAGTATTACCATTATTGGGAGGATAAGGCCTATAATTATTACTACCAAGATTATTCCTATAGGCATCATTTTCGAAATTGTTGTTTCTAATGAAGTTCACATCAACTTGCTCTTCTTGAGCAACCAAAGAGGCTAAAGGAACATTATTTGGATCTATATGAGCTTTTCCATTAACAAACATAGCCATAATAACATCAATTTTATCACTCAAAGAGGAGGTTTGTTCAACAGAATTTACATTCTTACCATGTGGAGCTCTCTTAGTGTGCCATTCAGAATAATTAACCATCATATTGTCAAGGAGCTTTTGTCAACACCAGGATTTTTAATCCCAGATACCTGTTATGCCATACCTCGCAATCCCAGGATTACCATTTTTGTGAGACATAACAGAATTGGTACCACAGTACATCATCCATTACAAACCATAATAAATGACTTACAAATATAGGATCTCATGATCCAGTCTTAATACAATCAACGCAGTGGAAATTAAATGTAGCGGGGCTTCATATTCAGGGTCATAGGCAATGCTGACGATGGGAGATGATCCTAGTTGTCATAGACTTCCTGATGTCCATCATCCTGGTAGTCCTCCTCGTAGTCTGGCCATGGGAATAGCCAGAGACAAAGCCATGAGTACTCTTTAAGTACTCGCAAACTATCACTAACAAGTAAAGTAGTTTGAGTAGGAATCCTAAGCTCTAGGTTTATTTGCAAAAAGCCAGGTTTATCTCATACTGAGTTTAGAAGTAAAGAAAACAAGTTTTGTGTTCTAAAACACCTAAGTGGGAACTTAGTTTTCATGTTCACAACCCTGTTGTGGTCAAGTCAAGTCATAGTTCATTTCACAAGTCATTTTGAAAACATCTGACGACGGAACAGTATGGCCACTCCAACTGTGCATAACCACGAACGCGGCTATTCGTATAGTTTGACACTCTATAGAGATTGTACACTTTCACCAAAAATTCGATACATCCATCAGGGATAACCCTGAATCATCATATTTAGTATGCGGATAATCAATCCTAACCTTTCAATTACACACCCTAGTATAGGCACCTCCCCTATGAGTTTGGCCTCCCAACCATGACCATCTGTCATCTTGGGAACTGCATAGGTGGACATTCACATTCACGAAGTAGCCTCAGCTCAACCTCTTTCCGCAAGGGAATCCATACTAAGGCATATAAACTTCTAGTTAAGCCCTAACCAATTCAGGTAATGTGGTTGTATGGTAGAATGGTATCACATCCGAACCCAACCATCAGTTTTTATAAAGGGTCAAGGCTCATGCCTCAACATTTTCATCATTAAATCATTTTGTGTTCATAACACATGTCAAAACATTTCAATAAAATGAATCCGCATTCCAAGGTTTTCATAATCATTTTCACCAAGTGTTCCCATCTAAAGTGATCAATTTTTATGCTTAGCACTAGCCACTAAGGTCGAGGGTATTCACTAATGAGGGGTGCTAATCAAGTGTGACTATCCAAATCTAGTGTTATGCCTTTTGATGACATCTAGTTCTAACTACTTAGGCCTAGTTTTATGCTCTTTATGCTACCTATGCTAATCTTTCAAAACTCACAAAGCACTAACTAAAAGTAAAGAACTTTGGTAAAATATAAAAGAATAAAGCTTGCAAGTAAAACTGGGAATTGGTATAATCAAGGTTGCATAACCAAAGCATGCCTAATGCATCTTGCATAGGTTATCTTGCAAGAGTGGCTTGCATAGTTAAGAAACTTGCAAGGGTTAGCTTGCAAAGTTAACTTGTAGTGTTAGGCTTGCCTTGAGTAGTGCAGTGGTTGAAGTTTCCTTCTTCTTCTTCTTCTTCTTCTTCTTCTTCTTCTTCGTACTCCTCCTCCTCGTAGCCTTGGTCGGTACTAGCGTCTATAAATGAATATGAGGTACACAATCACCAAACAATACTTAACTACCTCTAGTTGGCACACAAAGGTTCACAATAGATGATCTAGCATATCACAATCATCACATGAAATAAAGACCTAGTCTTATTTATTTTATTTTAGAAAAGTAATTTCTACTCATTGAAAACTACTTAAGATTTAATATTCTCCAATTAAAATATGGGATAATGTTGACCATGTCATCACCACATATTCTAATACTTGGGAATGTGATTTAAAGTGGTGGTCCTATTTTATAAAGTTCAGAATTACTATTTTATATAATTAAAGTGACTAGAAATTCCTATATAGCATTCTTTTAGTACTAGTCCAAGATCACTGCATGTAAACCTAAATATTTTTACATATTCAGATAGATCTTGTCAAATGTGATTTTTCAGAGTTGGAATCAACTCAAAAGCATTTATGGTTGAGTTTTGAAAAATGTTTGAATGTGGAAAAGCCTCTGTCTTGTTATTTTTGGTATAGGTGATCTATTATTTTAATTGGTTTGAATCCAACGGGCTTGTATTGATAATTTGAATACCTTTCTAACAAAATTGGAATCATGCAATTTGGTTTAGTAAATCTTTTTGAATTGAATTCAAAGTCACTGACAGAACTAGGGTTTAACTAAATTGGAAAAAGATTATTTGAATCACTCGGCTACGCGCGGGAATGTTACTGGGCCGGCCCAATTGCATAGCACGCGCAGCGGGCTGCTGACAGGGGGTCCCATGTGTCAGCGGCTCTATCTAAATGAAGCGGTACGTTTCAATCTAAGCTGTGCGATTAGACTAAGATCTACGGCCGACGTTCGTCGTCTCCGTCGCACAGTGCCGGCGAGACTGAACCCTAACGGCGATGGTGGGGGTACGCAGTGACTTACCTGGGCTCCAGCTAGGGTCGGAGAAGGGGGCGAACAACATTGTCAACGACGGTGGTTCGAACGGTGATCGCGATAGCTCCTGGGGTGGCTCCAATTGACGGCTCCTCTCCTCCTTTGCAGCGGCGGACTCCGGCTAAATTCCGGCGGGCTGGTGCTCGCCTTGCTCCGGGGAAAGGTGTGGGGTGGTTCTGAGAGAGAGGGGAGTGAGATGGTGTGGACAATGAGGGCTGGGGTGGCCTCTATTTATACACCGGCGAGAGGGGCAGAGCGGCATGGGATGGCTCCTCCGGTGACCGTCGATGCAGTGAGCTACGGGCATGACAGAGGGCGTAGGATGGTGCGGTGTCTCCTGGCGATCATCGCAGGCTTAATGGCGTGGAACGGGGCGGTCGAGGATGGTCGAGACGGGTCGGCGCTCTGCGCGGGAACGACGGTGTTCGAGACGGCGTACAGAGGTTTCGTGTCGTGCAGCGGCGAAGAGTCGTGTCTGGGAAGTAGCTAGGATCATGGCGAGTGCAGTTATGCGCGGTGAGGGCGAGGCGCGGCGTGTGCGCGCGTGTTGGCTGCGGCGCTCTGGCACGCTCTCGGCATGGTGGCATAGAACTGGGCGCAGCGGTTTTCTTGTGGTCCATGGCTTGGCTACGGTCGAGGGGTGGACAGGGAGTGGCGGTGTATGGTGGCCTGTCACCTAGACATCATGGACGGGTGCGGCGCTTCCTCCTACGAGTTGTCCATGGTCGAATGGCAATGGTGGCTCGGGTGGCGCGGCACTGGTGCAAATGGCAGAGGGGTATGTAACATCCCAAAAATATTAAACTTGAATCATCAAACTCAAATCATCAAAATTAGGGTTAACAAAAACTTTTCCAATTAAAAACATAAAGGCATTCATATGTGTGTGTATTATAATTTGGATTCTTTTGAATTGCCTTGGTTGTGTGTTTCTTTGCTTGTAAAATGATTCTTAGGTGAAATAAACATCATCTAAACAATCCCCACACTTTTCCCAAAGACAAACAAATCAAAACAAGCAAATTATGTGAATGGTCACTTTGGCCAAATTAACTCTCATGCCTACTTTGGCTATCCCTAACTTTCAGAACTTAACAGAAACTTGTTTGGATCTTTGCACCCCTTGATAGTACTCATAACAAAGTACCAAGGCCCACCTTGTGATCATCCAAAAACATTTAAATGCTTAGTTTAAATGACAGTTTAAAATTGAATCTATTTCATATGGGAAGATCCCACTATTTCAAAAACCACTCAAACAAGATCAATTTTCAAAACCCAAGCATCCACAGACTCACCAGCACATGCCTAGCACACCCACCAAAAATATTTTCAAAATTCAAAACTTGAGTTCATGCGGCCATTTTATCCAACAGGTTGCAGATTCAAATCAAACAAAATCAAAACAGTATGTTGAGCAGTGTTTTGGGCCTAACTTGTTCCCTCTCTAGACACCACTAGCTGATGGGGATATGCCTACTGGGGTATACCCAGCAGGATGTTTCCGACTGGCCCGTGGACTGGCGAGTGGGCCTGCAGAACGACGAGTGGATTGAAGCCCAGCGAGGCACCGAGCGACTGGAAGCTGAAGGCCCAGGCGAGTAGATAGGCCCAGTCGGATCAGGTTAAACGACTACCGAAGCTTTAACTGAATCGGTTGAGATATGTAAACCCTAGGGGAGGTGAGCCTATATAAACCTCCCTATAGGGCGAGTAGAGATACGTTCCCTCATACACCCAAGCGACTCGCCGCCTAGCCGCCGAGCTCGCCCATTGTAACAACTCCATAATACAATCTAGTAGGAGTAGGTCTTTACCCTCATCTCGCACCGCAGATGGCTGGCCGCCCTTGCCCCTCGTTCTACTACTCGCTGCCGATTGCAGCATCTGCCGTGACCATTCCCACGACAGTGGCGCCCACCGTGGGGCCTGGCCGGTCCGGCCGGTGTTCTGCGGCGAGATCCAATCAGCCCATCAACGAGACGGTCGCCACCGGCCGCATGATAGCGATCGGCGAGATGCTCCAAATCTTGCCGAGCAGCTACGTCCCGGCGGCGCGGCCCGTCACGCACAGCGTGATCCTGCCTATCGGCACGATCAGCCTCTTCGTCGGCCTCACCGACGTCATCGTCTCGGAGGACTCGGCTCGCATCCGTGAGTCGCCGCCACGCGATCGGCTCTCCGAGAGCCAGACCCGCACGATCCACCGCCTCGTCTCCGAGTACAATTCGGCCCACAGCAACGTGGCCGAAAACTCAGCGGCCGCAGAAGACGCGGCCCTCAATGACGACACCGACTCGGCGACCCCGGCGTCACTCGCCGGGTCCATCACCGCGGCTTCATCCGCGGGTTCCATCGCCCAAGTCTCCAACGTGGGAGACTTCGAGGACCCCTCCATCCTCGGGATCTTCGAATTCGACTCCGGATCGGAGAACTCCGCCGACCTCCGCGACGGAACCGGTCGCCACGCCGCAACCTACATGGCCACCGGCGCCGATCCGCCGGAGGATCCATTATCCACCCCAATCCCTCCTAACGCCACGGCAACGGAGGTCAAGGAACTCCGCCTGAAACTGGCGGAGGCGGTGCGCAAGGAGCAAGCCGAGCGCGAAAAATTTCGCCTCGAGCAGGTGACGGCGCAGGAGCTATCACGCTACCACCAGCAGCGGATCAGGTCACGCCTGAACACCACCGTTCAAGGGCGTGCCCTGAACTTCGACGACGAAAACGACCCGGCCCGCGTGGCCGAACGCGCGATCTACGAGAACGCGCCACCAGGAGGAAGCGCCCGGCCCCCGACAGGATCTACGGCGAGAGGCGCCCCACCTCCACCCAACCGCACCCCTCCCAGGGACCAGCCGCGGATAGTAGTCTCCTCACGGGAGCGAGACGCAAACGGCCTCCCACTGTTCTCCACCCCAATGGACAACCTCGTGGCAGGCCGAGCAGCAGCCGACAGCATCACAGCCACCGACGACGGCGACCTACAGATCCAATACGTCAGGGCCCTGCTCGCGAAGGCCGTCGAACAGCAAAGAGCGGGCGCCGACTCAGCAGGTCGAGTATACTCGCGTTCCTCGGGAAGCAGAGCGGCCTGCAGCGGCCGCCCAGCGGCGGCAAACACCCTCAACTGCCCGCCACCAGAGCCACTGCAGCTCCAACACCGACCCGCGAACGCGGCACTCTCCACCAACGACCCCAGACCGGCAACTAACCTCGTCGCTGCCAACGGGCAGCCCATCGACGCCCGCACCCACATCATCAACAACCAAAGTTGGCGCGCACGCCAGCCCGACGACTTGCGACATACCCTAACTAATCGCCGCGACGGCGAGCCCATGGGGTCGCTCAGTCGACTCGGATCCAAGTGCTTCGGACCAATGATCCGAGGCGAGAAGTACCCGCCAAACTTCAAGGCGCCGAAAGAGATAGAAAAGTACAACTCCTCGTACGACCCCGCCGTTTGGCTCGACACATACCTCATGGCGATGGGGATCGCAGGCCACACTGACCTGCTAGCCGCTCGTTACCTCCCCTGATGATGGAGGGGACGTGCAGGCAGTGGATCAACACCCTCCCCCAGCACAGTATCGACTCCTGGGAGGAGATGCGCGATGCCTTCGTCAGGCACTTCGAGTGCTCCTACACCCGTGCCACCACCATCGAGGACCTGGAGCGATGCGTCCAGGGACCCCGCGAGTAGACCCGCAATTGGGTCCAACGGTGGCAAGAACTTTGGTACAACGCTGCCGGCATCCACCCGGACACCGCGATCCATTGCTTCAAGACCTCATGCCGTTACGAGCCCCTGGTCGCCAAGCTCAAGCGACACTCCCGTACACTCGACAACATCCCCGACCTCCTCGAGATCGCCAAACGGTACGCCGAGGAAGATCCAAACCAGGAAACTGACGACGAGTCAGGAGGTCAATGTCGCACGAGCGGAAACGACGGCGGACGCCGATCCGACCTACGCTACAGCGGCACTCACCTCACCGGCAAGCGCCGCAGTGACGGGCGAGTCGACTTTGTCGCCAACGCCGGGCACGCGCAGCGCGAGCCGAAGAGCTTCCGCCGCGACGGAGGACAACACCGCGACCGCGGCAACTACAAGAACAAGCCAAGGTTCGACCCCGCGGCCCTCGTTAACCAACCATGTGCGTTTCATAGCAGGGAAGGGAAGCCCGCAACGCACACCACCGCCGACTGCCACACCCTCAGGGAAATCGAGAAGGCACGGCGAGCGCGGGAGGACCCCGACAACGACCCGCCAAACGGCGGAAATTCGGCAAAGTAGCCGGCTCGCTCCACACCTTCACAGGCTTCAACACGAAGCGCGAGAAGAAGGTCGTCGCCCGCGCTGTCGCCGTCAACGCGGTGGCCCAGATAGACGTCCCCCAGTTCCTAAACTGGTCGGAGCAGCCCATCACCTGGAGCCGCCAAAACCACTCGCCACGCATCGAGTACCCAGGACGAGTCGCCCTGGTGGTCAAGCCCAAGGTCGGCGACTACTGGCTCCCCAAGACACTGATGGACGGTGGCAGGTCCATCAACATCCTTTACCTCGACACCTTCAGGCGGCTGCGGCTCCCGCAGTCGATGATCGAGACGACCCACACCACATTCCACGGCATCGTCCCCGGTCGGAAGGCGTACCCGATCGGCAAGGTCACGCTGCCAGTCACCTTCGGCACACCGGCAAACTTCCGCATCGAGCGGATCGTCTTCGAGCTGGTGGCCTTCGACAGCCCCTACCATTGCGTCCTGGGGCGCCAGGCGTTCGCTAAATTCATGGAAGCACCCCACTACGCGTACAACACGATGAAGCTCCCCGGGCCGTGCGGCGTCATCACCATCAACGGCGACCCCGACATGTCCGCCGAGTGCGAGGCCAAAGGAGCCGAGCTCGCCGATGCCGTCATCGCGGCGGAGACCAACCACGCCGATGAGCTCGCCAAGTACGCGAGCGGGGCAACAACGACGACCCCACCATACTCAAGAAGCCCAAATCAGAGGGCGCAAACACCTCAACCTTTGAGGCCACGACGCACACCCGCACCGTCGAGCTGGTCCCAGGCGACTCCAGCCAGACGGTGACGATCGGGACAGGCATGAGCCCAGCATAGGAAGGCGCGCTCATCGAGTTCCTCCGTGAGAACAGGGACATCTTCGCATGGAAACCCACTGACATGCCTGGTGTCCCTAGGGAGCTCGCTGAGCACAAGCTAAACGCCGACCCCAAAGTGCGACATGTCAAGCAGTCGCTGCGGCCCTTCAATGAAGAACGTCGTCGAGCAATCGCCGAGGAAGTGCAGCGTCTACTCGCTGCCGGCTTCATCCGGCCAATCAAGTACTCCAAGTGGCTGGCAAACCCAGTCCTGGTCGAAAAGAAAAACGGGACCTGGAGAATGTGTATCGACTACACAAACCTGAACAGCGCCTGCCCAAAGGAGCAGTTCGTCCTCCCGCGGATCGACCAGATAATCGATTCAACCGCGGGCTCAGAGTCGCTATGTTTCCTCGACGCCTACTCTGGGTACAACCAGATCAAAATGGCTATCGAAGACGAGGAGAAGACGGAGTTCATCACGCCATTCGGAGCCTTCTGCTACACCGCCATGACCTTCGGCCTCAAGAACGCCGGGGCGACCTACCAGCAGTGCATGCAAGAATGCCTCGCGAGCCAAATTGGCCGCAATATCCACGTCTACATCGACGACGTAGTCGTGAAATCCGCTCGCCAAGGCGACCTACTCGCCGACCTGGCGGAAACATTCGCCAACTTGCGACGGTATAAGATAAAGCTCAACCCAGGCAAATGCACCTTCGGTGTACCCGCCGGACAACTACTGGGGTACGTCGTCTCCAAACGAGGGATCGAGGCAAACCCCACGAAGATCGACACGATCGCCCGGCTCGGCAAACCCGAGTGCCTGCGCGACGTCCAGAAGCTGGCCGGGCGAGTAGCGGCTCTCAGTCGCTTCATTCCCCGCCTGGGCGAAAAGGCGATGCCCCTATACCGCCTGATGCGCAAGAACCCCACCCTCCAGTGGGACAAGGAGGCGGACAACGCGCTCCGCGACCTAAAAAGGTGCTGCTCGCCGCACCACTGCTCGCCGCCCCCGCCGACAAAGAACCCATGCTGGTTTACGTCGCGGCGTCCGAGCGCGTCTTCAGCGCCGTGATGGTCGTCGAACGACCAGAAGAAGGAAAGGAGCGCCCAGTCCAGCGGCCGGTGTACTACATCAGCGAGGTCCTCACCGAGTCGCGCCAGCGGTACCCACAGTACCAAAAGCTAGTATACGCGGTCTTCAGAGCTCAGCGACGACTGCCGCACTACTTCCAGGAGCACCCGATCACGATCGTCTCCTCAGCTGCACTGCAAGACATCATCCGCAACCGCGAGGCGACCGGGCGGGTCGCTAAGTGGGCTGTCGAGATCGGCGTCCACAACATCAAATACGAGCCACAAAAGGCGATCAAGTCGCAGGCACTGGCAGACTTCATCGCCGATTGGGAAGAGGCCCAGCAACCAGAGAAGCTGCCGTACCTCCATTACTGGAGCCTACACTTCGACGGCTCCAAGAACACGGACGGTGCAGGTGCAGGGATAGTGCTGACTTCACCAAAGGGCGACAAGCTCCTCTACATCCTCTGCCTCGACTTCACACCCTGTACCAACAATATGGCTGAGTACGAGGCCCTACTCCACGGCATGCGAGCCGCCAAGGAGATGAACGTCAATCGCCTCCGCTGCTACGGAGATTCCGACCTCGTCGCGGGACAAGTCGCTGGCACCTGCGACGCCGTCTCCCCTACCATGGCGGCGTACCGCCAAGCAGTTGACAAGTTGAGCGGACACTTCACCGGCTACTCCGTCAAGTGGATCGACAGGCGGAAGAACGAGGAGGCCGACGCACTCTCTCGCATCGGGCCGGCTCGACTTGCACCACCCGCCGGTGTTTTCCTCGACACGATCTCCAAGCCATCAGTCTCTCCCCCGAGGGAGATCGACATCGGAGTCCCACTCCAACTAGAGGCAGCCTTGGTCGCACTCGTCAACGAGCCAGACGACTGGACCAAGCCTTACATCGCCTACCTGGAAGACGGCACCCTGCCGGCAGACGAGACAGACGCTCGAATGATCGCTCGTCGATGCAAGTCCTACACCATCATCGACGGCGAACTCCACAAGCGCAGCGTCACCGGCGTGTTCCAACGCTGCGTCCAACCAGCTGAAGGACGTAAGATCCTCCACGACATCCACTCCGGTGACTGTGGCCACCACGCCGCTGCTCGCTCCCTGGTCGCTAAGGCTATGCGACATGGCTTCTACTGGCCCACCGCACACGCCGATGCTGTCGATATCGTCCAGCGGTGCACTGGGTTCCAGAAGTACGCCAATCAGACGCACGTACCGAGCTCGGCGCTCAAAACAATCCCCATCACCTGGCCATTCGCCGTATGGGGCATGGACATGGTAGGCCCCTTCAAGAAAGCCCCCTCCGGCTACACCCACCTGTTAGTCGCCGTCGACAAATTCACGAAGTGGGTGGAGGCCAAGCCAGTTCAGAAATGCGACGGGAATACCGCCACTAAATTCCTACGCGAGCTCATATATCGCTACGGGTTCCCGAACAGCATCATCACGGACAACGGCACCAACTTCGCCAAGGGAGCCATGGCCGAATTCTGCGAAGAGCACCACATTCGGCTCAACCTCGCGTTAGTCGCCCACCCGGAATCCAACGGCCAGGCGGAGCGGGCCAACCAAAGCATCCTCCACGGCCTGAAGCCGCGACTCCAAGTACCACTCGAGCGCACCGCCGGGTGCTGGGTCGAGGAGTTGCCCTCTATCATCTGGGGGATCCGCACCTCAGTCAACATATCGACGGGATTCACTCCCTTCTTCATGGTCTACGGTGCCGAAGCAGTCATGCCCACCGACCTCGAACACGACTCGCCGCGGGTCGTCCACTATACGGAGGCTGCAAACGAGCTTGCCCGCCAAGACGGGATCGACCAACTCGATGAAGCACGTGACCTCGCTCGGTCACGCACTGCCATCTACCAGCAAGGACTCCGCCGTTACCATAGCCGGCGGGTGAAAGCTCGCACCTTCCAGGAAGGCAACCTGGTGCTACGCCTCATCCAGGACAAGAAGGGCATGCACAAGCTCTTCCCTCCGTGGGAAGGCCCATTCGCTATCGGGCGCGTACTCGGCAACGAGGCCTACTACCTCATCGACGTCCGCGGGGACGGCGAACTCGACGTCAAGCGACCATGGAATGTAAACCTTCTCCGAAAGTTCTACTCCTAGAACCCCACACATGTACTCTCCAGTCGCTATGAAATAAAAAGAAACGGTTACCGCAAATTGCGCCTACTCTCCATGACTTGTGCCACTCGCACTCGTAATAACAGCGTTACGCTAAATGCAGAAGTCAACCTTTGGTACAGCGATCGGCACGGCTAAGTAGTGCGGTGTAAGAGCACTGAATCACCTCAGGTCTTGCATCGTCCACGAAAAACGCCCACCCGGAGCCCCATTGGAGTCGCCTAGCTCGACTGGTTCTACGAGCCAAGACAACTACCCTCGCTTCTCACAGCGACCTTGGTCCTCCGCATCCTCGGCATAGCGACTCGAACGGCTAAGTACCACGCTCGGGGACTGAAGACCAGTTCGTCGCGAGCGGTCAGGGAAAACGCCAAGTAAGAGAGCATGCCCAGGACTCGCCACGCGACTGACCCCACGGGCTAGGCAGGAGTGACGCGCTCACACCAACGCGCTACGTCCTCAACCACCCTCGAGTACCGCCTAGAACTACCAAGTACCACGCTCGGGGACTCGGCCTCCCGACCTCGTTCGCGCACGGGAAAACGGTAAAGTACAGAGCACTCAAGGGAGTCGCCTAGCGACTGGCTCTTCGAGCTCGGGCGAGTCGACCAAAACATCAAAACACATGACAACAACACATACATCATATACGAGGTAAACCCCACAAAAAGGGCGGACGCGCTCGGGGACTCGTTCAAAAATCAATCACAAACACACAACAAATACCAAAATAGACACAGCGTCTCATTCAATTGGGTATTGCATTGTTTCATGTTACAAAATATGCCCGCGTGGCAGACCTGCTGCTAACGCCACAAGGCAAACCATCCTACTCTGCAGGTTTCGATGACGACTCGCCAACATCCCGGCGATTGCGGATGAACGCCGTGTACGGGTTTGACGGATACGTCGTCAGTTCACCCGCCATCGCCGCGCAAAAAGGCTGCTCGACCTTGAAGTCACGATGCGGCGGCTCGGGATCATTCGGCGCGACGACCGTCTCCTGGTACGGAAGGAGGTCGCCCATTGCCCAGACACGTTCTGAGTACGTGGCGGCACGGTCCTGCAACTTGAGGACCTCGGACAGCTCCACCGCGCCAGTCGACGATGGATATCCACTCGTCACATCGTCGATGTCGAAATCTTAGGGGAAGTGGGCGTGTCCAAGGCTCACCGCCATCAACGCTCCGCGCCGAAATGCCAACCACGTCATGTATTCAACGACCGCGGGCGCCTTCTCCAAATATTTCCACACCTCAATGAGGTCGCTGGGAATCACCTCCGTGGGCGATATCTCTTGGAGATAGGCACGGATGCACGTTGCCAACAATGTCGCCGAATCGACGAGCATACTTACACACTGCCTCGCGTCGAGCGAGCTCGCCTCTCCTTCGCTATCGATGATGCGACATGCGAGTAGAGGACAATAGTGAGTACGACGGACACCACAAAAGACACAACCACTGGAAAGGGAAGATGTACTCACCAAGCAGCGGGCGGGCGAGTTCCGTGATGAAGCATTGAAGCGATGTATGGTCGTCCTGAAGCCCAGCAATAAGGACTTCAGACACCTTGCGATCCTCCTCAGTGGCTGCAATGGTGGCCTTAGATCGCTCGTCAGCCGAGCTCGCTTCTTCCTTCGCCTTCCGCAGCTCGCGCTCGAGGTTGGCGATCCGCTGTTCAGCGGCACTCAAGGCCGATTGCGCCGCCTCCAATTCACCAGCAGGGACAAGCCCCTGGCGAGCTTCCTCGGCCTTCGCAGCAAAAGCCTGAAGCCCTTTGTTCGCTTCCTGGACGATGGCCAGCTCCTTCTCCGCGCGCTGCTTCGCGGCCAATCGGTCCGCCGACTCAAGCTGCAAACCCTGCACATCACCGAAAAAGTTAGTCAAAACGAAATTCCTAAGTGCCCACCCGCTGAAATTCAGCAAGTGCGCACTCGGGGACTGGCGATCAAGAAATTTCTAAGCGCCCACCCGCTAAAATTTAGCGCGCGCGCACTCGGGGACTGGATGCGAAAATAAAAACGAGAAAGTATAAGAATCAGGCCGCTGCAAAGCACCGACCTGATCCTCGGGGACTGGATGTACCTGGATAGCTGCGCCAAGCATGCCATGGAGTTGTATCGCGTCCACGGACGCGAGTAACACCGGCGTGTGCCCACGACGTTGGTCGACTTCAGCATCGGCGGTCCCAGGAGCATGGCTCGAGGGCGCAGCTCCACTCGCCGTGGCCGCCTTGGTAATGAAGCGTGGGAAGGTAGCGATAGAGGCACCCGCTCCAAGGGAGGTCGCCTCCACCGTTCCAGGCAAGGAAGCGCCCTCCTTCGTAGACGCGGCTGCCTCCATCGCGGGCCCAGCCGGCGCGACTACCGTGTCGTCAGAAATCGTGACGACGTCATCACCCTTGGCCTTCTTGCTGCCATCTGCCGAGGCGACGACCTCGTCCGCCTTCCTCTTGCGGGAAGGGTCCTCCTCGCTAACGACGGGTGGCACCTGAGCCACGGTCGGATGGACCATCCTCTTCACTCCGGTCCTGTGCATCAATCGAATAAGCAAAAACAATCGAAATAGTTATGAAAAGCAAGGAAGGGTAAGTGCACTCACTTGGCGACTGGGATGAAACGTAGCCCCGTACGGAGGCCGGCCGGTTTCTCCAGTTCAGGGCCCAGTCGGCGACTGAGCCCCATCTCCAGGAAGTCGCGTGCCCAAGACACGGACGACTTCTTCGTCGTCGAGGCCGCAGCTGGAGCCTCTGGGACATCCTCGGCAAGAGCCTCCTTGCGAAGCGAAGTCGCCATAGCCGGAGCCTCCTTGCGAGGCGAAGCCGCTGCGGCTGTAACCTCCCCCAGCCCAGAGACTGGGGCGAATGGCGGAGGCATTCAAGCCAGCGGCACTTCCACGGTCGCCGCGTTCAGCGCGGCTGTCACTGGTGGCGCGTCATCATCGGCAGGGCTGGGAGCATCAGAGCTGCTCGCCGAGTGCGGCGGCGAGGCCGGCTTTGATGGCTTCGTCTTCTTCTTCGGGGGGGCCTTGCCTCCCTTTCCTTCTTCTTCTTCTTCTTCTTCTTCTTCTTCTTCTTCTTCTTCGACGGAGTGGCTTGACGGCGCGAGGTGGTCTCTGGGAGCTCGTCGTCGTCATCATGACGCTCGAGGCTTCTGCTTGCCTCGATCTCGCGCTGTCGTTGTCCGCGGGTCTTTCGGACCAGTGGGGCGACCTCCTCCTCGGACTCGTCATCGTCGTCCTCGTCGCCCTTGGCGGGCGGCGACTCGCCCACGTCCTGGGCGGAAGAGCCCGAGCTCTCGTCGTCCGAAGGAGGGAGCCACCCTTCCACCACTTGGAATAGCTGCAACGAATACAGAATGGAATCAGAATTACCGCGACTGCATAGACTGCGACTGCAAGCAAAGTAAGGTGATTACCGTTGGAGCTGGACGCTTCGCGGTATAGGGGTGACCCCAGCCTGCGCGTCCAGGTACACCGCCTGGGTAATCTTCTTCAGCGCTGGGAGGTAGTCCTCCAGTTTCCACTCGTCGAGGCAGGCCTTCGTTGAGTCTCCCCGGCCCGTGTACTGGTACATATAGTGGTCGCGTTGGGCGAGCGAAACCAGCCGCCGCCCGAGCCAGCAGTTGTACAGATTTATCGTCTGGAGGCCCTTATTCTTTAGACCGCGGATGGTCTGGAGCATCTCGTCGACGACCATCCGCTGGTCGTTGGGGATCTTGCCGACTTGGAGATGGCGCGGCTCGGACCGATTGGCGGAATACCGCGGGATCGCCGCCTCGTCCTCCGGGGTCGCCTCGGCCACGTAGAACCACGACTTCTTCCAGTCGCTCGCTGCCTTGGCGGGCAACATCAGATCAAAAAATGACGCTTTGGACTTGAGTTGGATTGTCAGGCCGCCTGCGGCTAGCATTGGGCCGCCTGCTTCCTCGCGGATGATCCATCCGGGGAACAGATCTTGCCACAAGGGGAAGTAGGGCCGGCAGCCCAAGTAGCATTCACAGAACGCCACGAAGATGGCGAGCTGCTCGATGCTGTGGGGACCCAGATCTGAAGGCTGGATCCCGTGGTAGGCGCAGAAGCGCCGGAAGAACAGGGACGTAGGAAACCCTAGCCCCCTCTCGAGATGACTGGTGAAACAGATAAATTCTCTCTCTCGCGGGTTTGGGGTCGTTTCCCCGGCTGCGGGGATACGCCAACAGCCGGCTCGCAGGATCCCGGCCTCCTCGAAAGAGGCCAGCTGCGCCCTCGTACATTTGGATCTACCCCACGGTTCGGTGGAAAGGGCCATGGCCGAAGGGTTGATTGGGGGTCGGAGGATTTGGGGTCGGCTGGATCGCGATGCGAGGGAAGGAAAATGCGCGCAGTCGGAAGAAGTGATGAGAAGTTGGCTCTCTGATCGCCTGCCATTCCCCTTATATAATGGATGTTACCCGCCAAATCAGGAAGCCGTTACCGCGCGATGATTACGCGAAAAGTTACCGTTGGATTACCCCAACGGCTAGTTTGACCATGCCTGACGGTCCAACTCCGGCCACTCGGCTCGCCGACTCAATCACTATGACAGTGTTTCGCCGACTCGACTCGCCAAAGCCGCGACTTGGATCACTGGATTTCTTCCTTTATACAGGAGCCCGCCGACGATTCGACTGGATGCCTACTCTGAAGCTGTATACTCCGACTGCCAGCAGCCACCTACGCCTAATCGACGACGGCCTCGGGGACTACTGATGGGGATATGCCTACTGGGGTATACCCAGCAGGACGTTTCCGACTGGCCCGTGGACTGGCGAGTGGGCCTGCAGAACGGCGAGTGGATTGAAGCCCAGCGAGGCACCGAGCGACTGGAAGCTGAAGGCCCAGGCGAGTAGATAGGCCCAGTCGGATCAGGTTAAACGACTACCGAAGCTTTAACTGAATCGGTTGAGATATGTAAACCCTAGGGGAGGTGAGCCTATATAAACCTCCCTATATTGCGAGTAGAGATACGTTCCCTCATAAAACCCAAGCGACTCGCCGCCTAGCCGCCGAGCTCGCCCATTGTAACACCTCCATAATACAATCTAGCAGGAGTAGGTCTTTACCCTCCGGGGGGCCGAACCTGGGTAAAACCCTGTGTCTTTTCCCTCATCTCGCACCGCAGATGGCTGGCCGCCCTTGCCCCTTGTTCTACTACTCGCTGCCGATTGCAGCATCTGCCGTGACCATTCCCACGACACTAGCCTTAGTAGATCATCTAACAACCTTAGCTAATCACTAGCACCACTGTAAGCTGGCCATTGTCATCAATGGTGAGCAGGCCGAGAGCACCATTGCCACCCCATAGTCGACAACAAGCTACGAGCAACACTAGCCTCGCCAACCTTGTCTGGGAGCAAGCTAGCACCCCACCGCCACTCCCTGTCCCAGCCGCGAGCAATGCCAGCCACTGGACCACACGCCCAGGCCATGCCAACCTTCTTTGCAACCATGCCGAGAGCGCGCCCCGTGTGCCACGCTCGACCAGCACCCACAGACCGCGCGTCGCCCTCGCCGCGTGTACGCGTGATCACCACCGTCCCAGCAACCCCGCAGACACGCCCGTTCGCCGCCGCGCGGACCACGCGCACTGTGCGCCATTAAAACTTCCGTCAGACCAGCGCAGAGCACCGCAGCATTCCGACCGATCAGCACCACCCCACGCCTCGCCACCACGCCGTTGAGCTTCGCCAGGGAGCACAACACCGCCCCCTACCGTCGCCCACGCCGATAGCCCTCTGTACCGTCGACCACGACGAGCCCATATTGTGCTCGTCGGTCCCCTCTCGCCACTATAAATAGAGGCATCCCCCGCTCGAATTCTGCACACCATTCTACTCCCCTCTCACCTAGAACCACCCCACCTCATTCTCGGAGAAAGGCGACTAGCGCATCGCCGGAATTTCACCGGAGCCCACTACTGCTGGAGAAGAAGGAAGCCATCGATTGGAGCCGCCCCAGGAGAAGCTGCCGGTGCCAGGAGAATCGTCGTCGTCGACTTCGTCGTTCGCCCACATCGCCGAACTTCGCCTGAGCCCCGGTGAGCCTCCCATGACCCCCACTGAGCCGCTAGGGTTCGAGCTCGCCGGTGCCATGTTCATCGTCGACGACGACCCTCGGCCGTTGATTTCGTTTCTAATCCAACGCATCACATCGCCCCGTACCGCTTCGCGTTTAAAGAGTCACTGACCAGTAGACTCCCTGTCAGTTGCACCCCGCGCCGCGGAGTGACACTGGGCCGGCCCATTACGCCTTCCCGCAGCCCAAGTGTTTGAATTTAGATTTTTCTATTTTCATTCAAACTCAGTTCTGTACCTAGTTTCAAAAATCAACCCAGGTCGATTCACTGAACCAAATTGAATGAAACCAATTTTGTTAGAAAGATATTGAAATGCTTAATCCAAGCCCGTTGGATTCAAATCATTTGGATCTGTATATCAACCTTAGTAAAAATAACAAGGCAGAAGCTTTTCTGCATTCAAACATTTTTCAAATTTAAACCATAATAGCTTTTTAGTTGATCCCAACTCTCAAAAATCACATTTGATCATACCTTTCAGAATATATAAAAATATATGGGATTACTTACAGAAATAATGTTCAAGTAATAAAAGAATGCCACATAGGCATTTCTAGTCACTTTATTTAATTAAAATAAAAGGTTAAACCTTATTAAATTGTGACACCACTTTAAATCACATTCCCATAGACTGAAATATGTGGTGATGACATGTGTCAACATGATCCCATGTTTGGTTTGGAGAATATTAAATCTTAAGTAGTTTTTCAATGAGTAGAAATTACTTTTCTCAAATTAAAATAAATAAGACAAATGCTTTAGTCTTGTAATATTAGTGATGATGCTAGATCATCTATAGTAACCTTTTGTGTGATGATTGAAAGTAGTTAAGTATTGTTTGGTGATTGTGTACCTTGTATTTATTTATAGACGCTAGTACCAACCAAGGATACTAGGAGGAAGGAGGATACTACGAAGAAGAAGCCGAGGAGAACTTCAACCACTGCTTTGCACAAGGCAAGCCCATACTTGCAAGCTATTAATTTAGCAAGCTTATACTGAGACTGATGCAAGCAAATACTTGCTTGTTACCATGACCATTAGATTCCTTAAGCATATGTGATCATATCCATTTGATACCCCCTCCTAGTTTTACTTGCAAGCTTTATACTTTATTTCTTTATCAAAGCTATTACTTAGAGTCTACTTAAGTGACTTACAGATTCTAGGAAGATAATTGAAGGTTGCATAAAGAGCATTAAATTTGGCCTAAGCTAGATAATCTTGATGTCATCCTAAGGCATGAGATTGAACTTAGTTAAAACTCCACTTGTTTACCACCCATCATTAGTACTCACCCCCACTTGTAGATGCTAATGCTAATCATAAAACTTGATCAACTTTAGATGGGAATACTTGGTGGAAAATGGTTATGAAAACCTTAGAATGATGAGTCATTCTACTGAGATGTTTTGACATGTGTTTCCGAACACCAGATGATTTTGGTGATGAAAATGTTGAGGCATGAGCCTTAGCCCTTTATAAAACTGATGGTTGGCTAGATGCAATACCATTCCAATTTTACCGTACAACCACAATACCCGAGAATTGGGTAGGGCTTGCCTGGAAACTTATATACCTTAGTATGGGTTTCCACACAGCCAAGGTCTAAGCTGAGGCTACCTTGTGAAGATTGTCCACCTGTGCAGTACCCAAGATGACAGTTGGTCATGGTTGGGAGGCCAAACTCACAAGAGAGGTGCTTATACTAGGGCGTGTAATTGAAAAGTTAGGGTTGATTACACTACTAGGAAAATGGCCTTTAGTGGCGCACCTGGAAACATCATCCGTGGCGCACTAGCAGTGCGCCACGTGCCTTGCGCTACGGCTATCTCTCAGCAGTGGCGCACTGCCTAGTGCGCCACAGTTGTGTAGAGACAGGCGTAGCGCACCTGCTAGTGCGCCACAGATGTTTGGGCAGGTGCGCTACCCCTGGGATCTTCTGTGGCGCACCACCTAGTGCGCCACTAAGATTCCATAGTGCGCTTTAGGTGTAGTGCACCACAGAAGGTAGACCATGTGCGTCACAGATGTATTTTTTATTTTTTTAATTTCCGAGCCAGATTATATACAGTATAGATTATATACAATATTACAGCAGATATACACACATAGATACAAGATATACAATTATATATATAAATACACAAAATGAAAAACAAGATTGAAACAAATACATATAGATAAGTCTCATATATGAATACATAGTCTAAGTTACATTGTTTCGATCATGTTACAAAGTAGTAGTTGGTGACATGCGAATACATGTGTCGATCGAACAAGTTAGAGCTCGGAAGCTCGCCTAGACATCTAAACTAGCTAGACACAAACGCGGGATAAATAACCAAAGAAGATAAGCATGATCACCGCCGCGACGAAGGTGTAGGTCTTCATCCGGTTCCTTGTCCTAACTCCCGGTAGATAGCGCGTGTATCTAGCTTCCGCCTCCGCCATAGTGTTGTACCCTTTGTAGCTATTGCCGCTGAAATGGTGCACCTGTCTCCAACAGTCTTCCCAATCATCATAGACTCCGGGAACCCGTCCCTTGTACACGACGTACCACGTCATCTATAAGTTGACAATAATAATTAACCGATGATTGAAAAAAAACATATATAATTAAAGTCGCATATGAAGATACACTTATAGAAAGTACTCCTAAATCAAAAAGACCAAACTCAAAAAGCATGCCTCATATATAACTAGGTTGTTCGACACAGGAATATGCTACGATGGAACTGTTTGCCAATTAGGATGCACAACACCTGGACCTGTGCATAGCACAAGGCGAACAATCCCATCGCAGCACATTCACATATAGTGTGCCACGACATTTTAATCATCGGCATTATTCTCGAAAAAGACCAAAGTAACTCAAAAAGCATGCCTCATATATATACATAGGTCGTTGGACACAGGAATATGCTACGATGGAACCGTACGCCAAGTAGGATGCACAACACCTGGACTTGTGCATAGCACAAAGCGTACAATCCCATCGTAGCACATTCACATATATAGTGTGCCACGACATTTCAATCATCGTCATTATTCTCGAAAAAGACCAAAGTAGCTCGAAAATAATGCCTCATATATAACTAGCTAGGTCGTTGGACACAGAAATATGCTATGACGGAACGGTTAGCCAAGTAGGATGCACAATTCCTGGACTTGTGCATATCACAAGGCTAACAATCCCGTCATAGAACATTCACATATATATTGTGCCATGACGTTTCAATCATCGGCATATTCTCGAAAAAGACAAGAATAACTCGAAAAGAATGCCTAACATATATACATAGGTCGTTGGACACAGGAATATGCTACGACGAAACAGTCAGCCAAGTAGGATGCACAATTTCTGGACTTATGCATATCACAAGGCTAACTATCCCGTCGTAGAACATTCACATATATATTGTGCCACGACATTTCAATCATCGGCATTATTCTCGAAAAAGACAAAAATAACTCGAAAGAATGCCTCATATATATACATAGGTCGTTGGACAAAGGAATATGCTACGATGGAACGGTGAGCCAAGTAGGATGCACAAGACCTGGACTTGTGCATATCAAAAGGCTCACAATCCCATCGTAGCACATTCACATATATAGTGTGCCACGACATTTCAATCATCGGCATTATTCTCGAAAAAAGAGTAAGGAAGAAAAGAAGGACCAAAGTGAGCAAAGGACCAAAGAGTAAGCAAAAAAACCAAGCATTTATTGATATATAATAATAATAAGCAAAATAAGTAAGCGATGATTCATAAACCTAATAAGATAAGTACACTTGTCCACACACACACAAAGTTCATCTATAGTTTGTAACTACAACTAGGCCAACAGCAAGCCTTCTGGATCGGCTTAGGGAACGGGAGGACGCCTTGTCTCGTCATGAACTTCCTATAGTCACCCTGCATCTCTAGGCGATCTTCTATGTCACGGTTATTCGGGATATTTCCTCCGTAGAAGATCCCCCCCCCCCGAAGTCATGACATCACGAAAGATGATTGCCCCAAACTACTGCTGGATGCGATACATTTCTTGTCTAATATCCGAATCATTGATCTTGGCCTTTGCTTCGGCCCACTGTTTGAGATGATCTGGCAGCGTAGAATTCTGCTGGTCAAGTAGGAACACCCTCATGTGATGGAGTGCGTAGTAGGCTTCCTTCTTACTGTTTTCTGGCTGCTTCACGCAGGGGAACTCCGTTACGTGGTTGAAGACGTGCCTGCCGAACTTGAACTTCGTACGCACGAAGGTGGCGCCTTCCGTCGAGGCAAAGCCAGTGAGAGCATCATCCAGAACTTCCTTGATCTTGTCGTAGTTTTTCTTCTTTTCTAGACTCCCCGAGTCGAAATACGTGGCGTGGGAATGCTTCGGCGATAAGGAGATGAGCGTGCAGTGTTCATCTCTGCGCAAAAAATTCAACTGGAATGTGTTGGAAAAAGAATGATGATGATCTAATAAACCAATCGACGGTGGCGAGTGAATAACGACTTACTCGGGAAAGTAAGGCACGAGAATGTATTCCTTTGTCTTGTTCGCCACGAGGATTCTTTTTAGGTACGAGGCCACGATACGTCGTTCGGCGGGGGAACCCAAGCAGCCGTCACGCATGTAGTAGGGGTCCACTATAGCGATGCCCGGTGTGTTCTCTCTAATGATCTGCATGGCCAGGCTGAGAGAAAACAGACGGACCATGGTATAGTGCAGCGGGTATAGGTGGAACATATTGAAGATATCGTCGAACCGCAGGAAGAACAGATCCGCAGGGGCATTGTCGACGAAGCCCAAGCCTGGTGGCACCTTAACCACGAATACCGGGTGCGAGGGATCTTTCTCCGATAGAAGGCGTCTCTCTATCGTCAGCACGCCATCATGCACACTCTGCAGTTCCGAACTGGCGAGCTTCCACAAATTCTTAGGTAGCATGGGCTCACCCGCCACATGAATCCTCCACATAATACCCTCGGGTCTTGGTGGCCCGTCCCGAAACCTGATCGGATTCGCAGTTGTTGACGCCACCGGCTGGCTCGAGCTGCTAGATTTTCTTTTCCTGCCCTTTTTTACTTTTGGAGAGCGGGCAGGAACCGCAATCTGAGCACCGGCCGCCCTATGTAGTGTGTCAGGGCTTAGAATAAAGGGCCGGTTGGTTGTATCAGCTGGCTCTGTAAAGGCGCAAGCTGGAGGCGTCTCCTGAGAACCAAACAGACGCTTGGTGATAGTGGCTTTCTCTGTGGGGCCACCAGCTAGGTCTTCTTCGTTGCCAAACTGAGTGCTGAAGAAGTGATCATTCCAGTCTTCGTCGTCCTCGGCTAGATCCTGCGCCATGTGCATATCATCAACATGATCATCCGACCCACCGCGTGGAGGTGACGGCGAGGGCGGTAAGGGGGCCTTACCACTGCTTGTCGCTGGCACGACAGGCGGTGCTGTTGTCTGTGGCGTGATGGCCCCCGCCGTCCCCAAACGGATCATGCTCTTTGGCCATAGCAAGAATAAGCTGAAGCAAGTTCTGAGGACAGACGACTCTTCTTCATCCGCTCCTGGGGGTTGAATGGGAGGTTCCAGGTCGTCGCAGCCCCTTAGCACCCGACTAATTTTAACCCTGTGCACGCTATCTGACATCGGCCTTGAGTGGAACGTGCGCTGCAAGGGTTGAACGATGGTACCCTTGGCAACATCCCTCAGCTCGTTGTTCACGTAGCATAGGAGAGTTCAAGGAACATCCATCTGCGGAAAACATGTACGACGTCGTCATAGATGCCATAAGAGTAATA
Organism: Avena atlantica; assembly: GCA_910589765.1. NCBI lineage: Eukaryota > Viridiplantae > Streptophyta > Magnoliopsida > Poales > Poaceae > Avena > Avena atlantica. The sequence goes on from OU342739.1 coordinate 498,362,292, forward strand.
GATGGCATGAAAGGCGGTAATTAAAGCAATTTGTTTACCGTGATGGCGTCGAGATCGGCTAATGTCGACGCACCGCATACGGCGATGGGCGTGCAAGAGACAGAAGGGCTGCTTGATGGCGCGGTGCTGGCCACCGGTGTATTGTCCCTACCGACGGGTGCTTGGAGCTCCGGTGCCGCCGCGACGATGGAAGGGGGGCACCAACATGTACTCCGGCGCCGCGGTGATGGCAGGGGGAGTCACCAACACTTTCGGCGCCGCGGTGCTAGCGGGCGGAGTCACGAACACGTAGTTCGCCTGATTCGTCGGCGCCGTGTTGTTCGAGTGGCTGCTGACCATGCTTGGAATCGGGCACGGCCCTACTCGACCACCCGCACTCCAGTTCGCTATTGACTCCACCAAGGTAGGCAGGAAGGACGTGAGTGTGATTGCCAGGTTGTCTTGGACGATCTGCAGGATCCGCGCCACTTGTGCCTTAAGTTCTTGAACCTCGCGGTTTTCCTCCTCGCTCCTTCCCGACGGCGCCACATGCGTCCTCGACGGTGGACCAAAATGATCCACCCAATTCTTACCCCCGAGGCCGGCCAGACGGCCAGCCGACGACGGCTTCTTCGTAACCGGCTCTATTTTCTTGGCCCGGTTCATCGCCCTGTTAAAAGGGTTATCCCACCGGGTGGCCGCCGTTGACCCCTGGGATGAGGAACCCTGGGATCCATGACTAGCAACAATTTCCTCCTCCTGCAGAAGAAGTAACAGTGAATCATTTAGATCATCGATTAGATTGCAATCGAATTGATCCGCGGTAATTAGATTATACTTACCACAATTTCCTCGAATTCCTTCACCGCAGGATCCGCGGTGAGTTGTTTCGTTTTTGGGTCCACATGGTAACTGGCCCTGATGAAGTTTCGAACCTGCCCGGGTTCGAATTTAGCAAAGGGGTTTTCTATCCCCTTGGATCTATACTCTTCGTCCTCCTTATTCCATTTGGCCTCCGCGGTTCTGTATCCACCAGATCCGAGATGGTGATGACCTATATTCATCGCCTGCAGCACCTTTCCCCGATTACTATTGGCCAGGGCTCTTTCGGATTCACACCTCTCCTTGAACTCCCGGAACTTATCTTCGGTGATCTGCGGGTCAATCTTCTGGATCTCCTTGAGACTTTTGCCTTCTTTATAGATCTTCTTCTTTATCCGGGTTCTCCAGCTGGCCAGGGCGGTGCTCATCTTTGTGAGGGCAGATTTGTTTACTTCGTTCCCATGATAATTTGTGTTCTGATACTTAGCGGGGAACTTGTATCTTGCGTGCAGCTTCTCGAATAGGAGTGTGCGCAAGTGGCCATTATCTTTATGCCGGAGATTCTCGGTGTTGATCGAGATGGTTGTCCGGGTGATCGCCGCCACTTGCCCACCGTACCCTTTGACGACAAGGGTGGGCTCCAAAGGAACCCCTGATGGTCTCACTTCGGTAATTTCCTCCCTGACCGTGCCGACCGTGTTCGGGCGCCGGTCCTTCGTTCTTCTTCTTCTTCTTCTTCTTAGGAGGGTTGCTACCACTCCCTGTGCCCTCGCCGCCATCAGTGGTTTCATCGTCCGCCGTTCCTTCGGCTTCTTCCTCCGCGTCTTCCATCTCATCATCCTCGCTCTCCGAAGGATGGTATTCTTCATCGTCTTCTAGCCGCTGGGCCGCCTCCCATAATGTCAATTGTTTATTTGGAGGTTTGAGTTCTCCTTCAGCGTTGATGCGCTTAGAACATCCAGCCTCGTCGTTGTCACACATCTTTGCACTAATAAAAAACAATTAATTGGTTAAATGCACGGAAAAATCCGGCATGACCTTTGCTAAATTTCTTAAACTAGGAGTGCCCGATTTCTGCCGAAACAGAAGTTAATCAACATTCCGGCAAAAATCAGGACTCATTTCATACAAGAACCTGCATACAGATCGTACACCTACATCATGGACTTGCCATTTCAAAACTGATATGTTGCATAGGAGTCACAGCAGTAAAAAAAGCAATGTATACATAGCTACAACAATAACAACAACACTGCACAGCAATAACAGCAGCATACACAACAATAACAGCAGTATAAGAACTAAAATGTTGGATAAGAACTAAGTGAGTATCCAGTTCTTGCAGAAGCTATTGTCGAAAAACTATTGTCAAGTACTCTAAATTACAGAAACAATAGGAATCAACAAAGATGGCATGCATATTAGGTAGTACAGCAGATTCAGGAACTATACACGAACTACATATGCAAAAAGACTCGGGAACATTTGAAACTTTTAACACAGTGTACAAAAACCACAGTAAGTGCAGGTGCAAACAGATTCAGGAAACCATCACATATAAACATGTCCAAACTAGTATTAATATACAACTAGAAACTAGTATAAAATAAGCAAGTGCAGACTATCTATGGTCAAGATCAAGTAAATAACCACAATTGGAACTAAACTACTCCAAACTAGTATAAGTATACATCTAGCTGTTTCAGTATAAGGACTGGGCATTGATGAATAACAGTCAACATTAAATACTATTGGTCAAGACAAAGAACAGAAACAACAATATTTATTAAGGATAATAATTAAGTGAGTATCCAGTTCATGCAGAAGTTATTGTCGAAGCTATTGGCAAGTACTCTAATAATCTGTCGCTACTCTGCTGCTAACAATCTATCACTACTCTAAATTTGCTTCTAACAATCTGTCACTACTCCAAATCTGCTGCTAAAACAGAGCTAAATCTGAAACAGACTACAACTTAACAACTACTGTACTTGCTAATACGAGACATCCATAAGTTCATGGAATGGACAGAATGAAACTAATAATGGAATAGGTCGTAGCATCTGAATACATGGTACATCATTTAAACAAACTACTGTACTAAATTGCGGAAGCAGGCATGTTTGCATAATGGTGAAGAACACAAGTAGACATATATGCATCACAGTAAACAAAAAGCACAATGTCAGATATCCTATACAGCTAAAATATTGCAATGTGGCACATCTAACATTCTACCCACTGGCAAAGAGCATAAGCAAGCAAGCACATTTGTTGTTGTTCTTCTGCACACCAATTGATTATTCAGGTATCATCACCATGCACATAGGAAGAAAAAAAAGGGGGCTTCATCCTGCTCAGGCACATCAAACATTATAGCTTCCTTTGCACATCAGGTTATTCAGGCATCACAACCATGTAGTAGTTACATCAGAGACAGAAGGGGCGCAGAACCCTATGGATTCACCTAGTTGATGAGGGCGGCGGAGCACGAGGCGGCCTCCTCCTCCTCAGCCTCGAGCGGCAGCGGCTTCCTCCTCCACGAGCAGCGGTGACCTCCACGGATCGAGCCTCCTCCTCCTCGAGCGGTCTTCGGCAGACGCGGGCCTCCTCCTCCTCGAGCGGTCTTCGGCAGACACGGGCCTCCTCCTCCTCGAGCGGCGCGGGCTTCCTCCTCCACGAGCCGCGTGGGCACGGGCTTCCTCCTCCACGAGCGGCAGCGGCGCGGGCGTCCTCTTCCACGGATCGGCTGGAGGCGGCGGCGGGGGGGGATCGATCGGGCTGGGGATGGGGATTAGCGAGTGTGAGAGAGATGGGGCTGGGGACGTGGCACACGCGGTTGACTAGTCCAACCCACATAGGCGTAGCGCACCCTGGCCAAGTGCGCTACGGTTATCCGTAGCGCACTTGGCCAGGGTGCGCTACGCCTATGTGGGTTGGACTATCAGATAAGAGGGCAGCCACCCCACTAGTTAACACTAGTACTGTCTTACCCCACTGGTTCTGCCCCTTAGCTCTATTCTAAACTATGAGCACCCAGGTTCGAATTCTGGTGCTCCACTTTTTTATTTTTATTTTAAAAATACTTTAAAATGTTCCAAAAAATGCCCAAAAGTGGTGATACATGCCATACAAGTTTTGTTTTGTTTTTAAAATACTTTTAAATATTCCAAAAATGCCCAAAAGTGATAATATATGTCATAAAAGTGTTACAAATATGATTCAAAGTATAACAAAATTTCATAATAATTTGTCCATGAATATTACAATCTTTTTCGACCACGCGTTTTACAATATTTTTTGAGCTAGCGTTTTACAATCTTTTTTTCCTTCTTTGTCGCGGTTGAATAATTTAGCCCCGGCACTTCAATGTTTCTTCTTTCGAACGGGCTACCTTTTTTGGGTAGGGTTGTTCTTTTTCTTCTTGTGATGTATGTTGCTGCATCGTAGTCGTCGTCATCTTCAATCTTCGGATCGCCGTACTGGTCGAAGTCTTGCTCGTTGGCGACTCCATCCATTCCGATGATGTTTCTTTTTTCCTCTCCTCACGACAACACGGCTAGGATTTGTTGGGTCGGTAATGAAAAAACATTGGTCCACTTTGGTAGCCAGTACCCACGGTTCATTTTTCGCGGCCACGTTTGCACCGGCGGCCTTGGATTTGGCTGCTTCGGGTATAACCATGGTTGTGAAATACCGGTCTTCTCTTTCGACGCTCTTTGCCCATCTGACATGGAATATCGGCACCTTTTCTCCATAGTAGTCGAGCTCCCAGATCTCCTCAATTCTTCCGTTGAATCTTTCCTTCACGTTGTCATCGGTGTAGAATTCCTACGTTACGCCTGAGTTCTGATAATCACACTTGTTGTCCTTTTCCTCCGTGTAGAATGTGTAGCCGTTGATATCATACGCCTGATAGGTCACCAGGTTTTGCATCGGTCCCTGCGACAAGGTGAATATGATCTTTTCCGTGTCAGAAGAATGCGATCGTGGGGGATTATCAAGGAGCGTCTGCTTAAACCAACGCGTGAAATCTGAGTTGTGCTCTTTGATTATTTCTCCCTGCGTCCTCTGTATGCCCCGGTCACTGTACTTCTTCTCGATTAACCTTTTGTGCTTCTGTACCCAAGGATCGACCAGTTCTAAATGCTGTAGCGCGACAAGGTTTGCTCGATCAAAGTCTGCGCGTCGAAAATCGAAGTCTGCATGCAGTATGCGACGACCGTCTCGGTGACCAGATCCGTCGAGCTTGCCAAGGGTCCTGTTGACGGGAAGACCGACAGGGTTCTCGATGTCTAGATAATTCGTGCAAAAAGAGATGCACTCTTCGGCCAGAAAGCCCTTGGCTATGCTTCCATCTGGACGGGACCTGTTGCGAACGTATCCTTTGATGTGTCCGTTCATCCTTTCGAACGCCATCATGCTGCGGAGGAACATCGGCCCGAGTTGTACGATGTCCTCCATGACATGGACCAGCAAATGCACCATAATGTCGAAGAATGCGGGTGGGAAGTAGACCTCAAGCTCACATAGTATCACCACGATCTCCTCCTGTAGCCTCCCGAGCTGATTCACGCCAATCGACTTCCTAGAGATGACGTCGAAAAACTTGCATATGCCAAATAACGTTTCACGGACGTGCTCGTCCATTATCCCTCTTAGTGCGACCGGAAGTACCTGCGTCATTAGCACGACACAGTCGTGAGACTTCATGCCACTGAACCTCTGCTTCGCCTCGTCTACGTATCTGCTTATCTTGCCCGCGTCGCCGTAAGGAAATTTGACTCCTAGAAGACACTTGAAAAACTGTTTGATCTCATCCTGGCTTAGAGTGAAGCAAGAAGGAGGGCAGTAATATTCGTTCTTCTTGAACTTTTTACCCTTCCGGCGACCTTGTGTCGTCTCCGACTCATGATCATCGTCATCTTCCTGATCATCAGGAGTAGTGCGTCCTCCGTGAAGCTCCTTCCGGATACCCAAGCATATCAGGTCGTGCCTTGCTTTCGGACCATCTTTCGTCCTATCTGGCATGTTGATTATGGTGGCGACCAGACTCTCGCACACGTTTTTCGTGATATGCATGATGTCGAGGCTATGAGGTGTGCGGAGAAACTTCCAGTATGGCAACTACCAGAAAATAGACCTTGTTTTCCATACCTTCATCAGAGGCTTGTCTTGTTGCTGCCTCTTTCGCTTCTTTCCAGGCTTAGGACAATCTTTCCAGTTTTTCAGCAACTCTTCCACTTCTTCGCTGCTCCTACGCTCTGGGATTCCTCGGGTCTCTGATTTTCCATCGAACAGGTCTCCACGTTTTCTCCATGGATCATTCTTGCCGAGCCACCTCCGGTGCGCCATGAACACGGTTTTCGATGACCCTGGATCTTTCTCTAGTTGGAGATAGCTTGTGTTATCCATGCACCTAACGCATGCGCAGAATCCTTGGATAACCTGCCCCGAGATATACCCGCAACCTGGATAGTCTTGCATCGTAGTGACCAACGCGGCTCTCATAGTGAAATAATCTTGTGCGACAGCGTCGTAAGTATTGGCTCCAGATTCCCATAACGTGGCTAGCTCCTCTTTCAACAGCCCGAGATACAGATTGATGTCGGTACCAGGTTGTTTTGGCCCTTTAATTAGCATACTCATTTGTATGTACTTCTTCATGCACAACCATGGAGGGAGGTTGTACATCCATACAAACACATGCCAAGTGTTGTGCGTTCTGCTCTGGCTACCGAACGGATTGAGTCCATCGGTGCTCGCACCAAGCCTGATGTTCCTCGAATCTCCACCGAATTCTGGGAATTCGAGGTCCAATGCTTTCCACTGGCTAGAATCTGAAGGGTGCGTCAGCAGCTCATCCTTTCTGGGGTCATCATCATCTCCTGGCTTCTTCCTTTCCGCATGCCATCGCATGAGCTTCGCTTCCTTAGGGTCCGCGAAATAGCGCTGCAGACGAGGAGTGATAGGAAAGTACCATACCACTTTTCGAGGTGCTTTCTTCCCTTTCTTGTATCGACTCACGCCACACACCGGACATGTGGTTTTCTCCGCGTCCTCGCCCCGATAAATGATGCAATCGTTGATGCATACGTGATATCTAACGTGCGGTAGATCGAGAGGACAGATGATTTTCTTGGCATCCTCGATACTAGTTGGACATGTGTTCCCCTCCGGGAGACGATCGTGCCAGAATGCCATCATATCGTCGAAGCTTGTGTCGCTCAATTTGTGTTTTGCCTTCATCTCCATAGCCTTGAGCGTTACATTCAACCGGGTATCACCGGGCCTGCATCCTTCATACAATGGAGTAACCGCGTCTTTCTCAAGTTGCGCAAGCTTGGCTTTCTCTCTAGCGGCAGCCCTGGCGTTACTCGTCTGCTTGAGAAGCAGCTCTTGCACATAAGGGTCCCGCACCCATCCTGACGTTGTTCCATCATCGTCTGCTCCTCCCGCATCTAGATCATCATCATCCCGGTCTGCTTCCCCACCTTCACCATCTCCAGGAGACTCTTCATCATCTCGCCCATTCTCGTCGTGATGATGATCATCGTCATGTTGGCCACCTTCACCGTATCCATCGTCTACGTCATCGCTTATACAACGAGTGTATCCATCCATGAAACCATGGCAGAGCAGGTGCGCCTGCAGATTCCCGGAATCTGGGTCGATCACCCAGTTGAGTTTGCATCTTCTGCACGGACATCTTATATCTGTCTTGTTATTTCGTATCATGTCGGCCGTTGCACATTTCAAAAATCTAGCCACAATGCCTTCGCTCCTTATGCGGACCATTTTTGCCTGCACAGTGTACACGGTACAATTTTGAAGTCTATTAGAACCAATAATGAATGCATGCATGCAATGGTCGATAGAAAATTTCGGCATGACCTATCCTAAAATTAGGACCTTTGCGAAATGCCAAAGTCTTGCCAAAATGGAAATGAATCAACATTTTGGCAAAACAAATGGCAACTTGTTCACATACAAACACAAGAGAGAGAGACCGATCCATACACACATGAACATATCATTATCCTCTCCATACACACATGCATGAGCATCATCGATACTATCCATATACACACACATATGACCATCGATCCTCTCCACATACACACATCATGAGCATCGATCATCTACATACATATGAGCACCTCATCCATATACACATGAACACATCCTTACATGGACAACTTACCGAGATGAGAGACCGATCGCGAGAAAGATGGAAAGGAGAGGTGCGCGCGTCGACCGGAGAAGGAGATGAGAGACCGGAGACCTCCTCTATTACTTATGTAACATCCAAAGCAAGTTTTACATGCTAAAAATGGTGAATGGGTGGAGAAATTGAGGTGGGAAGGAGAAGATCCTGACTAGATCTAAGGAGGAAGAAGAAGGGGAAAGTGAAGTGTGGGGTGGTGGATGTGGTCACACATGTGCACATAAAGTGTTGTCCTAAAAAAATAGACACATCCGTGGCGCACACGGCCCTAGTGCGCCACAGGGAGTACAAACATCTGCGGCGCACTATGCCATGTGCGCCACGGATGCTCCTACTCCCTGTGGCGCACTAGGACGAGTGCGCCACAGATGTCTGTGGCCGTTTCACAGCAGAGGGGGGCATGCGCTTAGGCGTAGCGCACCCCCCATGTGCGCCACGGTTGACACTAACAACTGTGGCGCACATGACTATAGTGCGCTACAGATGTTTGGCGTGCGGCCAACAGGGCCCTGGCCCACACACATCTGTGGCGCACTATAGTCATGTGCGCCACGGTTGTTCTAGTTACTAGTAGGGCACTGCCCACAGGTGAGCCACGCATATTTTAGCCGTGGGGTACTTCAACCATGTGAGCCACGGATGTGCTGATTACCTATAGCCGTTTTCCTAGTAGTGTTATCCGCATACTAAGTATGGTGAATTCAGGATTTGTTCCTGACGGATGTATCGAATGTTGTGGTGAAAGTGTACAATCTCTGCAGAGTGTAAAACTATTCGAATAGCCGCGTCCGCGGTTATGGACAGTTGGAGTGGCCATACTGTTCCCCCGCCAGATGTTTTCAAAATGACTTATAAAATAAATTGAGATTTTGACTTGACCACAACAGAGTTGTGATATGAAATACAAGTTCCCACTTAGGTGTTATAAAATTCGACTAGCTTTCTTGCTTCTGAACTTAGTAGAGGTAAATCTGGCTTTTTGCAAAACAACATAGAGCTTAGTGTCCTACTACAAAAACCCCCTTCACTTGTTAGTATTAGTTTGCGAGTACTTAAAGAGTACTCATGGCTTTGTCCCTGGCTATTCCCGTGGCCAGACTATGAAGAGGAGTACCAGGATAATGGACCCCAGGAAGGTTACGACAACTAGGATCATCTCCCATCGTCAGCATTGCATGTGACCCCGAAGATGGAGCTTCGCCTACGCTACCTTTATTATTACGTAATTCCGCTGCTTGAGTTGTATTAAGAACTGGATCATGAGATCCTTATTTGTGTAAGACCTTATATATGGTTTGTAATGGATGATGTACTGTGGTATCCAATTCTGTTATGTCTCACAAAAATGGTAATCCTGGGGTTGCGATGTATGGCATAATAGGCATCTGGGATTAAAAATCCGGGTGTTGACAGGGTAGCTTCTTCAGTGCGATGCTGGGAACTGGGGGAGACCAGGGGAGTGAAATGGGGTCAATGGGTTGATCACTTACTGCTCACCATAGTAGAAGTTAGGCAAGTTTGATCTGTGTCTGCCAGGTGTTTCATGAAATGCACGCATGAATTCAAAGTTTGAATCTTTGAATGAATTTTGGTGAGTGATCTTGTCATAAGCTTGGTAGTCTCTGGTTGCTTGGGTTTGGCATGGTGAATTGATTTGGTTGGTTTTTGAGAAATGGCCATCTTAGTACCTATTAAGGATTCAAATTTTGAATGTCTCTCAAATAGATTTGGAATTTGTTTCTGTTGGTTTGTAAAGTGGGCTTGGGTTCATTGTTACTTGGTCTAACAAGGGGTGAAAATAATTGGATTTGTTTCTGTTAGAAATCTTTGACTAGGAACACCCAAAGTGGTCTAGTAAACAAGTTTGGCCAAAATGACCATTTGCTTATATTTATTATATTTGATTTTATCTTCATTTGATTCTGCTTGGAAATGATCTAGATGATATTGTTTTCATCTTTAAACCAATCCTTATCATTCATAACAATCAAACATGAAAATTGCACTCATTCATGCATTAATCACACACATATGCATTCATATTAGTTTTAATAATAAAATTTTTTGTTAACCCTAAACTTGGGTGATTAGAACTTGATAATCTTGTTTAACATTTTTGGGATGTTACAAACCTTCCCTACTTAAACAAAATCTCGTCCCGAGATTTAAGAAAAAGAAAATTAGGAACTAAAGAGATCTGGAAACTCAGTCCTAGTGTAATCTTCTCGCTCCCAAGTAGCTTCTTCTTCAGTATGGTTACTCCACTAGGGTTTTAGAAGATTGATACTCCGAGTTTTGTTGGTTCTGAAGGCTTCTTCCAAAATACGAATGGGTACTTCAGGATATGTTAGGTCCTTGTTGATCTCTATGGTGCGGTGATCAATATTCTTGAAAACTTCGGTCTTCTCTGGAACTTCTAGGCATTTGCGAAGTAACGAGATATGGAACACATCATGCACGACTGACATCTCCTCCGGCAGTTCCAGCTGATATGATACTTCTCCTCGACGATTCAAAATCTTGAAGGGTCCAATATATCTGGGGGCAAGCTTCCCTTTAAGTTGGAAACGTTGCATTCCTTTCAAAGGTAATACTTTGAGATAAACAAAATCTCCGATAGTGAAGGATAGATCTCGATGTCTCTTGTCGGCATAACTCTTCTGTCTGGATTGGGCGGTCTTAAGGTGCTCACGGATCTTGTGAACTTTCTCTACGGCTTCTCTTAGGATGTCGGGTCCGGAAATCTGACTCTCTCCTACTTCCGACCAATTTAACGGGGTACGACACTTCCTTCCATACATAAACTCAAATGGGGCCATTTTCAAACTGGCTTGATAACTGTTGTTGTATGAGAATTCTGCAAAAGGCAAACAGTCCTTCCATTTAGATCCATATTCCAACACACAAGCTCTCAACATATCCTCGAGTATCTGGTTTACTCGCTCCGTTTGTCCATCAGTCTGCGGGTGATAAGCTATGCTAAAATCTATTCTGGTTCCTAATCCTTCTTGGACTTTCTTCCAAAATCTCGAGGTAAACTGGGTTCCTCGATCCGACACAATGTTCTTGGGGATTCCATGCAAACTGAATATCCTAGCAGTGTACAACTCTGCTAGCTTCGAGCTCTGATAAGTGGTCTTGATCGATAAGAAATGAGCTACTTTAGACAGTCTATCCACTATGACCCAAATAGAGTCATTTCCCCTACTAGATGTAGGCAAACCGGTGATGAAATCCATTCCAACGGAATCCCATTTCCATTCTGGGATCTGTAATGGTTGCAAAAGCCTTGTGGGTCTCTGATGTTCTGCTTTGACTCTCTAACAGATTTCAGACTTGGCTACGTAGTTTCTGATTTCTCTCTTCATCTCGTGCCACCAAAATTGCTCCTTCAAATCCTGATACATCTTTGTTCCTCCCGGGTGGATAGAATAACGAGTATCATGGGCTTCTTGTAAAATATCTTGTTTCAACTCTGAATCTGCTGGTACACAGATACGTCCTTTGTACCACAAAACTCATTCTTCATCTTCGGTGAATCCGGGTACCTTCCCTGTATCGATACAACATTTGATTCTGTTGATACTAGCATTTCCTTTTTGTGCCTCCTTGACCTGACTGATCAAAGTGGGTTGAAGTTCTGTGCTAGCCAAATATCCTTCACTAACTAGCTCCACTCTGAAATTTTCCATATCCTCATTCAAACTTGGCTAGGTTTCTTTTATCATGGTGTTCAATCGACACGGCAATCTGCTAAGAGCATCTGTTACCACATTGGCTTTGCCGGGGTGATAGTGAATATCAAGGTCATAGTCCTTGATTAACTCTATCCATCTCGTTTGTCTCATATTTAGATCCTTCTGGGTGAAAATATACTTCAAACTCTTGTGATCCGAATAAATCTCACAGTGGTTACCCATGAGGTAATGCTGCCATGTCTTCAAGGCTAAAACTATGGCTACTAGTTCGAGGTCATGGGTAGGGTAATTCTGCTCATGTTGCTTCAGTTGTCGGGACAGATAGGATATGACTATTGAAGGGAATATGCCCTGAGAGACAATAATAAAGTGTTTATTATGTATATCCCAAGTATATGATAGATGTTTATTTTGCATGCTATAATTGTATTAATACGGAAAAGTTAATAATGTGTGTTTAATAAACAAACAGAAAGTTCCTAGTTATGCCTCTCTCATAAACTAGCTCGTTGATTAAGAAGATGATCAAGGTTTCCTGATCATGGACATTGGATGTTGTTAATAACAAGATCACAACATTAGTGTAATGGTGTGATGAACATTCATCCGAAGTATAGCATTACGATCAAAGTCATTGAGTTTATATTGCTATAACAACTTACAAAGTGATCCTAATCGTTAGACCATGATATCATGTCAATCACTAACACCGGAAGAGTCTCTTGATAACATCAAACGTCACACCGTAACAGGGTGATTATAAAGATGGGTTCAGAACTAATAAAGTGTTATGTTGAGGCCCATGGATCAATAGTGGAATTTGTTCATACCGATGACGGATAGATATACTCTGGGCCCTCTCGGTGATATCACATTGGTTAGCTTGCAAGCAAGTGATTTGATCACTAGAATATTATATCACGGGAACGAGAAAAGAGTGCATCTCAGTAACAAGATCAAAATAGGTATGGAGATATCGATGATCGAATATCGGACAGGTAATATATCGCGAAACAAAGGGATTAAGATACTAGCATAAAAGGTTCCGACGATCACAAGAAAGTCATCGTTGAATGTGTGGGAGTCAGTATGGGTCTCCAGATCCCGCTTCTGATTATTGATCGGAGAAGGGTCTCGATCATGTCTAAATTATTCACGAACCATAGGGTGGCACACTTAAGAGACACCGACATCCAAATGGAGCAAAAGTTTCATGCCGGAAAGAATAACAAGCGCATGAATTTATTTCACTAGATACCGAAACAGGTTTTCAGTTGAAATTGCAGAAAGTGTTTTTGCACGTGAAATGAAATAATAGCAAGGGGTTATATGTGAATGTTTGTCATTAAAGTAATTGACAAAATTCTGAATAAATAAAAGGAGTTTTATTTAATGAGAGTTTGCATTAAATTTGGTGGAAATTTAATGGGAAATTTGAGTGGGATTTTGAGTGGAGGGAATTGAAAGGATTTTTGTGAGTGGAGTGTCCACCCACATGAATGAGGAGAGGGCAAGGGGGCAGACCCCATGCTCCGGCCACGCCCTTGGGGTTCCCCCTCTCCTATAAAAGGCACCCCCTCCTCACTTCTCACTCACACCTCCTCGTGAAGGATCTCTCTCCCCCTCTAGTATTTATCCCCCATGGTCTCGGACTAGCGAGATACATGTTCCCGGTGGCTATTCGGCAAGAAAGAGTTGTGCTTCCACTGCATTGCTGGAGCGAGGAGGCGGAGGTTGCTCGGTGCCTCGGACGTCTGTGCGAGAACGGATGCGCCGCTAAGTTGCGGTGCTAAGGACTTCCTCTCAATCTTGAGATCGACAAGAGATCGTCTACATCAACCACGAGTTTAACTCGTTAAGCTTTGTCGATATTCAAGGGTATGTTCTCTACGGATATACATTCGCCCGTTGTTTGTATCTAGTAGATAGATCTTGGTACATAGTTGTTCCCATCGTAGGAATTTTTTTGTTTTCTATGCTGCGAACCCTACAACTTTGCCTTCTTGCATCAACACACATCCGATACCAACCTTGGCTGCGTCACAATACACATCAAAAGGCTTCTTGATATCCGGCATAATCAGAATTGGGGCTAAAATCAATATCTTCTTGAGCTCTTGAAAACTTGCTTCACATTTTTCCGTCCATTCAAACTTCTTATCTTTCTTCAACAACTGGGTCATGGGTCTTGCGATGCTCGAGAATCGTTCTACGAACTTGCGGTAATATCCCGCTAATCCGAGAAATGCATGAACTTGGGATTTGAGTGGTTGGGGCTTCCATTCTTCAACATCCTTAATCTTGGCGGGATCGACAACAATTCCTCCTACCGACACGATATGTCCTAGGAATCCTACTTCCTTTAACCAGAACTCACATTTGCTAAACTTGGCATACAACTGATGCTCTCTAGGGTTTAAAGGATGGTCCTCAGGTGTAGCTCATGGTCTTCTTCTAATTTGGAATAGATTAGAATATCATCGATAAAAACAACAACAAACTTATCCAGAAAGTTCATAAAAATATTATTCATGAGGTTCATGAAATAAGCGGGGGCATTGGTTAATCTAAAAGACATGACGGTGTACTCATACAATCCATATCTGGTGGTGAAGGCAGTCTTTGGAATATCCGTTGCGTGAATCTTGAGTTGATATTAACCAGTTCTAAGATCAATCTTAGAAAACACATTGGCACCGGTCAACTGGTCAAATAGGTCTTCTATCTTCAGCCGTGTGTTGTTCTTAATGGTGACATCATTCAGCTTCCGATAATCCATTCACAAACAGTTACCTCCATCTTTCTTATCCACAAACAAAACAGGTGATCTCCATGGCGATGCACTTGGTTGAATCAAACATATCTCCAGCATAGCATCCAGTTGCTTCTTCAGCTCCACTAATTCAAACGGGTTCATACTATAAGGTCTCTGAGCTATGGGTCCAGTTCCAGGGATTAGTTCAATGATAAACTCGATATCCGGATCTGGGGGCATACCGGGCAATTCATCTGGGAATACGTCGGGGTATTCATTGACTACTATGACTTGGTCAATGGTTGGTTGGGCTAGACTCTTGTTGCACTTGAATTGACAGGGCAAAGCCTCAGATACATGTTCTACTGACACTCCAGTTGTACTAGTCATGGTTATGGCTTTCTTGGCACAATCGATTAATCCCTTATGTTTCTACATCCAATCCATTCCTAGTACTACTTCCAAACCTTTGGTTCCAAGTACTATTAGATTAGCATAGAAATCTATTCCATGGATTCTGATAGGTACAGCCTTGCAAATTTTTCTAGCTTTGGTGGTTGAACCAGGTATTTGAACTATCATAACATGCTTCAATTTTGTTGGTTGAATCTTACTAGTGCATGCAAATTCTTCCATAACAAATGAGTGTGATGCTCCAGAATCAAGCAACACTCTTGCAAGTACTGAGTTAACAGAAAACATACCCAACACGACATCTGGCGCTTCCTGAGCTTCTTCAGCATTCATGTGAAACAGATGACCATTGCGGTTGAGTGAGTTCCCTGGGGCAAATCTCCTTCCAGGCTGAATATGGCATTGCTGCTGAGCTGGTGCATTCACATTGGTGGCTGCTGCAAGCTTCTTGGGGCACTCGTTGGAGTAGTGACCCTTGACTCCGCATTCAAAACAAGTAATCTGAGACTTGTCTTTTCCTGCAATAGGCACAACATTGCTTCCAGTACTTGGGGCAGTATTGTTGTTGTTGGTGTTGTTGTTGTTGAACTTGGGCGGTGCACGGTTGAAATTGTTGGAGTTTCTGGGGTTGTTGTTTCCTCCGGGCCTTGGGTTTCCTCCTCCATGGTTGGGATAGTTCGGACAGGACATAGGGGGTCTATTCTTTCTTGGGGCATATCCTGCATACGGGTTGGGGCGATACTTCGGGGTATGGTGGGATCCTGGTTGATGCATCATTCGACGCTTGCGATTCTCGTTGGCTTGGTTGATCTTGCCTTCCATCTAGATTGCTGAATCCACTAAGGCTTCAAGGCCAGCGAAGGGAATGTTGACCATCATTGTCTGCATCTCATCATGCAGACCGTTCAAGAATCTCTCCTTCTTCTTGGCTTTAGTTCCAATCTCATCAGGGGCATACCTAGACAGAGACCGAAATCTGCCATGGTACTCTACCACAGTCATCCTTCCCTGCTTCAGCTCCTTGAATTCATCCCTCATCCGCAGAATCAAACCTGGTGGCACATGGGTTCGGTTGAACTTGAGTTTGAATTCATCCCAAGCCATCATCTGTCCTCCATTCATGGTACGAATGCTATTCCACCAAGCTCTTGCATCACCTGCCAGATAATGGGTGGCAAACAATACTTTCTCATTGGCCTCCACTCCTGCGACTTCTAAGTTGTTTTCCATGGTCTGCATCCAGTCATCAACATCTAATGGCTCTTTAAACTTACTAAATATAGTGGGATTAGTGTTTTGAAAGTTCTTGAGCATGGATCCATGGTTATCCTGGTTTCCATGGCCTTGATTATTATGGGCCATCTGAGCTATCTGTTGAAGGGTGGCTAAATTTTCTTGACGTTCAGCTCTTCCAACTTCACAGTCGGCAACCAACATTTGCAAGATTTGCAGCATTGGGTCCTAAGATTAACTGCTCCCTCCGCGAGGCATCTGAAGATTGAGATAGATCAAGAGGGAAATTTCTAAGGTTCATGGATTTGTTTTTGAAAAGCTTTTAAACTTTGAGCTTGATTCTGGTTTTGCCAACTAGCAACTTGCTTTTCATTCATTCATTCATAGCACCCAATACAAACACACACCACACTAGGGTAACAGATGGTTTTAGGAACCATTCTGTGAAGCTACGGTATAGCGGGAGTGGATAAAACTCACCCCTACGATGGTGCATAAGTGCTACTACTCATCAGAACCGGTGGATTCTTCATCATCAATAAAAGAGGAATCATCATCATCAGTGTGGAAGTCCATGTCGAGGTCCTCCAGGTAGTCATCATCATCACTGAGGTAGGAGTAGGGATCTCCACGAATATCTTCCCCTTTGTTCTCCCTCTCCTCAAGCTGCGTGTCCCGCTCATGGATGGTCTCCTCCAAGGATGACACCTTGTGACGAAGACGAGCAATGATGTGATCCTTGTTGTCACGCAGACGGCGAAGTGACTTGTTCTCCTTCACAAGGATGGCGAGGGTCTGGTCCTTCTTGACTGCAATGGAACGGTTATGGTTGGCGTAGGCGCGGACGTTGTCCAATTCCTTCTGCCTATCATACAACATCAAGTCGAGATGATCCACCTGATGCTTCAGCTCCGGATGGCCAGGTACCTCCAACGGCTGTCCCATAGCATCACGCCTTGCGTAGTAAGCAAAATGAGTGTCATTGATCTGGTTGATGCTTTGACCATATAGACGGGCAAGAGCCTCCTTCATAGCCCTGGCGAGTCTGTCTAGCCAGTTGTTCTCCCTCAAGCTGAATTGGATCCCCTCTAAGGTGCGTGCCTCCATCTTGCCTCTGAGATTGGCAACTATCAGCCACTGTAGTTCTCCTCCTTGATGATCATTGAGATGTGCTCCAAAGAACTCGTGGTGCGGGCGCTCAAGAAGTTCTGAGAGTTGGCTTAAAAAATCTCGCTCGAAGATGAGTTCTTCTCCATTGCCCAACTAGTAGAACTTGCTATACTTTACTTCCATCTATAAGAATGTAGGATGAGTAAGTTAGTGAGGTGATCAAGTGTGTCAAATTTTACGTAGGATTGCAAGAATTTTTGAGGAACAAGAATTTTCTTGAAAGAATACCAGTGATAAGAATGAGAATAGTTTTTCATAAATACTCACTTCCTTTGTTTTGAAACTAAGTTTTTGATTCAAGCGTACATTCTAACTAGGGTTTCCTATGGTCAGGATGGTGATACGTCGGAAACATATCCATAATTTTTTATGCTCCATGCTTGTTTAGTATCTAATTTGATTTGCTTTGTCTACACTTTGAGGTTCTTTTTACATGTTTTCTAGTACTAACCTATTAACAAGTTTCCACAGAGCCAGTTGCCTGTTTTCTGCTGTTTTTGGTTCCAGAAAAGTTAGTAAAGAAATATTCTCAGAATTGGACGGGACAAACCCCAAAGTCAATAACTTTCCGTGGGGGACAAGAAGTCCAGAGGGGATACGGAGAGGCATGCCAGGGCAGCTGCACACCCCTAGGCGCGGGTGGGCCCTGCCCCGCGCCTAGGCAGGGTGTGGGGCCCCTGGCCACCGCCTTGGCCTCCCCCTTCGCCTATAAGAATCCCCCGATGCAGAAACCCTAGGCACCCGATTAAAACTCCATGAAACATTCTGCAGCCGCCGCCACCATTGTCCCTAGATCGGGGGGATCTGAAGTTCTTCCCGGCACCCTGCCAGAGGGGAGATCATCCCGGAGGCCTTCTCTCTGGTATGATGCGTGAGTAGTTCCACCTTGGACTATGGGTCCATGTAGTATCTAGATGGTTGTATCTCCTCCTTGTGCTTTCATGTATAGATCTTATGAGCTCCGTTCATGATCAAGATCTAATCTATTTGTAATCATGCATGTTGTGTTTGCGGGGATCCGATGGATATTGAGATTATTATGTTGGTTTGATTAATGGTTTTGTCTTTATGATTCTATCATGTATGTGTTGTTTGTGATCTTGCATGCTCTCCATTGTTAGTAGATATCTTGGCCAAGTAGTTGCTAGTGACTCCAAGTGGGGGGTATTTATGCTCGATAGTGGGTTCATGCCTCTAGTTTCCAAGGGAAGTGACAATAATATCTTCGGTTGTAGATGTGCTATTGCTACTAGGGAGAAAACAACGGTCTCTTGTTCATGGAACATGTGGACTGTTTACCTTACACACTTTGCTTAAAGCAGTTGTCTGTTGCTTGCAACTTAATACTAGAGGGGGTTCGGATGATAACCTGAAGGTGGACTTCTAGTCATAGATGCAGTTGGATGGCGGTCTATGTATCTTGTTGTATTGCCCAATCGAATCTCATAGGATCTTTCTGGCTAGTAATTGCATTGTTATGTCTTGCTAAGTTCCTGACAATTACCCTGTTGTAATTTGTTTAACCTTCATGCCATGTTTTTTATCTAAGGAGAGCACCTCTAGTGAACTATGGGCCCCGGTCCAATCTTTATCATTGATACATCTTCCACTGTTACTTGTTTACTTGCTGCAAACCACCATTACCTTCCACACCATACATTTAATACTTTGTTACAGCAAACCGGTGAGCTTGACAACCTCACTGATTCGTTGGGGCAAAGTCTTGAGTTTGTGTTGTGCAGGTCTCCGCGTTGCTTGCAACACCTGTGTGAAGTTTCCTTCCTCCTACTGGTTTGATAACCTCGGTTTCTTACTGAGGGAAAACTTGCTGCTGTGCTGCTTCACACCTTGCTCTTGGGGTCCCCAATGAAGCTCTCCTACATCAACTCAGCGCTGCATCAAGCTTTTCTGGCGCTGTTGCCGGGAGGCTATGGACGTCTTGACTAGGGGAGTCCTCCACTTCCTTTCTCTTTACTTTGTTTTTAGTTTGCTTGGTTTTGTTTGCCTCTTTCCAAAAAACCCAAAAAAATAGTCTAGTTTGGTTTGCTTGGTTTATTCAAAACACAAAAAAATTAGTTCCTACTCTAGTTGCCACCTCGTTCTAGCTCACCATGTTTCTACCCAAGTTCACCCTGAAGGACCTTTCTATAGGTAGTGGCTCCATAATTGGGGAAGGTAATATTGAATAATTCGTTAATTATGTTAGCAAGCATGAGGATATTGAGGATAAATCTATAGCAGAGCTTGCACCTAATTATGAAATTGCTTTAGCTTCTTTAGTTCATATGTTGGAGGCTAGGTTTGTTAGCCTTAACCCCATGATGCAAATTTTGTTCTTAAAAGTAAAATAAGAAAAGAATGCTGAAAAGAGAGATTTTATTCTCGAAACTTTACTCAAAGAGTTCCATGATGTTGCTAGGGAAGCCAAAAAGGTCTTTGAGCGTTTCAATATGCTAGGCTCATGTGTAGATTTCGTGGGCACTTCAGATAAAACAAAGCCTAGAGATGAATTTAAGATACCTATTGTCACATCCCAAAATTCTCCAAATTTTGAAATGTGAAAAATAAATAAACAAAATAAACAATTGTTGAAATTTAGGGTGAAAAGAAACTTTTTGCTTCTAAATGGAAACATCAAAACCCTACTTGAACAAAATTTGAATTAGAAAGCAACAAACAAATATTCCCAAGTCAAATGCATTCTTGCATGGAAGGAATCTTGAATTTAAAACACTTGGGAAAAATAAACCAAAACCCCTAATGTTAATGGAAGAAATCATTTTCAAATCTCTCCAAGACTATGGATTTGATCCATATAAAAATTCGGCAACAAACATTTATAAATGATCAAAAATGATAAACAAAAATATTATAAAACCATGGAAATTGGTTTCACTCAATTTGGAACCATGGATAAAAACTTATGAATTTAATAAGTTAAAGAGAAATAATTTCCAAAGCCAATAAAGCTCCTCACTAAAATTCCATACCAAATTGTGAGCAAAATAATCCTAAAGGAATTTAAAAAGATAAATAAATATAAAATAAAATTATACAAAGTGGAATCAACATATTTGGAACTATAAATAAAAAGATATGGATTTTATAAGACAAAGAAAGAAATAAATAAATAAATAAGGAATATTTAAAAGTCAAATTAAATCTTGGCTAAATCCATAAACAAATGGAATAAATATAATCCAATTAAAATAAAGGAATAAAGATTATTTAAAATTATATGGGCTTTTAACCATATTCAATTTTATTTGAATGAAGACAAAATTCCTAATATAAATGATTAATTAAATCATGAGAAAATAATAATAGAAATTTGCCAAAATGGATTAAAAGTTATCTAATTAACTTAAAAAGAATAAAAGAATTATTTGAATAAAAATTATATGGATTAGATCCATATTTGATTTTATTTAAATAAAAACAAATGCCTCATTTAAATAAATATTTAACCATAAGAGAATATTTGAAATATTCTAAAATGGACTTTTAAACACATTAATAAACATTTTTAACCTACTAAAAAGGTTTGATAAGCATTTGAATTCAAACAAATGTTTAAAACATTTGATTCAAATGAAAATAGAAATCAGAAAAGAAAAGAAATCAGGGAAGAAAAAAAAGAAAAGAAACAACCCGGCTAGCCCTACCCAGCAACTCAGCGCAGTAGGCCCAACACCAGCCCACCCGGGCCACTCTCCTACCTCCCCCGCAAAAACATTTCTCACCCACACGTACCCCCTCATCCTCACTGACTGCGTGATCCCACTTTTGCCACCTCATCATCGTCCTCACCGCGCGAGACCAGTTCTCCCCCTCCCTAGGCCGTTTCTGTCGTTGATGGCTCGATTCAATTTTATTGAATGCGCCAGTAAATCGCCCCCGCGACCATGCCCTACTAAGTTCCTCCCTCTTCTCTCTCTTTCCCCTAACTTCCCCGCACCTGAGAGCCCCAGGGCTGCGCCTAATTCTGCTTGAACCCTCACTGCCTCCGATAAGCTCCAGTACAAATTCTGGCGACGCCTGACCATCCCTTTGCCCTGGACTCACACGAGCTTGATCCCCAGAACCTTGCGCATCTACCAGCACTCTCCACTTGCCCGTGCATGCCTCCAAAACGTCGACACCGTCCTTGCCCGTGCGCCATCGACGAACCCTGTGTCTCCGGCAGCAATAGCCACCGTCCCCGTGCGCCCCTTGCTCTCTGGTGAGTTTTCCCGCACTCCTCGAACCCGTGCGCACCTTGCTGACGCCTTGCTTTGCACGCATGCATCCCAGATACTCGCCTTCGACCACAGCCGTGCATGCCCGACGGTGATAGAGATTCCGACGAGCAATTGACATCGACCCCAGGCGCCCTTGTCCCTACTACGACTACCTTGAACTTTCTCACGCATCACAGAACTCGGTAAGCCCCTCCTTCCTCTCCCCCGCTTCTTATTTTTGCTAGAACGCCATCGCCTGAGCGCCGCCGCCGCTCATCCGTCAGTCAACGCCGCCAGTCAATGGTCAGCAGCTGTAGGCCATTATATGCGGATCTAGTGGATAGGATTAGAATTAGACAAGGGGTATCTACTGATCTGATCCATGCAATTCTAATTATATCCACACTACTAGGAAAATGGTCGTCTGTGGCGCACCTAAAAGGCCCATCCGTGGCGCACCTGTAGTGCGCCACGGCCCTTGCGCTACGGCTATCTCTCAGCCGTGGCGCACTGCCTAGTGCGCCACGGTTGTGGAGAGATAGGCGTAGCGCACCACCTAGTGCGCCACAGAAGTTTGGCGTGGTGCGCTACCCCTTGGATCTTCTGTGGCGCACTACCCAGTGCGCCACTAAACATCCATGGTGCGCTTTAGGTGTAGTGCGCCACAGAAGGTAGAACATGTGCGCCACAGATGTATTTTTTGTTTTTTTTTTAATTTCCAAGCCAGATTATATGCAATACAGATTATATACAATA
Organism: Avena atlantica; assembly: GCA_910589765.1. Lineage (NCBI taxonomy): Eukaryota > Viridiplantae > Streptophyta > Magnoliopsida > Poales > Poaceae > Avena > Avena atlantica. The sequence continues at coordinate 498,384,567 of OU342739.1, forward strand.
TTACAGCAGATATACACACACAGATACAAGATATACAATTATATATATAAATACTCGATATGAAAAACAAGATTGAAACAAATACATATAGACAAGTCTCATACATGAATACATAGTCCAAGTTACATTGTTTTGATCATGTTACAAAGTAGTAGTTGGTGACATGCGAATACATGTGTCGATCGAACAAGTTAGAGCTCGGAAGCTTGCCTAGACATCTAAACTAGCTAGCTAGACACAAACGCGGGATAAATAACCAAAGAAGATAAGCATGATCACCGCCGCGACGAAGGTGTAGGTCTTCATCCGGTTCCTTGTCCTAACTCCCGCTAGATAGCGCGTGTATCTATCTTCCGCCTCCGCCATAGTGTTGTACCCTTTGTAGCTATTGCCGCTGAAACGGTGCACCTGTCTCCGGCAGTCTTCCCAATCATCGTAGACTCCGGGAACCCGTCCCTTGTACACGACGTACCACGTCATCTACAAGTTGACAATAATAACTAACCGGTGATTGAAAAAACATGTATAATTAAAGTCGCATATGAAGATACACTTATAGAAAGTACTCTTAAATCAAAAAGAGCAAACTCAAAAAGCATGCCTCATATATAACTAGCTAGGTCGTTGGACACAAGAATTGCTTATGACGGGACTGTTAGCCAAGTAGGATGCACAATTCCTGGACTTGTGCATATCACAAGGCTAACAATCCCGTCATAGCACATTCACATATATATTGTGCCACGACATTTCAATCATCGGCATATTCTCGAAAAAGACAAAAATAACTCTAAAAGCATGCCTCATATATAACTAGCTAGGTCGTTGGACACAGGAATTGCTTATGACGGGACTGCTAGCCAAGTAGGATGCACAATTCCTGGACTTGTGCATATCACAAGGCTAACAATCCCGTCATAGCACATTCACATATATATTGTGCCACGACATTTCAATCATCGGCATATTCTCGAAAAAGACAAAAATAACTCGAAAAGCATGCCTCATATATAACTAGCTAGGTCGTTGGACACAGGAATTGCTTATGACGGGACTGTTAGCCAAGTAGGATGCACAATTCCTGGACTTGTGCATATCACAAGGCTAACAATCCCGTCATAGCACATTCACATATATATTGTGCCACGACATTTCAATCATCGGCATATTCTCGAAAAAGACAAAAATAACTCGAAAAGCATGCCTCATATATAACTAGCTAGGTCGTTGGACACAGGAATTGCTTATGACGGGACTGTCAGCCAAGTAGGATGCACAATTCCTGGACTTGTGCATATCACAAGGCTGACAATCCCGTCATAGCACATTCACATATATATTGTGCCACGACATTTCAATCATCGGCATATTCTCGAAAAAGACAAAAATAACTCGAAAAGCATGCCTCATATATAACTAGCTAGGTCGTTGGACACAGGAATTGCTTATGACGGGACTGTCAGCCAAGTAGGATGCACAATTCCTGGACTTGTGCATATCACAAGGCTGACAATCCCGTCATAGCACATTCACATATATATTGTGCCACGACATTTCAATCATCGGCATATTCTCGAAAAAGACAAAAATAACTCACACTTGTCGTCCGAGAACCAAAGAGTAAGCAAAAAAACCAAATAGTAAGCAAAAAAACCAAGCATTGATTGATATATAATAATAATAAGCAAAATAAGTAAGTGGTGATTCATAAACCTAATAAGATAAGTACACTTGTCGTCCACACACACACACAAAGGTCATCTATAGTTTGCAACTACAACTAGGCCAACATCAAGCCTTCTGGCTCGGCTTAAGGAACGGGAGGACGCCCTGTCTCGTCATGAACTTCCTATAGTCACCCTGCATCTCTAGGCGATCTTCTATGTCATGGTTATTCGGGATATTTCCTCCGTAGAAGATCCCCCCCGAAGTCATGACATCACGAAAGATGATTGCCCCAAACTGCTGCTGGATGCGATACATCTCTTGTCTAATATCCGAATCATTGATCTTGGCCTTTGCTTCGGCCCACTGTTTGAGATGATCTGGCAGCGTAGAATTCTGCTGGTCAAGTAGGAACGCCCTCATGTGATGGAGTGCGTAGTAGGCTTCCTTCTTACTGTTTTCCGGCTGCTTCACGCAGGGGAACTCTGTTACGTGGTTGAAGACGTGCCTGCCGAACTTGACCTTCTTACGCACGAAGCTGGTGCCTTCCGTCGAGGCAAAGCCAGTGAGAGCATCATCCAGAACTTCCTTGATCTTGTCGTAGTTTTTCTTCTTTTCTAGACTCCCCGAGTCGAAATACGTGGCGTGGGAATGCTTCGGCGATAAGGAGATGAGCGTGCAGTGTTCATCTCTGCGCAAAAAATTCAAATGGAATGTGTTGAAAAAAGAATGATGATGATCTAATAAAGCCAATCGACGGTGGCGACTGAATAACGACTTACTCGAGAAAGTAAGGCACGAGAATGTATTCCTTTGTCTTGTTCGCCACGAGGATTCTTTTTAGGTACGAGGCCACGATACGTCGTTCGGCGGGGGAACCCAAGCAGCCGTCACGCATGTAGTAGGGGTCCACTATAGCGATGCCCGGTGTGTTCTCTCTAATGATCTGCATGGCCAGGCTGAGAGAAAAGAGACGGACCATGGTATAGTGCAGCGGGTATAGGTGGAAAATATTGAAGATGTCTTCGAACCGCAGGAAGAATAGATCCGCGGGGGCAGTGTCGACGAAGCCCAAGCCTGGTGGCACCTTAACCACGAATACCGGGTGCGAGGGATCTTTCTCCGATAGAAGGCGTCTCTCTATCGTCAGCACGCCGTCATGCACACTCTGCAGTTCCGAACTGGCGAGCTTCCGCAAATTCTTAGGTAGCATGGGCTCACCCGCCACATGAATCCTCCACATAATACCCTCGGGTCTTGGTGGCCCGTCCCGAAACCTGATCGGATTCGCAGTTGTTGACGCCACCGGCTGGCTCGAGCTGCTAGATTTTCTTTTCCTGCCCTTTTTTCCTTTTGGAGAGCGGGCAGGCACCGCAATCTGAGCACCGGCCGCCCTATGTAGTGTGTCAGGGCTTAGAATAAAGGGCCGGTTGGTTGTATCAGCTGGCTCTGTAAAGGCGCAAGATGGAGGCGTCTCCTGAGAACCAAACAGACGCTTGGTGATAGTGGCTTTCTCTATGGGGCCACCAGCTAGGTCTTCTTCGTTGCCAAACTGAGTGCTGAAGAAGTGATCATTCCAGTCTTCGAAGTCCTCGGCCGGATCCTGCGCCATGTGCATATCATCAACATGATCATCCGACCCACCGCGTGGAGGTGACGGCGAGGGCGGTAAGGGGGCCTTGCCACCGCTTGTCGCTGGCACGACAGGCGGTGCTGTTGTCTGTGGCGTGATGGCCCCCGCCGTCCCCAAACGGATCATGCTCTTTGGCCATAGCAAGAACAAGCCGAAGCAACTTCTGAGGACATACGGCTCTTCTTCATCCGCTCCTGGGGGTTGAATGGGAGGTTCCAGGTCGTCGCAGCCCCTTAGCACCCGACTAATTTTAACCCTGTGCACGCTATCTGGCATCGGCTTTGAGTGGAACGTGCGCTGCAAGGGTTGAACGATGGTACCCTTGGCAACATCCATCAGCTCGTTGTTCACGTAGCATAAGAGAGTGCAAGGAACATCCGTCTGCGGAAAACATGTACGGCGTCGTCAGAGCGAGATGCCACAAGAGTAATATATAGATGGCATGAAAGGCGGTAATTAAAGCAATTTGTTTACCGTGATGGCGTCGAGATCGGCTAATGTCGACGCACCGCATACGGCGACGGGCGTGCAAGAGACGGAAGGGCTGCTTGATGGCGCGGTGCTGGCCGCCGGTGTATTCTCCCTACCGACGGGTGCTTGGAGCTCCGGTGCCGCCGCGACGATGGCAGGGGGGCACCAACATGTACTCCGGCGCCGCGGTGATGGCAGGGGGAGTCAACAACACTTGCGGCGCCGCGGTGCTAGCGGGCGGAGTCACGAACACGTAGTTCGCCTGATTCGTCGGCGCCGCGTTGTTCGAGTGGCTGCTGACCATGCTTGGAATCGGGCACGGCCCTACTCGACCACCCGCACTCCAGTTCGCTATTGACTCCACCAAGGTAGGCAGGAAGGACGTAAGGGTGATTGCCAGGTTGTCTTGGACGATCTGCGGGATCCGCGCCACTTGTGCCTTAAGTTCTTGAACCTCTCTGTTTTCCTCCTCGCTCCTTCCCGACGGCGCCACATGCGTCCTCGGCGGTGGACCAAAATGATCCACCCAATTCTTACCCCCGAGGCCGGCCAGACGGCCAGCCGACGACAGCTTCTTCGTAACCGGCTCTATTTTCTTGGCCCGGTTCATCGCCCTGTTAAAAGGGTTATCCCACCGGGTGGCCGCCGTCGACCCCTGGGATGAGGAACCCTGGGATCCATGACTAGCAACAATTTCCTCCTCCTGCAGAAGAAGTAACAGTGAATCATTTAGATCATCGATTAGATTGCAATCGTGTTGATCACCGGTAATTAGATTATACTTACCACAATTTCCTCGAATTCCTTCACCGCAGGATCCGTGGTGAGTTGTTTGGTTTTTGGATCCACATGGTAACGGGCCCTGATGAAGTTTCGAACCTGCCCGGGTTCGAATTTAGCAAAGGGGTTTTCTATCCCCTTGGATCTATACTCTTCGTCCTCCTTATTCCATTTGGCCTCCGCGGTTCTCCACCAGATCCGAGATGGTGATGACCTATATTCATCGCCTGCAGCGCCTTTCCCCGATTACTATTGGCCAGGGCTCTTTCGGATTCACACCTCTCCTTGAACTCCTGGAACTGATCTTCGGTGATCTGCGGGTCAATCTTCTGGATCTCCTCGAGACTTTTGCCTTCTTTATAGATCTTCTTCTTTATCCGGGTTCTCCAGCTGGCCAGGGCGGTGCTCATCTTTGTGAGGGCGGATTTGTTTACTTCGTTCCCATGATAATTTGTGTTCTGATACTTAGCGGGGAACTTGTATCTTGCGTGCAGCTTCTCGAAGAGGAGTGTGCGCAAGTGGCCATTATCTTTATGCTGGAGATTCTCGGTGTTGATCGAGATGGTTGTCCGGGTGATCGCCGCCACTTGCCCACCGTACCCTTTGACGACAAGGGCGGGCTCCAAAGGAACCCCTGTTGGGCTCACTTCGGTAATTTCCTCCCTGACCGTGTCGACCGTGTTCGGGCGCCGGTCCTTCGGCTTCTTCTTCTTAGGAGGGTTGCTACCACTCCCTGTGCCCTCGCCGCCATCAGTGGTTTCATCGTCCGCCGTTCCTTCGGCTTCTTCCTCCGCGTCTTCCATCTCATCATCCTCGCTCTCCGAAGGATGGTATTCTTCATCGTCTTCTAGCCGCTGGGCCGCCTCCCAGAATGTCAATTGTTTATTCGGAGGTCTGAGTTCTCCTTCAACGCTGATGCGCTTAGAACATCCAGCCTCGTCGTTTTCACACATCTTTGCACTAATAAAAAACAAATAATTGGTTAAATGCACGGAAAAATCCGGCATGACCTTTGCTAATTTTCTTAAACTAGGAGTGCCCGATTTCTGCCGAAACGGAAGTTAATCAACATTCCGGCAAAAATCGGGACTCATTTCATACAAGAACCTGCATACACACATAATAAAGTTCTTCATATACAAGCACAAGCACAATTTCAAGTGCTACAATTATATCACCACAGATTATATCAACTGTCATTGACAACAAGTATGACAGCAAGTATATGACAGCAAGTATGACAACAAATATGACAACAAGTATATGATAGCAAGTATGGATTATATGACAGCAAGTATATGACGGCAAGTATAGTGCTACTGATTTTATTTATGATCTATTGATCTTGTCACAGTTTGTTATTGCTACTACTATCACCAGGTTTTGTTCTTGTTCTATTGTACTACCAGTTGCTCCTTATTTTCTATTTTGTTCACTATCTTCTTGCTGGTAACTTTGAAAACATTTAAATTTCCTAATCCTAATCCTCTGAAACCTACTGCTTGCTAACAGCAACTACACAATCTATTTCTTGACAGCAACTACACAACCTACTGCTTGCTAATAGTAACCTAATTCTTGATAGCAACTAACTAAACCTAAAAAAACTAACCTACTGCTAACTTGAGGAAAAAAGTCATGCAAAATTTACATAAGATGCAAAATTTAGATAAACTAACCTACTGCTAATTCTTGACAGCAACCTATTTTGGTTATTTGATAAATTTAGATAAGATGCAAAATTTAGATAAGATGCAAAATTTACTTGAGGACAAAGGTCATGCAACCATGGCAGATTCAGAATGAAAATTGCAAGATTCAGAATGAAAATTGCAAGCACGGTTTTGGTTGGAATTCAGAAATGTTAGGATCAAAGCAGGAAACTACTACTATGCATATGCTAATTCAGTTCTTTTCCTCCTAGGATCAAAGTAGGAAATTGTTGGAAACCCAAATCCCATGTTTTTAAAGTGAGCCAAAGTTGGTCCTGCTGCCTTGGCATGCAGAAATAGAGGAACATATCTGCCTTGGTACTGCTACCTTGGCATGCAGAAACAGAGGAACATATCTGTATTCCTCAACTCAAATTCAGAAAATATCTAATCAAACAATAAGACTGGGGTCCACCTATAATTGGCAAAGCTGCATGACAAAGAATGTGAGAACACACAAACCAACTGTTTTTGTTTCAAACGTGTGTACAGCTTCATGACCAAGAATCTGTATTCCTCAACTCAAAATTTATTACTCCAAGCAAGCCATTTTCTGCATCTTCTTTAGTAAAATTCTAGAGTTTTATCTCAAATTTGGGAACAGCACACATCTAGAGGATAAACATGGCCTGCTGAACCCTAACCATGGCCTGCACACATCTCAAATTTGGGAGCGAGGCCTACTGAACCCTAACCATGGCCTGTTTCAGTCTACATGTCATCCCTACGCTCACATGACTGCTGTGCTTAGCCTACCAGTAGCCTACCCAGATTGGCCTAGCAATCTAGCAATCTGGCTTGGTTCAGAGGCAGACCCCCATCGGGGAGATAGAGGGGGAGAGAGGGAGAGAGGGAGAGAGGGAGAGACAGGGGAGGGGCTACCTATGACGGGCGGACGACGGGCGAACGACGACGGGCGGCGGCGCGATCCTCCTCCTCCACAAGCGGCGGGCCTCCTCCTCCTCCACGGAGCCTCCTCCTCCACAAGCGTGGGCCTCCTCCTCCTCGAGAGCGCAGCGTGGTGGCGGGCCTCCTCCTCCTCCTCGAGAGCACAGTGCAGCGCGGCGGTGGCGATCTGTGGCGGTGGCGATCTGTGTGCGTGTGGTGTCTGTCAGATGCAGCGGCACGGCTTCGCGGTGTGCGTGTGGTGTCTGTGAGATGGAGCGGTTGACTAGCGTCCAACACACATAGGCGTAGCGCACCCTGGCCAAGTGCGCTAACCGTAGCGCACTTGGCCAGGGTGCGCTACGCCTATGTGTGTTGGACTACCAGATAAGAGGGCGGCCATCCCTTCTGTTAGCACTAGTACTGTCATAGCCCACTGGTTCTGCCCCTTAGCTCTATTCTAAACTATGAGCACCCAGGTTCGAATCCTGGTGCTCCACTTTTTTATTTTTATTTTAAAAATAATTTTAAATGTTCCAAAAAATGTCCAAAAGTGGTGATTTATGCCATACAAGTTTTGTTTTGTTTTTAAAATACTTTTAAATATTCCAAAAATGCCAAAAAGTAGTGATATATGTCATAAAAGTGTTACAAATATGATTCAAAGTATAACTAAATTTCATAATAATTTGTCCATGAATATTACAATCTTTTTCGACCACGCGTTTACAATATTTTTTGAGCTAGCGTTTTACAATCTTTTTTCCCTTCTTTGTCGCGGTTGAATAATTTAGCCCCGGCACTTTAATGTTTCTTCTTTCGAACGGGCTACCTTTTTTGGGTAGGGTTGTCCTTTTTCTTCTTGTGATGTATGTTGCTGCATCGTAGTCGTCGTCATCTTCAATCTTTGGATCGCCGTACTGGTCGAAGTCTTGCTCATTGGCGACTCCATCCATTCCGATGATGTTCCTTTTTCCTCTCCTCACGACAACACGGCTAGGCTTTGTCGGGTCGGTAATGAAAAAACATTGGTCCACTTTGGTAGCCAGTACCCACGGTTCATTTTTCGCGGCCACGTTTGCACCGGCGGCCTTGGATTTGGCTGCTTCGGGTATAACCATGGTTGTGAAATACCGGTCTTCTCTTTCGACGCTCTTTGCCCATCTGACACGGAACATCGGCACCTTTTCTCCACAGTAGTCGAGCTCCCAGATCTCCTCGATTCTTCCGTAGAATCTTTCCTTCACGTTGTCATCGGTGTAGAATTCCGACGTTACGCCTGAGTTCTGATAATCACACTTGTTGTCCTTTTCCTCCGTGTAGAATGTGTAGCCGTTGATATCATACGCCTGATAGGTCACCAGGTTTTGCATCGGTCCCTGCGACAAGGTGAATATGATCTTTTCCGTGTCAAAAGAATGCGAGCGCGGGGGATTATCAAGGAGCGTCTGCCTAAACCAACGCGTGAAATCTGAGTTGTGCTCTTTGATTATTTCTCCCTGCGTCCTCTGTATGCCCCGGTCACTGTACTTCTTCTCGATTAACCTTTTGTGCTTCTGTACCCAAGGATCGACCAGTTCTAAATGCTGTAGCGCGACGAGGTTTGCTCGATCAAAGTCTGCGCGTCGAAAATCGAAGTCTGCATGCAGTATGCGACGACCCTCTCGGTGACCAGATCCGTCGAGCTTGCCAAGGTGTCTGTTGACGGGAAGACCGACAGGGTTCTCGATGTCTAGATAATTCGTGCAGAAAGAGATGCACTCTTCGGCCAGAAAGCCCTTGGCTATGCTTCCATCTGGACGGGACCTGTTGCGAACGTATCCTTTGATGTGTCCGTTCATCCTTTCGAACGCCATCATGCTGCGGAGAAACATCGGCCCGAGTTGTACGATGTCCTCCACGACATGGACCAGCAGATGCACCATAATGTCGAAGAATGCGGGTGGGAAGTAGACCTCAAGCTCACATAGTATCACCACGATCTCCTCCTGTAGCCTTCCGAGCTGATTCAAGCCAATCGACTTCCTAGAGATGACGTCGAAAAACTTGCATAGGCCAAATAACGTTTCACGGACGTGCTCGTCCATTATCCCTCTTAGTGCGACCAGAAGTACCTGCGTCATTAGCACGGCACAGTCGTGAGACTTCATGCCACTGAACCTCTGCTTCGCCTCGTCTAGGTATCTGCTTATCTTGCCCGCGTAGCCGTAAGGAAATTTGACTCCTAGAAGGCACTTGAAAAACTGTTTGATCTCATCCTGGCTTAGAGTGAAGCAAGAAGGAGGGCAGTAATATTCGTTCTTCTTGAACTTTTTACCCTTCCGACGACCTTGTGTCGTCTCCGACTCATGATCATCGTCATCTTCCTGATCATCAGGAGTAGTGCGTCCTCCGTGAAGCTCCTTCCGGATACCCAAGCATATCAGGTCGTGCCTTGCTTTCGGACCATCTTTCGTCCTATCTGGCATGTTGATTATGGTGGCGACCAGACTCTCGCACACGTTTTTCGTGATATGCATGATGTCGAGGCTATGAGGCGTGCGGAGAAACTTCCAGTATGGCAACTCCCAGAAAACATACCTTGTTTTCCATACCTTCATCAGCGGCTTGTCTTGTTGCTGCCTCTTTCGCTTCTTTCCAGGCTTAGGACAATCTTCCCAGTTTTTCAGCAACTCTTCCACTTCTTCGCTGCTCCTACGCTCTGGGATTCCTCGGGTCTCTGATTTGCCATCGAACAGGTCTCCAGGTTTTCTCCATGGATCATTCTTGCCGAGCCACCTCCGGTGCGCCATGAACACGGTTTTCGATGACCCTGGATCTTTCTCTAGTTGGAGATAGCTTGTGTTATCCATGCACCTAACGCATGCGTAGAATCCTTGGATAACCTGCCCCGAGATATACCCGCAACCTGGATAGTCTTGCACCGTAGTGACCAACGCGGCTCTCATAGTGAAATAATCTTGTGCGACGGCGTCGTAAGTATTGGCTCCAGATTCCCATAACGTGGCTAGCTCCTCTTTCAACAGCCCGAGATACAGATTGATGTCGGTACCAGGTTGTTTCGGCCCTTGAATTAGCATACTCATTTGTATGTACTTCTTCTTCATGCACAACCATGGAGGGAGGTTGTACATCCATACAAACACAGGCCAAGTGCTGTGCGTGCTGCTCTGGCTACCGAACGGATTGAGTCCATCGGTGCTCGCACCAAGCCTGATGTTCCTCGAATCTCCACCGAATTCTGGGAATTCGAGGTCCAATGCTTTCCACTGGCTAGCATCTGAAGGGTGCGTCAGCAGCTCATCCTTTTCGGGGTCATCATCATCTCCTGGCTTCTTCCTTTCCGCATGCCATCGCATGAGCTTCGCTTCCTTAGGGTCCGCGAAATAGCGCTGCAGACGAGGGGTGATAGGAAAGTACCATACCACTTTTCGAGGTGCTTTCTTCCCTTTCTTGTATCGACTCACGCCGCACACCGGACATGTGGTTTTCTCCGCGTCCTCGCCCCGATAAATGATGCAATCATTGATGCATACGTGATATCTAACGTGCGGTAGATCGAGAGGACAGACGATTTTCTTGGCATCCTCGATACTAGTTGGACATGTGTTCCCCTCCGGGAGACGATCGTGCCAGAATGCCATCATATCGTCGAAGCTTGCGTCGCTCAATTTGTGCTTTGCCTTCATCTCCATAGCCTTGAGCGTTACATTCAACCGGGTATCATCGGGCCTGCATCCTTCATACAATGGAGTAACCGCGTCTTTCTCAAGTTGCGCAAGCTTGGCTTTCTCTCTAGCGGCAGCCCTGGCGTTACTCGTCTGCTTGAGAAGCAGCTCTTGCACATAAGGGTCCCACACCCAGCCTGACGTTGTTCCATCGTCGTCTGCTCCTCCGGCATCTAGATCATCATCATCCCGGTCTGCTTTTGCACCTTCACCATCTCCAGGAGACTCTTCATCATCTCGCCCGTTCTCGCCGTGATGACGATCATCGTCATGTTGGCCACCTTCTTCACCTTCTCCATCATCTACGCCATCGCTTATCCAACGAGTGTATCCATCCATGAAACCATGGCGGAGCAGGTGCGCCTGCAGATTCCCGGAATCTGGGTCGATCACCCAGTTGAGTTTGCATCTTCTACACGGACATCTTATATCTGTCTTGTTATTTCGTATCATGTCGGCCGTCACACATTTAAAAAATCTAGCCACAATGCCTTCGCTCATTATGCGGACCATTTTTGCCTGCACGATGTACACGGTACAATTTTGAAGTCTATTAGAACCACATAATGAATGCATGCATGCAATGGTCGATAGAAAATTTCGGCATGACCTATCCTAAAATTAGGACCTTTGCAAAATGCCAAAGTCTTGCCAAAATGGAAATGAATCAACATTTTGGCAAAACAAAAGGCAACTAGTTCACATACAGACACAAGAGAGAGAGAAACCGATCCATACACACATGAACATATCATTATCCTCTCCATACACACATGCATGAGCATCATCGATACTCTCCATATACACACACATATGACCATCGATCCTCTCCACACATACACACATCATGAGCATCGATCATCTACATACATATGAGCACATGCATCATCCATATACACATGAACACATCCTTACATGGACAACTTACCGAGATGAGAGACCGATCGCGAGAAAGATGGAAAGGAGAGGTGCGCGCGTCGACCGGAGACGGATAGATGAGAGACCGGAGACCTCCTCTATTACTTATGTAACACCCAAAGCAAGTTTTACATGCTAAAAATGGTGAATGTATGGAGAAATTGAGGTGGGAAGGAGAAGATCCCGACTAGATCTAAGGAGGAAGAAGAAGGGGAAAGTGAAGTGTGGGTGGTGGATGTGTGGGCACACATGTGCACATAAAGTGCTGTCCTAAAAGAATCGAAACATCCGTGGCGCACACGGCCCCAGTGCGCCACAGGGAGTACAAACTTCTGTGGCGCACTAGGACGAGTGCGCCACAGATGCTCCTAGTCCCTGTGGCGCACTAGGCGGAGTGCGCCACAGAAGTTTGTGGCCGTTTCAGAGCAGAGGTGGGCATGCGCTTAGTCGCAGCGCACCATGCACACGTGTGCCACAGATGACCCTAACAACTGTGGCGCACATGACTGTAGTGCGCTACAGAAGTTTGGCGTGTGGCCAACAGGGCCCTGGCCCACACACATCTGTGGCGCACTATGGTCATGTGCGCCACGGTTGTTCTAGTTATTAGTAGGGCACTGCCCACAGGTGAGCCACGCCTGTTTTAGCCGTGGGGCACTTCAACCATGTGAGCCACGGATGTGCTGATTACCTATAGCCGTTTTCCTAGTAGTGCCAACGACTGGTGCTGCTCGATCCACGCGAACCAGTACCGTCCAGTTAGATTCAGCCACGTGGCCTAGCTATTGATTTAAAAACCAGATTTGATCTATTAGATGTTTGAGTTTGAAAAATTCATAACTTTTGTTCCGCTTGGCCAAAAATTAAAAATTTTCTATCAATGGATTCAGAAAAATGTAAAATTTGCAACTATGGCCTTAGTTTAGTATTTTGCTTCTGGAAAATTAGGTGTTTTTGCAGAAACATGTTTAGGACTATTTTGGACATAATTTTAAAAAAAATGATTTTTGAGTAAAACCTTTTGCAAATGGATTTGATTTGAACTCTCTGACCATAAAAAATAACTTTTGAGTTTGAAAATATATTTTGTTAACACAAGGAATTATTCCTTTGAATAAAAGCATTTCTAGTAAAACAAAAATGTTGCTATTATTATAAAAATGATTTTTGAGTAAAATATTTTGCAAATGGATTTGTTTTAAACATTCTAACCATAAACACTAACATTTGTGTTTAAAAACATATTTGGCTAACACTAGAAATTATTCCTTTGAATCAAAGCATTTCTAGCAAAACAAAAATGATTTAAAATGGCCATTTTGACTAACTTGTTTTCAAATGATTTTGCCACATTTATAAATGACCAGTAGGTGTTTTAAAATGTTTATAACCATATTAGTAACCACTTTTCCAAATAAAAAAACCTTTGCATGCTTGCATGAATTTCTTTGTTTTTATCATTTTATGTGGTTAATTGTTTGAATGCTAGTTTTGAATTTGTGCCTTGCTTGATTGATTTGTAGTGAACTTTGAAGAGTGTGAAAATTGCAAGATCAAGGAGTGAACCGGGTTTCTCTACTAAAAAGGCAAGTGGTACTTCATATATTTTGTCCTATTATTTTGACTATGCATTAGTTATACTTTTGAGTAGGACTTGCATGGAATTTTCTAAGTATAAGCTATGCCATGGGAAATCCTATATGTTGTGTTAGTAGAATTATCCTAAGTTAGGAAACTTTCCATGTTACCATGCTTAGCCTAGCTAGTAGAAAACAAGGGTGGACTATTCATGCTATGAAATATTTCTAAGTCTATGACTTGTGTTTTTGCTTAATAAAACAACTATGTGACTGAATCACCTGGGTGGAATGGTGAGAATGGTTTGTGTTGAGTGGTTACACAATGCCCAGGATGGCTACCTCATGTATCACACTTGTGCAAAGCCACTCAGGAACAAAGAGATTTGAGATGTTAAAGTGTTGAGAAGCTTCTAGTGCAGCCACTTGGCAATATGGGCTCTGCCTGGATCATATAGGTTGCAATAACTTAGCCAGATGGACAGAAGGTGGTAGGGTGATAGGATGGAACGCGTCCATTTGGTCTAAGGGAAGGCTTCTGAAAGATCTTGTCTCGATTCATGTCGAGTCTTGTGGGGAAATTGCACCACCTCTCTCGAGAGTAAAACCTAAGTACTTAGCCGTGTCCCCAGCAATGGAAAATTTGAGCATCAAGACATTGAAGCTATCAAGGATCTCCTCATCCCAATTTCTAAGTTAAAAGCTTGTGGTTGAACAAGGGTTAAAGGTTCACCAATTTCTATTGGTAGTTCCTTGGGTGACTTTGACAAACAAAAACTTAGTGTTTTCAACTAATAAGGAAAACCTTATTTTGAGCAAAGCAAGCCTAAGCTACACTTAGCCAAATGCATATAGATGTTAGATACCACTACTATACCATAGTATCACTTGCCAATACAATTCAAATGTATTGACCCTTGTGGCTGTAACTTATCATGTTGCAGGTTTGTTTGATGTTAGTGAAGTTTGTTGAGTAGGGATTACAAGTCTACAACCAACATGATTGCCTGTGGCACTTGAAGATGAAGGACTCCATGCTATATAGTTATATATGCTGCATTGTAATGAGATAGCCATATGAACTATGTAAGATGTAATGAATTATTTTATTCCTGGTTATAAGTTGTAATATGACCTTTGTTTCTTGATATTACTTCTTAGACTGTGGATGCTAGCTTTTGATCCAGGGACTAGCATTATAAACACAAGGATCTCTACCTTATAGATGTTGGGACCTCTATAGATGGTATCAGAGCAATGTGTTGCCTGTAGGATTGTAATTCTAAGATTGGACAAAAACTCTTAGAAAAATAGTAATTGTATTTATTCAAACTTATTTACAAACAATCTTGTAAACTCTTCCCTCAACATTTTGATTTGATTCTACATCTCTTCCTTTTCAACTTGATGGACAAAAACATCAACATGAGCAAAGACTTCAACATCACCAATGACTTCAACTTCAGTTTCACCAAGGACTTGAACTTGGACATCACTAAGGACTACAAGTGACACAAGAAATATTACTCAAGACTTGGAGACTAAGGAAACACAACTTAGAAGGAACCACCATCACCTATGAGCCTTGTGATCAAGATGTAAGAAAAATTTCCAAGGATACCATGATCTTGTTCATCAAGAACAACTAAGAAGAATGGAATGATCCCAAGTAAACCCTATAGTTGGACCACCATACTAGTGTTTTGTTAAATCAATTTATTGATCACACCAACTTATGTGGTGTAGAAAAAATATTTTGTTGCCTAAAAATATGCTTGAACCTTGTTGTTTGAGTGGAATGCATGATTGTGATTTCTTGCACATTGCTTGTGTGAATTGTTGTGTGTGAGTAGAATTCCTTCTCTGGAAATCTTTTGCCTATTCTAATCCCAATCCAACCCAAACAGATGACTTCTCCAAGAGACTCCAACATCAAGGATGGTGACAACAACAACTAAGAGATGCATATGAGAGAACAACTGCTAGCAACCCAAGCCCATTTAAATGAAGTGACAAGTCAGTTTTTAGCCAACAACATTGAGTTAGACCCAACCATGTTAAAGTTCTTGGAAACCCAATCCCTATTGTTGCAATGGATGACCAATCAGATGATCAACATGAGAAGCAACATTTCCCAAAGAGATTGTGACAACAATGATACCAAGGATGATATTATAGAAGGAACTCAAGCTTGCAAAATTTGTGGAGACATAGGACACACTTATAAATATCATGAGTACCAATGCCCTAATTGTGAAGAGAAACATCCATCTAGACAATGCCCCACATCTGAAGTTACTTGTTTCCTATGTGAAGGAAATGATCATGTCCCTATCCAATGCCCCATATATCCTATAGTTCAACAGATGAAACAAGATGGAATGCATCAAATGTTTGGAAACCTCCATGAAGGAACAACTTCCACCAAGAGTGATGGAGACAAAGTCAAATCTCAGTATGCACCTCCATACATTGTGACCCACCATGGTGGACAAATGAGGAAACATGGACATTATCCTAGGAACCGTTCTAAGAACCGAGGAAGTTTTCCCACATTTGTGGTGAAGTATGAAGAACATTAACTAAGATCCCTCCTAGCTTTGGAGAAACCCAAGAATAAGAAGAAGGATATTAGCCAAGTGATGTGCAACAAATGCAAAGAGCTAGGCCATTATGCATCACATTGTCCAGAAAAGGAGAAATTCAAGACAAGCAAACCTATGAGAGACATCAACCTTGTCACATGTTTCAAATGTGGAAACAAAGGGCACTATGCAAACAACTGTCTAGAAAAGTTACATCAAGATACCAAGTAAGCCAAGATGTAATCTAGTTAAAAATCTTTTAAGGGTGGTAGTACCCTAGTTGTCTTGAAGACAACTTTTAACCTCTAGCATTCCTGAATCTCGGGACGAGATTCCTTTTAAGGGTGGTAGCCTTTCACATCCCGAAATTCTCCAAATTTTGAAATGTGAAAAATAAAAAATAAAATAAACAATTTTTGAAATTTAGGGTGAAAAGAAACTTTTTGCTTCTAAATGGAAACATCAAAACCCTACTTTAACAAAATTTGAATTAGAAAGCAACAAACAAATATTCCCAAGTCAAATGCATTCTTGCATGGAAGGAATCTTGAATTTAAAACACTTGGGAAAAATAAACCAAAACCCCAAATGTTAATGGAAGAAATCGTTTTCAAATATCTCCAAGACTATGGATTTGATCCATATAAAAATTCAGCAACAAACATTTATAAATGATCAGAAGTGATTAACAAAAATATTATAAAACCATGGAAATTGGTTTCATTCAATTTGGAACCATGGATAAAAACTTATGAATTTAATAAGTTAAAGAGAAATAATTTCCAAACCCAATAAAGCTCCTCACTAAAATTCCATACCAAATTGTGAGCAAAATAATCCTAAAGGAATTTAAAAAGATAAATAAATATTAAATAAAATTATACAAAGTGGAATCAACATATTTGGAACTATAAATAAAAAGATATGGATTTTATAAGACAAAGAAATAAATAAAAAAATAAATAAATATGGAATATTTAAAAGTCAAATTAAATCTTGAACAACTCCATAAACAAATGGAATAAAGATAATCCAAATAAAATAAAGGAATAAATATTATTTAAAATTATATAGGCTTTTAACCATATTCAATTTTATTTGAATGAAGACAAAATTCCTAATATAAATGATTAATTAAATCATGAGAAAATAATAACTGAAATTTGCCAAAATGGATTAAAAGTTATCTAATTAACTTAAAAAGAATAAAAGAATTATTTGAATAAAAATTATATGGATTAGAACCATATTTGATTTTATTTAAATAAAAAAAATGCCTCATTAAAATAAATATTTAACCATAAGAGAATATTTGAAATACGGAAAATCTATTTCTAGACCAGTCGATGGGTTATAAAATCCGGCGGACTAACTCTTCCATTTGATTAAGGCGTGTGAACGCGTGAGTCAGAGCCAGCTAAGAATTCAATAGAAAATTCAAAATGTTTTGTAGATCAAATCATTCTTCCGATTTAGTATCCGTTTTCACCGTTGAACTGGTCGCGACGAGATCTTAGAAACAAAATCTCATGTTAATATGTTTAGATGAAAAAAAATCGGACCAAAAGTTATCCACCCTTAACACGTGAGTTATCCATGTCATAGTACGTAAGTTATCCACCTGATAATATATAAGTTACCCACCTTATAAATGGGTTAGGTCGATGCATTCTCGCATTTGTTCGAGTCATAATTCATGAAACTTCGTTTGCCCCAATGTATATTAGTTTAGTTAATAAATGTGAGGTACGATCTAGGTTAAATTGGGATACGGTAGCTTAGGTGTTAGGGTGCCGAGACTTTATCGCCATCGATGCGTTGCGGCGAAGTCTCGGTACACTAACACCTTTCGAGACTTCGTCAACCATACGTCGCGATAGCGGCGACGGGCGATAAAGCCGAGCCGCTAGACTACTGTTTCTTCATAATAACTTAGGATGGTTGGTGGGTATGCAAAAAAGCTTAGATTTAGTTCCTTTCAAACAAATTATTTTTGAAGCCAAACCGCTAGAATAAATTTTATATTCTATCTATGGGTAAATTTTATAGTGGTGGATAACTTATATGTTATAGGTGGGTAACTTACCTGCTGAAGCATGGATAACTCTCATGTTAATGATGGGTAATTACTGTACAATGTCATCGATATCTTTTTCTTTATTTCTACGGATAACTTTGTAAAAAATTTAGAATAACTTTAGTTCTCTTTGTGGTCACTATATTTTTTAAGTCATGGTTACCTCTATTTTAGTTAATTACATGTTTGATAGACTTATTTGATTTGAACATGGTAGACTAGGTGTTAGGATAGCGGTACTTCGTTGTTGTTGACTCAATAAAAATGTATTCTAAATTGGAGGAGTTCACATTTGTGTTTTCGCATGCATACAAAAACTCAAACACAAAACACGTTCGTAAGGTGGATAACTTATGTGTTATCTGATGGATAACTTACACAATACAACCTAGATAACTTACGTGTTACGTGTAGATAACCTTTTAATTCGACAAAAAAGTTTTTGAAACATATCGATATGAGATCTAATTTCGTAGACCTCGTCGCGACTAGTCTAACGGTGAAAACGAATTCTAAATCGAATAAGTGGTTTGACCTATAATTTTTTTTTGAATATTCATATTTCCGCATTTAATTCTCGTTGACATCAGCTTTTTTGTCCTCTTATGTTTAGTACCGAAATAGACTGGGCCAACGCATGCACACCTCGCGCGACTCCTTTTTTTTTGGCTACTGACGTACAAATTAAGGTCAACGCGTTTTTTAACATGCATGCATGCATCATTGTCGGAATCCCGCCAGAATTTATAATCTGGCGACCGGTCTAAACGTAGCAGCGTCCTTAAAATATTCTAAAATAGACTTTTAAACACATTAATAAACAGTTTTAACCTACTGAGAAGGTTTAATAAACATTTGAATTCAAACAGATGTTTAAAACATTTGAAAACAGAAACCAGAAAAGAAAAAAAAAGAAAAAAAAATTTGGGAAAAAAAATAGAAAAGAAACAGCCCAACTAGCCCTACCCAGCAACCCAGCCCAGCAGGCCCAACACCAGCCCACCCGGGCCACTCTCCTCCCTCCCCCGCAGAAACATTTATCACCCACGTGTACCCCCTCATCCTCATTGACCGCGTGACCCCATTTTTGCCACATCATCATCGTCCTCACCGTGCGAGACCAGTTCTCCCCTTCCCCGGCCGTTTCTACCGTTGATGGCTCGATTCAATTTGATTGAATGCGCCAGTAATTCTCCCCCGCGACCACGCCCTACTAAGCGTCTCCCTCTTCTCTCTCTTTCCCCTAACTTCCCCGCACCTGAGAGCCCTAGGGCTGCCCCTAATTTTGCTCGAACCCTCGCTATCTCTGACAAGCTCCGGTACAAATTCTGGCGACGCCTGACCATCCCTTTGCCCCGGACTCACACGAGCTTGATCCCCAGAACCTTGCACATCTACCAACACTCTCCACTTGCTCGTGCATGCCCCAAAACGTCGACACCGTCCTTGCCCGTGCGCCACCGACGAACCCTGCGTCTCCGGCGAGCGATAGCCGTCGTCCCCGTGTGCCCTTTGCTCTCTGGTGAGTTTTCCCGCACTCCTCGAACCCGTGCGCACCTTGTTGACGCCTTGCTTTGCCCGCATGCATCCTAGATACTGGCCTTCGACCATAGTCGTGCGTGCCCGATGGTGACAGAGACCCCGGCGATCAATTGACATCGACCCCAGGCGCCACTATCCCTACTACGACTATCTTGAGCTTCCTCACGCATCGGCGAACTCGGTAAGCCCCTCCTTCCTATCCCTCGCTTCCTATCCCCCGCTGCCGCTCATCCGTCAGTCAACGCCGGCAGTCAATGGTCGACAACTGTAGGCCGTTAGATGCGAATCTAGTGGATAGGATTAGAATTAGACGAAGGGGTATCTACTGATATGATCCATGCAATTCTAATTAGATCCAACGTCCGGTGCTGCTCGATCCACCCGAACCGGTACCGTCCAGTTAGATTCAGCCACGTGGCCTAGCCGTTGATTTAAAAACCAGATTTGATCTATTAGATGTTCGAGTTTGAAAAATTTATAACTTTTGTTCTACTTGGCCAAAAATTACAAATTTTATATCAATGGATTCAAAAAAATGTAAAATTTGCAACTATGGCCTTAGTTTAGTATTTTGCTTCTGAAAAATTAGGTGTTTTTGCAGAAATATGTTTAGGACTATTTTGGATATAAAAATTGTTTTAAAAATGATTTTTGAGTAAAACCTTTTGCAAATGGATTTGATTTGAATTCTCTGACCATAAAAACTAACTTTTGAGTTTAAAATATATTTTGTTAACACAAGGAATTATTCCTTTCAATAAAAGCATTTCTAGTAAAACAAAAATATTGCTATTATTATAAAAACTAGCACGATGACCCTCACAAATGCGAGGGCATCATATTTACGTGTTTGGGAATAACTTCAATGGTTGGATGAAACACCAAATAGAGCGATGGTGTTCCTGTCGGGAAGCATCAAGGAACGTTATGTTGCTTGGATGGTGTGAAGGAGGGGTTTAAGTTGAATATCACTTATTCATGTTGATCATTATTTTCCTTTTTAATCAATTAGTTGTGTACATACTTGAATTTCCATTTGGTTAATCCTATGTATAACAAATGTGGTGGGTTATGAATATATGTGCAGTAAACTCATAAAAAAAAACACAACATTATAGGAATGACTACAAAATATTGGGAATGTTCATTTCCCTCATGCACATATTACCTCCTCCCATTTGCTCTGGTCGTATTGAAAAATCTTCCGCGATGAAAAATCATAAGAATCTTCCGCGATGAAAAATCTCAGGAGGAGTCGAGTTCTATTACTGGATCACACGAGAATTAGATACATGATTTCTTAGGGCTAGAGCAGATGAGGTTTTCACATGAGTAAATTTGTTGAACTTAACATGAACCACGCGCCTCTTTATCTGGATCTGGCTGAGATATATCAAACATTTTAGTTCATAATTAATCCAGTCATTTGTGAAGATATTCTCTTTCACACAAATGAAGTCACTTCAATAATTCAATTAATCCAGTCATTTGTGAAGTCACGTGACTGTTTGGTTCAATGTGACTGTAAATCCTCTTTCGTAGGTTTTTTGTCTATGTGTTAAATCATAGCTATCAATTTAGTATCCAACGGTCGACATAATTTAAGTGAAGTCACGTGAACCACATGTCTCTTTACCTTTTTTTTTTTTGAAAAGGATGATATATTAATTCTACGAACTTACAGAAAGGTTCAGAAACAAATGAAAAATTACAAGGAAGCCCTCTAGATCTCGACGACGACGAGCCGGAGCTGACGATAGCGCGCCGCTGCTGAAGCTCCCCAAACATTGGATCGCCGGAGCCCACCACACCGCAGACGGGAAGTCACCGAGCACCGCCTCCGAAGAGACTACTGCCGGGAACGCCGGCGCCGCCGCGAAGAACCTCTGTATCATCCTCTTATTGAACTACATCCTGATCCACCGCATACCTGGATCTGGCCGTGGTGCAGGAAAAGTCGCGCGCAGGTCGGTGAAGCCACAGAGAACGCCATCGTCGGAGGGGATCTGCGAGGACAACAGACGAACCAACAACACCTCCGCCTCCGAAGCGTCGCCGGCCAGACACCAGCCAAAACCTACCATAAATACACGCCGTGAGACGGGCTTTCCCCACCCTCCCACCACCGGAGCAGCTGACGAAGGGGAGGAAACCCACGCCTCACCGGCGAAAGTACGGATGGCACCCGCGGCTGTTGGGTGCGGGTGGAGCTTAACCAAACCCGCACCCGCAATCTCAGATCTTTCCCGCAACCCGCACCCGCACCCGCATGTGGGTATAGATTTTATCCCATACCCGCACCCGTTGAGGGTAAAAAAAACCGGGTAATACCCACCCATTAGTCCAAACAACTTAACAAGGTATTGTAATAACACAACATATAAAAAATGATAGCATATATTTTCATTCATTCACGATTTCAGCAAGCAAGCAAATATATATTAAATAATGAAAAGACATAGTCAAACACATGATATATGTGAAGAAAACAAGTTATGTTCAAACATAAGTTGCATAGAAATTATATTTTTCAAATTTTTAAATCTCAAAATAATTGCAAAACAGTCACACGCCATGCCACAATCAGTCACATAACAACACTCGTCAACTCCGGAATTTCACAATTTTTAAGAAAAATGCTATAATACTAATTCCCCACGTATCATCTACTAAGATGTCGGGTGGGTGGGTATGCGGGTGCGGGTTTTCCATTACCATACCCGCACCCGCAATACCCAATGGGTAGAGATTTTTGCCCAATTACTTACCTGTGGGTATAACTTTACTACCATACCCTTACCCTAATGGGTAAAAACCCGCAGGGTAAGCGGGTTGGGGGTACCCATTGCCATCCGTAGGCGAAAGAGGTGGATCGACAGTGGACTCTCAAAATCGCCTCTCAGATCTGTAGCAGGGAGAGGAAAAGGAGGGTGACTCTTACGTACCTTAATTCCCTTGTCTCTTTACCTTGATCAGGCTACCTGACACAGCAAACGTGTTTAACACATATACCGTGTTAGTCTATCTTAATAATAGCCAATTGTAGCTGTTAATTAATTATCAAAAACTCTAAAAAATTAGGTGATTTTGGACTAACATGGTATCTCTAATTCAGGGGGCCGCTACATATATCCACGAGTTTATTTCCAGGTCTGAGGCATTATCCGAACAGAGTGCAACCCCTACATGTTCGGTCATGTTCCAAAAAAGAATCATGTGTATGCGATTCGTACTCATCTGGAAGAAAATAAAATATGTGTAACGTGTTTGGCCAGGATTCGCTGAACAAAAAAAAATTCTAGGTATGCGTCTTGTACTCATGTTGGAGGAAGAAAACAGACATTTGTAATGTGTGTGTTACGTGTTTGGCCAGGCCAATCCTGCTATAACTGGAACACATGTGTTATACTTGTTACATAAATCTTACGGTTAGGATTTAATATTTTATCTCTAAATTTTAAATCTAACTATTAAAATAATATTGATGATGTGGATCAACGTGGTGTCTCGAAAAACATCCTTATATTGCTTTTAGTATATAATACTCCCTCCGTTTTAAAATATAAGATGTTTTAGTTTTGAGGAAAATGTATCTAGACTTGTCTGCTGCATTCGAGAATCTTCATTCTGCATATTATAGTATGACTAGCTAAATGCCCGTGCGTTGCAACGGCTCTATATTATATTTTTATACAAGGTAAATAAAAATGATAAAATAAATGCATTTTATTGTGATCAAACGCACTCGGTGTCCAAACCACTTAAGCAGATCCGCAATGAGGAGGGCCCGAGTCCTTGGCGTTTTTGTGCTATGCCTCCTTTTTTCTCCACTCCATCGAGTGTTCCCACGTCTCAGTCATTTTTCAACAGTCTCCCAAACCGGCGTTGAAAAAATCTTTTTCTCAATAAAATTGAACATATACAAATGTTGCCCCAGTTGATTTGAGGTGTATGGAATACTTTTTTTTTCTAACATCAAGTTTAATCCCCACCTCTTCCAAACCTCTTTTTTGAAAAGAAAAGTTCTTTTAAGGGGAAGGACAAGTTGACTGACCCAGCTAGACCAGCCCAAGAGGTCCGGTCGGAGCAAACCCTAGCCTTATCCTATCGAGGCCATCCACGACCGCACGTTCTCGTCCCTAGAAAAAATTCCTCCTCGTCGGACTATCTCCCCTATCACGCCCCTAGGAGACCAGAGCCTCTTCTCTCGATCCTCTCTCTCCCATGGCTCGTACCCGGTGCCTGCGTCCCGTGCTCAACCTCATCCGACTCTCGACTATGGAACGACGTTGGCATCCTCGATGCGGCTCCACTCCACCGACAGCGGCATACGCCCGTGCGTTGTTTTAAATATATTCAGACATATGTGATCTGACGTAATAACAGGTTGGAACAAAGAGCTATATTTTACACAGTTTATCGCTTTCTGAATAAATCAAATTGCCATTTTCATCAGCAAACAAAAAAAAATAACTGAACTAAAAATCCATCGAGAAAGCAAGCAAGTATTATTACACATGGTAGTATGATTCTTCAGGCTAACTAAGACGTTATATATATGGTCCAGTTTATTCAGGCGGACTAACAAGTATTCAGACAATTTTTTCTTTAGAACGTAGAGCAAATTTTGTTAGGCCATGGGACAACTGTGCTAGGTAATCTCATGTAAATAAAGATGCTGGATAGTGGAACTATATGTCGGAAGGAACGACGGAATTATTCACGCAAATCCAACCATACTAATGGTGTAAGGCAGCGAGATGCTAGTCAATCATTGAATTCTCTCGGAATGACTAAGTATGTTAGACCTTCTCAACATTAACGATGATGACTAAACTTGAGATAGCGGAAACATCTATAGCTTAGATCTAGGAACTGTATATCCTTCAATTCGTGACATTACATCTGACCGCCGAGACTAAATCACCTTCCAACGAAATAGAGCAAGGGCAGGAGCTCGGTGCGGACGTCGGGGCCGTGAGCCAGGCCAGGCCACCACCGCGCCAGCCAGGGCGGACACAGCAGTCGTAGTTGTCGTCGGCGGGCGTGGGGAAGGAGCTCGGCGCGTACGTCGGGGCCGTGAGGCAGGCCACCGCCGTGGCGGCCAGCGGTTGCACGGCCTGTCATATTCAGGTTTCTGTCCCGTGGCCCTGCAGGCGTTCAGTCTCCCTGTCTTTTCTCTTCGAAGGGAAGGGGAGGAGGATGAGGTGATGAAGAGGGGTTGCAGGGCAAGGGGATATGGTCAGAATAAAGAGTGGCTGGACGGGAGAGGAGTCAGGGTAGCGCGATGGAGCAGAACTATGCGGGCGGCGCCGGATTTGGGGCTCTTCGATGCGGAGCTGCCACGCGGACGCGGGAACAACGGGGAGGCGCGAGGCAGGCAAAGATGCTACACCGGACGGGGCGGGGCGGAGCAGGCTGGCGAAGGATCTGGGTAGGCGACGAGCAGGGCATGGAGGATCAGCGGGTGTTCGATTATCCCACTCTGATTCTCTCCGCCATCTCCGGAGCTGGAGGGTCACGCCAGAGAGATGCGTTGAATTTTCCCCTCCATTTGTTGACTGCGGCACCGCGAGAGGGCCAGGCCAGGGTCATCACTTGAGGGTGGCATTGGGGGTAATTTCCGTGTTGGTGGAAGGGCAAAACCGGAAAAAAAGTGAACGGAAATTCCTGTGGACTTACCTACCACAGCTTATATACATGCAAAAAACGAGGTGATGATAGGGATATGCCTAACGGGATATACCCAGCAGGACGTTTCCTACTGGCCTAAGCCGTCAGCGAGTGGGCCTGCAGGACGGCGACTGGATCAAGACTTGGTGTGGACTCAGGCGACTGGAAGCTGAAGGCCCAGAAGCATAGCTAGGCCCAGTCGAACTAGGTCATAGAATCTCTGAATCCGTAACTAATTCGGTTGTGATCCGTAAACCCTAGCGAGGTGAGCCTATATAAACCTCCCTAGGGTACGCATAAGGGATACGTTCCATCATACACCCAAGCGACTCGCCGCCTAACCGTCGAGCTCGCCTTATTGTACTCTCATCATAATACAATCTAGCAGGAGTAGGTCTTTACCCTCCGGGGGCCAAACCTGGGTAAACCCTTGTGTCTCTGCCCTCATCTCGCACCGCAGATGGCTGGCCACCCTTCTCCCATGTTCTACTACTCGCTGCCGATTGCAGCGTCTGCCGTGGTCATTCCCACGATAGTGGCGCCCACCGTGGGGCCTGGCCGGTCAGGCCGGTGTTCTGCGGCGAGATCCAATCTGTCCATCAACGAGTCGATCGCCACCGGCCGCATGATCGCGATCAGCGAGATGCTCTAGATCTTGCCGAGCAGCTACGTCCCGGTGGCGCGACCCGCCACGCATAGCGTGATTCTGCCGGTCAGCACGATCAGCCTCTTCGTCGGCCTCACCAACGTCATTGTCTCGGAGGACTCGGCTCGCATCCGCGAGTCGCCGCCACGCGAACGGCTCTCTGAGAGCCAGGTCCGCACGATTCACTGCCTCGCCTCCGAGTACGACTCGGCCCACAGCAACGTGGCCGAAACCACCGCGGCCGCGGACGACGCGGCCCTCAATGACGACGCCGATTCGGTGACCGCGGCGTCACTCGCCGGATCCATCGTCGCCGCGTCGCCCACGGGCTCCATCACCCAGGTCTCCAATGCCGGAGACTTCGAGGACCCCTCCATCCTTGGGATATTCGACTTCGACTCCGGGTCGGAGAACTCCACCGACCTCCACGACGGAACCGGTCACCACGCCGCGACCTACATGGCGACTGGCGCCGACCCGCCGGAAGACCCCTTCTCCACGCCGATCCCACCAAACGTGACGACAACGGAGGTCGAGGAACTCCGCCTGAAGCTGGCGGAGGCAGTCCGCAAGGAACAAGCCGAGAACGCGCCGCCAGAGGGAAGCGCCCGACCCCCACCAGGGGCGATGGCCAACAGCGCCCCACCACCACCCAACCGCGCACCCCCCAGGGACCAGCCAAGGATCGTGGTCTCCTCACGAGAGCGAGACGCGAACGGCCTCCCGCTGTTCTCCACCCCAATGGACAACATCGTCGCGGGCCGAGCAGCAGTCGACAACATCCAAGTTATAGGGGAAGGCGCCCTGCAGATCCAGTACGCCAAGGCTCTGCTCGCCAAAGCAGTCGAGCAACAAAACGCGGGCATCGACTCATAGGTTCGAATGTACTCGCATTCATCAGGCAGCAGGGCGGCCTCGAGCGGCCATCCCATGGCGGTGAATACTCTCAACTGCCCGCCACCCGAACCCCTGCAGCTCCAACACCGACCCGCGAACGCGGCACTCTCCACCAACGACCCGCGGCCGGCGAACAACTTCGTCGCCGCCAACAGACAGCCCGTCGACGCACGGACCCACATCATCAACAACCAGAGTTGGCGCCCATGCCAGCCTGAAGACTTGAGGCATACCCTCACCAACCGCCGTGACGGCGAACCAAGGGGATCGCTGAGCCGAGTCGGACCCCAGTTCTTCGGACCGATGATCCGAGGTGAAAGATACCCGGCGAACTTCAAAGCGCCAAAGGAGATCGAGAAGTACGACCCGTCGTACGATCCGTCCGTGTGGCTGGATACCTACCTCATGGAGATGGGGATCGCCGGCCACACCCATCTACTCGCCGCCCGCTACCTCCCCCTGATGATGGAGGGAGCATGCAGGCAGTGGATTAACACCCTCCCCGCGGATAGCATCGACTCCTGGAAGGAAATGCGTGACACCTTCGTCAGGCACTTCGAGGGCTCATATACCCGCGCCACCAACATCGAGGACCTGGAGCGATGCGTCCAGGGACCCCGCGAGTTGACCCACAGCTGGGTCCAACGGTGGCAAGATCTGTGGTATAATGCGGCCGGAATCCACCCGGACACCGCGATCCAATGTTTCAAGACCTCGTGCCGCTACGAGCCCCTGGTCGCCAAGCTCAAGCGAGTGTACAGAACACTCAACAACATACCGGACCTCCTAGAGATCGCAAAGAAGTACGCGGAGGAGGATCCAAACCAAGAAACCAACGCGAGTCGGGAGGATATCTCCGCACGAGCGGCCACGACAACGGGAGGCGAGCCAAATTATGCTACAGCAACACTCGCCTCACCGCCAAACGTCGCAGTGACGGGCGAGTCGACTTCGTCGCCAACGCTGGATACGCGCAGCGCGAGCCCAAGAGCTTCCGCCGCGACAGAGGACAGCGCCGCGACGGTGGCAACTACAAGGCAAAGCCGAGGTTCGATCCCACGGCCCTTCTCAACCAACCCTGTGTGTTTCATAGCAGGGAAGGAAAGCCTGCCACACACATGACCGCCGACTGCCACTCCCTCAAGGAGATCGAGAAGGCACGGCGCGCGCGGAAAGACCCCAACAACAACCCGCCAAGTGGCAGAAAGTTCGGCAGCATCGCTGGCTCGCTCCACACCTTCACAGGCTTCAACACGAAGCGCGAGAAGAAGGTCATCGCCCGCGCCATCGCTATCAGCGCGGTGTCCCAGATAGACATCCCCCAGTTCCTCAACTGGTCTGATCAACCAATCACCTGGAGCCGCGAGGACCACTCGCCACGGATCGAGTATCCGAGCCGAGTCTCCCTAGTGGTCAAGCCCAAGGTGGGAGACTACTGGCTCCCCAAAACGCTGATGGACGGCGGCAGCTCCATCAACATCCTGTACCTGGACACCTTCAGGCGACTGCGGCTCCCGCAGTCGATGATCGAGATGACCTACACCACCTTCCACGACATCGTCCCCGGTCGGAAGGCGTACCCGATCGGCAAGGTGGCGCTGCCAGTCACCTTCGGCACACCAGCAAACTTCCACACCGAGCTGATCGTCTTCGAGCTGGTGCCCTTCGACAGCCCCTACCACTGCGTCCTGGGGCGCCAGGCGTTCGCCAAATTCATGGCAGCACCCCACTATGCGTACAACGCGATGAAGATACCTAGGCCGTGCGGCATCATCACTATCCATGGCGACCCCGACATGGCCGCAGAATGCGAGGCCAAAGTGGCTGAACTCGCTGACCCCGTCATCACGGCGGAGGCCAACCACACCGATGAGCTCGCCAAGTACGCGAGCGGGGTCAACAGCGACTACCCCACCATACTCAAGAAGCCCAATTCGGAGGGTGGCAACTCCACCACCTTCAAGTCAACGATGCACACCCGCACCGTCGAGCTGGTCCCAGGCGACTCCAGCCAGACGGTGATGATCGGGACGGGCATGAGCCCAGCATAGGAAGGCGCGCTCATCGAGTTCCTCCATGAGAACAGGGACATCTTCGCATGGAAGCCATCCGACATGCCTGGTGTCCCGAGGGAACTCGCTGAGCACAAACTCAATGCCGACCCCAAAGTGCGACCCGTCAAGTAGTCGCCGCGACCCTTCAATGAAGAGCGCCGCCGAGCCATCGCTGAGGAGGTGCATCGTCTACTCGCTGCAGGCTTCATCCGGCCAATCAAGTACTCCAAGTGGCTGGCAAACCCAGTCCTAGGCGAGAAGAAAAACGGGACCTGGAGAATGTGTATCGATTACACAAACTTAAACAGCGCCTGCTCGAAGGAGAAATTCGTCCTCCCGCGGATCGACCAAATCATCGATGCCACCACGGGTTCGGAGGCGCTATGCTTCCTCGACGCCTACTCTGGATATAACCAGATCAAAATGGCCGTCGAGGGCGAAGAGAAGACGGCGTTCATCACGCCGTTCGGAGCCTTCTGCTACACTGCCATGACCTTCGGCCTCAAAAATGCCGGAGCGACCTACCAGCGGTGCATGCAGGAGTGCCTTGTGAGCCAGATTGGCCGCAATATCCACGTCTACATCGACGACGTGGTGGTAAAATCCGCTCGCCAGGGCGATCTACTCGCCGACCTGGCGGAAACATTCCCAAACCTGCGGAAGTACAAGATAAAGCTAAACCTAGGGCACCTTCGGTGTGCCAACCGGACAGCTACTGGGATACGTCGTCTCCAAGCGCGGAATCGAGGCGAACCCCGCCATGTCACATCCCAAGATTTTCCAAATCTTGTAATGTGAAAAATAAATGAATAAAATAAAACTTTGTTGATTTTCAGGGTGAGAAGAAACTTTTTGAATCCATTTGGAAACTTTCAAAACCTATTTGGAATCAAATAAAATCCTAACGAGATTTATAAAGATAAACATTTAATAAAGTAAAATAAAATGTTTTGGGAATATCTATTTTGGATCTTTTAATAAAAGGATTTGGTTTTCAAAAGGAAAGGTGGATTTATAAATAAAGATTATTTTATTGAGCCAAATTAAACCTTGGCCAATATTTGAAATAAAATGTTTTGTTCTGATAAAAATAGTAAAGGTTTATTTAAATAAAATAATAAGGATTTAATATCCAATTTTATTTAAATAATGGCTTTTCCCATTTTAAATAAACACTAAAACTTATTTATTTATTTTAAATAAGTTTTCCAAATATTTTATATTCTCAAATAAAACCTACTGTGTTTTGGTTTTATTTTAGATTTCAAAATATTTAAATAAAACAAATCCTATTTGATTTAATAACTAAGGCGCATTTTATTTAATTGTTAATGGACCATAAAATAAAAATGTTATTTTATTTTAAACAAGTTCCAAGTATTCTTTATTTCCAAATAAAACCTACTGATTTGGTTTTGAAAATATTTGGATTTCAAATGGAGATTTTATTAATTAAATCAAACCCTATTTTATTAAATAACTAAAGGTCCATTTTATTTAATTAATGAATGGATCCTAAAAAGAATAAAAATATTATTTTATCTTATTTTGGGATTTGGTTTATGTTGATAAACAGAACCAAAAACTTATTTGCAAGTGTGGTGATGGTTTGAATGTTTGAATGTTGTTTGATTGTTTGAATTTAAAAAACAGAGAAAGAATTAGAAAAGGAAAAAGGTTTTAGGAAGGAAAAAAATGGATTTGGACCTAGCCCAGCCGGCCAAGCCCACGAGCCCAGCAAACCAGCCCAGCCTTCCCCTCCCGAAGAAAACGTTTTGTACTCAGAATCTAACTCAGACAGACGATGACTGGTGGACCTCCCTCTCACTTCTTTTCCCACTGACGACTGGACCCCACTCTCCTGTTCATCCTCCTCACCCGCGCGACCTCTTCTCCCTCCCCCATCGCCGTTTCCTGCAGTGATTCCGCGGCACTAATTCGTCTTAACGCAGCCACCATTACTCGCCTTGACCATGCACGTTAAAACGCCAGTGACTCTCCTCTCTTTCCCCTCTGTCGCCCCTCCTCGACACGCCCCCAGGCTATCGAATTTTGCTCAACCACCCCATGTCTCCGACGAACAACCGCGACGATTTCGGCGAGCCCAGCCACCGCCTGGCCCCCTCGACCTCCCGAGCGTGATCCCCATCTCCCTACGCATCTCCCAGAACCAACCACTCGTCCGCGCGTGCTCTAGAACGCCGACAACAAACACGACAGAGCGCCGCCGTCTTCTGCCGATTCTCCGACGACGTCTCCCCGGTAAAATCCGACCACCCCTCTCTTCCTCGTGGACACGGTGATGATCGCCATGCTCTTGCGAACCTAATGGTGCTATTCGTTTGTCCTAGGGTGCCCCTTATCACCTCCCGTACCGCCCGAGACCCATCTCATCTCCGGCGAGCAATCGCAACTGCCCCCGAGCGCCCCTCGACGGACAAGCCACACGTTGAGAATCAGCACGACGCCACGAACGCGGTGAGCTTACTCCCTCCCTTTTTCGCTTCCTGCCTCGTTAGCGCCGCCGCCATCTGGCCGCTCCGCCGCTCGCCGTTAACATTTCGCCGCCAGTTCCTGGCTAGTTGATAGGAACCGTTAGATCGTCATCCAGCGGCTAGGAAAGAAAGTGAGCGAAGGGGTATCGAACGATCTGTGCCGTGCGATCAAGTTAGATCCTGCGGCCTGTGTCTGTCGATCCGAGCGAAACGGTATAGACGAATAGGAAACAGCCACGTGGCCTCTGTTTGATTTAAGAAGACAAAATTGATCTATTAGAGTTCCAATTTTGTAAATTGCACAACTTTTGATCCACACGTCCAAAAATTGCAAATTTGGTATCATTGGAATCAGTAGAACAAACCCTAGCAAACCATGCCCTTGGTTTAACAAATAGTATCTGTTAGAGTGGATGTTTTTGCAGAAACTTTTGTATGCTTGTTAAGAATGTAAAAATTGTTTAAAAATGAATTTGGGGTTAAAATCTTTTGCAATTGGATTGCTTTGAACCTACTGACCCTAGCAAACACTTTGTGGACTCAAAAATGTATTTGGTGAAATAAAATAATGATTCTTTGATTTAAAACCATTTCTAGTCAAATAGAAATGTGGTTTATTTATTAAAAATGGTTTTGGAAGAAAACCTTTGGAAAATGTTTTGTTTTAAACTCTCTGACCCTAAACAACAAGTTTTATTGTTTAAAAACATATTTGGTGAACCTTGGAGATTAATGCCTTGGTAAAAATATTTCTACACCACATAAAATGATACTTTGTTTTGAAAATGGTTTTTGTAGTGAAACCTTTTGAAAATAACTTTGCCACTTTACAAAATGACCATTAGGTGTTTTCAAAAGTTTATGACCCATTAGGAACCACTTTTCAAAACAAAACAAAGCTTGGCATGCTTGCATGCATTACTTTGACTTTGTCATTTTATGTGTTGTTTTGCTTGATTGGTAGATTGAACTTGTGCCTTGCTTGATTGATTTGTAGTGACTTGAAGAGTGTGATTGTTGCAAGGACAAGGAGTGAACCCATACTCTACCAAAAAGGCAAGTGATGCTTCATACTTTTGTCCCATTACTTTCACTATGCATTAGTGATTTTCTCTAAGTAAAACTTGCATGGATTTTGCTAAGTATAAACCTTGCTATAGGAAAACCTAGTAGATGAAACCTTAGTGGAAATATTCCTAAGTTAAGATTCCTATGACTACCAAGCTTAGACTAGCTAATAGAAAACATGGGTGGAATATATATTCACACTATGGAAAAATATTCTAAGTCTGAGAACTTGGTTTTTGTTTAATAAAACAACTAAGTTAATGAATCACCTGGGTGGAATGGTAATTGCTTGGTGGTTTTTGGTTGAGTGGTTACACAAGGCCAGGGGACTGGTGAACCTTGTGTATCTCACTTGTGGATGGCCACCCAGGAACAAAGAGATTTGAGATGTCAAATGTTGAGAAGCTTCAAGTGCAACCACTTGGCAATATGGGCTCTGCCATGATCATATAGGTTGCAAGAACTTAGCCATATGGACAGTGGGTGGTAGTGTTTGATAGGTTGGAGCGCGTCCATTTTGGTCTAAGGGAAGGCTTCTGAAAGATCTTGTCTTGGGAAACCAAGTCTTGTGGGGAAAGTGCACCACCTCTGCAGAGTGTAAAATCTAAGTACTTAGCCATGTCCCTGGTAAAGGACAATTTGAGCATCAAGACATGGAAGCAATTCAAGAATCTCATCATTCAAATTTCTAAGTTAAAACTTGTGGTTTGAACAAGGGTTATTTGAAATCTTCAATCTTTGATTGAGAGAAGCCTTGGAAAAGATTTTGTCAAAACAAAAACTTAGTATTTTCAAAATGATAAGGAAATCTATTTTGACCAATGCAAGCCTCAACCCCACTTGGCCAAATGCATATAGATGATAGACTCCACTATACTATCATAGTATCACTTGCCAATACAATTCAAATGTATTGACCCTTTGTGGCTGTAACTTGTATGTTGCAGGTTTGATTGATTTAGTGAAGATTGATTGATTAGGATTACAAAGTCTACAACCAACATCTGCCTGTGGCACTTTGAAGATGAAGGACCCCATGACTATAGATATTCCGCTGCAGTGTAATGTAATAGCCAAATGAGCTATGTATGATGTAATAAAATTATGTTATTCCTGATTATAAAGTTATATTATGACCTTTGTTTCTTGATATTACATCTTAACTGTGGATGCTAGCTATTGATCCAGGGACTAGCATTGTAAACACAGGGGACTCCACCTTATGTTGTTTAAAGGTTGGGACACTCCCTCTACACGCCAAGATCAACACGATCGCTCGACTCGGCAGACCCGAGTGCCTGCGCGACGTCCAGAAGCTGGCCGGGCCAGTCGCGGCTCTCAGTCGCTTCATCCCTCGGTTAGGCGAAAAGGCGACGCCCCTCTACCGCCTAATGCGCAAGAACCCCACCTTCCATTGGGACAAGGAGGCAGACGATGCGCTCCACGCCCTCAAGGAGGTGCTACTCGCAGCACCGCTACTCGCTGCCCCCGTCGACAAGGAACTCATGCTGGTCTATGTCGCGGCTTCCAAACGCGTCGTCAGTGTCGTCATGGTCGTCGAACGGCCAGAGGAAGGAAAGGAGCGCCCGATGCAGCGACCCGTGTACTACATCAGTGAAGTCCTCACCGACTCACGCCAGCGCTACCCGCAATACCAGAAATTGGTATACGCGGTCTTCAGAGCACAACGGCGACTACCGCACTACTTCCAGGAGCACCCAATAATGGTCGTCTCCTCAGCACCGTTGCAGGACATCATCCGCAACCGCGAGGCGACCGGGCGAGTCGCCAAGTGGGCCATCGAGATCGGCGTCCACAACATAAAGTACGAGCCGCGCAAGGCGATCAAATCGCAGGCTCTCGCAGACTTCCTCGCCGATTGGGAGGAGGCCCAGCAGCCAGAGAAGCTGCCATACCTCCACTAATGGAGCCTACACTTTGACGGCTCCAAGAACGCGGATGGCGCAGGGGCGGGGATCGTGCTAACATCTCCGAAGGGCGACAAGCTCCGCTACGTACTCTACCTCGACTTCACCCCCTGCACCAACAACATGGCCGAGTATGAGGCGCTACTCAACGGCATGCGAGCAGCCAAGGAGATGAACGTCAATCGCCTGTGCTGCTATGGAGACTCTGACCTCGTCGCCGGGAAAGTCACAGGCACCTGCGACGCCGTCTCCCCCACCATGGCGGCATACCGCCAAGCAGTGGACCGGCTGGGTGGACACTTCGCAGGCTACTCGTCGAGTGGATCGACAGGCGAAAAAACGAGGAGGCCGACACACTCTCTCGCATCGGCTCGTCTTGACTCGCGCCACCCGCCGGCGTCTTCCTCGACACCATCACCAAACCTTCAGAATCTCCCCCAAGGGAGATCGATATCGGAATCCCGCTGCAACCATAAGCAGCCCTGGTCGCACTAATCGCCAAGCCAAACGACTGGACCGCGCCATACGTCGCCTACCTGGAGGGAGGCACCCTACCCGCGGATGAAATGGAGGCCCGGATGATAGCACGCTGCTGCAAATCCTTCGTTTTCATCAATGGTGAGCTCCACAAGAGTAGCGTGACCGGCGTGTTCCAACGCTGCGTTCAACCCGCTGAAGGACGCAAAATCCTCCAAGACATCCACTCCGGCGACTGTGGCCACCATGCCGGCGCCCGCTCTCTGGTCACCAAGGCTATGCGACACGGCTTCTACTAGCTCACCGCACATGCAGACACTGTCGACATTGTCCAGCGGTGCGTCAGATGCCAGAAATACGCCAACCAGACTCACGTGCCGAGCTCGGCGCTCAAGACAATCCCCATCACCTAGCCGTTCACCGTATGAGGCATGGACATGGTAGGCCCCTTCAAGAAGGCCCCCTCTGGCTTCACCCACCTCCTAGTCGCAGTCGACAAATTCACAAAATGGGTGGAGGCCAAGCTAGTCCGCAAGTGCGATGGGAAGAGCGCCACCAAGTTCCTACGCGAGCTCATCTATCGCTACGGGTTCCCAAACAGCATCATCACGGACAACGGCACCAACTTCGCCAAAGGATCCATGGCCGAGTTCTGCGAGGAACACCACATCCGGCTTGACCTCGCCTCAGTCTCTCATCCAGAGTCCAATGGCTAGGCGGAACGCGCCAATCAGAGCATCCTCCATGGCCTGAAGCCACGGCTAGAAGTCCCACTCGAGCGCACCGCCGGGTGCTGGGTTGAGGAGCTACCCTCCTTCATCTGGGGCATCCGCACCTTCGTCAATAGGTTGATAGGATTCACCCCTTCTTCATGGTTTACGGCACCGAGGCAGTCATGCCAACCGACCTCAAGCACGATTCACCAAGGGTGTTCAACTATACGGAGGCCGCAAACGAGATCGCACGCCAAGACAGAGTCTACTAGCTCGACGAAGCATGCGACCTAGCTCGCTCCCGCACCGCCATCTACCAGCAAGGGCTCCGCCGCTACCATAGCTGGCGAGCGAGGACTCGCACTTTTTAGGAAGGTGACCTGGTGCTGCGTCTAATCCAGGACAAGAAAGGCATGCACAAGCTCTCACCCCCTTGGGAGGGACCATTCGCCATCGGGCGAGTCCTGGGCAACGACGTCTACTACCTCACCGATGTCCGAGGGGACGGAAAAATCGGCGTCAAGCGGCCATGGAATGTAAACCTCTTACGGAAGTTCTACTCTTAGAACTCCAGCCATGTAATCCCACCCGCTATGAAATACAACAGATCGGTTATCGCAAAATTATGTCTACTCTCTGTGTCTTGTGACACTCGCACTCGTAATAACAACGTTATGCTATTTGGAGAACTCAACCTTTGGTAAAGCGAACGACACGGCCAATTAGTGCAATACGAGGGTACTGGAAAACCTCACACTACTAGGAAAACAGCTATAGGTAATCAGCACATCCGTGGCTCACATGGTTGAAGTGCCCCACGGCTAAAACAGGCGTGGCTCACCTGTGGGTAGTGCCCTACTAGTAACTAGAACAACTGTGGCGCACATGACTATAGTGCGCCACATATGTGTGTGGTCCAGGGCCCTGTTGGACGCTCGCCAAACATCTGTAGCGCACTATAGTCATGTGCGCCACGGTTGTTAGTGTCATCTGTGGCGCACATGGGGGGTGCGCTATGCCTAAGCGCACGCCCCCTCTGCTGTGAAACGGCCACAAACATCTGTGGCGCACATGGCATAGTGCGCCACAGATGTATAAACTTAGCCGTAGGGCACTCTGCCCTAGTGCCCTACGCCTAAGTGGCATGCACCAACTCCACACCCCCCCCCCCCCCGTGGATCGCCTTTTTAGGGTTTGCAAAAAATAAACGAAAATGATAAACACTTCAAAAAATTAAATCCTTTCATATTTAGGTAGGTAATGTGGTATAGCTTCTAGTAAAATTAACAAAAATGAGTTTCGACTTTATTTGCAAAAAAAAGTCATGCCACGGTAAAAAGGCCGTAACTTTTGCATACGATATCGAAAAAAATCGTATAATATACCAAAATGACGAGAACGAGATTTCGCATCCGCTCGGTTTAGCGATTTTTTAGATTTTCAAAATTCGAAAAGAGTAAAAAGTTATGGTCAAAAGACCGTTTTTTCCTGCAGAAAAAAAAATAGAGGGCGACTTATCCGTAGCGCACCACCACCTAGTGCGCCACGGATAAGCTTGGGCGGGATTCAAATTTGAATACCCACCCCGCCCTCATCCCTTTTCCTTTCCCCTTTTCCCTTCCCCTTTTCCCTCTTCCTCTCCCTTTCCCTTCTTCTTCTTCCTTCTTCCTTCTTCCTTCTCCCTTCTCCTTCTCCTCTCCTTGCAGTGATGGCGCGACGTCGACCTCCTTCTCTCCTCCTCGCAGTGACAACGGGCGACGTCGACCTCCCTTCCTCCCTCTCTTCCTCCATCTCTTCCTACCTCCCTCTCTTCTTCTCCTCCTCCTCTTCTTCTCCTCATCTTCCTCCTCTGCCTCCTCTTCTTCTCCTCCTCTTCCTCCTCTGCCTCCTCTTCTTCTTCTTCTTCTTCTTCTCCTCTTCCTCCTCTTCTTCTCCTCCTCTTCCTCCTTTGCCTCCTCTTCTTCTTCTCCTCCTCTTCCTCCTATTCTCCTCCTCCTCCTTGCAGTTCCGACGACGACAACAAGGTGACGACGAGGAGGCGACGACGGCGACCTGCACCGACGCGCGACGGCACTGACGACGAGATCCAGATCTGCTGCTTTTTTTTTGAATTTTGAAATTTATATCCGTGGCGCACAACACCTAGTGCGCCACGGTTATCGTTTCATACGCGTGGCGCACCTGC
Source organism: Avena atlantica (assembly GCA_910589765.1). Lineage (NCBI taxonomy): Eukaryota > Viridiplantae > Streptophyta > Magnoliopsida > Poales > Poaceae > Avena > Avena atlantica. Next base: position 498,422,276 of record OU342739.1, read on the forward strand.
CCAAACTTCTGTGGCGCACTGGCATGTGCGCCACGCCTGTATCTAAACTTCTGTGGCGCACCATGCAGTGCGCCACGGCTACGAGATAGCCGTAGCGCGAGGCCCGTGGCGCACTGCTAGTGCGCCACAGAAGGCCTTTTCATGTGCGCCACGAATAGGCGTTTTTCTAGTAGTGTCAGGCCTCGTAACGTCCATGAAAAACGCTAACCCGGAGCCCCGTTGGAGTCGCCTAGCTCGACTGGCTCCCCGAGCCAAGACAACTGCACTCGCTCCCTGCAGCGACCAAGTCCTCTGCATCCTTGGCGCAGCGACTCGAACGGACAAGTACCACGCTCGGGGACTGGCACCTGGTCAAATATGAGCGACTAGGGAAAAACGCCAAGTATGAGAGCGTGCCCAGGACTCGCCATGCGACTGATTCTCTGAATCAGGCAGGAGTGACGCGCTTACAACAACGCGCTTAGTCCTCACCTACCCTGGGCCTGCGACTAGAACGGCCAAGCACCACGCTCGGGGACTCGGCAAGCCGACCTCGTTCGCGCTCGGGAAAACGGTCAAGTAAAGAGCACCCCTGGGAGTCACCATGCGACTGGCTCTCCGAGCCATGGCGAGTCGACCTTAACTCATTAAAATTCAACAAAACATATAACAACGAGGTAAACCCCATAAAAAGGGCGGACGTGCTCGGGGACTCGCACAATCAACATCCAAATCGCAAAACGAATGACAAAATAGCACGAGTTTCCTTTATAGCAGCATAATTTGTTCCAGATACAAGGAAGTTACATAGCTATTCCATACTAATGCCCAAGGGAAAAACACTTTTACTCCGCAAGTTTCGATGAAGACGCGCCACCGTCCCTACGGCGGCGGATGAAGGGCACGTACGGGTTCGACGGGTACGTTGTCAGCTCGCCTGCCATCGCCGCACGGAACGGCTGCTCGACCTTGAAGTCCCGATGCTTCGGTTCAGGGTCATTGGGAGCGACAATCGTCTCCTGATAGGGGATGAGGTCACCCATCGCCTAAACGCGATCGGTGTACACCGCGGCCCGGTCCGTCAGCTTCAACACCTCGGCAATCTCCACCGAGCCCGTCGACGAGGGGTAACCGCTCATGACTTCGTCGAGGTCGAAGTCCTCCGGGAAGTGGGCGAGCCCAAGGCTGAGCGCCGTCGCCGCCCCACGACGGAAGGCCGACCACGTCATGAACTCCACGACCGACGGGGCCTTCTCCAGGTAGCGCCACACCTCGACAAGGTCGCTGGGGATCACCTCCGTGGGCGATATCTCCTGAAGATATGCACGAAGACAAGTCGCTGACAACGCGGCTGAGTCTACCAGGGTGGTCACACATTGCCGCGCGTCATACGACTGCGCCTCTTCCGCGTTATCAGTGATCTGGCATGCAGCACAGAAGCAAGAAGTAAGCAAAACATCGATATCACAATACAGTTAGTGCAGTCGGAAGTTGCTGAAGGGGAGTCTACCAAAGAGCGGGCGGCAGAGGTCCGTGATGAAACTTTGAAGAGAAGAAAAGTCATTCTGCAACCCATCAATGAGCGCATCAGATACTTTCCGCTCTTCAGCGGCAGAAGTAATGGCAGCCTTGGCTCGTCCTTCCGCTGAGCTCGCTTCTGCCTTCGCCACCTTGAGATCACGCTCCAGGTCGGCGACTCGCTGCTCGGCCACGCTCAGAGCGGATTGAGCCGCCGTCAAGTCACCCACCGGGACAAGGCCTTGGTGGGCTTCCTTCACCTCGACCGCAGTTGCTTGACGCTCCTTGTTCGTCTCCTGGACGGTAACGAGCTCCCTCTCCAAGCGACACTATGCTGCAATCCGTTCGGCTGACTCGCGCTGCAGGCTCTGCACGCAAACTACAGTGTCAACAACAGACAACTCCTAAGTGCCCACTCGCTGAAACTCAACGACTAGGCACTCGGGGACTGGACAATGAAACTCCTAAGTGCCCACCCGCTGAAACTCAGTGACTAGGCACTCGGGGACTGGACAATGAAATTCCTCAGTGCCCACCCGCTAAAATTCAGCGACTAGGCACTCGGGGACTGGATAACACAAAAACATTAAGAATCCGACCACTGAAATTCAGTGGCCAGATCCTCGGGGACTGGACATACCTAGATAGCAGCGCCTAGCATGCCATGAAGCTCCAGCGCATCCACCAACGCAAGCATGACCGGAGTGTGGCCACGACGCTGCTCAATCTCCGTCTCGGTGGCCCCAGGAAGTCAGCTTGACGGCACCGAGGCACTCGCTGCGGATGCCTTCGCCACGAAGCGAGGGAAAGTTGTTGTAGCGGCCGCTGCGCCACTCGGGGTCGGCTCGACCACATCGGTTGAGTCCGCAAGCACCATAGGCTGCGACCCGACATCCTCCTTGCCCTTCGAAGCCGCTTCCGCTGTGGTTGGAGGTTCGCTTGGAGCAACAGCCAGATCGTCAGAGACCATGACGACATCGTCACCTTTCGCACTTTTGATGCCTTCGGCGGGAGCGACGACCTCGTCGCCCTTCCTCTTCCGCGAGGAATCTACTGGCGCCTCTATGACGACTGGTGGAACCTTGGCCACAGAAGGATGGCCTATCTTCTTAACACCCTTCCTGTGAAACAGTTCTATCAATAAAACTTTCCGATTGAAACACAAAGCAAGCAGACGAGTAAAGGACAGAGGAGCACTCACTTGGCGACTGGAAGGAACTGTAGGCCGGCGCGGATGCTGGCTGGCTTCTCCAGTTCAGGCCCCAGCTTCTGAGTCAGGCCCGTCTCGAACACATCGTGTGCCCAAGACACTGACGGCTTCTTCGAAGATGAAGCCACGATGGGAGCCTCCGTGGCAATTGTTATGGGAGCCCCCCTTGGTGGCAAGGCCCCTAAGGCTAGAGCGGCTCCCAAGCTAGTGACTGGGGTGAATGGCGGTGGCAATGACGCCAGCGGCACCTCGTCCCTTGTGACAGCGGCGCCAGCTCCTGCGGCCGCATGCGCCGTTGTGTCCTCAGCCGAGCTGGTGGCGTCGGAGATGCTCGCAGATCGAGGCGGAGATAGCGGTTTCGCTGGCTTCGTCTTCTTCTTTGGCGGAGCTTTCTTCTTATTCTTCGACGGCATGGCCTCGCGACGTGAGGTGTGCTCAGGGAGCTCATCATCGTCATCCTCGTGGGGCTCGAGGATCTTGCTGGCCTCGAGTTCACGCTGGTGCAGCCCGCGAGTCTTGCAAACCATGGGGGCAGCAACTTCAACGGGGTCGTCGTCTTCATCATCATCGTTATCACCCCCGTCGCTCTTGGCATTGACCTTGGGGGGCGATGACTCGCTCCCATTCTGGGCGGACGAGCTCGAGTTCTCGTCGTCTGCGGGTGGAAGCCACCCTTCCACCACTTGAAACAACTGCAACAAGAACAAACGACATTAGCACAACCACGAATGCACCAACTGCGACTGCGAGTGCAAATGGAATAACGGCTTACCGTTGGAGCTGGGCGCTTCACGGTATAAGGGGCGACCCCGGCCTTCGCGTCGAGGTACACTGCCTGGGTAATCTTCTTCAGGGCCAGTGTATAATCGTTGAGTCTCCACTAGATGAGGTAGGATTTCGTCGGGTCGTCCTTACCCGTGTACTCGTACATTTAGTGGTCACGGCTGGCCAGGGGCACGAGCCGCCACACGAGCCAGCAGTTGTAGAGATTGATGGTCTGGAGGCCTTTCTTCTTCAGGGTGCGAATGGTTTGTAACATCTCGTCAACAACCATCCATTGATCCAGTGGGAGTTTGACGATCTGGAGTCGACGTGGCTCGGGCCGGTCGGCGGAGTACCTTGGAAGCGCCACTTCGTCGCCTGGAGTCGACTCGGTGACGTAGAACCAGTACTTCTTCCACTTGTTTGCCGCCTTGGCGGGAAGCATCAAATCAAAGAACGAAGCCTTTGACTTCAGCTGGAAGGTCAGGCCGCCCGCGGCAAGCATCGGGCCGCATGTTTCTTCGCGGCTAATTCTCCCGTGGAATAGGTCTTGCCACAGGGGTAAGTAGGGCATGCAACCCAGATAGCACTCGCAGAACGCCACGAAAATGGCGAGCTGCTCGATGCTATGCGGACCCAGATCCAATGGTTGGATTCCATAGTAGGCACATAAACGCCGGAAGAAGAGGCATGTTGGGAACCTGAGCCCCCACTCCAGGTGGCTGGTGAAGCAGATGAACTCCCCCTCGCGCGGATCTGGAATTACTTCTCCGGCCGTGGGGATGCGCCATCTCCCGATGCGGAGGATCCCTGCCTCCTCGAAAGATGCTAGGAGTGCCTTAGTGCACTTGGATCTACCCCATGGCTCGGCGGAGGGGGCCATCGGCTGGAAGTTCGTGGAGATCGGAGCTCTCTGGATTGTTCTGATCACTGCGTGGAATGGGGGAAACAGAGATATGCAAGATCGGAGGAAGCAAAGAAAGCGTTTTCCCGTTTTCCCTTCACCCTCCTTATATAGCGGTTGTTACCCGCCATTTTCGGGAGCCGTTACTGCGCGATAATTATGCGAATATTACCGTTGGGTTACCCAATGGCTAGTTTGACCACAATTGACGGTCCAACTTCATCTACTCGACTCGTTGCTTCCAGCGACTCGACGATTCGCCGACCCGATTACTATAACAGTGACTAAGTACTCGCCGACCCGATCACTATAACAGTGACAAAGCACTCGCTGACCCGTTCGCCGAGCTGCGACACGATTGGTCGCCGTTAGTGCGACTAAAGATTACTAGTTCTTTCCTTTGTTCAGGAGTCCGCCGCCGATTCGACTAGGCGTCTGCATTGGACCCGCATACTTCGACTGCCAGCAAACACCTGCGACAAATCAACAACGGCCTCGGGGACTACTGATGGGGATATGCCTACCGGAGTATACCTAGCAGGACGTTTCCTACTGGCCTAAGCCATCAGCGAGTGGGCCTACAGGACGGCAACTGGATCAATACTTGGCGTGGACTTAGGCGACTGGAAGCTGGAGGCCCAGAAGAGTAGCTAGGCCCAGTCGGACTAGGTCATAGAATCTCCGAATCCTTAACTAATTTGGTTGTGATATGTAAACCCTAGCGAGGTGAGCCTATATAAACCTCCCTAGGGTACGCATAAGGGATACGCTCCATCATACACCCAAGCGACTCGCCGCCTAGCCGTCGAGCTCGCCCCATTGTACTCTCACCATAATATAATCTAGCAGGAGTAGGTCTGTACCCTCCGGGGGCCGAACTTGGGTAAACCCTTGTGTCTCTGCCCTCGTCTCGCACCGCAGATGGCTGGCCGCCCTTGCCCCATGTTATACTACTCGCTGCCGATTGCAGCGTCTGCCGTGGTCATTCCCACGTCAGGTGAGATAGCTAGAGACTAAATTAATTATAGAGTTAGTACTTACAGACAATAATCACTGATGATCAATTTGTCCAAGGCGTCTTGATTGAATAATTGCAATAGTTCAACAAATTCAATAGATATCATGTCATCTATTTCTTTCCCATAATGCTTTTTTATAACCCTCAGCATTATCTAGTTAGCCCCGGCCTTTGTGGCATGCATGTACCAATTATGCAATCTTCGCATTTTTGTTGGAAGATTATTTACCTCCTCAGGTTTGACGAGAGGTTTGCCATACCGGTATTTGTATGCTACTTCACCCATGGGGAAGTACTGTCACTGGGATAAGTAGTGGGCAATACTCATACCTTGAGCAGCGGCAGCTTCTCCGTATTGTGAAACTACATCTGGATCATACTGCTCTTCGGCCACATATTTGCTTGACCCCACATTGGTATGGGAAATCACCTTGAGAGGGGCGCAAGATTGTTTTGCTTGTTTTCCGAGCTGGGCAACAGATTTCCCGCTTGCATCAGTACTGATCTTCGAGGCTTGCTATGCCGCATGTGACTTGAGAATAGAGCGCTCATAGTCTGATGACAGCTTTGGCTCGGGTTGGTGAAGGGCCTTTAGCATTTTGAACACTCGGGATTTTCTTGTTTGGTGCTGGGGAACTCTGTCTCTTTCGGCCTCCTCAGCTTAGCGAAAAACGCTGTCGTTTCCGCATCAACGATAGCCATAGTCTCCTCTTCAATACAGTCATAAGCTCTCTTGGGAGGAACCTTTGGTACTTTTGGAAGAGGATCTTGTTTACGTGTCGGCGATCGCTTACCACTCCGCAGAGTAGCGGTGGTATGCTTATGCTTTTTTTCCTGAGGCGCCGGCGATGGCTGCGCTGAAGATTGGTGAGGCGACGGAGCCGGGTGAGGCGACGAAGCCGGGTGAGGCGACGAAGACGGCTGCCGCAGCGACGATGACCTCGTGGAGACGGGTGAGGCGGAGGCGAAGATGGCCTTGGTGTGTGATTTAGAAGCACGATACATTCCTTTGGCCATAGAATGGTGTCGTTTGTTGCTTCTCCCAGTTCAGTCACATCCCCTTCACCTGTAGGGTAGTCAAGCTTCAAACCTTGAAAGGTGGGCATGATTTAATCCACCCCGACAACAGCGTAGCCCTGTGGAACCGGACGACAATGGTAAGTTGGTGTGGGTCCAATTGGTAAGGCATAGCCGACCGCCACCTTCATTGATATGTTCACAACTTTGACATGTAGCTTGCAGTGTGTCATCTGTGTGATATCATCCACTGGTTAGCCAACAGGAGCCATCGTCGGTGCACCATCGTCATCGTCATTGTCATCACCGGGGACCTCGGTGGAAGCCACACTGCTTTTTCGATTATTCGATAGGCCGGTAGCATCGAATGCAGGTTCTACCACCATGTGCTGCTGAGATGGGCCGGTAGTACCTTGCTGGCTTAATGCGTTAATTTGATCTTGTTGTTGCTTTATTCGTTCTTCAATTATACGCATTCGCTCTTTTTGAATATATGCTTCAACTTCCGCATTGTCCTTTCTCCTCTTACGGCTTCTATCAGGATATTTCTTCCTCTCTTCGGGAAACCCAGTGCTCCATGGTTTGGAGCCTATTTGTGCCTCGTGTTCGTCCATCATGTTCCTTATTTCCAAGGGCGAGTATGAGCTCATCATTCTCTCTATCGGGAATGAAGTCCACATCTTTAACAGCCTTTACTGCGTTTCTCATCTTCTCGATTGGCAAGGGGTCTTCTTTATGTCGTATGTTATATATACACTTCCCTTCCGAGTTCAACGTGCCCCCATGCCCATAAAACAAATTCTTTGCATGTTCGATCCAATCGTCTGTCTCTGCGATGATCTTTTTAGCACGCAGTTCATCCTCAAGTTTCTTCCACTTAGGAATGCCAGCCCTGTAGCCACCTTGCCCCATAGTATGGTGATACTTCTTGTTAGCAGCATTCAGCTTATTCATTGCAGACATTTTCTTAGCTTTTTCTGATGTCTTGTAATTCACAAACTCATCCCAGAATGGTTTCATCTTCTGAAACTGAAACTTCTCGAAATCCGGAGTCTTCTCTTTCACGACATAGTCAAGGTGCAATATTTTCTTCCAGTTGGTGAAACACTGGGCCATCTTCTTCATAGCCCACTCCCTAACCTTCAACTCCATGGCTTGCGCATGTTCTAAGGCGTCCTCAACTGGATCCTCCGCATTTGGATCCAGCTCTATCTCCGGTAGTTTGAAATTAAGCATGAGCCTCTTCCATAGTAAATCTTTGGCTACAGTAGGGATAAATAAAGATGTTCCCTCTTCTTCCGCATCAGCAGGCCTATTCCAATTTCGAATGGTGATCGGGAAGAATTCCCTAACAATTACTCCACATTGTTCCACAAATTTGTTTGTGACAACAAAGGGAGCCGTCGGTTTGCCGTCTTCACCGATATCTTCGATCCTGAACCTCTCATGGTCTTCCAACTTTTTGGGTGGGCCTCGTCCGCTCTTTTCAGTAGATTTGTTCGATCCGGAGGGCTAAACGAAGAAAGATCATCGTTACTATTTCTATATAGATAGAAGATGATTAATTAATGAATTAATTATATTACATGCACCTCGCCGGAGCGGTCGTCTTCTCGATCATACAAGGCATCTCCTTCTCCCTGTCGGAAGGCATCACCTTCAACCTCAAACAAGTCGTCTCTTCCAGCAAAAAGAGGATCACCCTCACCGGAGTTGTTCAGAAACGTCGATACATCTAAATTTTCTTCCCCGCGGATCACACCTTGGATCAACTCTTCCTTTTCTTCGTCTTTGTTGTGTGGGTCCATATTTTCTGCATAGGTGAAAAAACGGATAAGTCAAAGCGGCTAAGGGAGAATGTTAGGTAGGGTGTTGAGAGATATAAACCCTAATTCGGAGAAACCCTAATATATACATACACAATAATAAAAATGAAGAGAAACCCTAAACCCTAAACCTAGCTACAAAAAGGAAACTGTGTAGTAGATAGGTAACTCTAGCTAAAATAAACTAAAATCAATATTCTGGAGTTCCGAGGGATGTAAAACCTAGTTCGGAGAAAACTTGGATGCATCTGAGAGGGGAACATGAGTATAAGGCTACAAAAGGGAAACTATCCAGCAGATAGGTAACACTAGATACTGACAAAATACCATATTGGAATCGATTTAAGAGGGTTCGGAATGCCCTAGCGAAGGCACATCGTCGAACCCACATGCACCTAAGGGGTATTGATGCTTCCTTATCTAATCTAGGGTTTTTTAAGTTGCTTGACAATGTATGATGATAGCTTAGATAGGTAGGTCTCAATTTTCTAAACATTTTGATATATTATTCATATTTTCTGACTTATAATTCATTTTATAAGATTTAAGATTTTATAAGATTTTATAAGATTCTAAGTTATTGATTTTATAAGATTTAATTCATTTTCTGAAAATATTAACCAAATGGGAATTACTTTTTATACATAGGCATCACCTAGCCGCAGTGGCTGACAGAGTGGCCCTAGAGCCACCTCAGCGTCCACGTGGGCAGGTGGGACCCGGGATGGGATTGACCGGGTCAAACCGTGCGTGGCTGACGTCAACATGACGTCAGCGTGACATCACGCCGACGGTGGCCACAGATCGGCGGCGGGGACAACGATAGTGGCTCGTGGGACTGCGCAGATAGGTGGGTTCGATGCAGGGGAGGATGACGAGCCTAAGGGTGGCAGCGCTGCTACCTGTAGGTCACGGAGCATGGTCGGCGACGAGATTCTGCGGCGGAGGGACTGGTCTCATGCGGCTAGGACAATACATGGCGAGAGGAAGGAAGGGGAAGGGTCCACGGGGACCAGCAGCTCACCGTGGATCGAACAGAGGGCTCGGGGAGGCCGCACGAGTTCTAGAGCGACGGCGATGTCGATGTCGATGACGATGTCGACGCAGGGCCTGCATGTGCACAGGTACGGCAACGGCGGCGCACCGATGCTGATGATGGAGGACGGGACAATGGTAGCGCGATGGTGGTCGCGGCCGGGCGACGCTCATCTGCTTGCAGCGGATGACACGGCGGCGGGGGCGGTGTCTCCTATGTGCACGCCGATGAGAAATTAGATGGGGAAGAAGAATGGGCGAGCTAGTTATAAACGAAGGACCTTTTGTCCCGATTGGTGGCTCCAGCCGGGACGAAAGGGTCATACGTCCCGGTTGGATCCACCAACCCGGACGTATACTCCAGTTTTTTTCATCAGCCCAAGGCGCGCGCGCAGGGGTCTTTAGTCCCGGTTGGTGGCTCCAACCGAGACGTATGACCCTGTTTTCAATAAATTCCAGGAATTTTCTCTCTGTACCCGTCTTATTTTTTTATTTTGGGGTTTAAATTTGTAATGTTTTTTAAATGATAATTACTTTGGAATTTAGAAAAACTTTAAACATAAAAAGTGTTTGAATTTGAATAACTAATTCAAAACCATTTTCTGTTTTTAAAAATACTTAATGTAACCATTTAAACTATGAACCATTTAAAATTAAAAATGAATTAACTTATATTTTTTGAATATTAATTTGGAATTTAGAAAAACTTTAAACATAAAAAGTGTTCGAATTTGAATAACTAATTCAAAACCATTTTCTGTTTTTAAAAATAATTAATGTAACCATTTAAAATTAAAAATGAATTAACTTATATTTTTTGAATATTAATTTGGAATTTAGAAAAACTTTAAACATAAAAAGTGTTTGGATTTGAATAACTAATGCAAAACCATTTCCTATTTTTAAAAATAATTAATGTAACCATTTAAAATTAAAAATGAATTAACTTATATTTTTTGAATATTAATTTGGAATTTATAAAAACTTTAAACATAAAAAGTGTTTGGATTTGAATAACTAATTCAAAACCATTTTTTGTTTTTAAAAATAATTAGTGTAACCATTTAAAATTAAAAATGAATTAACTTATATTTTTTGAATATTAATTTGGAATTTAGAAAAAATGTAAACATAAAAAGTGTTTGGATTTGAATAACTAATTCAAAACCATTTTCTGTTTTTAAGAATAATTAATGTAACCATTTAAAATTAAAAATGAATTAACTTATATTTTTTAAATATTAATTTGGAATTTAGAAAAACTTTAAACATAAAAAGTGTTTGGATTTGAATAACTAATTCAAAACCATTTTCTGTTTTTAATTTGGATTTGAACTAACTTATATTTTTTATATATTAATGGGCGGGAAGAAAAGGACGGGAAATAATGGACGGGAAGAAAATTTTATTACGATAGAACTAGAATTAAAGTACATAACGCAAATAACACTAAGTTACATAAAGCACGAGTGAAGATTAAGATACATAGAAGAACTGAAAATTAAGATACATGGCCAGATTAGGTCGCAATCGACCGAAACTGCGGGAAGAAATGGCGGGAAGAAAAATGGCAGGAAGAAACTTGGGTTTAGGGTTTTGTGAAGGTTTTTTGGAGACATGATCAATATACCAAGTATGGTATTTTATAAAAATGCGACGGTAGCATTCTGAAACAGCATTTTGGTGGTTACTTCACAAAACGACCCTTTTTTACTCTCGGAAAATGGAAAATAGCTTTTCCGTGCGACGAAAAGGAAAACTTCCTCCTGCAACATTGTTCTCCATACCAATGTCCACATGCATGCATAATATGGGCACATCATCTCAAACTATACCGTGATTCAGCATATAACATCGGTCATTTCGACCGAAAGCCATGAAACCTCGAACATGATAGGTCATTTTGTGAAGGTTTTTTTGAGACATGATCAATATATCAAGTATGGTATTTTTCCTTGCAACTATGTCACATAATATGACACCACACGAAGGATTTACATTGTTCGGATTTTTTTTGAATTTCTTATGCCCGTTTTGAATTTTTTGAATTTCTAACTATGGTCGAACCGGCATGCATGAAGATGGGGGACAAGCATCGCTAGAACTTGCATTGGATCTCTGAAGAAACCACATATTACAAGTCTAAAAATGATTTTTTCAAAAAATCACGGGCGTTAGATCATGTACCTATAGTACAAACCGGACCGATTTCCTACCGATTCGGCAGACATTTGTCCTTTTTACCTGGGATGGAAGAAAAGTTTTGAGATGTCCCGGTTGGGAGATAGTCCATGTAAGGTGGTCTAGTATTTTATAAAAATGGGACGGTAGCATTCTGAAACAGCATTTTGGTGGTTACTTCACAAAACGACCCTTTTTTGCGCTCGGAAAATGGAAAATGGCTTTTCCATGCGACGAAAAGGAAAACTTCCTCCTGCAACATTGTTTTCCATACCAATTTCCACATGCATGCATAATATGGGCACAGCATCACAAACTATGCCGTGATTCAGCACATAACATCGGTCATTTGGACTGAAAGCCATGAAACCTCGAACATGATAGGTCATTTTGTGAAGGTTTTTTTGAGACATGATCAATATACCAAGTCTGGTATTTTTCCTTGCAACTATGTAACATAATATGACACGACGTGAAGGATTTACATTGTTCGGACTTTTTTTGAATTTCTTATGCCCGTTTTGAATTTTTTGAATTTCTAACTATGGTCGAACCGGCATGCATGAAGATAGGGGACGAGCATCGTTAGAACTTGCATTGGATCTCTGAAGAAACCACATATTGCGAGTCTGAAAATGATTTTTTCAAAAAATCATGGGCGTTAGATCATGTACCTGTAGTATAAACCGGACCCACTTCCTACCGATTCGGCAGACATTTGTCCGTTTTACCCGGGATGGACGAAAAGGTTTGAGATGTCCCGGTTGGGAGATAGTCCATGTAAGGTGGTCTAGTATTTTAGAAAAATGGGCCGGTAGCATTCTGAAACAGCATTTTGGTGGTTACTTCACAAAACGACCCGTTTTTTGCGCTCGAAAAATGGAAAAATGGCTTTTCCATGCAACGAAAAGGAAAACTTCCTCCTGTAACATTGTTCTCCATACCAATGTCCACATGCATGCATAATATGGTCACAACATCACAAACTATGCCATGATTCAGCACATAACATCGGTCATTTGGACCGAAAGCCAAGAAACCTCGAACATGATAGGTCATTTTGTGAAGGTTTTTTAGAGACATGATCAATATACCAAGTCTGGTATTTTCCTTGCAACTATGTAACATAATATGACACCACGTGAAGGATTTACATTGTTTGGACTTTTTTTGAATTTCTTATCCCAATCCTCCGGCATCTCCAAGAAACTGGTCATAGAGGCACTCCCTAATATATGAAATTAGTTAGCTCCCAGGTGTATTGATCTAGTTAGAGAAGTTACAAGCTGCAAGATGGTGTGCGAGAGCAGGGACACCACTACGGCCAGTTTGAGGGAGATGCCGTCGGAGCCCAGTCCTCCGGCATCTCTAACAAACTGGTCATAGAGGCACTCCCTAATATGTGACCACGCGCATTTGGAGATCAGATCTTAATGGTAAGTATGAATCGGGACAACTTCTTCATAGTTCGGGAAAGTCGTTCTACGAATCGGGACTAAAGGCCCCCTTTAGTTCCGGTCCAGCCACAAAATAGGACTAACACTCAAGACATTTATTAATATTAAAAACCGAGACTACAAAACTGGGATTGAAGGCCCCCCTATATATAGTCCCGGTTAAGACACAAACCGGGACTAACACTCAATACATTTATTAAACTTGGAAAATTGCAAACATCATAAGATATCCTTCACAAAATGAGCTATCATGTCTCATGACATTTAGGTTCACAATATGCAGCCGACCGGCCAGACATGAACTAGAGGTACACAATATGAGCATGATCTTTTTGGCATATGTCCTTCCTTATGATCGCTTCAGACGTAACCATGGAGCATCTTCTTTACTTAACGGAATGCTTGGGTCAGTTTTCACTGTGAAGGGCGGAATTTCATCAAACTTATTATAATCTTCTGACATGTCTGTCTTGTCCTCGATTCCCATGATGTTTCTTTTCCCTGAAAGAACTATGTGACGCTTTGGATCATCATATGATGTATTCGTTTGCATATTTTTTCTTTTTTCGGTCTAGAGGACATGTCCTTCACATAGAAAACCTGAGACACATCATTGGCTAGGACGAATGGTTCATCTCTATAACCAAGATTGTTGAGATCCGCTGTTGTCATTCCGTACAACTGGTCTATCTTTACCCCTTCCCCATTCAGGTTGACCCATTTGCAGCGAAACAAAGGGACCTTAAAATAGACTCCATAGTCTAGTTCCCATATCTCCTCTATGTAACCATAGTATGTGTCCTTTTGCCCATTATCACCCGTTGCATCAAAGCGGACACCACTGTTTTGGTTGTTGCTCTTTTTATCTTGGGCGGTCGTGTAGAATGTATTCCCATTTATTTAGTACCCTTGGAAATTAAATATAGTAGAAGATGGTGACGCGGCCAACAAGTATAGCTGATCTTCAACAGTGGTGTCATTCAAGGGATGTGTCCGCATCCAACCACCGAAAGACTTCATGTGTTCATCTGTAATCCATGAGTCAGGCTTCCCGGGGTTTTTGGAGCGTACAATATTCTTGTGTTCGTCGATATACGGAGCTGCCAAGGTGGAATTATGTAGAACTGTGTAGTGTGCTTTAGTGAAATAATCCCCGTCCCTACATATCATTGCTTTCTTTCCCAGCGTGAATTTTCCACTTAGTCTTCCCTCATGCCACGAGTCAGGAACACCAATCGGCTTAAGGTCAGGAATAAAGTCAACACAAAACTCAATAACCTCCTCTGTACCATATCCCTTGGAGATGCTTCCTTATGGTCTAGCACGGTTATGAACATATTTCTTTAAGAATCCCATGAACCTCTCAAAGGGGAACATATTGTGCAGAAATACAGGGCCGAGAATGGCAATCTCTTCCACTAGGTGAACCAGGAGATGCGTCATAATATTGAAGAAGGATGGTGGGAACACCAACTCAAAACTAACAAGACATTGTACCACATCCTTCTGTAACCTTGGAAGAATATCTGGATTGATTACCTTCTAAGATATTGCATTGAGGAATGCACACAGCTTCACAATGGGTACTCGAACATTTTCCGGTAGAAGCCCCCTCAATGCAATCGGAAGAAACTGCGTCATAATCACGTGACAGTCATGAGACTTCAGGTTTTGGAACTTTTTCTCTGCCATATTTATTATCCTCTTTATATTAGATGAGAAGCCAGACGACACCTTGATACAGTAAAGGACTTCAAATAAGATTTACTTCTCTGCTTGGGTAAGAGCATAGCTGGCACGACTTAAGTGACGCCCTTTATCCGTCTTGTTCTGTGTATGCATGTTCTTTGGGTCTTTCATAATTTGTTGGTCCTCCCATGCTTCTGGTGTATCTTTTGTCTTTCCATACATGCCTAGGAATCCTAGCAGGTTCACGCAAAGATTCTTCGTCACGTGCATCACGTCGATTGAAGAGAGGACACGTAGGACTTTCCAATATGGCAGCTCCAAAAATATAGATTTCTTCTTCCACATGGGTGTGTGTCCTGTAGCGACGTCGTTCAGAACTGATTGACCGCCGGGACCCTTTCCAAAGATTACTTCTATGTCCTTGACCATACCAAATACATCATCACCAGCAGAGAGTTCAGGCTTCTTCCGGTGATCTGCCTCACCTTTGAAATGCTTGCCTTTCTTTCTTATGGGATGATTGGTTGGAAGAAATCGTTGATTCGCTAGGTACACAACCTTCTTGCATTTATGCAAATATGTACCTTCAGTCTTATCTAAACAGTGCATGCATGCCTTATATGCCTTGTTTGTCTGTCCTGAAAGGTTACTAAGAGCAGGCCAATCATTGATGGTTATGAAAAGCAACCCTCGTAGGTCAAATGGCTCCTGTTTGTTCTCATCCCATGCATGTACACCTGGTTTGCCCCACAGCTGTAAGAGTTCTTCAACTAATGGCCTAAGGTACACGTCAATGTTGTTGCCTGGTTGCTTCGGGCCTTGGATGAGCACTGGCATCATAATGAACTTATGCTTCATGCACAACCAAGGAGGAAGGTTGTAGATACATAGAGTCACGGGCCAGGTGCTGTGACTGCAGCTCTGCTCCCTAAAAGGATTCATGCCATCCGTACTTAGACCAAACCATAAGTTCCTTGCATCACCTGCAAAGTTCGGGAAGTCTCTCTCGATTTTTCTCCACTATGACCCATCAGCAGGTTGTCTCAACTTCCCGTCTTTCTTACGGTCTTCTTTGTGCCATCGCAACAATCTGGCATGCTCTTTGTTTCTGAACATGCGTTTCAACCTTGGTATTATAGGAGCATACCACATAACCTTAGCAGGAACCCTCTTCCGGAGGGGCTCTCCCTCAAAATCACCAGGGTCATGTTGTTTGATCTTATACCGCAATGCATTGCATACCGGGCATTTTATCTAAATTCTCATACTCCTTACCGCTGTAGAGGATGCAGTCATTAAGGCATGCATGTATCTTCTGCACATCTAATCCTAGAGGACAGAGAGTATTCTTTGCTTCGTACGTACTCTTGGGAAGTTCATTATGTTTTGGAAACTTCGGCTTCATTATTTTCAGCATCTTTTCAAATGAGGAGTCAGTTAGACCACACTTTGCCTTCCATCGCAGCAATTCCAGTGTGGTACCGAGCTTTGTGCTGCCATCTTCACAATTTGGGTACAACAATTTTTTGTGATCTTCTAACATGCCCTCTAACTTCAACTTCTCATTTTCTGTTTCACAGTCTCGCTTTGCATCAGAAATGACCCTACCAAGTTCATCAGCGGTCTCATCTGATGCCTGTTCTTCACCTCCTTCCTCTTCATTGTCTTCCATTGCAGTGTCACTGTATTCAGGAAACATACAATGATAGTTGTTATCATCATCTTCTTCTTCACTGTCTTCCATCATAACGCCTCTTTCCCCGTGCTTGGTCCAGCAATTATAGTTGGGCATGAAACCTTTCATAACCAGGTGGCCGAGAATGATTTTCGAGGAAGAGTACTCCTTGTTGTTCCGACATTGAACACATGGACAACGTATAAAACCATTCTCTTTGTTTGCCGTAGCCACATCGATAAATTTATCCACGCCTTTAATGTACCCGGGTACACGTCGGTCACCGTACATCCATTCTCGACCGTTCATCTGCATCATATAATTAAGTTTATCAAAAACGGGACATCATAAATAGTGAAATGACAAACTCACATCGACACATGCATTGTATCAATGACAGAGAAAAGATAAGATTGCTAACCTCGATCGAGGGAAATAAAGAGGAGAAATATCAAGTGCGTCTCAGACACCTTCTATATTTTTGTTCTATGAGAAATTGAACGGGATCATTCACACAAACATTTCATCAAACACCTTGAATGAATGCATAGGAAAAAATAAACTAGCACACCTCTCACACCTTCCACCAAGAAAAAACAGAGGGGAGGCAGAGGGCTGGGGCGTCATATTTATAGAGGGTGGGATCATACGTCCCGGTTTGTAACACAAACTGGGCCTAAAGGTGTGTGCCACGCCACGTGTCTGACGCCCAACCTTTAGTCCCGGTTTGTGTTACAAACCGGGACGCATGATCCCTTACGAACTGGGACGCATGCCTCCGGCCACCGTGCCCGCTCGAACTGGGACGCGTGCCAGCATTAGTCCCGGTTCGTGGCGCAACCGGGACTAATGCTGTTAGGGGGCGCGAACGGATAGCCTGTTTTCTACTAGTGATCTTATATTTTGAAATGGAGGGAGTATATGATTTTTGAGTAAAATCGTTTGCAAATGGATTTGTTTTAAACATTCTGACCATAGACACTAACATTTGTGTTTAAAAACATATTTGGCTAACACTAGAAATTATTCCTTTGAATCAAAGCATTTCTAGCAAAACAAAAATGATTTAAAATGGCCATTTTCACTAACTTGTTTTCAAATGATTTTGCCACAATTATAAATGACCAGTAGGTGTTTCAAAATTTTTATTACCATATTAGAAACCACTTTTCCAAATAAAACAACCTTTGCATGCTTGCATGCATTTCTTTGTTTTTATTATTTTATGTAGTGAATTATCTGAATGCTAGTTTTGAATTTGTTCCTTGCTTGATTGATTTGTAGTGAACTTTGAAGAGTGTGAAAATTGCAAGATCAAGGAGTGAACCTAGTTTCTCTACTAAAAAGGCAAGTGGTACTTCATATATTTTGTCCTGTTATTTGACTATGCATTAGTGATACTTTTGAGTAGGACTTGCATGGAATTTTTCTAAGTATAAGCTATGCCATGGCAAATACTATATGTTGTCTTAGTAGAATTATCCTAAGTTAGGAAACTTTCCATGTTACCATGCTTAGCCTAGCTAGTAGGAAACAAGGATGGACTATTCATGCTATGAAATATTTCTAAGTCTATGACTTATGTTTTTGCTTAATAAAACAACTATGTGAATGAATCACCTGGGTGGAATGGTGAGAATGGTTTGTGTTGAGTGGTTACAAAAGGCCTAGGATGGCTACCTTGTGTATAACACTTGTGGAAAGCCACCCAGGAACAAAGAGATTTGAGATGTTAAAGTGTTGAGAAGCTTCTAGTGCAGCCACTTGGCAATATGGGCTCTGCCTGGATCATATAGGTTGCAATAACTTAGCCAGATGGACAGAAGGCGGTAGCGTGATAGGATGGAACGCGTCCATTTGGTCTAAGGGAAGGCTTCTGAAACATCTTGTCTCGATGCATGTCGAGTCTTGTGGGGAAAGTGCACCACCTCTCGAGAGAGTAAAACCTAAGTACTTAGCCATGTCCCCTGCAATGGACAATTTGAGCATCAAGACATTGAAGCTATCAAGGATCTCCTCATCCCAATTTCTAAGTTAAAATCTTGTGGTTGAACAAGGGTTAAAGGTTCACCAACTTCTATTGGTAGTTCCTTGGGTGACTTTGACAAACAAAAACTTAGTGTTTTCAACTAATAAGGAAAACCTTATTTTGAGCAAAGAAAGCCTAAGCTACACTTAGCCAAATGCATATAGATGTTAGATACCACTATTCTACCATAGTATCACTTGCAAATACAATTCAAATGTATTGACCCTTGTGGCTGTAACTTATCATGTTGCAGGTTTGTTTGATGTTAGTGAAGTTTGTTGAGTAGGGATTACAAGTCTACAACCAACATGATTGCCTGTGGCACTTGAAGATGAAGGAATCCATGCTATATAGTTATATCTGCTGCATTGTAATGAGATAGCCATATGAGCTATGTAAGATGTAATGAATTATTTTATTCCTGGTTATAAGTTGTAATATGACCTTTGTTTCTTGATATTACATCTTAAACTATGGATGCTAGCTATTGATCCAGGGACTATCATTGTAAACACAGGGATATCTACCTTATTTATTTTGGGACCTCTACACCTATACCCTTTAAGCTTGTTGGGATGCATGAGGCCTTTGAAAATAATTTTGATTGGATTGTTCCTGAAAATCCTTTTGATGAAAGTAGTAAACCCAAGAGAGATGAGAAAGGATCCTCCAAAACTCATTTGGATGAGATACCTCTCATAGCTGAAGACTTTGCAAGTATTGATCTCAATTCTTCATTTGAAAATACTTGCTTCTTGTGCCTAACTTAAAGGCGTTAAAGAAAAGTACTTGTTGGGAGATAACCCAAGAGTTTCATTGAGTCTTGGAAGTTATTACTTCAGTAATGCCACTGCTTATCCTTTTTGTTTGGTTTTTGTGCCAAGAATGACCTCTAATGAGAGGGAAGTAAGATTTGGGGAGTTGCTATCCCGAAACAGATTTTTGTCCACCAAAAAATTTTGTGAGGAGTCTGACAGGATATGAATGTAGCCTAGAGGGGGGTGAATAGGCGATTAAAACTTTTCCTAGAGAGGCTCAACAAAGGCGGAATAAAACTAGCGTTTACTTTGTCAAGCACAACCTAGAACAACTAGGGTTCACCTATGTGCACCAACAACTTATGCTAAGCAATACAAGCAACAAAGTGATAGCAAGATATAGATTACTTCAAGCATGAAGGCTATCACAATGTAAAGTGCATAAGTAAATAGCTCGGGTATAGAGATAACCGAGGCACGCGAGACGATGATATTTTACCGAGCTCCTCCCAACATGGAGTACGTCTCGTTTGGAGAGGGGGTGGTATCAAACCACCAACGCCACAAAAGGCCTACCTTATTATCCGGTGAATCTCACCCCAATGGGATCGATCCACGCTTCCACTATCGGTGCACTTGTCGGTGGCAACCGGAACCTCTCACAAGGTTGGGGCACTTCTCCACAACTTAATTGGAGGCTCCCAACAAACGCCACCAAGGCCACAATGCCACCAAGGCCACAAAACCGTCTAGGGTTCCAAGAACCCAAGAGGGACAAGCTCCAATGAGTCACACGAACCAAATCCTCCGAGGAGAACTCAAAGTGATGCACCAAATGCAAATGGCAAGAACACCACAAAGGTTCTCAAATCCCTCACTCTCAAGTTCCAACAAAGCTACTAAAGATATTGGAAGAACAAGAGAGGAGGAATAAAAGAGAGACACAAAATCCCCCAAAATCTAGATCCCCAAAGATGCACTCACAAAGAGATAAATCGGTTAGGTCAAAACGTGGATCTAGATCTCCTCTCTTTTCCACTCAAATATGGGCAAGAATCATCGGAGTGAAAAGATTAGGCAAGCTTCAAGATCTAGAGCAAGTGTGGACAAAGCTTAGCCTAATTGAAGAGGAAGGAGCTTGCTAAAAGCAAAATGGACAAAGCTATATATAGGGACGGAAAAAATCTGGATGTCGGGGCAAAATAAACTGGACGGACCGGTAGTACCGGACCCAAACAACAAAACACAAGGAAAAAAGCAAACCAGCAGCAGTGCATGCGAGGTGGGGCCAGCTGAGGGGCAGCGTGCGCGCGGCAGCCAGCCAGGCAGAGCGCACGGGTCCAGCGGGCGGCAGCGCGGGCGCATGCAAGCACAGCAGTGCGGGCCCAGGCAGGGGCGGGTGCAGCGCAGCGGCAGCAACAGCGCAGGTCCACGCGGCAGCTGCAAATCGAGCGGGCGCGCGTGGGAGATCAGGGCGGGCGACGCATGCAGGGGACCGGCGGCTGCGCGAGTGGGGCCGCACGACGCGGGAATCGGGAAGCGGGCCCAGCGTGCAGCGCGAGCGAGTGGCAGCAAGGCGCGCGGACAGGGCCCAGCGGAAGCAAGCGGGGTGGAAAGCGCGTGTGTGGGAGCGAGCGGCAGCAGCTAGGCGGGAGCTAGATCTAGATCTACTACCGGGCCAAGCGGTATAACCGGAAAAAAGGTACTGGGCTAGGCAGAAGATAATCCGTGGCCCTCAGATGCCCAGTAAATAGATTTTTCCTTTTCTTTTTAAATAAGACCGGCAAATATTCAAACGAGTGTAACTTTTGATTGGTAGCTCTGATTAACCCGATTCCAATTGCGTTGGAAAATATTTGTTATCACCAAGTGATAAAGTATCAAGTATAATAATGTGAGATACCTCACTTGGTGAAAAACCTAAAAGCCGGCAAGATCAAAATCACAACAAGATACAAACGGAAGATCCGATTTTGAAGATTAAGAGCTTGTTATGGAGATTACCACAAGATCTATATCCTCACATGGATAGGACCAAATAACAACCAAATACGATGATGCAAGTATGCAAAGGTTTGAGCTCTCTCCGAATGATGTGATTGAGTTACTCATTCGAGAGCCCCTCTTGATAGTACGGCTATCTATCCTAAACCCGGTCTCCCACTAACAATGAGACCGAAAAAAGGGAAAACCTATCAAGATTATACCTTTGCCTTGATCAATCCACTTGATCTCGATGTAGACGATCTTGCCCTTCTTAAGATGGAACGTCTTTCTTGATTCTTCATCATCGATCCATGATCACCGAGGATGGCAAGCATCAAACATGGGATCTTCTATAGATGGCGCATTTTGAGCTTCCACAACACATCTTATTCTCAATTCATTGACCTTGAAGCCAACACATGCTCCAAGCGATGCCAATGGACAATTCCTACAAGTGCAACTTAATACACACATTAGTCCATAAAGATTGTCATTAATTACCAAAATCACACATGGGGGCCCACATGTTCTTTCAGAGTCTCTGTAACTCGGATTGAGCTCAAAATTTACGAATAAATCCCCTAGTATGTTAGCTAACTTTTGTTAGTGCAACACTTTGTGATTTGAGCAACAAAAGATGTTCGAAAAAATCGGTTTATACCTGCTGGTCTGTTTTGATAAATTTCTGCCATTATTTGCATTTGCTTCTTATTGATTCCTTTTTGAGTTCTCTTTATGTGAATTGAGCTTTTTGAAGGAGTTACTACAGTAGCTTGTGTTTTTAGTGAAAAGCCTTGCTGTTCCAAAGCTTTGCCAGAGACCTAATATCTTTTGAATACACCAATGTTGCTAATGAAGATTGTGTGAAGTTTTGTATGAAGGAAAAATTCCAGGTGTAGAGAGAGAATGATGCAATGAGATGAAGAATGGACAAAAGCTCAAGATTGGGGATGCCACCATGGTGTCACCCCAAGAAATATCCAAGAGGTACAAGCGTCAAAGATTGGGGATGCCCAAGGCATCCCCTTCTTCATCAATAAATAGCTCAGGTCTGTTTAGACACTTCGTTTTTATTGTTTCATGCACAGTTGTGTTGTTCTTGGAGCGTCTTAGTTTTCATTTGCTTTTCTTAGGTTGTTTAGTTTGCTTGAATAAAGTAGTTTGGACCCCCGTTCTCGCCTTGTTGTTTTGCAAATAAGTTGCTTGGTGTTGGAAAGGAGTAGTAAGTTCTTGCTTGTAAGTGCAAGAGGAGCTTGCATTGACTATGACTTAGACTTTAGCATGACATGCTAGGTGTTGTTTTGACCTTATGCTTAGTGATTATTGCTGTAGCATGTCTTGTTCCAAACAATTGGGATTGCTTAGTGTGCCTTGAATAAATTATGCATTTCTTTAGCATGCAAAAGCATAGTATTGTGGTATTCTCCTTTGATGCTTTGCTTGGGTTGACTTGGCACATGCTCACACCATGTTATGACTATGACAAGTCACCATAGCCTCTATGATCATTTAGTCCTTGACTTGAATACCACTTTATGCTTTGATTAGTAATGCTTTGTTGCACAGCATGATTATGGCCATTATTGCTCTCTTATTTGGTTGCTCCCAGTCCTTTGCTAGTCTCCACTTGTGTGAGTAAGATCTACTCATGCTTCCAAGTATATTCTTGTTTTCAGCTATCTTCCAATTTAAAACTATTTTGTTATGTGAAAACTCAGTGATTAAAGCCCTCACAAACTTGATGTCACACTTTATATTCTTTTCCCCTAATAAACTTGAACCATTGTGTCATCTATGGTGTATATGCTTGCACTTATACGTTGGAATTAGCAGAACCGTGCTGCCACGGGGAACATTTTCAACATTGCACTTGTACTTTGTACTTAGTTGATATCTTGCTCTTTTGTCTATGGATGTCACCGTGTGAAATAAAGAGGGAACTTGTAAGTCCATGGAGTTTGTATCATGTGTTAGAGAAACGCCTAGGCCGCTAGCCTAAGCCATGCCTAATCATGGTGGGAACTTGCAGCATCACCATAGTGACATCTATGAAGCATTCTTCTTATAAAAAAAGAGACACATTGAGAGAAGAGGAAAGAGAGAAAAAAGCACCATATTCCCATGGTAAATAAGAAGATTGCTGAGATGCTCATTGTCTGCTTGCCTTGTAATTTTGGTTATGGGATAGCTCATGTACTATGTGTAAGGGGTACCTCGTTGGCAGTTCTCTATGATATGCAAATACTTACAATGACAAGAACTTGCAGGTGACTAAAGTTGAGTAGCATGAGGTGTGACCCTCGTATTCAAGGGACTTGAGATTGCCAACTTATACTTCGTCAAGCATATACTCCATATTTGTTCACTTTAACCTTAATCACTTCAAGATGCTTATGATAGGGGCAATGAGGGCTGAAATCTAACAAGTACCATAATTTTTGGAAGCTCTTTTTGAAACTTGAAATCCCTGCTTCCTTTATAAAAGGTCTTTCTTCCACCACTATTGAGTCACCATCTTCTACCTTTAGGCACCATTAAGAGAGCATAGTTTTCATTCTATGTGTAGTATTCCAAAGCTTATTGATTGATGCATATTGTGATATTCCTTGTTCTTGTGCTATTTTTTTCTAGTCACCCTTGTGAACTTTGAAGGTGTAATATGCATCTATTTGCTACTCTATGAGGGACAAGCTGATTGCCACTATGCTATGTTTTCTGTATGTGAAACAAACAAACGTTTTTCAAAGCATGTTATTCATGATCTTTTTTTGTAGCCTTTCATGTTGCATGCATAGTTACTTTGTCCTATTGTTAGAACTCCATCTTTCATGCACATGTTTAGATTTCTTTGATCCCAGCTTTCAATGCTTGCAAATGGTTGGATCTTTATTATGAGGGTGCATGTCACCTCAAAAATTATTCTTTTTATCACTTACCTACTCGAGGACGAGAAGGAGTTAATCTTGGGGATGCTTGATACGTCGTAAATGTATCTATAATTTTTGATGCTACATGCTTGTTTAGTATTTACTTTGCTTTGCTTTGTCTACACTTTGAGGTTCTTTTTACATGTTTTCTGGTACTAACCTATTAACAAATTGCCACAGTGCCAGTTGCCTATTTTATGCTGTTTTTGGTTCCAGAAAAGTTAGTAAAGAAATATTCTCGGAATTGTATGGGACAAACGTCAAAGTCAATAACTTTCCGTGGGGAACAAGAAGTCCAGAGGGGAGACGGAGAGGCGTGCCAGGGCAGCCGCACCCCCTAGGCGTGGGTGGGCCCTGCCCCGCACCTAGGAAGGGTGTGGGGCCCCTAGCCACCACCTCGGCCTCCCCCTTCGCCTATAAGAAGCCCCCGATGCAGAAACCCTAAGGACCCGATATATATTCCACGAAACCTTCTGTAGCCGCCACCGCCGTCCCTAGATCAGGGGGATCTGAAGTTCTTCCCGGCACCCTGCCGGAGGGGAGATCATCCTGGAGGCCTTCTCCCCGGTATGATGCGTGAGTAGTTCCACCTTGGACTATGGGTCCATGTACTAGCTAGATTGTTGTATCTCCTCCTTGTGCTTTCATGTATAGATCTCGTGAGCTCCGTTTATGATCAAGATCTAATCTATTTGTAATCATGCATGTTGTGTTTACGGGGATCCGATGGATATTGAGATTATTATGTTGGTTTGATTAATTGTTTTGTCTTTATGATTCTATCATGTCTGTGTTGTTTGTGATCTTCCATGCTCTCCGTTGTTAGTAGCTATCTTGGCCAAGTAGTTGCTAGTGACTCCAAGAGGGGTTATTTATGCTCGATAGTGGGTTCATGCCTCTAGTTTCCAAGGGAAGTTACAATAATCACTTTGGTTGTAGATGTGCTATTGCTACTAGGGAGAAAACAATGGTCTCTTGTTCATGGAATATGTGGACTGTTTACCTTACACACTTTGCTTAAAGCAGTTGTCTGTTGCTTGCAACTTAATACTGGAGGGGGTTCGGATGATAACCTGAAGGTGGACTTCTAGTCATAGATGTAGTTTGATGGCAGTCTATGTATCTTGTTGTATTGCCCAATCGAATCTCATAGGATCTTTCTGGCTAGTAATTGCATTGTTATGCATTCCTCAGTTCCGGTCAATTACCCTATTGTAATTTGTTTACCCTTCATGCCATGTTTTTTATCTAAGGAGAGCACCTCTAGTGAACTATGGACCCCGATCCAATCTTTATCATTGATACATCTTCCACTGTTACTTGTTTACTTGCTGCAAACCACCATTACCTTCCACACCATACGTTTAATCATTTGTTAAAGCAAACCGGTGAGCTTGACAACCTCATTGATTCATTGGGGCAAAGTCTTGAGTTTGTGTTGTGAAGGTCTCCGCGTTGCTTGCAACACCTGTGTGACGTTTCCTTCCACCTATTGGTTCGATAACCTCGGTTTCTTACTGAGGGAAAACGTGATATTGTGCTTATTCACACCTTGCTCTTGGGGTCCCCAACAAAGCGCTCCTACATCAAATCAGCGCTACATCAGATGGCTCTGATACCAACTTGTCAACACCTGGATTTTTAATCCCAGATGCCTGTTATGCCATACCTAGCAATCCCAGGATTACCATTTTTCTGAGACATAACATAATTGGTACCACAGTATATCATCCATTACAAACCATAATAAAGGTCTTACAAATATGGGATCTCATGATCCAGTCTTAATACAATCAACGCAACAGAAATTAAATGTAGTGGGGCTTCATCTTCAAGGTCACAGGCAATGCCGACGATGGGAGATGATCCTAGTTGTCATAGGCTTCCTGTTGTCCATCATCCTGGTAGTCCTCCTCGTAGTCTGGCCATGGGAATAGCCAGGGACAAAGCCATGAGTACTCTTTAACTACTTGTAAACTATCACTAACAAGTAAAGTAGTTTGAGTAGGAATCCTAAGCTCTAGGTCTATTTGCAAAAAGCCGGGTTTATCTCATACTGAGTTTAGAAGTAAATAAAACTAATTTAGTGTTCTACAACACCTAAATGGGAATTTAGTTTTCATGTTCACAACCCTGTTGTGGTCAAGTCAAGTCATAGTTCATTTCACAAGTCATTTTGAAAACATCTAATGACGGAACAGTATGGCCACTCCAACTGTCCATAACCGCAGACGCGGATATTCAAATAGTTTGACACTTTGTAGAGATTGTACACTTTCACCACAAAATTAGATACATCCGTCAGGGATAACCCTGAATCATCATATGCGTATAATCAATCCTAACCTTTCAATTACACACCCTAGTATAGGCACCTCCCCTATGAGTTTTTCCTCCCAACCATGACCATCTTTCATCTTGGGAACTGCATAGGTGGACATTCACATTCATGAGGTAGCCTCAGCTCAACCTCTTTCCGCAAAGGAACCCATACTAAGTGATGGGGATATGCCTACCGGGGTATACCCAGCAGGACGTTTCCTAATGTCCCAAGCGTCAGCGAGTGGGCCTACAGGACGGCGACTGGATCAAGACTTGGCGTGGACTCAAGCGACTGGAAGCTGAAGGCCCAGAAGCGTAGCTAGGCCCAGTCGGACTAGGTCATAGAATCTCCGGTTGTGATTTGTAAACCCTAGCGAGGTGAGTCTATATAAACCTCCCTAGAGGACGCATAGGGGACGTTCCATCATACACCTTAGCGACTCGCCGCCTAGCTGCCGAGCTCGCCCCATTGTACTCTCACCATAATACAATCTAGCAGTAGTAGGTCTTTACCCTCCGGGGGCCGAACCTGGGTAAACCCTTGTGTCTCAGCCCTCATCTCGCACCGCAGATGGCTGGCCGCCCTTGCCCAATGTTCTACTACTCGCTGCCGATTGCAGCATCTGCCGTGGTCATTCCCACGACAGTGGCGCCCACCGTGGGGCCTGGCCGGTCAGGCCGGTGTTCTGCGGCGAGATCCAATCTGCCCATCAACGAGTCGATCGCCACCGGCCACATGATTGCGATCGGCGAGATGCTCCAGATCTTGCCGAGCAGCTACGTCCCGGCAGCGCGACCCGTCACGCATAGCATGATCTTGCCGGTCGGCACATCAGCCTCTTCGTCGGCCTCACCGACGTCATCATCTCGGAGGACTCGGCTCGCATCCGCGAGTCGCAGCCATGCGACCGGCTCTCTGAGAGCCAGGTCCGCACGATCCACCGCCTCGCCTATGAATACGACTCGGCCCACAGCAACGTGGCCGAAACCACCGCGGCCGCGGACGACGTGGCCCTCAACGACGACGCCGATTCGGCGACCCCGGCGTCACTCGCCGGATCCATTGTCGCCGCGTCACCCGCGGGTTCCATCACCCAGGTCTCCAACGTCGGAGACTTCGAGGGTCCCTCCATCCTCGGCATCTTCGACTTCGATTCCGGGTCGGAGAACTCCGCCGACCTCCGCGACGGAACCGGCTGCCACGGCGCGACCTACATGGCAACTAGCGCCGACCCACCGGAAGACCCATTATCCACGCCGATCCCTCCAAACGCGACGGTGACGGAGGTCGAGGAACTCCGCCTGAAGCTGGCGGAGGCAGTCCGTAAGGAACAAGCCGAGCGCGAAAAATTTCGCCTCGAGCAAGTGACAGCGCAGGAGCTGTCGCGCTACCACCAACTCCGAATCAGGTTGCTCCTGAACCCCACCGTCCAGGGGCGCGCCCTGAATTTCGATGATGAGAACGACCCGGCCCGCGCGGCCGAGCGCACGATCTACGAGAACGCGCCGCCAGGAGGAAGCACTCAGCCCCCACC
Source organism: Avena atlantica (assembly GCA_910589765.1). Classification (NCBI taxonomy): domain Eukaryota; kingdom Viridiplantae; phylum Streptophyta; class Magnoliopsida; order Poales; family Poaceae; genus Avena; species Avena atlantica. Next base: position 498,450,104 of record OU342739.1, read on the forward strand.
AGGAGCAACGGCCAATGGCGCCCCGCCACCACCAAACCGCGCACCCCCAGGGACCAGCCAAGGATCGTGGTCTCCTCACGGGAGCGAGACGCGAACGGTCTCCCGTTGTTCTCCACACCAATGGACAACCTCGTCGCGGGCCGAGCAGCAGTCGAAAACATTGCAGCCACTAGGGAAGGCGCCCTGCAGATCCAATACGCCAAGGCTCTGCTCGCCAAAGCGGTCGAGCAACAAAACGCAGGCATCGACTCACAGGATCGGATGTACTCGCGTTCATCGGGCAGCAGAGCGGCCTCAAGCGGCCGCCCCAAGGGGGCGAACACTCTCAACTGCCCGCCACCCGAGCCCCTACAGCTCCAACACCGACCCGCGAACGCGGCACTCTCCACCAACGACCCTAGGCCGGCGACCAAATTCGTCGCCACCAACGGACAACCCGTCGACGCCCGCACCCACATCATCAACAACCAGAGCTGGCGTGCACGCCAGCCTGACGACCTGCGGCACACCCTCACCAACCGCCGAGACGGTGAGCCGAGGGGGTCGCTGAGACGTATCGGGCCCCGGTGCTTCGGACCGATGATCCGAGGCGAAAGATACCCGACGAACTTCAAAGCGCCGAAGGAAATAGAGAAGTACGACCCCTCATACAATCCCTCCATGTGGCTGGATACCTACCTCATGGCGATGGGGATCGCAGGCCACACCGACCTACTAGCCGCCCGCTACATCCCCCTGATGATGGAGGGGGCGTGCAGGCAGTGGATTAACACCCTTCCCGCGGATAGCATCGACTCCTGGGAGGAGATGCGCGAAGCCTTAGTCAGGCACTTCGAGGGTTCATACACCCGCGCCACCACCATCGAGGACCTGGAACGGTGCGTCCAGGTACCTCGCGAGTCGACCCGCAGCTGGGTCCAACGGTGGCAAGATCTGTGGTACAACACGGTCGGAATCCACCCAGACACCGTGATCCACTGCTTCAAGACCTCGTGCCACTACGAGCCCCTGGTCGCCAAGCTCAAACGAGCGTACCGCACACTCGACAACATACCGGACCTCCTGGAGATCGCAAAAAGGTACGCGGAGGAGGACCCAAACCAAGAAACTGATGACGAGTCGGGAGGACACCGCCGCACGAGCGGCCACGATAATGAGAGACGACCCGACTTACGCTACAGCAACACTCGCCTCATCGGCAAGCGCCACAGTGATGGGCGAGTCGAGTTCGTCGCCAACGCTGGATACGCGCAGCGCGATCCCAAGAGCTTCCGCCGTGACGGGGGACAACGCCGCGACAACGGCAACTACAAGGCAAAGCCGAGGTTTGACCCCGCGGCCCTTCTTAACCAACCTTGTGTATTTCACAGCAGGGAAGGAAAGACCGCCACGCACACAACCGCCGACTACCACTCTCTCAAGGAGATCGAGAAGGCATGGTGCACGCGGGAAGACCCCGACAACAACCCGCCAAACGGCGGAAAATTCAGTAGCATCGCCGGCTCGCTCCACACCTTCACAGGCTTCAACACGAAGCGCGAGAAGAAGGTCATCGCCCGCGCCGTCGTCGTCAACGCGGTGGCCCAGATAGATATCCCCTAGTTCCTCAACTGGTCTGAGCAACCAATCACTTGGAGCCGCGCGGACCACTCGCCACGGATCGAGTATCCGGGACGAGTCGCCCTGGTGGTCAAGCCCAAGGTAGGAGACTACTGGCTCCCCAAAACATTGATGGACGGCGGCAGCTCCATCAACATCCTGTACCTAGACACCTTCAGGAGACTGCGTCTCCCGCAGTCGATGATCGAAACGACCTACACCACGTTCCACGGCATCGTCCCCGGTCGGAAGGCGTACCCGATCGGCAAGGTGACGCTTCCAGTCACCTTTGGCACACCTGCAAACTTCCGCACCGAGCGGATCATCTTCGAACTGGTGCCCTTCGACAGCCCCTACCACTGCGTCCTGGGGCGCCAGGCGTTCGCCAAGTTCATGGCAGCACCCCACTACGCGTATAACGCGATGAAGCTACCCGGGCTGTGCGGCATCATCACCATCCACGGCGACCCCGACATGGCCGCAGAGTGCGAGGCCAAAGGAGCCGAACTCGCCGACGCCGTCATCACGGCAGAGGCCAACCACGCCGAGGAGGTCGCCAAGTACGCGAGCAGGGTCAACAACGACGACCCCACCATAATCAAGAGGCCCAACTCGGAGGGCGGCAAATCCACCGCCTTCGAGGCAATGACGCATACCCGCACCGTCGAGCTGGTCCCAGGCGACTCCAGCCAGACGGTGATGATCGGGACGGGCATGAGCCCAACATAGGAAGGCGCGCTCATCGAGTTCCTCCATGAGAACAGGGACATATTCGCGTGGAAGCCCTCTGACATGCCTGGTGTCCCGAGGGAACTCGCTGAGCACAAACTCAACGCCGACCCCAAAGTGTGACCAGTTAAGCAGTCGCTGCGTCCCTTCAATGAAGAGCGCCGCTGAGCCATCGCCGAGGAGGTGCAGCGTCTACTCGCTGCAGGCTTCATCCGGCCAATCAAGTACTCCAAGTGGCTGGCAAACCCAGTCCTGGTCGAGAATAAAAACGGGACCTGGAGGATGTGTATCGATTACACAAACTTAAACAGCGCCTGCCCGAAGGAGCAATTCGTCCTCCCGCGGATCGACCAAATCATCGATTCCACCCCGGGCTCGGAGTCGCTATGCTTCCTCGATGCCTACTCTGGGTACAACCAGATCAAAATGGCTGTTGAGGACGAAGAGAAGACGGCGTTCATCACGCCATTCGGAGCCTTCTGCTACACTGCCATGACCTTCGGCCTCAAGAACGCCGGGGCGACCTACCAGCGGTGCTTGCAGGAGTGCCTTGCGAGCCAAATTGGCCGCAATATCCACGTCTACATTGACGACGTGGTGGTAAAGTCCGCTCGCCAGAACGACCTACTCGCCGACCTAGCGGAAACATTCGCCAACCTGCAGAAATACAACATAAAGCTAAACCCAGGGAAGTGCACCTTCGGTGTGCCAACGGGACAGCTACTGGGATACGTCGTCTCCAAGCGCGGGATCAAAGCGAACCCCGCCAAGATCAACACGATCGCTCGCCTCGGCAGACCTGAGTGCCTACGGGACGTCCAGAAGCTGGCCGGGCGAGTCGTGGCTCTCAGTCGCTTTGTCCCCTGGCTAGGCAAAAAGGCGATGCCCCTCTACTGCCTAATGCGCAAGAACCCCAACTTCCAGTGGGACAGGAGGCAGACGACGCGCTCCACGATATCAAGGAGGTGTTACTCGCAGCACCGCTACTTGCCGCCCCCGTCAACAAGGAACCCATGTTGGTCTATGTCGCGGCTTCCGAACGCGTCGTCAGCGCCGTCATGGTCGTCGAACGGCCAGAGGAAGGAAAGGAGCGCCCGGTGCAGCGACCAGTGTACTACATCAGCGAAGTCCTCACCGAGTCGCGCCAGCGCTACCCGCAATACCAGAAATTGGTATATGCGATCTTCAGAGCACAGCGGCGACTACCGCACTACTTCCAGGAGCACCCAATAACGGTCGTCTCCTCAGCACCGTTGAAGGATATCATCCGCAGCCGCGAGGCGACCAGGTGAGTCTCTAAGTGGGCCGTCGAGATCGGCGTCCACAACATCAAGTACGAGCCGCGCAAGGCGATCAAGTCGCAGGCTCTCACACACTTCCTCGCCGACTGGGAGGAGGCCCAGCAGCCAGAGAAGCTGCCATACCTCCATTACTGGAACCTACACTTCGACGGCTCCAAGAACGCGGATGGCGCAGGAGCAGGGATCATGCTAACATCTCCGAAGGGCGACAAGCTCCGCTACGTCCTCTACCTCGACTTCACCCCCTGCACCAACAACATGGCCGAGTACGAGGCGCTACTCCACGGCATGCAAGATGCCAAGGACATGAACCTCCACCGCCTGACTTGCTACGGAGACTCCGACCTAGTCGCTGGGCAAGTCGCTGGCACCTGCGATGCCGTCTCCCCCACCATGGCAGCATACCGCCAAGCAGTGGACCAGCTGGGTGGACACTTCGCAGGCTACTCCGTCGAGTGGATCGACATGCGGAAGAACGAGGAGGTCGACGCACTCTCTTGCATCGGCTCGGCTCGCCTCGCGCCACCCGCTGACGTCTTCCTCGAAACCATCACCAAGATCTCTATCTCACCCCCAAGGGAGATCAACATCGGAATCCCGCTGCAACCAGAAGCAGCCCTGGTCGCACTAATCGCCGAGCCAAACGACTCGACCGCGCCATACGTCGCCTACCCGGAGGGAGGCACCCTGCCCACGGACGAAGTGGACGCTCGGATGATAGCACATCGCTACAAGTCCTTCGTCATCATCAACGGCGAGCTCCACAAGTGCAGCATGACCGGCGTGTTCCAGCGCTGCGTTCAACCCGCCGAAGGACGCAAAATCCTCCAAGACATTCACTTCGGCGACTGCGGCCACCATGTTGGCGCCCGCTCTCTGGTCGCCAAGGCTATGCGACACGGCTTCTACTGGCTCACCGCACACACAGACGCGGTTGACATCGTCCAGAGGTGCGCCGGATGCCAGAAATACGCCAACCAGACCCATGTGCCAAGTTCGGCGCTCAAGACAATCCCCATCACCTGGCCATTCGCCGTATGGGGCATGGACATGGTAGGCCCCTTCAAGAAGGCCCCCTCCGGCTTCACCCACCTCCTAGTCGCAGACGACAAATTCACAAAATGGGTGGAGGCCAAGCCAGTCCGCAAATGCGACGGGAAGACTGCCACTAAGTTCCTTCGTGAGCTTATCTACCGCTATGGCTTCCCCAACAGCATCATCACGGACAACGGCACCAACTTCGCCAAAGGAGCCATGGCCGAGTTCTGCGAGGAACACCACATCCGACTCGACCTCGCCTCAGTCGCGCACCCGGAGTCCAATGGCCAGGCAGAACGCGCCAATCAGAGCATCCTCCACGGCCTGAAGCCACGGCTCCAAGTCCCACTAGAGCGCTCCGCCGGGTGCTGGGTCGAGGAGCTACCCTCCGTCATCTGGGCCATCCGCACCTCCGTAAACAGGTCGACAGGATTCACCCCCTTCTTCATGGTGTACGGTGCCGAGGTAGTCATGCCCACCGACCTCGAGCACGATTCACCAAGGGTGGTCAACTACACGGAGGCTGCAAATGTACTTGCACGCCAAGGCGGAGTCGATCAGCTCGACGAGGCACGTGACCTAGCTCGCTCCTGCACCGCCATCTACCAGCAAGGGCTCCGCCGCTACCATAGCCGGCGAGTAAGGTCTCGCACTTTCCAGGAAGGAGACCTGGTACTGCGCCTAATCTAGGACAAGAAGGGCATGCACAAGCTCTCCCCCCTTGGGAGGGACCATTCGCCATCAGGCGAGTCCTAGGCAACGACGCCTACTACCTCACCGACGTCCGAGGGGACGAGAAACTCGACGTTAAGCGGCCATGGAATGTAAACCTCCTACGGAAGTTCTACTCCTAGAACTCCATACATGTACTCTCCACCCGCTATGAAATAAAGCAGATCGGTCACTGAAAATTGTGTTTACTCTTCATGTCTTGTGCCACTCGCACTCGTAATAACAGCATTATGCTACTCGCAGAAGTCAACCTCTGGTAAAGCGACCGACGCGGCCAAGTAGTGCGGTACGAGGGCACTGGGAAACTCCCGGCCTCGTAACGTCCACGAAAAACGCCAACTCGGAGCCCCATTGGAGTCGCCTAGCTCGATTGGCTCAACGAGCCAAGACAACTGCACTCGATCCTCACAACGATCAAGGTCCTCCGCATCCTCGGCACAGCGACCCGAACGGCCAAGTACCATGCTCGGGGACTGACACCCAACCAAATACGAGCGACTAGGGAAAAATGTCAAGTATGAGAGCGCTCCCAGGACTCGCCACGCGACTGATCCTCCGGATCAGGCAGGAGAGACGCGCTAACAAAAACGCGCTTAGTCCTCACCTACCTTGGATTTGCGACTAGAACCACCAAGTACCATGCTCGGGGACTCGGCAACCCGACCCTGTTCACGCCTGGGAAAGCGGTCAAGTAAAGATCACCCCTGGGAGTCGCCTCGCGACTGGCTTTTCAAGCCATGGTGAGTCGACCTCAACTCATTAAAAGTTAACAAACATATAAACGAGATAAACCCCATAAAAGGGCGGACGCGCTCGGGGACTCATTCAATCAAAATCCAAAATCGCAAAACAAATGACAAAACAACACGAATTTCCTTTATAGCAGCACAAGTTGTTCCAAAATACAAGGAAAGTTCAATAGTTATCTTGTACTAACGCCCAAGGGCACAACGCTTCTACTCCGCAGGTTTTGACGCAGACTCGCCGCCACCCCTGCGGTTACGAATGAAGGGCACGTACGGGTTCGACGGGTACGTCGTTAGCTCGCCCGCCATCGCCGCACGGAACAGCTGCTCAACCTTGAAGTCCCGATGCTTCGGCTCAGGATCGTTGGGGGCGACAGCCGTCTCTTGATAGGGGATGAGGTCGCCCATCGCCCAAACGCGGTCGGAGTACACCGCGGCCCAGTCCGTCCGCTTTAGCACCTCGACAATCTCCACCAAGCCCGTTGACGAGGGGTAGCCGCTCGTGACATCGTCGAGGTCGAAGTCCTCCGGGAAATGGGCAAGCCCAAGGCTGAGCGCCATCGCTGCCCCGCGCCGGAAGGCCGACCGCGTCATGAACTCGACCACCGACGGAGCCTTCTCCAGATAGCGCCATACCTCGACATGGTCACTGGGGATCACCTCCGTGGGCGATATCTCCTGCAGATATGCTCGAAGGCAAGTCGCCGACAACGCGGCCGAGTCGACCGGAGTGGCCATGCACTGTCGCGCGTCATACGACTGCGCTTCTTCCACGTTGTCAGTAATCTGGCCTGCAGCACATCAATAAACAGTAAGCGACTTGTCGACATCACAATAAAGTTAGTGCCACCGAGAATTGGGTGAAGGAGAATTTACCAATTAGCGGGCGGCAGAGGTCCGGGATGAAACGTTGAAGAGAAGAAAGGTCATCCTGCAGCCCAGCAACGAGCGCGTCAGATAATTTCCGCTCTTCAGCGGCAGAAGTAACAGCAGCTTTCGCACGCCCCTCCGCTTAACTCGCTTCCTCCCTTGCCTCCTTGAGCTCACGCTCCAGTTCAGCGACCCGCTTTTCGGCCACGCTCAAAGCAGATTGAGCCGCCGTCAAGTCACCCACCGGGACAAGGCCCCGGCGGACCTCCTCCGCCTTGGCTGCAATTGCTTGAAGCCCCTTGTTCGTCTCCTGGACGGCAACGAGTTCCTTCTCCAAGTGACACTTTGTAGCAAGCCGATCGGCCGATTCGCGCTGCAGGCCCTACGCACACACTTCAACATCAACAACAATGAAATTCCTAAGTGCCCACTCGCTGAAATTCAGCGACTAGGCACTCGGGGACTGGATAACGAAATTTCTAAGTGCCCACTCGCTGAAATTCAGTGATTAGGCACTCGGGGACTGGATAATGAAATTCCTAAGTTGCCACCCGCTGAAATTCAGTGACTAGGCACTCGGGGACTGGATGGCATAAAAACATTAAGAATCCGACCACTGAAATTCAGTGGCACGATCCTAGGGGACTGGACATACCTGTATGGCAGCACCTAGCATGCCGTGAAGCTCCAGCGCATCCACAGACGCAAGCACGACCGGAGTATGGCCGCGACGCTGCTCAACCTCCACTTCGGCGACCACAGGCATCCGGCTCGTCGGCACCGAGCCACTCGCTGCAGCCGCTTTCGCCATGAAGCGAGGGAAGGTCGCCGCAGACGCCGCAAAGCCACTCGGAGCCGGCTCGGCCACATCTGGTGAACCAACACCCTCCTTACTCTTCGAGGCCACGTCCGCGGTAGTCGGATGACCGCTCGGAGCAACCGATGGGTCATCAGAGACCGTGACGACATCGTCGCCCTTCGACCTCTTGACGCCTTCGGCGGGAGCAGCGACTTCATCGGCTTTCCTCTTCCGCAAGGAGTCTGCCTCGGTGGTGACTGGCGGAACCTTGGCCACGGAGGGATGGCCGATATTTTTAACACCAGTCCTACGAAACAACGATATGAATAAGACTGTCCGACTACAACGAAAAACAAGCAGATGAACAACACTCACTTGGCAACTGGTATGAACCGCAGACTGGTGCGGATGCTAGCCGGCTTTTCCAACTCGGGCCCCAACCTCCGAGTGAGGCTCGTCTCGAACACATCGTGTGCCAAAGACACTGATGGCTTCTTCGAAGATGAAGCCGCGGCAGGAGCCTCTGCGATAATTGTCGCGGGAGCCTCCCTTGGAGGCGAGGCCCCTACCGCTGGAGCATCGCCCAAATCAGCGATTGGGGCGAATGGAGGTGGTAACAACGCCAGCGTCGCCTCGTCCCTGGGGGAGGCAGCATCCGGCTCCACGGTCGCGTGTGCCGCTGCGTCCCTGGCCGAGCTGGTGGCATCGGAACTGGTCGCAGATCAGGGCGGAGATATCCGCTTCGCCGGCTTCGCCTTCTTCTTCGGCGGAGCCGTCTTCTTCTTCTTCTTCTTCGACGGTGTGGCCTCACGATGTGAGGTGTTGTGGCATCCCGCAAAACCACTACTAGAAAATCGCGTTGATTTTGTGCATCGCATCATCATAATCGCATGTCTTGTCTCGGTGCATCAGCATAACATCAGCATGCATCGATTTGTTTGAAACCATTTTGCTAAAAACCCTAATTTTGTTTTCTATATTAAACGCCCCGTCTTTATTCAAAACCCCAAAACCCGGGCTTGTCCGGATTATTTATTTTGTCTAGCATCGGTTTGCAAAAGCCCCGTCTAAAACATTAAAAATATTTAATTTGTTTTAGTGGGGCAGTCGAACGGGCCGAGTAGACCCGAACGACCACCCCTGTTTTAAATCGGTCCAAACCTGCCCGCCCATCTAAATCCTAATCCCACCCAAAACTCTACCCACACCCCCTGGCCACCTCACCCTGCCCAATCCCCATGCGCCACCTCACCTCCTTCCTCTCCCTCAACCACTCACACTTTGCCACTTGTCCCTCTCCTCTCTCTCTCACCACTCTCCCTCACAGCCACACCCTCCCCCGGATCCCACCTTCCCTGGACCTGGTCCACCCCCTGCCCCAGCCCCCACTCCCTGCACGCGGGTCCCGCCCCAGCCCTCCACCACGTCGCTCCCCCCCAAGTCCCGCCTTCCCCGGTCCAACCCCCCTCCCTCACCTACCTTCCTGGGCCCCACCCCCGGTCCCACGCGCCCACCTCCCTCAGTCCTCTCCCCACCCGACGCCCCATTCCCGCCTCTACCCCCTCCTCCCTCGCCTCCGGCGCCGGCGCGCGTCCGAGCCGCCGCCCTCCGCCGTCCCCGTCGTCCCCGGCGTCTCCACCGCCGCCCTGCCCACCGCGACCACCGCCCCAGAGCCCCGGCTCCCCGCGCGCCTCCGCCCTCTTCCCCTCCGGCCCTGCGCCGCCCGCTCGCCTCGCCGCCGCGCGTAGCTCCTCCCGCAACCGCCCCGCCGCCGCTCGCCCGCCTCCACCTGCGCGCCGCCGGAGCCGCGCGCGGCCGCTCCTCCTCGGCTCACCGCCGCCAGACCCGCGCTTCCCGTCGCTCCCGCGAGCTCGCCGCCTCCGGCCCGCCGCCACGCTCAGCGCCCCGCCTCCACCGCGTCAGGCCCCGCCGCCAACCGCGACTGGCCGCCTCCAGTCGCGCGACCTCCGGCGCCTCCGCTAGGCCCCTCCTCCACCGACCTCCGGCACGCCGCCGCCTCGGGCCGCGCGTCCCGGCTCGCCCTCCACCGCTCCTGCTCGCACTCGGCCCGAGCCTCTCCGCCCAGTCCGCGCCCCGGCCTAGCCTCACCGCCATCCTCCCCGAGCGACCCTCTCGCGCCCTGCTCGCCGCTCCGGCCCCGCGCGCGGCCGTCCCCGGCCTCCTTCGCCTCTCCATCGCGCGGGCGCGCTCCGCCGCCTCGCCGTCCCGCGAGTCTCCCCGCCCTCGGCCTCTCCAGCGCCGCCGGCCGGTGCGCCGTCCCCGCGCGTCGCCAGACCGACCTTCCCTCGGCCTCCCCGTCAACTTCGCCGGACCAGACCGCCTCGCCTGCGCGGCCCTCTCGCCTGCAAGCCATCCTGCCGCTCTCGATCTCGAGTTCCACCGCGCTGCTCGGACTGCCACTTTGGTGCTGTAGTGTTCGGAAGAAGATGGTGGGGTATGGATATTGCTGTTGTGGACGTGGCTACGCTAAAGGATGAACAGGGCATATGATCCGGACCCGACAAGATCTTCGATGCGGAGACCCCCGTACCGGCACCGACAAGATCTTCTCGAAGCGGAAACAACAACAACTCCACGAACCAAAGGCCCCGATCTCGCGGATCCGCAACCCCGAGCCATGATCTCCTTCCCGGATGCGATGGCCGAGCACCCGGATGCCGAGAACGTCAAGCACGGCACCCCGATGCCTTCGACACGGAGCACCAAGATCGCCTCCACGGAACCCCGAGATTTTTCCCCTGAACGCCAAGTTCGCCGACACGGATGCGACGAGTATTTTTCCTCGAGGACGCCGAGTGCTTCACCCCGGACGACAAGTACTCCCTCCCGAAACGACAAGAACTACCCCGATCCGAGACCCTAACCCCGGAGTCGAGAACGTTTCCGTCGAACCTCGTCGATCCCGTCGAACCCTGAACCCCGAGACCGGACCCTGGACCCTGTCGAACCCCGAACCCCGGAACCCCAAGATCGTCGAGAACCCTAAAGTGTGACCCTTATCCGAGAACCCTATTTTATAACATAATAATAACTTGTCGCATATTTAATTGTCATCTCGCATGCATATCATGTGGTTTGGGGGCCTTATGCCGATTCACCTAATAATTAAATATGGGGCCCATATGCGGGCAAATCTAGCCTTATATTGGCCTCATTTAAATCTGTGTAGCGAACCCGGTGCTATCTTCTACCATGTTAACAACATTTAAATTGCGGGGTAGCTAAACAACATCAACTACCTAATTAATTGTCGGGACCCCGGTTCCGCCTAACATGACCTAATTGCATCGCACCTTGCCATGCCATACATCATACATGCATCATGCCGATCTTCTGCCGTGTATTAAATATTGCATCCGGTGTTTCTTCTAGTGTTTTGCTTCTTCGCGGATAAGGCCGTTGAGTTGATGTGAGCTTCGCCCCGATCTACGGCTGAACCTTCGACAATGTTTTCAGGCGAGCATCTCCCCCTTTCTACCTATCTTCCTTTTATAGTATTTACTTCCCTCCTGTTGATCTATTGCTATCTGTGTTGCGATGCTCTAGTTTTCCGTACCCGTGATATTCCCTGCAGCCTCATATTGCCTTGGACACATCCTATTACCTGTTGTTTGGTAGATAGTTGGACTTGCGCGTCGTAGTCGCTTGCTCAAGTAATGTTGCGTGTTGTCAAATGCCACAGTTGTTGATGTATTGCCGCATGTTGTTGTTGGAGATGATTCTAGCTTTACTTATCGTCACTTTAATTTCTGTTTAACAACTAAAAGTGATTAAGCAGAGGCATCGGTGGGTGATAGATAATATTTGGTTTCTGAACGCCCACTTGTGTCCCGTAAGACCCCGAGTACTTGATACCTGTTCCTTGATTTGTCGCGCTATCCACATCCGGGAGGTATATGGGACCCCCCTCAGCCAGAGCTTGATTCCGTCTTATTTCTTGGGGCCACAAACTAGTTTGAGGTTTTATTACTATCCTGTACTTATGCCATGCTTTACTGCTTTATTTACGATTGTGCGAGGAGCACACTGTACTGTTTTGGAAGCGGAATGTTTACGCGGTATCGACAAGCCCAGCCACACTTTCGGGTTCCCAGTCGTTTACAGCCATTGACGCAGACCTTGAGGCCGTCTCGGAGCTTGCTTACTCCGTTGCGGGATCTACTCAAAGGGGTGGCCCCCTGAAATATTTCTGAATCTTGTGATTGCTTTGTCGTGAAGGCCTCGTTGGGTTTTGATTTGGTTTTTCCGAGGTTGATCGAGTGTGTGTTGCTATTGGTGCACCCCGGCCGGGAAAAACTTTCTGAAAGCCGTGTCCGCGGATATGGACGACTTGGAGCACAGTTTCTAGATCATAGACAAGCATAACTAAAGTTTACTGCTATAAATTTGACTTATAATGACTAGTAATCAGCTTCACTATAATGGAATGGCTAATTAATACTGCCCACAATTGCTTGTTTGGTTGTCGCTTGCGACAATTGTATCTGACTAGTAAGTATTGCAACTACAACGGAATGGCTGAATAAAAGTACCAACAACTGCTGGGTTTGGGTTATCTCATGCTAAATGTATCTGACTAGTAAGTGTTGCCACTATAACGGAATGATTAACTAAAAGTGCCCACTACTCAGGATGATATCTATACCTGACTAGTAATTGCTGCAACGATAACTGAATAAATAAAACTGCCAACTGTGTGAGTTCCTCGGTTGACTTCCTCGATCGGTGTCGAGGGGGAAACGCCAGGATGGGTTTGATTGGTGGTAGTACCCGGTTGGTTCCGAGTAGGTCTTTCTTACCCCTCTCTGATAACCGCCAGTTGTATCGAGTCTCTATAGGTTGTTTAGTGCATGCTGTCGCTGCCGCTTCAGTCCACCATACCTATGTAGGCAAGGACCGCCGAATTCTAGCCTCGCCGTGTACTGGCCTCAGTACTGACGCTCCTTCTTTTTCCTTTGCCCTTTGTCGGCACCCCTTTTGTTTAAGCAGGTTTTGAGATCGACGTCGTTAGCAGGGTTACCCTTCCGGCTTGGCCTGGGCAGGGTTATGGACGCCATTGGTTATTCTTCAGGGCTCTTAGCCCCATTTGCCTCTTGTCCGTAGTCGGACGCTCTACCGTTTTCGAGGTGATTTGGATCTTGTATATTATATCTGTATTCTTGACTCTTTGAGTCGCTGTCATATATATCTGTTCTGTGGGTCCCATCGAGGGCTGTTGTGTAATGTTATTACTTCGTTTTCCACCCGCACGAAAGTGCCTGGTGGGCACCTTTGAATCGTTTCTATGCGGGTTGGCGAATTTTGCTCAAACTTGCATAGGTCCGATTCTGAGGGTGTTACAGAGTGGTATCAGAGCTCAGCAGTTGCGATACCCCACAAGTCCAGCCTGTAGGATAACCTAGCTAACGGCCGAAGTAGAGTGTCAAAACTATTTTTGCAAAATCGGTTGGATAGTTCTGATTAGGTCTGATTTTACTTCTTACCCCTCTGCTATTCTCCTCTTATCTCGACGTGTTTTGAATCCGCTCTCTTCTCTTTCTTCGAGTCCAGGAATTCTCGTGGTTGGGTTTCCGTCGTACCTTCAGGGTTTCGCTTCCTCCTCTGCTAACGGTGATCTATCATCCGGTGTTTAAGCTGCCTGAGGAATCCGTCTGCTGTGGCACCATTCTTTATTCCTTGTTTGTGCCTTCCGGTGTTTTCCGACGCGACGACATCCTCTACGCCAGATCCGATGCAGAGTCTGCATCACTCCTTTGTTTCCGAACCTCGCTTGTCGAGATCTTCAGTCTGATTCCGAGAATGGGTGCACTCTTTTCTACTGAATGTGCAGAGTAATAGTTTGGGTGCGTGATGGATTGGCCCCCATGCCGACTACCCCTTCTATTCGCTTTTGTACATTGAAGTGGATGAGAATGCATCGGTTCCCCTTTCCATCGGAGCTAGAGGTGGTTTATTGTTGATGCCTCTACCTTCAACCTTTTTGTCCCCGGAGTGTTCTCCCGACGATCACGGACAACGACCCCTTGTTAGTGGTGTCGCGAGGATCTACACGAAGCGAGAAGACGCAGATCGCCGACCTTCCCTCCGGTACCATGAGGCGGATCTCGAGGGCGAGATCCATTGTTAGTGGTGTCGAATTGTGGCATCCCGCAAAACCACTACTAGAAAATCGCGTTGATTTTGTGCATCGCATCATCATAATCGCATGTCTTGTCTCGGTGCATCAGCATAACATCAGCATGCATCGATTTGTTTGAAACCATTTTGCTAAAAACCCTAATTTTGTTTTCTATATTAAACGCCCCGTCTTTATTCAAAACCCCAAAACCCGGGCTTGTCCGGATTATTTATTTTGTCTAGCATCGGTTTGCAAAAGCCCCGTCTAAAACATTAAAAATATTTAATTTGTTTTAGTGGGGCAGTCGAACGGGCCGAGTAGACCCGAACGACCACCCCTGTTTTAAATCGGTCCAAACCTGCCCGCCCATCTAAATCCTAATCCCACCCAAAACTCTACCCACACCCCCTGGCCACCTCACCCTGCCCAATCCCCATGCGCCACCTCACCTCCTTCCTCTCCCTCAACCACTCACACTTTTCCACTTGTCCCTCTCCTCTCTCTCTCACCACTCTCCCTCACAGCCACACCCTCCCCCGGATCCCACCTTCCCTGGACCTGGTCCACCCCCTGCCCCAGCCCCCACTCCCTGCACGCGGGTCCCGCCCCAGCCCTCCACCACGTCGCTCCCCCCCAAGTCCCGCCTTCCCCGGTCCAACCCCCCTCCCTCACCTACCTTCCTGGGCCCCACCCCGGTCCCACGCGCCCACCTCCCTCAGTCCTCTCCCCACCCGACGCCCCATTCCCGCCTCTACCCCCTCCTCCCTCGCCTCCGGCGCCGGCGCGCGTCCGAGCCGCCGCCCTCCGCCGTCCCCGTCGTCCCCGGCGTCTCCACCGCCGCCCTGCCCACCGCGACCACCGCCCCAGAGCCCCGGCTCCCCGCGCGCCTCCGCCCTCTTCCCCTCCGGCCCTGCGCCGCCCGCTCGCCTCGCCGCCGCGCGTAGCTCCTCCCGCAACCGCCCCGCCGCCGCTCGCCCGCCTCCACCTGCGCGCCGCCGGAGCCGCGCGCGGCCGCTCCTCCTCGGCTCACCGCCGCCAGACCCGCGCTTCCCGTCGCTCCCGCGAGCTCGCCGCCTCCGGCCCGCCGCCACGCTCAGCGCCCCGCCTCCACCGCGTCAGGCCCCGCCGCCAACCGCGACTGGCCGCCTCCAGTCGCGCGACCTCCGGCGCCTCCGCCAGGCCCCTCCTCCACCGACCTCCGGCGTGCCGCCGCCTCGGGCCGCGCGTCCCGGCTCGCCCTCCACCGCTCCTGCTCGCGCTCGGCCCGAGCCTCTCCGCCCAGTCCGCGCCCCGGCCTAGCCTCACCGCCATCCTCCCCGAGCGACCCTCTCGCGCCCTGCTCGCCGCTCCGGCCCCGCGCGCGGCCGTCCCCGGCCTCCTTCGCCTCTCCATCGCGCGGGCGCGCTCCGCCGCCTCGCCGTCCCGCGAGTCTCCCCGCCCTCGGCCTCTCCAGCGCCGCCGGCCGGTGCGCCGTCCCCGCGCGTTGCCGGACCGACCTTCCCTCGGCCTCCCCGTCAACTTCGCCGGACCAGACCGCCTCGCCTGCGCGGCCCTCTCGCCTGCAAGCCATCCTGCCGCTCTCGATCTCGAGTTCCACCGCGCTGCTCGGACTGCCACTTTGGTGCTGTAGTGTTCGGAAGAAGATGGTGGGGTATGGATATTGCTGTTGTGGACGTGGCTACGCTAAAGGATGAACAGGGCATATGATCCGGACCCGACAAGATCTTCGATGCGGAGACCCCCGTACCGGCACCGACAAGATCTTCTCGAAGCGGAAACAACAACAACTCCATGAACCAAAGGCCCCGATCTCGCGGATCCGCAACCCCGAGCCATGATCTCCTTCCCGGATGCGATGGCCGAGCACCCGGATGCCGAGAACGTCAAGCACGGCACCCCGATGCCTTCGACACGGAGCACCAAGATCGCCTCCACGGAACCCCGAGATTTTTCCCCTGAACGCCAAGTTCGCCGACACGAATGCGACGAGTATTTTTCCTCGAGGACGCCGAGTGCTTCACCCCGGACGACAAGTACTCCCTCCCGAAACGACAAGAACTACCCCGATCCGAGACCCTAACCCTGGAGTCGAGAACGTTTCCGTCGAACCTCGTCGATCCCGTCGAACCCTGAACCCCGAGACCGGACCCTGGACCCTGTCGAACCCCGAACCCTGGAACCCCAAGATCGTCAAGAACCCTAAAGTGTGACCCTTATCCGAGAACCCTATTTTATAACATAATAATAACTTGTCGCATATTTAATTGTCATCTCGCATGCATATCATGTGGTTTGGGGGCCTTATGCCGATTCACCTAATAATTAAATATGGGGCCCATATGCGGGCAAATCTAGCCTTATATTGGCCTCATTTAAATCTGTGTAGCGAACCCGGTGCTATCTTCTACCATGTTAACAACATTTAAATTGCGGGGTAGCTAAACAACATCAACTACCTAATTAATTGTCGGGACCCCGGTTCCGCCTAACATGACCTAATTGCATCGCACCTTGCCATGCCATACATCATACATGCATCATGTCGATCTTCTGCCGTGTATTAAATATTGCATCCGGTGTTTCTTCTAGTGTTTTGCTTCTTCGCGGATAAGGCCGTTGAGTTGATGTGAGCTTCGCCCCGATCTACGGCTGAACCTTCGACAATGTTTTCAGGCGAGCATCTCCCCCTTTCTACCTATCTTACTTTTATAGTATTTACTTCCCTCCTGTTGATCTATTGCTATCTGTGTTGCGATGCTCTAGTTTTCCGTACCCGTGATATTCCCTGCAGCCTCATATTGCCTTGGACACATCCTATTACCTGTTGTTTGGTAGATAGTTGGACTTGCGCGTCGTAGTCGCTTGCTCAAGTAATGTTGCGTGTTGTCAAATGCCACAGTTGTTGATGTATTGCCGCATGTTGTTGTTGGAGATGATTCTAGCTTTACTTATCGTCACTTTAATTTCTGTTTAACAACTAAAAGTGATTAAGCAGAGGCATCGGTGGGTGATAGATAATATTTGGTTTCCGAACGCCCACTTGTGTCCCGTAAGACCCCGAGTACTTGATACCTGTTCCTTGATTTATCGCGCTATCCACATCCGGGAGGTATATGGGACCCCCCTCAGCCAGAGCTTGATTCCGTCTTATTTCTTGGGGCCACAAACTAGTTTGAGGTTTTATTACTATCCTGTACATATGCCATGCTTTACTGCTTTATTTACGATTGTGCGAGGAGCACACTGTACTGTTTTGGAAGCGGAATGTTTACGCGGTATCGACAAGCCCAGCCACACTTTCGGGTTCCCAGTCGTTTACAGCCATTGACGCAGACCTTGAGGCCGTCTCGGAGCTTGCTTACTCCGTTGCGGGATCTACTCAAAGGGGTGGCCCCCTGAAATATTTCTGAATCTTGTGATTGCTTTGTCGTGAAGGCCTCGTTGGGTTTTGATTTGGTTTTTCCGAGGTTGATCGAGTGTGTGTTGCTATTGGTGCACCCCGGCCGGGAAAAACTTTCTGAAAGCCGTGTTCGCGGATATGGACGACTTGGAGCACAGTTTCTAGATCATAGACAAGCATAACTAAAGTTTACTGCTATAAATTTGACTTATAATGACTAGTAATCAGCTTCACTATAATGGAATGGCTAATTAATACTGCCCACAATTGCTTGTTTGGTTGTCGCTTGCGACAATTGTATCTGACTAGTAAGTATTGCAACTACAACGGAATGGCTGAATAAAAGTACCAACAACTGCTGGGTTTGGGTTATCTCATGCTAAATGTATCTGACTAGTAAGTGTTGCCACTATAACGGAATGATTAACTAAAAGTGCCCACTGCTTATTTTATCAGGATGATATCTATACCTGACTAGTAATTGCTGCAACGATAACTGAATAAATAAAACTGCCAACTGTGTGAGTTCCTCGGTTGACTTCCTCGATCGGTGTCGAGGGGGAAACGCCAGGATGGGTTTGATTGGTGGTAGTACCCGGTTGGTTCCGAGTAGGTCTTTCTTACCCCTCTCTGATAACCGCCAGTTGTATCGAGTCTATATAGGTTGTTTAGTGCATGCTGCCGCTGCCGCTTCAGTCCACCATACCTATGTAGGCGAGGACCGCCGAATTCTAGCCTCGCCGTGTACTGGCCTCAGTACTGACGCTCCTTCTTTTTCCTTTGCCCTTTGTCGGCACCCCTTTTGTTTAAGCAGGTTTTGAGATCGACGTCGTTAGCAGGGTTACCCTTCCGGCTTGGCCTGGGCAGGGTTATGGACGCCATTGGTTATTCTTCAGGGCTCTTAGCCCCATTTGCCTATTGTCCGTAGTCGGACGCTCTACCGTTTTCGAGGTGATTTGGATCTTGTATATTATATCTGTATTCTTGACTCTTTGAGTCGCTGTCATATATATCTGTTCTGTGGGTCCCATCGAGGGCTGTTGTGTAATGTTATTACTTCGTTTTCCACCCGCACGAAAGTGCCTGGTGGGCACCTTTGAATCGTTTCTATGCGGGTTGGCGAATTTTGCTCAAACTTGCATAGGTCCGATTCTGAGGGTGTTACAGGTGTGCTCGGGAAGCTCGTCATCGTCATCGTCATGAGGCTCGAAGCTTTTACTCGCTTCAATCTCGCGCTGGTGTTGCCCGCGGGTCTTGCGAACTGTGGGGGCAGCGACCTCCACGGGCTCATGTTCGTCATCGTCGTTGTCGTCATCCCCGTCGCTGTTGGCGTCATATTTGGTGGGAGATGACTCGCTTCCGTCCTGGACGGACGAGCTCGAGTTCTCATCATCCGCGGGTGGAAGCCACCCTTCCACCACTTGGAACAACTGCAACAAGAACAAACAGACTTAGCACGACCGCGAGTGCATAAGCTGCGACTGCAAGTGTTAACAGGATAACAACGTACCGTTGGAGCTGGGCGCCTGGCAGTATAAGGGGAGACCCCGGCCTTCGCATCAAGGTACACCGCCGGAGTGATCTTCTTCAGGGCCAGGGTGTAGTCGTTGAGTCTCCACTCAACAAGTCAGGACTTCGTTGGGTCGTCCTTACCTGTGTACTCGTACATATAGTGCTCGCGGCTGGCCAAGGGCACGATCCGCCGCCTGAGCCAGCAGTTGTAGAGGTTGATGGTCTGGAGGCCCTTCTTCTTCAGGCCGCGGATGGTTTATAGCATCTCATCAACAACCATCCGCTGGAATAGCGGGAGCTTGGCGACCTGGAGCCGACGCGGCTCAGGCCGGTCGGCGGAGTATCTTGGAAGCGCCACTTCATCGTCTGGAGTCGACTCAGTGACGTAGAACCAGAACTTTTTCCACTCGTTCGCCACCTTGGCGGGCAGCATGAGATCGAAGAACGACGCCTTCGCCTTCCGCTGGAATGTCAGGCCGCCTGACTCCTCGCGGCTGATCCTCCCATGGAACAAGTCTTGCCACACGGGAAAATAGGGCCTGCAGCCCAGATAGCACTCGTAGAACGCCACGAAGATGGCGATCTGCTCGATACTATGCGGACCCAGATCCGATGGCTGGATTCCGTAGTAGGCGCAGAAACACCGGAAGAAGAGGGAAGTTGGAAAGCCCAGCCCCCGCTCCAGGTGGCTGGTGAAGTAGATGAATTCTCCCTCGCGTGGATCCGGAGTCACTTCTCCGGCCGCGGGGATGCGCCATCTGCCGGCGCGGAGGATCCCGGCCTCCTCGAAGGATGCCAGTAGCGCCTTAGTGCATTTGGATCTGCCCCATGGCTCGGTGGAGGGGGACATCGGTTGGAGATTCGTGGGGGTCGGAGCTCTCTGGATTGTTCAGATCGCTGTGCAGAATGATCGGAGGACGAAAGAAGAACCGTTTCCCTGTCTGCCTATCATTCTCCTTATATAGTGGTTGCTACCCGCCAGTTTCGGGAGCCGTTACTACGCGGTAATTACGCAGAAGTTACCGTTGGATTACCCAACGGCTAGTTTGACCCCAGTTGACGGTCTAACTTCATCCATTCGACTCGTCGCTCCCAGCGACTCGACGAATCGCCGACCCGATCACTATGACAGTGACTAAGTATTCGCCAACCCGCTCGCTGAGCTGCGACACGATTGGTCGCCGTTATTGCGACTAAAATGACTAGTTCTTCCCGTTGTTCAGGAGTCCGCCACCGATTCGACTGGACGTCCGCATTGGACCCGCATACTCCGACTGTCGGCAAACGCCTGTGACAAATCAACGACGGCCTCGGGGACTACTGATGGGGATATGCCTACCGGGGTATACCCAGCAGGACGTTTCCTACTGGCCCAAGCATCGGCGAGTGGGCCTGCAGGACGGCGACTGGATCAAGACTTGGCATGGACTCAAGCGACTGGAAGCTGAAGGCCCAGAAGCGTAGCTAGGCCCAGTCGGACTAGGTCATAGAATCTCCGAATCCTTAACTAATTCGATTGTGATTTGTAAACCCTAGCGAGGTGAGTCTAGATAAACCTCCCTAGAGCACGCATAGGGGACGTTCCATCATACACCTTAGCGACTCGCCTCCTAGCCGCCGAGCTCGCCCCATTGTACTCTCACCATAATACAATCTAGCAGTAGTAGGTCTTTACCCTCCGGGGGCCGAACCTGGGTAAACCCTTGTGTCTCAGCCCTCATCTCGCACCGCAGATGGCTGGCCGCCCTTGCCCCATGTTCTACTACTCGCTGCCGATTGCAGCATCTGTCGTGGTCATTCCCACGACACTAAGGCATATAAACTTCCAGTTAAGCCCTACCCAATTCAGGTAATGTGGTTGTATGGTAAATTGGAATTGTATCGCATCCGAACCCAACCATCAGTTTTTTACAAAGGGTCAAGG
Source organism: Avena atlantica (assembly GCA_910589765.1). Taxonomy (NCBI): domain Eukaryota; kingdom Viridiplantae; phylum Streptophyta; class Magnoliopsida; order Poales; family Poaceae; genus Avena; species Avena atlantica. Next base: position 498,470,893 of record OU342739.1, read on the forward strand.
CTCATGCCTCAACATTTTCATCGTCAAATCATCTTGTGTTCATAACACATGTCAAAACATTTCAATAGAATGAATCCGCATTCCAAGGTTTTCATAATCATTTTCACCAAGTGTTCCCATCTAAAGTGATCAATTTTTATGCTTAGCACTAGCCACTAAGGTTGAGGGTATTCACTAATGAGGGGTGCTAATCAAGTGTGACTATCCAAATCTAGTCTTATGCCTTTTGATGACATCTAGTTCTAACTACTTAGGCCTAGTTTTATGCTCTTTATGCTACCTATACTAATCTTTCAAAACTCACGAAGCACTAACTAAAAGTAAAGAACTTTGGTAAAAGATAAAAGAATAAAGATTGCAAGTAAAACTAGGAATTGGTATAATCAAGGTTGCATAACCAAAGCATGCCTAATGCATCTTGCATAGGTTATCTTGCAAGAGTGTCTTGCATAGTTAAGAAACTTGCAAGGGTTAGCTTGCATAGTTAACTTGTAGTGTTAGGCTTGCCTTGAGTAGTGCAGTGGTTGAAGTTTTCTTCTTCTTCGTAGTACTCCTCCTCCTCGTAGCCTTGCTCCGGGGAAAGGCGTGGGGTGGTTCTGAGAGAGAGGGGAGTGAGATGGTGTGGAGAATGAGGTCTGGGGTCGCCTCTATTTATACACTGGCGAGAGGGGCAGAGCGACATGGGCTGGCTTCTCCGGCGACGTCGATGCAGTGAGATACGGGCATGGCGGAGGGCGTAGGACGGTGTGGTGTCTCCTAGCGATCATCACGGGCTTAATGGCGTGGCACGGGGCGGTCAAGGATGGTCGGCACGGATCGGCGCTCTATGCAGGAACGATGGTGTTCGAGACGACATACAGAGGTTTAGTGTCGCGCGGCGGCGAACGGTCGTGTCTAGGATGTAGCTAGGGTCATGGCGAGTGCAGTTACGCGTGGTGAGGGCGATGCGCGACGTGTCCGTGTGTGTCGGCTGTGGTGCTCTAGGACGCTCTCGGCATGGCGGCAGAGAACTGGGCGCGGCAGTTTTCTGGTGGTCCATGGCTTGGCTGCGGTCGAGGGGTGGACAGGGAGTGGCGGTGGACGGTGGCCTGTCTCCTAGACATCGTGGACGGGCGCGGCACTTCCTCCTGATAGTTGTCCATGGTCGACCGACAATGGTGGATCAGGTGGCGCGGCACTGGTAGAGGGGTAGCTGCTTCAATGCGATGCTGGGCACTGGGGGAGACCAGGGGAGTGAAATGGGGGCAATGGGTTGATCACTTACTGCTCACCATAGTAGATGTTAGGAAAGTTTGATCTGTGTCTGCTAGGTGTTTGATGAAATGTTCGCATGATTTCAAAGTTTGAAATTTTGAATGAATTTTTGTGAGTAATCTTGTCATAAGCTTGGTAGTCTCTGGTTTCTTGGTTTTGGAAAGGTGAATTGATTTGGTTGGTTTTTGAGAAATGGCCATCTTAGTACCTGTTAAGCATTCAAATTTTGAATGTCTCTCAAATAGATTTGGAATTTGTTTTTGTTGGTTTGTAAAGTGGGCTTGGGTTCATTGTTACTTGGTCTAGCAAGGTGTGAAAAGAATTGGATTTGTTTCTATTAGAAATCTTTGACTAGCAACACCCAAAGTGGTCTAGTGAACAAGTTTGGCCAAAATGACCATTTGCTTATATTTCTTATATTTGATTTTATCTTCATTTGATTTTGCTTGGAAATGATCTAGATGATATTGTTTTCATCTTTAAACCAATCCTTATCATTCATAGCAATCAAACATGGCAATTGCACTCATCCATGCATTAATCACACACACACACACACATACATTCATATTAATTTTAATAATAAAAGTTTTTGTTAACCCTAAACTTGCGTGATTAGAACTTGATAATCTTGTTTAACATTTTTGGGATGTTACAGCTTTGTTGCCGCACCCAAAGTAATGGTCATAAGGGTACCTCCAGCAGCAGAATCCAACATAATTCTTGAAGAGAAGTTTAAACCTGCATAAAAGTATGGATAATCATCCAAGCAGTCAGTCTATGAGTGGGGCAATTCTTTACCAAAGATTTCATTCTTTCCCAAACTTGAGCAACATGTTCATTATCAATTTGTTTAAATTTCATTATCTCACTTCTCATAGAAATAATCTTAGCAGGAGGATAGTATTTTCCAATAAAAGCATCTTTGCATTTAATCCAAGAATCAATACTATTTCTAGGCAAAGGTAGCAACCATTCTTTAGCTTTTCTTCTCAAGGAAAAAGGAAACAAGTTGAGCTTAATAATATCTCCATATACATCCTTATACTTTTTCATCTCACAAAGTTCAACAAAGCTATTAAGATGGGCAACAACATCATCATAACTAACACCAGAAAATTGCTCTTTCATCATAAGATTCAACAAAGCAGGCTTAATTTCATAAAAGGTAGCATCAGGAGCAGGTGGAGCAATAGGAGTGCTCAAGAAATCATTGTTGTTGGTGCTAGAGAAGTCACTCAACTTGGTATTCTTAGCAGAATTCATTTTTGCAAAGGTGGAGCAGGCAAACAGCAGCAGCAACTAGAGCAGGAACTATTTTTTGTGTTTTTGAAAAGAAAAGGCAAACCAAAAGAAACTCTTTTTTGTAATTATTGATAAAAAGAAGCAAACAATATAAGGCAAAAGAAACAAAGCAAAATAAATGTAACAGCCTAGTTTTTAGTTATTCTTATATTAGGGTTTGATTGCGCATCATGATCATCATATTATAAAAATGCATGCAAAGAGAAATATACAAAACCCTATTTCCCTTCCCTCTCTACAAACAATTGAAAATAGTTTTAAATATTCTCAAAAGACCCAAAATATATGGTGCCCAAATGGACTAAAAAGGGACCCTGAGTATTTTATATACTTTATAAAATCCTCTAGTATTTTTGGATTACTCAAAAAAGATTTCAAAATGAAATTACAAAAGAGAAATTACAAAACAGAAAAAGAAAAAGCTTCTGATAAAACAAACAGAGCTAGAGCTCAGCTAGGCCAGCCCAATTCCTCTCTCCATCTCCTTGCCGCTCAGTGCACGTAAGCCAGCGGCCCAGCAGCAGCTCATCTGGCCTGGTACCGCTTCACCCTCCCCTCGTTGTCTTTGTCCCCGACATGAAGCTTATGCATGAAGCCGGCGCCGCCGGTGCCCTACGCCATGATTCGTGTCATCCCACCGCTGCTCTAAGCGAGGATAAGACCCTCCCTAAGTCGTGCTCATCTTCGCCTGTCTTTCTTCTCCTCTCTCGCGAGCTCTCTCTATCTCGCACGCGAGACCTAACCCTAGCCACCGCCAGTCACCATCTCGCGCCGCCGTTGGAGGCTTCCCCATGGCTAGTGGAGCAAGCCAGCGCCTCTGCCTCGTTTCCTTGTCCATCTCCACCAGGCAGATGGAGCTAGGGCGCCGCAAATCGAGTGGATCGAGCTCGTCTCTCCGAGGTCCGGCCGCCACCGTTGTCTTCAATCGCTGTCGTTCCCAACCTCGCCTAGCCTCCCCGCTCCCTCCTATGCAACCATGGTGAGCCGCTGGTGCTCAGGCACCCCTCCGTTTTCTTCCTCGCCCTCTGTACCGTGCCCGCGCCGATGCTCTGCAAGCGCCGCCGCTCGGCCTTGTCGCCGGTCGTGCCCTGTTGACCTATAGGTAGTGGCGCTGCTAGTTTTAGGCACGTCTCATTGTTGCGGTTCGAAAGCATCTAGCCACTCATGCTGTCATGCTCTGCTCCATCGCCGACGACCACCGTCCGACGGGGATGCCACGGTGACGTCATCATGACGCACTGCTAACGTGGCCTGTGGACCCTTTGACCATTGACCGCCAGTGTGGCTGCTGATGTGGCCTCGGGCCCAGCAGTCAGTCACAGTGGCTAGGGCATGCTCCTGTGTAAACTGTTTTCCTGCTTATGCTGACGTAATACTGATGCAGTAATCCAATTTAAAAGGTTTAATAATTATAGAAAATGATATCAACTTGTAAATTCAATAACTAATTCATATTAAGTCAGAAAATTATGAATAATATATCAAAATGTTCGGAAAAATGAGATCTATCTATGTAAGCTATAATAATGCATTGTTCAACAAATTACATGACAAGTTTAATTAGAAGAACATAGTAACCCCTCATAGGTGATTTCGGAGTTTCTTCGAATTAGGGTTTATGCCCCTCGGAACCCCGATTAAATTGCCGAGCATGCCTTAGGGTTACATTTTAGTACTAATCAACTTGTCATATCATCATACTGAAGGAAATATGCCCTAGAGGCAATCATAGAGATGATTATATTTCATATGTATCCATGAGTTATTGTAATGTTCCTTGAATATCCATATCAGGCAACTTGTATTGATTGGCAATTATGTGAATTATTTGTGAAACTCTTTACTTGTATGGTTATTTAATAGTTGTCCCTAGACGGAGTTCATGTGAGGACACACGTGAATATTAGACTAGCACATCGATTGGTTGATGACTATGTTTCGCAAGTCATAGACATGGAGATGTCAAACCAATGATGTGGACACATGTTATGAACATGGGGTTAGACTGACCCAACTTGAGACTGGCAATTAGACTTGGAGCTCTCTCTACACATCGTGTACGTTTTGTCCTTAGACCTGAGATTGTCGCATGTACTTGAGATGTGGATCGACCTACTTTGGGGCTATCAACCACTACTCCGTAATTGGGTAGTCATAAAGGTAGCTTTCGGGTTTATCCTGAAGCATGCTACAAGGCATGGTCAATCAAGATGGGATTTGCCCCTCTCTACTTGAGAGAGATATCTCTGGGCCCCACGAGTGATCGGATCTAGAAATGCACGGTTGTGCTACATATGGTTAAGAGTTAACCTAGTAAAGGGATTTCAAAACATAGTATCGAGAAAGGGAGGTCAGCTTGGAGCTAGACCAAATATCGTGAGGCAAAGGGAAATACATGTACTAAACCTTGTGATGGTTCATCCGATATGATCTTTATATGCGTTTAGGAGTTAGCACGTCTTACTAGAGGCCGCTACCAACTATTGATAGAATAAGTGTATTCGTGTCATGTCTATATGTATATGAACCTATAGGGTCACGCCACTTAAGGGGCTGGAAGCCTAATGAGGATTGGATCCGAATTAGACCAGGCTTAGGCTACTAATGGGATGCTAATGTAGAAGCCCACTAGGGACGCCTATATAAGAGAGGGTAGGGAGAGCTGACCAGGGTTAGACCATTTTCCACCCAGCCGCCACTCCTCATGCCGGTGTTGCACGCGCGGACCTAGCAGTCCGGCGTCTCACGCTTCCACCCTGTATGTGTGGATACCTCGGAGGTGTTGCAGCTGTAGCACTTGGACGAGCCGCGCAAGGGGAGCTACTCGTGGGACGAGGATAAGGAGGATACGTAGAACATCGACACTGCCTCGACGCGCTTCATCAAGTTCCGCAACTGCGCGTCTAGTGGTAATCCCGTGATCTATGACAACAGTATTCATGGTTTAGGCGGTAGAAAATTTTGATTTGTGCTAGTGTAGCCTACCTGTATCCCTTCACATACTTGCTTGAGAATTGCATCGATGCCATGTGTTGATTGTTTCCCTTTCTTTCTGGTGTTTGGTTCTTCCCGATAGAATACGATATCGAGATCGAGATTGAAGACCGAGATCAACACCGTCGAAGATCGAATATCGAAGACCAATACTTGACCAACTGTAATCAAGTCAAGTACAAGGCTTTCAAAGATCTTCTTATTGGTTATCAACGGGCAAAGGAAAGCATAGCCCCACCATGATATAATCCTATGATTTTGAAAGCATTTCAATTCCTGCCATGATGCATACGATTCTATTGTGGTCTTTTATCGAGAGTACCCTATTTGTTGCATTACTCCCTTTGATCTTATACTACCTGATCCACTGCTCCTAGCATAACTAGGTTTGGCTTGTGTGCACTGCTAGAGCTTATAACTGTATCCTGCTTAGCCATGCATAGCTGTCAGTTCTAGTTCATCCAGATGATGTATCAGATGTAGAGAATCCAGTATGACAGGAGAACATGATGAGATGAGATTAGAGGAGATATGATTTTAAACATGCTAAGGTTTTTATGGGAGGCCATAGTGGGATGTGGTTTTTCTAGTCCCATGCTCGCCACCGCTAGGACATGAGTTCTTGCCTTTGGAACCGAGATGAGCATACAGCCACACGGGGCTTGGGAACCCCTCGCCTTATTAACTTGCCTAGTAGATTCCATGAGTCACATAGTTCGGTCCTTCCATTCGACATGCATTCTGGATCTTCTCGAAGGCGGTAAAGGAGGTGCATTCATAGCAGGTATGGAAGCGTGGACCGGATTGCTTGGGGTAGATAGCGCCCCTGGTAAACCAACCTCGCCTCACATCTTTAAGGACCGGCTTCGGTATTTGACCCATTACGGTGGAACCATCCTTATTGTGTGACTCATGGTCTCGGCGAAAGCAAGGTAAAGGTCGTGGCCAACCACCCTCTGTCGGCCTTCCAAGGAAGAGGGCTAAAACGTTGGCATTAAGAGTCGGTTGGTACGTGTGGGTAAAGTTGTACACCCCTGCAGGGTTAAATCTTTTCGAAAAGCCGTGTTCACGGTTATGAACGCTTGGTGAGCATATTCTAAGATCATAGAGAACTTGAACCTAATCTTAAAACTTGGCAGAGCAATGTGTGCTTAAGCATGCTTCCTCATGGGTACGAGGGGATGATCCTAGTTTAGGTGATGGTGATTTGGTGAATATCAAAAGATGATGATCAATACTTTGGAAATGTCGCCCTCCTATCCCCTTTTAAAATACTCTAAATATTCGAGCTTCTTATCTCTCTTTTTTATAAACAAAGATGGATTTATGCAAAAGAACTCCACCAGCCAGAAGTCTTGCGGAGTACACCCTGTACTCACCCTTGCTTTGTTGATAATTTTGGCAGAGTAAGTGTTCACCTGAAGATCAGTTCTGTACTACAACGACATCGATGAGTAGCTTGGGGTTCCCGGACGGCAGCCTAGAATCTATGGGATGGGACGTCATTGTTATGCTTCAGGCCTCTTAGGCCATTTGTTAAGTTTGCTATACTTAATAGCATAATTTGCCTTCCTTTGTTTAATGTTTGTGGTCAAGACCTCTTCTTGTAACAATTTGGCTCTTCGCTCACCTATGAGCTTGATATAATAATTTTGTGTCGTGGGGTCACTGCTATGTTATCGATTCTTCACTAGATATACTCGAGCTCAAGGTTAAGATTATGTCAGACGAAGGTCTGGGATTTGTTTAGCCCTGATCCTTGGGGTGTCACAATAAAATAAGCAAAACTAAAACAAAGTAAAGAGAGTGGTTGTGAAAGACTCCCCTTGTGAAGCTGTCCTTACTCCCCGGCAATGGCGCCAGAAAATACTTTGATGGCGTGTTGTTAACGTGGGAGCTTCTTCTTGTTTACTTGATCCCTGGCAACGGCGCCAGAAAATAGCTTGATGAGCTCAGATCACTGTAGAGCTTCATTGGGAAACCCCAAGAGGAAGGTATGATGTGCACAGCAGCAAGTTTTCCCTCAGTGATGAAACCAAGGTTATCGAACCAGTAGGAGGAAGGAAACAACCCCAAAGGTGTTTTTCAATAACTTGGAATCCTGCACAACACAAACTCAAAACTTTGCCCCAACTTCTAGTGAGATTGTCAATCTCACTTGTTTGATGAAAATAAAGGATTAAACGTATGGTGTGGAAAGTAATGGTGGCTTGCAGAAAGTAAACAGTAACAGTGGAAGATGTATCAATGGTAAAGATTGGACCGGGGTCCATAGTTCACTAGAGGTGTACTCCTTCAGATAGATAACAAAACATGCTGGGTAAACAAATTACAGTAGGGAAATTAACAGGACAGAGCAAGGCACAACAATGCAATACTAGTCATTCATGATCCTATGAGACTTGATTGCGCAATACAACAATATACATAGATCGCCATCCAACTGCATCTATGAATAGTAATCCACCTTCGGGTTATCATCCGAACCCCATCCAGTATTAAGTTGCAAGCAACAGATTATTACTTTAAGCAAAGTGTGTAAGGTAAACAATAAAATTGTTCCATGATAAAAAGATCGTCGTTTTCTCCCTAGTAGAAACAATATCTACAACCTTAGAGATTTCTATCACTTCCCCAGATTCAATAGAGGCATGAACCTGTAGGGTTCGCAGCATAGAAAACAAAAAAATTTCCTACGATGTGAACTATGTACCAAGATCTATCTATTAGATACAAACAATGGGCGGATGTATATCCGTAGAGAACATACCCTTGAAGACTGAAAAAGCTTAACGAGTTCAACTCGTGGTTGATGTAGACGATCTCTTGTCGATCTCAAGATCGAGAGGAAGTCCTAGCGCTGCAAATCAGCAGCGCATCCGTGCTCGCACACACGTTCGAGGCACCGAGCAACCTCCGCCTCCTCGCTCCAGCGATGCAGCGGAAGCACAACTCTTTCTTGCCGAATAGCCACTGGTAACATGTATCTCGCTAGTCCGAGACCATGGGGGATAAATTCTAGAGGGGGAAAGAGATCCTTCACGAGGAGGTGTGAGAGACAAGTGAGAGGAGGGGCTCCTTTTATAGGAGGAGGGGGCACCCAAGGGGGTGGCCGCCGGCCATGGGGGCTTCCCCCTCCCCTCCTTCATTCATGTGGGTGGACACTCCACTCACAAAATGGCCCTTCAATTTTCTCCACTAAAAAATCCACTCAAATTCCCATTAAATTTCCACCAAATTTAATGCAAACTCTCATTAAATAAAACTCTTTTATTTTATTCAGAATTTTGTCAATTACTTTAATGACAAACATTCACAAATAACCCCTTGCTAGAATTCTATTTCACATGCATAACCACTTTATGCAATTTCACCCGAAAACCTGTTTCGGTATCTAGTGAAATAAATTCCTGCGCTTGTTCATTCTTTCGGCATGAAACTTTTGCTCCAATTGGATGTCGGTGGCTCTTAAGTGTGTCACCCTATGGTTCGTGAATAATGCGGACATGATCGAGACCCCTCTCGAATCAATAATCAGAAGCGGGATCTGGAGACCCATACTGACTCCCACACATTCAACGATGACTTTCTTGTGATCGTCGGAACCTTTTATGCTAGTATCTTAATCCCTTTGTTTCATGATATATTACATGTCCGAGATTCGATCATCGGTATATCCATACCTAGTTTGATCTCGTTACTGACATGCACTCTTTTCTCGTTCCCATGATATAACATTCTAGTGATCAAATCACTTGCTTGCAAGCTAATCAATGTGATATCACCGAGAGGGCCCAGAGTATATCTATCCGTCATCAGGATGAACAAATTCCACTCTCGATCCATGAGCCTCAACATAACACTTTATTAGTTTTGAATCCATCTTTATAATCACCCTGTTACGGTGTGAGGTTTGATGTTATCAAGAAAATCTTCCGGTGTTAGTGATTGACATGATCTCATGGTTTAAGGATTAGGATCACTTCGTAAGTTGTTATAGCAATATAAACTCAATGACTTTGATCGTAATGCTATACTTCGGATGAATGTTCATCACACCATTACACTAATGTTGTGATCCCGTTATTAACAAGATCCAATGTCCATGATCAGGAAACTTTGATCATCTTGTTAATCAACGAGCTAGTTTATGAGAGAGGCATAACTAGGAACTTTCTGTTTGTTTATTAAACACACATGTATTAATGTTTCCGTATTAATACAATTATAGCATGCAAAATAAACATCTATCATATACTTGGAATACACATAATAAACACTTTATTATTGCCTCTCAGGGCATATTCCCTTCAGTCTCCCACTTGCACTAGAGACAATAATCTAGTTACATAGTGATAAATCTAACACCCATTGAGTTCTGGTGTTGATCATGTTTTGCTCTAGGGAGAGTTTTAGTCAACGGATCTACTACATTGAGATCCGTATGTACTTTACAAATGTTTATATCTCCATCCTTGACATGCTCGCAGATGGAGTGAAACCGGCGCTTAATATGCTTGGAATGCTTGTGAGACCTTGGTTCTTTGGCATTGGCAATGGCACCATTGTTGTCACAATAGATCACCATTGGGTCCAAGGCGTTTGCAACCACTCCTAGTTCGGATATGAACTCCTTCATCCAAACTGCTTCCTGAGCCGCTTCTGAAGCAGCAACATATTCGGCCTCCGTTGTTGATCCTGCTACCACAGGTTGTTTGGAGCTCCTCCAACTAACCGCTCCGCCATTCATGAGAAATACGTATCCGGATTGAGACTTAGAGTCATCCGGATCGGTGTCAAAGCTAGCGTCAACATAACACTTAGCGACGAGCTCTTCTTCACCTCCGTATACAAGAAACATATCCTTAGTTCTTCGTAAGTACTTAAGGATATTCTTGACCGCTATCCAGTGTTCCGAACCTGGATCTGATTGGTACCTACTAGTCAAACTAATAGCATGTGCTACATCCGGTCATGTACATAGCATGGCGTACATTACAGAGCCTATGGCTGAAGCATAGGGGACTTTGTCCATTATCTCTCTTTCTTCCGCCGAAGCCGGACTTTGAGTCTTACTCAATGTCTTGCCTTGCAACATAGGTAAGAACCCCTTCTTACTTCCGTCCATTTTAAACTTCTTTAAAATCTTATCAAGGTATGTACTTTGCGATAGCCCTATTAGGCGCCTAGATCTATCTCTATAGATCTTTATGCCTAATATGTATGACGCTTCACCTAGGTCCTTCATTGAAAATTTGTTGTTTAGATAACTTTTAACACTATTTAAAAGATCTATATCATTTCCGATCAATAATATGTCATCCACATATAATATCAGAAATGCCACATTGCTCCCACTCACTTTCTTGTAAATACAAGCTTCTCCATAAGTTTGGACAAATCCAAACTCTTTGATCACCTCATCAAAGCGGAGATTCCAACTTCGTGATGCTTGCTTCAATACATAGATGGATCGCTGAAGCTTGCACACCTTGTTAGCATCCTTAGGATCGACAAAACCCTTTGGTTGTATCATATACAACTCTTCTTCAATATTACCATTGAGAAACGCGGTTTTGACATCCATCTGTCATATCTCATAATCAAAATATGCAGCAATTGCTAACATAATCCTAACTGAATTTAGCATCGCTACGGGAGAGAATGTCTCATCGTAGTCAACTCCTTGAATTTGTCGAAACCCCTTTGCGACAAGTCGATCTTTATAGACGGTCACATTACCATCAGCATCAGTTTTCCTTTTGAAAATCCATTTGTTCTCCACGGCCTTTCGGTCGTGAGGTAATTCCACCAAGTTCCAAACTTGATTTTCATACATGGATTCCATCTCGGATTTCATGGCTTCTAACCATTTGTTGGAATCCGGGCTCATCATCGCTTCTTCATACGTCGCAGGGTCATCATTTTCATCAACCATGAAATTCATGACAGGATTTCCGTACAGCTCGGGTACTGCACGCGTCCTGCTTGACCAGCGAGGTTCGGTAGTACTCTCTTTCAGAGTTTCATGATCATTATCATTAGTTCCTTCTTCAACAGGTGAAGCAAACTCCGGAACAACTTCCGGTGCTGCGCTACTCGCCATACTTTGAAGAGAAGGTTCAATAACCTCTTCGAGTTCTACCTTCCGACTACTCACACCTTTCGCGAGAAACTCTTTCTCTAGAAAGGATCCATTCTTGGCAACAAAAACCTTGTCCTCGGATCTGTGATAGAAGGAATACCCAATAGTTTCCTTAGGGTATCCTATGAAGACACATTTTTCCGCTTTGGGTTCGAGTTTATCCGATTGAAGTTTCTTCACATAAACATCGCATCCCCAAACTTTAAGAAATGACAGCTTAGGTTTGTTTCCAAACCACAATTCATACGGTGTCTTTTCAATGGATTTAGATGGTGCCCGATTTAAAGTGAATGTAGCAGTTTCTAGTGCATAACCCCAAAATGACAACGGCAAGTCCGTCAGAGACATCATAGATCGAACCATATCTAATAAAGTACAATTATGACGTTCCGACACACCATTTCGCTGTGGTGTTCCGGCAGGCGTGAGTTGTGAAACAATTCCACACTCTTTCATGTGAGTGCTAAACTCATAACTTAGATACTCACCTCCACGGTCGGACCGTAGAAATTTGATCTTTCTATTACGATGATTTTCCACTTCATTCTGAAATTCCTTGAACTTTTCAAAGGTTTCAGACTTGTGTTTCATCAAGTAGATATAACCGTATCTACTCAAATCATCCTTGAAAGTAACAAAATAACGATATCCACCTCGCACCGACACACTCATTGGACCACATACATCAGAATGTATGATTTCCAATAAATCTGTCGCCCGTTCCATTGAACCGGAAAACGACGTTCTAGTCATCTTGCCCATAAGGCATGGCTCACATGTATCAAATGATTCAAAATCAAGTGATTCCAAAAGTCCATCCGAATGGAGCTTCTTCATGCGTTTAACGCCAATATGACCTAGACGGCAGTGCCACATATATGCGGATATATCATCATTAAGTTTAATCCTTTTAGCATCAACATTATGAATATGTGTAACATTATCATCGAGATCTAATAGAAATAAACCATTCATCATCGGTGCATGACCATAAAAGATTTCATTCATATAAATGGAACAACCATTGTTCTCGGATTTAAATGAATAACCACTTGCATCAACATGATCCAGATACAATGTTCATGCTCAGTGCAGGCACCAGATAACAATTATTCAAGTTTATAACTAATCCCGACGGCAAATGGAGAGGCAGCATTCCGACGGCGATCACATCAACGCTTGATCCATTGCCGACACGCATCTTGACCTCACCCCTTGCTAGCGGTCGCTTGTTCCGCATCCCCTGATTCGAGTTACAAATATTAGCAACTGAACCGGTATCAAATACCCAGGTGCTACTGCGAGCACTAGTCAAGTACACATCAATAACATGTATATCATATATACCTTTGTTTGCCTTGCCAGCCTTCTTGTCTGCCAAATACTTGGGGCAGTTGCGCTTCCAGTGGCCAGTTCCCTTACAATAGTAGCACTCGGTATCAGACTTAGGTCCAACTCAGGGTTTCTTTTCAGGCACGGCAACAGGCTTGCCGCCCTTACTTCCCTTCCGTTTTCCCTTCTTGTCTTTCTTGAAACCAGTGTTCCTATTGATCATCAACACTTGATGTTCCTTTTTGATCTCCACTTCTGCAGTTTTAAGCATTGACAGAAGCTCGGGGAGAGACTTCTTCATGCCTTGCATATTATAGTTCATCACAAAGCTCTTATAGATAGGTGGCAGACTACAGAACACGATGGATGCCTAAGTCAATGGGAATCGTTATTCCCAAGGACACAAGCTTATCGGCGTAACCCGACATCTTGAGTACATGCTCACTAACGGAGCTGTGCTCTTCCATCATGCAGCTAAAGAACTTTTCTGAAGCATTGTAGCTCTCTACAGCAGCATGTGTGTCAAAAATCATTTTCAACTCACCCATTGTATCAAATGCATTGCCGTTTTTGAAACGTTTTCGAAGTTCCGGCTCTAGCCCATACATGCCGCAATGAACTAAGTTGTGGTCCTCCTGACGAGTCTGATAGACATTCTTCTCCTCGTCAGGGGCATCCTCTAAAGGTGGGGGGCCTAGTGGCGCTTATAGCACGTATTGTTTTTGTGCAGCAGAGAGGAGAATCCTCAAATTCATGGCCCATTCAGTAAAGTTGCTACCGTTCGTTGCTAGTTTCTCTTTCTCCATGAACACATTGAAATTAAAAGCAGGTGGTGCCATCTACAACAGAATTTGTAAAGTTTAGACTAAGTGTATGATAGATTGAGTTCAACTAATCCATATTACGAATGAACTCCCACTCAAAAACGACATCCCTCGTGCCTTTTTGGTGATTACATGAACCAAATCCACTATACCAAGTCCGATCATCACGTGAGTCGGTATAGATTCAAAGGCGAGCATCAAATGGGCATCATATCAACTATATGACTCATGCTTAACCTTTCAGTCCGTGTTCCGAGGCCATGTCTGTACATGCTAGGCTCACCAAGTTAGAACCTTAGTATTCGCGTGTGTAACTGTTTTACACCCGAAATATGGTTGTGGATCCAAGAACACCCGATCATCACGTGATGTCTTGGAGCGACGAAACATAATCGGTGCATACTAAAGGAAGAACACATTCTTATCTTGATATTTAAATGAGGGATAATCTTATTATTCTAACAAAGCGCTAAACAAGCAATATAAGATGATATCAAACATCACATGTTTATTAGTGAAATGTTATGGTTCCGCAGATGATCTCTATCATGTGCATCGTGGTATGATCACTATCATACCTATATGTGTAAATCCAAGGTCTATGGAGTTTACACGCTATGTATGTTGTAAGAGTATCATCTCACACTTCTACTTACAACATCACCATATCATAACACTAGCCCAGCAACAATCTAAACTAGATGCCTCTAATTTATCCATTGCAAGTTTTACGTGGCTTAGGGCTTTCGAGATAGAACCGTTCTTACCTACGAACATGAACCACAACGAGGATAACCAATTTTTGACAACTCGTTGCAAATAGATATTGACTATAGTAGGAGAGACAGACACCCGCTAGCCACTTATGCAAACTAGTTGCATGTCAAGCGTGGAACAGGTCTCATGTGCGAGGACATGTAAAGTTTGTCCGGGCCGCTTCATCCCACTATGCCACCAATATCCAAAATTACAAAAAAGGAGCAACAACATGATCATCATCGCCCACATACTCATATGTGTACTACCCGTGTAAATCATCTACGCATAGATCCGGCTCTGATACCACTGTAGGGTTCGCAGCATAGAAAACAAAATTTTCCTACGATGTGAACTATGTACCAAGATCTATCTATTAGATACAAACAACGGGCGGATGTATATCCGTAGATAACATACCTTGAAGACCGGCAAAGCTTAACGAGTTCAACTCGTGGTTGATGTAGACGATCTCTTGCCGATCTCAAGATCGAGAGGAAGTCCTAGCGCCGCAAATCAGCAGCGCATCCGTGCTCGCACACACGTTCGAGGCACCGAGCAACCTCCGCCTCCTCGCTCCAGCGATGCAGCGGAAGCACAACTCTTTCTTGCCGAATAGCCACCGGTAACATGTATCTCGCTAGTCTGAGACCATGGGGGATAAATTCTAGAGGGGGAAGAGATCCTTCACGAGGAGGTGTGAGAGACAAGTGAGAGGAGGGGCTCCTTTTATAGGAGGAGGGGGGCACCCAAGGGGTGGCCGACGGCCATGGGGCTGCCCCCTCCCCTCCTTCATTCATGTGGGTGGACACTCCACTCACAAAATGGCCCTTCAATTTTCTCCACTCAAAAATCCACTCAAATTCCCATTAAATTTCCACCAAATTTAATGCAAACTCTCATTAAATAAAACTCTTTTATTTTATTCAGAATTTTGTCAATCACTTTAATGACAAACATTCACAAATAACCCCTTGCTAGAATTCTATTTCACATGCATAACCACTTTATGCAATTTCACCCGAAAACCTGTTTCGGTATCTAGTGAAATAAATTCCTGCGCTTGTTCATTCTTTCGGCATGAAACTTTTGCTCCAATTGGATGTCGGTGTCTCTTAAGTGTGTCACCCTATGGTTCGTGAATAATGCGGACATGATCGAGACCCCTCTCGAATCAATAATCAGAAGCGGGATCTGGAGACCCATACTGACTCCCACACATTCAACGATGACTTTCTTGTGATCGTCGGAACCTTTTACGCTAGTATCTTAATCCCTTTGTTTCACGATATATTACATGTCCGAGATTCGATCATCGGTATATCCATACCTAGTTTGATCTCGTTACTGACATGCACTCTTTTCTCGTTCCCATGATATAACATTCTAGTGATCAAATCACTTGCTTGCAAGCTAATCAATGTGATATCACCGAGAGGGCCCAGAGTATATCTATCCGTCATCGGGATGAACAAATTCCACTCTCGATCCATGAGCCTCAACATAACACTTTATTAGTTCTGAATCCATCTTTATAATCACCCTGTTACGGTGTGACGTTTGATGTTATCAAGAAACTCTTCCGGTGTTAGTGGTTGACATGATCTCATGGTCTAAGGATTAGGATCACTTCGTAAGTTGTTATAGCAATATAAACTCAATGACTTTGATCTTGTACTTTGGATGAATGTTCATCACACCATTACACTAATGCTGTGATCCCGTTATTACAACATCCAATGTCCATGATCAGGAAACTTTGATCATCTTGTTAATCAACGAGCTAGTTTATGAGAGAGGCATAACAGGAACTTTCTGTTTGTTTATTAAACAGCTTGTCTCCCAACTCTACTTCACGGGATATCCGATCACATAGAGTGGGAATACCACTGTGAGCAACTCAAAGTGTGGGTCTCAAACCCATATCCCTCGATGCATTATCTATCACATTACGTGATAGACCCTTTGTGAAGGGATCTGCCAGATTTTTAGATGTTTGGATATAGTCCAATGCAATAACTCCGGAGTTTCTCATTTTCCTGACAGACTTCAATCTCCTCTTCACATGTCTTGATGACTACATATTGTCCTTATAACTGTTTATTTTGATGATCACGGTTTGATTATCGCAGTTCATAAGGATTGCGGGTATTGGTTTTTCAACCACATGTAAGTTCATCAAGAGTTCACGAAGCCACTCTGCTTCAACATTGGCTGTGTCTAATGCTGTGAGTTCTGCTTCCATAGTTGACCTCATTAAGATGGTCTGTTTACAAGACTTCCAAGAAACAGCGCCACCACCAAGTGTAAACACATAACCACTCGTGGCCTTAGTCTCATCAGCATCATAAATCCAGTTTGAGTCACTATACCCTTCAAGTACCCTTGGATACCTAGAGTAGTGAATCCCATATCTCAAAGTTCCTTTCAAATAACGAAAAATCCTTTCAAGGGCCTGCCAATGAAGTCTCCAGGATTTGAGACAAATCGACTTAACTTGCTTACATCAAAGGAGATGTCAAACCTCGTAGACCTAGCTAAATACATAAGCGAGCCAATAATCTGAGAATATCTTAGCTAGTCTTTAGCATCCTTAGGATCTCCCTGATTCTTTGGAACCAACATGCTATGATCATATGGTGTAGGAGAAGATCTGCAATCGCTATACCCAAAATGACTCAAGATCTTTTCCACATAGTGAGACTGAAGCAGTGTTATCCCACCATTATCATCTTTCAACAGCTTGATGTTCAAGATCACATCAGCCACTCCTAGATCTTTCATCTCAAAGCAACGAGATAGAAAGTCTTTGACCTCCTTAATAACATTAAGATTGGTCCCGAATATCAATATATCATCAACATACAGACATAAGATGACTCCCTCGCCCCCACCATGGCGATAGTACACACACTTGTTGGCTTCGTTTACAATAAAGCCTTCATCAGTTAAAGTTCTTTCAAACTTCTCATGCCACTGCTTAGGTGCTTGCTTAAGACCATACAAAGACTTCAGTACCTTGCACACCTTACCTTGTTGACCATCTACCACGAATCCATCCGGCTGATCCATATAAATTTCCTCATCTAACTCTCCATTTAGGAAAGTCGTCTTAACGTCCATTTGATGAACGAGAAGACCATGCGAGGCAGCCAAGGATAGTAGTACTCGAATGGTGGTCAATCTAGCCATAGGTGAATAAGTATCAAAGAAGTCTTCGCCTTCTTTTTGGGTATAACCCTTGGCAGCAAGGTGTGACTTGTACTTCTCAATAGTACCATCAGGTCTAAGCTTCTTCTTGAACACCCACTTACATCCTACAGGTTTGCACCCGTAAGGACAATCAGTAATTTCCCAAGTTCCGTTTGCTATGATGGAATCCATCCCACTGCAAACGACTTCTTTCCAGTAGCCAGCATCTTGAGATGCATAAGCTTCTGAAATAGAAGTGAGAGTGTCATCCACGAGGTATACAATTAAATCATCACCAAAGGACTTCGCAGTCCTCTGTCTCTTACTCCTGGTAGGAGCTTCATTGTTATCCTCCATAGGATTATCAGAGTGTTCTATTGAAATGGTGGGTTAAGGAATTGCAATTAATTCTTGACTGGATGAACTAGGCATCTCATGATTTGATGAGCTAGACGAATCTTTCATGGGAAAGATGTCTTCAAAGAAAGTCGCATCATTCGACTCCATAATTGTACCAAAATGCATGTCGGATACCTCATATTTCACTATCAAAAATCTATAGTCAATGCTATGAAATGCATATCCCAGAAAAAACAATCCACGGTTTTTGGTCCAAGCTTGCGCTTCTTGGGTATCGGTACATTCACTTTCGCCAGACAACCCCAAGTCCGTAAGTAGGAGAGTTTCAGCCTTTTCCTTTCCCATTCCTCAAATGGAGTAATGGTTTTGTTCTTTTTGGGAACACAGTTTAGGACATGACACGCGGTCTTTATCGCCTCCCCCCACCATTGCTTGGATATACCCGATGTATCTAACATGGCGTTAACCAAATCGGTTAGAGTATGATTCTTTCTTTCATCCACCCATTTGACTGAGGTGAGTAGGGAGGCGTCCTCTCATGGATAATACCATGCTCCGCACAAAAAGAATCAAATTCGTTGGAAAAATACTCTCCACCACGATCAAACCAAAGCCGATTAATCTTTCGATCAAGTTGGTTTTCTGATTCAACTTTATAGATTTTGAAGTGATTAAAAGCTTCATCTTTAGATTTCAGAAGGTACACATAACAGTATCGAGTGGAACCATCAATTAAAGTCATGAAATATCGCTTTCCACCTTTGGTCAACTCACCATTCATTTCACAAAGATCTGAATGTATTAGTTCGAGTGGTGCCAAATCTCGTACCTCAGCAGTCTTGTGAGACTTGCGAGGTTTCTTATCTTGCACACACACTTAACACTTGGAACTCTTGGCAGTAGTAAATTTCGGAATTAAATTCATATTGGCTAGCCGCGTCATGCACCCAAAATTAATTGATTCCCATAAGGCATGGCTCACATGTATCAAATGATTCAAAATCAAGTGATTCCAAAAGTCCATCCGAATGGAGCTTCTTCATGCGTTTAACGCCAATATGACCTAGACGGCAGTGCCACATATATGGGGATATATCATCATTAAGTTTAATCCTTTTAGCATCAACATTATGAATATGTGTAACATTATCATCGAGATCTAATAGAAATAAACCATTCATCATCGGTGCATGACCATAAAAGATTTCATTCATATAAATGGAACAACCATTGTTCTCGGATTTAAATGAATAACCACTTCGCATCAAACATGATCCAGATACAATGTTCATGCTCAGTGCAGGCACCAGATAACAATTATTCAAGTTTATAACTAATCCCGACGGCAAATGGAGAGGCAGCGTTCCAACGGCGATCACATCAACGCTTGATCCATTGCCGACACGCATCTTGACCTCACCCCTTGCTAGCGGTCGCTTGTTCCGCATCCCCTGATTCGAGTTAGAAATATTAGCAACTGAACCGGTATCAAATACCCAGGTGCTACTGCGAGCACTAGTCAAGTACACATCAATAACATGTATATCATATATACCTTTGTTTGCCTTGCCAGCCTTCTTGTCTGCCAAATACTTGGGGCAGTTGCGCTTCCAGTGGCCAGTTCCCTTACAATAGTAGCACTCGGTATCAGACTTAGGTCCAACTCAGGGTTTCTTTTCAGGCACGGCAACAGGCTTGCCGCCCTTACTTCCCTTCCGTTTTCCCTTCTTGTCTTTCTTGAAACCAGTGTTCCTATTGATCATCAACACTTGATGTTCCTTTTTGATCTCCACTTCTGCAGTTTTAAGCATTGACAGAAGCTCGGGGAGAGACTTCTTCATGCCTTGCATATTATAGTTCATCACAAAGCTCTTATAGCTAGGTGGCAGACTGCAGAACACGATGGATGCCTAAGTCAATGGGAATCGTTATTCCCAAGGACACAAGCTTATCAGCGTAACCAGACATCTTGAGTACATGCTCACTAACGGAGCTGTGCTCTTCCATCATGCAGCTAAAGAACTTTTCTGAAGCATTGTAGCTCTCTACAGCAGCATGTGTGTCGAAAATCATTTTCAACTCACCCATTGTATCAAATGCATTGCCGTTTTTGAAACGTTTTCGAAGTTCCGGCTCTAGCCCATACAATATGCCGCAATGAACTAAGTTGTGGTCCTCCTGACGAGTCTGATAGACATTCTTCTCCTCGTCAGGGGCATCCTCTAAAGGTAGGGGGGCTAGTGGCGCTTATAGCACGTATTGTTTTTGTGCAGCAGAGAGGAGAATCCTCAAATTCATGGCCCATTCAGTAAAGTTGCTACCGTTCGTTGCTAGTTTCTCTTTCTCCATGAACACATTGAAATTAAAAGCAGGTGGTGCCATCTACAACAGAATTTGTAAAGTTTATACTAAGTGTATGATAGATTGAGTTCAACTAATCCATATTACGAATGAACTCCCACTCAAAAACGACATCCCTCGTGCCTTTTTGGTGATTACATGAACCAAATCCACTATACCAAGTCCGATCATCACGTGAGTCGGTATAGCTTCAAAGGCGAGCATCAAATGGGCATCATATCAACTATATGACTCATGCTTAACCTTTCAGTCCGTGTTCCGAGGCCATGTCTGTACATGCTAGGCTCACCAAGTTAGAACCTTAGTATTCGCGTGTGTAACTGTTTTACACCCGAAATATGGTTGTGGATCCAAGAACACCCGATCATCACGTGATGTCTTGGAGCGACGAAACATAATCGGTGCATACTAAAGGAAGAACACATTCTTATCTTGATATTTAAATGAGGGATAATCTTATTATTCTAACAAAGCGCTAAACAAGCAATATAAGATGATATCAAACATCACATGTTTATTAGTGAAATGTTATGGTTCCGCAGATGATCTCTATCATGTGCATCGTGGTATGATCACTATCATACCTATATGTGTAAATCCAAGGTCTATGGAGTTTACACGCTATGTATGTTGTAAGAGTATCATCTCACACTTCTACTTACAACATCACCATATCATAACACTAGCCCAGCAACAATCTAAACTAGATGCCTCTAATTTATCCATTGCTGTTTTACGTGGCTTAGGGCTTTCGAGATAGAACCGTTCTTACCTACGAACATGAACCACAACGAGGATAACCAAATTTTTGACAACTCGTTGCAAAATAGATATTGACTATAGTAGGAGAGACAGACACCCGCTAGCCACTTATGCAAACTAGTTGCATGTCAAGCGTGGAACAGGTCTCATGTGCGAGGACATGTAAAGTTTGTCCGGGCCGCTTCATCCCACTATGCCACCAATATCCAAAATTACAACAAAGGAGCAACAACATGATCATCATCGCCCACATACTCATATGTGTACTACCCGTGTAAATCATCTACGCATAGATCCGGCTCTGATACCACTGTAGGGTTCGCAGCATAGAAAACAAAAATTTTCCTACGATGTGAACTATGTACCAAGATCTATCTATTAGATACAAACAACGGGCGGATGTATATCCGTAGATAACATACCCTTGAAGACCGGCAAAGCTTAACGAGTTCAACTCGTGGTTGATGTAGACGATCTCTTGCCGATCTCAAGATCGAGAGGAAGTCCTAGCGCCGCAAATCAGCAGCGCATCCGTGCTCGCACACACGTTCGAGGCACCGAGCAACCTCCGCCTCCTCGCTCCAGCGATGCAGCGGAAGCACAACTCTTTCTTGCCGAATAGCCACCGGTAACATGTATCTCGCTAGTCTGAGACCATGGGGGATAAATTCTAGAGGGGGAAAGAGATCCTTCACGAGGAGGTGTGAGAGACAAGTGAGAGGAGGGGCTCCTTTTATAGGAGGAGGGGGGCACCCAAGGGGGTGGCCGCCGGCCATGGGGGCTGCCCCCTCCCCTCCTTCATTCATGTGGGTGGACACTCCACTCACAAAATGGCCCTTCAATTTTCTCCACTCAAAAATCCACTCAAATTCCCATTAAATTTCCACCAAATTTAATGCAAACTCTCATTAAATAAAACTCTTTTATTTTATTCAGAATTTTGTCAATTACTTTAATGACAAACATTCACAAATAACCCCTTGCTAGAATTCTATTTCACATGCATAACCACTTTATGCAATTTCACCCGAAAACCTGTTTCGGTATCTAGTGAAATAAATTCCTGCGCTTGTTCATTCTTTCGGCATGAAACTTTTGCTCCAATTGGATGTCGGTGTCTCTTAAGTGTGTCACCCTATGGTTCGTGAATAATGCGGACATGATCGAGACCCCTCTCGAATCAATAATCAGAAGCGGGATCTGGAGACCCATACTGACTCCCACACATTCAACGATGACTTTCTTGTGATCGTCGGAACCTTTTACGCTAGTATCTTAATCCCTTTGTTTCACGATATATTACATGTCCGAGATTCGATCATCGGTATATACATACCTAGTTTGATCTCGTTACTGACATGCACTCTTTTCTCGTTCCCATGATATAACATTCTAGTGATCAAATCACTTGCTTGCAAGCTAATCAATGTGATATCACCGAGAGGGCCCAGAGTATATCTATCCGTCATCGGGATGAACAAATTCCACTCTCGATCCATGAGCCTCAACATAACACTTTATTAGTTCTGAATCCATCTTTATAATCACCCTGTTACGGTGTGACGTTTGATGTTATCAAGAAACTCTTCCGGTGTTAGTGGTTGACATGATCTCATGGTCTAAGGATTAGGATCACTTCGTAAGTTGTTATAGCAATATAAACTCAATGACTTTGATCTTGTACTTTGGATGAATGTTCATCACACCATTACACTAATGTTGTGATCCCGTTATTAACAACATCCAATGTCCATGATCAGGAAACTTTGATCATCTTGTTAATCAACGAGCTAGTTTATGAGAGAGGCATAACTAGGAACTTTCTGTTTGTTTATTAAACACACATGTATTAATGTTTCCGTATTAATACAATTATAGCATGCAAAATAAACATCTATCATATACTTGGAATACACATAATAAACACTTTATTATTGCCTCTCAGGTCATATTCCCTTCAGAACCCACCATCGAGCATAAATACTCCCTCTTGGAGTCACTAGCATCTACTTGGCCAAGATAGCTACTATAAATTGAGATCATGCAAGATCTCAAACAACACAGACATGATAGAATCAATAAGATAGAACCATTAATCAATCTAACATAATAATCTCAATATCCATCAGATCCCTACAAACACAACATGAATGATTACAAAGATGATCTTGATCATGAACGGAGCTCACAAGATCTAAACATGAAAGCACAAGGAGGAGATACAACCATCTAGCTACTGTATGGACCCATAGTCCAAGGTGGAACTACTCACGCATCATACCGTAGGCTGGCATGGTGATGAAGAAGGCCTCCAAGATGATCTCTCCCCTTCGGCAGGGTTCCGGGAAGAGCTTTAGATCCCCCTGATATAGGGATGATGGTGGCAGCGTCTACTGACTGTTTCGTGGAAGATTGATCGGATGCCTAGGGTTTTGGTATCCAGGGGTCTTTATAGGCGAAGAGGGAGGCCGAGGGGGTGCCCGAGGCGGCTGCACCCCCCAGGCGCAGGCCAGGCCTGGCTGCGCGGCCAGGGGGTGTGGCCCCCTCGTGGCCCTCCTCCGTATCATCTTCTGGATCCATGTTCCCCACGGTAAAATATTGACTTTGGCTCTTGTCCCGTCCAATTCCGAGAATATTCATTTTCTGGCTTTTCTAGAACCAAAAACAGAAGAAAACATGCAACTGGCACTGTGGCATCTTGTTAATAGGTTAGTCCTAGAAATCATATGAAAACACCTCAAAGTAAATACAAAGCAAAGCAAACTGGCTACTAAACAAGTATGGAACATCAAAAATTATAGATACGTTTACGACGTATCAGGGGTACCGGGGAGCAGTGAACCATAGGAAATCTCGAATCGTGAGTCTCCGCTGGCTGGCGGCCACGGAGGCGCCAGATTCCCACATCCAACGACCTCCACCCGGAGCTAAAGGAGCAGAGGAAGGCGTCGACCGCATCAGCGGTCACCCCGACGTCGTCCTCGGCGACATCATATCCATTCTCCTTACCAGGGAGGGTGCCAACACCCAAACCCTCGCCACCCGTTGGCGCCATCTCTGACGCTCCACTCCTCTCAATCTTGACTATCGCGATCTCCCTGCCGAAGGGGACGTTCTAATAGCCCTCATCTCCCGGATCTCTCCACACATGCTGTCTCTAGCCGCCGCTTGTACATCTCTTTGCAACACCTCTGCCATGAACCTACCAACGTGGATGCCTGGCTCCGGTCCACTGCCCTCAGCAACCTCCAGGATCTCGAGTTCTGCTACGCCGCTACCTGTTCACCGGCACTGCCTCCAGCTGTGGCATCCATTTAATCCAGCCTCCGTGTGGCCACAATCAGTAATTGCCACCTCCCCGACGGCATCTCCGAGACGAATCACTTTCCCCAGCCCAACCAGCTCACATTTGAACATGTCAGAATCTCAGAAGGCTCTCTACATCACATCTATTGAATATGTAAGCAAATTATCATGATATTTAATCTGAAATAAGCAATAATAAAACATGACTATAATTTCAGGTATTAACCTAATCATGTATACTAGAAGAATAGACGAACATATCAAATTTAACTAGGATAAGAAGATCACATCTATTCCAAAAGATAGTACAAGAAACTGCAACCAAAACTGAACTAGATAGGAGCAGATTGCGTACGGTGTTGGAGGAGGATTCAGGTTCACATTCAAGTTGGTGTTGAGGTTCACGTTGACACCAGCGTCGTCATCCATGTCGTCGATATAGAGACTGCTGATGTCCGGGAAGAAGTCTTCGTCAGGGAAGGAGTGGTCGGTCGACGTGATGCCTTCAGTAGTCGTGCTCCCCAAAAACCTGATCGCCCCTCACCCGTACAGGTTCACGAGAGGCGGTGGTTCTGGAGGCCTACTGTCCTGTCGTCCTGTGCACTCCGGAAGAGGGGATGGAGAAGGTGTAGCGGCGGCGCAAGGTTCTGGAGGCAGAGAGAAGGATGTGTATAACGCGTATTAGGATTTATGCCTGAGCCGCTTATATAGCACCGGTCGGGTAAGACATGGGGCGCAGCCCACATCCGAGTAGTAACAGCCCACGTTCCGGAAAGACCGTAAACGGCTGATAGAGAATAACTCGCACAATAATTTTCCCGGGCAGCAGAAAGATAAGATCGGCACCGAGGCACAATTCCGCAAACCGCGGCACGCGCGTCGTGATGAGGCGAGGCGTGGCATGGTGAGGCGGGAGGCTGAGGAGGAGCGCGCGTGTATGCCACTCCTCTTCAGTTTCTTTAGGAGGTAATGAAACACTCCTCTATATATATTGGTCCAACTCCCTCCAAACTAGCAAGATGGGACTAAAATTTGGTGTCATCCCTTGATAGGCATGAATGGGCCATGGTAATTTCAGAATTTGTATTAGGCCATGGGCCAAAGCTCACAACCAAATTCCAACAATCCCCCACAAAGTCTCATAGGCACATCTCATCACATCACATCAATTAGTTTTAGAACATTGTTTATATACTGGTGCGAGGTGGAGACTGTTAA
The DNA here is from genome assembly GCA_910589765.1 of Avena atlantica. Taxonomy (NCBI): domain Eukaryota; kingdom Viridiplantae; phylum Streptophyta; class Magnoliopsida; order Poales; family Poaceae; genus Avena; species Avena atlantica. The sequence continues at coordinate 498,496,702 of OU342739.1, forward strand.
GTTGAACTTCCACTTAGAACTTTAGAACTTCATCCTACACTAGATTGCAACTTGAATAGTGGAATATGCCTTGAACTACAAGTTTGGTGCGCACTAGTTTCACACAAAGTGTAGACCGATACAGGGCTGCCGCGAGTCTTCCCCGTGGTTTGGAGCTTATGCGTCATACTCCATGGCCTTTCATGAGTTTATTAGAGAGCAACCAACTCCCACAGACTGTGACGTTAGACAGTCAGACTCATATAGGTGTGTTCTTCAGAAGATGTTCTGCAGGACAACATCTTTGCTTTAAACAAGCCACTCAGAACACATTAAGGTAAATACCAACCTGCCATGCAGAATAGGAAAGTATTGCATCTATACAGAGTGGTAGTATAATGTAAGGATACTCTCCTCCGGTTGACCAAAAGCTTGTCTCCCAACTCTACTTCACGGGATATCCGATCACATAGAGTGGGTTACCACTGTGAGCAACTCAAAGTGTGGGTCTCAAACCCATATCCCTCGATGCATTATCTATCACATTACGTGATAGACCCTTTGTGAAGGGATCTGCCAGATTTTTAGATGTTTGGATATAGTCCAATGCAATAACTCCGGAGTTTCTCATTTTCCTGACAGACTTCAATCTCCTCTTCACATGTCTTGATGACTACATATTGTCCTTATAACTGTTTATTTTGATGATCACGGTTTGATTATCGCAGTTCATAAGGATTGCGGGTATTGGTTTTTCAACCACATGTAAGTTCATCAAGAGTTCACGAAGCCACTCTGCTTCAACATTGGCTGTGTCTAATGCTGTGAGTTCTGCTTCCATAGTTGACCTCATTAAGATGGTCTGTTTACAAGACTTCCAAGAAACAGCGCCACCACCAAGTGTAAACACATAACCACTCGTGGCCTTAGTCTCATCAGCATCATAAATCCAGTTTGAGTCACTATACCCTTCAAGTACCCTTGGATACCTAGAGTAGTGAATCCCATATCTCAAAGTTCCTTTCAAATAACGAAAAATCCTTTCAAGGGCCTGCCAATGAAGTCTCCAGGATTTGAGACAAATCGACTTAACTTGCTTACATCAAAGGAGATGTCAAACCTCGTAGACCTAGCTAAATACATAAGCGAGCCAATAATCTGAGAATATCTTAGCTAGTCTTTAGCATCCTTAGGATCTCCCTGATTCTTTGGAACCAACATGCTAGGATCATATGGTGTAGGAGAAGATCTGCAATCGCTATACCCAAAATGACTCAAGATCTTTTCCACATAGTGAGACTGAAGCAGTGTTATCCCACCATTATCATCTTTCAACAGCTTGATGTTCAAGATCACATCAGCCACTCCTAGATCTTTCATCTCAAAGCAACGAGATAGAAAGTCTTTGACCTCCTTAATAACATTAAGATTGGTCCCGAATATCAATATATCATCAACATACAGACATAAGATGACTCCCTCGCCCCCACCATGGCGATAGTACACACACTTGTTGGCTTCGTTTACAATAAATCCTTCATCAGTTAAAGTTCTTTCAAACTTCTCATGCCACTGCTTAGGTGCTTGCTTAAGACCATACAAAGACTTCAGTAACTTGCACACCTTACCTTGTTGACCATCTACCACGAATCCATCCGGCTGATCCATATAAATTTCCTCATCTAACTCTCCATTTAGGAAAGTCGTCTTAACGTCCATTTGATGAACGAGAAGACCATGCGAGGCAGCCAAGGATAGTAGTACTCGAATGGTGGTCAATCTAGCCATAGGTGAATAAGTATCAAAGAAGTCTTCGCCTTCTTTTTGGGTATAACCCTTGGCAGCAAGGTGTGACTTGTACTTCTCAATAGTACCATCAGGTCTAAGCTTCTTCTTGAACACCCACTTACATCCTACAGGTTTGCACCCGTAAGGACAATCAGTAATTTCCCAAGTTCCGTTTGCTATGATGGAATCCATCCCACTGCAAACGACTTCTTTCCAGTAGCCAGCATCTTGAGATGCATAAGCTTCTGAAATAGAAGTGAGAGTGTCATCCACGAGGTATACAATTAAATCATCACCAAAGGACTTCGCAATCCTCTGTCTCTTACTCCTGGTAGGAGCTTCATTGTTATCCTCCATAGGATTATCAGAGTGTTCTATTGAAATGGTGGGTTAAGGAATTGCAATTAATTCTTGACTGGATGAACTAGGCATCTCATGATTTGATGAGCTAGACGAATCTTTCATGGGAAAGATGTCTTCAAAGAAAGTCGCATCATTCGACTCCATAATTGTACCAAAATGCATGTCGGATACCTCATATTTCACTATCAAAAATCTATAGTCAATGCTATGAAATGCATATCCCAGAAAAAACAATCCACGGTTTTTGGTCCAAGCTTGCGCTTCTTGGGTATCGGTACATTCACTTTCGCCAGACAACCCCAAGTCCGTAAGTAGGAGAGTTTCAGCCTTTTCCTTTCCCATTCCTCAAATGGAGTAATGGTTTTGTTCTTTTTGGGAACACAGTTTAGGACATGACACGCGGTCTTTATCGCCTCCCCCCACCATTGCTTGGATATACCCGATGTATCTAACATGGCGTTAACCAAATCGGTTAGAGTATGATTCTTTCTTTCATCCACCCATTTGACTGAGGTGAGTAGGGAGGCGTCCTCTCATGGATAATACCATGCTCCGCACAAAAAGAATCAAATTCGTTGGAAAAATACTCTCCACCACGATCAAACCAAAGCCGATTAATCTTTCGATCAAGTTGGTTTTCTGATTCAACTTTATAGATTTTGAAGTGATTAAAAGCTTCATCTTTAGATTTCAGAAGGTACACATAACAGTATCGAGTGGAACCATCAATTAAAGTCATGAAATATCGCTTTCCACCTTTGGTCAACTCACCATTCATTTCACAAAGATCTGAATGTATTAGTTCGAGTGGTGCCAAATCTCGTACCTCAGCAGTCTTGTGAGACTTGCGAGGTTTCTTATCTTGCACACACACTTAACACTTGGAACTCTTGGCAGTAGTAAATTTCGGAATTAAATTCATATTGGCTAGCCGCGTCATGCACCCAAAATTAATTGATTCCCATAAGGCATGGCTCACATGTATCAAATGATTCAAAATCAAGTGATTCCAAAAGTCCATCCGAATGGAGCTTCTTCATGCGTTTAACGCCAATATGACCTAGACGGCAGTGCCACATATATGCGGATATATCATCATTAAGTTTAATCCTTTTAGCATCAACATTATGAATATGTGTAACATTATCATCGAGATCTAATAGAAATAAACCATTCATCATCGGTGCATGACCATAAAAGATTTCATTCATATAAATGGAACAACCATTGTTCTCGGATTTAAATGAATAACCACTTCGCATCAAACATGATCCAGATACAATGTTCATGCTCAGTGCAGGCACCAGATAACAATTATTCAAGTTTATAACTAATCCCGACGGCAAATGGAGAGGCAGCGTTCCAACGGCGATCACATCAACGCTTGATCCATTGCCGACACGCATCTTGACCTCACCCCTTGCTAGCGGTCGCTTGTTCCGCATCCCCTGATTCGAGTTACAAATATTAGCAACTGAACCGGTATCAAATACCCAGGTGCTACTGCGAGCACTAGTCAAGTACACATCAATAACATGTATATCATATATACCTTTGTTTGCCTTGCCAGCCTTCTTGTCTGCCAAATACTTGGGGCAGTTGCGCTTCCAGTGGCCAGTTCCCTTACAATAGTAGCACTCGGTATCAGACTTAGGTCCAACTCAGGGTTTCTTTTCAGGCACGGCAACAGGCTTGCCGCCCTTACTTCCCTTCCGTTTTCCCTTCTTGTCTTTCTTGAAACCAGTGTTCCTATTGATCATCAACACTTGATGTTCCTTTTTGATCTCCACTTCTGCAGTTTTAAGCATTGACAGAAGCTCGGGGAGAGACTTCTTCATGCCTTGCATATTATAGTTCATCACAAAGCTCTTATAGCTAGGTGGCAGACTGCAGAACACGATGGATGCCTAAGTCAATGGGAATCGTTATTCCCAAGGACACAAGCTTATCAGCGTAACCCGACATCTTGAGTACATGCTCACTAACGGAGCTGTGCTCTTCCATCATGCAGCTAAAGAACTTTTCTGAAGCATTGTAGCTCTCTACAGCAGCATGTGTGTCGAAAATCATTTTCAACTCACCCATTGTATCAAATGCATTGCCGTTTTTGAAACGTTTTCGAAGTTCCGGCTCTAGCCCATACAATATGCCGCAATGAACTAAGTTGTGGTCCTCCTGACGAGTCTGATAGACATTCTTCTCCTCGTCAGGGGCATCCTCTAAAGGTAGGGGGGCTAGTGGCGCTTATAGCACGTATTGTTTTTGTGCAGCAGAGAGGAGAATCCTCAAATTCATGGCCCATTCAGTAAAGTTGCTACCGTTCGTTGCTAGTTTCTCTTTCTCCATGAACACATTGAAATTAAAAGCAGGTGGTGCCATCTACAACAGAATTTGTAAAGTTTAGACTAAGTGTATGATAGATTGAGTTCAACTAATCCATATTACGAATGAACTCCCACTCAAAAACGACATCCCTCGTGCCTTTTTGGTGATTACATGAACCAAATCCACTATACCAAGTCCGATCATCACGTGAGTCGGTATAGCTTCAAAGGCGAGCATCAAATGGGCATCATATCAACTATATGACTCATGCTTAACCTTTCAGTCCGTGTTCCGAGGCCATGTCTGTACATGCTAGGCTCACCAAGTTAGAACCTTAGTATTCGCGTGTGTAACTGTTTTACACCCGAAATATGGTTGTGGATCCAAGAACACCCGATCATCACGTGATGTCTTGGAGCGACGAAACATAATCGGTGCATACTAAAGGAAGAACACATTATTATCTTGATATTTAAATGAGGGATAATCTTATTATTCTAACAAAGCGCTAAACAAGCAATATAAGATGATATCAAACATCACATGTTTATTAGTGAAATGTTATGGTTCCGCAGATGATCTCTATCATGTGCATCGTGGTATGATCACTATCATACCTATATGTGTAAATCCAAGGTCTATGGAGTTTACACGCTATGTATGTTGTAAGAGTATCATCTCACACTTCTACTTACAACATCACCATATCATAACACTAGCCCAGCAACAATCTAAACTAGATGCCTCTAATTTATCCATTGCTGTTTTACGTGGCTTAGGGCTTTCGAGATAGAACCGTTCTTACCTACGAACATGAACCACAACGAGGATAACCAAATTTTTGACAACTCGTTGCAAAATAGATATTGACTATAGTAGGAGAGACAGACACCCGCTAGCCACTTATGCAAACTAGTTGCATGTCAAGCGTGGAACAGGTCTCATGTGCGAGGACATGTAAAGTTTGTCCGGGCCGCTTCATCCCACTATGCCACCAATATCCAAAATTACAACAAAGGAGCAACAACATGATCATCATCGCCCACATACTCATATGTGTACTACCCGTGTAAATCATCTACGCATAGATCCGGCTCTGATACCACTGTAGGGTTCGCAGCATAGAAAACAAAAATTTTCCTACGATGTGAACTATGTACCAAGATCTATCTATTAGATACAAACAACGGGCGGATGTATATCCGTAGATAACATACCCTTGAAGACCGGCAAAGCTTAACGAGTTCAACTCGTGGTTGATGTAGACGATCTCTTGCCGATCTCAAGATCGAGAGGAAGTCCTAGCGCCGCAAATCAGCCGCGCATCCGTGCTCGCACACACGTTCGAGGCACCGAGCAACCTCCGCCTCCTCGCTCCAGCGATGCAGCGGAAGCACAACTCTTTCTTGCCGAATAGCCACCGGTAACATGTATCTCGCTAGTCTGAGACCATGGGGGATAAATTCTAGAGGGGGAAAGAGATCCTTCACGACGAGGTGTGAGAGACAAGTGAGAGGAGGGGCTCCTTTTATAGGAGGAGGGGGGCACCCAAGGGGGTGGCCGCCGGCCATGGGGGCTGCCCCCTCCCCTCCTTCATTCATGTGGGTGGACACTCCACTCACAAAATGGCCCTTCAATTTTCTCCACTCAAAAATCCACTCAAATTCCCATTAAATTTCCACCAAATTTAATGCAAACTCTCATTAAATAAAACTCTTTTATTTTATTCAGAATTTTGTCAATTACTTTAATGACAAACATTCACAAATAACCCCTTGCTAGAATTCTATTTCACATGCATAACCACTTTATGCAATTTCACCCGAAAACCTGTTTCGGTATCTAGTGAAATAAATTCCTGCGCTTGTTCATTCTTTCGGCATGAAACTTTTGCTCCAATTGGATGTCGGTGTCTCTTAAGTGTGTCACCCTATGGTTCGTGAATAATGCGGACATGATCGAGACCCCTCTCGAATCAATAATCAGAAGCGGGATCTGGAGACCCATACTGACTCCCACACATTCAACGATGACTTTCTTGTGATCGTCGGAACCTTTTACGCTAGTATCTTAATCCCTTTGTTTCATGATATATTACATGTCCGAGATTCGATCATCGGTATATCCATACCTAGTTTGATCTCGTTACTGACATGCACTCTTTTCTCGTTCCCATGATATAACATTCTAGTGATCAAATCACTTGCTTGCAAGCTAATCAATGTGATATCACCGAGAGGGCCCAGAGTATATCTATCCGTCATCGGGATGAACAAATTCCACTCTCGATCCATGAGCCTCAACATAACACTTTATTAGTTCTGAATCCATCTTTATAATCACCCTGTTACGGTGTGACGTTTGATGTTATCAAGAAACTCTTCCGGTGTTAGTGGTTGACATGATCTCATGGTCTAAGGATTAGGATCACTTCGTAAGTTGTTATAGCAATATAAACTCAATGACTTTGATCTTGTACTTTGGATGAATGTTCATCACACCATTACACTAATGCTGTGATCCCGTTATTAACAACATCCAATGTCCATGATCAGGAAACTTTGATCATCTTGTTAATCAACGAGCTAGTTTATGAGAGAGGCATAACTAGGAACTTTCTGTTTGTTTATTAAACACACATGTATTAATGTTTCCGTATTAATACAATTATAGCATGCAAAATAAACATCTATCATATACTTGGAATACACATAATAAACACTTTATTATTGCCTCTCAGGGCATATTCCCTTCAGAACCCACCATCGAGCATAAATACTCCCTCTTGGAGTCACTAGCATTTACTTGGCCAAGATAGCTACTATAAATTGAGATCATGCAAGATCTCAAACAACACAGACATGATAGAATCAATAAGATAGAACCATTAATCAATCTAACATAGTAATCTCAATATCCATCAGATCCCTACAAACACAACATGAATGATTACAAAGATGATCTTGATCATGAACGGAGCTCACAAGATCTAAACATGAAAGCACAAGGAGGAGATACAACCATCTAGCTACTGTATGGACCCATAGTCCAAGGTGGAACTACTCACACATCATACCGTAGGCTGGCATGGTGATGAAGAAGGCCTCCAAGATGATCTCTCCCCTTCGGCAGGGTTCCGGGAAGAGCTTTAGATCCCCCTGATATAGGGATGATGGTGGCAGCGTCTACTGACTGTTTCGTGGAAGATTGATCGGATGCCTAGGGTTTTGGTATCCAGGGGTCTTTATAGGCGAAGAGGGAGGCCGAGGGGGTGCCCGAGGCGGCTGCACCCCCCAGGCGCAGGCCAGGCCTGGCTGCGCGGCCAGGGGGTGTGGCCCCCTCGAGGCCCTCCTCCGTATCATCTTCTGGATCCGTGTTCCCCACGGTAAAATATTGACTTTGGCTCTTGTCCCGTCCAATTCCGAGAATATTCATTTTCTGGCTTTTCTAGAACCAAAAACAGAAGAAAACATGCAACTGGCACTGTGGCATCTTGTTAATAGGTTAGTCCTAGAAATCATATGAAAACATCTCAAAGTAAATACAAAGCAAAGCAAAGTGGCTACTAAACAAGTATGGAACATCAAAAATTATAGATACGTTTACGACGTATCAGGGGTACCGGGGAGCAGTGAACCATAGGAAATCTCGAATCGTGAGTCTCCGCTGGCTGGCGGCCACGGAGGCGCCAGATTCCCACATCCAACGACCTCCACCCGGAGCTAAAGGAGCAGAGGAAGGCGTCGACCGCATCAGCGGTCACCCCGACGTTGTCCTCGGCGACATCATATCCATTCTCCTTACCAGGGAGGGTGCCAACACCCAAACCCTCGCCACCCGTTGGCGCCATCTCTGACGCTCCACTCCTCTCAATCTTGACTATCGCGATCTCCCTGCCGAAGGGGACGTTCTAATAGCCCTCATCTCCCGGATCTCTCCACACATGCTGTCTCTAGCCGCCGCTTGTACATCTCTTTGCAACACCTCTGCCATGAACCTGCCAACGTGGATGCCTGGCTCCGGTCCACTGCCCTCAGCAACCTCCAGGATCTCGAGTTCTGCTACGCCGCTACCCGTTCACCGGCACTGCCTCCAGCTGTGGCATCCATTTAATCCAGCCTCCGTGTGGCCACAATCAGTAATTGCCACCTCCCCGACGGCATCTCCGAGACGAATCACTTTCCCCAGCCCAACCAGCTCACATTTGAACATGTCAGAATCTCAGAAGGCTCTCTACATCACATCTATTGAATATGTAAGCAAATTATCATGATATTTAATCTGAAATAAGCAATAATAAAACATGACTATAATTTCAGGTATTAACCTAATCATGTATACTAGAAGAATAGACGAACATATCAAATTTAACTAGGATAAGAAGATCACATCTATTCCAAAAGATAGTACAAGAAACTGCAACCAAAACTGAACTAGATAGGAGCAGATTGCGTACGGTGTTGGAGGAGGATTCAGGTTCACATTCAAGTTGGTGTTGAGGTTCACGTTGACACCAGTGTCGTCAGCCATGTCGTCGATATAGAGACTGCTGATGTCCGGGAAGAAGTCTTCGTCAGGGAAGGAGTGGTCGGTCGACGTGATGCCTTCAGTAGTCGTGCTCCCCAAAAACCTGATCGCCCCTCACCCGTACAGGTTCACGAGAGGCGGTGGTTCTGGAGGCCTACTGTCCTGTCATCCTGTGCACTCCGGAAGAGGGGATGGAGAAGGTGTAGCGGCGGCGCAAGGTTCTGGAGGCAGAGAGAAGGATGTGTATAACGCGTATTAGGATTTATGCCTGAGCCGCTTATATAGCACCGGTCGGGTAAGACATGGGGCGCAGCCCACATCCGAGTAGTAACAGCCCACGTTCCGGAAAGACCGTAAACGGTTGATAGAGAATAACTCGCACAATAATTTTCTCGGGCAGCAGAAAGATAAGATCGGCACCGAGGCACAATTCCGCAAACCGCGGCACGCGCGTCGTGATGAGGCGAGGCGTGGCATGGTGAGGCGGGAGGCTGAGGAGGAGCGCGCGTGTATGCCACTCCTCTTCAGTTTCTTTAGGAGGTAATGAAACACTCCTCTATATATATTGGTCCAACTCCCTCCAAACTAGCAAGATGGGACTAAAATTTGGTGTCATCCCTTGATAGGCATGAATGGGCCATGGTAATTTCAGAATTTGTATTAGGCCATGGGCCAAAGCTCACAACCAAATTCCAACAATCCCCCACAAAGTCTCATAGGCACATCTCATCACATCACATCAATTAGTTTTAGAACATTGTTTATATACTGGTGCGAGGTGGAGACTGTTAAGTTGAACTTCCACTTAGAACTTTAGAACTTCATGCTACACTAGATTGCAACTTGAATAGTGGAATATGCCTTGAACTACAAGTTTGGTGCGCACTAGTTTCACACAAAGTGTAGACCGATACAGGGCTGCCGCGAGTCTTCCCCGTGGTTTGGAGCTTATGCGTCATACTCCATGGCCTTTCATGAGTTTATTAGAGAGCAACCAACTCCCACAGACTGTGACGTTAGACAGTCAGACTCATATAGGTGTGTTCTTCAGAAGATGTTCTGCAGGACAACATCTTTGCTTTAAACAAGCCACTCAGAACACATTAAGGTAAATACCAACCTGCCATGCAGAATAGGAAAGTATTGAATCTATACAGAGTGGTAGTATAATGTAAGGATACTCTCCTCCGGTTGACCAAAAGCTTGTCTCCCAACTCTACTTCACGGGATATCCGATCACATAGAGTGGGTTACCACTGTGAGCAACTCAAAGTGTGGGTCTCAAACCCATATCCCTCGATGCATTATCTATCACATTACGTGATAGACCCTTTGTGAAGGGATCTGCCAGATTTTTAGATGTTTGGATATAGTCCAATGCAATAACTCCGGAGTTTCTCATTTTCCTGACAGACTTCAATCTCCTCTTCACATGTCTTGATGACTACATATTGTCCTTATAACTGTTTCTTTTGATGATCACGGTTTGATTATCGCAGTTCATAAGGATTGCGGGTATTGGTTTTTCAACCACATGTAAGTTCATCAAGAGTTCATGAAGCCACTCTGCTTCAACATTGGCTGTGTCTAATGCTGTGAGTTCTGCTTCCATAGTTGACCTCATTAAGATGGTCTGTTTACAAGACTTCCAAGAAACAGCGCCACCACCAAGTGTAAACACATAACCACTCGTGGCCTTAGTCTCATCAGCATCATAAATCCAGTTTGAGTCACTATACCCTTCAAGTACCCTTGGATACCTAGAGTAGTGAATCCCATAGCTCAAAGTTCCTTTCAAATAACGAAAAATCCTTTCAAGGGCCTGCCAATGAAGTCTCCAGGATTTGAGACAAATCGACTTAACTTGCTTACATCAAAGGAGATGTCAAACCTCGTAGACCTAGCTAAATACATAAGCGAGCCAATAATCTGAGAATATCTTAGCTAGTCTTTAGCATCCTTAGGATCTCCCTGATTCTTTGGAACCAACATGCTAGGATCATATGGTGTAGGAGAAGATCTGCAATCGCTATACCCAAAATGACTCAAGATCTTTTCCACATAGTGAGACTGAAGCAGTGTTATCCCACCATTATCATCTTTCAACAGCTTGATGTTCAAGATCACATCAGCCACTCCTAGATCTTTCATCTCAAAGCAACGAGATAGAAAGTCTTTGACCTCCTTAATAACATTAAGATTGGTCCCGAATATCAATATATCATCAACATACAGACATAAGATGACTCCCTCGCCCCCACCATGGCGATAGTACACACACTTGTTGGCTTCGTTTACAATAAAGCCTTCATCAGTTAAAGTTCTTTCAAACTTCTCATGCCACTGCTTAGGTGCTTGCTTAAGACCATACAAAGACTTCAGTAACTTGCACACCTTACCTTGTTGACCATCTACCACGAATCCATCCGGCTGATCCATATAAATTTCCTCATCTAACTCTCCATTTAGGAAAGTCGTCTTAACGTCCATTTGATGAACGAGAAGACCATGCGAGGCAGCCAAGGATAGTAGTACTCGAATGGTGGTCAATCTAGCCATAGGTGAATAAGTATCAAAGAAGTCTTCGCCTTCTTTTTGGGTATAACCCTTGGCAGCAAGGTGTGACTTGTACTTCTCAATAGTACCATCAGGTCTAAGCTTCTTCTTGAACACCCACTTACATCCTACAGGTTTGCACCCGTAAGGACAATCAGTAATTTCCCAAGTTCCGTTTGCTATGATGGAATCCATCCCACTGCAAACGACTTCTTTCCAGTAGCCAGCATCTTGAGATGCATAAGCTTCTGAAATAGAAGTGAGAGTGTCATCCACGAGGTATACAATTAAATCATCACCAAAGGACTTCGCAGTCCTCTGTCTCTTACTCCTGGTAGGAGCTTCATTGTTATCCTCCATAGGATTATCAGAGTGTTCTATTGAAATGGTGGGTTAAGGAATTGCAATTAATTCTTGACTGGATGAACTAGGCATCTCATGATTTGATGAGCTAGACGAATCTTTCATGGGAAAGATGTCTTCAAAGAAAGTCGCATCATTCGACTCCATAATTGTACCAAAATGCATGTCGGATACCTCATATTTCACTATCAAAAATCTATAGTCAATGCTATGAAATGCATATCCCAGAAAAAACAATCCACGGTTTTTGGTCCAAGCTTGCGCTTCTTGGGTATCGGTACATTCACTTTCGCCAGACAACCCCAAGTCCGTAAGTAGGAGAGTTTCAGCCTTTTCATTTCCCATTCCTCAAATGGAGTAATGGTTTTGTTCTTTTTGGGAACACAGTTTAGGACATGACACGCGGTCTTTATCGCCTCCCCCCACCATTGCTTGGATATACCCGATGTATCTAACATGGCGTTAACCAAATCGGTTAGAGTATGATTCTTTCTTTCATCCACCCATTTGACTGAGGTGAGTAGGGAGGCGTCCTCTCATGGATAATACCATGCTCCGCACAAAAAGAATCAAATTCGTTGGAAAAATACTCTCCACCACGATCAAACCGAAGCCGATTAATCTTTCGATCAAGTTGGTTTTCTGATTCAGCTTTATAGATTTTGAAGTGATTAAAAGCTTCATCTTTAGATTTCAGAAGGTACACATAACAGTATCGAGTGGAACCATCAATTAAAGTCATGAAATATCGCTTTCCACCTTTGGTCAACTCACCATTCATTTCACAAAGATCTGAATGTATTAGTTCGAGTGGTGCCAAATCTCGTACCTCAGCAGTCTTGTGAGACTTGCGAGGTTTCTTATCTTGCACACACACTTGACACTTGGAACTCTTGGCAGTAGTAAATTTTGGAATTAAATTCATATTGGCTAGCCGCGTCATGCACCCAAAATTAATATGACAAAGTTGTGAATGCCAAATATTGGATTCACTATCATTGCAAACATGATAAATAACTTGAGTACATAAGTCTGACAAAGATAAGCGGAACAAGTCTCCGCACTCATAACCCTTTCTAACAAATTGTCCACACTTAGAAATTACAACTTTATTGGACTCAAAAACCAACTTAAAATCATCTCGACAAAGAAGTGATCCGCTGACGAGATTTTTATTGATGGAGGGGACGTGCTGCATATTCTTCAGATCTACGGTCTTCCCCAAAGTAAACTTTAGATCCACCGTATCAACACCTTGAACAGAAGCACGTGAGCTATTTCTCATCAGCATGGAGCCAGCCCGTTCGACCTGATAAAAAGAAAACATGGAAATATCAGCACATACATGTATATTTGTACCAGTGTCTATCCACCATTCAGGTGAATTACAAACTGAAAAAATAGTAGGAAATATACCGTACCCAGCATCCTTCATCTCTGTATCACCAAGAACAACATTAGCGGACTTTCCACTGTTTCCATGTGAACGCTTGTCAAAACGATTAGGACAGCTAGGAGCCCAATGATTAGGATCACCACAGACATGGCAGGATCCTTTCTTCTTATACTCAGTCTTCTTCTTGAAGTTGGTAGTCTACGAGGCCTTGTTTTTGCCATCAGACCTGTTCTTATTCTTGAACTTGTGGGACTGGAAGTTATTTTTCTGCATTACATGTGTGTTAGAACTTCCATCAAAACCTCGAGGACGTGTATCTTTTGCTCTCGCCTTTTCTTCAGCATGAAGAGATCCGATGAGATCCGAAACGGAAAACTCCTATCTCTTATGTTTCAGAGGAGGTAGCAAAGTTCCTCCAGGAAGGAGGAAGCTTGGCAATAATGTCTCCGGCCACGAATTTGTCCGGTAAGGTACACTTGAACTGCTCGAGTTCTTTGGCAAGAGACTGTATCTCATGAGCCTGATCCACGATGGGATGGTCATCAATCATCTTGTAGTCATAGAATTGCTCCGTGCTATACAGTTTAGTGCCAGCGTCCGAAATACCAAACTTGGCGTCGAGTGCATCCCACAGATCCTTGCCATTATCAAATGACATATAGGTGGCAACAATGTTGTCACCAAGAATATTGAACAAAGCCCCCATAAACATGGTGTCGACTTTATGAAACGCTTCCTCCTGAACAAGAGAAAGGTCTCCCTCAGGTTTGTCAAGAGTGGCGCTATAGCAGCCTAGGTTTTTCAACCATAAAACTGCTCTCCTGCGCCATCTCTTATAGTTAACACCGTCAAAGGGAGGCGGCCTTGTAGCCGCGGCTAAACTAGTTGAATTCAGTTGCCTATAATCATATTTTAGGATTGTTGAATATGTAAGCAAAATATTATAATATTTAATCTGAAAAACAATAATAAAACACTACTATAACTGCAGGAATTAACCTAATCATGTATACTAGCATTTAACCAGCATAAGACAGATTACATCTATTCCAAAAGCTAGTACAAGAAACTGTAACAGAAACTAAACTAGATAGGAGCAGATTGCTTACGGTGCTGGAGGAGGATTCAAGTTCACGTTAACACGAAAGGAGTGGTCGGTTGACGTGATGCCGTCAGTAGTCGCGCAAACTCCAAACCGAGACACAATCCCGCAAACCGTCCGAATGCATGCTTCTTGACGGTAACTTTGGCTTCAACTATGTTCGGATCTGTTCCCCAAACCACTAGATGACCCGGTGCGCCACCAGCGCCGAAGCCGAAAGCAGGGCAATATTTTTGCCATAGCTGAATCATGTAAATTTTTAATGGTTTTATTGAATATCGATGGCCCGGGGAATGGAAGGCCAGATAGCCTAATAATCATGTGGATTATAATACTGTAATCTTGAACAGGAGTACATTCCCCATTACAAATATAGCCGAATGATTGTTTTAGTTAGGGAAGAAAGAACTGTGTTTCTGTGATGTATTTAGATGGTTTTCTTTCTTTTATCAGCTGCTTATTGAAAATCCTTCTGCTTTTTATCCAATCTGTATTTCCTGGGACAAAAGTTTCAATTATGATGGGCTGCAGTTTCGGTACAGGACAACCGGTATTTTTCGGTGCAATTGTAGCGGGGGCAGTTTCGGTATAGGACAACTAGGATGAAGAGGAGCCGAGGAGTGTAGTGAGCAAGTTCTGGCGGGTTGCGGCTCAGATTCCGGTACTCTTGTCAATGGATTCACCAGCCGCAACCGGGCTAGTTTCCTTGGCATTATCGTCGAGCACAAAGAAGAATTTCGACAGGAAATGAACCTGGTATCCCCGCCCGGCCCTCCGATCGATGATCCTGCTCGGGCCATGCGGGAACAGTTTTAGAGCTTACTATACATCATAAGAGCGGCGTTGCCGCGCCCGTGCTCCTTGAAAAAATATGTAAAAAAATAAAATACATGGAAAAAATTGGACATTTACAATTAAGGATATCTCGAAAAACTCATAAAATTTCGGTCTTGCATAAGTGTGTTATTCAGATTCGGCAAAACAATTACATTTTGTTCCAATTGGTAACTACTTTGATTTTACAACGGCCATATCAACCACTGGTACTTGATCAATGTACACAACGCCACTATTCAAAATTGAGGATACCGTGATATTGCCGAATCGATGCACCTCTATTACTTGTATTATTTCGATGGCTCATTTTTTTACATGCCTTTAGCTCGTCTCAGAGCGATTTTGTTGTTCAGTTGAAGAGCAGTAAACTTTTCTTCCAAAGTCCCATAGACTGCTTGTAGCTCCACTGCTATTTCAGTTTTCTTGGTTGCTTTGTCAAGTCAGTTTCTTACTTCAAGGACATTGTACACCAGACCTACAAAGTACTATAACTGTTTTAGAAAAGGAGAGCAGTTCCAAGAACACGATTACATTGTATCAAGTGTATAAACACACTAAAGCTATAAAAGGGGTGAATAGCAAGAGATGTATATGATGAACATCAGATACTTTGCACAGGAAAACATCAATTCTATCAAAAGTAGTATAAAATACATGGAAGTTTCTATTATATTTCTAGAACCGCAATAAGGTTGGTCAAGAGAGAGCTTTCTACATGACCATGATCATAAAGGTACCAATCACAGTTTCCAAAAAATAGCACACAACTCGTATGGTTGCACTACCAATACTGCTTATCATTGTGTAGGTAAAAGATGAAGGCTTTACTACAGGCTAGATTTAAGAAAATAAATGCAAGTAACAATAACAATAAATAGCCTCAACAATGGAAACGGAAGACTTGTAACTGGATATGGTTTAACAGAAGGCTCCTTGTTGATTTCATGGCATCTTGTATTTAGTTCGCTCACCAAAATATCAGCTTCCTGAAAAATAAGCCAGTTTATCCTTGCTCCTGCAAAATAAATTTCTAACATCACTCACAACACAAATCATATGCGACTTGAAGGATAGCTAGGATTTACCTCACAGTAAAGGCTGAGGCCTTTTTTGTTAGTCAATGGATTTTCCATTGTAAGAGTACGAGAAACTAAACAATCCCTGAAAATTGTAAAAGGATAATTGAAATCCTCACATCATTGTATTTTCTAAGTTGATGAGAGATGCTAATCCATATTATTAATTGACAGAAGGGAAAACTACAACTTCTGTTCTCACGGGCAAAATAGAAATAAATTACCTTGCCAAAGAAGAGTTAAATATAAGTTACTTGAACCAACAGCTCCATATAGACTTTAGCAAACACACAACACATGAAAAAAACTTAGAGGCGCCAACAGTCTACTGGAATGGGGATTGTGAAAGTATGTTTCTCTTTGACAGCCTCTTTGCAAATTCCATCAAAGTATTCTTTCCTACACAAATTGATTGATAAAAGTACTTGCATTTCTATAAGAGGGCTGGGATAATAAATTTTAAATAGTAGAAATGAACATGTAGATGCCTCACAGAGGGCTCATGTGTCATGTCATAAGTGTAGATGCCTCTAGGCTTATGCCTCTAGGAAGGCACTCTTGGAATCTCATGGCACAAACTCTCCTACACTCTATCCTGCGAAGTTAAAACCTCATTGTCAACTTGGTTCCTGCATATTAAACTGTGCTAAATATATGATACGAAGTACAGGGTATGAAATCTATAAAACAAGATAAAAGAGCTTTAGATAGCCTCCAATGTAACACCGGTAGAGAGATAACTTTCATTAGCTGAATCATCTTGTTGTCGTAACCTGACCAAAGGAAACAAATAATACAATGAATGATACACAATATTTTTTTTTGATAAAAGTTCACCTCAATTGATGCAACCTGCTCAGCCTAGATAACCCCCTCCTTGTGACCCTCAATCAGGTCTAACCGTCTAAGTGTCACATAAGTACCAACAATTAAATAGTAGAATACTCATATTCTGAAATTTTCGTGCAGAACATGACACAAATCGTCAATCATTTTGAAGTAATATTACATTGTCATGTAAGGGATGGAAAAATTGTTCAATCAAGAGACAACCAGATTTGATACAGGGAACATGGAGATTTCCTCGTAATCTCATGGCTCCTCTCATCTTGATGCTTTGGACCCTTTTGTTCACACGTACGCCTATTCAAGGGGTGGAACGGCTAACACCCCTGGTGGGCGGTGGCCTTGACTGCAGCGACAATTTCCTCCCCACCTAGTGTCATCCAAGAGCCGTCTTACCTGAGATATAGTACATGTCTGGTCTTGCACGGACTCCGCGACTCGACTGCCATGTCCTAACTTCTTACCGATCTATGCCATGGGGGATGACGCACTCCTGGGAAGGGAGAAGCGAGCCCGCAAGGAGAAGGAAGAAGCCGCCATCGTCCCCAACGCAAGCACTTCAACCTTCTTCTATCAGATCATCTCCGGTGTCAGCAACAGCAGAGAAATCCGAACCGGCGACCATCCTGGAACAGCTACAAATAAACAGCAAATAAGGTTAGTCTGTAAAACAGTCAATGGGCGAAGGGAAAATGAAACTAAAGCAAGAAACATGGCTGGTAGAGAAAGTGAAGTTCGCAGGCGGCGCCCAGATGAATTGGAGAGAGAAACCCTGTTGCAAGCAGCATATATGAGGAACCCCAAGTTTGATTAGGGGTAGGCAAACGGACATGGATGCTTATGGGAGGACGACTCCTAAGCTTCTCACCAGCGCCGGTTTCAGGACCCACTTAGTACAGGAGATAAAAAAGAAGAGGAGACGACGCTGGGCCACGGTCACAGCCATAGTCCGACGTACGAGAAGGACGGCACCCAGGATTTAGAGGCCCATACAAATTCAAACAAAGATATGTCGAGGAGGAATATCTGGCCACCCTGGACATATTGGCCCGGTTCACGAGAAAACATGTAGGCCGATTCTCGGAGAAGCAGCCCTGCTATGTTGCACCGACGGCTTGAACGAAGTAACACGGTAACACAGGCCCAAGCGAAGTTGTGCAAGGAAGAATCGATCCTGTGCGTTCTTATGCATGATCCGACGGCTCCCAAGTCTAAATCGCTGTGAGAAGGCCCTAGTAGTTCTATTTTACTGTTTCTTAATGTCGTTAACTTTAAATTAACCACTAAAAGGTCCTGGACTACACGGGCGAACTATTTTTCCAGACTATCTTCAGGCAGCGGTATTAGTGCTTTTGATTTCTCTTAGCTCAAGTGAACAACAACTACCGTGCAACAACAAATAACACGTTTTCTGTAACGAAGCTATCCTGCTTGTTCAGGATTTTCATGTGAAACTTTGGCTTGTCCATCCGTAGATAGCAGAACTCCCCATGTACATTCATTCAGTTCATTCCGTAAACTCAAAATGCCTGACCATTATACCTGTTGCATACTTATCTGTATCGCACTTCTATAAGGGCCTGCTTTTTAAATAGATTTCCAATATAAGACCGAGATGGAAATGCATTTTTGAACCCGGGTGCATTTGCACCGGTACAAAAATAACATATTTCAAAAAATTGAAAATTTCTAAAAGAAATATTCATGTGTAGCTTCATATTTTAGGTTTACACGAAATCATTCCACGAAAAACCGATATGTTTTGTGGGATGTACAAAAAAAGACAAAAAGTTGTCTTGTGTAGCATGTTACTTTAGCACCAATTTTTAATCTTTTTTGCACAATTCACCCAAAATATTCATTTTCGCAAAACAACTTTGCGCGCATCTAAAACTTAAACTTCTACGTGCACATATGTTTTTTTGAATTTTTGGCATTTCAAATTTTGACAAAAGTCAAATTCAAATAAAGGATGCATAAGAGCTCGGGGGCCAAATAGCCGCATCCCGAGACGGAGACCTAAGTTTACAGCACCACATCAAACTACATACTATTCATATAAGTAGATAATAGGTCAAACTTGCCCAATGGTATACTCCAAGCATACAGGTACATAAAGTCAAGCCCATGCTTTGGGTATAGGATAGCGCCTGTTAGGAATAGACAACTTGTATTTCTCTGGGGGCCAAAGGCCATAATATATAATACAGATATAGGTGTGAATATACAGGAAGCCCCTAATATATGGAAAAACTACAATACAAATATATACATCTAACATCCCCCTCAAACTCATGATGGATCCACAACACTGAGTTTGGAGAGTAAGAAATCGTGCTGCGCTCTAGTCTGTGCCTTTGTGAAGAAATCCGCCAACTGTAAATCTGAAGGCACATACTGAAGCGCAACAACCTGAGCCTGCACCTGAGCACGTGTATAGAAAGCATCAACACCAATATGCTTGGTAAGCCCATGCTTGACCGGATCACGTGCAACACTAATAGCACTTGTACCGTCAGACAAAACCAGAGTGGGTGTGGTAATAGAGACCCCAAAATCCGCAAGTAACCACCGTAACCAGGTCACCTCAGCAGTCAACAAGGCCATAGCATGCAACTCAGCCTCAACACTCGAACGGGAAACCGCTGTCTGTTTTTTCGCTTTCCAAGCAATGAGCGAACCACCAAGAAACACACAGTAAGCAGAAAGTGAACGACGATCCAAAGGATCACTCGCCCACGTAGCGTCCGAATAGCACTGGAGCTGGAACGAGGAAAGAAAAGGCGACGAGTGATCATACCATGAAGATAACGAAGAACACGGAGAAGATGACTATAGTGAACAGTGGTAGGAGCAGAAACAAACCGACTCATAATATGAACATGATAAGAGATGTCAGGACGAGTGACAGTAAGATAAACAAGACTCCCAACAAGATGACGATAATGCGTCGGATCAGAAAGAGGATCACCATCAGTAGGTTGAAGCTTAACATTAAGCTCCATAGGGGTCTCAACAGTGCGCTCATCCCCAAGAGCAGCACGAGCAAGAAATCATGAATATATTTTTCCTGAGAGATGTAAAAGCCATCAGAAGTGGAGGAAACCTCAATCCCAAGAAAGTATCGAAGAGGACCAAGATCAGTCATAAGAAACTGATCACGAAGATGAGCCTTAACAAAGGCGATATACTCAGGATCATCACCAGTAATGATCATATCATCAACATAGAGAAGAAGAAGAGTGTGTCCATGAGGAGAAGTGTGAACAAACAGCGCTAGATCATGAGCACTAGGGGAGAAACCAGCAGCAGTCACTATAGAAGCAAAGCGCTCAAACCAGGCACGAGGGGCATGTTTGAGGCCATAAAGAGAACGTCGAAGACAACAAACCATCCCCTCGGGAACAGAATACCCAGGAGGAGGCTGCATATAAACCTCCTCACTCAACTCACCATTGAGAAAGGCGTTCTGAACATCAAGCTGGGACACAGACCAATGACGAACAAAAGCAACAGCAAGAAGAGTACGCACAGTGGTCATATGAGCCACAGGAGAAAAGGTCTCATCATAGTCACGACCATGCTCCTGCTGAAAACCACGAGCCACAAGACGCGCTTTAGAGCGCTCAAGAGATCCATCAGAGCGGGTCTTAATATTATAGACCCACTTACACGTGATAGGACGAATACCGGGAGGGGGAGAAACAAGATCCCAGGTGTCAGTGCGCTCAAGCGCAGCAATCTCCTCAGCCATGGCCAGCTGCCATTCAGGATGATGCTCAGCATCCCGATAAGAAGTCGGCTCGTAGGCAACAGAAAGACCATACTGACTAGGAGAGTAACGGTTGGGGGCACGACGCTGACGAACAGGACGAGTAGAGGGAAGATCATCAGAGGAAGACAACTCAGGAGATGACGATGAAGAAGAAGGAATAGCAGAGGAAGACTCCGGAGAACGAGGAGAACTAGGAGAACTAGACGGAGCAGAGGAGGACGGTGTCGAAGAAGAGACATTAGGGGGAGGAGATCCTGAAGAAGACATAATAGGGGTAGAAGGAGGTGTGTCAGGAAAGAGAAGAAAAGAGATATCGTCCACCGGGTAAGTACCAGCGGTGGGACAAGGATAGAGAGGACGCGTCTCATCAAAAGTAACATCACGAGAGATACGCATCCGACGACCAACATGGTCCCAACAGTGATAGCCCTTATGCTCATCACTGTATCCAAGGAAGACACACTCAACGGACTGAGCGGTCAGTTTGGTGCGTTCGCGAGGAGCAAGGATAACATAGCAAACACAACCAAACAAGCGAAGCATGGAGTAGTCTAGAGATTGTCCAGATAGACGCTCAAGAGGGATACCACCCTGCAAGGCGGCAGAAGGCTGAATATTGATGAGGTAAGCCGACATAGCGACAGCCTCAGCCAAGAAATGCGGCGGGAGAGAAGAAATCATCATGGCACGAGTTGTCTCAAGAAGATGGCGATGCTTATGCTCAGCAACTCCATTCTGGGCATGTGCACCAGGACAGGAGAACTGAGCAAGGGTGCCCTACTCAGCAAGAACACCTCGCAACATCTGGGAGATATACTCACCAGCAGAATCAGCACGAAAAACTCGGATGGGGTAGAATACTGAGTACGGACCATGGCCGCAAAACGCTGATATATGGAAAGCACTTCACTACGAGAGCGCATAAAGTACAACCAAGTGTACCGAGAAAAATCATCGATGAATAAAATATAGAAGCGATGGCCCCCTTTCGAAGCGAAAGGAGCCGGACCCCAAACATCGGAATAAACTAAATCAAAAGGTCGCTGAGATACAGACGCGGTAGTAGGATAGGGAAGCTGAATCTGTTTACCCAACCTACAACCCTGACAATGCAAAGACCCATCTCCTGAGACAGACCCCATAAGACCACGATGAACTAATGACGACAGGAGAGAGTCACAGAGATGACCAAGACGATGATGCCACTTCTGAAAGGAGCTGGTAGTAGAGGCGACGACCGGATAATAACTGGTAGATGAAGTGACAGCTGAAGGAACACGAAGCCAGTCTAACTCCCAAAGTCCTGAAGAGTCACGGCTACGAGGGCCAGCTCCAATCAGGGCCTGTGTGCGACGGTCCTGGACAACACAAGAATCAGCATCAAGAATGACGCGACAACTAGAGTCAGTAAGCTGGCTAGCAGAGAACAGATTCATCTTAAGAAGAGGAACATGAGAAATATCAGGAACATAAAAAGAAGAAGTGGAAAGGGTGCCCTGACCAGAAACAGGAAGAGAGGTACCATCAGCCGTGAAAACACAGACATGAGAAGGGAGAGAACGAAGAGTGGACAGAAAAGAAGACTCAGAGGTCATATGAAAAGAAGCTCCAGAATCCAGATACCATGGGGACGTACCTGACTGTGTAGAAGGAGGTGGTCGCGCAGTGTCTGAGGAATCAGTCACAGAACCAGCAGTGCCTGTCAAAGAAGAGCCTGTAGCAGCAAGCAGACCGCGAAGACTCCTGATAATGTCCTGATCGGAGAGAGCAACTGCTGAAGATCCGGAAGGAGCCGACTGCCCACGATCCTGGTGCTGCTGACGTAAACTGGGATCCCGTGTATAATAGGTGGCCCAAGTGTGGCCATCATTGTTACAGTAAGAGCAGTGACGAAGAGAACCACGGCGACCCTGACCACGAGCCTACTGGTGCTGACTCTGACCCTGAGACTGCTGGTGCTGACTCTGACCCTGACCTGGAGGAGTGGGTAGTATCGGCGGCGGCACAGAGGACCGCGGCTGAGTCGAGAGAGCAGACGGCATAGGAGGACCACGAGTAGCAAGCACAGGTGGAACCGCAAGAAGACCAGCACCACGGAGACGGGTCTTCTCAGCCCGAAGCTCAGACAACACCTTAGAGAGTGGAACACGACCACGAGCATTCAGCTGAGCACACCGGGGCTCAAACTCCTGGCGGAGCCGAGACAGAAACTCATAGATGCGGTGAAACTCCAAATCCGAGCGCACAATATGGCAGCACGAGCATGTGCCACAAACAGCAGTACGGAGAGAATCAAGCTGACGCCAGATAGCAGCACTCTGAGTATAAAACTCATCAATAGTGGAATCACCCTGCTAAAGAGCATGCTCCTGACGAACCACAGACAGGTAAAGAGCATCCCCATACGGCTGATAGCGCTAATGAAGATGTGCCCACTGAGCGGCAACAGTAGGGAGACTCATGAACTCAGCAGCATACTGGGGCAGAACACTGGAGGTGAGAACAGCAGCAGCACGAGCATCCTCATCGACCCACTGAGTGTAGGCAGTCAGAGCGTGGCGATAGACCTCGAGATCAGAAGAGTACTGCTTGAACTTCAGGTCATAAGCAGCAACAGAACTATCATCAGCACTCTGGGCAGCATCCTTGGCCTCCTGAGAAGCATCAGCGCCGAGAACAATCGGCGTTGGCGGAAGAGGAGCCACAGGAGCAGGGGGCACGGCGGACAGGAGACCTCGCCGGAGAGCACACCCCAAAGACGGAGATCACACATGTGAACGCGCATAAAGGCAGTGAAATCAGGATAATTCGCGCCATCAAAGATCACCGGGAAGCGAGGAATCGCAACATAACCCGAGGAAGAAGACATCTCTCTCTCACTTTTTTTTGACTAGATCTGACTGGAAGTCAACTCTCGCAAACCAGCAATCTCCGGCCAATTCCGCCTAGAACAGGACACCACCGATGATCTGAACACTGAAACAAGGTAGATCGGGGCGGCGCGAACCTATTCCAAGGAAAATCGAGACCGGAACGGATGAGAGGCAGCAGCAAGCAGACTGGGGCGAGAGGCAGGCTTGGGCGAGAGTGGGCTCGTCAAGCAGAGGCGGGTCCCGCGGGGACGTGGGCAGGCGGAGTGTCCCAAGGCGGCGATGGCAGGATCTGACTCCCGCACAAGTAGAGGAGAGCGTGGTGTCGGGCAGTGTCGAGGTCCTTCCTGGTGTGAGTAGAGGCGGGCGGGGTCGGGGTCCCGCGGGAGACAGGCGACGGGACCTGGCGAGTGGTCGGGTGTGGCATCCCGCAAAAACCACTACTAGAAAATCGCGTTGTTTTGTGCTTTGCATCGTCATCATCTTGCATTGTTGTCTGCGTTATTTTGAAAAGCCTAGTTTCGATTATACAAATACCCCTCTTTATTTTAAAAGGCAAAACCCCGAGCGTATCGGATATTTTGTTTGCCCTAAAAACTGTTTGCAAAATGGCCTTGTTTTAAATTAAGCAGAACCAAACAAACACAAAAACTAAAACAGCCCCCTCTAAAACCTATCCCCACCCAATCCTAATCTACCCACCAATCAAATCGTGCCACCTCACCCGCTCCCCCAAAACCTACCCACTCTGCCACCTCAGCAATCCACCTCTTTTTCCACCTCTCTCTCTCTTTTCCACCCAGTCCCCTTCTACCCCTCTCTCTTTTTCCCACCCCTGGGCCCCACTCACGCACTGGCCCACCCGCAGCCCCTCTCTCTCTCTTTTTCCCCCTGGTCAACCCCACCCTGGCCCCGCCGACAGCCCCTGGCCCGCCATGGCCCCACCGGTCCAACTCACCCTAGCCCCACCCCGGCCCCACGCGCCCACCTTCCCCCACCTCCCTCGGGGCCTTCCCCGGCTCCTCCCTCCTAGCCTTCCCCGACGCAGCCGCCGGCGCGCCCTACCGAGCCCCCTCGCCGGCGCCCTTCACCTCCCTCCGGCGCCACCATCTAACCTCCGCCTCGCTCGCCCTCTCCCTCTCTCCCCCGCCTCCGGCCAGGCGGGCTCGCCCGGCCGCGCCCCGCAACCCCCGGCGCCGCTCGCCGCCTCGGCCCGACCTCCGCCCACCACCGCAGCACCCCACCTCCGCTCGCCATGCCCCCGTCGCCTCGCGCGCTCGCCCGTCGGACCCTCCCGCCTCTGCGGCCCCCTCGCCGCCCTGCCCGCACCTGCCGCCCCAACGCCGCCGTGCTCCTCCTCCTCTCCGGCCGAGCCCGCGCCTCCCCTCTGCGCCAGCGCGCCGCCCGCGTCGCCGCCGCGTCCTCCTTCCCGAGGCAGCGCCCGCCGGTCCCCTCCCCGAGCCGCTGCCGGCGCGTCCCCGCCGCTCGCTGCCGGCCTGCGCCGCCAACCACCGCCTCAGCGACGCCTCCCCTCCGGCGACGGCCGCTGCCAGCTCGCCAGGCGCCACCTCGCCGCCGGCGTGCGGTCCCGTTCCCGAGCGCTCCCTGCAGGTCATGTCCCCGCGGACCCCGCCTTCCCGCGTGGAGCCCGTCGCTCGACCCTGAACAGCGCGACGGCGAGTGCCCCGCACCTCTGCCTTGCAGCATGATGTCGCCTGGATCTCCTTCCTTCGAGGCGGTCCCGACAAGATCACTCGGCCTACTTCGACTTTTGCCATGTATGGTGAAACCCGAGAATCATCGATGCCAGAACCAAGAGCGTCATGAACCACTAGCGTTGAACCCGAGCCGACACTGGCAAACCAAGATGGCACCACAAGATCTACACACGTGCCATCAAGACCGACCCGTAACAACTTCGTCGCTTCCGTCACCAAGATCTTCCTCAGAGAACGACAAGAACTTCTATCGGAGTCCCAAACCCCGAAGGCCGAACCCCGGATACGACAAGCACTTCCCTCGGACGCCAAGACCGACTCGACAGTGCGGACCCGACAAGATCCTCGCAACGACAAGAACGGCACCGACCCAGGGCAAATCCGTTGTCCCGACGCCGGGCCAAGTCCTCCCTCCCGGAACGCCAAGATCTTCGTAACGACAAGACCGACAACATGAACCGAAGACACGGACGCGACAAGAACTACCCCTATAACCGAGAACGATCCCGCCGAGCCCGAACCCGTCGAACCCTGGACCCTAAGACCGACCCCAAACCCTCGGACCAAGATCGTCGAGACCCCTAATGTGTGAACCCCCTTCCGAGAACCCTATTTTATAAATGGTCAACTATATGAATTGTTGCATATTTAATTGTCACACTTGCATGCATCTTATCATGTGGTTTGGGGGCCTTATGCCGATTCACCTAATAATTAAATATGGGGCCCATATGCGGGCAAATCTAGTCTTATATTGGCCTCATTTAAATTTGTGTAGCGAACCGGTGCTATCTTTTGCCATGTTAAAACCACATTTAATTTGCGGGGGTTCTAAACAACATGAAGCATCTAAATAATTGTCGGGACCCCGGTTCCGCTTAATATGACCTAATCGCATCGCACCCCTGCCATGTCATTCATCATGCATGCATCATGCCGATCTTCTGTCGTTGTATTAAATAGTGCATCCGGTGTTTCTTCTAGTGTTTTGCTTCTTCGCGGATAAGGCCGTTGAGTTGATGCGAGTGTCGACCCGATCTTCGGATGAACCTTCGGCAATGCTTTTCAGGCGAGCATCTCCCCCTTTCTACCTATCTTACTTTTATAGTATTTACTCCCTCCTGTTGATCTTTGCTATCTGTGTTGCGATGCTCTAGTTTTCGTACCCGTGATATCCCTTGCAGCCATATATTGCCTTGGACACACCCTATTACCTGTTGTTTGGTAGCTAGTTGGACCTGCGCGTCTTAGTCGCTTGCTCAAGTGCTGTTGCGTGTCGTCAAATGCCACAGTTGTTGGAGCCTTGCCGCATGTTTGATGTTGGAGATGATCATGATTTTACTTATCGTTCACTTTAATTCCTGTTTAACAACTAAAATTGAAGTAAGCAGAGGCATCGGTGGGTGATAGATAATATTTGGTTTCCGAACGCCCACTTGTGTCCCGTAGGACCCCGAGTACTTGATACCTGTTCCTTGATTTATCGCGCTATCCACATCCGGGAGGTATATGGGACCCCCCTTAGCCAGAGCTTGATTCAGTCTTATTTCTTGGGGCCACAACTAGTTTGAGGTTTTATTTACTATCCTGTACCTATGCCATGCTTTACTGCTTTATTTACGATTGTGTGAGGAGCACGCTGTACTGTTTTGGAAGCGGAATGTTTTAGCGGTATCGACAGTCCCCGTTTGGGGATTTGCTGTCGTTTACAGCCATTGTCGCAAACCTTGAGTCCGTCTTGGAGCTTGCTTACTTCGTTGCGGGTGTACTCCAAGGGGTGGCCCCATGAAATATTTCTGAATCCTGTGATTGCTTTGTCGTGAAGGCCTCGTTGGGTTTTGATTTGGTTTTTTCGAGGTTGATCGAGTGTGTGTTGCTATTGGTGCACCCCGGCCGGGTAAAACTTTCTGAAAGCCTTGTCCGCGGTTATGGACGACTTGGAGCACAGTATCTCGACCATAGACAAGCACAACTAAAGTTTATTGCTATAAATTTGACTTTATAATGACTAGTAATCAGCTTCACTATAATGGAATGGCTAATTAATACTGCCCACAATTGCTTGTTTGGAGTGTCGCTTGCGACAGTTGTATCTGACTAGTAAGTATTGCAACTACAACGGAATGGCTGAATAAAAGTACCAACAACTGCTGGGTTTTGGGTTATCTCATGCTAATTGTATTTGACTAGTAAGTGTCGCAACTACAACGGAATGGTTAACTAAAAAGTGCCCACTGCTTACTTTATCAGGACGATTATCTAAACCTGACTAGTAAAGTGCCGCAACTATAACTGAATAAGTAAAACTGCCAACTGTGTGAGTTCCTCGGTTGACTTCCTCGTTGGTCTCGAGGGGGAAACGCCAGGATGGGTTTGTTTGATGATAGTATCAGGTTGGATCCGAATAGGTCTTTCTTACCCCTCTCTAATAGCCGCCAGTTGTATCGAGTCTCTATAGGTTGTTTAGTGCATGCTGCCGCTGCCGCTCAATCCACCATACCTATGTAGGCGAGGACCGCCGAATTCTAGTCTCGCCGTGTACTGGCCTCAGTACTGACGCTCCTCTTTTTCCTTTGCCCTTTGTCGGCACCCCTTTTGTTTAAGCAGGTTTTGAGATCGACGTCGTTAGCAGGGTTACCCTTCCGGCTTGGCCTGGGCAGGGTTATGGACGCCATTGGTTATTCTTCAGGGCTCTTAGCCCCATTTTCATCTTGTCCGTAGTCGGACGCTGTATCATTTTCAAGGTGATTTGGATCTTTGTATATTATATCTGCATTCTTGACTCGTGGAGTCGCTGTTATATATATCTGTTCTGTGGGTCCCATCGAGGACTGTTGTGTAATGTTATTACTTCGTTTTCCACCCGCACGAAAGTGCCTGGTGGGCACCTTTGAATCGTTTCTATGCGGGTTTGGCGGGTTTCGCTAAAACTTGCATAGGGTCGATTCTGAGGGTGTTACATCGGGGTCCCGCGGGAAACAGGTGACGGGACCTGGCGAGTGGCGACAGGGACGGGCGACGGGACCAGACGGATCTGGCGTTGGGCGACGGGCGACGGGACCTGAAGCAAAGGCGGGTCCCGCAGGAGTTTGACGTGAGCATAGAAGGCAGCCCAGCGGGAGTTGTTGAAGACGAATTCCAATCTGAAACGGATCTCGATCGGGACACAGATCGGTCCAGATCTGAGACGGCGACCGATCCAGATCTAAAACAGAGCAAAACGGGCGGCGACCGGCGGTGACGACGACGGCAAGGCCGGCGGCGACAGGGACGATGGCGGCCGACGAAGTTGCGAGAAAGAGGACGGGACTAACGAGACTCTGATACCATGTTAGGAATAGACAACTTGTATTCCTCTGGGGACAAAGACCACAATATATAATACAGATACATGTGTGAATATAAAGGAAGCCCCCTAATATATGGAGAAACTATAATACAAATATATACATCTAACAACGCCTAGGGATTATCTCAGAAGTTTCTTCCATAACATCCACTAATTTACTTACAGAAGGGTGCTTTGCCAAAAGCACGAGCCTACTTAGAAGGGCATCTACATAATCACCTACACAACTGCCACATGAGTCATAGCAACGGAACTGCTCATCCTTATCCCCTCGCTCCCTCCCCTTCCCTTATCTTTGAGAGTCCACCGCCGCTGTCCGGGTCCGTCCGCCGTCCTCTCCGCCGGAATAGCCGGCCGGAGTTGGACTGGACGGGACGCCGGAGTAGATAGATGTAGGATCTTTGGCTGTTTGCCGGATGTGGTCTTCTTGCCTAGTAGATGGAGACGCGGGGAGGGTTTGTGCAGCCAGACTCGATTCAATCTAGGGTTCTTCTTCATCGCCATGGAGCTCCTCTGGCCGGAGGACGTGGCGGAGAGAAGAGCCACCGTCTCCCCCAATAAAGCTGCTCGCGGTGTTCTCCTGAGGCGTGTGATGGTGCTTCCCCCGGCCGGCCATGGTGGCGAGGGGAGGAGGCACATCCTCGAGTGCTGCGGTGTTATGGAGCCATTCCCGGCCGGCCGAGGCGGCGTGGGGGGAGTGGATTCCTGAAGCCGCATCCTCTGCTTCAGTGAGTTCTCCATTTTGGCCTCCTGTTCCTCTCTCGGACGGCCTTGGTGGCGAGGAGGAGAGGCTCGGGAGGGCGCGTGTGCGGTCTCGTTGCGGTTATCCTAGCGGTGGTGCAGGCACGCCGCTGGAGTGGTTGACCTCGTCGTTTCATGGGGCTCCGTGGGGGAGTTCCTCATCGCCGATCGTCGACCGCCGCTTGTTCAATAAGCCTACTTCTGGGCTTCTTTTTGGGGCCATTCTTTCTTGCATGTCTCCTCCCACCCGTGGCAGGAGTGGGAAATCGGACGGCAGGCCGGCTATCTTTTCTGGCACAGGTAAGGAGCCCCCTGCTGCAGGATCCTTCTGCTCCTCAGATCTTCTTCTTCCTCCAGCAGGCGCAGTGGTTGCGAATTTTGGAGGTGTCGATTGGGTTAACAGTAGTGTCTTGCAGCAGTGGAGTTGGGAAGCAATTTTCTTGAGCACCACCTCGGCGGCGGGTGATAGCCATCCGACATCCAAGACCAGAACATGGTCTATCCAGAAGCCGGCGAAGGGTCCTGGCAATTGTCAAACCTCCTCGGTGAGGCCCCTCTCGAGGTCGGCGGCCGCGTTTCTCGTCTGCGCGGAAGCAAGTGGTTTCGTCCCCGCTTCCGAGCCTGATGGCGGCGCGTCTGACTTCCGGCTCGGCGGTGGAGAAAGAGAAGGACTGAATTGTAATCTTTCATCTTTCAGTGAGGTCTTTTCTGCATTTAATAGGGACCTATGGTTTTTAGCATACTTTATGAGGTCCTTTGTAATCAGTTGTACATCCACCGTTTGGTTGTAATGCAATGCTTCCTGTCCCTTGGGGGACCTCCATGTTAAAAAGAAAAACATGAGTCATAGCAGAGCAACTAACCTATGCTAAGCGGCAGCGTGGAGGCAAATAGCAAGAGCATCACATCAGCCCGATGGCGTAGCACAGAACCCATAGATGCAGTGCAGAAGCGCATGTGAAGACAATGATCTCGGTTGGTTAGCTCGATGATGTACTTAGGGAAACCACTGAGTATTAGCGGATGTCGAGGCAGCGAGTAGTAGAAAAGACATAGAGCAATACAATAAAAGAAGGAAAAATTAATACAGAGCCACTAAAGATAGGGAAACCCAGGCAACCACTAAAAGGTGGAATCACTGTGACATATGCAGCCAGGAAAACGGAAGCTTGGACAACCAACATTATTAGATTTTACCTTATCTACAAACGATGTCCGCAAACACAGCAGACAACCTACTGCCTATCCTTTTTGGCCGACCCACCGGACTTGGTGGAGCTACCCCTGATACAAGTAAACACTTCATAGCCGGTCTTTTTTTTTTTTGAATGTTCACCGGGGGAGCTAATCCCCACCTGAATATATTTCATCCATTTGCCTATGAGGCTTTGCAGCCTCTACAAGATAGGTTCAACTGAACTAGAGTACACGGGGATTACAAGGGAGGAGAGATAACTAAAAAAGACGCACACACAAACACAAAAACTCTAAGGAGACTCCAAGCAAGTAACCGGTGAAGACCACCAAATGCTATCGAAGGGTAAAACATAGGCCAGACTGCAGCAGGGGCACACACCACTGCAAGCAAGACCAGCACAATATGGAAGGGACGAAAAAACCAAAACGGCAGGTACATTGCCCAAGAAGCACCACCCCCGTGGACGAAGAGCACCAGTCCGCCGAGACCAAACCCTGACACTGCGAAGCAACCAGTGAGGTCGAAGGGCAACGCTCAGCCGAGTCGACACCGCTCCACCAGTGAGCCGAAGGCGTGCTCGAAGGGCAACAGGCAGCCGAGACAGAGTCGAAGGGCTACCATGCCGAGACCACAACCAAAGGAACCACTGTGTCACCAATGTAGACGAAGAGCCGCTCGCTGCCGAGAACACAACAAAATTCTGACGTGCCGTTGGCGAAATCGAAGGGCATCATGGGGCCGAGTCCAACACCTGGATAGCATCAAGAAGCACGCACGCACACCGCGGCGTGGCGAACCATAAGCACCGCCGAAGGGCACAACATAGCCGAGGCTGCACCGTCCACCGGCGCCGCCGAAGATCAATATTAGCCGAGGCTGCACTAGGAAACCACACCAGGCCCGCCCTGTGAGGCCACATCGGGGGCCAAGAACTGCAGCAAGTGACTTGCACGGGGGAAAGAATTAGCCAATCCAAGCCATGGCACTCCTGGGTGGAAGAAAACCACATCCATGGCAGCCAACTGCAAGGCCATGGAGCACACCAGCCCAATGAAGCAGCGTCGTCGCCGCTGGCAGCAAGACTTGGAGACTCCACACCCATCTACGATCACTCCCCTGGTAGGAAGCAAACCACCTCCATGACTGCCACTGCAAGCCAAGGAATGCCGACCACTGCGGACAAGTGCCGCAACAGGCCGATAGACGAGCGGAGAGGAGGCAGACATCTGCAACACTGCAGAGAGAACCACCGCCGGCCACGAGGGGCCAGCACACCGTCGGTGGCGACAAAACGATGCCCAACACCACGCTGTCCAGCGAAGGGCATACCCTCCAAACCACCTACAGCAAGACAGAGCCCAGACACGTGCACCAAGCCCGGGGCGGTGAGACCGCCGGCCGGAGCCCGCCAGATCTTTTCTACAGGATCCGCCGTGCCACGCACGATGCCGAGCCAGGTCGACCGGGAGGGGTGGAGCACGGTGGAGCAGGCAGGGCGCCCAGCAGCGCTACCGACGGCGAGAAGTGGGTCGGGGAGTCGGCAGAGCAGAGGTAGGGATTAACCGCGCCAGATCTGGCCGGCCACCGCCACAACGCAAGGGGACGAGACGCCGCCTTGCCCCTGCACCAGAGCTTCTCCATCAGCAGAACCGGGCCAGAGGGCAGCACCACGCCGGGGAGAGACCGCCGCCGCCAGGCAAGCGAGCCAAGCGCGCAGCGCCGCCGCAGGACGCAGTGCGCGCGAGCAGGGACACGCGGGCACACGAAATCCCCCACCACCTTTGGAACAGGGGGCCCGCCGCCACCGTGGCAGCCGCCGGCGGAAGCAGCGGCGGGGGATTGCGCCGGAGGGGAGGCTGGCGGCGGAGAACGGTGGGGACGCCCCGGTGCCGCCCTGGGAGCAGCACGGGAGCGAGACTTTTTTCGTTTTCCAATCCTCATAGCCAGTCTGTCTCCCAGCGAATCTGCAAGCACTATAACTGTATGCCTTAGAGCATCTCCATTTGTTGGTCCAATCCAGACCGAAATCCGGACCAAACTTCGGTCGGACGACGTAATTTTTCGGCCTGGATATGTCCAGTTTTTCACTCGCGTATCCAGGCCGAGTTCCCGGATCGCCTGTTTCCGCTAGAATTCGGCTCAAATTCGGCTAAAGTTCGTCTAAATTTTGACATAGTTTGTTATACGATGAATATAGAACAATTTAAGATCAAAGTTCGGCGAAATTTTAAACAGAGTTCGGCGTAATGTAAACATAGTTCGGCCTGCAATAAAATTACAACATATTTCGGCCAAGTTCGGCCAGTTCATGCTCAACATCTACGTCGTGTTGCCCCTGCGTGTCCATAGGTGTTCGACAAGATCATCCTGCAGCTGTTGATGCATCGCCGGATCTCGGATCTCCTGACGCATTGCGATGAATGCAGCACATGTTGCAGCGAAACACGTCCTCTTCATGGAGTGGCTGGCGACTAAGTCGACGTACAACATGCAATAGTCCTCTATCCTCTGTCTCGCCTTGCACTTCATGCGACCTGGCGCCGAACCACCGCGCTTCGGCTTCGGCATCTACACGTACAGCTGGGCGAGCGATGCGAGAATCTGCAAGTGCTCTTCACTTTCGGTGACCTCGGCGCTCTCCTCCTCCAGGAGTACGGCGAGCAACTCCTCGTCGTCGGAATCCATGGCGAGTATCTCGCCCTCATCAGAGTCAGTGCACACTACCTCGTCGCCGTCGGAGTCCATGGCTGAATCCGGCCAAATGTCGAACACCTAGCGGGTGTGGTGGTGGGCGCACGGAGCCGAAGCACAGCTACGGCGAGGATAGGTCGGCGAAAGCAGCGGCGTATGAAGGCGTGGAGCTGGGCGGCAACGACGGCGAGCATAGCTAGAGGCGTGGGCATGTCTCGGCTCGGGGGAGCTCCGCCGGCGAAGTCATGGCGACAGAGCTCTTCGCGGCAGTCTGGGCGAGTGGAGTGGGTGGGAATGGGACTGTCTCGCCGACAGAGCTGGCCCACGCCCTTTTTTGCGGCGTCCGGCGTCCCAGGGCGTATCCGGAAACCTGGGTTCGGCCTGGTTAGGCCGAACCAAAACAAGCCCAAATCCGGACGAAAACAGGTCCCTAGGTACGCGACTGGGCCCGGCGTCCGGACTGAATTTCGGCGTCCAGATCGGCGTCCTGGATAGGTGAGTTGAGATGTTCTTGGGACCAAAACAAAACAGCCATGCGCAAAGAAAGAACACGTGGTTCGGAGCTAGACTATCAGACCCGAGATATTAGTAACATTAACAAGGAAGTAAGCAGAACCTTTTGCCCTTCGAAGCATCATCTTTATCGTCAGTAGTAGCTTTGTCCTTCAGGGGCAGGTTCTCATCATCCTTGTCTTCAATGGTAGACGCACCATCACCCACCTCCGACTGTGCAGGAGTCTCAGCCCGCTTTTCTTTGCCTTGCCAGATCAGTATATGCGCATGTGGCAGCTCTCTCTTCTGGAACTCAACCTCAACAGTATGCAAGACTACAAATAAAAAAGCCAGTGAAGCACACCTAAGCAAGCAACGAAGCAATAGTTCACCCCACAAAAAAAAGAGACATGAAGCTAAAGTACCTGCAACAATAGGGCCAAACATCTTCCCATATTTAATATCACGTAGGTATTCAGCAAGCTTCAGCTTCATGTGGTAAACTCCGACTGTCATATCAGCCCTGTCATGCGGCCTGCTTTGCCCAGGCTCAGATTCTAGAGCCTCTATGATCTCAGGACATTTGGGGTTAGACGTGAAAGTAGAAAATATATCATGACAACCATAAACACGTGAGATAGCTACTGCATCTTGGAACACGTAAAGGAAGGGAGAAGGAGTGAACGAGGCAAGAAGAAACACGACGCGAGCAAAGCTACGCCCTCCCGTGGGCCTAGGACGTCATGCACCCAGCAAGAGAGATGGAAAGTGAGAAACGCCGGGACTGCATCGAACGATCAGAAAACACGCGCGCGGGCCTCTCAGATTGTGCGTGGACGATCCCACGACTTGGAAGGGTGGGCGCACAGGGGTGCATGCGAGGAGGTGGGTAGCCTTCCGGCTTTTATAGGAGTAACGAGAAGCAAACCTTGGCAGAAGCAAGGACGGCAACACCAACAAATGCCGATCTCGTGAAAACTTTAGACAACCAGACCTGTAACACGGTAGAGAGACAGAAAAGGAGAAGACCACCACTAGAAAAACCATCTTCGGTTCGACGTGAGTAAGGCCAGCAGTCCCGACCTGACATAGCCCGTGACTAGTGGGAGCACTAGTCCCGGGCCGTGAGGCCTCTAACGGCTAGAAACAGCCCTAGTCATTAGTCTCGGGCCGGACGAGGTCATTAGTCCCGGGCCATAATACGGCCCGGAACTAATAACCTGGAGCAGGTTAGCTGGTCCTTTCGTGGACTATTAGTCCCGGGTCGTATCACGGTCCGGGACTATCACCATATGGTGGCCATTTTTCTCAAAGAAGCAAGAGGGTTCATGTCTTTTTTTCTCAAGATTTAGTTTGCAACACCTAAATCCAAAGCTTTAAAAGATCAAAACTTCATTCTTTCATCTCTTATTGCTACTTTAGCTCTATAATGCTCTAGAAGTATAGAGATATGGATCAATGCATGCATGCTCTAGAAGTAGCTAGAAGGATTTTGATATATATGTGTAACAAATTTTGATTAGGCACATAGTTACTGAAAATTGAAATGTGCAATTTTAGAGTTTCAGAGCTTAGAATGGAATAAGGTTTTCGCTGATAGAACAATAATAAAAAATCCACATTTATCATGTTGATTGTTTTCTCCAATTCACAAATTGGTGCATGTAAATTTTTCAAAATTCAAAATTAATGCTCTAGAAGCTCTCAATATAACTTGTAATAATTTTATCATATTGTGTATGATATACTTTTACTATAATGCAGATGGTTCGGGAATGAATGTACGGTACTGACCGACGCTCTGGCGAGTTCATTAATGGCGTGCATGAATTCATCTATGTTGCTGATGCAAACAAGCGCAATGGTTTTGTATTCTGTCCATGTAATAGATGTAGGAATCAGAAGGATTACTCTGACTAAAAACCCTTCACAGCCTCCTGTTGAAGTCCGGCTTCATGCCCAGTTATAATTGTTGGACCAAGCATGGAGAGAGAGGGGTTATAATGGAAGACAATGAAGAAGAGGAGGAGGATGACAACTATCATGGTTTTCCTGAATACGGAGATACTTCCACGGGGGATGCTGAAGGGGAGGATGAAGAAGAGACACATGATGAACCCGCTGATGATCTTGGTCGGACCATTGCCGATGCACGAAAAGATTGTGAAACTGAAAAGGATAGGGAGAAGTTCAATCACATGTTAGAGGATCACAAAAAGTTGTTGTACCTAAATTGCGAAAATGGTCTGAAAAGCTGGACAGCACACTAGAATTGCTGCGATGGAAGGCTAAGTGTGCTATACCTGACTCCTCATTTGAAAAGTTGCTAAAAATGATGAAAAATATGCTTCCAAAAGATAACGTATTGCCCGCCAGTACGTACGAAGCAAAGAAGGTTGTATGCCCTCTAGGTTTAGAGGTTCAGAAGATACATGCATGCCCTAATGACTGCATCCTCTACCGCGGTGAGGAGTATGAGAATTTGGATGCATGCCCGGTATGCATTTCACGTCGGTATAAGATTAGACGAGATGACCCTGGTGACGTTGAGGGCAAGCCCCCGGAAGAGGGTTCCTGCCAAGGTGATGTGGTATGCTCCTATAATACCCAGCAACGACATTGATGTGTACCTAAGGCCATTAGTGGAAGAACTTTTATAGTTATGGCACGAACCTGGGATACGCGTGTGGAATGAGCACAAGCAGGAAGAATTTAACCTCCGAGCATTGCTTTTCATAATAATCAATGATTGACCTTCTTTTAGTAACCTTTCAGGACAGTCAAACAAGGGATACAATGCATGCACACACTGTTTAGATGAGACTAAAAGTATATATTTGGAACATTGTAAGAAGAATGTATACAATGAGCATTGTCGATTTCTTTTGGCCAAGCATCCCTTAAGAAAGAAAGGCAAGCATTTCAACGGTCTAGCATGTCACCAGACGAAGCCTAAGGAGAGTACCGGTGCTGATATATTTCATATGGTCAAAGATTTGGATCAAATGGTAACCTTTGGAAAGGGTCCTGGAGGAAAATCTGTTCCGAAGGACGCTGAAGGACACGCACCCATGTGGAAGAAGAAATCTATATTTTGGGAGCTACCATATTGGAAATTCTTAGAGGTCCGCTCTGCAATCGATGTGATGCATGTGACAAAGAATCTTTGCGTGAACCTGCTAGGCTTCTTGGGCGTGTATGGGAAGACAAAAGATACACCGAAAGCATGAAAGGACCATCAACGTATGAAAGACCCAGATGGCCTGAATCCAGAATGAATTTCAACGTCATGCCAGCTACGCTCTTACCAAACAAGAGAAGGAAATATTTTTTGAATGCCTAAGCAGTATTAAGGTCCCATCTGGCTTCTCGTCGAATATAAAGGGAATAATAAATATGACAGAAAAAAGTTCCAAAACCTAAAGTCTCATGACTGCCATGTGATTATGACGCAAATGCTTCCGATTGCATTGAGAGGGCTTCTACCAGATAATGTTCGAGTACCCATTTTGAAGCTATGTGCATATCTCAATGCAATCTCTCAAAAGATAATCAATCCTGAAGATCTACCACGGTTACAGAATGATGTGGTCCAATGTCTTGTCAGTTTTGAGTTGGTGTTCCCACCATCCTTTTTCAATATTATGACGCACCTGCTGGTTCACCTAGTCGAAGAGATTTCCATTCTCGATCTTGTATTTCTACACAATATGTTTTCCTTTGAGAGGTTCATGGGAATGTTAAAGAAATATGTTCGTAATCGTGCTAGGCCAGAAGTAAGCATCTCCAAGGGCTATGGAACAGAGGAGGTCATTGAATTTTGTGTTGACTTCGTTCCTGACCTTAGGCCGATTGGTCTTCCTCAATCGCGGTATGAGGGAAGACTGAGTGGAAAGGGTACTCTAGGAAGGAAATTAATAATATGTAGGGACGGACATTCTTACACCGAGCACATTACACCGTTCTACAGAATTCTATCTTGACAGCCCCATATATCGAGGAACACAAGAAAATCTTACGCTCCAACAACCCTGGAAAGCATGACTCTTGGATTAGAGATGAACACATGAAGAGTTTTGGCGGTTGGTTGCAACATCTTATCAAAAACAACACTCTTGGAGATCAGCTATACTTATTGTCTAGGTCACCATCTTCGACTATATCGACTTTCCAAGGGTACGAGATAAATCGGTATACATTTTACACGATAGACCAAGATAAAAAGAGCACCAACCAAAAAACAGTGGTGTCCGCTTTGATGCAACAGACAACAATGGGTCAAAGACCACATATTATGGTTACATAGAGGAGATTTGTTAAAATTTGAATGAATCTAGTTACTATTTAGTATATAGGTTCATCTAAATTTTTACAAATTTAAGACATCTATTTTAGAACGGAGAGAGTAGAAAGCATAGTCCGTCGGTACAACTATATTCTATCCTTCTATAAGGACCGTTCTTTTCTAAACAATTACAATTATAAAGAACTCACTTGAGAAATACAAAGGACACATCGGAAAATCAAAGCAAGTAACCAGCGCTTAAAAAAATCCACTATCTTCTTGCGACAAAGATACCACTCATCTGTCTTATGCATAGACAACTGATTGCCACCCAAAGAGTTATATTGGGGTACTGACCATTTTTTAATGAGCTCTAAAGTCAGAAGTGTGCTATCACCACGGTCAACTTTTTAGAAAAGTATTGTCAGCATGGTCAACCTTTTAGAAAAGCATTGTCTTTCCCCTAACCATTTCTGGATTCATGTACTCTAATAAGTGGCCACTACGTTTATTGGAATCACCACCTTTTTTCCTTTGTGTCATAGTAAATATGGTTTCCCAAATTTAAGCAAGCTTGGTATTATTTTAGTACCAGCCAAGAAGTGAACAAAAAAACAATAGCAAGGACTACTATCGTCATGTATCTTCTATGCGTGTACTTTCTTAATTCTGTTTGCACTTACCTCCTGATTTCTTCTGTGAGCTCTTATATTATATACTTGCAGTTCTGGTTAGTCACAAGAAACCGAATATAAAATAAATAGATCCTAATCCATTGTTTAGTATAGAGGGGTAGCATATATTGCTAACAAACCAACCATTAACATATTATCCTAGAAAAAAGGCAATCAATAAAAGAAATAGATCCTAATTCCAATCTCAGTTAACAATACTTGTAGTTGCACAAATTCTTAGTACTTCTTCTTTTCTATGAAAACATCTTGGCTGTATTCTATTCCATTAAGATTAATACACTACTGATCGAGGGAACGTCAGCGAAGTTCATCAACAAATCTGCATATAAAAGAGAGCTATCAGTAGAAGATGATTGAGAAACTATGAAGCCTTGCCAATCTACATCGAAATCCTATCTTGTTTAGTATAGAGGGGTAGCATCTATTGCTAACAAATCAACCATTAACAGATTATCCTAAGAAAAAAGGCAATCAATAAAAGAAATAGATTCGAATCCCAATCTCAGGCACTTCACATCATATAGTTGCTTGCATGCACATGGCACAAAATTGCGGAATGGACAATAGATTTATGCAATGTGTTGTGAGCTACATATAGGTAAAACAAATGGCCGGATTTTTTTCTGTATCTTCCATGAGTGTACTTTCTTAATTCCGTTTGCACTTACCTCCTGATTTCTTCGGTGAGCTCTTATATTATATACTTGCAGTTCTGGTTAGTCACAAGAAACCGAATATAAAATAAATAGATCCTAATCCATTGTTAGTATAGAGGGGTAGCATATATTGCTAACAAACCAACCGTTAACATATTATCCTAAGAAAAAAGGCAATCAATAAAAGAAATAGATCCTAATTCCAATCTCAGTTAACAATACTTGTAGTTGCACAAATTCTTCGTACTTCTTCTTTTCTATGAAAACATCTTGGCTGTATTCTATTCCATTAAGATTAATACACTACTGATCGACGGAACGTCAGCGAAGTTCATCAACAAATCTGCATATAAAAGAGAGCTATCAGTAGAAGATGATTGAGAAACTATGAAGGCTTGCCAATCTACATCAAAATCCTATCTTGTTTAGTATAGAGGGGTAGCATCTATTGCTAACAAACCAACCATTAACAGATTATCCTAAGAAAAAAGGCAATCAATAAAAGAAATATATTCGAATCCCAATCTCAGGCACTTCACATCATATAGTTGCTTGCATGCACATGGCACAAAATTGCGGAATGGACAATAGATTTATGTAATGTGTTGTGAGCTACATATAGGTAAAACAAATGGCCAGATTTTTTTCTGTATCTTCCATGAGTGTACTTTCTTAATTCCGTTTGCACTTACCTCCTGATTTCTTCGGTGAGCTCTTATATTAATACTTGCAGTTCTGGTTAGTCACAAGAAACCGAATATAAAATAAATAGATCCTAATCCATTGTTTAGTATAGAGGGGTAGCATATATTGCTGACAAACCACCATTAACATATTAACCTAAGAAAAAAGGCAATCAATAAAAGAAATAGATCCTAATTCCAATCTCAGTTAAAAATACTTGTAGTTGCACAAATTCTTAGTACTTCTTCTTTTCTATGAAAACATCTTGGCTGTATTCTATTCCATTAATATTAATACCCCTCCCTCCCGCGGCGCGCCCCAGGGCGCCGCCGGGGGGGGGCCTTCGCCGCCGCCAAAGCTCTCCTCCCCATCTCCTGTCTCCCTTCCGCCGCTGCCGCCGGCGTGGCCGCGGTGGCGGCGGCCCCTGGTGCCGAAGGCGCTAAGGGAGGAGGGCAACGAGGACTTCGTCGGGCTGCTGGGGCGGCACCAACGGATGTGCTTGGGCGCGGTGGTCGGACGGCGATCTGGACCAGGCGGCGGCCATTGCCGTCCTTGGATCGTCCTCTCGGGCAGAGGAGGCTGGTCGTGGATCTCGATTCCCATCTAGATCCAGTGCTTCTGGCCTCGGCCAGTAGCGGCGCGGTTGGGAACCGATCGACGGTGTGGGGATCGCTGTGTCGGATCTAATAAAGGTGGTTGTCCTTTGATTTCCTTCACACGAAGACGAAGATCTGTTTGATGTCTGCCCTCCTTGATCTGGTCTGGAGAGGCGGGTTCCGGAAGGCTCCGCCGACGAACTCCCATGGGCGTATCATGCCTGGAGATTGCTGGATCGGAATGTATTCGGTCGCGCGCACCTTGTTTTTCTGGCCGTTTGGTTTCAGCGGGAGCGTTGCGAAGCTCTGTTGTTTGTTCCCACCTAGAGCCATGTAGAGCCATGGTGATGTCAGATGTGGAGAAGGTCAGGAAAGCCGAAATTTGAGGGTAGCAATGGAGTTTTTTGTTCTTGTGGCGATGGAGATCTGGCTGCGTGATCCGGGACTCGTTGAAGCGACTGTTGGTGCGGGAAGACAACACATGGGAGTTCCCAGTCTTATCTTGCAGGATGAAAATCCAAGGTCAGGCCTTAGCTGGTTGTGCCTGACAATGACCTTGTTAAAGGCATTGTTTTGTGAGTAAGGATTTTCTTCAGGGTGAAAACCTATTACCATTGGTCGGGAAACGACGGCGCTTGGGCACTGTTTCCTTCTTGAAGGCGTTGTTATTGGAGTGGAGGACTACTGGGGTTGTTCTGATGGTGTTACTGTCGTTTCTTTGAGGATTAGTTCTCTATAGCGGGACTTTTCTTTTTTGTAATTTCTCTTTCTTTTTTCTGAGTTGTGTGCATCCGTAGAGCCGCTAGGGCATGCGTTGTTGCAGAGGCTGGGTGTAATTGGTGTCCTTGTGATATTAATATATACTCTTTTCGAGAAAAAAAACTGATCGAGGGAACATCAGCGAAGTTCATCAACAAATCTGCATATAAAAGAGAGCTATCAGTAGAAGATGATTGAGAAACTATGAAGCCTTGCCAATCTACATCGAAATCCTATCTTGTTTAGTATAGAGGGGTAGCATCTATTGCTAACAAACCAACCATTAACAGATTATCCTAAGAAAAAAGGCAATCAATAAAAGAAATAGATTCGAATCCCAATCTCAGGCACTTCACATCCTATAGTTGCTTGCATGCACATGGCACAGAATTGCGGAATGGACAATAGATTTATGTAATGTGTAGTGACTAGTGAGCTACATATAGGTAAAACAAATGGCCAGATTTTTTCTGCACTTTGCATATGTTGCAGGGCAGTATAAAGTTTAATCAACTGCAATTTAAAATCAAAGGCCCAAACAGGTTGAATCAGGAAACAAACAAATCTTTGCCAAAATCACCAATGGTAAGGTGCCCAAAACTCACGATAGTCTGTTGATCTGTTTCTTCACAAACCATGTCAGTTATTTATTAATCTTGGCGCACATCTATCCACTTACGTTTTATTCTCTCTTGAAATAGGCTTTCGTCCCGCTTTATAAATCTCGCCTCACGTTTTATTCTACCAGCCTATTTATCCCTTTACGGGCATACAGTGACCATCAGCATACACGCCGAGGACAGCAGCTGTAGATTCACACGCACACGCTCACTATCATCATACAGTAACAAAGGCAAGCGAGCGGGACAAAGCTTGACCATATGACTGAACCAGCAGCAACGAGCCTCCAAAGGAACAGGAACAGAGAGCTGGGACGACCTATAGGCAACCATGGATCGGGATCCTCAGGCATTTCACCAAACAGGAGGAACCGTACCT
Source organism: Avena atlantica (assembly GCA_910589765.1). Lineage (NCBI taxonomy): Eukaryota > Viridiplantae > Streptophyta > Magnoliopsida > Poales > Poaceae > Avena > Avena atlantica. Next base: position 498,539,368 of record OU342739.1, read on the forward strand.
AAGAACGACAGCAAGACCTACCAGATCGACCGCCTGACGAGAGCGCGGAAGAACAAGAAGAACCAGGGGAAACCACGGACCTGCATAGAAACCAAAAGAGAAGAATTAAACGCACATAGCTGGCCACCGAGGAAGAACAAGATCGAAAGAAAGAACGAGAAAAGAAGGAACCGTAGAAAGAGGCCACCTCAACCAGACGGGCCACGCAGCAGGAAACTCCATCGTCTGGGCCAGCCGGAAGAAAACGAGGGAGAGTGCAGAGGCGAAGGGCAGGGGAACAGCAAGGGGAACTGGGAGGCGGGGTGGGAGGAAAACGAATAGGGAGAGGGAGGAAAATGAGGGGCCAACCAGCAGGCCTCTCGGTCTCACGGCGAGAGACGGAAAGATGCAGTTGCAAAGGACGAAAGTTTATCGAGAAACAATGGAGTGGCAAAGGGCTCAAAATATGGAGTTGCATGAAAGGCATGGTGCAAAGATTTAAACAGGCTATTAGACACAAAGTAAAATAACAGGAAGGATTTCTTCATTTACAAGCATGCAAGCTGATAAAATAACAAATAACCCCAACAGCTGCATTCAAAAAATAATCTCTAATGCCAATACATATCTTTAGCTCAAAAGACAAATGTTCTTTGAAGGTAAAATGTCATGTTCGTACCATCAGTGCCCAAGAAAGTTCATCCCTTCTGAGACCTAAATTATCGCCCGCTCCCTGCATATATGCATGACGCCAATGATCATGACGCCATACTGGAAAAAGAAATGTCAAGCACTACCAAGTTACAGAATGACAATACACACAAACATGTCTTAAAAGTCATAGTAGCTTATTAACTTACATAGGAAAATATTTTCTCAGAATCTAAAAAATATCACTTCTAAATTGGGCTGCCAAACCAGACGGGTCTGGAAATAGCTTCATGACAACTTCCACCAAATGAAAGGAAAACTTCAAGAAATACCAATAAATTTGTTTCGGTATGTATTCATCATAGAATAAATCCATGAGGGGAAAATAAGCAGACAGAGATATAAAGATAATCTGTGCGACAGAGGCTCAAATTGAAGATTCCTCCACTCTTTGTTTGTTCTTCCGATATTATTGGAGGGTCATCACATTTTTTATATTTTATCCAAAGCATAATAACAACGACATGCAAGATGTGGTCAACAGTGCTCAGCACATTATGAGATCATATGGTTGCATAAAAAAGCAATATTTCTAGTAGTTGGAGACATGATAGGCTAGCTGTTCCATCAAGATCAGAAATAGACGGATAGTAACATAGTTCAGTTATATTTTTTTTGATAAAGGACGCTTCATCCACCTCTGCATAACTAGGATGCATACAGCCGTCAAAATCCAGCAATCCAAATATAAAGGAATAAAAAAACATAGGCGAATTACATATCATAATGAAAAATTATAAAGCGCTTAAGGAGCCGAAGGTAGGTCAATCCGCAGATTATGTTGCCAGCCATATCGGGTGAATAAATCCCGCGCCGTGTCCTCCAACCGCGTACACACCTTCGTGAAAAGTTTGCGGTGATCCGCACGATGAAGTGCCGCCCAACACCGAAGGGTGCTAGTGCATCTGTAAATAACCTGCAGAAGTGAACAGTTTATATCATTAAACATTTTATCATTTTTACATAGCCAAAGCGATCATATAATGGCAATCGCTCCTACACGAAGAAGTATTTTATACTTGCGATCTATACCGTATAACCAATTTCCAAATATATTGGCAATACTACTCGATGGATACAAGCCAGAAGCTGCTTGGGTAACTGACCATATAAATCCTGTGACATTGCATTGGAAAAATACACTAGGCAATACTACTCGGTGGACCATAGTTCAGTTATATACAATCGATGATCAAATGATGGCCCACCCTGCGCTTTTGATTGGTCACACCACATAGGCTAGTCAGTAAGAAGATGAACTGATGATTATTCCAGCTGATTTGTAAGAAATAATTCCAAAAAGAAGCTTTGTGCTGCTTAATCTTGGCACATAATTAACAAACAGGCCGGAAAACAAACTAAAGGATCAAAACTTTGTGCTGCTTAATCTCAGATTAAAATGACATTGTCGAGACTATTGATATACCATGGTGTCTCATAAATTCGCAAGCAAGTATGGAGGCAAACCTGATGATACTGATGTACATATTACAGAGGAAATGGAGATGAACTGCAGCTCCGCACTCATCATTAGCGATGCAGATGATCCGTTCCAATGTTGCTATTTCAAGAAGTGCACCAACCTTATTGGAAGTTTAACCCATGCAAGAGCATAAACTCAGCGCTAGAAATTTTAAATTTCCTAAGAAAAACCTGCAGTATTTTTTTCTGTTAAGCGCAAATAGTTTCTGCCACCTATTCATAAGCGCAGAACCAAATGCGCATATGAACTTGAGAAGGTTCTGTTAGATGTATATATTTATATATTATAGTTTCTTCATATGTTAGGGTCTTCCGGCATATTTGCATATGTACCTGTACTATATATTATGGCCTTTGGCCTCCAGATAATACAAGTTGCATATTCCTGACATGGTATCAGAGCTAGGTTAGCCTCCTCTTACTCGCAACTTCGTCGCTGCAGCCACCACCGTCCCTGTCGCCGACGGCCTTGCCGTCGTCGCCGCCGCCGGTCGCCGCCCGTTTTGTCTGACCCGATCCAGATCGGTCTCCAGATCTGCCCGTCGTCGCCTGTTCCTGTCGATTCCCGGAGGCACCAGATCGGTCTCCAGATCCGTTCTGTCGCCCGTTCTGTTCTCAGGTCGCCATATTCGTTTTGTTCCCTCAGCCCCGGTTTAGATCGACACGCACCGTCGCCGCCCCACCTCGTCACTGGCGCTGTCCACCGTTGCCGCCCCACCTCCCCACCTCGTCCCTGGCCTCTGGCGCTGGGCCACCCGCCCACCCCACCCCACCTCGTCGCTGCGCGCTGATCCACCCGCCCCCAGCCGCCAGATCGTTGTTGGCTGCTCGCTGCTTGCTGTTTCACTTCAGATCGCGCCGGCCGTCACCTCTGTCATCGTCGGCCGTCACTGCTGCCGGAAATCAATCCCTGGCGGTTGGAATTGGCTTCCCCCGGTCTTTAGGCACCGCCCCTTGTCCCGGTTAGCCGGAATTTGGCCGGATTTTGGCTGGTCTCTGCCTGTCGGTGTGGGTTGACCATGTCGGTGTGGGTTGACCAGATCTGTTCAAAAAAAATTGAGAGAGAGAGAGAGATGTCTTCTGCATCGGGCTATGTTGCGATTCCTCGCTGCTCGGTGATCTTCGATGGCGCGAATTATCCTGATTTCGCTGCCTTTATACGCGTTCACATGCGCGGTCTCCGTCTTTGGGGTGTACTCTCCAACGAGGTCTCCTGTCCGCCGTGCCCCCTGCTCCTGTGGCTCCTCTTCCGCCGACGCCGATTGTTCTCGGTGCTGATGCTTCTCAGGAGGCCAAGGATGCTGCCCAGAGTGCTGATGATAGTGCTGTTGCTGCTTATGACCTGAAGTTCAAGCAGTACTCTTCTGATCTCGAGGTCTATCGCCACGCTCTGACTGCCTACACTCAGTGGGTCGATGAGGATGCTCGTGCTGCTGCTGTTCTCACCTCCAGTGTTCTGCCCCAGTATGCTGCTAAGTTTATGAGTCTCTCTACTGTTGCCGCTCAGTGGGCACATCTTCGTCAGCGCTATCAGCCGTCTGGGGATGCACTTTACCTGTCCGTGGTTCGCCAGGACCATGCTCTTCAGCAGGGTGATTCCACTATTGATGAGTTCTATACTCAGAGTGCTGCTATCTGGCGTCAGCTTGATTCTCTCCGTACTACTGTTTGTGGCACATGCTCGTGCTGCCAGATTGTGCGCTCAGATTTGGAGTTTCACCGCATCTATGAGTTTCTGTCTCGGCTCCGCCAGGAGTTTGAGCCCCGGCGTGCTCAGCTGAATGCTCGCGGTCGTGTTCCGCTCTCTAAGGTGTTGTCTGAGCTTCGGGCTGAGGAGACCCGTCTCCGTGGTGCTGGTCTTCTTGCGGTTCCATCTGTGCTTGCTACTCGTGGTCCTCCTATGCCGTCTGCTCCCTCGACTCAGTCGCGGTCCTCTGTGCCGCCGCCGATACTACCCACTACTCTAGGTCAGGGTCAGAGTCAGCACCAACAGTCTCAGGATCAGAGTCAGCACCAGCAGGCTCGTGGTCAGGGTCGCCGTGGTTCTCTTCATCACTGCTCTTACTGTAACAATGATGGCCACACTTGGGCCACCTATTATACACGGGATCCCAGTTTACGTCAGCAGCACCAGGATCGTGGGCAGTCGGCTCCTTCCGGATCTTCAGCAGTTGCTCTCTCCGATCAGGACATTATCAAGAGTCTTCGCGGTCTGCTTGCTGCTACAGGCTCTTCTTCGATAGGCACTGCTGGTTCTGTGACTGATTCTTCAGGCACTGCGCGGCCACCACCTTCTACACAGTCAGGTATGTGCCCATGGTATCTGGATTCTGGAGCTTCTTTTCACATGACCTCTGAGTCTTCTCTTCTGTCTGCTATTCATTCTCTCACTTCTCTTGTCCGTGTTCTCACGGCCGATGATACCTCTCTTCCTGTTTCTAGTAGGGGCACTCTTTCTACTTCTTCTTTTTTTGTCCGTGATATTTCTCATGTTCCTTGTCTTAAGATGAATCTGTTCTCTGCTAGCCAGCTTACTGACTCTGGTTGTCGCGTCATTCTTGATGCTGATTCTTGTGTTGTCTAGGACCGTCGCACTCAGGCCCTGGTTGGAGCTGGCCCTCGCAACCATGACTCTTCCAGACTTTGGTAGTTAGACTGGCTTCGTGTTCCATCCGCTGCCACTTCATCCGCCAGTTCTTCTCCGGTCGTCGCCTCTGCTACCAGCTCTTTTCAGCAGTGGCATCATCGTCTTGGTCACCTTTGTGACTCTCGCCTATCGTCATTAGTTCATCGTGGTCTTCTGGGGTCTGTCTCAGGAGATGGGTCTTTACATTGTCAGGGTTGTAGGTTGGGCAAACAGATTCATCTTTCCTATCCTACTAGCGCGTCTGTATCTCAGCGACCTTTTGATTTAGTTCATTTCGATGTTTGGGGTCCGGATCCTTTCGCTTCGAAAGGGGGCCGTCGCTACTATATTTTATTCATAGATGATTTTTCTCGGTACACTTGGTTGTATTTTATGCGCTCTCGCAGTGAAGTGATCTCCATATATCAACGTTTTGCGGCCATGGTTGTTGGAGATATGCCCTAGAGGCAATAATAAATGTAGTTATTATAATATCTTTGTGTTTATGATTAATGTTTACATTCATGCTATAACAGTATTAACAAGGAAACATTAATACTTGTGTGATTTGTAAACTAAATTAGAGTCCCTAGTAAAGCCTCTTCATAATACTAGCTTGTTGGTTAATAGATGATTGTGGTTTTCCTATCATGAACATTGAGATGTTATTAACAACAAGATCATATCATTAGGAGAATGGTATGATGGACATACTCCTATTGATAAGCGTAGCATAAAGATCAAGTCATTTTAATAGTTCAATTGCTATAAGCTTTCTGATACATAGTAACCTAATTCCTTCGACCATGAGATCATGCTTATCACCATCACCGGAAGGATGCTTTGATGACATAAAACACCACACCGTAACTGGGTGGCTATAAAGGTGGCATTGAGTGTTTGGAAAGTATGGGTTGAGACACATGAATCAAGAGTGGGATTTGTCCATCCATATGACGGATAGATATACTCTGGGCCCTCTCGGTGGAATGTCATCCAATTAGCTTGCAAGCATGTGACTGGTTCACAAGGGATCACATATCACAGGAACGAGAAAAGAGTACTTATCAGTAACGAGGTTGAACTAGGTATGCAGAGATACCGACGATCAAAACCTCGGATAAGTAAACTATCATGAGACAAAGGGAAATTGGTATCGTATGTAAGTGGTTCATTCGATCGCAAAGTAATCGTAGAAATATGTGGGAGACATATGAATTTCCAGATTCCTCTATTGGTTATTGATCGGAGAAGTGTCTCGATCATGTCCGCATAATTCACGAACCGTAGGGAGACACACTTAAGGATTCGATGTTGTTGAGTAGTTATGGAATGATGAGTAAGAGATCGAATGTTGTTCGGAGTCTCGGATGGGATCCGGGATATCACGAGGAGATCCGGAATGGTCCGGAGAATAAGATCCATATAAGGAAAGTCCTGTTTCGGAGTTGGGGAATGATTCCAGGTTTTTCACTGGGAATGTTCTAGAAGGGTCCGGAAGGTCCGGCACTCCGGAGGGGAAGGGTACATGAATGTGTCATGACAATATGGAATGGTTGCATCATGTACTAGGTAACATGGCTGGGCAAAATAAAGGGAGAAATCAAATCCTAGTTTGAAAGTCAAACGCCAATTTGAAAAATTCAAACGGCAAGTTTGCTTGGTGGAGGGAGAGTAGGAAACCTACTTGGGGAGGAGTTCCTCTCCCTCCACCCGCAGGCCAAGGAGGCCGAGTTGGGGGAGGAATACCTCCTCCCAACCGGTGCCCTCCCACCTATATAAGGAGGGGCAGGGCTGCCCCCCTTCCCTAAACCCAACACACCCCAAACCCTAACCCTAAGCCGTCGGTGCCATCACCCCCTGCTGCCGCCGCCTAGGGCACCACCAACTCGCCGATTTGGGGTGATCCCAAACCCTAGCCGCCGGCTACACTCTCCCCTTGGTGCCTTCTAAACCCTAGATCGCCAAGGCCTCTCTCATAGTCCACCATACTCGCTCCGGCTTAAGGCGAAGCCCTGCGAGATCTCCCCTCTACTTCCGGTACCACGCCGTCGTGCTGCCAGAATCGCGAGGAGAGTGCTACAACCTCCGCTGCTTGCTGGAACAAAGGAGAGGAAGGTTTTCATCGAGTACCGAACGTGTGACCGACTGCGAAAGCGCTCCCGGAACGCAGCGCCGGAAGGATCGTCTACGCGATCTTGAGATCGGCAAGAGTACGACTACATCACCCACGAGAATCTGCTCTCATTAACCGCTTTGGAATCTTCGAGGGTGATTTCCTCTATCGACTCGTTGCTACAATATAGTAGATAGATCTTGGCTTGTTTGTTTGCATGTGGTAGAATTTTTTTGTTTTCCATGCTACGAACCCTTACAGTGGTATCAGTGTAGAGGTTCATACCATGGAAAACAAAAAAAATTCTACCGCATGAACACACAATCAGCAGATTCTCATGGGTGATGTAGTCGTACACTTGCCGATCTCAAGATCGCGTAGACAATCCTTCCGGCGCTGTGTTCCGGCAGCGCTTCCGCAGTCGGTCACACGTTCGGTACTCGATGAAGACCTTCCTCTCCCTTGTTCCAGCAGGAAGCGGAGGTTGTAGCACTCTCCTCGCGATTCTGGCAGCACGACGACATGGTGTCGGATGTAGAGGGGAGATCTCGCAGGGCTTCGCCTTAAGCCGGAGCGAGTATGGTGGAGTATGAGAGAGGCCCTGGTGATCTAGGGTTTAGAGGGCACCAAGGGGAGAGTGTAGCCGACGGCTAGGGTTTGGGGATCACCCCAACTCGCCAAGTTGGAGGTGCCCTAGGCGGCGGCACAAGGTGGTGGTGGCGCCGGCGACTTGGAGGAGAGGGCTAGGGTTTTTGGGTGTGAGGGGTAGGGGGAGCCCTACCCCTCCTTATATAGGTGGAGGGTGTCCGGTTGGAAGGAGGGAGTCCTTCTCCAACTCGCCCTCCTTGGCCGGCGGGTGGAGGGAGTGGGACTTCCTCCCCAAGTAGGTTTCCTACTCTCCCTCCACCAAGCAAACTTGCCGTTTGACTTTTTCAAATTGGCGTTTGACTTTCAAACTAGGATTTGATTTCTCCCTTTATTTTGCCCATCCAAGTGACCTAGTACATGATGCAACCATTCCATATTGTCATGACACATTCATGTATCCTTCCCCTCCAGAGTGCCGGACTTTCCGGACCCTTCTAGAACATTCCCGGTGAAAACTCCAGAATCATTCCCCAACTCCGAAACATGACTTTCCTTATATGAATATTATTCTCCGGACCATTTCGGATCTCCTCGTGATATCCCGGATCCCATCCTTTGTGTATTCAATAATCTAGTTTCAAACCTTTGTGTATTCAACACCTATGGCTTTTCAGTGTTGTATTTACATGATTGCTAGTGGTCAACTGATCTCCGGATCTGACACTTTCAGGTCCGTGTGTAATTGCATGTCTTTGCGTCTCCACGCATCACTCATTTTCTAATGAGATGACTTTGTACAAATTTGGTCCTTTGGTGAGACCTTTAGTTCCTTGGGGTTAAAACATGTTGATAATATTGTCGTACAATATATCTTCATAGTATTATCCCGCTGTGAACTACACCTAGTTTGATAACAAACTTCTTGACACAAATGCCCTTTTTTCCTGCTATAACAGCAGTCATATACTTAGCCTTTTGTTGTAGTATCTGTCACAATGTCTTAACTTTGGAACTCATCCAAATTCATTATGGAACTTACTTCCATCATATTGTGCCACCCTTAGTTTAGATTGAGATAAACTTAATTTGTACTTTGTGACAAAACTAGTATCAATGTAATACTTTTACAATGAACTAACCATCTATTTGTCACTTATACAAAATAATATATTCTTAGTTCTTCTAAAAGATCATAAGAATATCTTTACTATCGTCCAATAATCATCTTATGAATCATTCTGGTATACGCTCATAACATTTAGAGCATAGGACATACTAGATTTTTACACGTCACAACATGATTAATAAAATACTCTTTGTGATTGTATCTATCAAGTATCAGAAATACTTAAATCTTTATTCAATCCTTCCTATGCAACAAGAACTTTTCTTGTAGTTTCTATATTGAACATATTCAATATCTCATATATGTACTTCTGGCACAACCATATTGGCGTCACGATTTATCCATATAGACATTGATGCCAAATATTCGGGTTCTGCCTAAGCCTTTCATCAAGATGAAATTCTTATCTTGTGTTAATAAAAAGACACATCATTTCCAATCAACAACATGTCTTCTACATAATGTATTAGAAACATGTCTTATCGCTCCCACTTAATTTCTTGCAAATGCAAGCATCTTCATCGTCTCTGATGAAATTAAACTCTTTTAACAGTTTCATCATAGTGAAGATTCCAACTCCGTGATACTTACTTCAACCATTGAAGTTTGCATACGCTTTTAGCATCCTTTGAATTAACAAAACCCTTTGGACCGTGTTAAGCACATGTCCTAGGTAACAATTCTATTAGAAGAACTTGTTTTGTTTATTCAACTACCACACAACAAAATTATATGTAGTGGTTGCTACATTAATCCGCCTAGACTAAATATCGCTATGAAAGATCAAATCTTGTCATATACAATCTTTGAACATTGTTTTGAACTCTTTCCCAATATGTCGATAATTTCATAGATGTGAAACATCCATGTCTATTTCTTTATAGATCCAAATACGACTGTAAGGTCTTGTACCTTTCCAGAGGGTCTTTCAAGTTCAAAGCTTGATCTCTCGTATATGGAACTATCACGGATTTTATGGCTTCAAGCCATTTGACGGAGTCAGGGCCCATCATCGCTTCTTTGCATGTAGTCGGATCATTATTGTCAAATAATGATTTAACTCTCAAATCTTGGTATTTTATTGTTTACCCGACCTACTTGTTTCAATAGGAACTTAGATCTCTGTGACCACAACCTTTGAGGCACGTGAGCCATGAGCATTGTTGCTGCCTCCGGAACACTTTTCGGCGCTGCGCAACTTTGCACATATAGCTAAGGTTCTTTTAGCCTTATCAAAGTTCTATTGTCCTCCCACTTAACTTTTCACGAAAAATTCCTTCTCAAAGAAACTTGACGTTCTAAGCGACAAACACTTTTGTCTCCGATGTTATGGAGGAACAGTTATTCGAAATAACATACAAAGACAGGTTCATCCGACTTTGGTTGCAAACATCTTTCTTATGCATAGCATACCAATGTTTAAGAAAGGACAACTTGGGTTTTATCCCAAACCATAACTTTATATGGTGTCATTTCAACGGATTATGATGAAGCTCTTTTCAGTGGAAAAACGGTAGTCTCTAAAGCTTTTAATCTTTAAAATATAATGACAGTTTTATGAATTACACCTTTGATCTTACCATGTCAAACAAGGTTCAATTACATATCTCGAACGTTCCATGCTCTTATGGTGTTTCGGGAAATGTAAATCCACGGAACGATTCCTTAAATCTTAGGTGTTTTTGCTAAACTTGTAACTCAAATATCTTCCTTTATGATCTTATCATAAACTATTTATATTCTTGTTACAATGATTTTGCACTTCATCTTGAAAGTCTTTGACCTTTTGAAATGTTTCATACTTCATCCTTATTAAGTAAATATTCATATATTCACTCAAATTTTCGGAGAAAGCATATGAAGTAGAAATCCATCACTCTTGACTACACATAATGGACTTCATACAACAATATGTACAAGTTCCAATAAGCTAGTCATTCGTTCCCTTTCGGCCTATGAACGAAGTTTTAATTATCTCCAGGAAAGTTCCACAAGCGCCATTTGATCAAAAATCAAAATACTCCAAAATTCCATCCACATGGAGTTTCTTCATGTTTTCTTTCCAATATAATTTAAACGGCGATGTCACTTCCTAAGTGATCTTTCAATCAATTTGTCTTTTGACATTTTTAGCACTAGTTTTATGGATGTGATTTCTCCAATGAGATTTGTAAATCATCCATCTTTTATGGATTACGGCAATTATTTGAACAATCCTTTTGTTCTCATAATACCTGATAAAACAAATATTGAAGGCAAGCTTTGATGTTTAACGAGCAACACAATAACCCTTTATTTGTTCTTGATGAACATCATCACATATTCTTTTGCTATTTACTTGGGCCATTGTAGTTCATGAATTCTGTTGTTTTGTATGATGATTCATACCAACAAATTCAGTATCCAATACTTAAGAACCACATTATTTAACAAGCAAAGAATACAGCCATAACGCGTATACCCTCTATATACCTAAGCTGAACAATTCTAGTCTTTTCTTTTATGCCATATATTTATGAGATTCTCTTTCAGTATTTCTTTTTCTGTTTGAAAGAATCTATCAACATCAATAGTGGAGCCATATACATGCCACATAGTCCAAAGCATGTATAGTAAAATATCAATGTCTTTGGACTTGCACTTTGAAGTAGATCACCATCATCAAATGTTTGGTGTTCTTTCAAATTCCTTTCTTTAGTAATCTCTTGGTGTAGTAAACATTTTACCTACATCAAATATTCACTCTTATCATGGAATTATTCATGATCAAGCTACTTTAGCTTATAACGGTGAATCGCGAGTATATTGTTGCTCTCCAAAACCTTTTGGAGGAATAGGAAAACTATTGTCTCTAACCTCTTGCAAATTCTCATCAAATATGAGAACATAAACTTTGCCATATTATACTCTATCATGTTGTAACCAGAACATCATTTCAGATATCGCAATATCTTCCATACATGATGATTTCTGAAACAACTCTTTCAACTCCTAGATTACCTTGATATTGAAACTATCTTTTGAATATCAAGAATCATGGAGATAAACATGATATTATATACTAACACTTGGAATTGTCACTCTTGATTTAATACCAATTATTAAACTTCATGGAGTAACCGGAACTTAGTGAAAGTTTGCAATAGGAATTTTAAACTTTAGATTAACACTTCAAAACAATACGATACCAGTTCGTAAAGTAACTAACCAGAATTCTATAGTTCTATCATCTCAATTATAACTAAGTGCAAGGTGGTAAACGGATGCCAATGACTACAACAATTTTGCAAATTCACTTTGATTTAATTTATGATAAATAGTGTTCAACTTTTAATCATATTGCCGTTGAACTCCCACTCAAAACAATATCCCTCACATTGTTTTAGTGATCACACGAACCAAATCCACCACATCAAAACCGATCATCACGAGAGTTGATGTAGCTTCAATGGCGAACAATCAACATGTTCATCATATCTACTATATCACTCATGCTTTACCTTTCGGTGATCCGTGTTCCGAGACCATGTCTGTACATGCTAGGCTCGTCAAGATCAAACCTTAGCTTCCGCATGAGCAAATTTGGCTTGCTCATGTTGTATACACTCGCAGAATCTAACACACCCTATCATCACGTGGTGCTTCAAAACAACGAGCTTTAGCAACGGTGCTTACTAAGGATGAACACTTTAAAACTTGAAATTTTGTGCTTGAGGGATCACCTTATAATGCTACCGTCGTGAACTAAGTAATACAAGATGCATAAAAGGATTAACATCACATGCAGTTCATAATATGTGATATGATATGGCCTTTCTCCTTGTGCTTCCGATCTCCATCTTCAAGAACGAACATGATCTCCATCATCACCGGTGTGGCGTCAAGGTCAATGGCGCCGCTTCATGGTTGTCGTCCACTAGCATCAACTATTACAACTTCTTTGAATAGACATGCAGGTCTTAACGGAATTTAAAATACAACCATATGGCTCCTGCCGGTTGCCAACTTAGAATAAGGAACATTGCATACATCATATATAATCACAATCATGGCCATATCACATCACAGCACACCCCTGCAAAACAAAGTTAGACGCCTCTAATTTTGTTTGCATGTTTTACGTGGTTTGGGGCTTTCAATAAGTGTCGCTCTAACTTACGAACAAGAACCACAACGTTGATGTTTGAACTATCAAGTGCCCGTTGTAAATTGAATCTTTACTATGATGGGAGAGACAGACACCCGCAAAGCCACTTATGCAATACAAGTTGCATGTCGAGCGTGGAGCAAGTCTCATGAACGATGTCATGTAAGGTTAGCCCGGGCCGCTTCATCCCACCATACCGCAAGATGCAAAGTACACAAGAAGCAATTGATAATAAAAGCACCACCGCCCACAATGACCATTGTGTTCTACTCGTGCAACAGATCTACATATAGACACGGCTCTGATACCACTGTAGGGGTTCGTAGCATGGAAAACAAAAAAAAATTCTACCGCATGAACACACAATCAAGATCTAATCTATGATCAAGCCAAGATCTATCTACTAGATTGTAGCAACGAGTCGATAGAATACTAACCCTTCCAAAGCGGTTAATGAGAGCAGATTCTCGTGGGTGATGTAGTCGTACACTTGCCGATCTCAAGATCGCGTAGACGATCCTTCCGGCGCTATGTTCCGGCAGCGCTTCCGCAGTCGGTCACACGTTCGATACTCGATGAAGACCTTCCTCTCCCTTGTTCCAGCAGGCAGCGGAGGTTGTAGCACTCTCCTCGCGATTCTGGCAGCACAACGGCGTGGTGTCGAAAGTAGAGGGGAGATCTCGCAGGGCTTCGCCGTAAGCCGGAGCGAGTATGGTGGAGTATGAGAGAGGCCTTGGTGATCTAGGGTTTAGAGGGCACCAAGGGGAGAGTGTAGCCGGCGTCTAGGGATTGGGGATCACCCAAACTCGCCGAGTTGGAGGTTCCCTAGGTGGCGGCAGCACAAGATGGTGGTGGCGCCGGCGACTTGGAGGAGAGGGCTAGGGTTTTTGGGTGTGAGGGGTAGGGGGCGCCCTACTGCTCCTTATATAGGTGGAGGGTGGCCGGTTGGGAGGAGGGAGTCCTCCTCCAACTCGCCCTCCTTGGCCGGCGGGTGGAGGGAGTGGGACTTCCTTCCCAAGTAGGTTTCCTACTCTCCCTTCACCGAGCAAACTTGCCGTTTGACTTTTTCAAATTGGCGTTTGACTTTCAAACTAGGATTTGATTTCTCCCTTTATTTTGCCTAGCCAAGTGACCTAGTACATGATGCAACCATTCCATATTGTCATGACACATTCATGTATCCTTCCCCTCCGGAATGTCGGACCTTCCGGACCCTTCTAGAACATTCCCGGTGAAAACACCGGAATCATTCCCCAACTCCGAAACATGACTTTCCTTATATGAATCTTATTCTCCAGACCATTCTGGATCTCCTCGTGATATCCCGGATCCCATCCGAGACTCCGAACAACATTCGGTCTCTTACTCATCATTCCATAACTACTCAACAACATCGAATCCTTAAGTGTGTCTCCCTACGGTTCGTGAATTATGCGGACATGATCGAGACACTTATCCGATCAATAACCAATAGAGGAATATGGAAATTCATATGGCTCCCACATATTTCTACGATTACTTTGCGATCGAATGAACCACTTACATACGATACCAATTTCCCTTTGTCTCACGATAGTTTACTTATCCGAGGTTTTGATCGTCGGTATCTCTGCATACCTAGTTCAACCTCGTTACCGATAAGTACTCTTTTCTCGTTCCCGTGATATGTGATCCCTTGTGAGCCAGTCACATGCTTGCAAGCTAATTGGATGACATTCCACCGAGAGGGCCCAGAGTATATCTATCCGTCATATGGATGGACAAATCCCACTCTTGATCCATGTGCCTCAACCCATACTTTCCGAAACACTCAATGCCACCTTTATAGTCACCCAGTTACAGTGTGGTGTTTGATGTCATCAGAGCATCCTTCCGGTGATGGTGATTTAACATGATCTCATGGTCGAATGAATTAGGTTACTATGTATCAGAAAGCTTATAGCAAATGAACTATATTAAATGACTTGATCTTTATGCTACGCTTAACTATAGGAGTATGTCCATCATATCATTCTCCTAATGATATGACCCTGTTGTTAATAACATCTCTATGTTCATGATCAGGAAACCATGATCATATATTAACCAACAAGCTAGTTTAACAAGAGGCTTTACTAGGGACTCTTTTATGTTTACAAATCACACACGTATTAATGTTTCCGGTTAATACAATTATAGCATGGTATGTAAACATTTATCATAAGTATGAAGATATGATAATAACCACTTTATTATTGCCTCTTGGGCATATCTCCAACAATCAGAGCCGTGTCTATATGTAGATCTGTTGCACGAGTAGAACACAATGGTCATTGTGGGCGGTGGTGCTTTTATTATCAATTGCTTCTTGTGTACTTTGCATCTTGCGGTATGATGGGATGAAGCGGCCCAGGCTAACCTTACATGACATCGTTCATGAGACTTGATCCACGCTCAACATGCAACTTGTATTGCATAAGTGGCTTTGCGAGTGTCTGTCTCTCCCATCATAGTATAGATCCAATTTACAACGGGCACTTGATAGTTCAAGCATCAACGTTGTGGTTCTTGTTCGTAAGTTAGAGCGACACTTATTGAAAGCCCCAAACCATGTAAAATATGCAAAGAAAATTAGAGCTGTCTAACTTTGTTTTGCAGGGGTGTGATGTGATGTGATATGGCCATGATTGTGATTATATTTTATTTATGCAATGTTCCTTATTGTAAGTTGGCAACCGGCAGGAGCCATATGGTTGTCTTTAAATTCTGTTAAGACCCGCGTGTCTATTCAAAGTAGTTGTAATAGTTGAAGCTGGTGGACGACAACCATGGAACGGCGTCATTGACCTTGATGCAATGCCGGTGATGATAGAGATCATGTTCGTGCTTGAATATGGAGATCGGAAGCACAAATAAGAAAGGCCATATCATATCACATATTATGAATTGCATGTGATGTTAATCCTTTATGCTTCTTATATTGCTTAGTTAACAACGGTAGCATTATAAGATGATCCCTCAAGCACACAAATTTCAAGTTTTAAAGTGTTCATCCTTAGTAAGCACCGTTGCTAAAGCTCGTTGTTTCGAAGCACCACGTGATGATCGGGTGTGTTAGATTCTGCGAGTGTATACAACATGAGCAAGCCAAATTTTCTCATGCGGAAGCTAAGGTTTGATCTTGACGAGCCTAGCATGTACAGACATGATCTCGGAACATGGATCACCGAAAGGTAAAGCATGAGTCATATAGTAGATATGATGAACATGTTGATTGTTCGCCATTGAAGCTACATCAACTCTCGTGATGATCCGTTTTGATGTGGTGGATTTGGTTCGTGTGATCACTAAAACAATGTGAGGGGTATTGTTTTGAGTGGGAGTTCACCTAGATTAATTTAACTATTAATTAGAACTCAATTTGTCATAAACTTAGTCTATACTATTTCAAATATGTTGTAGATCAATGGCGGCCCCTACCATCAATTTTAATGCGTTCCTAGAGAAAGAAAAGTTGAAAAACAATGGAAGCAACTTCGCGGATTGGTTCCGCAATTTGAGGATTGTCCTCAATGCTGGTAATTTGACCTTTGTGCTGGATGCACCGCTGGGTGACCCGCTTGCAACTACTGCTACCGATGAAGTAAAGAATGTTTACCTTACTCGGAAGAATCAATACTCCACAGTTCAGTGTGCTATCTTGTATGGTTTGGAATCGGAGCTTCAGAAAAGGTTTGAGAACCATGACCCACATGATATTGTCCGTGAACTCAAAATGATATTTGAGGCTCACGCGGTAGTTGAGAGTTATGAGGCTTCTGAAAAGTTCTTTAACTACAAGATGGAAGAGGGCAGCTCCGTCAGTGAGCATGTGCTTAAGATGTCTGGGCATGCAAACAAACTCCAAAGTTTGGGTATAGTGATTCCTAATTCTTTGGGGATTCACCGTGTCCTCCAATCACTATCACCAAGTTACAAGAAATTTGTGATGAACTACAATATGCAAAACATGGACAAGACGTTGCTAGAACTCTTCTCCATATTGAAATCTAGAGAAGTGAAGATCAAGAAAGAGCACCAAGTGTTGTTGGTCAATAAGACCACCAAATTCAAGAAAGGCAAGTCTAAGAAAAAGGGAAACTTCAAGAAGGGCGGTAAGAAAGTTGCCGCACCGGCGAAGAAGACCATGGCTTGACCTAAGCCTGATACCGAGTGTTTTTACTGCAAGGGAGAAGGTCATTGGAAGCGGAATTGCCCAAAGTACTTGGCGGATTTGAAGAACGGCAACATCAAGAAGAAAGGTATATCCGATATACATGTTATTGATGTGTATCTCACTAGTACTCGTAGTAGTGCTTGGGTATTTGATATTGGTTCGGTTGCTCATATTTGTAACTCGAAACAGGTGCTGCAGAATAAACGGAAGCTAGCGAAGAACGAGGTGACGATGCGCGTTGGAAATGGATCAAAGGTAGATGTGATCGCGGTCGGCACGCTACCTCTTCATCTACCATCGGGATTAGTTTTATACTTAAATAATTGTTATTTGGTGCCTGCGTTGAGCATGAACATTATATCGGGATCTTGTTTATTGCGAGACGGTTACTTGTTTAAGTCCGAGAATAATGGTTGTTCGATTTATATGAGTAATATGTTTTATGCACATGCACCTTTGATAGATGCTCTATTCTTATTGAATCTCGATTGTAGTAATACACACATTAATAACATTGAGGCTAAACTTTTGAAATTGAGCGATAACATGACATATATGTGACACTGTCGTCTTGGTCACATTGGAGTGAAGCGTATGAAGAAACTCCATTCCGATGGACTTCTTGAATCACTTGATTTCGAATCACTTGAAAGATGCGAAGCATGTCTGATGGGTAAAATGACTAAGACTCCATTTTCTGGTATGATGGAGCGAGCTACGGACTTATTGGAAATCATACATACCGATGTGTGTGGACCAATGAGTGTAGCATCGCGCGTTGGTTATCGTTATGTTCTTACCTTCACATATGACCTGAGTAGATATGGGTATATCTATTTCATGAAACATAAGTCCGAAACTTTCGAGAAGTTTAAGGAATTTCAAAGTGAGGTAGAGAATCAACGTAATAAGAAGATTAAATTTCTACGTTCTGATCGTGGAGGTGAAGATCTAAGTTACGAGTTTGGCGAGCATTTGAAGAAATGCGGAATACTTTCACAATTGACACCGCCGGGAACACCACAGCGTAATGGTGTGTCTGAACGTCGTAATCGAACTCTCTTAGATATGGTTCGTTCTATGATGTCACTTACAGATTTACCGCTATCGATTTGGGGTTATGCATTAGAAACAGCCGCATTCACTTTAAATATGTCACCATCTAAATCCGTTGAAACGACACCGTATGAATTATGGTTTGGGAAGAAACCTAAATTGTCGTTCCTTAAAGTTTGGGGTTGCGAAGCCTATGTAAAGAAGTTACAGCCGGACAAGCTTGAACCCAAAGCGGAAAAATGCGTCTTCATAGGATACCCGAAGGAAACTATTGGGTATACCTTCTATCATAGATACGAGGGCAAAGTCTTCGTTTCCAAGAATGGATCCTTTCTAGAGAAGGAATTTCTCTCGAAAGAAGTGACTGGAAGGAAAGTAGAACTCGACGAGGTTGTTGAACCTTCTCTCGAACTTGCGAGTAGCGCAGCACCAGAAGTAGTTCCTGTGGCGCCTACACCAATAAGAGAGGAAGCTAATGATGATGATCATGAAACTTTGGTTGAAGTTGCTACAGAGCCTCGCAGGTCAACAAGAACTCATACCACTCCTGATTGGTATGATTCCGTTATGATCGTCATGTTGGTGGACAACACCGATGACCCTACGACTTATGAGGAAGCGATGATGAGCCCAGATTCCAATAAATGGCAAGAAGCCATGAAATCCGAGATTGGATCCATGTACGAAAACCAAGTATGGACCTTGGTGGACTTACCAGATGGCCGAAAGGCTGTCGAGAACAAATGGATTTTCAAGAAGAAAACAGATGTTGATGGTAATGTTACTGTCTATAAAGCTCGACTTGTCGCAAAAGGGTTTCGAAAAATTCAAGGAGTTGACTACGATGAGACTTTCTCACTAGTATCAAAGCTAAAGTCTGTGAGGATTATGTTAGCAATCGCTGCATATTATGATTATGAGATATGGCAGATGGATGTCAAAACGACGTTCCTCAATGGATACATTGATGAAGAGTTGTATATGATGCAACCCAAAGGTTTTTTCGATCCTAAAGATGCTAACAAGGTGTGCAGAGTTCAACGGTCCATATATGGATTGAAGCAAGCATCTCGAAGTTGGAATCAATGTTTTGATAAGGTAATCAAAAGCTTTGGTTTTATACAAACTTATGGAGAAGCTTGTATTTACAAGAAAGTGAGTGGGAGCTCTGTAGCATTCTTAATACTATATGTAGATGAAATATTGTTGATTGGGAATGATGTAGACCTTCTTAATAGTGTCAAGGAATATTTGAAGAATAGTTTTTCAATGAAAGATCTTGGCGAAGAAGCTTACATATTAGGCATAAATATTTATAGAGATGGATCAAGACGCCTAATATCATTGTCACAAAGTACATATTTGGACAAAGTTCTAAAGAGGTTTGGAATGGAAGATAGCAAGAAAGGGTTCTTGCCCATGTTGCCCAATACGACCTTGAGTAAAACTCAAAGTCCAGCAACGGCAGAAGATATAGAGAGGATGAGTAAAACTCCCTATGCCTCAGCCATAGGATCTCTAATGTATGCCATGCTATGTACTAGACCCGACATTGCATATGCTGTTAGTTTAACTAGCATATATCAAAGTGATCCAGGGGTGGATCATTGGACAGCGGTCAAAAATATCCTTAAGTACTTGAGAAGAACTAAGGATATGGTTCTTTCTTATGGAGGTGATGAACAGCTCGTTGTTAATGGTTACACCGATGGTAGTTGGAACACCGATCTAGACGATTCTAAATCTCAATCTGGATACGTATTTACTTTGAATGGTGCAGCAGTTAGCTGGAGGAGTGCAAAGCAAAGCGTTGTGGCGAGATCTTCAACTAAATCGGAATACATAGCTGCTTCAGAGGCTTCACAAGAAGCGATATGGATGAAGGAGTTCATTACAGAGCTCGGTGTGGTTCCAAGTGCGCTGGACCCAATGTCTATCTACTGTGATAACATGGGCGCCATAGCCAATGCGCAAGAACCAAGGTCACACAAGAAGCTGAAGCACATCAAGCTACGTTTTCATGCTATTCGAGAACATGTCCAAGATGGTGACATAAAGATTTTCAAAGTACACACAAATCTGAATGTGGCGGATCCATTGACTAAACCTCTCCCGAGGGCAAAACATTACCAACACCAAACTGCCATGGGTGTTCGATATATTACCATGTAATCTAGATTAGTTGACTCTAGTGCAAGTGGGAGACTGTTGGAGATATTCCCTAGAAGCAATAATAAATGTAGTTATTATTATATCTTTGTGTTTATGATTAATGTTTACATTCATGCTATAACAATATTAACAAGGAAACATTAATACTTGTGTGATTTGTAAACTAAATTAGAGTCCCTAGTAAAGCCTCTTCATAATACTAGCTTGTTGGTTAATAGATAATTGTGGTTTCCCTATCATGAACATTGAGATGTTATTAACAACAAGATCATATCATTAGGAGAATGGTATGATGGACATACTCCTATTGATAAGCGTAGCATAAAGATTAAGTCATTTTAATAGTTCAATTGCTATAAGCTTTCTGATACATAGTAACCCAATTCCTTCGACCATGAGATCATGCTTATCACCATCACCGGAAGGATGCTTTGATGACATAAAACACCACACTATAACTGGGTGGCTATAAAGGTGGCATTGATTGTTTGGAAAGTATGGGTTGAGACACATGAATCAAGAGTGGGATTTGTCCATCCATATGACAGATAGATATACTCTGGGCCCTCTCGATGGAATGTCATCCAATTAGCTTGCAAGAATGTGACTAGTTCACAAGGGATCACATATCAAGGGAACGAGAAAAGAGTACTTATCAGTAACGAGGTTGAACTAGGTATACAGAGATACCGACGATCAAAACCTCGGATAAGTAAACTATCGTGAGACAAAGGGAAATTGGTATCATATGTAAGTGGTTCATTCGATCGCAAAGTAATCGTAGAAATATGTGGGAGCCATATGAATTTCCAGATTCCTCTATTGGTTATTGATCGGAGAAGTGTCTCGATCATGTCCGCATAATTCACGAACCGTAGGGAGACACACTTAAGGATTCGATCTTGTTGAGTAGTTATGGAATGATGAGTAAGAGACCGAATGTTGTTTGGAGTCTCGGATGGGATCCGGGAAATCACGAGGAGACCCGGAATGGTCCAGAGAATAAGATTCATATAAGGAAAGTGTAGGGTTCGCAGCATAGAAAACAAAAATTTTCCTACGATGTGAACTATATACCAAGATCCATCTACTAGATACAAACAACGGGCGGATGTATATCCGTAGAGAACATACCCTTGAAGACCGACAAAGCTTAACGAGTTCAACTCGTGGTTGATGTAGACGATCTCTTGCCGATCTCAAGATCGAGAGCAAGTCCTAGCGCCGCAAATCAGCAGCGCATCCGTGCTCGCACACACGTTCGAGGCACCGAGCAACCTCCGCCTCCTCGCTCCAGCGATGCAGCGGAAGCACAACTCTTTCTTGCCGAATAGCCACCGGGAACATGTATCTCGCTAGTCCGAGACCATGGGGGATAAATTCTAGAGGGGGAGAGAGATCCTTCACGAGGAGGTGTGAGAGACAAGTGAGGAGGGGGGCTCCTTTTATAGGAGGAGGGGGGCACCCAAGGGGGTGGCCACCGGCCATGGGGGCTTCCCCCTCCCCTCCTTCATTCATGTGGGTGGACACTCCACTCACAAAATGCCCTTTAAATTTCCTCCACTCAAAAGTCCACTCAAATTCCCATTAAATTTCCACCAAATTTAATGCAAACTCTCATTAAATAAAACTCTTTTATTTTATTCAGAATTTTGTCAATTACTTTAATGACAAACATTCACAAATAACCCCTTGCTAGAATTCTATTTCACATGCATAACCACTTTATGCAATTTCACCCGAAAACCTGTTTCGGTATCTAGTGAAATAAATTCCTGCGCTTGTTCATTCTTTCGGCATGAAACATTTGCTCCAATTGGATGTCGGTGTCTCTTAAGTGTGTCACCCTACGGTTCGTGAATAATGCGGACATGATTGAGACCCCTCTCGGATCAATAATCAGAAGCGGGATCTGGAGACCCATACTGACTCCCACACATTCAACGATGACTTTCTTGTGATCGTCGGAACCTTTTACGCTAGTATCTTAATCCCTTTGTTTCACGATATATTACATGTCCGAGATTCGATCATCGGTATCTCCATACCTAGTTTGATCTCGTTACCGACATGCACTCTTTTCTCGTTCCTGTGATATAACATTCTAGTGATCAAATCACTTGCTTGCAAGCTAATCAATGTGATATCACCGAGAGGGCCCAGAGTATATCTATCCGTCATCGGGATGAACAAATTCCACTCTCGATCCATGAGCCTCAACATAACACTTTATTAGTTCTGAATCCATCTTTATAATCACCCTGTTATGGTGTGACGTTTGATGTTATCAAGAAACTCTTCCGGTGTTAGTGATTGACATGATCTCATGGTCTAAGGATTAGGATCACTTCGTAAGTTGTTATAGCAATATAAACTCAATGACTTTGATCGTAATGCTATACTTCGGATGAATGTTCATCACACCATTACACTAATGTTGTGATCCCGTTATTAACAACATCCAATGTCCATGATCAGGAAACCTTGATCATCTTGTTAATCAACGAGCTAGTTTATGAGAGAGGCATAACTAGGAACTTTCTGTTTGTTTATTAAACACACATGTATTAACGTTTCCGTATTAATACAATTATAGCATGCAAAATAAACATCTATCATATACTTGGAATACACATAATAAACACTTTATTATTGCCTCTCAGGGCATATTCCCTTCAGAAAGTCCTATTTCGGAGTTGGGGAATGATTCCAGTGTTTTCACCTAGAATGTTCTAGAAGGGTCCGGAAGGTCCGGCACTCCGGAGGGGAAGGGTACATGAATGTGTCATGACAATATGGAATGGTTGCATCATATACTAGGTAACATGGCTGGGCAAAATAAAGGGAGAAATCAAATCCTAGTTTGAAAGTCAAATGCCAATTTGAAAAAGTCAAACGACAAGTTTGCTTGGTGGAGGGAGAGTAGGAAACCTACTTGGGGAGGAGTTCCTCTCCCTCCACCCGCCGGCCAAGGAGGCCGAGTTGGGGGAGGACTCCCTCCTCCCAACCGGCTCCCTCCCACCTATATAAGGAGGGGCAGGGTTGCCCCTCTTCCCTACACCCAACACACCCTAAACCCTAACCCTAAACCGCCGGCGCCATCACCCCTGCCGCCGCCTAGGGCACCACCAACTCGCCGAGTTGGGGTGATTCCAAACCCTAGCCGCCGGCTACACTCTCCCCTTGGTGCCTTCTAAACCCTAGATCGCCAAGGCCTCTCTCATAGTCCACCATACTCGCTTCGGCTTAAGACGAAGCCCTGTGAGATCTCCCCTCTACTTCTGGTACCACGCCGTCGTGCTGCCGGAATCGCGAGGAGAGTGCTACATCCTCCGCTGCCTGCTGGAACAAGGGAGAGGAAGGTCTTCATCAAGTATCGAACGTGTGACCGACTGCGGAAGCGCTGCCGGAACGCAGCGCCGGAAGGATCGTCTACGCGATCTTGAGATCGGCAAGAGTACGACTACATCACCCATGAGAATATTCTCTCGTTAACCGCTTTGGAATCTTCGAGGGCGAGTTCCTCTATCGACTCGTTGCTACAATCTAGTAGATAGATCTTGGCTTGTTTGTTTGCATGCGGTAGAATTTTTTTGTTTTCCATGCTACGAACCCTTACAATGGTCCATACTCAATATTCTACACCCATTCGTGTGTTTCGTGTCGATTCTGCTGGTGAGTATATCTCTCAGATGTTGCGAGGTGTTTTTGCTGAGCAGGGTACCCTTGCTCAGTTCTCCTGTCCCGACGCACATGCCCAGAATGGCGTTGCTGAGCATAAGCATCGCCATCTTCTTGAGACCACTCGTGCCATGATGATTGCTTCTTCCCTTCCGCCTCACTTCTGGGCTGAGGTTGTCGCTACGTTGGCTTACCTCATCAATATTTAGCCTTCTGCCGCTCTGCAAGGTGGTATCCCTCTTGAGCGCCTATCTGGTCATTCTCCAGACTACTCTATGCTTCGCTTGTTTGGTTGTGTTTGCTATGTTCTCCTTGCCCCTCGCGAACGCACCAAACTGACCGCTCAGTCTGTTGAGTGTGTCTTCCTTGGATACAATGATGAGCATAAGGGCTATCGCTGTTGGGACCCTGTTGGTCATCGGATGCGTATCTCTAGCGACGTTACTTTTGATGAGACACGCCTTTTCTATCCTTGTCCCACCACTGGTACCTACCCGGTGGAAGATAGCTCTTTTCTTCTTTTTCCTGACACACCTCCTTCTACTCCTATTGTGTCTTCTTCAGGACCCACTCCCCCTGATGTCTCCTCTTCAACACCATCCTCCTCTGCTCCGTCTAGTTCCCCTAGTTCTCCTCGTTCTCCGGAGCCTTCCTCTACTATTCCTTCTTCTTCATCGTCGTCTCCTGAGTCGTCTTCCTATGATGAGCTTCCCTCTACTCGTCCTGTTCGTCAGCATCATGCTCCCAGCCATTACTCTCCTAGTCAGTATGGTATTTTTGTTGTCTCCGAGCCAACTTCTTATCGGGATGCTGAGCGTCATCCCGAATGGCAGCTTGCCATGGCTGAGGAGATTGCTGCGCTTGAGCGCACTGGCACCTGGGATCTTGTCTCTCCCCCTCCCGGTATTCGTCCCATCACGTGCAAGTGGGTCTATAAAATTAAGACCCGCTCTGATGGATCTCTTGAGCGCTATAAAACGTGTCTTGTGGCTCGTGGCTTTCAGCAGGAGCACGGCCGTGACTATGATGAGACTTTTGCCCCTGTGGCTCATATGACCACTGTGTGTACTCTTCTTGATGTTTCTTCTGTTCGACACTGGTCTGTGTCTCAGCTTGATGTTCAGAACGCTTTTCTCAATGGTGAATTGAGTGAGGAGGTTTACATGCAGCCTCCTCCTGGGTATTCTGTTCCAGATGGGATGGTTTTTCGTCTTCGGCGTTCTCTTTATGGCCTAAAACAGGCCCCTCGTGCCTGGTTTGAGCGCTTTGCCTCTATGGTGACTGCTGCTGGTTTCTCTCCCAATGCTCATGATCCAGCGTTGTTCGTTCACACTTCTTGTGGACGCACTCTTCTCCTTCTCTATGTTTATGATATGATCATTACTGGTGATGATCCTGAGTATATTGCCTTTGTTAAGGCTCGTCTTCGTGATCAGTTTCTTATGACTGATCTTGGTATTCTCCGCTACTTTCTTGGGATTGAGGTCTCCTCCACTTCTGATGGATTTTCTATCTCTCAGGAAAAGTATATTCAGGATCTTCTTGCTCGTGCTGCTCTTGGGGATGAGCGCACTATTGAGACTCCTATGGAGCTTAATGTTAAGCTTCGTCCTACTGATGGTGATCCTCTTTCTGACCCGACGCGTTATCGACATCTTGTTAAGAATCTTGTTTATCTTACTGTCACTCATCCTGACATATCTTATCCTGTTCATATTCTGAGTCAGTTTGTCTCAGCTCCTACCACTATTCACTATAGTCATCTCCTTCGTGTTCTCGCTATCTTCGTGGCACGACCACTCGTCGCCTTTCTTTCCTTGTTCCAGCTCCCTCCAGCTTCAGTGCTACTCGGATGCTACGTGGGAGAGTGATCCTACGTATCGTCATTCCCTTTCTGCTTACTGTGTGTTTCTTGGTGGTTCGCTCATTGCTTGGAAGACGAAGAAACAAACAGCGGTTTCACGTTCGAGTGTTGAGGCTGAGTTGCGAGCTATGGCCTTGTTGACTGCTGAGGTGACTTGATTACGATGGTTGCTTGCGGATTTTGGGGTCTCTGTTACGACACCCACTCCAGTTTTGTCTGACAGTACATGTGCTATCAGTATTGAGCGTGATCCGTTAAAGCATGAGCTTACCAAGCATATTGGTGTTGATGCTTTTTATACACATGCTCAGGTGCAGGCTTAGGTTATTACGCTTCAGTATGTGCCTTCAGAGTTACAGTTGGCGGACTTCTTTACAAAGGCACATACTAGAACGCAGCATGATTTCTTACTTTCCAAACTCAGTGTTGTGAATTCACCATGAGTTTGAGGGGGGTGTTAGATGTATATATTTGTATATTGTAGTTTCCCCATATGTTAGAGGGCTTCCTGCATATTTGCACCTGTACCTGTATTATATATTGTGGCCTTTGGCTCCCAGATAATACAAGTTGCATATTCCTGACAGGTTCCAGCCATCTCCTTTTCTACATCACCTGCATTATTTACAAGCAAGAAAAATTTAGATACATTGACAAGTTCTCCACTCTCCCAAGAACTGAATTTTTAACAAGTTCTCCACTCTCTAATAGCAACAGCAAAAGCACCATAGAAAAACTGAATCCTTGTGCAAATTAGCCTAGAGTATCCACATTAAGATTAATACAAACTGAATTTTGGAGACAAGTGGCAATCGGTAAGCATTCAAACAAACTGATTGTATTAACCTACGGTACACGTTCAGAGAGCAAAAATAGAGAGACCAGATGCAAGCAAAAGAAGAGATCAGGACCTTGCACACAAAACATCAGGCAACATATTGCGGCGGATGGTGCAATACAATAACTGATATAGATTATGAGTTTGTTACCCTCACAACTTATCCGCAGTTCAAACAGTTGCCAAAAAACGACAGGCACCGTGGCCCTCATAGAGAAATGTAAGCAGCTGGCGGTAGATGAATACACTAAGGGTGTGTTTGTTAGCTCGGTCCAACCCAGAAAATCGCGTCTCAGCCAAGTTTTAGGTGTTTGTTAGCCCAGGTTTCTTTCCTCCGCCCTGCTCACCTCGCACGAAAACGCCCTCTCAGCCCTGCCCGGTTGCGAAGCTGAAAACGAGCTTCACATGTGGCAGGGCTGACCTCGCCCCGAAAATCCTCCCCCGCGCCTGGACCGAATCCAGCAGGGGTCAAGCGCCCGACCCCCAGTTCGCCCTCCCTAACCGCTCTCCATCGCGACCGCCTGCCCCGCGCCTCCTCGCTTCCTCCACGGCGGCCGCCCTTGGCTCCCCTCTCCCCCGCGCCAGCCTAGCATGAGCAAGGGATGCTGGGCCCCGCCGCCGCCTCCGAAGCTCCTCCTCCCGCGTCGGCCCTCTTGTCTCTCCTCTCCCATGCCACCGAAGCAGCAGTAGGTCACGCCGCCGAGAAGCTCCTCCTCCCGCGCCGGCCCTCCTGTCTCTCCTCTCCCACGCCGCCACCCACAGCTACCAGCACGCGATTTGACGAGCACGGTCGCCGCCCATCCCGACAAGCACTGCGCCTCCTCGATGCAGGCCGCCACCGCCCATCTTGACGAGCGCCGTGGCCGCCTCCTCGATGTAGGCCAGCACTGCACTTCCTGACGAGCGTTGCCCGGCGAGCTAGTCCATCGACGATGACCGGCAGCCAGCGCGAGCACATCGACGGATCTGTGGGAGCAGATCTCAGGGACTCGATGACTTTTTAATTTTAATTTCAGGGACTTAGTTGTTTTTTAACTTTGCTATAGGGATCTGATTGCACTCAGAAGAAGAAGAAGACGAAGACGAGGACGAGGACAAGGAAGAACAAGAGGACGAGGAAGAGGACGAGGAAGAGGACGAGGAAGAAGAAGAAGAAGAAGAAGAAGAAGAAGAAGAAGAAGAGGAAGAAGAAGCTTTTGGTGAAGACCAGTCAATTGGAGGTACACTAAAATTGTACTAAACACTAACTCATTTCTAGAACGAACAGACAAGTAGTAACTATTATATGACACATGTCGTTTGATGTTGGAAACTGCCTTTTTAGCGAGTAAATAGCACCGGAGGTCATAGAACTTGTCCCTCACGTGCACTTAAGTCACACAACTTGTAAAATAGACTAACCAGTCACACAACTTGTCAAACGCGTGCACCGTAGGTCACAATCTGCTTAACCGGCCGTTTTTTTAAAAAAACTCGTCACGTGAGACTGCCTTGCAAGGTTAATAGGGATTTCTAACAAAAATGTTAATATTGACTGAAATGTATCCAGATCAAATAACGGAAGCTCAAGATCTTTTTCTTTGCTCATCCTGCTGTCATTCATCTGTTGATCCTGTATCATATAACGGAAGCCATTCTTATCAATTTATTTCAATTTATTTGGTAATTGGTTCTGGCAGCAGCTAGCTAAGTATGATACATATTTGAAATAGCTAGGTGCTGGCACACTACAACATATACATGATCTCATTTTAATAGCAGATACAGAACGGAAAAACATAAGCTCATTTTCAAATAGATTTGACAACAGTACACAATAAGAGTTTAACAGAGAATTTGACATGACAGCAGTACATAAGCTGTAGCAGACAAAATATAATTTGACACAAGCTGATCATCCACTCCGTATCAGTAGTACATAGGCTCATGAAGCAAACAAGATAAGTCACTGACAATACTACATAGAAATTTAATTTGACATCAAACAAGATAAAACGGTTGCAGCAACTCATGAAGCTGATCTTGCTCCTCTTGCTCGTACACCTCCTCTTGGTCCTCTTGCTCCTCTTTCTCCCCTTGATCCTGTTCCTCTTAATGATCTTCCAGATGTATTGACTAGTAGCCCTCTTGCTACAGGTAAGTTGGCTCTATGTTCAGCAACGAAACTACTTTTTTCTGGGATTTCCTCTCTAATTACAGGAATACCTTGTGCTACCCCCTATTTATCAACAAAGAACATTGGACTATTTCAGTTTATATAATTACAGTTCATCTACTTACAAGAATCAAATAAGCAACATTTATTTACCTCGTGTGAAAGGATGTGGATCAGGGAATCATTTTTTTGTTCAGGATCTACATCTGTCATCACTTGTTTATGGATGTGCTATGAGACATAAAAGAACTATGTGAGATAATTGTTTGAGACTCATAAATCATGAAAGAAGGAAGAATACTTACAGTTTTAATTATAGGGAAGTCAATATCACCATTTTCGTCAATGGAATGTTTTGATTTCTTCTTCCTAGCTATCTCCATGAGATTCTTGACATGCTCCCTCATCTTGCTACTTTGTGTTCTTTTCCTTCCTCTCGAGCTAGTATTTTTCACGTCCACAAGAGGGGCTGGATCTTTTCCTTTTCCCTGACTGTCTTGTTGTGGACCAACAATGTCTTTGGAGGGACCATGATTGTCTTGTTGTGTGGGTTCCTCCTGTGCCACTTCATTCTCCCTTATTATTGCAGCTTTTAGCTGACTACACCCACCTCTGTTGTGTCCAGCTTTTTTGCAATATCCACAGTGTATTACTGATCCATGTCTACTCAGCCTAGTGCCATCTTCGCTCTCCTCAGGTTGCTTCCTTCTGTTTTTCTTTCTCCTCCCAACACATTTTTTATACAGAGGAGGCAAAATAGGAGTTGCATGTACCTCTGCCCACTCATCCTTATCTCTCAAAGGAAAAATGTTTTCACCATATGCTTGTATGTAAGTTTCAAGAGAGTAGCAGCTTGAGACCCTGCTCTCAGGATTTATTCTATCATGCCTCATGCAAGCAATTGCATGACTACAAGGGATACCTGTAAGTTGCCATCTTCTGCAGCTACATGATCTCATGTTAAGCTCGACAACATAATCTCTTCCATGGGAATCCACTCCAAATACACCTCCGGATGCCGGAGAAACTTCAACATCTCTTGAAAGTTCTGTATTCTTCCTCAACTTATCTCTTATTTTTGGAGTGATTTTGCCTTGGAATTTCTCAAGTGCCTCCTTCCTCTTTGTGTAATGCCTATGCTGAATCTGAGATCTAATTTTCTTAAACATGGAAATGACAGGAAGCTCTCTTGCATCTAAGATGTACCTACATAATTGAAAATCCAACACAAGTTAGCACATTTCAATGTTAGTGAGTAAACAATTAATGAAAATCCAGTAAAATTAAGCCACCCGTTGAACACCTCGCATGCGTTGTTCAGGAGAATGTCACACTTAGAGAAGTCACTAAAGAATGCTCTACACCATGTATTTGGAGCCATCTCCTCCACAAACGCATGTGCTCCAGGATTATCTTCCTTCAGCTTTGCCATATTCCTATCAAATGCTGCAGGTGTTGTTGATTTGGCACAAGCCCACAGCTGCTGCCTAACTGTTTCAGCCTTATGAACCAAGTGTATGTTCTGATACAAGTGACGAACATAAAACCTATGCTCGGCATCGGGGAACTGTTCTTGCACACCTTTGATAAGGCCCTACACACATAAAACAACATAAGAAAATTTACATGTAAGACCAACACGACATATTTATCAACTTGCAATGGTTGAAAATATTAGAAAAAACCTTTTGTTTATCACTCATGATGGTGAATGGAGATGTGTTGAGTATATTTAGATCCTGCTTGAGTGTAGCAAGGAACCATGTCCATGAGCTATAGCATTCTGTTTCCACCACCGCCATTGCAATTGGATAAATGGCATCATTTCCATCAATGCCTATAGCAGTGAGTAATTGACCACCATACTTTGTCTTTATGAAAGTTCCATCAAGACAGATAACTGTTCGACAACCCTTCAGCCAACCTATCTTGCAAGCTACCAAACTCATGTAACATGTGCTAAACAAACCATGCTCAAGGTGTATATAAAAAGAGGATCCGGGATTTCTAGTAATAAGCTCCTTACCATACTTCCATAGCAATGAAAATTGCTTGATCTCATCCCCATGTACCACTGTCAATGCCGCTTTCCTAGCTCTCCCAAGTTTGAACCTACTAGGTTCCAAGTTGTATTTCTTCCTCACTTTCCTGGCAAATGTTTTCAGTGACATTCTGTCATTGTCTCTGAACATCTCAACATACTGTTGGGCCAACAAAGGTGCTGATAGTTCTTTGACCTCCCATACTCTCTCACAAGTGTGCTCTGCCACATAACACTTCACAAGAAAATCCTCGATTTTATTAACCTTCACAGCAATCAGCTTCCATGTACACACTTCCCCATCGCTTGTTTTTCCTTCACACCAAGCCTAAGTACCTCCACAGAGTCAAATATCATACCTATTTTAAATTGAGGATCATCCATGTCAACGGCTGAGTTAAATGGCTTGAACTTGTACACCACTTGTTTTTTCTTTTTTTTTCTTCTTATACTCCTCATCATCTGAATCACTCTTATGTCTCCTCTCACTGTCATCTTCAACTGGTAACTCAAGATCAGGCTCATTGACATCATCTGAGCCAGGTACATGTGCATGTAATGATGCAATCTGCTTGCCCTTGTCAACCATTTCATCAGCCTTGGAATCATCCACATTTTCTGCATACAAATCGTCATCTTCCTTCTTGTCGTAGTCACTATCATGCCAAGAAGGATCCTCATCCGAGTCACACGGATAATCCTCTTCTTGTTCAGAATTTTCTGAACTTTCACTATGGGAGAGTTCATCATTTACCTCCTGTTCATCGGCATCCGGATGGTGCACAAACACAACAAGCACTTTGCTCTTCATAGATGCCACTGCCATCGACTTACAATGGTACTCAAGACTCACCTCTACCAATTCATCCAATGCTTTCCCCGATGGACACCAGAAAACAAACTTCCTCTTTTCATAGCCTAATATGTCGATCAGATTGTCAAAGGCATCTCTCTTGAAGGTATTTCGGTCCAAATTGTCAAACAAAACTGTGATCTTCTCATCCATATAGCTAATACTCGATTCTGATCTCATGAAATAACCACCATGGTGAACTTCAACACTGAATTTAGTAGACTCCAAACCTACAAGAACCAGAGCAATATTTAGAACAATTTGTACTGTCTCCGACCCATATTAGTTGATTTGGATTTGTTAAAATTTGGATGAACCTATATACTAAATAGTGTCTAGATTCATTAAATCTAGACAAATCTAAATCAACTAATATTGGTCGAAGGAAATATTTACATTGACGCTGGACTAATACAAACAGCGGACCTATTTTCCAAACCATGCATGAGCGTGCAGATTAGAATACCGTAAATCTGGAGACCGGAAGGGTTAAGAACCTCAACGCACGCGAAGAACAAAAAATAGCAGATCGTCACGGACAGGGGACAGCAACTCACTAGTATAGTAATCAACGATATCAGCAAGAACAGGCCACGAGATTTGATTTGATCGGTACTCCTAATGCCCCCCGTGGAGTACCAGGATATCCTAAAAATCCTCCTTTGAATGGAAATCATAAATCATGGGGAGAAGAGAAACTCACCATGGACCGAGGCCTCCCGCCGTTCGAGCCGGAGATGGGGGAAATCAGCGGGCAGCGCCATCTCCTCAACGTGTAGGGTCTTCTCCTCCACATGCGGCGTCCCCAACGAGCTGGCCGCGGTCGCCGGTCCGCCGCTCGCGTCCTCCATTGACGGGCACACCACGAACAGGAACGAGTATCAGATCGATTTGATCGACGTGAATCCTTACGTGAACTTCTTTTTTTTTTTACTTTGTGTAACTAACGTGATCTGATCAAAAAAAAAATACAATTTCAGATGAACCCGGCCAGATAGACATGAGGGGGTTTTTGTAAAATTTTAAGTGCCATGTTGACCGAACGTGACACGTGCGTAATGCGTTGTGTTAAAAACCGTCTGGTTAACCGGTTTGTGACCTGCGGTGCACGCATTTGACAACTTGTGTGACCGATTAGTCTATTTTACAAGATGTGTGACTTAATTGCACGTGGGCGACAAGTTTTATGACTTACGGTGCTATTTACTCCTTTTTAGCTGCATCCAACTTCTGCTTGATGTTGTCCAGACCATCATCAGCCACTGCTGCTCTCAGATTAGAGCACCAATAGTCTAAACTGTTTTGATGAATAAATAACAACTCTCTCACGAATTCTCAAAAGGACTCTCCATCTATGTATCCCTGTAACTCATCAAGACACCAAGAGCACCTAAGTACCGTTCATGTGGAAAGAACGCAGCTCGCACTCTACTCTGTGACGTGAATGGTACACCACAACACTAAAATCATTTCCAAGCCTGATAAAATAAGCTGAAAATATAGAACGATAAAACGGAAGGAGGTTTCTTTCAAATCCTCCTAGGGACCATAAACTGAAATAGCATAAACGAACGAGACTTGCTTTGCTGAGCCTAATCAAAAATAGAACATGGATATTCTGTCACCACCAGGAGAAAAGGGCTGATACTTTCAGCACTAACAACATAGCGGTGTGTCTCACTTTTTTATAAATTCACAGTTTAAGTACACAAACAAGATGGCCCAGGAATCAGCATATGTTAAATTGACACTCGGCCAACAATTCCATAGATACCGTTTATGGTTTAACAAGCAGAGCCCAAAACCCAACCTGATATTGAACAATCAGTACATGTTTTTTTCTTTATGATTGCTAGCTCCCTATCAACTCACGAGGCAAACCGCAGCGTTGTAATAGGCATGCTGATTTTATGGTTTAACAAACAGAGCCCAAAACCCAACCTGAATTTGAACAATTAACCTGAACAAAGTAACTAATTAACTATATACTGTTTTACAGTAATTAATGTACATATTTCACCTGGAAAAAGTAATGGACCATGAAACAAACATCCTACCCAGCTGCACATTAAGCAACTCCCACCTAACATTAGGAGTACTGCTCCAAGGAAAAACAATCTGAACAAAGTAACTCATGAACTATATATTGCTTTGCAGTAATTAGTGTACCTAGAACTGTTTGATAACCATAGAATGTTTTACAGTAACTGACGAACTGTTTGATAGCTATATATGGTAACCGAGACCCAAAAAAATAACCATAGATAAAAAGGACTGAATCTTGGTGAAAGGGCGATGATTGTTAACCTTGAACTATGATATAAAACCGGATGAGCACACCTTTGTGCCATGGAGAAGATGGAAGTGGAAAGGGGCGCATGGATGGACATGCTCTGAGGTCACCCTGCCACCACAAGCAGAACTCCATAATGGCCTCTGCTCCTCCGCTTGTTCCGAAGGCCCTGAGATACATGCAACTGTCGGTGAAGCAATAATATTAACATTGTCTTGCAACCCCGAAAAAAGTTTACATCACCCCCCTAAGTATGGGGTTTGGGTCACTAACCACCCACAGGTTTTAATCGGTACAAATCACCCCCCCCCCCAACTAAGCTAAACCGTGTAGAATCCCGCCTGAACGTTGATGGGCAGTTTTCTGGGCTGTTTTGGACACTAGGACTCCGGTATTGGCCACGTTGGCACCTGGTGGTAGCTGGGGGCAAATAACCCCCTTAACTTTTGTCTCCACTCCTCTTCCTCAACTCCTCTTCCTCCCGTCGCCTCCCATATCCCGCCGGCCAGTCCTCTTCCTCCCGTCGCCGACCGCTCCCACTCCTCCTCAACTCCGTTCGGTCGTCGTTCCCTCCGCCCCGCCTCCACCCCATCGCCCCCCGTCCTCAAATCGCGTTTTCATACGCCCCGCCGCCACCCCATTGCCGTCCACTGCCTCGCAGTTGCCACCGCACCACCACCTCATCGCCGTCCCCTTCTCCCCTTCGTCGTCCCCTTCTTCGCAGATACGAAATCCGGCGGCGTACTGGTGTGATTCCGGCCGCTATTGGTGGGAGATGGCGTCGATTTAGTATCTGATGCCCGCTTCGAAGGAAGCGGGGGATTTGGAGGAGGCGGCGGAGGCATTGATGGATTTTGCAGGGATGGAGAAGGAGGAGCTGAAGCATCCTACATCGTTGCTTGATGTTCTGATAATGGCCACCGATTTGAGGCGGTTGGACCGTGAGCTTGTTGCATGGAGAGGTGCTGATTTCAGGGTGCATAGGATGCTTGCTGTTGATTCTCAGATTCTCAACACTTTTAGGGCTCGCGCATCAGCAACAACTTCATTGTCGCAGCAGCTATCAGAGGTGCTGAAGTTTACCTTCGTCGAAGGAAGTGGTGTTGATCTGTTGGTTGAGTTTGTTCCAATGCAGGAACTAATTCAGCTTGTGGATGGTGCTATGCATTTTCCACTCCCTGCACCTGCAATGCCATGTGGTGGAGAGTAGGATTTAGTGGGCTTCACCTTCCAGGTTGCAGTTGTGTTGCAAAGCAAGGGGTTGATCAGGTTGCAGGTTGCAGTACAAGCAGGACCTGAGCAAGGGTTAGCAGGACCTGAGCAACTCAGAGTAGAAGCAGTACAAGCCAAGAGCAAGGGTTAGCTTATGTAGTATTGTAGATAGGCTTTTGCAGTAGTTGAAGCAGCTGTGATATAGTAGCAAGGTTTAGCTTTTGTAGTAGTGTAGATAAACTTTTGAGACTAGTTGGAGCTGCTGTGATGTAGCAGCAAGTTGAAGCAGAGTTGATGTAGCTTCAAGTTAACTAGTAGTTGTTCTGTAGTTGAGATGGAACATGGAGCATCTTTTGTACTAATGTAGATAGCAACATTATCATCCTTTTTTAATGTTGCAATATTAATGAAAATGATGGAACAATATTGTACCTATCTATATAAATTGTTGGCAGCATGTACTTATCACCAGAATTTTTGACAGCATGTACCTAGTGATTTGCTGACAGCATGTACCTTCTTTTTATACAAGATTTAACACAATACATGAATGTATATATCATATGACAGGTTTATCCATTATTGCATTATATCATCACCAGAAAATTAATGGAATGTGACCAACATATAACAAGTTTGCACATCAATCACACATAATTATGAACAGAAAAAACAACAAGTTTGCACATCTATCCAACATATCCCAGGTTTGTCCTGGAGCTACTGTGGTCCACCATCTCCATCTTGTCTTCTCTTTTCTCCCAATAACCACTTCATTCTTCCATATTTAGGCACAGGTTCTATCATAACTTGGGACATTGGAATGGTTTGTGAATGCTTGTCCTTTGCTTGCTGCAACGAATAAGTAAACTTGCATTAGTGTCACTCAATTATTTTGCTGAAAAGAATAAGTTAGTGTGTAAGAATATTTTTGAACCTGGGGTGAAACAAAGAGAAAATTTCTTATTTGACACTACTCTTCAATATGATTCCTTATTTGACACTAAATTTTTTGCACTTCCTTATATGACCACTTTTGAAATTTCTTTGCCTTTCCGTTAAAAGATTCCGTTAAATTTTTTCCAGCCGGACCTAAATACCCCTGATTTAATAGTTTGACTCATACATATCTAACACGGACACAAAATTCTTTCCTCATGTTCCGCGCAGCACGCCTGCGCG
Source organism: Avena atlantica (assembly GCA_910589765.1). Classification (NCBI taxonomy): domain Eukaryota; kingdom Viridiplantae; phylum Streptophyta; class Magnoliopsida; order Poales; family Poaceae; genus Avena; species Avena atlantica. Next base: position 498,575,685 of record OU342739.1, read on the forward strand.
AATGGACCAACGCATTCTTTAAAAAAACAGAACTGCATGTTTACTAATCAGCATGTAACATCATGCAACATACTAATCACGTTTTGTCCCGGCTGTGGTCTGGTCGCGACCGATGTGCATGTAACAGCATGTGTAGTTACTGGCATTTTCCTTTCTTTAGAACATGCGGGGCTGCCATTCTCTTTTTTTCTCATGCGCACATGCTTATGCTCTTTGATTCCTTTTTTCTTGTAGTTTTGTCATTGTGCGCACCAACGCACCAGCTCACCGGCCTCTCTAAGATTCAACTCGTATGCTTGGGTGGATGTGAGCTAGCTGATGGGTTCCGGAAAGAATCGTGAATATGAATTGGGAGTGTTCGGAATTTTATACGCGAGTCCGGCTGGCCGGGCCAAACGTATTTATGCAAAATAAACTGAACCCTCTTCATATGGCTTGTTACTGAAACAACATAACTTTTATGCTTTATATCAATGTCACACGATTATATTAACCATGTACAAATTCTCTTTAAACCGTCATATTATATTAGGGGCAAAAACGTCTTTGTAGATCCCTAGTTAACCCCGCTAGCTCTCAAAATGTACTGAAGTGTCATATAAGGCAAAAAAATTACACATGTGATTAAATAAGGAAGTGAATTTTTTTTAGTGTCAAATAAGGAATCATATTGGAGAGTAGTGTCAAATAAGGAATTTTCTCTGAAACAAATGGCATGTTGACACTAGATTTATTCTGGGTAGTACCATGTTGTAGGGCAGGAGCTTTATGTAGGGATGAAGAAGCTTGCTGCATGACAGGTGCTTGTTCCATTGCAGATTTTTTTTCTGGATCTAGCTTTCTTCTCAACATACAACACATGTTTCTCTTGCTGTTTGGTTGGTTCTTGCTGCATGAATCATTGTAGGAGTCATCATACATGTATAATATCAACATGAGCTGTTGATTTAAATGCAATATTGATATAAAGTACAATGAATAAAATTACAAACCTGAGCTGCTGATTTATCTTTCTTTCTCCTAGCATGCTTGGTTGCTTTCTTGTTGTGGACATGTTCTCTCACAACATCTGGATTACTAGTGCACTTCCTTTTGTTATGGCCTTCCCCTCCACATGCTGAGCATCTAACTTTGCATCCCTTTCTCGTTAATTTGTCGCCCTTTGGTTTTTCTTGCTCTTCCATTCTTGTCTCTGTCTTTGGCCTTCCTGGCATTTTCTTTTTAACTGGTGGAAAGGGCCTAGGGTTGGGAGATGCTGGCCAGCTCTCCTTCCCCTCAACTGGATGCAAGACATGGCTATACACCTGGTCATACAGATCAATCCTATAGCAAGGTGCTATAAAATCATCCACTTCTCTCTTCACCGTGTATATGGCACTGATGGCATGACAACATGGTAAACCAGATAAATCCCAATATCTACAGCTGCATGTATATGTTTCCAAGTTCACAGTGAATCTTCTCCATGTCCCTTCCATAACCTCAAATCCCTCGGTTCCATTGTAGAGAACTTGGCAGATACTTGATCTTTTAATATTTAACTTCAGCTTCTTGAAAATGTTGGGGCATATTGTTCCAACCCACTTTTCTGACTTTGCCTTATTCTCTGCTATTCTTGCCATAACCTTTCTCCTTATGATTTCCATAGAAGAAATTATAGGATAAAACCTTGCTCTCATTATAGCATTGTTAAATGACTCACATAGGTTATTTTCAACTGAGTCACAATAGGAACCAAGCTTAAAATTGGCTCTACACCAATGGTTGGGAGCAGTCTTTATCATATCCCTTGCACCATCAGGTGTTTTCAGTGCTAGCTTAGCCCTATTGTAGTTGAACTGAATGCGATCACTTGATTTAGCACAAGCCCAAAACAGTTTTTGGAATGCTTTGTCTCTATGCTGCTTTCTCCAATTGGCATATATATGCCTTGCACACATTCTATGTTCAGCCTCAGGTATTATCTCATTCACTGCCTTGATAAGACCCTTCTGCTGGTCAGATATGATAACCCATCCCTCACCATGGTTATTGATCTGCAAGTCCTTCTGCAATAATGACAGGAACCAATACCAGCTATCATGATTTTCTCCTTCAACTGTTGCCCATGCAATTGGATACATCTGGTTGTTTGGGTCTCGACCAATTGCACACAATATCTGGCCACTAACTATACCTTTCAGGAAACATCCATCAAGCCCAACAACTCTCCTACAACCATCAAGGAAACCTCACTTGCAACCTTCTAGGAAAACATATTCTTTCAAACACAGGCCTGTCGGTTACATCAGGATTTAAAGTTACTGACACTGTGCTTCCAGGATTGCTTCTGACTAGTTCCATGTGGTATTCATACACTCTATAAAATTCTCCATTTGTTCCATCAACAATCCTCTCCATCACAATCCTCTTGGCTCTTTTACATTTTGCTTCACTAACATTAGCACACAAGTCCTCAAGAACTCTCTCTTGCATCTTCTCAATCCTCCAACCTGGATTATCCCTTATTTCCCTAAAATACTTCTCTGCTATCACTGTGCTAGTGACCAGCTTGTTGGACCTCCTCGCTACACAATGGTGCACATTATTATACCTGCTAACTGTGAACCAAGGTGACCTTTTGGATACTAGTGAGCCGTATATGCTCCAGTTGCAACCAATCCAACTGCATTTGGCCAAGACTCTTGTCCTCTCATCCTTGGGAAAAATAAGGTGTTTAAAATTTTTTAATCCATAATTGAGAAGTGCTTGCTTGAATTGTCTGCTATCATGAAAAGCCCGCTCAACCTCAAACTCTTTTACCTCAGCACTCTCATCATACACTCGGTGCTTTGTCTTGCTTGTTCTAACATTTCCATCACTGTCTTCATCATATGACAATTCGTCTTCAGAGTCGAAGCAATCACTTCCATCTGCTTGATCTTCCTTAAAATTTTCTGGTACAATGAATTCTTTGGGAACTCTGGTTCCTCTATATTCTTCCTCTCCAAGCATTTGTCTCTTTACTCTCTTCTTTAATTCCTGTGCTTGTTTTCTGTAACAAATGGTCTCTTCATCTTCACCACTGCTATCTTCACTATCTACTTCATGGACTTCATCATAATCACTGTCTGAACTGTCTTCATGTATCTCTTCTATCTCCTTCCCTTTATCCTGCATTGGTGCCCTATGAACTGGCAATTTACATGCAGCATTTGTCTGAACTGGCTGCTGCTCTTCGTACCTATCATCGTCAAATTGCTGATGCTCTTGGTACTGCTCATGCTCAAGTTGCTGCTGGTTTTGGTACTTCTCATGCTCAAGTTGATGCTGCTTTTGGTACTGCTCATGCTCAAGTTGCTGCTGCTCTTGGTACTTATCATGGTTGAGTTGCTGCTGAAGTAGCTGCTCTTCATACATGTCATGCTGAAGTAGCTGCTCTTCATACTTGTCATGCTCAAGTTGCTGATGCTCTACATACTTCTCATGCTCTTGGGCCTGCTCAAAATCAGCTTCATAATCAACTGCCATTTCTTCTTCCTCTTCATCCGAACTTGCTATCTGTGGGTGCTTTGCAAATATCTCAACATAACCACTAGTTTCTCTTTGCACATAACTTGCCATGCTGCTGACACAGTAATTGTCATCAAGGCTGCACATGAAATTCTTGTCCTTCTCAACTAGTCTCCATTTTAGTTGTATCCTAAGCAAATCAGCATCGGAAAGCACCATGAAATCAAACAACTGCCTCTTCAAAACTAGTAGAGTCAGCTGTGAAATTGGCACAGTAGACACGGCACTCCTTCCTCCGACATACTTTCATTCCTTATTAATGTATTCCGACGTCCCACGATAGTGGAAACGAACAGACAACGAATCCATTCTACAAAAAGGAACAAGAAATAATTAAAAAGTCGACCAATGCAATATACTACTAGATATACTACCTAAGCAGAACAAAATTAACTATGAGAACAAGCACATATGGACTAAACTGAATTTTCTTTCAGCACAAACACATATGCAGTTAACTGAATTTTCTGTCAGCACAACAACTTCTTCAGTCCAACCTAGGAAAGAATGGGGGAGAGGGTTCACATACCTGCACTGCAATCAGCTGCGCATCAATCCGATCTTCACCCCTAACAGCCGTCCACGGGTATCTGCCGCCTACAACGGGTATCTGCACATCAAGATGGACACGGCGGCGAAGATCAGGGGGAGATCAGAGGGAGATCACAGGGATGTGAACTGAGGGAGATTAGAGGGAGATCGGCGTGGAGATCAGAGAAGAAAGGGGAGATCAGCGTGGCGGTTACCTCGTCGCCCTCGGCGCAGAGAGGAGGAGCAGGCGGCGCGCGAGCTGCGCCAAGATTGTTCCAGGTGCCGACCAGGTGCGATCCGATTCTTGTGGGGGTTAATTGCTCCCATCAGCGCGCCAACGTGGAGTCAACCAAGTGCCAACGTGGAGTCCTAGTGTCCAAAACAGCCCAGAAAACTGCCCATCAACATCCAGGGGGGGATTCTACACGGTTTAGCTTAGTTGGGGGGGGGGGGGGGTTGATTTGTACCGATTAAAACCTGTGGGTGGTTAGTGACCCAAACCCCATACTTAGGGGGGTGATGTAAACTTTTTTGTGCAACCCCTGAATCAACTAAGAAGCAAAGAAAACATTATGCTATACAGAGAAAAAATCAATTGCAATCAAAGAGAGCACTACCCAGGTCTGTACCAAGGGGGACAGGGAGCTCCAGCCTCCTCATAGATTCTTGGAAGCAGCCCACCACCACCTACCCATCCTCCTCCAATGCTCTGCTGCACCATTGTTAAGGCCAGGAGGAGAGAGAGGGAGCAACAGATCTTGGCCGGCATGGGAGTGAGAGAGGATGAGGCGAGAAAGGGCGAGCTGGGACTGGAGAGAGTGGTGCTCCATCCTCTCCTGCCTAGGTCTCCTTCTCCGTCGAACGCCTTGCACCACGCTTTGGAGCAGATGACCTATTATACAACATAAAATGCAGGAGCAAATATTAGGCGACAGGCTCACGAGAGACATACATATTAGTAGGTCCCCTTAAAAGTTTATTACCGCGCAGCTGCAGTTGAGGGGCTCATGTCCTCTTTGCAATTCGAGTGAAGAATAAACCCTGGAGCACTTATTTTTCTCATGTCCGTTCGGTGCTACCTATTGGGCAAGACTGAATATAACTTGGACAAACAAACATAAGCCGATTTGACATGATAATTCGAGCCAAGCCGACATTTCAGAAGCATTTATTCTCTGACATCTTCACTGTTGCTTCATGGGGATATGGGAAGAAAGAAACAATTTTATGTTTAAAGGAGTAAGGCCATCAAGGGTAGCGTGGAGTACCAGAGTTCAAACAGATTTACAACCATTGCGGTTTAGGGTCAGCCAAAACCAAAACCTGATTGACAGATTTACTTTCTTTCTAGATAGAATTTAGCTCAACAATGTAATGGATATTCATACCCAGACTGTATGTACATATTTTATGAGAAACATACTACCTGTCTTATCCTTTTTAGGGAAACGAGAAGTGCAAAAGAAAACGACTGCATCTAACGGCAGCAAATCATTCGTGGGATGAAAACCAACACTGTTCACACGATCAAACGGCCCAGAACCGTGCGCATCGGGAATGGCTGGGAGGCTGGGTAGTCCATGACCATTTATAGGAGAAATAGTTTCAGACTCAGATCTGTCACACACTGTGTTGCCTGATATGCATAGTTTTAAAAAACAATAAATGCATTTGCATAGTTACTTGTTTATGATTAATTATCTAGTTCTCAACATAAGGAAACACCTCATGAATGCATCTTATATTAGCAAATAAATAAATCAATAGCTTCTTATTTTGTTCTAATTAGAACTGCTACTACTTGCATCTGAGCGGACTGCACCACCAGCGCAATATACATTCTTTCTACCAAACAAAATGGAGAAAAGGAGTATCTGAGCGGATAACACCAAAAGTATCCCTTCTCTAATTCCATTATTGGTACTAACAATCTGGGAGATAGAAATCATATTATTTCTATTTCCTTGAAGTATGAAAATACCATAGTACTGTGAACAGAAAATTCACAGAACCTGAGTGCTCACATAGGATTTAGAAAACATCTATTGCTGCTCAACATGTCCGCACCATTCTGAAACATCCACTCTCTGCAGCAAAAAACAAAAGGAGACCAACAAACTGGGTATTGCATCAACCACGAAACAGCAATCTAGAAAGGTAATGTAATTGAGAACATGCCTCTATGAAGCTCCCATCTGAACAATTAAACCATCATCTGCAAAACTGTAGATCATTAGACCCTTCTTCCTGCAAGCAATTCATCAAGCACTCCATTAACATAAAAACTACAGATATAATTTAATCATTCATTGGATTCCTAATCATTAAAGGTAATGGAAAAGAGTGGAGATAGAAAAGAGTGGTGGAGAGGATAAGCATACCTACAACAGAGCATCAATACTGACCGGTGTCACCATTATTGGTGTAGGAATCTTCTCGACATCAAAACCCTAGAAACAAAATCCAACAAAATTAATCAAGAGAGGAAGGAATCAGAACGAGGATCTCGCATGGGGAGGCAGAAGGCAGTATTGTGCTCTAGTGGATGAGCACAAGCAGAACCAAATGCACATAAGAACCTGAGAGGGTTACAGCCATCTCCTTACCCAGAAATGCCATGAGGGAGTAGGAACTTTTGGTTGACTGGCCAATAAATCAAGCACGAAGTAAACGAGTGCAAGACGGGATATGCATCCAGCCATCTTCTTGTCCTAGAATGAGCATTGAGCACAAGCATAACCAAATGCACATAAGAACCTGAGAAGGTTCCAGCCATATCATTTTCTACATCACCTGCATTATTTATAAGCAAGCAAAATTTTAGATACATAGAAAAGTTCTCTACTCTCTGAAGAACTGAATTTTTCACAAGTTCTCCACTCGCTAACAGCACCACAGAAAATTAATCAACTGACTGAATCATTGTGCAAATTAACCTCTGCTCTCTGGCTCTTTCTCCGGCTCTACATAGCACCTCAAACTAATTAAAAAACAAAATCAAAATGAAATGGTAAAATAATATTTTGAGATAGCACCCAAATTAGTAAATAACTTTAAAGCCTATGAGCATGTGAACGAAAACATATAAGAATACTTTTAAAGTGTTATAACACTCTAGCACTTCAAAATTTTGAAATGTAAAACACCAAAAAAAACTGTTGCTAGTACCTGAAGTGTTTTAATTTCTTAATTAAAAGAATTTCCAGGGGGAAATTAATGCATGCTCGTGGATCTAAAATAATTAAAAATCTACAATCTACGACATCTGAGTTACCAACACAACAGAGAAGATGCAAGGAAGAGCCGTCAACAACATTCAAGAATTATTAAGCACCATGAATGACATGGGAATGGCATGTCAGAATATGTAAGTGCATATTTGCTACTTCTCATAACTTCTTTTCCTTGCCATTGTACATTATAATTCCTCTTTCGGTCATCTTGTTTCACTAAGCTCAAGCATAGCAACAACAGACTTCATACTGGCTTAGATTCCTACTCTGTTAGATCCATTTAAGCATGGTCAGTCAGGTGATTAATCATGGTTAGTTTGCTTACTTAGTATGAAAATTCAGTTGAATAAAAAATATAAACGACCATTCCAGGCACATAGAAAATAGATTTAGAACTTGTAACATCACAAGGTAGCTATAGAATGACAATAACAAAAAGCTAACCAAAGAAAATCGTCATGGTCAGATAGGAATTGCAAATAAAAGAAGATTGCTCACTGTAGGTCACTTGTACTGGAGTGCACAATCAAAAAATGCCTTCTCCGTCCATGCCATGCATTGTGATTCTAGAACAGGCCTGCAAGTGAAATGAACCGCTAAGAGCTTCTAAGTATTGACACTATTTTGATAGTTTTGGCTGATCATATTTGGCAGCTCCCTAAGAAATTTGGAATTCAGCATTTGCAAGATGTGATCCCCTACTGCTGTAACTTAGGCAGCTGTATTTGACTTATTCTCAAAGGGATCAGGTATTCAGGTATACTTGCGTGCTGCTTCTACTTACTCCTTGTTTAGGTCAAACAGGAAATGAAAAATATAAATATATACACCAAACTAAAAACTGGAATATTGTATGATCTAAGAAGCCATGCCATTCTGAACAGAACATAGAATATGCGTGTATGTTCGCGACCTACATGGGATAGCTATGTTACCGCCGGCTATGGTGGTTTTGCTATCTTCCTGAACAAATTTTATTAGACAACATATAAAACATGTTGCTTGCTAGTAAAATGTTGATATTTAGTATGATGATAAGTGGAAGTTTAACAAAGACATGTTTACAGGACTGGACGCGGCTTCAAAAAGTTGATCAAGAGTGCACAACAGAGGACTCAAAGCAGCATCCAGATTCAACTTATATCTAGCACAAATTGTCCAGCACATACCTCATGTAGCAATCTCCAGTCGAGCCGAACAATGGGGAAACCAGAACTTAGCCAGCCGCCATCTTACACTCCTCTCCAGACGGAGAGCCAAAGCCTCCAGTTCCATCACGCAGATCAGGGCGAAGTCACCCAAATGTGCGAAGAGGAAGACGTAGCCGATGCCAACAAAATGGTGGATGCAGACCAAGGCATGGCTGGAGACCAGCTCAAGGTTGGAACGACCTCACCAAACATTTTCAAAACTGCACCGCCATCCTCTAAAGGGGATGCTGCCAGGGCCGCGGGAACACGCGTGCTAGCGATTCTGTGGAAGCCAGAGGAGACCGCGACGCTGCGGCGCAGAAAAGGTGAGCTCCTCGTGTCCATCCAGGACTTAGATCGGGCTGCCGACGCGGCAGGGCCTCTCTATGGAGGAATGGCTCCAGCGATATGCGTTGGAGGATTCCCTCATGGAGATTTTTCGCGGGGAGGAGACGTTTTGGCGGCAGCGCAGTCGCCAAAACTGGCTCCTCAAAGGGGACGCGAACACTGCCTACTTCCATGCCATTGCGAATGGTAGGCGTAGGAAGTGTTCCATCCCCTGCCTGTGGGATGGTGGTCGTCTCTTGGAGGAGGCCAACGACGTCACCACCCATATTTACTCCTTCTATAAGGAGCTTTTCTCTGCTGGCCCCCGGTCAGGGGTTGCGTTAGCTGGAGAATTCTGGCCAGAGGGGGCAGGGTATCCGCCGCGGAGAACCTGGAGCTCACGCTCCCGTTCTTGCCAGGTTGAGCTGGCCGTCATGGAAATGAAGGCTAACTCGGCCCCGGGCCCGGATGGCCTCCCTGTTGTGTTCTTCCAGAAATTCTGGGAGTGTATACAGGGGTCGTTATGCCCATGTTTCAGGAGCTTTACGCCGGCACCCTCGTGATGTCGCGCCTAAACTTTGGTGTGATCACCCTGATTCCCAAGGTGGTGGGAGCCACGGATATCCGGCAGTTTAGGCCGATCACAGTAATCAATGTAATCCAACGGATTATGTCCAAGGTTTGTGCGCGTAGGTTGGCGCCTATTATGGAGCGCCTGACGCACCCATACCAGTTTGCCTTTCTTAAAGGCAGATACATCCACGATGGGATCCTGGCGCTCCATGAGATTATTCACGAGGTAAAGGTGCGGCGCCAACGGGGCATTTTCCTGAAGCTGGACTTCCAGAAGGCGTATGATAGGCTAGATTGAGTCTTTCTTCGCCAAGTCCTCCAGCGTAGGGGCCTTGATGACCGCATGATAGGGTGGATCATGCAGATCGTCATGAGCGGGAACACGGCAATAAACATAAATGGGGAGGTCGGCCCCTACTTCAAACCCATGTGTGGGGTTCGACAAGGGGACCCGATCTCCCCAATCTTGTTTAATGCCGCGGTGGATGACCTTGCGGAAATCATGGAGAGAGCCAAGATTTCTAGCCACATTTCAGGTGTGGTGGGGCATCTTATCCCGGGAGGGGGAGTTACCCACCTCCAGTATGCTGACGACACCATGCTTATGGTGGAGGGGTCGGAGCAGGATATCATTAACCTAAAATTCCTGCTCCTTTGCTTTGAGGCCATCTCTAGCCTCAAAATTAACTTTGACAAGAGCGAGGTGATGGTTCTTGGATATCCTTTGGAATCACAACAAAGGATTGCGGACAACCTAAATTGCCGACTGGCAACCTTTCCCATGAGCTATCTGGGGATGCCAGTCAGGGACACCAGGATTCTCTCTAGAGACTTGGAGCCCCTTATGGATCGGGTTAAGGCGAAATCCGAACCATGGCAAGGCAGGTTTACCTCCAAAGGGAGCAAGACCATCCTCATTGATGTCTGCCTGTCTAGCCTCCCCATGTATATCATGGGGATGTATATCCTTCAGGAAGGCGTGCACGCCAACTTTGACAAGGAACTCTCTCGGTTCTTTTGGATGGCGAATGACGGCCACCAAAAGTTCCATATGGTTAAATGGGCAGACATCTGCACCCCCAAGGAGCTGGGGGGCATTGGGATCATTTCCTCTCGCCATATGAATGTGGCGCTGATGTTACGGTGGGTCTGGCGGATCCTGATCGATGATGGTGGCATGTGGTTGCAGCTGATCAAAGCGAAATACTTGCGTGGGCGCCCACTGCTGGCGTGTGATCGTCGGGAGGGATCTCAGTTTTGGAGATCTATCCAGGACATCAAGCCGGTGATCCGGAAAGGGCTTTCTATTTCCATTGGAAATGGAAGAAGCACCATGTTCTGGCTCGACCCTTGGGTGGGTGGGAGCATCTTGCGCCTTGAGGCACCTGAGCTGTTCGCGATCTGCACGGAACCCCTGCTCTTGGTCGCTGACGCTTGCCAAGATGGGTTCTGGCAAGTCGCATTCCGCAGGAACCTTGGGGCTGCCGAGAGAGCGGCTTGGGAGGGACTTCGGGACAGCCTACCGCTGACTCAGTCCCAATCCCTAGATAGTTTGTCTTGGCACCTCTCGTCCTCGGGCGTTTTTTCGGTGGGGTCCATGTATCGAGCCCTGTTTACTGGGCCGTCCATTCCCTGGACGTCCCCTCTTTGGAAGGCCCCCCTTCCCTTGAAGATTAAGATCTTCCTTTGGCAACTGCTGCGCGATCGGCTTCCCTCGGGGGTGGAGGTAGCCAAGCGCCATGGCCCTAGTGATGGCCTTTGCCCTCTTTGTGCGGTCTCGGAGACGGGGCACCACATTTTCTTCTCCTGTCCCGCTGCTCGTTTCCTTTGGAACTTCACCCATGAGGCTTTGGGGCCGTCGTGGCGGGCCCCAGACCTGGAAGAATTCCTGGAAGCCAATGCAAACTAGACCGGCAGGAGGAGGCACCTCTTCTGGTTCATATTTGTAGGAATGACCTGGACGTTATGGAATATCCGTAATAAGATGGTCTTTCTTCGCCGTTCCTCTGACTCAACCTTCAAATTTCTTGTTTTTTTGCAGCAGTGGTACCCGTTGAGTAGGCAGCGGGACCTGGACGGGATGATTGAGCACCTGATTGTGGCAGCGTGCCAACTTGCTTCTCCCTCCGGCCATTGAGCGTGTCTTCGGGTAGTGTTTGTATCTGTGTGTTCTGGCATGTGTGTTGTGTTCTTTGTGGTGTGTGCACTTTGTGTTGGCTCGTGTTGTTCGAGTGTTCTGGATATTGTATGGATGTTGCTTTATTTATAAAGTTGGGCGTATGCCTGTTTCGAGGAGAGGAGACCGCGACAACGTCATTGTCACCCACCTCCCGACGGGTGCAGATCGAGGACGACCTAGACACTACTTGGAGCACACAACGTGCCCGGACTAGCGCGACGGCCAATGAAGAACACCAGTAGGAAAACTCGATTTCGACCTTGAAATAGGGCCCATGTGTGGTGCTTCGACGACGGTGGTGCTGGGGAACGGGCAGAGACTATGGTGGTGTTGGGATAGGGGCGGTGGTGGAGATGGGGATCGAGGTGGGAGGCGGAGACTGGGATCGAGGAGGGCGGCGGTGGAGATGGGGATTAGGAGTGGGCAGCGGTGGTGATGGGGAGGAGAGGATGCGGCCGCGCTCCTGGGCGGGCCTCGGGCATTGAAAATGTTTCGTGAGAGGTCTGCGGGGTTGAAAACGCCCGATATTGACGAAGCTAACGACCTATCGGCGACGATGAAACTCGATTTTCTTTTGGACTTTAGTACCTGTCAACCGTTCTATGAATTGCAAAATTGAGCGGGCATTTCAACATCAGCCGAATGCGGAACGAGACCTTACCAAATTTTCTTTACACGAGTTCTCTTTAGCCAGCTGAATTCAAAATGAAAATTCAAAATGTTTTTTAGTCAAATAGTTTGTACGAATTAAGATCCGTTTTCACCGTTAGGCTAGTCGTGACGAGATCTTCAAAACTAGATCCCATGTTGGTAGGTTTTGACAACTTTTTTTTGACCAAAAGTTATCCACCCGTAACACAGGTAACATATAAGTTATCCACTACTATAAAATTTACCCACAGTCACGTGTCATGGATATGTAACTTTCTTATTTACCCATCAGTAACATAAGAGTTATCCAGGCTTCAGTAGGCTTCAGTATGTAAGTTATCCATCCAATAACATATAAGTTATCCACCATTATAAAATGTTACTCTAACGGCTCGGCCTTATTGCTTGTCGCCGCTCTCGTAGCATACGGACTACTCAATCTCAAAAGATCACCGCGTGAAACATTAAACATAGTTTCATTAAAGGAACTAAATTTAAGCTTTTTTTGCATACAATATAAATAAATGGATTCTTATGCCCCAACCATCCATCACAGTAAGCCGTAGCGAACAACGTGACGCTCAACCATTAGTCTAGCGGCTCGACTTTGTCGTCCGTTGGCGCTATCGAGAGGTGACAAAGCCTAAAAGGGTTTTAGGGTACCGAGACTTTATTGCTTGTCGATGCTAACACATTGATAGTAATAAAGTCTCTGTACCCTAACAACTAGGCTATCACACTCCAATTAAACTTGCTCAACATGTATGCGAGAACGTCTATATCCAACACGTTTATATGTTGGATAACTTATGTATTATAGGATGGATAACATACATATTATGACATGGATAACTCATGTGATAAGGGTGGATAACTTTTTGGTCTAATTTTTTTCATTGAAACATATCAACATGGGGTCTAGTTTTGAAGATCTCGTTGCGGCTAGTCCAACGGTGAAAACGAATCCTAAATCGGACAAACGGTTTGATGTACAAGTCATTTTAAGTTTTGGGTTTGATTCTAAGCTAGTTCTGTTTTGTCATTTAGTGGCAGAATGTGCACATGTGAGCCGTTTCTTTTTAGGTAGTAGATAGATAGATAGAAGTAGAGATAGAGATTAGCGTGCGTGTCGGGTTCTTTAGACAAGGAGGTTCCCAGTTCTGGAAAATGGTCATTGAGGATGCCCCTTGTCTTGAAAGGTTGCTCCAACTTGACTTAATTCAGCACATCGATCTATCGATAATTTCAGCGCCCAACCTAGAGATCATGGGCTGCCTTTCTTATGAAGACTATCACTTCTCCGACTTTCAGGTAGCTTCCTTTCTTAGTCGACTTCACCAGGTTTATATCATGCCTTTTTATGAGCAGACAAATATCATCCAATCTCTATGTATATAAGGCCTGATTTAATGTTTCGTTCTTGATAAAGGGACTGCGTGCTGTGTTCCCCGCGGTGGTACACACTATGAAGACTCTATCCATCTTTGTTTATGAAAATAGCGTGGACATGGTTCTTAGTTTCCTGAGTTGCTTTCCCTGCTTGGAGAAGTTGTATATGGAGGTGAATATACATTTGTTATTTGTAGTGTTAACTGCTAAGCTACACTTTATATTGCTAACTTATAAATCTTTATGTTTTCAGCAAAAATATTCTCCAAGTAATAATCCGTGGCGTCGTAAACACAAGAGTCACATCAGAAGCCTTGACATCCGCCTCAAGACAGTAGTGTTGAAATACTATCGTGGTGTCAAGTCGGATGTTAACTTTGCCATGTTCTTTGTACTGAATGCTAAAATGCTAGAGTTATTGAGATTTGAGGTTCCACGCTGCAGTAACGACTTCATTGCAAGCCAACAGAGGTTGCTTCAGCTTGGGAGGAGGGCTTCCAGAGGCGCTCGGTTTGAATTCACAGATTATACATGTTGCCGTAAATTAGATGATATCAAGCATGTGCAAGATTTGTCTGTAGTTGATCTTGAATGGTGACGTTTGATATTGGGATTGCTTTGTAGGAATTGTTCTTATCATCTCATTCTATGTTCTTTCCAAACTTCATTTAGGTCTCGTCTTTCTATTGCTTTGAAGTTTCTAGTGTCTTGGAACCTTGTGATATTTAAATCAACCATGTAGAATGTTTAGAGAAGTGTGGGTAGTTTTAATATTTGTTCCTGGGCGAGCTCTGTGACTGCAAAGTGTGAATTCATTCTTTTACTTTCAGTAGTTTTTGTTATGTTTGGTACCTAACCTAACACATCCCGTGTGTCCTCCAAAGCTGAGCTACTTCATCCTACAGCAGATTTTCTTATTTCTATGTTTCAAGAGCAGGGAACTTTACTTTGTTGCTGCAATTTGTTCATTCAGTTATACATCTCGGCTTGCTTATTTACGTACAGTTTCTTCAGTCAGGTTCTTCTCTTACACGATTTACATGAGAAGAGATGAAATCTTGCTTAGGAGCACCATTTTACCTGGGGAGCATGACGAGCACCTAGCTTTGACTAGCTAACTGGAGATCAGACCTAGCTCATGAGAGCGTTTCCACATGCTCTGTGATTCTGTGGCAGCCTTTCCAGCTTGTGCGCCCTTAGGTAAGCAGCCTCCCTGAAGCAAGCATGCACATGATTTTCTGACTGTTCATTCCTTTGTTACAATGCACTGCATGAATGTTTGCATGATATTCCTAATACCTGTCATCGCTTGCAATCACATGTTGAGGCATTCAAGCCAACTTCATATGTTCTGACAGAGGAGTCCACTTCGAACAGGTGGTACCCTAGCCCCTGCAATGAGGAGTGTAATATCTGTGATTCCTGTTCTCTAGTAGGTGTATCTTTGTCAAGTCAATTCATGGTTAAAAAGAGAAAGGGTTCCCATGTATGTACAACACCAGATGAAGAAGGCTCTCTGCGCAGCCATGGAGGAACCTGTCTGCGCCGTGTCGATGCAGCGCCTCATCAGTCATGATCAAGCAGCTGTTGCCCGTGTTCTTCCCCAATCTTTAGAGCTTTGATCAGGAAGATTCGTCTTCTAAAAACATGTTTGAAGGACACTTCGCATCCGAGATCTGATCCTGGCCGTCAGAGTGGATATCTTTCAAGCTGGAACTTGAATACAGTTGATTTTCCTTCTGTTGATTATTACTCGGGAGAAGACGGTTTTCTGTGTGCCAAACTACTGTTTTTACCGTTGTGGTAACATGGCTGCGATTCTTGAAATAGGGGAGAACATGGATCAGAACTTCCTCCAAATAGAACCAGACACAACGCCAAACATTTCGTAATCGTGGTGTTCAAAAAATGGGTTTCCTTGAGCCGAGCTGTGTACAGTACATGTTAAAAGTACTCTCAGGACCTCACAGGACATGTTAAAAGTACATTGCATTGGTACTCTTTTGTATCTGCATTTTGTATTATTTCCGAGACAGAGAAGGGAAGCTACAATAGAATCGTCTCTTTACATACTTCCTGCTCTCTTTGAAGATGTTACTTTCAACGTCCTAAAATAAGTGACACAATTTTATCTAGATAAACATATATCTAGACTAGACAGAATTGCATCACTTATTTTGGGACAGAGTGTGTATCGTTGCATTCATGTTGAATAACACTTTATAATTTGAAACTTAGTGTCGTTAGATTCATATTGAAAAAGATTTTATAATTTCAGGTGAATGTGGTGAGGGTGCTTTGGGGAGCAAAGTATTTTTTAAAATATTCTGGAAACACCGTAGTTTTCTAAAATACTACTCACTCTGTTCTAAAATGGATGTCACAAGTTTGTCTAAATTTAATGAATCAAGACACGTTTTAGTGTGTAGATGTATCCAAGTTTTAACAAATGTAAGACATCTTTTTTAGGACGGTGGGAGTATAATTTTTAATACTTTGTGGTGTTCGGTTTTATCTGAAACCACAGTTTATATACCACTGCATTTCCAATACTTCAGTTCTTTTACGGTATAGAAAAAAGGGTTCAAGACCTCCCTTTTTCTTCAGTACAGATTGTGGTTAATTAGACCGTAGTATTTTCTTTTACGGTATAGAAAAAAGGGAATCGCCTCGATTCCCATTAACACATTATCCAGTTCTCAGGAAGCATTACAGATTCGTAATCTCAGATCACCACAGGCTAAGCTAACATCTCAGAAAAACGATCACCTAAACTCCGAAAAACAAAGACCAAACCGTCTCAGCAGCAAAACTCCCTACTACACAAGTGGCACAAACAAAGCAGGCACAGATTTCAGCTCCTGGGAACCATCCTGAAACTCTCACCGTCGCCTATCAGCATGAGTGCACTGCTTCCAATGTATGAGGCAGCTCCGCCGATGAGATCACCCAGTCTTCATTTTCCAAACGCATGAGATTTTTCAGCTCAATCTTTGATTGAGACCTCATCTTCTTCTCAGCTCTCACCCAGGCTCCAGCCACAACAACAGAGGCGGGGCACGCGCCAAGGCCTCCAAACAAGACAATAGAGTGTCCAAGTTTTCTTTTTCTTCCCCTGACAGCAGGATGCCGCATTGAGCAAGGTCGAAGGCTGTAATCTTTCACACATCCTGCATACTCGACTAAGGAGAGCAACTAAAACATACATCTTTTAGACTTGTTGCGGCTATGTGCGTCTTAGTTATATAGAGGTCGAGTATAATGCTTAAATTTTTTAATTTAATAAAGTGCCTCTCAGCGAAAAAATTGGAGCTGGGATGCCAAGATATTAGTTCTATAATTCTGAGAAAAAATGGGAGTTCTTCCATTCTTTAGTTGAGGGGAGCTCACAATTCTTTTAGGAATTTCACGATCAAGAACTAGTTTTTCGATGGGAGCAGTCGAGCAGATACCGATGGAAAGGCTAGACGCTTTTGGCAGGATGTTTAGCTGGGTCAGACACCTCTAAACGTCCAGTTTGTCAGACTATTTTGTGTGAAAAATATTTTGCATCAGTTTTTGAAGTTATGAAGAAGGAAATTGCCTTCTAACTTTCCAGAGATCGTTTTGAGCGCAAGTGGATGAATGGCGAAGACTTACTAGTTGACTAGTTGAGTGGCCAGGTAGAGCTCAACAATGCCCATGACTGGGCTGGGCAGTAACATCATCTCAAAATATTTCCACGAAATCGAGGTATGATGCAGTGAATGATGGTGGGGGCGAGAGATTTGCGCATGATGAAGATCTCACATTTCCTTTAAGAACAATTCTTTTTGTGTGGGTGTGTTTCAGAGACGCATGATGAAGATCTCACATTTCCTTTAAGAACAACTAGCATGGTGGCCCTCGCAAATGCGAGGGCATTATTGTAGTGTGTTTAACATGTATGAGCAGTTTATTTATAATTGCTAAATAATTATATGTAGACATAAAAACATTTTGGTTATATAGCCACACCAAATAAATTGCTATATAAAATATCACATGAAAGGGAAACAACTTTAAGTTTGAGGGAGCATGATTAGTGAGCCATTGTGGAAAGATTAATAGTTCTCATTGCATACACACTATTACAACAATAAATAGAATGGCATTTCATTGTTAGATAGCCGGTAGTTTTATGTGATATTAGATCAACTTGTGAAGTTAATAAAAATAATTTCGGTCATTCATATGACACATAAATTGAAAAACGTCTATTTCTTGTCTACTAATAATGATGGTCCATTGCAACAATGGGATGAGAATGTTTTGGTATGTTATAAAACTCCTTAAGTCCCATTGGAACATATTTGAGTCCATTAGATGAAATATATATGAAGATAAATTAAGTAAAAGAATTAATAACCAATCATTATTGAGCGACTGAGTATTTTGCTTTGTGGCGGGATTAATCATAAAGAAGCAAAGATAAAAGTGATCCTTGTTGATAGGTAGCCCAAATAAGTTCTATCACTCTCATTTTGAATCAGAATAGATCTTCCTTGTGTCCCACAAAATCAAAATGTGTATTCCTCTAGTTTACTCCATGTGTGTTCATTGACATGTAATTCCACATTTAATTTGAAATAAATGACTTATTTACATAGGAAAATTTTGTAAAATGCAAATTTTACCATTATTTTTACGTAAATATGTTGATAAATATTATTAACATTTTTCTAAAAAAATTAATGGTTATTATATGGTGTAAAGTTTCATTAATTTGTTTATATACCACTCTTTATAAACGTTAGAGAAGGGCCATATTTTTTAAAAGGATGTGGTATTATTTGTATCTTTCTTTGTCCACTCTTTCTTGACCATATCCCATTTTTGAATCTGGCCATGTTATGCGGTCACTCACATGAAATTGTTGTGTTGTGAAACGTGACTACAACGGCTTGGATGGAAAAGTTCTGGCATTGTTAGGTATCGGTTTAACTATGTATCCTAATCATTTCCAGTGGGAAACCAACAATATATGCCGTGAGCCAGTAATAAATAATTGATAGTAGTATCTTAGAACTACCGATGAGTACTATATATAGGGCGACTAATTTATCAACATGTTTGAACAAAAGAGGAATAGGAAGAACTTATGATAAAAATAATATGACGTTGATACTCCTAATCGATTAGAAACTATTTAGTTTGGAAACATCATTTCAATTTGATCTATAAAAAATCCCTAGATTTAGTAATCTAATAGATCAAATAATATTTATCACAATATTTATTAAGAACGAAATATCTATAAAATATATTTTGAAATCCCTTAGAAGAAAAGGGGATGCGTATCTGAGTTGTTGATATGGAAGATAAGACCTTGTCGGTGACTTCTCCTACCATTGGTGTCCCCGCAGTTGGAGGGACATGTTAGTTAACATTTGAGAAAATTTGCTAGAGGACACCGTTATTTTCTGGCGTTTGCTAAAACACACTGTTGGAATGTGGCTTTGCTCAGTACCATTATTATTTCGTGACAATTTGCTAGAACACACTGTACTGCCCAAAACGGAAAGTTTGACGTTTTAGATTAACTTTTACCTTGTTGCAGATATGTCTAGAATTTTAATTGAAATACAAGATGTTTCAGATAGAAAAAACTATCCAGCTTTTTCCCAATTCCCTCGTTGATTTTTTTCTTAACCACGATGCTGCATGCTGCAATGGATGGCGACTTGGCCTGGATGTTCCAACTTGATGTGAACTTACGTATAGTTTCTAATTCATGTTCGGTATATGCATATGCTTGATTTGGTGAATTTGAATTAGAGAAAAAAGTGTTCAAACCAGACATATGATGGTCATCCCAATAAAATTAGTCAAACTTTCCATTTGCGGCATGCAGTGTGTCCTGGCAAATGTGCCACGAAATTATAATGGTACTCAGCAAAGACACATTCCAGCGGTGTGTTTTGGCAAACGCCAAAAAATAACGGTGTCCTCTAGCAAATTTTCCCTTAACATTTAGGCACAATTGCAATTTTTTCTACACGTTCTGGTGTATAAAAAGAACCTTTTTATGAGAATTTCTACAATACCTCATTCTTTTGTATTATGTCTCGGATAATAATAGTAATGATGATGATAATAAAAATACATTTGGTATTTGTTTTCTTACTTTACTGTGGCATATTAGTTATTACTCCCTCCGTTACCAAATATAAGACGCCTAAGGTTTAGTCAAAAGTCAATGTTTTCTAAGTTTGACCGAGATTATACAAAAATATAAATTTTTACGATACCAAATCAATATCAATAGATTTATCATAAAGTATATTTTTAATGTGTCCATTCCATAATGTAGATGTTCATATTTTTTCCTAAATATTTGATCAAAGTTGGTAAGATTTGACTTTTGACTGGTCCTTAGGTGTCTCATTTTTTGGGACGGAGGGGATATAACTTTAAATACACTACTCTTTCTTAGTCCTGCTGAGAATAAGGGGAAATGTTTTCGCAGACAACTTGTTAACAGATGTACTTGTACTCTTTGTACTGCGATTTTACCAAAAAAAGAGAATAATAAGCTTTTTGGTCTCCGCCGAGTTGTTTCAACTTCAGCAACCAAATACCCGTTGCATAGGGACCGCGAAGGTGTTAGGAAATGGTTTTTGAAATGCACATATACATTTTACATTGGTAGTGTAATTAGTAACATATGTGTCTTTCTAATTATTTTCCTATACAAAATATCTGTTAACGTACGAAAGTAAGTTTACAATTTTAAGTGGCTTTGCATCTATTTTACTTGCCAGATACTAAATCGACCACTATTTATAGTACAACATTGTATTTATCTGCCAAATCCTAGCACGATTACTCTACGATCATGACTTAAAGCACATAAAATTTGATTGGCCAACATGTCATGTAGCCCTGAATGGTTTTTATTTTACCAAAATATGTTGTCAAGATCAACCGCGAGAACGCTCGTGCGGGACACACATACTAACTTAGCTCATGCGAGACACACAAATCTAGCTAGCTTGGTAGATGGGATTGATCAACACATCGATAGTTTTGGTATATCTTAAAAATGTGCAGGTAGCATAATAAGTTTTTTTAGGGAGTAGACACGTATTTGTCCTAATAATGTGTTATATTGCGGGGCTTTTCTCCCTGCCCACATCCTATTGGTAGCCGACTTAGGCCTGGTGGCCTGGTGGGTATATCTTAACGGTCTCTCGATCCTGCCCCTGAAGTTAACGGAAAAGTTTTGTTTCCTGAGAGATAGGGATTGATTACCAATCAAACTGAAGTTTGAAGGACTCTGTCTGTAAAAGCTAACGTGACATGGGAGTTCTTTTGTACACATTTATTTTTACGTAACACTATTTATTTTTTAATTTCATATTACATCTGCACCATTAATTATAGATCTAATAGCTAAAATAATTTTGATGATGTGGATCAACGTGATGCCTCAAAAAACAACCTTATATTGCTTTTAGTATATAATAGATTCTTTTTTGTGTGGATGTGTTTCAGAGTGGGCATTCAAGCAACCGAGAAATTACTTAAAAGACTTTGATCACGCGAGTTGGAGTCGTGGTGGAGTCATCTCATCCTCGCCCAGTAATCGTGGCGGAGGAAAGCGATGGCGATTCGCTCGTTAATCTCCCATCTGCTCGTATCTTGAGAGCTTTGGAACGAGCAAAGTGCAAGGATTTTCATGGTGTCACCACTAAGGTTTGCTTTTTCTTAGACAGGTGCTCCAAAGGGATTTATCAATAATATCGCAACGGAAAAAACTTTTTTCAGCAAGACGAAGAGAGGCCGCTCTGGCCATGGTCGCTAAGATTCAAGTCTTGTTGTGCTCAGTCTGTCAAGACTCAGGAAACCGATGCAGCCATGGCAGAATTTGTCTTTTGAAAGGAGACATGTAGATACCAATTACATCCGGCCTCTACAACAATATATGCTCTAGCGGTCTTTACAGATGCACACGACCAAAAAAAAGTCCCGCTTTAATGATTATTTTTTTGCAGCAGCGACACTAACACCATCAGAACAACACCAGAATTCCACCCTCTCCAATAACGACGCCTTCAATAAGGAAACAATGCACAAGCGTCAACGCCCGCCGATAAAAGATTATAGATTTTCACACGGGAGAAAGTTATCACTCACAAAACAATACCTTTAACAAGGCAATTGCCAGACACAGCAAATTAAGGTCAGACCCTGGTTTTTCACCAACAAGATAAGACTATAAACTTCTCCTGTGTTGGTGTCTCCACTTTCTGATGGCGCTTCTACAAGTCACGAATCACCGAGACAATTCCACATCACCACTAGGAGTCGAAACACCATTGGTATTCCTTTGATCTCGGCTTCCATGCAATTCACCGCATACGGGCTTCACCATGGAACTAAATACATGTTCCACGATGGCAGCAGGCCGCAGAGCTTCGCCTCGCTCCCTCTGAAACCAAATGGTCAGAAAAATATGGTTGCACGCGATTGAATCCCTCCAAGCCGGCAATCTCCAGGCATTATTCGCCTATTGGAGTTCGCCGGTGAAGCCTTCCGAAACTCGCCACTCCGACCAGATCAAAGAGGGCAAGCAGCAAATAGATCCTCGTCTTGGCACGAGAGGAATCCTTGGACCATCGCCTTTATTCAACGAAGCGGACGAGTAGGCCCCCACGCCGCCATCTGCCACCCAACAACGACGAAGGAGGAAGAACCTCCACCATAGCACGAAATCGGCGCACGAGGTTGCAGCAGCCGCGGACCAGACCGCAAGGCCGACCGGTCGCCGGTGAACGCTGTGTCGTCGTGCTGCCACGGACCAGACCGCCGCATTCCGCCACCCATCTCTTGCGTCGTCCATCGAGGGCGCAGCCGCCGCGCACCCATCAGACTTCGCCCCCGCGCGGAGGAGAGTCCACCCGATTCACGTCCTTGCCCACTCACTACAGCACGCGACGGCTACGCCGACGGCAAAAATCCCTCGGCGTAGCAAGATTTGCCGTCGGCATACACTACGCCGAGGGCTGCCGTCGGCGTAGCCCCCTCGGCGAAGGTCTCCCTCGGCGGAGCAAAAACGGCCGTCGGCGTAGCAGAAAACCGTCGGCGTAGCTCTACGCCGACGGCCGAGGCGGGCCCGTCGGCGTAACGGCCGTCGGCGAACGGCGGCGCTGCCGTTAGACGGCTGCTAACGGCGCACCGTATACGCCGACGGCCCTACCCTCGGCGTATGGTGGCCACGTGGCACCCGTTGGGCCTCCCCAGGAAGGTGCTACGCCGACGGCCTCGCCCTCGGCGTATGTGGACGCGTGTCCACCACCTGGCCCTCCCAGGCTGGCGCTAGGCCGACGGCCGACCCTCGGCGTAGGGGCAGGTGCTACGCCGACGGCAGTGCCCTCGGCGTAGCCCTGAACATTTGGCACATGGCAGAGGGCTACGCCGAGGGCATTGCCGTCGGCGTATCACATACACAGTTTTTTTTGAATTTTTCTCAGCAGCACTCACAGCAGCCATACATCATCCATGCATACATCCATACAACCATACATGCATCACTCACATCAGTCATACAAGATCACATATGGTCATATTAAACATTGTTCATATCACACATGCTCATATTAAACATTGTTTATACATCATCCATACATTGTTTATACATCATCCATACATTGTTCATACATCATCACACATGCCTACAACTCTGGAGGAGAGGGGGTGTACCCGAGATCTCCCCTGGTGAAAAGTGGCGACTTTTGCCGAGGGTTGCGTCCAGTAGAAGCAGCAGAAGAGCCACCTGGCGAGGGAGTAGAAGTGTGAAGCTCGGGAGAACCACCTGCGGAATGGCCAGGAGATGGACCATCGTCATGAAGCGGTGTGATATGACGCCCATCCGGCGAGGCGTGGCCAAAGTGCCGGTTCCCAGAAGCTCCCGTTCCCTACATGTTGCCTACATGTTAGCAACTTGCGAGGCAAAGTAAAGCGATAACCAGTGGGTTAGCAAAGAACTTACCGGTGTCGATGCGTAGTAGGTCCTAGCGAAGCTTTCCTTCGATTGCAAAAATGGCATCGGACCTGGCATGGGAGGCACGGACCCTAAATCTCTATTCTGGCCAGTTTGAATATTCACCATCATGGCCTGCAAGATAGTTTAGAAGTCAGGCCGTAGTACAACAAACGGGGGGAAGTGGGACTTGTATCTTTTGCAAAAAATAAAGGTTCGGACTTACATTTACGTATTGCATGTAGATCGCATTCGCCTCCTGATGCTGCCGAAAGGCCACCTGATATTCCTCATAAGCGGCATCGTAGGCCGCGTCTAACTCAGGCTACAATTTTAAATACAAGGAATCTCGTCAGCGGTTAGCCATGCAGGAACAAAAGTCATAAAGATGATGAAAACGAGAAAACTTACATCCTCGGCGGAGCGACGAGGCTGGCCACGAGGCGGGATAGGGGGGCCGTCGGCGGGGTAGGTAGCCTTGAGACGGCTGAAGCTCGTGCTGAGGGTAGGCTTGACCTTCTTATTCAGAATCTTGAGGCGTCCATGCTGCAATCCGTGCCCCGACAGGACCAACGACTCCTCGTCGATCTCCGCGTGAATGGGGTCATCCACATGGGGGTGACGAGCCTTCACCATCGTGTTGTAGTTCCCCAAGTCGTTCTGGGTAGTGCCGAAGTACACGGGCAACGAGGGTTGAGGCTCCGAGTAATTGGGCTTCTTTCGCCGCATCATCTCATAGACGGCGACGTCATGAATCACCTCCCCGGGTTGTGCCTCGGCCACCTGTATCGCGAAAAGAAAATATTATGCATATGAAGTACAAACATAAGCAGAAATGCACGCAGGTCGTTCCATGTATATACGTACCACCTTCCCCTTGAAGCCGTCAAAGTTGCGGTTTCCCGCGCAGTGCGTTCCACCATCGCCTCGGTTATCCGCGTTCCGCCTCGACAAGGCTGCAAACTCCTCGTCTTCTCTGAGCCACCTCGTCCTAACCAGCTCCTCCCATGCGAGTCGATGCGGCTCGGCCCAATCGGGTATAACCTGAAAATGCAATACTCAACTCCAAACAATGCAATGGCAACTTAGAAGCAATGTAGAATATCATTGACATTTTACTCACCGACATGTACTCTTCTGGCGTCATCGAGTACTCAGGATTAGGGTTCCTACCGACAATGTCTTCCTTCCTGACCCTCACGCCCCTGTCAGCCCAGAAGTGGCTAGCGGCCGTGACCTTCTGGTTGTACCACACCTGGGGGGTCAACTTCACACAAGCCCCAAGCAAAGTCCTCTGCGCCTTCTCCTGGTCCTCCTCGGCCACACGGTAAAAGCACTTCAATCATGCATAAGAGTCATGAGTTAGCACGGTGGGGTCATCAAGTATGAACATAACTCGAGAAATATGCCTTACCCAAAACTTGGTGATGACAACATCAGCAGCTGTCGGAAAGCCCGGGACACAGGTAGTCTGGTAGTCCGCCCAAGTGGTAGCTAGCTTCCTGTCACCCTCGTGGTTAATGTGATAGCCCGGCCAGAACTTCCTAATCATAGCTCCAACAAGGCTGTTAGGAAGGCGAGGCTTCGTCCCCGGAGGAAATGTCCAATTGCTGCACAATAATAAACATTAGTACACAATAATTATTTATGACCAACATGAAATAAAATGTTTTAAAGCCAAATTAGTACACTTACTCAAGGCCATCTGGAATAATAAGGGCTTTCGCCTCCTGAGTCCTAGGCTCAAACTTCTCGTCAGGGACTCCCGATTCCCCACGATTCCGCAATTTCTTCGGCCCCACCAACTCGCGGCTAGTGTCCGCCTCCGTATCGGTCCCCGCCTCCCTCTCGGTCCTCGCCTCCCTCTCAGACTCTGCCTCCCTCTCGGACTCTGCCTCCCTCTCGGCCCTGAAAGGCTGCTCTGTCAGGAACAACTCAGGAGCCACGTCGCCAGAAGCAGAGGGTGGTGGGTCAAAGTCCACGCCTCCTCCCGTGGCACCTCGTCCTCGTCCTCCTCGAGCTCAGCCTCGACCCCGTCCTCTGCCAGCAGGAGCAAGATCGGGGTAACGCGGATTGGGATTTGGCTGTCTCCCACTCCGTGTAGCTCTTTTCTTGCGCTGCTTCAGCGCATTAAGCAAGGACGAACTGGTTGCCTTGCCGCTGCTCATATTGTTCAATCACCTGCATTAAGTAAGAGAAAACAGTTAAGCACAAAGACATAATAAAATGTATACACAAAGAATAAAGGCATAATGTAATTAAGAAAACAGTTAAGCACAAAGACAAAATAAAATGCATTAAAAAATAAATACTCACTATCATTTTCATTCTCATTCTCATTCTCATTCTCATTCTCACTATCACTATCTTTTGAGTAGAAATCTGGATTCTCATCGAAGGGTGTAGGCTCATCATCGTTGTCATTCTCGGTATGGAGCTTCTCGAGCATACTTATGTCATGTAGATTCACCACTGACTCACCCCGAGTTTCTACATCATTCCCAAGGTCCTCAAGATCAACCGGTTCTAAATCAAAGTGTCCGAAGTCCTCTTGCTCTTGATAGAAAATTCCCTCGTACGTTACAGGGTTAATGTTGTTGTAATCGTCCTCGGAGGGAATCGGTAGGTTACCATGTGGCGATACCTGGAACACGACTTCCCAGCCCTGGAGTTCCGCTTTCTGGCATTGGTAGGGCAAATAATAAACTTGGTTGGCTTGGTGAGCAACAACAAAGACGTCGGCTCCGCTATAGGTGGTTGAAGGCCTAACTTCAACTAACCTAATGGAAGGGGTACTTCTCAGTCCACCCCTTGGGTCAAACCAGTGGCACTTGAACACAACAAGATTGAGTTCGACATTCGTACGATTGAAGGTCAGCTCGTATACATTCTCTAACCTTCCATAGTAATCAAGGGAATCGGCTCCTTTGGTGAACACCCCAGTATTTACCGTTTTTGCATTCGGTCGCCCTTTCTGGTGCGTCTCTGTATGGAAGCGAAACCCATTCACATCATACTTCTCATACTTCATGACGACACTGTTACAACCTTGGGAAACACATTTCAGCTCATCTGACATCTCAACGTTGGGATCAGCTCCCTACAGGTACAAGAGGAATTTGTTGCGTTCAGTAGTTACGTGGAATAAGAGAAAAAAGTCACATATTGCAAGGTAAGAGGGACAGGTTAGAAATTACTTTTTCCATAAACCAGGACACAAAGTTTTTTTTATTTCCGGGAGCACCCTATTTCAGTAGAGTGTCCAACTCCATGGGAGAGGGATCAGTCGGTCCCGGCCACTGTTCATCCGTGAAATCGCTAAGAAGGAGAAAATAAGCATTAGACGGAGACCGAGTTACTAGCTGCATAGAGAAATAGGGTGTTCACCATTTTACCTAATGAAATCGACCACTTCCTTCATGTTCATAAGAACATAGAGCATTATGCAATCCTTCTCTTCCTTCGGCAACCTATATTTTAGTCCTTTACCGGCCTTGCCACCGGGAAATTGGAACAGTTCGAGATTGGGGTCATTCTTGGGCAGGTCAACATTGTAACGAGAGACCGGGTTATGCATAGTGGGAACATCATCGGGCCAGTAGGTTGTCGCGGCGTCTGCCATCTCCCGAAGGCATGTTGCTTCAGCTATGCATGCTTCAATCTTGGCTTTGTTTCCAGTTATCTTTCGAATATACTTAAACTCTCTCTCAATACAAAATTGCCAACGAAATTGCACCGCCCCCCCCAATAGTGCCTCGTTCGCGAGGTGCACAATGAGATGTGCCATCGGAGTAAAGAAGCCTGGCGGAAAGATCATCTCCAAATTGCATAGCAACTCCGGCACCTGAACTTGCAGCTTCTCAATCACCAGAGGACATATCTTCTTAGCACAGAGGGTGCGGAAGAAATGGCTCAACTCCGCAAGCACTCGCCATACTTTTTCGGGGAGATACCCTCGAACCATCACCGGCATCAGCCGCTCAATCCATATATGATAGTCGTGACTCTTGAGCCCGTTGACTTGTCCCGTCAAAAGATTGACTCCCTTACTTATATTCAAACAATAACCGTCAGGGAACATCACGACGTATTTGAGCCACCTAAATGACTCCTTCTTTTGGACATTATCAAGGCAGTAGTAGGCATGCGGCTTGAACCAATTCTTTCGACGGACAGTAGGAGGCTGCATGTGTAATCTCTTCCTATCACAAAGCTTCTCAACATCAACTCTAGCCTTGACATTATCCTTTGACTTCCCAGGAATGTTCAGGACTGTGTGAAAAAGGGACTCCCCGACATTCTTTTCGGTGTGCATCACATCGATGTTATGGGGAAGTTCGAGGTCCTTGTAATACACGAGATTCGTTAAGGCTGCCACGTGAGTCCAATTATGCGTTACACCATATCCCTCAAATTGATGGCCAGTTCCCGGCGCCGCGGGCACGAGAGCACGTATCTCGGCATCAACAACTGCACCCTCGAACTTTGGTACCTATTTTACTTCATGCACAACTTTGCCCTTCTTGAAGTTCTTTCTATCTTCTCTGAACGAATGATTTCTTTTGAGGTACTGTCGATCCGTGTCAAACGCAACATATTTGCGACCCGACTTTAGCCAAAGGAACTCAAGTCGTTGCCTGCACACTGGGCATGGCCACTTACCAGCTGTACACCATCCGCACGTTAGGGCGTACCCGGGCATGTCATGCATAGTATATTGTAACCAAACTTTCATCAAAAAGTTTCTCTTTGATGCTCGGTCGTATGTCAACGTCCCGTGTATCCAAGAGTGGTTCAAATCATCCACAATCGGCTGCATGTAGACACTCAAGTTCTTCCCCGCATACTCAGGTCCTGGAATTATCAGCGACAAAAACATGGTCTTCCGTTGCATTAATACTCCGGGAGGGAGATTGAGCGGAATAACATACACCGGCCAGCAGCTGTATGAGGCCGTCGACATACCATATGGGTTGAAGCCATCTGTTGCTATCGCAATTCTAACATTCCGAGCCTCTTCTGCCCACCGGGGGTATTTGTCATCGAAGTTCTTCCATGCCTTACCATCAGATGGATGTCCCATCTTCTTCCGTCTGTGCCCGTCCTCGTATCTTTTCCCCTTCTTGTGCCACGTCATCTGTTTGGCAGTCTCCTCGCTCAAGTAAAGCCGCTGGATTCTTTTTATGAATGGGAGATACCGAAGTATCTTCTTAGCGACCTTCGACTGCCTCACCTGACCATCCTTCCCCTTTATCTCTTCATATCTAGAGGCCTTACAAATGGAGCAGTACTTGTCACCCTCAAACTGTTTCCAAAACAAAAGGCAGCCTTTTGGACAACAATCTATCTTTTCATAATCCATGTTGAGCTCCTTCATGAGTTTCTTTGTTTCGTGAAAGGTTTTAGGCAGACAATGCCCTTCGGGCAACATGTTACCACATGTTCTCAGATTAGCTTCAAAGTGAGAACGGGTGGCGGAGTACTGACACTTGTCGGCTAGACACTGAGAGATGGCATCGAGCTGAGAAATCTTTGCACTCTCGTACAGAGGCCTCTTAGCCGCGGCCATCATATCAAGGAAGGCCTTCGCGGTTGGCTCCGGTTCCTCCGGTTCTGGTGATTCCTCCTGTGGAGGTGGCGAATTCGGCTGGTCGGCATCGATAAGATCATCCAGCATGTTTCTAATCCCATCGTGCTCATTGCCATTGAGCCGCTGACGCATCACCTCACCTCTGTCACGTTCGTACCGAGCAAAGTCGACTTGCGTGACATAGTTAGACATGTACCCATATTGCAGAAGGTGTTTGTACATGTCATCCTTTCCCTGACGATGACGCTTAGTGCAATGAGCGCAGGGACAAAGTGCCCGAACCATTGCCTTCGAACCACGCGCTAACTCATTCACTAACAAATGAGTGTTCCGTACCTAATCGTCTGTTTTATTAGTCGCACTAATACGGCCACTGTACATCCACCCATTATCAGCCATCCTCTTTTGCTTTGTTGGGAGACAAACAACAAATATAACATTTTATATCAAATAGGAGATTAAATGCTTCATATTTTTACGCATTCATCAACCTACATGTCCAATAGGAAAAGAGGGTCCTAACCAGCCGCCGGATCCGTAGATTGGGTAAGTTCTCCCTGGTTCTACCCCGATCCAAGCAGAATTTCGGCAGCACCTCACCGCTGCTCTCCCGATACACGTCTCGACAAAAATCCAAGAGGATGTGCATCCAGAGAACAACGAGGAGGCGCCACCGAAATCCTGTCTCGAATCGAGGTAGAGCCAGGGAGAACCAAACCCAACTACGAATCCGCCGACTGCCCGATAAAAGCCATAAGCGTTACGGTCCAAAATATGCGAGACCACTAATGCATATTAAGTCGCGTAACACTTATGGTCGGGATGACGCCTAGGTGACGCGACATACTTGGTGATCTAGACACGAAAATAAACCTAGGTATAAGAGAGGCGAACGGATTCTCACCCTCGAAGCGTGATCAAATCTTCGAAGATGATCCGGGACCCGCCGTCAAAACACTCCCCCCGCTCACCCTCCGGTAACTGCAAAAAACATGAGAAGATGGTTAAATATGCAACATCTATTTAGCAATTTCTAATTCTAATTCTAATTCTATTTCTAGCATTTCTAATTCTACTCCTATTTCTAGCAATTCTAGTTCCATTCCTATTTCTACTCACATACTACAAACTACTTCTATTTAGGGTTTTCATTCTACTCCTACTTCTTAACCTACATACTAAAACTACTCCTACTCCTACTCCTATTTATCATCACAAAAATATGCATACAAAGTAAAAATAAAAAAAATACTAACCTAAATTAACTACATCTACCAATACTAACAATACACCTAACTAACTACACCTAAATTACCAATACTAACCTAATGGGGGGAGGGTGTGCTCGGTTGAGGGGTGGGCAGTGGGGGAGGGGAGGGGCAGTGGGGGAGGCGACGGGGCAGTGGGGGTGGCAGCGGGGCAGTGGGGGAGGGGTGGGGCAGTGGGGGCAGTGGGGGAGGGGTGGGGCGGTGGGGGTGGCTGGCGGGCGGGAGGGAGGGAGGGGGTGCTGGCTGGTGGCGGTGGCTTGGGGGAGGGAGGGGGTGCTGGCGGCGATGGCTTGGGGTAGGAAGGGGGTGCTGGCGGTGGTGGCTCGGGGGAGGCAGCGGGTGCTGGCGGCGGCGGCTCGGGGAGGCAGCGGCGGCAACCCGGGAAGGCTAGGGGCGGCGGCTCGAGGAGGTTGTGGGGGGGGTGGCGGCTGGCGGCGTCGGATCGGGGAGGCTGAGGGGGCAGCAGCGACGGGGACACGAGCAGAGGACCGGCAGCTGGTGGCGGGGTCGGGGCGGGCGAGCAGGAGGTTGGGGATAGAATGGATTGGGGAGGAGTGGCCCGGGTGGGCCGGGGGCAGCCCTTAATGGATAGGGCTACGCCGACGGCCTGGAATACGCCGAGGGCAGCCGTCGGCGTAGCTAGGGCAATTTTTTTATTAATAAATTTTTTTAGAAGAAACTTTATTTGATGTTTACTAATATAACAAATGAAAATATATTATTTGGTGTCTACTATTATTTGATGTTACAAGAAACTTTACAAGAAACTTTATTTGATGTTTACTGATCTCTCTGCACACTCGGATCGTCTACCCCCCTAGACGTTCCTCTCACAGGGGTAGCCCGGCGTAGCTCTCTCTTGTTTTGTGTTTTTTTAGGTCATAGGGTGATGTCAAACCATGTTGGCTCACAAGTTGGGGCACTATACTACCCGGTTTCACCTCGACGGGGAGATTACCCCCTTATACGGGTACAGAACCTTCCCCTCTAGGTTAGAGCGCATGCATGCGAGGGGGGACACATGCAAGCACCTATATATACCAACCTCTCACCACACCCACACACATATGCTAGGGGCACATGCAAGTTTTCATCTCATTCCAATGTTCTCGTGGTCTTCCTCCGGCGAAACCCTGATCTCTGTGCACACTCGGATCGTCTACCCCCTAGACGTTCCTCTGACAGGGGTAGCCCGGCGTAGCTCTCTCTTGTTTTGTGTTTGCTTAGGTCATAGGGTGATGTCAAACCATGTTGGCTCACAAGTTGGGGCACTATCCTACCCGGTTTCACCTCGATGGGGAGATTCCACCCTCATACGGGTCCGGAACCTTCGCCTCTAGGTTAGAGCGCATGCATGCGAGGGGGGACACATGCAAGCACATATATATACCAACCTCTCACCACACCCACACACATATGCTAGGGGCACATGCAAGTTTTCATCTCATTCCAATGTTCTCGTGGTCTTCCTCCGGCGAAACCCTGATCTCTGTGCACACTCGGATCGTCTACCCCCCTAGACGTTCCTCTGACAGGGGTAGCCCGGCGTAGCTCTCTCTTGTTTTGTGTTTGTTTAGGTCATAGGGTGATGTCAAACCATGTTGGCTCACAAGTTGGGGCACTATCCTACCCGGTTTCACCTCGACGGGGAGATTACCCCCTTATACGGGTACGGAACCTTCCCCTCTAGGTTAGAGCGCATGCATGCGAGGGGGGACACATGCAAGCACCTATATATACCAACCTCTCACCACACCCACACACATATGCTAGGGGCACATGCAAGTTTTCATCTCATTCCAATGTTCTCGTGGTCTTCCTCCGGCGAAACCCTGATCTCTGTGCACACTCGGATCGTCTACCCCCCTAGACGTTCCTCTGACAGGGGTAGCCCGGCGTAGCTCTCTCTTGTTTTGTGTTTGTTTAGGTCATAGGGTGATGTCAAACCATGTTGGCTCACAAGTTGGGGCACTATCCTACCCGGTTTCACCTCGACGGGGAGATTCCACCCTCATACGGGTCCGGAACCTTCGCCTCTAGGTTAGAGCGCATGCATGCGAGGGGGGACACATGCAAGCACCTATATATACCAACCTCTCACCACACCTACACACATATGCTAGGGGCACATGCAAGTTTTCATCTCATTCCAATGTTCTCGTGGTCTTCCTCCGGCGAAACCCTGATCTCTATGCACACTCGGATCGTCTACCCCCCTAGACGTTCCTCTTACAGGGGTAGCCCGGCGTAGCTCTCTCTTGTTTTGTGTTTGTTTAGGTCATAGGGTGATGTCAAACCATGTTGGCTCACAAGTTGGGGCACTATCCTACCCGGTTTCACCTCGACGGGGAGATTACCCCCTTATACGGGTACGGAACCTTCCCCTCTAGGTTAGAGCGCATGCATGCGAGGGGGGACACATGCAAGCACCTATATATACCAACCTCTCACCACACCCACACACATATGCTAGGGGCACATGCAAGTTTTCATCTCATTCCAATGTTCTCGTGGTCTTCCTCCGGCGAAACCCTGATCTCTGTGGACACTCGGATCGTCTACCCCCCTAGACGTTCCTCTGACAGGGGTAGCCCGGCATAGTTCTCTCTTGTTTTGTGTTTGTTTAGGTCATAGGGTGATGTAAAACCATGTTGGCTCACAAGTTGGGGCACTATCCTACCCGGTTTCACCTCGACGGGGAGATTCCACCCTCATACGGGTCCGAAACCTTCGCCTCTAGGTTAGAGCGCATGCATGCGAGGGGGGACACATGCGAGCACCTATATATACCAACCTCTCACCACACCCACACACATATGCTAGGGGCACATGCAAGTTTTCATCTCATTCCAATGTTCTCGTGGTCTTCCTCCGACGAAACCCTGATCTCTGTGCACACTCGGATCGTCTAACCCCCTAGACGTTCCTCTGACAGGGGTAGCCCGGCGTAGCTCTCTCTTGTTTTGTGTTTGTTTAGGTCATAGGGTGATGTAAAACCATGTTGGCTCACAAGTTGGGGCACTATCCTACCCGGTTTCACCTCGACGGGGAGATTACCCCCTTATACGGCTACGGAACCTTCCCCTCTAGGTTAGAGCGCATGCATGCGAGGGGGGACACATGCAAGCACCTATATATACCAACCTCTCACCACACCCACACACATATGCTAGGGGCACATGCAAGTTTTCATCTCATTCCAATGTTCTCGTGGTCTTCCTCCGGCGAAACCCTGATCTCTGTGCACACTCGGATCGTCTACCCCCCTAGACGTTCCTCTGACAGGGGTAGCCCGGCGTAGCTCTCTCTTGTTTTGTGTTTGTTTAGGTCATAGGGTGATGTCAAACCATGTTGGCTCACAAGTTGGGGCACTATCCTACCCGGTTTCACCTCAACGGGGAGATTACCCCCTTATACGGGTACGGAACCTTCCCCTCTAGGTTAGAGCGCATGCATGCGAGGGGGGACACATGCAAGCACCTATATATACCAACCTCTCACCACACCCACACACATATGCTAGGGGCACATGCAAGTTTTCATCTCATTCCAATGTTCTCGTGGTCTTCCTCCGGCGAAACCCTGATCTCTGTGCACACTCGGATCGTCTACCCCCCTAGACGTTCCTCTTACAGGGGTAGCCCGGCGTAGCTCTCTCTTGTTTTGTGTTTGTTTAGGTCATAGGGTGATGTCAAACCATGTTGGCTCACAAGTTGGGGCACTATCCTACCCGGTTTCACCTCGACGGGGAGATTACCCCCTTATACGGGTACGGAACCTTCCCCTCTAGGTTAGAGCGCATGCATGCGAGGGGGACACATGCAAGCACCTATATATACCAACCTCTCACCACACCCACACACATATGCTAGGGGCACATGCAAGTTTTCATCTCATTCCAATGTTCTCGTGGTCTTCCTCCGGCGAAACCCTGATCTCTGTGCACACTCGGATCGTCTACCCCCCTAGACGTTCCTCTTACAGGGGTAGCCCGGCGTAGCTCTCTCTTGTTTTGTGTTTTTTTAGGTCATAGGGTGATGTCAAACCATGTTGGCTCACAAGTTGGGGCACTATCCTACCCGGTTTCACCTCGACATGGAGATTACTCCCTTATACGGGTACGGAACCTTCCCCTCTAGGTTAGAGCGCATGCATGCGAGGGGGGACACATGCAAGCACCTATATATACCAACCTCTCACCACACCCACACACATATGCTAGGGGCACATGCAAGTTTTCATCTCATTCCAATGTTCTCGTGGTCTTCCTCCGGCGAAACCCTGATCTCTGTGGACACTCGGATCGTCTACCCCCCTAGACGTTCCTCTGACAGGGGTAGCCCGGCGTAGCTCTCTCTTGTTTTGTGTTTTTTAGGTCATAGGGTGATGTAAAACCATGTTGGCTCACAAGTTGGGGCACTATCCTACCCGGTTTCACCTCGACGGGGAGATTCCACCCTCATACGGGTCCGAAACCTTCGCCTCTAGGTTAGAGCGCATGCATGCGAGGGGGGACACATGCAAGCACCTATATATACCAACCTCTCACCACACCCACACACATATGCTAGGGGCACATGCAAGTTTTCATCTCATTCCAATGTTCTCGTGGTCTTCCTCCGGCGAAACCCTGATCTCTGTGCACACTCGGATCGTCTACCCCCCTAGACGTTCCTCTGACAGGGGTAGCCCGGCGTAGCTCTCTCTTGTTTTGTGTTTGTTTAGGTCATAGGGTGATGTCAAACCATGTTGGCTCACAAGTTGGGGCACTATCCTACCCGGTTTCACCTCGACGGGGAGATTACCCCCTTATACGGCTACGGAACCTTCCCCTCTAGGTTAGAGCGCATGCATGCGAGGGGGGACACATGCAAGCACCTATATATACCAACCTCTCACCACACCCACACACATATGCTAGGGGCACATGCAAGTTTTCATCTCATTCCAATGTTCTCGTGGTCTTCCTCCGGCGAAACCCTGATCTCTGTGCACACTCGGATCGTCTACCCCCCTAGACGTTCCTCTGACAGGGGTAGCCCGGCGTAGCTCTCTCTTGTTTTGTGTTTGTTTAGGTCATAGGGTGATGTCAAACCATGTTGGCTCACAAGTTGGGGCACTATCCTACCCGGTTTCACCTCGACGGGGAGATTCCACCCTCATACGGGTCCGGAACCTTCGCCTCTAGGTTAGAGCGCATGCATGCGAGGGGGGACACATGCAAGCACCTATATATACCAACCTCTCACCACACCCACACACATATGCTAGGGGCACATGCAAGTTTTCATCTCATTCCAATGTTCTCGTGGTCTTCCTCCGGCGAAACCCTGATCTCTGTGCACACTCGGATCGTCTACCCCCCTAGACGTTCCTCTGACAGGGGTAGCCCGACGTAGCTCTCTCTTGTTTTGTGTTTTTTTAGGTCATAGGGTGATGTCAAACCATGTTGGCTCACAAGTTGGGGCACTATCCTACCCGGTTTCACCTCGACGGGGAGATTACCCCCTTATACGGGTACGGAACCTTCCCCTCTAGGTTAGAGCGCATGCATGCGAGGGGGGACACATGCAAGCACCTATATATACCAACCTCTCACCACACCCACACACATATGCTAGGGGCACATGCAAGTTTTCATCTCATTCCAATGTTCTCGTGGTCTTCCTCCGGCGAAACCCTCATCTCTGTGCACACTCGGATCGTCTACCCCCCTAGACGTTCCTCTGACAGGGGTAGCCCGGCGTAGCTCTCTCTTGTTTTGTGTTTTTTAGGTCATAGGGTGATGTCAAACCATGTTGGCTCACAAGTTGGGGCAATATCCTACCCGGTTTCACCTCGACGGGGAGATTCCACCCTCATACGGGTCCGAAACCTTCGCCTCTAGGTTAGAGCGCATGCATGCGAGGGGGGACACATGCAAGCACCTATATATACCAACCTCTCACCACACCCACACACATATGCTAGGGGCACATGCAAGTTTTCATCTCATTCCAATGTTCTCGTGGTCTTCCTCCGGCGAAACCCTGATCTCTGTGCACACTCGGATCGTCTACCCCCCTAGACGTTCCTCTGACAGGGGTAGCCCGGCGTAGCTCTCTCTTGTTTTGTGTTTGTTTAGGTCATAGGGTGATGTCAAACCATGTTGGCTCACAAGTTGGGGCACTATCCTACCCGGTTTCACCTCGACGGGGAGATTCCACCCTTATACGGGTCCGGAACCTTCGCCTCTAGGTTAGAGCGCATGCATGCGAGGGGGGACACATGCAAGCACCTATATATACCAACCTCTCACCACACCCACACACATATGCTAGGGGCACATGCAAGTTTTCATCTCATTCCAATGTTCTCGTGGTCTTCCTCCGGCGAAACCCTGATCTCTGTGCACACTCGGATCGTCTACCCCCCTAGACGTTCCTCTGACAGGGGTAGCCCGGCGTAGCTCTCTCTTGTTTTGTGTTTGTTTAGGTCATAGGGTGATCTCAAACCATGTTGTCTCACAAGTTGGGGCACTATCCTACCCGGTTTCACCTCGACGGGGAGATTACCCCCTTATACGGGTACGGAACCTTCCCCTCTAGGTTAGAGCGCATGCATGCGAGGGGGGACACATGCAAGCACCTATATATACCAACCTCTCACCACACCCACACACATATGCTAGGGGCACATGCAAGTTTTCATCTCATTCCAATGTTCTCGTGGTCTTCCTCCGGCGAAACCCTGATCTCTGTGCACACTCGGATCGTCTACCCCCCTAGACGTTCCTCTGACAGGGGTAGCCCGGCGTAGCTCTCTCTTGTTTTGTGTTTTTTTAGGTCATAGGGTGATGTCAAACCATGTTGGCTCACAAGTTGGGGCACTATCCTACCCGGTTTCACCTCGACGGGGAGATTACCCCCTTATACGGGTACGGAACCTTCCCCTCTAGGTTAGAGCGCATGCATGCGAGTGGGGGACACATGCAAGCACCTATATATACCAACCTCTCACCACACCCACACACATATGCTAGGGGCACATGCAAGTTTTCATCTCATTCCAATGTTCTCGTGGTCTTCCTCCGGCGAAACTCTCATCTCTGTGCACACTCGGATCGTCTACGCCCCTAGACGTTCCTCTGATAGGGGTAGCCCGGCGTAGCTCTCTCTCGTTTTGTGTTTGTTTAGGTCATAGGGTGATGTCAAACCATGTTGGCTCACAAGTTGGGGCACTATCCTACCCGGTTTCACCTCGACGGGGAGATTCCACCCTCATACGGGTCCGGAACCTTCGCCTCTAAGTTAGAGCGCATGCATGCGAGGGGGGACACATGCAAGCACTTCATGTGGTCGTGGTGAGTGCTATTGAGAACCACATGCGATAATAACACTTACAAACATATACAAATTTCTCGATCGGGGTGTGAGAAGATTCACAACGACATTTCATGTGGACGTGTAGACTTCTATTCAGAGGGTACGAAATTATCCAATTAATAAAAAAAATATAAATAATTGATGCAAATACTAAATATATGAAAAATAGAGAAGGCTATGCCGAGGGTGACCGTCGGCGTACGTTGCTGGTACGCCGAGGGTGGCCGTCGGCGTATGCTATGCCGAGGGTCGCCGTCGGCCTAACCGACGACACCGTTAGCGCGCCGTCCGTGCTGGCCGGCATGTGCCACGCGTCCGCTTGCTACGCCGAGGGCCGCCACTACGCCGAGGGTGACCGTCGGTGTAGTGTATACTACGCCGACGGCTTGGCTACGCCGAGGGCTGGCCAGTTGGGCTGGCCTGGTGCGGTGCTACGCCGACGGCCCCGACGTTTGGCCGTCGGCGTAGCGGACGGCCGTCGACGCATCTAGCCATTCTTGTAGTGACTGCCTTTGGCGGCCGGGCGCCGCCACCATTGCTGGCACCGGCGATGGCAGCGGCTAGGGTAGCCACGGGGAGATGGTCCTGGGGCGGGGCGATGGTGACCCTCCATGAATTGGTTAAAGCGTTGACTCTGGTTGATGTAGTTAGTAGCACGCGTTATAGTTCTGATTGTATCTTTTACCTTCCTTCTTTCTAGGGAAAAAGTTTGTTGTTTTGGTTTGTTTGGATGTAAACCAGGCAGCCCAGTAGAACCGTCGCTTTTTATAAAATAGGGGTTTGCTCTAGTATAATCTCCTCTTTTCAAACTCAGTTAAACTCATCACAGTTTTGAGTCTTTGATTAACCGTCGCTGGTGCGAATCACAGCTCAACAAGCCAGTTCCTCATCGACACAAAGATTGAAACCACCATCACTAGCTCTCATGTTCCTACTTTCATGATATTTTCCGCATCTAACTTCACCATGGATCATCAAAACATGACACATGATGGTAACAAATAGCAGAACTTTGCAACGCTTCCTCTTAAAAAAAACAGTCAGAAAAAACACGGGTGCGCACGACCGAATCTCTTCCGATCCAGCAATTTCCAGGCATGAGTCATCTATGGGAGTTCGCCGGCGGATCCTTCTAGACCACGCCGCTCCAGGCCAGATCAACTAGAACATGCAATCAGCAGATCATCGTCTTGGCGCGGGAGGAACCCTAGGACCACCTCCTTTATTCAAACCGATCCAACAGTATCCACACCGCATCCGACTCCCGGCGATCGAAGCAAGCGGGCAAACTTCTGGCCTAGACGAGCCCGAGGTAGCCCCAGATTAGGCCCATGAATTGAGCCATAGAGATGCAACTCCGCCGCCACAAAGAGCAGGCTGCACTGCCACCTCTGTCCATCTCCGCGTCTTTCTCTGCCCTCTTCCACGCCTCCCATTTGTGCGTCGATGCAAACGCCGCCGCCCCACAGTCGCGGACACTGCCGCTCTGCCACATGGTCTCCGCCCACAACGGTGTCGATCTCCCCGTGTGTAGGTTTCCCGGCGGGACGCGCAGAGCCCACCCACCGCCTTCGATAGCTGGGACGTGGCCGCCACCGTCGGTGCTATGGCGGCAACGTCCGGGGAGATCGGCCGGAGGTGGAGGTGTTTAGGGTAAAGAGGGGGTCCTCCGCAGCCGCCACACGCGAGCGCCCTGGGAGGAAGTTTTTTGGCTAGACATGAATCAACGCAAAACCCTGCTTCGCTAGGTACCGGTTTCTCCGTTGTTGCAGAAGTTGGATGTAATTTGTATCTTCATGATATTAATATATACTCCTTTCAAAAAAAAAGGTACCAGTTTCCGGTAAAAATGCATTCTATACCAAGAGTTCTAGAGTTGCTCCACTGTCATCCACGTAATCCAAAAAGCTGAAAAAATGGTCATTAATCTGATATATCAGTCCGCTCAAATCAGCTTGACCAGTCTGGTCTACAAACCTGCATTGCGCATTCGTGGAATCCACCATGTTAGTTGTGCACGGTATGTCTCCGTAGAAAGTCGAGTGCTGGTGACATGGTTAGCTGCTTTGTTCTTTACACTCAACGTCCTCTCAAACAGATAGTGTTTTGGTCTTGTCTTTACACTCGATTGGTCCTCTCAATTGATGGTGATTTCCAATTGTAATGAGATCAGTGGGCACCAAATACATGCCATCGCCGATCCACTTAGCACAAAAGCAACATGAAACTTGCACGGATGTTTCCCAGGTTTCAGAGAAGTCCTCTCTCCAGCCTGAAAAGCAAATCATTGAATATAGCCGGTGCATGCCATTGATATCTAGAATAATTGCCGGCGATATATATATATATATATATATATATTTCTTCAAGAGTGTTTTTTTTTCTGAATATAGCCGGTGCCATTGATATCTAGAAGGGCCCTAAGGTATTATACGCAGATATAATCGTGTTATATAGTAGGTTTACACTACTCATTGTTAGTCTGCGGATAACAAAAGTAGCCGACGAAATGGCGAAATAAATGAAAAATATCACAATCGGGATCACCGAAACAAGCAGTTGATCTTCTTTCATTTTCTCTGTTTTACATGCAAATTTGTAG
This sequence comes from Avena atlantica, assembly GCA_910589765.1. Classification (NCBI taxonomy): domain Eukaryota; kingdom Viridiplantae; phylum Streptophyta; class Magnoliopsida; order Poales; family Poaceae; genus Avena; species Avena atlantica. The sequence goes on from OU342739.1 coordinate 498,616,137, forward strand.
CAACTAAGAGAGATTTGTAGCATACAAGTAACATGAAAGTTACAACAGATCGTGCCCACATTGTGAGGAAAACAAAAAGAGAAATTTTCAATTTGACACAATGTTGGGAGTGTCCACTCCAACAATGACACCTTTATGCCAAACACATGATGGAGCGCACAAGTCACCAACTAGAGAGGGTGTGTATCCCCATACACGCCGAATGGGAGCAACTACCAATCACCAGTCACCTAGTAGACTATTATAAGACATGTTGAAAGAACACGGTCTGGTCACCCAGCTGCCTCTAACTACAGAGAGTGGGTATTATGACAACTACCTAATGGGTGGAAACTAACAAACACTGATCACCCAGTCAACTATTATAAAACCACATCAACAGATGATGAGCCGTCCAACCTATATCTAACAAAGACGTACACTAGATCAGCGGGAAGGAGACTGGAAGTAAGCATCCACCACAGGAGCTTACAATGATAACTAAAACACCACAAAATTGACCACAACTATGACCGCATACAAACACAACCATCACGACCATCGTGACCATTGGATTGCAACCATGAAACCTTTATTCCTACCACATGATAGAACGCACAAGTCACCAACTAGGAGGGTGGGTCTCCGACAATCTCAGAATTTGGGAGGTGGGGGTGGGGAGGCTACCAATCACTGGTCACTCAGTCAACTAGACCAGGTAGGGAGAAGATGGGCTATCAACTCATATCCAAAAAGAGTGCACAGATCTAGCCGATTACCGATGCTTCTAGATCAGTAGGAAGAAGATTGGAAGTAAGCACTGACCACGGGAGATTCATCAGCAACAACCAAAACATTGATTAATTGATCCCTACCATAACATGTGTTGCACAAGCATACAACATTAACCATCTTGACCAGACATAAATGACGATCAAGGTCCATTTGTAGGACCATTGGGTTGGCCGGGGAAAAAGTAAAACTATTGATCAAAACAAAGCATTACAACGAAAATCATCATCTGGGCGCATCAAGTAGTTCCCAACATCTAACACATTCAGTACACTTCGAGATATGTCAAACTTAAGTTTATAGGTTATGTTACATGTTTTAAAACTTTGTAGGTAGGGTATGGTATTTTGTGAATTTTATACAGACCAAAAAATGCTAATAATAAGTTTTAAACTTCACAACTATGTCGTATTTTTTAGAACTTGGAAATATGTTTTTGTGTAATAAAGGTATATTTTTATTTTCGGGTCGTGCTCCTCTCTCCCACTGGCTCTAGAGTTGGGACCAGGCACATGCATTACGGAATTTCCCTCTCATTCCAACCACGATGACTCCATGCCGATGGACGAAGGTTGCCTTAGCTCTGATCCGTGCTGCCCAAAGCATCAAACTGCTCCCACTTAGAGCATCTCAAAGCGGAGCTTGTAAACTCGCGGAAATTGTAAACAAACCACTAGTTTACGGTTTTCGAAAAAATCTGTCGCTCTAGTGGAACTTTTAAACGTCTAAAATCTGTAAAAAAAAATTGTAGTCCACGGAGAAACCCATCTTCCGAACCCTAAATTCCTAGTGCCGGAGACCGACCCGAGCTAATCCTGTATCGAACCCTATTATTGCAAGCAAGGGACATTTCGCTTCCCCCTCTCCTGGTTGCGCCACCGCCTCCCCAACCTCTGTACCCCACGCTTTCCAGCGCCGGCGCTCACCGAACCCGAACCTATGGACCCCAGCGAGATCCCGCCCACCATTTCTGAGGCCGCGAAGCCTCAACAGCAAGCCCCGCCGCCGTTGTTGGCGCAGGAGCTCCGCTGGCTAGATCTGCCTTGAAGAGGAAGAGACTAGGGAACACTGAGCCTGCCAAGCCACGCGGGATGAAGAAGACCATGCGCTGCATGGTCCTTCCTCCCATCGGCATTGAGCATCCTCCGGCTTCCCCGCAGCAGCCTCCGCCGACTTCTGCTTCTGCTAGGTGAAGAATGAGACTATTTAAAGGCTTATTCGAGCTAGTCTAGTAGGCATCGCTTTCTATCAGAACCGTTAGCCTCGCCCCATTCAAGAAGCTATATATCTGATTCCTGAAGTCAAAGTCAAGCTTCCCCGCCTGGCAAGAGTGAAACTCTCTCCTTGACGTATTGATGGTTCCATCCTCTCTTAGTCTTGGCTCTGCCTTGTACTACCCGTCACCCTGCATTAGCTGTCGCTGCCCGTCGCCGCGCAACAGCCTCCACCGCACGACCCCATGACATCGTTCGTCGCCATGCTAAACAAGAGTGTGGTTGTCATTTCTGGCCCGCGGCTCTAGTTCGACGACGATGAAGGCGAACAAGAAGACGCCGAGGCTGAATTGGAAGAGATCGAGGAGGAGGTGTTTGACACAGCTCAAGCATCGACAATAAGGAAGAAGGGGGAGGTGAACTATACCAAGATCGAGGACACTTGCTTGGTCCGGGCACGTCCCCAAGTGTCGATCGATGCTGTGACCGGCACAAACCAAACCAACAAGGGCTACTGGTAGCACATCAAAGATAAGTTCTTAAAATTGATGCCTCATGCTGCTTATCCTATCGCTCAGTCGTATCAGTCTCTACAAGGTCGATGGGATGTCATAAAACCAACTTGCACTCATTGGGCCGGAGCTATGGCACAAGTGAGGAACAATCCTCCAAGTGGCGCCTCTCTAGATGACTATGTGATCCGTTCTTCCCTTTTCATTAAGTAATTGTGAAATTATGAATAAATTGTGCAATTTAGGAGCAAATTTCCGAAGAAAGGTATAAGGCAACGAAGGGCTCGAAGAACAAGTCATTCAATCTCCATCATTGTTGGAAGTTGCTTGAGCATATGCCAAAGTGGAATTTGAGGGATCAAGAGACTGCACCCAAGAGGGAGACCATGAAGGAAATGGATGATGCTAGTGACGATGAAGGGAGGAACATTGGTAAGCCAAAAGGCAAAGGATAGGATGAGGATTGAAGCCTAATCATCTTCTCTAAGGGACAAGATCGATTAGATGGTGACGTCCAAGGAAACGTTGACAACAAAGGCGTTGGAGATGAAGATGATAATGCATGACAAGAAGATGATGATGAAGCAGTCAAGGTGTGAAGAAATCCAAAGTGAAGCCAAGTTCAAGAGCCAGCTAGAGGAGAATAGGTTCAAGATAAAGGAGGCCAAGGATGAAGGAGGATACCTCAAGGATGAATCCAACTCAATTGGAGTTGCATCAAATGATGCTTTCCGACATCTTGGACAGAAGGAAGCAAGCATGTCAAGGCGGTGGATCTTCGACAAGTGGTGGCGACGGAGTTGTGCACGATGGGCACGGAGACGACAGTGATATGGTTACATGTTCTTCATCGTGGTGGAAATTGTTTTATTGATTCGGTATATGATTAAACATTTCCCAGTCTATGTTTGGGATGTTGTGATTGGGAAAAATTGATATACACAAATTTGAACCATTGCATACCATGTTTTACTGTGAGATCATTGATCAGTTTGCTTAAATTGTGAACTAGCAACTAGTTTTACGGGTTGAAACCACAAGACGCAGAACGGAGCCGTAAAACTAGACCCGTAAAAATAGTTTTCCGTGACCTGTAAATGCTTTTTACAATTCGTGTTTTTACACGCTTTGTTAGAGATACTCTTATCCTTGATCTCCTCCCCATTTTTCCTCACTAAGAAACCGACAATTTTTTATTCGAAATGGAGGATGATACCCATCACCTCCGAATCAAAAAGATGCATACGATCTTATTTATTAAATTTATTCAATAAAGGACTAACAAAGAGTATACATCAAAAACCTGAAGCCACCACACAACACCTAGAAACCCGAAAATGGGTGAAGAACACGTTAGCATGGCCTTATGCCCTAACAACGCGGAAGCCACCCATCAACTAGGATACAGGAACATCACATACCCTGAGACACCCTCTTGGCGAAACGGGAGAACTCATCCGGTCTAGTAGACTCTTAGCGAGCACATCATGCACACGTGATCGAAACCATAATCTCCATAGATAACACCGAAGTGAAAGATCCATAGCCCTCACCTGACCTTCCATCAATGCTGCCATTGCGCCAGACTACGCCTTCCTGTTGCGTGAGTCCATCAAGACGCGTTCTTCACTTAGTTTCTGTAACATCCCAGTATTAGAGTTTAGAAATAAGCTAAACACAAATGTGTGAATTGCTTTCATGCATAGAAAATCTGAATAATTTCCGCGCTTTTGAACAAAACTTGTCAAAGTGATTGAAGCTTCTCTCAACTTGATGGAATTGAAGTAGATCATCAAGTTGACTGTGATAAGTTTCAATATGACCTTTGCTAAAACCTTATTTTGGGTAAAGAAGATTTGATCTAAGGGTAGATCAAATATAATAGAAGTTAAACCCTAATACATTACTTAATGATTTATATTTGATCCTCAAGTAATCATATCCTATTATTCATCACACAACTCATGAATACCAAGTTATAAATGTAACTTAAGTAATAAGAATGTAACAATTAAATCTTGATCTATCTTAATCTCATCTACTTATATCATGAGTATCATGGTAATACCTAACCTTAACTCTTTAGTGAGATTGAGTAGGAAAGAAACCAAGTTAAGATCATCCACCATATATCTTTATTCCCATATTAATCCTTATCATCTCTATTTAATCTTATTCTAATATCTGTTGTTCATCAATGTTGAGTAATCAACTATTGATTCACCAATTCTTAACCTATCAATTCTTGACCTAGCGACTCTTGTCATTATCATAGCATTCACTTAAAGTCCTTTAGAGAAAGAAGTAAGAAGAGGTAGATGGTAATGCTAGTTATAGATATCATCTATAGGATGGGATTGTTTGAAGAGAATCAAACCAATACGATAATTGATGGAGTTAACTCACTCCTGAACGGATAGGAGAGTTATCTTGAATAAGGATATATGTGGTAACAAAGAAGATTACAAGGATGAATATTGAAGATAGTTACCAAGAGTAATCCTATTGGATTAAGTAGGCATAGTCAATGAATAATATCTCTTACTCCAATAGAGATATTTAGAAGATAATTATATACAACTGTAATGTGTATTGATGAAGGGTAAATAGTCTGCTGCCCAGGGGGATAGCTGCCCCCCCCCCGTTGGATGTTGCCTAGTGTGTGCGCTGAGATATATGCAAAATAAGAATAAGCTAGATAGTTTGATTAACCAGACTGTAATAAAGCTGATAGGCTATAACAAACATTTTGTAAAGCTAACATGCTACATGCAAACAAATGGTCTCTTACATATACGCGTATGTTGTTTACTTGTGTTAGCATGGTTGTGTACCGTAGCACGGGCAAAAAACTCTCTACCAACCCATTGTATCCTCATTACATATGTGTTATATTGTTGTGTACCACTATAAATATCATAATATTTTCTTACTAGCTAGCCATACTCGTTTGCATAGATGTTTGGTAGATAGAAGTGGTTTGTATAAGCAGTCATGAACAAGCTAACGAGTATAATCTAGCTTGTATAAGCCAGTTTGTATATGCTAGCTAGCTGTACAACAGCCATAGCACGCCTGCTCGATCACGTGAACAGGCTAGTCATGGACACGTGAATAAACTAACTAGGACGGACCCAACTAGACTGGAAACAAAAATCTTTACACTCGTCGGTCCAACCATGCAAAAAGACTGCTGACACAGCATGACCTGCTATGCTTGACACAGCCCAGCGCTGCATGCAGACTGCAGACATAGCCTGGCAGTCCAAGCAACCTCTAATTATATGTTAGCGCAGTACATGCGGTAAACAACAAAATGACAGCCAGGCGTAGGTGCGGATCTCAACACACATCGTACGGTGCTGGCTGGAGGGGGCAGCTATCCCCCTTGGCAGCAAATCCACACTCATTGATGAAGCCTTAATTAGCCAACTAGAAACCTAAGCCATAAATGATCAAAGGATTATGATGATCATGCTCAAGTCACTAAGAGTGAATGCTTATATCATGTATGAGTGACATTTGTGTATAACATGATTAAACCCTAGTATAGATATTTTATCCTAGGTTAGCCATCTTAAGTCACCATGATATGATGTGAAGCTTGAATATAAGATACTGGAGTTAAGTAGAGATAAGATAGTATGATTAATATGATGCTAGAGCAACATTGGATTATAGAAGTAGTATTTTCGTCTTGGGAAATACTAAACGCTTGAGGTGAAGTAAAGTTTGATATATACATCTACTGGAGTAATATTGGTGATGAGGATAAAGAAAGTATATAAAAGGAGTTAGAAGTGACTATCTAATGGATTAGAGGTTATCATTAGTGGAGTAGATGATATAACCAAGTATAGATATGAGAAGATTATGAAAAGCTTCAGCGGAAAGCTTATAAGATTTATAAGTGAGATTACAAAGTAATGTGTGAAGTAAGAGAGTAATCATTCAAGTAAATTAGATTCAAAAGGAGTACTCCAGAGATGAGAGTCATCTTTATGAGGAGATTATATTGAGCTTTAGTGTCAAGTTCATTGGGTTTAGGAGGAGAAATTATTGAGAGGAATATTCTTGTGAAGCAAAGCTCATCATCTTAACACATGATGATGGATAGGAAGAAGTAGAATATCTAGGAAAGGAATTCCTTAATTAGACGTCAAGAATTATGAAGTATGGAAGATAGGAATTCTTGGTAAACACTAAATCTTAAATCTATAATCAAACTAAGCTCTATTCCATCTGTATGATCAATCATCTTATTTCCATAGCGATTTATAGGAATATTTTCCTATAAGCAAATCACCAAAGCATATCTTTGACACTTTCAAACATTCAAATAATATGTGCCTAGGAATTATAGTTATCAATTCTTTCTCATAAGTTAGTCTAAAGAACAATCCCACTATTTTATCTTGGATGGTGATACCATTCATGAACAAAAGTATAAAGACAATATGACTTAACCATTAATTTCTATCCATGCCTATAAAAGAATATGAGAATAGTAAGTCTCCTAAGAACTCATGGTAGACATTTATAATTTCAAACCCTAACTCCTATGCTAGTTATAATAAAATACAAATCTTGGTATTTCCTAGATTCATGGGAATGATATTAACCCTATTAATTCCTTAGAATATCATGCATCAAATAATGATCTAGGATCATTATATATAAATTTTTCCTCCAAACTATAAGTTAACTAGAATTAAGTTTCATAATTAAATAAGGAAATATCATATAATAAATCCATGGTTTATTATGGAAAGAAAAATCATCACAAAGATTATTACAAAATAATTAAAAACAAAAGGATCTATATAATAAAATAAAGAAATTATAACATTGTATAATAAAAGATCACTATATGATTCTAAATACAACTCATTACTACTACAAACACTTAGCAAATAATTTCTAAAAAGAAATATTTAACCAATTGTGCAAAATTCAAATCTGAAAATGAAACATAAAATAGAAAAGGAAATCAGAAAAAGAAAAAAGAACCAGGCCCAAGCAGCAGGCCGGCCCAGAACATTTTCTCTACCAAACCACCGCCTGGCGCAACTAGCTACAGCCCATGTTGGCCCACACGTGGCCCACTTCCGGCCCGTACCTCTTTGACTCTGTCCTTCGTCGTTTTCCTCCCGAGCCAAGCAACTGCGTGGGCGACGCCGATGCCGTTCGCTGTCGTCGCTGCGATTCCCGCCACCGCCGAGGTCTCCCTGCAAGGATAAGAACCCCACGTCGATGCCCTTATCATCCTCTATCTCCCAATCCCCATATCTCCCCTCTGAAGCCCTCTCTCTCGAGTTCCTCCTCTGTCCCGAAACCCTAGTTTTGACCTCGCTGGGGTTGTTGTTATTTCCGAGCTTCCCTTGAACCGCTGAGCCCACAGTTGAGATCCACTTGATCGTTTGGTTCGATTGCCCCACGAAATACAAGCTGAAGAAGCACTAATCGCGCCAATCGTCCCCTCCATCTCCGACGGGTTCCGCCGCCATCTCCATCGATTCCGACCACCTCCGGTCAGGCTAACCTCTCCACTGCAACGCTGATGAGTTGCTGATGCTCGAGCACGTCTCTAACCTCTCGATTTCTTCTCGAATCATCACCACCACGATCAGCAGCACCCGCCGCCGCGGTACCTCGTCGCCGGTAATCCTCCGGTGACCATATGCTAGCGGCGCCACTACTATTCGCTTCCCTGTGGTGCACTCGTTCGAACCAGAGTCGTTTCATTCTCTAGATACCGCCAGAGCGTCGCCGCCGTTTGCCGTCTGTGCGTCACCGGCGGGATGACGTCATAGTGACGTCTGGCTCACGTGGAGTCAACCGGTCAATCATTTGACCTGGTCCATGCCCATGTGGCATGTGACATGGCAATGACCCCACCAGTTAGTGACTATAGGCTAAGTTTGGGTGGGGTGTAAAAGTATTAAGTTAAGTGATGATGATAGCAGTGATGCAGTAATTACTTTATTATTTTGTTTTAATAATTTAAGAAATGAATAAACATTGTAAATTCAATAACTATTGTTTTATAATTTAGAAAAATATGTTTTATATATGAAAATTTTCAGAAAAATAAAATCTACAACCTAAAACTATTATCAAACATTCTTATGTCAAAAATTTAAATAAATATTATTTAATAAAGATTTTATAAGTTTTAATACTTTGAAAATTCATATTTTTATATTGGTAAATGTTAAAAATATAAGTAAAATACCAAAAATCTTAGAAAAATAATAACAATAATTTAAATTTATAATCATGCATTATTATTTCACTTAATTAAATATTTATTATTTATTAAGTATTTATAAAGTAATAAATCTTATAAAAATCATATCTTATTATTTATAAATAACAAAAATAATTGTAATATACCAAAATGATCACAGAAGTAATACCTACATGTTAAAAATACAATATTACACTTTTGAAGTAAATAAAAACTTAATAATTTAATAACTTGAATCTAAATCTATTTCCTTAGTTGATAATTCATATAAGGGTAAATAAAAATTGCTAATATTTCTAAAATTAGCCAATTGAGTCTAATAAATAGTATTAGTCTTAAATAGTGATCATATGAATTCAAAATGGTTCAACACATTTTAAATACAATCTTATTGAATTATCATTCAACTAAAAGTGTAGATTATTTTCTAAAAGAATCCTTATCAAATATGAAATCTTCATGAATAAATTGTGACTAAATAAAACCTTTCACCTTACTTCAACCACAAGTTTATAAACAAATAAATACTATAGTGAATCCATAAGTAGTTAAGTAATATTATTTCCTTGATTACAAATCATAACCACACCTTTATAAAGAGATAAAAATTTCTATTCCATTATAAAATTAAGAAACCACTACTCAAATAGAAGTAATACCATTCTTAAGTAACTTTAAGGAAATATTATGAAATGAACACAGTACAAATTACCATAAGTTCTGTATCTTAAATCCATCTATGTCGTTAGAGTTAACTTTATTCTAAAAGACTTTAAATATTATGATAAAAACTTTATTATGTGTTTGCTAGTTTACTTTGGTTTGTTTAAATTAAGACCTAGTGCATCTCAATACCAAACTAACCAAGTTAAAAACCAAGATAGATAAGTCTCAAATACTAATGAGGTCATTATTCAAATGGAGAGATTCTTTCTTACTTAAGGACTATAACTAGTAAGAACACCTAATAATGTTAACTTAAATTTTAAATACTTCTGCTTAACTAAGTAAGATTTTCTTCAAAAGTTATTCTTTTATAAATCCAGACATAAGCATTCCTCTAAAGGTTCTAAATGATGATCAACCCTGGTGTTCACAGTCTTTAGGTTACCTTCCACACTTACATGTTTTATTATGGTATGCTAATTATTATGTGTACGTGTTGTTTCACACACACTCACAAGCCTCAATAAGAAGCACCAGTGTAAAGCTTATCTAAAAGTATAACACATTCTAAAGAAACCATTTTCAATTTCCAAACCCTAGATCCACGTTTATTCCGGGGATTCGAGTTTATCAACTTGCATTACATTACTTATGCATAAACGCATCTTGCTTCTTTAAATATTAGTCCTTACCGGACCAATGATGCTGATTTCAGATATTGGATCTTATATTGTCTCGAAGACCGTGAGTGCATAATCTTGCAATCACAAAAGGCAAGTTCACACTTGCTCATGTCCTTTGATTATTTTCTGTAAAGTATTTTGCAAATCTTGTGTTGTCATCACCTGCATTTAAAAAAGGTCAGAAAACACTATTTTCATAATAATATGATTATAGGTTATTTACCATGAGGTAATAACCTACTATGAAAGTTCCGGTGGTAAAGGAACATATAATCCAGGACTTAACAACCAATGTCGCTAGTGATTCTTGCGTCGTATATCACGCGTTAACCATGATATTTGAAATGGGACAGAGAAGTCAGTTGTATCTTTTTCCTTTCGTATGGAGGCAAGACTACCTTAACGTAACGTTGTGATTCCTTGTGCAGATCCAACATATGGGTGGGCACCCTTACGCCCCATGATACGTTGGAAACGTATCTATAATTTTTGATGCTCCATGCTTGTTTAGTATCTATTTTTCTTTACTTGTCCACACGTTGAGGTACTTTTTACATGTTTTCTGGTACTAACCTATTAACAAGTTGCAACAATGCCATATGCCTGTTTTCTGCTGTTTTTGGTTTCAGAAAAGTTAGTAAAGAAATATTCTCAGAATTGGACGGGACAAACGACAAAGTCAATTACTTTCCGTGGGGAACAAGAAGTCCAGAGGAGAGTCGGAGGGGCCGGCCAGAGGGGCCAGACCCACCCTAGGCGCGGGTGGGCCCCACCCCGCGCCTGGCTAGGGTTTGGCCCCCCTGGCCGCCGCCTCGGTCTCCCCCTTCGCCTATAAGAAGCCCCTGATGCAGAAACCCTGAGCACCCGATCAAATATCCATGAAACCGTCTGTAGCCGCCGCCACCATTGTCCCTAGATCGGGGGGCAGAGGATCTGAAGTTCTTCCTGGCACCCTCCTAGAGGGGAGATCATCCCGGAGGCTTTTTCTCCGGTATGATGCGTGAGTAGTTCCACCTTGGACTGTGGGTCCATGTAGTAGCTAGATGGTTGTATCTCCTCCTTTGTGCTTTCATGTATAGATCTTGTGAGCTCCGTTCATGATCAAGATCTAATCTATTTGTAATCATGCATGTTGTATTTATGGGGATCCGATGGATATTGAGATTATTATGTTGGTTTGATTAATGGTTTTGTCTTTATGATTCTATCATGTCTGTGTTGTTTGTGATCTTGCATGCTCTGCGTTGCTAGTAGCTATCTTGGACAAGTAGTTGCTAGTGACTCCAAGAGGGGGTATTTATGCTCGATAGTGGGTTCATGCCTCTAGTTTCCAAGGGAAGTGACAATAATCTCTTCGGTTATAGATGTGTTATTGCTACTAGGGAGAAAACAACGATCTCTTGTTCATGGAACATGTGGGATGTTTACCTTACACACTTTTCTTAAAGCAGTTGTATGTTGCTTGCAACTTAATACTGGAGGGGGTTCGGATGATAACCTGAAGGTGGACTTCTAGTCATAGATGCAGTTGGCTGGCGGTCTATGTATCTTGTTGTATTGTCCAATCGAATCTCATAGGATCTTTCTGACTAGTAATTGCATTGTTATGCCTTGCTCAGTTCCTTTCAATTGCCCTGCTGTAATTTGTTTACCCTTCATGCCATGTTTTTTATCTAAGAAGAGCACCTCTAGTGAACTATGGACCCCGGTCCAATCTTTACCATTGACACATCTTCCATTGTTACTTGTTTACTTGCTGCAAACCATTACCTTCCACAACATACGTTTAATCCTTTGTTATAGGAAACCGGTCAACCTCACTGTTTGTTGGGGAAAAGTCTTGAGTTTGTGTTGTGCAGGTATCCGCGTTGCTTGCAACACCTGCGTGACGTTTCCTTCCCCCTTCTGGTTCGATAACCTCGGTCTCAACTGAGGGAAAACTTGCTGCTTGCTGCTTCACACCTTGCTCTTGGGGTTCCCAACAGGCTATGCGTAGACAGTCGTTAAGCTTTTCTGGCGCCGTTGCGAGGGAGGATAAGGACGTCTTCACTAGGGGAGTCCTTCACTTCCTTTCTCTTTACTTTGTTTTTAGTTTGCTTTGTTTTGTTTGCCTCTTTTCAAAAAACACAAACAATTAGTTCCTGCTCTAGCTACTGCTGCTGTTTTTGGCTTGCCCACCTTGGCCAAAATGAACTCTGCTGAGAACACCAAGTTGTGTGACTTCACTAGCACCAACAACAATGATTTCCTAAGCACTCCTATTGCTCCACCTGCTCCTGATGCTACCTTTTATGAAATGGCTGCTAAACCTGAAACTATGGAAAACAACTTTGCTACTGCTCATGCCATACAAGTTACTATTGATGAAAATGTTAGGCTGTTAGCTCAACTTCATGCTAAGTGGGAAAGGGAAGCTGAAATTGATAGAAACAATAGTGTGTGCACTATCACCACTAAACCACAAGTAGTCCCTATTCCTACTCCTACTATGCCTAAGCCTATTGAGCCTACTACTAGTGATGCCAAGTTTGACTTTGATATTGATGGTTAAAATATTTCTAGAGTGATTATGTTCTTGCAAAAGCTTGCTAGAAGTCCTGATGCTAGTGATGTGCATGTTGCCTTTACCAAACACATTACAGATTCTCTTGTTAAGATTAAGGAAGAGAAGCTAAAACACAAAGCTTCTATTCCTAGGAAAGTAGAATATAATTGGGAAACCAATATTAATATGCAAGTGAATGACTTTGACCTCAAAGCTTCATGTGATCTTGGTTCTAGTGTCTCTATTATGCCTAGGAAGATTTATGAAATGCTTGATTTGCCACCTTTGGAAGATTGTTATTTGGATGTCCCACTCAATGATAATTCTAAGAAGAAACTCATGATGAGTATTAATGATGTTCTCATTATGGTTAACAATGCTTATGTCCCTGTTTATTTCTATATTTTGGATGTTGAATACAATGCTTTTTGTCCTATTACTTTGGGAAGACCTTTTCTTAGAATAGTTGGTGCCATCATTGATATGAAAGAAGGGACCATTAGATATTATTTTCCATTCAAGAAAGGTATTGAACACTTCCCTATGAGGAGAGAGAAGTTGCTTTTTGATCCTCCTTTGAAAGGAAGATTTGATGTTAATGCTTCTTCATTTGAAAATACTCGATTCTTCTTGCTTCTTGTGCCTAACTTAAAGGCGTTAAAGAAAAGTACTTGTTGGGAGATAACCCAAGAGTTTCCTTGAGTCTTGGAAGTTATTACTTGTAATGACCTCGCCTTATCCTTTTTGTTTGATTTTTGTGCCAAGAATGACCTCTAATGAGAAGGAAGTAAGATTTGGGGAGTTGCTATCTCGAAACAGATTTCTGTCCTCCACCAAAAAAAATCGTGAGGAGGCTCTGTAACTCGGATTAAGCTCAAAATTTACGAATAAATCCCCCAATATGTTAGCTAACTTTTTGATTTGAGCAACAGAAGATGTTCGACAAAATCGGTTTCTACATGTTGGTCTGTTTTGACAGATTTCTGCCATTATTTGCATTTGCTTCTTATTGATTCCTTTTTGAGTTCTATTTAGGTGAATTGAGCTTTTTGAAGGAGTTACTACAGTAGCTTGTGTTTTTAGTGAAAAGCCTTGCTGTTCCAAAGATTTTCCAGAGGTCTAATATCTTTTGAATACACTAATGTTTCTAATGAAGATTGTGTGAAGTTCTGTATGAAGGAAAAATTCCAGGTGTAAAGAGAGAATGACGCAATGAGATGAAGAATGGACAAAAGCTCAAGATTGGGGATGCCACCGTGGTGTCACCCCAAGAAATATCCAAGAGGTACAAGCGTCAAAGCTTGGGGATGCCCAAGGCATCCCCTTTTTCATCAATAAAAAGTTCAGGTGTATCTAGACACTTGATTTTAATTTTTTCATGCACATTTGTGTTGTTCTTGGAGCGTCTTAGTTTTTGTTTGATTTTCTTAGGTTATTTAGTTTTCTTGAATAAAGTAGTTTGGACCCCCGTTCTTGCTGTGTTGTTTTGCAAATAAGTTGCTTGGTGTTTGTAAAGGAGTAGTAAGTTCTTGCTTGAAGTGCAAGAGGAGCTTGCATTGATTGTGACTTAGACTTTAGCATGACATGCTAGGTGTTGTTTTGACCTTATGCTTAGTGATTATTGTTGTAGCATGTCTTGTTCCAAACAATTGGGATTGCTTAGTTTGCCTTGAAGAAATTATGCGTTGTTTTAGCATGCAAAAAGCATAGTATTGTGGTATTCTCCTGTGATGCTTTGCTTGGGTTGACTTGGCACATGCTCACACCATGTTATGACTATGACAAGTCACCATTAGCCTTTATGATCATTTAGTCCTTGACTTGTAGTACCACTCTTTTCTTTGATTAGTATGCTTTGTTGCACTGCATGATTATGGCCATTATTTCTCTCTTAGTTGGTTACTCCCAGTCTTTTGCTAGCCTCCACTTGTATGAGTAAGTTCTACTCATGCCTACAACTCCCAAGAAACCAAGTTATTCCAAAGTGTACACTATAAACTCCTATGCATGGTGTGTTACACCATTCCAAGTATATTCTTCTTTTCAACTATCTTCCAATTTAAAATCATTTTGTTATGTGAAAACTTAGTGATTAAAGCCCTCACGAACTTGATGGCACACTTTATTCTTTGCCCCTAATAAACTTGAACCATTGTGACAACTTTTTTGTATATGCTTGCACTTATAAGTTGGAATTAGCAGAACCGTGCTGTCACGGGGAATTTTTTGAACATTGCACTTGTACCTTGTTGTACTCAGTTGATATCATGCTCTTTTGTCTATGGATGTCACCGGTGTGAAATAAAGAGGAAACTTGTAAGTCCATGGAGTTTGTATCCTGTGTTAGAGAAACGCCTGGGCCGCTAGCCTAAGCCATGCCTAATCATGGTGGAAACTTGCAGCATCACCATAGTGAGCTATCTATGAAGCATCCTCAATAAAAAGCTATGCATATGGTAAATAAAAAGATTACTGAGATGCTCATTGTCTGCTTGCCTTGTCATTCTGGTTATGGGAAAGCTCCTGCACCATGTGCAAGGGGTACCCCGTTGGCGGTTCTCAATGATAGCAAATACTTACAGTGACAAGAACTTACCTAAACCCAAATTTGAGTATGCATGAGTGTAAGATCCCTACCTTTTAAAGGTAAGGATCCCTATGATTGCAATGCTAGTCCCTGGATCAATGCTAGCATCCACAGTTTAAGATGAAGTACACAGAAACAAAGGTCATTATTACATATCATTCCAGAGACAAACATAGTCTTTTACAACTCCATGGCCATAGGCCTAATACAAGAGTTTAACCATAACAATATAAATAAGTCTTCATCTTCATGTGCCACAGGCAAGCATGTTGAGTGTAGACTCATAACCCCTAATCATCATCAGAATAACCTGCAACATAACAAGTTACAGCCATAGTGGGTCAATACATTGGAATAGTATTGGCAAGTGATACCTTAGTAGAATATTAACATCTAGCTACTACATGAATTTGGCTAAGTGTAGCTTAGGCTTGCTTTGCTCAAAATAGGTTTTACCTATTAGTTGAAAACACTAAGTTTTTCTTTGACAAAACTTTCCCAAGGATCCACCAATAGAAATTGGTGAACCTTCACCCTTGTTCAACCACAAGTTTTAACTTGGGAAATTGGGATGAGGAGATTCTTGATAGCTTCCATGTCTTGATGCTCAAGTTGTCCAATACCAGGGACATGGCTAAGTACTTAGATTCTTCCATCTACAGAGGTTGTGCACTTTCCCCACAAGACTTGATTTTCACCAAGACAGGACCTTTCAGAAGGCTTCCCTTAGACCAAATGGACGCGTTCCAACCTATCATCCCACTACCACCAACTGTCCAAATGGCTAAGTTATTGCAACCTATATGATCCAGGCAGAGCCCATAATGCCATGTGGCTGCACTAGAAGCTTCTTAACATTTGGCATCTCAAATCCCTTTGTTCCTGGGTGGCTTTCCACAAGTGAGATACACAAGGTAAACCATAGAAATGGTCCTTGTGTAACCACTCAACACAAACCATTCTTTCCATTCCACCCAGGTGTTTCATTCACTTAGTTGTTTTATTAACAAAAACACAAGTCAATGACTTAGAAATATTTCCCATAGCATGATTATATAATCCACCCTTGGTTGCTACTAGCTAGGCTAAGCATGGCAATAGTAAGCATCTTAACTTAGAGGAAATTCTAACAATTCTACAACTACTAGGATTTCCCAAGCATAGCATATAGATACTTAGCAAAATATTCATGCAAGTCCTATACCAAAAATATTTCTAATGCATAGGTAAAAATATAGGGATAAAAACATGAAGCACCACTTGCCTTGGTAGTTTGGGGAGTAGCAACAATCTTCACAACCACAATCACTATTAGCACCAAAATCTACACATAAAATAATGGCACCAAAATCACATAACAAAATATACAAACAAAAATATATGAATGTATGCAAATGCCATGTGATGATTTCTCTACACCAAACAAGACAAGTATATAGTACTGAAACATAAACAAGACCAAGATACTCAAAATAAACTTTATTTGATCTTTAAAACATTTTTCAAATAATTTCCATGCTCAAATTAAGCCTACAAATGTCTCTGCAAAAATAACCATTTTTACAGAGGCAAACATTAAACACATTGCATAAACAGATAGAATTCTTTCTCCTGATTCCAATGTTATAAAATTTGTAAAATTTGAACGTGTGGATCAAAAGTTATGAATTCTACAAGTTTTAAACACTAATAGATCTAATTCAGATTTTAAAACAAAGAACTGGCCACGCGTCATGTCCTGATTGGTTGATACCGTTTCGCACCGGATCACAATCGTGGGCCGTTAGATCTAACTTAACACGCACGGTCCAGATCGACACATACCGCTTTGCTACAGATCTAATCTGAAGCGCTGGATCTAGATCCTACGGCTGCTAAGCATGCGACCATAGTTGGGCGGCGCCAGCAGCAGCAAGTGGCGGCGGCGCGCACTGTCAGAGGGGTTGCCGACAATTTAGATCGCGCGGGGAGGAGTGGATATGCTTACCGCGTTCGCGTGATTGCTGCGGTGCTCGGGGTGGTCGAGGGAGAGACAGGGGCGCACGGACACAGCAGCAGGACCTCGTCGGAGTTGCTGGCGGTGTCGGGTGTTTGCGGATGGAGTTGTTGCCGACGATGTAGACCTCCCTAGCATTAACCAGTGGTGTCAGCAGATGCACAAGGTTGTGGCGGACACGACAAGGTCAAAGAGGGAGCAAGGGGCGTTCGGAGGTTACCGGTATTCCTCGTCGAAGTTGAGCGGCGGCTCTATCACTTGCGAAGGTGGACGGGAACAGCGGCCTGGGTCAAGCGCGGCCAAACAAAAGGGGTCAGGAGATGCACAAGGTTGTAAGGAACATGCTCGTGTGAATTATAAGGGCAGGGGTGGTCTGGCTCACCGGAATTTCGTCGCCGGAGCTCGTCGGTACAGCGGCGATGGTTGGTGAAATCCGAGCAGCCTGGTGGCGAGGAGAGGATGCTGTGTGTGTGGAGGGGGGAAATGGCCGTGGTGGAGAGGGGATTAAGTAGCCGAGAGAGGGGCGAGGATTACTCCATGCATCAATGGGATTTAAGCGGGGCTTAACTGCGGCGAGGTAATGGCGAGCAGTGACTGCGCACGTGATTTTGGGGAAGAAGAAAATGACGTGGAGAGGGGCCACTAGTCAGCGACTGGGTGGATTGGTTCGGCGCGGGTGAGAGAAGAAGCAGAGGGGGAATGGCCCGGGTGGGCTTTTGGGCTAGATCTGGTTCTGGGCTAGATTAGTAGCGACGACCCTTTTCTAATTCTTTACTCTTTTTCTTTTTCTGTTTGATTTTCCAGGAATCAAATTCAAATGGTTTCAAATGTGTTTGATTTCAAACTTGTTCTGGATTTTTGTAAAGTGAAACCTGCACATTTTTTAGTATAAAACCATGCTGTCTCACCAGCCTTGCTTGGTTCCTTTGGAGTTTTAAAAATAAATAGTGCCTTTACCCAAGATGTAATAAAGATATAAAAATGGTTTTAAACCATATTTTGTTTTGAAATATTTGTCCAAGCTTTGGAACTCAACCAAAACAACTCATGAATAAACAATCTTGGTTTGAAACAAATAATCTCTCACTAGAGAGTAGCATTGGATCAATGCCAGTTTACATAAAATAATAAGCACCCAAATGCTTCTGTTTTTGTAAAACTTTGAAAATGATCCCTAAATGATTATGAATGCATGGATGATATGCAATCTTTGAAAACATGATTTTAAGGATGTTACAATGAGGTGTGGCCCTCGTATTCAAGGGACATGAGATTGCCAACTTATACTTCGTCAAACATATACTCCAGCTTTGCTACTTTAACCTTAACCACTTCAAGATGCTTATGATAGGGGCAATGAGGGATGAAAGCTAACAAGCACCATAATTTTTGGTAGCTCTTTTTGAAACAAACAAACATTTTCAATGCATGTTATTCATGATCTTTGTTTGTAGCTTGCCATGTTGCATGCATAGTTACTATGTCCTATTGTTAGAAATCCATCTTTCATGCACATGTTTAGAGTTCTTTGATCCCAGCTTTCAATGCTTGCAAATGGTTGGATCTATTGTGAGGGTGCATGTCAGCTCAAAAATTATTCTGTTTATCACTTACCTACTCGAAGATGAGCATGAGTTAAACTTGGGGATATTGATACGTTGGAAACGTATCTATAATTTTTGATGCTCCATGCTTGTTTAGTATATACTTTGCTTTACTTGTCCACACTTTGAGGTACTTTTTACATGTTTTCTGGTACTAACCTATTAACAAGTTGCAACAGTGCCAAATTCCTGTTTTCTGCTGTTTTTGGTTTCAGAAAAATTAGTAAAGAAATATTCTCGGAATTGGACGGGACAATTGACAAAGTGAATTACTTTTCGTGGGGAACAAGAAGTCCAGAGGAGAGCCGGAGGGGCCGGCCAAAGGGGTCAGACCCACCCCAGGCGCGGGTGGGCCCCACCCTGCTCCTGGATAGGGTTTGGCGCCCCTGGACGCCGCCTCGGTCTCCTCCTTCGCCTATAAGAATCCCCCGATGCAGAAACCATGAGTACCCGATCAAATATCCACGAAACCGTCTATAGCCGCCGCCACCATTGTCCCTAGATCAGGGGGCAGGGGATCTGAAGTTCTTCCCGGCAACCTGCCAGAGGGGAGATCATCCCGGAGGCTTTTTCTCCGGTATGATGCGTGAGTAGTTCCACCTTGGACTATGGGTCCATGTAGTAGCTAGATAGTTTTATCTCCTCCTTTGTGCTTTCATGTATAGATCTTGTGAGCTCCGTCCATGATCAAGATCTAATCTATTTGTAATCGTGCATGTTGTGTTTGCGGGGATCCGATGGATATTGAGATTATTATGTTGGTTTGATTAATGGTTTTGTCTTTATGATTCTATCATGTATGTGTTGTTTGTGATCTTGCATGCTCTCCGTTGTTAGTAGCTATCTTGGCCAAGTAGTTCCTAGTGAGTCCAAGAGGGGGTATTTATGCTCGATAGTGGGTTCATGCCTCTAGTTTCGAAGGGAAGTGACAATAGTCTCTTCGGTTGTAGATGTGTTGTTGCTACTAGTGAGAAAACAACGGTCTCTTGTTCATGGAACATGTGGACTGTTTACCTTACACACTTTGCTTAAAGCAGTTGTCTGTTGCTTGCAACTTAATACTGGAGGGGGTTCGGATGATAACCTAAAGGTGGACTTCTAGTCATAGATGCAATTGGATGGAGGTCTATGTATCTTGTTGTATTGCCCAATCGAATCTCATAGGATCTTTCTGACTAGTAATTGCATTGTTATGCCTTGCTCAGTTCCTGTCAATTGCCCTGCTGTAATTTGTTTACCCTTCATGCCATGTTGTTTATCTAAGGAGAGCACCTCTAGTGAACTATGGACCCCGGTCCAATATTTACCATTGATACATCTTCCATTGTTACTTGTTTACTTGCTGCAAACCATTACCTTCCACACCATACGTTTAATCCTTTGTTACAGAAAACCGGTGAGCTTGACAACCTCACTGTTCGTTGGGGCAAAGTCTTGAGTTTGTGTTGTGCAGGTATCTGCGTTGCTTGCAACACCTGTGTGACGTTTCCTTCCTCCTTCTGGTTCGATAACCTCGGTCTCAGCTGAGGGAAAACTTGCTGCTTGCTGCTTCACACCTTACTCTTGGGGTTCCCAACAGGTTGTGCGTAGACAGTCGTCATCCCACGCTTTTGGAGTCTAGATTATCTATGAGTGGTTGTTTTAGTGGTATAGTCCATCTGATATGGAACTTGCCAGGGCATCACCAGCTCATAGAGTCTTTGGGAACTCATCAGGGTTTTAACCTGCCTGAAAGGGGGCTTAACGGAGGTGAGCCAGCCCCGAAGGATCATGCAGACATATGGGGTCGCGAAGAGGGCAGTGATTGTCTCGGATCATCTAATGGGCCCCACACCATAGGAAGTGTGGACGGGAAAGATCGCCCGGTTGTGCAACAAGGATTTGATCTCTCATGGGTAAAGTAACGCACCTCTGCAGAGTGTAAGAACTGTAACTTGTTACTCCCTGTTCTGGGAAGGAGCAACAAACGCGGCGGGAAAGGAACTTCATGAAAGTTCTGGTAAACCCGTGAAGGCTGACGGACATAGCTTTTCAGAATAAAAGCAACCTTTGAAGAAATGTTTACGAAAACTTGCATTGCCTATGACCTTTGGTCTATGGCTGTAGATATAGTGCATCAAACACTCCTTTCTAGTGAACTTGCTGAGTACGCTCGCACTCAACGTATCTTCTTAACCCTTGCTAGATTCTGAAGCCATTAAGACGACGTCTACATCAAGTTATGCACCAGGAATCATCATCCAAAGCTCAAGCTCTTCAATGAAGTCAAGGAAGTCAACATATACATCAACTAAAGTGAAGACGAAGTTACTGATTAGATAGGAATAAAATCTCTAGCCATAGAACCTATTTCTGTAGAGTATTGCAATAGCAGCAATGCAAGCCCCAATAGTTCAGATACTAGTCTTATTAGTATAATATATTTGAGTTATTATTCTTTGATTCTTCTTTGTAAGAAGTTTCCTTCTCTCTCTTTAACCTAGAGTGTTCTCTGGATCATGTGTAAAGAGTTGAGTTGTAACCTATAGTCATGTCTTGGACCTGTTGTGTTTCTGTTGTACCACTCTGAGGGATGTAATACTAGTGAACGGTGTTTCATTGGTGTTATGTCAATGACTATAGTGTACTACATCATGCAGTGGTATATGCTGGGTCACCGCAGTTCCCACGGCGCCACGCCACTGAGACACGCCATCATCAATGTGATTGATGCACACCACTCTAGCCTCTTACTACCACCATCAAAACGTTGTTCCAAAAACTATGCACCAAGAGGTACAACGACACAAAAAGAGCCACCAATCGTCCAATTAGGGATACCCAAATCTGAGGGTTTCCCTTGGAGCAGCACGAGTGAGAATACACATCCTCCAATGGAGATGCATTCAACAAGGTAATGGTGCATGAACGCGCCGCCATTGCCCATCATGATCGGATCCGAGGATCGGTTTTCACCGCCATTTGTGCCTACCAAATTCACAGTCTAATACGTCGGAAACGTATCTATAATTTTTGATGCTCCATGCTTGTTTAGTATCTACTTTGCTTTGCTTTATCTACACTTTGAGGTGTTTTTATATATTTTTTGGAACTAACCTATTAGCAAGTTGCCACAGTGCCAGTTGCCTGTTTTCTTCTGTTTTTGGTTCCAGAAAGGAATAAAATCAATATTCTCGGAATTGGACGGGACAAAAGCCAAAGTAAATATTTTATCGTGAGGGACACGAATCCAGAAGACGAGACGGAGACGCGAGCCAGGGCGGCTAAACCCCCTAGGTGCGGCTAGGGGTGGGCCCATTCCTGGGCAGGGTGTGGCCTCCCGGCCTCCCGGCCTCGCCTCTTTGCCTATAAGAAGCCCCCGATGCAGAAACCCTAAGTACCCGATCAAAACTCCATGAAACCTTCTGTAGCTGCCGTCACCTTCGTCCCTAGATAAGGGGGGATTTTGAAGTTCTTCCCGGCACCCCGCCGGAGGGGAGATGATCCCGGAGGCCTTCTCTCCGTTATGATGCGTGAGTAGTTCCACCTTGGACTATGGGTCCATGTAGTAGCTAGATGGTTGTATCTCCTCCTTGTGCTTTCATGTATAGATCTTGTGAGCTCCATTCATGATCAAGATCTAATCTATTTGTAATCATTCATGTTGTGTTTGCGGGAATCTGATGGATATTGAGATTACTATGTCAGATTGATTAATGGTTTTGTCTTTATGATTCTATCATGTCTGTGTTGTTTGTGATCTTGCATGCTCTCCGTTGTTAGTAGCTATCTTGGCCAAGTAGTTGCTAGTGACTCCAAGAGGGGGTATTTATGCTCGATAGTGGGTTCATGACTCTAGTTTCCAAGGGAAGTGACAATAATCTCTTCGGTTGTAGATGTGTTGTTGCCACTAGGGAGAAAACAATGGTATCTTGTTCATGGAACATGTGGACTGTTTACCTTACACACTTTGCTTAAAGCAGTTGTCTGTTGCTTGCAACTTAATACTGGAGGGGGTTCGGATGATCACCTGAAGGTGGACTTCTAGTCATAGATGCAGTTGGATGGAGGTCTATGTATATTGTTGTATTGCCCAATTGAATCTCATAGGATCTTTCTGACTAGTAATTGCATTGTTATGCCATTCTCAGTTCCTGTCAATTGCCCTGCTGTAATTTGTTTACCCTTCATACCATGTTGTTTATCTAAGGAGAGCACCTCTAGTGAACTATGGACCCCGGTCCAATCTTTACCATTGATACATCTTCCATTATTACTTGCTTACTTGCAGCAAACCATTACCTTCCACACTATATGTTTAATCCTTTGTTACAACAAACCGGTGAGTTTGACAACCTCACTGCTTCGTTGGGGCAAAGTCTTGAGTTTGTGTTGTGCAGGTCTCCGCGTTGCTTGCAACACCTGTGTGGCGTTTCCTTCTTCCTACTGGTTCGATAACCTCGGTTTCTTACTGAGGGAAAACTTGCTGC
This sequence comes from Avena atlantica, assembly GCA_910589765.1. NCBI lineage: Eukaryota > Viridiplantae > Streptophyta > Magnoliopsida > Poales > Poaceae > Avena > Avena atlantica. The sequence goes on from OU342739.1 coordinate 498,639,434, forward strand.
TGTGCTACTTCACACCTTGCTCTTAGGGTTCCCAACTAAGCGCTCCTACATCAACTCAGCGCTGCATCACCGTCGAGACCAACCGACCGACCCCATCCAGCGGAGGAGGTAGCCACCACCACCATGATGGGGCTAGAGCCCCTATCATACTCAAACTATGTGGTGAATCCTAGGAGTACCACTGAAGTTGGATCAAGGAGGAAGCAGTGTGCGAACCCCAGCCGGACCGAGCCCATCTAGGCCCAGATTGGACCTGATGGCTCAGATATGATAGCTCGTTGGGAACCCCAAGAGGAAGGTATGATGAGCACAACAACAAGTTTCCCTCAGTTATGAAACCAAGTTTATCGAACCAGTAGGAGTAAGGAAACAAATCCAAGGTGTTGCTATCAACTTGGAACCTGCACAACACAAACCCAATACTTTGCCCCACCTTACAGTGAGGTTGTCAATCTTACTGGCTTGCTGAAAACAAAGGATTAACGTATAGTGTTAAAGATAGTAATTACTTGTGATAATTGCATAAAGTAAATAGTAAACGATAAACAGTAGATGGTATATCAATGGTAACGAATGGATCGGGGTCCACAGTTCACTAGAGGTATTTCTCCATAAGATAAATAGCATGTTGGGTGAACAAATTACAGCGGGGCAATTGACAGATTGAGAATGCATAGCAATGCATATACTAGACATCTTGATCTCTACGAGATTTGTTTGGGTATTACAATAAAATACATAGACTGTAATCCAACTGCATCTATGACTAATAATCCACCTTCAGGTTATCATCCGAACCGCTTCCTGTATTAAGTTGCAAGCAACAGATAATTGCATTAAACAAAGTGTGTAAAGTACACAATACAATCTCTTGGACAAAGGATTGTTGTTTTCTCCCTAGTAGCAACATCACATCTACAACCTTAGAGATTTCTGTCACTTCCCCAGATTACTAGAGGCATGCACCTACTATCGAGCATAAATACTACCTCTTGGAGTTACAAGCATCTACTTGGCCAAAGCATCTACTAGTAATGGAGAGCATGCAAGATCACAAATAACATAGACATGATAGAATCAATAATCTATCTGACATAGTACTGAATATTCATCGGATCCCCGCAAACACAACATGTAGCATTACAAATAGATGATCTTGATAATGAACGGAGCTCACAAGATCTAAACATGATAGAACAAATAAGGAGAAACAACCATCTAGATACTGTATGGACCCGTAGTCCAAGGGTGAACTACTCACACATCACTCCAGAGGCTGGCATGGTGATGAAGAAGGCCTCCGGGATGATCTCTCCCCTCCAGCAGGGTGCCGGAAAGAGCTTCGGATCCCCCCGATCTAGGGATGGCGATGGCGGCGGCTACGGACTGTTTCATGGATTTCTGATCGGGTGCTTAGGGTTTTTGCCTCGGGATGTTTATATAGGCGAAGGGGCGATGTCGGTGGACGCCCGAGGGGCCCACACCATAGGGCGGCGCGGCCTAGGGTGGACCCACGCCAGCCCTAGGTGTGGTCACCTCGTGACTCCTCTTCGTCTACAATCTGGATTCCGTCTTTGCTCCGGTAAAATATTGACTTTGGCTTTTGTTCCGTCCAATTCCGAGAATATTTCTTTACTAGCTTTTCTGAAACCAAAAACAGCAAAAAACAGGCAACTGGCATTGCGGCATCTTGTTAATAGATTAGTTCCAGAAAATGTATAAAAATGCCTCAAAGTATAGACAAAACATAAGAAAGTTGATACAAAACAAGCATGGAGCATAAAAAATTATAGATACATTTACGACGTATTAGGACCCGACCGCCAACCACTTCATCTCTTCCCACCACTGCCAGACCGACCACCCTGGCTGCTGCCACACCGCCTCTTGGTCGTGGACTGGTCCTAGCGGAATCCGCCACGTCGGATGGGGCCGCACTCTAGGAGATGAACTGTTGCCACCACAACGCCACCAGAGCTTTGCCTGAAAGCGCCCCCGACTGTGACGATGGGGAGTGTCTGCGATTGGGAGGAGGGCTAGGAGGGAGGATGGGGCTCCCTAATGCGGCCATGTGCTCCCACATAGGAGCGAGGTCGATCCTTTTTTTGCAGTGCCCTCGTGGATCTAAAATTGGAGGATAATTTCACTTCCCCAGTCTCTGTAGCAACTAGGGATTCACACAACTATTAATCATGAGTATCAAAATTTCTAAACTTGGCTAATCACCAAGCATGATCGTTAGGATGAATTTCATGAGCACCAGAATAGACTGATCCTCAAGTATAAATAAAAACCTAAATCCGCATTCGTTAGAATTTAAACTTAAGTGTTGGGTTTGTACATCCACTCACCCTACGCTTACCTCCCCTCTTATAAATTCAGAATATCAGGATAGTTTGATCCTCAACTATAAATAAAAACCTAAATTCGCTTTCATAAGGATTTGAATCTAAGTGTTAGTGTTTTAAATCCACCGATCCAATCAGTTGAATTTGGATCACTTCCCCACCATAATAGAAATGATCTCGTAATACTTTTACAGGATTGAAAGATATATGTATTATGTAATAATATATATAAGGTTATTCTAACAAGTGTCCGTGTCCAAAAAAATTCTTCAGGATTCGTCCATATAAGGACGGTGGGCTATTGTCATGCATGAATATACGGAATACCACCACATCATTCTCACCTTAGACTTTTAATAGCCTAATTTAGAATTCAAAATAAATTATCTCTTTAACTGCCAATCAGTTAAAGATTCGTCTGCACCACTTGGTTCGTCTCGACGAGGACTTTAAAACAAAATCCCATCATAATATTTTTTGACAAAAACAATTTCGTCGTCAGTTACCGGATTATTATACTATAGCTAGCAGGTCACTAGTTAATAGTTACCATCCAAATAATACATAGTTACCACATAATTTTACATGGTTTTGTATCATAGAAATGATCCGCACGTTCAAAAATTGAGTATTTGATCCACTCAAAAGACGTAAAAGATGACATTATCATCGTGTAGTGCTTACATTGGTGACGGGTAAAATTTAGAAAACCCGATAAACATTTAACTAGTAAGCAACTTCATTTGGTAACCGAGTTCAATTTTTTTTGGCAAAACATATCAACATGAGATTTAATTTCCAAGATCTCATCGTGACAAAACCAACTGTCAAAATAGATCTAAATTCTGACTTACGGTTTGAGAGATACATATTTTAAAATTTAAAACCTATAGGAAATCTAGGTGTCTACATTCATGCAAAGTCACTACCATGGGGTGATTTTCCATATATTAAATATGCACATGAAAGGCTAATTTGGGACACGTGCCCTTATGAGCATGATTATACGATATAAAATAAGTAAATTTCTCTTTCGCTTGCCAACACATTGAGAAAGTAGAGCTGCGTTCCCCTAAAAAGACATAAACAGAGGTAGAAACATATTCCACGATGAGCATATCCATTATTTATAGGCGAAGCATTGAATTAATTGAACGGTACCTTGGGTTGCAGGTCTATATACAGGCAGATTAGAGAAGGAGACTTTCAGCTATATAAAACATAAAATTTGCTTTGGGATCCAAAGATGGATGGAGAAAATGTAGCTCTTTTTTCGATAAAGGACGCTTTATCATTTAAAGAGTTTTAAGCATTGCATTCGTCCTCTGTATAGGTAAGATGCACATGGCCGTATTAGTCTAAAATTATAAAAATAGGTAAAAAGACGAAATAAAAGTAATCATCAAGAAACTGTAAAAAAACGGACAGAGGATCAATCCGGAGATCATGTCGCCATCATGTTGGATAAAAAATATGTCCCAATTAGATCAGTGAAAGAGATTCTGGTGAAGGCCGTAGCACATGCGATACCAACATATGATATGTCGTGTTTCTATCTTACCAAAATTTTCTGTGATGACATTACTGCGATGATTAGCTGGTGCAACCAAAATAATAAAGAGAATAAAATACATTGGATTGGATGAGAAAAGATTGCTAATTAAACCAAAAGGAGGGTTTTGTTTTTGTGACATCCATGTTTTAAACGTTCGCAATGTTATGAAAGGCATGTTTGGCGATTACCATATTCTAAAAGCAAAATATTTTGTAGATGGTAATATACTGAGTGTCAAATCGGATGATAGAATGTCCTAAAACCCGGTGATTCTACTGGCTACGGTATGTACCGGAGTGGTGAAGTTATGCCTATATGCTGACCCAAACTATAAAAAATTTATAAAACAAAAATAAAACTTATGAAAGATGTTTAAAACTTGTGAAATATTTTGTACTGTTCAAAAAAGGTTCCAAAAGTTTCACAACTTCACTCGTTTCTCAATTCTGTTTTAATTAGTAGTTTTGTGTTAAAAAGTAGGCAATTTGTTTCACCAATCTCAAAACAGTGTGTGTGGTTTATACATGCCGGTAGAAACAGGTTTTCGTCATGTCCCCTACTCCTGGCAAAGTTTGTTGCATGGGCTTGAGCTGATTATATATGGAAGCCCTGTATCTGGAGTATTGGGAATGGAACAAATTAAAGTCAACATCTGGTATGATGCGTAGCACTAGCAGGCATATATATGACTATACGCGCGCAAGCAACTTGGGTCCCTAATAAATCTCAACAACTAAGCGCAGGTAGAGCTGCAATATTACATCTGAGTCTGAGTAATGGCCTTACCACCACCAATTCACTCTAAGCGACTCAGAAAACTCTTCACACTCGCTATCTTTCTTGTCATCGTGAGCTGCTGCTGCACGCATTCCGCGCTCGCAGCTCGGGAGGTGTCGACGGGCGCCGGCCATGACAAGGCGATGAGGAAGAGATACGAGAAGTGGATGGCGGAACACGGCCGCACTTACAAGGACTCGGCCGAGAAGGCTCGGCGGTTCCAGGTATTCAAGTCTAACGCCCACTTCATCGACTCGTATAATGCTGCAGCAGCAGGGCCAGGGGGCCAGAGTCGCCCTGGGCTGACGACCAACAAATTCGCCGACCTGACCGAGGCTGAATTCAACAACTTCTACCTCCGTCGCCGGCCACGGCCACCGTCTGTTGCTGTCGGAACCGGATTCATGTACGGGAACATGGGCCTTTCCGACGTTCCTGCCAGTATAGACTGGAGGGAGAAGGGGGCGGTAACTCCTGTCAAGGACCAAGACTCATGTGGTGAGCTCTAGTTACTCTTGAATCAATCCATCACTCAAGATTAAACTGTTAACATGATTATTATCGAGCCAATGTTAAATCAGGGTGTTGCTGGGCGTTCTCTGCGGTGGCAGCAGTGGAAGGCATTCACCAAATCAGAACTAAGAAACTGGTCTCCCTGTCGGAGCAGCAGCTGGTGGACTGCTCCACCGGCGTGAACAACCGCGGCTGCAACCTGGGCGACATGGACGAAGCGTTCCGGTACATTGTCCACAGCGGTGGCCTCACCACCGAGGAGGCCTACGGCTACAAAGCACAGCAGGGAACCTGCCGCTCATCTGGAAAGAAGGCAAAGGCAAAGATCAGGAATTTTCAGTATGTACCCCCAGGGAATGAGACTGCCCTCCTGTTGGCCGTTGCTCACCAGCCTGTGTCCATCGCCTTGGATGGCAGTAGCAACGCGTTCCGCTTTTTTGGTGGTCGGGGTATATTTGGTGCAGATGGCGAGCAGTGTACCACTGACCTCAACCATGCTGTGACGGCCATAGGTTACGGCACCGATGAGGACGGTACCAAGTACTGGCTGATCAAGAACTCGTGGGGAAGTGGTTGGGCGGACCAGGGCTACGTGAAGATCGCGAGGGATGTGGCATCCAACACTGGCCTTTGCGGCCTTGCCATGCAGGCGTCCTACCCTGTTGCCTAACAAATGCACCATATCATCCTTAATTAGTATATGTGACAATTATTTTTAACTTTCAAGTGGTATACTCGATACATAGTGGATCATATTCTAGATTTTCGAATTAGGGCTCATGTACGTCGCACAACAAAAGTCGACCACATCAATGTATACTATTAGGCCGCGTGCAGCATGATGCTAATAACACCCCCCCTCCCCCCAACACCCCGAACCTAAGAAAAAAAGTTTTATACGTACGTGTACCCCTCTCTCTAAACTTACGAAATTGAGAACACAAGAACAATTAGAATTTTCGATCATATTCGATCTTAATCTATTCTAAATTTTTGAATTAGGCCTCATGTAAATGGCACAACATCAATGTATTCTACTAGGCCGTGCAGCCAGATTCTTAGAGCATCTTCACTCAGAACCCCCCCCCCCCCCCCCCCCCCCCCCCCCCCACACACACACACACACCAGAATGAAACTGCGCCGTTTTTTACCTCCGGATGACAAAAAAGGCCAAAAACGGCCCAGTTATACCCCCATAGACCCGAGGAACCAAAATACACACGTCCACAGACCAACCTCAGCCCACCGATAGGCTCCTAGGGACGCCGAATGAAACAAATGACTAATATATTTTACCCACGTATCTCCTCTCTCTCTCTCTCACCTCCTCTCTTTTTCTCCCTTTTTCACTACCGTCGCCGACCTTGTTCCGCCTCGCCTCGCTTGCGAGCTCCTGCGGTGCTGTCCAGCCTGCTCGTGCCCGCCCCCGCCAAAGCCTCGCCCCATGCCACTGTTGTTGTTGCCTCTCCGCATCGGTGTCAGGTAGAACCGCAGTGTGCCGTTGTCGACGCTGCCTCCGTGCCCCGGCCAGTGTCGCACGCGCCCCCAGCAACTCTTCGCCCCTCCGCCTCGAGCTGCACAGCCGCCGATGTTGCTGCCCTTTTGATCGAGAAGAGGTTCAAGATTTCATCCGGCTGGCCGTGCGGCTGGGAAGCCAACAAACTCAAGGACTCGTTTTTATCGAGATGAGTTGTTTTTCCATCCAAACCGGCGTATTTTTCGTCCGGGTGCAACCCTCCCAAATGTTCTATATATATTAGCACTTTTACTTAGGCATACCCCTCTCCCCAAACTCACAAAAATGAAAACACAAAAACGACTAGGATTGAACGATACCCTTCGGTGCCCTCTGAAGTCGAAACCAACACTAGTAGAAAACGCCCCATTGGTCCCGGTTGGTAAGGGCATTAGTCCTGGTTACCCAACCGGGACGGAGCAATCGGGACTAAAGCCCCAACATTTATTCCCGGTTGCCCCACCAACCGGGACAAATGGGGGTACATGTGGCGGCGTCAGAGGGCGAGGGGGGGGGGGGGGTTGGAGCAACCGTCCCGGTTCGTAACACGAACCGGGACAAATAACCTTCTGCCGCGGCAGAGATTTGGCACATTTCTCTGCCGCGGCAGAGAATTTATTTTGACAACTTTTGTTGCCGCGGCAGAGAATTCATTTAGGTTGTTTTATTATTTATTTAGTGTTTTGCACTCATCAATGAAGGAACCATTATATTACACAAGATCATCATGACAATATTACATTCGATACACGGATCGAGTTCATGCACTACATACAAAAGTTGCTCTTTTTACAATCCCTATTGTCTATACACAGCCGAATAGTATTCCCCTTTTGGGTTTAGGACTTCTGCATCCAAGAATCCCGTCAATTCCTCCTGAATCGCTCGTACGCGATCCTTTGGCAAAAGACCATCCCGTAGACGTTCGATCTGATTTAAAAAAGGAGTCAGCCTATATTAATGAAACTAAACACAATTTGATTATAATTAAAAACTATAGAAATTGTTTATGTACGTGGAGTTGCTCTAAATTTCTGCCCTTCTCATCGCACGTCTGCTGGATGAACTCGCAACATAGTATCTACATAGATTGTTACCTGATCCCTGTGTCAGGAAATTTACGAGAACATAGTTCAATCAAAATAATAATCAAGCATGATAATAACTGTATCAAAACTAGAATCAAAGAGATGCGCGGATATAGCTAGTGGTGCTTACATCTAGTGCTTGAAATATAAGCTCCGCTTTCCAAACACCCCTAGCCTTGTTGGTGAACCGTTTCCAAGCGCTGCCCGGCGAAGAAAACAAATAAAATAAGTTATTAATTACTTGATATCATAAAATTCACGAACGTTGCCGATATAGTGTCGTAATGATTAGAATTACCGCCGGAGAAGCATCTGCATGTCCTTTCACTGCTCAAGGGTTTATGTTTCGAGTCCATGACTAGTACACGCCCTTTGTCAAGTTGAATGATTAACAGAATATAGTGAAAGCTGCGAATGCATAACTCATCAATTATATACTTAACATCGAGTAAGCGAAATAAAAAGTGTGTACAAGACAATAACACTCACTCGAAGTTGTAAGGAAAAAGTATTTCCCTTCTGGTTTCTTGAAACCTTAACGCGTGTACTATATTATCCTCTGTATCCTAGGGGTTTGTTTTGAGATTAGCTTGATGAACCCAATATGAGTCAATGAAGCCAATGTCATAGATTTGTCCTCTGCTGCATTCGAGAATCTTCATTCTGCATATTACAGTATGATTATATACATGCAATAAACAAGGTGAGATAGCTGGAGACTAAATTAATTACAGAATTAGTACTTACAGACAATAGGCACTGATGATCGATTTGTCCAAGGCGTCTTGATTGAATAATTGAAATAGTTCATCAAATTCAATGGATATCATGTCATCTATATCTTTCCCATAATGCTTTTTTGTAACCTTCAGCACTATCCAGTTAGCCTCGGCCTTTGTGGCATGCATGTACCAGTTATGCAATCTTCGCATTTTTGTTGGAAGATTATTTACCTCCTCAGGTTTGACGAGAGGTTTGCCGTACTGGTATTTGTATGCTACTTCACTCACGGAGAAGTACTCTAACTGGGATAAATACTGGGCAATACTCATACCTTGAGCAGCGACAGCTTCTCCGTATTGTGCAACTACCTCTGGATCATACTGCTCTTCGGCCCCATATTTGCTCGACCCCACATTGGTTTGGGAAATCAATTGGAGATATGCCCTAGAGGCAATAATAAATATAGTTATTATTATATCTTTGTGTTTATGATAAATGTTTACATTCATGCTATAATAGTATTAACAAGGAAACATTAATACTTGTGTGATTTGTAAACTAAAATAGAGTCCCTAGTAAAGCCTCTTTATAATACTAGCTTGTTGGTTAATAAATGATTGTGGTTTCCCTATCATGAACATTGAGATGTTATTAACAACAAGATCATATCGTTAGGAGAATGATATGGTGGACATACTCCTATAGATAAGCGTAGCATAAAGATCAAGTCATTTTAATAGTTCAATTGCTATATGCTTTCTGATACATAGTAACCTAATTCCTTCGACCATGAGATCATGCATATCACCTTCACCGGAAGGATGCTTTGATGACATCAAACACCACACCGCAACTGGGTGGCTATAAAGGTGGCATTGAGTGTTCGGAAAGTATTGGTTGAGACACATGAATCAAGAGTGGGATTTGTCCATCCATATGACGGATAGATATACTCTGGGCCCTCTCGGTGGAATGTCATCCAATTAGCTTGCAAGCATGTGACTGGCTCACAAGGGATCATATACCACGGGAAGGAGAAAAGAGTACTTATCAGTAACGAGGTTAAACTAGGTATGCAGAGATACCGACGATCATAACCTCGGATAAGTAAACTATCGTGAGACAAAGGGAAATTGGTATCGTATGTAAGTGGTTCATTCGATCGCAAAGTAATCGTAGAAATATGTGGGATCCATATGAATTTCCAGATTCCTCTATTGGTTATTGTTCGGAGAAGTGTCTCGATCATGTCCGCATAATTCACGAACCGTAGGGAGACACACTTAAGGATTCGACATTGTTGAGTAGTTATGGAATGATGAGTAAGAGACCGAATGTTGTTCGGAGTCTCGGATGGGATCCGGGATATCACGAGGAGATCCGGAATGGTCCGGAGAATAAGATTCATATAAGGAAAGTCCTGTTTCGGGGTTGGAGAATGGTTCCGGTGTTTTCATCAGGAATGTTCTAGAAGGTTCCGGAATGTCCGGCACTCCGGAGGGGAAGGGTGCATGAATGTGTCATAACAAGTTGGAATGATTGTGTCATGTACTAGGTGTCATCGCTGAACAAAATAAAGGGTTTAATCAAATCCTAGTTTGAAAAAGTCAAACGCCAATTTGAAAAGTCAAACGGCTATTTTGTGAGGTGGAGGGAGAGTAGGAAACCTACTTGGGGAGGAGTTCCCTCCCTCCACCGCCGGCCCACTTGGATACCGAGTTGGGGAGGGACTCCCCTCCCCTTGGCGCGCCCCCTCCACCTATATAAGGAGGGGCAGGGATGCCCCTCCAAACACACAACACCACGCCCTCTAAACCCTAACCCTAGCCGCCGCCGCCCACCATAGCCACCGCCGCCTAGGGCAACTCGCCGCCGCCTAGGGCTAACCCTAGCCGCCGGCCTTGCCCCCTCCTTGGTGCGTCTAAACCCTAGATCGCCGAGGCTCTCTCTCATAGTCCACCATACTCGCTTCGGCTTAAGGCGAAGCCCTGCGAGATCTCCCCTCTACTTCCGGTACCACGCCGTTGTGCTGCTAGAATCGCGAGGAGAGTGCTACAACCTCCGCTGCCTGCTGGAACAAGGGAGAGGAAGGTCTTCGTCGAGTACTGAACGTGTGACCGACTGCGGAAGCGCTGCTGGAACGCAGCGCCGAAAGGATCGTCTACGCGATCTTGAGATCGGCAAGAGTACGACTGCATCACCCACGAGAATCCGCTCTCGTTAAACACTTTGGAATCTTCGAGGGTGAGTTATTCTATCGACTCTTTGCTACAATCTAGTAGATAGATCTTGGCTTGTTTGTTTGTATGCGGTAGAAATTTTTTGTTTTCCATGCTACGAAACCCTACAAAATCACCTTGAGAGGGGCGCAAGACTGTTTTTCTTGTTCTCCGAGCTGGGCAACAGATTTCTCGCTTGCATCAGTACTGCTCTCCGAGGCTTGTTGTGCCACATGTGACTTGAGAATAGAACGCTCATAGTCTGATGACAGCTTTGGCTCGGGTTGATGAAGAGTCTTTAGCATTTTCAACACTCTGGCTTTTTCTTCTTTGGTGCTGGGGAACTCTGGCTCTTTTGGCCGCCTCAGCTTAGCGAAAAACGGTGTCGTCTCCGCATCAACGATCGCCGCGGTCTCCTCTTCAGTACAGTCATAAGCTCTCTTGGGAGGAACCTTTGGTACTTTTGGAAGAGGCTCTTGTTTACGTTTCGGCGATCGCTTACCACGACGCAGAGTAGCAGTACGCTTACGCTTTTTATCCTGAGGCGCCGGCGATGGCTCCCGCGGCGATGGCTCCCGCGGCGATGGCTGCGCCGGATATTGGTGAGGCGACAGAGCCGGGTGAGGTGACAAAGACGGCTGCCGCGGCGGCGACGACCTCGCTGGAGACGGGTGAGGCGGCGGCGAAGATGGTCTTGGCGTGTGATTTCGAAGCACGATACATTCCTTTGGCCATAGAATGGTGACTTTTTTGCATCTCCCAGTTCATTCACATCCCCTTCACCTACAGGGTAGTCAATCTTCAAAACTTCAAAGGTGGGCATGATTTCATCCACCCCGACAACAACGTAGCCCTCTGGAACCGGACGACAGTGGTAAGTTGGTGTGGGTCCAATTGGTAAGGCATAGCCGACCGCCACCTTCATTGATATGTTCACAACTTTGACATGTAGCTCGCAGTGTGTCATCTCTATGATATCATCCACTGGGTAGCCAACAGGAGCCATAGTCGGTGCACCATCGGCATCACCATTGTCATCACCCGGGACCTCGGTGGAAGCCACACTGCTTTTTCGATTATTCGATAGGCCGGTAGCATCGAATGCAGTGTGCTGCTGAGATGGGCCGGTAGTACTTTGCTCTTTAAGTGCGTTAATTTCATCTTGTTGTTGCTTTATTCATTCTTCATTTATATGCATTCGCTCTTTCTGAATATCTGCTTCAACTCTTCGGGAAACCCAGTCCTCCATGGTTTGGAGCCGCTTGTACCTCGTGTTCGTCCATCATGTTCCTTATTTCCAAGGGCGAGTGTGAGCTCATCATTCTCTCTATCGGGAATGAAGTCCCCATCTTTAACAACCTTTACTGCTTTTCTCATCTTCTCGATTGGCAAGGGGTCTTCTTTATGTCGTATGTTATATATACACTTACCTTCCGAATCCAACGTTCCCCCATGCCCGTAAAACCAATTTCTTGCATGTTCTACCCAATCGTCTGTCTCTGGGGTGATCTTTTTAGCACGCAGTTCATTCTCAAGTTTCTCCCACTTAGGAATTCCAGCCCTGTAGCCACCTTGCCCCATAGTATGGTGATACTTCTTGTTAGCAGCATTCAGATTATTCGTTGCAGACATTTTCTTAGCTTTTTCTGATGTCTTGTATTTCACAAACTCAGCCCAGAATGGTTTTATCTTCTCAAACTGAATATTCTTGAAATCGGGAGTCTTCTCTTTCACGACATAGTCAAGGTGCAATCTTTTCTTCCAGTTGGTGAAATACTGGGCCATCTTCTTCAAAGCCCACTCCCTGACCTTAGCCTCCATGGCTCTCCCATGTTCTAAGGTGTCCTCAACTGGATCCTCCGCATTTGGATCCAGCTCTATCTTCGGTAGTTTGAAATTAACCATGAGCCTCTTCCACAGTAAATCTTTGGCGTGGTTAGGGACAAATAAACATGTTCCCGCTTCTTCCGCATCAGCAGGCCTATTCCAATTTCGAATGGTGATCGGGATTAAGTCCCTAATGATTACTCCGCATTGTGCCACAAATTTGTTTGCAACAACTTCGGGAGCCGTCGGTTTGCCGTCTTCAGCGACATCTTCGATCCTGAACCTCTCATGGTCTTCCAACTTTTTGGTTGGGCCTCTTCTGGTCTTTTCAGTAGATTTCTTTGATCCGGAGGGCTAAAAGAAGAAAGATCATCGTTACTATTTCTATATAGATAACAGAGGATTAATTAATGAATTAATTATATTACATGCACCTCGCCGGAGCGGTCGTCTTCTCGATCACACAAGGCAGCGCCTTCTCCCTCGCGGAAGGCATCACCTTCAACCTCAAACAAGTCGTCTCTTCCGGCAAAAAGAGGATCACCCTCACCGGAGTTGTTCAGAAACGTCGATACATCTAAATTTTCTTCCTCGCGGATCACACCTTGGATCAACTCTTCCTTTTCTTCGTCTCTGACGTGTGGGTCCATATTTTCTGCATAGGTGGAAAAACGGATAAGTCAAAGCGGCTAAGGGAGAATGTTAGGTACGGTGTTGAGAGATATAAACCCTAATTCGAAGAAACCCTAATATATACATACATAATAATAAAAATGAATTTACAATATCAGAAACCCTAATTCGGAGAAACCATCGGGCTCGGATCCTATCACAAAGAACCAATACCGAAAAGAAAGGCGGTAATCAATCAACCCTCGGGTTCGGGATGCCCTGGCGAGGACACACCGGCTAACCCTAGGTGCAACATCGATTCAACTGGGATCTATGACAACTAATATCATGGCTAAGCATCTACAATGCGATGGCTATCAAGAAATCTTCGATCTTCGATGGTGTTGACCTCGGTCTTTGATCTCGATCTCGTATTCTACCGCGAAGAACCGAACGCCAGAAAGAGAGGGGAACAATCAACACATGACATCGATGAAATGATCAAGCAAGTATGATGATATGATAAGTTAAATTGTATTGAAAAGTAACCCTAAAGCATGCTCGACAAATTAAACGGGGTTCCGAGGGGTGCAAACCCTAACTCGAGGAAACTCCGGAATCACCTATGAGGGGTTACTATGTTCTTCTAATAAAAATTGTCATTTAAGTTGCTTAACAATGCATGATTATAGCTTAAATAGGTAGGTTTCATTTTTCTGAACATTTTGGTATATTATACATATTTTTCTGACTTATAAATAATAAGTTATTGATTTTACAATATTAAATCATTTTCTGAAATTTATTTAATCAATTTTCAAACATTTATGACCTCAGGCTGACGTCACCATAGGCTGGGAAACATTTCTCACTCGATCTGGGGCTACTCACAGTCACTAATGTCTAGGCCCCATGGGTTATTATAATTATTTCTAAAAAAGAATTACAGGAATTATTTTAATAAAAAGAAAAGAGGATATATTGCCTCATGCTGATGTCAGCATGACATCAGCAATGGGGATCCTCAGGTTGGGCTCGAATCCATTGATTCGCTACACGCGCGGGCTAGTGGGTAGGCTAGTTGTAAAGAGGAGATCGAGGCGAACCCAGTGGTGGCAGCGCCGTCCGCTTGTGGTCATCGGAATAGTGGTCACAATGGCGGCGAGCGGCGGAGCTTGCTCGGACACGACGCGCGGCGGCTACAGCAAGCAAGCAGCCAAACTGAGCTCGCCTTGAGCTTCAGAAACTCACCAGGAGCTCGAAAAACTTGACGGAGGGGTTCGGGGTGACCGGAATCAGCGGTGGAGGCGGTGGCCGGAGTCGGCGAGGCTTGGAGCGCCGGCGAGGAGCACGTGGAAGCGCGACAACAGGGCAGCGTGTGGAGTCCGACGGTGGGGCAGCGCGTGGAGGCCGACAGCGGGGCGGTGGTTGGGCAGCCTAACGGCGTCCGAGCGCTTGTCCTCGCGGCAGCGGCGATGATCTGTTGCGGTTGATGAGGAACGGGGAAGAAGGAGAAGGGACGTCGTGTATAAAGGGGAGGGAGAATACGTGCCGGTTGATGCCAACAACCAGGACTAAAGGGTCATAAGTCCCGGTTGGAGCCACCAACCGGGACGTCTACTCCAATTTTTAGCAGACGAAGGGGCGCGCGCAGGGGGTCTTTAGTCCCGGTTGGTGGCTCCAACCGGGACATATTACCCTGTTTTCAAATTTTTTCAGGAATTTTCTCTCTGTTCCCGCCTTATTTTTTATTTTGGGGTTTAAATTTGTAATGTTTTTTAAATGATAATTACTTTGGAATTTAGAAAAACTTTAAACATAAAAAGTGTTTGAATTTGAAACCATTTTGTGTTTTTAAAAATAATTAATGTAACCATTTAAACTACGAACCATTTAAAATTAAAAATGAATTAACTTATATTTTTTGAATATTAATTTGGAATTTAGAAAAACTTTAAACATAAAAAGTGTTTGAATTTGAATAACTAATTCAAAACCATTTTCTGTTTTTAAAAATAATTAATGTAACCATTTAAACTATGAAACATTTAAAATTAATAATGAATTAACTTATATTTTTTGAATATTAATTTGGAATTTAGAAAAACTTTAAACATAAAAAGTGTCTGGATTTGAATAAATAATTCAAAACCATTTTCTATTTTTAAAAAATAATTGATGTAACCATTTAAACTATGAACCATTTAAAATTAAAAATGAATTAACTTTTATTTTTTGAATATTAATTTGGAATTTAGAAAACTTTAAACATAAAAAGTGTCTCGATTTGAATAAATAATTCAAAACCATTTTCTATTTTTAAATAATTCAAAACCATTTTCTGTGTTTTAATTTGGATTTGAATTAACTTATATTTTTATATATTAATGGGCGGGAAAAAAAGGACGGGAAATAATGGGCTGTCACATCCCAAGATTTTCGAAATCTTGTTATGTCAAAAATAAATGAATAAAATAAAACTTTGTTGATTTTCAGGGTGAGAAGAAACTTTTTGATTCCAATTGGAAACCTTCAAACCTATTTTGATCCAATAAATCCTAAAGGTATTTAAAAGAGATAAACAATTAATAAAGGAAAATTTAAAAATATTTGGAATTACTATTTTGGATCTTTTAAATAAAAAGATTTGTTTTCAAATGAAAAGGAAGAAACATAAATAAGGATTATTTTAATAGCCAAATTAAAACCTTGCCAAGCCTTTGAAATAAAATATTTCTATTTCATAAAAGTAGTAAAGGTTTATTTAAATAAAATAATAAGGATTTAATATCCAAGTTTGTTAAAAATAAAGGATTTACTATTTTAATTAAAACATCAAAACTTATTTATTTATTTTAAACAAGTTTTCCAAGTATTCTTTATTTCCAAATAAAACCTAATGATTTGGTTTTGAAAGTATTTAGATTTTAAATGGAGATTTTAAATAAATTAAAACCCATTTGATTTATTAACTAATGTCCATTTTATTTCATTATAAATGGACCCTAAAATAAAAATATTATTTTATTTTGGGACTTTGGTTTATGTTGTTAAACAGAACCAAAACTCAATACAAATTTGGAGGAGGTTTGAATTGTTTTGGATGTTTGATTTGTTGGTTGAAATTCAAAACAGGAAATTCAAACAGAAAAAGGAAAAAAACAATGAGAAAGAAAAAATATGAAATGGACTCGACCCAACCAGCCCAACCCACTAAGCCCAACAATCCAGTTCCTCTCACCCCGCAGAAAAACGCTTCGCACCGCGAAAGAAACCCACTAAGTCACTGACTCATGGACCCTCTCTCCCTATCTCTCTTCCTCACTAACAAGCATGCCCCACCCTACTGTTCATCGTCTTCAAGCATGACCCCGTCGCCCTGCCATTGCAGCCAGTTACTTCGGCGTTGATTACGCGTTGATGGAGGCTTTGATTCCTCCCAGAGACCATGCTCCCTTAAACGTCTCCCTCTCCTCTCCATTTCCCCTCTGTCGCCAGAACCTACACGCCCCCAGGCCGCTCCAATTAGCGCCTAGACCCCGCCCTGCTCCGACGAGCTTCCCCCTCGATTCCGGCCGTACCCTGCCGCCCCTCGCCTCCTCGAGCACCCAGCCGTGATCCCCATCACCTGGCGGACCTTCCCGCATCACCAGCTCGCTCGCGCGCGCCCCTGAGCCTCGACAGCGACGACTCCAAGCGCCGCCACCGTCTGTTTGCTACTCCGGCGAGTCCTCCAGGTAGTATCTGACTGCCCTAACCCCTCTAGCTCACACGCGTGTATTCGCCACACTCTCCCGCATCTAACGAACCCTCTGCCTCATCTTTGTGTGCCCTGTAGCGTCGACAGCATCGACACCTGAGCAAGCCTGACGCCGATGACGTCTCCGACGAGCAATTACCGTCGTTCCCGTGCGCCCCCTGCCCAACGACGAGCACCTGGAGCATCAGAACGTCACCGCGATCACTATAAGCACCCTCACCTCCTCCCTCGCTTCTTAGATCTCCGGCACTGTCCACGTCTGACCGCGCCGCCAGTCGCCGCCGCGTCAGCGCCGCTGCCAAATGGTCAAAGCAATAGGTCCATTGGATTTCGATCTGACGGATAAGATTAGAAATAAGCGAAGAGGTAAGTAGCACCTGCGCGCCATGCAATATGACTTAAATCCAACGGCCTGCGTCGCTTGATCCACGCGAAACGTTTTCGGCGAATAGGAATAGGACGCGTGTCCCAGTCTGTTTGATTTAAACATAATTTGATCTATTAGTTTTCCAATTTTGTAAATTGCATAAATTTTGATCCACACGTCCAAATTTTGCAAACTTTATATCAATGGATTCAGAAAAGCAAACCCTACCCAACCATGCCATTTGTTTAGTAAAAAGCTTCTGGTAAAATATTTATTTTTGCAGAAACATATGTATGCTTGTTTAGGATATAAAAATTGTTCCAAAATGATTTTGGGGATGAAATCTTTGCAAATTAGTGTGTTTTGAACCTACTGACCCTAGGAATCACTTTGTGGTTTCAAAAATATATTTGGTGAAGAAAGAGAATGATTCTTTGATTAAAAACCAATACTAGTCAAATAAAAATAGGGTTTATTTATTTAAAAATGGTTTTGAAGGAAAATCTTTGAGAAATGTTTTGTTTTAAACTCTCTGACCCTAAACACAAAGTTTTATGGTTTGAAAACATATTTTGTGAATCCTATAGATTAATGCCTTACTAAAACATTTCTACACCACATAAAATGATACCTTGTTTTTCAAAATGGTTTATGAAGTGAAATCTGTTGCAAATGGCTTTGCCACTTTATAAAATGACCATAGGTGTTTTCAAATGTTTATGACCCATTAGGAACCACTTTTTCAAATAAAACAAAGCTTGGCATGCTTACATGCATTATCTTGTTTATATTATTTTATGTGATGTTTTGCTTGATTGGTAGATTGAGTTTGTGCCTTGCTTGATTGAAATTGTAGTGACTTGAAGAGTGTGATTGTTGCAAGGACAAGGAGTGAACTTATACCCTCTACCAAAAAGGCAAGTGATGCTTCATACTTTGTTCCAATATTTTCACTATGCATTAGTGATATTTCTAAGTAGGACTTGCATGAAATTTTGCTAAGTATAAACCATGCTATGGGAAAACCTAGTAGATGAAAACCTTAGTAGAATTTCCTAAGTTAAGATTACTACTACTATCATGCTTAGCTTAGCTAATAGAAAACAAGGGTGGAATATATACATTCATACTATGGAAAAATTTCTAAGTCCGAGGACTTGTGTTTTTGTTTAATAAAACAACTAAGTTAATGAACCACCTGGGTGGAATGGTAATTGCTTGGTGGTTTTTGGTTGAGTGGTTACACAAGGCCCATGGCTATGGTTTACCTTGTGTATCACACTTGTGGATTGCCACCCGGGAACAAAGAGATTTGAGATGTCAAATGTTAAGAAGCTTCAAGTGCAACCACTTGGCATTATGGGCTCTACCTGGATCATATAGGTTGCTAGCACTTAGACATTTGGACAGTTGGTGGTAGTGGGATGATAGGTTGGAACGCGTCCATTTGGTCTAAGGAAAGGCTTCTGAAAGATCTTGTCTTGGTGAAACCAAGTCTTGTGGGGAAAGTGCACCACCTCTGCAGAGTGTAAAATCTAAGTACTTAGCCATGTCCCTGGTAAAGGACAATTTGATCATCAAGACATGGAAGCAATCAAGAATCTCATCATCCAAATTTCTAAGTTAAAAACTTGTGGTTGAACAAAGGTTAAAGGATCTTCAATCTTTGATTGGTAGAATGCCTTGGGAAAGATTTTTGTCAAAGCAAAAAACTTAGAGTTTTCAAATGATAAGGAAAAATCTATTTTGAGCAATGCAAGCCTCAATTCCACTTTGCCAAATGCATATAGATGATAGACTCCACTATACTACCATAGTATCACTTGCCAATACAATTCAAATGTATTGACCCTTGTGGCTGTAACTTGTTATGTTGCAGGTTTGTTTGATATTAGTGAAGTTGAATGATTAGGATTACAAAGTCTACAACCAACATGTCTGCCTGTGGCACTTTGATGATTAAGGACCCCGTGCTTATAGTTATTCTGCTGCAATGTAATCTGTTAGACAAATGATCTATGTAAGATGTAACGAATTATTTTATTCCTGGTTATAAAGTTGTATTATGACCTTTGTTTCTTGATATTACATCTTAACTGTGGATGCTAGCTATTGATCCAGGGACTAGCATTGTAAACACAGGGGACTCTACCTTATTAAAGGTTGGGAACCTTACATGGGCAGAAACAAAAAAATTATTAGGACAGAACTGGAATTAAAGTACATAACGCAACTAACACAAAGTTACATAGAAGAACTGAAAATTAAGATACATGGCCAGATTAAGCCACAATCGGCCGAACTTGTTTTGCAATGTTGGAGTGATTCATTCATGCTCCTGCCTACACCTGTAATAGTCGCCACTGTAGTCGTCGTACTCGCCATGGCCGTCGTCGCTGTCGTCGTCGGGGTCGCCGTAGTTGAACCTTGAAGGCTGAGTACGAGTGGGCTGGACTTGAGGGTAGCGCAGGCGGGGGTTAGAGTCGGCGGTCGTGTCGTAGGCCATGACGCTCTGGAGAGTCCGACCGCGCCACCACAACCGACGGCCGGCCTCGTTGAAGTTCGGAGGAGGTGGGCCATCCTCCTCGTGCCTGGCGAGCGCCCTCTCACGCCGATCCACAAAGAAGGCTTCCCAAGTCAGGAAATAGTCGGGATGCCATCTGGGATTCCTCCACTGCTCCGGCGTGATCTCGAAGTAGTAGTGGTTCATGATGGCCATCCAACGCGCCACACCTAGAGGGATAGGAGGAACCAGCACGCCTCCGGCGCTCAACATCCAGCCGATGGGGACACAGTAGCCCGGCGAGCAGGGGTAGTTCGAGGCGCAAAGCGCCTCTGCCTCCCTGGGAGTTAGTGCTACGGTGGAAGTCATGGGAAAGAGTGATGAGGTTGCAGATATGAGTCTAGAGATATTCAATGACAATGGAGGCCAACCCTACATATATATATATAGTGAGAAATGACAGGAAGATAACTGGAGGAAAGAATTGGCGGGAAAAACTGGCGGGAGAAATGCCGGGGAAAAATGGCGGGAAGAAAAATGGCGGGAAGAAAAATGGCGGGAAGAAAATGGCTCATTTAGAACTTGCATTGGATCTCTGAAGAAACCACATATTGTGAGTCTAAAAATGATTTTTTTTTAAAATCACGGGCGATAGATCATGTACCTGTAGTACAAACCGGACCCACTTCCTATGGATTCGGCAGACATTTGTCCTTTTTACCCGGGATGGACGAGAAGGTTTGAGATGTCCCGGTTGGGAGATAGTCCATGTAAGGTGGTATAGTATTTTAGGAAAATGGGACGGTAGCATTCTGAAATGGCATTTTGGTGGTTACTTCACAAAACGACCCGTTTTTTACGCTCAGAAAATGGAAAAGGGCTTTTCCGTGCGACAAAAAGGAAAACTTCCTCCTGCAACATTGTTCTCCATACCAATGTCCACACGCATGCATAATATGGGCACAACATCACAAACTATGCCGTGATTCAACACGTAACATCGGTCATTTGGACCGAAAGCCATGAAACCTCGAACATGATAGGTCATTTTGTGAAGGTTTTTTCGAAACATGATCAATATACCAAGTCTGGTATTTTTCCTTTCAACTATGTCACATAATATGACACCACGCGAAGGATTTCATTGTTCGGATTTTTTTTGAATTTATTATGCCCGTTTTGAATTATCTGAATTTCTAACTATGGTCGAACCGGTTTGCATGAAGATAGGGGACGAGCATCGTTAGAACTTGCATTGGATCTCTGAAGAAACCACATATTGCGAGTCTAAAAATGATTTTTTCAAAAAATCACGGGCGATAGATCATGTACCTATAGTACAAACCGGACCCACTTCCTACCGATTCGGCAGACATTTGTCCTTTTTACCCGGGATGGACGAAAAGGTTTGAGATATCCCGGTTGGGAGATAGTCCATGTAAGGTGGTCTAGTATTTTAGGAAAATGGGACGGTAGCATTCTGAAACGGCATTTTGGTGGTTACTTCACAAAACAACCCGTTTTTTGCGCTCGGAAAATGGAAAAGGGCTTTTCCGTGCGACAAAAAGGAAAACTTCCTCCTGCAACATTGTTCTCCATACCAATGTATACACGCATGCATAATATGGGCACAACATCACAAACTATGTCGTGATTCAGCACATAACATCGATCATTTGGACCGAAAGCCATGAAACCTCGAACATGATAGGTCATTTTGTGAAGGTTTTTTCGAAACATGATCAATATACCAAGTCTGGTATTTTTCCTTTCAACTTTGTCACATAATATGACACCACGCGAAGGATTTTCATTGTTCAGATTTTCAATATACTAAAGGTTCATCTTTAGTCCCGGTTGGAGGGATTTCGGCAGGCTGGGCCATGCATCACTAATGATAGGGGTGAGTGTCGACATTATGTCATGCGGCGTGTACCTTGTCCCGGATGGTGTCACCAACCAGGACTAAAGATGAACCTTTAGTCCCGGTTGGAGACACCAACCGGGACAAAACACGAGTCAGCACCAATAATAGGGGTGAGTGTCGACATTATTTCGTAAGTGTCGACACTATGCCGAGCTGCTTGTACTATAAATAGGCATCCTTGTGAGTCCAATCCTCCAGCCAGTTTGAGGCATCTCCAAGATGGTTTTCGAGAGCAGGGACACCACTATGGCCAGTTTTAGGGAGATGCCGACGGAGCCTAGTCCTCCGGCATCTCCGAGAAACTGGTCATAGAGGCAGTCCCTAATATGTGAAATTAGTTAGCTCCCAGGCGTATCGATCTAGTTAGAGAAGTTACAAGCTGCAGGATGGTTTTCGAGAG
Source organism: Avena atlantica (assembly GCA_910589765.1). Lineage (NCBI taxonomy): Eukaryota > Viridiplantae > Streptophyta > Magnoliopsida > Poales > Poaceae > Avena > Avena atlantica. The sequence goes on from OU342739.1 coordinate 498,661,570, forward strand.
CAGGGACAGCACTACGACCAGTTTCAGGGAGATGCCGACGGAGCCCAGTCCTCCGGCATCTCCGAGAAACTGGTCATAGAGGCACTCCCTAATATGTGAAATTAGTTAGCTCCCAGGTGTATTGATCTAGTTAGAGAAGTTACAAGCTGTAAGATGGTTTTCGAGAGTAGGGACACCATTACGACCAGTTTCAGGGAGATGCCGTCGGATCCCAGTCCTCCGGCATCTCCAAGAAACTGGTCATATAGGCACTCCCTAATATGTGACCGCGCCCGTTTGGAGATCAGACCTTAATGGTAAGTACGAATCGGGACAACTTCTTCATAGTCCCGGTCCAGCCACAAAACGGGACTAACACTCAAGACATTTATTAATATTAAAAACTGAGACTACAAAACCGGGACTAAAGGCCCCCCTATATATAGTCCCGGTCAAGCCACAAACCGCGAAAGATATCCTTCGGTGAAGCCACAAACCGCGAAAGACATGAACTAGAGTTACATAATATGAGCATGAACTTCTTGGCATATGTCCTTCCTTATGATCGCTTCAGACGTAACCATGGAGCATCTTCTTTACTTAACGGAATGCTTGGGTCAGTTTTCACTGTGAAGGGCAGAATTTCATCAAACTTATTATAATCTTCTGACATGTCTGTCTTGTCCTCGATTCCCACGATGTTTCTTTTTCCTGAAAGAACTATGTGACGCTTTGGCTCATCATATGATGTATTCGTTTGCATATTTTTTATTTTTTCGGTCTGGAGGACATGTCCTTCACATAGAAAACCTGAGACACATCATTGGCTAGGACGAATGGTTCATCTCTATAACCAAGGTTGTTGAGATCCACTGTTGTCATTCCGTACAATTGGTCTATCTTTACCCCTTCCCCATTCAGGTTGACCCATTTGCAGCGAAACAAAGGGACCTTAAAAGAGACTCCATAGTCTAGTTCCCATATCTCCTCTATGTAACCATAATATGTGTCCTTTTGTCCATTCTCGTCTATTGCATCAAAGCGGACACCACTATTTTGGTTGGTGCTATTTTTATCTTGGGCGATCGTGTAGAATGTATTCCCATTTATTTCATACCCTTGGAAATTCAATACAGTAGAAGATGGTGACGCGGCCAACAAGTATAGCTGATCTCCAACAGTGGTGTCATTTACGAGATGTGTCCGCATCCAACCACCGAAAGACTTCATGTGTTCATCTGTAATCCATGAGTCAGGCTTCCCGGGGTTTTTGGAGCGTAGAATATTCTTGTGTTCGTCGATATACGGAGCTGCCAAGGTGGAATTATGTAGAACTGTGTAGTGTGCTTTAGTGAAAGAATCCCCGTCCCTACATATCATTGCTTTCTTTCCCAGCGTGCCTTTTCCACTTAGTCTTCCCTCATGCCGCGAGTCAGAAACACCAATCGGCTTAAGGTCAGGAATAAAGTCAACACAAAACTCAATGACCTCCTCTGTTCCATATCCCTTGGAGATGCTTCCTTCTGGTCTAGCACGATTATGAACATATTTATTTAAGACTCCCATGAACCTCTCAAAGGGGAACATATTGTGCAGAAATACCGGACCGAGAATGGCAATCTCTTCCACTAGGTGAACCAGTAGATGCGTCATAATATTGAAGAAGGATGGTGGGAACACCAATTCAAAACTAACAGGACATTGTACCACATCCTTCTGTAACCTTGGTAGAATATCTGGATTGATTACCTTCTGAGATATTGCATTGACGAATGCACACAGCTTCACAATGGGTACTCAAAAAATTTCCGGTAGAAGCCCCCTTAATGCAATCGGAAGCAACTGCGTCATAATCACGTGATAGTCATGAAACTTCAGGTTTTGGAACTTTTTCTCTGCCATATTTATTATCCCCTTTATATTAGATGAGAAGCCCGACGGCACCTTGATACTGTAAAGGACTTCAAAAAAGATTTCCTTCTCTGCTTTGGTAAGAGCATAGCTGGCACGACTTAAGTGACGCCCTTTATCCGTCTTGTTCTGTGTATACATGTTCTTTGGGTCTTTCATAATTTGTTGGTCCTCCCGTGCTTCTGGTGTATCTTTTGTCTTCCCATACACGCCTAGGAATCCTAGAAGGTTCACGCAAAGATTCTTCGTCATGTGCATCACGTCGATTGAAGAGCGGACACGCAGGACTTTCACAAAGATAGATTTCTTCTTCCACATGGGTGTGTGTGTCCTGTAGCGACGTCGTTCGGAACTGATTAACCGACGGGACCCTTTCCAAAGATTACTTCTATGTCCTTGACCATACCAAATACATCATCACCAGCAGGGAGTTCAGGCTTCTTCCGGTGATCTGCCTCACCTTTGAAATGCTTGCCTTTCTTTCTTAAGGGATGATTGGTCGGAAGAAATCATCGATTCGCCAAGTACACAACCTTCTTGCATTTATGCAAATATGTACCTTCAGTCTTATCTAAACAGTGTGTGCATGCCTTATATCCCTTGTTTGTCTGTCCTGAAAGGTTACTAAGAGCAGTCCAATCATTGATGGTTACGAATAACAACCCTCGTAGATCAAATGGCTCATGTTTGTTCTCATCCCACGCACGTACACCTGGTTTGCCCCACAACTGTAAGAGTTCTTCAACTAATGGCCTAAGGTACACATCAATGTCGTTGCCCGGTTGCTTCGGGCCTTGGATGAGCATTGTCATCATAATGAACTTACGCTTCATGCACAACCAAGGAGGCAGGTTGTAGATACATAGAGTCACGGGCCAGGTTCTGTGACTGCAGCTCTGCTCCCCAAAAGGACTCGCCTGCAAAGTCTGGGAAGTCTCTCTCGATTTTTCTCCACTATGACCCATCAGCAGGGTGTCTCAACTTCCCGTCTTTCTTACGGTCTTCTTTGTGCCATCGCAACAACCTGGCATGCTCTTTGTTTCTGAACATGCGTTTCAACCTTGGTATTATAGGAGCATACCACATAACCTTAGCACGAACCCCCTTCCGGAGGGGCTCTCCCTCAACATCACCAGGGTCATCTCGTCTGATTTTATACCGCAATGCATTGCATACCGGGCATTTATCTAAATTATCATACTCCTTACCGCGGTAGAGGATGCAGTCATTAATGCATGCATGTATCTTTTGCACATCTAATCCTAGAGGACAAAGAGTCTTCTTTGCTTAGTAGGTACTCTTGGGAAGTTCGTTATGTTTTGGAAACTTCGGCTTCATTATTTTCAGCATCTTTTTAAATGAGGAGTCAGTTAGACCACACTCTGCCTTCCATCGCAACAATTCCAGTGTGGTATCGAGCTTTGTGCTGCCATCTTCACAATTTGGGTACAACAATTTCTTGTGATCTTCTAACATGCCCTCTAACTTCAACTTCTCATTTTTTGTTTCACAGTCTCGCTTTGCATCAGAAATGACCCTACCAAGTTCATCAGCCGGCTCATCTGATGCCCGTTCTTCACCTCCTTCCTCTCCATTGTCTTCCATTGCAGTATCACTGTATTCAGGAAACATATGATGATAGTTGTTATCATCATCTTCTTCTTCACCATCTTCCATCATAACCCCTCTTTCCCCGTGCTTGGTCCAGCAAGTATAGTTGGGCATGAAACCTTTCATAATTAGGTGGTCGCGAATGATTTTTGAGGAAGAGTACTCCTTGTTGTTCTGACATTGAACACATGGACAACGTATAAAACCATTCTCTTTGTTTGTCGTAGCCACATCGATAAATTTATCCACGCCTTTCATATACCCGGCTACGCGCCGGTCACCGTACATCCATTCCCGACCATTCATCTGCATCATATAAGTAAGTTTATCAAAAAACAGGACATCATAAATAGTGAAATGACCAATTCACATCGACACATGCATTGTATCAATGACAGAGAAAAGATAAGATTGCTAACCTCGATCGAGGAAAATAAAGAGGAGAAAGCTCAAGTGCGTCTCGGACACCTTCTATATTTTTGTTTTATGAGAAATTGAACGGGATCATTCACTCAAACATGTCATCAAACACCTTGAATGCATGCATAGGGGAAAAAACTAGCACACCCCTCACACCTTCCACCAAGAAAAAACAGAGTGGAGGCAGAGGGCTAGGGCGTTGCATTTATAGAGGGCGAGAGCATACGTCCCGGTTTGTAACACAAACCGGGACTAAAGGTGTGTGCCACGCCACGTGACGGACACCCAACCTTTAGTCCTAGTTTGTAAACCGGGACGTAAGCCCCCTTACCAACCGGGATGCATGCCTCTGGGCCCCGTGCCCGCTCGAAACGGGACGCGTGCCAGCATTAGTCCCGGTTCGTGGTGCAACCGGGACTAATGCTCTGAGGGGGCGCGAACGGATGGCCTGTTTTCTACTAGTGCAAAGGGCTATCGGCTAAGGGCACACGGGCATCGACCAATCCTAGCCGTCCTTATATTCTCAGGTTCACGAGTTTTGGAGGAGGTGGAGACACTGTTAGTTAGAGACAGTTATTACCCATAGCCCTCAGCCGGTTTCTCATTCCGGCTCAATCGCATAGCCTCTAAGAGCACACAACCTGAGTCGGTTATTTGGTCTGGCTCTAAGATACGTGACCTCAAGAGGTGCGAAAACGTAAACGCCTCTAGGAAGTATGACCTGGAGACGGCTATTAGTCTTGCTCTTCTGGAAGAATTTCTCAACCTCAGACAACTTCTAGTAAGGACCGCCTCCAAGAGTAAGATACATAAAGTTGGATACAAATAAAGACCGTCTTCAGAACAAGGACGCCTCGAAGCAGTAGATATCCATGGCTACCTCCAACACACTGCTAATTCAAACTCAATCATAGCAGACATGACACATAATCATGATTCAGAAGCCAGAAAATGGATTAGCTCAAGTACTTATTAGCAGTCAACCAAAGAAGACCATTATATTCACAATTATCCTTAGCCAAATTGGTGGGTAATTATCCGTACAAATTTAGCCATTACTTTATGTCAGTACATACAAAGTGGAGTCCATACAACAATCAAGCTACAATAATTACCACTCTCTAACAACCAGCATTGCATTTATAGTGGGTCGCCCAATGTAAGTTGTTGAACCAGAATATATATATATATATACCTCTCCATTTTCCAAACATGGACATCAATTAGTATATGGCAATTTATTAGGTATTTTTCGATTCAAATGTCTATGCAAGTACAAATAATTGAAGAATTAGCATGCCTGTGATTGCTGGAAGTAATTAAATATGTGCGCAAGTATAGATAATTTAAGAATCATCATGCATGTGATGGCTGGAAGTCTAACTTCTTTCAGATACATGTCGTATCCAAAAAGTCTTTGCTATCTTATCAAAAGCAGTGCCACCCCTGTGTTGAGGCCCTGATGAAACAACATATAAAAAATTCAATGCAGTGTAATATTCATGTCTACAGTCTAAACACATATGAAAAATATGACTGGAACTTTGATGTTCTTTGATACCTCTAAACTGTCATCGGTAGTGAGCAATGTTGCATCATCACCACAAGTTCCCATTTGTTAAATATATACAGACATTGATCATGTTAATACAGTCAAATATAAGAATGAACTAGATTGAAAACAGAAACACATTTCTTGTTGTCATACATTAATCTTATTGGTAGAAGGGCAGCGATCGATGAAGAATCAATGAAGAATTACAATTTTTGAGATGTGTACAAGGGGAAAGAGGTGGGACAGATAGAGGCCGGCTAGGAGAGGCTCTCTCAATAGTTATTGCCCTTGGGACTCTACTGATCGGGAATTCTGAACCCTAAATTAGAGAAGCAAAATGGCAAATTCCATGCTAAAATTTCTAAATCAAAGCTCTAGGTTAGAATTTTTGGGTTTGGTTTTCATGCATATGTACCTGGAAGACGAAGGGGTCCTCGGAGGCGAGGAAGAGCTGTAGGGGTTCGTAGCATGGAAAACAAAAAATTTATACCGCATGCATACAAACAAGCCAAGATCTATCTACTAGATTGTAGCAACAAGTCGATTAGATTACTCACCCTCGAAGATTCGAAAGCGGTTAACGAGAGCAGATTCTCGTGGGTGATGTAGTCGTACACTTGCCGATCTCAAGATCGCGTAGACGATCCTTCCGGCGCTGCGTTCCGGCATCGCTTCCACAGTCAGTCACACGTTTGGTACTCGATAAATACCTTCCTCTCCCTTGTTCCAGCAGGCAGCGGAGGTTGTAGTTCTCCCCTCGCGATTCCGGTAGCATGACGGCGTGGTGTCAGCAGTAGAGGGAAATTCCTGCAGGGCTTCGCCTAAGCCAGAGCAGGTTATGGTGGATCTAGAGTTTCAGGCGATATAGGTTTAGAGGGCCGGAGAGGAGGAGGTGGAGTCGGCAGCGGCTAGGGAGACGACGATGATCCAGCGGTGGCGGCGGCAGCGCGGCTTGGTGGGAAGGGCTGGTTGTGTAGTCTTGGGGCACCCCCTCCCCTCTATTTATGAGGGGGAGGGCAGCTTGGGAGAGGGGAGTTTGTATCCTTCCCCAACTCCCTCTCCTAGTTTGCTTCTGGTGAAGGGAAAGAAGGATTCTTTCCTTCCTCCACGAGGAAACATTGTCCCAGTTTGACTTTTCAAACTTGCGTTTTGACTTTCAATTTGGAGATGTATTTATTTCTTGAAAATGCCCAACCAAGTGACCTAGGACATGATCCAATCATTCCACTTATCCATGACACATTCATGTACCCTTCCCCTTCTGGTCCGGTCAACCTTCTAGACCCTTCTAGAACCTCTTCGATGAAAACATCGGAATCATTCCTGAACTCTGAAATTTGACTTTCCTTATATGAATCTTATTCTCCGGACCATTCCGGATCTCCTCGTGATATCTCGGATCCCATCCGAGACTCCGAACAACATTCGGTCTCCCTACTTACATTCCATATCTACTAAACAACATCGGATCCTTAAGTGTGTCTCCCTACGGTTCGCGAATTATGCGGACATGACCGAGACACTTCTCCGATCAATAACCAATAGAGGAATCTGGAAATTCATATGGCTCCCACATATTTCTATGATTAATTTGCGATCAAATGAACTATTTACATACGATACCAATTTCCCTTTGTCTCGCGATATTTTACTCATCCGAGGTCTGATCATCGGTATCTCTGCGTACCTAGTTCATCCTCTTTACTGATAAGTACTCTTTTCTCGTTCTCGTGATATGTGATCCCTTGTGATCCAGTCACATGCTTGCAAGCTAATTGGATGACATTCCACTGAGAGGGCCCAGAGTATATCTATCCGTCATATGGATGGACAAATTCCACTCTTGATCCATGTGTCTCAACCAATACTTTCCGAACACTCAATGCCACCTTTATAGCCACCCAGTTGCGGTGTGGTGTTTGATGTCATCAAAGCATCCTTCCGGTGAAGGTGATATGCATGATCTCATGGTCGAAAGAATTAGGTTACTATGTATCAGAAAGCATATAGCAATTGAACTATTAAAATGACTTGATCTTTATGCTACGCTTATCTATAGGAGTATGTCCATCACACCATTCTCCTAATGATATGATGTTGTTAATAACATATCAATGTTCATGATCGGGAATCCATGATCATCTATCAACCAACAAGCTAGTATTACAAAGAGGCTTTACCAGGGACTCTAATTTAGTTTATAAATCACACAAGTATTAATGTTTCCAGTTAATACTATTATATCATGAATGTAAACATTTATGATAAACACAAAGATATAATAATAACCACTTTTATTATTGCATCTAGGGCATATCTCCAACAGTCTTCCACTTGCACTAGAGTCAACTAATCTAGATTACATGGTAATATACCGAACACCGATGGCGGTTTGGTGCTGGTCATGTTTTGCCCTCGGGAGAGGTTTAGTCAACGGATCCGCCACATTCAGATATGTGTGTACTTTGCAAATTTTTATGTCACCATCTTGGACATGCTCTCGAATAGCGTGAAAACGCAGCTTGATATGCTTCAGCTTCTTGTGTGACCTTGGTTCTTGCGCATTGGCTATGGCGCCCATGTTATCACAGTAGATAGACATTGGGTCCAGCGCACTGGGAACCACACCAAGATCTGTAATGAACTCCTTCATCCATATCGCCTCTTGTGAAGCCTCCTAAACAACTATGTATTCCGATTTAGTTGAAGATCTCGCCACAACGCTTTGCTTTACACTCCTCTAGCTAACTCCTGCACCATTCAAAGTAAATACGTATCCAGATTGTGATTTAGGATCATCCGAATTGGTGTTCCAACTAGCATCGGTGTAACCATTAACAACGAGTTGTTCATCACCTCCATAAGAAAGAACCATATCCTTAGTTCTTCTCAAGTACTTAAGGATATTTTTGACCGCTGTCCAATGATCCACTCCTGGATCACTTTGATATCTGCTAGTCAAACTAACACCATATGCAATGTAGGGTCTAGTACATAGCATGGCATACACGATAGATCCTATGGCTGAGGCATAGGGAGTCTTACTCATCCTTTCTCTATCTTCTGCCGTAGTAGGACTTTGAGTTTTACTCAAGGTCGTATTGGGAAACATGGGAAAGAACTCTTTCATGCTATCTTCCATTCCAAACCTCTTTAGAACTTTGTCCAAATATGTAATCTGTGACAATGATATTAGGCGGCTCGATCTATCTCTATAAATCTTTATGCCTAATATGTAAGCTGCTTCGCCAAGATCCTTCATTGAAAAACTATTATTCAAATATTCCTTGACACTATTAAGAAGGTCTACATCATTCCCAATCAACAATATGTCATCTACATATAGTATTAAGAATGCTACAGAGCTCCCACTCACTTTCTTGTAAATACAAGCTTCTCCATAAGTTTGTATAAAACCAAAGCTTTTGATTACCTTATCAAAACGTTGATTCCAACTTCGGGATGCTTGCTTCCATCCATAAATGGACCGTTGAAGTTTGCATACCTTGTTAGAATCTTTAGGATCGACAAAACCTTTGGGTTGTACCAAATACAACTCTTCATCAATGTATCCATTGAGGAACGTCGTTTTGACATCCATCTGCCATATCTCATAATCATAATATGCAGCGATTGCTAACAAAATCCTCATAGACTTTAGCTTCGCTACCGGTGAGAAAGTCTCATCATAGTCAACTCCTTGAATTTGTCGAAATCCTTTTGCGACAAGTCGAGCTTTATAGACAGTAACATTACCATCAGCATCTATTTTCTTCTTAAAAATCTATTTGTTCTCGACAGCCTTCCGGCCATCCGGTAAGTCCACCAAAGTCCATACTTGGTTTTCGTACATGGATCCAATCTCAGATTTCATGGCTTCTTGCCATTTATTGGAATCTGGGCTCATCATCTCTTCCTCATATGTCGTAGGGTCGTCGGTGTTGTCCACCAACATGACACTCATAGCGGGATCATACCAATCAGGAGTGTTATGAGTTCTCGTTGACCTGCGAGGTTTCGTAGTAACTTCAACCGAAGTTTCATGATCAACATCATTAGCTTCCTCTCTTATTGGTGTAGGCGCCACATGAACCACTTCCGGTGTTGCGCTACTCTCAAGTCCGAGAGAAGGTCGACAACCTCGCCGAGTTCTACTTTCCTTCCAGTCACTTCTTTCGAGAGAAACTCCTTCTCTAGAAAGGATCCATCCTTGGCAACGAAGATTTTGCCCTCGGATCTATGATAGAAGGTATACCCAATAGTTTCCTTCGGGTATCCTATGAAGACGCATTTTTCCGCTTTGGGTTCAATCTTGTCGGGCTGTAACTTATTTACATAAGCTTCGCAACCCCAAACTTTAAGGAACGACAATTTAGGTTTCTTCCCAAACCATAATTCTTACGGTGTCGTTTCAACGGATTTAGATGGTGCCCTATTTAAAGTGAATGTGGCTGTTTCTGCATAACCCCAAAACGATAGCGGTAAATCTATAAGTTACATCATAGAACGAACCATATCTAAGAGAGTTCGATTACGATGTTCGGACACACCATTACGTTGTGGTGTTCCCGGTGGTGTCAATTGTGAAAGTATTCCGCATTTCTTCAAATGCTCGCCAAACTCGTAACTTAGATATTCACCTCCATGATCAGATCGTAGAAACTTAATCTTCTTGTTACGTTCATTCTCGAATTCACTTTGAAATTCCTTAAACTTCTCGAAAGTTTCGTACTTATGTTTCATGAAATAGATATAACCATATCTACTCAAGTCATCCGTGAAATTAAGAACATGACGATAACCACCGCGTGATGCTACACTCATTGGGCCACACACATCGGTATGTATGATTTCCAATAAGTCCGTAGCTCGCTCTATCATACAAGAAAATGGAGTCTTAGTAATTTTACCCATCAGACATGCTTCGCATCTTTGAAGTGATTCAAAATCAAGTGATTCAAGAAGTCCATCGGAATGGAGTTTCTTCATACGCTTCACTCCAATGTGACCAAGACGACAGTGCCACATATAGGTCGAGTTATCGCTCAATTTCAAACGTTTAGCTTCAATGTTATTAATATGTGTATTACTACAATCAAGATTCAACAAGAATAGACCATCTATTAAAGGTGCATGTGCATAAAACATATTACTCATATAAATCGAAAAACCATTATTCTTGGACTTAAACAAGTAATCGTCTCGCAATAAACATGATCCAAATATAATGTTCATGCTCAACGCAGGCACCAAATAACAATTATTTAAGTATAAAACTAATCCCGATGGTAGATGAAGAGGTAGCGTGCCAACCGTGATCACATCAACCTTTGATCTATTTCCATCGCGCATCGTCACCTCGTTCTTCGCTAGTTTCCGTCTATTCTGCAACACCTGTTTCGAGTTACAAATATGAGCAACTGAACCAGTATCAAATACCCAGGCACTACTACGACTACTAGTGAGATACACATCAACAACGTGTATATAGGATATGCCTTTCTTCTTGATGTTGCCGTTCTTCAAATCCGCCAAGTACTTAGGGAAATTCCGCTTCCAGTGACCTTCTCCCTTGCAGTAAAAGCACTCAGTATCAGGCTTTGGCCCAGCCTTGGTCTTCTTCGTCGGCGTGGTAACTTTCTTACCGCCCTTCTTGAAGTTTCCCTTTTTCTTAGACTTGCCTTGATTCTTGAATTTGGTGGTCTTATTGACCATCAACACTTGGTGCTCTTTCTTGATCTCCACTTTCGCAGACTTTAACATGGAGAAGAGTTCGGGCAACAACTTGTCCACGTTTTTCATATTGTAGTTCATCAAAAAGTTCTTGTAACTTGGTGGTAGTGATTGGAGGACACGGCGAATCCCCAAAGCGTTAGGAATCACTATACCCAAGCTTTGAAGCTTGCTTGCGTGCCCAGACATCTTAAGCACGTGCTCACTAACGGAGCTACCCTCTTCCATCTTGCAGTTAAGGAACTTTTCAGAAGCCTCATAACTCTCAACTGCCGCGTGAGCCTCAAATATCATTTTGAGTTCACGGAAAATATCATGTGGTTCATGGTTCTAAAACCTTTTCTGAAGCTCCGATTCCAAACCATACAAGATAGCACACTGAACTGTAGAGTACTGATTCTTCCGAGTGAGGAAAACATTCTTCACCTTATCGGTAGCATCAGTTGCAGGTGGGTCACCCAGCGGTGCATCCAGCACATAGGTCAAATTACCAGCATTGAGGACAATCCTCAAGTTGCGGAGCCAATCCGCAAAGTTGCTTCCATTGTTTTTCAACTTTTCTTTCTCTAGGAACTCATTAAAATTGATGGTAGGGGTCGCCATTGATCTACAACATATTTGCAATAGTTTAGACTAAGTTTATGACAAATTGAGTTCTAATTAATAGTTAAATTAATCTAGGTGAACTCCCACTCAAAAAAAATATCCCTCACATTGTTTTAGTGATCACACGAACCAAATCCACCACATCAAAACCGATCATCACGAGAGTTGATGTAGCTTCAATGGCGAACAATCAACATGTTCATCATATCTGCTATATGATTCATGCTTTACCTTTCGGTGATCCGTGTTCCGAGACCATGTTTGTACATGCTAGGCTCGTCAAGATAAAACCTTAGCTTCTGCATGAGAAAATCTGGCTTGCTCCTGTTGTATACACTCGCAGAATCTAACACACCCGATCATCACGTGGTGTTTCGAAACAACGAGCTTTAGCAACGGTGCCTACTAAGGATGAACACTTTATAACTTGATATTTTGTGAGAGTGATCATCTTATAATGCTACCGTCATGAACTAAGCAATACAAGATGCATAAAAGGATTAACATCACATGCAATTCAAAATATGTGATATGATATGGCCCTACTTGTGCTTCTGATCTCCATCTTCAAGCACTAACATGATCTCCATCATCACCGGCGTGGCGTCAAGGTCAATGGCACCGCTCCATGGTTGTCATCCACCAGCATCAACTATTACAACTACTTTGAATAATAGACACGCAGGTCTTAACAAAATTAAATGACAACCATAAGGCTCCTTCCGGTTGCCGACTTACAATAAGGAATATTGCATACATCATATATAATCACAATCATGGCCATATCACATCACAGCACACCCCTGCAAAACAAATTTAGACGCCTCTAATTTTCTTTGCATATTTTACGTGGTTTGGGGCTTTTAGTAAGTGTCATTCTAACTTATGAACAAGAACCACAACGTTGATGCTTGAACTATCAAGTGCCCATTGTAAATTGAATCTGTACTATGATGGGGAGAGACAGACACCCGCAAAGCCACTTATGCAATACAAGTTGCATGTTAAGCATGGAGTAAGTCTCTTGAATGATGTCATGTAAGGTTAGCCCGGGCCGCTTCATCTCATCATACCTCAAGATGCAAAGTACACAAAAAGCAATTGATAATAAAAGCACCACCGTCCACAATGACCATTGTGTTCTACTCGTGCAACAAATCTACATAGACACGGCTCTGATACCACTGTAGGGGTTCGTAGCATGGAAAACAAAAAAATTATACCACATGCACACAAACAAGCCAAGATCAATCTACTAGATTGTAGGAACGAGTCGATTAGAGTACTCACCCTTGAAGATTCTAAAGCGGTTAACAAGAGAAGATTCTCGTGGGTGATGTAGTCGTACACTTGCCGATCTCAAGATCGCGTAGACAATCCTTCCGGCGCTGCGTTCCGGCAGCGCTTTCGCAGTCGGTCACACGTTCGGTACTCGATGAAGACCTTACGCTCCCTTGTTCCAGTAGGCATCGGAGGTTGTAGTTCTCCTCTCGCGATTCTGGCAGCACGACGGCGTGGTGTCGGAAGTAGAGGGAAAATCCTGCAGGGCTTCGCCTAAGCCGGAGCAGGTTATGGTGGATCTAGGGTTTCCGGCGATCTAGGTTTAGAGGTCCGGAGACAAGGAGGTAGAGTTGGCAGCATCTAGGGTGATGACGATGATCCGGCGGCGGCTGACGGCGGTGGCAAGTGTCAGCGACGCGGTAGGGGGGCTGCGCGGCTTGGTGGGAAGGGCTGGTTGTGTAGTCTTGGGGCACTCCCTCCCCTATATTTATGAGAGGCAGGGAAGCTTGGGAGAGGGGAGTTTGTATCCTTCCCCAACTCCCTCTCCTAGTTGGCTTGTGGTGGAGGGAAAGAAGCATTCTTTCTTTCCTCCACTACGAAATTGTCCTAGTTTGACTTTTCAAACTTGCCTTTTGACTTTCAATTTGGAGCTTTATTTCTTTCTTGCAAATGCCCAACCAAGTGACCTAGGACATGATCCAATCATTCCACTTATCCATGACACATTCATGTACCCTTCCCCTTTCAGTCCGGTGAACCTTCTAGACCCTTCTAGAACCTCTCCGATGAAAACATCGGAATCATTCCCGAACTCCGAAATTTGACTTTCCTTATATGAATCTTATTCTCCGAACCATTTCGGATCTCCTCGTGATATCCTGGATCCCATCCAAGACTCCGAACAACATTCGGTCTCCCTACTTACATTCCATATCTACTAAACAACATCGAATCCTTAAGTGTGTCTCCCTACGGTTCGTGAATTATGCGGACATGACCGAGACACTTATCCGATCAATAACCAATAGAGGAATCTGGAAATTCATATGGCTCCCACATATTTCTATGATTACTTTGCGATCGAATGAACCATTTACATACGATACCAATTTCCCTTTGTCTCGCGATAGTTTACTTATCCGAGGTTTGATCGTCGGTATCTCTGCATACCTAGTTCAACCTTGTTACTGATAAGTACTCTTTTCTCGTTCCCATGATATGTGATCCCTTGTGAGCCAGTCACATTCTTGCAAGCTAATTGGATGACATTCCACCGAGAGGGCCCAGAGTATATCTATCCATCATATGGATGGACAAATCTCACTCTTGAGCCATGTGCCTCAACACATACTTTCCGAACACTCAATGCCACCTTTATAGCCACCCAATTACGGTGTGGTGTTTAATATCATCAAAGCATCCTTCCGGTGATGGTGATTAGCATGATCTCATGGTCGAAGGAATTAGGTTACTATGTATCAGAAATCTTATAGCAAGCAAACTATTGAAATGACTTGATCTTTATGCTACGCTTAACTATATGAGTATGTCCATCACACCATTCTCCTAATGATATGATATTGTTGTTAATAACATCTCAATGTTCATGATTGGGAAACCACGATCATCTATCAACCAACAAGCTAGTATTACAAAGAGGCTTTACCAGGGACTCTAATTTAGTTTATAAATCACACAAGTATTAATGTTTCCAGTTAATACTATTATATCATGAATGTAAACATTTATCATAAACACAAAGATATAATAACAACCACTTTTATTATTTCCTCTAGGGCATATCTCCAACAAGAGCGACCTCATCGTAGGGGACCGGAGGCAGCGGGGATGAGTGGCAGGGGACCAAAGGCGGCAGTGGTGGAGGGCGGTGGCAGCGTCGGCGGTGGACAGTGGGGGTCTGGGTGGGCGGGGAAGTAAAAATGTGGCACAAATTTGAAATATTTTTCCATAAATTTTCAGATCTTTGCCGCCAAGTACTAGCCTTAGATGGCTGCAACTGGAAAACGTCTCTAAGAACATCCGATTTTCGAATATTTCAAATTTTGCCGCAAAGTACTTCCCTCTCGGACGGCTCAAAATTTGAAAATAACTTATATTTGGTACTCCGGATATATTCAAAACTCCGGAGTTTGCTTATCCTAAATTTTAGAATTATTCAGAACTAAAAGGCAAAGGAAGGTGGTTATACCACTGGTGGAAATGAGGCCTTTAGTTGAGGTCCAAATTGTCCCTTAACACCGGTTCTCCTACGAACCGGTGTTAAAGGGGGTTCCCATACCAGCGTGGCGCGTGCAGCAAAAAGGCCCACCCCCTTTAACACCGATTTGAGCCACGAAGCAGTGTTAAAGGCCCTGCCCCACTGCGCCGCGCAACACCCCTCCTTTAACACCGGTTTGTGGCTTGAACCGGTGTTAAAGGGTGTGCGCCTATATATAATACACCGCAGCCCACTCCTCTCTCTCACTGTTTCAATCTCTCATTTTGGATCTTAGCAAAGAGGGTGAGAGGGTGTGCTAGTTTGTGTTTTCTTCCTATCCAAAAGAGGTGTACGGTGAAATGCACGAGAGCTCGAATTAAGTTTTCTCGTTTCTCTTTCCTCCTCGGCCGAGGTCGACAACTTTATCCTTTCATTTGTCATTGATGTACTGTAAAAGTGGTCATCTCCCTATTAATTCATGATGTACTGTAATGATTTTTGATATACGTAATTAATTATATAATGCAGATGAACCGGAAATGGATGTACGGTGACCGACGCACTTCCGAGTACATTACTGGCCTCCAAAATTTCATCGTTGTGGCTAAGGCAAATCGTGGTCACAATGGTTTTATGTGTCGTCCATGTGTTCACTGTCAGAACAAGAAAGACTACCCAAATACCAAAACCATTCACGCCCACCTGCTTCGGTCCGGTTTCATGCCCAGCTATAATTGTTGGACCAAGAATGGAGAAAGAGGGGTTATGATGGAAGAAAAGGAAGAAGAAGAGGATGATGACAACTATCATAACATGTATCCTTAATACGATGATACTGCAACGGGGGTAGATGAAGATCAAAAGGCAGCAGATGGGCTCGCTGATGACGATCTTGGTCAGGCCATTACTGATGCGAAGGAAGAATGTGAAACTGAAAAGGAGAAGGAGAAGCTGGAGCAGATGTTAAAAGATCACAAAACATTGGTGTACCCAACTGGCGAAGATGGCCACAAAAAGCTAGGTACCACACTAGATTTGCTGCAATGGAAGGCAGAGAACGGTGTGACTGACAGCGCATTTTCAAAGTTGTTGGTAAAAATGAAGAATCAGCTTCCAAGAAATAATGAATTGCCCGACAGTACATACGAAGCAAAGAAGGTTTTCTTCCCTCTAGGATTAGACGTGCAGAAGATACATGCCTGCATTAATGACTGCATCCTCTATCGAGGTGAGAAGTACGAGAATTTGGATGCATGCCCGGTATGCACTGCACTACAGTATAAGATCAGACGAGACGACCCTGGCGATGTTGAGGGCGAGGCCCTACGAAGAAGGTTCCTACCAAAGTTATGTGGTATGCTCCTATAATACCACGGTGAAAATGTCTCTTCATAAACAAAGAGCATGCCAAGTTGTTGCGATGGCACATGGAAGACCATAAGAAAGATGCGATGTTGAGACACCCCGCTGATGGGTCACAGTGGAGAAAAGTCGAGCGAGAGTACCCGGACTTCACATGTGACGCAAGGAACTTAAGGTTTGGTCTAAGTACAAATGGCATGAATCCTTTTGGGGAGCAGAGCTGCAGTCACGGAACCTGGCATGTGACTCTATGTATCTATAACCTTCCTCCTTGGTTGTGCATGAAGAGAAAGTTCATTATGATGCCAGTGCTCATCCAAGGCCCGAGGCAACCCGGCAACAATATTGATGTGTACCTAAGGCCATTAGTTGAAGAACTTTTACAGCTGTGGGCCAAACCAGGTATACTTATGTGGGATGATCACAAAGGGGAGCCATTTGACCTACGAGCGTTGCTTTTCGTAACCATCAATGATTAGCCCGCTCTTAGCAACATTTCAGGGCAGACAAACAAGGGATTCAAAGCATGCATGCACTGTTTAGATGAGACTGAAAGTGTATATTTGGATAAATGTAAGAAGGTTGTGTACCTAGGGCATCGTTGATTTCTTCCGAACATGCATCCCGTAAGAAACAAAGGTAAGCATTTCAAACTTCTGGCAGAACCCCGGAGGAAGCCTGTCCTCCATACCGGTGAGGAGGAATTTGGTATTGTCAAGGACCTAGAAGTAATCTTTGGAAAAGGTCCTAGCAGTCAATCTGTTCCGAATGATGATGCCGGACACGCGCCCATGTGGAAGAAGCAATCTATATTTTGGGACCTACCCTATTGGAAAGTCCTAGAGTTCTGCTCTTCAATAGACGTGATGCACGTGACAAAGAATCTTTGCGTGAACCTGCTAGGCTTCCTGGGAGTGTATGGGAAGACAAAAGATACACAGGAAGCATGGCAGGACCAGCAACGTATGTAAGAACCTGAAAATCCTATACATCCTGAGAACGAGAAGGGTAAATGACGCCACTTAACTCCTGCCAGCTACGCTCTTACCAAAGCAGAGAATAAAATATTTTTTGAATGCCTGAGTAGTATCAAGGTCCCGTCTGGCTTCTCGTTGAATATAAAGGGAATAATAAATATGGCAGAGAAAAATTCCAAAACCTGAAGTCTCATGACTGCCACATGATTATGACACAGTTACTTCCGATTGCATTGAGGGGGCTTCTACATAAAAATGTTCGAGTACCCATTGTGAATCTTTGTGCATTCCTCAATGCAATATCTCAGAAGGTAATCGATCCAGAAAGCCTACCAGGGTTACAGACAGATGTGGCCCAATGTCTTGTCAGCTTCGAGTTGGTGTTCCCACCATCCTTCTTCAATATTATGACATATCTCCTGGTTCACCTAGTAGAAGAGATTGCCATTCTCGGTCCTATATTTCTACACAATACGTTCCCCTTTGAGAGGTACATGGGAGTCATAAAGAAATATGTTCATAACCGTGCTAGGCCAGAAGGAAGCATCTCCAAGGGCTATGTAACAGAGGAGTTCATTGAGTGCCATGTTGACTTTATTCCTGACCTTAAGGCGATTGGTGTTCCACAATCACAACATGAGGGGAGACTGCATGGAAAAGGCACCCTAGGATGTAAAGCAATGATATCTAGGGACGGGCATTGTCTCAATCAAGCACACTACACGGTTTTACAAAGATCTATCTTGGTTGCCCCGTATATCAATGAACACAAGAATTTTATACGCCTCAAACACCTGGGGCAGTCTGATGAATGGATTAGAAGTGAACACATGGCGAGTTTTGGCGGCTGGCTGCAAAGACTTCTCACGAATAACACCACTGTTGGAGATCAGCTGTACTTGTTGGCCAGGACACCATCTTCGACTGTATGTACTTTCCAAGGGTACGAGATAAATGGGAATACATTTTATATGATAGGCCAAGATAAAAAGAGCACCAACCAAAACAGTGGTGTCCGCTTCGATGCACCAGAAGACAATGGAAAAAATACCACGTATTATGGGTTCATATAGGAGATATGGGAACTTGACTATGGACCTAATTTTAAGGTCCCCTTGTTTCGGTGCAAATGGGTCAAGATGACAGGAGGAGGGATTGAGGTAGACAAGAAGTACAGACTGACAACAGTGGATCTCAACAATCTTATGAAGGTAGACAATAACTTAGACGAACCATTTGTCTTAGCCAATGATGTGGCTCAGGTTTTGTATGTGAAGGACATGTCTACCAAACCAAAAAAAACAAAAAATAAGCAAACAGATACATCACACGATGAGCCAAAGCGTCACATAGTTCTTTCAGGAAAAAGAAACACCGTGGGAGTGGAGGACAAGACAGACATATCAGAAGATTATAATAAGTTTTATGAAATTCCGCCCTTCAAAGTGAAGACTGACCCAACCATCATGTTAAACGGTGCTGATACTCCATGGTTACGGCCGACGCGATCATAATATTCACTATATGTATTAAATGAGCCATTTTTGGCACACATATGTATCTCAACATGGAAATCAATGTCATATTTCTTCCGTTAACACTATATGTATTAAATGAGCCATTTTTCTTCCCACCAGTTCTTCCTGCCATTTTTCTTCCCGCCATTTCTTCCCGCTAGTTCTTCCCGTCATTTCTTCCCTCCATTTCTTCCCGCCAGTTTTCTTCCCGCCATTTCTCACTATATATATGTAGGATTGGCCTCCATTGTCATTGCACATATCTAGACTCATATCTGCAACCTCATCACTCTTTCAAATGGCTTCCACTGTACCACTAACCCCTAGGGAGGCGGAGGCGCTTTGCGCCTCGAACTACCCCTGTCCGCCGGGCTACTGCGTCCCCGTCAGCTGGATGCTGAGTGTCGGAGGCATGCCGATTCCTCCTGTCCCTCTAGGTGTGGCGCGTCGGATGGCTATCATGAACCACTACTACTTCGAGCTCACGCCGGAGCAGCGGAGGAATCCCAACTGGCATCTCGACTTGGGAAGCCTTCTTTGGGGATCGGCGTGAGAGAGCGCTCGCCAGGCATGAGGAGGACGGTCCACCTCCTCCGAACTTCAACGAGGCTGGCCGTCGGCTGTGGTAGCGCGACCGGACTCTCCAGAGTGTCATGGCCTATGACACGGCCGCTGACTCTAACCCCAGCCTGCGCTACCCTCAAGTCCATCCCACACGTACTCAGCCTTCAAGGTTCAACTACGGATACCCCGACAACGACAGCGACGACGGCCACGGTGAGTACGACGACTACAGTGGTGAGTATTACAGGTGTAGGCAGGAGCATGACTGAATCACTCCAACATTCCAAAACAAGTTCGGTCGATTGTGACTTAATCTGGCCATGTATCTTAATTTTCAGTTCTTCTATGTATCTTAATTTTCAGTCATGCTTTATGTAACTTACTATTAGTTTCATTATGTACTTTAATTTCAGTTCTATCGTAATAAAATTTTCTTCCCGCCCATTATTTCCCGCCTTTTTCTTCCCGCCCTTTTCCTCCCGCGCATTCTGCCCTCCCTTTCCCATTTGTTACTAGTTTGAATAGTAATAAATTATTTTTTAAAAACAAAAAATGTTTTAGGATTAATTATTCAAATGCAAACAATTTTCATGTTGAAAGTTTTGTCCGATTCCAAAGTATACAAAAGATGCTAAATTTAAATATCCAAACAATTCAAAAAATGTTAATAGAAAATAAAATATGATTTGCTCTAATTATTTTTCATTTTCTATAAATAAGGTTATATTCCTTTTCAGATGCTTAATATTTCTTAAGTTCAAAGTTTTAGGGTTTGACTATTTTATTTTTGTCTTAATTGAATAATCAAAATTCATATGTAAGTGTTTTAATCATTTTGAAAAATTTCATCTACAGTAACTATAAAATGTTTTTATATGAATGGATAGATCTTATTTTTCTGAAAATTATGATATATTATTCATATTTTTCTGAGTTGAAACGAAAAAGATATGAATTTTCTAAATTCTATCCTATTTTTGGGATTTAAAAATGCCCCGCCCCTTTAACACCGGTTCCAGCCACGAACCGGTGTTAAAGGGGGGGGTGGGTGCGCGCGAAACGAATTCCCCACCCCACCCTTTAACACCGATTTGTGGCTGGAACCCACCCCCCCCCCCTTTAACACCGGTTCATGGCTGGAACCGGTGTTAAAGGTGGGGGCGATGCGTGCGAAACGAATTCCCCACCCCACCCCCCCTTTAACACCGGTTCCAGCCACGAACCGGTGTTAAAAGAGGGTGCGCGCGCAAAACCAATTCCCCCCCTTTAACACTGGTTCGTGGCTGGAACCGGTGTTAAAGGGGGGTATAAAGGCGCGCGCCTTCCTCTTCCTCTTCCCCCAGCCAGAATTCGATCGAGCAGAGGAGCCGCGGCGGAGAAACGGAGACCGCGCCTTCGCCGTCCGCCGCTGTCGCCGCCACGCCCACGCCGCCTGCCACCGCGCCCATGCTGTCCGCCACCCCCGTGCACTCGCGGAGCCGCCGCCGCGCTGCTCGGAGTTGCACGCCGCCGCCAACTCTCGGAGCCTTCGCCACCGCGCGTCGCCACTCGCCGCCGACCCCGCCGTCCACGACTGGTGCCGCCACTCCCCACCGACCCCGCCGGCCGATCGAGAGTTTGCCACTGGTGAGGGGATGAGCTCCTTATAATTAATAATTTGTATATATTTGATTGTTGTATATATTTGATTGTTATACATATATTGTTGTATATATTTGATTGTTGTATATATTTGATTGTTGTATATATATTGTTGTATATATTTGATTGTTGTATATATTTGATTGTTGTATATATATTGTTGTATATATTTGATTGTTGTATATCTATTGTTGTATATATATTGTTGTATATGTATATTGTTGAATATATAGTGTATGTATATGTGTATATATAAGAAAGTATATGAATATCCGTCCGCCACCGACGACCACCACCACCATTGTCGTCGACCCTGACCTCCTCTGCCCTCGCTGAGCCTACACACGCGTCGAGGGTGAGTCGCCCATTTTAGGTATCCCACGTCGTGCTGGTTCAAACGCACACCCCCACGCATCCCCGCTCTCGCCCTAGCGCCGCCAGCCGCCGCCCTAGCACACCGCTCATATGAATCCAGGGTTTCTCCGAATTAGGGTTTGGACCCCGTTTAAAATGACCAAGATTAGGGTTACATTTCAATACTTTTAACCTGTCATATCATCATCCTTGCTTGAGCATTTCAATAGATATATTACTGATATTTGTGTGATAATGTTATTGTTTTAGAAACTATGGATCCACTCAGTAGAAACCTTGAAGAGGAAGAAATAATGGAGAACATGATCCATGAGGACACCTCACAATATCTGAACTTGGAGGGACATGATGACAGCTCAAGTATTCATGGAGAAGATGATGACTCCGGTGAACGTGCTTTAGTGATTACAAAGTTCGTCGAGGTATATGTATGGATTAAGCCTCTGCTGACTTGCACTAATTGATTTGTATATATGTACATGTATTAAATAACGCTTCTTTCTTCTTTTATTCCTCTAGATCGAGCAGCCAGCAACAAACTTCTTCTACGAAAAAGAGCAAGTGAGGCATGATCCATCGGCTGAAACATCGTGCAAAGTTCACGGTCGAAGCAGTCCGTGTTGATGGCAGGCTGATGGAGCCCAAGAAGGCTGCAGACAAATTTATACGTTAGGCTGGAGTTCTTGTTAGGGACCAAATCCCAATCACAATTGAATATTGGAATAAGCCAAAGAAGGACGATGGTACCTTTGTCGATGAAAGATCCAAAGAAACGCTTTGGACTTTGCTATTGTTAAATTTCAACCTACCGTCAGTGGAGGATGAAAATAAACCGGTTATAAAGGAAAAGGGTCAAAGAGTGGACTCTAAAGAAGATGGCTGAAGCTTTCCGTAACTGGAAGACAAAATTGAACAAATTTGTCAAAGCTGGGGAGACTCTAGATTTCGAAGATGCATATTATGCGAAGATAAGACCTTACTGGCCCGAATTTGTGACGTACAAGGAAGGTGCTATAGCTACAAAGAGGTCAGAAAACAATACGATAAATGCCCAGAAGAAGGAATATCACCAGAGGACGGGGTCAGGTGGCTACATATCTCAGAGGCCTAAGTGGGAGGAAGCTGAGAAGGCCCTATGCGATAGAGGGATCACACCCCAGACAGATGGGTGGGAGATACGTGCAAAGACTTGGTTCTACGGAACCGGGGCAAAGTTGGACCCAGAAACGGATTGTATATCTTCCCAACAATTCTTGCCAAACCCGTCAATGAACTCATCACGGCATTTGAGGAAAAAGCCGCAAGGACCTTCCATCCCAACAGAGAGAATGACCAGCTTACACGCGCTATTAGTAAAAAAGTACACCCTGGACTAGCACAAGGCACATGGGGTATGACGTGGAAGGGTGAGTTTACTGTGTGGGGCGACTCTTACAGATGACGCGGCAGAAAATAAAAGGAGCGTATAAACCGGATGACACAGATAGAACAGGCACTTAGGGAGCTGCAAGCGCAAGTAAACGCACAAAATAGCCAGCAAGCTACCGGCCCATCTTAGCGGCACGAAGAGCCTTTTGGAAGTTGTCGGCGGCCCAGACTCTGCGCGGAAAAGCTGTGTGACTTCCACGAAGAACGTGCAACCCACGCTTGAAATGGCGGGTCCTCGATACCCTGTGGATGAGATCACGGAGAGCGAACACGCTGAGCTACATGTGAGATTACTGGGCTTATCCATTAAGGTGGCGGTCGGCTATGCCTTACCTCCTGTACCTGGTGGAACTTACCACACCCGAGCGATTCCAGATGGCTATGCTATTGTCGGGGTGGATGAGGTTGTGAAGGAATATGAGGAAGCACAACTTGACCATGCTACAGGTGAAGGGGAAACTCAACTCAAATTTGTAGTAAAAATAACCATTCTTTGAAAAAAGGAACACATTGTGCTTCCAAATTGGAGGCCACTGGCACCCCCGCCGTCTCCGCAGCGTCAGCAATCTAAGCCGCCTCAGCCGTCTCCGGGTCATGAGAATACTCCCTTGCCGTCTCCGCCGCTTCAGCCATCTCCTACGCGTTAGCCATCTCCGACGTGCCAGCCATCTCATGCGCGTCAGCGTAAGCGGAAGAGCACTGCTACGAAGAGCACTAGCACTGCCACGAAGAAATCTGCAGGAAACCATACGCCGAAGAGTTCAAGAAACTACGTCCCGCAGCCTTCCGCCAAGCCATTGCCGATATTACCGTGGAATCGCAGCGACGAGGAGAACAAGAGGATCTCGGAAGAAGAGGTTAAGAAATTCTTTGCACCTAAATGGGCCGAGCCAAAGGAGAAACTAGATCCGGCGGTGGTGGAGAAGTTTTACAATAATCTTTTCAAACCTGAACCCCCACTTGTGCCGGACTACGAGCGCCAGATTATAAAGGGGATGCAAGGCGGAGGGAGTCTAAAAGTAGTATTCATGAACCCCGGAAAACAGTTGCCTAGCTCGGAGAGCAGGAAAACCAATCGTGCGCCCCGCTCCAAGTGCTCGATACACGGATATCTCATCCTGTAAATGATTATGAGCAAGAGCTACAAAGAAAGGCCAATGAGATGGGGATGACTTACATTGCATACTTGAACATCATGGGAGACCAATTGCCCAAAGGCGATGCCAACCCCATACAGCCATGGAAGTACGGGAAGAATCTCATCAAGAAAGAGGAGCTCAAGAATCTACCAACAAAGATGCGAAGATTGCATAAGTGGTACCTTGATTTCTGCAAGACGAGAAAGGAAGAATGGATCACGACACATATAAGAGATCAGATTTTCTTGTGCGGAGATGACGAGATCACCTTCAACATTCAAGACTTGCATTTTTTATTCAATCAGAAGGATCTCGACAAAGCTGCCATCAGCCTTTATTGTGTGTAAGTACTATTTCTATAATTTCTATCTCAGCTCATTCAATTCATTAATTGCATGTATATATATGCTCACCATATATGTATATACTATTATGCAGGAAAAAGGTTATGGAATGCATGAAAGGAGGCCATTTTGACATTGGGTTCGTTGACCCAAATAGAGTTCATGAACAAGTGGTAAAACACAAGCCCGGGCAAACATAAGATTTCTTGCTAAGGTCTTTACTGAGACAACAAACCGAAAGGGAAATACTATTGCCTTACAACTTCTCGTGAGTATTACCCTCTCTTGTACACATTTTGTTTCGGCTTATTCGATGTTAAGTGTAACTGATGATGAGTTATGCGTGCGTAGGTTCCACTTTATTCCGCTAGTCATTCAAGTTGACGTAGAAAAATTCCTTGTCATGGACTCGTTACGAAAAGACCAAGAGCTATGGGCAGACTTTAAAGAGATTCTTCATAGGTAATTTCAATCATATTATCGTACTAGATCGACAACTTTCGTGACAACAAGTAATTAATTACTCCTTTATTCATTTTCTTTGTCGGACAGGGTGTGGAAAAGGTTCACGGGCAGGGCCGTGGGTGAATGGTCAGAAGAACTAAAATTTGTAGATCAAAATGTAAGTAATACTAGCCAGCTAGGTCTGCGTATCTCTTTGATTCTGCTTCCAATTCCATTATATCATACTTTATTTATTATTATTTTGATTGAACTCTCTATTCTCTTAAAGTGCGTGCAACAGGGATCCGACAATAACTTATGTGGATACTACGTTTGCGAGTTTATTCGCAACACGATATGTGCGACAGGCCAAGGCGCACTAGAACAACTTAAAGTACGTAAACAAAGTACATAACATTATTTTATTACCATCAGTTGTGTTGAGTTTCATTCTTATATATATTGACCCCATTCTTCATATATGTTTAGATCAAATGGATGAGGGACAAACTCCTACCATTTGACCGCATACGAGCCATTCAAGAGGAATTGGCGGGGTTCATACTTGATGAGGTCGTCACGCCTGGCAGAGAACTCTTTAGGTATCCAAAATAAACGTGCACGTAGATGTTATATTGTATATATGCTTGAACGTATTTGTCTTGTACTTGATGCTTGAAAGTGTACGGAGAATACCACAATGACAATGTTTGTGTATAATAATACTTGCTTAATCATTGATGTACGTATGTATCGGCGATGTATGTGTATACCTCTCCCGATCGATCCCCCGTCTCTCCCCCCGTCCCTGCCGCGCCGTAGAAATCCGTCCAAAATGGGGCGGCGGCAGAACTCTGACGCGGTAGAAATTTAGGTTGTTTTCCTACCGCGATAGAGAACCTAGGGGGCCTGAGCTCTACGGATCTCCCACGTGCGCCACCCTTTAACAGCGGTTTGTATAAGAACCACTGTTAAAGGGGGGATCTAACACCGAACCCTCAACGGCGGTTCTATAACCGCTATTAGAGGGTGTTACGAACCGGTGTTAGAGGCGTTGTTCGGCACTAGTGTATATTCTTATTGGTGTGAAATTGAGTCCTAAGACTAAATGAGGTTCATACGTTGAAGAAAATATATGGCGTAGTACATCCTTGGATCTTGCCCTGAAAGTCTCGACAACTCCTAGTGTTCATGCGCTTGTTATAGAGCAATAATGTGCAAGTCTTTTGAAATTGACTAATTCAAATATTTAAAGATGATGTGAGACCATTTGGTTAATTAAATATGAATTTTCCACCAATTTAAAGTTTTTTTCATGTATTCCTTGAAGGTAGTCTCGTTGAGTGAATATTAGGAACTCCGAATATATTCGAAACTCCGGATTTGGTAAACCTAAAATTTGAGAATTATTCA
Organism: Avena atlantica; assembly: GCA_910589765.1. Lineage (NCBI taxonomy): Eukaryota > Viridiplantae > Streptophyta > Magnoliopsida > Poales > Poaceae > Avena > Avena atlantica. Next base: position 498,688,088 of record OU342739.1, read on the forward strand.
GAACAAAAAGGAAAAGGAAGTTGGTTATAGATGCATGCTAGAGAGTGTGAAATTGAGGCCTTAGAGATGGAAGTCCATTTGATAGAAAATCTCACGAAGATCAGAGTCTCACACGCCACACGGTTGTTTCTCACAGTTTCTATTGTACTTAGAGATGCAAGTTTTTGGAAGGTTTGTTTTATTCTAGTTCCAACAACGAACTACCTTTCTCCAAAAGTGATGATTTATGAAAATGTAGTTCATTCTTTGTAGCAGCTTTTAATTCACAAAATCATAACCAATATGCAAATAAATTATATAAACACAGCATGCATATAGACCAATAGGTTCACATCAAGTTTCAAATAACGAATAAACTTTTATAGATTACGTCATAGTAGTTACACTTATTCCCAACCACAACTACTCTAGATGGTATCGAACACAAACTTTATGTCTAACATATTTTGTGTGGTGTTCCTGCTAATGATTAGCATGGATTTTCCAACCTTTAGATCCTTTTCACTCTAGTGAAAATTCTTCCACCCCTTAATGTTGAAGACTACACGACCATCTTAGTCCGTCTTGTATGCAACTGGGGTGATGCCAAAATCTCCAAGCTGTACTCCAGCCACACCATCATCAGGGATGTCCATGGAGGAAACCACTTTAATTTCTGTGATGTCACGCAATGGATAAAAAAGGAAGTAGTAACCATGTCAGACGACCATCACTACAAGTTATATATGGAATCAAATAAAGTTGTCATACCATCATATGTTGGACAAGATTTGGTCTTGTCAAACAGTACACAAATGAAACCCCGATGAAGGTGTTGACTGATGGTAGGGTAGCTAGGAGGTTTTCCACCTCATCGTCGCTAAGGCAGCATCTCTGAGAGACAACCGTAGTTATCCCCGGGACGGGTCCTGTCGAAAGAACATAACATTTCTTTCCCGTTAAGGTTATTCTGTGTGATGAATTGCTTCCATTCTTCACCTCCTATGATAGTCTTGTTCTTTCTCTTCTCGAGACCAATCTTGTAGATGTGCCCAAGCGCCTTTAATTACACACTCTCACATTCATCTGTGGCTACATTGAACATGAACCTTGAATTGCATGGCATAGTTTGTGCACCAAAAAAAAAGAATCAGACATGAAACAAACGGATACATACTTACAGTGTAGTTTGAAAGATTTCTTTTGTTACCAATGAGTTCTGGGAACCCTCTCACAAGTAGATACAAAAGGTCATGTCCGATGGAAATATGGATTCGTAATTGCTCTTGCATACTAGACACGACGCCATATCCTGTTTGAAAAAAATGATAAATGTCTAAAAGATATATATATATATATATAAAACTAAACTCTCAAAAAGAATAGACTGTATGTACATCAAACGTATTATAATTTAAACACCTAAGTTATAATCCTAGTTTTCTTAGCTTTGTTGATACTAACAACATCATTAGATGCTCCGAACCTCGCTTTCTAACGTCTCTTGACTACAGGTTGCTTCACATCATAATCACCATCATCATCCGATGTGACATCGATTAAGCGAGCTTTGGTTTTACAAACCTAAATATACATTGCAGTACTTAGAATATTTTGTTTTGATGTTGTATAGTAGGTTTAAATACTATCTTAGAGTCAGTAGAAACAATTTTAAAACCCCGCAATTCGACGCTATGATGTATAGTTGGCCCCTTCGGCATTAGTCCTTCCATTTTGCAGTATTCACAATTCCTACAGGCTCCTCTTTCTAGATCTGTCCTTGATAGTGCAGCCATTTGGAGCTTTGCTAACTAGAAGAATTAAATTATAAGTAGTGAACTACAAGAATCAAATTTAAAAGCTATGGAAAACACATAGCAATGAAAAATAACAATTTGGGCCTCATACTAACAAAGCACACATAAGTCAATGAGATAATCGAACATCAAAACAAATGTGTTTGTACGGAACATTTGCTATATGCACATTATCTCACTGACATAGATAGTGCCACACTTTAATCCTTGGCCAAAATCAATGAGATAATAAATCTATAATAAAGCATAGTGATTGCACAAAGACACTAGGTAGATGCAGATCATCCCATCAATATTCTAAGTGCCACATCTTCATCGTTGGCACTAAATTGGGGCATAAGACTGTCCATATTAGCACTAACATAGATATGAAAACCAACAATTTGGGCCTCATACTAACAAACCACACATAAGTCAATGAGATAATCGAACATATAGTAAGAAGCATGCAAAAAAAATGTGTTTGTATGGAACATTTGCTATATGCACATTATCTCAATGACTCAGATAGTGCCAAACTTTAATCCTTGGCCAAAATCATTGAGATGAATCTGTAATAAAGCATAGTGGTTGTAAAAAGATACTAGGTAGATGTAGATCATCCCATCAATATTATAAGTTCCACATCTTCATGGTTGGCAAAAATTAGGGGCATAAGATTGTCCATTAGCACTAATATAGCCACGGACAACAATTTGGGGAATTAATTTGGTGACAACCACAAAATCTTAAAGTGACCCAGACAACAATGCCGACCCTCTACCCTCGAACAAGGCGGTGACACGGCGAGCAAGATCCATTGCCGGTGAACCTAGACGGGGAGTGTGACACGGTAAAGGGAAGTAGGTCGAGGAGAACTTACATTGGAGACCTATATGCAGCCGTCGTCGCTAGGGAGAGAAGGGGATTTGGTTGGCGCTAGGAAGGGGAGGGGATTTAGTTGTTGTCGGGGAGGTACGACATTTTGCCATAGATTTAGTTGTTGTCGGGGAGGAAAGGTCTCCCCGCGGCGAAGCACCATGCCTGCCGGCGCAAGATAAGGCGTGGTGGAGGTTTAAGCTGGATGCGGTGTTGTGGGAGAAAGGAAGAATATCTAGGCGGACAGAGACGCGGGGTTGGCGGTGGAATCAGAGCGAGGCGAACACGGGGAGGAGAGAGCTGCGGGGATGCAAGGCGAGACGATACGGGGTAGGAGATGGGGATAACGGTATTTTCTGGCTAATTTTTAGGATCCATTTTGTGGGAGATGAGGTGGAATCAATGGGGTAATAATGGGCAAAATCTGATGCAAAACGATTCGTTGATTTGAGATGAGATCGACGGTATCGGGAAGGTCCGGCGATTTGTTTGCAATCGGACTCTGATAGATAGTATTTACCATAAGAGTTGTCAAAAGTTTTTCCCTATATCTCTCCGATTCTTTCTTCTCATGAAACGGAGGCCTCGAAAGACACGGGTGACAGTCGCAGCTGATACCCCTCTCCTGAGTGATGAGCCTCCCACAGAGCCGGTGGGAGAATTCCCTGTGGCCAACTTGCATGTGCCCGTGTCCTGCCCAGCATCACTGGACGGTGGATCAACCGGTCGAAGGGGCTAGCTCCCCTGCACGCTTCTTGACGCACCGCTTTGAGAGTCGCCTTTGCGTCCACGGCTCCCTCCCCCTTCCTCACCGGCGGCTTCGCTCGTCGGAGGGGTTGGAGGTGGGATGGCCGTGCCCCTCCTTGTAGTTGTAGGTTTAGTAGTAGTGGCTTTATGCCAGTAGTGGGCCGCGTTCCCGGATTCGAAGTCGTAGGTCATCGTAACCTGACCTGCGATTTAGGGTTCATCTTGTTCATCCTCCTGCCCATCTGGTTTGGGCGGTTGATGGATGGGACGGCCACCGAATCATCAAATAAGGTTGCGTGCCTCCCCTGTTCCTGCGCTTCCTCTGTTTTCCTCTATCTCTCTCTGGCCGTCCGTGGTGGAGAGGAGAGGGAGATGGGGATCTGGGTGTCGTGGCGATCTGAGGGTGGCGAGGGTGATGCAGCTTCGGCGCGGGTGCGCGGCGCCGAGTGGTGGTCTGCCTCTCCTCTGTCTCTCTACTCTCCTCCGGCCGGCCGTGGAGGCGAGGGGTTGGAGGGAGCGACGGCATGGAGAGCAGCCAGCCCCCTCTACCACTTTCAGTGCATCTGCCGGTGCCTTCCTATCCTCCTGATGCGCTTCAGCCTCCTGGCCGGCCATGGTGGTGAGGGGGAGGTTGGAGTTGGCGGAAAGAAGAGAAGATGGCGTCGGCGGAGTTATCTGCTTCATCAAGCGCATCACGCGGTCGACATGCGTGTCACCGCGATCTTCGGCCGGAATGGCGGCCCGGGTTATCTCTCCTCCATGATGGAGGCCTTCTTGATCCAGCGCCGGTGCTCGACGTCTCTCTGTCTCCAAGTGGTTTCGTCCCCGGAGAATGCGAGATGGCCGGTGGTTGTGATCTCTCGCCGGAGGTATTCGTTCGAGCGCCTTCCTTTCGACCTCGGCACTGGCGGTGCCCCATGGTCGCCGGCGAGCTGTGGCAGAGAAGACCAAGCACCTGATTGCTTTTTATCTTTTGTGTTAGGGTCTTTTTCGCAAAAAATTAAGGCCTCTCTTTGTCAAGGGCCTATTTGTAAAATATACCTGCCACGTGTTTGAATGGATGAAGCAACTGGGGTCTTCTGGACCCTTCTCACTTTCAAAAAAAAAAACATCACTGGACGGTGGATTGCACGCATGTCCTGGGCCCTGCATCATCGATGGCAGGTAGTGGCGCACTTCATGAGAGGCGTCCGGAGTGCGTGATAGCTCCGCACCCTCTAGGTGGTAGGGCCGGGCGCGGTTTGAGCTGGCGCCTCTAGGTCATGGACGCACGTGGCTCCTCACGATGCAGGTCCTAGGACGCGTGAAAACTGCTCTCACGCCGTACGATATCCTTGGAAAATATATGTCGGGTGCTGCACAGATATCTTCCATGCTTCTCCGTCTTTCCCTCTATCATAGCTTCATCACTTTCCAGCACCGAGAACCCACGTTCATCTAATCATCCCTATCCACTTGTGCCTCTTCCTCCGATTCATTTTTATCCTCTCATGTGTCTCTCAAGAAAAGAAAGAAGATCAACACAACAAAAAGAAGTCGAAGATGTCAAACAATTAAGCAGGCACTTCTGGCTGCCGGAGTAGGTTCCGTAACTCAAACATGTCAAACAAATACACATACTAGATTTTCTGCTAATTTAGATGTCTTAGTTCTGAATTTCTAAATAGATTGTGCGCATCACTTAGATGCGGGCTGGGGGGCTTCGCTCCCCATTTCAGAAAAAAAATTCTGAATTTTTGTGTGTTTGCTTCGATGATCATGGGTAGAAGAAAGGATAATTTTAATATCCGAAATTGTGACAGCAGCGTGGAAGAAGCGCGTGCCCAACTCCACGACGAGCGGCAGCATCTGATGAAGCATCGCTGGAAGGAGCGCATCTGTCCGTGGCGGAAAGAAAAACACCGGCTCCGGCTCTAGCAGGCTAGCAGCTCTGCATGGAGGTTGAACAGTGTGCTCTCCTTGCTAACGATGTAAAGTACACGTTGTAAAAAAATCCTTCTTTTTGTCACTCTTCCGAGGTGACCGGAAACGAGGTGAAGTAAAACAAACATTTCCACAAGAAACGACAGTGTATAAATTTGATTGTTAGATGAAAATATATAGTTAACAGACCAAATCTGCAGTACCTGCTACCTTATCGTTGTGCACATTTTGCTGGCTACGCATTATCTTATCAACTTGCCACGCACTACCTGATTTTTTTTTTTGGAGCAACCGGCAGGAGCTCTGCCTTTTCAAATAGATAGAAGGAAAAATCGAACAGTACATAGGGGCATGTTTTGGTTAAGGTGGAAACATGCCGAAAGCACCAAGAACAGGAAAAAGCGAAAAAACACCTAATCAGGTTTCGCCGGAATGGCCGGCCCAAAGGCCGCAAACGCGCGAGTTCGCTGGAGGATATCCTCTCTAGCGATCCACCTCGACGTAAGTCAGTCGCCGGTTAGTGAAAATGCGTCTGTTACGCTCTTTTCAGGCGTTCCACATAACATAAAGCAGCCGTCCACTTAATCTTCTTTTCTCGCTTGTAGGTCTTTGGGCAATCAGATTGTCCCACCAGTCCGTGAGGGTAAGAAAGCCTTGGCCATTTGTTCCTCTCGCGGCATTGTCCCAATCTTGGGTGAGGTTCCAGACGGCCGTAGTGAAAGGGCGGTTTTTGCATAGGTGGACGGCTGTTTCAGGCGCGCTGAGGCATAAGGCGCAAAAGGGGTCATGAGTCCACCCTCTGGTGGCTAAGTTATCAGCTGTAAGTAGCTTTCCATGCATGGCCAGCCAGCCGAAAATCTTGCACTTAGGCTCGGCGTGGGCGGTCCATAATTTTTGGGCGATGAACTTGGGGTGGCTTCCAAGGAATTGAGCAAGGTACGCAGAGCTGGAACTGTAGTTTCCGTCCGCCGTCAAAGTCGAAACAATCTCGTCTTGTTGTCCTGGAATCAGCTGCGTGCCCTGAACCATGCCCCAAACTTTGAGGTACTGGGCCAGCTGCACCGGAGTGGACAAGGCAGAAATGGCACGAATCCAATTTCCACCGGTCAGCTCTTTGGCCACACTTCTGCTTTTCCTTGTAGCGATATTAAAGAGGTCAGGCGCCCAAAGGTGAATGGGACCAAGATCAGACCAATTGTCAAGCCAGAAAGAAGCCTTCTCGCCATCTCCAAGAGAGATCTTCGTGGAAGCTCTGAATAGCTCCATATCAGCTTTGTCACAGGGAAGTTTGGACCCCGCCCAAGTGCGATGTGGGTCAGTCCACTGGAGCCATGGCCATCGCAGCCTGAGGGCCCATCCTGTCCGCTGGAGGTGAGGCATCCCAAGCCCACCAAGATCTTTTGGCCTGCACAGTGTCGTCCAGCTAACCAAAGCTTTCCCTCTAGTCGCATGCTCGCCTTCATCACCGGCCCAGACGAAGTTTCTAGCAATGCGAGTAATCTTATCTCTAGCCCATTTGGGCAGCGGAATGACTGTTGCGTGATAGACGGCAATGGCCATGAGGACGGACTTGGCGAGGGTAATCCTTCCAGGTCGAGCAAGGAACTTCCCCTTCCACCCAGGCAGCTTTCCAGCAATCTTGTCAAGGAGGGGCTGCAGGTCAACTTTACGGAGACGCCTGAAGTGCAAGGGTAGGCCTAAGTATTTTCCGGGGAAAGTGGCGATCTTTGCGGGGAAAACCGAAAGGATGGCCGCAAGGTCAATATTGTCGCATCTAATCGAGAAGACCTTCGTCTTAATTAGGTTGGTGATGAGGCCGCTGGCTTTTCCAAAGCAGTCGAGAATGTCAGAGATAGCCTTGAGCTCCTCTTTGATGGGGTTGACAAAAATTCCAGCATCATCAGCATAAATGGAGATTCTGCAACGTGGCTTGCACGATCTGATCGGACTGAGAATACCTTGATGGCTTCCAATCGAGAGGATGCGCTGTAGCGGGTCGATGGCGAGGATGAACAACATGGGAGAGAGAGGATCGCCTTGTCTCAGACCCTTAGCATGCCGAAAAGGCCTTCCCGGGCTTCCATTTAGAAGCACTCTCGAGGATGCCGAAGAAAGCGAGAGGCACACCTAGTCTCTCCACAATTGGCCAAAATCGAGGGCTGACAAAACCTCGAGAAGGTAGGCCCATCCCACGGAGTCAAAAGCTTTGGAGATGTCCAGCTTGAGGAAGAGGCTAGCCGTCCTCGAAGAATGAAGCTCTTTGATGAGGTTTTGCACATGAAGGAAATTGTCGTGGATGCTCCATTTCTTAACAAAAGCGCTCTGGCATTTGGAAACAAGGTTCGGAAGGATTGGAGCTAGACGGTTAGCAAGGAGCTTGGAGAAAATCTTTGACATATTGTGGATGAGGCTGATAGGCCTATAGTCGCCAACCGTTGTCGCATCTTGCTTCTTTGGGATTAAGATGATGTTGGCCGAGTTGATCAAGTTTGCGCAGCCCCCCTTCAACCCAGCCATATGGGAGATAATAGCCACCAAGTCACATTTTATGATTTCCCAACAACTCTTGAAGAAAGCGCCGATGAATCCGTCAGGTCTCGACGCTTTGATAGAAGGGAGCGAGAAGACGGCCTCCTTGATTTCGCTCTCCTCGAAAGGGGCCTCGAGGTCGGAGAGGTCGCGATGCTCATACTGGAGGGCCTCCCAATCAAGGCTGAGCAGCCTGCGGGCTTTCGATCCTAGAGCGCTCTTGAAATGCTGGAGGATCACCTCCTCCTTGTCTTCATTTGTGATGGCCGCGCCATTGTCGGAGGAGAAGGTCTGGATGTGGACCTTTCTACGCCGCCCATTTGCTCTTGCCTGGAATAACTTTGTATTTGCGTCCCCTAACCGTATCCAGGTCAGCCGGGATCTTTGTCGGAGCTTGGTCTTCTGAATTGCAAGGAGGCCGAGGTAGGACGCTTTTAGTTGCCGTCGAAAGTCTCTCTCCTCATCCGAAAGCGGTCGTGATTCTTCAGCAGTGTCAAAACGCCAGATGAGCTCCTTAGCCGTGGCAATCTGGATCTTGAGATTTCCGATGCTTTGCCGCTGTCATTTCCTGAGAGCCTTAGCCGTGCGAGAAAGCTTGATGTGTATACGACGAATGGGGTCAGAGGACTGGATGGGTTTGCTCCAGGCTTCCAACACCGTGTCCTTGAAACCATGCATTTGAAGCCAGAACTCCTCAAACTTGAATGATGGCTTCCGCTCAGAAGCGACGGATCCTTGAAGGAAAAGAGGTGCATGGTCAGAGCAAGCAGAGGTTATCGCTTGAAGATGGGCGTCGGGGAAGAGCTCGTCCCAATCAGCGGAGTAGAAGACATTGTCAATCTTGGTGAGGACTGGGTCGTCTTGCGCATTCGACCAAGTGAATCGGCGACCGTGCATCCGCATGTCTTTTAGTTCGAGAAAATCACGCGCCACGCGGAACTTCCTGATGAGACGCCTATTAATATTGAGGTTGTTTTTACCAGATGCCTTAGTGATAAGGTTGAAATCTCCGAGAAGGAGCCACGGAGCTCGGACGAGAGGCTTCAAGGCCCGAAGCTCGTCGATGAAAACAATCTTCTCGGCTTCAGACTGGGGGCCATAGACATAGGTTATTGTCCACGTAGATCTTTCGTCTAGCATAGTAATGGTAGCCGATAGCGTGTGGGTGGTGAGGTGGACATCCGAAATCGAGAAGAAGGCCGAGGAGGCCGCGAGGATCATTCCTCCACGAGTTCCGATCGCGGGAAGAAAAGCGTAGCCATCGACAAAAGAATGACCTAGCGTGGAAGAAATCACGGCGTCGTTTACATCTTCAAGTTTTGTTTCCTGGAGGCAGACAATCGTCGCATGAGAATCACGGACGATATCACAGACCGCGTCACGCCGGACCTTGCTATTTAGCCCGCGGGGGTTCCAGTTGAGAAGATTCATATTTCTTTGCGCCGTTAACTTAAACTTGCAGACACACAGTGCTGGGGAGAAAAGGCTTCAGGCATAACAGTTGCATTACGTAGGGCCGGACATCAGCTAGCAGCGAAGACAGAAAGCAAAGGGATACGGTAGCAGTAGCAGGTAGCCAGCAAGGGGGAGCTTCCATCAGACTAAGCCCCAAGCAGCAAGCGGACGGAAACATGAAGTAAAGGTAGAATTGGCGTAGAGGATGGGGCACAGGCCCAGGGCATCGGCGCGTACTGCAGCGACTACACATCTATAGGAGCTTGCGGCACGGTCGGGGCTGCAGCTACCATCTTGCTTGTAGCTTTTTTCTTGATTTTCTTGGCTTGCTTGACCAAAGCGTCGAGGGCCTGGATTGCCGAGGAAGCCAACGGCCCGCTGAGGAACAGCTGGCGGAAAGCCACCCTTGAGGCATCGTCGAAGGAGGCCGATGGAGCGAGAATGCCGCAGGCGCGGGCGACGATCTCCTGGATGGCCTCTGCTCCCTCCGAGAGCTGTCGCGTCTTCTTCTTGATGGCGATCCTACCACTGCGCCTGGGGGAAACCGCTGGCATCAGCGCCTTATTTTTCTTCTTGGTCGCCGGCATGCTCAGCAAGGCGGGCTGCACAGGGTGAGCGATGTCATCCAGGAAGATAGCAAGAGCATCACGGCTCACCAAAACATCAGCATCAGAAGGCGACGGAGCTGGGGCGGTGTCGCTCACCGCAGGGGCCTGGCGCAGTGGTGATCCAGATGGAGCACGAGCGGGCGACGAGAGCAAGGACAGGGGCGGCGACGCCACCTGCGGCGAGGGGATAGCAGCGGTCTCGTGCCAGGCTTCATCCCTCGGCTCCAGAATCATCTGGGACAGAAGCGTAGCCGCCTCATCTGTCCCCACCTGGGACAGAACATCCTCACAGCCGCCGGTGCCATCATCAGGCAAGCCCGTCTTGGGCAGCTCCTCCAGTCCTAGAGAGGGAAGCTGGGACTCCAGCCCGGCAACAATCTTGGTGCGGTCGATGTCTGCCAGGGAGCCTGCAGCCCTCAGCAGCTGCTGTGCCGATGGCAGAGAAGTAGGGGAGGGGCACGGCTCAGGCCCCGTCGCGGCACGGAGGACAGCAGTGGCCCGGGCAAGCCAGGTCCGTAGCTCGGCGGTCTCCGCCAGGAACGGCTTGACAATGCCGCTGACGCACTCCAGCAGCTCCTTCTTGAGAAGCGCAGCCTGCTCCGTCAGCATAGAGCGGAGCTCATCTGCCAAAGGGATCATCTTGCCTCGCTCCTGGGCATCCAAGGCGTGCTGGATGACGTCGATGTCCATCGCTTCAGGCCCGGCTTCACGGCGCCGCCCATGGCTGCTGCCAGAAATCTCGCGTCTCCGCGGCGAGCGTGACCTCTCACGCCGGATGGGCCCCTGGGCGTCCCATCTAGTAGTGTCGCCGCGGCGCCCTCCACGCGCGCCATCCCTGTCATGGTCGTCGTCGCGGTCTTCACGGCGATGAAGCTGAAGGCGCGGGTGCTCGAAATGAGGTCCATGCCTGTCTCTTCGCGCCAGCGCCGCAGCACGAGCAGCTTCCTCGCCGCCATCTTCCACAATCATCGGCTCCGGGGGCATTCCATCCACCGTCAGGAAGTGCCAGGCGAAAGAGATCGGCGTGGGCTTGAAGGCGTTGGCATCGCTGCACGAACCAAAAAACTCCAGCGGCGCCATGGAGTAATCCTCCATCTTGTCTAGGTGGACAAGCACCCTGAAAGTGGCTCCCCTTTTGGCTCCAGTTGGCCGGACGTCGTTGACAAGCACCTCGCCAGCGAGGCCGTTCCCACGGCTGGTGAAAGTTAGCCACACCACCTTAGGGATCGAGCTGGGGTTGGCCGTCCAAGCCCAGCAATCCAGCGAGCGCGCGGAGGTGAGCAGCGCAGAGGCGTCGTCGAGGCGGTCGAAGGAGCACCTCCTTGCAATGATCCTCTCAGCAACGAAGGGTGTGGCCATAGGCCGGCACCCCTTCCAAGCAGAGCCTGACGCGGAACGACATGGCGGCGCCGAAGGCATTCTCCAGGGGACGCCAAGGTCGCAGTTGCAGAAGAGCGCCATCAGCCGCGACACGAGCACGGCCCAGCACGTCGGCGCAATGCGCCTTATGCTCGAACTTGAGAAGAAACTGACCCGGTTGGTGCGGGCAAACGTTGATGTCGCGGTGGCTCAGCCTGAATTCCTTCCTGACGGCGCGGTCGATGGCGAGCGCCTCCACCTTGCGGTTGCCGTTGATGACCCAGGCGATGGCAGCCGTCGCCTCCCAACTCTTGATGTCTTGGTCGATCTCGAAGGAGGTCGCGATGATGACGGTGTCCTCCTCGGGGCGCGTCGCAGCGGAGCCGATGCCGTTCAAGTTGTCCATGGCTAGAGGCGGAGGCAAAGGAGTCTCCACAGACGACGGAGTGGGCGTGGGCGGTGCTTGACGAGGCTGGCTGCGAGCGACGATGGCCGCCCAGGAGAGAGCGCCCGGAGCGAAGGGAGAAGCAGGAGCCGGCCGGCGCAGTGGCGGGGGAGGAAGAACTCCTCGCTTCTTTGAAGCCTTGGCAGCAAGACGGAGAGGGCACGCTCGCTCCTTGTGGCCGGAGAGGTTGCAGGCAAGACACCTAATGGGGCCGCGGCAAGCAGCAGCACTGTGGTGATGAGAAGGGGCGAGAAAACGGGCGCACAGGCCCGCAGTGCGCCTTTTGAAGCGAAGAGCAGCTTCCTCAGCTTGGGAAGAGCGCGTCGAGGGCGCAGACTTTCCGTCCTTGCGCAATGAAGACCCGTCGCGTCGCGGACGGCGCGGCCCGGCTGTAACCCACCCTTCCTCGGCGTGGAAATGGGCAGCCGCAGGCGAATGGGACACATCTTGAAGGCGAGCCGGTCGCTGGTAGCTGGGCGGCACCACGAGGAGAGAGCGGAGGCCAATGACAGGGTCAAAAACTCCATCCCGCATTGAAGACGAGCTCGCATTGAAGCCGGTCTGCTCGTCCTGGGGGGCGACGACGCGGCAGGGCGGGACCCACCGATGTTGGAGCAGGGGGAGCCAGCGAAGGAGTCAGGAACCGGCTCCGAGCCCGAGGAAGTCGCCGCAGTTGAACGAGGAGGGGTGATGGCCAGCGGCGTCAACACCCGATCCAGATCCGGGTCAGAAAACAGGGGGAGGATCTCATGGCACGGAGCTGCGCCTCCGGAAGGAACCAAGGGGCGTGGGGGGCTAGGCGGACAGTTCTAGGCGTAGGGGAGGGTGGGAGGGGGGTGTGGTCGGTAGTGGGCGCCGCCGGCGGGGAAGGCGGCGCCGGGGGCAACGAGGCCGCCTTACCTGGGGGCGACGAGGAGGCCATCCCGCTCTATTTCAAATGTCTAAAATGATTATGATCCACGCAATATCTGATAATCAACATTATTTACCAAAAGAGGCACTAAGTCTACCACAATAGTTTTTTTGCAACATGCACCATACACATATATAACACCGCATCAATCTTGCCAAACCGAGACAACTAAGGCCCGGTTCTTTTTAGTTTTAGCTTGTGCATAAGCTAAGGCCCGGTTCTTTTTAGTTTTAGCTTGTGCATAAGCTACCCTGGCTTGAGCTGTCCAGAAAAACAGTGGTGCAAATAAGCTCTTGAGAAACCATAGCCCAGTTCTTTTCGGCTTTTATTGTCCTAGCTTATTGTCTAAGCTATATGATAAAAAGTTTGTAATGCCCCTAGAATGATTTTGAGTTTTATACATAATATTGAGTTGTTGTTTTTATTTTTTTTTCATATTAATTTTATAAAGAAAAACAATTCCAGAGCATCAACCACTTGATATTGACTTTGTTTTGAATTTGTTTTCATGCTAATTTCTCCGTTGAAAATTAACAGAATACATTCTATGCAAATCACAGTAGCATCAGTTGAGAATTACAATCGTTCAAAACTGCACTACCACTAATGAAATTACAACCTGTACTACTGCCGAAATTACAAGCTATACTCAATAAGAAAATTATGCCACATGTATCTCTGAACTAGCTCTGTCTGAACGTCTCCGTTGGTGCAGCAGGGAGCAGCACAGGAAATAGTGGTACAGAGGAGGCAGGAGCTGGCGCACATCACAGGAAGAGCTCGGGGCAGCAGGATTCCTTAGCCAGTAGAGGCCCTGTCGGTGGAGGAGGCAGCATCTTCGGTCGGCCGCAGCAGATTTTACCCCTGCGGGCGAACTGGAGCTCCGCTCCATCTTGGCCCACGAGGTAGTCGCGAGTTCCCCTACACCATGGAAACGAACCGGGATAAGAGGGTCAATGTTTTGGCAGAGAAAGGGTAGCTTGGGCGGCGGCCAGAGTTGCTCCTACTACCGGCGGCGGCGGAGGTGTGGGGTGAGGAACCCTAGGCTGCTGTTTGTTTAAAGAGATAGGGGAGAGGAGGTGTCGATGGGGTGGGTTCAGAAAACGTTTCGGTAAAAACCACCTGGACGAGCGCGGTGGCATTTTGAGGTAAATAGCCTACAAATTAGGGGTATCATCATATAGCGCTTCGTTTGTTCTGCGGGAAGCTGCAGGAAGCTCGGGTATGGCGGCTTTTCCCAATCGTGAAGAAACTGTTGAAGCCGGCTGTGGACAAAAACGGCTTAAAATCGAGTTCTTTTGGGCTAATGCTTATTTTCACAGTTAAGCTGTCTAGAAGCCTCAAAAGAACTGGGCCTAAGGCACATAGAAGCTTATTAGAGTCACCTATACCGCGCCTGAATCATCCAACGCTTTGTATAACAGCCGCGTCCTGGAGATATCAGAGAGGATTCTAGTAATAATATTAAAGGGTCCCTGACCGCCCGCACCCAGTCGACCTTGCTCATAGCGACCGACCATGAAGAGCTGCAGGAGAAGAAGGTGCGACCCCATGAGACGAGCAGGGACAGCAGCTCGCGCTTCAGCGCAGGTCCATGGACATGGTTGACGGCGTAGGAGGACCTGTGCAGGATGGCATGGTGTGGCGGAGCAGTCAGCGAAGGTGTGCGCCACACCCCACGCAGCAAACATTGTGTAGAACACCACTGCTTACAGCCGCGCTCAAGGCTCGTCGACGAGCTGCAGTCGCCGCCACTTGGGCAGCAGCCGATGCCCATGGTGCTGGTGGTACGTCAGCGATGGTGCGAAGGAGTATTAGGTTCGTGGCGCCAAGGTAGGCCTCCCTTGTGCTCCCGTACCTAATTCTTTTAATTGTCATTTATAACAAATGTAGCTATAAACATGTAACAGTTTTAATAAAGCGTAATTTTGAATATCAGACAGTTATGATAAACAATAAAAATAGAGACAACCACATCAGGCTAGCCATAGTACTAGTATTAGTAAGAAGTATCATGCATGTCACCTTGAAATAAATCTAATGTGGCCGCAAGATTTTTTTCTTTTGTGGAAATTTCTATTCCACTTCCCTATTTTCTACCATATTTCTCTTTAAATATAGGAGATAAATATTCGACAAACAATGAGAATCGACTACAACAGTAACTAACAATTTTCATGACGAAAGCTCCTACAAGGACCACCAGACCCATCCAATGTACAATGGGGTTTATATTACATTCATCCTTCTGATGCCTCACTAGCACGACTCCCTTTTAAATCACGCCATCCATACATAATTTTGGGTGATTTGACAACTTACCGGTGTTTCCCGGTTGTAAGTCGCGTAGCTCGTATCAGTTGAGTGATCTGGTGGAGGACCTTCCTCTTTATCTGCGGAGAACGTAGTGCGTTAAGCACATCAACGAGAGTTCAGCAAAGAAACACCGGACGTTATAAAAAAGAGCAGCAATTTCAGTACGTTTCCCAGTGACTCGACTATATACTCGACTCGAGTAATAGTAACAGAAATCTAGTCTAGATATGAAACTCACGAGCTCCTGAACTTCCTTGCGAGCTTCCTTCCTGAGCGACTGCCGCAGGCAGGAAGGCCAGGGCGGCGCTGATCATGAGAACGAGAAGAAGAGCGCCACCGCGAGCAACGCGCGGAGTCGGAAGACGGGAATAGCTCGACCCAGGTGACATGTTTTTTGGGCTCCTGATGCAGTCTGTGCTTCGTGGCTTCGGACGCTTGTGCTGTCCAGTGACTTCTGGCTAAAACGAAAACACCGTGCCTTCAGGGTATTTATATGCGTGGATACAATGCCATCCGCGCCGCCGGGTGCGTACCAGATACCACCGCCCAGGCCTACTTTCTGTGTGTATTAATAATTCATAAAACCAAAGATTTTCACATGGCCCCATGTGAAATAGCATGATGGACTTTACTACAAATATGAAATTTCTTTTCATCTCCACCTTCATTGCCGATATGTTTGTTTAGATTGGTTGCCAGCATGATTGGATCCACTATAAATGCCCGGCTAGGCTGGCTATTGAAGGAGATCACAACTCAGCCTAGCACCACCAGCAGCCGTACTAGTAGTTCCCTAGTAGCAAAGAGATGCCCGCTGCAAGCACTCTCAGTTCCTTCCTCATCACGACCACTGTCATGTACTCTTTCTTGACTTCTTTTGCCCACACCTCTTCGTTGGTTCGTGCCACACTCGTTGATGAACCCAATAAAGACTTGGAGGCTCTCCTCTGCCTCAAGCGCCACCTCTCCAACAATCCCGAGGCACTCGCCTCGTGGAACAATACCCTCCAGTTTTGTAGTTGGCCCGGTGTCACCTGCGGCAGGAGACATCCATCTCACGTGACATCACTGGAACTGGAGTCGCTAGGCCTGAATGGACAAATACCACCTTGCATCGGCAATCTCACTTTCCTCACAAGGATCCACCTCCAGAATAATCTGCTGAATGGTGGGATCCCATCTGAGGTAGGCCATCTCCGTCGCCTTGTCGAACTAAGACTTCTGTCGAACAATCTTACTGCCACAGTACCCAACTCTTTGTCTGCCTGCTTAAGTCTTCAGATCATTGATCTTGGGAGCAACTCCCTAAACGGAGAGATCCCCCAAGGTTTGTCCAACTGTTTAAATCTCACAGCTATCTTCCTTGATGGAAACAACCTTCATGGAAGCATTCCGGATGGGTTCAGCATGCTTCCTAAGCTTTCAGTTTTGTTTCTTAGGGGAAACAACTTGATGGGCAATATTCCTTTTTCACTTGGAAGCAGTGCATCTCTCACCTATGTCATCCTGGCAAACAACAGCCTAACTGGAGGTATCCCACCTCTTCTAGCAAATAGTTCATCACTTCAAGTGCTAGACTTGGAAAGAAATGACCTCACTGGAGAGATACCTCCTGCTCTCTTTAACAGCCGCACCCTTAGTACCATAAATCTTGCACGAAACAATTTTTGGGGGTCTATTCCACCTTTCTCACACTTTTCACCACTGGAGACTCTCTACCTATCCTACAACAATCTCTCAGGCAGCATACCTTCCTCTGTAGGGAACTCTTCTTCCCTTCAGTCACTTTTGCTTGCAGCGAATCACATGCAAGGAAGCATTCCATGGAGCATAAGTAGAACTCCTAACTTAGAGGTACTCGACCTCAATGACAACAACTTATCCGGGACCGTTCCTGTCTCTCTCTACAACATATCTACACTCACGTACCTTGCATTGGGAACCAACGCCCTAATAGGGAACATTCCAGCAAATTTTGGCTATACCCTGCCAAACATCCAAACATTCATTGTTCAGGGAAACAAATTCCAAGGTGGTATTCCCACATCAATGGCCAACGCCACAAGTCTTGAGCTAATTCTTCTCCGTGATAATGCATTCCATGGCATTATTCCTTCTTTCGGGTATTTGCCCAACTTAACCACACTAGATATAGGCAAGAACCAACTCGAAGCTGGAGACTGGACTTTCCTCTCCTCGCTCGCCAATTCCACAAAGCTGGTGAACTTACTATTAGATGCAAATAACCTATGGGGAAACCTGCCAAATTCCATTGGAGATCTTCCGAAAAGATTACAACTTTTGATGTTGAGAGAAAACAAAATATTTGGCAGCATACCACACGAGATAGCGAACCTCAAAAACCTCATAGATCTTCGCATGGAGCAAAATCTGCTTACTGGAAACCTTCCCGACTCACTTGGAAATCTTTCAAACTTGATTGTTTTAAGCTTATCCAGAAACAAACTTTCTGGGCGAGTTCCATTTTCCATTGGAAACCTCCGTCAATTAAATGAGCTCTACTTGCAAGAAAATCATTTTACTGGTCCCATCCCTCGAACTTTAGCACACTGCCAAAACTTGGACATCCTAAACCTCTCTTGTAACTCCTTTGAAAGTACAATACCAATGGAATTATTTACTCTGTCCACACTCTCTGAAGTTCTTGACCTCTCTTACAACAAACTCTCTGGACCTATACCTATGGAAATTGGTGGGTTAATCAACCTTTCCCCCCTCAATCTTTCCAACAACCGGTTGACTGGAGAAATTCCCTCAACTCTGGGTGAGTGCCTCCATTTGGAGTCCCTCCGCCTGGAAGGAAATCTACTTGATGGTCGGATACCTCAATCTTTCACTGAATTGAGAGGCATACGTGACATGGATCTTTCTCGAAACAACTTATCTGGTCAGATACCAAATTTCTTCGAGGCCTTCAGCTCCATGTCACTTCTCAATTTGTCATTCAACAACCTGGAGGGACCCGTACCAACTGGTGGGATCTTCCAGAATGCAAGCAAGGTGTTCGTCCAAGGGAACAAAGAGTTGTGTGCCGTTTTGTCAGCACTGAAACTGCCACGTTGCCACACAGCTGCAACTAAAAACATGTATGCCTCCAACATACTGAAGATAGTGGGATTTTCTGCTCTTTCTTTGGTCATGTTATCATGTATTGGACTCATCTTTCTGAAGAAGAGAAACAAGGTGAAACAAGCAGCACTTCCATCCGTCAAGGGGTTCAACAAGATGGCATATGCTGATTTAGTGAAAGCAACAAATGGTTTCTCTTTCAGAAACTTGGTTGGCTCAGGGAAATATGGGTCCGTGTACAAAGGTAGGATTGAGTCTGAGGAACATGCAGTTGCTATCAAAGTTTTCAAACTTGATCAACTTGGAGCAGTAAAGAGCTTCCTTGCAGAGTGTGAGGCTTTGAGGAACACTCGTCATCGTAATCTTGTAAGAGTGATCACTGTGTGCTCAACAATTGATCGTGCAGGACATGAGTTCAAAGCTCTTGTTCTTGAATATATGGTTAATGGCAACCTGGAAAGTTGGCTCCATCCGAGCCTCCACGAGCATCATCCGAAAAGGCCATTGAGTTTAGGTTCAAGAATTATAATAGTGGTAGACATAGCTGCTGCTTTGGAGTATCTCCATAACCATTGCATGCCTCCTATGGCCCACTGTGATTTGAAGCCTAGCAATGTCCTTCTCGATGATATCATGGGCGCATGTGTTGGCGACTTCGGGTTGGCTAAGTTCCTGCACACTTATACTTCCTCAGACAATCATATTTCTACAAGCTTAGTGGGCCCAAGAGGATCTGTTGGATACATTGCACCAGGTAACAATTTTTGAACAAAAGGTCGATTTTTGCAAATATATTACAGTCTCCTACATATTCAGGTTTTTACTTACTTTTGAACTCTTGTAGCATTTTTGTTTCAAATTTCAACCCATTTGTGTTAAATAACTGTCTGAATAAATTTGCATACTGCAGAATATGGCTTTGGGAGTAAAATATCCACGGAGGCCGACGTTTACAGCTATGGAATCATCATCCTAGAAATGCTCACTGGGAAGCGTCCAACTGATGACATGTTTAATGATGGCCTCAGCCTTTACAAACTGGTCGAAGAATCATTTCCTCGAAACATTGCTGACATTCTAGATCCTACAATTTTCCCTAGATATGGCGATGACGAAACAGGAAGTACGTTAGACCTAGAAAATCATCAAACAGCTGGAACTATTAGCTGCATCACTGAGCTCGCTAAGCTTGGCCTGTTATGCGCTGCGGAGGCACCTAAAGACCGTCCAGCAATGCAAGATGTTTACACTGAAGTGGCCGCAATCAAAGAAGCGTTTTCAGCACTACAGGACTGGGAAATGTAGAACTATTTCCACTGCTCGCACCGCCACACGTTAGTGGTGCATGATGGCCTACAACTAGTTCGCTTTACATAAGACTGTCTTTTTCTTTGATTTAAATTGTGTATGTCATGAATCGTCTTGCATTTTACTGGTAAATCTATGTTTGTGATGTTACTGGTGTAACAAACTGTGGTTTAATATAATATTAAATAAAATTCGGCATGGGAAATTTTGTATGTTTCAATGTGGCTGTTTTTCTTCCTAGACCGTAATAAAATACAAGTAGAGCCCAACCTGGCATGAAGTATCACACCCTTATAAAGATGTTAAACTTGCACAATGGTACATCGAATCAAATTCTTAGACGTAAAAAGCTGAAATGCATGTGCAAGGATATCACATTTTGTTTACATGAGTCAAACAACAACTAACCTCTGCCACAGAAGGGTGGGGCTGCGGTGGAAGGACTCCTGCTGTCACCGAGTGCCTCGGTGTGGCATGGTGCGGCGGCCTGGTCCGCAGTGAGGCGATGAAGGAGGATGTGCTTGCACAGTAACACAATGGTGTCCTGCAGGATGTGCTTGCGCAGTAACACAATGGTGTCCTGCAGGATGTCCGTGTGTATGACAAGTGTAATGCGGGCTAGGTGAATGAGTCTACCTCCTTTCCAAATATCTCATGGAATCACCTCAGTCCTTGCAGCAGAAGAGGAAACGAAGAAGCCACGGGTTCGATAGACACTTAGCAAGCAGGGCACCTTACAGAGGTCGACCATCCACTGCAATTACCCTAGTTTTCCTACTTTTTTTGGGTACCCGATGATGGAATCGCCGGAATGTCAAATTCTAGCCGGAACAGAGTGCCCTGCCAATCCGCAAGGGAGACCACCAGAATGAGATTTTTCTCCAAATTCACAGCAGCAATTGGCATCTAATCCTAATCAGCAGAGAGAAAGGGTAGTAGTACTCACGGCGTGAGCAGGTCATTGCGGAACGGCGAGCCGTCCGTGATTCAGGTGTACATCAGGGTGCCCACCCTGAGCACACCCACTGTGGGGAACACCGCCCTGTACACGACTAGGCTTCCTTAAGCCGCCGCCATCGTCGCGCAACGAGCTTACCGGGAGATGAAGAGGGCACGACTTTGATACGAGGAATTTTTCGATTGCCCAAGCGTGGAGGTCGCATCTGAAGACATGCTTGTGAGGGGCGGAGGAGCAGCGGAGAGTGCCGGCGGCGACCGCCGGATTTCCGCACAGGTCGGCGAAAGGAGAGGAAGGAACGAGTCGAGCGGCGGCCATGGCCTAGCTTCAGCCCAGAATGTGATAGTTCAGCCTGTTGAGCAGCCCATAGCGAATCCACTAGTGCTGACTGCTGAGAAAAATGACATAGGCCCATCAATCCAACAGGCTTAGTTTTTCGTGTCTTTTTACGCGGACACATCTGTAGCAAATCTGGGTTGTGCATCGGCGACTTCAACGAAGTTTTGAGACGGGAAGAACAAATGGGACCAAATGAGAGAGATATGGCTCAGATAATCAAGTTTCGAGAGGCGATTCATGTCAACTCTGTGATCTTGGTTATATCGGACTGGATTGGACCTTTGAACGAAAGCTTCCTAACAATGAATATTGCCGAGTCCGGTTGGACAGGGCATTGGCGTCTGCAGATTGGTGTGCCCGATTCCCGCTCGCAACAGTACACCACTTACATGCTATTAAATCTGACCATTCCCCTATATATTGCTGAATGAGATGGAGGCGGGAAATCAGAGAATTGCTCTCCAGAAACCGTTCCGGTATGAGCTTATGTGGGAGAGGCATGACGAGTTTAAGCCGATTCTGCAAGCTGCATGGGGCAACACAAAGCCTAAGTCAATTTCTGAGCTATGTGACAAATTGCAAAGTACGGCAGGGACGTACCAGTTTTGGTTCTGTCCGGATGGAGCAAAGGGAGTTACGCAATAAGCTGAAGCAACTGCGATCTGATCCCTTGCGTGTTGGTCCCTCGCATGAAGAAGAGAAGGTTGAAGAAAGGCTTGCTGAGCTAGCATATCGGGAAGAAACTATGTGGAGACAACGGGCAAGGGTACAGTGGCTGGCCGAAGGTGATAGAAACACTCGCTTCTTTCACTTGAAAGCAAGCAACAGAAAGAAAAGGAACAAGATAGAGAGGCTTGTGAGAGAGGATGGTTCGGTCTGTGCCAATGAAGCCGAATTGGAAGCTATGACAACAACCTTTTATGAGGATCTTTATAAGGCGGAAGGAACAATTGGCATTGAGGAGGTATTGTCGCATGTGCCTAAAAAAGTGACTAGTGAGATGAACAATTCATTGAATGCTCCGCATACTGCAGAGGAGATCAAAATAGCCTTATTTCAGATTCTTCCTACTAAATCACCGGGTCCAGATGGTTTCCCAACGCATTTTTTTCAGAAGCATTGGAGTTTGTGTAGTGAGGAGATCACGAAGATTGTGATTCGGATTCTTCATGGGGAAGACTCACAGGAAGAGATTAACAAAACGGTCATCGTCCTTATTCCTAAGATATTAAAACCCACATCCCTATCCTAATTCAGACCGATAAGCTTGTGCAATGTGGTGTATAAAATTGCATCGAAGGTGCTCGCAAACCGGCTGAAAAGGGTTCTCCCTAAGATAATTTCCGAGGAACAATCAGCTTTCGTACCAGGTCGACTTATTACTGATAACGTCATCACTTCTTATGGATGTTTACACTTCATGAAGTCTAGCAAGAGTAATAAAAAATCCTTTTGTGCTCTGAAATTGGATATGAGGAAAGCTTATGATCGAGTGGAGTGGAAGTATTTGGAGACAATAATGGAGAAGCTTGGTTTTTCACCACGTTTTGTTCAAACAGTTATGCGAGGGGTTCGGTCTGTCACGTTTTCAGTTCTTTTTAATGGAGGATGCTCGAAGGTTTTCAAGCCAAGTCGTGGTATTCGCCAAGGGGATCCATTATCCCTTAT
The DNA here is from genome assembly GCA_910589765.1 of Avena atlantica. NCBI lineage: Eukaryota > Viridiplantae > Streptophyta > Magnoliopsida > Poales > Poaceae > Avena > Avena atlantica. The sequence continues at coordinate 498,710,400 of OU342739.1, forward strand.
CTCTTCCTTTTGGATGTCGAGGGTCTCTCTTGTTTGTTGAAGCATGTGACGAGGAATAAAGAGATGAGAGGAATTCAAATATCTAATACAACTCCAAAAGTTAACCATCTTCTTTTTGCAGATGATTGTATCTTATTCAGCAAGGCAACTTTATATGATGCAACAAAGATGAAGGGAATTCTGGATGTATATTGTAATGCCTCGGGTAAAAGAGTGAATAATGATAAATCCTCTCTCTTTTTTGGCAAAGGATGTCATGAGAGAGTGAGAGCTAGTATCAAGAATATCCTGGAGGTGCTGTTAGAGTACGTATACGTATAGTCTAGAGATAGACTATGACTCTAGCGGTTAGCCTCACGGCGCCGATCCTAGGCCTTCCACCACTTTCGCATCTCGCGCCGTCCCCGGAAAGATCAATCTTCTTGGGGCGCGGCACACCCGATCTCGATCAAAGATCGGATTGGTTCTTTAGATTAGATTAGATCAATTTTCAAGATTCCCAAATTTCAATAGATTAAATCCAATTAGCCAATAAAACCCTAAATCCCACGATCTTCAAATTCCGGTGAAAACTGTGCAAATCGGTGTTCAAGCGGCAAATCTGCATCGAGTCGTTGTGCTCTGCCGGCGCCAACTTCTAGACACAACTCGGCCAACACGTTCCGCAGGAGGTGGGCAGGTGCTGCCCGGCCGTCCGAACGGGCTGGTTCCATCAGCACGTCTCCAAGCCGGAGACGCGGGAGTAGCGCGAGGCCAAAGGCAGCCACACGGAGATGAGTCCTGAGATCATGCATGCATCTGTGACCGGCAGCTGGTTGCACACATACCTATGAGGCTTATGGAGGACACGTTCGTGCGCGTCTAGAAGCACCACGGTCTACATCAATAATCTGCTTCTCGGCTTAGCCAAGCCTGCGACAATCACTCGGCATCAACGTGAAGCAACTACAATCCACCCCAAGCATCCACAAGAAGACAAACGATCAATTTGTTTGTGCAGGATCAGCACCAAGCCTTACCACGGGCCCGTGCGGACACAATCTACATTGCATTGAGTCGGACTACAACGATCCGAACATCTACGTTAAGCTGTATGACTACACCAAGATCTTCGTCGAGCACATCCACAGAGAAGCGACATCAACATCATCCACACGACGGGCCGGTGTGGAACACGACTTCACCGACTTCTCCGACATCAAGGCTTCGACATCATCGCCGCCACAAGGGACGCCTTCGAGCGACGATCATCGCCGACACGCCTACCCCTTCATCGCCGACACATCATCGCCAAGGTCTACATCAACATGGTCTTCATCAACATCTTCGTCGACACATCGCCACCGCCCCTAGGTGCCATCCATTATCATGTCCACGCAGGTGATGATGACAATGAGGTGAAGACGACGGAAGCACAAGACTTCAAATCCAGTCACAAGTGTCCGCTTCACTCCCGCTCCGACTGAGAGGCATGTTAGAGTATGTATACGTATAGGCTAGAGATAGACTATGACTCTACAACTTATACTCCAAGTATCCTCCTACCCTCGTGTAACTCTATATAAACCCCCCAAAGGGTCAGATCAATACAACATAGAAATATTAGGGATTCAATATTTTTCACATGTGCCAAATGAGTCTCTTAATGATAAATACTTGGGGCTTCCTACGGAGGTTGGGAGATCAAAGAATGGAGTTTTTGGTTACCTGAAAGATAGGATCTGGAAGGGAGTTCTCGGTTGGATGCAGAAAGTTCTTTTTGCAGGAGGTAAAGAGATTCTAATCAAGTCAGTTATTCAAGCGATTCCAACATATTCAATGGCTCTTTTCAAGTTACCGAGGGGATTATGTGATCATATCACTTTAATGGTGCGCAAATTTTGGTGGGGTAGCAAACATGGCGAAAGGAAGGTGGCCTGGGTTTCCTGGGACACAATGACAATGCCAAAATATAAAGGAGGCATGGGCTTTAGGGACATTGAATTGTTCAACTTGGCACTACTCGCTCGCCAAGTGTGGAGAATCCTAATGGAGCCTAGTTCTTTGAGTGCAAGAATTTTGAAGTCAGTTTATTTCCCTACTACTGATATTTTATCGGCAAGCGTTCTTTATGTGAGGGCAGAGATATCTTGAAGATGAGTCTTATTAGAAGAATTGGAGATGGAGAGACTACTGACATATGGCTCGAAAACTGGATTCCTCGGGATCACCAACTAAGGCCAATCACGTGTATACATCCGATGATCCTCTTTCTAGTGTCTCAGCATTTATTTGCTCTACTACTAGAACCTGGGATGTTCCAAAGTTGCAGGCCCATCTCCTGTCTATGGATGTAGAAGCGGCAAAACAGATCCCATTGAGCAATATGCGTCAATCTGATACTTAGGCATGGCATTATGATAGGCGTGGGTTGTTCTTTGTCAGGTCGGCTTACAATATGATTAGAGAGATAAAACGGCGAAGAGAAAGTTATTATGAAGGTAGATCGGATTCATCGAATGCGGAACAGGAGGATAAAAGCTGGAAGAAACTATGGAAGGTCAGAGTTCCCTCAAAGTTACGTATATTTGCTTGGCGGTTAGCTAGGTCGTCGCTGCCGACCGGTGTGGTGCATGCGTATAGGAACATGGCCGCTTCAGCGGCTTGCCCGGTATGTCATGCTGCGGAAGATACTTGAAGGCATGCATTTTTGGATTGCAATATGTCTCGAGCAGTCTGGGCTATGAAAGATGATGATCTTATGCTCCAGGTTTTTGGGGACAGGACTACTGATCCACGCTTGTGGCTTTTTGCGCTAAGCAACACGTTGTCACAAGAGAAATTCATTGAGGTTTTAGTAACTATGTGGGCAATCTAGTGGGCTCGTCGAAAACTAATTCATGAGGAGGAGGAGCAGCAATCGCCGCTATCAATTGGTAGGCATGACCCCCCCCCCCCCCCCCCAAATAACTTGGGAATTCCTGTAAACATTTTGTCTATTGATCAATAAAGCTTCGGTCGTTCCGTTCAAAAAAAAATCTGTAGCAAATCTATGCTAAAATAACTGTAAGAACAATTCTACTACAAAATTGGTAGAGAAGTTTCTGCTAAAATAAATTCGGTAGAAAATTTTCCAAGTGGTGGCTAACGATGGTTAGCCGCTCATAGAGCGGCGAGCGGTTACTTTTAGAATCGTATTACTTTAAAATATTTATAGTAAATAGTTGTCTAGTTTGTATAACGATGGAGAGGGATTGGTGAAACATGATGGATGTATTATTAAATCTTATATGCAAGTATATATAGACGTATATAATTTTTTTAAAAGTACAAGTAAAGTTAGGATATTATGAAAACGTAGCATGTCTCTATTCTATACTATCATAACAAACATATACCCAAATCCCTTGGAGGCCTTGGTTTTCACAACCTCCGGTGGCTCAACGCCTCTTTGAGGGTGAGATGGCTATGGCATCACCACACTAGCGACCACAAGCCGTGGTTGGGCCTTGACCTTTTGGTATCAGACGATGCCCATGCTCTCTTCAACGCTGCGGTCCGGATTGATCTTGGGGATGGAACCAGGATGCTGTTTAAATTCATATCTATATTGCGTAACCAAATGATCTCACAATATGATTAAACATTGAAATTAGTCGATTTCTAGACACTTGCATCTTATTGCTATGCAGCAAGCGCATGAACACTAGGAGTTGTCATACCTTTCAGGATAAGATCCAAGGTTTGTACTACACCATATATTTTCTTTAATGCATATGAACCTAATTCAGTCTTAGGACTTAATTTAATATTAGTATGCATGTATAACCACCTTCGTTGCCTTTTCGTTCTCAATAATTCTCAAATATTAGGATCACCAAAATTCGAAGGGTCCGAATGTAGGGGTTTGTAGCATGGAAAACAAAAAAATTCTACCGCATGCACACAAACAAGCCAAGATCTATCTACTAGATTGTAGCAACGAGTCGATAGAGAAACTCACCCTCGAAAATTCCAAAGCGGTTAACGAGAGCAGATTCTCATGGGTGATATAGTCGTACTCTTGCCGATCTTAAGATCGCGTAGACGATCCTTCCGGCGCTGCGTTCCGGCAGCGCTTCCGCAGTCGGTCAGACGTTCGGTACTCGATGAAGACCTTCCTCTCCCTTGTTCCAGCAGGCAGCGGAGGTTGTAGCACTCTCCTCGCGATTCCGGCAGCACGACGGCGTGGTGTCGGAAGTAGAGGGGAGATCTCGCAGGGCTTCTCCTTAAGCCGGAGCGAGTATGGTGGAGTATGAGAGAGGCCTTGGTGATCTAGGGTTTAGAGGGCACTAAGGGGAGGGTGTGGCCGATGGCTAGGGCTTGGGGAATCCCCAAGTCGCCGACTTGGGAGGAACCCTAGGCGGCGGCAGCACTTGGAGGTGGTGGCGCGCAGGAGGTAGGGTTTGAGGTGTGAGGCTAGGGGGCAGCCCTACCCCTCCTTATATAGGTGGGAGGAGGCCGGTTGGGAGGAGGGAGTGCTCCTCCAACTCCTCCTTGGCCGGCGGGTGGAGGGAGGGGACTTCCTCCCCAAGTAGGTTTCCTACTCTCCCTCCACCAAGCAAACTTCAGATTTGACTTTTTCAAATTGGCGTTTGACTTTCAAACTTGGATTTGATTTCTCTCTCCATATTTCCCAGCCAAGTGACCTAGTACATGATGCAACCATTCCACATTGTCATGACACATCCATGTAACCTTCCCCTCCGGAGTGCCGGACCTTCCAGACCCTTCTAAAACATTCTTGGTGAAAACACCGGAATCATTCCCGAACTCCGAAACAGGACTTTCCTTATATGAATCTTATTCTCCGGACCATTCTGGATCTCCTCGTGATATCCTGGATCCCATCCGAGACTCCTAACAACATTCGGTTTCTTACTCATCATTCCATAACTACACAACAACATCGAATCCTTAAGTGTGTCTCCCTACGGTTCGTGAATTATGGAGACATGACCGAGACACTTCTCCGATCAATAAACAATAGAAGAATCTGGAAATTCATATGGCTCCCACATATTTCTACGATTACTTTGCGATCGAATGAACCACTTACATACGATACCAATTTCCCTTTGTCTCACGATAGTTTACTTATCCGAGGTTTTGATCGTCGGTATCTCTGCATACCTAGTTCAACCTCGTTACTGATAAGTACTCTTTTCTCGTTCCCGTGGTATGTGATCCCTTGTGAGCCAGTCACATGCTTGCAAGCTAATTGGATGACATTCCACCGAGAGGGCCCAGAGTATATCTATCCGTCATATGGATGGACAAATCCCACTCTTGATCCATGTGCCTCAACCCATACTTTCCAAACACTCAATGCCACCTTTATAGCCACCCAGTTACGGTGTGGTGTTTGATGTTATCAAAGCATCCTTCCAGTGATGGTGATTAGCATGATCTCATGGTCAAAGGAATTAGGTTACTATGTATCAGAAAGCTTATAGCAATTGAACTATTAAAATGACTTGATCTTTATGCTACGCTTATCTATAGGAGTATGTCCATCATACCATTCTCCTAATGATATGATCTTGTTGTTAACAACATCTCAATGTTCATGATCGAGAAACCACGGTCATCTATTAACCAACAAGCTAGTATTATTAAAGAGGCTTTACTAGGGACTCTAATTTAGTTTACAAATCACACAAGTATTAATGTTTCTAGTTAATACTATTATAGCATGAATGTAAACATTTATCATAAACACAAAGATATAATAATAACTACATTTATTATTCCCTCTAGGTCATATCTCCAACACCAAATACATGCGGAGAATCCGAATATTTTGTTACGGTAGAGATGGTTATTTTTATGGGCTGCCTCTTAAAGAATCCACCCTTCCATTTAATATCGAGAAATCCCGCACAGGTCGGCTTCCTCTCTTCTAGATCTAGCGCTACCCTCCCCCTGCTACCGCCCGTAAATCTAAAACTAGGTCTCCGCCACGCATCGACACTGACTGGCTTGACGACGCCCGCATCGACGACGCCGACACCCCCACCCCCACCCCCTCCCCGCGACAAGATATATGGCAACGTGCCATCTTTGCAAGACTCACTGCAAGGAAAGAATCTCGTCAACTGGCTTACTATTCGGTGTTCATTTCGTACCTGGTTATTTTGATAAATCAATGGTATATTCTCTGACACTCATACAATTTAAATTCAGCTCATACTTGTCAGCATATTAAAATCGTTAATTTAATGTGTCCTTTTGGTGCACAGATTGTCCCATGCAATGCAAGGGCACATTTCAATGAGCTCACATGAGATACGGTGCAATTCCGAGCTTGTGGACGGACATACACGGTTGAAGTAAAAAAAATGCCATCAAGGACTCGATTGGGAGGTGAAGGGTGGCGTCGGTTCATTGCTGATAACCATCTCACTGGAGATGGTCATTTGGTGTGATTTTTCTTGCAAGGAGACAGACCAAGGATAACTGTCATCTATCTAAACAATGTTGGCGAAGAGGAAGAAGATGAGGAACCGCCTATAGACCAGTTATCACCAATTATCTCCTAGAGATGCAAACTTACTGACGGTGAGAAAGATCACCTCCAACGAAACATGCCTCCAAGTAATTCCATCATTGTGGTGCCATTTGTCACCCGCTTGACGAATACGAATGTCGAGAGGCGCCTTATGGTAAGTATATCATGTGAACGAAGCTATACATATCTATCTACTTGTGATAATGGTCGTATGTAACATCGAGTGATCATCTTAACTTTGCATCATAGAAATTACCTAAGGACATGGCTTATCATCTTCATATCCCTGAAGATGGCTTGGTTGGAGTATGCGTTGGAGCACGAGGTGGCATCAGAACCGTCGAGTACAAGACGGATTTTAACGGTCGCATCTCCTTCACCACCGATGGGTGGACTAACTTCCTCCAAACCGAGCATAGTCTCGAGATTAGGCAAGCCATACTCATCACTGCGAGGTTGACCACCACACGCAGGGAACTGCATATGATGTTCGTCATCGACATCATCAATGATTTGCCATCCCTGCCGGACTCGGACTCGTAGGAGTGATACTCGGAGGAGTACGCCATGTGACCTTAATAATATTGTTTGCTAAATTATTGTCTAAACCAACTTGGTCAATAGCTAGCTAGTTTCATCTCTATGTTTTGGAAAGAATTCATCTTAATTAGCCATTTAATGTTGTATGATAACTGCTCTAGGCCTCCGATCTCATCTTCCAAATCTTTCGATTTTAAGTTCTCTAGAAATGAAATTTGAATTAGTCCTATTAAAATTAGAGACGGTTATAATTTCTAGCCGCCTGAGGGAAGTACTTGGCGACAAAATATGAAATTCGGATGTTGTTAGAGATGTTTTATGTTCGCAACCGTCTGAGGTTAGTACTTGGCGGCAAGATCTGAAAATATTTGGACAAATATTTCAGATCTGTGCCACAATTTTCATTTCCCGCTCGTTGAGGTTAGTACTTGACCCCCACTGTCCACCTCCGCCACTGTCGGTGCCCTCCACCACCACCGCCTAAGGTCCCCTGCCTCTCCTCCTTGCCGCCTCCGGTCCTCTATGGTTCGGACGCTCTCTCTCGCCTCCGAGGACCCCTTCGTCATCGAGGTAGGTATGCGTGAAAACCAAACCCCCAAAACCATAATGTAGAACTTCAGTTTAGGAATTTTCGCATGGAATTTGCCATTTTTCTTGTCGAATTTAGGGTTCAGGGTTTTTGAGCTGCAGATACACGACGACAGCGTCGGGAGATCCTTCCCCAGCATCTATCCCACCTCTTTTCCCCTTGTATACATCTCAAAATCTCCAATTTTTTATTGATTCCTCATTGTTCATTGCCCTTCTAGCAATATGGATTTAATTGTCACTTCATTAGTATGATTACATCTTGTTTATTCGATGAATTTCAAATACTTTGGCTGTATATGCTTTTTATTAATGTACGATAATGATGGTGCGTGGTTGAACGCATAGCTTCATCGGGAGACCCCAAGAGGAAGGTGTGATGAGCACAGCAGCAAGTTTTCCCTCAGTAAGAAACCAAGGTTATAAAACCAGCAGGAGGAAGGAAACGATCCAAAGGTGTTGCTAGCAACACGGAAACCTGCATAACACAAACTCAAGACTTTGCCCTAATGAACAGTGAGGTTGTCAATCTCACCGGTTTGCTGAAAACAAAGGATTAACTGTATGGTGTGGAAGGTAATAGTGGTTTGCAGAAAGTAACAGTAACAATGGAAGATGTATCAATGGTAAAGATTGGACCGGGGTCCATAGTTCACTAGAGGTGTTCTCCTTAAGATAAACAAACATGGCATGCTGGGTAAACAAATTACAGCAGGGCAATTGACAGGACTGAGCAAATCATAACAATGCAATACTAGACATTTATGATCCTATGAGATTCGATTGGGCAATACAACAAGATACATAGACTGCCATCCAACTGCATCTACGACTAGTAATCCGCCTTCAGGTTATCATCCGAACCACCTCCAGTATTAAGTTGCAAGCAACGGATAACTTCTTTAAGCAAAGTGTGTAAGGTAAACAATCCACTTGTTCCATGAACAAGAGACCGTTGTTTTCTACCTAGTAGCAACAAAACATCTACAACCTCTAGTGAACTAGGTGGCATCCCCATGCTTTGACGCTTGTACCTCTTGAATATTTCTTGGGGTGATACTGGGTGGCATCCCCAAGCTTGAGCTGTTGTCCATTATTAATCTCATTACATCATTCTTTCTCTACACTTGAAAATTTTCCTTCATACAAAACTTCACACAGTTTTCATTAACAACATTAGTGTATTCAAAAGATAATAGACCTTTGGGTTTAGCTTTAAAACAGCAAAAACTTTCACTAAAGACACAAGATACTGTAGAAATTCCCTCAAAAAGCTCAATTTCCCTAAAATAACCCAAAAAGGAATCAATAAGAAGCAAATGCAAATAATGGCAGAAATCTGTCAAAACAGACCAGCAGGTAGAAACCGATTTTTTCAAAGACCTTATGTTGCTAAAATAAAAAAGTGTTGAACTAACAAAAGTTAGATAACAACCTAGGGGATTTATTCAGAAAATTACATATCAATCTGACTTATAGATAGTTTACACGAAGTTTTATGGTGGAGCATAAAAATCTGTTTCGCGATAGCAACTCCCCAAATCTTAGTTCCCTCTGAAGGGAATATGCCCGAGAGGCAATAATAAAGTGGTTATTATCGTATTCCTTATTTATGATAAATGTTTATTTTGCATGCTATAATTGTATTAATACGGAAACGTTAATACATGTGTGTTTAATAAACAAAAAGGAAGTTCCTAGTTATGCCTCTCTCATAAAACTAGCTCGTTGATTAACAAGATGATCAAGGTTTCCTGATCATGGACATTGGATGTTGTTAATAACGAGGTCACAACATTAGTGTAATGATGTGATGAACATTCATCTGAAGTATAGTATTACGATCAAAGTAATTGAGTTTATATTGCTATAACAACTTACGAAGTGATCCTAATCCTTAGACCATGAGATCATGTCAATCACTAACACCTGATGAGTTTCTTGATAACATCAAATGTCACACCATAACAGGGTGATTATAAAGATGGGTTCAGAACTACGAAAGTGTTATGTTGAGGCCCATGGATCGAGAGTGGAATTTGTTCACCTCGATGATGGATAGATATGCTCTAGGCCCTCTCAGTGATATCACATTGATTAGCTTGCAAGCAAGTGATTTGATCACTAGAATGTTATGTCACGGGAACAAGAAAAGAGTGCATGTCAGTAACGAGATAAAACTAGGTTTGGAGATACTGATGATCAAATCTCGAACATGTAATATATCACGAAACAAAGGGATTAAGATACTAGCATAAAAGGTTCTTGCGAGTCAGTATGGGTCTCCAGATCCCGCTTCTGATTATTGATCCGAGAGGGGTCACGATCATGTCCGCATTATTCGCGAACCATAGGGTGACACACTTAAGAAACACCGACATCCATTTGGAGAAAAAGTTTCATGCCGGAAAGAATAACAAGCACCGGAATTTATTTCACTAGATACCGAAATGAGTTTTCGAGTGAAATTGCAGAAAGTGTTTTTTGCATGTGAAATGAAATACTAGCAAGGAGTTATATGAGAATGTTTGTCATTAAAGTAATTGACAAAATTCTGAATAAATAAAAGGAGTTTTATTTAATGAGAGTTTGCATTAAATTTGGTGGAAATTTAATGGGAATTTGAGTGGGTTTTTGAGTGGAGGAAACTGAAAGGTTTTTGTGTGAGTGGAGTGTCCACCCACATGAATAAAAGGAGGGGAGGGGGCAGCACCATGGCTGGGCGCATGGCCCCTTGGGTGCCCCCTCTCCCTATAAAAGGATCCCCTCTCCCTCTCTCTCACTCACACCTCCTCGTGAAGGATCTCTCCCCCTCTAGTATTTATCCCCCATGGTCTTGGACTAGCGAGATATATGTTTCCGAGTGCTTTTCGGCAAGAAAGAGTTGCGACAAGAGATTGTCTACATCAACCATGAGTTTGGACTCGTTAAGCTTTGTCGGTCTTCCAGGGTATGTTCTATACAGATGTATATCCGCCCGTTGCTTGTATCTAGTAGATAGATCTTGGTACATAGTTGTTCCCATCATAGGAAATTTTTTATGTTCTATGCTGCGAACCCTACAGTGGTATCAGAGCCGGATCTATGCGTAGATGCTTTGCACGGGTAGTACACATATGAGTATGTGGGCGATGATGATCATTTTATTGCATCTTAGTTGTACTTTGGATATTGGTGGCATAGTGGGATGAAGCGGCCCGGACAAACTTTACATGTCCTCGCACATGAGACCTGTTCCACGCTTGACATGCAACTAGTTTTGCATAAGTGGCTAGTAGGTGTCTGTCTCTCCTATTATAGTCAATATCTAATTTCCAATGAGTTGTCAACAATTTGGTTATCCTTGTTGTGGTTAATGTTCGTAGGTAAGAACGGTTCTATCTTCGAAAGCCCTAAGCCACGTAAAACTTGCAATGGATAAATTAGAGGCGTCTAGTTTAGATTGTTGCTGGGCTAGTGTCCTGATATGGTGATGTTGTAAGTAGAAGTATAAGTTGATACTCTTATAAAACACATAACGTGTAAGTTCCATAAGACCTTGGCCTTACACATAGAGGTATGATGGCGATCATACCATGATGCACATGATGGAAATCAAGTGCAAGAACCATATCATTTCACTTATTAACATGTGATGTTTGATTGCATCTTATATTGCTAGTTTGGCGTTTTATTAGCATAATAAGATGATCCCTCATTTAGATATCAAGATAAAAATGTGTTCTCCCTTAAGTATGCACTGATTATGTTTCATCGCTCCAAGACATCACGTGATGATCGGGTGTTTTTGGATCTACGATCATATTTCGGGTGTAAGACAGTTACGCACGCGAATACTAAGGTTCTTACTTGGCGAGCCTAGCATTTACAGACATGGCCTCGGAACACGAACCGAAAGGTTAAGCGTGAGTCATATGGAAGATATGTAACACCCTCAAAATCGGCCCTATGCAAGTTTTAGCGAAACCCGCCAAACCCACATAGAAACGATTCAAAGGTGCCCACCAGGCACTTTCGTGCGGGTGGAAAACGAAGTAATACATTACACAACAGTCCTCGATGGGACCCACAGAACAGATATATATACAACAGCGACTCAATGAGTCAAGAATACAGATATACTATACAAAGATCCAAATCACCTTGAAAACGATAGAGCGTCCAGCTACGGACAAGATGCAAATGGGGCTAAGAGCCCTGAAGAATAACCAATGGCGTCCATAACCCTGCCCAGGCCAAGCCGGAAGGGTAACCCTGCTAACGACGTCGATCTCAAAACCTGCTTAAACAAAAGGGGTGCCGGCAAAGGGCAAAGGAAAAAAGAGAGAGCGGTCAGTACTGAGGCCAGTACACGGCGAGGCTAGAATTCGGCGGTCCTCGCCTACATAGGTATGGTGGACTGAAGCGGCAGCGCAGCATGCACTAAACAACCTATAGAGACTCGATACCACTAGCGGCTATCAGGGAGGGATAAAAAAGATCTATTCGGATCCAACCTGAATCTAACACCAAACAAACCCATCCTGGTATTTCCCCCTCGAGACCAAACGAGGAAGTCAACCGAGGAACTCACACAGTTGGCAGTTTTATTTATTCAGTTATCGTTGCAGCAATTACTAGTCAGGTATAGATAATCATCCTGATAAAAATAAGCAGTGGGCACTTTTAGTTAACCATTCTGTTGTAGTTGCAACACTTACTAGTCAGATACAATTAGCATGAGATATCCCAAAACCCAGCAGTTGTTGGTACTTTTATTTAGCCATTCCGTTATAGTTGCAATACTTACTAGTCAGATACAATGGTAGCACGCGGCAACCCAAACAAGGAATTGTTGGCAATTTTATTTAGCCATTCCATTATAGTGAAGCTGATTACTAGTCATTATAAAGTCAAATTTATAGTACTACTTTAGTTATAGTTGTCTATGATCGAGATACTGTGCTCCAAGTCGTCCATAACCGCGGACACGGCTTTCAGAAAGTTTTACCCTGCATGGGTGCACAAATAGCAACACACACTCGATCAACCTCGGAAAAACCAAATCAAAACCCAACGAGGCCTTCACGACAAAGCAATCACCAGATTCAGAAATATTTCAGGGGGCCACCCCATTAAGTATACCCGCAACGAAGTTAGCTGACTCCGAGACGGACTCATGGTTTGCGCCAGTGGCTGTAAACGACTGGGAACCCAAAACTGGGCTTGTCGATACTGCGAAAACACTCCGCTTTCCTAAACAGTACAGGTGCTCCTCGCACAATCGTAATAAAGCAGTAAAGCATGGCATAAGTACAGGATAGTAAATAAAACCTCAAACTAGTTTGTGGCCCCAAGAAATAAGAATGAATCAAGCTCTGGCTCAGGGGGGTCCCATAATCCTGCCGGATGTGGATAGCGCGAATATTCAAGGAACAGGTATCAAGTACTCGGGGTCCTACGGGACACAAGTGGACGGTTAAAAACCAAATAACATCTATTGCCCACCTGTGCCTCTGCATTACCTACTTCAATTTTAGTTATTAAACAATAATTAAAGTCTTGATCATCTCCAACAATAAACACACGGCAATACTCCAACAACTGTGGTAGTTGACGACACGCAACAGCACTTGAGCAAGCGACTATGACGCGCAGGTCCAACTATCTACCAAACAACAGGTAATAGGCGGTGTCCAAGGCAATATAAGGCTGCAAGGGATATCACGGGTACGAAAACTAGAGCATCGCAACACAGATAGCAATAGATCAACAGGAGGGAATAAATACTATAAAAGTAAGATAGGTAGAAAGGGGGAGATGCTCGCCTGAAAACATTGCCGTAGGTTCAACCGAAGATCGGGTCGATACTCGCATCAACTCATCGACCTAATTCGCGAAGAAGCAAAGCACTAGAAGAAACACCGGATGCACTATTTAATACTACGGCAAAAGATCGGGCATGATGCATATATGGTGTATGGCATGGCAAAGGTGCGATGCGATTAGGCAAGATTAAGCGGAACCGGGGTCCCGACAATTAATTAATAGGTTCGAGTTGTTTATCTACCCCGCAAATTAAATGTTTTAATAATAGGGCAAGATAAGTTACCGGTTCGCTACACAAATTTAAATGAGGCCAATATAAGACTAGGTTTGCCCGCGTATGGGCCCCATATTTAATTATGAGGTGAATCGGCTTAAGGCCCCCAACCCACATGATATGCATGCGAGATGAACAATAATATGCAACAAGTTTTATATAAAGCATTTATTAAAATAGGGGCTCGGGAAAAGGTTCACACATCTGGGTTCGGAAGATCTTGGTTCTGGGGGTTCGGGGCTCGGTCTCAGGGTTCGACGGGGAACAGGTGCGGATCAGGGCTACTGGGTCCGAGATGAAGGGCTTGGCGTTCGGCGTCCTTCGGTTTCATGTCGACGTGCTCGGCGTCCACGATGGAGAACTCGGTGTTCCGGGGAGAAGACCTTGGCGTGTCAAGGGCTCGGCCTTCGGATCCATGTCGGTGCACTCGGTGTTCCGGGTTGGAGATCATGGTGTTCCGGAAGGAGAACTTGTCGTCCTCGTGGCGATCTTGGCGTTCTTCAGGTTCAGGTCCTGGCGCTTCGGATCGGTCTTCAGGGTCTCAGCATCCATGACAAAGGTCTTCGGGTTCAACGGGCTTCAGCAAGGTGCGCTTGCATACTGAATGCCGGATGTCATTGCAGGCCTGGAGGCGCAAATGTCAGTAGATGCCTCTAACCTTGTGCACGCACATGTGCTCAATCCGGACAGGATCAAACTCCACCGTAACCTGGTGTGACCCTGACAGCAGGCTCCGGCAGCACTTAGAGCGGCTAAAGAAATTGACCCAGCCACTCAACCAACAGATGTCGACTGCGATGGCGAATAACTCGATTCGGACCCCGCCAGACAAGTCGGCGGCACAGGAGAGGAGAGCAACGCCGATGAACTTCTCGCAATTAGAGCGGATGATGGGCGGCGGCAGACGCGCTCGAGCGGTCGTGCTGCGGAGACGGGGAAGCGGGGGAGGGGGAGAGGTCGTCCGGGCGGCACTGCCAGGGGATCTGGGCGGGGTCGACCTGACGCGGTGGAGGTGGGCGCTGGAGGCGGCGACGGGGGAAGTCCTCTGGCGCCGACGCTGCTTGATGGGGAGGTGGAGGAGCGAGCGAGGGATGGCGGAGGAGCCCGTCGGGGAGGCGGCGGCTCCGTGAGGAAGGTGCGGGCTCGGGGCTGCTCGCGTGGGGATCACGCGGACGTGGAGGAGGAGGCGAGGGTCGACGGCGGCCAGGGAGAGAGCACCACGAGGGAGGCGACGGGCAGCGTAGCTGCAGGGCCGAGCTTGGCGGTGGCGGCCTGAGCGAAGGACGCGGCCGGCGTCGGGGAAGGGAGAGGCCGACGGCGGTTGAGCAGAGCCGGTAGGCGGAATCGGGGGATGCGCGGGGTCGGGGTTGCGGGGAGGAGCGGGGTACAGAGGAGGCTCGTCCGAGAGGGGCGCCGCCAGGGTGAGCCGTTCCGGGGAGAGGCCGACGGCGGTGGCTCGGGGACATGAGCGGGAGGCGGCGGGGTTCCTGGCGTGAGGGAGGGCGATGGGGAGGGAATCGCGTTGGGAGAGAGAGGATTGGTGGGATCGGGATTGCCCCAGGTGGTGGGACCGGGCGACGGGAGAGAGGGACATGCGGTTGGGGTCTGGCGGGTCCTGGGGATCGGGTGAGAGGAAGGGCGACCGCGAGGTGGCCGCGTGTGTGGCGGGGTGGGGCCTAGGGAGTAGGTGGTGGGTGGTGTGTTTGTGTGTTGGGTAGCAGAGTGGGTAGGAGGGTTTGGTCAGGTGGGGTGGGGCTAGGCTGAGGTGGCGGAATGTGAGTGGGTGGGGGGTTGGCCAAGGGTGATGTGGCGTGCAACGATTGGTGCAAGTGAGGTGGAGGGGGGCTGGGTAGATTAGGTTGGGTAGGAGTAGGAATTAGACGGCTGGATTTTGTACTGGGGGTGGCCAACTGGGTCGGAGCGGCCCGGTACGGCTGCCCCCTAAAAATAATTAAACAATTTATTTATTACAAACGGGGCTTTTGCAAATCATTGGCAGACAAAACAAAATAATCCGGAGACCCGGGTTTTGTGTTTGAACAAAGACGGGGCGTTTAGAAAACAAAAATAGGTTTTTCCAAAAATAGTTTTATGCAAGCAAGTGCAAGATGATGACGATGCTCAAATGCAATGTGGCATGATGACATGAGCATGCGGTCATGATGATGCAATGCACAAAAACAACGCGATTTTCTAGTAGTGGTTTTGCGGGGCGCCATAAGATATGATGACCATTTGATGCTCGCCTTTGAAGCTACACCGACTCACGTGATGATCAGACTTGGTGTAGTGGATTTGGTTCATGTAATCACCAAAAAGACACGAGGGATGTCGTTTTTGAGTGGAAGTTCATTTCTAATTTGGATTAGTAGAACTCAATTTATCATAAATTAAATCAAAGTGAATTTTCATAATTTATTGTAGACATTGGCATTCGTTCACCACATTATGCTTAGTTGTAATTGAGATAATAGAACTATAGAATTCTGGATATTTACTTTACGAACTGGTATCGTATTGTGTTGAGTGTCAATCTAAAGTTTAAAGTCCTATTGCAAACTTTCAGCAAACTCTGTTTACTCCGTGAAATTTAATAATTGGTATTAAACCGAGAGTAACAATTCTAGTGTTAGTATCTTATGTATCATGTTTGCCTCCATGATTCTTGATTGTTTTAATATCAAGTTTATCTAGGAGCTGAAAGAATTATTTCAGAAACCATCATGTGTGACAGATATAACAATATCTAAAACAATGTTTTGGTTGCAATATGATAGAGTATAATGTATGTTCTCATATTGGATCAGAATTTACAAAGGTTGGAGATGCTGGACATCCTAATCATCCAAAAGGGTTTTGGAAAGTAACATTATACTTAAGATTCGTCTTTATAAGATGCATTATCTTGATCATGAAAGTCGTCATGATAAGGATGAATAGAAGATGTATGTAAAGTGTTTACTACACTAAAATATTACTAAAGAATGGGTTTTGAAAGAATGCCGATCATTTTGATGATGGTGATCTACTTCAAAGTGCAAGTCCAAAGGTATTATTATTTGAATATACACGCTTTGGAATATGTGTCATGTATATGGCGCCACTTTTGTCGTTGATAGATTCTTTTAAAAGGAAAAAGGAAATGCTGAAAGAGAATCTATAAAATATATTTGGCAGAAAAGAAAAGACTGGAAATATCCAGTTTAGGTATATAGATGATATACATGTTATGGTTGTATTCTTTGCTTGTTAAACAATGTGGTTCTTGGGTATTGGATACCAAATTGGTTGGTATGAAATTTCATAAGGAACGACGCAATTCATAAACCACAATGGCCTAAGTAACTAGCAAGAGAATATGTGATGATGTTCATCGAAAACAAACAAACCGTTGTTTGTATTTCTCGTTGAAATCAAAGCTTGACTTCAAGATTTGTTTTAATAATTGTTATTTAAATCAGGTATTATGGGAACAAAGGTTGTTCAAATAATTACCGTATTCCATATAAGATGGATGATTTACAAATCTAGTTAGAGAAATCACATCCATAAAGCTAATGATAAAATGTCGCAAGACAAATGATTGAAAGATCACTTATGAAGTGACATCGCCGTTTAAATTATATTGGAAAGAAAACATGAAGAAACTCCATTTTCATGGATTTTTGGAGTCTTTGATTTGATCAAATGACGCTTGTGAGGCTTTCCTCAGGATAATTAAAACTTTGTTCAAAGGCCAAAGAAGAACGATCGACTAAATTATTGGAATTTATACATATCGATGTATGTAGTCCATTATGTGTAGTCGTAAGCGATGGACTTCAACTTCATATGCTTTCTCTGGAAATTTGAGTGAATATTCACTTAATAAGAAAGAAGTATTAAATATTTGAAAATGTTTCAAATACTTTCAAGATGAAGTGGAAAATCATTGTAGCAAGAAAATAAATGATTTATGATTTTATCATAAAGGGATTTATTTGAGTTACAAGTGTAACAAGAAAATAAATGAATTATGATTTTATCATAAAGGGATTTATTTGAGTTGCAAGTTTAGCAAAACATCTAGATTTACATCTCCCGACACACCATAGGAGTTTGGAGTGTTTGAGATTTGTAATAAAACCTTGTTTGACATGGTTGGATCAAAGGTGTTATTTATAAAATTGCCATTATGTTTTAAAAGATTAAAGCTTTAGAGACTACCTCTTTTACACTAAAAAGAGCTCCATCTTGATCCGTTGAAATGACACCATGGAAGTTGTGGTTTGGGGTAAAACCCAAGTTGTCATTTCTTAAATTTTGGTATGCCAAGCATAAGTAAGATGTTTACAACCAAAGTCGGATGAGCATGTCTTTGTAGGTTATTTCGAATAACAATTGGTTATTCCTCCATAACACCAAGGACAAAAGGGTTTGTTGCTTGAAACGTCAAGTTTCATGATAAAGGAATTTTTCGTAAAAGTTAAGTGGGAGGAAAATAGAACTTTGATAAGGTTAACGAACCTTAGCTAAATGTGCTGAGTTGCGCAGCGCCAGAAATCTTTCCGGAGGCAGCCATAATGCTCATAGCTTATGTGCCTCAAAGGTTGTGGTCATGGAGATCTAAGTTCCTATTGAACCAAGTAGGTCAGATAAACAATCAAATGCTGAGATTTGAGAGTAAATCATTATTGTTTGACAATGATGAACCGACTACATGCAAAGAAGCGATGATGGGCCCTGACTCTTCCAAATGGCTTGAAGCCATAAAATCCGTGATAGTTCCATACATGAGAAATCAAGTTTTGAACTTGGAAGACCCTCTGGAAAGGTGTAAAAACCTATCGGTCGTATTTGGATCTATAAAGAAACAGACATGGATGTTTTACATCTATGAAATAGTCGACATGTAGTAAAGTATTTTACGACAATGTTCAAGGAGTTGACTATGACAAGATTTGATCTTTCATAGCGATATTTAGTCTAGACGGATTAAAGTAGCAACCACTACATATAATTTGGTATATGGTAGATGAATAAACAAAACAAAGTTCTTCTAATAGAATGGTTACCTAGGATGTGTACATGACACGATCCAAAGGGTTTTGTTAATTCAAAGAATGCTGAAAGGGGCACGCAAACTTCAATGGTTGAAGTAAGCATCGCTGAGTTGGAATCTTCACCGTGATGAAAAAGGAGTTTTTATCTGGAGATGATGAAGATGCTTGCATTTGCAAGAAATTAAGTGGGAGCGTTGAGACATATTAATAATACATTATGTAGAGGACATCTTGTTGATTGTAAATGATGTATCTTTTATTGACAAAGGTTAAGAATTTCATTTCGATGAAAGACTTAGGCAAAAACCGAATATTTAGCATAAATGTCTACATGGATAGACTGTGACGCTAATATGGTTATACCAAACGTACATATATGAGATATTGAAGGAGTTCAATATAGAAAATACAAAAAAGGTTCTTGTCGCATGGAAAAGAATTGAATCAAGATTCAAGTGTATCGATACTTGATAAGTGAAACAAGATTCAAGTTCTTTGACACTTGATGAGTGAAATCACAAGGATGTTTTGATCAACCATACCATGATATGAACACATCCAGATATGTCCAATGCTCTAAGTGTTATGAGCATATATCAGAATGAATCATAAAATGATCATTAGACGATAGTGAGGATATTCTTATGATCTTTTGGAAGAACTAAGAATATATTTGTGTAGAGGTGACAAACAATTACAAATAGTTCATTGTAAAGTGTTACATTGATACTAGTTTTGTCACAAGATACAAATTAAGTTTATCTCAATTTAAAATATGGGTGGCACAATGTAATGGAAAGGAGATTCCATGATGGATTTGGATGAATTCTAAAGTTAAGACATTGTGACGGATACTACAACAAAAGGCTAAGTATATGACTGCTATAGTAGCAGCAAAGGAGGGAATTTGTGTCAAGTAGTTTGTTATCAAACTAAGGTGTGGTTCGCAACGGGATAACACTAAAGATATATTGTACGACAAGAGTATAAACATGATTTAACCCCAAGGAATTAAAGTTCTCACCAAAAGACCAAATTTATACAATGCCATCTCATTGGAGAATAAGTGATGCGTGGAGACGTCAAAGACATGTAAATACACATGGACCTGAAGCGCCAGATCCATAGATTATGTTAACCACTTGCAATTGTGTATATGGAACACTAGAAAGCCATAGGTGTTCAATACACAAAGTTTCTAAACTAGATTATTGTCTCTAGTGCAAGTGGGAGACTAAAGGGAATATGCCCGAGAGGCAATAATAAAGTGGTTATTATCGTATTCCTTATTTACGATAAATGTTTATTTTGCATGCTATAATTGTATTAATACGGAAACGTTAATACATGTGTGTTTAATAAACAAAAAGGAAGTTCCTAGTTATGCCTCTCTCATAAAACTAGCTCGTTGATTAACAAGATGATCAAGGTTTCCTGATCATGGACATTGGATATTGTTAATAACGAGGTCACAACATTAGTGTAATGATGTGATGAACATTCATCCGAAGTATAGCATTACGATCAAAGTCATTGAGTTTATATTGCTATAACAACTTACGAAGTGATCCTAATCCTTAGACCATGAGATCATGTCAATCACTAACATCGGAAGAGTTTCTTGATAACATCAAACATCACACCGTAACAGGGTGATTATAAAGATGGGTTCAGAACTACTAAAGTGTTATGTTGAGGCCCATGGATCGAGAGTGGAATTTTTTCATCCCGATGATGGATAGATATGCTCTGGGCCCTCTTGGTGATATCACATTGATTAACTTGCAAGCAAGTGATTTGATCACTAGAATGTTATGTCACGGGACCGAGAAAAGAGTGCATGTCAATAATGAGATCAAACTAGGTATGGAGATACCGATGATCGAATCTCGGACATGTAATATATCACGAAACAAAGGGATTAAGATACTAGCGTAAAAGCTTCTCGCAATCACAAGAAAGTCATCGCTGAATGTGTGGGAGTCAGTATGGGTCTCTAGATCCCGCTTCTGATTATTGATCCGAGAGGGGTCTCGATCATGTCCGCATTATTCGCGAACCGTAGGGTGACACACTTAAGAGACACCGACATCCATTTGGAGCAAAAGTTTCATGCCGGAAAGAATAACAAGGGCAGGAATTTATTTAACTAGATACCGAAACGGGTTTTCGGGTGAAATTGCAGAAAGTGTTTTTTGCATGTGAAATGAAATACTAGCAAGGGTTTATATGAGAATGTTTGTCATTAAAGTAATTTTCAAAATTCTGAATAAATAAAAGGAGTTTTATTTAATGAGAGTTTGCATTAAATTTGGTGGAAATTTAATGGGAATTTGAGTGGAGGAAATTGAAAGGCTTTTGTGTGAGTGGAGTGTCCACCCACATGAATGAAAGGAGGGGAGGGGCAGCCCCATGGCTGGGCGCATGGCCCCTTGGGTGCCTCCTCTCCCTATAAAAGGAGCCCCCTCCCTCTCTCTCTCACTCAGACCTCCTCGTGAAGGATCTCTCTCCCCCTCTAGTATTTATCCCCATGGTCTTAGACTAGCGAGATACATGTTCCCGATGGCTTTTCAGCAAGAAAGAGTTGTGCTTCCGCTGCATCGCTGGAGCGAGGAGGCAGAGGTTGCTCGGTGCCTCGAACGTGTGTGCGAGCACGAATGCACTGCTGTTTTGCGGCGCTAGGACTTCCTCTCGATCTTGAGATCGGCAAGAGATCTACATCAACCATGAGTTTGGACTCGTTAAGCTTTGTCGGTCTTCAAGGGTATGTTCTCTATGGATGTATATCCGCCCCTTGCTTGTATCTAGTAGATAGATCTTGGTACATAGTTGTTCTCATCATAGGAAATTTTTTGTTTTCTATGATGTGAACCCTACACCCTCTCATTATAGGTTATTCTTGGCACAAAAAGGAAATAAAAAGGATAAGGAGCGGTTATTACAGAGGTAATAACTTCCAAGACTCAAGAAAACATCTAGGTTATCTCCCAATAAGTACTTTTCTTTAACGCCTTTAAGTTAGGCACAAGAAGCAAGAATCAAGTATTTTCAAATGAAGAAGAATTAAAACATCAAACCTTGCTTTCAAAGGAGGAGCAAAAAGCAACTTATCCTCCTCGTAGGGAAGTGTTCAATACCTTTCTTGAATGGAAATTGATATTTAATGGTGTCTTCTTTCATATCAATGATGGCACCAACAATTCTAAGAGAAGGTCTTCCCAAAGTAATAGGACAAGAAGCATTGTATTCAACATCCAAAACATAGAAATCAATAGGGACATAAGCATTGTTAACCATAATAAGAACATCATTAACACTCCCCACGAGTTTCTTCTTAGCATTATCATTAAGTGGGACATCCAAATAACAATCTTCCAAAGGTGGAAAATCAAGCATTTCATAAATATTTTTAGGCATAATAGAGACACTAGAACCAAGGTCACATGAAGCTTTGAGATCAAAGTCATTAACTTGCATATTAATGATGGGTTCCCAACTATATTCTACTTTCCTAGGAATAGAGGCTTTGTGTTTCAACTTTTCTTCCTTAATTTTAATAAGAGCATCTGTAATGTGTTTGTAGAAAGCACATTCATACCACTAGCATCAGGACTTTGATAACCCACAAGTATAGGGGATCGCAACAGTATTCGAGGGTAGTATTACCCAATTTATTGATTCGACACAAGGTGATCCAAAGAATACTGGCAAGCATTAACAACTGAGTTGTCAATTCAGGTGCACCTGGAAATATTTCATGCTCACAGAAGTTTATCAGTAGCAACAGTTTTGTAGTAGCAATAGCAAAGTAACAGCAGCAGTAAAACAAGAGAAATAGTAACAGTAGTAGCAAACAGTAGGATATGAGTGCGGTAGGCATAGGGATGGATGGACGGGCGTTGCATGGACAAGTCTAAGCATGTAACTTCAACAACTAGGGAAATTGCAGATAAATAAGATAAAGCATCCAAGTACTAAACAATCATAGGCATGTGCTCCATATATAGTCATGCGTGCTCGCAATGAGAACTTGCACACCATCTTTTGTCCTGCCAGCCCGCTGCAGCGGGGCCTCAAGGGAACTACTGGAAATTAAGGTACTCCTTTTAATAGAACACCGGAGCAAAGCATTAACATTCCATGAACACATGTGATCCTCACATCATAGCCATCCCCTCTGGCTGTCCCAATTTCTGTCACTTCGGGGCCTTTGGATCCGGACAATGATATATGTACACAACTTGCAGATAAGATCACAAACAATACTATCATCATGAATCAATAATAAGTTCATATATGAGATCATGGCACTCGGGCCCTAGTGACAAGCATTAAGCACAACAAGTTGCAACAAAGTCAAATAGCAGTAATAGACATACTAGGCACCATGCCCTAACAATCTTATTCGATTACATGATAGAACTCATCCAATCCCTACCATCCCCATAGCCTACTGCGGGGATTAGTCACTCATGGATGAGGGAAACATGGATGGTTGATGGAGAGGCATTGGTGATGATGATGGTGATGATCCTCCCCAAATTCCCCGTCCCGTCAGGGTGCCAGAACGAAGTTTCTGGTTCCGAATAGCGGTTTCTGGTGGTGGCGGCGTAGAGGAACTCTTTCTGAAAAAAAATCGAACACCCCTAAGTTTTTAGGTCACAAGGCAACTTATAGGCGAAGAGAGAGGCCGAGGGGGTGCTTGGGGCGGCCACACCCCCTCCAGGCGCGGCTAGGCCTGGCCCGCGCAGCTGGGTGGTGTGGGCCCCTCAGGCCTCCACTCCGTCTTGTATTCTGGCTCCGTGAGTCTTCTGGTGAAATAGGATTTTTGGCATATTTTTCGGGATTTTTCCTGATAGTTGATTTTCTGCACAAAAACTAGACACCAAGGTATTTTTTCTGAAAACAGCGTTAGTCCGTGTTAGTTGTATTCAAATCACACAAGTTTAGAGGATAAACTATAGCAAAAGTGTCCGGGAAAGTATGTACGTTTTGGACGTATCAGACTTCTAGCAAGCTTTTGTAGGAACATAATCACTTTAGAAATATTGCAACCATCAAGATCAAAATCAAACTTAGCATCACTAGTAGTAGACTCATTGGGTTTAGGCATTGTGGTAGGAGGAATAGGGACTTCTTGTGGTTTGGTAACATCCATATTGGTGGTAGTAATAGTGCACACGCTATTGTTTCTAGCAATTTCAGCTTCTCTTTCCCACTTAGCATGTAGTTGAGCTAAAAGTATAACATTTTCATCAATAGTAACTTATATGGCATGAGTAGCAGCAAAGGTACTTTCCAAAGTTTCAAGTTTAGCAGCCATTTTATTAATCAAAGAGGACTGTGCTTCAGACAAAGAGGAAATATTTTTCTCAACATTCAAAAGCATTTCCTCCACAGTCTTGTTGAAAGTGGTTTGTTTACTAATAAAGTCTTTGATCATGACATCTAGTTCAGAGGGAGCACTTATAGTATTATTGTAGGGGTTTCCATAGGTATTGCCATTATTAGGAGGATAAGGCCTATAATTATTGTTACTACCAAAATTATTCCTATAGGCATTGTTGTTGAAATCGTTGTTCCTAATGAAGTTCACATCAACTTGCTCTTCATGAGCAACTAAAGAGGCTAAGGGAACATTATTTGGATCAATAAGAGCTTTTCCATTAACAAGCATAGCCATGATAACATCAATCTTATCACTGATACGTTGGAAACGTATCTATAATTTTTGATGTTCCATGCTTGTTTAGTATCTACTTTGCTTTGCTTTGTCTACACTTTGAGGTGTTTTTATATGTTTTCTGGCACTAACCTATTAACAAGTTGCCACAGTGCCAGTTGCCTGTTTTCTTCTGTTTTTGGTTCTAGAAAGGCAGAAAATCAATATTCTCGGAATTGGACGGGACAAAAGCCAAAGTCAATATTTAACCGTGGGGAACACGGAGCCAGAGTACGAGACGAAGGGGAGGCACCATGAGGCCACACCCCTTGGTGGTACGGGCTAGGGCTAGCCACGCCTAGGGGGTGCAGCCGCCCTGGTGGTCCCCCTGCCTCACCTCTTTGCCTATAAAGTCCCCCCGATGCCTAAACCCTAAGGACCCAATCAATATTCCACAGAACCGTCTGCAGCTGCCGCCACCATCATACCTAGATCGGGGGGATCTGAAGCTCTTCCCGGCACCCTGCCAGAGGGGAGATCATCCCGGAGGCCTTCTTCTTCATCATGCCAGCCTCCGGTATGAAGCGTGACTAGTTCCACCTTGGACTACGGGTCCATGTAGTAGCTAGTGTTGGAATTATGCCCTAGAGGCAATAATAAATATGTTATTATTATAATTCTTGTTCATGATAATGTTTATATTCCATGCTAGAATTGTATTAAGCGGAAACTTTAATACTTGTGTGGTTTGTGAACAACACCGTGTCCCTAGTACGCCTCTATGGACTAGCTCATTGATCAATGATGGTTAAGGTTTACTAACCATAGACATGAGTTGTCAATTGATAATGAGATCATATCATTAGGAGAATGATATGATGGACAGACCCAAACTAAGCGAAGCAATTAGATCGTGTCATCGTGTTCGTCTTTGCGAAGGTTTTCTTATGTCAAATATTGTATTCCTTAGACCATGAGATAATGCAACTCCCTAGTATCGGAAGAAAGCTTTGAGGTCATCAAACGTCATCCTATGAGAGGGCAATCATAAAGGTGTCTCTCAGGTGATCGGAAAGTATCTGTTGGGTTGTATGTATCGAGATGGGATTTGTCCCTCCCAAGTTGGAGAGATATACTTCGGGCCCACTCGGTAATCGATATCAAAACCGCTTGCAAGCATGTGGTTAAGGAGTTAATCACAAAGTGATATCGGATTACGGAACGAGTAAAGTACTTGCTGTGAACGAGATTGAACTACGTATGACGGTACCGACGATCAAATCTCGGGCAAGTAAAATATCGCGAGACGAAGGGAATATATATATATGGGATTGATTGAATCCTGGCATCGTGGTTCATCCGATATGATCATCGATGAATGTGTGGGAGTCAATATGGGTTACCAGACCCCGCTGTTGATTATTGATAGAAGATCATGTCTGCATATTCTCGAACCCGCAGGGTCACACACTTAACGTGTCTCGACGCTAGGATAGATTGGATAATTGGTTTATGAGTTTTTGTTCGGAGTCTCGGATGGGATCCGGGACATTCGAGAGGTTCCGGAGTGGTCCGGAGAATAAGATTCATATAAGGCAGTGCAGTTTTTGGAGTTCGGAATTGTTCCGGGTTAATCGGTATTGTACCGAAAGCTTCTAGAACCTTCCGGAAGGGGACCAACGTGGCCCCACCTTCCGCCATGGGCCTATGAGGGAGTGCCCTGGCCGCATTGGGCCAGGGGCACAAGGCCCCATAGGGCCCAGCCGGACAAGAGAGGTTTAAACTCGAGATAGACCTTCTAGAAGGGGGGGTTTCCTTGCCCCCCACCCCTTATCCTTTGGGGCCGCCTGTTTGGGCTTGGGGGAGGGGCGAGGGCTGCGCCCCCCCTCTATATAAAGAGGGGTGGGGGCGCACCAACCCCTTACACCTTCCCCTCCAACCCTAGCCGCCCTGCTGCCCTTCCTCTCTCCCTCCCGACTGTTTGTAGGCGAAGCCCTGCTGCAGAAATTCTCCACCATATACACCACGGTGTCGTGTTGTAGATCCAATCCATCTCTCCACCATACTTGCTGGTCCGAGGAAGGAGGAGACGTCGAGGTGCTGCACGTGTGCATCTCACGGAGGCACCGCCACTTGTGGTGCTAGATCGGATCGGATCGCGAGGAGGAGAAGCGAGTACGACTACATCACCCATGTTCCGACGAACGTTCCGCTGTGCGAATCTTCAAGGGTATGAAGATCTAATCCAATCTCTCTCGTTGTTTGCATCTCCTAGATTAGATCTTGGCTTTCTCTCTGTTCGCATCCATAGAAAATTTTGATTTACTATGCCGCGAAAACCTTCAGTGGTATCAGAGCTAGATCTATGCGTAGATGTGTTTCACGAGTAGAACGCAACATGGTTGTTGCGGGCGTTGATGTTTTCTGTTGCAAGCCTCTTGTTTGTGTTCTTCTTATGACGCGGGATAGTGAGATTGAAGCGGTCCAGGCCAACCTTACGTGACGTCGTTCGCGAGACCGGCTCCGCACTTGACGTGTGGCTTGTTTCACACATGCGGCTGGTGGATGTCAGTTTCTCTCATTATAGTTGTCATGGGATTAACACCGGAGTTTGGCAACCATAATATCACCGTTGTGGCTTTCCGTAGGTAAGAATCGTTCTTAGCATCTACTCCCATAAGCCACGTAAAACATGCAACAACAAAGTAGAGGCGTCTAACTTGTTTTTGCAGGGAGTGTTTTCTATGATATGGTATGGCCCAAGATGTGATGTGTATAATGTATGCGATGATCATGTTTTGTAATGTTTCACGACTTGCATGTCGATGAGTACACAACCGGCAGGAGCCATATGGTTGTCTTTATAATTGTGTATGACCAGCGTGTCAACTTCTTATACGCCATGTAATAGTTTCACTTTATCGCTAAGTAGTTAGCAATAGTTGTAGTTGCTATTCGTGGTGGAGGCAATCATGGTGGAGTGATGGAGATCATGCCGGAACGCACAAGATGGAGATCATTGCACGAAGATTGGCTATACCATGTCACATAAAGTTATATGCATGTGATGTTTATCCTTTTATGTATCTTATTATGCTTAGATCGCGACGGTAGCATTATAAGATGATTCCTCACTTAAAGATCAAGATAAAAACTGTGTTCTCCCCAAGTATGCACCGTTGCGAAAGTTCGTCGTGTCCAAGCATCACGTGATGATCGGGTGCTATAGACTCTATGCTCACATACAACGGGTGCAAGCTAGTTTTGCACACGCGGAAATACTTGGGTCTAACTTGACGAGCCTAGCATGTACAGACATGGCCTCGGAACACATGAACCGAAAGGTTAAGCATGAGTCATATGAATGATATGATCGACACTTCGTTGTCCACCATTGAAACCACATCTCTTCTCGTGAAGATCAGATTAGGTGTGGTGAATTTGGATCGTGTTCACTAAACAATTTGAGGGATGTTGAATTTAGTGGGAGTTCATCTAGTAATTTGATTAAAAGTTGAACTAGTTATCATGAACATAGTCTAATTTGTACTTGCAATACTGTAGATCAAATGGCTAAGTCCAACTTCAACCTCAACGTTTTCGCTGAGAAGGAAAAGCTTAGAAACAATAGGTCTAACTTCACCAATTGGTTCCGCAATCTAAGAATCATTCTCTCTGGCGGTCAAAAGGACTATGTCCTTGGGAAAGCGTTAGGTGACCCCCCTGCTGCAACTGCACCGGCGGATGAGAAAGCTGTCTATCAGTCATGCAAAGATGATTATGGTGTGATTAAGAGCACCATGTTGTTTGCTATGGAACCGGAACTTCAAAATCGTTTTGAAGACTATCCCGGGCCCTTTGAGATTCTCGAAGAGCTGAAAACCATGTTTCAGACTCAGGCCCGTTCTGAGAGATATGAGATCTCTGAGAAGTTCTTTAACTGCAAGATGGAGGAAGGGAGTTCCGTTAGTGAGCACGCCATTAAGATGACGGGCTACACTCAACGCCTTGAGCAACTGGAATGCACGATTCCAGAGGAGCTCAAGATTGACAGGGTTCTGCAATCACTCCCTCCCAGCTACAAAAGTTTTGTAGTGACTCATAATCAGATTGGTTCCACTGATACGATCACTGAGCTCTTCGCAAAGCTGAAGGCTGCGGAGGTGGACATCAAGAAGGATAATCATGTGTTGATGGTCAACAAGCCCTCCTTTAAGAAAGGTAAGGGAGCAAAGAAGCCCTTCAAGAAGGGCGGCGGCAAACGCACTGCCCCTGCTGAGAAGAAGCTCAAGTCTGGTCCTAAGCCGGACACTGAGTGCTTCTATTGCAAGGACAAGGGTCACTGGAAGCGCAACTGTCCGAAGTACTTAGCGGACAAGAAGGCTGGCACCATCAAAGGTATATTTGATATACATGTTATTGATGTTTTCCTTACTAGCCCTCATTGTAGTGCCTGGGTATTTGATACTGGTTCGGTTGCTAATATTTGTAACTCGAAACAGGAGCTACGGAATAGACGGCGGCTTGCGAGGGATGAAGTGACGATGCGCGTTGGCAACGGATCAAGAGTTGATGTGATGGCCGTCGGCACGCTCTCCTTAGTTTTACCTTCGGGATTAGTTTTAAACCTTAATAAGTGTTATTATGTGCCTGCGTTGAGCATGAACATTATTTCTGGATCTTGTTTATTGCAAGACGGTTATTCATTTAAATCGGAGAATAATGGTTGTTCTATTTATATGAGTAACATATTTTATGGTCATGCACCTATTGTGAATGGTTTATTTCTTCTAAATCTCGAAAGGGATGAAACACACATCCATAACATTGAGGCTAAGAGATGCAAAGTAGATAGTGTTAATACTACTTATTTGTGGCACTGTCGTCTAGGTCATATTGGTGTAAAGCGCATGAAGAAACTCCATTCTGATGGACTTTTGGAGTCTCTTGATTTTGAATCATTTGACACATGCGAACCATGCCTCATGGGCAAGATGATCAAAACCCCGTTCTCCGGTATGATGGAGCGAGCAACGAACTTGTTGGAAATCATACATACCGATGTATGCAGACCGATGAGTGTTTCGACGCGCGGTGGATATCACTATTTTCTCACTTTTACCAATGACTTAAGTAGATATGGGTATATCTATTTAATGAAACATAAATCTGAAACGTTTGAAAAGTTCAAAGAATTTCAGAATGAAGTGGAGAACCATCGTAACAGAAAGATTAAGTTTTTTACGATCCGATCGTGGAGGTGAATATTTGAGTTATGATTTTCTCACGCATCTTAAAGCAAGCGGAATTGTTTCGCAACTCACGCCACCCGGAACACCACAGCGCAATGGTGTGTCTGAACGCCGGAATCGAACCCTATTAGATATGGTCCGATCAATGATGTCTCTTACTGATTTTCCGTTATCATTTTGGGGTTATTCATTAGAAACCGCTGCATTCACTTTAAATAGGGCTCCATATAAATCCGTTGAGACGACACCGTATGAACTGTGGTTTGGTGCTAAACCTAAGTTGTCGTTTCTTAAAGTTTGGGGATGCGAAGCTTACGTCAAGAAGTTGATGCCGGACAAGCTTGAACCCAAAGCGGAGAAATGCGTCTTCATAGGATACCCTAAGGAAACTATTGGGTATACCTTCTATCACATAATCGAAGGCAAAGTGTTTGTCACAAAGAACGGTTCCTTTCTTGAGAAGGAGTTTCTCTCGAAAGAAGTGAGTGGGAGGAAAGTAGAGCTAGACGAGGTTACTGAACCTTCTCTTGAATTGGAGAGTAGCGCAACACCTGAAGTTGTTCCAGTGCCGCCTGCACCAACAATAGAGGAAGCTAATGACAAGGATCATGAAGCTTCGGACGATGCTGCTACTGAACGTCGCAGGTCGACAAGGTCACGTGCCCCTCCTGAGTGGTACGACAACCCTGTCTTGACTGTCTTGTTAGTAGAAGACAGTGAACCTATGAACTATGAGGAAGCGATGATGAGCCCAGACTCTGAGAAATGGCTAGAAGCCATGAAATCCAAATTGGGATCCATGAGCTAAAACCAAGTATGGACTTTGGTGGACCCTCCTAGCGACCGAAAGGCCGTTGAGTGCAAATGGATCTTCAAGAAGAAAACGGACGCGGATGGTAATGTTACCGTCTATAAAGCATGGCTTGTCGCGAAAGGTTTTCGACAAGTTCAAGGTGTTGACTATGATGAGACTTTCTCTCCCGTAGCGATGTTTAAGTCCATTCGGATTTTATTAGCAATTGCTGCGTTTCATGATTATGAAATATGGCAGATGGATGTCAAGACTGCGTTCCTCAATGGCAACATTGATGAAGAGTTGTATATGATGCAACCCGAAGGTTTTGTCGATCCTAAGGATGCTGATAAAGTATGCAAACTTCAGCGTTCCATTTATGGACTGAAGCAAGCATCTCGGAGTTGGAACCTTCGTTTTGATCAAGTGATCAAGAGCTTTGGATTTGTTCCAAATTGCTATGAAGCTTGCATCTACAAGAAAGTGAGTGGGAGCTCGGTGACATTTCTGGTACTATATGTGGATGACATATTGATTATCGGAAATGACATCAACATGCTTAACGATGTGAAGAGTTTTTTGAACAAGTGTTTTTCAATGTAAGACCTAGGTGAAGCTGCTTATATATTGGGCATCAAAATCTATAGAGATAGACAAAGACGCCTGATAGCTTTAAGCCAGAGTACATACCTAGACAAAGTTCTGAAAAGGTTCAGAATGGATAAGGCAAAGAAAGGTTCGGTGCCTATGTTGTCAGGTAAGATATTGAGCAAGGCTCAGTGTCCAGCTACGGTAAATGATAAGGAAGCGATGAGCAAAGTGCCTTATGCCTCGGTCATAGGTTCGATCATGTATGCCATGCTGTGTACTAGACCGGATATGTCCAATGCTCTTAGTTTGACGAGCAGATATCAGAGTGATCCAGGAGTGGAACACTGGACAGCCGTGAAGAACATCCTAAAGTACCTAAATAGGACTAAAGAAATGTTCTTAGTCTATGGGGGTGATGAACATCTCGTTGTAAAAGGTTACGTCGACGCTAGTTTTGACACCGACAAGGATGATTCTAAATCTCAGACAGGATACGTGTATATTTTGAATGGAGGAGCTGTGAGCTAGAGAAGCTGCAAGCAAAGCGTGATCGCGGGATCTACAGTAGAAGCGGAATACATGGCTGCTGCAGAAGCGTCAAGTGAAGGAGTTTGGATCAGAAACTTCATCACTGAGCTTGGCGTGGTTCAAAGTGCATTGGACCCACTAGAGATATTGTGTGACAACATTGGCGCCATAGCACTCGCTAAGGAACCAAGATATCATCCAAAGACCAATCATATCAACCTCAAGTTTCATATAATCCGAGATTATATAGCAGATGGAGATCTGAAGATTAGCAAAGTACATACAGATCTGAATGTCGCAGATCCGTTGACTAAACCTCTTCCGCGTGCAAAACATGATCAGCACCTCAGTGCCATGGGTGTGATATTGTTGCCAAATGTAAACTAGATTATTGACTCTAGTGCAAGTGGGAGACTGTTGGAATTATGCCCTAGAGGCAATAATAAAGATGTTATTATTATAATTCTTGTTCATGATAATGTTTATATTCCATGCTAGAATTGTATTAAGCGGAAACTTTAATACTTGTGTGGTTTGTGAACAACACCGTGTCCCTAGTACCCCTCTATGGACTAGCTCATTGATCAATGATGGTTAAGGTTTCCTAACCATATACATGAGTTGTCAATTGATAATGAGATCATATCATTGGGAGAATGATATGATGGACAGACCCAAACTAAGCGAAGCAATTAGATCGTGTCATCGTGTTCGTCTTTGCGAAGCTTTTCTTATGTCAAATATTGTATTCCTTAGACCATGAGATAATGCAACTCCCTGGTATCGGAAGAAAGCTTTGAGGTCATCAAACGTCATCCTATGAGAGGGTGATCATAAAGGTGTCTCTCAGGTGATCGGAAAGTATCTGTTGGGTTGTATGTATCGAGATGGGATTTGTCCCTCCCAAGTTGGAGAGATATACTTCGGGCCCACTCGGTAATCGATATCAACACCGCTTGCAAGCATGTGGTTAAGGAGTTAATCACAAAGTGATATCGGATTACGGAACGAGTAAACTACTTGCTGTGAACGAGATTGAACTAGGTATGACGGTACCGACGATCAAATCTCGGGCAAGTAAAATATCGCGAGACGAAGGGAATATATATATGGGATTGATTGAACCTGGCATCATGGTTCATCCGATATGATCATCGATGAATGTGTGGGAGTCAATATGGGTTACCAGACCCCGCTGTTGATTATTGATAGAAGATCATGTCTGCATATTCTCGAACCCGCAGGGTCACACACTTAACGTGTCTCGACGCTAGGATAGATTGGATAATTGGTTTATGAGTTTTTGTTCGGAGTCTCGGATGGGATCCGGGACATCACGAGAGGTTCCGGAGTGGTCCGAAGAATAAGATTCATATAAGGCAGTGCAGTTTTTGGAGTTCGGAATTGTTCCGGGTTAATCGGTATTGTACCGGAAGCTTCTAGAACCTTCTGGAAGGGGACCAACGTGGACCCACCTTCCGGGTGGGGGCATGGGCCTATTAGGGAGTGCCCTGGCCGCATTGGGCCAGGGGCACAAGGCCCCATAGGGCCCAGCCGGCCAAGAGAGGTTTAAACTCGAGATATACCTTCTAGAAGGGGGGGTTTCCTTGCCCCCCACTCCTTATCCTTTGGGGCCGCCGGTTTGGGCTTGGGGGAGGGGCTAGGGCTGCGCCCCCCTCTATATAAAGAGGGGTGGGGGCGCACCAACCCCTTACACCTTCCCCTCCACCCCTATCCGCCCTGCTGCCCTTCCTCTCTCCCTCCCGACTGTTTGTAGGCGAAGCCCTGCTGCAGAAATTCTCCACCATATACACCACGCCGTCGTGTTGTAGATCCAATCCATCTCTCCACCATACTTGCTGGTCCGAGGAAGGAGGAGACGTCGAGGTGCTGCACGTGTGTATCTCACGGAGGCACCGCCACTTGTGGTGCTAGATCGGATCGGATCGCGAGGAGGAGAAGCGAGTACGACTACATCACCCACGTTCCGACGAACGTTCCGCTGTGCGAATCTTCAAGGGTATGAAGATCTAATCCTATCTCTCTCGTTGTTTACATCTCCTAGATTAGATCTTGGCTTTCCCTCTGTTCGCATCCGTAGAAAATTTTGATTTACTATGCCGCAAAAACCTTCAGCTAGATGGTTGTATCTCCTCCTTTGTGCTTTCATGTCTATATCTTGTGAGATCCGTTCATGATCAAGATCTCATCTATTTGTAATCATGAATGTTGTATTTGTGGGGATCCAATGGATATTGTGATTACTATGTCAGATTGATTAATGGTTTTGTCTATTTGATTCTATCATGGATGTGTTGTTTGTGATCTTGCATGCTCTCTGTTGTTAGTAGCTATCTTGGCCAAGTAGTTGCTAGTGACTCCAAGAGGGGGTATTTATGCTCGATAGTGGGTTCATGCCTCTACTTAGTCAAGGGAAGTGACAGAAATCTCTACGGTTGTAGATGTGCTGTTGGCACTAGGGATAAAACAACGATCTCTTGTTCATGGAACAAGTGGATTACCTTACACACTTTTCTTAAAGAAGTTGTGTGTTGCTTGCAACTTAATACTGGTGGGGGTTCGGATGATAACCTGAAGGTGGACTTCTAGTCATAGATGCAGTTGGATGGCGGTCTATGTATATTGTTGTATTGCCCAATCGAATCTCATAGGATCTTTATGTCTAGTATTAAATTGTTATGCCTTGCTCTGTCCTGTCAATTGCCCTGCTGTAATTTGTTTACCCTGCATGCCATGTTTGTTTATATAAGGAGAGCACCTCTAGTGAACTATGTACCTCGGTCCAATCTTTACCATTGATACATCTTCCACCGTTACTGTTTACTTGATGCAAACCATTATCACCTTCCACACCATACAGTTAATCCTTTGTTACAGCAACCGGTGAGATGGACAACCTCACTGTTAGTTGGGGCAAAGTCTTGAGTTTGTGTTGTGCAGGTTTCCACGTTGCTTGCAACACATGTGTGACGTTTCCTTCCTCCTACTGGTTCGATAACCTTGGTTTCTTACTGAGGGAAAACTTGCTGTTGTGTTGCTTCATACCTTTCTCTTGGGGTTTCCCGACGAAGCGTTCACCATGCATCAATCACTCAAAGAGGAGGTTTCTTCAACAAAATTTACCTTCTTACCATGTGGAGCTCTCTCAGTGTGCCATTCGGAATAATTAACCATCATTTTATCAAGGATTTTTGTTGCAGCACCCAAAGTAATGGTCATAAAGGTACCTTCAGCAGCTGAATCCAACAGGTTTCTTGAAGAGAAGTTTAAACCTGCATAAAATTTTTGAATAATCATCCAAGCAGTAAGTCCATGAGTGGGACAATTCTTAACCAAATATTTCATTCTTTCCCAAGCTTGAGCAACATGTTCATTATCAAGTTGTTTAAATTTCATTATTTCACTTCTCATAGATATAATCTTACCAGGAGGATAGAATTTTCCAATAAAAGCATCTTTGCACTTAGTCCAAGAATCAATACTATTTCTAGGAAAGGATAGCAACCATTCTTTAGCTTTTCCTCTCAAGGAGAAAGGAAACAACTTGAGCTTAATAATATCTCCATCTACATCCTTATACTTTTGCATCTCACAAAGTTCAACAAAGTTATTGAGATGGGCAGCAACATCATCAGAACTAGCACCTGAAAATTGCTCTCTCATCACAAGATTCAACAAAGTAGGCTTAATTTCATAAAAGGTAGCATTAGGAGTAGGTGTAGCAATAGGTGTACTTAGGAAATCATTGTTGTTTGTGCTAGTGAAGTCACACAACTTGGTGTTCTCAGCAGAGTTCATTTTGGCAAAAGTGGAGCAAGCCAACAGCAGCAGCAACTAGAGAAGGAACTGATTTTTTTATGTTTTTGATAAAAATAGGCAAAAAAACCAAGCAAAAGAAACTAAGCAAAAAAACAAAGTAAATAGAAAGGTTGTTAAGGACTCCCCTTGTGAACCCGTGCTTAGCCTCCCCGGCAACGGCGCTAGAAAATCTTGATGGTGCGTGGTTGAACGCAGAGCTTCGTTCAGAGACCCCAAGAGGAAGGTGTGATGATCACAACAACAAGTTTTCCGCCAGTAAGAAACCAAGGTTATCGAAACAGAAGGAGGAAGGAAACGGCCCAAAGGTGTTGCTAGCAACTTGGAAACCCGCATAACACAAACTCAAGACTTTGCCCCAATGAACAGTGAGGTTGTCAATCTCATCGGTTTGCTGAAAACAAAGGATTAACTATATGGTGTGGACGGTAATAGTGGTTTGCAGAAAGTGATAGTAACAGTGGAAGATGTATCAATGTTAAAGATTGGACCGGGGTCCATAGTTCACCAGAGGTGTTCTCCTTAAGATAAACAAACATGGCATGCTGGGTAAATAAATTACAGCAGGGCAATTGACAGGACTGAGCAAGGCATAACAATGCAATACTAGACATTCATGATCCCATGAGATATGATTGGACGATACAACAAGATACATATACCGCCATACAAATGCATCTATGACTAGTAATCCACCTTCAGGTTATCATCCGAACCCCCTCCAGTATTAAGTTGCAAGCAACGGATAACTTCTTTAAGCAAAGTGTGTAAGGTAAACAATCCACTTGTTCCATGAACAAGAGACCGTTGTTTTATCCCTAGTAGCAACATCACATCTACAAACTTAGAGATTTCTATCACTTCCCTTAGATTAAATAGAGGCATGAACCGACTATCAAGCATAAATACTCCCTCTTGGAGTCACTAGCATCTATTGGCCAAGATAGCTACTAGAAACGGAGAGCATCCAAGATCACAAATAACACAGACATGATAGAATCAATAAGAACAAACCACTAATCAATCTAACATAATAATCTCAATATCCATCGGACCCCGCAAACACAACATGCATGATTACAAATAGATGATCTTGATCATGAACGAAGCTCACAAGATCTAAACATGGTAGCACAAAGGAGGAGATACAACCATATAGCTACTACATGGACCTGTAGTCCAAGGTGGAACTACTCACACATCATACCGGAGGCTGGCATGGTGATGAAGAAGGCCTTCGGGATGATCTCCCCTTTGGCAGTGTGCCGGGAAGAGCTTCAGATCCCCTCGATCTAGGGACGATGGTGGCGGCGTTTACAGACTGTTTCGTGGAAGATTGATCGGGTACTTAGGGTTTTGGTATCGGGGGCTTCTTATAGGCGAAGAGGCGAGGCAGGGGGCACCCAGGGCGGCTGCACCCCCCAGCCGCGGGCTGGCCCAGCCGCGCGGCTAGGGGGTGTGGCTTCCTGGTGGCTCTTCTCCGTCTCGTCTTCTAGCTCCGTGTTCCCCACGGTAAAATATTGACTTTGGCTTTTGTCCAGTACAATTCCGAGAATATTGATTTTCTGCCTGTTCTGGAACCAAAAACAGAACAAAACAGGCAATTGGCACTGTGGCATCTTTTTAATAGGTTAGTCCAGAAAAACATATAAAAACACCTCAAAGTAAAGACAAAGCAAAGAAAATTAGATACTAAACAAGCATGGAACATAAAAAATTATAGATACGTTTACGACGTATCAGATAACAAGAACCGTGTTTCTATTTTCAGTCTACTTCATTGTTATATTTGATTGTATTAAAATGCTTATCATCTGTATCTATTTAACAGATGTGAACCTGCAGTATTCTTGCAATAGTTCTCTGTACCGATGACAGTGTTGCCATTAGCTCTGGCAGTTTTAAATTCCAGGTCTTGATGACCCACAAGTGTAGGGGATCGCAAGAGTCTTCGCGGGTAGTATTACCCAATTTATTGATTCGACACAAGGGGAGCCAAATAATACTTGCAAGCCTTAACAACTAAGTTGTCAATTCAGCTGCACCTGGAAATAGGTCTTGCTCACAGAAGTTTATAAGTAGCAACAATTCGTAGTAGCAACAACAAAGCAATAGCAACAGTGAAACATGATCAATAGTAACATTAACAGTAAACAGTGGGATTCGAGTGCGGTAGGCATAGTGATGGATGGACGGGTGTTGCATGGACGAGTCTAAACATGTAACTTCAAGATCTAGGGCATTGCAGATAGATAATAACAAGCATCCAAGTACTAAACAATCCTAGGCATGTGCTCCATATATAGTCATACGTGCTCACAATGGGGCCTCTAGGGAACTACTGGCAATTAAGGTTCTCCTTTTAATAGAGCACCGGAGCAAAGCATTAACACTCTATGAACACATGTGATCCTCACACCATAGCCATCCCCTCCGATTGTCCCAATTATTATCACTTTGGGGCCTTTGGATCCGGACAATGATATGTGTACACAACTTGCAGATAAGATCACAAACAATACTATCATAATGATTTAATAATAAGTTCAGATCTGAGATCATGGCAATCAGGCCCTAGTGACAAGCATTAAGCACAACAAGTTGCAACAAAGTCAAATATCACTAATAGAGATACTAGGCACTATGCCCTAACAATCTTATTCGATTACATGATATAACTCATCCAATCCCTACCATCCCCATAGCCTACTGCGGGGGATTACTCACTCATGGATGAGGGAAACATCGATGGTTGATGGAGAGGCATTGGTGATGACGATGGCGATGATCCTCTCCAAATTCCCCGTCCCGGCAGGGTGCCAGATCGGAGTTTCTGGATCCGAATCTTGGTTTCTGGTGGTGGCGATGATCCTCTCCAAATTCCGATACATGTCATTTCTGGAAAAACGTTGAACCCCCCTCTATTTTTAGGTCAAAGGGTAATTTATAGGCGTAGAGGGAGCCCGAGGGGGTGGCTGCACCCCCTAGGCGCGACCAGGGCTAGTCCCGCGCCTGGCAGGGGTGTGGGCCCCCAGGCATCCACTCCGTCTGGAACTCTGGCTCCATGGATCTTCTGGTGAAATAGGACTTTTGGCATATTTTCCGGGATTTTTCCTGATAGTTGATTTTCTGCACAAAAACTAGACACCAATGTAATTCTGCTAAAAACAGTGTCAGTCCGTGTTAGTTGTATCCATATCACATAAGTTTAGAGGAGAAACAATAGCAAAATTGTTGGAGAAAGTAGATACGTTTTGGACGTATCAGTCATCAGAAGAGCCCACTAAGAGGCTTAAGTTTAGAGGTATCAAAGAACATCAAAATTCCAGTCATCTTTTTAAAATTTGTATGTGTTTAGACTATAGACACAGGAATATTCCACCACATTGAAATTTGTATATGTTATTGCATCAGGGACTCAACACAAAGGGAACACTGATTTTTATAAGCAGAGCCTTTTTGGAAATGACATGTATCTAAAAGGAGAACATGTCGACTTCCTTTTAGACTGGTGTGTACCCCAAATTTCCACCAAAAATCAAGTACTACGTCTACATGTTTCCCTATTCATCTGTCATGCAAAAGAAGTGAAAGTTGGTAAGATGATATATTCTTGAACATGCGATAAACAAAGCTCCCCTATGATATTTAAATACTTCCCGTGATGAAATGCTAATTCTTCAACTATTTGTATTTACGCAGACATGTGGAGCCGAGTTCACAAGAAAATATCTAACGAATCGACTTGATGAACCAATTGATGTCCATGTTTGGAAAATGAAGAGAAAGAAGCCAAAGATGGTTACGATTAA
Source organism: Avena atlantica (assembly GCA_910589765.1). Classification (NCBI taxonomy): domain Eukaryota; kingdom Viridiplantae; phylum Streptophyta; class Magnoliopsida; order Poales; family Poaceae; genus Avena; species Avena atlantica. The sequence continues at coordinate 498,749,656 of OU342739.1, forward strand.
GTTGGGAGCTAGTGGATCAAATGCAATCTTGATGACTGGATAAGAGAAGGTTGGAGATATGCCCAAGAGGCAATAATAAAGTGGTTATTATTATATATTTTTGATTATGATAAATATTTACATCCCATGCTATAAGTTTATTAACCAAAAACATTAATACTTGTGTGTTTTGTAAACATGAAAGAGTCCCTAGTAAGCCTCTTGTTGAAACTAGCTTGTTGATTAATAGAAGATCATGGTTTCTTGATCATGGACATTGGATGTTGTTAATAACAATATCATATCATTAGGAGAATATTGTGATGGACACACACCCGTAGTAAGCATAGCATAATATCAAGTCATTAAGTTCGTTTTGCTACAAGCTTTCAGATACATAGTAACTTAATCCTTCGACCATGATATCATGTTAATCACCGTCACCGGATGAGTACTTTGATGACATCAAATACCACTTATGTGACACCTCAAAAATGTTAATCAAGATTATCAAGTTCTAATCACCCAAGTTTAGGGTTAACAAAAAAATTTATTATTAAAATTAATATGAATGCATGTGTGTGTGATTAATGCATGAATGAGTGCAATTGCCATGTTTGATTGCTATGAATGATAAGGATTGGTTTAAAGATGAATACAATATCATCTAGATCATTTCCAAGCAGAACCAAATGAAGATAAAATCAAATATAAGAAATATGAGAAAATGGTCATTTTGGCCAAACTTGTTCACTAGACCACTTTGGGTGTTCCTAGTAAAAGATTTATTATAGAAACAAAACCAATTCTTTTCACCCCTTGCTAGACCAAGTAACAATGAACCCAAGCCCACTTTACAAACCAACATAATTTTTTTCCAAATCTATTTAAAAGACAATTCAAAATTGAATCCTTAATAGGTACTAAGATGACCATTTCTCAAAAACCACTCAAATCAATTCCCCTTGCCAAACCCAAGCAACCAGAGACTACCAAGCATATGACCAGATCACTCACCAAAATTCATCCAAAAATTCAAACTTTGAATTCATGCGGCCATTTCATCAAACACCTGGTGAGCACAGTAACAGCTGCCAAACTATTACTGTTCTTGATCAATGCCTTTTCTACCCATTTGCCCCCTTTTCACTCCCCTGGTCTCCCCCAGTGCCCATCATCGCATTGAAGCAGCTACCCCTCTGCTATTTGCACCAGTGTCGCGCCACCCAAGCCGCCATTGCCGGTCGACCATGGACAGCTCGCAGGAGGAAGCCCCGCACCCGTCCATGATGTCTAGGAGATAGGCCACTGTCCACCACCACTCCCTGTCCACCCCTCGAGCGCAGTCAAGCCGTGGACCACCAGAAAACTGTCGCGCCCATTTGTCTGCTGCCATGCCAAGAGCACGCCAGAGCGCCACAGCTGACACACGCGCACACGCCGCACCTCACCCTCACCACGCGTACCTCCACTCACCGCGACACTAGCTACCCCCAGGACATGCCCGTTCGCCGCCGCGCGACCAGTAGCCCATGTATGTCGTCTCGAACACCGCCGTTCCCGCGCAGAGCACGAACCGCGCTCGACCATCCTCGACCGCCCCGTGCTGAACCATTAAGCCCGTGATGATCGCCAGGAGGCACCGCACCGTCCTACGCCCTCAGCCATGCCCGTAGCTCACTACAACGATGTCGCCGGAGGAGCCAACCCATGCCGCTCTGCCCCTCTCGCCGGTGTATAAATAGAGGCCACCCCCGCCTCAATTCTCCACACCATCTCACTCCCCACTCTTCTCAGAACCTCCCACACCTCTCCCCGGAGCAAGGCGAGATCCGTATCGCCGGAATTTGGCCGGAGTCCGTCGCTATAGAGGAGAAGAGGAGTCGTTGATTGGAGCCACCCCAGGAGCCGCCGCAACCACCGTTCGAACCGCCATCATCGACAACATCGTTCACCCCCATCGCTGATCCTAGATGGAGCCCAGGTGAGCCACCGCGTACCCCCGCTGTCGCCGTTAGGGTTCAGTCTCACCGGAGCTATGCGACGGAGACGACGAACGTCGACCATAGATCTTGATCTAATCGCACGGCTTAGATTGAAACATACTGCTTTGGTTAGATAGAGCCGCTGACGCTTGGGAACCCCCTATCAGCAGCCCTCTTCATGCGCACAGTGCAGCTGGGCCGGCCCATTACATTTCCCGCGCTAGCCCAGTGATTCAAATGGTTATTTTCCATTTAATCAAAACCCTAGTTATGTTAGTGACTTTGAAATTCAATTCAAAGAGATTCATTGAACCAAATTGCATGATTCCAATTTTTCTAGAATGGTATTCAAATTACAAATCCAAGCCCGTTGGATTCAAACCATTTGAAATTATAGATCACCTATAGTAAAAATAACAAGACAGAGACTTTTCCACATTCAAACATTTTGCAAAAATCAACCATAAATGCCTTTGAGTTGATTCCAACTCTCAAAAATCACATTTGACAAGATCTATCTGAATATGTAAAAATATTTAGGTATACATGCTGTGATCTTGGACTAGTACTAAAAGAATGCTCCTTAGGTATACATGTAGTGATCTTGGACCACCACTTTAAATCACATTCCCAAGTATTAGAATATGTGGTGATGACATGTGTCAACATGATCCCATATTTTAATCAGAGGATATTAAATCTTAAGTAGATTTCAATGAGTAGAAATTACTTTTCCAAAATAAAATAAATAAGACTAGGTCCTTATTTCATGTGATGATTATGATGATGCTAGATCATCTAGTGTGAACCTTTGTGTTCCAAATAGAGGTAGTTAAGTATTGTTTGGTGATTATGTACCTCATATTCATTTATAGATGCTAGTACCAACCAAGGATACAAGGAGGAGGAGTACTATGAAGAAGAAGAAAACTTCAACCTCTACACTACTCAAGGCAAGCTAACACTTGCAAGCTTAACTATGCAAGCTAACACTTGCAAGTTTCTTAACTATGCAAGCCTAACACTACAAGTTAACCTATGCAAGATGCATTAGGCATGCTTTGGTTATGCAACCTTGATTATACCACTTCCCAATTTTCCTTGCAAGCTTTATCCTTTTATCTTTACCGAAGTTCTTTACCTTTACTTAGTGACTTGTGAGTTTTGGAAAACTAGTATAGATAGCATAAAGAGCATAAAACTAGGACTAAGTAGTTAGAACTAGATGTCATCAACATGCATAAGACTAGATTTGGATAGTCACACTTGATTAGCACCCCTCATTAGTGAATACCCTAAACTTTAGTGGCTAGTGCTAAGCATAAAAGTTGATCACTTTAGATGGGAATACTTGGTGAAAATGATTATGAAAACCTTGGAATGAGGATTCAATCTATTGAAATGTTTTGACATATGTTATGAACACAAGATGATTTTTGATGATGAAAATGTTGAGGCATGAGCCTTGACCCTTTATAAAAAATGATGGTTGGGTTCTGTTGGGGATATGCTATATGGGTATCCTTATAACATGTCTCTTATCCGACTAATCCGGGTGGCTCACAGTCGGTAGCATGGCCTATGGCCTGCTGGGCGGCCCAGTTAGGTGGATCTAGAAGGGAGGCCCATGCCGGATAAAGGAAGGCTACGGTGGAGTCACCAGCGTACCCGGAGCCTTGGAGTGCAAGATACACAAGACTAGTGATAGACGATATAGGACTCTGTAACCTGTCCGGCTAGGACTTCTCCCTGTAACCCTAGGACCTGGCGACTATATAAGTCGGGCCTATGGGAGCCTTTAGGGCAGACAAGCATAGATAACTTCAGACAACCTCGCACAGCGAACCTATCTCTGTAACTCGGCATATTGCCCTTATAGTGATTTATAGCAGGAGTAGGATTCCGCCACCGTCATGGGATCTGAACCTGGGTAAGCTGTGTTACCTCGTACCCGTCAACCGTCTGCCTTACCCCACGTCTCTAAACACGCACTATGAGGACCCCTCCATGGCGTACTCGTCGGCAATACCACGACAGTTGGCGCCCACTATGGGGAAAGAGGCGCTTCAGGCTCTTTAGCGGGCGAGGACCAAGATCTTCGCGGGAATCGGCGAAACCGTAGCCATCGGCCGTGTTCTCTTGTCCGGCAACGTTCCGATCCTCCCCCTGACGAGTTCTGGATCTCGGCGAAGACGAACCCTACGCGGTGTTCGATCGTTCCTATCGGAGACATTCACCTCTTCATCGGCGAAACTGACTCGGGCACTAGTTCCCTGGGAGTCGGAGGAGCAACAAGACCTGCACGGACCGCCTACGGTTAGGATACATTCGCGGAAGCATCGATGTCGGATCTCTCTTCAGAGTTTGCCAACAAAGATCGGAAAAATTCAAGGCCCACCCAAACCGCCCTGTGCAGGATATAAAGGTGGAAGATCACTGCAAGTATGCCGGCTTCGTCCGTGCGTCTGGACAGCAGAGATCCAAGTTCGTCGGCGTGTTACCATCTTTGATCTAGCGCGATGCGTTCAGAAAGAGGGTGAAAACCCCCGCGACTACCTGGCCAGGTGGCTCCGCATACGAGCCGATCTAGCCAATTACCCCAATGATGATGCTATCTATCACTTTGTGGAAGGACTGGACCATGGCACGCTTCTCCGACATTCTCTAAGACGGCAGCAGGCGTTAGGACGCCTTACCTTCGAAGGCATGGTGAACACCATCAACAACTACGCGGAGGCCGAATCGGCACCTCAGACAGCGCTTGCGTTCATTGACGGAGCCCATCCGATTCAGCCACCGCCACCACCGCCTCCGGCCGCCATCGTCGTAGTAGCACCACCACCTCCAGTCATCGTCGAGGCTGCTGCACCTCCACCGCCCATCATCGAGGAAGTCCTAGCACCCCCTGACTCGGTCATTGATGCGCTTTATGCTGATTTCAGTGCAGATTCAGAGGAGATAGACTTCAGTCCAGAAGAGCTAGACTCCGCTATGCAGGAGATGGAGGAGGAGTACTCGCGCGACGAGCAAGCTAACAACACCGTCATGTCTCGAGGGGTGTTCTTCACCATTGGGACAGCGATGGATGAAGATCAACCCGGGCAAGCTCCGCTTACGGCGCTGGAAAAGGGGAAGGGGCCACTTATTGCTGCTGACGATGATCGCGCAAAGGTCATGCCTCCTCTGCCTAACCCAGTGCAGCAGCCGCAGGAACTCGGCACCGGCCCGAGAAACAACAACACCGCAAACTTGCCGCCTCCAGCATCCACGTTGGCAGCAGCACATGTTACTCCAGGTGATAGAGTGATGTACGACAATCTCCTCGTCGAGCCACTAACCGTTGCTCATATCCGGAACATGACTCAGCTTGACGAGAAGCGCCAGCAGCTGCTGGAGGAGGCACAAGCCATCGCGGAGCAAGTCGCTAAACTAGATCGAGATCTGGTCAACGTGTAGAAGTCCATAAAGAAAGCTAGAGCAATGGAGGCCGAGTACAAGACTCCGCTACAGCAGCAGAAGGCTAAGAAAGCTCCGGCTCGCGTCATCAACGATCCTGGTGTACGACGCAACCTAGGATGGGCTCCCTCGAAGCCGGCACATGCCAAGCCATACATTGACAGTGAAGGCAAGCAGGTGATGCCCAACCCACTCCTTAACCTCGCCGTCGCCAAGACCCTTCTGGAGCAGGATAGATCGCCTGAGGCAGTAGAACAGGTCTATGACCTAGTGTCCAAGGAGGTAAAGCAGCAGGAAAATGCCACCTATCAGAGGCTTGAGTCTGACCCAGCGCTCTGCCGATCTAGCCAGTACAAACCGCCAAGGGACAGATCTCCTCAGGATGTCGGGTCACGGACAGGTTCATCAGAACAAAGACAGAGGGATGCATGCAACATGAAGTATGTTATCCCCATATCCTCCGACCACGGAGAAAAAGCCCGACCTCGCCGCCCATCGCCACCGCCCCGATCCCCCCGACGCCAGGAAGACTACAAGGCTCACCATCGTATGGACATGCCCCCACCAAAGCAGTGAGGCATCGTCATCCGCAAAAACGCGACACAGACCCGTCATGATGAAGAGCGCCACCAAGGACACAAGAGCAGGTCACACCACGACCCTCCACGTCCGACAAGCAACCGCGACAGGCGTGAGGCATCGCAGGAGGGTAACAACAAAAAGGCTAACCCACCGCTACCTCCGCCTCCGTCGCCGCCAAGCAGTCACCATGGCGGAAGAGGCCCGCGTCGTTCACGCAGTCCATCCCCTGTTGACAACAAGAAGAAGAACCCGGATCCGTACGATGCACGTTCACGGATCGATAAGATCCACGAGGCCCGGGAAGGACCATACCTGGGACCACGTTGCTTTGGACCTGCAATACGGTCCGCAACTTACCCCAAAGGTTTCCGGATTGATAAGACCATCAAGCCCTATGACGGCACCGCCAAGCTAGCCACATGGTTACAGGACTACGACAACGCGGTGGAGATTGTCGGAGGCAACCCCAACGTCGCCGTCAAGTACCTCCCGTTAGTGTTGGCGGGCACGGCCCTTCAATGGATCGATGACTTGCCGGAGAAATCTATCTACAACTGGTTGGACATGCAAGAAATGTTCACCAAGAACTTTGAGGGTACATACAAGCGTCCCTGCACTGTGGGCGATCTACAGCGGTGCGTGCAAGAAAAATACGACACATCTCGCGCCTACCTCTCCCGCTGGCTGGATATGAAGAATTCCTGTGCAGGAGTGCACGCCCAGACCGCCATGGCCGCCTTCATCGATGGGTTGGAAAGGGGCACGTTGCTCCGACATAAGCTGAAGCGCTTGCAGGACAATCATCAGCTTGACTTGAATCAGATGATTCAGTTAGCTAGTGAGTTCGCAGCTACCGATGACGATGCTCATGGCTCTTTGCCGGCAACGGCCGTTCCAACCCAAGCTCGGAGGAACAGCAGTACAAAGCGGAAAACCGCTCCAGAAGAAAAGCAATCTACCGACATGGTCGCTATGACTTTTACAGGACGAGGAGAAGGCGGACAATGTGGCCGAGGAAGGGGAGCGGGCCGCGGGCAGCAACGAGGAAGTGAAACCACCTCGGCGCCACTTCGCGTTCCCCAAACCTACGAGGAGTACCGCGATATGCCATGCCTCGTACACCTCGATGCCAACGGCAAGGCCACCCATACCAATCGACACTGCAAGTTCGTCAACGACCTCAAGGAAGACCCGGAGTCTGGCTACAAGCAAAGTCGGAAGAACAGACCGCGAGGCAAAGGCAAGGGGAATAAGAAGGAGGAGGAGTCCAAGGATTCAAGTGACATGGACGAGGACGTTGACCCCAAACACGCCGCCAAGAGCGACGACAAGGGAAAGAACCCCTTCGCAAAGAAGTCCCCAGTCTACCACACTTTCCTTGGCACCCCCACCGTTCGACAACAGAAGACCTCTCTCAGAATCCTGATGGCCACTCTTCCCCCAGTGCCCCAGTACCTGCGCTGGTCGGAGATTCCAATAACTTGGGACAGGACGGATCACCCAGACCTTGTGCCCACGGAGAACCAGTAAGCCATGGTCATCAACCCATTGATTGACAGCGTGGAGTTCACCAAGTGCATGGTGGATAGTGGAAGCAACATCAACATCATGTACCTGGATACACTGCAGAAGATGAACTTGACGGAGGCAAACCTAAGGCGGACCAACACTGTTTTCCACAGCGTAGTTCCTGGTCGGGAGGCTCGGTCCCTTGGGTGGATTACACTTCAGGTAGCCTTTGGCGATGTTAATAATTACCGCCAAGAGCGCATGAACTTTGAGGTGGTCCCCTTCAAGAGCGTGTACCACGTCATATTCGGCCGCGACATATTCCACACGTTCATGGCCAAGCCATGCTTCGTCTACAACAAGCTCAAGATACCCGGACCAAACGGTGTCATCACCGTGTTCGGAAGCTTTACCAAGGCAAGGGACTGCGAGATCAATGAAGCAGCCGTTGCAGAAGCTGTCCTCTATAGCGAAGAATTCAAAGAGATCCAGAGCAAGGTCAACGACTCAGAGATGCCCATGTCAAAGAAGCAGATCTCCGACTCCGCTCCTGCGTTCAAGGCCGCCATCGAAACCAAGCCGGTGGAACTTGTGGTAGGCGATGCCTCTAAGACCGTCGCCATTGGGACGAACCTGGATCCCAAATAGGAAAGCGCGCTCGTCGAGTTCCTCCGTGAGAATAGGGACATCTTTGCCTGGCAACCTGCCGACATGAAAGGTGTACCTAGGGAACTTGCCGAGCACAACTTAAACATAGATCCAAAATGTAAACCAGTGAAACAACCTCTACGACGCTTCGAAGATGAGAAGAGACGCGCCATTGGCAAAGAGATAGCTAGGTTACTTAAGGCTGGGTTTATCCGATAAGTCCTTCACACCCGATGGGTGGCCAATCCTGTACTTGTCCCCAAAAAGGGAACCAATGAATTAAGAATGTGCGTTGATTACACCGGCTTGAACAAAGCATGTCCCAAAGATCCGTTTGCTTTGCCTCGCATTGACCAAGTCATTGACTCGACGGCTGGCTCGGAACTTTTGTGTTTTCTCGATGCATACTCAGGATACCACCAGATCAAGATGAGGAAGTCGGACCAATTGGCCGCTTCGTTCACTACCCCATACGACACGTTTTGCTATGTCACGATGCCCTTTGGGCTGAAAAATGCAGGTGCTACCTACCAGCGGACCATGCAACGTTGCCTCCACGACCAAATTGGTCGGAACGTTCACGCCTATGTGGACGATATCACGGTGATGTCTAAAAAATTAAACGACTTAATCTCCGACTTAAAAGAAACCTTTGATAATCTCCGGAAATACAACATGATGCTCAACCCTAAGAAGTGCGTCTTCGGGCCGGTTCCAGCCGGAAAATGTTGGGCTTCATCGTTTCCCAGCGCAGAATCAAGGTCAACCCAGAGAAAATCAAGGCCATCTTAAACATAAACCGTCCGACATGCCTAAAGGACATTCAACGACTAACAGGTTGTGTTGCAGCAGTTAGTCGGTTCGTCAGCCGACTTGGAGAGAAGGCTTTGCCGCTGTACAAGTTGCTGAAGAAGGTGGACAAATTCACGTGGACAGACGAAGCAGATGCAGCATTGAAGCAGCTCAAGGAGATTCTTTCCTCAGCGCCCATCCTTGCAGCACTCGAGCCTGGTGAGCCCCTATTAATTTACATGGCGGCAACCAACCGGGTTATTAGCATCGTCGTCGTGGTAGAGCGGAAGGAACCAGGCCATGAGCACGGAGTTCAACGACCAGTTTACTACATAAGCGAGGTCTTGACGGAGTCCAAGCAGCGTTACCCGCACTACCAAAAGATAGCTTATGGAGTATTCCTCGCTTCTCGGAAGCCGAGGCTTTACTTTCAGGAGCACCCAATCACAGTGGTGAGCAAGACTCCACTGTCCGACATTATCAATAACAATGACGCTATCAAGTCACAAGCCTTGGCAGATTTTATTGCAGACTGGACGGAGATGCCAGATGCTACTCCGTTGCCAGAACCAGAGTACTGGGTGATGCACTTCGACGGATCAAAGTTGCTCAACGGCTCGGGGGCTGGTGTACTACTACAGTCACCAAAAGGAGACAAGCTACACTACGTTCTGCAGATCCACTTCGAGGCTACAAACAACATGGAGGAGTATGAAGTACTCATTCACGGACTACGTGTAGCCAAAGATATTGGCATCAAGCGCATAGTTTGCTGTGGAGATTCTGACTTGGTTGCCCAGCAGGTGGCTGGCACCTGGAATGCGCGGAACCCTATGATGGCGGCATATCGAGACGAAGTGGACGAGATAGCCAAGAGTTTCTTGGGCTACGAAGTCAAGTATGTGCCTAGGGAGCAAAACGAGGCGGCTGATCTGCTATCTAAACTTGGATCAGGGCGCAAGCGAATTCCGCCAGGAGTTTTCTTAGAGCATCTACGCACACCATCCGTGAAGGGCGCCGACATCGACAACCCGGACAGAGCTGACTCTTTCGTCAACATGGTGACAAAGATCCCTCCAGCTTGGACAAAACCGTTCATGGAGTATCTCAAACATGGAACTTTGCCCGACGACGAAGTCGAAAGACGGCAAATAGTACGACGAGCAAAGGGTTATACCATAATAAATGGGCAACTCTATAAAAGGAGCAATACTGGTGTATACTTAAAGTGTGTTTCCCAGCTAGAAGGTATGTAAATCCTGCGCGAGATCCATCTCGGAGATTGCGGGCATCACGCCGCTCCCCGATCATTGGTCGCGAAAGCCTTCCGGCAAGGATTCTACTGGCTGACCGCGAAGGCGGACGCCGACAAGCTGGTTGAGACATGCACGGGATGCCAGTATTATGCCCGACAACCACATGTTCCTACTGGAGAATTGCGAACAATACCAATAACTTGGCCGTTTGCAGTCTAGGGGCTAGACATGGTGGGACCGTTACAGACGGCACCGTGTGGATTTACGCATCTGCTTGTAGCAGTTGACAAATTCACCAAATGGATAGAAGCTAAACCCATTAGAAAGCTTGATGGGGCAACTGCCCTCAGGTTTGTCCGGGATCTAGTGGTGAGATTTGGTCTCCCACATAGCATCATCACCGACAACGGAAGCAACTTGTCACTCGGAGAAGTGGATGCCTATTGCTGGGACAAAGGCATCCGACTTGACCTTGCATCTGTGGCACACCCACAATCCAATGGTCAGGTTGAGCGAGCCAATGGGTTAATTCTGCAGGGAATCAAGCCATGTCTTGAGGCACCGCTACATAGAGCAGCTGGAGCCTAGGCGGAAGAATTGCCATCTGTGCTGTGGAGTTTACGAACTACACCCAACAGATTCACCGGCTACACCCCTTACTTCATGGTATACGGAGCAGAAGCCATCTTACCTTCCGACATCCTCCACGATGCACCAAGAGTTGCCGCCTACGATGAAGATGACGCTGAAGAATCTAGACGCCTAGATGTGGACCTTCTCGAGGAGGAGCGCGTTTTGGCATGCCAAAGATCCGCCATCTACCAGCAGAAGCTACGCAGCTACCATAGTCGCCGCGTTCGGCATCGCTCGTTTAAAGAGGGGGATTTGGTGCTCCGACTTAAGCAGAAGAAGTCACACAAATTATCCCCTCCATGGGAAGGACCGTTCATCATAAGCAAGGTGCTGCTCAATGTGTCTTACTACCTTGTTGACAATCGTGAACTCAAGGATAGACCTAACGAGGATCATAAGCGTAAGCGACGTGACCCGGATGATGACTACCCGGAGCTTGATCGGCCATGGAACATAGCACAGCTACGTCCTTTCTACACTTAGCATTTTTATCTAATTGTGTACCTCTTATATGATCAATGAAATAAAGCTCTTTGGTTCACTCATACTGCTGAGTCTTTTACCTCCTTTAGTGTTCATTTTTGGATCATGTAAAACCTTTATGCACAAGTCTTGCGTTTGCACTTGTGAAAATTCCGCCTACGGGCGTTAGCTTAAGTTTTCTGGTCTACACGTTCTTTGTCGTTTTTATGTGGATTCTGGAGTAGTAACTTTCGACACTTGTTGTCAGCGATTTTGTGTTCGGGTTATTGATGGTGCCATTGGGCATCATCACCTAAGCACATGGTTCCGACAACGAGTCTTCCGACTCACGAAAAGTCAAGCATAAGAACCAGAGTAATGGATAAGCCAGCACTTGCTTAAAAAATATATACATGCTGGGGACTAGTTCTTAAGTAGCAGGACATAACAATCATTATTTTCCGCCTTAAGTTACATCACCAAGTTTTCAGTGCACACACCAAAGGTGAAACAAAGATTACAAATTGTTTTTCATTCTTTGGGTGCAGGAGACTTGGAGGCAGCATCGTCACCAGCCGGAGAATCACCCTCAACGTCGGCGTTGTGATGAGACTCGGAGGAATCTTGGTTGACAGTGTCGATGGTGTTCCTGGGCACGAAGACGTCAACGTCCACCAACTCGGCAACTCTGGTGTCATAACCCACGAGTGATGACAGGATGGCTTCGTGATCAATCTCCTTGCCGTCATCATCCACATCGGTGATGCCAGAGGTCACCGTATCGTTGTCGGCATCGTCGTAGTGTGCCTTCACCATTGACAGCGCCATCCTTGTGCCATCCCGTGCACATGAAGCTTTCCAGCTCGTGACACGCTCGGGGGGCCCGACGCAGAATCTCCGAGTACTTCGTCACGGAGTCCGAGGCCTTGATATATATCTGGAGGGGCTTGGCAATCTCCTTGGCTTGGGCGATGGCGGTGTTGATGAAGTTGCCGGCAAGAACCATGCATTCCTTGTCCGAAGGAGGCGAGCGGGTTAAACCCATTGGAGCTACAAATTCCGACAAGGAGCGCATGAGTTCAATAAACTCAAAAGTATCTAGACTACAGAAATACAAGGTGGAGGAAACTTACTGAAGATGCTGGCCTTGGCCTGCCAAATGGTGTCCGCCAGGGATTCCTTCTCTTGTTGGAGGAGCTTAAACGCCTTGCTATGGCGATGGTTTTGCTCATCAGCAGCTTGCTTTTGATCGTTTAAGATCGCAAGCTCCTCCTTCAAGCGATTGATTTCCGCGGTGGCGGAATCCTGCAGGGCTCATGGAATCCTCGTTCATCTTCAGCATCTCTTCCCTCTCCTTCTTAAGGATGTTGTTCTCGCTGTCCAGCTGCTGGATGTGCTTGGACTGCTCGACAATATCCTTGGCCTTGGCAACATGTTCTGCAAGTCGGAGAAAATAAAGTACACAATGAGTACTCGGAGATTATGGGCACAAAAATAAGACGGAAATGCGCAAAAAAGAAAACAGACTCTTGTTTTTGATGATCTGTTCCTTCAAGATGGCAGTTTTACCCTTTTCGGCTTCAAGATCTGCGCGCATCTTCTAATACTTGTCGTTGGCCATGCCCCTCCGAGCATTCTCGTTCTATGAAAACAAGTATAAAGTTAAACCGTTGTTTGGTCTACTTAGTTTTCCTAGATGCTCGAGGGCTACGGCGAGAGTTTTTAACTTAGCAGTATGCTTAGCTTTTCTTTAAGCATCTAGTCGGATCTAATTCAGTTCTCGATTAGAAGCTTGGGGGCTACAGTATAAAGTTTTTAACTCGGAATCTGCTTAGCTTTTCTTTAAGCATCTAGTCGGAACTAATTTAGTTACAACTAGAGGCTTGGGGGCTACAACATTGAAAATTATGAACACTGCGTATGCTACTCTTAAAAGCATCTAGTCAGAATAGTTTGTTCCATCTAAATGCTTGGGGGCTACAGTGAGAGTTTTTTCTAACTTAGTCACTCTTAGAGCATATAGATGCAAAACCTATGGTTTTCCGTCTACATCCTCGGGGGCTACGGTGGGATACTCATATGAAATGCAAAAGGCAAAGTAAAAACTTACAAGTGCAATAATCTTGAGGTTTGTAGCACTCTCGGCTAGCAGCTTGCCGAAGGAAATGTTATTTCCTCGCAAGATATACGCTTGTCGGAGTAGCTCCTCAAGACCACACGTCGGAGATGACGGTACTCCTCCAGGAACCAGAGTTGTGTTACTCGGCGTGAGCGCCGGGTAAACTATCTTTGGAAACTTAAAAGGTTTCTGGGGAGTAGGGGCACCGCCTTCGGCAGAGGTACCAACTCCCACCACTGCCTTGCCGCTACCGATGGCATCCTTAGCCGGAGATTCAGCCATTGGTAAAGCAGCGCTCTCCTGCGTCGCCTGCTCGCCGACAACAGCGAGTTCGGTAGAGGCGCCAGAATCCACTTCCATGACGGAAGGGCCTGGTGCCTCCTGGGCTTGAGAGCTTGTCGGAGCGGAGGAGGGCTTAACGGCAGGAGTAGCAGGGGCGATGGAGGGGGAGGAGTCGCGATGCAGCATGTCCTTGATATTTCTAGAAGCCCCCAAAGTTTTGGAGGACTTCTTGAGACTGGTCGTGGCTTTCTTCCTAAAACATGCAAAATGCATAAGTACAGGAACAAGAAAGATAAATAGACAATTTCAGAGAATGAGAGGCTTACACTAGGGGGGGGTGCTTTGGCAAAAATCCCGGTGTATTTTCTCTTTTCCGCCTCCAGGGCGGCGGTAGTCTTCTTGGAGGCTCCACCCTCCGTCTTCTTCTTCTTGCCTCCGTCAGCAGCGTCAGAGGTGGAGCTCTTCCTCTTTCGCGCCAATGGGACATCGTCTTCGGACATGACCGTGACTTCCTTCATCTTTGGATCGTAGATTTGGGCAGCCAGGTTGCCCTCGTCTAGATCGCTAAGCTGTTAAGTGAGAAATCACCGTGTTAGATAAGATGGTATTGGCAAGACGGAAAAACTGGAGCAATGTCATACACGGAAAATAAATACCTACCTTTGGGCACTTGCCGTCTACGAACATGTCGTAGGTGATGGTGAAGCCACGCTTCTTATCCTTCACCTTGACGATGTCCTTAACGCGGAGCTTGATGGAGTCGCTCGAGAAGTTATCCACGGAAATCCGGAGGGTATCCCTTCGATCACTGGTGTACTCGTGCATGAACTTCGCGCGATGCTACAGAGGTTGGATTCGCCTGATGAACCAGCACATGGCTAGGTCCAAGCCGGTCAAACCCGTCTCTACGAACCATTTGATCCGCCTTATTGCGCGAGAAGCGTCGAGGTCGGAGGGAAGGGAGGCATGGGATCTCCATGTAGAAACTTCAGCGGCGGCTCCATCCACGAAGTCCGGGTACGTCACTTCTCGGCCCGCCAAAGGAATGTCGGGGCCGTAGAAGTACGTCCACTGATAGTTCTTGCAGGACTCGTGGCCGACGATGTCAGGGAACCGCCGGCCAGGACGAATCTTGAAGCTTATGGTGCCGCAGTTCCTAAGCTCCTCCCTACTATGTCCGGCTTCACGTTTGACGGTGAAGAAGTACACGAACAATTCTAACCTAGGCCTTATCCCTAGGTAACCCTCACAGAGTGCCGCGAAGTTGCTAAGCACTAAGATGCTATTGGGGGAGAGGTTGTGGGGTTGGACCTTGTAGTGGTTCAAGACGGAGAGAAAGAAGTGGGAGATGGGCAAGGAAACACCGCGTACCAGCTGAGCCTTGAGGTACACCTTTTCTCCGACTTGGGGAGAAGGTGTCACCTCGCCGGCCGGTGCCGCCCACCAGGCGAGCCCCTCCGTCGCGGGAAGGTAGCCTTCGGAGACCATCTCTTGGATGTCGCGGTCGGTGATGTCTGAGCCGCGCCAGTCGCCCTTGTGCGAGTCTGGCTCTTCTTCTAGTGGTTCCAGCGCCGCCAGATTGTGGTCGCCGCCGGTGGTCTTGATCACCGCTGATGCGGGGATGACCAAGCCCTCTGGAGGCACAACGATGGAGCTCGCCGGCTTCTCCGTGGCTTCGCTCGACGCCGCCATCGATGGGGAGGAGCTGCTGCTGGCCATGGGGTGTTGGAAGGGTGCGACTGACGCAGATGGAAGCTAGGGTTTTCGAGGTTTCTCTCGGAGAGCTCGAGGAGGCGTGCGGCTGGAGGAAGAAGACGATGACGCGAGAGAATGAGGTAAAAAGTGGCAAGTGTCCCACGGTTACTATTTATCATGCTCTGCGTTAAGATTCGTGCAGCTAATCGGATGGTTGTCGCGTAGACGACGTGTTCGTGAACGTGCGCGGTAATTTAGCCACGTCTCCAACCGCCGCCGCCAACGGTTCGTATCGCTCGCGCGGGAAAATCGGATATGATTGTGTTCTCTGCATGTGTGAGTTACGAGGCGTCGCTGACCTAAGCCTACGTAGTCATAACTGACATGGGTAGATAAGCCGTCACGTCGAAGATTCCGGCATGGACGGATTTAATCCGACTACGAAAGAGTACGATGGAAGATTCAGCATTTCTCCGTCTTACAAATCAAAGACGGAGAAAACCTTGCAGGGTTCTTTGGGAGGACTACAAGATATTGCTTGACGATTTGCCGACATCCATATAGACGGAGCATTCCACGTGAAGAGGCAAGACGGCTCAAGATCTCGGAGTTCTCCGGGGGCTACTGTTGGGGATATGCTATATGGGTATCCTTATAGCATGTCTCTTATCCGATTAACCCGGGTGGCCCATAGTCGGTAGCATGGCCTATGGCCTGCTGGGCGGCCCAGTTAGGTGGATCCAGAAGGGAGGCCCATGCCGGATAAATGAAGGCTACGGTGGAGTCACCAGCGTACCCGGAGCCTTGGAGTGCAAGATACACAAGACTAGTGATTGACGGTGTAGGACTCTGTAACCTGTCCGGCTAGGACTTTTCCCTGTAACCCTAGGACCTGGAGACTATATAAGTCGGCCCTATGGGAGCCTTTAGGGCAGACAAGCATAGATAACTTCAGACAACCTCGCACAGCGAACCTATCTCTGTAACTCGGCGTATTGCCCTTATAGTGATTTATAGCAAGAGTAGGATTCTGCCACCGTCGTGGGATCTGAACCTGGGTAAGCTGTGTTACCTCGTACCCGTTAACCGTCCTCCTTACCCCACGTCTCTAAACACGCATTGTGAGGACCCCTCCATGGCATACTCGTCGGAAATACCACGACAGGTTCAGATGTGATACAATTCCAATTTTACCGTACAACCACATTACCTGAATTGGGTAGGGCTTAACTGGAAGTTTATATGCCTTAGTATGGGTTCCCTTGCGGAAGGAGGTTGATCCAAGGCTACCTCGTGAATGTGAATTTCCACCTATGCAGTTCCCAAGATGACATATGGTCATGGTTGGGAGGCCAAGCTGATAGGGGAGGTGCCTATACTAGGGTGTGTAATTGAAAGGTTAGGATTGATTATCCGCATACTCAGTATGATGATTCAGGGTTATCCCTGACGGATGTATCGAATTTTGTGGTGAAAGTGTACAATCTCTGCAGAGTGTCAAACTATTCGAATAGCCGCGTCCCTGGTTATGTACAGTTGGAGTGGCCATACTGTTCCGTCGTTAGATGTTTTCAATAACCTTGGTCAGGGGGCCAGACCTAGAGGAGATCTCGGGAGGCCAGCCAGGGGGGCCAGACCCACCCTAGGTGCGGGTGGGCCCTAGCCCGTGCCTGGCTAGGGTTTGACAGCCCTAGTGGCTGCCTCAGTCTCCCCCTTCGCCTATAAGAAGCCCCCGATGCAGAAACCCTGGGTACCCGATCAGAAATCCACGAAATCGTCTATAGCCGCTGCCACCATCGTCCCTAGATCGGGGGGATCTGAAGCTCTTCCCGGCACCCTGCCGGAGGGGAGATCATCCCGGAGGCCTTCTCTCTGGTATGATGCGTGAGTAGTTCCACCTTGGACTATGGGTCCATGTAGTAGCTAGATGGTTGTATCTCCTCCTTTGTGCTTTCATGTATAGATCTTGTGAGCTCCGTTCATGATCAAGATCTAATCTATTTGTAATCATGCATGTTGTGTCTGTGGGTTTCCGATGGATATTGAGATTATTATGTTGGTTTGATTAATGGTTTTGTCTTTATGATTCTATCATGTCTGTGTTGTTTGTGATCTTGCATGCTCTCTGTTGCTAGTGGTTATCTTGGCCAAGTAGTTGCTAGTGACTCCAAGAGGGGGTATTTATGCTCGATAGTGGGTTGATGCCTCTAGTTTCCAAGGGAAGTGACAATAATCTCTTCGGTTGTAGATGTGCTGTTGCTACTAGGGAGGAAACAACGGTCTCTTGTTCATGGAACATGTGGACTGTTTACCTTACACACTTTGCTTAAAGCAGTTGTATGTTGCTTGCAACTTAATACTGGAGGGGGTTCAGATGATAACCTGAAGGTGGACTTCTAGTCATAGATGCAATTGGATGGCGGTCTATGTATCTTGTTGTATTGCCCAATCAACCTCATAGGATCTTTCTGACTAGTAATTGCATTGTTATGCCTTGCTCAGTTCCTGTCAATTGGCCTGATGTAATTTGTTTACCCTTCATGCCATGTTGTTTATCTAAGGAGAGCACCTCTAGTGAACTATGGACCCCGGTCCAATCTTTACCATTGATACATCTTCCACTATTACTTGTTTACTTGCTGCAAACCACCATTACCTTCCACACCATTAATCCTTTGTTACAGCAAACCGGTGAGCTTGACAACCTCACTGATTCGTTGGGACAAAGTCTTGAGTTTGTGTTGTGCAGGTCTTCGTGTTGCTTGCAACACCTGTGTGACGTTTCCTTCCTCCTTCTGGTTCGATAACCTCGGTCTCAACTGAGGGAAAACTTGCTGATGTGCTCTTCACACCCTGCGTTTTGGGTTACCAATGAAGTGCCACGTCGAGCACCATCAAAGTCTTTCTGGCGCCGTTGCCGGGGAGGCTAAGGACGTCTTCACAAGGGGAGTCCTTCACTTCCTTTCTCTTTACTTTGTTTTTATTTTGCTTTGTTTCTCTTGCTTGGTTTTTTTGCCTCTTTCCAAAAAAACCCAAAAAAAATTAGTCTAGTTTGGTTTGCTTTCTTTATTCAAAAACACAAAAAAATTTAGTTCCTACTCTAGTTGCTGGTCTATTATTGCCTTGCTTTGTCATGCTTTCTATCAAAGGATGGTTTCTTTGAAACTAGTTCTTATTGGCAAGGTGGGTTCATAGAAGAAGAAAAGTATTATTATAAGGATCACCGTTGTCACAAAAATAGAAACACTTATGGGTACAAATTAATAAATTGAATACTATTGCTAGAGAGGTGTGCTCTACTTATATTGTTACTTATTTCTTTGATAAATCTTGTTGCTATAGGACGTATAAACATCTGCCTTTCCAATGTAAGTATAACGATAATGTTACAATATCTTCTTATGTTAAAGGAAATTATGACTTTTATGATGTGGAGAAAATTGAAGAATTTATTGCTTTCAAGGGTGCATTTGAACTTTCCAGTTTGCTTGAAAATACCGATGATGCACCTTATGAATATGAGGTTTATGAGATACTTAAATTTTGCTTTGATAATTACAAGGAATAAAATGGCTATATTCTTGAATATTTTAATAGGTGTTTTCCACAAATGGAAGAGACTAATGCCTTGCAGGAGCCTATGGAAGAAGAAATTGCTGAACCTGAAAGCTCATTAGATGAAAAAGAGGAGGAGAGTGATGAACAAAAGGAGGAAGAATGGATCTACCCATGCCTATCTTATAATGAGAGTAACTCTTTATCCCTTACAATATTTGATTGTCCCACATGCTTTCCAAAGGAGGATGAATGTTATGTTCATGTGGATTCTTTTAAAATATCTGATATAGGTAAAACTTGTGATAATAGTTATGCTCATGTTATCTATGATAATCCTATATTTGTGCCTAACTTCGAAATGCATGGTACTAAAGAGTTTTGCTTAGAAAATGTTTATGATAAAGCTCTAGATGATGGTCCTGTATTGAATGATCATTCTTCTTTTTATAAAGTTGTTAAAAGTGGGTTTGAAGGTTTTAATCCTACTATTTTTGAGCTTGATAAAAATTATGTGTTTATAGATCATGAAAAGCATGCTTTATGTGATAGTTATATTGTTGAGTTTATTCATGAGGCTACCAAAAGTTATTTTGAGAGAGGGAAACATGGTCTTATGTATCTCAACAATATTAAGTTCCCCCTCTTTATGTTGAAAATCTTGAAGTTGCACTTGTTTTGCTTTCCTATGCTTATTGCTTTGTGCTTCCATGACTTGTTTCTTTACAAAATTCCTATGCATAGGAAGTGGGTTGGACTTAAATGTGTTTTGAATTTGCTTCTTGATGCTCTCTTTTACTTCAACTCATAAATTCTTATGTGAGCATCTTCTCAAACTATCAAGCCTAACTTAAAGGCATTAAAGAAAAGTACTTGTTGGGAGATAACCCAAGAGTTTACTTGAGTCTTGGAAGTCATTACTTCAGTAATGACCTCTCCTCATCCTTTTTGTTTGCTTTTTTTTGCCAAGAATGACCTCTAATGAGAGGGAAGTAAGATTTGGGGAGTTGTTGTCCCGAAACAGATTTCTGTCGTCCACCATAAAAATTCGTGAGGAGTCTCTGTAACTTGGATTGAGCTCACAATTTACGAATAAATCCCACAGTATGTTCACCAACTTACGTTAGTTCAACACTTTTTTATTTTAGCAATAGAAGATGTTCGAAAAAATCGGTTTCTACCTGCTAGTCTGTTTTGATTGATTTCTGCCATTATTTGCATTTGCTTCTTATTGATTCCTTTTTGAGTTATCTCAGGTAAATTGAGATTTTTGAAGGAGTTACTACAGTATCTTGTGTTTTTAGTGAAAAGTCTTGCTGTTCCAAAGCATTGCTAGTGGTCTAATATCTTTTGAATAAACTAATGTTGCTAATGAAGATTGTGTGAAGTTTTGTATGAAGGAAAAATTTCAGGTGTAAAGAGAGAATGATGTAATGAGATGAAGAATGGACAAAATCTCAAGCTTGGGGATGCCACCATGGTGTCACCCTAAGAAATATCCAAGAAGTACAAGCGCAAATCTTTGGGATTCCCAAAGCATCCCCTTATTCATCAATAAAAATCTCAGGTCTGTCCAGACACTTCAATTTTATTGTTTCATGCATAGTTGTGTTGTTCTTGGAGCGTCTTAGTTTTCATTTTCTTTGCTTAGGTTGTTTAGTTTGCTTGAATAAATTAGTTTGGACCCTGTTGTTTTGCAAATAAGTTGCTTGGTGTTGGAAAGGAGTAGTAAGTTCTTGCTTGAAGTGCAAGAGGAGCTTGCATTGATTGTGACTTAGAATTTAGCATGACATGCTATGTGTTGTTTTAGCATTATGCTTAGTGATTATTGTTGTAGCATGTCTTGTTCCACACAATTGGGATTGCTTAGTGTGCCTTGAAGAAATTATGCGTTATTTTAGCATGCAAAAGCATAGTATTGTGGTATTCTCCTTTGATGTTTTTCTTGGGTTGACTTGGCACATGCTTACACCATGTTATGACTCTCACAAGTCACCATTAGCCTCTATTATGATTTAGTCCTTGACTTGTAGTACCACTCTTTGCTTTGATTAGTATGCTTTGTTGCACTGCATGATTATGGCCATTATTGCTCTCTTAGTTGGTTGCTCCGAGTCTTTTGCTAGCCTCCACTTGTATGAGTAAGTTCTACTCATGCCTCCAACTCCCAAGAAACCATGTTTTTCCAAAGTGTCCACTATAAACTCCTATGCATGGTTTGTTACACCATTCCAAGTATATTCTTGTTTTCAACTATCTTCCAATTAAAAATTGTTTTGTTATGTGAAAACTTAGTGATTAAAGCCCTCACGAACTTGATGGCACATTTTATTCTTTGCCCCTAATAAACTTGAACCATTGAGACAACTTTGTTGTATATGCTTGCACTTATAAGTTGGGATTAGCAGAACCGTGCTGTCACGGGGAACGTTTTCAACATTGCACTTGTACTTTTGTACTCTGTTGATATCATGCTGTTTTGTCTATGGATGTTACCGGTGTGAAATGAAGTGGGAACTTTTAAGTCCATGGAGTTTGTATTCTATGTTAGAGAAACGCCTGGGCCGCTAGCCTAAGCCATGCCTAATCATGGTGGAAACTTGCAGCATCACCATAGTGAGCTATCTATGAAGCATCCTCAATAAAAAGCTATGCATATGGTAAATAAAAAGATTGCTAAGATGCTCATTGTCTGCTTGACTTGTCATTTTGGTTATGGTAAAGCTCCTGTACCATGTGCAAGGGGTACCCCGTTGGCGGTTCTCAATGATATGCAAATACTTATAGTGACAAGAACATGCCTGGGCCATAAGTTGAGTATCCATGAGGTGTAGCCCTCATATTCAAGGGACTTGAGATTGCCAACTTATACTTTGTCAAGCATATACTCCAGCTTTGCCACATTAACCTTAACCACTTCAAGATGCTTATGATAGGGGCAATGAGGGCTGAAAGCTAACAAGTACCATAATTTTTGGAAGCTCTTTTTGAAACTTGTAATCCCTGCTTCCTTTATAAAAAGTCCTTTCTTCCACCAATATTTGAGTCTCCACCTTCTACCTCTAGGCACCATTAAGAGAGCATAGTTGTCATTCTATGTGTAGTGTTCCAAAGCTTATTAATTGATGCATATTGTGATATTACTTGTTCTTGTGCTACTTGTTTCTAGTCACCCTTGTGAACTTTGCAGGTGTCCTATGAATTTTATTGCTACTCTATGAGGGACAAGTTGATTGCCACCATGCTATGTTTTTTGCATGCGAAACAAACAAACGTTTTTCAATGCATGTTATTCATGATCTTTGTTTGTACCTTGCCATGTTGCATGCATAGTTACTATGTCCTACTATTAGAACTCCATTCTTTCATGCACATGTTTAGAGTTCTTTGATCCCAGCTTTCAATGTTTGCAAATGGTTGGATCTTTATTGTGAGGGTGCATGTTCACCTCAAAAATTATTCTGTTTATCACTTACCTACTCGAGGACGAGCAGGAGTTAAGCTTGGGGATGTTGATATGTTGGAAACGTATCTATAATTTTTGATGCTCCATGCTTGTTTAGTATCTACTTTGCTTTACTTGTCTACACTTTGAGGTGATTTTTACATGTTTTCTGGTAATATCCTTTTAACAAGTTGCAACAGTGCTAGATGCATGTTTTCTGCTGTTTTTGGTTTTAGAAAAGTTAGTAAAGAAATATTCTCAAAATTGTACGGGACAAAGGAAAAAGTTAGTTACTTTCCGTGGGGAACAAGAAGTCCAGAGGAGAGCCCGGTAGGCCATCCCGGGGGGCAGACCCACCCTAGGCGCGGGTGGGCCCTAGCCCACGCCTGGATAGGGTTTGCCAGCCCTGGCGGCCACCTCGGCCTCCCTCTTCTCCTATAAGAAAACCTCGATGCAGAAACCCTGAGTACTCGATCAGAAATCCACGAAACCGTCTGTAGCCGCCGCCACCATCGTCCCTAGATCGGGGGGATCTAAAGTTCTTCCCGGCACGCTGCGGGAGGAAAGATCATCCCGGAGGCCTTCTCTCTGGTATGATGCGTGAGTAGTTCCACCTTGGACTATGGGTCCATGTAGTAGCTCCTCCTTTGTGCTTTCATGTATAGATCTTGTGAGCTCCGTTCATGATCAAGATCTAATCTATTTGTAATCATGCATGTTGTGTTTGCGGGGATCCGATGGATATTGAGATTATTATGTTGGTTTGATTAATGGTTTTGTCCTTATGATTCTATCATGTTTGTGTTGTTTGTGATCTTGCATGCTCTCCGTTGCTAGTGGTTATCTTGGCCAAGTAGTTGCTAGTGACTCCAAGAGGGGGTATTTATCCTCGATAGTGGGTTCATGCCTCTAGTTTCCAAGGGAAGTGACAATAATCTCTTCGGTTGTAGATGTGCTGTTGCTACTAGGGAGAAAACAACGGTCTCTTATTCATGGAACATGTGGACTGTTTACCTTACACACTTTGCTTAAAGCAGTTGTCTGTTGCTTGTAACTTAATACTGGAGGGGGTTCGGATGATAACCTGAAGGTGGACTTCTAGTCATAGATGCAATTGGATGGCGGTCTATGTATCTTGTTGTATTTCCCAATCAACCTCATAGGATCTTTCTGACTAGTAATTGCATTGTTATGCCTTGCTCAGTTGCTGTCAATTTCCCTGCTGTAATTTGTTTACCCTTCATGCCATGTTGTTTATCTAAGGAGAGCACCTCTAGTGAACTATGGACCCCGGTCCAATCTTTACCATTGACACATCTTCCACTGTTACTTGTTTACTTGCTGCAAACCACCATTACCTTCCACACCATTCGTTTAATCCTTTGTTACAGCAAACCAGCGAGCTTGACAACCTCACTGATTCGTTGGGACAAAGTCTTGAGTTCGTGTTGTGCAGGTCTCCGCGTTGCTTGCAACACGTGTGTGACATTTCCTTCCTCCTTATGGTTCGATGTCCTCGGTCTCAACTAAGGGAAAACTTGTTCTTGTGCTCTTCACACCCTGCGCTTTGGGTTACCAACGAAGTGCCACGTCGAGCACCATCAAAGATCATCCCGGAGGCCTTCTCTTCGGTATGATGCGTGAGTAGTTCCACCTTGGACTATGGGTCCATGTAGTAGCTAGATGGTTGTATCTCCTCCTTTGTGCTTTCATTTATAGATCTTGTGAGCTCCGTTCATGATCAAGATCTAATCTATTTGTAATCATGCATGTTGTGTTTGCGGGGATCCGATGGATATTGAGATTTTTATGTTGGTTTGATTAATGGTTTTGTCTTTATGATTCTATCGTTTCTGTGTTGTTTGTGATCTTGCATGCTCTCCATTGCTAGTGGTTATCTTGGCCAATTAGTTGCTAGTGACTCCAAGAGGGAGTATTTATGATCGATAGTGGGTTCATGCCTCTAGTTTCCAAGGGAAGTGACAATAATCTCTTCGGTTGTAGATGTGTTGTTGCTACTAGGGAGAAAACAACGGTCTCTTGTTCATGGAACATGTGGAATGTTTACCTTACACACTTTGCTTAAAGCAGTTGTCTGTTGCTTGCAACTTAATGCTGGAGGGGGTTCAGATGATAACCTGAAGGTGGACTTCTAGTCATAGATGCAGTTGGATGGTGGTCTATGTATCTTGTTATATTGCCCAATCGAATCTCATAGGATCTTTCTGACTAGTAATTGCATTGTTATTCCTTGCTTAGTTCATGTCAATTGCCCTGCTGTAATTTGTTTACCCTTCATGCCATGTTGTTTATCTAAGGAAAGCACCTCTAGTGAACTATGGACCCCGGTCCAATCTTTACCATTATTACATACTCCACTGTTACTTTTTTACTTCCTGCAAACCATTACCTTCGACACCTTACGTTTAATTCTTTTTTACAGCAAACCGGTGAGCTTGACAACCTCAGTGATTCGTTGGGCAAAGTCTTGAGTTTGTGTTGTGCAGGTCTCCGCGTTGCTTGCAACACCTGTGTGACGTTTCCTTCCTCCTTCTGGTTCGATAACCTTGGTCTCAACTGAGGTAGAACTTTCTGCTTGCTCTTCACACCTTACACTTGGGGTTACCAACGAAGTGCTCCACGTCAACCTGTCGAGCATCATCAAGGCTTTTTCTGGCGCCGTTGCCGGGGAGGCTAAGGACGTCTTCACAAGGGGAGTCCTTCACTTCATTTATCTTTACTTTGTTTTTAGTTTGCTTTGTTTCTCTTGCTTAGTTTTGTTTGCCTCTTTCCAAAAAACCCAAAAAAATTATTCTAGTTTGGTTTGCTTTCTTTATTCAAAAACACAAAAAAATTAGTTCCTGCTCTAGCTGCTGCTGCTATTTTTGGCTTTCCCACCTTTGCCAAAATGAACTCTGATGAGAACACCAAGTTGTGTGACTTCACTAGCACCAACAACAATGATTTCCTTAGCACACATATTGCTCCACCTGCTCCTGATGCTACCTTTTATGAAATTAAGCCTGCTTTCTTGAATCTTGTGATGAGAGAGCAATTTTTTTGTGCTAGTTCTGATGATACTGCTGCCCATCTCAATAGCTTTGTTGAACTCTGTGAAATGCAAAAGTATAAGGATATAGATGGAGATATTATTAAGCTCAAGATTTTTCCTTTCTCCTTGAGAGGAAAAGCTAATGAATGGTTGCTTTCTTTGCCTAAAAATAGTATTGATTCATGGACTAAGTGCAAAGATGATTTTATTGGAAAATACTATCCTCCTGCTAAGATTATTGCTATGAGAAATGACATTATGAAATTTAAACAACTTGATAATGAACATGTTGCTCAAGCTTGGGAAAGAATGAAAACTTTGGTTAAGAATTGTCCCACTCATGGACTCACTGCTTGGATGATTATCCAGACTTTTTATGCAGGTTTGAACTACTCTTCAAGGAACCTGCTGGATTCAACTGCTGGAGGTACTTTCATGGGCCTCACCTTGGGTGCTGCAACAATACTCCTTGACAATATGATGCTTAACTACTCTGAATGGCATGTTGAGAGAGCTCCACATGGTAAGAAGGTAAATTCTGTTGAGGAAACTTCCTCTTTGAGTGATAAGATTGATGTTATTATGGCTATGATTGTTAATGGGAAAGCTCCTCTAAATCCTAATAGTGTTCCCTTAGCCTCTTTGGTTGCTCATGAAGAGCAAGTTGATGTGAACTTCATTAGAAAAAACAATTTTGGCAACAATACTTATGGTAATTATAGGCCTTATCCTCCTAGTGGAAATGCTTATCATGGTAGATCTGGAATGCCTAGTGAAGAAAGGATTCTAGAAGTAGAGACATCCACTAAGAATTTTATGAAAATGCAATATGAGAAAAATAAGATTTTCACTAAAACTATGTAGGAACAGTCTATCATCTTGAAAAACATTAGCCATCAGCTTGAGAATCTGAATAGAGAAATTCCTAGTTTACAGTCAAAAATTTGGAGTGCTAAGAAAAATATATCCTCTTTGTCTAAAGCTCAGTCCTCCTTGATTAATAAAATGGCTGCTAAACCTGAAACTATGGAAAACACCTTTGCTACTGCTCATGCCATACAAGTTACTATTGATGAAAATGTTAGGCTGTTATCTCAACTTCATGCTAAGTGGGAAAGGGAAGCTGAAATTGATAGAAACAATAGTGTGTGCACCATCACCACTAAAACACCAGTAGTCCCTATTTCTCCTCCTAATATGCCTAAGCCTATTGATCCTACTACTAGTGATGCTAAGTTTGATTTTGATATTGATGATTGCAATATTTCTGAAGTGATTATGTTCCTACAAAAGCTTGCTAGAAGTCCTGATGCTAGTGATATGCATGTTGCCTTTACCAAATACATTACAGATGCTCTTGTTAAGATTAAGGAATAGAAGCTAAAACACAAAGCTTCAATTGCTAGGAAAGTAGAAGATAGTTGGGAACCCATTATTAATATGCAAGTGAATGACTTTGATCTCAAAGCTTCATGTGATCTTGGTTCTAGTATCTCTATTATGCCTAGGAAGATTTATGAAATGCTTGATTTTCCACCATTAGAAGATTGTTATTTGGATGACCCACTCAATGATAATGCTAAAAAAATCATGGGGAGTATTAATGATGTTCTCATTATGGTTAACAATGCTTATGTCCCTGTGGATTTCTATGTTTTGGATGTTGAATATAATGCTTCTTGTCCTATTACTTTTGGAAGACCTTTTCTTAGAACAGTTGGTGCCATCATTGATATGAAAGAAGGCACCATCAAATATCAATTTCCATTCAAGAAAGGTATTGAACACTTCCATATGAGGAGAGAGAAGTTGCTTTTTGCTCCTCCTTTGAAAGCAAGATTTGATGTTAATGCTTCTTCATTTGAAAATACTTGATTCTTCTTGCTTCTTGTGCCTAACTTAAAGGCGTTAAAGAAAAGTACTTGTTGGAAGATAACCCAAGAGTTTCCTTGAGTCTTGGAAGTTATTACTTCATTAATAACCTCTCCTTATCCTTTTTGTTTGCTTTTTGTGCCAAGAATAACCTCTAATGAGAGGGAAGTAAGATTTGGGGAGTTGCTGTCCCAAAACAGATTTCTGTCCTCCACCAAAAAAATGTGTGAGGAGTCTCTGTAACTCGGTTTGAGCTCAAAATTTAAGAATAAATCCCCCAGTATGTTATATAACTTTAGTTAGTTCAACACTTTTTAATTTGAGCAACAGAAGATGTTCGACAAAATCGGTTTCTACCTGCTGGTCTGTTTTGACAGATTTCCGCCATTATTTGCATTTGCTTCTTATTGATTCCTTTTTGAGTTCTCGTCAAGTAAACTGAGCTTTTTGAAGGAGTTTCTAAAGTAGATTGTGTTTTTAGTGAAAATTCTTGCTGTTCCAAAGCTTTGCCAAGTGGTCTAATATCTTTTGAATAAACTAATGCTGCTAATGAAGATTGTGTGAAGTTTTGTATGAAGGCAAAATTTCAGGTGTAAAGAGAGAATGATGTAATGAGATGAAAAATGGACAAAAGCTCAAGCTTGGGGATGCCACCATGGTGTAACCCCAAGAAATATCCAAGAGGTACAAGCGTCAAATCTTGGGGATGCCCAAGGCATCCCCTTCTTCATCAATAAAAAGCTCAGGTCTATCTAGACACTTCACTTTTATTGTTTCATGCACAATTGTGTTATTCTTGGAGCGTCTTAGTTTTCGTTTGCTTTGCTTAGGTTGTTTAGTTTGCTTGAATAAATTAAGTTTGGACCCCCGTTCTCGCTGTGTTATTTTGCAAATAAGTTTTCTTGGTGTTGGAAAGGAGTAGTAAGTTCTTGCTTGAAGTGCAAGAGGAGCTTGCATTGACTATGACTTAGACTTTAGGATGGCATGCTAGGTATTGATTTAGCATTATGCTTAGTGATTATTGCTGTAGCATGTCTTGTTCCAAACAATTGGGATTGATGAGTGTGCCTTGAAGAAATTATGTGTTGTTTTAGCATGCAAAAGCATAGTATTGTGGTATTCTCCTTTAATGTTTTGCTTCGGTTGACTTGGCACATGCTTACACCATGTTAGGACTATGACAAGTCACTATTAGCCTCTATCATCATTTAGTCCTTGACTTGTAGTACCACTCTTTCCTTTGATTAGTATGCTTTGTTGCATTGCATGATTATGGCCATTATGCTCTCTTAGTTGGTTGCTCCCAGGATTTTGCTAGCCTACACTTGTATGAATAAGTTCTACTCATGATTCCAACTCCCAAGAAACCAAGTTATTCCAAAGTGTCCACTATAAACTCCTATGCATGGTGTGTTACATAATTCCAAGTATATTCTTGTTTTCAACTATCTTCCAATTAAAAACTGATTTGTTATGTGAAAACTTAGTGATTAAAGCCCTCACGAACTTGATGGTACACTTTATTCTTTGCCCCTAATAAACTTAAAACATTGTGAAAACTTTGTTGTATATACGTGCACTTATAAGTTGGAGTTAGCAGAACCGTGCTGTCACCAGGAACGTTTTCAACATTGCACTTGTACTTTTGTACTCAGTTGATATTAAGCTCTTTTGTCTATGGATGTTACCGGTGTGAAATGAAGTGGGAACTTGTAAGTCCATGGAGTTTGTATTCTGTGTTAGAGAAACGCCTGGGCCGCTAGCCTAAGCCATGCCTAATCATGGTGGAAACTTGCAGCATCACCATAGTGAGCTATCTACGAATCATGCTCAATAAAAAGCTATGCATATGGTAAATAAAAAGATTGATGAGATGCTCATTCTCTGCTTGCCTTGTCATTTTGGTTATGGGAAATCTCCTGTACCATGTGCAAGGGGTACCCCGTTGGCGGTTCTCAATGATATGCAAATACTTAAAGTGACAAGAACTTGCCTGGGCCCAAAGTTGAGTATCCATGAGGTGTGGCCCTCATATTCAAGGGACTTGATATTGCCAACTTATACTTCATCAAACATATACTCCAGCTTTGCCACTTTAACCTTAACCACTTCAAGATGCTTATGATAGGGGCAATAAGGGCTGAAAGCTAACAAGTACCATAAGTTTTGGAAGCTCTTTTCGAAACTTGTAATCCCTCCTTCCTTTATAAAAAAGGCCTTTCTTCCACCATTAATTGAGTCTCCACCTTCTACCTTTAGGCACCATTAAGAGAGCATAGTTGTCATTCTGTGTGTAGTGTTCCAAAGCTTATTAATTGATGCATATTGTGTTGTTACTTGTTCTTGTGCTACTTGTTTCTAGTCACCCTTGTGAACTTTGAAGGTGTCCTATCCATCTATATTGCTACTCTATGAGGGACAAGATGATTGCCACTATGATGTGTTTTCTGTATGTGAAACAAACAAACAAACAAACAAACGTTTTTCAATGCATGTTATTCGTGATCTTTGTTTGTAGCTTGCCATGTTGCATGCATAGTTGCTATGTCCTATTGTTAGAACTCCATTCTTTCATGCACATGTTTAGAGTTCTTTGATCCCAGTTTTAATTCTTTCAAATGGTTGGATCTTTATTGTGAGGGTGCATGTTCACCTCAAAAATTATTCTGTTTATCACTTACCTACTCGAGGACGAGCAGGAGTTAATCTTGGGGGTGTTGATACATCGGAAACGTATCTATAATTTTTGATGCTCCATGCTTGTTTAGTATCTACTTTGCTTTACTTGTCCACACTTTGAGGTGCGTTTTACATGTTTTATGGTACTAACCTACTAACAAGTTGCAGCAGTGCCAGATGCCTGTTTTCTGCTATTTTTGGTTTCAGAAAAGTTAGTAAAGAAATATTCTCGGAATTGGACGGGACAAACGACAAAGTCAATTACTTTCCGTGGGGAACAAGAAGTCCAGAGGAGAGCCGGGGAGGCGAGCCAAAGGGGCCAAACCCCCCAGGCGCGGCCACAGGTGGGCCCGCGCCAGGTTAGGGATTGGTGCCCCTGGCCGGCCCCTCGTCCTCCCCCCTATAAGAATCCCCCGATGCAGAAACTCTGAGTACTCGATCAAAACTGCACGAAACCCTCTATAGCCACCGCCACCATCGTCCCTAGATCGTGGGGGATCTGAAGTTCTTCCTGGCACCCTGTCGGAGGGGAGATCATCCCGAAGGCCTTCTCTCCGGTATGATGCGTGAGTAGTTCCACCTTGGACTATGGGTCCATGTAGTAACTAGATGGTTGTATGTCCTCCTTTGTGCTTTCATGTATAGATCTTGTGAGATCCGTTCATGATCAAGATCTAATCTATTTGTAATCATGCATGTTGTGTTTGCGGGGATCCAATGGATATTGAGATTATTATGTTGGTTTGATTAATGGTTTTGTCTTTATGATTTTATCATGTCTGTGTTATTTGTGATCTTGCATGCTCTCCATTGCTAGTGGTTATCTTGGCCAAGTAGTTGCTAGTGAATCCAAGAGGGAGTATTTATGATCGATAGTGGGTTCATGCCTCTAGTTTCCAAGGGAAGTGACAATAATCTCTTCAGTTGTAGATGTGTTGTTGCTACTAGGAAGAAACAACGGTCTCTTGTTCATGGAACATGTGGACTGTTTACCTTACACACTTTGCTTAAAGCAGTTGTCTGTTGCTTGCAACTTAATACTGGAGGGGGTTCGGATGATAACCTGAAGATGGACTTCTAGTCATAGATGCAGTTGGATGGCGGTCTATGTATCTTGTTGTATTGCGCAATCGAATCTCATAGGATCTTTCTAACTAGTAATTGCATTGTTATGCCTTGCTCAGTTCCTGTCAATTGTCCTGCTGTAATTTTTTTACCCTTCATGCCATGTTTATCTAAGGAGAGCACCTCTAGTGAACTATGGACCCCGGTCCAATCTTTACCATTATTACATCCTCCACTGTTACTTTTTTACTTGCTGCAAACCATTACCTTCCACACCATACGTTTAATCCTTTGTTACAACAAACCGGTGAGCTTGACAACCTCACCGATTCGTTGGGCGAAGTCTTGAGTTTGTGTTGTGCAGGTCTCCGCGTTGCTTGCAACACCTGTGTGACGTTTCCTTCCTCCTTCTGGTTCGATAACCTCGGTCTCAAATGAGGGAAAACTTGGTGCTTGCTCTTCACACCTTACGCTTGGGGTTACCAACGAAGTGCTCCACGTCAACCTGTCGAGCATCATCAATCATCAAGTTGACTACAATAAGTTTCAATATGACCTTGCTAAAAACCTTATTTTGGGTAAAGATGATTTGATCTAAGGGTAGATCAAATATAATAAAATTAATCCATAATACATTGCTTAATGATTAATATCATATCCTTAAGAGATCATATCATAGTATTCATCACAACCACTCATGAATACCAAGTTATGAAT
The DNA here is from genome assembly GCA_910589765.1 of Avena atlantica. Taxonomy (NCBI): domain Eukaryota; kingdom Viridiplantae; phylum Streptophyta; class Magnoliopsida; order Poales; family Poaceae; genus Avena; species Avena atlantica. The sequence continues at coordinate 498,781,439 of OU342739.1, forward strand.
ATAACTCAAGTAACCAGAATTTAAGAACTAAATATTGACCTATCTTATCCTTATCTATTTATACCATGAGTATCATGGTAATACTTAACACTAACTCTTTAGTTATATTGAGTAGGAAGGAAATCAAGTCAAGACCATTCACCACATATCTTTCTCTCCATACCAATTCCTATCATCTCTATTAAACCTTATTCTAATATCTGTTGTTCATCAGTGATGGGTAATCAACTATTCATCTATCAATTCTTGATTTATCAACTCTTGTTATTATCATAGCATTCACTTTAAAACCTTTAGAGAAAGAAGTAAGAAGAGGTAGGTGGTAATGCTAGTTTTAGATATCATCTATAGGATGGGAGTGTTTGAAGAGAATTAAACCAATATGATAATTGATGGAGTTAACTCACTCCTGAATGGATAGAAGAGTTATCTGGAATATATATTTATATGGTAACAAAGAAGATTACAAGGATGAATTCTAAAGATAGTTACCAGGAGTAATCCTATTGGATCAAGTAGGTATAGTCAATGAATAATATCTTCTAGTCAGTTAGAGATACTAAGAAGATAATTATAATACAACTGTAATGTTGTATTGATGAAGCCTTGATTAGCCAACTAGAAACCTAAACCATAAATGATCAAAGGATTATAATGATCATGCTTTAGTCACTAAGATAGAATGATTATATCATGTATAAGTGAAATTGGTGGATAGAACATGATTAAACTCTAGTATAGATATGTTATCCTAGGTTAGTCATGACAGGTCATAGTGGTATATTGTGAAGTTGGAGTATTAGTTACTAGAGTTAATTAAAGATAAGATAGTATGATTAGGCTTATGCTAGAGAAACATTGGATTATATAGTAGTATTATTCCTCTTAGGAAATACTAAACATGTGACACCCCGGTTCTGAAAAGACCGTGGCCTCTATGTGACATGCCAATCCCTGGATCGGTTCATTGGCCCACAATAGAGTAAGATAGATAATCATAGCAAATAACCGTGTATCATGATCTACAAGATCCAGAGTACCATTATTACAATGTAAAGGCTTAGCATAAAGCTAGCTCAAATTGTTCAGGTAGCAACAAAAGCGAGTAAATCCTCCAATCTTCAAATTGCCCACAAGTGAACAAGTGCCGAGTGGAGTACCGTGGCCTATAACGATCAATCAGAATCGGAATAACCTGCAGCATAAAACGCAACAGCCCCGAAGGGTCAATACATGGAATGTATGGCAAGTAGAGCTAGTAATGGAGACAATAGTACTAACATCTACATGCATATTTGGCAAGTGGAGATGTGTCTGGCTTGCATTTGCAAATAACTTTGTCCTGCTTTCATAAACAGTTTTGAATTTTCTTTGAAAAGATCCCAATTAAGTTAACCCAACAATATTAAAACAATTATGAAATTAGAATGAGCGAGAAACATGTCATGGAATCAATATCTAGCAACTCAGTTGTCCATAACCGGGGACACGGCTAATCGATTAGATTATACACTCTGCAGAGGCTAGTACACTTTACCCATGTGACTTGGCCAGCCCAGCTCGTACCATCACTCTCATTTTGGGTGATGATAGGGAGAAGACCAAGAAGAGACTGTTCGGGAAGTAGCTCCTCAATCCCGACGCGCACCGGTCCAACCTACCAAAATTCTACATCTATGGATACGCGGGTTCGAGTTACCACAACCTACTAAGTCCAACCAACCGCCCATTTCATTATTGGCACATGGTTGTACACGTAAGCTACACAATAAAGAAGCCAATCATTCTCTCTTGATACCTGGGTGCCTTTCCGCAATGAAACCACCAAAAATTATCAATACCATCACACCCAGGGGATTCATTGATTAAGTTGTTTTAGTTTTCACAAACCAATACTTTGAGAAAACAAGTATCAATGATGTAACCCAGCCCTCGTTCAACATAGCATGGCTAAGCACATCTACAACGATGGTTCATCTACAAGGAAAGCCCTACCACATAATAGGACATAGCATAGCGATAGTATCATCCTACACATGCATCTACAAAATACACGACAATGCATTGAAAATAGTAGGACGATATCATGAACAAAGTAGCATCTACTTGCCTTGGTTGTAGCGGTCGGAGGAACAATCCACACACGAGCAAGGGTTGCACTCCACACAATCTACACGACACAATTGTATTCATAAACAAACAATTCACAAACATATGCAACAAAGATGATGCATGAATGCAAGAACGGCAAGTGAATTGGTGCTACAGCTGCACCACATAGTACTAATACATATTACTACCGAATACATGCATGGAAAATAGATTTTGGCGCAAGGGAAATTATTAACCAAAAGTAGTGATCACTACTAGAGCTAGAACTTAAATAATTCACTACCGGTAGTATACTGTTCATAAAATCTTGGAAATAATCTACCGCATAGGCATCGCTGATAAGAAACAGTACCAATTGGAATTACTCAAAAAGGAGTTATAAAACATCCCGAGTAATTAAAACACTGCAGAATGCCATTAGACAAATACTGCAGAAGTTTTTACTGTAAGCCTATCTTTTTATTCACGATGAGATTCCCCTCGTTCATACGAGTTCAGGGACATATCACACGCGATTTTTGGAGCTACGAAACTTTTACTACGAATTTATTACTCCGAAAAGGCCACTAACTAGTTTGATTAAACTGTACTAAACTTGACGGTAAAAGTCTGAACCAAAGCTACAGCGAGATTCTACACGACTCACTGAACGCGTACATATTTTATTTGCAATTTTTGGCCAAGCGGTTTAATTTCTACGCAATTTACAAGATTCTACCGAAATCTGTCAACTAATAGGATTAACGAGATTGACCCAGTCAACTGTGTCTGATGACTGGGCGCTGACTGGACGTCTGACCAGTCAACGTCTGGGGCGTCTGACTAGTCAACGTCTGGAGTGCTGACCAGTCAACGAACGATCTAAGCCGCTGATCTGAGATCTGACGGTGGCTGCTGTCTTACCGGAATCGGGCTGCGAAACGAACTTCGGCGAGCTCCGGACGGCGGCGATGGTCGGTTCCGACGTCGTGGTTCTACCTGCACGAACACACACGGTCAACTACGGCTCCCGGAACAATAAACGCGTGCGCGTACGCGGCGATCTGCAGGGCGCAGTTGGCGGCGGCGGATGGAGACGCGAAGCACGGGAACGGAAAGAGGGCGGCGAGACGAACCCGACAACAGACGAGGCGATGGCCGGCGACGGAGGGGTGGCCGGCGGCGGCGAGGAGAAGCGGCGGCGGCGGTGGTCTGCGCGCCGTGCGTGCGCGCCAGGGAGGAGTCTGGGAGGCGGCGGGTGTGGCACGGATCCCGAGGCGGTAGGGCCCCTTTTATTTGATCCCTCACGTGAGAAAAGAAAAGAAAAAAAAACTGAAACAGAAACGGTTCGCGGTTGGACTACAACTCGGAAATCGGTCCGGATTTTCGGACCGTTTTTCGGCGGTTTACTAAAACGTTCGAGTCTTTTGCATACGAACTCCGATTGGAGCGATTTTCGCGCCTACGGGTTCGTATCGTCGAGGGGAACAACCTTCAGTCGAAGTTTGTGCGAAAACTCGAATCTACAGGGGTGGTTGTCGCAAGTCTCTTGGTTTACTAAAACGTCCGAGTCTTTTGCATACGAACTCCGATTGGAGCGATTTTCGCGCCTACGGGTTCGTATCGTCGAGGGGAACAACCTTCAGTCGAAGTTTGTGCGAAAACTCGAATCTACAGGGGTGGTTGTCGCAAGTCCCTCTAAAGCTCCCCGCAGGAAACTCGGGTCGAAACAAAAATAGGTTTTCGCAAATAGCGTTTCGTCGATCCTCTCTACTCGACGGTAATGCATGGTAAGATATGATGCGATGCAATGAATGATATGCAAGACCAAATCGAAAATTTGGGATGTGACAAGACTAACCCCCTTAAGATGAATCTCGTCCTCGAGATTCGGCGCGGCTAGCAAATAGGTGTGGGTAGTCCTCTCGGATGTCATCTTCACGCTCCCAAGTGGCTTCCTCTTCGGTGTGGTGACTCCACTGCACCTTGCAAAACTTGATTGTCTTGGTACGGGTAGTCCTTTCTGCTGTCTCTAGAATCTTGACCGGTTTCTCCTCATAGGTCAAATCATTCTCAAGCTGAACCTCCTCTAGCGGTACAGTATCTCTCAATGGTGTATCCACCATCTCCGGATGGCACTTCTTCAGCTGGGACACGTGGAACACATTGTGAACAGCAGACAGAGCCTCTGGCAACTCCAACTGATAAGCAACCTCTCCTTTGCGTGCTAAGACTCGATATGGTCCAATAAATCGAGGTGCCAGCTTACCCTTAATACCAAATCTCTTAATTCCACGAAGCGGCGATACTCTGAGGTATGCTCTATCACCTATCTCATACACCACCTCCTTGCGCTTGGCGTCAGCGTAGCTCTTCTGTCTTGATTGTGCTACCTTCAGTCTGTCTCTAATCAAGGCGACCTTCTCCTCAGCGTCCTTGATCAAATCAGGTCCAAACAACTGACGTTCTCCTACTCCATCCCATAGCAATGGTGTTCGGCACCGTTTCCCATACAGTACGTCGAACGATGACGTCTTGATGCTGGTTTGATAGCTGTTGTTGTAGGAAAACTCGGCATACGGCAAATTCTCATCCCAACTAGAACCATGAGCCAAGGCGCAAGCTCTTAGCATGTCCTCCAAAATCTGATTCACCCTCTCGGTCTGTCCATCAGTCTGTGGGTGAAACGCTGTGCTAAACTCCAATCTAGTACCAAGTGACTCGTGCAGCTGGCGCCAGAAGTGCGAGGTAAATTGGGTGCCTCTATCGGATACGATACTCTTGGGAATTCCGTGTAGGCACACAATTCTGTCCATGTAAATCTTGGCCAACTTTGCACTCGTATAGGTCGTCTTCACCGGTATAGAGTGGGCTACCTTGGTCAAATGGTCGACCACTACCCAAATAGAGTCATATCCTGACCTGGTCCTGGGCAATCCTGTGATAAAGTCCATTCCCACTCTATCCCACTTCCAATCCGGCACAGGCAATGGCTGTAGCAATCCTGCTGTCTTCTGGTGTCCCGCCTTCACTCGGCTACATACATCACATAGGGCAATATGCTCTGCGATGTCTCCCTTCATGTTGTTCCACCAGAATCTGTCCTTTAGGTCCATATACATCTTCGTATTGCCCGGATGTATGGAATACGGCGAGTCATGAGCTTCTTGCAGAATCAACTTCCTTAACTCCGGATCGTTGGGCACACACAAACGATCTCCATACCACAAGGTACCTTGCTCATCCTCGCGGAATTCCCTTGCTCGACCTTCCTTCATCTTTTCCTTAACTTCATCTATCTCTTTGTCTCCCACTTGAGCCTTCCTGATTCTGTCCTGAAGCGTTGGTTGGACTTCCATTGTAGCCAAGTATCCTTCAGATACTACCTCCAGTCTAAGGTCCTTGAATTGCTTGCACAAATCCTCAGGCAATTCACCAATTGTCAATCCATTGGCATAAGCCTTCCGGCTCAGAGCATCTGCTACTACATTGGCCTTTCCTGGGTGGTACTGTAGATTCATATCATAGTCCTTGATAAGTTCCAACCATCTCCTTTGTCTCATGTTCAGTTCCTTCTGTGTAAATATGTACATCAGGCTCTTGTGGTCGGTGTACACATCACAGTGTTTTCCCATTAAGTAATGCCTCCATACCTTGAGCGCATGAACCACTGACGCTAACTCCAAGTCGTGTGTGGGGTAATTCCGCTCATGGTGCTTGAGTTGTCGCGAGGCATATGACACTACTCTCCCATCTTGCATCAGCACACTCCCAAGTCCTTGTCGTGAGGCATCACAGTACACTTGGAAATCCTTCTGAAGATCTGGTAAACATAGAACAGGCGCGGTCACTAGTCGACGCTTCAGTTCCTGAAAGCTGGCTTCACATACGTCTGACCATTCAAACTTCCTCTCCTTCTTCAGAAGTTCGGTCATCGGCTTAGCAATCTTAGAAAAGTTTTCTATGAACCTCCGGTAATATCCAGCAAGTCCCAAAAAGCTTCGAATCTCTCCCGCATTCTTGGGCGCTTCCCACTCTGTTACTGCGGTCACTTTGTTTGGATCAACAGCAATTCCTTCTCCTGACACTACGTGTCCAAGAAACCCAACAGTGTTAAGCCAGAATTCACACTTGCTGAATTTGGCGTACAGCTTGTGTTCTCTCAGCTTCTCCATAATCAGTCTCAGATGTTTCTCATGCTCAGCATCATCCTTGGAATATATCAGTATGTCATCAATAAACACCACCACGAACTTGTCCAAATACTCCATAAATACCTTGTTCATCATGGTCATGAAGTATGCCGGGGCATTCGTTAGTCCAAAAGACATAACTGTATACTCATATAAACCATACCTAGTGGTGAAGGCGGTTTTTGGTACATCCTCCTCTCGGATCTTCAATTGGAAATAGCCTGATCGCAGATCAATCTTGCTGAACACCTTTGCTCCTTCCAGTTGATCAAACAAGTCATTTATGTTCGGTAGAGGGTACTTGTTCTTAATGGTTACTTCATTCAGCGAGCGATAGTCTACCACTAATCTCTTGGTGCTGTCTTTCTTCTCCACAAATAGAACAGGTGCTCCCCATGACGACGCACTAGGCTGAATGAATCCCTTTTCCAGTTGTTCCTTCAACTGTTTCTTCAATTCCTTCAGCTCATCGACATCCATCTTATATGGTTTCTTTGCTATAGGTCCTGTTCCCGGCAGCAGGTCGATAAGAAACTCTACATCTCTGTCAGGTGGCATCCCTGGCAGCTCTTCCGGAAACACGTCAGGGTAATCCCTAATCACTGGCACAGTATCCATGCTAACCCCCTTAAGAGAATTCAGCTTACACCTTCCTGGTCGTGCAACCGACTTGAATCTAATCTTCTTACCATCCGGGGTTTTGAGTGAAACAGCTCGCTGTGCACAATCTATGTGTCCCCCATGCATAGACATCCAATCCATACCCAGAATGACATCTAATCCTTGTGAATCCAGCACTACTAGATGTGCAATGAAGTTGTGTGTTCCAATCCTCACAGTCAAGTCGCGGCATCCCGCACTAGCTATCATATCTCCTCCAGGTGAAATCACTCTAATAGACCTTTTCATAGACTCAGTAGGTAACTTATACTTATCCACAAATGCCCTTGATATGAATGAATGCGATGCACCAGTATCAAAAAGTATAAGTGCAGGGTAAGTGTTGATTGGGAACTTACCAATCACAAGGTCAGGCTCATCTGGAATCTCCTCCACATTCATGTGGTTCACTGTGGCCTTCTCACCGTTGGTTGGCTTCAGTCCTTTCCTCTCTGGACAGTTGTTAGCATAGTGTCCTTTCTGCTTGCACTTGAAGCACGTCACCTCACTCAGATCCTTCTTCACGAAGTTGCGATCACGGTTGCGGTCATGTCCACCGTGTCCTCCAGAGTGGTGAGAGTGTCCTCCCTTGTGGTTGTGGTGGCTGTTCCTATGGTTGTCATGACGATGTCCATCACGGCGGTCATGGCTCCCATGGTCACTTCCTCCATGCTTGGAGTATCCATCATATGAAGTGCGAGACTTGTGGTGTGAACCAGAGTGATGAGTATTGCTCTTTCTCTTGCGGTTCTCCACTTGCTTGTGCTTCCCTTCCAAGATCCTGGCCTTGTCCATAAGCTCCTGGAAAGTGGGGCAATAAACCACCAGTAGCTGTACTGAAAGCTCATCACTGAGGCCATCCAGGAATCTCTCTCTCCTTTTGGCATCAGTGTCAACATCCTCAGGTGCATAACGGGACAAGTTGTTGAACTCCTCAATGTACTCGGCCACGGTGCGATTGGTTTGGCGCAAGTTGCGGAACTCCTTCCTCTTCAGGCTCAGAACTCCTGAAGACACGTGGTTGGTCCTGAAACCTTCCTCAAACATTGCCCAAGTCACAGTATCCAGCGGGTGGGTGATCTGGAATGTGTCCCACCAAGAAGCGGCTGGTCCCTCCAGTAGGTGAGCGGCAAACCTCACCTTCTCAGCATCAGTGCATCCGACAGTTACTAGATCCTTGTTGACTGAACGCAACCAGTCGAGAGCAACCATTGGTTCCGTTGCAGTAGAGAACTTAGCTGGCCTTAACCTCAGAAATCTGGTGAGAGCATCTCCCTGAGGCTGATTGTTTCCATTGTTGTTGTTCTGATTCGCCATGAACTGGGTCATCACTTGGGTCAGTTGTGCCTGAGCGGCCATGAGCTGCTCCATCTCAGTGGGGTGGCGACGGGGAGGCATCTGCGGTTCAGCATAGGTAAGTTTAGAAAGAATCAACTACGGTAATAGGATTCTACCCATGCATATGAGCAATCAACAACAAACAATAGCAGACAATCACAAGCAAGCAACACATCAACAAACAAGCGATCCAGCAACATCCCAGGTGTTATCCTAGCAGTACATAACTACTGAAATAGTTTTGCAAGAGTTGGCAATGGTTAACTAAACAATAGATCAACTAATCAACCAAAACAGCAATTCTGCCAGAACCGTCCAGCAGCAATCACGAATTTTTCCGCCTGACTTAAACTAGTCAGAAAATTAAGACAATTTTTGTGCATATGGCACAGAGAGTTTCGCATCAGCCCAATTTTTTTCAGATTTTTCTGAGTTACCAGAAAAATATGAAAAATCGCACAGTACTGCTGTGTCAGCAGAAAAACTGCAGCGAAAAACACACAGATAGTAACCAAATTGCCATAACTCTTTCATTAAAATTCGCACAAATAAATCCTGGGATATTGGAGTACACAAATAAGCAACTAAACACTTTTAATCTAACACGAACTAAGCTTCACAATGATCGAGACTAATCCTAACGAATTTGCCTACCGTGGTCTAATTGGTGGACTTCTATCTATTTCTTGAAGAGATTGAGGTAGGTCCTTGCGGTCATGCGTTGGCGCTTCGGCTCGCGGTACAACCATGGCGGCGGAGTGTACACCTCTCCTGAACCATCACTTGAGACTTCAAACTCCACCTCTTCTGGATCCTCCTCTTCTTCTTCATCCTCAGCTGCAACAGCAACGGCCTCATCTCCTCCACCATCATCGTCTTCATCATCATCATCCTCGTCCTCATCATCATCATCGTCTCCACTGTCATCATCATCCCCATTGTTGCCATCATCTCCATTGTCATCATCCGGGGGTGGATTCAGCTGTGCTTGGAGAGCGGCAATCTGGGCTGTCATAGCTTCAATAGTTTGATCCCTTTCCTGGACTGTCCCCTGCAGTTGCTGTATGTTCTGGGTGTTCTCCTGCACAGTACCATGAAGATGTGCTATGGTTGCATCTCTGGCTATCAGGGCATTCTCCAGAACTCCCACAGCTTCATGCAAAGTGTCAATCTCCTGTCCTTGGACCACCATACCATTGCTAGTAAAATCTGCAATCTCCTTTATCATCCTCACCTTCTCTGCTAGAGCTCCATTCTCCCTTTCCATGTCCTCTATGTGCCTCCGACGGGGCGGCATGTTGTTCCTGTCGCCCGGGGTAACCACAATGTTCCCCTCTTCATCACGCCTTCCATAGTCACGGTAGGGTGAATCTGCTGGTAGTAGGTGTCGGACATTATGGCACTGGCGAGACAGGGCTTCATGTATGGCCAAGTTGATTCCAAGTCCCCAGTTGCAGTATATCTTGGTGTAGACCAAGTGCACGGGGTTTGGCAAGGCGGCATCTCTGAATATGAAGGTAGTGATCTCCCATGCATCCTCTCCATATCCATAGGTGTACAGCCTTCTTCCCTTGAACATGGGCAGTGGCAATCCCAGTGACTGAGAGAGCTGAGCTAACTGCCTTGCAAAGGGCCTTGGTGACTCCATGGTGGCATACTCAGTCCTGACGTCTCCCATCTATCAAGTAAAAGAGGAAAGTGTGAGAATAGCATATGGTAAGAATTTTACGAGGGTGAAAGGCATAAGAGGAAAGACAGAGTTAATATAGGCTTAATAATTATATGGCTTTCTAATCCAATCCTAGGTCACGATCCTACAGTCGACACACGGGCTCTGATACCATCCTGTGACACCCCGGTTCTGAAAAGACCGTGGCCTCTATGTGACATGCCAATCCCTGGATCGGTTCATTGGCCCACAATAGAGTAAGATAGATAATCATAGCAAATAACCGTGTATCATGATCTACAAGATCCAGAGTACCATTATTACAATGTAAAGGCTTAGCATAAAGCTAGCTCAAATTGTTCAGGTAGCAACAAAAGCGAGTAAATCCTCCAATCTTCAAATTGCCCACAAGTGAACAAGTGCCGAGTGGAGTACCGTGGCCTATAACGATCAATCAGAATCGGAATAACCTGCAGCATAAAACGCAACAGCCCCGAAGGGTCAATACATGGAATGTATGGCAAGTAGAGCTAGTAATGGAGACAATAGTACTAACATCTACATGCATATTTGGCAAGTGGAGATGTGTCTGGCTTGCATTTGCAAATAACTTTGTCCTGCTTTCATAAACAGTTTTGAATTTTCTTTGAAAAGATCCCAATTAAGTTAACCCAACAATATTAAAACAATTATGAAATTAGAATGAGCGAGAAACATGTCATGGAATCAATATCTAGCAACTCAGTTGTCCATAACCGGGGACACGGCTAATCGATTAGATTATACACTCTGCAGAGGCTAGTACACTTTACCCATGTGACTTGGCCAGCCCAGCTCGTACCATCACTCTCATTTTGGGTGATGATAGGGAGAAGACCAAGAAGAGACTGTTCGGGAAGTAGCTCCTCAATCCCGACGCGCACCGGTCCAACCTACCAAAATTCTACATCTCTGGATACGCGGGTTCGAGTTACCATAACCTACTAAGTCCAACCAACCGCCCATTTCATTATTGGCACATGGTTGTACACGTAAGCTACACAATAAAGAAGCCAATCATTCTCTCTTGATACCTGGGTGCCTTTCCGCAATGAAACCACCAAAAATTATCAATACCATCACACCCAGGGGATTCATTGATTAAGTTGTTTTAGTTTTCACAAACCAATACTTTGAGAAAACAAGTATCAATGATGTAACCCAGCCCTCGTTCAACATAGCATGGCTAAGCACATCTACAACGATGGTTCATCTATAAGGAAAGCCCTACCACATAATAGGACATAGCATAGCGATAGTATCATCCTACACATGCATCTACAAAATACACGACAATGCATTGAAAATAGTAGGACGATATCATGAACAAAGTAGCATCTACTTGCCTTGGTTGTAGCGGTCGGAGGAACAATCCACACACGAGCAAGGGTTGCACTCCACACAATCTACACGACACAATTGTATTCATAAACAAACAATTCACAAACATATGCAACAAAGATGATGCATGAATGCAAGAACGGCAAGTGAATTGGTGCTACAGCTGCACCACATAGTACTAATACATATTACTACCGAATACATGCATGGAAAATAGATTTTGGCGCAAGGGAAATTATTAACCAAAAGTAGTGATCACTACTAGAGCTAGAACTTAAATAATTCACTACCGGTAGTATACTGTTCATAAAATCTTGGAAATAATCTACCGCATAGGCATCGCTGATAAGAAACAGTACCAATTGGAATTACTCAAAAAGGAGTTATAAAACATCCCGAGTAATTAAAACACTGCAGAATGCCATTAGACAAATACTGCAGAAGTTTTTACTGTAAGCCTATCTTTTTATTTCACGATGAGATTCCCCTCGTTCATACGAGTTCAGGGACATATCACACGCGATTTTTGGAGCTACGAAACTTTTACTACGAATTTATTACTCCGAAAAGGCCACTAACTAGTTTGATTAAACTGTAGTAAACCTGACGGTAAAAGTCTGAACCAAAGCTACAGCGAGATTCTACACGACTCACTGAACGCGTACATATTTTATTTGCAATTTTTGGCCAAGCGGTTTAATTTCTACGCAATTTACAAGATTCTACCGAAATCTGTCAACTAATAGGATTAACGAGATTGACCCAGTCAACTGTGTCTGATGACTGGGCGCTGACTGGACGTCTGACCAGTCAACGTCTGGGGCGTCTGACTAGTCAACGTCTGGAGTGCTGACCAGTCAACGAACGATCTAAGCCGCTGATCTGAGATCTGACGGTGGCTGCTGTCTTACCGGAATCGGGCTGCGAAACGAACTTCGGCGAGCTCCGGACGGCGGCGATGGTCGGTTCCGACGTCGTGGTTCTACCTGCACGAACACACACGGTCAACTACGGCTCCCGGAACAATAAACGCGTGCGCGTACGCGGCGATCTGCAGGGCGCAGTTGGCGGCGGCGGATGGAGACGCGAAGCACGGGAACGGAAAGAGGGCGGCGAGAGAACAGACGAGGCGATGGCCGGCGACGGAGGGGTGGCCGGCGGCGGCGAGGAGAAGCGGCGGCGGCGGTGGTCTGCGTGCGTGCGCGCCCGGGAGGAGTCTGGGAGGCGGCGGGTGTGGCACGGATCCCGAGGCGGTAGGGCCCCTTTTATTTGATCCCTCACGTGAGAAAAGAAAAGAAAAAAAAAACTGAAACAGAAACGGTTCGCGGTTGGACTACAACTCGGAAATCGGTCCGGATTTTCGGACCGTTTTTCGGCGGTTTACTAAAACGTTCGAGTCTTTTGCATACGAACTCCGATTGGAGCGATTTTCGCGCCTACGGGTTCGTATCGTCGAGGGGAACAACCTTCAGTCGAAGTTTGTGCGAAAACTCGAATCTACAGGGGTGGTTGTCGCAAGTCTCTTGGTTTACTAAAACGTCCGAGTCTTTTGCATACGAACTCCGATTGGAGCGATTTTCGCGCCTACGGGTTCGTATCGTCGAGGGGAACAACCTTCAGTCGAAGTTTGTGCGAAAACTCGAATCTACAGGGGTGGTTGTCGCAAGTCCCTCTAAAGCTCCCCGCAGGAAACTCGGGTCGAAACAAAAATAGGTTTTCGCAAATAGCGTTTCGTCGATCCTCTCTACTCGACGGTAATGCATGGTAAGATATGATGCGATGCAATGAATGATATGCAAGACCAAATCGAAAATTTGGGATGTGACAAAACACTTGAGGTGAAGTAGGATTTGATATATACATCTATTAGAGTAATATTAGTGATGGATGATAAAGGAAGAGTATGAATGGAGTTAATAGTAACCACTTGTTGGATGGGAGGTTATCAGTAGTAGAGTAGTTTGATATAACCAAGTATAGATATGAGAAGATTATGAAAAGCTTTAGTGACAAGCTTCTCAGATTTATAAGTGTGATTACAAAGTAATATGTGAAGTAAGAGAGAGTAATCATTCAAGTGGAATTAGATTCATAAAAAGTACTCTAGAGATGAGAGTTATCTCTATGAGGAGATTATATAGAGCTTTAGTGTCAAGCTCATTGGATTTACAAATGGATTTAGGAGGAGAAATTATTAGTAAGAGTATAAGTAGTAAAGCTCATCATGTTAACACATAATGATAGCTATGAAGAAGTAATATATATATGAAAGGAATTCCTCAAGTAAGAATCAATAATTATATAGTATGGAAGATAGGAATTCTTGGAAAACACTAAACCTTAAATCCATAATCAAGCTTTTTATCTATCTCATCTGTTTGATCCGGCATCCTATTCCCCATTGGTTTGTAAGAATAATTTCTATAGCAAATCACTTAAGCAAATCTTTGTCATTTCCAACTATCATAATCATATGTGCTTAGGAACTATCTTTATCAATTCTTTCACGTAAGTCATTCTAGAGTATAACCTTACTATTTTAAAAGGTGATATCATCCATGATCACAAACATGAGGGCAATATGTCTTCACCCATAATGTTCATCCACATCTATAAAATAATACAAGTATATTAAATATCCTAAGACTCATGGTAAACATTTATAATTCTAAACCCTAACTTCTATGCAGGTTATAAAAAAACATATACCTTGATATCACCCAAGCTCATGTTATTAATATTAATCATATTAATTCCTTAGAATATCATGCATCAAATAATGATGTAGGATCACTATATAAAAGTTCCCTTAAAAACTATAAGTTAATAAGAACCAAGTTTTATGAATGAGTAGTAATATATCCTTAATAAGTTTATGGTATATTATGTGAATCAAATTCATAACAAAGGCCCCTACAAAATTATTAAAAGGAAAAGTACTTATATAAAGAAAATAAAGAAACTATAATATTATATAATAAAAGTTCACAAAATGATTCTAAATACACTTTATTATTGCTGCAAGTATTTAGAAAATAAATTCTATGAAGAAAAATTCAAAGAAAATGTGTAAATACCAATCTGGAAACAAAACAGAAATAGAAAATAATAAAGAACAAGGAAAAACAGGAAAAAATAGTTTCTGGCCAAGGCCCATTTCCTCTCTCTCTATCTGCCACTCACGCGTAGTACCCGCCAAACTACCTTGGACCAACATCAGCCCAACTCGTCACCCATAGTGACTGACAGATGGGAACAGAGGAGGGATCGCGGGTTGAGAGTAAAAATGCGCCAGGGGGTTTTCCGCAAAATGCATATCGTCGTCTTCTTCTTGACATCACAAGCAGCTTTCTGTCTGCATCGCCGCCGTCTGACGCCATGCCCTGACATCCGCCTCCATATAGATTCGTGTCGCCGCTTATCATCGTCTATAAAAATCTCAGTTCCACCATCAAAAAACCCTAGACCTCAATTCCCCTTCTTCCTTTCGAATTTCCCCTTCTAGCCGAAACCCTAGCTTCGGGTTGCTGTCGATTGCCGTCGCTCTGAGCTTCCCCGTGCTCTGTTGATCAAGCACACTCCTTCGCCTCACCTCCCTAAGCCTCCTAGCCGAAGGAATTGAGCAAGGGTGCCTCGAATTAATGTGGCAACCTCGTCTTCCCGAAGTCTGGCCACCGCGGTTCCCATAGACTCCGGTCACGATTCGCTTCACCGACCGCACCATCGCATTCCGGGTGAGCCACTGGTTCTTCTAGTAACCTCCAATCCCTTCCTCTCGCTGTTAATCGCCATCGCACCATAGCGCTGCCTTACACCACTGTTAGTCGTCGTCGATGCCGCTATTCCGGCGGCCATTAGCTAGCAGCACCGCCACCACTTGGTTCGCGCTCGCGCCCTCTTTCCAAAACAATCAACCACAGTCGCGCGTGCGTACGGGATCAACCGATCGATCATCAACATGATAAGATCAGTCTCGGTGACGTCAGCTTGACATCATGCTAATGTCATAATACCCTTTTATTGATTGTTTTATAGTTTCTGGAAATGATATGGCATAGGCCCCACTAGTTAGTGGCTCTGGGGTAGAACATGTTCCATGTGAAAATATGATACCCGCATGGGTGTGTGTCATGCTGACATCAATAGTGATGCAGTAAAACATTTTGTTATTCTATTTTAATAAATTCAGAAAATGATTAGACTTTAAAAATTCAATAACTTTTGTTTTATAATTCAGAAAAATATGTTTAATCTATGAAAATGTTTAGAAAAATAAAATATACAAATTAAGTTTATTATCATATATTATTATGTTATCTATTTAAATAATAATTATTTAATAAAGATTTTATAGGTATTAATACTTTGAAAAATCATATTTTAATCTTGGTAAATAAAAAATATAAATAATATACTAAAATTCTTAGAAAAATAAGAAATAAAATGTAAAACTATAAACATAAAATATTATATCAATTAATTAAATGTTTATTATTTATTAAGAGTTTATAAAATAATAAATATTACAAAAATCATATCTTAATATTTAAAATTCATAAAAAAGAAATATAATATACCAAAATGATCACAAACATAATATCTACTTATTAAAATTATAATATTTCATTTTTGAAGTATAAAAATCTAATACTCTAAGAACTTGAATTTAAACCTATTCCTAGAACTGTTAATTCATAAAAGAGTAACTAAAATTTGTTAATATTTCTAAAATTATCCAATTAAGGTCTAATAATAGTATTAGTATTTAGTGTTGATAATATGAAGTCAAAATAGTTCAGAACATTTTAAATACAATTTGTTGAATTATTACTCATCTATAAGTGTAGATTATTTTCTAAAAGGATTCTTATAAAATTATAAAATCTCCAAGAATTATTATTTTGACTTAATAAAATCGTTTAACCATTACTTCAACCACAGGATTTTAAACATACTAAAAATAGAAAGGTAATTTATAAGTAGTTAAATAATATTATTTCCATATTTATAAATTATAACCACTCATCTGTAAGAAGTATAAATGATTCTATACAATCATAAAGTTAAGAAACCACTACTGAAATAGAAATAATACCACTCTTAATTAACCTTAAAGAAACATCATGAAGAGAACAAATTATAATACCATTTAATGACCAAGTAGAGAAGTCTCAATTATTGGTTTGGATATTATTCAAATGAAGTAATTCTTTCTTTCTTGAGAACTATAGCTAGTAAGAAACTCTATGAGTGTTAATTTAAAGTTCAAATGCTTTTGTTTACTTGAGTAAGATTTTATTAAAAAGTTATTCTTTTAAGATACATTATAAAGCAAGACATAAGCCTTTTGATGAAAGACCTAAATGATAAACAATCCTTATATAAGCAGTCTTTAAATAGTATTCCACATTTGTGCGCCTTACTGTTGTATGCTATTTATTTATATTTACATGTTGTTTCATACACACACACTCACAAGCCTTAATAAGAAGCACAAGTGTGAAACTTAATCTAAAAGGACAACACATTCCAAAGAAACCATTTCCAGTTCCCAAACCCCAGATCAACGCTTATTCCGGGGATTCGAGTTTATCAAATTGCATTACATTACTTATGCATAAAAGCATCTTGCTTCTTTAAACATTAGTCCTTATCGGACCTATGATGTTGTTTTTAGATATTGGATCTTTTATTGTCTCGAAGACCATGGGTGCATAATCTTGCAATCACAAAAGGTAAGTTCACACTTGCTCATGTCCTTTGATTATTTTCTATAAAGTATTTTGCAAATCCAGTGTTGTTATCACCTGCATTTCAAAAAGGTCAGAAAACACTATTTTTAATAATAATGTGAACTATTGGTTACTGATCCAGGGTGATCAGCTAATCTATTAACTCTGGCAGTTGGAATACCACTGCACATGACTATATCATCTAGGATTTAACAACCAATGTCGCTAGTGATTCTTGCGCCATATATCACGCGTCAACCATGAGATGTGGAATGGGACGGAGAAGCCAGCTGTATCCTTTTCCGTTCGTATGTATGGCAAGGCGACCTTAACGTGACGTTATGGTTCCTTGTGTGGATCCAACATGTAAGGTTCCCAACCTTTAATAAGGTAGAGATCCCTGTGTTTACAATGCTAGTCCCTGGATCAATAGCTAGCATCCACAGTTAAGATGGAATATCAAGAAACAAAGGTCATAATACAACTTTATAACCAGGAATAACATAATTTATTACATCTTACATAGCTCATTTGGCTATTACATTACATTGCAGCAGAATATCTATAAGCATGGGGTCCTTCATCTTCAAAGTGCCACAGGCAGACATGTTGGTTGTAGACTTGTAATCCTAATCATTAAACTTCACTAATATCAAACAAACCTGCAACATAAAAGTTACAGCCACAAGGGTCAATACATTTGAATTGTATTGGCAAGTGATACTATGGTAGTATAGTAGAGTCTGTCATCTATATGCATTTGGCTAAGTGGAGCTTAGACTTGCTTTGCTCAAAATAGATTTTCCTTATCATTTGAAATCACTAAGTTTTTGTTCGTCAAAAATCATCTAAGGAACCACCAATAGAAATTGGTGAACCTTAAACCCTTGTTCAACCACAAGTTTTTAACTTAGAAATTTGGATGATGAGATTCTTGATAGCTTCCATGTCTTGATGCTCAGATTGTCCTTTGCCAGGGACATGGCTAAGTACTTAGATTTTACACTCTGCAGAGGTGGTGCACTTTCCCCACAAGACTTGGTTTCCCAAGACAAGATCTTTCAGAAGCCTTCCCTTAGACCAGAATGGACGCGTTCCAACCTATCAAACCCCTACCACCAACTGTCCATTTGGCTAAGTTCTTGCAACCTATATGATCCAGGCAGAGCCCATAATGCCAAGTGGTTGCACTTGAAGCTTCTCAACATTTGACATCTCAAATCTCTTTGTTCCTGGGTGGCCATCCACAAGTGAGATACACAAGGTAAACCATAGAAATGGGCCTTGTGAACCACTCAACACAAACCATTCCTTCCATTCCACCCAGGTGATTCATTCACTTAGTTGTTTTATTAAACAAAACACAAGTCCTCAGACTTAGAAATTTTCCATAGCATGAATATATTATTCCACCCTTGTCTTCTACTAGCTAAGCTAAGCATGATAGTAGTAGGAATCTTAACTTAGGAGAATTCTTCTATGGTTTCATCTACTAGGATTTCCCATAGCATGGTTTATACTTAGCAAAAAATCCATGCAAATCTTACTTAGAAATATCACTAATGCATAGTGAAAATAATGGGCCAAAAGTATGAAGCATCACTTGCCTTTTTGGTAGAGAGTATAAGTTCACTTCTTGGTCTTTGCAATGTTCACAACTTCAAGTCACTACAATTCAATCAAGCAAACAATATTTCAAACTACCATTCAAGCAATTCAACACCTAAAATAATAATAACAAAACAATGCATGCAAACATGCTAAAGATTGTTTTATTTGTAAAAGTGGTTTCTAATGGTTCATAAACATTTGAAAACACCTAATGGTAATTTTATAAAGTGCCAAAATCATTTGTATAAGATTTTACTTTATAAACCATTTTTAGATCAAGCCTTTATTTTATGTGGTGAAGAAATGCTTTTAATAAGGCAAAATTCTATAGGTTTCACTAAATATCTTTTCAAACCATATAATCTTGTGTTTAGGGTCATAGAGTTTATTTCCAAAACATTTCTCTAAGGTTTTCTTCAAAAACCATTTTTAATAATTAAACCATATTTTATTTGACTAGAAATGGTTTAAATCAAAGATTCATTCTTTTGTTTCACGAAATACATTTTGAAACCACAATTTGTTTCCTATGGTCAGTAGGTTCAAAACACACCATTTGCCAAAGATTTTATCCCCAAAATCATTTTAGAACAAATTTTATATCCTAAACATGCATACACAAGTTTCTGCAAAAACAAACATTTTACCAGAAGCTTTTTACTAAACAAAGTGCATGGTTGGCTAGGGCTTGTTTTTCTGAATACATTGATTTAAAGTTTGCAAAATTTGGACGTGTAGATTTAAAATTATAGATTTTAAAAAATTGAATCACAAATAGATCAAATCATGTTTTTAATTCTATCTCTGTGACACGCGGCGCATCTCTATTCGTCGGTACCGCTTCGGCCGGATCAAGAGATGGCAGCCGTTAGATTTAAGTCATATCGCACGGTGCAGAGATGCTACTTACCCCTTCGCTCTCTTTCTATCGCATCCGTCAGATCAGAATCCTACGGTCGCTACGCGTTTGACCATTAAACAGCGGCGCTGGCGGCGGCGCTCTGGCGGCAGCGCTCAGACGAGGTCGTCGCCGGTGATATAGGATGCAAGGGAGAGGGGGAGAAGGCTCACCGTGTTCGTGGAGTGATGCTGAAGCTCAACTTGCTTGCAGTTTGTCAAGGGGCGCACGAGGTCACCGTGGATTGCTCACCGGAGTTCACAACTGTGTCGGCATGCTCTGTTTGTCTTTGCTGGCGAGGATACAGGCAACGCCAAGGCACAAAAATGGTTGCGTTAGTGCACAGAAGCAGCGAGTACGGGTGCATCCAGAAGAGGGGTAGGCGTGGTCGAACTTTACCTGGGAGCGTCGCCGGAGCGGATGCAGATGACGGTGGCGGTCAGTGGTTGTCCTTGCCGAGGTTTAGGGGCGCGCACGAGCGAGCTAATGCCACTGGAGTGTGCGCCAGGCAATGGGGAGTAGTCTCGTCGTGGCTAGGGGGCAAGGGGGGGCGAGACTTGGCCGGAATCGCCGCCGGAGGGCGTCGGAGGCAGTGGTGTTTCGAAGCAAAATCAAAGCGGCCTGGGGGCATAGAGGGAACGACGCCTGGGGGGAAAGATAGAGGGGGCGTGGGCGTTTAAGTGTGCGTGATCATAACGAGTAATGGCTGCAGCATTAAGGCGAATTATGCCCGCGGAATCATAGCCAGAAACGGCGACGAGGGAAAGAAGAAGGGGTCGTCACGGGTAGGAAGAAGGTGACGTGGGCGTGGGGTCGTCTGGCAGCGAGAGAGAGAAGGGTGCGGTGGGGTCCTTTTGTCAGCGACGTTGCGGGTGAGTTCGTTGGTTCGAATCGTTTTCTGCGGGGAAGAGAGGGAATGGTTGTTGGGCCTTGTTGGGCTGGCCGGCTGGGCTGAGTCCTTTAACATTTTTTTGTTCTGATTCTTTTTCTATTTCCCTTTCTATTTTGATTTCATTTACTCAATTCAAGCACTTATTTGAATTCAAACCTTTGCCATATTTTGTGTAGGTTTAAATACTGATTTGTAAAACATTCTGATATCATTTTTAGAATAATTTATTTATTCTTCTTAAGTCTTTTAAATATTCAAAATAGGCTCTAGTTTTAATTTGATAAGATTTAATAATATACTTAAATCTCATTTAAATTCTTTAAACCTTCCAAATCTTTTCAGTAGGTTTTTATTTGTTTATTTGGGTTCAAATAATTCATCTTGAATTATTTGGAGGATATTTAATATGATTTATTAATCATTTAAGATTGGGTATTTGTTTTAATTCCAATGGAATTTAAATATAGCTTTATTTCCATAATTTTTATTTTGAAGTTTTCTTTAATCTTATTTAAGTTGAATGGAACAACTTTTATTTCATTTGGGTAAATTCCAATTATCATTTTCTCATGATTTAAAAGATCATTCTTATTAGAGATTTGTTTTTATTAAGATAGGGATAGAATGGTTAATGCCATTTTATTTTATTTTGGAAATTCTTTATCCTTTTATTTTATTTGATTTGGGTTATAACCATTCCATTTGCTTAATGGATTAGGCCAAGATTTATCTGGTCTTTCAAATATTCTTTATTTAATAATTCTTTCTTTATCTTATAAAATCCATATCTTTTATTTAGAGATCCAAACTTGGTGATTCCAATTTGTAAAATCTTATTTGAGATTTATTTATCCTTTTAAATATCTTTAGGATTAATTTCTCACCACTTTGTATGGATTTTAGATAAGTGATTTATTAGCTTTGGAAATTACTTTTCCTTATCTTATTTAAATTCATAAGATTTTATTTATGGTTCCAAATTAAGTGAAACCAATTCCTATGGCTTTATAATATTTCCATTTGTCTTTCTTGATCATTTTTAAATGTTTGTTGACAAATTTTTATATGGATCAAATCCATAGGCTTGGAGATAACTTGGAAATGATTTTTATTCCATTAGAGTTTAGTGTTGGAATTTATTTTCCAAGTGTTTAAATTTCCAGATACATTCATTGAGGAATGCATTTCTCTTGATTTGGATTTTGTTGATTTCAAACTTTACCAAAGTTTGTTCAAGATGGTTTTTTTTAAGTTTCCATTTAGAAACAAAAGTTTCTTTTCACCCTGAAATTCAACAATAATTTATTTTATTTTATTTATTTTTCACATTACAAGATTTGGAAAATCTTGGGATGTGACACAACATATGGGTGGGCACCTTTTGTCACATCCCAAAATTTTCCAAATTTTGAAATGTGAAAAATAAATAAACAAAATAAATTTGTTGAATTTTAGGGTGAGAAGAAACTTTTTGATTCCAATTGGAAACATCAAAACCTATTTTGATCCAATAAAATCCTAAAGGGATTTAAAAAGATAAATAAATAATAAAGTTATAATAGTTGGATCACCATTTTTGGATCTTTTAATAAAAAGATATGGTTTTCATAAACAAAGTAGAAATAATAAATAAGGATTTTTTTAAAGAGCCAAATTAAACCTTGGCCAAGCAAATGAAATAAAATATTTCTATTTGATAAAATAGAGAAAAGGTTTATTTAAATAAAATAATAAGAATTTATTAATATCCAATTTTATTTAAGTAAAGGCTTTTTCCATTTTAAATAAACACTAAAACTTATTAAAGTATTTTAAATAAGAGAATTCCAAGTGTTTTGTTTTTCAAATGAAACCTACTGAAAAGGTTTTGGTATTTTAGATTTCAAATGGAGTTTTAAAATAAATTAAACCCTATTTGAAATAAAGACTAAAGCCTATTTATTTATTTCTAATAAATAATAAACCCTAAAAATAATTGTTCTATTTTTGGACTTTGGAATATATTGTTAAACAGAATTAAACTACACCCAAAGTTTGGTGGTGGTTTGAATTCAAATGGAGTTTGAATTGTTTTGAAATAAAATCAAAACAGAAAATCAATAGAGAAAAAGAAAAAGGTTTAGTATAAAAAAATGGGAAACAAACCCAACCCACTAAACCTACCCAGCCCAGCAAAGCATCTGGCCCAGCAAGAGCCCACCCGGCAACCCTCACCGAATCGTTTTCTCACGCACAAACTCACCCGCTCAGTCACCGACGCGTGGACCCCACCTTTCTCTCTCTCTCTCTCGCAGACAGCGCGACCCCACGCCGTCAGATCATCGTTTCCACCCAGCGACCAGTTCCTCCCCCTCATTCCTCCGGCCGTTCTCGGTGTAATTTCGCGGCTTCAATTCCCGTTGAATGGACGAGTAAATTCTGCCCACACCCACGTGTACTTAATCGCCATGCTCCCCTCTCCCTTTCCCCCACACCCCACCGGAGCCACCAGGCTGCTCCGATTTTGCTCGGAACCACCACTGCCTCCGACGTCTTCCGGCGACAATTCCGGACAAACCCCGTCGCCCCTCCCCTCCTCGACCAGACGAGCATGATCCCCATTCCCTGGTGCTTCTCTCTGCACCCTCGGCTTTCCCACGCTTGACCCAGAGCGTTGGCGACCACCTCGACTAAGCGTCGCCACGGTCTGCTTCAACTCCGGCAAGTGCCCCAGGTAGCATCAGACCACCCCCTTTCCTCTCAATGATGCACACATGATCGCCGACCCCGTACGCATCTAACACAGCCATTATTTTGCCTTCCCGTCGCATGTAGCCTCGCCAACTACGACGACCAGAGCGTGCCCGACGCAGTGCAGACTCCGGCGAGCAATTGCCGTCCACCCAGAGCGCCCCTCGACAAGCTGGCCATACCCTGAGCTTCGCGACACTCCTGCAAGGCTGGTGAGCAACCTCTCCCTCTCCCGCGCGACCTGGTTCACCGGCAAGCTTGCAGCCCGAGCGCGCCGCCGCCAGCGCCGCTCGATTTAGGTCGAACTATTTTGCACCGTTAAATCTCCATCTGGCGGCTTAGATAGATTCATTTAAGCGAAGGGGTAAGGCTGTCTCTATGCCGCATGATCTGTTTAGATCCAACACACCAGAGAGGCTGAGCCAACCGAAGCGGTACCAGCCTATCAGAACAAGACACGTGGCCAGTCTGTTTGAATAAAAACCAGAAATGATCTATTAGATGTTCAATTTTGTAAAATCCATAACTTTTGATCCACACGTCCAAATTTTGCAAATTTTATATCAATGGAATCAGTAGAACAAGTACTTTCCAACCATTCATTTTGTTTAATATTTTGCTTCTGGAAAATTGGTTGAATTTGCAGAAACATGTGTAGGCATAGTTTGAGTATAAAAATTGTTCTAGATATATTTTTAAGGTGAAATCTTTGCTAAGTGGTTTGTTTTGAACCTACTGACCCTAGGAATCAACTTATGGATTTAAAAATGTATTTTGTGAGGTTAAGGAATAAATATTTGAATTAGAGCATTTCTAGTCAAATAAAAATATTGTTTATGGTTTAGAAATGAATTTTGAGTAAAATCTTTGGGAAGTGATTTTAATTAAACGCTCTGACCCTAAACACCAAGTTTTGAGAATTAAAATATATTTGATGAACCCTATGAGAATATTACTTTGCTAAAAGATATTTTCAACAACATAAAATATCACCTTAGCATAATATTTGGTTTATGAGATAAAACCTTTTGCAAATGGTTTTACCACTTTAGTGAGTGACCACTTTGAGCTTTAAAATGTTTAGAGCCTAATAGAAACCACTTTTCTAAATAAAACCATCTTTTGCATGCTTGCATGCATGGCCATGTTTTTGTTATTTTATGTGGTGAAATGGTTTGAATGCTAGTTGAATTTGTGTTTGCTTGATTGAATTGTAGTGAAGTTAGAAGAGTGTGATATTTGCAAGATCAAGAAGTGAACCAACATTCTCTACTAAAAAAAGGCAAGTGACACTATCATCCATGTCCTACTATTTTCATTACACTTAGTGGATTTTTGTAACATGCATGATAAGGATTACTATATTTTATGCTATGCTAAATCCTAATAGGATACCCTTATATCTTCCTTAGTGAAAACATTGTAGTTGTAGTATGCTTAGCCCAGCTATATATTTGGGATGGGATACATGATATGATTATATGAAGTGTTGGAAAGATATATGTTTTATATAATAAAACAAGTACTCAATGAACCACCTGGGTGGAAAAGGATACTCAAGGATGGACAAGGTGGCAACAAAAGGAACCATGTTTATATGGCTATCTTTTTGTGTGTGCACTAGAAGAAAACCACCCAGGGACTTAGTGATTCAACATGTTTCTCGTACAGTGGCTTCCGTGTACAGCCACATGCTAAATGGGCTCTGGCTTAGTCAACTACATACTGGAAGACCCATGCATTGGCATCTTCAGGTTAACTAGAATTGTGTAAGGGAAATATATCCCTACATTGGTGCCTAGTAGACAAGCTAGCATTGTGTATTGGGAGGACTTCTATGGAAAGACTTTGTCACATTCTCGATCTGCCAGTACTCCATTTTGGTAGCGGCCACTGGTGGCAACAAGACGAGATTGTGTCATGTGGGTAAAGTGTACAACTTCTGCAGAAGATCAAAAATTCTAAGTACTTAGCCGTGTCCCTGGTTATGGACAATTCTGAGCAACTAAGGCCTGAAGCTATGAAAGATCTCGACATTCCAATTTCTCAAAGTAAAACTTGATGGTGATAACACGGGATTAGAAGTTCTTGGAGTTTTCCAAGGAGTTCAGAAAGATTTGACAAAAGATCAAAACTATTTTGAAAAGGTAGGACAAAACTATATTGCTTTCTGCAAATGAGCCTAAACCCTACTTAGCCAAATATGCATGTATTGATAGGATCCACTTATTTCTACATAGTAGTGAAACTTGCCAATACAATTCAAATGTATTGACCCTTGTGGCTGTAACTTATAATGTTGCAGGTTTGTTTGATGTTAGTGAAGTGTGTTGAATAGGATTACAAGTCTACTACCAACATGATTTCCTGTGGCACATTGAAGATCAAGGACTCCATGCTATAGTTATTTCTACTGCATTGTAATGAGATAGCCAAATGATCTATGTAAGATGTAATGAATTATTTTATTCCTGGTTATAAAGTTGTATTATGACCTTTCTTTCTTGATATTACATCTTAACTGTGGATGCTAGCTATTGATCCAGGGACTAGCATTGCAAACATAGGGATCTCTACCTTATTAAAGGTTGGGAACCTTACACCCTTAGGCCCCATGATTTTGGTGTCTATATTACCTATGAGTGGCTGCTGAAGGTATAGCCGGACCTATATGGTACTTGCCTGGAGCATCACCAGCTCATAGAGTGCGGTGACCCAGCATACCACTGCATGATGTAGTATACTATAGTCGTTGACATAACACCAATGAAACACCTGTTCACTAGTATTACATCCCTCAGAGTGGTACAACAGAAACATAGCGGTTCCAATACATGGCTAAAGGTTACAATTCACTCTATACGCAAGATCCAGAGAACACTCTAGGTTAAAGACAGAGAAATAAATTCTTACAAGAAGAATCAAAGATAAACATTGCAAAACCATTATACTATTAAGACTAGTATTTTAACTAAGGGGTTGACATTGCTGCTATTGCAATGCACTACTCCGCACTGATGTAGATGTTGTCTGCACTGGCTTCAGAATCTAGCAAGGGTTAAGAAGATACGTTGAGTACGAGCATACTCCGCAAGTCCACTAGAAAAGGAGTGTTTGATGCATTATATCTATAGCCACAGACCGTAGGTCATAGGCAATGCATGTTTTCATAAACATTTCTTCAAAGGTTGATTTTATTCTGAAAATCTATGTCCGTCAGCCTTCACGGGTTTACTAGAACTTTCATGGAGTTCCTTTCCCGCAGCGTTCGCAGCTCCTTCCCTGAACAGGGAGTAACAAGTTACAGTTCTTACACTCTATAGAGGTGCGTTACTTTACCCATGAGAGATCAACTCCTTGTTGCACAACTGGGCAGCTTACCCGTCCACAATTCCGTGATGTGGGGCCTAGTAGATGATCCAAGCCAATCACTGCCCTCTCCGCGACCCCATATGTCTGCATGATCCTTCCGGGCTGGCTCACCTCCGTTAAGCCCCCTTTCGGGAAGGCTAAAACCCTGATGAGTTCCTGAAGACTCTATGACCTGGTGTTGCCCTGGCAAGTTCCATATTAAATGGACCATCCACTAAACACCATTCATAGATAATCTAGACACCAAAAGTGTGGGGCGTAAGGGTGCCCACCCATATGTTGGATCCGCACAAGGAATCACAACGTCATGTTAAGGTCGTCTTTCTCCATACAAGAGGAAAAGGATACAGCTGACTTCTCCGTCCCATTCCAAATCTCATGGTTAACACGTTATATACGGTGCAAGAATCACTAGCGACATTGGTTGTTAAGTCCTAGATAATATGTTCCTTTACCACCAGAACTTTCATAGTAGGTTATTACCTCATGAGAAATAACCTATAATCACATTATTATGAAAATAGTGTTTTCGGACCTTTTTCCAAAATCCAGGTGATGACAACACTGGATTTGTAAAATACTTACAGAAAATAATCAAAGGACATGAGAAAGTGTGAACTTGCCTTTTGTGATTGCAAGATTATGCGATAGCGGTCTTCAAGACAATATAAGGTCCAATATCTGAAATCAGCATCATTGGTCTGGTAATGACTAATGTTTAAAGAAGCAAGATGCTCTTATGCATAAGTAATGTGATGCATTTTATAAATGTGAATCCCGGGGATAACGTTGTTCTAGGGTTTGGATATTAGAAATGATGTCTTTGAAATGTGTTATACTTTTGGTTAAGTTTTATACTTGTGCTTATTGTTAAGGCTTGTGAGTGTGTGAAACATCCTGTAATTATAATAACATAAAACAATGAGTTACACACCAATGAGAAATGTTACTCAAGATTGCTTACATTATAATTGTTTATCTTTAAATTTTAATGTACAAGTAATGGCCTTAATAAGGATCTTTAAGTGTTTACAATCCTAAGTATACAAATAAGGTTTGAAACAATGTGATTGTGATTAATTGTCATCTGTTGACTTAGGTGGCAAAATGAATAACTTTTGAAGAAAAGACTCCTTTTCTAAGGTCTAAACAATCTTTGTGGTTAATCAAATGTGGTCGAGGTTGTTTGTGCTTGCTTGAATAGTTCGGACTTGAGATGCTTTATGACTTAACTATAATAGACCAAAGTTAACTATAAAACATATAACAATGGCTTTAGTATTATATTTTAAAGTCTTGTAGACTAAAGTTAACTTTAAAAACATGGATAGATTTAAGGTGTAATGCTTATGATATTTGTACCTTATGTACCTTATAATGTTTCCTTAAGGTTACTTAAGAATGGTTATACTTTTACTTGGTGTAGTGGTTTCTTGATTTTATAATTGAATAGTATCATTTACCTTTTTATAGATGAGTGGTTATAGTTTATAAACAAGGAAATAATATTACTTGATTACTTATGGATTCACTATAGTGTTGTGATATTTTTGTAATCTGGTGGTTGAAGTAATGGAAAAGATTTAATTTAGTCACAAATTATTCTTTAAGGATTTTATCATGAATAAGAATCTTGTTAGAAAATAATCTGCACTTATGGTTGAAGATAATTCAATAAAATTGTATTTACAATGTTTTGAACCATTATAACTTCATATTATTAATATTTAAGACTAGTATTACTTATTAGACTTTAATTGGTTGATTTTATAATTTTAACAATTTTTTATTTACCCTTATATGAATTAATCACTAAGGAAATAGATTTCAGTTCAAGTTATTAAAGTATTAAAATTTTTATTTACCTCATAAGTGGATTATTATATTTTTAACATGTAGGTATTATTTTTGTGATCATTTTGGTATATTACATTTATTTTTATGAGTTATAAATAATAAGATATGATTTTTATAAGATTTATTACTTTATAAATACTTAATAAATATTCAATTAAGTGAAATAATAATGTATGATTATAGTTTTAAATTATAGCTCTTATTTTTCTATGATTTTTAGTATTTTATTATATTTTTCATAATATTTACCATTATTGAAATATGAATTATCAAAGTTTCATTACTTATAAGTTCTTTATTAAATAATAATTATTTAAATAACTATTACAATAATGTTTGATAATAGTTTTAATTGATAGATTTTATTTTTCTAAACATTATCATATATTATACATATTTTTCTGAATTATAAAACAAAAGTTATTGATTTAATAAGTTTTAATGATTTTATTTTATTTCTAGAATATTTACATTTGGGTTTATATCATTTATTCTTTCTTAAATAGGAAATAACTTTTTACACTACAGCCACAGCTACCCTAGGTCACTGACCAATGGGCCTATGGCCACATCATCAGCCACGCGAGACAGAGACTAGGTCAAACCACGCTGAGGTGGCAGAATGACACCAGCATAATGTCATGCTGACATCAGCTTGGCCTCCACCACCAGAGGATGGTCGCCGGCGGCAAACCACTATGCTCCAGTGAACAAGGTCGATGCTGTTAGATAGAGGGAACCAAGGAGAACCTATTGGTGGTAACTTCGCTACCTAGTGGTCACCGGAAATACACCGGCAATGAGTTTCTGCGGCGGCCAATGGCGGCGCTCAACGAAACGAGGTCTACGGTGAGAATAAGCAAGCGAAATTAGGGTCTAGAGATGCGCAAGCTTACCTTGATGACGATAGAGAGGTCG
Source organism: Avena atlantica (assembly GCA_910589765.1). Taxonomy (NCBI): domain Eukaryota; kingdom Viridiplantae; phylum Streptophyta; class Magnoliopsida; order Poales; family Poaceae; genus Avena; species Avena atlantica. The sequence continues at coordinate 498,810,780 of OU342739.1, forward strand.
AGGATACTTGGGGAGGCGTGACGACAACGAATCGATGATAATGGCCACGACGGTCGATGAAAAGGAACGCTCGATTTCACATGATTCACGGTGCGCTAGCTTCCGCGCTTGGTCCTAGTTGAGTAGGATCGCGACAGCGCGTCCAACGGTGGCTACCACGAGGTGAGGGGTAGTCGGACCTAACCAAAACGACGAACTAGGGTTTCGGGTGAGGAAGAGAGATGGGTCTAGAGAGTAAGATTGAAGATAAGATTGGTATGAGAGGATAGAGGAGGACGCGGCGGTGTTATCTACTCCTCCTAGGGTCGGCGGTGAGCATCACAGCGGTCGATTATTTCTGACGATGGCGGACGGCATCGGTGGGGCGCACGCAGCTTCCTGTGTGCCTGAGGATGACGACGACGATAGTTTTGCAGAAAACCCCATGGCAATTCTTTCCTCTCAACCCGCGATCCTTCTTTGGTCCCTCCCGTCAGTCACAGAAGAGGACGAGCTGGGCTGGCTGCTGGGCCTTTGCAAAGTGAGCGATAGATAGGGAGAAATAAAGTTGGGCCATGGGCCAGATTTGATCTCCTTCTGTTTTTTCTTGGTTCTTTCTTTTTTCTATATCCTGTTTTGTTTACAGATTTGAATTTGCATCTTTAATTTGAATTTTTCCAACAAAGTTTATTTCCTGAATATTTGCAGCAATAATTGATATTAATTGAGATTTATTTGGTAAACCTTTATGATAAATATTGTTATATTTCTTTTATTTTCTTAATATGAATCCCTTCTAATATTTTGTAGAAGTCTTTGTTATAAATTTTCTTTCTATAATAAACCATGGCTTTATTATATGATATTTCCTTATTTGTTTATAAAACTTAATTCTAGTTAGCTCATAGTTTGAATGGAAATTTTTATATAATGATCCTATATCATTATTTGATGCATGATATTCAAAGGAAACTACTTGGTTAATATTACTCCCATCAATTTAGGAAATAACAATGTATATATTCTATTATAATTAATATAAAAGTTAGGGTTTGAATTGTAAGTGCTTACCCTAGAGTTTAGGGTTTTTAATATACTTATGTTCTGGAGTGTCTGATGGAAAAGAATTATATCCTCGTTTAAAATATAAATTATATCCTCTTTTAAAATATAAATTATTAACTAGAGTGTCTGATGGAAAAGAATTGATAAAGATAACTCCTAAGCACATCTAGTTATGATAATTGGGATTGACAGGAATGTGCTTAAGTGATTTGCTATAAGAAATATTGCTATAAAGCATTGTGGAAATAATATGATTTATTCAACATATGAGATGGATGTTAAGCTTGATCATAGATTTAGGGTTTATAATTTACCAAGAATTCCTATCTTCTATAATTCATAACTCTAGACTTCTAATTAAGGAATTCCTTTCCTAGATATTCTACTCCTTCATATCCATCATCATGTTCTAACATGATGAGCTTTGCTTTGCAAAAATATTCCTATCCACCTTTAATTCCTCTAAACCATTTATAAATGCAATGAGCTTGTTACTAAAGCTTTTTATAATCTGCTCACATCTATAATTGGGTTATATCAAACTACTCTAGTAATGATAACCTCTAATCCACTAAGTAGTTACTTCTAACTCCATTCATATACTTCCTGAAGGGAATATGCCCTGAGAGGCAATAATAAAGTGTTTATTATGTGTATTCCAAGTATATGATAGATGTTTATTTTGCATGCTATAATTGTATTAATACGGAAACATTAATACATGTGTGTTTAATAAACAAACATAAAGTTCCTAGTTATGCCTCTCTCATAAACTAGCTCGTTGATTAACAAGATGATCAAGGTTTCCTGATCATGGACATTGGATGTTGTTAATAACGGGATCACAACATTAGTGTAATGGTGTGATGAACATTCATCTGAAGTATAGCATTACGATCAAAGTCATTGAGTTTATATTGCTATAACAACTTACGAAGTAATCCTAATCCTTAGACCATGAGATCATGTCAATCACTAACACCGGAAGAGTTTCTTGATAACATCAAACGTCACACCATAACAGGGTGATTATAAAGATGGATTCAGAACTAATAAAGTGTTATGTTGAGGCTCATGGATCGAGAGTGGAATTTGTTCATCCCGATGACGGATAGATATACTCTGGGCCCTCTCGGTGATATCACATTTATTAGCTTGCAAGCAAGTGATTTGATCACTAGAATGTTATATCACGGGAACGAGAAAAGAGTGCATGTCGGTAACGAGATCAAACTAGGTATGGATATACCGATGATCAAATCTCGGACATGTAATATATCGTGAAACAAAGGGATTAAGATACTAGCGTAAAAGGTTCCGACGATCACAAGAAAGTCATCGTTGAATGTGTGGGAGTCAGTATGGGTCTTCAGATCCCGCTTCTGATTATTGATCCGAGAGGGGTCTCGATCATGTCCGCATTATTCACGAACCGTAGGGTGACACACTTAAGAGACACCGACATCCAATTAGAGCAAAAGTTTTATGCCGAAAGAATGAACAAGCGCAGGAATTTATTTAACTAGATACCGAAACAGGTTTTCGGGTGAAATTGCATAAAGTGGTTATGCATGTGAAATGGAATTCTAGCAAGGGGTTATTTGTGAATGTTTGTCATTAAAGTAATTGACAAAATTCTGAATAAAATAAAAGTTTTTTTAATGAGAGTTTGCATTAAATTTGGTGGAAATTTAATGGGAATTTGAGTGGACTTTTGAGTGGAGGGAATTTAAAGGACTTTTGTGAGTGGAGTGTCCACCCACATGAAGAGGGGAGGGCAAGGGGGCATCCCCATGCGCCGGCCACCCCCTTGGGGTCCCCCCTCCTCCTATAGAAGGATCCCCCCTCCTCACTTGTCTCTCACACCTCCTCGTGAAGGATCTCTCTGCCCCTCTAGAATTTATCCCCCATGGTCTCGGACTAGCGAGATACATGTTCCCGGTGGCTATTCGGCAAGAAATAGTTGTGCTTCCACTGCATCGCTTGAGCGAAGAGGCGGGGGTTGCTCGGTGCCTCGAACGTGTGTGCGAGCATGGATGCGCTGCTGATTTGCGGCGCTAGGGCTTCCTCTCGATCTTGAGATCGGCAAGAGATCGTCTACATCAACCACGAGTTGAACTCGTTAAGCTTTGTCGGTATTCAAGGGTATGTTCTCTACGGATATAAATCCGCCTGTTGTTTGTATCTAATAGATAGATCTTGGTACATAGTTCACATCGTAGGAAATTTTTTTTTTCTATGCTGCGAACCCTACAGTGGTATCAGAGCCGGATCTATGCGTAGATACTTTACACGGGTAGTACACATATGAGTATGTGGGCGATGATGATCATGTTGTTGCTCCTTTGTTGTAATTTTGGATATTGGTGGCATAGTGGGATGAAGCGGCCCGGACAAACTTTACATGTCCTCGCACATGAGACCTGTTCCACGCTTGACATGCAACTAGTTTGCATAAGTGGCTAGCGGGTGTCTGTCTCTCCTACTATAATCAATATCTATTTTGCAAACGAGTTGTCAACAATTTGGTTATCCTCGTTGTGGTTCATGTTCGTAGGTAAGAACGGTTCTATCTCGAAAGCCCTAAGCCACGTAAAACTTGCAATGGATAAATTAGAGGCGTCTAGTTTAGATTGTTGCTGGGCTAGTGTTATGATATGGTAGTGTTGTAAGTAGAAGTATGAGATGATACTCTTACAACATACATTGCGTGTAAACTCCATAGACCTTGGATTTACACATATAGGTATGATAGTGATCATACCACGATGCACATGATAGAGATCATCTGCGGGAATGTAGAGGGAGTGTCCCAACCTTACAACAATATAAGGTGGAGTCCCCTGTGTTTACAATGCTAGTCCCTGGATCAATAGCTAGCATCCACAGTTAAGATGTAATATCAAGAAACAAAGGTCATAATCAACTTTATAACCAGGAATAACATAATTTTAATACATCTTACATAGCTCATTTGTCTATTACATTACATTGCAGCAGAATATCTATAAGCATGGGGTCCTTCATCTTCAAAGTGCCACAGGCAGATGTTGGTTGTAGACTTTGTAATCCTAATCAATCAATCTTCACTAAAATCAATCAAACCTGCAACATACAAGTTACAGCCACAAAGGGTCAATACATTTGAATTGTATTGGCAAGTGATACTATGGTAGTATAGTGGAGTCTATCATCTATATGCATTTGGCTAAGTGGAGTTGAGGCTTGCATTGCTCAAAATAGATTTTTCCTTAACATTTGAAAATACTAAGTTTTGCTTGGCAAAAACATTTTTCTCAATCAAAGCTTTGAAGATCCTTTAACCAAGGCATCTCTCAATCAAAGATTTAAGATTTCAAACAACCCTTGTTCAAACCACAAGATTTTAACTTAGAAATTGGAATGATGAGATTCTTGATTGCTTCCATGTCTTGATGCTCAAATTGTCCTTTACAAGGGACATGGCTAAGTACTTAGATTTTACACTCTGCAGAGGTGGTGCACTTTCCCCACAAGACTTGGTTTCCCAAGACAAGATCTTTCAGAAGCCTTCCCTTAGACCAAAATGGACGCGCTCCAACCTATCAAACACTACCACCCACTGTCCATATGGCTAAGTTCTTGCAACCTATATGATCATGGCAGAGCCCATATTGCCAAGTGGTTGCACTTGAAGCTTCTCAACATTTGACATCTCAAATCTCTTTGTTCCTGGGTGGCCATCCACAAGTGAGATACACAAGGTAAACCATAAACATGGGCCTTGTGAACCACTCAACCAAAAACCACCAAGCAATTACCATTCCACCCAGGTGATTCATTAACTTAGTTGTTTTATTAGCAAAACACAAGTCCTCAGACTTAGAAGTTTTTCCATAGTGTGAATATATATGCCACCCATGTTTTCTATTAGCTAGGCTAAGCTTGATAGTAGTAGGAATCTTAACTTAGGAAAATCCTACTAAGGATTCATCTACTAGGTTTTCCTATAGCAGGGTTCATACTTAGCAAAATTCCATGCAAGTTTTACTTAGAAAAATCACTAATGCATAGAAAAAGTAATGGGACAAAAAGTATGAAGCATCACTTGCCTTTTTGGTAGAGGGTATAGGTTCACTCCTTGTCCTTGCAACAATCACACTCTTCAAGTCACTAAAAATCAATCAAGCAAGGCACAAACTCAATCTACCAATCAAGCAAAACAACACATAAAATAACAAAATCAAAGAAATGCATGCAAGCATGCCAAGTTTTGTTTTGTTTGAAAAAGTGGTTCCTAATGGGTCATAAACATTTGAAAACACCTAATGGTTATTTTTTCAAGTGGCAAAGTCTTTTGCAAAAAGGTTTCACTTCAAAAACCATTTTCAAAACAAAGTATCATTTTATGTGGGGTAGAAATATTTTTACTAAGGCATTAACCTATAGGGTTCACTAAATATGTTTTCAAACCAAAAAACTTGGGGTTTGGGGTCAGAGAGTTTAAAACAAAATATTTCCCAAAAGTTTTCCTTCAAAATCATTTTTAATAAATAAACCACATTTCTATTTGACTAGAAATGGTTTTAAATCAAAGAATCATTATTTTGTTTCACCAAATACATTTTTGAGTCCACAAAGTGTTTCCTAGGGTCAGTAGGTTCAAAATACACCAGTTGCCAAAGATTTTAACCCCAAATTCATTTTAAAACAATTTTTACATTCTTAACAAGCATACAAAAGTTTCTGCAAAAACCAACAAGCTAACAGATACTATTTTCTAAACTAAAGGCATGGTTGGATAGGGCTTGTTCCACTGAATCCATTGATATAAAATTTGTAATTTTTGGACGTGTGGTTTGAAAGTTATGGATTTTTCCAATTGGAACATCAAATAGATCAATTCTGTTTTTATTAGAACAGACAGGGCCACGTGGCTTGCTCCTATTTGCCAGTACCGGTTCGCACGGATCGGTCGCTGTGGAGCGTTGGATTTAAATTAGATCGAGCGGCTCAGGGTCAAACTTACCTCTTCGTCTAGATCTAATCCTAGCCAGTCAAAACGCATCCTACGACTACAGCGTGCTTGCCAGGATCTGACAGCGCTGACGGTGGCAGGTGGCGGCGGCGGGGTCTGTCAGCGGCGGAGCCGGTGATACAAGAAGCGATAGGGGACATGGTGTGGCTCACAAAGATCGCCGTGGCATGGGGATGCTCAACCTGCTCGCGTTGGTCGAAGGGGCGCACGGATTCAGTCGAAATTCCTCGCCGGAGATGTGTCTGTCGACGGCCTCTCTGTTCATCGTCGCTGGCGAGAGCTGCAGGTCACGAGAAGACACGCGAATAGGGTCATTAGATGCTGGAGAGTTTGGCGACCATGCTTGTGTCATCTCGAGAGACAGGGGAGGACGGGACTTACGGGGAGAGGTCGTCGGAATGACGGCAGACGGTGGAGCTGTTCTGGCGGAGTCGTTGCTGAGCTTGCATGGCGAGCGCGTGCGAGAGAAAAGTACTGGGAGGTGCAGAGGGTGTTGGCGAGCAAGATCGTGTACTCAGGAGGTAGTGGGGCTGACGATGGTGGCCGGAATTCGAATGTGAGCTCGCTGGAGCCAGTGGGGGTTCGGAGATGATTCCGAGCAGCCTGGTGGCTCTCGAGGCGTGAGGTTTGGGGGGAATGGAAGAGAGGAAACGACCGCTTAAGTGAGTGTGGTCAGGGGCGAGAATCACGCGGCATTGATGTGAATTTACCACGCGAATCAATTGGCAGAAACAGGAGAGAGAGGGAGGAAGAACAGGTCGCTGCGGTGAGGACGATGGCTAGCGAAGTGGGGCCGTTGCGTCAGTGGGAAAAAGAGTGAGGGGGGGTCCACCAGTCATTCACTGCACGGGTGTGGGTCTGAGTGAGAAAGAACGGTTCGCTGGGGGAGAGAGGTGGGCTGTTGCTGGGTTAGTTGGGCCGGCTGGGCTGGGTCGACTGTTCTCACATTTTTTTCCTGTCTGATTGATTTATCTTTTTCCATTTCTATTTACTGATTTGAATTTCAAACAAACAATCCAATCAACCAAATCAATTCAAACAAACACCACACTTCACAACTTTTGAACTTGGTTCTGTTCAGTAGCATAATCCAAAAATCCATAATAAAATAATATTTTTATTCATTTTAGGATCCATTCATTATTTAATAAAATGGACCTTTTGTTTATTTAATCAAATAGGGTTTGATTTATTTAATATCTTTATTTTGAAATCTAAAATAAAACCAAAAACACTTCAGTAGGTTTTATTTGAGAATATAAAATATTTGGAAAACTTATTTAAAACAAATAAATAAGTTTTAGTGTTTTATTTAATATGGGAAGAGCCTTTACTTTAATAAAATTTGGATATTAAATCCTTATTATTTTATTTAAATAAACCTTTGCTAATTTTATTCAAAACAAAATGTTTTAATTCAAAAGCTTGGCCAAGGTTTAATTTGGCTTTATAAAATAATCTTTATTTATAAATCCACCTTTTCATTTGAAAACAAAATCTTTTATTAAAAGATCCAAAATAGTAATTCCCAAATTATTTTATTTTCCTTTATTAAATGTTTATCTTTATAAATCCCTTTAGGATTTATTTGATTCAAATTGGTTTGAGATTCCAATTGAATTCAAAAAGTTTCTTCTCACCCTGAAATACAACAAAGTTTTATTTTATTCATTTTTTTCACATAACAAGATTTGGAAAATCTTGGGATGTGACAGGGAACCATATCATTTCACTAATAAACATGTGATGTTTGATAGCATCTTATATTGCTTGTTTAGCGCTTTGTTAGCATAATAAGATGATCCCTCATTTAAATATCAAGATAAGAATGTGTTCTTTCTTTAGTATGTACCGATTATGTTTGCGTCGCTCCAAGACATCACGTGATGATCGGGTGTTCTTGGATCCACGACCATATTTCGGGTGTAAAACAGTTACACACGCGAATACTAAGGTTCTAACTTGGCGAGCCTAGCATGTACAGACATGGCCTCGAAACACTGACCGAAAGGTTAAGCATGAGTCATATAGTTGATATGATGCCCATTTGATGCTCGCCTTTGAAGCTATACCGACTCACGTGATGATCGGACTTGGTATAGTGGATTTGGTTCATGTAATCACTAAAAAGGCACGAGGGATGTCATTTTTGAGTGGGAGTTTATTCGTAATATGGATTAGTTGAACTCAATCTGTCATACACTTAGTCTAAACTTTACAAATTCTATTGTAGATGGCACCACCTGCTTTTAATTTCAATGTGTTCATGGAGAAAGAGAAACTAGCAACGAACGGTAGCAAATTTACCGAATGGGCCATGAATTTGAGGATTCTCCTCTCTACTGCACAAAAGCAATATGTGCTAGAAGCCCCGTTAGGCCCCCCACCTTTAGATGATGCCTCTGACGAGGAGAAGAATGTCTATTAGACTCGTCAGGAGTACCACAACTTAGTTCATTGCGGCATATTGTATGGGCTAGAGCCGGAACTTCGAAAGCGTTTCGAAAACGGCAATGCATTTGATACAATGGGTGAGTTGAAAATGATTTTCGACACACATGTTGCTGTAGAGAGCTACAACGCTCCAGAAAAGTTCTTTAGCTGCATCATGGAAGAGCACAGCTCCGTTAGTGAGCATGTACTCAAGATGTCGGGTTACGCCGATAAGCTTGTGTCCTTGGGAATAACGATTCCCATTGACTTAGGCATCCATCGTGTTCTGTAGTCTCTGCCACCTAGCTATAAGAGCTTTGTGATGAACTATAATATGCAAGGCATGAAGAAGTCTCTCCCCGAGCTTCTGTCAATGCTTAAAACTGCAGAAGTGGAGATCAAAAAGGAACATCAAGTGTTGATGATCAATAGGAACACTGGTTTCAAGAAAGACAAGAAGGGAAAATGGAAGGGTAGTAAGGGCGGCAAGCCTGTTGCCGTGCCTGAAAAGAAACCCCGAGTTGGACCTAAGTCTGATACCGAGTGCTACTATTGTAAGGGGACTGGCCACTGGAAGCGCAACTGCCCCAAGTATCTGGCAGACAAGAATGCCGGCAAGGCAAACAAAGGTATATATGATATACATGTTATTGATGTGTACTTGACTAGTGCTCGCAGTAGCACCTGGGTATTTGATACCGGTTCAGTTGCTAATATGTGTAACTCGAATCAGGGGCTGCAGAACAAGCGACCGCTAGCAAGGGGTGAGGTCAAGATGCGTGTCGGCAATGGATCAAGCATTGATGTGATCGCCGATGGAACGCTGCCTCTCCACTTGCCGTTGGGATTAGTTATAAACTTGAATAATTGTTATCTGGTGCCTGCACTAAGCATGAACATTGTATCTGGATCGTGTTTGATGCGAAGTGGTTATTCATTTAAATCCAAGAACAATGGTTGTTCCATTTATATGAATGAAATCTTTTATGGTCATGCACCGATGATGAATGGTTTATTTCTTTTAGATCTCGATGATAATGTTACACATATTCATAATGTTGATGCTAAAAGGATTAAACTTAATGATGATATATCCGCATATATGTGGCACTGCCGTCTAGGTCATATTGGTGTTAAACGCATGAATAAGCTCCATTCGGATGGACTTTTGGAATCACTTGATTTTGAATCACTTGATTTTGAATCATTTGATACATGTGACCCATGCCTTATGGGCAAGATGACTAGAACACCGTTTTCCGGTTCAATGGAACGGGCGACAGATTTATTGGAAATCATACATTCTGATGTATGTGGTCCAATGAGTGTGTTGGCGCGAGGTGGATATCGTTATTTTGTTACTTTCACGGATGATTTGAGTAGATATGGTTATATCTACTTGATGAAACACAAGTCTGAAACCTTTGAAAAGTTTAAGGAATTTCAGAATGAAGTGTAAAATCATCGTAATAGAAATATCAAATTTCTACGGTCCGACCGTGGAGGTGAGTATCTAAGTTACGAGTTTAGCACTCACATGAAAGAGTGTGGAATTGTTTCACAACTCACGCCTGCCGGAACACCACAGCGAAATGGTGTGTCGGAACGTCGTAATCGTACTTTATTAGATATGGTTCGATCTATGATGTCTCTGACGGACTTGCCGTTGTCATTTTGGGGTTATGCACTAGAAACTGCTGCATTCACTTTAAATCGGGCACCATCTAAATCCGTTGAAAAGACGCCGTATGAATTGTGGTTTGGAAACAAACCTAAGCTGTCTTTTCTTAAAGTTTGGGGATGCGATGTTTATGTGAAGAAACTTCAACCGGATAAACTCGAACCCAAAGCGGAAAAATGCGTCTTCATAGGACACCCTAAGGAAACTATTGGGTATTCCTTCTATCACATATCCGAGGGCAAGGTTTTTGTTGCCAAGAATGGATCCTTTCTAGAGAAATTGTTTCTCGCGAAAGGTGTGAGTAGTCGGAAGGTAGAACTCGAAGAGGTTATTGAACCATCTCTTCAAAGTATGGCGAGTAGCGCAGCGCCGGAAGTTGTTCCGGAGTTGGCTCCACCTGTTGAAGAGGGAACTAATGATAATGATCATGAAACTCCTAAAGAGAGTACTACCGAACCTCGCAGGTCAAGCAGGACGCGTGCAGCTCCCGAGCTGTACGGAAATCCTGTCATGAATTTCATGGTTGATGAAAATGATGACCCTGCGACGTATGAAGAAGCGATGATGAGCCCGGATTCCAACAAATGGTTAGAAGCCATGAAATCCGAGATGGAATCCATGTATGAAAATCAAGTTTGGAACTTGGTGGAATTACCTCACAACCGAAAGGCCGTGGAGAACAAATGGATTTTCAAAAGGAAAACTGATGCCGATGGTAATGTGACCGTCTATAAAGCTCGACTTGTCGCAAAGGGGTTTCGACAAATTCAAGGAGTTGACTATGATGAGACATTCTCTCCCATAGCGATGCTAAAGTCAGTTAGGATTATGTTAGCAATTGCTGCATATTTCGATTATGAGATATGGCAGATGGATGTCAAAACCGCGTTTCTCAATGGTAATATCGAAGAAGAGTTGTATATGATACAACCAAAGGGTTTTGTCGATCCTAAGGATGCTAACAAGGTGTGCAAGCTTCAGCGATCCATCTATGGATTGAAGCAAGCATCACAAAGTTGGAATCTCCGCTTTGGTGAGGTGATCAAAGAGTTTGGATTTGTCCAAACTTATGGAGAAGCTTGTATTTACAAGAAAGTGAGCGGGAGCAATGTGGCATTTCTGATATTATATGTGGATGACATATTATTGATCGGAAATGATATAGATCTTTTAAACAGTGTTAAAAGTTATCTAAACAGCAAATTTTCAATGAAGGACCTAGGTGAAGCGTCATACATATTAGGCATAAAGATCTATAGAGATAGATCTAGGCGCCTAATAGGGCTATCGCAAAGTACACACCTTGATAAGATTTTAAAGAAGTTTAAAATGTACGGAAGTAAGAAGGGGTTCTTACCTATGTTGCAAGGCAAGACATTGAGTAAGACTCAAAGTCCGGCTTCGGCGGAAGAAAGAGAGATAATGGACAAAGTCCCCTATGCTTCAGCCATAGGCTCTATAATGTATGCCATGCTATGTACAAGACCGGATGTGGCACATGCTATTAGTTTGACTAGAAGGTACCAATCGGATCCAGGTTCAGAACACTGGATAGCGGTCAAGAATATCCTTAAGTACTTACGAAGAACTAAGGATATGTTTCTTGTATACGGAGGTGAAGAAGAGCTCGTTGCTAAGTGTTATGTTGACACTAGCTTTGACACCGATCCGGATGACTCTAAGTCTCAATCCGGATACGTATTTCTCATGAATGGAGGAGCGTTTAGTTGGAGGAGCTCCAAACAACCTGTGGTAGCGGGATCAACAACGGAGGCCGAATATGTTGCTGCTTCAGAAGCGGCTCAGGAAGCAGTTTGGATGAAGGAGTTCATATCCGAACTAGGAGTGGTTGCAAACGCGTTGGACCCAATGGTGATCTATTGTGACAACAATGGTGCCATTGCCAATGCCAAAGAACCAAGGTCTCACAAGCATTCCAAGCATATTAAGCTCCGGTTTCACTCCATCCGCGAGCATGTCAAGGATGGAGATATAAAGATTTGTAAAGTACATACGGATCTCAATGTAGCTGATCTGTTGACTAAAACTCTCCCTGGAGCAAAACATGATCAACACCAGAACTCAATGCGTGTTAGATTTATCACTATGTAACTAGATTATTGTCTCTAGTGCAAGTGGGAGACTGAAGGGAATATGCCCTGAGAGGCAATAATAAAGTGTTTATTATGTGTATTCCAAGTATATGATAGATGTTTATTTTGCATGCTATAATTGTATTAATACGGAAACATTAATACATGTGTGTTTAATAAACAAACAGAAAGTTCCTAGTTATGCCTCTCTCATAAACTAGCTCGTTGATTAACAAGATGATCAAGGTTTCCTGATCATGGACATTGGATGTTTTTAATAACGGGATCACAACATTAGTGTAATGGTGTGATGAACATTCATCCGAAGTATAGCATTACGATCAAAGTCATTGAGTTTATATTGCTATAACAACTTACGAAGTGATCCTAATCCTTAGACCATGAGATCATGTCAATCACTAACACCGGAAGAGTTTCTTGATAACATCAAATGTCACACCGTAACAGGGTGATTATAAAGATGGATTCAGAACTAATAAAGTGTTATGTTGAGGCTCATGGATCGAGAGTGGAATTTGTTCATCCTGATGATTGATAGATATACTCTGGGCCCTCTCGGTGATATCACATTGATTAGCTTGCAAGCAAGTGATTTGATCACTAGAATGTTACATCACGGGAACGAGAAAAGAGTGCATGTCGGTAACAAGATCAAACTAGGTATGGAGATACCGATGATCGAATCTCGGACATGTAATATATCGTGAAACAAAGGGATTAAGATACTAGAGTAAAAGTTTCCGACGATCACAAGAAAGTCATCGTTGAATGTGTGGGAGTCAGTATGGGTCTCCAGATCCCGCTTCTGATTATTGATCCGAGAGGGGTCTCAATCATGTCCGCATTATTCACGAACCGTAGGGTGACACACTTAAGAGACACCGACATCCAATTGGAGCAAAAGTTTTATGCCGAAAGAATGAACAAGCGCAGGAATTTATTTCACTAGATACCGAAACAGGTTTTCGGGTGAAATTGCATAAAGTGGTTATGCATGTGAAATGCAATTCTAGCAAGGGGTTATTTGTGAATGTTTGTCATTAAAGTAATTGACAAAATTCTGAATAAAATAAAAGAGTTTTATTTAATGAGAGTTTGTATTAAATTTGGTGGAAATTTAATGGGAATTTGAGTGGACTTTTGAGTGGAGGGAATTTAAAGGACTTTTGTGAGTGGAGTGTCCACACACATGAAGCGGGGAGGGCAAGGGGGCAGCCCCATGCGCCAGCCACCCCCTTGGGGTTCCCCCCTCCTCCTATAAAAGGAGCCCCCCTCCTCACTTGTCTCTCACACCTCCTCGTGAAGGATCTCTCTCCCCCTCTAGAATTTATCCCCCATGGTCTCGGACTAGCGAGATAGATGTTCCCGGTGGCTATTCGGCAAGAAAGAGTTGTGCTTCCGCTGCATCGCTGGAGAGAGGAGGCGAAGGTTGCTCGGTGCCTCGAACGTGTGTGCGAGCACGGATGCGCTGCTGATTTGCGGCGCTAGGACTTCCTCTCGATCTTGAGATCGGCAAGAGATCGTCTACATCAACCACGAGTTGAACTCGTTAATCTTTGTCGGTCTTCAAGGTTATGTTCTCTACGGATATACATTCGCACGTTGTTTGTATCTAATAGAGAGATCTTGGTACATAGTTCACATCGTAGGAAATTTTTTGTTTTCTATGCTGCAAACCCTACACTTCCTTTATCACCATCACTAATATTACTCCAATGACTGTATATATCAATTTCCACTGTCCTAAAATTCTTAGTATCCTTTAAGAGGAATAATACTACTTCAATAATTCCATGCTACTCTAGCTTCAACTTAATTATATTGTCTTATATCTATTTAACTCTAGTATCTTATATACATACTTTACATCATATCATGATGACTTTTCATGGCTAACCTAGAATATTATATCTATACTAGGTTTCAATCATGTTTTATCCACCAATGTTACTTATACATGATATAAGCATTCAATCTTGGTGAGTAAGGCATGATCATTATAATCCTTTGATCCTTTATGGTTTAGGTTTCTAATGATCTAGTCAAGGCTTCATCAATACAACACTATAGTTGTATTGGAATCATCTTCTTAATATCTCTTTTGGGTTAAGAAGATTATTCTTTGAATATGCATACTTGATCCCATAAGATTACTCCTATTAACTATTTTCAGTATTTATCCAGGTAATCTTTACCCCAATTACTCTTCTATCATTTTAGGAGTGAGTTAACTCCATCAATTATTATATTGATCTTATTTACTTCCAACACTCCCATCCTATAGATGATATTTAAATCTAACATTACCACTTACCTTTCCTTACTTCCTTCTCTAAAGGGTTTTAAGTGAATACTATGATAAGAACAGCAAGTAATAGATCAAGAATGGATAGGTTAAGAATTGGTGAATCAATAGTTGATTACTCAACATTTATGAACAATAGATATTAGAATAAGGTTCAATAGAGATGATAAAGATTCTTATGGAAAGAAAGATATGTGGTAAATGATCTTAACTTAATTTCCTTGCTGCTTAATCTCACGAAAGAGTTAAGGTTAGGTATGACCATGATACTCATGGTATAAGTAGATGAGATTAAGATAGATCTGGATTTAGTTGTTACACTCCTATTACTTGAGTTATATTTATAACTTGGTATTCATGAGTTGTATAATGAATACTAGGATATGATCAATTAAGGATCAAATATTAATCATTAGTAATGTATTAGGGTTTAGCTTATACTACATTTGATCTACCCTTAGATCAAACCTCCTTTACCCAAAATAAGGTTTTAGCAAAGGTCATATTGAAAATTATTGCAGTAGACTTGATGATCTACTTCAATTCCATCAAGTTTAGAGAAACTTCAATGACTTTGACAAGTTTTATTCAAAAGCACGAAAATTATTCAGATTTTCTATGCATGAATGTAGTGCACACATCTGGGTTCAGCTTATTTCTAAGCTCTAATGCTAGGATGTTACATAGAGTCTTTGGGAACTCATCAGGTTTATATCTTGCCTGAAAGGGGGCTTAACAGAGGTGAGCCAACCCCGAAGGATCGTGCAGACATGCGGGGTCGCGGAGAGGGCAGTGATTGGCTTGGACCTTAGGTTGGGCATCAAACCATGGAAGTTTGAACAGGGACATACTCCCGACCGTGCAACAAAGCTTAAGATCTATTATGGGAAAAGTAATGCACATCTGCAGAGTGTAAGAACTATAAATTATTACTCCTTGTTCCGGGAAGGAGCTGCGAACACGGCAGGAAAGGAACTCCATGAAAGTTCTTGTAAAACTGTGAAGGCTGATGGACATAGATTTTCAGAATAAAAGCAACCTTTGAAGAAATGTTAACGAAAACCTGCATTGCCTATGACCTATGGTCTGCGGCTATATCTAGTGCATCAAACAATCCTTTTTAGTGAACTTGCTGAGTACGCTCGTACTCAACGTATCTTCTTAGCCCTTGCTAGACTCTGAAGCCAATACAGACGATGTCTACATCATTTTATGCTCAAGAGAATCTTCATCAACAGATCAAGTTCTTCTATGAAGTCAACAGAGTCAAGATATACATCAACTAAGTGAATATGAAGTTGCTGATTAGATAGGCTTATAATCTCTAGCCATAGAATCTACTTTTGTAGAGTATTGCAATAGCAGCAATGCAAGCCAAATAGTTAGATGCTAATCTTATTAGCATGATATTTATGAGTTTATTATTTATGATACTTCTTTGTAAGAAGTTTCTTTTTCTCTATTTAACCTAGAGTGTTCTGTGGATCTTTTGTAAAGAGTCGAGTTGTAACCTTAAGTCATGTCTTGGACCTGCTGTGTTTCTGTTGTACCACTCTGAGGGATGTAATACTATTGAACGGTGTTTCATTGGTGTTATGACAATGACTATAGTGTACTACATCATGCAGTGGTATACTGGGCCACCGTAGTATTAGATACGACTCTATGCGTATATCTATTGCACGAGTAGAACACAATGGTTTTTTGGGCGTTGATGCTTTTGTTGTTGCTTTCTTTTCGCGTACTTTGCATCTTGCGGGATGGTGGGATGAAGCATCCTGGGATAACTTTACATGTCGTCGCACATGAGACTTGCTCCATGCACAAAGTGCAACTTGTATTGCACAAGTTGTAGGGGTTCGTAGCATGGAAAACAAAAAAATTCTACCGCATACAAACAAACAAGCCAAGATCTATCCACTAGATTGTAGCAACGAGTCGATGGAATAACTCACCCTCGAAGATTCCAAAGTGTTTAACGAGAGCGGATTCTCGTGGGTGATGTAGTCGTACTCTTGCCGATCTCAAGATCGCGTAGACGATCCTTCCGGCGCTGCGTTCCGGCAGCGCTTCCGCAGTCGGTCACACGTTCGGTACTCGACGAAGACCTTCCTCTCCCTTGTTCCAGCAGGCAGCGGAGGTTGTAGCACTCTCCTCGCGATTCTGGCAGCACGACGGCGTGGTACCGGAAGTAGAGGGGAGATCTTGCTGGGTTTCGCCTTAAGCCGGAGCGAGTATGGTGGACTATGAGAGAGAGCCTCGGCGATCTAGGGTTTAGACGCACCAAGGAGGAGCAAGGCCGGCGGCTAGGGTTTGCCTAGGCGGCGGCGGCTTGCCCTAGGCGGCGGCGACAGCAGGAGGTGGCGGCGCCGGCGGCTAGGATTAGGGTTTGCTGGGCGTGGTGTTGTGTGCTTGGAGGGGCAGCCCTGCCCCTCCTTATATAGGTGGAGGGGGCGCGCCAGGGGAGGGGAGTCCCTCCCCAACTCGGTCTCCAAGTGGGCCGGCGGTGGAGGGAGGGAACTCCTCCCCAAGTAGGTTTCCTACTCTCCCTCCACCACACAAAATAGCCGTTTGACTTTTCAAATTGGCGTTTGACTTTTCAAATTAGGATTTGATATAACCCTTTATTTTGTTCAGCGATGACACCTAGTACATGATGCAATCATTCCAACTTGTTATGAAACATTCATGTACCCTTCCCCTCCGGAGTGCCGGACATTCCGGAACCTTCTAGAACATTCCCGATGAAAACACCGGAACCATTCTCCAACCTCGAAACATGACTTTCCTTATATGAATCTTATTCTACGGACCATTCCGGATCTCCTCGTGATATCCCGGATCCCATCCGAGACTCCGAACAACATCCGGTCTCTTACTCATCATTTCATAACTAATCAAACAACGTCGAATCCTTAAGTGTGTCTCCCTACGGTTCGTGAATTATGCGGACATGATCGAGACACTTCTCCGAACAATAACCAATAGAGGAATCTGGAAATTCATATGGCTCCCACATATTTCTACGATTACTTTGTGATCGAATGAACCACTTACATACGATACCAATTTCCCTTTGTCTCACGATAGTTTACTTATCTGAGGTTATGATCGTCGGTATCTCTGTATACCTAGTTCAACCTCCTTACTGATAAGTACTCTTTTCTTGTTCCCGTGATATGTGATCCCTTGTGAGCCAGTCACATACTTGCAAGCTAATTGGATGACATTCCACCGAGAGGGCCCAGAGTATATCTATCTGTCATATGGATGGACAAATCCCACTCTTGATCCATGTGTCTCAACCAATACTTTCCGAACACTCAATGCCACCTTTATAGCCACCCAATTACGGTGTGGTGTTTGATGTCATCAAAGCATCCTTCCGGTGAAGGTGATATGCATGATCTCATGGTCGAAGGAATTAGGTTACTATGTATCAGAAATCATATAGCAATTGAACTATTAAAATGACTTGATCTTTATGCTACGCTTATCTATAGGAGTATGTCCACCATATCATTCTCCTAACGATATGATCTTGTTGTTAATAACATCTCAATGTTCATGATAGGGAAACCACAATCATTTATTAACCAACAAGCTAGTATTATAAAGAGGCTTTACTAGGGACTTCAATTTAAGTTTACAAATCACACAAGTATTAATGTTTCCTTGTTAATACTATTATAGCATGAATGTAAACATTTATCATAAACACAAAGATATAATAATAACTATATTTATTATTGCCTCTAGGGCATATCTCCAATAGTCTCCCACTTGCACTAGAGTCATCTAATCTAGATTACATGGTAATATACCAAACACCCATGGCAGTTTGGTGTTGGTCATGTTTTGCCCTTTGGAGAGGTTTAGTCAACGGATCCGCCACATTCAGATCTGTGTGTACTTTGCAAATCTTTATTTCCCCATCTTGGGCATGTTCTCGAATAGCGTGAAAACGTATCTTGATGTGCTTCAGCTTCTTGTGTGACCTTGGTTCTTGCGCATTGGCTATGGCGCGCATGTTATCACAGTAGATAGACATTGGGTCCAGCGCACTAGGAACCACACCGAGCTCTGTATTGAACGCTTTCATCCATATCGCTTCTTGTGAAGCCTCCGAAGCAGCCATGTATTCCGATTCAGTTGAAGATCTCCCCACAACGCTTTGCTTTGCACTCCTCCAGCTAACTGCTGCACCATTCAAAGTAAATACGTATCCAGATTGTGATTTAGAATCATCCGGATCGGTGTTCCAAGTAGCATTGGTGTAACCATTAACAACGAGTTGTTCATCACCTCCATAAGAAAGAACCATATCCTTAGTTCTTCTCAAGTACTTAAGGATGTTTTTGACCACTGTCCTATGATCCACTCCTGGATCACTTTGATATATGCTAGTTAAACTAACAGCATATGCAATGTCGGGTCTAGTACATAGCATGGCATACATTAGAGATCCTATGGCTAAGGCATAGGGAGTTTTACTCATCCTTTCTCTATCTTCTGCCGTCGTCGGACTTTGAGTTTTACTCAAGGTTGTATTGGGCAACATGGGCAAGAACCCTTTCTTGCTATCTTCCATTCCAAACCTCTTTAGAACTTTTTCCAAATATGTACTTTGTGACAATGATATTAGGCGTCTCGATCTATCTCTATAAATCTTTATGCATAATATGTAAGCTGCTTCGCCAAGATCCTTCATTGAAAAACTATTATTCAAATATTCCTTGACACTATCAAGAAGGTCTACATCATTCCCAATCAATAATATTTCATCTACATATAGTATTAAGAATGCTATAGAGCTCCCACTCACTTTCTTGTAAATACAAGCTTCTCCATAAGTTTGTATAAAACCAAAACTTTTGATAACCTTATCAAAACGTTGATTCCAACTTCGAGATGCTTGCTTCAATCCATAGATGGACCGTTGAAGTTTGCATACCTTGTTAGCATCTTTAGGATCGACAAAACCTTTGGGTTGCATCATATACAACTCTTCATCAATGTCTCCATTGAGGAATGTTGTTTTGACATCCAGCTGCCATATCTCATAATCATAATATGCAGTGATTGCTAACATAATCCTCACAGACTTTAGCTTTGCTACAGGTGAGAAAGTCTCATCATAGTCAACTCCTTGATTTGTCGAAACCCTTTTGCGACAAGTCCAGCTTTATAGACAGTAACATTACCATCAGCATCTGTTTTCTTCTTGAAAATCCATTTGTTCTCGACAACCTTCCGGCCATCCGGTAAGTCCACCAAAGTCCATACTTGGTTTTCGTACATGGATCCAATCTCGGATTTCATGGCTTCTTGCCATTTATTGGAATCTGGGCTCATCATCGCTTCCTCATATGTCGCAGGGTCATCGGTGTTGTCCACCAACATGACATTCATAACGGGATCATACCAATCAGGAGTGGTACGAGTTCTCGTTGACCTGCGAGGCTCTGTAGCAACTACAACCGAAGTTTCATGATCATCATCATTATCTTCCTCTCCTATTGGTGCAGGCACCACAGGAACTTCTTCCGGTGATGCGCTACTCGCAAGTTTGAGAGAAGGTTCGACAACCTCGTCAAGTTCTACTTTCCTTCTAGTCACTTCTTTCGAGAGAAATTCCTTCTCTAGAAAGGATCTATTCTTAGCAACGAAGATTTTGCCCTCGGATCTATGATAGAAGGTATACCCGATAGTTTCCTTCGGGTATCCTATGAAGACGCATTTTTCCGCTTTGGGTTCAAGCTTGTCCGGCTGTAACTTCTTTACATAGGCTTCACAACCCCAAACTTTTAAGGAACGACAATTTAGGTTTCTTCCCAAACCATAATTCATACGGTGTCGTTTCAACGGATTTAGATGGTGCCCTATTTAAAGTGAATGCGGCTGTTTCTAATGCATAACCCCAAAATGATAGCGGTAAATCTGTAAGTGACATCATAGAACGAACCATATCTAAGAGAGTTCGATTATGACGTCCGGACACACCATTACGATGTGGTGTTCCCGGCGGTGTCAATTGTGAAAGTATTCCGCATTTCTTCAAATGCTCGCCAAACTCGTAACTTAGATATTCACCTCAACGATCAGAACATAGAAATTTAATCTTCTTGTTACGTTGATTCTCAACCTCACTTTGAAATTCCTTAAACTTCTCGAAAGTTTCGGACTTATGTTTCATGAAATAGATATACCCATATCTACTCAAATCATCCGTGAAGGTAAGAACATAACGATAACCACCGCGCGATGCTACACTCATTGGACCACACACATCGGTATGTATGATTTCCAATAAGTCCGTAGCTCGCTCCATCATACCAGAAAATGGAGTCTTAGTCATTTTACCCATCAGACATGCTTCGCATCTTTCAAGTGATTCAAAATCAAGTGATTCAAGAAGTCCATCGGAATGGAGTTTCTTCATACGCTTCACTCCAATGTGACCAAGACGACAGTGCCACATATAGGTCGAGTTATCGCTCGATTTCAAACGTTTAGCCTCAATGTTATTAATATGTGTATTTCCACTATCGAGATTCAATAAGAATAGACCATCTATCAAAGGTGCATGTGCATAAAACATATTACTCATATAAGTCGAACAACCATTATTCTCGGACTTAAACAAGTAACCGTCTCACAATAAAAAGATCTCGATATAATGTTCATGCTTAACGCAGGCACCAAATAACAATTATTTAAGTATAAAACTAATCCTGATGGTAGATGAAGAGGTAGCATGTCGACCGCGATCACATCAACCTTTGATCCATTTCCCACGCGCATCGTGTAATATCCCTCCTTTGTAAAGGAAAAGGATCCATGTGATTTCAATGCTAGTCCCTGGATCATTGCTAGCATCCACAGTTTAAGATGAAGTACACAGATACAAAGGTCATTTATTACATCCATTCCAGAGATAAAACATAGTCTTTTACAACTCAAGGCCACAGGCCTAATACAAGAGTTTGGAATAAGTAAATAAACACAAGTCTTCATCTTCATGTGCCACAGGCAAGCATGTTGAGTGTAGACTCATGACACCTAATCATCATCGGAGTAACCTGCAACATCACAAGTTACAGCCACAGTGGGTCAATACTTTTGGAATAGTATTGGCAAGTGATACCTTAGTAAATTTTAAGTGGACTATATTACTATATGCATTTTTGGCTAAGTGTAGCTTGGCTTGCTTTGCTCAAAATAGGTTTTTCCTATTAGTTGAAATCACTAAGTTTTTCTTTGTCAAAACATTTCCCAAGAAACCACCAATAGACATTGGGGTCCTTCACCCTTGTTCACCCACAAATTTTTACTTAGAAGTTGAAGTGATGAGATTCTTGATAGCTTCCATGTCTTGATGCTCAAGTTGTCCATTGCCATGGACTTGGCTAAGTACTTAGATTTTCCATCTGCAGAGGTTGTGCACTTTCCCCACCAGACTTGGTTTCCCAAGACAGGACCTTTCAAAAGCCTTTCCTTAGACCAAATGGACGCGCTCCAACCTATCATTCCCACTACCACCAACTGTCCAAATGGCTAAGTTCTAGCAACTTATGTGATCCAGGCAGAGCCCATATTGCTAAGTGGCTGCACTATAAGCTTCTCAACACTTGGCCTCTAAAATCCCTTTGTGCCTGGGTGGCATACCACAAGTGAGATACACAAGGTAAACCATGTCCATGGGCCTTGTGTAACCACTCAACCAAAAACCACCATTCAAGTCCCATTCCACCCAGGAGATTCATTGACTTAGTTGTTTTATTAAGAAAAACATAAGTCAAAAGACTTAGAAATATTTTCATCATAGCATGTATATACTTTACCAACCCTTGTTTGCTACTAGCTAGGCTAAGCATGGTATAGAACTTAACTTAGGAAATTTCCTAGCAATTCTACAACTACTTAGGATTTCCCAACATAGCATTTGGCAAAATGGTAACATGCAAGACTTTGCAAAATATTTCTAATGCTTGTACAAAATATAGGGATGGAAATATTCATGAAGTACCACTTGCCTTGGTAATGGGGAGAGTAGCACTCTTCACAATCACAATCACTAGCACCAAAATTTACACAAAATTGGTAGCACAAAATTACACACAATTCATATACAAACATAAATATATGCATGTATGCAAAAAATGCTAAGTGATGATTTTTAAAACCCAACCAAGCAAGTGCAAGATACTGAACCATAAACAAGTCAAAATCTTGCCAATCCAAGTTTATTTTGCCCTAAAACAAAATCCTAAACAATTCCTATACTCAAAATAGCCTTAAACAAGTTTCTGCATAAATAGTCATTTTAACAGAAACTTTTCACTAAACATATTGCAAAAACAGAAAGGGCTTGTCTCCCTGATTCCAACGATATAAAATTTGCAAAAATCTAACGTGGGAATCAAAAGTTATAGCCTATTCAAATTTGAATCTAAATCTGTTTTGAATTATTTTTTAAACACAAACCCTAGCCACGCGTCTTAATTCTATTGGCGCCTACCGCTTCGCACCGGATCACGCATGAGAGCCGTAGGATCTAAGTGGCGATGCACGGTTCAGATCGAAACATAACGGTTCGTTAAGTGGGCTAATCCTATGCGTTGGATCTAGATCCAAGGGCTCTCGATCAAGCGACCATGTCCTGGCGGCGCACGGCGACGGCGAGCGGCAGAGCGCTCTGTCAGCGGCGGCGCTAGCGTTCTAGATTGCTTGGGGAGGAAAGGGTGTGCTTACCAGATCCACAAGGTCGAGGAGAAGCTCAACGTGGTGGTGGCTGGGCAAGGGGCGCACGGCAGGGGCTGCTAGAGCTCGTCGGAGTCGTGCGCGGCGTCGGGAGGTTGCTGTCGAGTTGGTTGCCGAGGTTTTGCGTCGCCCTAGTACGAACCAGAGGGATTAGGAGATGCACAAGACGAAGGAGAACATCCTTGTATGCAAGAGGGAGCAAGGGGTGCTCGGGACTTACCGCGATTGGTCGCCGGAGTTGAGCGGCGGCTCGGTCGGTTGCGGGCACGAACAGGGACGGCGTTCTGGGTCACGAGAATACAAAAGAAAGGTTTTAGGGGATTCGCGAGACCACGCTGGACACGACAGTTTGAACTAGAGGGAGGGGGCGGTCGAGGCTCACCAGAATTAGTCGCCGGAGTCGTCGGTACTGCGGAGTTTCGAGGTCAAATGCGCGCAGCCTGGTGGCGGAGTGAGCAAGGAGAGTGGGGGGAAATGACCGCGGCAGCGAGGGGTTCTTATAGCCAGAGCAGGGGCGGAGATTACGCACGCATTCATTGCCTATTAATAGGATTAAAATCGCGGCAGAGGCGGGGAAGAAACGGGCGGCGACGTGTTCCTGCGCGGGATTTGGGGAAGACGACGGTGACGTGGACGGGGCCCGCGCGTCAGCGAAATAAGCAGAGAGGGAGTGGGGTCTGGGTGTCAGCGATCGTGTGGGTGCGTCTGCGCGTGCGAGTGAGCGAGAGAGAGGCCGGGTGGGCTAGCTGGGCCGGTTCTGCTGCTGGGCTAGAATAGGAGCGCCTGGCCCTTTTCCTTTCTTTATTCCTTTTCTTTTTCTGTTTTTGATTTTCAGGAATGGTTTTCAAATGAATTCAAACTCTTTTTGAATTCAAATATTTCTGGGGTTTTTGCAGTGTGCAATAGTCTCAAATCTAGGCATAAAACCAAGTGGGTACTTTTGTAAAGGCTTGGTCATTTTGGAGAAACAAAATAACAAGGACTTTGCACTTGATTTGCAAATGTTTGAAAAATGGTTTTTTGAAACCATTTCCATTTTGTAAAGCTTGGTTCAAAATCCACACTCAAACCATTCAACAAGGGAGACAAACAAACTAGGTTTAAAACATTCAAACTCTCAAATGGGGATGGCCATTTGATTTAAGTTTGCTCACATAAAATGATAGCACTATGTGCTTCTGTTTTTCTGAAATGAGTTTGAAATTTGATCTCAATTCTATATGCATGCATGAATGATATGCAATCTTTGAAATCATGATTTTAGGGATGTTACAAATCTAACCCCCTTAAGGTGAATCTCGCCCTCGAGATTCGGATTGGCTAGCAAATAGGTGAGGGTGGTCTTTCCGAAGGTCATCTTCTCTTTCCCATGTTGCTTCCTCTTCGGAATGATGATTCCACTGCACTTTGCAAAACTTGATAGTCTTTGTTCTTGTGACTCTTTCTGCAGTCTCAAGAATCTTGATAGGTTTCTCTTCATAAGTGAGATCACTTTCTAGTTGAACCTCCTCCAAAGGTATAGTATCCTTCAAAGAAGTTTCTTCCATTTCTGGGTGACATTTCTTAAGCTGACTCACATGAAACACATTATGGACAGCCGATAGAGATTCCGGCAATTCAATTTCATAGGCAACTTATCCTTTGCGACTCAAAATCTTGAATGGCCCAACATATCTTGGCGCCAATTTTCCTTTGACTCCGAATCTTTTCACTCCGCGAAGTGGTGACACTCTAAGATAGCTCTATCACCCACTTCGTAGATGACTTCTCTACGCTTAGGATCCGTGTAGCTTTTCTGTCGGGACTGTGCTATCTTCAACCTGTCCTTAACCAATTTTACCTTCTCTTCGGCTTCTTTGATAAGATCTGGCCCGAATAAACTTCTTTCTCCCACACCATTCCATAACAATGGGGTGGTACACTTTCTTCCGTAGAGAAACTCAAACGGTGCCATCTCAATGCTGGCTTGATAGCTATTGTTATAAGAAAATTCTGCGTAAGGCAGACTTTCATCCCAACTGGCTCCATAGTCCAAGGCACATGCTCTCAACATGTCTTCAAGGATTTGATTTGTTCTTTCTGTTTGTCCATCTGTTTGAGGATGGAAAGCGGTACTGAATTCCAACCTCGTTCCCAATGACTCGTGTAGCTGTCTCCAAAATGGGAAGTGAATTGAGTTCCCCTATCAGACACAATACTCTTGGGCACGCCATGTAGACATACAATTCTACTCATGTAGATTTTGGCTAACTTGGCACTTGTATAAGTTGTCTTCACGGGTATGAAATGAGACACTTTAGTTAGGCGATCCACTACTACCCATATGGAATCATATCCAGACCTGGTCCTTGGTAGTCTGGTAATGAAATCCATACCAATCTTGTCCCACTTCCAATGAGGAATAGGTAGTGGTTGAAGCAAACCTGCTGGTTTCTGATGCTCCGCTTTCACTCTACTACATACATCACACAAAGCAATATGTTCGGCGATGTCCCTCTTGAGATTATTCCACCAAAATCTATCTTTCATGTCCATGTACATTTTGGTGTTACCCGGGTGAATAGAATACGGAGAGTTGTGTGCTTCCTGCAAAATCAGTTTCCGTAACTCCGGATCTTGTGGAACACAGATACGTTTCCCATGCCATAAAGTACCCTGTTCGTCTTCATGGAAATTTTTAGCTTTCCCTTGGCCAATCTTTTCCTTAATCTCTTCAATTTCCTTATCAGTCTTTTGAGCTTCTCGGATCTTGTCCGACAAAGTGGGTTGAACATCCAAAGACATGAGATGTCCTTCAGGCACAATCTCCAATCTGAGTTCTCTGAATTGGGTACACAAATCATCTGGTAATTCTCCTTTGGTAAGGCCATTCACAAATACCTTACGACTTAGAGCATCTGCTACAACATTTGCTTTACCGGGGTGGTATTGCAAACTTAAGTCATAGTCCTTGATAAGCTCTAACCATCTTCTTTGCCTCATATTGATTTCCTTCTGGGTGAAGATATACTTCAAACTCTTGTGATCAGTAAACACTTCACAACGCTTTCCCAAAAGGTAGTGCCTCCATGTTTTGAGTGCATGGACGACAGAGGCTAACTCCAAATCATGAGTAGGGTAGTTTACTTCATGAGTTTTGAGTTGTCTCGAGGCATAAGCCACAACTTTACCGTCTTGCATAAGTACTGCACCCAAACCTTGATGAGATGCATCACAATATACTTGGAAATCCTTTTCCAAGTCTGGCAGACACAAGACTGGTGCTCTGATACCATCTGTAAGATCCCTCCTTTGTAAAGGAAAAGGATCCCTGTGATTGCAATGCTAGTCCCTGGATCATTGCTAGCATCCACAGTTTAAGATGAAGTACATAGATACAAAGGTCATTTATTACATCCATTCCAGAGATAAAACATAGTCTTTTACAACTCAAGGCCACAGGCCTAATACAAGAGTTTGGAATAAGTAAATAAACACAAGTCTTCATCTTCAATTCCTGAAATCTGACTTCATAACCTTCAGACCAAGCAAACTTCTTGTCTTTTTTAACAATTCAGTCATAGGCTTACCAACCTTTGAGAAATTCTCAATGAACCTTCTGTAGTAACCTGCTAAGCCAAGGAAACTGCGAACCTCTTTCACGTTCTTAGGAGATTCCCATTCAGTCACAGCTGAAACTTTAGCAGGATCAACTGCTACACCATCCTTTGTCATAACATGTCCAACAAAACCAACTTCTTCTAACCAGAACTCACACTTGCTAAATTTGGCATAAATTTTATGCTCACGTAACTTCTCAAGTATCAAACGCAGGTGTCCTTCATGTTCTTCTTTGCTCTTGGAGTAGACTAAGATGTCATCGATGAAAACGACAACAAATTTGTCAAGAAATTCCATGAACACCTTGTTCATCATATTCATGAAGTATGCTGGAGCATTGGTTAAGCCGAAAGGCATTACAGTATACTCATACAATCCATACCTTGTGTGAATGCTGTTTTAGGTATGCCTTGTTCTCTTATCTTGAGTTGAAAATAGCCTGACCGGAGATCAATCTTTGAGAACACACATGCTCCTTCTAGCTGATCAAACAAGTCATTGATTCTAGGCAAAGGATATTTGTTCTTGATAGTTACCTCGTTGAGTGAACGGTAATCTATGCATAACCTTTGACTTCTGTCTTTCTTCTCCACAAACAAGACTGGGGCTCCCCAAGATGAAGAACTGGGTTGAATAAATCCTTTCTGCAACTGTTCTCCTAGTTGCTTCTTGAGTTCTTTCAGTTCATCAACTGACATTTTATACGGTCTCTTTGCTATTGGTCCAGACCCTGGTACCAAATCTATCAGAAACTCCACATCTCTATCTGGTGGCATTCCCGGCAATTCTTCCGGAAACACATCCGGATACTCACTTACAATCGGCACACTGTCCATGTTAACCCCCTTAAGATAATTTAGCTTACTTCCTTTAGATTCAAAGTTGGACTTGAACTTAATTCTTTTTCTTTCCAGGGTTGTGAGTGCAACAGTACGATTAGCACAATCTAGTACTCCTTCATATTTAGCCATCCAATCCATTCCCAATATTACGTCCAGTCCTTGGGAATCTAGGATTATCAGACTCACCGGAAACTTATGTTTTCCAAATTCTATTACTAGAACCCGGCATCCAAGACTTACTATCATATCTCCACCCGGAGAACTAACTTTTATTGGACACCCAATGTTTCCAGTTGGAAACCCATTTCTATCAACAAATGCTTTTGATATGAATGAATGCGATGCTCCAGTATCAAAAAGAACAAATGCTGGAATATAATTGAGTCTGAACTTACCAGCAACAGCGTCAGGCTCCTCATAGACCTCCTCCACACTGATGTGGTTCACCTGACCTTTCTGAAAAGGATTGGGCTTGACAGGTCCTTCAATTTTCTTTTCGGGGCACTCATTTGCATAGTGTCCCATCTTCTTGCATTTGAAGCATTCAACCTGACTGATGTCTCTCTTAGCAGGCTGACTTCCACTTCCACTTCCATTACCACTGTGGTGGCTCTTATGTCCACTCTTGTGGTTCTTGTACTTGTCATTGTCATGACTGCGGTGATGCTTGTTGTCATGACGGTTGTGGTTGTGGTGCTTGTTGAATTTCCCATGCTTGTGGGATCCTGAGCTTCCACTGTCATCATAGTGAGATCGTTTGTGAGACGATCCCGAGATGTGCTTGTCGGAGTGTTTCCTCTTCCTACTCTCGACTTGTTTCATTTTGTTCTCCAATATTGCAGCCTTGTCACAGAGTGACTGATAAGTGGGAACATATACCACAGCTAGCTGCAGATTCAGCTCATCATTCAAGCCTTCCAGAAATTTTTCCTTTCTCTTGGCATCTGTGTCAACTTCATCTGGTGCATAACGCGCCAGATTGTTGAACTCTTCAATGTATTCAGCTACACTGTGGTGGCGCTGCTTCAGATTGTGGAACTCCTTCTTTTTCAGGCTCATTATTCCTGATGAGATATGAGCAGTGCGAAAGCCATACTCAAAGATAGCCCAAGTTACCTCATCTATAGGAGTGGTGATCTGAAAGTTGTCTCACCAAGTGGCGGCTGGCCCTTCCAACAGATGTGCTGCAAATCTGACCTTTTCAGCATCCGTGCAGCCCACGGTTACTAAGTCCTTGTTTACAGAACGTAGCCAATTATTGGCCACCATGGGATTAGTTGTCCCCGAGAACTTAGCTGGCCTCAATCGCAAAAACCTGGTGAGCATATCAAATCCTGGAGGGTTGTTGTTGTTATTGTTGTTATTGTTGTTGTTATTGGGGTTGTTGTTGTTGTTGTTGTTGTTGTTGTTGTTTTGGTTCTGAATGAATGTTGTCATCATCTGCATCAGCTGTGTTTGAGCAGTCATCATTTGTTGCATTTCTGGTGTGATGTTGTTATTGTTGTTGGGGTTGGGGTTTGCGCGACGGGGAGGCATCTGTGGTTTGTTCAAATAGAGATAAGAATGAGATACCCATAGATGTTTTCATGCACATTACATCACATAAGAAACACATAGCATGCAACAGAAAGATAAAAGTTCAACAACAAGATAACGAGTTCACAAAGTAAAACACACAAGTAGCAAGCCATCCACATGTCGGATGGTCCAAATAACAAGTACGATAATAAAAGATAAACGAGTAGTCAAGTCTACTCATCAGCATCAATCTCCTCGACAAAGGTAAGACCTGCGTTCTCCATCACGGTCTTGTTCTCCTCAATGGTAGTGGTCAAGGACTCAATCTTGGCCTTGAGAGCCCACTTCTGGGAACGAAGCCTCTCTATCACCGTCTACTGCTGCTCTAGCTCGAAGTCCTTGGACTGTAGTTCTTCAGTCATGTCCCGGATCTTCTTGTTCGTATCCTGGACACGCTTCTCCTGACTTTTGAACTTCCTGTCCTGGGTCTCGAACTTCGCCTCCATTTCCTTGACTATCTCGTCCTGCTGTGTGAAAAGCTTGTCCTTCTCGCGAAGCTGCACCTGGAGCTCGTCATTACTGAGCATGACATTGGTCCTGTCCGTGTCCACGTGCCTAATGAGAGACTCTAAGTCCTGGAGGTACAGACGTATCGGCTCTGCGGCGTCCCTCGAGTCGTCCTCGAAGTCGATGGACTCTCCATCCTCATCACGTCTTCCGAAGACGTGGAAGTGGGTGCCTCTAACCTGTCGGGAGTGTCGTCCTAGCAGACGTCCTATCAGGTCCTGCATAACTACCTCCATGCCTCTCTCCCTGTCATCGTGCATAAGCTTGAAGACGATGGCCTCCGTAGTAGGCTCTGTCTGGCGTCCGGGCTGGTTCACCTTGAAGCCCCAGAGGTCCTTCCTCTCGAAATTGGTGAGTGGATGCACCATGATGGTGGGAAGAGGGAGATTGAGCAAGGTGGTAAGCTCAACGATACGAGGACCGAAACGGGTAACCTGGAACTCCTCAACAGTGCTGATGGCATCTATTTATAAGATAGAAAAGTTAGAACAACACAATTTAAGATAAAACAAAGACAAACATCACATGCTTATCCTTGGAAAGCAAAAACACACAAGTCATGCATACATGAATTCATTACATCAACCAAGTCCAATCATGTCTTAAGGTAATATTTTGGAAAATAAGGTGATAGGTGGTGGTCCAACTAACGAAATACGCTTACAATCCTATCTCACTGGATCTGTTGGCTAACACAATGTTCCTAGAAGCAATCAACCTATCTTGCTCACATGATTCCATCACTAAGTCTATAATATCTCCTCTTAAGGTTTGGTTGGTAGCTTCCAACTCTTGGGTAAGTTCCTTCTCTTTTATCAAGTCTTTTTGGAGGTTGAGCATTCTGCACTTGACTCTAGCACTAAGTTCTTTGATAGTCCTCCAAGCTGCTTCTCTTGCTGACTCAAAGAATGTGGTGTGCACCATAGTGTTGGTGTACATGCAGAATCCTTTTTCTTTGTGGTTGTCTTCCTTGTTTTTATACAAGTGAAGATGCACCCACCAGTACTCAACTCCTTCATCCTTCACTGGAAAGCCTTTGTACACAGCTGCACCATGTATTTCCATTGCCACCATGAGGTCCTTGAGAATTTTGGGAAACTCAGTCTCACACTCTAAGGTCATGGTCATGAGTGGTCCTTTCTTTACGGCTTCGTTGATGGAGTTCATCTACAAATAGAGATGAGAAAGAGAAGATTAGAAAAGTTTACGAGAAGAATAGACAAGTGTAGAAGTAGTTGAAAATTTTTCCTTAGTGGTTTCCAATCCTAGGGTCATAATCCTACAGGCAACACAGTGCTCTGATACCATCTGTAAGATCCCTCCTTTGTAAAGGAAAAGGATCCCTGTGATTGCAATGCTAGTCCCTGGATCATTGCTAGCATCCACAGTTTAAGATGAAGTACACAGATACAAAGGTCATTTATTACATCCATTCCAGAGATAAAACATAGTCTTTTACAACTCAAGGCCACAGGCCTAATACAAGAGTTTGGAATAAGTAAATAAACATAAGTCTTCATCTTCATGTGCCACAGGCAAGCATGTTGAGTGTAGACTCATGACACCTAATCATCATCGGAGTAACCTGCAACATCACAAGTTACAGCCACAGTGGGTCAATACTTTTGGAATAGTATTGGCAAGTGATACCTTAGTAAATTTTAAGTGGACTATATTACTATATGCATTTTGGCTAAGTGTAGCTTGGCTTGATTTGCTCAAAATAGGTTTTTCCTATTAGTTGAAATCACTAAGTTTTTCTTTGTCAAAACATTTCCCAAGAAACCACCAATAGACATTGGGGTCCTTCACCCTTGTTCACACACAAATTTTTACTTAGAAGTTGAAGTGATGAGATTCTTGATAGCTTCCATGTCTTGATGCTCAAGTTGTCCATTGCCATGGACTTGGCTAAGTACTTAGATTTTCCATCTGCAGAGGTTGTGCACTTTCCCCACCAGACTTGGTTTCCTAAGACAGGACCTTTCAGAAGCCTTTCCTTAGACCAAATGGACGCGCTCCAACCTATCATTCCCACTACGACCAACTGTCCAAATGGCTAAGTTCTAGCAACTTATGTGATCCAGGCAGAGCCCATATTGCCAAGTGGCTGCACTATAAGCTTCTCAACACTTGGCCTCTAAAATCCCTTTGTGCCTAGGTGGCATACCACAAGTGAGATACACAAGGTAAACCATGTCCATGGGCCTTGTGTAACCACTCAACCAAAACCCACCATTCAAGTCCCATTCCACCCAGGAGATTCATTGACTTAGTTATTTTATTAAGAAAAACATAAGTCAAAACACTTAGAAATATTTTCATCATAGCATGTATATACTTTACCAACCCTTGTTTGCTACTAGCTAGGCTAAGCATGGTATAGAACTTAACTTAGGAAATTTCCTAGCAATTCTACAACTACTTAGGATTTCCCAACATAGCATTTGGCAAAATGGTAACATGCAAGACTTAGCAAAATATTTCTAATGCTTGTACAAAATATAGGGATGGAAATATTCATGAAGTACCACTTGCCTTGGTAATGGGGAGAGTACCACTCTTCACAATCACAATCACTAGCACCAAAATCTACACAAAATTGGTAGCACAAAATTACACACAATTCATATACAAACATAAATATATGCATGTATGCAAAAATGCTAAGTGATGATTTTTAAAACCCAACCAAGCAAGTGCAAGATACTGAACCATAAACAAGTCAAAATCTTGCCAATCCAAGTTTATTTTGCCCTAAAACAAAATCCTAAACAATTCCTATACTCAAAATAGCCTTAAACAAGTTTCTGCATAAATAGTCATTTTAACAGAAACTTTTCACTAAACACATTGCAAAAACAGAAAGGGCTTGTCTCCCTGATTCCAACGATATAAAATTTGCAAAAATCTAACGTGGGAATCAAAAGTTATAGCCTATTCAAATTTGAATCTAAATCTGTTTGAATTCTGTTTTAAACACAAACCCTAGCCACGCGTCTTAATTCTATTGGCGCGTACCGCTTCAAACCGGATCATGATCTCCATCATCACCGGCATTGCATCAAGGTCAATGATGCCGCTCCATGGTTTTCGTCCACCAGCTTCAACTATTACAACTACTTTGAATAGACACGTGGGTCTTAACAGAAATTAAAGACAACCATATGGCTCCTGCCGGTTGCCAACTTACAATAAGGAACATTGCATACATCAAATATAATCACAATCATGGCCATATCACATCACAGCACACCCCTGCAAAACAAAGTTAGACGCCTCTACTTTCTTTGCATGTTTTACGTGGTTTGGGGCTTTCAATAAGTGTCGTTCTAACTTACGAACAAGAACCACAACATTGATACTAGTATTGTCAATAACCCGTTGTAAATTGAATCTTAACTATGTTGGGAGAAACAGGCACCTGCAAAGCCACTTATGCAATACAAGTTGCATGTCAAGCGTGGAGCAAGTCTCATGAACGATGTCATGTAAGGTTAGCCCGGGCCGCTTCATCCCACCATCCCACAAGATGCAAAGTACACAAGAAGTAATCGACAACAAAAGCATCAACGCCCACAATGACCATTGTGTTCTACTCGTGCAACAAATCTACATATAGACACGGCTCTGATACCACTGTAGGGGTTCGTAGCATGGAATAACTCACCCTCGAAGATTCCAAAGTGTTTAACGAGAGCAGATTCTCGTGGGTGATGTAGTCGTACTCTTGCCGATCTCAAGATCGCGTAGACGATCCTTTCGGCGCTGCGGTCCGGCAGCGCTTCCGCAGTCGGTCACACATTCGGCAGGAGGTGGCGGCGCCGGCGGCTAGGATTAGGGTTTACGGGGCGTGGTGTTGTGTGCTTGGAGGGGCAGCCCTGCCCCTCCTTATATAGGTGGAAGGGGCACGCCAGGGGAGGGGAGTCCCTCCCCAACTCGGTCTCTAAGTGGGCCGGCGGTGGAGGGAGGGAACTCCTCCCCAAGTAGGTTTCCTACTCTCCCCCCACCACACAAAATAGCCGTTTGACTTTTCAAATTGGCGTTTGACTTTTCAAACTAGGATTTGATATAACCCTTTATTTTGTTCAGCGATGACTCCTAGTACATGATGCAATCATTCCAACTTGTTATGACACATTCATGTACCCTTCCCCTCCGGAGTGCCGGACATTCCGGAACCTTCTAGAACATTCCCGATGAAAACACCGGAATCATTCTCCAACCCCGAAACAGGACTTTCCTTATATGAATCTTATTCTCCGGACCATTCCGGATCACCTCGTGATATCCCGGATCCCATCCGAGACTTCGAACAACATTCGGTCTCTTACTATCATTTCATAACTACTCAAACAACGTCGAATCCTTAAGTGTGTCTCCCTACGGTTCGTGAATTATGCGGACATGATCGAGACACTTCTCCGACAATAACCAATAGAGGAATCTGGAAATTCATATGGCTCCCACATATTTCTACGATTACTTTGCGATCGAATGAACCACTTACATACGATACCAATTTCCCTTTGTCTCATGATAGTTTACTTATCCGAGGTTATTATCGTCGGTATCTCTGCATACCTAGTTCAACCTCGTTGCCGATAAGTACTCTTTTCTCGTTCCCGTGATATGTGATCCCTTGTGAGCCAGTCACATGCTTGCAAGCTAATTGGATGACATTCCACCAAGAGGGCCCAGAGTATATCTATCCGTCATATGGATGGAGAAATCCCACTCTTGATCCATGTGTCTCAACCAATACTTTCCGAACACTCAATGCCACCTTTATAGCCACCCAGTTACGGTGTGGTGTTTGATGTCATCAAAGCATCCTTCCGGTGAAGGTGATATGCATGATCTCATGGTCGAAGGAATTATGTTACTATGTATCAGAAAGCATATAGCAATTGAACTATTAAAATGACTTGATCTTTATGCTACGCTTATCTATAGGAGTATGTCCACCATATCATTCTCCTAACGATATGATCTTGTTGTTAATAACATATCAATGTTCATGATAGGGAAACCACAATCATTTATTAACCAACAAGCTAGTATTATAAAGAGGCTTTACTAGGGACTTCAATTTAAGTTTACAAATCAAACAAGTATTAATGTTTCCTTGTTAATACTATTATAGCATGAATGTAAACATTTATCATAAACACAAAGATATAATAATAACTATATTTATTATTGCCTCTAGGGCATATGTCCAACACAAGTGGCTTTGCGGGTGTCTGTCTCTCCCACCATAGTTCAGATTCAATTTACAATGGGCACTTGACAACACTCGTATCAGCGTTGTGGTTCATGTTTGTAGGTAAGAATGATTCTTATTCGAAATCCCCAAGCCACGTAAAACATGCAAAGAAAATTAGAGGCATCTAACATGTTTTTGCAGGGGCATGTGATTTGATATGACCATGATGTGATTGTGATTATATTTTATGTATGCAATGATCCTTATTTTAAGTTGGCAACCGGCAGGAGCCTTATGGTTGTCTTTCAATTTGTTAAGACTTTTGTGTCTATTTATAAAGTAGTTGTAATAGTTGTTGTAGCTGATGGACAACCATGAAGCGGCGCCATTGACCTTGACGCCATGCTGGTGATGATAGAGATCATGTTCGTGCTTTGGATATGGAGATCGAAGGCACAAGAAGAAAGGTCATATCATATCACATATTATGAATTGCATGTGATGTTAATCCTTTTTATGCATCTTGTATTGCTTAGATCACGGCGGTAGCATTATAAGATGATCCCTCTCACTAAATATCAAGTAATAAAGTGTTCGTCCTTAGTAGGCATCGTTGCTAAGACTCGTTGTTTCGAAGCATCTCATGATGATCGGGTGTGATATATTCTACGTGTGCATACGATGGGTGCAATCCATATTTGCACATGCGGATACTAAGGTTAATCTTGATGATCCTAGCATGTACAGACATGGTCTCGGAATATGGAATACAGAAAGTTAAAGCATGAGTCATATGAATGATATGATGACCATGTTGATGTTCACCTTTGAAGCTACATCTTCTCTCGTGAAGATCGGACTTGGTGTAGTGGATTTGGTTCGTATAATCACTAAGACAATA
The DNA here is from genome assembly GCA_910589765.1 of Avena atlantica. Lineage (NCBI taxonomy): Eukaryota > Viridiplantae > Streptophyta > Magnoliopsida > Poales > Poaceae > Avena > Avena atlantica. The sequence goes on from OU342739.1 coordinate 498,846,774, forward strand.
TAAGGTATGTTTTTTTAAGTGGGAGTTCGCCTAGTTAATTTAATAATTAAATTTGAACTCAATTTATCATAAAATTATTCTAAACTCTTTGCAAATATCTTGTAGATCATGGTGGCCCCTACCATCAACTTTAATGCATGCCTAGAGAAAGAAAGGTTGAAAAACAATGGAAGCAACTTCACGGACTGGTTCCGTAACATGAGGATTGTCCTCAATGCTGGTCAGTTGACCTATGTGCTGGATGCATCGCTGGGTGACCCGCCTAGCTGATGCTACCGATGAGGTGAAAAATGTTTACCTCACTTGGAGGAATCGGTACTCCACAGTTCAGTGTGCCATCCTGTATGGTTTGAAATCAGAACTTCAGAAGCGCTTTGAGAACCACGACCCTTATGATATTATCAATAAACTCAAAATGATATTTGAGACTCATGCGGTCATGGAAAGCTATGAAGCTTCCGAGAAGTTCTTTAACTACAAGATGGAAGAGGGCAGCTCCATTAGCGAGCACGTGATCAAAATGTTTGGGCGCGCAAACAAACTCCAAGATTTGGGAATAACGATTCCTAATGCTTTGGGGATTCATCGTGTCCTCCAATTTATTCCACCCAATTATAAGAACTCTGTGATGAACTACAACATGCAGCGTAGGGGAAACATGGTTTTATGCATCTCAATAATGTTAAGTTTCCTCGTTATATGTTGAAAGCTTTGAAGTTGCATCTGTTTTGTCTTCCTATGCTAGTGGATTTTTGTTTCAACAACTCATTTTCTTATGCTACTCACATGCATAGGAAGTGGGTTAGACTCAAATGTGTTGGTTATTTGCTTCTTGATGCTCTCTTTCACTTCAAATATATATCTCATTTGTGAGCATCTTTGAAAGTTTCAAGCCTAACTTAAAGGCATTAAAGAAAAGTACTCCGCGCGAACCGGTACCGCCCAATAAAAACACGACGCGTGGCCAGTCTTTGTTTTAAAACAGAATTTGAAATCAGATTGATTTGCAAATTTGAAACCCTTGTAACTTTTGATCCACACGTCCAAAAATTACAAACTTTATATCAATAGAATCGGTGAGACAAGCCCTAGCCAACCATGCAATTTTTTTTAGTAAAAAGCCTCAAGTAAAATGTTTGTTTTTGCAGAAACATTTGTATGCTTGTTTAGGTTAGAAAAATTATTCCAAAATGATTTTAAGGATGAAATTTTTTGCAAATTGGTTTGTGGTGAACCTACTGACCTTAGGAACCAACTTGTGTATTTAAAAATGTATTTTGAAAAGATTAGGATGGATTAATTGAATTAGCCCATTTCTAGTCAATTAAAAATAATGAATTTACTATGGAAATGATTTTGGAGGAAAAACTTTGGGAAATTGTTTAAATCAAACCTACTGACCCTAAACACCAAGTTTTGGGAATTAAACAACTTATTTGGTGAACAACATAAAGTTGTTGCTTTGCTAAAAAAACCATTTTCACCACATGAAATAATGTTTGATTTAAAAATGATCTTTAGGTAAAATCCTTTTGCAAATGGTTTTGCCACTTTGGAAAATGACCACTTTGAGCCTTACAATGTTTAGAGCCTAGTAGAAACCATCTTTGCAAATAAAACTATCCTTTGCATGCTTGCATGCATGACTTAGTTTTTATTATTTTATGTGTGATGTTTTGTTTGTTTGATTATGGTTTGGAATGCTAGTTGAATTGTGTTTGCTTGATTGACTTGTAGTGAAGTTAGAAGAGTGTGAGATTAGCAAGATCAAGAAGTGAACCAACATTCCCTACCAAAAAGGCAAGTGACACTATCATCCAAAGTCCTACTATTTTCATTATACTTAGTGGATTTTGAAAACATGCATGAAAAGAATTTCTATACTTATGCTATGCTAAATCCTAATAGGATACCTTATACATTCCTTAGTGAAAACAATGTAGTTGTAAAATTCTTAGCCATGCTACATATTTTGAGAAGAGATACATGTTGAGATTTTTATGAAGTTGAGAAAAGGACTTATGTTTTATATAATAAAACAAGTACTCAATGAACCACCTGGGTGGACAAGGATACTCAAGTTTTGGACAAGGTGGCAACAAAAGGAACCATGTCGATGGCAATCTCTTTGTGTTGTGCACCAAAAGAAAACCACCCAGGGACTTAGAGATTGAACATGTTTCTCCAATTGTGGCTTTCGTGTACAGCCACATGCTACATATGGCTCTGGCTTAGTCAACTACATTGGGAAGACCCATGCATTGTCTTCAGGTACTGAAAATGAGGGAACTCGAAACCCTACATGGGTGCCTGAAGACAAGCTAGCAATGGTGTATGGGAGGACCCTATGGAAAGACTTCGTCACATTCTCAATCTGCTAGTACTCCATCTTGGTGAGTACTTATCCAGCGGCCACTGGTGGCATCAAGATGAGTTTGTGTCATGTGGGTAAAGTGTACAACTTCTGCAGAAGATAAAAATCTAAGTACTTAGTCGTGTCCCCGGTTATGGACAATACTAAGCAACTAAAGCTTGAAGCTATGGGAAATCTCGACATTCCAATTTCTAAAAGAAAAACTTTAAAGTGACAACAAAAGACTTGAAGCACTTGGGGGTACCAAGGAGCTCAAGAGATTTGATAAAAACTTGCAGCACTTGGGGATTTACCAAGGAGCTCAAGAGATTTGATAAAAACTTGCAACACTTGGGGATTTACCAAGGAGCCCAAGAGATTTTGACAAAGACACTTGGGGATTTACCAAGGAGTTCAGAAAGATTTGACGAAAGAACAAAACCATTTTGAAAAGATAGGATAAATTATTGCTTTCTGCAAATGAGCCTAAAACCCTACTTAGCCAAATATGCATGTAAAGATAGGATCCACTTATATTCAACATAGTAGTGCAACTTGCCAATACAATTCAAATGTATTGACCCTTGTGGCTGTAACTTGTAATGTTGCAGGTTTGATTGATATTAGTGAAGTTGATTGATTAGGATTACAAAGTCTACAACCAACATGTCTGTCTGTGGCACTTTGAAGATGAAGGACCCCATGCTTATAGATTTTCTGCTGCAATGTAATAGCCAAATGAGCTATGTAAGATGTAATAAAACTATGTTATTCCTGGTTATAAAGTTGTATTATGACCTTTGTTTCTTGATATTACATCTTAACTGTGGATGCTAGCTATTGATCCAGGGACTAGCATTGTAAACACAGGGATCTCTACCTTATTGAAGGTTGGGACCTCTACAGATGGTATCAGAGCATTGTGTTGCCTGTAGGATTTGTAAACCTAGGATTGGACAAACCCCTTAGAAAAATAGGAGTTTTATTTGTTCCCAAACTTATTTACAAACAATCTTGTAAACTCTTCCCTCAAACATTTTGGTTTCAACTCTACATCTCTTCTATTTCAACTTGATGGAAAAAACTACCCATGGCCAAAGACTTCACCATGTGCAAAGGACTTCTTCAACTCTAATGACTTCAACTTCTTCAACTCTAATGACTTCAACATCTTCAGCATATTCATCAAGGACTTCAACCTTGGATATCACTAAGGACAAGTGAGACAAGAAATCTTGCTCAAGATTTGGAGACTAAGGAAACACAACATAGAAGGAGCCATCCTCACCTTTGAAGTTTTTGTGACCAAGAATTTTTTCCAAGGAAACCATGATCTCATGCTAGAAGGAATCAACCAAGAATGATGGAAAGATCACAAGTTAACCATATAGATGGACCACCATATTTAGCTTAAGTCAAACCACCAACTTATGAGGTGTAACAAAAATATTTTGTTGCCTAAAAATGTGCTTGAACTTTGTTGTTTGAGTGAAAATTTTGTTTGTGATTGCTTGCACATTTCTTGAGTGAATTGTGATGTGTGTGATTAGAATTATTCCCTTAGAGATATTTTGCCTATTCTAATCTCAATTCAAACCAAACAGATGACTACTCCAAGAGACTCCAACATCAAGGTTGATGCCAACAACACCAACCAAGAGGACAACATGGAGGAACTTATAGCAACCCAAAACCAGTTGAACCAAATGACAGCTCAGTTCATAGACAACACCAGTGTGGAAGATCCAACCCTGCAAAACTTTTTGGAAGACCAAGCCCAAATGTTGCATAAGGTGACAGACCAAATGCTCAACATGGAAAGCAACTTTTCCAAGGATGGCAAAGATGTTATTCTTAAAGGAACCAAAGCTTGCAATATTTGTGGAGACAAGGATCACACTTCCAAGGAGCATGGAGATCAATGCCCTAACTGTGAAGAGAAACATCCTGTTGGCCAATGTCCCACATCTCAAGCTACTTGTTACTTATGTGAAGGAAACAACCATGTCCCTATCCAATGCCCCATCTATTCCATAGTTGAACAAAGGAAACAAGGTGGAGTGCAACAAATGATTGCAAACTATCAAGAAGGATCTAAGTCTACCAAGAAGAATGAGGACAAAGGAAAAGCTCCACTTATACCTCCATGCAATACAACCCAATTTAAAGGACCAAAGAAGAGGCATGTGAATTTTCCAAAGAGCAATAGAAGGTCCAAGAAACATGTAGACATTCCTACCTACCAGATAACATATGAACAACATGAACTAGATGCACTCCTAGCTTTGGAGAAGCACAAAAGGAAAAAGAAGGACAAAAGCCATGTGCAATGTCATCATTGTAAAGAAATGGGACACTATTCCAGTGAATGTCCAGAGAAACAGAAGTATAAAGAGATTGGCCAGGTATGGTGCAACAACTGCAAAGAGCTAGGCCATTATGCAGCAACTTGTCCACAAGAGACACGTGAAGGACTCAAACTTATCATATGTTTCAATTGCAAAAACCCAGGACATTATGCAAGCAATTGTCCAGAAAAGATGAAGAACAAGATAAACAAGCCTATGAAGGATCTCAGCCTTGACACATGTGTCAAATGCGGAAACAAAGGACACCATGCAGATGATTGCCCAGAGAAGTTTCCCCAAGATCCCAAGCAAGCCAACATGTAATTTAGTTGGAAAATATTTTAAGGGTGGTAGTACCCTAGATGCTTTGAGCCTACTTGTAACCCTAGCCTTCCCAAATCTCGGGACGAGATTTATTTTAAGGGTGGTAGCCTGTCACATCCCAAGATTTTCCAAATCTTGTAATGTGAAATATAAATGAATAAAATAAAATTTATTGATTTTCAGGGTGAGAAGAAACTTTTTGAATTCAAATGGGAACCTTCAAACCTATTTTGATCAAGGTAAATCCTAAAGGGATTTAAAAAGATAAAAAATTAATAAAGGAAAATAAAAATATTTGGAATTACTATTTTTGGATCTTTTAAATAAAAAGATTTGATTTTCAAATGAAAAGGTAGAAATATAAATAAGGATTATTTTATAAAGCCAAATTAAAACTTGGCCAAGCCTTTGAAATAAAATATTTCTATTTGATAAAAATAGTAAATGTTTATTTAAATAAAATAAAAAGGATTTAATATCCAAAGTTTATTGAAAATAAAAGTTTTAATATTTTATTTTAAACATCAAAACTTACTTATTTATTTTAAGTAAGTTTTCCAAGTGTTATTTATTTCCAAATAAAACCAACTGATTTGGTTTTGAAAATATTTAGATTTCAAATGGAGATTTTAAATAAAACAAATCCTATTTGATTTATTAACTAAGGTCCATTTTATTTAATTATTAATGGACCCTAAAATAAAAATATTATTTTTGGGACTTGGTTTTGTGTTGTTAAAACAGAACCAAATTCAATTGCAAAGTGTGGTGGAAGTTTGAATTGATTTGAATGTTTGATTTGTTGTTTGAATTTCAAAACAGAAAATAGAAATAGAAAAAGAAAAGGCATTTGAAAGAAAAAAATAGAATCAGGACACAGCCCAGCCGGCCAGCCCAATAAGCCCAACAACCAGCCCACTCTCTCCCTCCCGAAGAAAACGATTCACACCTGTTAACTGACCCGCGTAGACACTGACCAGTGGCCCTTTTCCCCTCTCTCTCCCCCACTAACGACAGGACCCCACAGCACTGTTCGTCGTTTCCACCCGCCGCTGACCACGCCCGGCCGTTCCTGCCATTGAATGCTCGCGTTAATTCGTCGTAATGCCACGGTGATTCCGCTCTGCAAATGCGTCCTTTTAATCGCCTGCGCCTTCTCCTCCTTTCCCCTCAAACGCCGTTGCACGAGAGCCACCAGGCTGCCCTGAATTTCCCTGGCACCGCCACTGCTCCGACCACCGTCCCCAGCGAATTCCGGCCGAGCCTCGCCGCCCCTTGCCTTCCCAAGCACTCGAGCTCGCTCCCCAACCTCTGGCGCATCTGTCAGTACCTCCCGTTCACCTGCGGGCGCCCCAGAGCGTCGACTCCGACAACCTCTGAGCGCCGCCGCGTCTGCAAGCAACTCCGGCGAACTTCCCTGGTAAGCCCAGACCGCCCCACGCCCTCTCGTTAATGCTCTTGCACTCGCCACACTCGACTGCATCTAACCGCGCCTTTGTTTTCCCTCGGGGCGAACCGCAGCACCGCCCTCGACAACGACCAGAGCCGCCCGACGCCGTCCCCCACTCCGGCGAGAAATCCCGCTAGAACCAGAGCGCCCCTCGACGAGCTGACCGTACCTTGAGCATCCCCACGTCATTGCGATCATGGTGAGCATCTCCACTTCCTTCTTTGCTTCCTGTACCATCGGCAAGCTCGCCGCCAGAGCGTGCGCCGCCGTCTGCCGCCGCGCAGCGCCGCCAGTTAGTGGCAAGTTGATTGTAGCTGTTAGATCGATATCGTGTGGCCGTGATTAGAACGGAGCGAAGCGGTATGAGCCAACCCGCGCCGTGCGATCTGTTTAGATCCAACGAACCGCAGAGCGCAATCCGCGCGAACCGGTACCGCCCAATAAAAACACGACGCGTGGCCAGTCTTTGTTTTAAAACAGAATTTGAAATCAGATTGATTTGCAAATTTGAAACCCTTGTAACTTTTGATCCACATGTCCAAAAATTACAAACTTTATATCAATAGAATCGGTGAGACAAGCCCTAGCCAACCATGCAATTTTTTAGTAAAAAGCCTCTGGTAAAATGTTTGTTTTTGCAGAAACATTTGTATGCTTGTTTAGGTTAGAAAAATTATTCCAAAATGATTTTAAGGATGAAATTTTTTGCAAATTGGTTTGTGGTGAACCTACTGACCTTAGGAACCAACTTGTGGATTTAAAAATGTATTTTGAAAAGATTAGGATGGATTAATTGAATTAGCCCATTTCTAGTCAATTAAAAATAATGAATTTACTATGGAAATGATTTTGGAGGAAAAACTTTGGGAAATTGTTTAAATCAAACCTACTGGCCCTAAACACCAAGTTTTGGGAATTAAACAACTTATTTGGTGAACAACATAAAGTTGTTGCTTTGCTAAAAAAAAACCATTTTCACCACATGAAATAATGTTTGATTTAAAAATGATCTTTAGGTAAAATCCTTTTGCAAATTGTTTTGCCACTTTGGAAAATGACCACTTTGAGCCTTACAATGTTTAGAGCCTATTAGAAACCATCTTTGCAAATAAAACTATCCTTTGCATGCTTGCATGCATGACTTAGTTTTTATTATTTTATGTGTGATGTTTTGTTTGTTTGATTATGGTTTGGAATGCTAGTTGAATTGTGTTTTCTTGATTGACTTGTAGTGAAGTTAGAAGAGTGTGAGATTAGCAAGATCAAGAAGTGAACCAACATTCCCTACCAAAAAGGCAAGTGACACTATCATCCAAAGTCCTACTATTTTCATTATACTTAGTAGATTTTGAAAACATGCATGAAAAGAATTTCTATACTTATGCTATGCTAAATCCTAATAGGATACCTTATACATTCCTTAGTGAAAACAATGTAGTTGTAAAATGCTTAGCCATGCTACATATTTTGAGAAGAGATACATGTTGAGATTTTTATGAAGTTGAGAAAAGGACTTATGTTTTATATAATAAAACAAGTACTCAATGAACCACCTGGGTGGACAAGGATACTCAAGTTTTGGACAAGGTGGCAACAAAAGGAACCATGTCGATGGCAATCTCTTTGTGTTGTGCACCAAAAGAAAACCACCCAGGGACTTAGAGATTGAACATGTTTCTCCAATTGTGGCTTTCGTGTACAGCCACATGCTACATATGGCTCTGGCTTAGTCAACTACATTGGGAAGACCCATGCATTGTCTTCAGGTACTGAAAATGAGGGAACTCGAAACCCTACATGGGTGCCTGAAGACAAGCTAGCAATGGTGTATGGGAGGACCCTATGGAAAGACTTCGTCACATTCTCAATCTCCTAGTACTCCATCTTGGTGAGTACTTATCCAGCGGCCACTGGTGGCATCAAGATGAGTTTGTGTCATGTGGGTAAAGTGTACAACTTCTGCAGAAGATAAAAATCTAAGTACTTAGCCGTGTCCCCGGTTATGGACAATACTGAGCAACTAAAGCTTGAAGCTATGGGAAATCTCGACATTCCAATTTCTAAAAGAAAAACTTTAAAGTGACAACAAAAGACTTGAAGCACTTGGGGGTACCAAGGAGCTCAAGAGAATTGATAAAAACTTGCAGCACTTGGGGATTTACCAAGGAGCTCAAGAGATTTGATAAAAACTTGCAGCACTTGGGGATTTACCAAGGAGCCCAAGATATTTTGACAAAGACACTTGGGGATTTACCAAGGAGTTCAGAAAGATTTGACAAAAGAACAAAACCATTTTGAAAAGATAGGATAAATGATTGCTTTCTGCAAATGAGCCTAAAACCCTACTTAGCCAAATATGCATGTAAAGATAGGATCCACTTATATTCAACATAGTAGTGAAACTTGCCAATACAATTCAAATGTATTGACCCTTGTGGCTGTAACTTGTAATGTTGCAGGTTTGATTGATATTAGTGAAGTTGATTGATTAGGATTACAAAGTCTACAACCAACATGTCTGCCTGTGGCACTTTGAAGATGAAGGACCCCATGCTTATAGATTTTCTGCTGCTATGTAATAGCCAAATGAGCTATGTAAGATGTAATAAAACTATGTTATTCCTGGTTATAAAGTTGTATTATGACCTTTGTTTCTTGATATTACATCTTAACTGTGGATGCTAGCTATTGATCCAGGGACTAGCATTGTAAACACAGGGATCTCTACCTTATTGAAGGTTGGGACCTCTACAATTCCCAATCAATAATATGTCATCTACATATAGTATTAAGAATGCTACAGAGCTCCCACTCACTTTCTTGTAAATACAAGCTTCTCCATCAGTTTGTATAAAACCAAACTTTTGATAACCTTATCAAAACGTTGATTCCAACTTCGGGATGCTTGCTTCAATCCATAGATGGACCGTTGAAGTTTGCATACCTTGTTAGCATCTTTAGGATCGACAAAACCTTTGGGTTGCATCATATACAACTCTTCATCAATGTCTCCATTGAGGAATGCTGTTTTGACATCCATCTGCCATATCTCATAATCATAATATGCAGCGATTGCTAACATAATCCTCATAGACTTTAGCTTTGCTACAGGTGAGAAAGTCTCATCGTAGTCAACTCCTTGAATTTGTCGAAACCCTTTTGCGACAAGTCGAGCTTTATAGACAGTAACATTACCATCAGCATATGTTTTCTTCTTGAAAATCCATTTGTTCTCGACAGCCTTCCGGCCATCCGGTAAGTCCACCAAATTCCATACTTGGTTTTCGTACATGGATCCAATCTCGGATTTCATGGCTTCTTGCCATTTATTGGAATCTGGGCTCATCATCGCTTCCTCATATGTCGCAGGGTCATCGGTGTTGTCCACCAACATGACATTCATAACGGGATCATACCAATCAGGAGTGGTACGAGTTCTCGTTGACCTGTGAGGCTCTGTAGCAACTACAACCGAAGTTTCATGATCATCATCATTATCTTCCTCTCCTATTGGTGCAGGCACCACAGGAACTTATTTCGGTGCTACGCTACTCGCAAGTTTGATAGAAGGTTCGACAACCTCGTCAAGTTCTACTTTCCTTCTAGTCACTTCTTTCGAGAGAAATTCCTTCTCTAGAAAGGATCCATTCTTAGCAACGAAGATTTTGCCCTCGGATCTATGATAGAAGGTATATCCGATAGTTTCCTTCGAGTATCCTATGAAGACGCATTTTTCCGCTTTGGGTTCAAGCTTGTCCGGCTGCAACTTCTTTACATAGGCTTCGCAACCCCAAACTTTTAAGGAACGACAATTTAGGTTTCTTCCCAAACCATAATTCATACGGTGTCGTTTCAACGGATTTAGATGGTGCCCTATTTAAAGTGAATGCGGTTGTTTCTAATGCATAACCCCAAAATGATAGCGGTAAATCTGTAAGTGACATCATAGAACGAACCATATCTAAGAGAGTTCGATTACGACGTTCGGACACACCATTACGCTGTGGTGTTCCCGGCGGTGTCAATTGTGAAAGTATTCCGCATTTCTTCAAATGCTCGCCAAACTCGTAACTTAGATATTCACCTCAACGATGAGAACATAGAAATTTAATCTTCTTGTTACGTTGATTCTCAACCTCACTTTGAAATTCCTTAAACTTCTCGAAAGTTTCGGACTTATGTTTCATGAAATAGATATACCCATATCTACTCAAATCATCGGTGAAGGTAAGAACATAACGATAACCACCGCGCGATGCTACACTCATTGGACCACACACACATCGGTATGTATGATTTCCAATAAGTCCGTAGCTCGCTCCATCATACCAGAAAATGGAGTCTTAGTCATTTTACCCATCAGACATGCTTCGCATCTTTCAAGTGATTCGAAATCAAGTGATTCAAGAAGTCCATTGGAATGGAGTTTCTTCATACGCTTCACTCCAATGTGACCAAGACGATAGTGCCACATATAGGTCGAGTTATCGCTTGATTTCAAACGTTTAGCCTCAATGTTATTAATATGTGTATTTCCACTATCGAGATTCAATAAGAATAGACCATCTATCAAAGGTGCATGTGCATAAAACATATTACTCATATAAATCGAACAACCATTATTCTCGGACTTAAACAAGTAACCGTCTCGCAATAAACAAGATCCCGATATAATGTTCATGCTTAACGCAGGCACCAAATAACAATTATTTAAGTATAAAACTAATCCCGATGGTAGATGAAGAGGTAGCATGCCGACCGCGATCACATCAACCTTTGATCCATTTCCCACGCGCATCGTCACCTCGTTCTTCGCTAGCTTCCATTTATTCTGCAGCACCTGTTTCGAGTTACAAATATGAGCAACCGAACCAGTATCAAATACCCAGGCACTACTATGAGTACTAGTGAGATAGACATCAATAACATGTATATCGGATATACCTTTTTCTTGATTGTAAGATCCCTCCTTTGTAAAGGAAAGGATCCCTGTGATTGCAATGCTAGTCCCTGGATCAATGCTAGCATCCACAGTTTAATATGAAGTACACAGATACAAAGGTCGTTTATTACATTCATTCCATAGATAAAACATAGTCTTTTACAACTCAGGGCCAAAGGCCTAATACAAGATTTTATGGAATAAGTAAATAAACACAAGTCCTCATCTTCATGTGCCACAGGCAAGCATGTTGAGTGTAGACTCATGACTCCTACTCATCATCGGAGTAACCTGCAACATCACAAGTTACAGCCACAGTGGGTCAATACTTTGGAATAGTATTGGCAAGTGATACCTTAGTAAATTTTAAGTGGACTATACTACTATATGCATTTTTGGCTAAGTGTAGTTTGGCTTGCTTTGCTCAAAATAGGTTTTTCCTATTAGTTGAAATCACTAAGTTTTTCTTTGTCAAAAACTTTCCCAAGAAACCACCAATAGACATTGGGGTCCTTCACCCTTGTTCACCCACAAGTTTTACTTAGAAATTGGAGTGATGAGATTCTTGTAGCTTCCATGTCTTGATGCTCAAGTTGTCCATTGCCATGGACTTGGCTAAGTACTTAGATTTTTCCATCTGCAGAGGTTGTGCACTTTCCCCACCAGACTTGGTTTCCCAAGACAGGACCTTTCAGAAGCCTTTCCTTAGTCAAATGGACGCGTTCCAACCTATCATCCCACTACCACCAACTGTCCAAATGACTAAGTTCTATCAACCTATATGATCAAGGCAGAGCCCATATTGCCAAGTGGTTGCACTGTAAGCTTTCTCAACACTTGGCCTCCAAATCCCTTTGTGCCTGGGTGGCATACCACAAGTGAGATACACAAGCCAAATCCATGGCCTTGTGTAACCACTCAACCAAAAACCACCATTCAAGTCCCATTCCACCCAGGAAGTTCATTGACTTAGTTGTTTTATTAAGAAAAGCATGAGTCCAAAAGGACTTAGAATTATTTCATCATAGCATGTACATTCTTTACCAACCCTTGTTTTCTACTAGCTAGGCTAAGCATGGCATAGTAACTTAACTTAGGAAAATCCCTAGCAATTCTACAATTCTATAACTACATAGGATTTCCCAACATAGCATTTGACAAAAGTAGCATGCAAGACTTAGCAAAATAATTCTAATGCTTATTCAAAATAAAGGGTGGAAATATCATGAAGTATCACTTGCCTTGATAATGGGGAGAGTAGCACTCTTCACAATCACAGTCACTAGCAAAATCTACACAAAAATTTGTAGCATACAATTACACACAATTAACATACAATCAAAAATATGAATGCATGCATGCAAGAAATTACTAAGTGATGATTTTGAAAACTCTACCAAGCAAGTGATGATACAGAAACATAACAAGTCACAAAGTTTGCTAACTAAACTTATTTAGCACTAATACAATTACTAAATTAAATCTATGCTCAAAATAGGCCTAAATATGTTTCTGCAAACAAAGTCATTTTAACAGAAACTTTTTGTTAAACACATTGCAGATTCAGAAAGGGCTTGACTCACTGATTCCAACGGTATAAAGTTTGCAAAAATCTAACGTGGGAATCAAAAGTTATAGCCATTTGAAATTTGGATCAAAATCTGGTTTGAATTCTGTTTTTAAATCTAACCCTAGCCACGCGTCGCGATATTACTGGCGCGTACCGGTTCGCACCGGAGCACCCTTCTGTGTCGTTGGATCTAACTAACGCTGCACGGCTCAGATCTGTCCATACCCCTTCGTTAAGTGAACTATTTCTACGCGTAGGATCCAGATCTGACGGCTAAAAATCTCCTAACTAGAAACGAGCGGCGCTAGCGGCAGCGACAGGCGGCGGCGCGTCTGACTGCGGCGGTGATAGCGCTCTAGGTCGCCCGGGGAAGAAAGGAAGCGCTTACTAGGACCGCAGTGGCGTGCTGAAGCTCGAGGTGGCGTTGGTTCGTCGAGAGGTGCGCGGACACGGCGAGGATTTCTCGTCGGAGTAGAGGCAGACGTCGGGCACGGTCAGTCGTCGACGTTGGCGAGGTTCCTCGTCGCGCTAAGCCAAAATAAGTGTACCGTTAGATGCGCACAACTATGTAGACTCTAGGTGTACCAGTCAGAGGGCAAGGGGCGGTGGCTACTTACGGAGGGAGGTCGCCGGAGTTCGTGCAGAGGACGGTGGCGGCCAGTCGTCAATGTTGCTGGAGCTACGGATCATGCGAGGGCGTATGAGAAGTGTCAGTAGGTGCGCAAAGACTCGCTGATCTTGATAGCATGAACGAGAGACAGAGGGGAGCACGGAACTCACCGGAATTCGCCGGCGCAGTCGTCGGAACAGCGGCGGCGTCGTGCGAGTTCTGGGCAGCCTGGTGGCGTGGAGGCGAAATTGTTTGAGGGGAAATGGTCGCGAGGATGGGGGGATCTTATAGCCAGAGGCTCGACAAGAAACGCTTGCTGCATCAATGCCAATTAAGCTCGCGAAATCAGTGCAGCAACGGCAGCGGCGGAGGTCGTGCGCGGAATCAGGGGAAGACGAAGCTGATGTGGACGGGGCCCGCTTGGCAGCGAAATAAGCAGGGGGGTGTGGGGTCTGGCTGTCAGCGGCTGAGTGGGTGCGTGAGAGCGTGCGAGAGAGAAACAGATGGCCCGGGTGGGCTAGCTGGGCCTGTTCCACTGCTGGGCTAGATTCCTGGCGCCTGACCCTTTTCTTTTGTTTGCTCCTTTTCTTTTTCTATTTCGATTTTCAGGAATGGTTTTGAATTGACTTCAAACTCTTTTTGAATTCAAATCCTTCTGGGATTTTTGCAGGGTACAGTAGTCTCCAATATAGGCATAAAAGCAAGTGGTTTCTTTACAAAGGCTTGGTCAAGCTTGGAGATCAAAAATAACAGAGACTAGGCACTTGGTTTGCAAAATTTTGAAAAATGGTTTTTGAAACCATTTTCCAATTTGAAAGACTTGGTTTAAATTCTACACTCAAACCTATCCTCATAGAAGGCAACAAATTTGGTTCAAAAACAAACAAACTTTCAAATGGGGATAGCTATTTGGTTTAAATCTGCTCACATAAAATCATAGCACAATGTGCTTCTGTTTTTTTTCTGAAATGAGTTTGAAACTTGATCTCAAATCTATATGCATGCATGAATGATATGCAAACTTTGAAATCATGATTTTAGGGATGTTACATTGATGTTGCCGTACTTCAAATCCGCCAAGTACTTTGGGCAATTCCGCTTCCAGTGACCTTCTCCCTTGCAGTAAAAGCACTCAGTATCAGGCTTAGGTCCAGCCTTGGTCTTCTTCGTCGGTGCGGTAACTTTATTACCACCCTTCTTGAAGTGTCCCTTTTGCTTAGACTTGCCTTTCTTGAATTTGGTGGTCTTATTGACCATCAACACTTGGTGCTCTTTCTTGATCTCCACTTCTGCAGATTTTAACATGGCGAAGAGTTCTGGCAACTGCTTGTTCATGTTTTGCATATTGTAATTCATCAGAAAGTTCTTGTAACTTGGTGGTAGTGATTGGAGGACACGATAAATCCCCAAAGCATTAGGAATCACTATAGCCAAACTTTGAAGTTTGTTTGCATGCCCAGACATCTTAAGCACATGCTCACTAACGGAGCTGCCCTCTTCCATCTTGTAGTTAAAGAACTTTTCAGAATCCTCATAGCTCTCAATTGCCGCGTGAGTCTCAAAGATCAATTTGAGAACACGGACAATATCATGTGGGTCTGAATTCTCAAACCTTTTCTGAAGCTCCGATTCTAAAACATACAAGATAGCACACTGAACTGTGGAGTACTGAGTCTTCCGAGCGAGGTAAACATTCTTTACTTCATCGGTAGCAGTAGCTACAGGTGGGTCACCCAGCTGTGCATCCAGCACATAGGTCAAATTACCAACAGTGAGGACAATCCTCAAATTGCGGAACCAATCCGCGAAGTTGCTTCCATTTTTTTTCAACTTTTCATTCTCTAGGAACGCATTAAAATTGATGGTAGGGGCCGCCATTGATCTACAACATATTTGCAATAGTTTAGACTAAGTTTATGACAAATTGAGTTCTAATTAATAGTTAAATTAATCTAGGTGAACTCCATCTTCAAGCACGAACATGATCTCCATCATCACCGGCATTGCATCAAGGTCAATGATGCCGCTCCATGGTTTTCGTCCACCAGCTTCAACTATTACAACTACTTTGAATAGACACGCGGGTCTTAACAGAAATTAAAGACAACCATATGGCTCCTGCCGGTTGCCAACTTACAATAAGGAACATTGCATACATCAAATATAATCACAATCATGGCCATATCACATCACAGCACACCCCTGCAAAACAAAGTTAGACGCCTCTACTTTCTTTGCATGTTTTACGTGGTTTGGGGCTTTCAATAAGTGTCGTTCTAACTTACGAACAAGAACCACAACATTGATACTAGTATTGTCAATAACCCGTTGTAAATTGAATCTTAACTATGTTGGGAGAAACAGGCACCCGCAAAGCCACTTATGCAATACAAGTTGCATGTCAAGCGTCGAGCAAGTCTCATGAACGATGTCATGTAAGGTTAGCCCGGGCCGCTTCATCCCACCATCCCACAAGATGCAAAGTACACAAGAAGTAATCGACAACAAAAGCATCAACGCCCACAATGACCATTGTGTTCTACTCATGCAACAGATCTACATATAGACACGGCTCTGATACCACTGTAGGGGTTCGTAGCATGGAATAACTCACCCTCGAAGATTCCAAAGTGTTTAACGAGAGAAGATTCTCGTGGGTGATGTAGTCGTACTCTTGCCGATCTCAAGATCGCGTAGACGATCCTTCCGGCGCTGCGTTCCAGCAGTGCTTCCGCAGTCGGTCACACGTTCGGTACTCGACGAAGACCTTCCTCTCCCTTGTTCCAGCAGGCAGCGGAGGTTGTAGCACTCTCCTCGCGATTCCGGTAGCACGACGGCGTGGTACCAGAAGTAGAGGGGAGATCTCGCAGGGCTTCGCCTTAAGCCGGAGCGAGTATGGTGGACTATGAGAGAGAGCCTCGGCGATCTAGGGTTTAGACGCACCAAGGAGGAGCAAGGCCGGTGGCTAGGGTTTGCCTAGGCGGCGGCAGCAGGAGGTGGCGGCGCCGGCGGCTAGGATTAGGGTTTGCGGGGCGTGGTGTTGTGTGCTTGGAGGGGCAGCCCTGCCCCTCCTTATATAGGTGGAGGGGGCGCGCCAGGGGAGGGGAGTCCCTCCCCAACTCGTTCTCCAAGTGGGCCGGCGGTGGAGGGAGGGAACTCCTCCCCAAGTAGGTTTCCTACTCTCCCTCCACCACACAAAATAGCCGTTTGACTTTTCAAATTGGCGTTTGACTTTTCAAACTAGGATTTGATATAACCCTTTATTTTGTTCAGTGATGACACCTAGTACATGATGCAATCATTCCAACTTGTTATGACACATTCATGTACCCTTCCCCTCCGGAGTGCCGGACATTCCGGAACCTTCTAGAACATTCCCGATGAAAACACCAGAACCATTCTCCAACCCCGAAACAGGACTTTCCTTATATGAATCTTATTATCCGGACCATTCCGGATCTCCTTGTGATATCCCGGATCCCATCCGAGACTCCGAACAACATTCGGTCTCTTACTCATCATTTAATAACTACTCAAACAACGTCGAATCCTTAAGTGTGTCTCCCTACGGTTCGTGAATTATGCGTACATGATCGAGACACTTCTCCGAACAATAACCAATAGAGGATTCTGGAAATTCATATGGCTCCCACATATTTCTACGATTACTTTGCGATCGAATGAACCACTTACATACCATACCAATTTCCCTTTGTCTCACGATAGTTTACTTATCCGAGGTTATGATCGTCGGTATCTTTGCATACCTAGTTCAACCTCGTTACCGATAAGTACTCTTTTCTCATTCCCGTGATATGTGATCCCTTGTGAGCCAGTCACATGCTTGCAAGCTAATTGGATGACATTCCACCGAGAGGGCCCAGAGTATATCTATCCGTCATATGGATGGACAAATCCCACTCTTGATCCATGTGTCTCAACCAATACTTTCCGAACACTCAATGCCACCTTTATAGCCACCCAGTTACGGTGTGGTGTTTGATGTCATCAAAGCATTCTTCCGGTGAAGGTGATATGCATGATCTCATGGTCGAAGGAATTAGGTTACTATGTATCAGAAAGCATATAGCAATTGAACTATTAAAATGACTTGATCTTTATGCTACGCTTATCTATAGGAGTATGTCCACCATATCATTCTCCTAACGATATGATCTTGTTGTTAATAACATCTCAATGTTCATGATAGGGAAACCACAATCATTTATTAACCAACAAGCTAGTATTATAAAGAGGCTTTACTAGGGACTCTATTTTAGTTTACAAATCACACAAGTATTAATGTTTCCTTGTTAATACTATTATAGCATGAATGTAAACATTTATCATAAACACAAAGATATAATAATAACTACATTTATTATTGCCTCTAGGGCATATGTCCAACACAAGTGGCTTTGCGGGTGTCTTTCTCTCCATGATAGTTCAGATTCAATATACAATGGGAACTTGACAACACTCGTATCAACGTTGTGGTTCATGTTTGTAGGTAAGAATGATTCTTATTCGAAATCCCCAAGCCATGTAAAACATGCAAAGAAAATTAGAGGCATCTAACATGTTTTTGCAGGGGCATGTGATTTGATATGACCATGATGTGATTGTAATTATATTTTATGTATGCAATGATCCTTATTGTAAGTTGGCAACCGGCAGGAGCCTTATGGTTGTCTTTCAATTTGTTAAGACTTGTGTGTCTATTTATAAAGTAGTTGTAATAGTTGTTGTAGCTGATGGACAACCATGAAGCGGCGCCATTGACCTTGACGCCATGCTGGTGATGATGGAGATCATGTTCGTGCTTTGGAGATGGAGATCGAAGGCACAAGAAGAAAGGTCATATCATATCACATATTATGAATTGCATGTGATATTAATCCTTTTTATGCATCTTGTATTGCTTAGATCGCGGCGGTAGCATTATAAGATGATCCCTCTCACTAAATATCAAGTAATAAAGTGTTCGTCCTTAGTAGGAATCGTTGCTAAGACTCGTTGTTTCGAAGCATCTCATGATGATTGGGTGTGATATATTCTACGTGTGCATACGACGGGTGCAATCCATATTTGCACATGCGGATACTAAGGTTAATCTTGATGATCCTAGCATGTACAGACATGGTCTCGGAACATGGAATACAGAAAGGTAAAGCATGAGTCATATGAATGATATGATGACCATGTTGATGTTCAGCTTTGAAGCTACATCTTCTCTCGTGAAGATCGGACTTGGTGTAGTGGATTTGGTTCGTATAATCACTAAGACAATATAAGGTATGTTTTTTTTAAGTGGGAGTTCGCCTAGTTAATTTAATAATTAAATTTGAACTCAATTTATCATAAAATTATTCTAAACTCTTTGCAAATATCTTGTAGATCATGGTGGCCCCTACCATCAACTTTAATGCATGCCTAGAGAAAGAAAGGTTGAAAAACAATGGAAGCAACTTCACGGACTGGTTTCGTAACATGAGGATTGTCCTCAATGCTGGTCAGTTGACCTATGTGCTGGATGCATCGCTGGGTGACCCGCCTGCAGCTGATGCTACCGATGAGGTGAAAAATGTTTACCTCACTTGGAAGAATCGGTACTACACAGTTCAGTGTGACATCCTGTATGGTTTGAAATCAGAACTTCAGAAGCGCTTTGAGAACCACGACCCTTATGATATTATCAATAAACTCAAAATGATATTTGAGACTCATGCTGTCGTGGAAAGCTATGAAGCTTCCGAGAAGTTCTTTAACTACAAGATGGAAGAGGGCAGCTCCATTAGCGAGCACGTGATCAAAATGTTTGGGCGCGCAAACAAACTCCAAGATTTGGGAATAACGATTCCTAATGCTTTGGGGATTCATCGTGTCCTCCAATTTATTCCACCTAATTATAAGAACTCTATGATGAACTACAACATACAGCGTAGGGGAAACATGGTTTTATGCATCTCAATAATGTTAAGTTTCCTCGTTATATGTTGAAAGCTTTGAAGTTGCATCTGTTTTGTCTTCCTATGCTAGTGGATTTTTGTTTCAACAACTCATTTTCTTATGCTACTCACATGCATAGGAAGTGGGTTAGACTCAAATGTGTTGGTTATTTGCTTCTTGATGCTCTCTTTCACTTCAAATATATATCTCATTTGTGAGCATCTTTGAAAGTTTCAAGCCTAACTTAAAGGCATTAAAGAAAAGTACTTAGTGGGAGATAACCCAAGAGTTCTATCGAGTCTTGGAAGTTATTACCTCAGTAATAGCCATTCCTTTTCCTTTTTGTTTTAGTTTTTATGTCAAGTTCAACTACTTTTGTGAAGTAGAGGAGTTGTGAAAAGTGGCTGTCCTGAGACAGATTTTTGTGCTGCATTGTAAAAATACGTGAAGGATCTCAGTACTTAGGATGGAGCTGAATTTTTCTGAGCATGTTCTCCAAGTTGTTACCCAACTTCCATTAGTTCTGCACTTTTTTATTTGAGCAACAAAAG
This sequence comes from Avena atlantica, assembly GCA_910589765.1. Lineage (NCBI taxonomy): Eukaryota > Viridiplantae > Streptophyta > Magnoliopsida > Poales > Poaceae > Avena > Avena atlantica. Next base: position 498,866,871 of record OU342739.1, read on the forward strand.
GTTTTCGAAAAAAACAATCTTTACCTTCTGGTCTGTTTTGACAGATTTCTACCATCATTTGCATTTGCCTCTTACAGAAGCTTTTGTTTTGATGGGTTTTAATTGATGGGTTTTAAGTTGAAGTGTGAACCTAAATGTTATTTTTTTGCCTACACTAATGTTTTCATTGAGTTTGTACAAGGGTTTTGTAAGAAGGAATTTTCAGGAGAAAGAGAAGAGGAATCTGCAGAGTTCATCTTTGAATAGGTAAAAATGGTGAAAACTGAAGGTTCATGAAACTCCAATCCTTTTATATTTTTGATGTTTTTAACACATAAGGAAGACTACGAGACGAAACAGAGGAATAACCGGAGCCCGGAGTGGACAAACCCACCCCAGGCGCGGGCCCTGCCTGGCCGCGCCTGAGGGGGTGTGCCACCCTCAAACTCCGTCTCCGCCTTGTTTCCATGTCAGTACCTTTCTTATGCATTGAAACTTCGTAATATATAAACCCCCGGATCCCCCGAGGTTCGTGCATCGTGTTCTCGTCGTGTTTTTTTTTATCTGTTTCTGTCAGGAAATCTTCTCAAGTTTAGAGTGCCATAGCCTCCGCCAACGATAAAGGCAAGAAGCCCGAGGAAGAAGATCCTCAAGACCCCAAGGAGGAGGAGATTTTTGTAGGGTATGAAGGAGACATGGAGGAGGACAATCATCCGGACATCCGCGCTACCGTCACAAGCATTGGTTTGGTGGCACGACCTACCAAGATTAGGAGGACAACACAGATGTCTACAGGAGGGAGAACTCCGCGTTATATCCTCGCTCCACGCACACTTCCTCCTCGTACCACTTGTTCTAACCATGCAGGGAAGAAACACTCTAATAAGGAAGAGTGGAGAAAGAATAATAAGGATTGGGATCCTCGATCTGAATTGATCATGAGCTGCATTGAGCAAAACTCGGAGCTAATCCGTACTCTTACTTTTGAGTTTTAGGATTTGAAGAAACTTATTGAAGAGCTTATGAAGAGAACACAACCACCATCACCGAAGGAGTAATTCATCATCAGGTTTGGCATCCCCTTGTCTTGTTCCAAGCTTGGGGGAGTGCCGCGGTATCACCACCATTATCTTCCATCTTTTACCTTTTTAGTGGATTCATATCTTTGGTAGACAAGTTACCTTATAGTTTGGTTTGCATGTAGAAGTATCTCTCCTTTAGTTAATTATCTATGTATCCCTTGGTGTGAGTGCCTTTATTGAATATTAATGAGAAGTCTCATCTTTTACTTTGTGCACTTCTTATTTTAGTTTGCAATCTCTATTATATGATGGATCTTGTTGATCAGTATTGGCATCACTTTGGGAGCATCAAGTAACTCTAAATTGGTTTTGGCAAACCGAGCTCTGGTCAGTAGCAACACTTTTTGAGATTTGAAAGAAAAAAGAGAAAAAAGCTTACAGGTATTTGGTATCATCTATTTTCTTTCTTGTTGGCTCATAAGCTTAGTATTCTTTATTTAAGATCTTTTGTGCCTTAAAGGAAGATTGCATGTTTGGCTTTATTACTTGTATGTTTGCTTGTTTCTTTCAACTCTCTTGCTTGCTACCGAGCCTTGCTAGCCAAAAACCAGTTTTGACAAGGCATACTTCTCATGTTTCCAATCCCTTTGAACCAAACCTATGCCATTTGTGTCCACCATATCTACCTAGTAGGAGTATTTCTATTCCAAGCAAATTCTCAAGCTTCATCTATCTTTTGAATTAAAAAGTATTTTGTTATATGAAAACTAGTTAGTAAAGCTCTCACGAACTTGATGGCACACCTTATTTTCTTGCCCCTAATAGACTTGAACCATGTGAACATCGAAGTTGTATATGCTTGCATCTATACATTGGAATTAGCAGAACCGTGCTGTCACGGGGAACGTTTTCAACATTGCACTTGTACTCTATACACCGTTGATATTGTGCTCTTATGTCTGTGGATCTCACCGATGTGAAATAAAAAGGGAGCTTGTAAGTCCATGGAGTTTGTATTTTGTGATAGAGAAATGTCTGGTCCACTAGCCTAAGCCATGCCTAATCATGGTGGAAACTTGCAGCATCACCATAGTGAGCAATCTATGAAGCATCCTCAATAAAAATCTATGCACATAGTAAATAAAAAGATCGTTGAGATGCTCACTGTCTGCTTGCCTTGTCATTTTGGTTATGGGAAAGCTCATGTACCATGTGAAAGGGGTACCCCGTTGGAGGTTCTCAATGATATGCAAGTACTTACAATGACAAGAACTTACCGGTGACTGAAGTTGAGTAGCATGAGGAGTGGCCCTCATATTCAAGGGACATGAGATTGCCAACTTATATTTTGTCAAGCATATACTCCATCCTTGTTCACTTTAACCTTAATCATCTCAAGATTCCTATGATAGGGGCATTGAGGGCTCAAAGCTAGTAAGTACCATAATCTTTTGGAATCTCTTTATGACTTGTAATCCCTGCTTCCCTGTAAGAAGGGACCTTTCTCCCACTTCAAGTTGAGTCAGTAAAACCTACTTCCTCTCTATCTCAAGCAAGAATTTGAGTTGTTGTGTTTCAAGCATTCATATGGTGATTTATTCAATCATGTTCTTTATCTTCCTTGTTTGCACAAAACTCTTATCTATTGAGTATTACTTTGAAAGCCCTCACTTGTGAAAACCTTTTTGAGCAAAGAGTGCTCCTGTTTTGAAACTTCTACAAAAAGCTTTTTGTGAAACTGTTTGCCAGGTGTTCTCTAACCAAGAACAAAGTTTGCAAATTCCAATTATGATTTATCTTTATGCATCTCTATTGTTACTGCTGTACTTGGTTGCAAGCTAAGTTATATAATGGTGAGTTGCTTTCTTTTATGAGTTGTGCAATGGTAAGTGTGATTCTTCTTGTTCGTATTCTTTTATCGCACTTCACTCCATAAACATGTGGACATGTTTACTGAGCTCAGTTTTTGCTGGGGTACAAGCGAAGGTCTAAGCTTGGCGGAGTTGATACGCCCAATTTGCATCACCTTTCTATACCATAATTTACATCTATTCATTGATATATGTCTTATTATGAGGTAGTACTTATGGCTTTTCATCTGTTTATGCATGTTGGATGATTCTTGGAGGATGAACTACCGGAGTCTGGATTCTAATGGAAAAGAAGGCGTTTCGGTGCAATTTCGCGAAGATTAGAAAAATACAAGAAAAATATGGGAAATATTATTTTTTCCAGAAGATTGAGGAAGCCAGAAGGAGGAGCGAAGAGGGGACGCAGGGGGCCCACACCCCCCTAGGTGCGGGTCCCCCCTGGGTTGCGCCTAGGGCAGGTCTAGCCCACCTGCCCGGCTCCCGACTCCGCCCCTTCGCCTATATCTTCCCTACGAAACCCTAAGGCTAGGGGAGCGACCATAGATAGATTCTCGCCGCCTCTGGGGGCGGAAAACACCGAGAGAGAAAGATCTCTCCGGTAGACAGATTTCTGCCAGGGGAATTCCCTCCCGGAGAGGGGAGACCGTCGCCATCAACACCATCATCAAGCTAGGCTTCATCGGGATCATCATCATCCACACCATCATCTCCACTAGCACCATCATCACCAGTCCATCCCGCTATAAAAATTGTGTTGGATATTGCTTTAGTTCATTAGGGGAAACTTTCCCGGTGTTGAATACTATTGTAGTTGATACTTGTGAGTGGAACCATTGGATTATTGTTTATGTTCATATTGTTATCCATTACCATATCATCTTTGATCTTAACCCATATGATGTCTTGTGAGTAGTTCGTTGTGTTCTTTAGGACATGGGAGAAGTCATGTTGTTAGTAATGAATCTGTGTTGAGTTATTATTCAATGGTTTAGTATTTAAGTTGTGGTGCTATTCTTCTAGTGGTGTCATGTGAACGTCGACTACATGATACTTCACCTTTTATGGGCCTAGGGGAATGCATTGTGTATTTGGCTACTAATTGTGGGGTTGCCGGAGTGACAGAAACCCGAACCCCCGTTAGGACACCTTTGCACAAGGGAATGTAGGATCTCAGAGTTTAAGGCTGTGGTTAGATTTATATATTAATTACTTTCCTTTAGCTACGGGAGTTTGCAGGGGGTTTAATCACAAGTATGTATTAGTCCAAGTAAGGTCGGTATGTTAGCACAGGTTCACCCACACAACACTTACAACACCAGAGAAGAGTACTCAGCTATTTGAAGCGAAAGCACTTGACAGAATTCCCATGTGTCCTCGAGAACGTTTGGTCCTTATAAGTATTTCCACCGGCTTGTCCTTTGATAATAAAGGATTGGGAAACTTGCTAGTTGTCTTTGTTACTTGCACTTTGTTTTGTTTCTTTATTAGAAAACCACTAAAAATCCATTTGCTAAGTATTCACAGGGATTTCCTTCTCCACACCACTGTTCAGCACCTTCTGCTCCTCGTTGGTATCGACACTCCTATTTATCGAAAGTACTGCGATACACCCCTATACTTGTGGGTCATCAAGGAGCAAGGAAACAACTCCAAGGTGTTGCTAGCAACTTGGAATCCTGCACACACAAACTCAAGACTTTGCCCCAACTTACAGTGAGGTTGTCAATCTCACTAGTTTGCTGAAAACAAAGGATTAAACGTATAGTGTGGAAGGTAATAGTTGCTGGTAGAAAGTAAACGGTAACATTAGATGATGTGACAATGGTAAAGATTGGACCGTGGTCCACAGTTCACTAGAGGTGTTCTCCTTAAGATAGATAACATGCTGGGTGAACAAATTACAGCGGGGCAATTGACATGATTGAGCAAGGCATAACAATGCAAATACTAGACATCATGATTCCTAGCTATGAAATTTGATTGGGCATTACAACAATATACATAGACCGCCATCCAACTGCATCTATGACTAATAATCCACCTTCAGGTTATCATCCGAACCCCTTCCAGTATTAAGTTGCAAGCAACAGATAATTGCATTAAGCTATGTGTGTAAAGTAAACAATACAATTGTTCCATGAACAAAAGATTGTTGTTTTCTCCCTAGTAGGAACAGCACATCTACAACCTTAGAGATACCTGTCACTTCCCCAGATTACTAGAGGCATGAACCCACTATCGAGCATAAATACTCCCTCTTGGAGTCACTAGAATCTACTTGGCCAAGATAGCTACTAGCAACGGAGAGCATGCAAGATCACAAACAACACAGACATGATAGAATCAATAAACACTAAGACATGATAAATTCAATAATCAATCTGATATAGTATCTCAATATCCATCGGGTCCCCGCAAACGCAACATGTATGATTACAAATAGATGATCTTGATCATGAACGGAGCTCACAAGATCTAAACATGATAGCACAAAGGAGGAGAAACAACCATCTAGCTACTATATGGACCCATAGTCCAAGGGTGAACTATTCACGCATCATACCGGAGGCTGGCATGGTGATGAAGAAGGCCTCCGGGATGATCTCTCCCCTCCGGCAGGGTGCCGGGAAGAGCTTCAGATCTGCCTGGTCTAGGAACGATGGTGGCGGCGGCTACAGATTGTTTCGTGGAGATATGATCGGGTGTTTAGGGTTTCTGCACCGGGGGCTTTTAAAGGCGAAGAGGCGAGGCAGGAGGGCGGCCAGGGGGCGCACACCATAGGGCGGCACGCCCGAGGGTGTGTCCGCCCTGTGGCACCCCTTCGGCTGCCCTTCGGTCTCTGTGTTCGTTCCGGTAAAATATTGAATTTGGATTTTGTCCCGTCCAATTTCGAGAATATTTCCTTACTAGATTTTCTGAGACCAAAAATAGAAAAAATAGGCAACTGGCACTGCGGCATCTTGTTAATAGGTTATTCCCAGAAAATGTATAAAAATACATCAAAGTGTAGACAAAGCATAGCAAAGGTGATACTTAACAAGAATGGAACATAAAAAATTATAGATACGTTTACGACGTATCATAGGGTGACACACATAAGAAATACCGACACTATTTGGAGCAAATAAGATGCCAGAGAAAGAAAAAGAAAAACAAAGCGCTGGAATTATTTCAATGGAAACCGGAATTGTTTCGGGTTAAATTGTTGAAATTGGTTCTGCATGTGAAATTGAAATGTTACAAGGGGTTTTATGTCAATGTTTGTTAATTAATGTAATTAACAAAATTCTGAATAAATAAATAAAAGGTGTTTTATTTAATGATAAATTGCATTACATTTGGTGGAAATTTAATGGGATTTGAGTGCGATTTTTAGTGGAGGAAATGGAGAGACATTTGTGTGAGTGGGAGCTCCACTCACATGAATGGACGAAGAGGTGGGTGCACCCTCTTTGGTCGACGGACATGGCCCTTGGCTGCCCCTCCTCCTATAAAAGGAGCCCCTCCTCTCACTTCTCACTCACACCTCCTCGCGAAGGATCTCTCTCCCCCTCTAGTATTATTCCCCCATGGTCTCATACTAGCGAGATACATGTTTCCGGTGTCTTTTCCTGGAGAGAGGATTTGCTACTTCCGCTACACTGCTGGAGTGAGGTCACGGAGATAGTCGGGGTTCTAGACGTGTGTGCGATTACGGATGCTTCGCTAAGTTGCGGTACAGTCAGACTTCTATAAGATCTTGAGATCGGCAAGAGATTGACTACATCACCAACGAGTCCATAGTCGTAAAGCTTTGTAGATCTTCAAGGGTATGTATTCTGGATGTATATCCACCCGTTGATTGTATCTAGATAGATGGATCATGGCATATACAGTTCCCATTGTAGGAAAAAATTTGTTTGCTATGCTACAAACCTAACAGTTAGAGGGATGACACAATGTGATCTACATCATCCAATAAACAACCTGTCCTTCAAGGTGGCGATCGACACTACTTTACCTTGTTTACCTAGAGCACTCCACCATTCACTTCCGATTCCACCTGGCTATGCTCGTGTCCCAGTGGATGATGATGGCTATGAAATACCACCTCTTTTAGCCATATAAAATGTGCCATTTATCTCTCATATCATTTTTCTTATAGCTATAGCTATGCCTTATATGCATGACTTCTAGTTCTCATTTAATTTCGTATGAGCTTTGCACATTTAGTAGTTTAGGTAGAATTTTATGACTTTTCTTGTCTTTGACAGTGTGTAGGTGTTGATGATGATTATAGATAAAACAAAGGCAAAAGGAACAAAGATAACATAGTATGGAGGAGCTGCAGGGACCAGACTTAGCCATTTGAGAGGTTGAAAAGGTGATTTTTCAACTTCTCAAAATAAATATCCAAGACCATGGGGTTGTATCCCTCGATGATACGAATCCAACAAGCCCAATAACACCCAAAACGGAGTTCGTATAAAGAAATGGCGACCAAAATACGGAGGACATCTAAAGGTTTGACAACAAACTATACGACTAGAGCACAAATTTTGGCCATATAGCTCTGGACGTATAGTTGCCAAAAAGGTCGCAAACGAAGGGATTTCACCCTAGAAAAGCTCCAGAACCTTCCCAAAGTCATATGATGGTATTGGGGGAACCCTAGGGCACCCACAAGGCCTATATAAAGAGGGGAGGAGACAAGAGAGAGCCACCAAGCCATAACCTCCACCACGGCGATGCCATGCCGCCGTGCCACCACCATAGACGCCTCCAATCAGATCTACACCATCACCATCACACAAGAGGAGAAGGTACTAGGATCTTGAAGTCCTCCACAACAATCTACATCGTCATCTCCATCAACAACGTCTCCATCACCGACCACCTTTGGTTACTTGTTGTAATTCTAGATTGAATCTTGGATTTGCACTTGTTCTCAATTGTATCACTATACTTCATCCATATTTAATCCAAGATGTTGATTGCCTTCATGTGTGAGTAGTTTCCTTTGTTCTTGGGGAGATGGAGAACAAATTGAGATAAATATTATTATGTGATATTGTTCATTATGTGTCTGTGTTAATTGTCTTCATCTTGATGTTGGGAGTTATGCACCTCCTTAATATTTGCCTCTTGCAGGGACTTTATAAAGGGGATTACTTGTTGGTAGACGAAAGGATGATAACACTTATTGTGACTATAAAATAGTTGGCATTCTTTACGTACTAACTTGGGGAATCAAGGAGAACTCATCAAGCCATGTCCATGCCATGGGATAAATCCCTTAATAGCGTAGTAACACGATGGTTGTCTGTTATTGTCTGTTGTGGTTATGATGGATGATGTGAGCAGTGGTTATTGCCTATTCATCCATTGTCGAGGTCCCAACCTTTAATAAGGTAGAGATCCCTGTGTTTACAATGCTAGTCCCTGGATCAATAGCTAGCATCCACAGTTAAGATGTAATATCAAGAAACAAAGGTCATATTACAACTTTATAACCAGGAATAAAATAATCCATTACATCTTACATAGCTCATTTGGCTATGTCATTACAATGCAGTAGAATAACTATAGCATGGGGTCCTTCATCTTCAAGGTGCCACTGGCAAACATGTTGGTTGTAGACTTGTAATCCTAATCAACACATCTCACTAACATCAAACAAACCTGCAACATAATAATTTACAGCCACAAGGGTCAAAACATTTGAATTGTATTGGCAAGTGATACTATGATAGTATAGTGGAGTCTATCATCTATATGCAATTGGCTAAGTGGAGCTTAGGCTTTCTTTGCTCAAAATAGTTTTTCCTTATCTTTTGAAAACACGAAGTTTTTGTTTGTCAAAAATCACCCAAGGCATCTCCCAATAGAAATTGGTGATACTTTAACCCTTGTTCAACCACAAGTTTTAACTTAGAAATTGGGGTGAGTAGATTCTTGATAGCTTCCATGTCTTGATGCTCAAGTTGTCCAATACCAGGGACATGGCTAAGTACTTAGATTCTTCCATCTGCAGAGGTTGTGCACTTTCCCCACAAGACTTGATTTTCACCAAGACAGGACCTTTCAGAAGCCTTCCTTTAGACCAAATGGACGCGCTCCAAACCTATCATCCCACTACCACCAACTGTCCAAATGGCTAAGTTATTGCAACCTATATGATCCAGGCAGAGCCCATAATGCCATGTGGCTGCACTAGAAGCTTCTTAACATATGGCATCTCAAATCCCTTTGTTCCTGGGTGGCTTTCCAGAAGTGAGATACACAAGGTAAACCATAGAAATGGGCCTTGTGTAACCACTCAACACAAACCATTCTTTCCATTCCACCCAGGTGTTTCATTCACTTAGTTGTTTTATTAAGCAAAACACAAGTCAAAGACTTAGAAATATTTCACATAGCATGAATATATATCCACCCTTGGTTGCTACTAGCTAGGCTAAGCATGGCAATGGTAAGCATCTTAACTTAGAGAAATTTCTAACAATTCTACAACTACTAGGATTTCCCAAGCATAGCATATAGATACTTATCAAAATATTCATGCAAGTCCAATACAAAATATTTCTAGTGCGTAGGTGAAAAATATAGGAATAAAATCATGAAGCACCACTTGCCTTTTTGGTAGAGAATATAAGTTCACTCCTTGATCTTGCAATTCTCACACTCTTCAAATCACTACAATTCAATCAAGCAAGCAATAATTCAATCTACCATTCAAGCAATTCATCACATAAAATAATAGACACAAAACAATGCATACAAGCATTCCAAAGATTGTTTTATTTACAAAAGCGGTTTCCAATAGGTTATAAACATTCTAAAACACCTATTGGTCATTTTATAAAAGTGGCAAAACCATTTGCAAAAGATTTTACCCATAAACCATTTTTAAACCAAATCAATATTTTATGTGATTGAAAATGACTTTAGCAAAGAAATAATTTTTATAGGGTTCACAAAATATATTTTCAAATCATAAAACTTTGTGTTTAGGGTCAGAGTGTTTAATCCAAATCATTTCCCAAAGATTTTTCTCCAAAAAGTATTTTTAACATATGAACAACATTTTTATTTGACTAGAAATGTTCTAAAACAAAGATTCATTCTTTTGCTTCACAAAATATGTTTTTGAATCCAAAAGTTGGTTTATATGGTCAGTAGGTTCAAAACAATCCATTTGCCAAAGATTTTATCACAAAAATAATTTTAGAAAGAATTTTATATTCAAATTATGCCTACACAAGTTTCTTCAAAAACAACCATTTTACCAGAAGCAATTCATTAAACAAAGTGCATGGTTGGGTAGGGTTTTTCTTTCTGATTCCATTGATATAAAATTTGCAAAATTTGGACGTGTGGATCAAAAGTTATGAATTTTACAAAACCAAACAACTAATAGACAAGTTTCTGTTTTTAAAACAAATTCCAGGCCACGTGTCTATATTTCATTGGGCCATACATGTTCTTTCGGATCACGCGCTGAGGATCGTAGGATTTAACTTAGATCGTGCGGTGCAGATGCCAACTTACCCCTTCGGGTTAAATTCTATCATAGACACTAGATCAAAATCGAACGGTGCACAGACGAGTGACATCGATGGGCGGCGCTGGCGGCGGCGAGTGGCGGCGCGTGGTCAGACGGAGGTGTTCCCGGTGATTCAGGAAGCAAGAGAGGGAGAGAGGTAGCTCACCGAGGTCGTCGTGGCGTGCTGATGCTCAACGATGCCGCGGTTGTCGAAGAGGCGCTCGGGGTGGACGATAATTACTCGCCGGAGTAGCTCTCTGGCACGGGTACGCACGACCGTGGTCGAAGGCGAGCGTCTGGGTCGCAACTGATCAAGTAAACGCGCCAGGAGGGTGCGCAAGGTTGCCTAGGTTGTGAAAGAACTCACCAGAGGGAAAGGGGCGCGTTGGTTTGTTGGCTACTGCTCGCCGGAGTTGAAGCAGACCGTGGTGGCACTCAGTCGAGTTGGTTGCCGACGCTCTGGGTCACCAAAGGAAGTGTGGCTGGGGTCAGTGGATGCGCAAAGTGATGGAGATCCAGTGAGCGTGAACCAGATGGGAGGGGGCAGCGTGTACTCACCGTATTTGTCGCCGGAGTGAGTCGGAGGCCGCGGCGGTGCAAAAGGGAATTAGAGCAGCCCGGTGGCTCTCTGGTGACGCTGGTTGGGAGGAAATGGAGGGGAGAGGGTGCTGGTTAAGAAGGCGTGGTCAGGGGGCGATTCAATGGCATCGTTACTGCAAATTCAATCGAGGAAACGGCGACAGAACGGCCGGGGAGGAGGGCGTGGTCTTCGCGCGGGTGAGGGAGACGACCTGACCAGTGGGGTCTGATTGACAGTGAAAGAGAGAGAGGAAGGGTGGGACCTAGCAGTCAGCGACTGAGTGGGTCACATCTGCGGTGAGAAAAACGTTTCGGGGAGAGGGGGTTAGTTGAGCTAGATGGGCCTTGCTGGGCTGGGATGGTTTTGTTCATTTTTTGTACTGATTTTTTTCCTTTTTCTTTTTCTATTATCTGTTTTGATTTTGTTTAATTAATTCAAACAACTATTTGAATTCAAACTTCAACCAAACCTTGTGTATATTCAAATAGTGATTAATAATTCATTCTGAAGTCAAATTTAGAATAATATATTTATTCCTTTTTAGGATCTTTTATTTATTTTATAAATGGACATTTGTCTTTATTTCAAATAGGTTTTAATGTGTTTTAAAACTTTATTTGAAATCCATATTTTTACCAAACCTATTCAGTAGGTTTATTTATTTAATAGGGTGTCAAATAATTCACCTTGAATTATTTGGAATATTTTTAATATGATTTATTAATCATTTAAATTGGTATTTGTTTTTATTCCAATGAAATCAATTATGGTTTTAATTCCATAGTTTTTATTTAGGTGATTTCCTTGATTCCAAAAATGACTTTTAATCCACTTGGGTAAATTCCAAATACTATTTTCCCATGATTTATTCAACCATTCTTATTAGGGATTGTTTTTATTCATATAGAAATAGAATTTGGATAATGCCACTTTATTTTATTTGAAAAACTCTTTATCCTTTTATTTTATTTGGATTTGGATTATATTCATTCCATTTGCTTATGGATTAGGCCAAGATTTAATTTGGTCTTTAAATATTCCTCATTTAATATTTCTATCTTTATATTATAAAATTCATATCTTTTTATTTATAGATCCAAACTTGGTGTTTCCAATTTGTATAATCTTATTTAATATTTGTTTATCCTTTTAAATCCCTTTAGGATTAATTGCTCACCAATTGGTATGTATTTCTAGATAGGTGCATTATTAGCTTTGGAAACTCAATTAAATTTATAAGATTTTATATATGGCTCCAAATTAAGTGAAACCATTTCATCTGGTTTTATGATATTTCTATTTGTCATTCTTGATCATTTGTAAATGTTTGTTGACAAATTTTTATATGGATCAAATCCATAGGCTTAGAGATAACTTGGAAATGTTTTTCTTCCATTAGGGTTTTAGGGTTTGGGTTTATTTTCCAAGTGTTTAAATTTCCAGATGCATTTATGAAGAATGCATTACACTTGATTTGAATTTAGTTGGTTTCAAAAATTTAACCAAAGTTTGTTCAAGATGGGATTTTAAGTTTCCATTTAGAAACAAAAGTTTCTTTTCACCCTAATTTTCAACAATTATTTATTTTTCACATTACAAGATTTGGAAAATCTTGGGATGTGACATCCATATATGGAGCTCCTCCCACACATATCATAAATGGTCTTATTCATTATAATAATTTTGATCACTCTTTCTAATTACTAGCGGTGGATCCACTACTTCCTGAGAACTCTTTTCATCATCTTGCAAACCTTCGTAATCATAATCACATGCTCTTGTTTACTTACAACTTTAGTTTACTTATTTTTCTCCTATTTGAAAACCCAAAAATATCTTTTACACAAAACCCACATTTTATCTTGTTACTTCAAAAGTTATTTAGCATTACTATTTCAGTATTTAGTTCAAGAGTTATTTATACTTCCGACTCCTGCTACAAACGATCTGTGCACTTGTAGTCATCAAGATATTTTTTGGCGCCGTTGTTGGGGAGCTAAGCGTTGTAGGTCTTTTAGGTTTTGTTTATTTATTTTAGTTTTGTTAGATTTTTTTAAGCTTTCTTTATTTGCTGCATTTGTATTTTTGCTTTTGTTTACAAACCAAAAACCCATAAAAAAATATCTGTCACTAATCATGTCTTTCAAGGACACTAATTTTGAACAAGTGAAGCTCGGAATTGAGAAGAAGGAAATTGGTACTCCTAAATATCAATTAAAGAAGCAACAGGCACTGAATAAATGGCTGATTTGGGTGAATGATTATTCATCCATACTATGTGCCTCATACCAGTTTGTTTGTGAATACTGCAGATCCAAAGATCATATCGCCTACCAATGTAAGTATAACATTGATCCCGCATTAGAATCTTATAATAGAGATGGGTTTAAAAGATTAGTTAATATGAAGGTTCTAGAATTTGTGCTTTTTACTGGTTGTTTATAGTTGCTGTAGGGGTTCGTAGCATGGAAAACAAAAAAATTCTACCACATGCAAACAAACAAGCCAAGATCTATCTACTAGATTGTAGCAACAAGTCGATAGAGGAACTCACCCTCGAAGATTCCAAAGGGGTTAACGAGATCGGATTCTCGTGGGTGATGTAGTCGTACTCTTCCCGATCTCAAGATCGTGTAGACGATCCTTCCGGCGCCGTGTTCCGGCAGCGCTTCCGCAGTCGGTCACACGTTCGGTACTCGATGAAGACCTTCCTCTCCCTTGTTCCAGCAGGCATCGGAGGTTGTAGCACTCTCATCGTGATTCCGGCAGCACGACGGTGTTGTACCGGAACAAGGGAGGGAAGAGGACTTCCTCCTTGGCTGGCGGTGGAGGGAAGAGGACTTCCTCCCCAAGTAGGTTTCCTACTCTCCCTCCAGCAAGCAAACTTGTCGTTTGACTTTTCAAATTGGCGTTTGACTTTTCAAACTAGGATTTGATTTATCCCTTTATTTTGCTCAGCGATGACACCTAGTACATGATGCAACCATTCCAAATTGTTATGACACATTCATGTACCCTTCCCCTCCAGAGTGTCGGACCTTTCGGACCCTTCTAGAACATTCCCGATGAAAACACCGGAATCATTCTCCATCTCCGAAACAGGACTTTCCTTATATGAATCTTATTCTCCGGACCATTCCGGATCTCCTCGTGATATCCTGGATCCCATCCGAGACTCCGAACAACATTCGGTCTCTTACTCATCATTCCATAACTACTCAACAACATCGAATACTTAAGTGTGTCTCCCTACGGTTCGTGAATTATGCGGACATGATCGAGACACTTCTCCGAATAATAACCAATAGAGGAATCTGGAAATTCATATGGCTCCCACATATTTCTATGATTACTTTGCGATCGAATGAACCACTTACATACGATACCAATTTCCCTTTGTCTCACGATAGTTTACTTATCCGAGGTTTTGATCGTCGGTATCTCTGCATACCTAGTTCAACCTCGTTACCGATAAGTACTCTTTTCTCGTTCCCGTGATATGTGATCCCTTGTGAGCCAGTCACATGCTTGCAAGCTAATTGGATGACATTCCACCGAGAGGGCCCAGAGTATATATATCCGTCATATGGATGGACAAATCCCACTCTTTATCCATGTGTCTCAACCCATACTTTCCGAACACTCAATGCCACCTTTATAGCCACCCAGTTATGATGTGGTGTTTGATGTCATCAAAGCATCCTTCCGGTGATGGTGATAAGCATGATCTCATGGTCGAAGGAATTAGGTTACTATGTATCAGAAAGCATATAGCAATTGAACTATTAAAATGACTTGATCTTTATGCTACGCTTATCTATAGGAGTATGTCCATCATACCATTCTCCTAATGATATGATCTTGTTGTTAATAACATCTCAATGTTCATGATAGGGAAACCACAATCATCTATTAACCAACAAGCTAGTATTATGAAGAGGCTTTACTAGGGACTCTAATTTAGTTTACAAATCACACAAGTATTAATGTTTCCTTGTTAATACTGTTATAGCATGAATGTAAACATTTATCATAAACACAACGATATAATAATAACTATATTTATTACTGCCTCTAGGGCATATCTCCAACAGTTGCTTCATTCTATGAAAAATATTCAATAAAGATGCAAGAAGCTTGATGACATCGATAAAGAAGTTTATCCCATATTCACTTTGCTATGAGAACTATATGGATAATGCTTTAGTGATCACTGTTCATGAGGTTGAAAAAGTGAATTTTTTCAACTTCTCAAAATAAATATCCAAGAACATGGGGTTGTAGCTCTCGACGATAGGAATCCAACGAGCCCAAGAACACCAAAACGGAGTACGTATGAAGAAATGGCGACCAAAATATAGAGGACATCTACAGGTTTGATGACCAACTATACGGCCGGAGCACAAATTTTGGCCGTATAGATCTGGACGTATAGTTGCCAAAAAGGACGGAAACGGCGGGATTTCACTCTAGAAAATCTCAAGAACCTTCTCAAATTCATATTACGGTATTGGGGGAACCATAGGGAACCCCAAAGCCTATATAAAGAGGGGAGGAGCCAAGAGAGAGCCACCAAGCCATATCCTCCACCACGGCGGTGTCCTTCCGCGGTTCCATCACCATGGACGCTTCCAATCAGATATACACCATCACCATCACACAAGAGGAGAAGGAACTAGGATCTTGAAGGCCTCCACACCGATCTATATCGTCATCTCCATCAACAACGTCTGCATCACCGATCCCCTTTGGTTACTTGTTGTAATTCTAGATTTAATCTTGGATTTGCACTTATTCTCAATTGTATCACCATACTTCATCCATATTTAATCCATGATTTTGTTTTCCTTCATATGTCAGTAGTTTCCTTTGTTCTTGGGGAGATTCAGAAACGCTAGTATGTGATTGAATTGAGATAAATATTATTATGCGATATTGTTCATTATGTGTTTGTGTTAATTGTCTTCATCTTGATGTTGGGAGCTGTGCACCTCCTTAAGATTTGCCTCTTGCGGAGACTTGATGAAGGGGATTACTTGTTGGTACATGGAAGGATGATAGCACTTATTGTGACTATACAGTAGTTGTCATTCTTTACGTACTAACTTGGGGAATCAAGGAGAACTCATCAAGCCATGTCCATGCCATGGGAGAAATCCCTTAATAGCGAAGTAACACGATGGTTGTCGGTTATTGTCTGCTGTGGTTGTGACGGATGATGTGAGCAGTGGTTGTGACGGATGATGTGAGCAGTGGTTGTTGCCTATCCATCCATATATGGAGCTCCTCCCACACATATCATAAATGGCCTTATTCATTATAATAATTTTGATCACTCTTTCTAATTACTAGCGTGGATCCACTACTTCCTGAGAACTCTTCTCATCATCTTGCAAACCTTCATAATCATAATCGCATGCTCTTGTTTACTTACAGCTTTAGTTTACTTATTGTTCTCCTATTTGAAAACCTAAAAATATCTTTTACACAAAACTCGCATTTTATCTTATTACTTAGAACGTTATTTAGCATTACTATTTCATCATTTAGTTCAAGAGTTATTTGCAGGGTTCGCAGCACAGAAAACAAAAAATTTCCTATGATGGGAACAACTATGTACCAAGATCTATCTACTAGATACAAATAACGGGCGGATGTATATCCGTAGAGAACATACCCTTGAAGACCGACAAAGCTTTAAACTCGCGGTTGATGTAGATGATCTCTTGCCGATCTCAAGATCGAGAGGAAGTCCTAGCGCCGCAAATCAGCAGCGCATCCGTGCTCGCACACACGTCCGAGGCACCGAGCAACCTCCGCCTCCTCGCTCCAGTGATGCAGTGGAAGCACGACTCTTTCTTGCCGAATATCCACCGGGAACATGTATCTCGCTAGTCCGAGACCATGGGGGATAAATTCTAGAGGGGGAGAGAGATCCTTCGCGAGGAGGTGTGTGTGAGAGAGAGAGGGAGAGGTGTGCCTTTTATAGGAGAGGGGGGACCCCAAGGGGGTGGCCGGCACATGGGGCTTCCCCCTTTCCCTCCCCTCATTCATGTGGGTGGACACTCCACTAACAAAATTCCTTTAAATTCCCTCCACTCAAAATCCCACTCAAAATTGCTATTAAATTTCCACCAAATTTAATGCAAACTCTCATTAAATAAAACTCCTTTTATTTATTCAGAATTTTTTCAATTACTTTAATGACAAACATTCACATATAACCCCTTTCTAGAATTCCATTTCACATGCAAAAACACTTTCTGCAATTTCACCCGAAAACCTGTTTCGGTATCTAGTGAAATAAATTCCTGCGCTTGTTATTCTTTCCGGCATGAAACTTTTGCTCCAATTGGATGTCGGTGTCTCTTAAGTGTGTCACCCTACGGTTCACGAATAATGTGGACATGATCGAGACCCCTGTAACATCCCAAAAATCATGATTTCAAATCTTTCATATTATGCATGCATTCATAATCATTTTAGGATCATTTTCAAATGAGATTTCAAAAACAAAAGCATTTGAATGTCTATTATTTTATGTAAGCTAGGCAATGGCCCACTGCTACTCTCTAGTATGAGATTATTTGTTTTAAACCAGAAAAAATTGAACTTAGAGTTGATTGATATTTTCTAAAGCTTGGACAAAGTTTTCAAAACAAAGTATGAATTTAAAACCATTCATATGCCTTTATTAAACAAATGGTAAAGGCACTATTTTTATTTAAATTCCAATGGGCCAAAGTATTTTGAGTGAGCAACTTTGTTCTGTAGCCAAAAAGGTGCAAGTTCTACTTTACAAAAATTCAGAACAGGTTTGAATTCAAACCCATTTGAAAACCATTTGAATTTGATTCCAGAAAATCAAATCAGAAATGGAAAAAGATAAAAGAAAATAAAATAGGCCGGCGCCACTCTTTCGGCCCAGAAGAAAAAGCATCCCACCCAGGATTTCCCTTCTCCCTCTGTTTCTCACTCAACCCGCGCACACCCCCTCACTGACGCTCCGACCCCACCATCCACCTCAGCATCATCGTCAATCACGCGCCGGAGGAACTACTCCCCTCTGCCGTTTCCTCCCGAATTCAAATCCGTTGATTGCACTTGATTCACGGAGTAATTCCCCCTCCTCGCTCGGCTATATAATCCCCACCCCGCGATGACCATTTCCCCCACTCCACTTGCTCGCTCCGCCACCAGGCTGCCCCCAATTGCTCTCACATCGCCGTTGTACTGACGAGCTCCGGCGACGAAATTCCGGTGAGCCTACCACCCTGCCCTTCTAGTTCATGCGAGTGTGTTCCTTACAACCTTGTGCATCTCCTGACATCTTTTGTTTGGCTGCGCATGACCCAGGCCGCCGTCCCCGTCCACCTCCGCAAGTGACAGCGCTGCTGCTCGACTCCGGCGACACCCTCTGGTAGTTCCTGACCGCCCCCTTCTCTCTTCTGGTTACTCACATGTTCGCCAGACTTGTGCGCATCTAACGACGCCTATCTTTTGGCTAGGCGTGGTCTATAGCCTCGCCAACGATGACGAGCAGCCGTACCTGACGACCGACGCTTCTCCGACGAGCAATAGACATCGAGTCTGTGCGCCCTTGTCCCTCCTTCGACCACCTTGAGCACCGCGACAACTCCACGAGCTCGGTAAGCCCCTATGTTTCCTCACTTTCTTCCTAGAACCACCGCACCATCACTGGCCGAGCACGTCGCCGCTCGCCGTTGACTCAACGCCGCCAGTCTTTGGTCAGAGCAAAAATACCCGTTGGATCTAGATCTCACGGCCGCAATTAGATTTTAGGTGAAGCGGTATGGGCAGATCTGAGCCGTGCATAACTAGTTAGATTCAACGGCCCGCGAGCATGATCCGCGCAAAACGGTATCGACCAATCAGACAGCGTCGCGTGGCCTGTGTTTTGATTTAAAATCTAAAATTAGATCTATTAGTTGTTCAAACTTACAAAATTTATAACTTTTGACCCAGACATTCAAATTTTGTAAATTTTATATCATTGGAATCAGGAGAAATAATTCTATCCAATTATACACTTTGTTTAATAAATTGCATCTGTAAAATGGGTTGTTTTTGCAGAGACATTTATAAGCTTATTTTATATACAAAAATTGTATGGAAAATGTTCTAAGGGCCAAATTAATTTTATTTAGTGTATAATTGTTTTGTTTATGATTCGGTACTGTTCCACTTGTCTTGTTTGATTTAGAAAATCATCACATGGCATTTGCATGCATTCATATATTTTTGCTTGTTTATTTTGATATGTGAATTTGGTGTTATCATTTTATGTGTAGATTTTGGTGCTAGTGGTGATTGTGATTGTGAGGATTGTTGCTACTCCCCCAACTACCAAGGCAAGTGGTGCTTCATAATTTTATACCAATATTTTGACTATGCATTAGAAATATTTTGTATAGGGCTTGCATGAATAATTTTGCTAAGTATCTATATGCTATGCTTGGGAAATCTTAGTAGTTGTAGAATTATTAGAATTTTCTCTAAGTTAAGATACTTGCTATTGCCATGCTTAGCCTAGCTAGTAGTAACCAAGGGTGGATTATTTATACATGCTATGAAAAATATTTATAAGTCTTTGACTTATGTTTTGCTTAATAAAAAAACTAAGTGAATGAAACACCTAGGTGGAATGGAAAGAATGGTTTGTGTTGAGTGGTTACACAAGGCCCATTTCTATGGTTTACCTTGTGTATCTCACTTGTGGAATGCCACCCAGGAACAAAGGGATTTGAGATGCCAAATGTTAAGAAGCTTCTAGTGCAACCACATGGCATTATGGGCTCTGCCTGGATCATATAGGTTGCAATAACTTAGCCATTTGGACAGTTGGTGGTAGTGGGATGATAGGTTGGAACACGTCCATTTGGTCTAAGGGAAGGCTTCTGAAAGGTCCTGTCTTGGTAAAAATCAAGTCTTGTGGGGAAAGGGCGCCACCTCTGCAGATGGAAGAAACTAAGTACTTAGCTGAGTCCCCGGTAATGGAAAACTTGAGAATCAAGACATGGAAGCTATCAAGAATCTCCCCATCCCAATTTTCTAAGTTAAAACTTGTGGTTGAACAAGGGTGAAGGTTCACCAATTTCTATTGGTGGTTCCTTGGGAAAGTTTTTGCCAAACAAAAATTTAGTGTTTTTCAACTGATAGGTAAAACCTATTTGAGCTAAGAAAGCCTAAGCTACACTTAGCCTAAATCATGTAGTAACTAGATGCTAATATTCTACTAAGGTATCACTTGCCAATACTATTCCAATGTATTGACCCACTGTGGCTGTAACTTGTGATGTTGCAGGTTACTCTGATGATGATTAGGGGTTATGAGTTTGCACTCAACATGCTTGCATGTTGCACATGAAGATGAAGACTTTTATTTATATTTTTATGTTAAACTCTTGTACTAGCCTATGGCTATGGAGTTGTAAAAGACTATGTTATCTCTGGAATGACGATGTAATAATGACCTTTGTTTCTATGTACTTCATCTTAAACTGTGGATGCTAGCAATTGATCCAGGGACTAGCATTGGAATCACAGGTATATTCACCTTTATAAAGGTGGGATATTACAACCCCTCTCGGATCAATAATTAGAAGCGGGATCTAGAGACCCATAATGACTCCCACACATTCAACGATGACTTTCTTGTGATCGTCGGAACCTTTTATGCTAGTATCTTAATCCCTTTGTTTCGCGATATATTACATGTCCGAGATTCCATCATTGGTATCTCCATACCTAGTTTGATCTCGTTACTGACATGCACTCTTTTCTTGTTCCCGTGATATAACATTCTAGTGATCAAATCACTTGCTTGCAAGTTAACGAATGTGATATCACCGAGAGGGTCCCGAGTATATCTATCCGTCATCGGGATGAACAAATTCCACTCTCGATCCATGGGCCTCAAGATAACACTTTATTTGTTCTGAACCCATCTTTATAATCACCCTGTTACGGTGTGACGTTTGATGTTATCAAGAAACTCTTCCGGTGTTAGTGATTAACATGATATCATGGTCTAAGGATTAGGATCACTTCGTAAGTTGTTATAGCAATATAAACTCAATGACTTTGATTGTAATGATATACTTCGGATGAATGTTCATCACACCATTACACTAATGTTGTGATCCCGTTATTAACAACATCCAATGTCCATAATCAGGAAACCTTGATCATCTTGTTAATCAATGAGCTAGTTTATGAGAGATGCATAACTAGGAACTTTCTGTTTGTTTATTAAACACACATTTATTAACATTTCCGTATTAATACAATTATAGCATGCAAAATAAACATCTATCATATACTTGGAATATACATAATAAACACTTTATTCTTGCCTCTCAGGGAATATTACCTTCATTATTTAGACTTCAGACTCCTACTCCCTGTGGGGTCAATATCTTTATTTCGAAACTAGCTACAAACGATATGTGCACTTGCAATCATCAAGCTATTTTCTGGCGCCGTTGCCAGGGAGCTAAGCATTGTAGGTCTTTTAGGTTTTGTTTATTTATTTTAGTTTTTCTATATTTTGTTTTAAGCTTTCTTTATTTGCTTCATTTGTATTTTTTCTTTTGTTTACAAACCAAAAACCCATAAAAATATCTGTCACTAATCATGTCTTCCAAGGAGACTACTTTTGAACGGGTGAATCTCGCAATGAAGAAGGAGGAAATTGGTACTCCTAATTATCAATTAAAGAAGCGAGAGGCACTGAATAAATGGCTGATTTGGGTGAATGATTATTCATCCATACTATGTGCCTCATACCAGTTTGTTTATGAATACCGCGAATCAAAGGTCATATCGCCTACCAATGTAAGTATAACATTGATCCCGCATTAGAATCTTATAATAGGGATGGGTTTAAAAGATTAGTTAATATGAAGGTTCTAGAATTTGTGCCTTTTACTGGTTGTTTATAGTTGCTTCATTCTATAAAAAATATTCAAGAAAGATGCCAGAATCTTGATGACATCGATAAAGAAGTTTATCCCATATATTCATTTTGCTGTGAGAACTGCATGGATAATGCTTTAGTGATAACTGTTCATGAGTGAATTCCAGCCTCCATGGAAAATCATAACCTTTTGCGGGGTTCTCCAAAAGATAATGTGGAGGGAACTCCACTCGGAGAGCCTCCACCTAAACCACCGGAACATTTTGTTAATAAAAAGGTGGCACTTAATGTTGCACCCTCTCAACTAGTGGAAGGTAAGCCCGAAGGTAAGGCTATCTCTAAGCTATTCGTGAATTATCTTAGTAAGAATGAGGAGGAGCAACTTGATCAACCACTTGAATCTCCTACTTCTAAAAATAATTTTCCACACACAAATAGTATGCATGCAATTGATATCTCATTATATAGTAATGATTTCTATAAGTCCAAAACTTATGATGATTGATCTGAGGAGGATTTGTGCCTAGATAGTGATTTTGGGGAATTTGGTGAGGGACTAGAAGATAAATCTTTCTATGAACATTGTGATGCTATTAACATGGGACAGGAATCCTCATTGGAAGAGGTGGATGAGTATTTTGAAGAACAAGTTAGCAATATGACGGTAAGAGAAATGTATTCCCAAATAGTGGAATATGCTAAAAAGTTAATTTCTTTTGATATGATAGACGATCCAATAATATGTCCTAAATGTATGAAATTTGGGAACTACTTTCGTTTCAATGCTCTAATACCTTTAATCAATCTTTAGTGTCTTATAATAATGGTGATGTTACTAGTGAAGTATTAGAGTATATTATCTTTGAAGGTGCCCATGAATTGATAATACATGTCATATCACGTATTAAACGTGAAGATAGTGTTCTCATAAAAACAGCTTATGAAATAATAATGGAGAAAATCCTGGCTACTTGGTTATAAGAAAGCGCTTCCCGGGAGGCAACCTAGAAGTCATTAGGTGTCTTTTTTAGTTTTGTGTCTTGAGTCTTGATGCATTCATGTTGCATTGGCATTTTTATTCTATGCATGATTTACTATTAGAAATATCTTGTTGTAGTTTTCAAAAGGTAGAATTTATTGTTACTATGTGTTTCATAACTTGGTTGTACTTAAATCCCATCCTATACATGTTAATGTTGGTCGAAAATTTAAACTGTCATTTTTCGGTCAAAACATGGTGTTTGTTTAAGTTTCAAGATAATAAAGAATTCTTGAAGAAACAAAAAAAATTGACGAGTACAGAAGGTTTAACGACCAACTATACGGCGGGAATAAAAATTCCAGCCGTATAGTTGCGGCCGTATAGTTACCTATGCCTTCGTCAATTTTCTTGCAAAGGATATAGAAGGTTTAACGACCAACTATACGGTGGGAATAAAAATTCCGGCCGTATAGTTCCGGCCATATAGTTATCGATGCCTTTGTAAAATTTTCTTTTCAAGGTACATAAATTTTAATGACCAACTAAACAGCGGGATCGATTTGATCCGTCCGTATAGATATGACACCTGCTTCGAATTTTTATTTTAGGTCACTGCATGTTCGACGACCAACTATATGGCGGGAAATATTTTTCTGGCCATATAGTTCCGGTCGTATAGTTGCTGCGAACACGATTCCAAGTTCTGGGTAAGGTAACTAAAGAGAAGCCGAGCATATGTAAACAATAAAGTTCTACCTCAGAAACTTCCTAGACTGTAATTCTCTATATAACTTCATGTTTTATTTTTTACTTTGTTTTTGTCGGTTGGGTGAACGGACTTCGTTCGTACACAAAACCGATGTCTTTTATTTTGTGTGTTATTTTCGTAGGGACTTGAACCTTGTGTGACGACATGTACGGTAGTGCCAACCGTGCAAACACTCGCATGCCACTTGGTTGCTTCAATTCAACATGTCTACCTATTAATGTCTGGTAAAATTTTCCAACTCGCAAACACTCGCATGCCACTTGTGAGCTAATCCCCGTGCCTTCAAAAACACAAAATGTTTTATTTTCTTCTTACTTTGCAAATAGGTTCCCAAGGGAGGCAGCCACCATGCTATATCAAGAAATATACGATAAAGCAAAGGTTATTTGTCCATCAAAAGAGAGGTTACTTATACCTCAATGGTAAAGTGTGTCACCCTTGTTTTCAACTAAGCTTGGGGAGGTAACCACTTATCACACTCTCTTTTGGAAACTGTATTTTCTCTTTTATTTTGGTGATATACTCAAGTTTGGTTCTCGCAAAGTTCTAAGATTGGGGAGGTTACTTCTACATGTGTAGAGTCTTGTGCAATGTTCATATTCGATGAAAGTTTAATGCAATCATGTATCCCGCTATTTTTGAATGCTTGCTTAAGTGAGTCTAGTTTTGTATTTATATGGGGATACACTTGCTCATGATAAGCACCATAGGAGCTGACTTAGAGCTTGTATGCATCTTGCCAAATTGTTTATCAAGCTTGTGACAATATTTGTGATCCTCTGGAAAATATTGCCACAATCTCTATACTTGGAAAGAATGAATATTTGATCAAGATATTTTGAAATGTGTTGGTTTTCACCTAATAGCTTTGTCTTGAATAAATAAGTTATGCTCGAACCCATAGTATTAAAAACAATAGACTTGATAGTTTGCTTATGGAAGGAGTTGTCAATTGGAAGTGATATGTCAAGGTTTTGAGTTATATGCTAAACGAGGTGTTGTTTAATTGTCTTAAGAGTTTATCCTTAAAGATACTCAACACCATAGATGTAATGATCGACTTGATGGTACTCTTTGAAAGGATTTGTTTGAAGAAACTAATGTTTAGCAGTAATTGAGATGCATGCCAAATCTTGACCTGTTGATAAAAGTATGATATTGCTTTACGCGTGTCTGCACCACTGTCGCACAACATGGGATGCTAACAACTCCATTGGCCTTTGAATAATCCAAAAAGAGGAAATTGTTGGAGTTTTGCTATGAGTTGCCTAATATATGTAGCAGAAATGCTATACTTGGGTATGCATTGGTATTCTCATGGGCCTGCGTTCAAAGCAAAAGAGGGAATACTCCTCTGACTGTTACGAGAAATCAAACCTTGGTAATGGTCACGAGTATCCATTCCTAGCATGTACGGTCTGATTAAACACACTAAGTTTTGGCATGATCTCATTACTGATGAACTGAAGTTTTAGAAAGATAAAGAATAAAAAATGAGTGTTTGATATCCATGATTCATTGATGTGGATGAACAATGAGACACTCTAATGTGATGCTTCTTTTGACATGTTTTTGCATTTCCTTTTGGCATAAATCTTGTTACTAAGAGATAAACTTTCTAAAAGTTCAATAACTGATATCTGCACTTGAGAGCCTTAACTGAATGACATGATTAGGTAGAATCGATAAACTTTATTCCTATTTATGCTTGACATCTATTTGTGACTAAGTTTTGTCTCATAAAAATAATGATATGAAAAGTTATACAAAAGGTGCAATAAGAGGATCACAAGTTTGTTTGCAAGTTAGATTCACTTTTCACATGGAGCATATAAGTTTTGATGAATCTTTAATGGTTTTTATAACTGAGCTTGTGTTGCCTTGTATGAATACATGTTTTATCTCTTCGAGCATGTAGAAGAAATAATTATGCAAGGCATTGATTTTCAAGGATAAGCTATTTCATAACCATTAATTTATTATCGACCCTTCTTGCTCGAGGAAGAGCAAGGTCTAGCTTGGGGAAGTTGATTGCTATTAAATTGTAGGGTTCGCAGCATAGAAAACAAAAAAATTCCTACAATGGGAACTATGTACCAAGATCTATCTACTAAATACAAACAACGGGCGGATGTATATTCGTAGAGAACATACCCTTGAAGACCGACAAAGCTTAACGAGTTAAACTCGTGGTTGATGTAGACGATCTCTTGTCGATCTCAAGATCGAGAGGCAGTCCTAGCGCCGCAAAACAACAGCGCATCCGTGCTCGCACAAACGTACAAGACACCGAGCAATCTCCACCTCCTCGCTCCAGCGATGTAGCGGAAGCACAACTATTTCTTTCCGAATAGCCACCAGGAATATGTATCTCGCTAGTCCGAGACCATGGGAGATAAATTCTAGAGGGGGAGAGAGATCCTTCATGAGGAGGTGTGAGTGAGAGAGAGGAGAGGGGGTGCCTTTTATAGGAGGAGGGGGCACCCAAGGGGGTGGTTGCCGGCCATGGGGGCTGCCCCTTCCCTCCTTCATTCATGTGGGTGGACACTCCACTCACAAAAATCCTTTCAATTCCCTCCACTCAAAATCCCACTCAAATTCCCATTAAATTTCCACCAAATTTAATGCAAACTCTCATTAAATAAAACTCCTTTTATTTATTAAGAATTTTTCAATTAATTTAATGACAAACATTCACATATAACCCCTTGCTAGTATTTCATTTCACATGCAAAAACACTTTCAGCAAATTCACCCGAAAACTTGTTTCGGTATCTAGTGAAATAAATTCCTATGCTTGTTATTCTTTCTGGCATGAAAATTTTGCTCCACTTGGATGTCGGTGTCTCTTAAGTGTGTCACCCTACGGTTCGCGAATAATGCGGACATGATCGAGACACTTCTTCGATCAATAATCAGAAGCGGGATCTGGAGACCCATATTGACTCCCACACATTCAATGATGACTTTCCTGTGATTGTCGGAACCTTTTATGCTAGTATCTTAATCCCTTTTTTTAACGATATATTACATGTTCGAGATTCGATCATCGGTATCTCCATACCTAGTTTGATCTTGTTACTGACATGCACTCTTTTCTCCTTCCCGTGATGTAACATTCTAGTGATTAAATCACTTGCTTCCAAGCTAATCAATGTGATATCACTGAGAGGACCCAGAGTATATCTATCCGTCATCGGGATGAACAAATTCCACTCTCGATTCATGGGCCTCAACATAACACTTTATTAGTTCTGAATCCATCTTTATAATCACCCAGTTACGGTGTGATGTTTGATGTTATCAAGAAACTCTTTCGGTGTTAGTGATTGACATGATCTCATGGTCTAAGGATTAGGATCACTTCGTAAGTTGTTATAGCAATATAAACTCAATGACTTTGATCGTAATGCTATACTTCGGATGAATGATCATCACACCATTACACTAATGTTGTGATCTCGTTATTAACAACATCCAATGTCTATGATCAGGAAACTTTGATCATCTTGTTAATCAATGAGCTAGTTTATGAGAGAGGCATAACTAGGAACTTTCTGTTTGTTTTTAAACACACATGTATTAAGGTTTCCATATTAATACAATTATAGCATGCAAAATAAACATCTATCATATACTTGGAATACACATAATAAACACTTTATTATTGCCTCTCAGGGCATATTCCCTTCATAAATACCACCTCTTTTAGCCATATAAAATGTGCCATTTATCTCTCATGGCACGTTTCTTCCAGCTATAGCTATGCCTTATATGCATGACTTCTAATTCTCATTTAATTTCGTATGAGCTTTGCACATTTAGTAGTTTAGGTATAATTTTATCACTTTTCTTGTCTTTGAAATGTGTGTAGGTGTTGATAATTATGGATAAAACAAAGACAAAAGGAACAAAGAGAGCATAGTATGAAGGAGCTGCAGGGACCAGACTTAGCCATTTGAGAGGTTGAAAAAGTGAATTTTTCCAACTTATCAAAATAAATATCCAAGACAATGGGGTTGTAGCCCTCTACGATACGAATCCAACGAGCCCAAGAACACCCAAAAGGGAGTTCGTATGAAAAAATGGTGACCAAAATACGAAGGGAATCTCCAGGTTTGACGACCAACTATACGGCAGGAGCATAAATTTTGGCCGTATAGCTCCGGCCATATAGTTGCCAAAAAGGTCGCAAACAATGGGATTTTTCCCCAGAAAAGGTCTAGAACCTTCCGAAAGTCATATGATTGTATTGGGAGAACCCTATGGCACCCCCAAGTCCTAGGTAAAGAGGGGAGGAGCCAAGAGAGAGCCACCAGGACATATCCTCCACCACGGCGGTGCCCTTCCGCCGTGCCACCACCATAGACGCCTCCAATAAGATCTACACCATCACCATCAAATAAGAGGAGAAGGGGCTAGGATCGCATCCACACCGATCTATATCGTCATCTCCATTAACAATGTTTCCATCACCGATCCCCTTTGGTTACTTGTTGTAATTCTAGATTGAATCTTGGATTTGCACTTGTTCTCAATTGTATCACCATACTTCATCCATATTTAATCCATGATGTTGATTGCCTTCATGTGTGAGTAGTTTCCTTTGTTCTTGGGAAGATGGAGAAACCATAGTATGCGATTGAATTGAGATAAAGATTATATATGATATTGTTCATTATGTGTCTGTGTTAATTGTCTTCATCTTGATGTTGGGATTTGTGCACCTCCTTAATATTTGCCTCTTGCGGGGACTTGATGAAGGGGATTATTTGTTGGTAGACGGAAGGATGATAGCACTTATTGTGACTATAAAGTAGTTGTCATTCTTTACGTACTAACTTGGGAAATCAAGAACTCATCAAGCCTTGTTCATGCCATGGGAGAAATCCCTTAATAGCACACTAACATGATGGTTGTCGGTTATTGTCTACTGTGGCTATTACGGATGATGTGAGCAGTGGTTGCTGCCTATTTTTCTATATATGGATCTCCTCCCACACATATCATAAATGGTCTTATTTATTATAATAATTTTGATCATCATTTTTAATTACTAGCGGTAGATCCACTACTTTTTGAGAACTCTTTCCATCATTTTGCAAACCTACGTAATTATAATCGCATGCTCTTATTTACTTACAGCTTTAGTTTACTTATTGTTCTCCTATTTGAAAACCCAAAAATATCTTTTACACAAAACTCGTATTTTATCTTGTTACTTAGAACGTTATTTAGCATTACCATTTCAGTATTTAGTTCAAGAGTTATTTAGACTTTAGACTCCTGCTCCATGTGGGATCGATATCTTTATTTCGAAACTAGCTACAGACGATCTATGCACTTGCAGTCATCAGATGACCTAGAGGAGGATTATGAGGACCTAGAGATTGACATCTCTACACCTGAAGGTCATAAGAAACTGGGAGATGTCAAGCGCCACATCATTCTATGGAAAAATATGTACATCAAGTTTCCAGTCTCGGCGCCAAGGTTGACGGCTCCAAAGAATCCAAGTCCACCCACCGATGATCGGCAACCTCCAAGTCCACCCCTCGACGAGAGGGATGTCGATCGCTGCAGCGCGAGTACATCTTGATCTCCGCCTTGAAAAAAATGGAAGGCCGTTGCTTCCCCGCGCCCCACTCAGAAGAAAGGTAGTACAGCGAAGATAGTCGACATTTCGCCAGCTCTTCCCAAGAGACCTTATGACAGGACTGATGAGGAAAACGCCGCGGTAGTGGCCGCTTACAATAAGGCTTTTTGCCGCAAAAAAGCCCGAGCCAAAGCAGGTATTTGATAAAAAACCAAAAAGTGGGCTAAGTCCTTTATTGAGAAACCATCCCAAATATCAATGAATCTGGAATCAGACTATAACCACAAAATTATTAAGCAAGCAAGTGCTAACAAGTCTAAGCAAAAAAACTAGTGTAAAAGCGGGAAACAAATTGCCTAGCTCGGACAATAGAAGAATCAATCGGTCCCCCCGCTCATAGTGAGTTCAGATATCGACAAGGCTTTCAGAGCTGATATGGATAAGGACATGCAACTATTAGACCCCATAGCAATAGTTGCTGCTAAACTAATCGGTATCACTGTAACGCAGGCCAAAGAAAATGCTACCGGAGAAGGTATGTCTTTTGGTTAATATTTAGGCTATGAAGAAAGCCAATGGGTGAGATAACACGAAATTATGTCAAAGGGCCGCCTATGGTCAGTAATGAGAAGAACACGCGTCTATCAACATATATGCGAAATCTGCATGACTAGTACACCGTGCAATCATCAAACCAGCACTCGAAAGAATGGATTTCGATGGACGTTTGAGTGGAGCATCACTTCAAAACTTAGTCGATGCAGATTCAAATGAATGAACTATTTCAGTTATACAATCAACACGCTCTCGACAAATCTATCCTCGATTGCTATTGTCTGTAAGTGATTTATTTCTGTAATTAAGTCTCTAGCTTAGCATGTTGATTGCATGTAATATATTATCCTGACTATATATTCTTTTGTATGCTATTATATTATGCAGAATAAAGATGCTTGAATGCAAAAGAGCTAGAAAATATGACGTTGGATTAATTGATCCATATATTGTTAATGAATATACGTTACACAATCACCCCAAGGTTGTGGAGAATGACTTGTGCAGGTTTTTAATCGAACATAATTATGTTAAAGAAATTTTATTCCTTACAATTTTAAGTGAGTATTTCTGTCTTGTACACATTCTTATATATGTATATGTATGTATATGTATGCTTGCAAAAGATCGAATATTAATTATATATGCATCATCGTGCATTGTGTATGTAGTAGCGTATAATATGTATACGGAAATATGTTTGAAATTATAATGAAACACATTGAAAAATAAATGAAATAGAAAAAACAAAATGAAAAAAAAAACATAAAATCGTGCTGCGGCAGAGAAACACACAAATCTCTACCGCGGCATCTAATCCCGGGTGGTGTTATGGCCCAAAACTAGAGGTCCTCCAGCCCCCGCCACGTTACCGCTGCCACGTGGTGGGCTCTAGTCCCGGTTCATAAAAACCAGGACTAGAGATAGAGGCCTCTAATTACGAATTGGCAGTATCAGGTGTGAAACCGGGACTAGTACTCATTATAGTCCGAGACTATAGGCTCGTTTTCCACTATTGATGGAAAGAACGCACTGCTTGCTGCAGGAAGAAGAAAACGAGTGTTAACAGGGGCATAGGATAATCATTCCGGATGTGCATCTAATTTAATTAACTCAATATAAGTTACTAACATATAAAGGTTAATATATTTTTAAATATAATTATGGGTAACGGTTGTGATCCACTAATAAACAAGGGATCCACCGGATCAACATTTGAATAATCCTCTATTTCTTCGTTTATTATCTTTTTTGTGAAATTCTATCAATGTATTAATAATCATCAACAGCAGTACAAAGAGTCCTAAAAATAATAAAAACTACAAACAGGTCAATGGACCACCTAGCGACGACTTAACAAACATAGTTGCAAATATCATACCGCTTTAATGTATTTATAGAAGTACTACCTCCATTTCAAGAAATAAGGAGCACGTGTATTTCAAAGCAAAGTTTGACTGAATAAATAGAGCAACTAAAATTTTATTATAATGTGTAAAATTAGTATCGTTGGGTTCTTATTAAAATACACTTTCTAATTATGCTAATTTTGAACCAACATTCTTTATATATTTAGAGTAAACCTTGAAAAACACGCAAAACAAGAACGGCTTATTCCTTAGGGCAGAGTTAGTACAGATTTGGTGATCTAACAATTATGATCCTCCCCTCAGAATACATGTCGTATAAATGGTCAAAGATCATATCTTATTATGATGATCAAATATATAGAGTGAACATAAACAGTTACAATATTGAATAAACATGGGATTTTTTGTACAAAATGGGTCACTTCAAATAGGTTCATTGCTCCGATCTAGAATACGATTAATCCGGCTTGTTCTATTGTTCTCGCCAAACTCATTGGCCGTTGAGTGATCTAATAAAATCTACTCCCTCCAATCCATATTAAGTGTCAGGAGTTGGTTGATAGATTGAGTTGTTACCTGTTCCTCCGGACCCTCCTCCTCCCAACCTCTTCTCCTCCCACACCCGTGTGGCGGGCGTCGTGCCGCGCCGGGCGACCTCGCCTCCCCGCCGAGCCCTCCCTCCCGTGGTCTCTCTTCCCCGCCGCCACCGCCGACGCACGGATCGTCGCCAGGCAAAGACCTGGGGGGCGTGGCGGCGGCAGCGGCATCCCTGATCACGATCCGGCGGAAAGGCGGCGGCGTCCGTCCCGGCTGGTTTGGCGGTGGTGTTGTGGTGAGCGGCGGCCGGTGATCCTCGGCCCAGATGGCGGCAGGAGGCGGCGCGGATCTGGGCCTAGCCGCGATCTGTTCCATACGTTGGCCTCGACACCGGCGTCCAGGCGATCCGGGCCTTGTCCATGACACTAGGGCGCTTGGGGTATCTGCCCCCGGCATGGTAGTGGTGGCCTCCTTCTCCATCGGAATGGTCAGCCGGGTGGTCTTGTCGTCTTGTGGTGGATCCTGCTAGTTTCCGGCGGGTGGCGTGGGGGCCGCTAGCTCGGTTTCAATAAAGGAGGTGGTCCTGGATCCCTCTCAAGCCAAGAAGATGATCTGCCGGATGTTGGTCTCCATTAATCTAGTTTCTGTGTCGTGTTCCGGAAGGCTCTGCCGGCGAACTCCATAAGTGCTATCATGCTGTGAGTTTGCTGGAAGGATTGAATTCGGTCGTACGCACCCATGTTTTACCCTGACCGTTTGGTCTCAGAGGGTGTGCTTCAAAGATTTGTTGGCTGTTATTATCATGGGGCATGTTCTTGTTCCATGGTGCTGACGAAGAAAATCATGGAGACCGAGATCTGAAGACAGACAATGGTGGTTCGAGTCTGGGTGGTGATGAGGAATTGGCTAGGTGACTTGTGAATTGGAGCAGTGGCATGCAAGTGGGGACGACAGCACAAGAGATGTTCATGGTCCCTACCTCTCAGGGTGAAAACCCAGGGTCTGGCCTTAATTGGTTGTGCCTGGCAATGGTATTGTTGAAGGTATTGTTTTGAGAGCGTGGACTTTCTTCAGGGTGAAAACCTAGATCTTTGATCTGATGATGACGGTGTTTGTGCATTGTTCCCTTTTTGGAGGCGTCGTTTTTGGAGAAGCCGGACTTCTGGTGCTATCTTGGTGGTGGTAGTACTGTTGTTTCAATGAATGAGTCACTGTAGTAGGACTTTTCCTTTTTATAATTCTTTTTTTTTTTGTTGTGTGCATCTGTGTGGCCGCTAGGTCAATGCGTTGTTGCAGAGGCTGGATGTAATTGATATCGTCTGATATTAATATATGCTCCTTTCCAAAAAAAAAGTGTCAGGAGTTTAGTTCAATTTAGTCCAATTTTGAACTTAAGCTCCAACACTTATTATGGATCAGAGGTAGTATCATGTTTAGCTTCATCATAAACATATGTGTTCACCTAGGGGGATGCAAATTTCAGGTGTGCCAGATTTCGAATCATATGTTCTTAAATGTACAATATGGAAATATATCTTTGGGTGGGACAACTGATATAGTTTTGGTATTGTAGATATATATTATTGGTTAAAATTTGAAAATACTTGGCCAAATTGCATAGGTTAGGGGACACGTACCGGTGACGGCGGTGCCGGTTGCCTACGGCCGTAAGTTCTGTAGTTGATAACGGTTGAGTGATTTGGTGGAGGACCATCCTCGTTATCTGCGGAAGTTAAAATAACGCAGTGGGTTAAGCTCAACAAAGAAACACCGGGAATTATTAAAAGCAGCAATTCATCCTCAACCTACAAGGCCCAATTAGCAGCGTTAATCTCCACACAAATAAATAGTACTATTTGGAAGGTGTAGGCGCGTCCAAAGTGCAAATTTTCAATTAGCTAATAATTCAAAACCATGTTTGAATGGTGGTTCGGCTTCAACAACGTGGTCGGCCTAATTGCAGGAATTCCCCGCTATGCAATAGGCCCCCCGAATCAGCGTTCCACGTAGTCTTCGAATGTCACTATGTCACTAGGATTGGTTTGGTCTTCCCTCCTTCAACCCAGTGGAGTGGATGGTTTTTCAAGACGTAACTCTGGTGGTTACACATTGGTCATGCCCGTCCTGGGAGGATGGGAGGAGGAAGACTATGTATGCTTGTCTCATGTGAGATTTGGGAAGAGCACAATGCTCAAGTAATCAAGCACAAGCGCTCCATGGCTTTGGTTGCTTTTGCACGCATTAAGTTAAAGGCAAAGTCTTGGTTCCTTGTTAGTGCAAGCATTTGGGTAATATTCATAGCAGGAGAGTAGGCCTTTTCTTTTTGTGACATCGGGAGTAGGCCTTTTGTTGTGTGTGGTATTAGAACCATGGTTTCTAATACCCCACTAGTCCGGCATGTAAGATAATCTAGCTAACGAACGATGTATAGTGTCACATTTTGCAAGATAGATCTGAGTAGCTCTGTTCTTACCTCTATGCTACTCTTCTCTTATCTTTGCACGTTTTTAATCTTCTCTCTTACCTTTTTTCAAGTTTAGGATTTTTCGTTGGGTTTCCGTCATACCTGTAGAATTCTTCTTCCTTCCTCTTGCAATTGTGTTTCTACATCTGGTTTTCGTACTCACCGTGCATGTGGAGAATGGATAGAGGTCGATGGGGACGAGCTCGGCTTGGGAAAGAAACCGCGGTTGTGCCATGGCAGGGTGGGTTTAGGTAAGGGTCGCCAAGGCAAGGGCTCGCCACGCCCGTGGAGAACGGCCGAGAGGATCGACGGGGACGAGCTCGGCTTGTGACCACGGTTGTGCCATGGCACAGAGGATGGCCCGTGGAGTTTATCTGTACCCGTTTATAATTATTACTTTCCCTATCCCGATTTAAAGGAAACATATAGCAAATCTCTCGGTCCTAGGATTTCTTGGATTGGAGCTAATTTGGCTCTTTCTAATTCTCTCATTGGCTCTTTCTCTGAAATTAAATGCTTATGTGCATACAAGGTG
The DNA here is from genome assembly GCA_910589765.1 of Avena atlantica. NCBI lineage: Eukaryota > Viridiplantae > Streptophyta > Magnoliopsida > Poales > Poaceae > Avena > Avena atlantica. The sequence continues at coordinate 498,901,595 of OU342739.1, forward strand.
GGAAAAGTTTTGTATTATATGATTTCCAATACGTGTCATTTAAACCGGAAAGAAGGAAGTATAAGTGCATGATGGATATTAGGGAATAATTAAGCCCATAATTAAGAGATATGTACTAAATCCGTCTTGGTTCCTTGTTAGTGCATACATGAGTCAAGCACGACCAAATTATGCCTGTGTCCAATCATGCATCCCCGACTATTAAAACAGCTGCTGGCTATTCTAGACATTCCGCCATGCATGTTGTGCAAGGTGGATGAAGGTTCAGGAGCTTGTGAATGACTGAACGTCCGGGAGATGCTTTCATGAGGAAGCTAGATCTCGTAAAAATACCTGGAGGTAAAGCGAATTGGGGAAGAAGAAAGAAGGGCTAGTGTCGATATGATACTCACGAGCTCCCGAGCTTCCTTGCTGAGCGACCACCGCAGGCAGCAAGGCCAGGGCGGCGCCGACCATAAGAAGCAGAAGAAGAACGGCACCGGGAGGAGCGACCGGATTCTGAAGACGGGAATAGTTCCACCCACGCGTCATAGTTTCTCGAAATAGTCTTTCGTTCTGTTTTATAAATAAATAAATTCAAACAGCCATACCGCCATATTTTGGTGCCGTCCAGCGATTTCTGGCTAAAACGAACACGGGGCCTCCTGGTGTATTTATAGGCGTGGACACAGAGAGAACGCCGGGCCTCCTGGTGTATTTATAGGCGTGGGATGGCGTGGACACGGTGCCATCCAGACATCGGGTGCGTACTAGATGATGGTTGACAGTATAATTGGAACGAGCAGCTAAAGTTTCAATAGTTGTCCTTTAGATACATTTTGGTTCCATTAATTGTAAAATAGGGTGTAATAGTCCTAATACTTGCTACACGGTGTAAAACTAGTCCCAAATGACTCATGAGCCGATAAATGGCGGTGTTTGATCTGCAAAAACATTCTTATACTTTTTCTTACCGGCACATGTAACCAAGTTTGCCAACATAAGTCCCACAAGTCAAAGGGGTTGGAAAAAAATAAAGAATTATTGGCACTACCATGGAATTCGAACCATTGTCGCTGCAGCAGCAAAAAGTATGTATCTTCCACTACAACTCACAAAACTTTTTGATACAAATACATACCTGTACCTTATTATACATAAGTTTGCCACCAAAAACAAGCACCACGTTTTCGAACCGGCGTCTTGAATCGCTACACGTAGCCCAGCACATCCGGACGAGCCGTCTGAAAAATTGAAATCGCCAAGGATGAGGGGCAGGACAGTGGAAATCTATATGCGTGCTCCGACGAGCCGTACCTGCACGGCCTGATATGCGGATGACTACATCTCAAAGAAGGACGGCAATACCACAGCCGTGCACAGAGATGCAGGTTCTGTTCCACGAAGTACATGTCTTGGCCATGAGTGGAACGGTGACAACTTGCTTCATGTACGTCGCGGTCTAGAAGGCGCGCATCGCCATCGCATGCTCGCCGAGTACCGTTGAAGCACACCACGAAGGAGCACTGCTGCACGTTCCCGAGGATGGCCGCATCCTCGTCACCGCCCTTGGGCGCGAACGCAAGGAACCCGCTCGACAGAATCATTGGTGCCTGCAGCCGCTGAATGTGAGCGCCACTGTTGGTAGGTTCGCGATGTTGTACTGACAGGATCCCCCATATGGACGGCGTGTATGGGTACCCATAGGGTGCTAGCATGGCGTTGCAGAACATCGACCTCGGCACAGCGTATGCCATGGGCAGCAGTCATGTTATTACCGACCTCGTGTCCACCACTGTGCCTCGCACGAATACCGATGACAGGACACCACACACCTTCTGCCCGCTGATGATGATGCCCCTGAGCATCAACATATGTAGAACGTCGTCACGCTCCACACTAACAAGACTTGCAACATCATTTTTGTGTATAAAAGAATACGGGTTTATTTTTCCGACAGAAAAATATCAAAGCTACAGTTGTAGAGATGCACGTATTTTCTGTTGCATCGTTGATATGGCGAGTTCGAACCTTAATAGTGCAAATACTTTTTTATTTTCTTTCCAGCTCCTCTAACAGGTGGGAACGCAATTGTCAGTCAAAAATTACTAGTTTTTGTATAGGGATGTTTTTTGTAGAATAAACACGGCCACTTGTGAGCTCACGAATCGTTTGGGCCTAGTTTTGCACCGTGTAACAAGTATTGGGACTACTTCACTCTATTTTATAACTATTGGGACTAAAATGCACCTAACTGACAACTATCGGGACTGGAGGTTAGGTTCCGGCTACGCTGCTATTGAAGGACATCACAACTCGGGCTAGCACCGCCAGTCGCGGTACTAGTTCCGTAGTAGCACAAAGATGCCCGCTGCAAGCACTCTCAGCTTCTCCCTCTTCATAGCCACCATCGTCTACTCTACTCTTTCTTGACGCTCTTTGCCCTTACTTTTTCATTAGTTAGTCCCACACTTGTTGATGAACTCAATAAAGACTTGCAGGCCCTCCTCTGCCTCAAGAGCTACCTCTCCAACAATCCCAAACCACTCGCCTCGTGAAACAACACCCTCCAATTTTGCAGTAGGCATGGTGTCACCTGCGGCAAGAGGCATACATCTCAGGTGATAGCACTAGAATTGATATCCCTAGGTCTGAAAGGACAAATACCACCCTGCATCGCCAATCTCACTTTCCTCACAAGAATCCACCTCCAGGATAATCTGTTGAGCGGTGGGATCCCATCTAAGGTAGGCCATATGCGTCGCCTTGTCGAACTAAGCCTTTTGTTGAACAATCTTACTGGTGAAATACCCAACTCTTTGTCTGCATGTTCAAGTCTTCAGATCATTGATATTGGGAGCAACTCCCTCCACGGGGAGATCCCCCAAGGTTTGTCCAACTGTTTAAACATCACAACTATCTTCCTCGATGGCAACAAGCTTCATGGAAGCATTCCATACGAACTCGGCATGCTTCCTAAGCTTTCACTTCCGTTTCTTCCTAGCAACAACCTGACGGGCAATACTCCTTATTCACTTGGAAGCAGCGCATCTCTCACCTAGTCATCCTCACAAACAACAGCCTAACTGGAGGTATCCCACCTCTTCTAGCAAATAGTTCATCACTTCAAGCGCTAGACTTGGAAATAAATGACCTCACTAGAGAGATACCTCCTGCTCTCTTTAACAGTCGCACCCTTAGTATCATAAATCTTGCACGAAACAATTTTTGGGGGTCTATTCCCCCTTTCTCACACTTGTCACCACTGGAGACTCTCTACCTATCCTACAACAATCTCATGGGTAGCATACCTTCTTCTGTAGGGAACTCTTCTTCCCTTCGGTCACTTTTTCTTGCAGCGAATCACATGCAAGGAAGCATTCCATGGAGGCTAAGTACAATTCCTAACTTAGAGGTACTCGACCTCAATGACAACAACTTATCTGGGACCGTTCTTGTATCTCTATACAACATATCTACACTCACATCACTTTTGCTTCGGTCCCCCCCTCCCCCACTTCTTTTCAAACTTTAACAATCAAAAACTTGATACCGATTGTTTACAGGACCGTACGAACCCACGTATGGTCCTCTTAGACATATACTCATTATACACTATACTCATATGTCCGTGGAAGGCGAAAACTGAAAGTTATATAACAGCAATAACAAAAAAAATTAAACATGGCATGCAAAGACGTAGATTGCGATAATGGGAGGTGGGATCAGCCAGCTGGAACGCGGATTATACCTAGTTCGACCGAGTACACATATACGAAGATATATGTGGTCTTGATATGGATTACGACGGGTCAAAAAAATAAAACAGCCCATGCAGTTTAAGTTTAGGGAGGGACCGAAGCACACCTCCACTCACATACCTTGTATTGGGAACCAACATCCTAGTAGGGGACATTCCAGCAAATTTTGGCTATAGGATGCCAAACATCCAAACGTTAATTGTTCAGAGAAACAAATTTCAAGGTGGTATTACCACATCAATAGCCAACGCCACAAGTCTTGAGCTGATTCTTCTTCGTGATAATGCATTATGTGGCATTATTCCTTCTTTCGGGTATTTTCCCAACTTAACCACACTAGATATAGGCAAGAACCAACTCGAAGATGGAGACTAGACTTTCCTCTCCACGCTCGCCAATTCCACAAAGCTGGTGAACTTACAATTAGATGCAAATAACCTATGGGGGAAACTGCCAAATTCCATTGGAGATCTTCCGAAAAGATTACGACTTTTGATGTTGAGAGAAAACAAAATATTTGGCAGCATACCACACGAGATAGCGAACCTCAAAAACCTCATAGATCTTTGCATGGAGCAAAATATGCTTACTAGAAACCTTCCTGACTCACTTAGAAATATTTCAAACTTGAATGTTTTAAACTAGACGAGTTCTATTTTCCATTGGAAACCTCCGTCAATTAAACGAGCTCTACTTGCAATAAAATCATTTTACTGGTCCCATCCCTCGAACTTTAGCACAGTGCCAAAACTTGGACATCATAAACCTCTCTTGTAACTTCTTTGAAAGTACAATACCAATGGAATTATTTACTCTGTCCACACTCTATGAAGTTCTTGACCTATCTTACAACAAACTCTCTGGACCTATACCTATGGAAATTGGTGGGTTAATCAACCTTCCCCCTCAATCTTTGCAACAACCGGTTGACTGGAGAAATTCCCTCAACTTTGGGTGAGTGCCTCCATTTGGAGTCTCTCCACCTAGAAGGGAATCTAATTGATGGGCGGATACATCAATATTTCACTGAATTGAGAGGCATGTGTGACATGGATCTTTCTCAAAAGAACATATCTGGTCAGACACCAGATTTCTTCCAGGCCTTTAGCTCCTTGTCACTTCTCAATTTGTCATTCAACAACCTAGAGGGACCCGTACCAACTGGTGGGATCTTCCAGAATGCAAGCAAGGTCTTCGTCCAAGGGAACAAAGAGTTGTCTGCTGTTTCGTCGACACTAAAACTGCCGTTGCCACACAGCTGCAACTTAACACATGTATGCCTCCAACATACCGAAAGTAGTGGGATTTTCTGCTCTTTCGTTGGTCATGTTATCATGTATTGGACTCGTCTTTCTGAAGAAGAGAAACAAGTTCAAAGAAGTCGCACTTCCATCCATCAAGGGATTCAACAAGATGGCATATGCTGATTTAGTGGAAGAAACAAATGGTTTCTCTTTCAGAAACTTGGTTGGCTCAGGGAAATATGGGTCCGTGTACAAAGGTAGGATTGAGTATGAGGAACATGCAGTTGCTATCAAAGTTTTAAAACTTTATCAACTTGGAGCAGTAAAGATCTTCCTTGCATAGTGTGAGGCTTTGAGGAACACTCGTCATTGTAGTCTTGTAAGAGTGATCACTGTGTGCTCAACAATTGATCGTGCAGGACATGAGTTCAAAGCTATTTTTCTTGAATATATGGTTAATGGCAACCTGGAAAGTTGGCTCCATCCAAGCCTCCACGAGCATCATCCGAAAAGGCCGTTGAGTTTAGGTTCAAGAATTATAATAGTGGTAGACATAGTCGCTGCTTTGGACTACCTCCATAACCATTGCATGCCTCCTATGGCCCACTGTGATTTGAAGCCTAGTAATGTCCTTCTCGATGATATCATGGGCGCATGTGTTGGCGACTTCGGGTTGGCTAAGTTCTTGCACACTTATACTTTCTCGGACAATCATATTTCTACAAGCTTAGTGGCCCCAAGAGGATCTGTTGGATATATTGTACCATGTAACAATTTTTGAACAAAAGATGGACGATTTTTGCAAATATATTACATAGTCTCCTACATATTCAGGTTTTTACTTACGTTTTAACTCTTGTAGCATTTTTGTTTCAAATTTCAACCCATTTGTGTTAAATAATTGTTTGAATAAATTTGCATACTGCAGAATATGGCTTTAGGAGAAAATATCCACGGAGCCTGACGTTTGCAGCTATGGAATCATCGTCCTAGAAATGCTCACTGGGAAGCGTCCAACTGATGACATGTTTAATGATGGCCTTAGCCTTTACAAATTGGTCGAAGAATCATTTCCTTGAAACATTGCTGACATTCTAGATCCTACAATTTTTCCTAGATATGGTGAACAGCTCCACGTTTCCTGGTTGGTAAGGGGTGATACGTCGGAAACGTATCTATAATTTTTTATGCTACATGCTTGTTTAGTATCTACTTTGCTTTGCTTTGTCTTACTTTGAGGTGTTTTTATATCTTTTCTGGAACTAACCTATTAACAAGTTGCCACAGTGCCAGCTATCTGTTTTCTTATTGTGACTATAAAGTAGTTGTCATTCTTTACGTACTAACTTGGGAAATCAAGAACTCATCAAGCCTTGTTCATGCCATGGGAGAAATCCCTTAATAGCACATTAACATGATGGTTGTCGGTTATTGTCTACTATGGCTATGACGGATGATGTGAGCAGTGGTTGCTTCCTATTTTTCCATATATGGAGCTCCTCCCACACATATCATAAATGGTCTTATTTATTATAATATTTTTGATCATCATTTTTAATTACTAGCGGTAGATCCACTACTTCTTGAGAACTCTTTCCATCATTTTGCAAACCTACGTAATTATAATCGCATGCTCTTATTTACTTACAGCTTTAGTTTACTTATTGTTCTCCTATTTGAAAACCCAAAAATATCTTTTACACAAAACTCGTATTTTATCTTGTTACTTAGAACGTTATTTAGCATTACCATTTCAGTATTTAGTTCAAGAGTTATTTAGACTTTAGACTCCTGCTCCCTGTGGGATCGATATCTTTATTTCGAAACTAGCTACAGAGGATCTATGCACTTGCAGTCATCAGATGACCTAGAGAAGGATTATGAGGACCTAGAGATTGACATCGCTACACCTGAAGGTCATAAGAAACTGGGAGATGTCAAGCGCCACATCATTCTATGGAAAAATATGTACATCAAGTTTCCAGTCTCGGCGCCAAGGTTGACGGCTCCGAAGAATCCAAGTCCACCCACCGATGATCGGCAACCTCCAAGTCCACCCCTCGACGAGAGGGATGTCGATCGCTGCAGCGCGAGTACATCTTGATCTCTGCCTTGAAAAAAATGGAAGGTCGTTGTTTCCCCGCGCCCCACTCAGAAGAAAGGTAGTACAGCGAAGATAGTCTACATTCCGCCAGCTCTTCCCAAGAGACCTTATGACAGGACTGATGAGGAAAACGCCGCGGTAGTGGCCGCTTACAATAAGGCTTTTTGCCGCAAAAAAGCCCGAGCCAAAGCAGGTATTTTATGAAAAAACCAAAAAGTGGGCTAAGTCCTTTATTGATAAACCATCCCAAATATCGATGAATCTGGAATCAGACTATAACCACAAAATTATTAAGCAAGCAAGTGCTAACAAGTCTAAGCAGAAAAAACTAGTGTAAAAGCGGAAAACAAATTTCCTAGCTCGGACACCCCCGCTCATAGTGAGTTCATATATCGACAAGGCCTTCAGAGATGATATGGATAAGGACATGCAACTATTGGACCCCATAGCAATAGTTGTTGCTAAACTAATCGGTATCACTGTAACGCAGGCCAAAGAAAATGCTACCGGAGCAGGTATGTCTCTTGGTTAATATTTAGGCTATGAAGAAAGCCAATGGGTGAGATAACACGAAATTATGTCAAAGGGCTGCCTATGGTCAGTAATGAGAAGAACACGCGTCTATCAACATATATGCGAAATCTGCATGACTAGTACACCGTGCAATCATCAAACCAGCACTCGAAAGAATGGATTTCGATGGACGTTTGAGTGGAGCATCACTTCAAAACTTAGTCGATGTAGATTCAAATGAATGAACTATTTCGGTTATACAATCAACACGCCCTCGACAAATCTATCCTCGATTGCTATTGTCTGTAAGTGATTTATTTCTGTAATTAAGTCTCTAGCTTAGCACGTTGATTGCATATAATATATTATCCTGACTATATATTCTTTTGTATGCTATTATATTATGCAGAATAAAGATGCTTGAATGCAAAAGAGCTAGAAAATATGACGTTGAATTAATTGACCCATATATTGTTAATGAATATACGTTACACAATCACCCCAAGGTTGTGGAGAATGACTTGTGCAGGTTTTTAATCGAGCATAATTATGTTAAAGAAATTTTATTTCCTTACAACTTTAAGTGAGTATTTCTGTCTTGTACACATTCTTATATATGTATATGTATGTATATGTATGCTTGCAAAAGATTGAGTATTAATTATATATGCATCAACGTGCACTGTGTATGTAGTAGCGTATAATATATATACGGAAATATGTTTGAAATTATAATGAAACACATTGAAAAATAAACGAAATGGAAAAAACAAAATAAAAAAAAACACAAAATCGTGCTGCGGCAGAGAAACACACAAATCTCTACCGCGGCAGGAACTCGTCTAATCCCGGGTGGTGTTATGGCCCAAAACTAGAGGTCCTACAGCCCCCGCCACGTTACCGCTGCTACGTGGTGGGCTCTAGTCCCGGTTCATAAAAACCGGGACTAGAGATAGAGGCCTCTAATTATGAATTGGCAGTATCAGGTGTGAAACCGGGACTAGTACTCGTTATAGTCCGAGACCAGAGGCTCGTTTTCCACTATTGATGAAAAGAACGCGCTGCTTGCTGCAGGAAGAAGAAAACGAGTGTTAACAGGGGCATAGGATAATCATTCCGGATGTGCATCTAATTTAATTAACTCAATATAAGTTACTAACATATAAAGGTTAATATATTTTTAAATATAATTATGGGTAACGGTTGTGATCCACTAATAAACAAGGGATCCACCGGATCAACGTCTGAATAATCCTCTATTTCTTCGTTTATTATCTTTTTTTTTATGAAATTCTATCAATTTATTAATAATTATCAACAACAGTATAAAGAGTCCTAAAAATAATAAAAACTACAAATAGGTCAATGGACCACCTAGCGACGACTTAACAAACATAGTTGCAAATATCATACCGCTTTAATGTATTTATATAAGTACTACCTCCATTTCAAGAAATAAGGAGCACCCGTATTTCAAAGCAAAGTTTGACTGAACAAATAGAGCAACTAAAATTTTATTATAATGTGTAAAATTAGTATCGTTGGGTTCTTATTAAAATACACTTTCTAATTATGCTAATTTTGAACCAACATTCTTTATATATTTAGAGTAAACCTTGAAAAACACGCAAAACAAGAATGGCTTATTCCTTAGGGCCGAGTTAGTACAGATTTGGTGATCTAACAATTATGATCCTCCCCTCAGAATACATGTCGTATAAATGGTCAGAGATCATATCTTATTATGATGATCAAATATATAGAGTGAACATAAACAGTTACAATATTGAATAAACATGGGATTTTCTGTACAAAATGGGTCACTTCAAATAGGTTCATATCTCCGATCTAGAATACGATTAATCCGGCTTGTTCTATTGTTCTCGCCAAACTCATTGGCCGTTGAGTGATCTAATAAAATCTACTCCCTCCAATCCATATTAAGTGTCAGGAGTTGGTTGATAGATTGAGTTGTTACCTGCTCCTCCCGACCCTCCTCCTCCCAACCTCTTCTCCTCCCACACCCGTGCGGCGGCGCCGTGCCGCGCCGGGCGACCTCGCCTCCCCGCCGAGCCCTCCCTCCCGTGGTCTCTCTTCCCCGCCGCCGCCGCCGCACGGACAGTCGCCAGGCAAAGACCTGGGGGCGTGGCGGCGGCAGCGGCATCCCTGATCGCGATCCGGCGGAAAGGCGGCGGCGTCCGTACCGGCTGGTTTGGCGGTGGTGTTGTGGCGAGCGGCGGCCGGTGATCCTCGGCCCAGATAGCGGCAGGCGGCGGCGGGGATCTGGGCCTAGCCGCGATCTGTTCCATACGTTGGCCTCGACACCGGCGCCCAGGCGATCCGGGCCTTGTCCATGACACTAGGGCGCTTGGGGCATCTGCCCCCGGCATGGTAGTGGTGGCCTCCTTCTCCATCGGAATGGTCAGCCGGGTGGTCTTGTCGTCTTGTGGTGGATCCTGCTAGTTTCTGGTGGGTGGCGTGGGGGCCGCTAGCTCGGTTTCAATAAAGGAGGTGGTCCTGGATCCCTCTCAAGCCAAGAAGATGATCTGCCGGATGTTGGTCTCCATTAATCTAGTTTCTGTGTCGTGTTCCGGAAGGCTCTGTCGGCGAACTCCATAAGTGCTATCATGCTGTGAGTTTGCTGGAAGGATTGAATTCGGTCGTACGCACCCATGTTTTACCCTGACCGTTTGGTTTCAGAGGGTGTGCTTCAAAGATTTGTTGGCTGTTATTATCATGGGGCATGTTCTTGTTCCATGGTGCTGACGAAGAAAATCATGGAGACCGAGATCTGAAGACAGACAATGGTGGTTCGAGTCTGGGTGGTGATGAGGAATTGGCTAGGTGACTTGTGAATTGGAGCAGTGGCATGCAAGTGGGGACGACAGCACAAGAGATGTTCATGGTCCCTACCTCTCAGGGTGAAAACCCAGGGTCTGGCCTTAATTGGTTGTGCCTGGCAATGGTATTGTTGAAGGTATTGTTTTGAGAGCGTGGACTTTCTTCAGGGTGAAAACCTAGATCTTTGATCTGATGATGACGGTGTTTGTGCATTGTTCCCTTTTTGGAGGCGTCGTTTTTGGAGAAGCCGGACTTCTGGTGCTATCTTGGTGGTGGTAGTACTGTTGTTTCAATGAATGAGTCACTGTAATAGGACTTTTCCTTTTTATAATTCTTTTTTCTTTTTTTGGCTGTGTGCATCTGTGTGGCCGCTAGGTCAATGCGTTGTTGCAGAGGCTGGATGTAATTGATATCGTCTGATATTAATATATGCTCCTTTCCAAAAAAAAAGTGTCAGAAGTTTTGTTCAATTTAGTCCAATTTTGAACTTAAGCTCCAACACTTATTATGGATCAGAGGTAGTATCATGTTTAGCTTCATCATAAACATACGTGTTCACCTAGGGGGATGCAAATTTCAGGTGTGCCAGATTTCGAATCATATGTTCTTAAATGTACAATATGGAAATATATCTTTGGGTGGGACAACTGATATAGTTTTGGTATTGTAGATATATATTATTGGTTAAAATTTGAAAATACTTGGCCAAATTGCATAGGTTAGGGGACACGTACCGGTGACGGCGGTGCCGGTTGCCTACGGCCGTAAGTTCTGTAGTTGATAACGGTTGAGTGATTTGGTGGAGGACCATCCTCGTTACCTGCGGAAGTTAAAATAACGCAGTGGGTTAAGCTCAACAAAGAAACACCGGGAATTATAAAAAGCAGCAATTCATCCTCAACCTACAAGGCCCAATTAGCAGCGTTAATCTCCACACAAATAAATAGTACTATTTGGAAGGTGTAGGCGCGTCCAAAGTGCAAATTTTCAATTAGCTAATAATTCAAAACCATGTTTGAATGGTGGTTCGGCTTCAACAACGTGGTCGGCCTAATTGCAGGAATTCCCCGCTATGCAATAGGCCCCCCGAATCAGCGTTCCACGTAGTCTTCGAATGTCACTATGTCACTAGGATTGGTTTGGTCTTCCCTCCTTCAACCCGGTGGAGTGGATGGTTTTTCAAGACGTAACTCTGGTGGTTACACATTGGTCATGCCCGTCCTGGGAGGATGGGAGGAGGAAGACTATGTATGCTTGTCTCATGTGAGATTTGGGAAGAGCACAATGCTCAAGTAATCAAGCACAAGCGCTCCATGGCTTTGGTTGCTTTTGCACGCATTAAGTTAAAGGCAAAGTCTTGGTTCCTTGTTAGTGCAAGCATTTGGGTAATATTCATAGCAGGAGAGTAGGCCTTTTCTTTTTGTGACATCGGGAGTAGGCCTTTTGTTGTGTGTGGTATTAGAACCATGGTTTCTAATACCCCACTAGTCCAGCATGTAAGATAATCTAGCTAACGAACGATGTATAGTGTCACATTTTGCAAGATAGATCTGAGTAGCTCTGTTCTTACCTCTATGCTACTCTTCTCTTATCTTTGCACGTTTTTAATCTTCTCTCTTACCTTTTTTCAAGTTTAGGATTTTTCGTTGGGTTTCCGTCATACCCGTAGAATTCTTCTTCCTTCCTCTTGCAATGGTGTTTCTACATCTGGTTTTCGTACTCACCGTGCATGTGGAGAATGGATAGAGGTCGATGGGGACGAGCTCGGCTTGGGAAAGAAACCGCGGTTGTGCCATGGCAGGGTGGGTTTAGGTAAGGGTCGCCAAGGCAAGGGCTCGCCACGCCCGTGGAGAACGGCCGAGAGGATCGACGGGGACGAGCTCGGCTTGTGACCACGGTTGTGCCATGGCACAGAGGATGGCCCGTGGAGTTTATCTGTACCCGTTTATAATTATTACTTTCCCTATCCCGATTTAAAGGAAACATATAGCAAATCTCTCGGTCCTAGGATTTCTTGGATTGGAGCTAATTTGGCTCTTTCTAATTCTCTCATTGGCTCTTTCTCTGAAATTAAATGCTTATGTGCATACAAGGTGGGAAAAGTTTTGTATTATATGATTTCCAATACGTGTCATTTAAACCGGAAAGGAGGAAGTATAAGTGCATGATGGATATTAGGGAATAATTAAGCCCATAATTAAGAGATATGTACTAAATCCGTCTTGGTTCCTTGTTAGTGCATACATGAGTCAAGCACGACCAAATTATGCCTGTGTCCAATCATGCATCCCCGACTATTAAAACAGCTGCTGGCTATTCTAGACATTCCGCCATGCATGTTGTGCAAGGTGGATGAAGGTTCAGGAGCTTATGAATGACTGAACGTCCGGGAGATGCTTTCATGAGGAAGCTAGATCTCGTAAAAATACCTGGAGGTAAAGCGAATTGGGGAAGAAGAAAGAAGGGCTAGTGTCGATATGATACTCACGAGCTCCCGAGCTTCCTTGCTGAGCGACCACCGCAGGCAGCAAGGCCAGGGCGGCGCCGACCATAAGAAGCAGAAGAAGAACGGCACCGGGAGGAGCGACCGGATTCTGAAGACGGGAATAGTTCCACCCACGCGTCATAGTTTCTCGAAATAGTCTTTCGTTCTGTTTTATAAATAAATAAATTCAAACAGCCATACCGCCATATTTTGGTGCCGTCCAGCGATTTCTGGCTAAAACGAACACGGGGCCTCCTGGTGTATTTATAGGCGTGGACACAGAGAGAACGCCGGGCCTCCTGGTGTATTTATAGGCGTGGGATGGCGTGGACACGGTGCCATCCAGACATCGGGTGCGTACTAGATGATGGTTGACAGTATAATTGGAACGAGCAGCTAAAGTTTCAATAGTTGTCCTTTAGATACATTTTGGTTCCATTAATTGTAAAATAGGGTGTAATAGTCCTAATACTTGCTACACGGTGTAAAACTAGTCCCAAATGACTCATGAGCCGATAAATGGCGGTGTTTGATCTGCAAAAACATTCTTATACTTTTTCTTACCGGCACATGTAACCAAGTTTGCCAACATAAGTCCCACAAGTCAAAGGGGTTGGAAAAAAATAAAGAATTATTGGCACTACCATGGAATTCGAACCATTGTCGCTGCAGCAGCAAAAAGTATGTATCTTCCACTACAACTCACAAAACTTTTTGATACAAATACATACCTGTACCTTATTATACATAAGTTTGCCACCAAAAACAAGCACCACGTTTTCGAACCGGCGTCTTGAATCGCTACACGTAGCCCAGCACATCCGGACGAGCCGTCTGAAAAATTGAAATCGCCAAGGATGAGGGGCAGGACAGTGGAAATCTATATGCGTGCTCCGACGAGCCGTACCTGCACGGCCTGATATGCGGATGACTACATCTCAAAGAAGGACGGCAATACCACAGCCGTGCACAGAGATGCAGGTTCTGTTCCACGAAGTACATGTCTTGGCCATGAGTGGAACGGTGACAACTTGCTTCATGTACGTCGCGGTCTAGAAGGCGCGCATCGCCATCGCATGCTCGCCGAGTACCGTTGAAGCACACCACGAAGGAGCACTGCTGCACGTTCCCGAGGATGGCCGCATCCTCGTCACCGCCCTTGGGCGCGAACGCAAGGAACCCGCTCGACAGAATCATTGGTGCCTGCAGCCGCTGAATGTGAGCGCCACCGTTGGTAGGTTCGCGATGTTGTACTGACAGGATCCCCCATATGGACGGCGTGTATGGGTACCCATAGGGTGCTAGCATGGCGTTGCAGAACATCGACCTCGGCACAGCGTATGCCATGGGCAGCAGTCATGTTATTACCGACCTCGTGTCCACCACTGTGCCTCGCACGAATACCGATGACAGGACACCACACACCTTCTGCCCGCTGATGATGATGCCCCTGAGCATCAACATATGTAGAACGTCGTCACGCTCCACACTAACAAGACTTGCAACATCATTTTTGTGTATAAAAGAATACGGGTTTATTTTTCCGACAGAAAAATATCAAAGCTACAGTTGTAGAGATGCACGTATTTTCTGTTGCATCGTTGATATGACGAGTTCGAACCTTAATAGTGCAAATAATTTTTTATTTTCTTTCCAGCTCCTCTAACAGGTGGGAACGCAATTGTCAGTCAAAAAATTACTAGTTTTTGTATAGGGATGTTTTTTGTAGAATAAACACGGCCACTTGTGAGCTCACGAATCGTTTGGGCCTAGTTTTGCACCGTGTAACAAGTATTGGGACTACTTCACTCTATTTTATAACTATTGGGACTAAAATGCACCTAACTGACAACTATCGGGACTGGAGGTTAGGTTCCGGCTACGCTGCTATTGAAGGACATCACAACTCGGGCTAGCACCGCCAGTCGCGGTACTAGTTCCGTAGTAGCACAAAGATGCCCGCTGCAAGCACTCTCAGCTTCTCCCTCTTCATAGCCACCATCGTCTACTCTACTCTTTCTTGACGCTCTTTGCCCTTACTTTTTCATTAGTTAGTCCCACACTTGTTGATGAACTCAATAAAGACTTGCAGGCCCTCCTCTGCCTCAAGAGCTACCTCTCCAACAATCCCAAACCACTCGCCTCGTGAAACAACACCCTCCAATTTTGCAGTAGGCATGGTGTCACCTGCGGCAAGAGGCATACATCTCAGGTGATAGCACTAGAATTGATATCCCTAGGTCTGAAAGGACAAATACCACCCTGCATCGCCAATCTCACTTTCCTCACAAGAATCCACCTCCAGGATAATCTGTTGAGCGGTGGGATCCCATCTAAGGTAGGCCATATGCGTCGCCTTGTCGAACTAAGCCTTTTGTTGAACAATCTTACTGGTGAAATACCCAACTCTTTGTCTGCATGTTCAAGTCTTCAGATCATTGATATTGGGAGCAACTCCCTCCACGGGGAGATCCCCCAAGGTTTGTCCAACTGTTTAAACATCACAACTATCTTCCTCGATGGCAACAAGCTTCATGGAAGCATTCCATACGAACTCGGCATGCTTCCTAAGCTTTCACTTCCGTTTCTTCCTAGCAACAACCTGACGGGCAATACTCCTTATTCACTTGGAAGCAGCGCATCTCTCACCTAGTCATCCTCACAAACAACAGCCTAACTGGAGGTATCCCACCTCTTCTAGCAAATAGTTCATCACTTCAAGCGCTAGACTTGGAAATAAATGACCTCACTAGAGAGATACCTCCTGCTCTCTTTAACAGTCGCACCCTTAGTATCATAAATCTTGCACGAAACAATTTTTGGGGGTCTATTCCCCCTTTCTCACACTTGTCACCACTGGAGACTCTCTACCTATCCTACAACAATCTCATGGGTAGCATACCTTCTTCTGTAGGGAACTCTTCTTCCCTTCGGTCACTTTTTCTTGCAGCGAATCACATGCAAGGAAGCATTCCATGGAGGCTAAGTACAATTCCTAACTTAGAGGTACTCGACCTCAATGACAACAACTTATCTGGGACCGTTCTTGTATCTCTATACAACATATCTACACTCACATCACTTTTGCTTCGGTCCCCCCCTCCCCCACTTCTTTTCAAACTTTAACAATCAAAAACTTGATACCGATTGTTTACAGGACCGTACGAACCCACGTATGGTCCTCTTAGACATATACTCATTATACACTATACTCATATGTCCGTGGAAGGCGAAAACTGAAAGTTATATAACAGCAATAACAAAAAAAATTAAACATGGCATGCAAAGACGTAGATTGCGATAATGGGAGGTGGGATCAGCCAGCTGGAACGCGGATTATACCTAGTTCGACCGAGTACACATATACGAAGATATATGTGGTCTTGATATGGATTACGACGGGTCAAAAAAATAAAACAGCCCATGCAGTTTAAGTTTAGGGAGGGACCGAAGCACACCTCCACTCACATACCTTGTATTGGGAACCAACATCCTAGTAGGGGACATTCCAGCAAATTTTGGCTATAGGATGCCAAACATCCAAACGTTAATTGTTCAGAGAAACAAATTTCAAGGTGGTATTACCACATCAATAGCCAACGCCACAAGTCTTGAGCTGATTCTTCTTCGTGATAATGCATTATGTGGCATTATTCCTTCTTTCGGGTATTTTCCCAACATAACCACACTAGATATAGGCAAGAACCAACTCGAAGATGGAGACTAGACTTTCCTCTCCACGCTCGCCAATTCCACAAAGCTGGTGAACTTACAATTAGATGCAAATAACCTATGGGGGAAACTGCCAAATTCCATTGGAGATCTTCCGAAAAGATTACGACTTTTGATGTTGAGAGAAAACAAAATATTTGGCAGCATACCACACGAGATAGCGAACCTCAAAAACCTCATAGATCTTTGCATGGAGCAAAATATGCTTACTAGAAACCTTCCTGACTCACTTAGAAATATTTCAAACTTGAATGTTTTAAACTAGACGAGTTCTATTTTCCATTGGAAACCTCCGTCAATTAAACGAGCTCTACTTGCAATAAAATCATTTTACTGGTCCCATCCCTCGAACTTTAGCACAGTGCCAAAACTTGGACATCATAAACCTCTCTTGTAACTTCTTTGAAAGTACAATACCAATGGAATTATTTACTCTGTCCACACTCTATGAAGTTCTTGACCTCTCTTACAACAAACTCTCTGGACCTATACCTATGGAAATTGGTGGGTTAATCAACCTTCCCCCTCAATCTTTGCAACAACCGGTTGACTGGAGAAATTCCCTCAACTTTGGGTGAGTGCCTCCATTTGGAGTCTCTCCACCTAGAAGGGAATCTAATTGATGGGCGGATACATCAATATTTCACTGAATTGAGAGGCATGTGTGACATGGATCTTTCTCAAAAGAACATATCTGGTCAGACACCAGATTTCTTCCAGGCCTTTAGCTCCTTGTCACTTCTCAATTTGTCATTCAACAACCTAGAGGGACCCGTACCAACTGGTGGGATCTTCCAGAATGCAAGCAAGGTCTTCGTCCAAGGGAACAAAGAGTTGTCTGCTGTTTCGTCGACACTAAAACTGCCGTTGCCACACAGCTGCAACTTAACACATGTATGCCTCCAACATACCGAAAGTAGTGGGATTTTCTGCTCTTTCGTTGGTCATGTTATCATGTATTGGACTCGTCTTTCTGAAGAAGAGAAACAAGTTCAAAGAAGTCGCACTTCCATCCGTCAAGGGATTCAACAAGATGGCATATGCTGATTTAGTGGAAGAAACAAATGGTTTCTCTTTCAGAAACTTGGTTGGCTCAGGGAAATATGGGTCCGTGTACAAAGGTAGGATTGAGTATGAGGAACATGCAGTTGCTATCAAAGTTTTAAAACTTTATCAACTTGGAGCAGTAAAGATCTTCCTTGCATAGTGTGAGGCTTTGAGGAACACTCGTCATTGTAGTCTTGTAAGAGTGATCACTGTGTGCTCAACAATTGATCGTGCAGGACATGAGTTCAAAGCTATTTTTCTTGAATATATGGTTAATGGCAACCTGGAAAGTTGGCTCCATCCAAGCCTCCACGAGCATCATCCGAAAAGGCCGTTGAGTTTAGGTTCAAGAATTATAATAGTGGTAGACATAGTCGCTGCTTTGGACTACCTCCATAACCATTGCATGCCTCCTATGGCCCACTGTGATTTGAAGCCTAGTAATGTCCTTCTCGATGATATCATGGGCGCATGTGTTGGCGACTTCGGGTTGGCTAAGTTCTTGCACACTTATACTTTCTCGGACAATCATATTTCTACAAGCTTAGTGGCCCCAAGAGGATCTGTTGGATATATTGTACCATGTAACAATTTTTGAACAAAAGATGGACGATTTTTGCAAATATATTACATAGTCTCCTACATATTCAGGTTTTTACTTACGTTTTAACTCTTGTAGCATTTTTGTTTCAAATTTCAACCCATTTGTGTTAAATAATTGTTTGAATAAATTTGCATACTGCAGAATATGGCTTTAGGAGAAAATATCCACGGAGCCTGACGTTTGCAGCTATGGAATCATCGTCCTAGAAATGCTCACTGGGAAGCGTCCAACTGATGACATGTTTAATGATGGCCTTAGCCTTTACAAATTGGTCGAAGAATCATTTCCTTGAAACATTGCTGACATTCTAGATCCTACAATTTTTCCTAGATATGGTGAACAGCTCCACGTTTCCTGGTTGGTAAGGGGTGATACGTCGGAAACGTATCTATAATTTTTTATGCTACATGCTTGTTTAGTATCTACTTTGCTTTGCTTTGTCTTACTTTGAGGTGTTTTTATATCTTTTCTGGAACTAACCTATTAACAAGTTGCCACAGTGCCAGCTATCTGTTTTCTTATTGTGACTATAAAGTAGTTGTCATTCTTTACGTACTAACTTGGGAAATCAAGAACTCATCAAGCCTTGTTCATGCCATGGGAGAAATCCCTTAATAGCACATTAACATGATGGTTGTCGGTTATTGTCTACTATGGCTATGACGGATGATGTGAGCAGTGGTTGCTTCCTATTTTTCCATATATGGAGCTCCTCCCACACATATCATAAATGGTCTTATTTATTATAATATTTTTGATCATCATTTTTAATTACTAGCGGTAGATCCACTACTTCTTGAGAACTCTTTCCATCATTTTGCAAACCTACGTAATTATAATCGCATGCTCTTATTTACTTACAGCTTTAGTTTACTTATTGTTCTCCTATTTGAAAACCCAAAAATATCTTTTACACAAAACTCGTATTTTATCTTGTTACTTAGAACGTTATTTAGCATTACCATTTCAGTATTTAGTTCAAGAGTTATTTAGACTTTAGACTCCTGCTCCCTGTGGGATCGATATCTTTATTTCGAAACTAGCTACAGAGGATCTATGCACTTGCAGTCATCAGATGACCTAGAGAAGGATTATGAGGACCTAGAGATTGACATCGCTACACCTGAAGGTCATAAGAAACTGGGAGATGTCAAGCGCCACATCATTCTATGGAAAAATATGTACATCAAGTTTCCAGTCTCGGCGCCAAGGTTGACGGCTCCGAAGAATCCAAGTCCACCCACCGATGATCGGCAACCTCCAAGTCCACCCCTCGACGAGAGGGATGTCGATCGCTGCAGCGCGAGTACATCTTGATCTCTGCCTTGAAAAAAATGGAAGGTCGTTGTTTCCCCGCGCCCCACTCAGAAGAAAGGTAGTACAGCGAAGATAGTCTACATTCCGCCAGCTCTTCCCAAGAGACCTTATGACAGGACTGATGAGGAAAACGCCGCGGTAGTGGCCGCTTACAATAAGGCTTTTTGCCGCAAAAAAGCCCGAGCCAAAGCAGGTATTTTATGAAAAAACCAAAAAGTGGGCTAAGTCCTTTATTGATAAACCATCCCAAATATCGATGAATCTGGAATCAGACTATAACCACAAAATTATTAAGCAAGCAAGTGCTAACAAGTCTAAGCAGAAAAAACTAGTGTAAAAGCGGAAAACAAATTTCCTAGCTCGGACACCCCCGCTCATAGTGAGTTCATATATCGACAAGGCCTTCAGAGCTGATATGGATAAGGACATGCAACTATTGGACCCCATAGCAATAGTTGTTGCTAAACTAATCGGTATCACTGTAACGCAGGCCAAAGAAAATGCTACCGGAGCAGGTATGTCTCTTGGTTAATATTTAGGCTATGAAGAAAGCCAATGGGTGAGATAACACGAAATTATGTCAAAGGGCTGCCTATGGTCAGTAATGAGAAGAACACGCGTCTATCAACATATATGCGAAATCTGCATGACTAGTACACCGTGCAATCATCAAACCAGCACTCGAAAGAATGGATTTCGATGGACGTTTGAGTGGAGCATCACTTCAAAACTTAGTCGATGTAGATTCAAATGAATGAACTATTTCGGTTATACAATCAACACGCCCTCGACAAATCTATCCTCGATTGCTATTGTCTGTAAGTGATTTATTTCTGTAATTAAGTCTCTAGCTTAGCACGTTGATTGCATATAATATATTATCCTGACTATATATTCTTTTGTATGCTATTATATTATGCAGAATAAAGATGCTTGAATGCAAAAGAGCTAGAAAATATGACGTTGAATTAATTGACCCATATATTGTTAATGAATATACGTTACACAATCACCCCAAGGTTGTGGAGAATGACTTGTGCAGGTTTTTAATCGAGCATAATTATGTTAAAGAAATTTTATTTCCTTACAACTTTAAGTGAGTATTTCTGTCTTGTACACATTCTTATATATGTATATGTATGTATATGTATGCTTGCAAAAGATTGAGTATTAATTATATATGCATCAACGTGCACTGTGTATGTAGTAGCGTATAATATATATACGGAAATATGTTTGAAATTATAATGAAACACATTGAAAAATAAACGAAATGGAAAAAACAAAATAAAAAAAACACAAAATCGTGCTGCGGCAGAGAAACACACAAATCTCTACCGCGGCAGGAACTCGTCTAATCCCGGGTGGTGTTATGGCCCAAAACTAGAGGTCCTCCAGCCCCCGCCACGTTACCGCTGCTACGTGGTGGGCTCTAGTCCCGGTTCATAAAAACCGGGACTAGAGATAGAGGCCTCTAATTACGAATTGGCAGTATCAGGTGTGAAACCGGGACTAGTACTCGTTATAGTCCGAGACCAGAGGCTCGTTTTCCACTATTGATGAAAAGAACGCGCTGCTTGCTGCAGGAAGAAGAAAACGAGTGTTAACAGGGGCATAGGATAATCATTTCGGATGTGCATCTAATTTAATTAACTCAATATAAGTTACTAACATATAAAGGTTAATATATTTTTAAATATAATTATGGGTAACGGTTGTGATCCACTAATAAACAAGGGATCCACCGGATCAACGTCTGAATAATCCTCTATTTCTTCGTTTATTATCTTTTTTTTTATGAAATTCTATCAATTTATTAATAATTATCAACAACAGTATAAAGAGTCCTAAAAATAATAAAAACTACAAATAGGTCAATGGACCACCTAGCGACGACTTAACAAACATAGTTGCAAATATCATACCGCTTTAATGTATTTATATAAGTACTACCTCCATTTCAAGAAATAAGGAGCACCCGTATTTCAAAGCAAAGTTTGACTGAACAAATAGAGCAACTAAAATTTTATTATAATGTGTAAAATTAGTATCGTTGGGTTCTTATTAAAATACACTTTCTAATTATGCTAATTTTGAACCAACATTCTTTATATATTTAGAGTAAACCTTGAAAAACACGCAAAACAAGAATGGCTTATTCCTTAGGGCCGAGTTAGTACAGATTTGGTGATCTAACAATTATGATCCTCCCCTCAGAATACATGTCGTATAAATGGTCAGAGATCATATCTTATTATGATGATCAAATATATAGAGTGAACATAAACAGTTACAATATTGAATAAACATGGGATTTTCTGTACAAAATGGGTCACTTCAAATAGGTTCATATCTCCGATCTAGAATACGATTAATCCGGCTTGTTCTATTGTTCTCGCCAAACTCATTGGCCGTTGAGTGATCTAATAAAATCTACTCCCTCCAATCCATATTAAGTGTCAGGAGTTGGTTGATAGATTGAGTTGTTACCTGCTCCTCCCGACCCTCCTCCTCCCAACCTCTTCTCCTCCCACACCCGTGCGGCGGCGCCGTGCCGCGCCGGGCGACCTCGCCTCCCCGCCGAGCCCTCCCTCCCGTGGTCTCTCTTCCCCGCCGCCGCCGCCGCACGGACAGTCGCCAGGCAAAGACCTGGGGGCGTGGCGGCGGCAGCGGCATCCCTGATCGCGATCCGGCGGAAAGGCGGCGGCGTCCGTACCGGCTGGTTTGGCGGTGGTGTTGTGGCGAGCGGCGGCCGGTGATCCTCGGCCCAGATAGCGGCAGGCGGCGGCGGGGATCTGGGCCTAGCCGCGATCTGTTCCATACGTTGGCCTCGACACCGGCGCCCAGGCGATCCGGGCCTTGTCCATGACACTAGGGCGCTTGGGGCATCTGCCCCCGGCATGGTAGTGGTGGCCTCCTTCTCCATCGGAATGGTCAGCCGGGTGGTCTTGTCGTCTTGTGGTGGATCCTGCTAGTTTCTGGTGGGTGGCGTGGGGGCCGCTAGCTCGGTTTCAATAAAGGAGGTGGTCCTGGATCCCTCTCAAGCCAAGAAGATGATCTGCCGGATGTTGGTCTCCATTAATCTAGTTTCTGTGTCGTGTTCCGGAAGGCTCTGTCGGCGAACTCCATAAGTGCTATCATGCTGTGAGTTTGCTGGAAGGATTGAATTCGGTCGTACGCACCCATGTTTTACCCTGACCGTTTGGTTTCAGAGGGTGTGCTTCAAAGATTTGTTGGCTGTTATTATCATGGGGCATGTTCTTGTTCCATGGTGCTGACGAAGAAAATCATGGAGACCGAGATCTGAAGACAGACAATGGTGGTTCGAGTCTGGGTGGTGATGAGGAATTGACTAGGTGACTTGTGAATTGGAGCAGTGGCATGCAAGTGGGGACGACAGCACAAGAGATGTTCATGGTCCCTACCTCTCAGGGTGAAAACCCAGGGTCTGGCCTTAATTGGTTGTGCCTGGCAATGGTATTGTTGAAGGTATTGTTTTGAGAGCGTGGACTTTCTTCAGGGTGAAAACCTAGATCTTTGATCTGATGATGACGGTGTTTGTGCATTGTTCCCTTTTTGGAGGCGTCGTTTTTGGAGAAGCCGGACTTCTGGTGCTATCTTGGTGGTGGTAGTACTGTTGTTTCAATGAATGAGTCACTGTAATAGGACTTTTCCTTTTTATAATTCTTTTTTCTTTTTTTGGCTGTGTGCATCTGTGTGGCCGCTAGGTCAATGCGTTGTTGCAGAGGCTGGATGTAATTGATATCGTCTGATATTAATATATGCTCCTTTCCAAAAAAAAAGTGTCAGGAGTTTAGTTCAATTTAGTCCAATTTTGAACTTAAGCTCCAACACTTATTATGGATCAGAGGTAGTATCATGTTTAGCTTCATCATAAACATATGTGTTCACCTAGGGGGATGCAAATTTCAGGTGTGCCAGATTTCGAATCATATGTTCTTAAATGTACAATATGGAAATATATCTTTGGGTGGGACAACTGATATAGTTTTGGTATTGTAGATATATATTATTGGTTAAAATTTGAAAATACTTGGCCAAATTGCATAGGTTAGGGGACACGTACCGGTGACGGCGGTGCCGGTTGCCTACGGCCGTAAGTTCTGTAGTTGATAACGGTTGAGTGATTTGGTGGAGGACCATCCTCGTTATCTGCGGAAGTTAAAATAACGCAGTGGGTTAAGCTCAACAAAGAAACACCGGGAATTATTAAAAGCAGCAATTCATCCTCAACCTACAAGGCCCAATTAGCAGCGTTAATCTCCACACAAATAAATAGTACTATTTGGAAGGTGTAGGCGCGTCCAAAGTGCAAATTTTCAATTAGCTAATAATTCAAAACCATGTTTGAATGGTGGTTCGGCTTCAACAACGTGGTCGGCCTAATTGCAGGAATTCCCCGCTATGCAATAGGCCCCCCGAATCAGCGTTCCACGTAGTCTTCGAATGTCACTATGTCACTAGGATTGGTTTGGTCTTCCCTCCTTCAACCCAGTGGAGTGGATGGTTTTTCAAGACGTAACTCTGGTGGTTACACATTGGTCATGCCCGTCCTGGGAGGATGGGAGGAGGAAGACTATGTATGCTTGTCTCATGTGAGATTTGGGAAGAGCACAATGCTCAAGTAATCAAGCACAAGCGCTCCATGGCTTTGGTTGCTTTTGCACGCATTAAGTTAAAGGCAAAGTCTTGGTTCCTTGTTAGTGCAAGCATTTGGGTAATATTCATAGCAGGAGAGTAGGCCTTTTCTTTTTGTGACATCGGGAGTAGGCCTTTTGTTGTGTGTGGTATTAGAACCATGGTTTCTAATACCCCACTAGTCCGGCATGTAAGATAATCTAGCTAACGAACGATGTATAGTGTCACATTTTGCAAGATAGATCTGAGTAGCTCTGTTCTTACCTCTATGCTACTCTTCTCTTATCTTTGCACGTTTTTAATCTTCTCTCTTACCTTTTTTCAAGTTTAGGATTTTTCGTTGGGTTTCCGTCATACCTGTAGAATTCTTCTTCCTTCCTCTTGCAATTGTGTTTCTACATCTGGTTTTCGTACTCACCGTGCATGTGGAGAATGGATAGAGGTCGATGGGGACGAGCTCGGCTTGGGAAAGAAACCGCGGTTGTGCCATGGCAGGGTGGGTTTAGGTAAGGGTCGCCAAGGCAAGGGCTCGCCACGCCCGTGGAGAACGGCCGAGAGGATCGACGGGGACGAGCTCGGCTTGTGACCACGGTTGTGCCATGGCACAGAGGATGGCCCGTGGAGTTTATCTGTACCCGTTTATAATTATTACTTTCCCTATCCCGATTTAAAGGAAACATATAGCAAATCTCTCGGTCCTAGGATTTCTTGGATTGGAGCTAATTTGGCTCTTTCTAATTCTCTCATTGGCTCTTTCTCTGAAATTAAATGCTTATGTGCATACAAGGTGGGAAAAGTTTTGTATTATATGATTTCCAATACGTGTCATTTAAACCGGAAAGGAGGAAGTATAAGTGCATGATGGATATTAGGGAATAATTAAGCCCATAATTAAGAGATATGTACTAAATCCGTCTTGGTTCCTTGTTAGTGCATACATGAGTCAAGCACGACCAAATTATGCCTGTGTCCAATCATGCATCCCCGACTATTAAAACAGCTGCTGGCTATTCTAGACATTCCGCCATGCATGTTGTGCAAGGTGGATGAAGGTTCAGGAGCTTGTGAATGACTGAACGTCCGGGAGATGCTTTCATGAGGAAGCTAGATCTCGTAAAAATACCTGGAGGTAAAGCGAATTGGGGAAGAAGAAAGAAGGGCTAGTGTCGATATGATACTCACGAGCTCCCGAGCTTCCTTGCTGAGCGACCACCGCAGGCAGCAAGGCCAGGGCGGCGCCGACCATAAGAAGCAGAAGAAGAACGGCACCGGGAGGAGCGACCGGATTCTGAAGACGGGAATAGTTCCACCCACGCGTCATAGTTTCTCGAAATAGTCTTTCGTTCTGTTTTATAAATAAATAAATTCAAACAGCCATACCGCCATATTTTGGTGCCGTCCAGTGATTTCTGGCTAAAACGAACACGGGGCCTCCTGGTGTATTTATAGGCGTGGACACAGAGAGAACGCCGGGCCTCCTGGTGTATTTATAGGCGTGGGATGGCGTGGACACGGTGCCATCCAGACATCGGGTGCGTACTAGATGATGGTTGACAGTATAATTGGAACGAGCAGCTAAAGTTTCAATAGTTGTCCTTTAGATACATTTTGGTTCCATTAATTGTAAAATAGGGTGTAATAGTCCTAATACTTGCTACACGGTGTAAAACTAGTCCCAAATGACTCATGAGCCGATAAGTGGCGGTGTTTGATCTGCAAAAACATTCTTATATTTTTCTTACCGGCACATGTAACCAAGTTTGCCAACATAAGTCCCACAAGTCAAAGGGGTTGGAAAAAAATAAAGAATTATTGGCACTACCATGGAATTCGAACCATTGTCGCTGCAGCAGCAAAAGGTATGTATCTTCCACTACAACTCACAAAACTTTTTGATACAAATACATACCTGTACCTTATTATACATAAGTTTGCCACCAAAAACAAGCACCACGTTTTCGAACCGGCGTCTTGAATCGCTACACGTAGCCCAGCACATCCGGACGAGCCGTCTGAAAAATTGAAATCGCCAAGGATGAGGGGCAGGACAGTGGAAATCTATATGCGTGCTCCGACGAGCCGTACCTGCACGGCCTGATATGCGGATGACTACATCTCAAAGAAGGACGGCAATACCACAGCCGTGCACAGAGATGCAGGTTCTGTTCCACGAAGTACATGTCTTGGCCATGAGTGAAACGGTGACAACTTGCTTCATGTACGTCGCGGTCTAGAAGGCGCGCATCGCCATCGCATGATCGCCGAGTACCGTTGAAGCACACCACGAAGGAGCACTGCTGCACGTTCCCGAGGATGGCCGCATCCTCGTCACCGCCCTTGGGCGCGAACGCAAGGAACCCGCTCGACAGAATCATTGGTGCCTGCAGCCGCTGAATGTGAGCGCCACCGTTGGTAGGTTCGCGATGCTGTACTGACAGGATCCCCCATATGGACGGCGTGTATGGGTACCCATAGGGTGCTAGCATGGCGTTGCAGAACATCGACCTCGGCACAGCGTATGCCATGGGCAGCAGTCATGTTATTACCGACCTCGTGTCCACCACTGTGCCTCGCACGAATACCGATGACAGGACACCACACACCTTCTGCCCGCTGATGATGATGCCCCTGAGCATCAACATATGTAGAACGTCGTCACGCTCCACACTAACAAGACTTGCAACATCATTTTTGTGTATAAAAGAATACGGGTTTATTTTTCCGACAGAAAAATATCAAAGCTACAGTTGTAGAGATGCACGCATTTTCTGTTGCATCGTTGATATGGCGAGTTCGAACCTTAATAGTGCAAATAATTTTTTATTTTCTTTCCAGCTCCTCTAACAGGTGGGAACGCAATTGTCAGTCAAAAATTACTAGTTTTTGTATAGGGATGTTTTTTTTAGAATAAACACGGCCACTTGTGAGCTCACGAATCGTTTGGGGCTAGTTTTGCACCGTGTAACAAGTATTGGGACTACTTCACTCTATTTTATAACTATTGGGACTAAAATGCACCTAACTGACAACTATCGGGACTGGAGGTTAGGTTCCGGCCACGCTGCTATTGAAGGACATCACAACTCGGGCTAGCACCGCCAGTCGCGGTACTAGTTCCGTAGTAGCACAAAGATGCCCGCTGCAAGCACTCTCAACTTCTCCCTCTTCATAGCCACCATCGTCTACTCTACTCTTTCTTGACGCTCTTTGCCCTTACTTTTTCATTAGTTAGTCCCACACTTGTTGATGAACTCAATAAAGACTTGCAGGCCCTCCTCTGCCTCAAGAGCTACCTCTCCAACAATCCCAAACCACTCGCCTCGTGAAACAACACCCTCCAATTTTGCAGTAGGCATGGTGTCACATGCGGCAAGAGGCATACATCTCAGGTGTTAGCACTAGAATTGATATCCCTAGGTCTGAAAGGACAAATACCACCCTGCATCGGCAATCTCACTTTCCTCACAAGAATCCACCTCCAGGATAATCTGTTGAGCGGTGGGATCCCATCTAAGGTAGGCCATATGCGTCGCCTTGTCGAACTAAGCCTTTTGTTGAACAATCTTACTGGTGAAATACCCAACTCTTTGTCTGCATGTTCAAGTCTTCAGATCATTGATATTGGGAGCAACTCCCTCCACGGGGAGATCCCCCAAGGTTTGTCCAACTGTTTAAACATCACAACTATCTTCCTCGATGGCAACAAGCTTCATGGAAGCATTCCATATGAACTCGGCATGCTTCCTAAGCTTTCACTTCCGTTTCTTCCTAGCAACAACCTGACGGGCAATACTCCTTATTCACTTGGAAGCAGCGCATCTCTCACCTAGTCATCCTCACAAACAACATCCTAACTGGAGGTATCCCACCTCTTCTAGCAAATAGTTCATCACTTCAAGCGCTAGACTTGGAAATAAATGACCTCACTAGAGAGATACCTCCTGCTCTCTTTAACAGTCGCACCCTTAGTATCATAAATCTTGCACGAAACAATTTTTGGGGGTCTATTCCCCCTTTCTCACACTTGTCACCACTGGAGACTCTCTACCTATCCTACAACAATCTCATGGGTAGCATACCTTCTTCTGTAGGGAACTCTTCTTCCCTTCGGTCACTTTTTCTTGCAGCGAATCACATGCAAGGAAGCATTCCATGGAGCCTAAGTACAATTCCTAACTTAGAGGTACTCGACCTCAATGACAACAACTTATCTGGGACCGTTCTTGTATCTCTATACAACATATCTACACTCACATCACTTTTGCTTCGGTCCCCCCCCTCCCCCACTTCTTTTCAAACTTTAACAATCAAAAACTTAATACCGATTGTTTACAGGACCGTACGAACCCACGTATGGTCCTCTTAGACGTATACTCATTGTACACTATACTCATATGTCCGTGGAAGGCGAAAACTGGAAGTTATATAACAGCAATAACAAAAAAATTAAACATGGCATGCAAAGACGTAGATTGCGATAATGGGAGGTGGAATCAGCCAGCTGGAACGCGGATTATACCTAGTTCGACCGAGTACACATATACGAAGATATACATGGTCTTGATATGGATTACGACGGGTCAAAAAAATAAAACAGCCCATGCAGTTTAAGTTTAGGGGGGGACCAAGCACACCTCCACTCACATACCTTGTATTGGGAACCAACATCCTAGTAGGGGACATTCCAGCAAATTTTGGCTATAGGATGCCAAACATCCAAACATTAATTGTTCAGAGAAACAAATTTCAAGGTGGTATTACCACATCAATAGCCAACGCCACAAGTCTTGAGCTGATTCTTCTTCGTGATAATGCATTATGTGGCATTATTCCTTCTTTCGGGTATTTTCCCAACTTAACCACACTAGATATAGGCAAGAACCAACTCGAAGATGGAGACTGGACTTTCCTCTCCACGCTCGCCAATTCCACAAAGCTGGTGAACTTACAATTAGATGCAAATAACCTATGGGGGAAACTGCCAAATTCCATTGGAGATCTTCCGAGAAAACAAAATATTTGGCAGCATACCACCCGAGATAGAGAACCTCAAAAACCTCATAGATCTTTGCATGGAGCAAAATATGCTTACTAGAAACCTTCCTGACTCACTTAGAAATATTTCAAACTTGAATGTTTTAAACTAGACGAGTTCTATTTTCCATTGGAAACCTCCGTCAATTAAACGAGCTCTACTTGCAATAAAATCATTTTACTGGTCCCATCCCTCGAACTTTAGCACAGTGCCAAAACTTGGACATCATAAACCTCTCTTGTAACTGCTTTGAAAGTACAATACCAATGGAATTATTTACTCTGTCCACACTCTATGAAGTTCTTGACCTCTCTTACAACAAACTCTCTGGACCTATACCTATGGAAATTGGTGGGTTAATCAACCTTCCCCCTCAATCTTTGCAACAACCGGTTGACTGGAGAAATTCCCTCAACTTTGGGTGAGTGCCTCCATTTGGAGTCTCTCCACCTAGAAGGGAATCTAATTGATGGGCGGATACATCAATATTTCACTGAATTGAGAGGCATGTGTGACATGGATCTTTCTCAAAAGAACTTATCTGGTCAGACACCAGATTTCTTCCAGGCCTTTAGCTCCTTGTCACTTCTCAATTTGTCATTCAACAACCTAGAGGGACCCGTACCAACTGGTGGGATCTTCCAGAATGCAAGCAAGGTCTTCGTCCAAGGGAACAAAGAGTTGTCTGCTGTTTCGTCGACACTGAAACTGCCGTTGCCACACAGCTGCAACTTAACACATGTATGCCTCCAACATACCGAAAGTAGTGGGATTTTCTGCTCTTTCGTTGGTCATGTTATCATGTATTGGACTCGTCTTTCTGAAGAAGAGAAACAAGTTCAAAGAAGTCGCACTTCCATCCGTCAAGGGATTCAACAAGATGGCATATGCTGATTTAGTGGAAGAAACAAATGGTTTCTCTTTCAGAAACTTGGTTGGCTCAGGGAAATATGGGTCCGTGTACAAAGGTAGGATTGAGTATGAGGAACATGCAGTTGCTATCAAAGTTTTAAAACTTTATCAACTTGGAGCAGTAAAGATCTTCCTTGCATAGTGTGAGGCTTTGAGGAACACTCGTCATTGTAGTCTTGTAAGAGTGATCACTGTGTGCTCAACAATTGATCGTGCAGGACATGAGTTCAAAGCTATTTTTCTTGAATATATGGTTAATGGCAACCTGGAAAGTTGGCTCCATCCAAGCCTCCACGAGCATCATCCGAAAAGGCCGTTGAGTTTAGGTTCAAGAATTATAATAGTGGTAGACATAGTTGCTGCTTTGGACTACCTCCATAACCATTGCATGCCTCCTATGGCCCACTGTGATTTGAAGCCTAGTAATGTCCTTCTCAATGATATCATGGGCGACAATTATATTTCTACAAGCTTAGTGGCCCCAAGAGGATCTGTTGGATATATTGTACCATGTAACAATTTTTGAACAAAAGATGGACGATTTTTGCAAATATATTACATAGTCTCCTACATATTCAGGTTTTTACTTACGTTTTAACTCTTGTAGAATTTTTGTTTCAAATTTCAACCCATTTGTGTTAAGTAATTGTTTGAATAAATTTGCATACTGCAGAATATGGCTTTAGGAGAAAATATCCACGGAGGCTGACGTTTGCAGCTATGGAATCATCGTCCTAGAAATGCTCACTGGGAAGCGTCCAACTGATGACATGTTTAATGATGGCCTCAGCCTTTACAAATTGGTCGAAGAATCATTTCCTCGAAACATTGCTGACATTCTAGATCCTACAATTTTTCCTAGATATGGTGAACAGCTCCACGTTTCCTGGTTGGTAAGGGGTGATACGTCGGAAACGTATCTATAATTTTTGATGCTCCATGCTTGTTTAGTATCTACTTTGCTTTGCTTTGTCTTACTTTGAGGTGTTTTTATATCTTTTCTGAAACTAACCTATTAACAAGTTGCCACAGTGCCAGCTATCTGTTTTCTTCTGTTTTTGGTTTCAGAAAGGCAGAAAATCAATATTCTCGGAATTGGACGGGACAAAATCCAAAGTCAATAACTTTCCGTGGGGGACAAGAATCCAGAAGACGAGCTGAAGACGCGAGACAGGATGGCCACACCACCCCCTAGGCGCCGCCAAGGGTGGGCCCACGCCTAGGCAGGGTGTGGGCCCCCTGGTTGCCTCCCGGCCTCGCCCCTTCGCCTATAAGAAGCCCACGATGCAGAAACCCTAAGTACCCGATCAATATTCCACGAAACCTTCTGTAGCCATCGTCACCGTCGTCCCTAGATCGGGGGGCATCTGAAGTTCTTCCCGGCACCCTGCCAGAGGGAAGATCATCCTGGAGGCCTTCTCTCCGGTATGATGCATGACTAGTTCCACCTTGGACTATAGGTCCATGTAGTAGCTAGATGGTTGTTGATGGTTCTCGACGTGGCACTTCGTTGGTAACCCCAAGCGCAGGGTGTGAAGAGCACAACAAAAAGCTTTCCCTCAGTTGAGACCGAGGTTATCGAACCAGAAGGAGGAAGGAAACGTCACACAGGTGTTGCAAACAACGTGGAGACCTGCACAACACAAACTCAAGACTTTGTCCCAACGAATCAGTGAGGTTGACAAGCTCACCGGTTTGCTGTAACAAAGGATTAAACGTATGGTGTGGAAGGTAATGGTGGTTTGCAAAAAGTAAACAAGTAATAGTGGAAGATATATCAATGGTAAAGATTGGACCGGGGTCCATAGTTCACTAGAGGTGCTCTCCTTAGATAAACAACATGGCATGAAGGGTAAACAAATTACAGCATGGCAATTGACAGGAAATGAGCAAGGCATAACACCGAAATTACTAGTCAAAAAGATCCTATGAGATTCGATTGGGAAATACAACAAGATACATAGACCGCCATCCAACTGCATCTATGACTAGAAGTCCACCTTCAGGTTATCATCTGAACCCCCTCGAGTATTAAGTTGCAAGGAATAGACAACTGCTTTAAGAAAAGTGTGTAAGGTAAACAGTCCACATGTTCCATGAACAAGAGACCGTTGTTTCTCCCTAGTAGCAACAACACATCTATAACCGAAGATATTGATGTCACTTCCCTTGGAAACTAGAGGCATGAACCCACTATCGAGCATAAATACCCCCTCTTGGAGTCACTAGCAACTACTTGGCCAAGATATCTACTAACAACGGAGAGCATGAAAGATCACAAACAACACAGACATGATAGAATCATAAAGACAAAACCATTAATCAAACTAACATAATAATCTCAATATCCATCGGATCCCCGCAAACACAACATGCATGACTATAAATAGATTAGGTCTTCATCATGAACGGAGCTCACAAGATCTATACATGAAAGCACAAGGAGGAGATACAACCATCTAGCTACTACATGGACCCATAGTCCAAGGTGGAACTACTCACGCATCATACCGGAGAGAAGGCCTCCGGGATGATCTCCCCTCCGGCAAGGTGCCGGGAAGAACTTCAGATCCCCCCGATCTAGGGACGACGATGGAGGCGGCTACAGAAGGTTTCGTGGAATATGGATCGGGTCCTTAGGGTTTCTGCATCGGGGGCTTCTTATAGGCGAAGGGGGAGGCCGAGGAGGCGGCCAGGGGCCCCACACCCTGCCAAGGCGCGGGGCAAGGCCCACCCGTGCCTAGGGGGTGTCGCCGCCCTGGTTCGCGTCTCCGTCTCGTCTTCTGGATTCTTGTCCCCGACGGAAAATTATTGACTTTGGCTTTTGTGTCATCCAATTCCGAGAATATTTATTTTTTGCCTTTCTGGAACCAAAAATAGAAGAAAACAGGCAACTCGCACTGTGGCAACTTGTTAATAGGTTAGTTCCAGAAAAAAATATAAAAACACCTCAAAGTGTAGACAAAGCAAAGCAAAGTAGATACTAAACAAGCATGGAGCATCAAAAATTATAGATATGTTTCCGACGTATCAAGCATCCCCAAGCTTAACTCCTGCTCGTCCTCGAGTAGGTAAGTGATAAAAAGAATATTTTTTGAGGTGACATGCACCCTCATAATAAAGATGAAACCATTTGCAAGCATTGAAAGATGGGATCAAAGAACTCTAAAGATGTGCATGAAAGATGGAGTTCTAACAATAGGACATAGTAACTATGCATGCAATATGACAGGCTACAAACAAAGATCATGAATAACATGCATTGAAAAACGTTTGTTTTTTTCACATACAGAAAACAAAGCATAGTGGCAATCAACTTGTCCCTCATAGAGTAGCAAATAGATGCATATGACACCTTCAAAGTTCACAAGGGTGACTAGAAACAAATAGCATAAGAACAAGTAATATCACAATATGCATCAATCAATAAGTTTTGGGACACTGCACACAGAATGACAACTATGCTCTCTTAATGGTGCCTAAAGGTAGAAGGTGGAGACTCAAATAATGGTGGAAGAAAGGCCCTTCACAAAGGGAAGCATGGATTTCAAGTTTCAAAAAGAGCTTCCAAAAATTATGGTACTTGTTAGCTTTCAGCCCTCATTGCCCCTATCATAAGCATCTTGAAGTGATTAAGGTTAAAGTGAACAAAGATGGAGTATATGCTTGACGAAGTATAAGTTGGCAATCTCAAGTCCCTTGAATACGAGGGCGACACCCCATGCTACTCAACTTCAGTCACCTGTAAGTTCTTGTCATTGTAAGTATTTGCATATCATAGAGAACCGCCAACGGGGTACCCCTTGCACATGGTACAGGAGATTTCCCATAACCAAAATGACAAGGCAAGCAGACAATGAGCATCTCAGCAATCTTTTTATTTACCATATGCATAGCTTTTTATTGAGGATGCTTCATAGATAGCTCACTATGGTGATGCTACAAGTTTCCACCATGATTAGGCATTGCTTAGGCTAGCGGTCTAGGCGTTTCTCAACACAGAATACAAACTCCATGGACTTACAAGTTCCCTCTTTATTTCACATCGGTGACATCCATAGACAAAAGAGCATGATATCAACTGAGTACAAAGTACAACTGCAATGTTGAAAACGTTCCCCGTGATAGCACGGTTCTGCTAATTCCAACGTATAAGTGCAAGCATATACAACATAGATGACACAATGGTTCAAGTTTATTAGGGGCAAAGAATATAAAGTGTGCCATCAAGTTTGTGAGGGCTTTAATCACTAAGTTTTCACATAACAAAATAGTTTTTAATTGGAAGATAGCTAAAAATAAGAATATACTTAGAATGGTGTAACACACCATGCATAGGAATTTATAGTGGACACTTTGGAATAACTTGGTTTCTTGGGAGTTGGAAGCATGAGTAGAACTTACTCATACAAGTGGAGGCTAGCAAAATACTGAGAGCAACCAACTAAGAGAGCATAATGGCCATAATAATGCAGAGTAACAAAGCATTACTAATCAAAGCATAGAGTGGTACTACAAGCCAAGGACTAAATGATCATAGATGATAATGGTGACTTGTGAGAGTCATAACATGGTGTGAGCATGTGCCAAGTAAACCCAAACAAAGCATCAAAGGAGAATACCACAATACTATGTTTTTGCATGCTAAAACAAAGCATAATTTCTTCAAGGAACACTAAGCAATCCCAATTGTTTGTAACAAGACATGCTACAGCAATAATCACTAAGCATAGAGTCAAAACAACACCTAGCATGTCATGCTAAAGTCTAAGTCACAGTCAATGCAAGCTCCTCTTGCACTTACAAGCAAGAACTTACTACTCCTTTCCAACACCAAGCAACTTATTTGCAAAACAACACAGCGAGAACGGGGGTCCAAACACTTTATTCAAGCAAACTAAACAACCTAGGCAAAGCAAACAAAAAATAAGATGCTCCAAGAACAACACAACTATGTATGAAACAATAAAAACGAAGTGTCTAGATAGAACTAAGCATTTTATTGATGAAGATGGGAATGCCTTGGGCATCCCCAAGCTTTGACGCTTGTACCTCTTGGATATTTCTTGGGGTGACACCGGGGTGGCATCCCCAAGCTTGAGATTTTGTCCATTCTTCATCTCATTGTATCATTCTCTCTCTACACCTAATTTTTTTTCCTTCACACAATCTTCATTAGCAACATTAGTTTATTCAAAAGATATTAGACCTCTGACAAAGCTTTGGAACAGCAAGGCTTTTCACTAAAAACACAAGCTACTGTAGTAACTCCTTCAAAAAGCTCAAGATCTAATCTATTTGTAATCTCCTCCTTGTGCTTTCATGTATAGATCTTGTGAGCTCCGTTCATGATCAAGATCTAATCTATTTGTAATCATGCATGTTGTGTTTGCGGGGATCCAATGGATATTGAGATTACTATGTTAGATTGATTAATGGTTTTGTCTTATTGATTCTATCATGTATGTGTTGTTTGTGATCTTGCATGCTCTTTGTTGTTAGTAGCTATCTTGGCCGAGTAGTTGCTAGTGACTCCAAGAGGGGGTATTTATGCTCGATAGTGGGTTCATGCCTCTAGTTTACAAGGGAAGTGACAGAAATCTCTTCGGTTGTAGATGTGTTGTTGCTACTAGGGAGAAAACAACGGTCTCTTGTTCATGGAACATGTGGATTGTTTACCTTACACACTTTGCTTAAAGCAGTTGTCTGTTGCTTGCAACTTAATACTAGAGGGGGTTCAGATGATAACCTGAAGGTGGACTTCTAGTCATAGATACAGTTGTATGGCGGTCTATGTATATTGTTGTATTTCCCAATCGAATCTCATAGGATTTTAATCTGGTATTGCATTGTTATGCCTTGCTCAGTTCCTGTCAATTGCCCTGCTATAATTTGTTTACCCTTCATGTCATGTTGTTTATCTAAGGAGAGCACCTCTACTGAACTATGGACCCCGGTCCAATCTTTACCATTGATACATCTTCCACTGTTACCTGTTTACTTGCTGCAAACCATTACCTTTCATACCATACGTTTAATCCTTTTTTACAGCAAGCCGGTGATCTTGACAACCTCACTGATTTGTTGGGGCAAAGTCTTGAGTTTGTGTTGTTCAGGTCTCCGTGTTGCTTGCAACACCTGTGTGATGTTTCCTTCATCCTACTGGTTCGATATCCTCGGTTTCTTACTGAGGGAAAACTTGCTACTGTGCTGCTTCACACCTTGCTCTTGGGGTTCCCAACAGACTCAACATCAAGCACCAAGTTCTCTGGCGCAACCAAGGAGTCATCAAGGGGCTTTAGTCCCGGTTGCCCAACCGGGACGGGGCAATCAGGACTAAAGCTCCAACCTTTAGTCCCGGTTCGGTCAGGAACCGAGACAAAATATGCTCCAGGTGGTTGCTGCTCCACGCGAGGGGGTGAGGAGCAACCGTCCCGGTTCATAACACGAACCGGAACGAATAACTCTATGCCGTGGCAGAGATTTGACACATTTCTCTGTTGCGACAGAGATTTCATTTTGGTCACTTTTTTTGCCGCGGCAGCATTTTGGCCAATTTTTGTGCCACGACAGAGAATTCATTTATATTGTTTTATTTTTTTTGTTTTTTGCACTCATCAATAAATTGGAACCATTATATTACACAACATCATCATGACAATAGAGATCCAAGTATCGAACATATTACATTCGATACACGGGTTTCATGCACATATATACATACAAAATAAGCTCTTTGTATAGTCTCTATTTCCTATACACCCGGTTCCGTATAGTATTCTCCTTTTGGGTTTATGATTTCTGCATCTAAGAATCCCGCCAATTCCTCCTGAATTGATCGTATGCGATCCTTTGGCAGAATACCGTCCCGCAGCCGTTCGAGCTAATTTAAAAAAGGAGTCAACCTATATGAATGAAACTAAACACAATTTGATGATAATAAAAAACTATAAAAATTGTTTACGTGCGTTAAGTTGCTCTAAATTTCTGCCCTTCTCACAGCATGTCTGACGGATGAATTCGCAAACATAGTATCTACATAAATTATTCCCTGGTCCCTGCGTCAGGCACTTTACGAGAATAGAGTTTAACCAAAATAATAATCAAGCATGATAACTATATCAAAACTAGAATCAAAGATATGCGCGGATCTAGCTAGTGGTACTTACATCTAGTGGTTTAAATGTAAGCTCCTTTTTCCAAACACCCCTAGCCTTCTTGTGAACCGTTTCCAAGCGCTGCCTAGCGAAGAAAACGAATAAAAAGAGTTATTAATTACTTGATATCATAAAATTGACGAACATTGCCGATATAATGCCGTAATGATTAGAATTACCGCTGGAGCGTCATCTGCATGTCCGCCCACGTCTCAAGGGGTTTATGTTTTGAGTCCATGACTAGTACTCCATCTTTGTCGGGTTGAATGATTAGGAGAATATAGTGGAAGTTGCGTATGCATAACTCATCAATTATACACTTAACGTCGAGTAAGCGAAATAGAAAGTGTATACAAGACAATAACACTCACTCAAAGTTGTAAGAAAATAGTATTTCCCTTCTGGTTTTTTGAAATCTTAACGTGTGTACAATATTATCCTCCGTATCCTGGGGTCTTGCTTTGAGATTAGTTTGATGAAAAAAATATGGGTCAACGAACCAAATGTCATAGATTTGTCCTCTGCCGCATTCGAGAATCTTCATTCTGCATATTATAGTATGATTATATACATGCAATAAACGAGGTGAGATAGCTAGAGACTTAATTATAGAATTAGTACTTACAGACAATAGGCATTGATGATCGATTTTTCCAAGGCGTCTTGATTGAATAATTGAAATAGTTCAACAAATTCAATGGCTATCACGTCATCTTATTTCTCGTAATGATTTTTTGTAATCCTCAGCATTATCCAGTTAGCCTCGGCCTTTGTGGCATTCATGTATCAGTTATGCAATCTTCGCATTTTTGTTGGTAGATTCTGTACCTCTTCAGGTTTGACGAGAGGTTTCCCGTACTGGTATTTGTATGCTACTTCACCTGTGAGGAAGTACTGTAATTAGGATAAGTAGTGGGCAATACTCATACCTTGAGCAGCGGCCGCTTCTCCGTATAGTTCAACTACCTCTAGATCATACAGATCTTCGGCCGCATATTTGCTCGACCCCACATTGGTATGAGAAATCACCTTGAGAGGGGCGCAAGATTGTTTTTTTTTGTTCTCCGAGCTGGGGAATAGATTTCCCGCTTGC
The DNA here is from genome assembly GCA_910589765.1 of Avena atlantica. Taxonomy (NCBI): domain Eukaryota; kingdom Viridiplantae; phylum Streptophyta; class Magnoliopsida; order Poales; family Poaceae; genus Avena; species Avena atlantica. The sequence continues at coordinate 498,940,078 of OU342739.1, forward strand.
ACTAGTGCTCTTCGACAGATTCTGTGACGCATGTGACTTGAGAATAGAGAGCTCATAGTCTGATGACAGCTTTGGCTCGGGTTGACGAAGGCCCTTTAGCATTTTGAACACTCGGGCTTTATCTTCTTCGGTGCTGGAGAACTCTGACTCTTTCGGCCGCCTCAGCTTAGCGAAAAACGCTGTAATTTCCGCCTCGACGATCGTCGCGGTCTCCTCTTGAGTACAGACATAAGCTCTCTCGTGACGGAACCGGAACTAATGTTCTTGACGCGGACGAACGTATGACCTGTTTTCTACTAGTGTGATGACAAAATAGGAAGACATTAGACCTAGAAAATCATCAAACGGCTGGAACTTTTAGCTGCATCACTGAGCTCGCTAAGCTTGGCCTCTTATGCGTTGCAGAGGCACCTAAAGACCATCCATCAATGCAAGATGTTTACACTGAAGTGACCGCAATCAAAGAAGCGTTTTCAGCACTGCAGGACTGGAAATGTAGAACTATTTCCACTGCTCGCACCACCACATGTTACTGGTGTATGATGGCATACAACTTGTTTGCTTTACATAAGACTGCCTTTTTCTTTGATTTAAATTGTGTATGTCATGAATAGTCTTGCATTTTACTGGTAAATCTATGTTTGTGATGCTACTAGTGTAACAAACTGTGGTTTAATATAATATTAAATAAAGGCCGGTATGGAAAATTGTGTATGTTTCAATGTGGCCGTTTTTCTTCTGAGGGCCGGCCCTAGGGTTGGGCAGGGTGTGCGGCTGCCTAGGGCCCCACCCTAGATTAATCAGTATTAGTGTATTATTACCCTATCTAATACGTATCATGTATGACAGTCTAGCGATAGGGAAAAAAGGGCCTAATGGGCCATGTAAGTGGAAGAGTAGGACAAAGGGACAGTTGGCACGCATGCAAAAAAAACCGATCGATGGATTTTATGTCTTTATGTCCATGTTTCCAACGAATACGGTTTCTTTTCTAAAAAAAGAGTACTATTTCTCCTCGTCTAAAAAAATAGCACATGGCCGCCATAGACGGCCACCACCGACAGACGCGTGCGGCGCGCAGGCCAGGCCACGAGGTGCTAGGGCCTTCTTCACTTTTCTTTGTCGACACAGCGATCGGTCGACGGGATCAGGCAATGATATCGGTCTCAGGGTAACAGTTTATGACATAGTGATTTAGGGTTCTTATATTCTCCTAAATTTTTTCTATTTTTGATTTATAGTCGTCAGTTTGTCGACTTGTCGTCTCGTCGATTTCAATTTCCAGGCCTCGGTCAGGAGACTACGCCATAGCCGAGAAGACGTTTTAAGTTAAATACTTCATCTAATGTTGAGGTATGTGATCGTATTTCCGAATTAAAGATGATGAGATTCACCTTGTCAGATGGCGTAGTGTCTGCTATGGAGATTTATGAGCATGTCAGAGAAGTTGATTTCTATCCTAATATAGCCATTGCTTATCATTTCTTATTTATTCTGTATGTGACTATCGTATCGGGTAAAAGAAGCTTTTTAAAATTGAAGTTGAAGAACTATTTGAGGTCAACAATGACTCAACAGAGTTTAAATGGTTTGGCAACATTATGCATATAAGTAATTATTAAATGACATCAACCTCATCGTAACCAACTTTGCATCGAGAAATGCTTAAAAAAATTATAAGATAATATATCTAAAATGTATACTTCCTTTATATATATTCAAGCGTTATTGATAACACACGTTGTTTTAGACATATAATTTCATTATTGAGATGTATGTATGTTAAGAACGCCAAAGACCCAAGATTCAGTCTCGCCCGGGCTCCTGAAATCTACACCACTCCTAGATAGAATAAAATTGAAAATATTAAAAATAAATCTACTACTACCTCTATTCCATAATGCAGGCTTATATTTTAGAATGGATCTAGTAGTTATGAAAAACATAGATATGTGTACTTGTAGAAAATTATAAAAGTGTCATGTTTTTTCTCCCAACTGCACAAAGCATTGCCCTGTTTTATCGCTCTTTTGAGCTGTTTTCCACGGGGAAGGTCTAGCTTATTGATGGTACTTTTCCTTTAAAACAGAAGCAACATGCAAAGGGAGTACACGAAGGTGGCCATAAGTCACGGTTTAGCCATAAGGCATAGCTGATTTTTTCGGAATGGAGATTGGGTCACCGGCCTCTGCATCGAGGAATAGACACAACCTTGTTATTTAAAGTTCAAAATTCAGCAGCTGAATGAGGCTCGCCCCCGCGTTGCTCTCTCTAGGCGACACGGGTGGCGACTCCCACCTCCACCGGCCACCCTCCCCACCTCCCCTACATCCTCTCCCTCGCCGCTGCTGGAAGATGATGCCGGCAAAGTCTGCGTGGCGGACGGCGGCGGTGAGGTCCCCCTTTTCCTTCGATTTCCCCCGCGAGCTGGAGGGCCTGTAGCTGTTCCGGTAGTTTCTCGGCGTGGCTGCGCGTGGGGGTGGTGACGCGGCTGGTAGGCGTGTAGGTGGGCATCCCGGGGGCTGCTTGGGCTGCGGGGCTGTGGCTGAGGTGTGCGGGCGGCGGCATGGCAGTGCATGGGCTCGTTTGGGCCTAGATCTAGGCCCGCCAGGGCCGGCTCAGGCGCCTCTCACCCGCGAGCGGCGTGTGGTGGCAGTCAGTCCCCGGTTGGCGGCAGAGGTGGTGGTGGTTTGGTGGTGCTTGGGCATGGCCGGCTGTGCTCTCGCTGCTCGTGATGTGCTGGCCGCTGATGATCAATGGTGTGCTCTCTGGTGGTTGTAGGGGTCGTTGACTCCTCTCACGGACATCATCCTGCGGCGGGGTTGCCCCGTTGTAGGCTAGCTGGTGCCGTGGCTTCGCAGATGGCGGCCATGGTGGTAACGCGCTCCCTACCCGGGAGGCCGTCATGGCCGAGCGTGGAGCCCCTCTGTCTTGCCATCAGTTTCAGCGGGCGCTGCTCCCGCCTATACTGATGTGCCCCATGGTTCTGCAGATGGCAGCCATGGGTGCGGTCTTCTCTCCAAGTGTGAGGTGAACACGTGGCAGTGGTAATGGTGGATTCTCCTTGCCGGTTGCCAAGCTCTTGTGTCGGATCCTTGTCAGAGCTCTATGGCGTACCTGGCGCGGGGTGCTCTTTTGCGCGTGCTCTCGGCTAGCCCACCCTTCGGGTATATCGAACCCATGTGGGGTTGGGGTTGCCCTCGGTGTTTCTATGCCTTTCGACTATGGCAACGACCCCCAACGTGCGGTGTGGGTGCTCCATGTGAGAGTGCTCAATGGTGTGACTCTGCCCTATGACGCTCTTCGACTCCATCCGATGGCACACATGCATCATGGCGTCGTCTCGCCCGCGCGTGCCCCTTCGGCCACACCCACGACACATGTGGTGTCGGTGCGTTGTGTGGTCTCGGATGTGCGTTGCCCTTCGATTACGTCGATGGTGCAGTGTCGAGGCTGGGTCTCGGCTGATCAAGGTCGTTCATTTACTCCGGCGATGACTCGAGCTGGATTGCCCCCCCCCCCCCCCCCCCCCCCCCCCCCGCGGTCCGTGTCATGCTGGTTCTTCCTTGTGATCGATGTGCTTGGGTTGTGATGAGTTTTCTCATCAGTCAACCACCTCCGAGGATTCTCAGAGTAGCCCCTTTTCCTCTCAATCTTTGTTTTGTGCGCGCGCGCGTGTGTGTGTGTGTTTCTCCTTTATTTCTATTCTCTTGTAACCCCTGTAAATTCCGTTTCATTTGAATCCTATCTTGTAGAGGCTGAAAACTCATAGGCAACTTTGAATAAAAATATTCAGGTGAGAATTAACTCCCCCCCCCCCTTGAAAATTCAAAAAAAATCAGCCGAATAAGTTCGACTCGGAAAATAAAACCCGAGGCCCGATGCCTCGTGACAGTAACTCCATCAGTCAACCACTAAACATATGATAAAACATAAAAACAAACAAAAAATTACACCGTTTCTAGGCTAAGCCTTTAAGAAGGAAACAAACGCAAGTGTGTCGGTGGTGACGAGTCCAACTATAGATCGATCTCGGGAGTTGCATCCCCGAAGCCGAGCTTTGATCCACCACCTTGAGCAAGGACATGACACATGGGCGCATCGTCATAGCCTGGTCAGAGATCTTGTGTGGTCCCTACGTGGTCGATGATGCTCCGTTGGAGTCAAAGCATAGAGAGATAATGTTGTTGGTCGGCAATAGACCACGATTTGTGGGAGGGGCTTGGAAATGCGAGATCTATATCTCGGGTTGTTCTAGTTCTAGAGGGTGTGTTGTAAGCCGTCTGGCTTTAAATCGTCTTGTATGTGTAGTTGTAGCCCGTTGACATTGTATCAGCCGTCGACCTTTTCTTTTATATGATCGATGTGTCTTTGAGAACATATCCTAAAAATAAATCAGCAAACAAAGAATTCACGAGACTAAAGCAACAAATTACTTGTCTGATTCACTCGCGATATCCGTATGCTTGGGGCTATGGTTGAACCTAATATCTTCACTCTCCCAATAACTGTATTTCTAAGTTTCCAAAATTTACCCAAAAACATGCATTTACTAGAAAGTTACTACTATAAAATTTTGATAATGGGTTATAAAAATTTGCAAACTATGCAACAATCATAAATCACAAATTCTCGTGTTTAAGTTACGAACTTTCATACTTGGTACACATGCTGGATTTTTTGTGATTTTTGTATGTACTGAAATGACCATATTTAAGTTTATTTTCTATATATTCAACATCTGTGTCCTTTTATTGTCAAAAAAATCTGTGTCCTTTTAAAATGTAACTTGAAAATACATTATTTTTGAAATACATGAAAATTCATTTTTCTGCTCTGTATACTTTTTGTTTTTGAAAGGTGCTCTGTATTTTTTTTAACCAGGAAAGGCTCAGAAGGGCCAGGAAGCTGCTCACATTAAATCAGCGGGTATAAATTACATAGAGGTCCTTTGGCATCTATTGCACAAGCAAATCTGCTATTTGAAGAAAGGGCCTCTAACATTGCAAAAAGGACCCTAGGAATGAAATGAAAAAAGCAATCGAGTCCTAGAAGTCCATCTCCGCCGCTCGCCGGTGACCTCGAGGCCGACGCGTCGAGGTCCGAGAAGATGCTCAAGGGGATCTCATTCCCGACGAAGAACACGTGCCTCCGGTCGCCTAGCTGCTCCCGGGGACGGACCACTTGGGTGCAGAGAGGCGCTGAGCTCCGGTGACCGATTCAAGGAAAGGCCTCCGCCATGGAGGTTGAAATTGCTGGCCCCTTCGGCTAAGGATAGCTACGGCGAGCTCGCCGTCGCTTCGGAACGCAAACTTGAGCAGCAGCATCCCTCCCCTTAGATCGGCACAGGGCAACACGCCAAACCTCTCCATCTCCATCCCCATGATGGCTTCAAAGAGAGAAGGCAACGTCGCCTCGATCTGAACGGAGAAGGCCGCACTTATTTAAGGAGCCCGCACCAGCTCCCTTCCCATCTTATTCCTCCTTGGAAGCTTGACGAAGAAGGGCAGGAACGGCCAGCCGGCGACGTGCGCAACCGCCAGCATAGCAGAGCTCCAGATCTTGGCTTTATTGTCAGAGATCCCTACGATCTGCTCGCCCGCCTGCAGCAGCTCTCGCCACCAAAGCGCCACCGCGAGCAGAGAAAATCCTAGGCCGCGTCGAAGCCAGCCAAGAAGCTTCGGCGACCTACTCCCATACGCCATATAGGCCCAACACCAACTAAAACATCTAAAACCTATTCTACTGAAGCCGGTGCTTCGCCTCGGCCACCACCAGACGGCATCGCCATCGGGGTTGCCTCGGTTCAGCCCGGGAAGGATGAGGCGACTCTCAACGGAGGCGATTACTGTAGCAAGTGCGTGCGTGTGTGGATGGGTGTGTGTGTGTGTGTGTGGGGGGGATGGAGGTGTGTGTGTGTGTGGGGGGGGGGGGGGGGGGGGGGGGGGGGGGGGGGGGGGAGGGAAGAGGCACTGGGGAGAGTGAACTTGTGGACTGTTGATGAAAGGTGCTCTGTATACTTTCTGGTTCAGCCGTACCCCATCCAGGAAATTCGTCCTCTGGAAGACCCCCAAAGAACATCTTTAAAGCCTCGGTGCTCTACAAAGGCGCATCCGCGTGGTCGTCATTTGCATCCACCAACTCCAAACAACGAGGTGGGTTCCTCACCTTCTTCCTTCGGTTCTTCCTTCCGCGTATCCTCACGCTCACGCAGTCACGCGGCTCGATTTAATTTCAGGATTTGTCTCCCAACAAATCCATTTCCTTCACCAGTATCCATCGCAGGTAGCGTACAGACGCCGTCTTCAGCAGCAGCGATGACGGAGTTCTCGTTGCTCACGGCGCTAGGGTTCGCCTTCCTGACCTTCAACTCCGGCATGGCCGTGTACCGCTCCAAGGGCGACGCGGGCTCCATCCTCTTCGTGGCCGTCTCCTACCTCGACCTGGTGGCCCTCTTCGCCTGCCTGCGCCTCTACGACCGCCTGGACCGCCACTCCCCTCGCCGCGGGAAGATCAAGGCCGCCGTCTGGTCGCTCACCACGCTCCTCACCGTCATGTTCAGCTACAGGGTCGCCGAGTTCGTGCCCCTCGCCGTCAAGCTCCTCGTCTGGGCGATGGCCGCCGCCACCACCTGCGGGGGATTCTACGCCTTCTTCATCCACGACGACAAGGAATACCGGCAGCAGCAGGACGTCGCGGCGGCGGCGGCCGAGCGCGGGGAGGGCGCCAAGTACTAGTACTGCTAGCTGGCTGGGCGCTTGCCGCCGCGAGGTACGTGCTTAACAGCGGTCAGCGGCGGCGGACGTTAGATCTCAGGCTATCCAACTACCACTAGGTCGTTTTCCCGGTTTGCTTTGGCTTGCCGGCGTGCTCAGCTTAGTAATAAATCTGGAATTCGGCATCTGTAAATCCGCCGCTGCGGCCTTCGGCTACAATAATGAGATCTGTCCGGTTTGATGTGCTGTTTGGCCAAAGCAACAACGGCAGGCCCTGTTTTCAAGTGAGTTTGTGTTGATCCTAATTCCCGATTGAACTTTCTAGCCTCCAAATTGGGTGTGTGTCCGACACGAGGAGGAAGAAACTGCGGCCGCTTGAGGTAAGCTGAGTGGATTGCGGTTATATACGGGATTAATTTGCATCAGGAGGAGAGGAGGGGATCGGAGAGCAAAAGGGGTAGAGAAAGATTAGGGCAAACAGAGAAGCCACAGTGCGCGACAAATTAGGGGAAACAGAGGTGGTGAGCAAACTGCAGATAGTTTTCTTGAATTTGTGTCATCATAGATTGGGAGATCATATCATACAATGAGGACACTAACGCAAAGACGAAGAATAATGGAATGACAAAACAAGATGAAAATGGTGCACGAGTGTTTGCGGTCTCCTAAAGATTTCAGCTGGTTTATGTCCCTGCTTGTAAAGAGCAACCTGGCTGCTCTTTTAAGTCCATGCAAAAGCATGGATACTCAGATACAAGACACCTCCTGGGTGAAGGAGGTCTTTTTGTGGATCACTCAAGAAACTTTGCGAAGTGCAGAGATATCCTCTTGTCAAGAAAATATGACTAGACAAAATTGAGCTATGCGCGCAGAGGAGAGCCTGAAGAACAACAATGAGGAAAGAGAAGTTGTCAGGGAAGCTATTTCCTATTTGCTGTTTCAGATGAACTGTTCTTAGTGGAAATATAACCAAAGACTAAGACAGCTATAATATCTAATGGAACCTAGAAAAGTCCATTGGAATACATCGGTAGAAGTTATAGAAGGCACATAGGAAGGAGTGAAACACAAGACAGTTACAAAGCAGCGGATATTCAAGTAGACTCAGATATACTACAACTGTGATGATGCTGATGTTGATGCCAATTCCAATGTTAATTCTTTGTCACATTACTAGGCAAGCTGACGGTAAGGCGAGGGCTTCTCGATTTTGTCAAGGAAGATAAAAGGCCAAGATATATTAACCCCTAGTGACCTGAATAAAATTTGCCGTCGCTGTTGCCTGAGGTATGCGCTGCGCTGTAGCAAGTGTCCAACCAGCCCCTTTTATATGTTTAAGTTAAACAAATCCCAGTATCTATGAGCTATAAACTCTAGCATTTTTCATAATTTGTACTATGTTTATGTATGATCATATCGTACGCATGTCGTTCATGTCATTCACCCAGCTTCATCGAGCTCTGAGCAGTTCTTGGATGGTCAGGTTAAGTATTGTACATTGCTACTAGCACCAACTCTACTATTGTCGTCCTTGTCCTTCTCGTTGTAACATTGCTGTGTTTATTAGTTGTTGGGCTCTTATATATAGCATTCTACTTCTATGTTGTCCTAGTAGTAGTGTTGTGTTCTGCATTATCCAGTATATAGGGTGGTGCTATTTGACACCCAGGGTGTAGAATACTTATTCTACACCCACCCTCTATCTTTAGAACCGTATATTATTTTTACGTCACGTAAAATTTGTATTACTTCGTAAGTCGAGAAGAACATAGTAAAATTTAGAAATGACATAATTTTTTTTGTTTACATGCCGTAAAAAAAATTGACGTAAAATACATATTTTTGGTGTTTTTACACTATAATGACTCATAAACTTTATTTTTGTGTCAATTTTTTTGGTTGTGGTGAATATATGAACATAATTATTCGTATACAAAACATAATTTTTTAATCTAACAACGTAAAAATATACGTTAAGTACAAAATAACTATTCTGCACCCCGGGTGCTGAATAGGTAAAATGACTGGTGCACCTTGGTGCCTAGACACCGTAATAATACACGTATGTTTTGCTTTGAACCATACATACCTGAAGGTGTACGTACTCTAGTTATATATACCTAGGTATCATATACCTAAATTACACATATCTAGGTATCATATACCTAAGATGTTGCATACCTAAGGTGTACGTATCCAGGATACGTGTTTATATATGCAACTTAGGTACGTATACCTTAGGTATGTGATACCTAGGTATATATAACTTGGATAAATATATTTTACATATGTAAATCTGGTATGTGAAATTTAGGTATGTACATCTCGGGTATGTACAAAATACAGGTTTGGTGCCTAGGCACCTTGGTGTCCCATATGGGCTTCCCATATATATATATATATATATGTCCTGTAATCTGTGTTAACCTCTTCAATGGTCACTCTCTTCGCAACTTTATCATATTTTATTTATGCACAACTTGTGTGACCATGTTGAGTAGTCTGTATTGTTGCGCATCTGACTTGTACAGAGCAAATTAAGCCCCCAGTGATGCGCAATCGTGTGTAAACTATCCACAGAGGCACCACCTGCAGCCATTTCCAGTGTGGGCATGTGGTACTGGAACTTCCATCACTGTCCCTTGAATTTCTGCAACTTGAACTTTGCCTGCCCGCTTGACTTACCATTACTGAGATCCAATTTTCTAAAGATTGTTTGCCTGAAAGGTACGGTCTTCGGTTTTGGATCGATGAAGCTGACAAGCATTACCTTTCTTTCAGGTTTTCTCATAAAATTACCTTCCTTGCAGCCGCATACTAGCAAATTTTCGCAAATCGAGGACCATGATTTGCTGATAGGTGCTTGCTCGCTTGCCCAATTTGGCCAGTATTGGTTTTCATGGCAAACATTTTAGTTGTCTTTATTTTCTGGCAAACAGCAGTTGTGTTTCAGTCGTAGTTCTTTCCAAGCTTGTGACTTCACGAAATGTCCAAATATAACTTACACTTACCGTGAGCACCAAGTGATTGCTCTGAATCATCTAAAAAAAAAGTGATTGCTCTGAATGCCACTTCTATTTTGAACATTTTCTGAGCGCTCAAACTGTTTTCGTTGAATACTACGGATTGTTTTGCCACCAAGATGTTAGAAACGATGTCGACGGTGTCTCTGAAATTTTCTCGTTTGGCATCCGAAGTGTTTGGCTTGGAGCGCGCGCTGACGCTTTGCTGACCTGTTGCGTGGTAAATAGAAGAGAGTATGAAAAAAATATAAACAGAGCAGAATGTGGAAAGATTCTAAATATGACAAGTCTCCATGGATTTGATAATAAGGAAATGAAGAATTCGATAATAAGGAAATGAAGAATGGGATGAAACGAAATAAAGCATTTATAGCGGATGAGCTTCTCCCATTTTTTCTTGGTAATGGAATAGAGTGGCTTGCTTTGACCAACACAATTCATGCTGATCCACCGCCTAGCGACACAAATTGAATCCTTTTCCACACCGTCGTCACTCCCACAACATCCTCTCTCGCCAATCACCGAAGTTTCTACACCACCATTCACTCCTCCCACCTACGCTAACCCACCCTTCCCACCAAAGATCAGTACTTTAGCGCCGGAGCAGCTCCCTCTACCACCCAACCCAACAACCAAACCCCCTTGTTCCACACTCACAAATAACCGCGAACACAAATCCTACTACCATTACTACTCCATCATCCACCCAACACAACTTATGTCAAAACACAAATCCACGGACACAGCCGCAATAGTACTCCCAACACAATTCTCAGTAAATCCCAGTCAACCATAACCCACCCCCACAAATTCCTAGGCATATTACAACCCAAACTTTCACCCGTTTCCTCCACCGAATTATCCTTAGCCATATCCTTTTGTGAACAAAAACCCTCCTCCACTCCAAAACCCTGCACCCAACCAACTTTATCGCCAGAATACCACAACACACACCAGCCCCACCACGTCCATGAGCCCAAAATTTGCACACGACATGTCGAATTACCCACCCTTCAAGGAGAAAACCCACGTGCATGGATTTTGGACTGTGGAGATATTTTCACACTGGTGGGCATCATTGAAGACATCCGTGTCCATTGAGGTTTAGCCCATGCCAGCGGACAAGCTAAGACAAGGCTCAACAATGCTTGGCTACCTATGCAGCAAATTACTTGGGCAGAATTATGTCAAGTATTAATTGATAGATTTCCTGACATCCAATCACAAGTTCCAATGGATCAGCCGCAACATTTGAAGCAAGTGACCTGTGTAGCTAATTACATCAATGCATATGAACTATGGATGCAGACAATGAAGATATACATGGCTTACTTTGTTGGAGATATGCCCAAGAGGCATTAATAAAGAGGTTATTGTCATATCTTCATGCTTATGATAAATGTTCATGTACCATGCTATAATTGTATTAATCGAAAACATTAATACTTGTGTGGTTTGTAAACATAAAAGAGTCCCTAGTAAAGCCTCTTGTTAAACTAGCTTGTTGGTTAATATATGATCATGGTTTCCTGATCATGAACATTAAGATGTTATTAACAACAGGGTCATATCATTAGGAGAATGATGTGATGGACATACTCCTATAGTTAAGCGTAGCATAAGGTTAAGTCATTTAAAATAGTTCACTTGCTATAAGCTTTCAAATACACAGTAACCTAATTCCTTCGACCATAAGATCATGCTAATCACCATCACCGGAAGGATGCTTTGATGACATCAAACACCACACCGTAACTGGGTGGCTACAAAGGTGGCATTGAGTGTTCGGAAAGTATGTGTTGAGGCACATGGATCAAGAGTGGGATTTGGCCATCCATATGACAGATAGATATACTTGAAGGGAATATGCCCGAGAGGCAATAATAAAGTGGTTATTATCGTATTCCTTGTTTATGATAAATGTTTATTTTGCATGCTATAATTGTATTAATACGGAAACGTTAATACATGTGTTTAATAAACAAACAGAAAGTTCCTAGTTATGCCTCTCTCATAAACTAGCTCGTTGATTAACAAGATGATCAAGGTTTCCTGATCATGGGCATTGGATGTTGTTAATAACGGGATTACAACATTAGTGTAATGGTGTGATGAACATTCATCCGAAGTATAGCATTATGATCAAAGTCATTGAGTTTATATTGCTATAACAACTTATGAAGTGATCCTAATCCTTAGACCATGAGATCATGTCAATCACTAACACCGGAAGAGTTTCTTGATGACATCAAACGTCACACCATAACAGGGTGATTATAAAGATGGATTCAGAACTAATAAAGTGTTATGTTGAGGCCCATGGATAGAGAGTGGAATTTGTTCATCTCGATGACGGATAGATATACTCTGGGCCCTCTCGGTGATATCACATTGGTTAGCTTGCAAGCAAGTGATTTGATCACTAGAATGTTATATCACGGGAACGAGAAAAGAGTGCATGTCAGTAACGAGATCAAACTAGGTATGGAGATACCGATGATCGAATCTCGGACATGTAATATATCGCGAAACAAAAGGATTAAGATACTAGCGTAAAAGGTTCCGACGATCACAAGAAAGTCATCGTTGAATGTGTGGGAGTCAGTATGGGTCTCCAGATCCCGCTTCTGATTATTGATCCGAGAGGGGTCTCGATCATGTCCGCATTATTCGCGAACCGTAGGGTGAAACACTTAAGAGACACCGACATCCATTTGGAGCAAAAGTTTCATGCCGAAAAGAATAACAAGCGCATGCATTTATTTCACTAGATACCGAAACGGGTTTTCGGGTGAAATTGCAGAAAGTGTTTCTGCATGTGAAATGAAATACTAGCAAGGGGTTATATGTGAATGTTTGTCATTAAAGTAATTTACAAAATTCTGAATAAATAAAAGGAGTTTTATTTAATGAGAGTTTGCATTAAATTTGGTGGAAATTTAATGGGAATTTGAGTGGGTTTTTGAGTGGAGGGAATTAAAAGGCATTTGAGTGAGTGGAGTGTCCACCCACATGAATGTGGAAGAGGTGGGGGCAGCCCCATGGCTGGGCGCATGGACCCTTGGGTGCTCCCTCTCCCTATAAAAGGAGCCCCCTCCCTCTCTCTCTCTCACTCACACCTCCTCGTGAAGGATCTCTCTCCCCCTCTAGAATTTATCCCCCATGGTCTCGGACTAGCGAGATACATTTTCTCGGTGGCGATTCGGCAAGAAAGAGTTGTAATTCCGCTGCATCGCTGGAGCGAGGAGGCGGAGGTTGCTCGGTGCCTCGAACGTGTGTGCGAGCACGGATGCGCTGCTGTTTTGCGGCGCTAGGACTTCCTCTCGATCTTGAGATCGGCAAGATATCGTCTACATCAACCACAAGTTTGGACTCGCTAAGCTTTGTCGGTCTTCAAGGTTATGTTCTCTACGGATATACATCCACCCGTTGTTTGTATCTAGTAGATAGATCTTGGTACATAGTTGTTCCCATCGTAGGAATTTTTTTGTTTTCTATGCTGCGAACCCTACAATACTCTGGGCCCGCTCGGTGGAATGTCATCCAATTAGCTTGCAAGCATGCGACTGGCTCATAAGGGATCACATATCATGGGAACGAGAAAAGAGTACTTATCGGTAATGAGGTTGAACTAGGTATGCAGAGATACCGACGATCAAACCTTGGATAAGTAAAATATCGCGAGACAAAAGGAAATTGGTATCGTATGTAAATGGTTCATTCGATCGCAAAGTAATCGTAGAAATATGTGGGAACCATATGAATTTCCAGATTCCTCTATTGGTTATTGATCGGAGAAGAGTCTCGGTCATGTCTGCATAATTCACGAACCGTAGGGAGACACACTTTAGGATTCAATGTTCTTTAGTAGATATGGAATGCAAGTAGGGAGACTGAATGTTGTTCGGAGTCTCGGATGGGATACAGGATATCATGAGGAGATCCAGAATGGTCCGGAGAATAAGATTCATATAAAGAAAGTCCAATTCTGGAGTTCAGGAATGATTCCGATGTTTTCACCGGAATAAGCTAGAAGGGTCTAGAAGGTCCACCGATGTAACATCCCAGCATTTAGGAACTAACGAAGGGTAGATTTAGGAATATGGAATGTTGCATGCATTCATCTGTGAAAATGTGGGTAAAATTTTCGCCAAAATAAAAACTTCAAGTGATCAAAGTTTCTTTCATACTTTGAGATTAGGTTTAGTCTTAAGGGATGATTTCTTTAGACTTTGATATGATCTTTGAGGAATTAAGGGTTTAAAAAGTGAATTTGAATTTTAAATTTGAGAGAGTTTGAATTATAATTCAAATAAATTAGGGATAAGTTTTGAATCTTAATTTAATTTATAAATAAATATTACAACTTAAATTCTATTCAAATAAAAACAATAATGGCTATGAAAACTTATTTCATATCATTAATATATAATCAAATTACAAAATTGTAATTTATTGAAATCATTCCCCATAATTCACAAAAGCAAATATATAAAGAATAAGAATATTCTTTATTAATAATAATGGAATCTTTATTATAGAAGAATAAAAGGAAGATTACAAGATAATAAAAAGAAAATTACAAAAATATGAAGAAGATTACATTGGACTATTTAGTAACTATTCTATAAAATAAAACCTAATCTGAAAATCTTCATCTTTATATCTATACCTGCAAAACAAACAGAAAATATATAGAGAAATAAAAGGTTAGAGTTAGTATTATTTTCTCTCAGACATGTCAGTGAAGTGCACTAAACAAATTCATCATTGAGAAATTTATAAAAAGGGGCAAGTTTCACCAATATAAAAGAATCCATCTTTCATAAATTTAAAGCCAGAAATCAAATGACAGCCAAGAAGGGCAAATTCACCAGCCAGGTGAAAGTAACCAGATAAAAGTAAGTTTCAAAATTCTGAACATATCCACAAATGCACAACAAGCACACAGGCAGGACACACACCAACATGCATGTGGTGTGTTGTCAACCTCACAACACAGCCCCAAACTCACAAAACCACAAGCACATCCGTGGAGAGGCACTAGTGCATCTCTCCACTGTTTGCACACAAGAGCATCCAGCTTAGACAGCAGCTTACCAAGCACATCAGCCAAAACAAACCACCAAAGATCAACCAAATATCACCAGGATGGTAACATAAGGAGGGGAAGGATCAGGTGGACAACAAGGCCAAGTCCAGGAGCTAGGAGGAGCAGGCTAGCTCAAGGTCAAGCACAGGAGTCCAGCAAAACCAGATCAAGATCATCACCACCTTAATCCACAAACATCAGATTCTGTGGTGAGTTTCATAAAACCTTCACATGATCTAATCATATCATCCAGAGAGAAGCATGTGTTGTTTTATAAAACAAACCCTCAGAAATCACCCAAGTGGGGTGAATCCATCATAGGGATTTTAAACTCTAAAAGCAAACAGCAAAGTACCAGGATTCAGCCAAAGCTCAGAGCAACATCATTGCTCTGATTGTCAAGCTATATATTACAGTTCAAGCATAAATATAGCTATGATCTAATTGCTAGGCACATCCCTAAAGGAAGGGTAGCACCTTAGAAACAAATCTTTGGGATCCATAGAATGATCAAGCTTACTATCATTTTTTCCAAGCTTTGATTCAAGAAAGAATAGCTGGTACCACTACCAGGACTATCTATATGAATCAACTAGATAAGATCTGAATCCCTAAGCCTCAGACCAACATTGACGAGGTTGGATCTCATCAATGCCCATTGTTATGGACTTGGGTTTTGGAGAAGATGGGGATGCTGGAGATCATGGAACGGTTAGCAAACAAGCAACACGGGGACACAAGGTTTACCCAGGTTCAGGCCCCCGGAGGGAAAACCCTACTCTTGCTTGTCTGCTCTTGATTACGGCGGAACCGAAGGTTACAGGGGTGCGCAGATGCAATCCGGCGTGGAGGTGTGTATGCGAAAGTTTGAGAGAGAGATCTAGGTCGTGCCCTCCTAGCCTTTATATAGACTCAGGCAGGTCTCGGGCATAGACCTAGTCGGTTACAAGTTCTAGGGTTTTACCCCTTTGAATTTCCTATCTACGCTAGTCTTGCTCTCCAAGGATCCGAAGGCGTCATGGGCCTTGGCCACCCGAAAATCTTCATAGGCCGGCGTACATCTGCCGTGGGCCTTCCTTGGGCTGGACCAGGTATGCTAACATCGGGTACCCGTAGGGTATAACCATGTCAAACATCATTGGTCTTAGGGAATTCAGAAAAGAACATTTCCATTTATCTTTCAAAGCCAAGTTTGTCTGAAGCATAAACCAACTCAATCAATGGATCAGAATCAGACTTGTGTGCCATACCATGATGGTGTCACAAGAACAATTTTATATGAATCATGATAGACATTTGATCATCACAAATTCAGACAATCAACTTACTAATCATTTTCCTGTTAACACAGGAATCATAACTAGGATATTCCTATGTTAAACTTCACTGTTTGAGATCATGATGATCTCAAACCACACACTAGTTCTAATCCAACAAAACTAGGACAGTGATTTCATCATATCATAACCAGGATCATAAACCCAGAAATGTTAGTGAAAACTTATCAAGTCACTAACTTAATCAATCATGGTTTTCCCAAGCAACTATACCATCTGAATCAGATGCAATCCAAGCATAAAATCATCTAATAAGCCACCAGAAACATTATAGATCATCTTAAGCAACAAGCTTCAGGCCAATAACCACTTAGCATGTTAAAAAATCATCCAAACATGATCCAATTCATCCAGTACATGATCAATCACATGATAGGAACCCAAAATGGATAATCATCCTAATCTGAATCAGACAGTAGCCAGAGAGGACACTGCCAGCATCTAGCATCGAATCAGCAAACATAGAGAGCACCAGGGGAGAGGAATCGAACTCACCGTAGGTCCTCGTTGAAGACTAGAAGAGGAAGCAGAGCGGCTGACGACCACGGCGGCACGGGGAGCACCCCAGAGGGGGCGCTGCAACCCGCACGGCGCCACGACAGCGACCCTGATCAACACTGGAGGTGTAGAGCATCACCTCGACACACGACGACCACGACAGCACCTGGATCCATGCCAACCCCCAAACCCTAGGGTTCGGGACGACATCGATCCATTGCAGGAGAGCCCTAGGCTCGAATCCAATTGGATAATATGAACGAGCGTCGTTGACAACCCCCTGTTGCACCACGGTGGTGACCAGGACGGCCTATGGCGGCGGGAATCGCCGGTGGCGGCATCGCCTGCCACAGGGTCGGGGTCAGAGGAGGAGAGGATGAGTTCAAGGGAGAGAGAGAGAGGCAGTGAGGAGTGGGCCGAGTTGGGCCAAACCCTTCAGTGTGGTCCTTTTGTCTATAACTAATGGGCCACTAGGGCCCAATAAGTATAACTAGCCCAAAAATCTTTTCAAGCCTGTTTTAATAAACAGGAACAGACCAAAATACCCCTGGACTTAACTAAATTCTAGAAAATAAAATATAAGTCCAAAAATTATAAAGAAAATAATTTTGGATTCACAATAATCCATACTATCCAAATAAAATAAAATAAAATATAAAATTTTAGACATTTAAATTTTATAAGAATTTTGTAATTTATATATTCCTTATGGAATTTTACAAAATTATTGAAAGATGATAAAAATAAATAAAATTCACTTCCATTATATATTAATATTGTAGTATTTTTGAAAAATACTAAATAAAAATTTAATAACAATTTTTAATGTATAATTGATAATTCCTAAGAGAATTATTAAATCAATAAAAGTCAAATAAAAAGGAAATAAAATAAAATAATTCAATATATGCTATAAATATTAAAGAGTAATATTTATAAATGCTTTATTATTATTAAAAAGGACCTTATACAATAATAGGGTAAATGCATATCAAATTAAATAATGCATTACATTATTTGCATAATCATTTTGCTTCTTTAAATATTGTCCTTACCGGGCAATAATGATGTTTTTGTAGACATAGAAGCTCAAGGTCCAGTGCAAGCATCAGACTTCACTACCTTGCCATCACAAGGCAAGTTCATCACTTGCTCATGTCCTTTGAAGAGTCTTTATCAAAGTATTTGCAAATTGTGTGTTATCATATATGCTATAAAGGAAGAAATTTTATTTTCACAAATAAAGAAATCATATATATCATCCTAAGTGATGATATAATGGAGCAATAGAACTTAGGGTTCTAGTTGCAAACAATGATGATCAAGTAGGGACTTAATAACCCCTGACATCAGTGATTCGAGCGCCGTATATTACGCGTTAGCCATGAGATTTGGAATGGGACAGAGAAGTCAGCTCTATCTTATTCCTCTCGCATGAAGCCGGATGTGCAGGTCGTGGCTGTTATCCTCGTAGCGTGCATATTAATTGGTAATTCATAGAGGATATGCAGCATATGGGTGGGAACCCTCATCGTCCCACGATAGTTCCGGCATCTAACGGTTTGTACAAACCATTGCCATTATTCATTATGTGGTCATGGTGTACACCAAGGAGGCATGCGGGGTCGCGAAGGGGGCAGTGATTGGCTTGGACCAACTACTGGGCCCCACATCATGGAATTGTGGACAGGAAAGTACGCCCGGTTGTGCAACAAGGAGTTGATCTCTCATGGGTAAAGTAACGCACCTCTGCAGAGTGTAAGAACTATAACTTGTTACTCCCTGTTCCGGGAAGGAGCTACGAAAGCGGCAGGAAAGGAACTCCATGAAAGTTCTGGTCAACCTGTGAAGGCTGATTGTCATAGTTTTTCAGAATAAAATCAATCTTTGAAGAAAGATTTACAAAAATTGCATAGTGCCAAGGATTTATAATCCGAGGTGGTAGTTAGAGCATCAAACTTCCCACCTTGCATATAATGAACTTGTTGGGCAACGTTGTTACTCATTCTTTCCTTTGATCCCTTGCTTAGACTCTGAGGATCCCGAAGACGTGCCAATGTATGCAGCCGAGTGTCAAGAAGATATGTTCTACGAGGAACCCGATCTGTCCGGAGGTGTTGAAGGAGTGGATTACGAAATCCTCTATGGTGTCGATGATAACGAGTCCAACTAAGTATCCTAGTTAGTAGCAACCAATGGAGCCGAGCAGCATGAACTCTATAGAATAAGCTGTTGAGCTCAACTCCTAGTCGGAGTTGTTACTTTTAATTCCGCTGAAACAATTTATATTTTGGTTTGTAAGTTGAATCTTTTGGAAGTCTTGAACTTCCGGTATTGTAATAATAATAATGTGTGTACTTTTGTAATATGGACCCGCAATGTTTCTATTGTACCACTCTGAGGGATGTGATATTTACGGAATGGTGTTATGTGGACGTCATGTCAATGACTATAGGTTGGTATGCTGGGTCACCGCAGTTGGTATCAGAGCAAATTGCTTTGACCTTAGGTTGGAAACCTAGTAAAGGGTATTACCTGTAGGAAAATTTAGCAACGATAAAGAATTCTCTAAAAGTAATATAATGGGTATTCAAATGAGAATACTCAGTTATATATTTTAGTGCGATAATTCTTTGTTATGATGCAGTGTATCATTGGATAATAATCAAAAATTATTTTTCTGATATACAGATTTATGGCACCAAACTTTCCAAAACAGACTTTGGTAAGGAAAGAGGAGACTCTTGATGATTATCAAGGATCATTCGCAGACCAACTTTGTCAACTTTTAAAGCACTTTAGTTGTCCAACTAGAATTCCAGTGAACACTATCACTTACCTTGATGGCCGGATGTTATCCAAGTATTGTGTGAGTATCCAACTTCCAGAGAAGCTTGGATTATATCATGATCTACCTATAGGAGAAGGTAGGAGTCATTTAGCAGCATATCATGTTGCTGTTGTGGAGGCGATAGCTAATATCCGGGAGCAGAAAACCAAGGAGCTAGAAGGTAGCACATTCTCTGTGATACCTCATGATTCTATAGACTCGGAGCCTATACCGGATCATCTTACTCTGATTAAGAAGCATCCTAAGTTAGCTTCCAAGTTTATGGATAGATACCGAACACTCGTTACGTCTTTTTATAAGACCCATCAAGTGATTGCTGAAGACAAAATGACATGTTAGAAGATCTAACTGATCCGGAAAGGAGGAAGCAGTTAACATTCCAGTTAGAGAAAGAAGCAAGTAGTAGTGCAACACCTATCTTTAAGGATATACCCATAGATCCTAAATCTTTTATACCATATCCTTATTCACCAAGACCTAAGCCTATACATGATCCTACTATGGATATGCGGTATGCAGTACCACAAGGCTCAGAGGATGGTTCTGACTCAGAAATACCTATTGAGAAATGGTTGGGGAATGGGATCATATAATGGATCTCGTGAACACCAGATGTCCACAGATGGTTCCGACAGGAATGTTGGACAATCTAGTTGGATGGGTGCAAGAATGAACCCTAATAATAGTAGTAGAAATACCATGTCAGTAGATAATTAGGATGAAGAAGAAGATCCCGAGGAGAGAGTGTTTGAATCATCAACATCTTCTCAAAACCCAGGGAATATACATTATCTAGTGTTTAATTATCTTGCCCACGAGAGCACCTGGGAAGCAGCAGGATCTGCGTATCCTGTTGACAACTCAAGAAATGAAGATCAGGAGATGCAGGCTAGAGATAATGTTGAATATGTTTCTGAAGACTTTTCAGCTGAGCTGGAGGGAGTCAATGCGATCAGGTTGAGTAATGACTCAAGTATCGACACTTCAGATACAGAGTATATTCCTTCTGGAAGGCCATATGTTCCACAAACTATGCGACGAACCACATGTTATCACGGTTGGACATCATGCATGTACGATGAGCGTAGTTACTACTAGAAGGACACAATTAGTTAGTAGTATAAAGTGTCGTGTATTGTACCCCAAGTAATAAGGTAGTTTTGTGATTATACCTATATGGTATATGTTGTAATGACTTTGTATCATTATGATATTATGTAAAATATGTGAACTGCATATTTGGATTTTCTTTGGATTTTCATTGTGTGACTAGTTATGTGCGTAAAGTCGAGCTCAAAACACATGTGCATGATGTAATTATGAGTATTCTCTTTATGTTGCACGACTAGAGGGTCATGGATACGGGTGTAGGAATGCAAACTGAGCAGCAGCGGATGGAGCGAGAAGCCAAGGAAAAGGCCGATGCAGATGTAGCAAACCAAGAAGCATTACCACCACCACCACCACCAATGAGGCCGTTAATGGAGCAAAATTTTATGCAATGCATGCAAATGATGCCAGAAACCCAGAACAAGTTCATGGAATAGCTGCTGGGATGAGCAAATCAGACGACACATGAAGGTGGAGGAGTGAGTCTATCTGATTTCCAGAATGCAAGACCGTTACCTTTTGCATCAGCTCCGGAACCAATGGATGCAGAAGAGTGGTTAGCAGTGAAGGGAATATGCCCGAGAGGCAATAATAAAGTGGTTATTATCATATTCCTTGTTTATGATAAATGTTTATTTTACATGCTATAATTGTATTAATACGGAAACTTTAATACATGTGTGTTTAATAAACAAAAAGGAAGTTCCTAGTTATGCCTCTCTTATAAACTAGCTCGTTGATTAACAAGATGATCATAGGTTTCCTGATCATGGACATTGGATGTTGTTAATAACGAGGTCATAACATTAGTGTAATGGTGTGATGAACATTCATCCGAAGTATAGCATTACGATCAAAGTCATTGAGTTTATATTGCTATAATAACTTACAAAGTGATCCTAATCCTTAGACCATGAGATCATGTCAATCACTAACACCTGAAGAGTTTCTTGATAACATCAAACGTCACACCGTAACAGGGTGATTATAAAGATGGGTTCAGAACTACTAAAGTGTTATATTGAGGCCCATGGATCGAGAGTGGAATTTGTTCATCCCGATGACGGATAGATATGCTCTGGGCCCTCTCGGTGATATCACATTGATTAGCTTGCAAGCAAGTGATTTGATCACTAGAATGTTATATCACGGGAACGAGAAAAGAGTGCATGTCAGTAACGAGATCAAACTAGGTATGGAGATGCCGATGATCGAATCCCGGACATGTAATATATCGCGAAACAAAAGGATTAAGATACTAGCGTAAAAGGTTCCGACGATCACAAGAAAGTCATCGTTGAATGTGTGGGAGTCAATATGGGTCTCCAGATCCCGCTTCTGATTATTAATCCGAGAGGGGTCTCGATCATGTCCGCATTATTCATGAACCATAGGGTGACACACTTAAGAGACACCGACATCCAATTGGAGCAAAAGTTTCATGCCGAAAGAATGAACAAGCCCAGGAATTTATTTCACTAGATACCGAAACAGGTTTTCGGGTGAAATTGCATAAAGTGGTTATGCATGTGAAATAGAATTCTAGCAAGGGGTTATTTGTGAATGTTTGTCATTAAAGTAATTGAAAAAATTCTGAATAAATAAAAGGAGTTTTATTTAATGAGAGCTTGCATTAAATTTGGTGGAAATTTAATGGGAATTTGAGTGGGTTTTTGAGTGGAGAAAATTGAAGGGCAATTTTGTGAGTGGAGTGTCCACCCACATGAATGAGGGAGAGGTAGGGGCACCCTCCATGGCCGGCGGCCATACCCCCTTGGGCTGCCCCCTCCCCTATATAAGGAGCCCCTCCTCTCAATTCTCACTCACACCTCCTCGTGAAGGATCTCTCTCCCCCTCTAGAATTTATCCCCCATGGTCTCGGACTAGCGAGATACATGTTCCCGGTGGCTATTCGGGAAGAAATAGTTGTGCTTCCGCTGCATCGCTGGAGCGAGGAGGCGGAGGTTGCTCGGTGCCTCGAACATGTGTGCGAGCACGGATGCACTGCTGTTTTGCGGTGCTAGGACTTCCTCTCGATCTTGAGATCGGCAAGAGATCGTCTACATCAACCACGAGTTTGGAATCGTTAAGCTTTGTCGGTCTTCAAGGGTATGTTCTCTACGGATATACATCCGCCCGTTGTTTGTATCTAGTAGATAGATCTTGGTACATAGTTGTTCCCATCGTAGGAAATTTTTTGTTATGCTGCGAACCCTACAAGCAGATACGGAAGGGAAGCTGAAAACTGTAGGTTGGAATGATGAGGAGAAATTGAGGTATGCAACTTATCTTCTGACTAGACCTGCAACATCATGGTGGGAAAATCAGTTAGCCATGCAACCACCAGGAAGGGAGTTTACCTGGGAAGAGTTCAAGCAGAGATTCCGTGAATATCATGTTCCGGAAAGTGTTATGGAGTTGAAGCGGAGAGAATTTGAGGAGCTTCATCAAGGATATACTAGTGTCATGAAGTAAATCTGGGAGTTTAGTCAACTATCTCGGTATGCTGAGGAGGATGTCAACACTGAAGAGAAGCGGAAGAAGCGTTTCCTGCGTGGATTAAATCCATTTGTGAAGATGCAACTAAGGTTAGCCAATCAGCAAACTTATCAGCAGTTGTTGGATGCATCCATTACTTTTGAAGATGATTATAAGAATGTCCAAGAGGATCGGAGGAAGAGAGCCAAGAAGGAAACCAAGAGAATTCAGGCAAGCAAACCTAAACCCAACCTGGAGTTCAAACCTCGTAATAGGAATTATGGCAACAATAACAATAGCAAGGGCAGTGGTGGAAATCAATCCAATCCGAGAAGGAATGTTATTTGTAACAATTGTGGAATTCCAGGGCATTTCTAGAGGGAATGCAAAAAGCCTGTAGTGATCTGTTACGGTTGTGGTCAGAAGGGGCGTATCAAGCCAGATTGTCCGAGTAAACCACCTGGAGGATGGCCTACCAAGGGAGGAGGACAAGCCAGTGGAGGAAATGGACATCCCAATAAAGGAGGAAATACTGGCAAGAACAACAATGGCAAGAGGAACCGACCTACTGGGAAACTGAATTGTGCAACCCTCGAGGAGGTGGATAATTCGGAGCATGCAGTGATATGTACGCTCAATATCCTTACCAATCCCGGAAAAGTTCTATTTGATACCAGTGCAACTACTTCATTCATTTCTGAAGAATTTTGTGATAAGTTCGGGATTAGAAGGGCAACGTTAGAAAGTCCTATGACCGTAGTTACGGCAGGAGGGAATGTGATTGTACGCCACATAAAACAAGATTAGGTTATCTCGATCTGTGGTTGTACATATTTTGCAGACCTTTATGTGATTCCTTTGAAGGGAATTGCAGTAGTGCTGGGGATGGATTGGATGACGGAACACAGAGCTTGGATAAATTGTGAGGAGAAAACTGTCTCAATCAAAAATCCAAGTGGAGCAAGGATAGTTTACCAAGCAGATAAACACAGTCATATCATGGTGGATCTGCAGTTGAACTCAATGAAAGAAGTTAGATTGGAAGATATTCCTATAGTAAATGAATTTCAAGATGTTATTCCAGCAGAGCTACCAGGAATTCCACCAGACCGGGAGATAGAGTTCACCATTAACCTAATTCCTGGTACAACACCAATAGCTTAAGCACCATATAAAATGGGACCCAAAGAGTTGAAAGAACTCAAAGAGCAAATTGATGAGTTAGCTAGAAAAGTATTTATACAGGAAAGTGTATCTCTATGGGGAACACCACTAATCTTTGTGGATAAGAGAGATGGTGGAAGACGGATGTGTGGTGATTATAGAAATCTGAACAACGTGACTATCAAGAATAAGTATCCTTTACCAAGAATTCAAGATTTGTTTGATCAAGTGAAAGGAGCTGGAGTATTTTCAAAGATCGATTTAAGATCTGGATACCATCAAATAAAAATCAAACCAGAAGATGTTCCAAAAAAAAGCATTTGTCTCAAGATATGGACACCATGAGTATCTGGTAGTACCATTTGGTTTAACCAATGCACCAGCAATATTCATGAATTTGATGAACAAGATCTTCATGCCATATTTGTACAAGTTCGTCATAGTCTTTATTGATGATATTCTGATATATTCCAAGGATAAGGAAGAGCACGCTGATCATTTGAGGATAGCATTGCAGACTTTAAGAGACACAAGCTTTATGCTAAGTTTAGTAAGTGTGAATTTTGGCTTGATAAGGTAGAATTCCTCGGTCATGTGATCAGTAAGGATGGAATTGCGGTTAATCCATCTAAAGTTCAGTCAGTACTAGAGTGGACTGCACCGACCAATGTGAAGCAAATTCGAGGTTTCTTAGGAATGGCTGGTTATTATCGGAGATTCATTGAAGGTTTCTCCAAAATATCCGGACCAATGACCAAATTATTAAGGAAGAATACACCATTCAAGTGGGATGAGAAATGTGAAGCAAGTTTCCAAGAGTTGAAGACTAGATTAACCACAGCTCCAATCTTAGCGGTTCCTGAAACGGGGAAGGACTTCACCGTATACTGTGATGCATCTAAAGAAGGTTTGGGTAGTGTATTAACGCAAGATCGGAAAGTGATTGCTTATGGTTCAAGACAATGAAGGGTTTCGCGGCATAGTAAATCAAAATTTTCTACGGAGGCGAACAGAGGGAAAGCCAAGATCTAATCTAGGAGATGCAAACAACGAGAGATATTGGATTAGATCTTCATAACCTTGAAGATTCGCACAGCGGAACGTTCGTCGGAACGTGGGTGATGTAGTCGTACTCGCTTCTCCTCCTCGCGATCCAGTCCGATCTAGCACCACAAGTGGCGGTGCCTCCGTGAGATGCACACGTGCAGCACCTCGACGTCTCCTTCTTCCTTGGACCAGCAAGTATGGTGGAGAGACGGATTGGATCTACAACACGACGGCATGGTGTATATGGTGGAGAATTTCTGCAGCAGGGCTTCGCCTACAAGCAGTCGGGAGGGAGAGAGGAGTGCAGCTAGGGTTGGAGGGGAAGGTGTAAGGGGTTGGTGCGCCCCCATCCCTCTTTATATAGAGGGGGGCGCAGCCCTAGCCCCTCCCCCAATCCCAAACCGGCGGCCCCAAAGGATAAGGAGTGGGGGGCAAGGAAACCCCCCCTTCTAGAAGGTCTATCTCGAGTTTAAACCTCTCTTGGCCGGCTGGGCCCTATGGGGCCTTGTGCCCCTGGCCCAATGCGGCCAGGGCACTCCCTCATAGGCCCATGCCCCCTCCCGGAAGGTGGGGCCACGTTGGTCCCCTTCTGGAAGGTTCTAGAAGCTTCTGGTACAATACCGATTAATCCGGAACAATTCCGAACTCCAAAAACTGCACTGCCTTATATGAATCTTATTCTCCGGACCACTCCGGAACCTCTCGTGATGTCCCGGATCCCATCCGAGACTCCGAACAAAAACTCATAAACCAATTATCCAATCTATCCTAGCGTCGAGACACGTTAAGTGTGTGACCCTGCGGGTTCGAGAATATGCAGACATGATCTTCTATCAATAATCAACAGCAGGGTCTGGGCACCCATATTGACTCCCACACATTCATCGATGATCATATCGGATGAACCACTATGCCAGGATTCAATCAATCCCATATATATTCCCTTCGTCTCGCGATATTTTACTTGCCCGAGATTCGATCGTCGGTACCGTCATACCTAGTTCAATCTCGTTCACAGCAAGTACTTTACTCGTTCCGTAATCCGATATCACTTTGTGATTAACTCCTTAACCACATGCTTTCAAGCGGTGTTGATATCGATTACCGAGTGGGCCCGAAGTATATCTCTCCGACTTGGGAGGGACAAATCCCATCTCGATACATACAACCCAACAGATACTTTTCGATCACTTGAGAGACACCTTTATGATCACCCTCTCATAGGATGACGTTTGATGACCTCAAAGCTTTCTTCCGATACCAGGGAGTTGTATTATCTCATGGTCTAAGGAATACAATATTTGACATAAGAAAAGCTTCGCAAAGACGAACACGATGACACGATCTAATTGCTTCGCTTAGTTTGGGTATGTCCACCATATCATTCCCCAATGATATGATCTCATTATTAATTGACAACTCATGTCCATGGTTAGGAAACCTTAACCATCATTAATCAATGAGCTAGTCCATAGAGGCATACTAGGGACACGGTGTTGTTCACAAACCACACAAGTATTAAAGTTTCCGCTTAATACAATTCTAGCATGGAATATAAACATTATCATGAACAAGAATTATAATAATAACAGCTTTATTATTGCCTCTAGGGCATAACTCCAACAGTCTCCCACTTGCACTAGAGTCAATAATCTAGTTTACATCTGGCAACAATCTCACACCCATGGCACTGAGGTGCTGATCATGTTTTACACGTGGAAGAGGTTTCGTCAATGGATCTGCGACATTCAGATCTGTATGTACTTTGCTAATCTTCAGATCTCCATCTGCTATATAATCTCGGATTATATGAAACTTGCGGTTGATATGCTTGGTCTTTGGATGATATCTTGGTTCCTTAGCGAGTGCTATGGCGCCAGTGTTGTCACACAATATCTCCAGTGGGTCCAATGCACTTGGAACCACGCCAAGCTCGGTGATGAAGTTTCTGATCCAAACTCCTTCACTTGACGCTTCTGCAGCAGCCATGTATTCCGCTTCTATTGTAGATCCCGCGATCACGCTTTGCTTGCCGCTTCTCCAGCTCACAGCTCCTCTATTCAAAATATACACGTATTCTGTCTGAGATTTAGAATCATCCTTGTCGGTGTCGAAACTAGCGTCGACGTAACCTTTTACGACGAGCTGTTCATCACCCCCATAGACTAAGAACATTTCTTTAGTTCTATTCAGGTACTTTAGGATGTTCTTCACGGCTGTCCAGTGTTCCACTCCTGGATCACTTTGATACCTGCTCGTCAAACTAAGAGCATTGGACACATCCGGTCTAGTACACAGCATGGCATACATGATAGAACCCATGGCCGAGGCATAAGGCACTTTGCTCATAGCTTCCCTATCATTTACCGTAGCTGGACACTGAGCCTTGCTCAATATCTTACCTGACAACATAGGCACTGAACCTTTCTTTGCCTTATCCATTCTGAACCTTTTCAGAACTTTGTCTAGGTATGTACTCTGGCTTAAAGCTATCAGGCGTCTTTGTCTATCTCTATAGATTTTGATGCCCAATGTATAAGCAGCTTCACATAGGTCTTTCATTGAAAAACACTTGTTCAAATAACTCTTCACATTGTTAAGCTTGTTAATGTCATTTCCAATAATCAATATGTCGTCCACATATAGTACCAGAAATGTCACCGAGCTCCCACTCACTTTCTTGTAGATGCAAGCTTCGTAGCAATTTGGAACAAATCCAAAGCTCTTGATCACTTGATCAAAACGAAGGTTCCAACTCCGAGATTCTTGCTTCAGTCCATAAATGGAACGCTGAAGTTTGCATACTTTATCAACATCCACTACAATAGGAATAGGCATATAGCTACACATAGCTGGCAACAGCGTTGATATGTGTATCTAGGGTCCAACTGCTCCACGTCCCCACTCCTAATCTAATTTATCCTCCCCCTACACCAGCCACCACGCACGCAGCCCAATCACACACCAGTTCCCGTCCTAAAAAAAACTCCCCATCTAATAAGCCCTAGCAGAACGACAACACCACCACCATGAACGATGCGCCGCCACAGCCATCCACGCCTCCTTCCCTGATCCCTCGCCATGGTGGTCAGAGATCTCAGACTACTCGACGGCGAGCCACCCCCTTCCCAGGGTAGTAGGAACGTCTCTTCCGGATCCCCTCACCGTGGCTATCTTGTCGGCCTGTCGCTGCTCAGCGACCACGCACTGATTGATGTGGCGGCCCTGGGCGAAGAAGGCGCGCTGCAGCGAGGCGGAATACAGGGGCACGACACCAAGGGCCATCCATGTTCTACTCCTCTTTCCCCGTTCCTGATTCCTCTCTCATTTTCCTAGGATCCTCTCTCATTTTCCTAGGCTTTGACCCGTTCATATTCTTTCTAGGATTGAGTCAATCACTATTTCTTAATGTATATGTAGGCCTTGATATTCATAGCGCACAGAACAGACCACCAATAATTAGAAGATTTTTTTCTCAAATCATACTATGGGCTGTCTATTTTGAATTTTGATGCAAACTGTCGTCAAGCAGTGGACCGTAATTTATTTAATCTTCTGTTCTTCACTGGTCTGCTCCTATTAATTGTGGAAAATAAAAGTTAATTTCGAATTGTTCGCTTCAGATCGATGTTTACTGGTGGAAATAATTATAGTATCCAATTGCAACTTTTATAGATCTTTGATTGTTGGAAGCGTCAAATTATGGCAGGTAACAACAAAGCGGCATCTACATGCCTTTTAAACAGGTGTTACTTGAGTGTATTTTAAGATATTTACTGATGGATGCATCCACCATGACCGCACTGTATCATAAGGTACCTGCAAACCATATGCATATGCAGCTATTTTCCACTAATATATAGTAGATGTTACATATGCAGGAAGCGAGTAGCAGATCAAACCGATTCCTTTTTGAGAACATATATGACTGCAGTCCAGTATCCTATATGGACATTGACCAAATGCACGGCATAGAAAATTTATATTTCCTAGTGACTTAGCTTTGGCATGTACACTGATGTGCTCAAAGAAATTCAAAGCAACACCCAGATGTGCATTTAAAGGTATTCATCAAACGAGATGCACACTCTGCATATTTTTCATATTGCAAGACATTCTCTATATGTACATCAGAATGGAGCGCCTACAATCAGGGTCTTATAATTCTTAAATCTGTGTTATCTGCGATAGAAATATCAAGACTGGTGCATTGTATCATCAAGATATTCCCTATTTCATATATGTATGTCCTTCGCAAGTTTTGCACTGTGAATATATACCATGTCTATATTTTTGAGTAAGTACATAGCAGAATTTACTATATACTTTCTATGTTTTTTATCCATACTTCAATACCCAAATTGATTTGTTCCCCTGTTTTATTCCAGTGTCTGAAACTGAAACCTTCATGCAGTCTAATTTGGTCTGAACTCCTTTCTTCTTTTATCAAGCTGAATCTGCACATGACTATTCCATCTCATTGAAGCTATACTTATGTTTTAACCAAAGGTGAAATTTAGTTGCATGATATATGAAACCTTTCATTTTAAAAGTTGGCAGTGAGAATGTACGTATCAGTCGGTGAAATTCTAAGGCTTTTTCAAATTCTCATGTTAACAGTTTTGGATAATTTGCAGACCTTGGAGAGTTGGATCTCATGATCTCTTTCATCTAAATACTACACTATGTACAACTCCAATATTTTTCATAGGCTACAAACAACTATGCAATTGCAAGCCCGGAAGAAATTATCAAGGACTTCTACATTGGGATATCAGATCTGTACATGTCACAAGTCAGAAGATTATAGAAGGAATAAATATAGGATTAGTTAGAGAGTCAATATTTTCAAACAAGATTGTACTCTTTGTAGTATTAAGATAATTCTCATGTATGGTATGATGATTCAAGTAATCCAAATGGATTGTTGTTTAATGCAATGAATTCATATTTTGCGATATGTGAGTGTTGTGCTATGCCACTTATAGTGTATATTCTTGTTGATGAAAGAAATAATACTATAGTTTGAAGTGATTAAACAACCTAGTCTAGGAAAATAAATTTTTTTTATAAGAAAAGTATCCAATTTGTGTACGTTCACTACCAACGGATACAGTTGTTGCTTTGTATTTGTTGCTAGTTTGCAACACTTCACACACTGGTTACCAACGGATGTATATGTGTTGCATTATATCCTAGCAACGCCCAAAAACGCAACACATGCAAAATCCGTTGGTAAATATGCTAGCAACGGTTATATTGGATTCTAGATACAGATTAGTGTGTTGCTGTAGGGGGGGTTCTCTTGTAGTGATCCTTAGGATCGACAAAACCTTCGGGTTGCATCATATACAACTCTTCATCAATGTTGCCATTGAGGAACGCAGTCTTGACATCCATCTGCCATATTTCATAATCATGAAACGCATCAATTGCTAATAAAATCCGAATGGACTTAAACATCGCTACGGGAGAGAAAGTCTCATCGTAGTCAACACCTTGAACTTGTCGAAAACCTTTCGTGACAAGCTGTGCTTTATAGACAGTAACATTACCATCCGCGTCCGTTTTCTTCTTGAAGATCCATTTGCACTCAACGGCCTTTCGGTCGCTAGGAGGGTCCACCAAAGTCCATACTTGGTTTTCGCTCATGGATCCCAATTCGGATTTCATGGCTTCTAGCCATTTCTCAGAGTCTGGGCTCATCGCTTACTCATAGTTCGTAGGTTCACTGTCTTCTACTAGCAAGACAGTCAAGACAGGGTTGCCGTACCACTCAGGAGGGGCACGCGACCTTGTCGACCCGCGACATTCAGTAGCAGCATCGTCCGAAGCTTCATGATCCTTGTCATTAGCTTCCTCTATTGTTGGTGCAGGCGGCACTGGAACAATTTCATGTGCTGCGCTAATCTCCAATTCAAGAGAAGGTTCAATAACCTCTTCTAGCTCTACTTTCCTCCCACTCACTTTTTTCGAGAGAAACTCCTTCTCAAGAAAGGAACCGTTCTTTGCGACAAACACTTTGCCTTCGGTTCTGTGATAGAAGGTATACCCAATAGTTTCCTTAGGGTATCCTATGAAGACGCATTTCTCCGCTTTGGGTTCGAGCTTGTCCGGCATCAACTTCTTGACGTAAGCTTCGCATCCCCAAACTTTAAGAAACGACAACTTAGGTTTAGCACCAAACCACAGTTCATACGGTGTCGTCTCAACGGATTTAGATGGAGCCCTATTTAAAGTGAATGCAGCGGTTTCTAATGCATAACCCCAAAATGATAACGGCAAATCAGTAAGAGACATCATTGATCGGACCATATCTAATAAGGTTCGATTCCGGCGTTTAGACACACCATTGCGCTGTGGTGTTCCGGGTGGCGTGAGTTGCGAAACGATTCCGCTTGCTTTAAGATGCGTGAGAAAATCATAACTCAAATATTCACCTCCATGATCGGATCGTAGAAACTTAATCTTTCTGTTACGATGGTTCTCCACTTCATTCTGAAATTCCTTGAACTTTTCAAAGGTTTCAGATTTATGTTTCATTAAATAGATATACCCATATCTACTTAAGTCATCGGTAAAAGTGAGAAAGTAGCGATATCCACCGCGCGTCGAAACACTCATCGGTCCGCATACATCGGTATGTATGATTTCCAAAAAGTCCGTTGCTCGCTCCATCATACCGGAGAACGGGGTTTTGATCATCTTGCCCATGAGGCATGGTTCGCATGTGTCAAATGATTCAAAATCAAGAGACTCCAAATGTCCATCAGAATGGAGTTCTTCATGCGCTTTACACCAATATGACCTAGACGACAGTGCCACAAATAAGTAGTATTATCACTATCTACTTTGCATCTCTTAGCCTCAATGTTATGGATGTGTGTTTCATCCCTTTCGAGATTTAGAAGAAATAAACCATTCACAATAGGTGCATGACCATAAAAGATGTTACTCATATAAATAGAACAACCATTATTCTCCGATTTAAATGAATAACCGTCTTGCAATAAACACGATCCAGAAATAATGTTCATGCTCAACGCAGGCACATAATAACATTTATTGAGGTTTAAAACTAATCCCGAAGGTAAAACTAAGGAGAGCGTGCCGACGGCCATCACATCAACTCTTGATCCGTTGCCAACGCGCATCGTCACCTCATCCCTCGCAAGCCGCCGTCTATTCCGTAGCTCCTGTTTCGAGTTACAAATATTAGCAACTGAACCGGTATCAAATACCCAGGCACTACAACGAGGGCTAGTAAGGAAAACATCAATAACATGTATATCAAATATACCTTTGATGGTGCCAGCCTTCTTGTCCGCTAAGTACTTCGGACAATTGCGCTTCCAGTGACCCTTGTCCTTGCAATAGAAGCACTCAGTGTCCGGCTTAGGACCAGACCTGAGCTTCTTCTCAGCAGGGGTAGTACGCTTGCCGCCGCTCTTCTTGAAGGGCTTCTTTGCTCCCTTACCTTTCTTAAAGGTGGGCTTGTTGACCATCAACACATGATTATCCTTTTTGATGTCCACTTCCGCGGCCTTTAGCTTTGCGAAGAGCTCGGTGATCGTATCAGTGGAACCAATCTGATTATGAGTCACTACAAAACTTTTGTAGCTGGGAGGGAGTGATTGCAGAACCCTGTCAATCTTGAGCTCCTCTGGAATCGTGCATTCCAGTTGCTCAAGGCGTTGAGTGTAGCCCGTCATCTTAATGGCGTGCTCACTAACAAAACTCCCTTCCTCCATCTTGCAGTTAAAGAACTTCTCAGAGATCTCATATCTCTCAGAACGGGCCTGAGTCTGAAACATGGTTTTCAGCTCTTCGAGAATCTCAAAGGGCCCGGGATAGTCTTCAAAACGATTTTGAAGTTCCGGTTCCATAGCAAACAACATGGTGCTCTTAATCACACCATAATCATCTTTGCGCGACTGATAGACAGCTTTCTCATCAGCCGGCGCAGTTGCAGCAGGGGGGTCACCTAACGCTTTCCCAAGGACATAGTCCTTTTGACCGCCAGAGAGAATGATTCTTAGATTGCGGAACCAATTGGTGAAGTTAGACCTATTGTTTCTAAGCTTTTCCTTCTCAGCAAAAACGTTGAAATTGAAGTTGGACTTGGCCATGTGATCTACAGTATTTGCAAGTACAATTTAGACTATGTTCATGATAAATAGTTCAACTTAATCAAATTACTAGATGAACTCCCACTAAATTCAACATCCCTCAAGTTGTTTAGTGAACACGATCCAAATTCACCACACCTAATCCGATCATCACGAGAAGAGATGTGGCTTCAATGGTGGAAAACGAAGTGTCGATCATATCATTCATATGACTCATGCTTAACCTTTCGGTTCATGTGTTCCGAGGCCATGTCTGTACATGCTAGGCTCGTCAAGTAAAACCCAAGTATTTCCGCGTGTGCAAAACTGTCTTGCACCCGTTGTATGTGAGCGTAGAGTCTATAGAACCCGATCATCACGTGATGCTTGGACACGACGAACTTTCGCAACGGTGCATACTTGGGGAGAACACAGTTTTATCTTGTTCTTTAAGTGAGGAATCATCTTATAATTCTACCGTCGCGATCTAAGCATAATAAGATACATAAAAGGATAAACATCACATGCATATAACTTTATGTGACATGGTAAAGCCAATCTTCGCGCAATGATCTCCATCTTGTGCGTGCCGGCATGATCTCCATCACTCCACCATGATTGCCTCCACCACGAATAGCAACTACAACTAATTGCTAACTACTTAGCGATAAAATAAAGCTATTACATGGCGTATAATAAGTTGACTCGCAGGTCATACACAATTATAAAGACAACCATATGGCTCCTGCCGGTTGTGTACTCATCGACATGCAAGTCGTGAAACATTACAAAACATGATCATCGCATACATTATACACATCACATCTTGGGCCATACCATATCACAGAAAACACTCCCTGCAAAAACAAGTTAGACGCCTCTACTTTGTTGTTGCATGTTTTACGTGGCTTATGGGAGTAGATGCTAAGAACGATTCTTACCTACAGAAAGCCACAACGGTGAAATTATGGTTGCCAAACT
The DNA here is from genome assembly GCA_910589765.1 of Avena atlantica. Classification (NCBI taxonomy): domain Eukaryota; kingdom Viridiplantae; phylum Streptophyta; class Magnoliopsida; order Poales; family Poaceae; genus Avena; species Avena atlantica. The sequence continues at coordinate 498,974,483 of OU342739.1, forward strand.
CCGGTGTTAATCCCATGACAACTATAGTGAGAGAAACTGGCATCCACCAGCCGCATGTGTGGAACAAGCCACACGTCAAGTGCGGAGCCGGTCTCGCGAACGACGTTGCGTAAGGTTGGCCTGGAACGCTTCAATCTCACTATCCCGCGTCATAAGAAGAACACAAACAAGAGGCTTGCAACAGAAAACATCAACTCCCGCAACAACCATGTTGCGTTCTACTCGTGAAACACATCTACGCATAGATCTAGCTCTGATACCACTGAAGGGTTTCGCGACATAGTAAATCAAAATTTTCTACGGAGGCGAACAGAGGGAAAGCCAAGATCTAATCTAGGAGATGCAAACAACGAGAGAGATTGGATTAGATCTTCATACCCTTGAAGATTCGCACAGCGGAACGTTCGTCGGAACGTGGGTGATGTAGTCGTACTCGCATCTCCTCCTCGCGATCCGATCCGATCTAGCACCACAAGTGGCGGTGCCTCCGTGAGATGCACACGTGCAGCACCTTGACGTCCCCTCCTTCCTTGGACCAGCAAGTATGGTGGAGAGACGGATTGGATCTACAACACGACGGCGTGGTGTATATGGTGGAGAATTTCTGCAGCAGGGCTTCGCCTACAAGCAGTCGGGAGGGAGAGAGGAGGGCAGTAGGGCAGCTAGGGTTGGAGGGGAAGGTGTAAGGGGTTGGTGCGCCCCCACCCCTCTTTATATAGAGGGGGGGCGCAGCCCTAGCCCCTCCCCCAAGCCCAAACCGGCGGCCCCAAAGGTTAAGGAGTGGGAGGCAAGGAAACCCCCCCTTCTAGAAGGTCTATCTCGAGTTTAAACCTCTCTTGGCCGGCTGGGCCCTATGGGGCCTTGTGCCGCTGGCCCAATGCGGCCAGGGCTCTCCCTCATAGGCCCATGCCCCCTCCCGGAAGGTGGCGCCATGTTGGTCCCCTTCCGGAAGGTTCTAGAAGCTTCCGGTACAATACCGATTAATCCGGAACAATTTCGAACTCCAAAAACTGCACTGCCTTATATGAATCTTATTCTCCGGAACCTCTCGTTATGTCCCGGATCCCATCCGAGACTCCGAACAAAAACTCATAAACCAATTATCCAATCTATCCTAGCGTCGAGACACGTTAAGTGTGTGACCCTGCGGGTTCGAGAATATGCAGACATGATCTTCTATCAATAATCAACAGCGGGGTCTGGGCACGCATATTGACTCCCACACATTCATCGATGATCATATCGGATGAACCATGATGCTACGATTCAATCAATCCCATATATATATTCCCTTCGTCTCGCGATATTTTACTTGCCCGAGATTCGATCGTCGGTACCGTCATACCTAGTTCAATCTCGTTCACAGCAAGTACTTTACTCGTTCCGTAATCCGATATCACTTTGTGATTAACTCCTTAACCACATGCTTGCAAGCGGTGTTGATATCGATTACCGAGTGGGGCCGAAGTATATCTCTCCGACTTGGGAGGGACAAATCCCATCTCGATACATACAACCCAACAGATACTTTCCGATCACCTGAGAGACACCTTTATGATCACCCTCTCATAGGATGACGTTTGATGACCTCAAAGCTTTCTTCCGATACCAGGGAGTTGTATTATCTCATGGTCTAAGGAATACAATATTTGACATAAGAAAAGCTTCGCAAAGGCGAACACGATGACACGATCTAATTGCTTCGCTTAGTTTGGGTCTGTCCACCATATCATTCCCCAATGATATGATCTCATTATTAATTGACAACTCATGTCCATGGTTAGGAAACCTTAACCATCATTAATCAATGAGCTAGTCCATAGAGGCATACTAGGGACACGGTGTTGTTCACAAACCACACAAGTATTAAAGTTTCCGCTTAATACAATTCTAGCATGGAATATAAACATTATCATGAACAAGAATTATAATAATAACAACTTTATTATTGCCTCTAGGGCATAATTCCAACAGTCTCCCACTTGCACTAGTGTCAATAATCTAGTTTACATCTGGCAACAATCTCACACCCATGGCACTAAGGTGCTGATCATGTTTTACACGTGGAAGAGGTTTAGTCAATGGATCTGCGACATTCAGATCTGTATGTACTTTGCTAATCGTCAGATCTCCATCTGCTATATAATCTCGGATTATATGAAACTTGCGGTTGATATGCTTGGTCTTTGGATGATATCTTGGTTCAAAAGGAAGGATATGATATGGGTAATTGTGGACAGACTCACTAAGAGTGCACATTTTATTCCGGTGAATCAAAAGGATAATGCCGAGAAGTTAGTTGAAGTATATGTCAAAGAGATAGTAAGTAAGCATGGAGTACCCAAAAAGATCGTAACTGATAGGGGATCAGTGTTTACTTCAGCATTTTGGAAGCAATTGCACGAAGCACTTGGTTCAAAGTTAGATTTCAGCACGACATATCATCCTGAGACAGAAGGTCAAACTGAAAGAACAAACCAAATACTAGAAGACATGTTCAGGGCTTGTGCATTAGATTTTTGAGGAACATGGGAAGATCATCTACCATTGGCAGAATTTTCTTATAATAATAGCTATCAGAGTAGTCTGAAGGCAGCTCCATATCAGGTTCTGTATGGAAGGAAGTGTAGATCACCAATATGTTGGTATGAACCTGGAAGCAGCAAAGAATTTGCGCCAGATTATATCAAGGAAAGACAAGACATCATTGATAAGATCAGGGATAGACTGAAAATAGCCCAAAGTAAGCAGAAAAGTTATGCGGATCAAAGTCGAAGATCATGGCATCCAGAAGTGGGAGATATGGCCTATTTGAAAGTAAGTCCCATCAAAGGGGTGAAAAGATTCGGAGTTAAAGGGAAATTGAGTCCAAGATATATCGGACCATTCAAGATACTGAGTCAAAACAGAACTATAGCTTATGCTTTAGAGTTACCATCAAGATTGGCTCAAGTGCATAATGTTTTCCATGTGTCACAACTTCGTAAATGTTTAAAGGTTCCAGATGATGCAATCACACATCAAGAGATAGAACTACAAGAAGACCTAACCTATATTGAAAATCCTTGTAAGATTCTGGAAGAAAACTGGAAAAGATTAAGGAATAGAGCAATCAAATATTGCAAGGTACAGTGGGAACATCACCCTGAAAGGGAAGCCACATGGGAGAAAGAAGAGGATTTGAGAAAAGCCTATCCAGAACTATTCAGGTACATCTCCACAAACTTCGGGACGCAGTTTAATTTAAGGGGGGAAGTCTGTAACATCCCAGCATTTAGGAACTAACGAAGGGTAGATTTAGGAATATGGAATGTTGCATGCATTCATCTGTGAAAATGTGGGTAAAATTTTCGCCAAAATAAAAACTTCAAGTGATCAAAGTTTCTTTCATACTTTGAGATTAGGTTTAGTCTTAAGGAATGATTGCTTTAGACTTTGATATGATCTTTGAGGAATTAAGGGTTTAAAAAGGTGAATTTGAATTTTAAATTTGAGAGAGTTTGAATTATAATTCAAATAAATTAGGGATAAGTTTTGAATCTTAATTTAATTAATAAATAAATATTACAACTTAATGGATATGAAAACTTATTTCATATCATTAATATATAATCAAATTACAAAATTGTAATTTATTGAAATCATTCCCCACAATTCACAAAAGCAAATATATAAAGAATAAGAATATTCTTTATTAATAATAATGGAATCTTCATTACAGAAGAATAAAAGGAAGATTACAAGATAATAAAAAGAAAATTACAAAAATATGAAGGAGATTACATTGGACTTTTACGAACTATTCTATAAAAGAAAACCTAATCTGGAAATCTTCATCTTTATATCTATACCTGCAAAACAAACAGAAAATATATAGAGAAATAAAAGGTTAGAGTTAGTATTATTTTCTCTCAACATGTCAGTGAAGTGCACTAGACAAATTCATCATTGAGAAATTTATAAAAAGGGGAAAGTTTCACCAATATGAAAGAATTCATCTTTCAAAAATTTAAAGCCAGAAATCAAATGATAGCCAAGAGGGGCAAATTCACTAGCCAGGTGAAAGTAACCAGATAAAAGTAAGTTTCAAAATTCTGAACATATCCACAAGTTCACAGCAAGCACACAGGCAGGACACACACCAACATGCATGCGGTGTGTTGTCAACCTCACAGCACAGCCCCAAAATCACAAAACCACAAGCACAGCCGTGGAGAGGCACTAGTGCATCTCTCCACTATTTGCACACAAGAACAGCCAGCTTAGATATCAGCTTACCAAGCACATCAGCCAAACCAAACCACCAAAGATCAACCAAACATCACCAGGATGGTGACATAAGGAGGGGAAGGATCAGGTGGACAACAAGTCCAAGTCCAGGAGCTAGGAGGAGAAGTGTAGCTCAAGGTCAAGCACAGGAGTCCAGCAAAACCAGATCAAGATCATCACCACCTTACTCCACAAACATCAGATTCTGTGGTGAGTTTCATAAAACCTTCACATGATCTCATATCATCCAGAGAGAAGCATGTGTTGTTTTATAAAACAAACCCTCAGAAATCACCCAAGTGGGGTGAACCCATCATAGGGATTTTAAACTCTAAAAGCAAACAGCAAAGTACCAGGATTCAGCCAGAGCTCAGAGCAACATCATTGCTCCGATTGTCAAGCTATATATTACAGTTCAAGCATAAATATAGCTATGATCTAATTTCTAGGCACACCCCTAAAGGAAGGGTAGCACCTTATAAACAAATCTTTGGGATCCATAGAATGATCAAGCTTCCTATCATTTTTCCAATCTTTGATTCAAGAAAGAATAGCTGGTACCACTACCAGGACTATCTATACGAATCAACTAGATAAGATCTGAATCCCTAAGCCTCAGACCAACATCTTGGTCTTAGGGAATTCAGAAAAGAACATTTCCATTTATGTTTCAAAGCCAAGTTTGTCTGAAGCATAAACCAACCCAATCAATGGACTAGAATCAGACTTGTGTGCCATACCATGATGGTGTCACAAGAACAATTTTATCTGAATTAGGATAGACATTTGATCATCACAAATTCAGACAATCAACTTACTAATCATTTTCCTGCTAACACAGGAATCATAACTAGGATATTCCTATGTTAAACTTCACTGTTTGAGATCATGATGATATCAAACCACACACTAGTTCTAAGCCAACAGCACCAGGACAGTGATTTCATCATATCATAACCATGATCATAAACCCAGAAATGTCAGTGAAAACTTATTAAGTCACTAACTTAATCAAGCCTTGTTTTCCAAAGCAACTATACCATCTGAATCAGATGCAATCCAAGCATAAAATCATCTAATAAGCCACCAGAAACATTATAGATCATCTTAAGCAACAAGCCTCAGGCCAATAACCACTTAGCATGTTAACAAATCATCCAAACATGATCCAATTCATCCAGTACATGATCAATCACATGATAGGAACCCAAAATGGATAATCATCCTAATCTGAATCAGACAGTAGCCAGAGAGGACACTGCCAGCATCTAGCATCGAATCAGCAAACACAGAGAGCACCAGGGGAGAGGAATCGAACTCACCGTAGGTCCTCGCTGAAGACTAGAAGAGGAAGCAGAGGGGCCGGCGACCATGGCGGCACGGGGAGCACCCCAGAGGGGGCGCTGCAACCCGCACGGCACCACGCAGCGACCCTGATCACGCCTGGAGGTGCAGAGCATCACCTCGACACACGACGGCCATGACAGCACTTGGATCCATGCCAACCCCCAAACCCTAGGGTTCGGGACGGCATCGATCCATTGCGGGAGAGCCCTAGGCTCAAATCCAATTGGATAGAATGAACAGGCTTCATCGACAACCCCCTGTTGCACAACGACGGAAACCAGTATAGCCTACGGCAACGGGAATCGCCGGTGGCGGCATCGTCGGCCACAAGGTCGGGGTCAGAGGAGGAAGGATGAATTCGAGGGAGAGATAGAGGCAGTGAGGAGTGGGCCGAGTTGGGCCAAACTCTTCGGGTGGTCCTTTTGTCTATAACTAATGGGCCACTAGGGCCCAATAAGTAAAACTACCCCAGAAATCTTTTCAAGCCTGTTTTAATAAACAAGAAAAGACCAAAATACCCCTAGACTTAACTAAATTCTAGAAAATAAAATATAAGTCCAAAAATTATAAATAAAATAATTTTGGATTCACAATAATCCATACTATCCAAATAAAATAAAATATAAAATTTTAGACATTTAAATTTTTATAAGAATTTTGTAATTTATATATTCCTTATGGAATTTTACAAAATTATTGAAAGATGATAAAAATAAATAAAAATCACTTTCATTATATATTAATATTATAGTATTTTTTAAAAATACTAAATAAATATTTAATAACAATTTTTAATGTATAATTGATAATTCCTAAGAGAATTATTAATTCAATAAAAGTCAAATAAAAAGGAAATAAAATAAAATAATTCAATATATGTTATAAATATTAAAAATTAATATTTATAAATGCTTTATTATTATTAAAAAGGACCTTATACAATAATAGGGTAAATGCATATCAAATTAAATAATGCATTACATTATTTGCATAATCATTTTGCTTCTTTAAATATTGTCCTCACCTTGCAATAATGATGTTTTTGTAGACATAGAAGCTCAAGGTCCAGTGCAAGCATCAGACTTCATTACCTTGCCATCACAAGTCAAGTTCATCACTTGCTCATGTCCTTTGAAGAGTCTTTATCAAAGTATTTGCAAATTGTGTGTTATCATATATGCTATAAAGAAAGAAATATTATTTTCACAAATAAAGAAATCATAGATATCATCCTAAGTGATGATATAATGGAGCAATAGAACTTAAGGTTCTAGTTGCAAACAATGATGATCAAGTAGGGACTTAATAACCCCTGATATTAGTGATTCTAGCGCCGTATATTACGCGTTAGCCATGAGATTTGGAATGGGACAGAGAAGTCAGCTCTATCTTCTTCCTCTCGCATGAAGCCGGATGTGCAGGTCGTGGCTGTTATCCTCGTAGCGTGCATATTAATTGGTAATTCGTAGAGGATATGCAGCATATGGGTGGGAACCCTCATCGTCCCACGATAGTTCCGACATCTAACGGTTTGTATAAACCATTGCCGTTATTCATTATGTGGGCATGGTGTACACCAAGGAGGCATGCGGGGTCGTGAAGGGGGCCGTGATTGGCTTGGACCAACTACTGGGCCTCACATCATGGAATTGTGGACGGGAAAGTATGCCCGGTTGTGCAACAAGGAGTTGATCTCTCATGGGTAAAGTAACGCACCTCTGTAGAGTGTAAGAACTGTAACTTGTTACTCCCTGTTCCGGGAAGGAGCTACGGACGCGGCAGGAAAGGAACTCCATGAAAGTTCCGGTCAACCTGTGAAGGCTGATTGTCATAGTTTTTCAGAATAAAATCAATCTTTGAAGAAAGATTTACAAAAATTGCATAGTGCCAAGGATTTATAATCGGAGGTGGTAGTTAGAGCATCAAACTTCCCACCTTGCATATAATGAACTTGTTGGGTAACGATGTTACTCATTCTTTCCTTTGATCCCTTGTTTAGACTCTGAGGATCCCGAAGATGTGCCAATGTATGCAACCGAGTGTCAAGAAGATGTGTTCTACGAGGAACCCGATCTGTCCGAAGGTGTTGAAGGAGTGGATTACGAAATCCGCTATGGTGTCGACGATAACTAGTCCAACTAAGTATCCCTAGTTAGTAGCAACCAACGGAGCCGAGCAACATGAACTCTATAGAATAAGTTGTTGAGCTCAACTCCTAGTCGAAGTTGTTACTTTTAAATTCCACTGAAACACTTTATATTTTGGTTTGTAAGTTAAATCTTTTGGAAGTCTTGAACTTCCAGTATCGTAATAATAATAATGTGTGTACTTTTGTAATATGGACCCGCAATATTTCTGTTGTATCACTCTGAGGGATATGATATTTATGGAACGATGTTCTGTGAATGTCATGTCAACGACTATAGTGTACTACACATGCAGTGGTATGCTGGGTCACCGCAACCGGACCGGAAGGGAAAGGGTTCATGAAAGTGTTATGACTAAGTGGAATGATTGCGTCATGTACTAGGTCACTTAGTTGGGCATTTGAAAGAAAGAGATTAAACTCCAAATTGAAGTTAAAAGGCAAGTTTGAAAAGCCAAACTAGGACAATGTATCCTGGTGGAGGAAGAAAAGAATCCTTCTCTCCCTCCACCACAAGCCAAGTAGGAGGAGGAATTGGGGAAGGATTCAAAATATCCTCTCCCAAGATGCCTCCCTCTCATAAATAGAGGGGAGGGGGTGCCCCAAGACACACAACAACACCAGCCCCTCCCCACACCACCGCCGCCGCCCAGCACTGTCGCCGCCGCCACACCAAGTCGCCGCCGCCTTAGATGTCGCTGACTACCTCGTCCTCTCTGACATCTAAACCCTAGATTGCTGGGGAAACCCTAATACTCCACCATAACCCGCTCTGGATTAGGCGAAGCCCAGCGGGATCTTCCCTCTAGTTCCGACACCAGCCGTCGTGCTGCCGAAATCACGAGGAGAGAACCACAACCTCCGCTGCCTACTGGAACAAGTGAGAGGAAGGTCTTTATCGAGAACCGAACGTGTGATCGACTGCGGAAGCGCTGCCGAAACGCAGCGCTGGAAGGATTGTCTATGCGATCTTGAGATCAGCAAGTGTACGACTACATCACCCACGAGAATCTTCTCTCGTTAACCGCTTTGGAATCTTTGAGGGTGAGTACTCTAAACGACTCGTTGCTACAATCTAGTAGATAGATCTTGGCTTGTTTGTGTACATGCGGTAGAATTTTTTGTTTTCCATGCTACGAACCCCTACATACTTACCACTACATTTTTCGTTGATAGATTCATCACTGGCCTTAGCGACAATATTAAGCACACTGTTTAGTGTCAAGAACCTGAGACACTGTTGTCAGCATATTGGTATGCGCACCAATACTAAAAGTCCTATATGTCTTAAACAAGGCTAAATCCTCCGGTAGCTCCTGCAAACCAGCAACAACTAAGAAACTTTCCTATCAGAGATCATAGGAACATATCAAATCTTGACAGACACAAAGAGGCAAGAAAACGATTGTATTGCCTAGAAAATTGGTCCCTTGGTCACAAGTACCAACAAAAGTAGAGAGATTTGAATGCCATTTATATGCAAGGAAATTTAGATGAGGACTTGGAACAAGAGGTACACCAGAAATACAGGACCAACAACAGAATCTACAATTACCTCTACAACCAGATAGTATTCCTTCTAACAGAGTCGTAATATGCAACAACTTACACATGCAACCCTAGTGATTCAGTTAGCTCCTTGTTGCTCAAAGAACAACTAACACAAGTTGTGGCCTTAGAAGGTATTGGGAGCACATACACATTTATTAACCACAAGTTTGTTGTAGCTCATGACATCAAGGTAACTCCAACTCCAATAAGAAAAGTGATGGTGGATGGGTGGTGGAGAGCTACTTTCAGATGCTATTGTACTAAACTGCCTGTTCTCCATACAAGGGCACACTTTTTATGCTGGTTTCAGAATCATATAGCTACAAGGAGCTGGAATCATCTTGGGAGGAACTGGTTTAAGAAACACAACCCAACAAACTTTGATTTTATTGGAGCAATGAAATTGACAGTGGGAAGTAATGGATAACAATGCACGTTTTTAGATCATATAGTTCCTCACAACAACAACATCATCACTACTAAAGAATGTGCAAAGATGCTGACACAAGGATCTAGTGGTGATCTATTATACCATGTAACATAAATGGAAAATACTGCTTTTGCTAGTGCTTCTCCTCGCATTCCTGAAGCTCTGGATAAATTAGTAAAGGAATTCAAAGATATTTTCACACCTCCAGAAGGCCTACCTCCTCCCAGATCATATGATCGCAGTATTCCTCCTCATTCCCGATGCAAAACCACCAAACATACTACCATATCATATGTCACACAACCAAAAGAAATAATTGAAACAATCTTCAAACAGATGCTCCAAAACTCTGAAATCCAACCCACTGATCTTTACTGTTAAAGCGAAAACTGCAAATGCCTGGTGTCACAAGTGAATAAATTACAAAATAAATGCCACCACACTAACTAATTTTTTGGTTCAACCGTTGCATGTTGCATGCAGACTTATTTTCAGACTAAGTTTGTTAGATTTATTAATTTCCGCATGCTGCATGCACGCTTATCTACAAAGTGTTCGTTAGATTTCTTATTCATTCGCATGGTGTATGCAGCTTTATTAGGTTGTTAGTTATGTCTCCCAAGTTGTTCTTTTACGGGCTGTTAACTTTCAACCTGTCATTTTTTTTGCTATTATAAGGTGTAACCGGTGAGTGTTGGTGGTATGTGGCCCACTTTCAGACAAGCAGTGCTCCAGCGATGCGATATTTCTTCTAAATTGGTCGCTACTCCCTCTGTTTAGAATTATACTAGTAACTATGGCGCGGCGACACGCCGCGCCCGTTAGCTGACTTTGATGTCTATGAAAGATATGTACAATTGGTAATGGCTTTGGTAGTAACCTGATATGCTTTGCTTCTATGGTGTAGTAAAATCTTTTGTTCTCCTGATGTCTACCTTGAAGTATACATCCGATTAACTGTCAAAAATATATAAGTAGCGTTGCATTGCTCTACAAACATGATAGCTAAATAAAAGAGATCAATGCCCAGGGTACAATAGTAGGCATCGACAGAAATACATATTTGTGCAGGACTACATGCTCTCTGGTTCACATACTTCTTACTTTTGGCCCAACTTGAGTCGCTGCTAAGGATGGAATTTTATGTTCGCTGCAAAGAGAAGAGTTTATAATCAGTGTCAGGCGATTGTAGAAAACTTTTATTTTATTTGATTGACAAAGTATATCTTGAGAGTTTTACCTGGCAACATGCAGCTTCTCGCTTAGGCATGAATAATCCTTGGTTGCTTGAACTCTGCTTAGAGAAAAGAGTTGTCAAGAGATAAGGAGATGCATGAACTCTGCTAATGTCACCTCACCACAATAGTCTCCTAGCTACAGAATTAAACAAATGGGAGTTGAGAGATAATCCCACTTTATGGATACGAAGGAAGGACGTCCTACAAATCTGCATTTCAGACAATTATAAGAGGTTAAAATCAGACGAAGAACGAATGATTTTCCTTGTTTTTATTTTAAACAGATCTAAGAACTGTGAGCAGAAAGGAAAGGAATATAGATTTTCATATACTCATATAACAGGAAGCATGTAGTATGTGAAGCATACTCAGAAAACAGAGGAAAATAATACACACATGTAAAGAATGGCAGCAGGAAAATCTAGTAAAAATAATCCTGCACTGCTTGGTTGGCATCTCGTAAATGGTACTAAAATCACAATAGAAAACAACATGACGGTTCCTCATACTGAACAAAGAACATACTTGCAGCCTTGCAAGTAACATAATAAAAACCTACACAAATGACCTTCTGGTTTAGAGCTTGGAAGACAGTAATATGAAGTAGAAGTGTGTAGTTCTTGTCCTTTAAAATAGCTGATCGAGATGTAAAATAGTATGCTCACCAAACTCATCATGCGCACCAAAACGCTGCTCAACCTCAAGTAATTATATGTCAGATACCATTATAAAATACCATATCCCAAAACATGGTAATAAGAGTAATTGGAAGATATCAAATCAGAACAATTTACGGCCCCTAGAAGGAGGAGGAAATATAATCAACCATATAATTTACCGTGCTCACAATCGTTGAATCAATACATGCTACCCTGAGTAAACATGCAAGTAGCAACTTATCCCTGCACTTTAGCTACGTAAGGTCACATAAATAATGAACTTTGATGTTTCATGCAACTATTTATTTCACCGGTCCAGAAGGAGAACATAAGAAAAGTGCAGTGTCCGAAGGCGTGGTGCACCTTCATTCAGTTAGTAATGGCAATAGAAAATCCATAAATGGGAAATTAAAGTAACTTCTCTTACGTTAGCCCTTAGCTAAATGACTTATTTAAGTGTGCCGAAAACATCAATCCATGAATACCACTATTCCATCTTTGCACCCAAATTAACACTCAGCAAACCGAGGTTCTAGATAGTTGTTGCCGCTAGGCTTGCTCGCCAATGCATGCGAAATGGCGGTTGTATCAGTTTTGCTCAGCATTGTTGGCCACAAAACTAAAAAGACCTTCAATTGGCATCCTTGTGGACCTAGCCAACGCTGCAAGGTCAGATGGGTGTATGGACCGAGCAAACACGGTGGTGCTGCAAAAGAGTTCAGAAATTGGGGACATTAAGTTCCACTATGTGAGGTAATAACAACAAAAATAAATCTCTTAATGATATTAGAATTTGTGTATAGATTTGATGAGAAAAAAGTACTATGCAGATAGGTACACTCCCTTTGGAGATATGTAATAGCGGATTTCCTTTTCATGCTTTATTGCTAAAAACAGAGGAAAAACACTCAAAAAAATGCAGGTCTGCAAGGTCTGAAGCAAGCGCGAAGTGTGTAAATTGACCTGGATCGTTTCCTAACATGTAAGAGCATGTTGTACGATATGAACTATCCTTAGTTAACCTGTGTATCGAAGAATAATAAGAAAGATCAATGTTCGATCAAAGACATAAGGTGTTGCAATCACCTGCAGAACTATGATTGAATCTCCTTAATATTTTTACCATAAGTAGATTCTGTGTAAATTATTCAGTTCACCCGGCAACAAAAAGTAATAACATACATATATAGTACCATAGGAAGATGATGAGAAAAAAATAAAAATTCACATCAGTTAACTATATTGCAGAAAGTCAGTCACTTGAAATGCAAGCGCATTGAGTGGATGTAAAGGAAGGCTTTGACAGAAAAAACATAAGTATCCACAAATTGTTTTCCATGGTACAGTGAGTACTAACAGATAAGGGGATATATAACTCAAGTTGATTGCATCGGTTGTGACTATGAGTGATAATAACTGAATTAAATGTCAGAATATTTAGAAGGTACCCCTTGGTCAAGCTCAAACAATTTTGTCAATTCGGTTGATCCCTATGTTGTTCCCATATCCCAGCGACACACACATGTTCTTCCTTTGAAATACTTGAGGTGACAGATTCTTCATCAAGTATGTCTGCATGGCTGCTATTCTAGGCCCCTGAAAGAAAATATGTTCAGTAATGGCGGACATGAATAGTGGTACTAATAGCCATCGTGTTGGTAGTCCCAATAATGCAAAAGCAAATGTAAATTGGTCAATTAAAATAGATGCTGAGAATATGGACAACCTAGCAACAAAAAAGGAACTATTAGCAAGAAACGGAAGAGTGACCTAGGCCCACGAATAGATAAAAAAAATTGGATTCAGCAAAAAGAAAGAAAAATAAGTCGTGCATCAGTGACACATCGTCTTCTAGATGATTCCTAGAGGCGTTCAATACTGCCTTGCCAAACGGACGGTTGATGTGGACAGAGAACCACAACACTTAACAGTGACCGAGCTTAACTTCAATTGAACCATACGGTTGGTGATGAAGTAATCTGCACACTGCCAAATGCAAGGTGGAGTTGCCTTACCTGGTGTAGCCAATAGCCCGAAGGTGTAATATGCCTGCAGTTTGATTGTTTCATCTACAACAACATGAGCACAACATGCAGCTGCCATCAAATTTGGAGAGCCATGACCAAAAAACATTGAATATGCTCACATCACACGCAGGTGGTTGCAAGAGGAGGTGTTTCTCCCCGCCGACGCCACTCTCCCCCAGAACTACTACCCGACTCTGCTCCGGCAGCGCGAGATGTGGAGGCCGAATTTTCTACAGCGCGTCGAGGAGCGAGGTGTGGTGGACCACCTTGCTGGAGCATACTCGGCTTCCACCAGAAAGAGATAGATGAACGGGAGGAAGAGGATGGAGAGACACCATGGAGCTCGTCCACTCCCGGACGGAAAGCTGCCCCTCTTTTGCTGTCATCTATGCGCACATCAGCTCCAGAATTGGCTAGCAGTCCCGTACCTCCGTGCCTGAGGCGGCAACATTCACCGCCCCCGATCCTGTCAACGGCGCTCCTTGGTGAGGGGCAACACCTTGGATTGCTAGCCCTGCTGGAGGAAGGCGAGGACCTACCCCTCCCACCCCAGCTTGAGCTCCTCCACCTAGTCGACCTCCCCACATGGTTTCTGGCCGCCGGCCCATCGAACGCCTCCAGCCGGTTGCCGCGTCCAGCGACGACCACATCCCTCTCCCACGCCCGGCGGAGGGAGGGAGGAGGAACTGGACCAGCGTCGTGCGCGGTCCAAGTCGGCGAGCACCTGAAGGGGTGGGGTGGCTGCAGAGGGGGAGTGGGGGAGCGGTTGAGGAGGAGAGGGAGGAGTAGGCCTATGTGTGGGCGGTGGTGGATGGGATGGGAGGAAGACTTGTTCGTCAGCAAGGGGCCATCCACCGCTTTGACCGAAGCAGCGAGAGGGCCGCACGGTACTGTAGATGCACATCTACAGTATCAGGAGCTGATTTGGCTCGCTTAATTGATTGCTGAAGTGTTTCACTTTCATATATGTAGGTATGTCACGCGCGGTTAACTAGACAATTTAACCAATAAAATATAAATAGAATAACACAAAAATTATACAATTAGAAACTTTAGATGCTATATTTACGAATGGTATAATTTTTATGCTATATAACTTACTCTCTCCGTCTCACAGCTTAAGGCGTTAAAATTCAAGCGCGTTGATTAAGAAGAGCCAGAGAGCAGCAAGTTTTTCTTTCATACCCCTAATTAATAGCTGCTCATAATTATTTCTCTCTCTTGTTTATTGGCCAACGTCTCCTGAATACTAGCTACCAGCCTGCATAGCCAATTAGCATGCGTATGCATGCACGGCATCCAGCGCAAGCAAGGGATTTTTCTGGATAGTTAGCTACTTCTACACCCCGCGCCTTATGCTTTGAGGAAAAAACGATTTTTTTTTTACGCCCTATGCTGTGGAATGGAGGGATTATATTTTATTAGTCAAATTAGCGACCTAGGTATACTGGACATATAATCCTAAACGGAGAGAGTATAACGGAAGAATGGATATGTTTCATCCGAATTGATCGTTATTGACGTTCACTTCTTCCGGCGCGATTCCACCTCTCGTGGTCTCTTGTAGACAAAGTTTTATAAGAAATAGAAGAAACTTGATTGGTCTTGTAATTTCTCTTTTCTGCTCCCGGGTTGCTTTTTCTTATCGAAAAAACTGTCATGAACAATGGGAGGCCCGGTCAGAAAATGCAATGAGGGTGCACCGAGCAGGCCGCCGCAGCTAGACGAAGCCAGAGCTTACCACGTTGGCATGGAGTAGGCCGCCATCATCGAGTACAGAAAGAGCATGCCAGTCTCAGTATGCCAAAAGATGTCGTCGTCGAACAAGAGCGCCATGCCGTCGAGCCAGAACGTGCCAAGCCGGTGCGCTAAGCTCGCCGCAGCCGTTGAACTCGGCAGATCGAACTGGGATGACACACTACAACAAACTTGTCATATAGAGACGTTTCTAATGAGACGTGTTTATATTCGTCTTTAGAATTCTAGAGCACCTTCATGTAGGGACGTATTTTGAGACGTTCGGTATAACGTCACATTATTTATTTTTAGTAGATAGCCAAAGAAATAATAACGCTAATTTAAGGATATTAATGACGTACACATGAGACGTTTTAGAAAACGTGTCAACAACCAAAAGTAATACAGTCAATAATATATATTAAAAATAATATATATATATATAATAGAGATAATATACGTATCCTCTTCCGTGAACATCGATACTTAAAAAAAAAATCCTTTCATGAAGACCGAACGGTAGTTATTGGATCCCCAATCGAAAAGGTATTCCACCAAAAAAAATGAAGAGGTATTGGTATACTTTTTTTCCCAATCGTTTTTTTAGATATCCGGACAAAACAACGATCATATATAACCTGTTTTTTTTGAGATATCCGGCCAAAGCAACGACCGTATATATAACCGCCACTTTATTTTATTTGCTTTATATCCCTAAAAAGAGAAAGCTACCGAACGACGGCGTACACAATTCAAGCTTTTTCGTGCGGCATCAAACCTAGAATCTGCTCGGGTTAATCTTCTTCCTGGATCTGTCGCTGGACTTTGAAAGGTTAATTTCTATCTTCTTAGTTTGGGTTGTGCTTAATCTTAAGCTTTCATGTGGATCGGCTCATACACCAAGCATGGGAGTTTTTTCATGTCGGGTGGATGAATCTTATCTATTTAAATAATATGTTGTTCTATGTGCCTTTTTCTAAATCGGTGAAGTTATATATGATTTTTGTACTATTGAGAAGTAAAAGAGAACAAGATATTACTCTAAACTACTAAATAACATTAGGTATTCAATTCGCCATCTCTGTTCTGCTTCTTGTAGCAGGGAATCTGTGAATGTCAGCCAATAGGTGTTTTGACAGAGTAAAAGTAGACAATATGAATGGGAAGTACAGAAACAAAAGAAGGTTTAGATAAATAGGAAAGCGAAAAAGCTTTCTAATCCTACCCAGTAGTTAGACTTTAACTAAACACATTCAGTTTGACAGCAATCACCATGCACGACAGAGCATCATTGTACCTGCACTGGGTTAGCCCAGATTGTCTTGATCTTCAAAGGCAATAATGGTATTGCTTTTTAAGCATTTGGATGTCGATCATATTTCTCCCAAGCTGATACAATTACTGGCATCAATATTCAATTTCTCCAATCCCATTACAGGTTTCCTCCAGGTTTCTTTTGCTTCTTCTTTTATTTTGGTTTCTGTTATTCATGTCTGGCAGGTATGCACTGCTTCCCTTTGTAGTGAATCTCTTGGGCCAGGCACCTGTTGTCCTGCATAGAAGTTTGAAACATAACTTGCTTGAACATGCAGACCTGGGTAGAGTAATGCAAAACACCACCACAATTAATAGTGCAGGCTGGTAGTAGGCTCCATGTCTCATTGGTGTCTCTCGTTATCTCTGGATTTTTAGATCACCGAAGGTCTCATTGTCAAGCTTCGGAGTGCATGATGCTGGCTTGGGATATTTTCCTGGACCTGTCAGTTAGAGCAGTAATATAATTATGTGGTGAGATCGATATTGGTGTTGCCAAACCGGAGTGACAATTTCAGTGGTTTGACATAACTCGTGCTTTTGTATGGTTGATTAAGCTAATCTGCAAAAGAACCATATGAATGACCAAGTCAAGTCTAAAATGGCCAAGTTAGTCGAAGCAAACCGAGGGATGTACAAGTTACAATCAACTAGTTATATATGTAGTACTTATCCTCATGCATATGTATCCAGTCTGGTCACCTGTTAAACTTTCTTTACATACTTTCTTTTACTGGTCTTTAAGTACTGTAGTAATATGTATCCAGTATGTTTTATGTTGACAATTTTAATCTGAAATTAGTGAACTATAGAAAATAAAGTTATGCAACTCCAGTCCCAGCGTCCCTTACATACTTGTATTTCTCTCGACCAAAGGTTTATGTCTTGCAGGACACATTGACATACAGTAACTGATTTACTTTACTTTTATCCCTACAGTATACTAAAGTCCAATGAATCGGGAATGGATGAGTAAACCAAGAGCAAGCGTTGAATATAAACATGGTGTTGAGGAATTCCTTTCTTTTGCATACCGTAAAGTCTCACTTGGTGAAAAAATCCTTTGTCCATGCGTGAAATGTGCAAACAAAACAAGACAAAGTTCTGATGAAGTGAAAATCCACCTACGTTGTGATGGTATTCTTCAAGATTATACTACGTGGGGTTTCCATGGAGAGGAATGTGATGCACCATCCATAGCATTTGCACACGTATCAGAGAACAATAAGAATTATGCTTTTCCTGGTAATCTTAGGAATAATGTTGTACAAGATGGCCACAAAAGAATGGATGACATGCTAGGTCTCGTAAATGCTGTATGTGGCACTACTTTCAGTAACAGCTATGAAACACTATCAATCCCATCTGATGTTGGTCAATCTGAATTTGTCGATATGGATCCTGATGTGGCTGATAGTTGGAATGTTCCATCTCATAAAGGTGATGGAATGAGAGAAATCTTCTTACAGGATGCGAACATAAAGTTGCACAACGGATGTGAAACCTTTTCAAGGCTGTCTTTTCTAGTCACCATATATCACTTGAAAGTCTTACATGGTTGGTCACAAAAATCATTTGCAGATCTACTTGGTGTATTGTCTAAATTACTTCCTCCTGAGGCAAAGTTACCAAAGAAATACCATGAAGCCAAGAAGATCATTCGTGGTTTGGGGCTTAAGTATGAGAAAATCCATGCATGCCCTCAAGACTGCATGCTTTTTCGAGGGGAAAGAGCTAACCAAGAGTCCTGTCATGTGTGTGGTACATCTCGTTGGTTGACTGATGATGAGGGAGATGCTCCAATTTTATCTAAGAAGAATAAGAAGTTACCGGCAAAGGTGTTGCGATATTTTCCTTTGATACCAAGGCTTCAACGGCTCTTTTCAACTACCAAAACATCTGATGACATGCGTTGGCATGATGAGGGACGCACTAAAGATAATTTTCTGCGTCATCCAGCTGATGGTGAGTGTTGGAAAGATCTCGATAGAAGATATCCCAAATTTGCTGAGGATGCCCGTAATGTACGCCTTGGTCTTGCAAGTGATGGTTTTAACCCGTATAGGAACATGAATTCAAAGCATAGTACTTGGCCAGTGATGCTTATTCCGTACAACCTACCACCTTGGATTTGCATGAAGCAAACATCTTTAATTTTGTCTATGATCATTCCTGGACCACATTCTCCTGGTAATGATATTGATATTTATTTGCAGCCATTGGTTGATGAGCTCCAACAACTGTGGAAGGGTGTGGACACATATGATGCTACTGCGGACGATAAATTTCCTCTAAAAGCTGCACTATTATGGACTCTGAATGATTTCCCTGCATTAGCTTACCTTTATGGTTGGACCACAAGTGGTGAATATGCATGCCCATCGTGTGCTGCATTTACAAAATCCAGATGGCTAAACAAAGGGAAGAAATGGTGTTTTATGGGTCATCGTCGATGGTTGCCAGAGGATCATGTATATCGACGTAGAGGGATGCAGTTTGATAAGACTGAAGAAACAGAACTCGCACCTAAAACTATGACTGGCAGCTCAGCTTTGAAGATGTTACAAGGAAGAGTGTTTGTGCTAGGAAAAAAGCCCAAAGTTGCTACCGAAAGAAAAGGCAAGAATGATAAAAATGGGAAAGCAAATGGTAAAGGTCAAAAACGTAAGAGAAATGTGACCACGAAAAGATCAGCTGCGTCTAGTAAGCGTGACAAAAAGAAGCCGGAGGATTGGTTTAAAAAAAAGTCAGTATTCTTTGATTTGCCCTATTGGGAGCACAACAAGTTAAGGCACAATCTTGATGTGATGCATATAGAAAAAAATGTGTGTGACAATTTAATCGGGACATTATTGGATATTGATGGCAAGACAAAGGATGGCTTTAACGCACGGTATGACTTGGAGGAAATTGGAATTCGAGAAGACCTTCAACCTTTTCGAGATGACAAAGGAAAAGAGACATATCGACCAGCACCTTTCACTATGTCTAAAGAACAGAAGGAAATTCTTTGTTCAATAATCAAGAAGCTTAGGGCCTCTGATGGTTATGTATCAAACCTGTCTAGGTGTGTCAACATGAAAAATTGTACATTGAGTGGTATGAAAAGTCATGATTGTCATGTTCTGATACAGGAAATTCTTCCCATAGCACTTCGATCTTGTTACCCCAGCAAAGAGGTCATGACAATAGTTATCCGATTGGCTAATTTTTTTAAGAAGATATGTTCCAAAGTTCTAGAAGTCTCTGAGCTTGATGAACTACAAGAGAGTATTGTGATGACACTTTGTGATATGGAAAAAATATTTCTTCCATCATTTTTTACTGTCATGGTGCATTTAATGGTGCACTTAGTCGAAGAAGTTAAACTTGGTGGTCCAGTGCAATACCGTTGGATGTATCCTCTAGAAAGGTATGCAATTTAAGTTTGATTTTCTATTTTGAAAAATTCATGAAAATAACATCCTTTTTACATATAGATCATTTGTTCGGCTAAAGTCATTCGTACACAATAGAGCTCAACCAGAGGGTTCAATTGCTGAAGGATATATTGCTGATGAATGCTTGACCTTCTGTTCAAGATTTCTAGAAGGAACTACACGTTTTACAAAACCAGCTAGAAACCCAGATCCTGAAGATAACACAAAGGATATGTATATGTTTGAGAGCGCTGGCCAATCAATTGGAAAGGGCACCATAGTAAGCCATTTCGATAACCACCTTCTTCTGCATGCACATCAATATGTTTTGCGGCACTCTGATGAGCTTAAAGATTTGCGCAGGTATGTATTACTTCTGTATTTACTTATTTTTAACACAACTTGATGAAATTGTGTTATCATGTAATTGGTCTATCTGTTGCAGAGAATTTCTGGACCATGAGAAGGGAAAACAATCCCCGCTAGCTAATTTGAAGCATGCTAACATTCAAAAGTTGATTAATGAACACTTTGCTGATTGGTTGGAACAAAAGGTACATTTCATCATGCTTCTACGAAATGGACTTGCATAAACAATGAACTAAACATAAATATCTTTTATATACAGGTTTTAGAACATGATGGACAAGGATTCAGTGAAGAGATAAGAGCATTGGCTGCAAAACCAAATAAATATGGTGTGCGTTACAGTGGCTATATTATTAACGGCTTTAGGTTCCACACTATGACACGTGAGACGGGGCACGTCACACAAAATAGCGGCGTAGTGAACATTGCAGCCGATGGAGTTAGTTATTATGGCAGATTATCTGACATTTGGGAATTATCATATAATGATTATAAGGTTGTGCTCTTCAAATGCGATTGGTATGATGTTCATCATAAAGCTGGCTTTACAAAGGATGATTTTGGATTCCCTCTTGTAAACTTCTCTCGGAAAATACACACCGGTGAGAAATTAGAGGATGATCCTTTTGTCTTTTCTTCTCAAGTGAAACAGGTTTTCTATGTGGAAGATCCGAAACATGAAGGATGGAACACAGTGGTTGGAGGCAGCCCACCACGTGATTTTTTTGATATGGGCGAGGAGCAATCATCAGATGAATCTGATGATAGTAGTGGGGATGAATCATCAGATGAAATATATTAGAGAAATGTGTTTTTAGTTCTTTGTAAGCAAATAGACAGGTTGTATTTGCTTTTTTCTTAGAGATCCTAATTTATACAATTGTCAAACAAGTTATGTACTTGAAATATTATCCTTTTTGAAGATATATATGCTTGTTTTACATGTACTAATAATTTGATCTGAGTGAGTCATACTACCATCAGGCTTTTATACGTAGCACCTCAAATTACGGGTCTGCTGGGACCAAGTTGTTTGTCGAAATCGAAAATATGCAGTTCCTAGTCTGCTACTACTCTGAATAAACTCAAAATACTGCACCTTCTTAAGTTCAGAGAACCTTGCGGCGACGCGGTACAGGGGCGGCGAGCGGCGGCACTAGGTGGGGAATCAGACAGAGGACACGAGCGGGACTGGGGAGATATGTGGCGGAATCGGGAACTTACCAGGAACATGTAGGCGCGGTCGGAGTCGACAAAGGAGCAGGACGTTGACGCCATGGACGACGCCGGTGGACGGCGATGCACACGAGCGGGGCGGGGTCGACACGGCTTTGAACAAGCTAGATGGGAAAGTCAGGGAGCTTCAGGCACTCCAGTAGAAGGCGGGGGAGACGAGCGGAAGCATCAGGTATCGCCAGAGGAGGGGATCGACGCGGCGGCGGTGATGGACCGGAGCGGAGGGAGATGAGCTCGGCGACGTCAACAGAAGGCCTCCTCCATCGATTCCTTCGGCAGAACTAACAAGGAGAGCACGACGAAGCTATCAGGCAGGTGGAAGGGCTTGGAGTGGTCTATGGAGACGGTGAAGACGTGGCCGCGGTGCGCTCGCCATGTGCTCGACACGCACGGACGCACCTGCTTGAGCTAGAAGAGACGTAGTATAATAGTCTTTGCGCTCAAATTATGTCAACGAATATAGAAATACCCACATTTATTTAAATAAATTTCATACCATGTGAACAAATTTATACTTCCTCCGAACCCAGTTGAGTTAGATTTATCTAAATATTAATGTACGTAGTCAAGTTTTAGTGCTAGATATATCTATATTTGGACAAACTTTTCTCGGGCTCCGAGAATGTGCGCCTCGCACTCCTTTATGTAGGGTTCGCGGAGCCAGTTCTCGGATCATAGCCTAAAAACATTTTAGTCTCCTTCACCGCTTCACCGCCGCCCCCGATCGATTCTACCCCAGCCGCCGCCATAGATCCACCCCCATTCAGCACCCCAACGCCACTCAAACGGAGCTGGAGAGGCCAGGTGGGCCGTGCGGGAGCTTCGGCTGCCATGCCGGTCATCAATGAGGCGGAACGCCGGCGCCGCATCATCGCAATAGAGATTGTTGCCTCCATTCCAATATCTCTATCCTTGCAATGTTCCACCACTTCTTAGTAACATCGTCCATGCTCGATGGATCCATCTTTCTAAATCCACTCCTTTGCTTTCTTGTTCCCTTCGGGTTTGTTCTTGTTCCTCTCACCATGATCACTGTCATCATCATCTAGCTTGATCATTGCCTCCTTGTTTGTTGCAACCTCTTGCTCCCTCATCTTCCATTTCTCACTAAACTCTAACAAGGTCCAACAATGTTGAAGGTTGAATGCCTTTCCATTAGAGGCCTCCATATCTTTGTACCAACGACCTTGAAGCATATTTGTAGTTGCGCGGTTTGGTGCTAGCAATACGGGGAGAGAACTTTAAATGTGAACATTGCAGCAGATGGAGTTAGTTATTATGGCAGATCAGCAGCGGAGATGACACCACATGCTGATGTGTTGTCGGGTTTAGGATGCGACGAGTTTAGTAAGAAAAAGGTAGATGCTAAAGGAAAAGAGGAAGAAGTTGGAGACCAAGATAAGGCACAAGAAGATGGTCTCAAAGGAAATATATGCAAAAGAAAAAAAGAGATTTGGCACACAAGATAGATGCAAACAATGTGGAGAGTTAGGGCATAGAAAAACAAATTGTCCAGTAAATGGACATAGAGAAAGGTAACATCTGTATTGTTGTATTAGTATCACATCTATACTAGCCTTAGTTCTAATGTGGAGGACGACATTGACACGATCCGTTTATTTTTCATTGACCCTACAAAAGCAATCCAGGACTTCTTCTCCACCACAGCTCAGAGCATCTCTAATAGATACCCATATCAGCCCTCATATAGCAATTTGGACTGATATGCGGGTTTAGGCTGTTGTTTTTTGGACAGGACAAACACCGCATCGATGGTTTGGTCCGGATTTGTTTTCCAGGCTGCAACCCAAAACTGCTCTCGGCGCCACTTTCACTACCCCATGGTGTCCGGCGGAGGTCGAGGAGGCCGCGGCGGAGGGAGGGTGGGCGGTGTCGGATCCCCTTCCTCCCGTGTCCGCAAGATGTTCGCGGCCAAGGAGCTCGAGCGGGACCGTTCGGCCTTCGACGCCGCACGCATCAGCGGCTCCTACCGCTACCTCCACCATGGCCTCAAGTCGCCGCACGCATTCGAGCGGCACGAATCGCGTTTCTACTGCGATCTGCAGGCATCGAGCTCCTGTGATCCGCCGCATGGAAGTGCTGAAGATCGCGGAAGTTGCCCTCCTCGCCATGTCCTCCTATCCTTTATATAGAGATAGGCAGGTCCCAGGCACAGATCGAGTCGGGTACAAGTTAGGGTTTGCCCCTTTGAATATTCTATCTACTCTAGTCTTGCTCTCCAAGGATCCGAAGACGCCATGGGCTTGGGCTACCCGAAAATCTCCACAGGTCGCATATATTCCTGTGGGTCTTCCTTGGGATGGACCAGATATGCTAAGGTCGTATACCCGTAGGGTATAACCATGTCAACACCACTTCGATCAAGGCATGTGTGGGACACCATGCCATAGTCGAATATCGTCCAATGTGGATGACCTCCAAAGTACAACTTCACGAAAGATCTCTGGTTTGTTTATTAAACAAACATGTATTAACGTTTCCGATTATCATTATCCAGGGCAACCGCGTCATCCGGGCCAACATTGGGCGTTGCGCCGACAAACTACCCGCTCCTGATCGACATTTTTCTCGTCAAGATCTTTGTCGCCATCGGCACTCTACTCCCCCTACTCCATAATGTCGCCGCGCTTCTTGCCCCGATGAATGATGAGTACGAGGAGAGCCTTCCGCCGCAGTTGCGCAGGTGCATGGGCGGCGTCGTCATCAAGGCCCCAATGCCAAGTGAAGGAGTGGACACCGCCGCCGGAGTACAAGGCGGTTGCCCTCCATCAGAAGATTTAGGAGGACCTGGAGGAGTTTCTGGTCCAGACTGTCACCGAGCACGTGTCCTTCGAGACCATTCTCCCAGCGACGGATAAGTTCGCCGAGGCTTTGTCCATGCCGGAGTATCGGCGCGAGCAGACCGAGCACGCGCGTCGCCTCGACCTATTCATCGACCTAGAGGACGACGACGGGGCCGGTCCCTCAGGATGGAGCGACGGCGGTGTACCATCGGCTTGGCCTGGGCGGGCGTGGCTATGGCAAGTAGTTTAGTTTTTCTCTTGTTTGTTTAAATTTTGTATAAACATATTTAAACTGACTATAAAATCGCTCGTAATTTCATATTTGCATGAATTACAAAGTTATTTAAATTTTTTGATTCTTTTGGTACGGGGCACAGCTTGGAGCCGGCGCCCGCCTAATTCGTGAACCTATCCGGTGCCCCAATATGAACGGAGATGGTCTAACGATATTTTCTACTCTTTTGCCGAATTTTTGTCTCATTTATTTTTTCGTTTTGGCGCTAACTTTGTTAATTTTACCATTCACGGTCTAAAAGGAAATATTCACGCTTATTTTCCATCCTCGCGCCATTTTTTTTGTTTTACCGCTTAAGAAAATATTCCCGCTTGTTTAAAGATTTTTTTTGGTAATATATACCATGGCTCAGATTTTCCCTTCGTCTCCCTCCTTTCTTTAGACGAAGGGGAACCCCCCGCATGCATCTATCCAGCCGCCACCACAATTTCTTGAACTACTCATTCTTGAACTGCTCATCAAAGATCAGATCCACTGCAGTGTGCTTCATTCAAGGTTCATGCTCCATCAAATCCCTCTCGATTAGATGTTATACTTTCTGCAATTAAGTCAATCTAGGGCTGGCTAGTGTGTGTGCGTGTGCCATGGGTGAGTTTCTGGGTGCAGGGGTCCTGGATCCATATCATCTGGATTCCTCTTAAGGCTTCGTTCCTTTCTTTGGGATTGAATCCAAGCGAGGAATTAATCCAGGCAGGGATTGGGTTTACCCCGTCCCTTCACCCAATCCATGTATGGATCGATTTGTGCTAATTTCTTAAATACCTGTCCGTTCGTTTAACCTATAGGGTTCGGGATTGCCGCTTGGGGTTCCTCTTGCACGTCATGGGATTTCTTCCATAGGTCTGGTGGCGAGAATATTTTTCAGATTGAATATAGGGCGATCCATGGCTCTGCAGGAGTAACCGCACGAAGCCTAAGAAAATTTTGGTGCTAGTAGTCTTTTCCATCACATGTCTGTATCCATCAGATTAATTTATGTGCTAGTATATTTTGACTTTTGCTTTTCTCATCACACGGCTGTATGCCTGCCTCTGATCAATCCAGGAGCTAGTACTCTTTTCCTGGGCATACCTTCTCATCCTATTTGTAGAGCACGCGTATCATGTTTTGAGGGGTTACAGTGTGTATTCAATTGGGTAATCTACACTGTCGCTAAAACATTGACCTAATCGTGAATCTGGTTTTATGGTTTGTTGGTATTTGAATTGTTTTATGGACATCATTTCTTGTAATTTAAAGCTAGATATGGTGAGATCAGTATTTCCATTGTCGGGCTTTAATTTTCAGAAAAGAGAAGGAAATAGATTAGTCTAGATTTGACTGGGCAACATATCCAAAAAAAAAGTATCAAAAGTGACAATACGGTAAATTAAGTCACATAAATGAATTTGAGAAAAAGCTACAGGAAAATATTGCAAGCTCGAAGTAGTGTAGATTTATTAGGGAGAAAAATATGACAGTTTCAGCAATAGTAATAGAGTAACTACTTGTTGTTTACCTGATTTCAGAGAAGACATTAGGGGGAGTTCAGTTTTGCAAGGCTGATTGCTGACAAGTTAGTTCTATTTTCTTGGCCTGGTCTACGTTTAATGTGAAGCTCGCGTGGGGATCAAATTTTACACATACCATGAGTATTGCTTTCTTGACATGATATTATTTATTTCTCGTAAAAATCATGTGAAGCTATCTTATTTGTATATCTTGGAAAAAGTAAAAGAGAACTTATCATCTATGCTACATATGTTCTGATATTTGGTTCTAAAATATCCAGCCAGTTCACAAAAAGGAGGTTCTTACATATTCACATTTACAACACTATAGTCATGCATAATACTGAACTATAAGTGATTTTTACTGTATATAAATGCTGACTTATTTTGCATTCATGTAGGAAAAATATTATGTCGGGTATACCTCGA
The DNA here is from genome assembly GCA_910589765.1 of Avena atlantica. Lineage (NCBI taxonomy): Eukaryota > Viridiplantae > Streptophyta > Magnoliopsida > Poales > Poaceae > Avena > Avena atlantica. Next base: position 499,001,243 of record OU342739.1, read on the forward strand.
CGAGTACGAAAGATCAACTTTTCAGAACATGACGCGGAGAATATAGAGCTCAATGAAGATGGTTTACAAGGTCCTCCAAGGATTGATAACATATTACCAAGGATGCCTCATGAATCTACAAGCCCAATAAAGATAATTTGTAAGTTTTACAATATCTTCTTCAGGATACGTATGGTTGTCATTTCCTGCCATTATGTGCATCATTGTGATATTCCTACATGCAGGGCCTAATGGCGACATGCGGCAAATTGTGGGGGTATTTCGAAGTAATTTTTTGTCGAATTTGAAAGGAGGAAAGATTATTGTGGGGACCGATCAAAATGGAGTTCCAAATGAAAGGTCTGGTTCCATTCTTAGCAGTTATCTTGCTGAACTAGCACAAAATTCAACAATAGCACCATTGCATATTCCAAGATGGGACAACGAGATGTTTAAGCCAAAACAACAGGAGATGATCAGACTTGTTGAGGTAAAAAATTTACAACACAATACTGTAACATAAATTATCATGTCCATTACCATTTCAAACAATACATTTGTATTATTGAAGGTAAAATTCGTCTACCCTCCCGAGACAATGCAACTTACACGAGACTGGATCCTAATGACACTTGCAAAAAAGTGGAGATCCTACAAATCATGCTTGAAGAAAAAATATTATAACCGTAACACAAGGTCATTGGATGAAATTTTGAAAGATGTTCCACCTGGTGTTAATGAACATCAATGGCTTACTCTTGTTGGAATCTGGTGTCAAGATTCCCACATGGTACTACATATTTATTTTCATATGTTTAAAACCAGATTCTGAAATCAGTTTTCTAATATTACAATTGTTTAAATCTTCCTTAATTGCAGAAAATATGTCTCAAAAATTCTGCATGTGCAAAGCAACAGAAGAACTCACACACAACCGGGAGAAAGGGCCATGCTCGGCTCCTAAAAGAGATGGTATACATTTGTTATTGGAAAAAACAAAACATATTTTTATCAGAAATAAGATTACTAAACCATGTATTTTACTTTGTTTTATAGGAAACCGAAAGGAATGGAAAGGTCAGCAAGATTGAACTATGGGATCGAGCCCATAAAAGAAAGGACAACAATAATGATTCTGTAAATGATAACATAATGATGGTATGACTCTACTTTTTACATGTGTTTATATAAATAATGTAATCTAGTTCATCATATAAATAATGTGTTTAATTCATAGGTTACATCTGATACCGAGTTATCTAGACAAAAACTAGATGGCAAGGAATGTCTTTCATCCAAAGATGATAGTGCAGTGTCCAAAAGTATACTTGCAAAAAGAAAACTTCGAGGGTTTTATCATGATAAATATTGGAGTCATGTAAAGGTTTCTGAAGGAATGGTTTTTGTGGATGGATCTGAGCAAGATGAAGATGTTCTGTTCAAAGTACGAGCTATTGGAGATAATGTAGAAAACATTAAAGATGAGTTCCAAATGATGTGTGCGTTCATGGCAAAGAAGTTCCCAGGAGAGGATTACAGAAATGTATTGGAGTCTGCAGAAAATAATGAAGTTAGCACCTGAATCAATATCTTTGTTGAAAAATAAATCAAGCATCATCTATATACTCTTATCATGTTCCTGTTGCAGGTTGACCTTGATGAAGATGCTAACAATACCAATATCCAACGTGAAATAAATAATGATATTCAAAAATCATCCCATAATATGCACGCATCATCAAATACTTCCCAGGTGATGCAATAGTTTGTTTATTTAATATTTTCTTTGTTAACAAGAATTAATTTGAAGATCTTGTATTCCTTAAAGTATCGTTTGTTGTTTTTTGTTTGTTGTAAGCAGGATTTGCTTCCTGAAAAGTGTCCAAGAATAAAAGATGGCAATGCAACTTCACCTGTTCCACATGAGTACAATATTACTAAGGTATGTTTGCAGGTTTTGCTTAGTCATGAAGTTGTGCCTATATCTTGGTATGAACTAAATTGGGCTTCAACTGTAGGAAGCACACCCAGAAATTTGTGCTAAAAACCATCAGGGTTGTGTACCACATGAGCAGGTTACTAAGCAGGTATATGCTACTGTGGACATGTATTTGAAATCGGTGTGCTTATATTGTTTTCTATAGTAATATTATTGATTATGGTTGTTCATTCACATTTGTAGCAATTGTGTCCTGAAAATTATAGCAAAGAGAGTTATGCTAATTCAGCTTTAGGACGTCGGCGTATTACTGCTATGGTGCAAAAAACTTTCACTCACTCATCAGACTATTTCTAAGTTTTTTTTTTTGCATGTATAGCTCATATGATATTTGGCTGCAGAAAGAAAATAATGAAAACTCCACCAAAGCTGATCAAGGTCGTGATGTATCATCTTTCCCACATAATCAACCTTCTAATAAGGTATATACAAACAACCTATCTAAACCAAAGTGGTTTTGTTGTTTCATACATGTAATAGTGCCATTTTTAATGATGTTTTTCTTCAAAATTACAGGATAAACTTGAAGTCTATTTGTTTTCGGCAAACCCGAGAAATAGAGATAAAATTGTAGCAATAGGATCTTTGGTGAGTCAAGATAAAACATATGTGGTTGGAGGAAACATGCTTGGAGATGAATTTTATGGAGTTCTTATTAAACATCCTACACCGATCGCGCATGAAAAATTGCCAAGACCATATAAAGATATCCAAACCGTCAAAGACGCCGTGGGTCATGTTATCGCTTGGCCTAGGTTCTATGTAAGGAAATTATCATATATACAGGCAATACATTTTATTCCAGTTTTGATGCTTGCTTGATCATTTATTTACAAACTTTAATCATTGTAGGTGAAAAAGAAAAAATCTAGCTCAACCAAGACGAGTAACAACCTGGTATGTTACAGTTCTTCTAAACTTTTGTCTTTAAGGGCTGAGTAAGAAAATCAACAATGATTTGATTTAGAGACCCACTTGTTTAAGTAATTTTGCACACTAGTACTTTACATATATCAAGTGTTTCTAATAGGACAAGTTAATAGTATGCCATGCCTCTTCCATTTAATATTTGTGAACAGCCTGGAGTTATTGGTACTGTTGTCCATCCCATATACATGTGGGCATACCCAACGGTCAAGTAGTCAGCCATTTGAATACTTGGATGTGGTTTGTAAGGAAATTCATCTTGGATACATGACTAGAAATTATAGAACTCTTGTCAACACATATTCAACAAGTGGGACTGAAATTTGATAGCTCCGGTTAAGTTTAGTACTTGATCATGGAATAGCTAAATTGACAACACATGTACATAATCCATATATAGATGCATCTTATGGTTATGAGGATATTGCCAATCATGTAAGTACGGCAACATCAGGTTCTAAACATTTGATCATATCAACAAAAGGATGCAAGTTGTAGACAAGAATAGAAGATCTTTGTCATGCATGATTAGTCTCAGATGCATTTTCATATTTAGTCAACTGAACTTGTCATCTAGCACTCTACTTGTTAATTCCTCAGAATTTCTCACTTTGGCCTTGACTTGATTTTCAGGTTAATTCTGGAGCTAAATAGGGAGCTAAATGTGACCGAAATGAATGAAGATGGAGGGGACAAATCATTAGTTTCTAACTAGATATATCTGTAGAGGAGTTTATAGGTTTTTTATGGCTTTTCTATTCATAAACTTTCCCGATGTATCCCTTAATTATTAATATGGATATTTGATTAAGTTCCTGATGTGGTTTGGTACTAATGAATTTATTTTGGTTTACTCTCTAATTTTCGATAATAGCTGGATACAATAGTCTAATCTTGTACGATCTCTGGATGCAATAACATATTTATGAAGGAAAAATATCAGTTTTTACTTAAAGTTTCAAATAAAAAAACTTATCCCAACACATATAAAATGCGAGACGCTAATATCTAAATACAAAGTAAAATAACGTATATACCGCCTGCCGTGAAATATAAATGTATGTACATACTACCGGCCATGAATTCGTATATACATGAATACGTATATACATAATGCGTATAAGACGACATAATGTATATGACCTCATCTATACTATACACACGATAAAGCATCTCAAAAATATATTGAGACGCAAACTTAGCGTGTCTATTAAAACGTCTGTACATGCGTATGCATGCTTTTCGAGCGTCGCTATAGGGCGTCTTTATGTACGTAGACACGCTTAGCAAGTGTCTTATGTTACTTGAGACGGTGCATAAGAAGACGCTCCAATGACGCTCTATGAAAACGTCTGTACAATCTATTAGAGATGAAATATCATGTCTGTAGCCTTCAAATTTAGTGTCTCTACATGTCTAATGTGTTGTAGTGACACCGCCATCGAACCCAGCCAACCTAAATAGCCAGCTTTTAGAACTAACAACTTGGTAGATGGACCCGGCTTGGCTAAAGCTGAGGTGTCCAGTGTTACACTTCTATTATTTACATCACTACCATGCCATCAAGAAAAAATGTCACCGCATGAAAAGTTCCACTGAATTGCCTTCAAAAAAAGTTCCACTGAATTTTCTCAATTGTGCCCAACCACACATACGCTAGAGTCTGTTACTCACATTTAAATCCACCGAATTAGGAGCCTATGTATTTTAATCTGAATAAACTCTAAATATTCTTACAACAAAATGGTACTTAACAAATCCTATCCGTCCCCAACAACCTCTAACAAATTACTTAGGTGATATCCACCCATCGGCATGCATATATAGATGCACGATCCAGGGATGCAGACACCCCGTGGTGCTGTTGCATCGATGCAAGTTTAGTGCTAATCAAAGCTTTGCTTCCTCAGAAGTTGAGTGACAATGGCAAAACAAACTGTCCTTGGTGGAGCTAGAGCCAGCTCTTGCGTGGGGCCTGAGTTGCACTGGTCGCAATTTTTCTGGTTGTTGTTCTTCACCTACACTTCCAGTGGCGTCGACATTAAGGGTCTGTTTGGATTAGAGCCCCACGCTGCCCAGCCAAATAGTTGGCGTTGACCAGCTGCTTGGGCGATGTTTGGATTGGAGCCCATAATTTGGCGTGCCCGTGCTATCTTGAGCCCTTTTATACAAATTCACGCCAATGAATTGGCCACATGCGGGCGGCAGAAGGCCACACCAATATTTTGACTCGCCCGCGCGTTGGCAGGGCTAACATTGGCAGAATCCAAACATGCCCTAAGGCTTTCACATATTAAGGTCCAAGGCAACCACGAGACTGACTCGGGCTGTGACCGTGCACACGCGACCGACGTAGGGGATCATGGACATCATGTCCACGACTGGCTGTGAGAGCTATGTGAGCCACCTCGCCGTGATGCCCAATGCGAGCGAGATCTTCCGGCAGCGCAAGGTAGGCCTCATGGGTGGCGACAGATGGATCATGGTGTTCTGACTTGACTACAAGTCCACCTCCATGTTCGATCCAAAGTTTGGATCCTGGCCGACCACGACCAACTGACCGTTTTACCGCACCATGCCAAGGCAGTGCGCTACGGCCGAGCGCAACTTGCAACTCACAACCTTCGACTGGCTGCTGAGACCATCATCGTCTGCGATGACAGTGACACTATGTAGTTGTGGCGATGTCGTGCCAAGGAATCGCAGCAGGGGTTACCAAGACGGTTTCGTTTAAAGAGCGGAGGAGCCCCCCCCCCCCCCCCTCGTCGTGTACGTCATCGATGTCGTTCTTCATTGAACACCGAGAAATGAAAAGGCTCGAGGTGCCATACCGACGCTAGAGAGTTGGTACTCTTTTTCAGAAAATAGGAGAGTTGATAGTAAATGTATCTATGTTGCTCATTAGCATTTTTTAAGCGATATTGAGTTATGTGCGTGTCCATCACTTCATCATATAAAGATGCCAGATTTCAGTGTTTTTTCGAAGCACCTTCTCACTTACTTTGTATGCAATATTCATGCTTTCATGAAATGCCGGACACGACTTCACAAGATCATAATATGTGAATTTATGATTTGCATGGTAACGAAGTACGTGTATTTTTTTCTAGGGGACATGTGCTGATTAACATGTCTAGCTCGCCGGTAGGACCGTTCTAGCTACGGTGGCATCGAAGAGAACAAATTGTCTCAGTTATCAATACACAAATCTGATTTATTTTGTATTTTTATCATAGAAACACATGTGTATTCATCTAGTACTTATAAATAAAAAAGACAAGTCATGGTGCCTCTGTGTAGATTTCAGAAGCTTGAATGATATCACCATTATAAGTTTCCCATTCAAGTTATCGAAGACTTGCTGGATGAGCTGAATGGTGCAATAATATTTTCCAAGCTTAAATTGTGCTCTGGTTACCATCATATCAGAATGAAAGAACCTAAATGTGCACAAAACAGACTTTTCAACTTATTTGGGCCACTACGAGTACAAAGTTATTCCATTTGGACTAAGTAACACACATGCCACCTCCCAGGAACTTATGAACTCAATTTTCTCTCCATTATTGAGGAAATTGTGTTGGTATTTTTCGATGACATACTGTCTACAACCATTCACTCAACCAACACAAGCACCATCTCATAGAAGTACACAATAGTCTCATAAATCACCAGGTGAAAAGCAAAATTGAGCAAGTGTACCTTTGGCTAAAGTTCAATTGAATATTTAGGCCATATAATTTCTAGGAGTGGGGTTGAAACTGACCCTGCCAAAATTAAGGACATTGTCAACTGGAAATTTCCAAAAACTATCAAAAATCTTAGGGATTTCCTTGGTTCAGTTGGATATTACTGCAAATTTATTAGAGGTTATGCCACCATTTTGTCATCCATTATTTTATTCTCTCAAGCAAGACAACTTCCACTAGGGAAAAGAACAACAAGAAGCATCTGAGTAGTTGAAAACAATCATGTCTAACCCATTGCTTAGCTCACCAGATTTTCAAAAAATATTTACTTTGGTCACAGATGCTTGCGCAAATGGACTTGGTGTAGTGCTAATGCAGAAAGAAAAACCACTTGCTTTCTACAACAAAAGCCTAATTCCTAGAGCCATTGCACAACCAATATATGAAAATGAAGCAATGGCAATTTTTTAGGCCCTAAAAAAATGGCGCCATTACTTCCTTGGAAACAAAGTTGTGATCAAGACTGACCAAAGAAGCTTACAATACCTTGGCAGTCAAAGGCTTCTTGAAGGGATACAACATAAATTGATGTTAATACTCATAGAGTTTGATTACACAACTGAATACAAAAAAGGGACGGACAAAACAGTGGAAAATGCACTCTCAAGGAAGTTCCAAGGAAGTGACAGTGAGCAAACACAATTATCTCTTCCACAAGCTGTTACTTTCCAGTAACTAAGTTGTAGGGGTTCGTAGCATGGAAAACCAAAAAAAAAATTTGAGGGAGGAAAACCAAAAATTTCTACCACATGAACACATACAAGCCAAGATCTATCTACTAGATTGTAGAAACGAGTCGATAGAGTACTCACCCTCGAAGATTCCAAAGCGGTTAACGAGATCAGATTCTCGTTGGTGATGTAGTCGTTCACTTGCCGATCTCAAGATCGCGTAGACGATCCTTCCGGCGCCGTGTTCCGGTAGCGCTCTCACAGTCCGTCACACGTTCGGTACTCGATGAAGACCTTCCTCTCCCTTGTTCCAGCAGGCAGCGGAGGTTGTAGCGCGATTCCGGCAGCACGACAGCGTGATGTCGGAAGTAGAGGGGAAATCCCGTACGGCTTCGCCTAAGATGAAGCGGGTATGGTGGAGTAGAAGAGAGGACTTGGCAATCTAGGGTTTAGAGGGCCAAGGGGGGTGGTGGCCGGCGGCTAGGGCTATGTCTTTTCCCTAGTCGGCGACTTGGGAGGAGATCCCTAGGCGGCGGCTTGAGAGGTGGTGGCGCCAAACCTAGGGTTTGTGGTGAGGGGTAGGAGGGCGCCCTACCCCTCCTTTTATAGGTGGGAGAGGCGGTTGGGGGGAGGGGATGTTGGAGATATGCCCTAGAGGCAATAATAAATGTAGTTATTATTATATCTTTGTGTTTATGATAAATGTTTACATTCATGCTATAATAGTATTAACAAGGAAACATTAATACTTGTGTGATTTGTAAACTAAAATAGAGTCCCTAGTAAAGCCTCTTTATAATACTAGCTTGTTGGTTAATAAATGATTGTGGTTTCCCTATCATGAACATTGAGATGTTATTAACAACAAGATCATATCGTTAGGAGAATGATATGGTGGACATACTCCTATAGATAAGCGTAGCATAAAGATCAAGTCATTTTAATAGTTCAATTGCTATATGCTTTCTGATACATAGTAACCTAATTCCTTTGACCATGAGATCATGCATATCACCTTTACCGGAAGGATGCTTTGATGACATCAAACACCACACCGTGACTGGGTGGCTATAAAGGTGGCATTGAGTGTTCGGAAAGTATTGGTTGAGACACATGGATCAAGAGTGGGATTTGTCCATCCATATGACAGATAGATATACTCTGGGCCCTCTCGGTGGAATGTCATCCAATTAGCTTGCAAGCATGTGACTGGCTCACAAGGGATCACATATCACGGGAACGAGAAAAGAGTACTTATCAGTAACGAGGTTGAACTAGGTATGCAGAGATACCGACGATCATAACCTCAGATAAGTAAACTATCGTGAGACAAAGGGAAATTTGTATCGTATGTAAGTGGTTTATTCGATCGCAAAGTAATCGTAGACATATGTGGGAGCCATATGAATTTCCAGATTCCTCTATTAGTTATTGATCAGAGAAGTGTCTCGATCATGTACGCATAATTCACGAACCGTAGGGAGACACATTTAAGGATTCGACATTGTTTGAGTAGTTATGGAATGATGAGTAAGAGACCGAATGTTGTTCGGAGTATCGCATGGGATCCGGTATATCACGAGGAGATCCAGAATGGTCCGGAGAATAAGATTCATATAAGGAAAGTCCTGTTTCGGGGTTGGAGAATGGTTCCGGTGTTTTCATCGGGAATGTTCTAGAAGATTCCGGAATGTCCGGCACTCGGGAGGGGAAGGGTACATAAATGTGTTATATCAAGTTGGTATGATTGCATCATGTATTAGGTGTCGTCGCTGAACAAAATAAAGGGTTTAATCAAATCCTAGTTTGAAAAGTCAAACGCCAATTTGAAAAGTCAAACGGCTATTTTGGGAAGTGGAGGGGAAGGTGGAAAACGAGTTGGGGAGGAGTTCCTACCCTCCACCGTCGGCCCACCTTGGAAGCCGAGTTGGGGAGGGACTCCCCTCCCCTGGCGCGCCCCCTCCACCTATATAAGGAGGGGCAGGGCTGCCCCTCCAAGCACACCTCTCACACCCCGCAAACCCTAGCCGCCAGCGCCGCCACCTCCTGCTGCCGCCGCAGCCCTAGGGAAACTCACCGCCGCCGCCTAGCTAACCCTAGCCGCCAGCCTTGCCCCCTCCTCGGCGTGTCTAAACCCTAGATCGTCGAGGGTCTCTCTCATAGTCCACCATACTCGCTCCGGCTTAAGGTGAAGCCCTGCGAGATCTCCCCTCTACTTCCGGTACCACGCCATTGTGCTGCCGGAATCGCGAGGAGAGTGCTACAACCTCTGCTTCCTGCTGGAACAAGGGAGAGGAAGGTCTTCGTCGAGTACCGAACGTGTGACCGACTGCGGGAGCGCTGCCGGAACGCAGCGCCGGAAGGATCGTCTACGCGATCTTGAGATCGGGAAGAGTACGACTACATCACCCACGAGAATCCGCTCTCGTTAAACACTTTGGAATCTTCGAGGGTGAGTTATTCCATCGACTCGTTGCTACAATCTAGTAGATAGATCTTGGCTTGTTTGTTTGTATGCGGTAGAAATTTTTTGTTTTCCATGCTACGAAACCCTACAGTGGTATTAGAGCCGTGTCTATATGTAGATCTGTTGCACGAGTAGAACATAATGGTCATTGTGGGCGTTGATGCTTTTATTGTCGATTGCTTCTTGTGTACTTTGCATCTTGCGGGATGGTGGAATGAAGCGGCCCGGGCTAACCTTACATGACATCGTTCATGAGACTTGCTCCACGCTTGACATGCAACTTGTATTGCATAAGTGGCTTTGTGGGTGCCTGTTTGTCCCAACATAGTTAAGATCCAATTTACAACGGGTGATTGACAATACTAGTATCAATGTTGTGGTTCTTGTTCGTAAGTTAGAACGACACTTATTGAAAGCCCCAAACCACGTAAAACATGCAAAGAAAGTAGAGACGTCTAACTTTGTTTTGCAGGGGTGTGCTGTGATGTGATATGGCCATGATTGTGATTATATTTGATGTATGCAATGTTCCTTATTGTAAGTTGGCAACCGGCAGGAGCCATATGGTTGTCTTTAATTTTATTAAGACCCGCGTGTCTATTCAAAGTAGTTGTAATAGTTGAAGCTGGTGGACAACAACCATGGAGAAGCGTCATTGACCTTGATGCAATGCCGGTGATGATGGAGATCATGTTCGTGCTTGAAGATGGAGATCGGAAGCACAAAGAAGAAAGGCCATATCATATCACATATTATGAATTGCATGTGATGTTAATCCTTTATGCATCTTGTATTGCTTAGTTAACGACGGTAGCATTATAAGATGATCCCTCATGCACATAAATTTCAAGTCCTAAAAGTGTTCACCCTTAGAAAGCACCGTTGCTAAAGCTTGTTGTTTCGAAGCACCACGTGATGATCGGGTGTGTTAGATTCCGCAAGTGTATACAACGTGAGCAAGCCAAATTTGCTCATGCAGAAGCTAAGGTTTGATCTTGACGAGCCTAGCATGTACAGACATGGTCTCGGAACACGGATCACCGAAAGGTAAAGCATGAATCATATAGTAGATATGATGAACATGTCGATTGTTCGCCATTGAAGCTATATCAACTCTCGTGATGATCAGTTTTGATGTGGTGGATTTGGTTCGTGTGATCACTAAAACACTGTGAGGGATATTGTTTTGAGTGGGAATTCACCTAGATTAATTTAACTATTAATTAGAACTCAATTTGTTCTAAACTTAGTCTAAACTATTGCAAATATGTTGTAGATCAATGGCGGCCCGTACCATCAATTTTAATGCATTCCTAGAGAAAGAAAAGTTGAAAAACAATGGAAGCAACTTCGCGGATTGGTTCCGCAATTTGAGGATTGTCCTCACAGCTGGTAATTTGACCTATGTGCTGGATGCACCGCTGGGTGACCCACCTGCAGCTACTGCTACCGATGAAGTAAAGAATGTTTACCTCACTCGGAAGACTCGGTACTCCACACTTCAGTGTGCTATCTTGTATGGTTTAGAATCGGAGCTTCAGAAAAGGTTTGAGAATTCAGACCCACATGATATTGTCCGTGATCTCAAATTGATCTTTGAGACTCACGCGGCGATTGAGAGCTATGAGGCTTCTGAAAAGTTCTTTAACTGCAAGATGGAAGAAGGCAGCTCCGTTAGTGAGCATGTGCTTAAGATGTCTGGGCACGCAAACAAACTCCAAAGCTTGGGTATAGTGATTCCTAATGCTTTGGGGATTTACCGTGTCCTTCAATCACTACCACCAAGTTATAAGAACTTTGTGATGAACTACAACATGCAAAACATGAACAAGACGTTGCCAGAACTCTTTGCCATGTTGAAATCTGCAGAAGTGGAGATCAAGAAAGAGCACCAAGTGTTGTTGGTCAATAAGACCACCAAATTCAAGAAAGGCAAGTCTAAGCAAAAGGGACACTTCAAGAAGGGTGGTAAGAAAGTTACCGCGCCGATGAAGAAGACCAAGGCTGGACCTAAGCCTGATACTGAGTGCTTTTACTTCAAGGGAGAAGGTCACTGGAAGTGGAATTGCCCAAAGTACTTGGCGGATTTGAAGAACGACAACATCAAGAAGAAAGGTATATCCGATATACATGTTATTGATGTGTATCTCACTAGTACTCGTAGTAGTGCCTGGGTATTTGATACTGGTTCGGTTGCTCATATTTGTAACTCGAAACAGGTGCTGCAGAAGAAACGGAAGCTAGCGAAGAATGAGGTGACGATGCGCATTGGAAACGGATCAAAGGTTGATGTGATCGCGGTTGGCACGCTACCCCTTCATCTACCATCGGGATTAGTTTTATACTTAAATAATTGTTATTTGGTGCCTGCTTAAGCATGAACATTATATCAGGATCTTGTTTATTGCGAGACGGTTACTTGTTTAAGTCCGAGAATAATGGTTGTTCGATTTATATGAGTAATATGTTTTATGCACATGCACCTTTGATAGATGGTCTATTCTTATTGAATCTCGATAGTGGAAATATACATATTAATAACATTGAGGCTAAACGTTTGAAATCGAGCGATAACTCGACCTATATGTGGCACTGTCGTCTTGGTCACATTGGAGTGAAGCGTATGAAGAAACTCCATTCCGATGGACTTCTTGAATCACTTGATTCTGAATCACTTGAAAGATGCGAAGCATGTCTGATGGGAAAAATGACTAAGACTCCATTTTCTGGTATGATGGAGCGAGCTACGGACTTATTGGAAATCATACATACCGATGTGTGTGGTCCAATGAGTGTAGCATCGCGCGGTGGTTATCGTTATGTTCTTACCTTCACGGATGACTTGAGTAGATATGGGTATATCTATTTCATGAAACATAAGTCCGAAACTTTCGAGAAGTTTAAGGAGTTTCAAAGTGAGGTTGAGAATCAACGTAACAAGAAGATTAAATTTCTACGTTCTGATCATGGAGGTGAATATCTAAGTTACGAGTTTGGCGAGCATTTGAAGAAATGCGGAATACTTTCACAATTGACACCGCCGGGAACACCACAGCATAATGGTGTGTCCGAACGTCGTAATCGAACTCTCTTAGATATGGTTCGTTCTATGATGTCACTTATAGATTTACCGCTATCATTTTGGGGTTATGCATTAGAAACAGCCGCATTCACTTTAAATAGGGCACCATCTAAATCCGTTGAAACGACACCGTATGAATTATGGTTTGGGAAGAAACCTAAATTGTCGTTCCTTAAAGTTTGGGGTTGCGAAGCCTATGTAAAGAAGTTACAGCCGGACAAGCTTGAACCCAAAGCGGAAAAATGCGTCTTCATAGGATACCCAAAGGAAACTATTGGGTATACCTTCTATCATAGATCCGAAGGAAAAATCTTCGTTGCCAAGATTGGATCCTTTCTAGAGAAGGAATTTCTCTCGAAAGAAGTGACTGGAAGGAAAGTAGAACTCGACGAGGTTGTCGAACCTTCTTTCGAACTTGCGAGTAGCGCAGCACCGGAAGAAGTTCCTGTGGTGCCTGCACCAGTAAGAGAGGAAGATAATGATGATGATCATGAAACTTCGATTGAAGTTGCTACAGAGCCTCGCAGGTCAACGAGAACTCGTACCACTCCTGATTGGTATGATCCTGTAATGAATGTCATGTTGGTGGAAAACACCGATGACCCTGCGACGTATGAGGAAGCGATGATGAGCCCAGATTCCAATAAATGGCAAGAAGCCATGAAATCCGAGATTGGATCCATGTACGAAAATCAAGTATGGACTTTGATGGACTTACCGGATGGCCGGAAGGCTGTCGAGAACAAATGGATTTTCAAGAAGAAAACAAATGCTGATGGTAATGTTACTGTCTATAAAGCTCGACTTTTCGCAAAAGGGTTTTGACAAATTCAAGGAGTTGACTACGATGAGACTTTCTCACCAGTAGCGAAGCTAAAGTCTGTGAGGATTATGTTAGCAATCGTTGCATATTATGATTATGAGATATGGCAGATGGATGTCAAAACAGCATTCCTCAATGGAGACATTGATGAAGAGTTGTATATGATGCAACCCAAAGGTTTTGTCGATCCTAAAGATGCTAACAAGGTATGCAAACTTCAACGGTCCATCTATGGATTGAAGCAAGCATCCCGAAGTTGGAATCAACGTTTTGATAAGGTAATCAAAAGTTTTGGTTTTATACAAACTTATGGAGAAGCTTGTATTTACAAGAAAGTGAGTGGGAGCTCTGTAGCATTCTTAATACTATATGTAGATGACATATTGTTGATTGGGAATGATGTAGACCTTCTTAATAGTGTCAAAGAATATTTGAATATTAGTTTTTCAATGAAGGATCTTGGCGAAGCAGCTTACATATTAGGCATAAAGATTTATAGAGATAGATCGAGACGCCTAATATCATTGTCACAAAGTACATATTTGGACAAAGTTCTAAAGAGGTCTGGAATGGAAGATAGCAAGAAAGGGTTCTTGCCCATGTTGCCCAATACGACGTTGAGTAAAACTCAAAGTCCGACAACGGCAGAAGATAGAGAAAGGATGAGTAAAACTCCCTATTCCTCAGCCATAGGATCTCTAATGTATGCCATGCTATGTACTAGACCCGACATTTCATATGCTATTAGTTTAACTAGCAGATATCAAAGTGATCCAGGAGTGGATCATTGGACAGCGGTCAGAAACATCCTTAAGTACTTGAGAAGAACTAAGGATATGGTTCTTTCTTATGGAGTTGATGAACGGCTTGTTGTTAATGGTTACACCGATGCTAGTTGGAACACCGATCCGGATGATTCTAAATCACAATCTGGATACGTATTTACTTTGAATGGTGCAATAGTTAGCTGGAGGAGTGCAAAGCGAAGCGTTGTGGCGAGATCTTCAACTGAATCGGAATACATGGCTGCTTCGGAGGCTTCACAAGAAGCGATATGGATGAAAGAGTTCATTACAGAGCTCGGTGTGGTTCCAAGTGCGCTAGACCCAATGTCTATCTACTGTGTTAACATGGGTGCTGAAATGGATCGTAGGGGCACCTAGAGGGGGGGTGAATAGGTGCTAACCAATTTTTAATACTTTTTCCAATTTTAGGCTTTACACAAAGTAAATTCTCTAGATATGCAACTACGAGAATTTCCCTATATGAAACCCTAACTACTAAGCACGTAAAGGAGGAGCGAGGAAACCGTAGTGGAGCACGCGGAGACACAGGGATTTGTTTTACCGCAGTTCCTTCCTTGTTAAGGGAAGTACATCTGCGTTGGAGGGGTGGGCGGTTCTAAGACCACCACGCCACAATAGGCCTCACCCTATTCTCCGATGGATCTCGCCACGAGAGGCCTGATCCACCTTCTCCACTATTGGATCCCTTCGAGGCGGGAACCGGTGCCTTTTACAATACTATCGGGGCACACACCCACAACCGAATTGGGGGCTCCCAGGATGACAACAAGCTGTCACAAAAGCAAGGTTTATCAATATAAACGAAAACAAGGATCTAGATCTTTGCAAGAAATACTAGATCGAAGGTTCTCCAAATGAATAGAGAGGAGATGAAGCGCTTGATTGCTGATGATGAAGGTCGAGTTCTCCTCCTTCGATTCCCAAAGGGACGGAGCCTTTGGATGGATCTAGGTGGAGCACTCTTGTATGAACTTTTGAGATCTGATCTGTTCTTTTTCGAGATGAATCAAGAGTTCTGCCAGGAGGGGGAAGGCTGGCTTAAATACCCCCTCCCCAGATCTGGCCGTTGCTCAATTTTGGGGGCGGATTATCCGCCCCCCACTTGGGGCGGATTATCCGCCCCCTGGGAAAATTCCGCCCCAAGGGCGGACTCTCCGGGGTAAACTCCGCCCCCTCTCTAGGACTTGCGCCTTGGTGAAGCTTGGAGAAAAACTTGGGGGGCGGATTATCCGGCCCCCTCCTGGGGCAGATTATCCGGCGTGGCCGGAAAGTCCGGCCAAAACTCCGCCCCCTCTCTGGGGCTTGCGCCTTGGCGAAGAGCAGGAGGGGCGGATTATCCGCCCCCCTGGGGGGCGGATTATCCGGCCTGGCCGGAAAGTCCGGCCAATGTTCCGCCCCCCCTTCTGGGGCTTGCGCAGGCTTGGGCAGAGGGAGGGGCGGATTATCCGCCCCTGGTGGGGCCGGATTATCCGCCCCCAAAGGTAGATTTCTGAGCTGCAACACTTCAACACACATTAGATGATCCTTGGTATTGTTATCTAACACACAAAACACTAGGGATTAAGAAATGTTCTTTCAATCTCCCCCTTTTTGGTGTTAGATGACAATACTAGGATTTGCAGTGAAAACGGCAAGTGCCACCTTAGATAATGAAAGACGCTCCCCCTAGATGTGTGCATATTTAAGATTTGCATTTGAATACAAATGCACACACTAGGTAGAGCACTACTTTAAGGTTTGGTGAAAGAAAATCATACCACCGGAATATATAGCCATGACATACATAGATGAACCCCTGAATCCAAATGTCATCAAATAAGCTCCATAATTCCAGACTTCAATGGGACTTCAATGGGGTCCATGATAGATAAATCCAGAAATCCATGAATACCAAACATAGTACCAAACTGTGGAGTACGACATAGTCTTACACAATCAACCACAAATAGCAACACAATGTGGCATCCCGCAAAACCACTACTAGAAAATCGCGTTGAATTTGTGCATTGCATCGTCATCATCATGCATTGTTTGCCAAAACTATTTTCGCAAAGCCCGTTTTGTTTTCTAAAACGCCCCAACTTTTATTCAAACGCCAAACCCCGGATGTTCCGGATATTTTGCTTGTCTAAAACTAGTTACAAAAGATCTTTGAAAATAAATAAAATATTAAATTATTTTAGTGGGGCAGTCGAACGGGCCGAGTAGACCCGAACGACCACCCCTGTTTTTAAATCGGCCCACCAGATCAGCCCCATCTAATCCTATTCCTACCAACTAGTCTACCCAGCCCACCCCTCCACATCACCCTGGCCACTCACACGTTGCCACCTCAGCTGTCCCTCCCACCCTCCAATCACCCCCTGCCACGTGGCCTCTCTCTCTCCCTCCCTTTTTCTCTCCCTCACCGCGTAACACACCCGCCCAACCGCCTCTGCCGCTGCCCCTGGGTCCCATGCCCACCAACCCCCTGGCCCTGCCCCCGCACTAACCCACGCGGGTCCCACCGCGGGCCACCCTGGCACCGCGTCCTACCCACGCCTCCCACGCGCCCCGCGGGACCCACGCGGAGTCGCCGCGCAGGCCCCGTCCCCCACCTCCCGTTCGTCTACCGCCCTCCCGCACGCGCGCGCTGCCGCCTCCCGCCGCCGCCGGCGCGCCGCCGTGGCAGCCACCACCCCGCCGGCTGGCCTCCCTCCGGGCGCCGCCGTACCTCTCCGCCTCCCTCCTGCGTCCTCCCTCGCCGAGCCCCCGCGTGCCTCCCCCACGACCCCCCCTGCAACCGCCTTGCCCCGCCGCTTCCGGCCGAGCGCCGCCCGGCCGCGGCCCGTGCCGTCTCCCCTCCAGCGGCCGCCTCCACCCCGTCGCCCGAGCTCCTCCGCCCGTCAACCGCCGCCTTCGCCGCCTCCCACTCGCACCAGGGCCGCCCCGCGCGGGCCTCTGCCTCGCCGCCGCCGCGTTCCCCGACGTCGCCGCCGAGCCTCTCCGTCCCCGCCAGCGAGCCCCACCGGCGCTGCAGCCCCAAGCCGCCCCGCTCCCCTCGGCCCCGCCCCGACCTCTGCGCGTCCGCCGGCGCCGTGCGCCTCCCGCGGCCCGCGCGCCGTCCGCCGCTCCCCTGGCCGCCTCCGGCCACCCCGCACGCCTCCCCGGAGCCGCCGTAGCCGGCCAGCCGCCTCCGCCCCAGCTGCGCGTCGCCGGCCCGCCTCGAGCGCGACCCCCGTCGCCTCCGCCGCCGGACCACCTTGCCTCGACCCGAGCCGCCTCTGCCGTGCGCGCAGGCGCCGCCGCCCTCCGGTAGCCGCGGCCACTCCCCGGAACCCCAGCGCGCCCCAGCTCGCCGCCAGCACGCCTCCCTCCGGCGGCCGCGTCAGCAACCGCCGTCCCCGGGCCAGCTCGCCGCCAGGCGGGGCCCTTCACCGGGCCGTCCCTCTGCGGGCCCGACCGCGTCGCCATGGTAGCCCCTGTCCGCGGGCCCACTTCACCGTCGACCGTCGCGGAACACCTTTGACATGGGACGTCAAGGCCTCCGTTATGAACTGACAAGATCAGCCCCTCGGACCCGTTGACCACCAAGAACGCCCTGAGAACGACAAGTACCTCCCGCGAACGCCAAACCCGAACCGGAAGGACGCCAAGATCGCCACCTGTACCACAAGTACCGCACCCCGGACGCCAAGTACTTCACCCCGAAGCCAAGACCGACTCGATGACACGGAGCCGACAAGATCTTCGTGGCGACAAGAACGACACCGCCCGGAAGGACCCGATGCGCCCCCGACGCCGAACCAAGCCCTGCTTCCCGGATGCCGAGGTCACCGACACAGGACAACAAGATCCACCCCCACTATCCGAGAACGTTTCCGTCGAACCCCGCACCCCAGATCGTCGAACTCTGGACCCTGTCGAACCCTGAACCCCCGGAATCCCAAGTTCGCCGAACTCCAATGTGTGACCTTTTCCCTCGAACCCTATTTTATAAATGCATAATAACAACTTGATTGCATATTGAATTGTCATATTCGCATGCATATCTGTGGTTTGGGGGCCTTAGGCCGATTCACCTAATAATTAAATATGGGTCCCATATGCGGGCAAATCTAGCCTTATATCGGCCTCATTTAAACTTGTGTAGCGAACCGATGTTGCAATCTTGCCTTGGTAATACAACATGTAAATTGCAGGGTAGCTAAACAACATGAACCTAAATAATGTCGGGACCCCGGTTCCGCTTAATCTTGACCTAATTGCATCACACCTTTGCCATGCCATGCATCATACATGCATCATGCCGATCTTCTGTCGTGTATTAAATATTGCATCCGGTGTTTCTTCTAGTGTTTTGGTTCTTCGCGGATAAGGCCGTTGAGTTGATGTGAGCTTCGCCCCGATCTTCGGTCGAACCCTTCGGCAATGTTTTCAGGCGAGCATCTCCCCCTTTCTACCTATCTTACTTTTATAGTGTTTTATTCCCTTCTGTTGATCTATTGCTATCTGTGTCGCGATGCTTTAGTTTCCGTACCCGTAATATTTCCCTGCAGCCTATATTGCCTTGGACACACCCTAGAACCTGTTGTTCGGGTAGATAGTTGGACTTGCGCGTCGTAGTTGCTTGCTCAAGTTCTGATGTGTGTCGCCATATGCCACAGTTGCTGATGTTTTGCCGCATGTTGATGTCGGAGTTGCTCCTAGTTTTACTTTTCGTCACTTTAATTTATGTTTAACAACTAAAATTGAAATAAGCAGAGGCATCGGTGGGTGATAGATAATATTTGGTTTCCGAACGCCCACTTGTGTCCCGTAAGACCCCGAGTACTTGATTCCTGTTCCTCGATTTATCGCGCTATCCACATCCGGGAGGTATATGGGACCCCCCTGAGCCAGAGCTTGATTCCGTCTTATTTCTTGGGGCCACAAACTAGTTTGGGGCTTTATTACTATCCTGTACTTATGCCATGTTTTACTGCTTTATTTACGATTGTGCGAGGTACTGCACACTGTACTGTTTAAGATCGGGACACATTTACGCGGTGTCGACAAGCCCCGTTTGGGGTTCCCAGTCGCTCACAGCCGTCTACCCAGACCTTGAGGCCGTCTCGGAGCTTGCTTACTCCGTTGCGGGATCTACTTAAGGGGTGGCCCCCTGAAATATTTCTGAATCTTGTGATTGCTTTGTCGTGAAAGCCTCGTTGGGTTTTGATTTGGTTTTTCCGAGGTTGATCGAGTGTGTGTTGCTATTGGTGCACCCCGGCCGGGTAAAACTTTCTGAAAGCCGTGTCCGCGGATATGGACGACTTGGAGCACAGTTTCTCGATCATAGACAAGCATAACTAAAGTTTACTGCTATAAATTTGACTTATAATGACTAGTAATCAGCTTCACTATTATGGAATGGCTAATTAATACTGCCCATAATTGCTTGTTTGGTTGTCGCTTGCGACAAAAGTATCTAACTAGTAAGTATTGCAACTACAACGGAATGGCTGAATAAAAGTACCAACAACTGCTGGGTTTTGGGTTTATCTCATGCTATCTGTATCTGATTAGTAATTGATGCAACTATAACGGAATGGTTAACTAAATGTGCCCACTGCTTACTTTATCAGGACGATTACCTAAACCTGACTAGTAAAGTGCCGCAACTATAACTGAATAATTAAAACTGCCAACGGTGTGAGTTCCTCGGTTGACTTCCTCGTTTGGTCTCGAGGGGGAAACACCAGGATGGGTTTGTTTGGTGTTAGCTTCAGGTTGGATCCGGATAGGTCATTCTCACCCCTCTCTGATAACCGCCAGTTGTATCGAGTCTCTAAAGGTTGTTTAGTGCCTGCTACCGCTGCCGCTTCAGTCCACCATACCTATGTAGGCGAGGACCGCCGAATTCTAGCCTCGCCGTGTACTGGCCTCAGTACTGACGCTCTTTCTTTGTTTTCTGCTTTGCCCTCTGTCGGCACCCCTTTTGCTTAAGCAGGTTTTGAGATCGACGTCGTTAACAGGGTTCCCCTTCCGGCTTGGCCTGGGCAGGGTTATGGACGCCATTGGTTATTCTTCAGGGCTCTTAGCCCCATTTGCATCTTGTCCGTAGCCGGACGCTATATCGTTTTCAAGGTGATTTGGATCTTGTATATTATATCTGTATTCTTGACTCTTTGAGTCGCTGTTATATATATCTGTTCTGTGGGTCCCATCGAGGACTATTGTGTAATGTTATTACTTCGTTTTCCACCCGCACGAAAGTGCCTGGTGGGCACCTTTGAATCGTTTCTATGCGGGTTTGGGCGAATTTTGCTCAAACTTGCATAGGTCCGATTCTGAGGGTGTTACAGAGTGGTATCAGAGCTCAGCAGTTGCGATACCCCACAAGTCCAGCCTGTAGGATACCCTAGCTAACGGCCGCAGTAGAGTGTCAAAACTATTTTGCAAAATCGGTTGGATAGTTCTGGTTAGGTCTGATTTTATTCCTTACCCCTCTGCTGTTCTCCTCTTATCTCTACGCTTTTGAATCCACTCTCTTCTCTTTCTTCGAGTCCAGGAATTCTCGTGGTTGGGTTTCCGTCGTACCTTCAGGGTTTCTCTTTCTCCCTTTTTGTAACGGAGGTGCTACGATCATCAATCTGCAACTTGTCTGTGGTACCCTTCCTCCAATCTCTTGTTCTGGAGCTCTTTGTCCATATGTGTTCCTTGCTGGATATCAGTGTCGTTGAAAAACATATGAGAAGAACGAGCTTTGGTGAAGTTGGAGTCGACCTTGAGCATGTGTTGTTCATGCCAATGGAACCATCGCGAAACCTAATCATTGTGTCTTTCATACGACTCCTGTGGTATCTCCCGGTGTTTTCCGAAGCGACGACATCCTCTACGCCCGATCCGATGCAGAGTCTGCATCACTCCTTTGTTTCCGAACCTCGCTTGTCGAGATCTTCAGTCTGATTCCGAGAGTTGGTTGCATAATCCGTCTATTCGCGTACAGAGTAATGGTCTGGGTACGGGATGGAGTAGCTACCCTACCACTGCTCTTATCATTCGCTCTTGTATGTCGAATCAGTGGATCCAGCAGTTTACTCCGTCCACGGAAGTTAGGGGTGGCATTATTGCGATACCTCTACCTTCGACCTTTTGTTCCCGGAGCATTCTCTCGACGAGCAGGAGCAACGAACCTTTGTTGGTGGTGTCGCCGATTCCCAGGCGGAGAAGGAACCCTCGTTAGTGGTGTCGCGAGGATCTACACGGAGCGCGAAGGATCAGATCGCCGACTTTCCTTCCGGTACCATGAGGCGGATCTCGAGGGCGAGATCCATTGTTAGTGGTGTCGAATTGTGGCATCCCGCAAAACCACTACTAGAAAATCGCGTTGAATTTGTGCATTGCATCGTCATCATCATGCATTGTTTGCCAAAACTATTTTCGCAAAGCCCGTTTTGTTTTCTAAAACGCCCCAACTTTTATTCAAACGCCAAACCCCGGATGTTCCGGATATTTTGCTTGTCTAAAACTAGTTACAAAAGATCTTTGAAAATAAATAAAATATTAAATTATTTTAGTGGGGCAGTCGAACGGGCCGAGTAGACCCGAACGACCACCCCTGTTTTTAAATCGGCCCACCAGATCAGCCCCATCTAATCCTATTCCTACCAACTAGTCTACCCAGCCCACCCCCTCCACATCACCCTGGCCACTCACACGTTGCCACCTCAGCTGTCCCTCCCCACCCTCCAATCACCCCCTGCCACGTGGCCTCTCTCTCTCCCTCCCTTTTTCTCTCCCTCACCGCGTAACACACCCGCCCAACCGCCTCTGCCGCTGCCCCTGGGTCCCACGCCCACCAACCCCCTGGCCCTGCCCCCGCACTAACCCACGCGGGTCCCACCGCGGGCCACCCTGGCACCGCGTCCTACCCACGCCTCCCACGCGCCCCGCGGGACCCACGCGGAGTCGCCGCGCAGGCCCCGTCCCCCACCTCCCGTTCGTCTACCGCCCTCCCGCACGCGCGCGCTGCCGCCTCCCGCCGCCGCCGGCGCGCCGCCGCGGCAGCCACCACCCCGCCGGCTGGCCTCCCTCCGGGCGCCGCCGTACCTCTCCGCCTCCCTCCTGCGTCCTCCCTCGCCGAGCCCCCGCGTGCCTCCCCCACGACCCCCCCTGCAACCGCCTTGCCCCGCCGCTTCCGGCCGAGCGCCGCCCGGCCGCGGCCCGTGCCGTCTCCCCTCCAGCGGCCGCCTCCACCCCGTCGCCCGAGCTCCTCCGCCCGTCAACCGCCGCCTTCGCCGCCTCCCACTCGCACCAGGGCCGCCCCGCGCGGGCCTCTGCCTCGCCGCCGCCGCGTTCCCCGACGTCGCCGCCGAGCCTCTCCGTCCCCGCCAGCGAGCCCACCGGCGCTGCAGCCCCAAGCCGCCCCGCTCCCCTCGGCCCCGCCCCGACCTCTGCGCGTCCGCCGGCGCCGTGCGCCTCCCGCGGCCCGCGCGCCGTCCGCCGCTCCCCTGGCCGCCTCCGGCCACCCCGCACGCCTCCCCGGAGCCGCCGTAGCCGGCCAGCCGCCTCCGCCCCAGCTGCGCGTCGCCGGCCCGCCTCGAGCGCGACCCCCGTCGCCTCCGCCGCCGGACGACCTTGCCTCGACCCGAGCCGCCTCTGCCGTGCGCGCAGGCGCCGCCGCCCTCCGGTAGCCGCGGCCACTCCCCGGAACCCCGGCGCGCCCCAGCTCGCCGCCAGCACGCCTCCCTCCGGCGGCCGCGTCAGCAACCGCCGTCCCCGGGCCAGCTCGCCGCCAGGCGGGGCCCTTCACCGGGTCGTCCCTCTGCGGGCCCGACCGCGTCGCCATGGTAGCCCCTGTCCGCGGGCCCACTTCACCGTCGACCGTCGCGGAACACCTTCGACATGGGACGTCAAGGCCTCCGTTATGAACTGACAAGATCAGCCCCTCGGACCCGTTGACCACCAAGAACGCCCTGAGAACGACAAGTACCTCCCGCGAACGCCAAACCCGAACCGGAAGGACGCCAAGATCGCCACCTGTACCACAAGTACCGCACCTCGGACGCCAAGTACTTCACCCCGAAGCCAAGACCGACTCGATGACACGGAGCCGACAAGATCTTCGTGGCGACAAGAACGACACCGCCCGGAAGGACCCGATGCGCCCCCGACGCCGAACCAAGCCCTGCTTCCCGGATGCCGAGGTCACCGACACAGGACAACAAGATCCACCCCCGCTATCCGAGAACGTTTCCGTCGAACCCCGCACCCCAGATCGTCGAACCCTGGACCCTGTCGAACCCTGAACCCCCGGAATCCCAAGTTCGCCGAACTCCAATGTGTGACCTTTTCCCTCGAACCCTATTTTATAAATGCATAATAACAACTTGATTGCATATTGAATTGTCATATTCGCATGCATATCTGTGGTTTGGGGGCCTTAGGCCGATTCACCTAATAATTAAATATGGGTCCCATATGCGGGCAAATCTAGCCTTATATCGGCCTCATTTAAACTTGTGTAGCGAACCGATGTTGCAATCTTGCCTTGGTAATACAACATGTAAATTGCAGGGTAGCTAAACAACATGAACCTAAATAATGTCGGGACCCCGGTTCCGCTTAATCTTGACCTAATTGCATCGCACCTTTGCCATGCCATGCATCATACATGCATCATGCCGATCTTCTGCCGTGTATTAAATATTGCATCCGGTGTTTCTTCTAGTGTTTTGGTTCTTCGCGGATAAGGCCGTTGAGTTGATGTGAGCTTCGCCCCGATCTTCGGTCGAACCCTTCGGCAATGTTTTCAGGCGAGCATCTCCCCCTTTCTACCTATCTTACTTTTATAGTGTTTTATTCCCTTCTGTTGATCTATTGCTATCTGTGTCGCGATGCTTTAGTTTCCGTACCCGTGATATTTCCCTGCAGCCTATATTGCCTTGGACACACCCTAGAACCTGTTGTTCGGGTAGATAGTTGGACTTGCGCGTCGTAGTTGCTTGCTCAAGTGCTGATGTGTGTCGCCATATGCCACAGTTGCTGATGTTTTGCCGCATGTTGATGTCGGAGTTGCTCCTAGTTTTACTTTTCGTCACTTTAATTTCTGTTTAACAACTAAAATTGAAATAAGCAGAGGCATCGGTGGGTGATAGATAATATTTGGTTTCCGAACGCCCACTTGTGTCCCGTAAGACCCCGAGTACTTGATTCCTGTTCCTCGATTTATCGCGCTATCCACATCCGGGAGGTATATGGGACCCCCCTGAGCCAGAGCTTGATTCCGTCTTATTTCTTGGGGCCACAAACTAGTTTGGGGCTTTATTACTATCCTGTACTTATGCCATGTTTTACTGCTTTATTTACGATTGTGCGAGGTACTGCACACTGTACTGTTTAAGATCGGGACACGTTTACGCGGTGTCGACAAGCCCCGTTTGGGGTTCCCAGTCGCTCACAGCCGTCTACCCAGACCTTGAGGCCGTCTCGGAGCTTGCTTACTCCGTTGCGGGATCTACTTAAGGGGTGGCCCCCTGAAATATTTCTGAATCTTGTGATTGCTTTGTCGTGAAAGCCTCGTTGGGTTTTGATTTGGTTTTTCCGAGGTTGATCGAGTGTGTGTTGCTATTGGTGCACCCCGGCCGGGTAAAACTTTCTGAAAGCCGTGTCCGCGGATATGGACGACTTGGAGCACAGTTTCTCGATCATAGACAAGCATAACTAAAGTTTACTGCTATAAATTTGACTTATAATGACTAGTAATCAGCTTCACTATTATGGAATGGCTAATTAATACTGCCCATAATTGCTTGTTTGGTTGTCGCTTGCGACAAAAGTATCTGACTAGTAAGTATTGCAACTACAACGGAATGGCTGAATAAAAGTACCAACAACTGCTGGGTTTTGGGTTTATCTCATGCTATCTGTATCTGATTAGTAATTGATGCAACTATAACGGAATGGTTAACTAAATGTGCCCACTGCTTACTTTATCAGGACGATTACCTAAACCTGACTAGTAAAGTGCCGCAACTATAACTGAATAATTAAAACTGCCAACGGTGTGAGTTCCTCGGTTGACTTCCTCGTTTGGTCTCGAGGGGGAAACACCAGGATGGGTTTGTTTGGTGTTAGCTTCAGGTTGGATCCGGATAGGTCATTCTCACCCCTCTCTGATAACCGCCAGTTGTATCGAGTCTCTAAAGGTTGTTTAGTGCCTGCTGCCGCTGCCGCTTCAGTCCACCATACCTATGTAGGCGAGGACCGCCGAATTCTAGCCTCGCCGTGTACTGGCCTCAGTACTGACGCTCTTTCTTTGTTTTCTGCTTTGCCCTCTGTCGGCACCCCTTTTGCTTAAGCAGGTTTTGAGATCGACGTCGTTAACAGGGTTCCCCTTCCGGCTTGGCCTGGGCAGGGTTATGGACGCCATTGGTTATTCTTCAGGGCTCTTAGCCCCATTTGCATCTTGTCCGTAGCCGGACGCTATATCGTTTTCAAGGTGATTTGGATCTTGTATATTATATCTGTATTCTTGACTCTTTGAGTCGCTGTTATATATATCTGTTCTGTGGGTCCCATCGAGGACTGTTGTGTAATGTTATTACTTCGTTTTCCACCCGCACGAAAGTGCCTGGTGGGCACCTTTGAATCGTTTCTATGCGGGTTTGGGCGAATTTTGCTCAAACTTGCATAGGTCCGATTCTGAGGGTGTTACACACAAATAGCAAACAAGTTCACGCTAGAAAAGGCACAAGAAGGCACAAGCAAGCAAATAAAAACGACTAAAAACGAAGAGCTTGTGCCCGACCCTTGCAAATCCACGTGACCTACTAGAACTACTTCTCCCCCTTTGGCATTGAAACGCCAAAAAGGAAGAAGAGCGATGCTAACGCCCCTGGAGAAACAAATCAATCAAAGGCCAAATTTGAGTGTGTTTTCCATAAGAACAAGAGGTATGCAAGAAAATCCAACGAGACCCATGAAAAACCAACTCTTCTGGAGGAAGAGGGCGGTGGCCGAAGCCACCATGTTGGAGCGCATGGCATGACACCGCGAAGATGTATCTTGAGTTCAAAACCAATGCTCATCGATGACCCACATATTACTTGCTTTCGGCATGATGGGGGGAGGGTTGGCCCAATCAATTAGGACCACACTCCCCCTATGTCGATGCCCACATCTAAACCAAATACATGAACAAGAGAAAGTGAGTGTGCAAGAATAGTCAAGCCAAGCTCCTTGAATCTACGATATTTAGCTCATTCCGCAAATAACAAAATCTTGCTTCATCGAGGGGCTTCGTGAAAATATCAGCAAGTTGGTTCTTCGTGCTTACAAATGACAGAGCAATATCTCCACGAGCAACATGATCCCGAATAAAGTGGTTGCGAATCTCTATATGTTTTGTTCTTGTATGCTGCACAGGATTGTAAGCAATTTTGATAGCACTTTCATTGTCGCATAAAAGAGGCACTTTGTCACAATTGACACCATATTCCTTTAAAGTTTGCCTCATCCATAACAATTGAGTACAAGCACTTGCAGCAGCAACATATTCAGCTTCGGCGGTTGAGAGTGAAATACAATTCTGTTTCTTTGATGACCAACACACTAGAGACCTGCCCAAGAATTGGCATGCACCAGAGGTTGATTTCCTATCATCTTTGTCACCAGCCCAATCTGAATCGGTGTAACCACATAGAGAGAAACTTGAACCCTTGGGATACCATAACCCAAAATTTGGGGAATGAACCAAATATCGGAAGATTCGCTTGACCGCCACTAAGTGGCTGTCTTTAGGAGCGGCTTGGTACCTTGCACACACTCCTACACTTAACACGATATCGGGCCTAGATGCGCAGAGGTAAAGGAGAGAGCCGATCATGGATCGGTATACCTTTTGATCCACATCTTTACCCTTGGGATCGAGCTCAAGATGACACTTTGTTTGCATTGGGGTAGCAACGCCATTGAGATCCGTCATCTTGAACCTTTTGAGCATGTCTTGGATGTATTTAGCTTGATTAATAAAGGTTCCCTCTCTAAGTTGTTTGATTTCAAAGCCAAGAAAGAACCTGAGCTCACCCATCATGGACATCTCAAACCTGTCAGTCATAAGCTTTGAAAATTCATCATTAAAAGCTTGGTTAGTAGAGCCAAAAATAATGTCATCTACATAGAGTTGGCATACAAAAAGCTCCCCATTGACCTTCTTAGTAAAAAGAGTGGGATCGATTTGCCCAACTTTGAATCCACGGTCTATCAAAAGCTCTTTAAGGTGCTCATACCACGCACGTGGGGCTTGTTTAAGGCCATAGAGCGCCTTATCGAGTTTGTAGACATGGTTCGGAAATTTGGGGTCCTCAAACCCCGGGGGCTGCTTGACGTATACTAACTCATGTAGAGGACCATTAAGGAAAGCGCTCTTAACATCCATTTGTTGTAACTTAAAATTATGATGAGCTGCATATGCAAGAAGGATACGGATGGACTCAAGGCGAGCCACTGGAGCATATGTCTCGCCAAAATCAATTCCTTCTACTTGAGAGAATCCTTGAGCCACGAGTCGTGCTTTATTCCTCACAACAATGCCATTTTCATCCTGTTTGTTCTTGAAGATCCACTTGGTGCCGATAACATTGCGGCAATCCTTTGGCTTTTCTACGAGCTTCCACACTTTGTTGCGTTCGAAGTTGTTTAATTCTTCATGCATTGCAACAACCCAATTGGGGTCTTCAAGAGCATCAAAAACCTTCTTTGGTTCAACCATGGAAATGTGAGCTTGATGATCACAGAAGCTAGCAAGCTCTCTTCGAGTGGATACCCTTCGTCGTAGATCACCAACTACCTTGTCAAGAGTGTGACCTCTTAGTTCAAGGTTGCGATCCGCCCGAGCCTTGCGACGAGCCTCAATATCCTTATTATTTCTTGAAGGAGTGGATTCAATTGTTGTATCCTTGTCTTGATTACTGCAGTGCCCTTGATCTTGGTCACCAGTACTGCCAGAAGATTGTTGCTGAGCATTTTCTTCAGGACCGGATAATCCGCCCCTTGGAGGGGCCGGACTATCCGGCCTGGGAGGTGAAGTATCAGAACCATCTTCCTGAGAAAGCCTGACTGGAGTTGGAGAGCCATGGCCGGATAATCCGCCCCTGGGGGCCGGAGAATCCGGCCTGGGAGCTTCAGAGGTGTTGATTTCTCCTTCGGATCCCCTGGTGCAAGTTGGAGTGCCAGGGGCGGATTGTCCGCCCCTTGGAGGGGGCGGATAATCCGGCCTGGGATTACCATCTTGTCCAGGAGACTGATGATCTTCAGCAGGTTGCGGTGTTGGTGCAGAGTTTTCTCCAACAGTAGGAGCTTGTTGATCTTGTGAAGATGAGGGCTCCACTTGAGTGGAGCATTGTCCTTCCCGATCCGCCACAAGGGGTTCCTCAATGGGGCGGAAAAATCCCACGCCCATTCTTCTTATGGCATCTTGGGGTATTTCAACATCTGCATCACAAACATCAACTTGCCCTACAAAGGAGCCGTTATTTTCATCGAACTCCACACTACAAGATTCTACAACAATCCCAGTGAGCTTGTTGTAGACTCTATAAGTGTGGGATTCGGCACCGTAACCAACAAAAATGCCTTCTAAAGCCTTGGATTCAAATTTTGACAAACGGACACCTTTAATAAGAAAGAAACACTTACACCCGAATACCCTGAAGTATGAGATGTTGGGTTTGTTGCCGGTAAGTATTTCATATGGGGTCTTGTCCAAGATCTTCTGAAGGTAAAGCCGGTTTGATGAGTGACAAGCGGTGGATATGGCTTCAGCCCAAAAGTTATAAGGGGACTTAAATTCAGCTAGCATAGATCTTGCCATATCCATCAAAGTCCGGTTCTTCCTCTCGGCTACACCATTTTGTTGAGGGGTGTACGCAGCGGAATATTGGTGTCTAATCCCCTCTTCGCTAAGAAACTCGTTTAAAGTGTAGTTCTTGAATTCTGTGCCATTGTCACTTCTAATTGCCAATATGGGAACATTGTGTTGTCGTTGAACTTCATTGGCAAAGTCGATGACAGTTTGTTGAGTCTCACTTTTCAGCTTGAAGAAATATACCCATGTATATCTTGAGTAATCATCGACGATGACCAAGCAATATTTCTTCCCACCAAGACTTGCATGAGAAGGAGGTTCAAATAAATCCACATGGAGTAATTCCAAGATCCTCTTCGATGACACAATAGTCTTCCTCTTGTGGGGAGAATCATGCATTTTTCCTTCAACACAGGCCCTGCAAACACGATCTTTGGCAAAAGAGACATTGTCTTTTAGTCCAAGAATGTGGCCACCCTTTTGGAGACTTTGCAAAGTTCTCATGTTGACATGGGCTAAACGGCGATGCCATAGCCAGCCCACGTCGGCCTTTCCGAATAGACACATCGGACCCGAAGTGGTTTTCCCCGAGAAGTCCACCACATACAGGTCATTTTCGACGTATCCAACGAAAGCGACCTTTAGAGACTTGCTCCATAAGAGTACCACCAAATCATCATCGATAAAAACAGCAAAACCCATCTTGCCAAGGGCACGAACAGAAAGAAGATTATAGCCAAGGGTCTCAACAAGCATGACGTCCACGAGAGAGATATCGTGGGCAACCACAACCTTGCCAAGACCCAATACCTGAGATTTAGACTTATCACCATAGGAGACTGTGATATTATCAAGATTTGGACGCATCTCCGTGATGATCTCCTTGCTTCCGGTCATATGACTAGTGCAGCCACTATCCAGCACCCATTTCGACCCACCGGAAGCATAGCCCTGCAAGAAAATTACTTCTTGGTTTTAGGTACCCATTTTTCAATGGGTCCTTTCATGTTAGTAACAAGGGTCTTTGGGACCCAAATAGACCAAGCAATAAATTCATCAAAAGGACCAACATAATAAGCATAAACATCGCCATAATCATCACAAAAGAGTTCATAATTCGGATTGTGAGACCCTGCAAAACCAATATTATTAGTCTTGTCTTTTGTGACAACCTTCTCAGCCGTGCTTGTCTTTAATTGCACATTCTTGGTCTTGTTCTTCTTGGTTTTCTTCTTCTTGGACTTGGTGACATACCCAAGTCCCTCTCTACCATGATTTGACCTTTGCTTGTCAAGGACTTCATCAAGCACACCTTTGTCCTTTGTAGTGGTGTCCTTGATCACTCCTTTCTCCACATTAGCATTTTTCTTGTTACTATATGTTGAGTTGGACGAGCTAGGAGTATCATATATGGCCAATCGACTTTGAAGCTGATCATGTGACTCATTGAGGATAGAGAACTCGTTTTTCAACGCCTTGTGAGCATTGTCAAGTTTCTCCAATTCCTCGGAGAGTCTATCATGAGCAGCCCCAAAGTCAATCCTTTCCTTCTTTAACTTCTTTGCCTTGGTGACCGCATTGTCACGTTCCTTAACGAGTTTAGTCACAATTTCTTCATGTGACTCTTCCATAGACTCAAGCCTCTCTTCAAGAGAGACCCGAGCTTCTTCTTCTTCTTCAAGAGCATTTTTTAGGGATGCAATTTCCAGTGCATCCTCCCTTTCAATTCTGCCCTTTTCTTCGAGGAGTGCTTCGTTTTGGGCCAACTGATCCATAAGATCCTCAAAACGAACTTTGTGCTCACCTTGCAAGTTAGTATAGAAATAATCCAAGGCAATAATCTCTTCTTTAACCTTAAGACTAGCAGGATCATCCATGTCTATCATAGCCTTGGGAAAAGAAGAGTTAGAAGAAGTTACCTCGGAGCTTCTTGCCATGAGACAAGTAGGATTCTTGTTGATGATGTTTTCGTTTGGAGAGTCGAAGAGTGATGTTGATGTAGATGTGGTGGCTATAGCAGCCACCTCTTGAGAGCTATCGTCCTCGTCCTCATCTTCACTCCCCGATGAATATTCTTCTTGAGCTACTAGAACAATCTTTGGTTGCTTCTTGAAAGGAGCATTTTTCTTTACAAACTGTTTCTTACGTGGAGCTTTTGATTTGTCCTTGAAAATGAGTCTTCCTCCATTATCCTCTCTACTTTGATATGGACACTCAGCTACGAAGTGCAACCGGTCACCACAATTAAAGCAAGTTCTCAGCTTGGGACCATTTTCTTTTCTTCCATAGGATCCACTTTTGCGATCTAGTTCAGCTTTAGCCTTGGCTGGATCTTTCCAAAAGTTTCTTGCATAAAGAGCCAAGTATTGTCCGTGAATCCTTTTTATATCTTCGGGACAGTCCAGGCCTTCTACCGCATATTCATCATGATCAACCACACTAGTCTTCAAAGCCATGTTTACCCCCTTTTGCATCCCCATAGCTCGAGCACGAGCGTCTTCGGCATTCTTGGCAGCCACTTTGAATGCGGCCATTTCTTGCATTACCTTGTTGGATGACATGAGGTGATAATTATGCCTACCTTGGAGACTTTTCAAATCTGTGGGCTCAAATGGCATAAGAGCACTGACATACTTGCGCTTGATCCAAGCATCATCAACATAAGCCGCGCCGTGGTTTCTGAAGGTAGTAGCTATTGCCTTTAGCCTCCTATACATATCCTCGTGGTCTTCTCCATCCAGCATATAAAATCCTTCAGCTTCATTGCTCAAGGCATCATATCTATTCCTTCTCATACTTTCATTTCCGATGAAGAGCTCGGTGAGAGCATCCCACGCTTCTTTAGCTGTGCTAAGATGCTGAATGTGTGGCATGTCTTTATCTCCCACACCAAGCTGTATCATGTGTAGGGCCGTAGCATTGAGTTGGCTATCGACCACTTCTCTCCTTGTGAGATTGTTAGGATTTCCAACGTGAAGACCATTTTCGATGATCTTCCACAACTCTATGGAGGAACTGCACACATGAGATTTCATCAAAAATTGCCATTGAGAGAAAGTAGAAGCTGACAATTTGGGTGGATCACCCCTATTATGTATATGAGGGTGAGGAATAGGCGGATCAGGAGAATACACATGAGAAACCTCATTGTATCCATCCTTACCGCTATCCTTTTTCGAGGAGGAGCTCTTACTTGTATCATCACCTACCACTTCGTTCTCTTTGGAAACAGTTTTACCCGTTTCCTTGGATTGCGGAGTGGTATCCTCAGAGTTAGATGGAGGTGATGCTGCGGATGTGGAGAGACGCATTATCAATTGACGCATCTCTTCCATCTTAGCCTCCATAGAACTCACCAAGGTTGTTTCCAACGTCTTGAGATCGTTCATGGTGACTACCTCCGGAGCATCACTCCCATCTCCCTTGGAACCCATACTTCTCTTAGGCTGTTAAGCCCGAAATAAGAGCCGAGGCTCTGATACCAATTGAAATGGATCGTATGGGCACCTAGAGGGGGGGGGTGAATAGGTGCTAACCAATTTTTAATACTTTTTCCAATTTTAGGCTTTACACAAAGTAAATTCTCTAGATATGCAACTACGAGAATTTTCCTATATGAAACCCTAACTACTAAGCACGTAAAGGAGGAGCGAGGAAACCGTAGTGGAGCACGCGGAGACACAGGGATTTGTTTTACCGCAGTTCCTTCCTTGTTAAGGGAAGTACATCTGCGTTGGAGGGGTGGGCGGTTCTAAGACCACCACGCCACAATAGGCCTCACCCTATTCTCCGATGGATCTCGCCACGAGAGGCCTGATCCACCTTCTCCACTATTGGATCCCTTCGAGGCGGGAACCGGTGCCTTTTACAATACTATCGGGGCACACACCCACAACCGAATTGGGGGCTCCCGGGATGACAACAAGCTGTCACAAAAGCAAGGTTTATCAATATAAACGAAAACAAGGATCTAGATCTTTGCAAGAAATACTAGATCGAAGGTTCTCCAAATGAATGGAGAGGAGATGAAGCGCTTGATTGCTGATGATGAAGGTCGAGTTCTCCTCCTTCGATTCCCAAAGGGACGGAGCCTTTGGATGGATCTAGGTGGAGCACTCTTGTATGAACTTTTGAGATCTGAAATGTTCTTTTTCGAGATGAATCAAGAGTTCTGCCAGGAGGGGGAAGGCTGGCTTAAATACCCCCTCCCCAGATCTGGCCGTTGCTCAATTTTGGGGGCGGATTATCCGCCCCCCACTTGGGGCGGATTATCCGCCCCCTGGGAAAATTCCGCCCCAAGGGCGGACTCTCCGGGGTAAACTCTGCCCCCCTCTCTGGGACTTGCGCCTTGGTGAAGCTTGGAGAAAAACTTGGGGGGCGGATTATCCGGCCCCCTCCTGGGGCGGATTATCCGGCGTGGCCGGAAAGTCCGGCCAAAACTCCGCCCCCTCTCTGGGGCTTGCGCCTTGGCGAAGAGCAGGAGGGGCGGATTATCCGCCCCCCTGGGGGGCGGATTATCCGGCCTGGCCGGAAAGTCCGGCCAATGTTCCGCCCCCCCTTCTGGGGCTTGCGCAGGCTTGGGCAGAGGGAGGGGCGGATTATCCGCCCCTGGTGGGGCCGGATTATCCGCCCCCAAAGGTAGATTTCTGAGCTGCAACACTTCAACACACATTAGATGATCCTTGGTATTGTTATCTAACACACAAAACACTAGGGATTAAGAAATGTTCTTTCAGGTGCCATAGCCAATGCGCAAGAACCAAGGTCACACAAGAAGATGAAGCACATCAAGCTACGTTTTCACGCTATTCGAGAACATGTCCAAGATGGGGACATAAAGATTTGCAAAGTACACACAGATCTGAATGTGGCGGATCCGTTGACTAAACCTATCCCAAGGGCAAAACATGACCAACACCAAACTGCCATGGGTGTTCGGTATATTACCATGTAATCTAGATTAGATGACTCTAGTGCAAGTGGGAGACTGTTGGAGATATGCCCTAGAGGCAATAATAAATGTAGTTATTATTATATCTTTGTGTTTATGATAAATGTTTACATTCATGCTATAATAGTATTAACAAGGAAACATTAATACTTGTGTGATTTGTAAACTAAAATAGAGTCCCTAGTAAAGCCTCTTTATAATACTAGCTTGTTGGTTAATAAATGATTATGGTTTACCTATCATGAACATTGAGATGTTATTAACAAGAAGATCATATCGTTAGGAGAATGATATGGTGGACATACTCATATAGATAAGCGTAGCATAAAGATCAAGTCATTTTAATAGTTCAATTGATATATGCTTTCTGATACATAGTAACCTAATTCCTTCGACCATGAGATCATGCATATCACCTTCACCGAAAGGATGCTTTGATGGCATCAAACACCACACCATAACCTGGTGGCTATAAAGGTGGCATTGAGTGTTCGGGAAGTATTGGTTGAGACACATGGATCAAGAGTGGGATTTGTCCATCCATATGACGGATAGATATACTCTGGGCCCTCTCGGTGGAATGTCATCCAATTAGCTTGCAAGCATGTGACTGTCTCACAAGGGATCACATATCACGGGAACGATAAAAGAGTACTTATCAGTAACGAGGTTGAACTAGGTATGCAGAGATACCGACGATCATAACCTCGGATAAGTAAACTATCGTGAGACAAAGGGAAATTGGTATCGTATGTAAGTGGTTCATTCGATCGCAAAGTAATCGTAGAAATATGTGGGAGCCATATGAATTTCCAGATTCCTCTATTAGTTATTGATCGGAGAAGTGTCTCGATCATGTCCGCATAATTCACGAACCGTAGGGAGACACACTTTAGGATTCGACATTGTTTGAGTAGTTATGGAATGATGAGTAAGAGACCAAATGTTGTTCGGAGTCTCGGATGGGATCCGGGATATCACGAGGAGATTCGGAATGGTCCGGAGAATAAGATTCATATAAGGAAAGTCCTGTTTCGGGGTTGGAGAATGGTTCCGGTGTTTTCATCGGGAATGTTCTAGAAGGTTCCGGAATGTCCGGCACTCCGGAGGGGAAGGGTACATGAATTTGTCATATCAAGTTGGAATGATTGCATCATGTACTAAGTGTCCTCGCTGAACAAAATAAAGGGTTTAATCAAATCCTAGATTGAAAAGTCAAACGCCAATTTGAAAAGTCAAACGGCTATTTTGGGAAGTGGAGGGGAAGGTGGAAACCGAGTTGGGGAGGAGTTCCTCCCCTCCACCGCCGGCCCACCTTGGAAGCCGAGTTGGGGAGGGACTCCCCTCCCCTGGCGCGCCCCCTGCACCTATATAAGGAGGGGCAGGGCTGCCCCTCCAAGCACACATCTCACACCCCGCAAACCCTAGCCGCCGGCGCCGCCACCTCCTGCTGCCGCCGCAGCCGCCCTAGGGCAACTCGCCGCCGCCGCCTAGCTAACCCTAGCCGCCGGCCTTGCCCCCTCCTCGGCGTGTCTAAACCCTAGATCGTCGAGGGTCTCTCTAATAGTCCACCATACTCGCTCCGGCTTAAGGCGAAGCCCTGCGAGATCTCCCCTCTACTTCCGGTATCACGCCGTTGTGCTGCCGGAATCGCGAGGAGAGTGCTACAACCTCTGCTTCGTGATGGAACAAGGGAGAGGAAGGTCTTCGTCGAGTACCGAACGTGTGACCGACTGCGGGAGTGCTGCCGGAACGCAGCGCCGGAAGGATCGTCTACGCGATCTTGAGATCAGGAAGAGTACGACTACATCACCCACGAGAATCCGCTCTCGTTAAACACTTTGGAATCTTCGAGGGTGAGTTATTCCATCGACTCGTTGCTACAATCTAGTAGATAGATCTTGGCTTGTTTGTTTGTATGCGGTAGAAATTTTTTGTTTTCCATGCTACGAAACCCTACAGGGGAGTCCTCCCCCAACGTCTCTTCTAGGCCGGCGACAAGGGAGAGGGAGGAATTGTCCCTTAGGTAGGATTCCTTCCCTCCCTCCACTTGGCAACCAATGTTGGAATTTGACTTTTCAAATTGGCGTTTGACTTTTCAAACTAGGGTTTGATTTGTCTCTTCCCATTGTTCAGCCAAGTGACCTAGGACATGATGCAACCATTCCACTTTGTCATGACACATCCATGTACCCTTCCCACTCCTGAATGATGTACCTTCTAGACCCTTCTAGAACATTTCGATGAAAACACCGAAACCATTTCCGAACTCCAGAATTGGACTTTCCTTATATGAATCTTATTCTCCGGACCATTCCAGATCTCCTCGTGATGCCCTGGATCCAATCTGAGTCTCCGAACAATATTCAGTCTTCTTACTCACATTCCATATCTACTAAACAACATCGAATCCTTAAGTGTGTCTCCCTACGGTTCGTGAATTATGCAGACATGATCGAGACTCTTCTCCGATCAATAACCAATAGAGGAATTTGGAAATTCATATGGCTCCCACATATTTCTATGATTACATCATGATCGAATGAATCATTTGCATATGATACCAATTTCCCTTTGTCTCGCGATACTTTACTTATCCGGGGTTTGATCGTCGGTATCTCTGCATACCTAGTTCAACCTCATTACCGATAAGTACTCTTTACTCGTTCCTATGATATGTGATACCTTGTGAGCCAGTCACATGATTGCAAGCTAATTGTAAGACATTCCACTGAGAGGGCCCAGAGTATATCTATCCTTCATATGGATGGACAAATCCCACTCTTGATCCATGTGCCTCAACACATACTTTCTGAACACTCAATGCCACCTTTATAACCACCCAGTTATGAAGTGGTGTTTGATGTCATAAAAGCATCCATCCGGTGATGGTGATTAGCATGATATCATGGTCGAAGGATTTAGGTTACCATGTATCTAAAAGCTTATAGCAAACGAACTATTGAAATGACTTGATCTTTATGCTACGCTTAACTATAGGAGTATGTCCATCACACCATTATCCTAATGATATGATCTTGTTGTTAATAACATCTCAATGTTCATGATCAGGAAACCATGATCATCTATTAACCAACAAGCTAGTATTACAAAGAGGCTTAGCTAGGGACTCTTACAAGTTTACAAATCACACAAGTATTAATATTTCTGGTTAATAGCATGAATGTAAACATTTATCATAAACACAAATATATAATAATAACTACTTTGATTATTGCCTCTTCGGAATATCTCCAACAGTCTCCCACTTGCAATAGAGTCAATAATCTAGATTACATGGTAATATACCTAACACCCATGGCGGTCTGGTGTTGGTCATGTTTTGCCCTAGGGATAGGTTTAGTCAACGGATCCACCACATTCAGATCTGTGTGTACTTTGCAAATCTTTATGTCACTATCTTGGACATGCTCACGAATAGCGTGAAAGCGTAGCTTGATATGCTTCATATTCTTGTGTGACCTTGGCTCCTGTGCATTGGCTATGTCACCCATGTTATCACATTAGATAGCCATTGGGTCCAACGCACCGAGAGCCACACCAAGCTCTGCAATGAACTCCTTCATCCAGATCGCCTCTTGTGAAGCCTCCGAAGTAGCTATGTATTCCGATTCAGTTGAAGATCTCGCCATAACTCTTTGCTTAGCACTACTCCAGCTCACTGCTGCACTATTCAAAGTAAATATGTATCCAGATTGTGATTTAGAATCAGCCGGATCGTTGTTCCCACTAGCATCGGTGTAACCGTTTACAACAAGTTGTTCTTCACCTCCATAAGAAAGAACCATATCCTTAGTTCTTCTCAAGTACTTTAGGATATTTTTACCCCTATCCAGTGATCCACTCTTGGATCACTTTGATATATGCTAGTCAAACTAACAACATATGCAATATCTGGTCTTGTACATAGCATGGCATACATGATAGATCCTATGGCTGAGGCATAGGGAGTCTTACTCATACTCTCTCTATCTTCTGCCGTAGCAGGACTTTGAGTTTTACTCAAGGTCGTAATTGGACAACATGGGCAAGAATCCTTTCTTGCTATCTTTCATTCCAAACCTATTTAGAACTTTGTCCAAATATGTACTCTGTGAAAGCACTATTAGGTGTCTCGATCCATCTCTATAAATCTTTATGCCTAATATATAAGCAGCTTCGCCAAGATCCTTCATTGAAAAACTATTATTCAAATAATCTTTGACACTTTTAAGAAGGTCTACATCATTCCCAATCAACAATATGTCATCCACATATAGTACTAGGAATGCTACATATCTCCCACCCACTTTCTTGTAAATACAAGATTCTCCATAAGTTTGTATAAAACCAAAACTTTTGATCACCTTATCAAAACGTTGATTCCAAATTCGGGATGCTTGTTTCAATCCATAAATGAATCATTGAAGTTTGCATACTTTGTTAGCATCTTTAGGATCGACAAAACCTTTGGGTTGTACCATATACAACTCTTCATCAATGTCTCCATTGAGAACCACCGTTTTAACATCCATCTGCCATATCTCATAATCATAATATGCAGTGATTGCTAACAAAATCCTCACAGACTTTAGCTTCGCTACCAGTGAGAAAGTCTCATCGTAGTCAACTCCTTGAATTTATCAAAACCCTTTTCGACAAGTCGAGTTTTATAGACCGTTACATTACAATCAGCATTTGTTTTCTTCTTAAAAATCCATTTGTTCTTGGCAGCCTTCCGGCCATCCGGTAAGTCCATCAAAGTCCACACTTGGTTTTTGTACATGGATCCAATCTTGGATTTCATGGATTCTTGCCATTTATTGGAATCTGGGCTCATCAACGCTTCCTCATATGTTGCAGGGTTGTCGGTGTTTTCCACCAACATGACACTCATAACGGGATCATACCAATCGGGAGTGGTATGAGTCCTCGTCGACCTGCGAAATTCCATAGTAACTTCGACCGAATTTTCATGATCACCATCATTAGCTTCCTATCTTATTGGTGCAGGCACAACAGGAACTTCTTCCGGTGCTACGCTACTCTCAAATCTGAGAGAAGGTTCGACAACCTCATCGAGCTCTACTTTCCTTCCAGTCACTTCATTAGAAAGAAACTCCTTCTTTAGAAAGGATCCATTCTTGGCAACGAAGATTTTGCCTTCGGATCTATGATAGAAGGTATACCCAATAGTTTCCTTCGGGTATCCTATGAATTTGGGTTCAAGCTTGTCGGGATATAACTTCTTTACATAAGATTTGCAACCCCAAACTTTAAGGAACGACAATTTAGGTTTATTCCCAAACCATAATTCATACGGTGTCGTTTCAACGGATTTATATGGTGCCCTATTTAAAGTAAATGCGACTGTTTCTAATGCATAACCCCAAAAAAATAACGGTAAATCTGTAAGTGACATCATAGAATGAACGATATCTAAGAGAGTTCGATTGTGACGTTCGGACACACCATTATGCTATGGTGTTCCCGGTGGTGTCAATTGTGAAAGTATTCCATATTTCTTCAAATATTCGCCAAACTCGTAACTTAGATATTCACCTCCACGATCAGATCATAGAAATTTAATCTTCTTGTTACGTTGATTCTCTACTTCACTTTGAAATTCCTTAAACTTCTCGAAAGTTTCGGACTTATGTTTCATGAAATAGATATACCCATATCTACTCAAGTCATCCGTGAAAGTAAGAACATAACGATAACCACCGCGCAATGCGACACTCATCGGGCCACACACATCGGTATGCATGATTTCCAATAAGTCCGCCATCATACCAGAAAATGGAGCCTTAGTCATTTTTCCCATCAGACATGCTTCGCATCTTTCAAGTGATTTAAGAAGTCCATCAGAATGGAGTTTCTTCATACGCTTCACTCCGATGTGATCAAGACGACAGTGCCACATGTATGTAAAATTATCATTCAATTTCAAACGTTTAGCATCTATATTATGAATATGTGTATCACTACTATCGAGATTCAAAAAGAATAGACCATCTATCAAAGGTGCATCAGCATAAAATATATTACTCATATAAATCAAACAACCATTATTCTCAGACTTAAACAAGTAACTGTCTCGTAATAAACAAGATCCTGATATAATGTTCATACTCAACGCAGGCACCAAATAACAATTATTTAAGTATAAAACTAATCCCGATAGTAGATGAAGAGGGAGCGAGCCAACCGCGACCACATCAACCTTTGATCTGTTTCTAAAACGCATCGTCACCTCGTTTTTCGCTAGTCTCCATTTATTCTGCAGCACCTGTTTCTGTTGGAGATATGCCCTAGAGGTAATAATAAATATAGTTATTATTATATCTTTGTGTTTATGATAAATGTTTACATTCATGCTATAATAGTATTAACAAGGAAACATTAATACTTGTGTGATTTGTAAACTAAAATAAAGTCCCTAGTAAAGCCTCTTTATAATACTAGCTTGTTGGTTAATAAATGATTGTGGTTTCCCTATCATGAACATTGAGATGTTATTAACAACAAGATCATATCGTTAGGAGAA
The DNA here is from genome assembly GCA_910589765.1 of Avena atlantica. NCBI lineage: Eukaryota > Viridiplantae > Streptophyta > Magnoliopsida > Poales > Poaceae > Avena > Avena atlantica. The sequence continues at coordinate 499,042,074 of OU342739.1, forward strand.
TGATATGGTGGACATACTCATATAGATAAGCGTAGCATAAAGATCAAGTCATTTTAATAGTTTAATTGCTATATGCTTTCTGATACATAGTAACCTAATTCCTTCGACCATGAGATCATGCATATCACCTTCACCGGAAGGATGCTTTGATGACATAAAACACCACACCGTAACTGGGTGGCTATAAAGGTGGCATTGAGTGTTCGGAAAGTATTGGTTGAGACACATGGATCAAGAGTGGGATTTGTCCATCCATATGATGGATAGATATACTCTGGGCCCTCTCGGTGGAATGTCATCCAATTAGCTTGCAAGCATGTGACTGGCTCACAAGGGATCACATATCACGGGAACGAGAAAAGAGTACTTATCAGTAACGAGGTTGAACTAGGTATGCAGAGATACCGACGATCATAACCTCGGATAAGTAAACTATCGTGAGACAAAGGGAAATTGGTATCGTATGTAAGTGGTTCATTCGATCGCAAAGTAATCGTAGAAATATGTGGGAGCCATATGAATTTCCAGATTCCTCTATTAGTTATTGATCGGAGAAGTGTCTCGATCATGTCCGCATAATTCACGAACCGTAGGGAGACACACTTAAGGATTCGACGTTGTTTGAGTAGTTATGGAATGATGAGTAAGAGACCGAATGTTGTTCAGAGTCTCGGATGGGATCCGGGATATCACGAGGAGATCCGGAATGGTCCGGAGAATAAGATTCATATAAGGAAAGTCCTGTTTCGGGGTTGGAGAATGGTTCCGGTGTTTTCATCGGGAATGTTCTAGAAGGTTCCGGAATGTCCGGCTTCGGAGGGGAAGGGTACATGAATGTGTCATATCAAGTTGGAATGATTGCATCATGTACTAAGTGTCATCGCTGAACAAAATAAAGGGTTTAATCAAATCCTAGTTTGAAAAGTCAAACGCCAATTTGAAAAGTCAAACGGCTATTTTGTGAGGTGGAGGGGAAGTAGGAAACCTACTTGGGGAGGAGTTCCCTCCCTCCACCACCGGCCCACTTGGGATATGATTTGGGGAGGGACTCCCCTCCCCTGACACGCCCCCTCCACCTATATAAGGAGGGGCAGGGTTGCCCCTCCAAGACACAATCCACGCACCCCGCAAACCCTAGCCCCGGCGCCGCCACCTCCTGCTGCCGCCACCTAGGGCAATCCGCCGCCGCCTAGGCAAACCCTAGCCGCCGGCCTTGCTCCTCCTTGGCGTGTCTAAACCCTAGATCGCCTAGGGTCTCTCTCATAGTCCACCATACTCGCTCCGGGTTAAGGCGAAGCCCTGCGAGATCTCCCCTCTACTTCCGATACCACGCCGTCGTGCTGCCGGAATCACGAGGAGAGTGCTACAACCTCTGCTGCCTGCTGGAACAAGGGAGAGGAAGGTCTTCGTCGAGCATCGAACGTTTGACCGACTGCGGAAGCGCTGCCAGAACGCAGCGCCGGAAGGATCGTCTTCGCGATCTTGAGATCGGCAAGAGTACGACTACATCACCCACGAGAATCCGCTCTTGTTAAACACTTTGGAATCTTCGAGGGTGAGTTATTCCATCGACTCGTTGCTACAATCTAGTAGATAGATCTTGGCTTGTTTGTTTGTATGCGGTAGAAAATTTTTGTTTTCCATGCTACGAAACCCTACAGTGGTATCAGAGCCGTGTCTATATGTAGATCTATTGCATGAGTAGAACACAATGGTCATTGTGGGCGTTGATGCTTTTGTTGTCGATTGCTTCTTGTGTACTTTGCATCTTGCGGGATGGTGGGATGAAGCGCCCCGGGATAACCTTACATGACATCGTTCATGAGACTTGCTCCACGCTTGACATGCAACTTGTATTGCATAAGTGGCTTTGCGGGTGCCTGTTTCTCCCAACATAGTTAAGATTCAATTTACAACGGGTGATTGACAATACTAGTATCAGTATTTTGGTTCTTGTTCGTAAGTTAGAACGACACTTATTGAAAGCCCCAAACCACGTAAAACATGCAAAGAAAGTAGAAGCGTCTAACTTTGTTTTGCAGGGGTGTGCTGTGATGTGATATGGCCATGATTGTGATTATATTTGATGTATGCAATGTTCCTTATTGTAAGTTGGCAACCGGCAGGAGCCATATGGTTGTCTTTAATTTATGTTAAGACCCGCGTGTCTATTCAATGTAGTTGTAATAGTTGAAGTTGTTGGACGACAACCATGAAGCAGCGTCATTGACCTTGATGCAATGCCGGAAATCATGGAGATCATGTTCGTGCTTGAAGATGGATATCAGAAGCACAAAGAAGAAAGGCCATATCATATCACATATTATGAATTGCATGTGATGTTAATCCTTTATGCATCTTGTATTGCTTAGTTAACGACAGTAGCATTATAAGATGATCCCTCATGCACATCAATTTCAAGTTTTAAATTGTTCACCCTTAGTAAGCACCGTTGCTAAAGCTTGTTGTTTCGAAGCACCACGTGATGATCGGGTGTGTTAGATTCCGCAAGTGTATACAACGTGAGCAAGCCATATTTGCTCATGCGGAAGCTAAGGTTTAATCTTGACGAGCCTAGCATGTACAGACATGGTCTCGGAACACGGATCACCGAAAGGTAAAGCATGAATCATATAGTAGATATGATGAACATGTCGATTGTTCGCTATTGAAGCTACATCAACTCTCGTGATGATCGGTTTTGATGTGGTGGATTTGGTTCGTGTGATCACTAAAACAATGTGAGGGATACTATTTTGAGTGGGAGTTCACCTAGATTAATTTAACTATTAATTAGAACTCAATTTGTCATAAACTTAGTCTAAAACTATTGCAAATATGTTGTAGATCAATGGCGGCGCCTACCATCAATTTTAATGCGTTCCTAGAGAAAGAAAAGTTGAAAAACAATGGAAGCAACTTCGCGGATTGGTTCCGCAATTTGAGGATTGTCCTCACAGCTGGTAATTTGACCTATGTGCTGGATGCACCGCTAGGTGACCCACCTGCAGCTACTGCTACCGATGAAGTAAAGAATGTTTACCTCACTCGGAAGACTCAGTACTCCACACTTCAGTGTGCTATCTTGTATGGTTTAGAATCGGAGCTTCAGAAAAGGTTTGAGAATTCAGACCCACATGATATTGTCCGTGATCTCAAATTGATCTTTGAGACTCACGCGGCAATTGAGAGCTATGAGGCTTCTGAAAAGTTCTTTAACTGCAAGATGGAAGAAGGCAACTCTGTCAGTGAGCATGTGCTTAAGATGTCTGGGCACGCAAACAAACTTCAAAGCTTGGGTATAGTGATTCCTAATGCTTTGGGGATTTACAGTGTCCTTCAATCACTACCACCAAGTTACAAGAACTTTGTGATGAACTACAACATGCAAAACATGAACAAGACATTGCCAGAACTCTTCGCCATCTTGAAATCTGCAGAATTGGAGATCAAGAAAGAGCACCAAGTGTTGTTGGTCAATAAGACCACCAAATTCAAGAAAGGCAAGTCTAAGCAAAAGGGACACTTCAAGAAGGGTGGTAAGAAAGTTACCGCGCCGACGAAGAATACCAAGGCTGGACCTAAGCCTGATACTGAGTGCTTTTACTACAAGGGAGAAGGTCACTGGAAGCGGAATTGCCCAAAATACTTGGCGGATTTGAAGAACGGCAACATCAAGAAGAAAGGTATATCCGATATACATGTTATTGATGTGTATCTCACTTGTACTCGTAGTAGTGCCTGGGTATTTGATACTAGTTCGGTTGCTCATATTTGTAACTCGAAACAGGTGCTGCAGAATAAACGGAAGCTAGCGAAGAACGAGGTGACGATGCGCGTGGGAAATGTATCAAAGGTTGATGTGATTGCGGTCGGCACGCTACCTCTTCATCTACCATCGGGATTAGTTTTATACTTAAATAATTGTTATTTGGTGCCTGCGTTAAGCATGAACATTATATCGGGATCTTGTTTTTTGCGATACGGTTACTTGTTTAAGTCCGAGAATAATGGTTGTTCGATTTATATGAGTAATATGTTTTATGCACATGCAACTTTTATAGATGGTATATTCTTATTGAATCTCGATAGTGGAAATACACATATTAATAACATTGAGGCTAAACGTTTGAAATCGAGCGATAACTCTACCTATATGTGGCACTGTCGTCTTGGTCACATTGGAGTGAAGCGTATGAAGAAACTCCATTCCGATGGAATTCTTGAATCACTTGATTTCGAATCACTTGAAAGATGCGAAGCATTTCTGATGGGAAAAATTACTAAGACTCCATTTTCTGGTATGATGGAGCGAGCTACGGACTTATTGGAAATCATACATACCGATGTGTGTGGTCCAATGAGTGTAGCATCGCGCGGTGGTTATCGTTATGTTCTTACCTTCACGGATGACTTGAGTAGATATGGGTATATCTATTTCATGAAACATAAGTCCGAAACTTTCGAGAAGTTTAAGGAATTTCAAAGTGAGGTTGAGAATCAACGTAACAAGAAGATTAAATTTCTACGTTCTGAACATGGAGGTGAATATCTAAGTTACGAGTTTGGCGAGCATTTGAAGAAATGCGGAATACTTTCACAATTTACACCGCCGGGAACACCACAACGTAATGGTGTGTCCGAACGTCGTAATCGAACTCTCTTAGATATGGTTCGTTCTATGATGTCACTTACAGATTTACCGCTATCATTTTGGGGTTATGCATTAGAAACAGACGCATTCACTTTAAATAGGGCACCATCTAAATCCGTTGAAACGACACCATATGAATTATGGTTTGGGAAGAAACCTAAATTGTCGTTCCTTAAAGTTTGGGGTTGCGAAGCCTATGTAAAGAAGTTACAGCCGGACAAGCTTGAACCCAAAGCGGAAAAATGCGTCTTCATAGGGTACCCGAAGGAAACTATTGGGTATACCTTCTATCATAGATCCGAAGGCAAAATCTTCTTTGCCAAGAATGGATCCTTTCTAGAGAAAGAATTTCTCTCAAAAGAAGTGACTGGAAGGAAAGTAGAACTCGACGAGGTTGTCGAACCTTCTCTCGAACTTGCGAGTAGCGCAGCACCGGAAGAATTTCCTGTGGTGCCTGCACCAATAAGAGAGGAAGCTAATGATGATGATCATGAAACTTCGGTTGAAGTTACTACAGAGCCTCGCGGGTCAACGAGAACTCGTACCACTCCTGATTGGTATGATCCCGTAATGAATGTCATGTTGGTGGACAACACCGATGACCCTGCGACGTATGAGGAAGCGATGATGAGCCTAGATTCCAATAAATGGCAAGAAGCCATGAAATCCTAGATTGGATCCATGTACGAAAACCAAGTATGGACTTTGGTGGACTTACCGGATGGCCGGAAGGCTGTCGAGAACAAATGGATTTTCAAGAAGAAAACATATGCTGATGGTAATGTTACTGTCTATAAAGCTCGACTTGTCGCAAAAGGGTTTCGACAAATTCAAGGAGTTGACTACGATGAGACTTTCTCACCGGTAGCGAAGCTAAAGTCTGTGAGGATTATGTTAGCAATCGCTGCATATTATAATTATGAGATATGGCAGATGGATGTCAAAACATCATTCCTCAATGGAGACATTGATGAAGAGTTGTATATGATGCAACCCAAAGGTTTTGTCGATCCTAAAGATGCTAACAAGGTATGCAAACTTCAAAGATCCATTTATGGATTGAAGCAAGCATCCCGAAGTTGGAATCAACGTTTTGATAAGGTAATCAAAAGTTTTGGATTTATACAAACTTATGGAGAAGCTTGTATTTACAAGAAAGTGAGTGGGAGCTCTGTAGCATTCTTAATACTATATGTAGATGACATATTGTTGATTGGGAATGATGTAGACCTTCTTAATAGTGTCAAGGAATATTTGAATAATAGTTTTTCAATGAAAGATCTTGGCGAAGCAGCTTACATATTAGGCATAAAGATTTATAGAGATAGATCGAGACGCCTAATATCATTGTCACAAAGTACATATTTGGACAAAGTTCTAAAGAGGTTTGGAATGGAAGATAGCAAGAAAGGGTTCTTGCCCATGTTGCCCAATACGACGTTGAGTAAAACTCAAAGTCCGACAACGGCAGAAGATAGAGAAAGGATGAGTAAGACTCCCTATGCCTCAGCCATAGGATCTCTAATGTATGCCATGCTATGTACTAGACTCGACATTGCATATGCTGTTAGTTTAACTAGCACATATCAAAGTGATCCAGGAGTGGATCATTGGACAGCGGTCCAAAACATCCTTAAGTACTTGAGAAGAACTAAGGATATGGTTCTTTCTTATGGAGGTGATGAACAGCTCGTTGTTAATGGTTACACTGATGCTAGTTGGAACACCGATCCGGATGATTCTAAATCACAATATGGATACGTATTTACTTTGAATGGTGCAGCAGTTAGCTGGAGGAGTGCAAAGCAAAGCGTTGTGGCGAGATCTTCAACTGAATCGGAATACATGGCTGCTTCAGAGGCTTCACAAGAAGCGATATGGATGAAAGAGTTCATTACAGAGCTCAGTGTGGTTCCTAGTGCGCTAGACCCAATGTCAATCTACTGTGATAACATGGGCGCCATAGCCAATGCGCAAGAACCAAGGTCACACAAGAAGCTGAAGCACATCAAGCTACGTTTTTACGCTATTCGAGAACATGGCCAAGATGGGGACATAAAGATTTTCAAAGTACACACAGATCTGAATGTGGCAGATCCGTTGACTAAACCTCTCCTGAGGGCAAAACATGACCAGCACCAAACTGCCATGGGTGTTCGGTATATTACCATGTAATCTAGATTAGATGTCTCTAGTGCAAGTGGGAGACTGTTGGAGATATGCCCTAGAGGCAATAATAAATATAGTTATTATTATATCTCTGTGTTTATGATAAATGTTTACATTCATGCTATAATAGTATTAACAAGGAAACATTAATACTTGTGTGATTTGTAAACTAAAATAGAGTCCCTAGTAAAGCCTCTTTATAATACTAGCTTGTTGGTTAATAAATGATTGTGGTTTGCCTATCATGAACATTGAGATGTTATTAACAACAAGATTATATCGTTAGGAGAATGATATGGTGGACATACTCCTATAGATAAGCGTAGCATAAAGATCAAGTCATTTTAATAGTTCAGTTGCTATATGCTTTCTGATACATAGTAACCTAATTCCTTCGACCATGAGATCATGCATATCACCTTCACCGGAAGGATGCTTTGATGACATCAAACACCACACCATAACCTGGTGGCTATAAAGGTGGCATTGAGTGTTCGGGAAGTATTGGTTGAGACACATGGATCAAGAGTGGGATTTGTCCATCCATATGACGGATAGATATACTCTGGGCCCTCTCGGTGGAATGTCATCCAATTAGCTTGCAAGCATGTGACTGTCTCACAAGGGATCACATATCACGGGAACGATAAAAGAGTACTTATCAGTAACGAGGTTGAACTAGGTATGCAGAGATACCGACGATCATAACCTCGGATAAGTAAACTATCGTGAGACAAAGGGAAATTGGTATCGTATGTAAGTGGTTCATTCGATCGCAAAGTAATCGTAGAAATATGTGGGAGCCATATGAATTTCCAGATTCCTCTATTAGTTATTGATCGGAGAAGTGTCTCGATCATGTCCGCATAATTCACGAACCGTAGGGAGACACACTTTAGGATTCGACATTGTTTGAGTAGTTATGGAATGATGAGTAAGAGACCGAATGTTGTTCGGAGTCTCGGATGGGATCCGGGATATCACGAGGAGATTCGGAATGGTCCGGAGAATAAGATTCATATAAGGAAAGTCCTGTTTCGGGGTTGGAGAATGGTTCCGGTGTTTTCATCGGGAATGTTCTAGAAGGTTCCGGAATGTCCGGCACTCCGGAGGGGAAGGGTACATGAATGTGTCATATCAAGTTGGAATGATTGCATCATGTACTAAGTGTCCTCGCTGAACAAAATAAAGGGTTTAATCAAATCCTAGTTTGAAAAGTCAAACGCCAATTTGAAAAGTCAAACGGCTATTTTGTGAGGTGGAGGGGAAGTAGGAAACCTACTTGGGGAGGAGTTCCCTCCCTCCACCGCCGGCTCACTTGGGATCCGAGTTGGGGAGGTACTCCCCTCCCCTGGCGCGCCCCCCTCCTCCTATATAAGGAGGGGCAGGGCTGCCCCTCCAAGACACAACCCACGCACCCCGCAAACCCTAGCCCCGGCGCCGCCACCTCCTGCTGCCGCCTAGGCAAACCCTAGTCGCCGGCCTTGCTCCTCCTTGGCGTGTCTAAACCCTAGATCGCCGAGGGTCTCTCTCATAGTCCACCATACTCGCTCCGGCTTAAGGCGAAGCCCTGCGAGATCTCCCCTCTACTTCCGGTACCACGCCGTCGTGCTGCCGAAATCGCGAGGAGAGTGCTACAACCTCCGCTGCCTGCTGGAACAAGGGAGAGGAAGGTCTTCGTCGAGTACCGAACATGTGACCGACTGCGGAAGCGCTGCCGGAACGCAGCGCCGGAAGGATCGTCTTCGCGATCTTGAGATCGGCAAGAGTACGACTACATCACCCACGAGAATCCACTCTCGTTAAACACTTTGGAATCTTCGAGGGTGAGTTATTCCATCAACTCGTTGCAACAATCTAGTAGATAGATCTTGGCTTGTTTGTTTGTATGCGGTAGAAAACTTTTGTTTTCCATGCTACGAAACCCTACAGTTTCGAGTTAAAAATATGAGCAACCGAACCAGTATCAAATACCCAAGCACTACTGCGATTATTAGTAAGATACACATCAATAACATGTATATTGAATATACCTTTCTTCTTGATGTTGCCGTTCTTCAGAACCGCCAAGTACTTGGGGCAATTCCGCTTCCAGTGACCTTCTCCCTTGCATTAAAAGCACTATGTATCAGGCTTAGGCCGAGCCTTGGTCTTCTTTGCAGGCACAATAGCTTTCTTACCATCCTTCTTGAAGTTACCCTTTTTCTTAGGCTTGCCTTGCTTCCTGAAATTGGTGGTCTTATTTACCATCAACACTTGGTGCTATTTCTTGATCTCCACTTCCGCAGACGTAAACATAGAGAAGAGTTCTGGTAACGACTTATCCATGTGCTCCATGTTATAGTTCATCACAAAGTTCTTGTAACTTTGTGGTAGTGATTGGAGCACACGGTGAATCACCAAAGAATTAGGAATCACTATACCCAAGCTCTGGAGTTTATTGGCGTGCCCAGACATCTTAAGCACATGCTGACTGACGGATCTTCCCCTCTTCCATCTTGCAGTTAAAGAACTCTTCAGAACCTCCATAACTCTCAACTGCCGTGTGTGCCTCAAATATCATTTTGATTTCACGGACAATATCATGTGGGTCAAAGTTCTCAAACCTTTTCTAAAGCTCTGATTCCAAACCATACAAGATATCACACTGAACTGTGGAGTACTGATTCTTTTGAGCGAGGAAAACATTCTTCACCTCATTGGTAGCATCAGCTACAGATGGGTCACCCAGTGGTGCATCCAGGACATAGGTCAACTGACCAGCATTGAGGACAATCCTCAAATTGCGGAACTAATCCATGAAGTTGCTTTCATTGTTTTTCAACTTTTATTTCTCTAGGAACGCATTAAAATTGATGGTAGGGGCCGCCATGATCTACAACATATTTGCAATAGTTTAGACTAAGTTTATTACAAATTGAGTTCTAATTAATACTTAAATTAATCTAGGTGAACTCCCACTCAAAACAATATCTCTCACATTGTTTTAGTGATCACACAAACCAAATCCACTACATCAAGTCCTATCATCACGAGAAAAGATGTAGTTTCAAAGGCGAACAATCAACATGTTCATCATATCTACTATATGACTCATGCTTTACCTTTCGGTATTCCGTGTTCCGAGACCATGTATGTACATGCTAGGCTCGTCAAGATTAACCTTAGTATCCGCATGAGCAAATCTGGCTTGCTCCCGTTGTATGTACACGTAGAATCTATCACACCTGATCATCACGTGGTGCTTCGAAACGATGAGTCTTAGCAACGGTGCTAACTAAGTACGAACACTTTATTACTTGATATTTTGTGAGAGGGATCATCTTATAATGCTACCATCGCGATCTAAGCAATACAAGATGCATACAAAGGATTAACATCACATGCAATTCATAATATGTGATATGATATGGCATTTCTTCTTGTGCTTCGGATCTCTATCTTCAAGCACCAACATGATCTCCATCATCACCGGCGTGGCGTCAAGGTCAATGGAACCGCTCCATGGTTGTCATTCAACGGGATCAACTATTACAACTACTTTGAATAATAGACACATAGGTCTTAACGAAATTAAAAGACAACCATAAGGCTCCTGCCGGTTGCCAACTTACAATAAGGATCATTGCATATATCATATATAATCACAATCATGGCCATATCACATCACAACACACCCCTGCAAAACAAAGTTAGACGCCTCTAATTTTCTTTGCATGTTTTATGTGGTTTGGGGCTTTCAAATAAGTATTGTACTAACTTACGAACAAGAATCACAACGTTGATGCAAGTACTATCAAATGCCTGTTGTAAATTGAATCTTCACTATGATGGGAGAGACAGACACCCACAAAGACATTTATGCAATACAAGTTGCATGTCGAGCGTGGAGAAAGTCTCGTGAACGATGTCATGTAAGGTTATCCCGGACCTCTTCATCCCACCATCCCGCAAGATGCAAAGTACACAAGAAGCAATTGATAATAAAAGCAGCACCACCCACAATGACCATTGTGTTCTACTCGTGCAATAGATATACATATACACACGGCTCTGATACCACTTTAGGGGTTCATAGCATGGAAAACAAAAAATTCTACCGCATGAACACATACAAGCCAAGATCTATTTACTAGATTGTAGCAAGGAGTCGATAAAGTACTCACCCTCGAAGATTCTAAAGCGGTTAATGAGATAGGATTCTCGTGGGTGATGTAGTCGTTCACTTGCCGATCTCAAGATCGCGTAGACGATCCTTCCGGTGCCGTGTTCCAGCAGCGCTCCCGCAGTCAGTCACACGTTTGGTACTTGATGAAGACCTTCCTCTCCCTTGTTCCAGCAAGCAGCGGAGGTTGTAGATCCCTCCTCGCAATTTTGGCAGCACGATGGCGTGGTGTCGGAAGTAGAGGGGAAATCCCGCAGAGCTTCTCCTAAGCCAGAGTGCGTATGGTGGAGTAGAAAAGAGGCCTTGGCGATCTAGGGTTTAGAGGGCCAAGGGTGGGTGGTGGCCGGTGGCTAGGGCTAGGGCTTTGCCCTAGTCGGATACTTGGGAGGAGATCCCTAGGTGGCAGCTTGAGAGGTGGTGGCGCCAAAGCTAGGGTTTATAGTGAGGGGTAGGAGCGCCCTACCCCTCCTTTTATAGGTGGGAGATGTGGTTGGAGGGAGAGTATTCCTCCCCCAACTCCTCTTCTAGGCCAGAAGCAAGGGAGAGGGAGGAATCCTCCCTTAGGTATGATTCCTTCCCTCCTTCCACTTGGCAACCAATGTTGGGATTTGACTTTTCAAATTGGCGTTTGACTTTTCAAACTAGAGTTTGATTTCTCTCTTCCCATTGCCCAGCCAAGTGACCTAGGACATGATGCAACCATTCCACTTTGTCATGACACATCCATGTACCCTTCCCACTCCGGAGTGATGGACCTTCTAGACCCTTCTAGATCATTCCGGTGAAAACACCGAAACCATTCCCGAACTCCGGAATTGGATTTTCCTTATATGAATCTTATTCTCCGGACCATTCCGGATCTCCTCGTGATGTCCTAGATCCAATACGAGACTCTGAACAACATTCGGTTTTCTTACTCACATTCCATATCTACTAAACAACATTGAATCCTTAAGTGTGTCTCCCTACGGTTCGTGAATTATGCAGACATAATCGAGACTTCTCCGATCAATAACCAATAGAGGAATCTGAAAATTCATATGGCTCCCACATATTTATACGATTACTTCGTGATCGAATGAACCATTTACATACGATACCAATTTCCCTTTGTCTCGCGATACTTTACTTATCTGAGGTTTGATCGTAGGTATCTCTGCATACCTAGTTCAACCTTGTTACCGATAAGTACTATTTACTCGTTCCTGTGATATGTGGTCCCTTATGAGCCAGTCACATGCTTGCAAGCTAATTGAATGACATTTCATAGAGAGGGCCTAGAGTATATCTATCCATCATATGGATGGACAAATCCCACTCTTGATCCTTGTGCCTCAACACATACTTTCCGAACACTCAATGTCACCTTTATAACCACCCAGTTACGAAGTGGTGTTTGATGTCATCAAAGCATCCATCCGGTGATGGAGATTAGCATGATCTCATGGTCGAAGGATTTAGGTTACTATGTATCTAAAAGCTTATAGCAAACAAACTATTGAAATGACTTGATCTTTATGCTACGTTAACTATAGAAGTATGTCCATCACACCATTCTCCTAATGATATGATCTTGTTATTAATAACATCTCAATGTTAATGATCAGGAAACCATGATCATCTATTAACCAACAAGCTAGTATTACAAAGAGACTTTACTAGGGACTCTTACAAGTTTACAAATCACACAAGTATTAATGTTTCCGGTTAATAGCATGAATGTAAACATTTATCATGAACACAAAGATATAATAATAACTATTTTTATTATTGCCTCTTGGGCATATCTCCAACATAAGCAACGTTTGACGATCCCTTTACATCCATATCGTATCCAAGTATATGTAAGTCTTATGGTCAAACGATCTTCGTAACAATAATACTTTGTCATTGAGAAACTACCGATAATAATATTGACGATGTGCTTCATGGTATATCAAACGGGGTCTATCCAAAATCATTCTTACATAAACAATGTCAATCTACTGTATCATAGCAAACCTCACAACACTTTGCATTTTTTCCTATAGTTAGGAAACCAGAACTATAGATGATACATGAACCAACCTTAGAGGCGAGACCAGGCATAAATTTCAATGGTGTTTATAGTTCCACACATTTGTTAGGGTTTCCTAAAAATACTCATTATCTGGAACTAATACAATTATAATATAGAACAATAAACTTAATCATATAACAGAAATATAAATAATAACTCGTTTATTATTGTCTCTCGAGCATATTTCCAACTGAAGAGACATGTTCTAGGGTGTTTTCACTATTGCTACTGTGTGTAATTTCTGCTTTTTGGTTCATGCTTTTTAAGACTGATAAACATTGTCACATGTGGTAGTCGATTGGGAATGTAGCAAACAACATAGCCGCATAATTTTTCTCAAAAGGGTGTGGGTTATGGATGAGGAGGGGGTGAGGGCCAATCCAATTCTTCGACAAATCCAACGATACTCATTCTGCGGGATCCGGGGAGAAATGAGAAGACTACTTATTCTACGGCCACCGCCATGAAAAACAGTAGCCATGGACATGAGCATGTCGTCCGGAAGATAGAGCCACCCCTCTCTCCCGCACTGATGAGGCCTGGTAACGGGGGCAACGATCCGCCGGGGAGCCTTGGTGAGCCTAAGGTTTGCCCCAAAATCATATGTGGTGGCTAGGGTTTCTATTCTGAGTGTGATTTGATCTTGTATTTCTTGCAACACACAATACTACTAGCTACAATGTTTGGGAATTTAATTCTACTCTCTGAAACACAGTAATATTACTTTAGAAAATTGCATCATATAGCACACCCTCTATGGCGGTCAGTGAATAATTAACTATAAAAGAAATGACGAGGTACATGCATATATGTAGTCATGAATCGATGAACTAAACTTGATGTAAAGCGGAAATTCTGCAGATCAGGACACTTTATCTCTATATGTGGACTAAATTATCTCTATATGGAGACTGTGATTGCCTTTTTTTATGCTATTAATCAGCCGAAAGATATGTCCATATTTGCCTACCACGCCAAACTCCTCTTGAGTTTCTTCTTCTTCAGCTAGCCTAGCCTACCAATCAAATCCTCACAACCATGAACTGCCTCAGAGCCACTATCCCAATTAACAACATTCTGAAACCTCCATTAACCTTTGCCAGATACTATTTAGACCACCTGCGTCTGCATACCCACCCTACATTACAGAGACTATCATCAGCCCTTGATCACCCCAGCGTTTCTGTACTTGTACCGGATCGCCAGGACCAAGAAGAAGAGGTAGTTGACAGCGCTGAGCACGCACATGAGCCAGTAGAATCTCTCGAGGTGGTAGTGATTCAGGCTCGCCCCCTCCAGCCACGGCCGGTGCCCGCCACGACCCGTCGCGCTGTTCACCACCGTCACGAGCACTGAGCTCAGGTAGTATCCCAGCGCCAGCGACGCCCACGACAGCGACGTCGCCAGCGACCGCATGCGCGGGGGCGCCTCGCTGAAGAAGAACTCCAGCAGGCCCGCGAGCGTGAACAGGTCCGCCGACCCCAGGAACAGGTACTGGAACGCGATCCAGAAGAAGCTGATCGGCAGAGGCTTGTGGGAGTCGATCATGCCGGCGTCAGTAGCCACGTTCTTGCGCTTCACCTCCACGACGGCGGCCACCGCCATCGCGACGATCGAGAGGACCAGACCCGTGCCGATGCGCTGGAGGTGGGTGATGCCCATCTCGGTCCCCGTCGCGCGCCGCGCGAACGGGACGATCACGTGGTCGTAGATGGGCGCCAGGAGTATGATGAACGTGACGGGGAACACCGGGAGCGACGCCGCGGGCACCTTGAGGCTCCCGAGGCGTGTGTCCATCGTCGTCGCCTGCTCCACGGAGAACGTCGAGAGCTGGGCCAGGCAGCAGTTGAGCATGATGGTGGCGAGGAAGATGGGGAGCACCATGAGCACGATCTTGACGTCCTCCACCTCTTGCACCGTGCACGCCAGGGCCCTGTGCCGCGGCTGGCACTGCACCGCGCGGTTCAGGGCACTCAGCTCCTGGGACGGCTCTGTCGCCACACCGTCGTCCGCGCACACCTCCCCGGACTTGCGGTACTCCTTCAGCTCGGTGCTCCCCGTCGGGCTGGGCGCGCGGTCGATGACGGCGCCGTTGCTGGCGCTCGGCGTGCCCCCGCGGCGCGCGAGTGCCGCGGCCAGCAGGACCTTGCCGATGGTGACGAGCGGGCTGCCCGTGGGCACCTTGCTGCGGTAGAACTTGGACCCGGCCGCAAACACAGGGATGGAGAGCAGGATGGCGATGGTGGAGATCCCGAACCCCCACTGCCACCCCTTGTTGTCCTCCACCCACACGGCGAAGGTGACGGCGACGAGCGCGCCGCAGGAGAGGCAGAAGACGAAGTAGTTGAAGAAGGTGGAGCGGCCCTTGCGGCCCCGGGGCGTCTGCTCGTCGAACTGCTCCGCGCCGTGCGACGGCAGGGAGCCCTTGATACCCCCGATGCCCAGCGCCGTCACGTAGAGCCCCACGAAAAGCATCGCCTTCTTGCTCCCGGACACCGGCTCGCAGGGAGCGGCCCCGGCGACCTTGGTGCACGCCGGAGGCATCAGCGACGATGACCGCGCCTGGATCGTCAGGATCACCAAGCCCTGCGCGCCATAGCAACACGTTCAGACATCAGTTTGCATTACAGTCAGAGATAGTACAATAGAGCAGACAAAAGGAAAATTCATTGTGTATAATTAGTGGGCTTTGTTCAACCCGACATGCTTGGTAGTTAAGGGCCATTATTGGCCCATATAAGTTTGGGCCGCGTCTGAGTACTTGCATTTGATGCCCATTCGCTAATGCTCATAGAAAAGAGATACAGTAATAAACATTGGCAAGACATAATTGGACCGAGTAGCTAGACGCTAGTTATTTCTCAAAAAAAAAAAAAGCTAGACGCTAGTTGCCATTTGCAGAATCTTAGAGCGAGCAAGCCATCATGCCTCGAAAGATTTGGCAAATACAAACCTATCAAGTAATCGAAAGCGATAAAGTTCCAGCGACCAGAGGCAAGTGGCCGCCGTGCTACTTGTGGCCGGCCGGCCAGCCGCCCGTGCGCTACGTCGCTTTGCTTTGGCCCGCTATAGATAGGCTCTCGCCATGGTCCGTGAGTTGGGTGGTGGGAGGAGAGGATCAGACACCGACCCACTGCAGCCAGATACATCTAATTGACCCCTGGCGACGGGGCTGACCATCCCGTTGAGTAGGCTTGTTGCCCATTATAATTTTTGCTTTATTTGTCAACCTTGACCAAAAAAAAACACATGTCGAAAGCAGACCGTGCGCAAGCAAAGCAGGGACAGCAATGTCTGGTTCCAAGAGGTTGGGAGGCTGACTTTTGTATGGTCAAACTGTGATCCTGTGATCGGTGGTGTGTATCATGGGGTTCAGAAAGCAAGCAGGGAAAAAAGTAAGCGGCGAGAGCATCCAGGTGCAGCTAGCTAGCCGTACTTGTTGCTTTGGGAGTAATACTGCATAACTACTTAGCGTACTGTACTGCACTAGTACTTGTTGCCATAATTAGCCCATCACTGATCACACAGCACAAACAAGTGGTGATGGTGGCAACTCTCGCAAGTACTACAAGTGTGCTCTCTGTTGGAAAGCCTTCAGTCTAATGTATTAATGGGTTCAGTTTGTTCCAGGCCTCATGTTTGTTTTCCGTCTGGGTTCTTCTCTTGGGCGTACACGCAAAAACACCAAAGAAAACTCCAGAGTCAAGGATGCCGATCGAGTCGACGCGGCACACACGCACGTACTGTCGCTCTCTCCGGCTAACCGCATGCATGTGTCCCAATCCGATCCTCCGGCCGGCCAAGCCAACCACCACCGGAGTATTACGGGCCTCCCAGGTATCCCCATGGACTCGGAGGCTGGGTCCCCCATTCAGAGCCATTCTGGGCAGCTCTGAACCACCGAACCCGGCGCCATATATATATATATACGTGACACCGATGCTAGAGGAGCGACCACTGACTGATCTGATGTCCGATGATACGCTACGTACGTGCGCGCGTCGGTGATCTGCCCTGCCCCACCCGGCGATACGCCGGGCAACGTGGTGGGCGCTCGCGGCAACTTGCGTACGTACGTCTGACCTCGTCGTCCCCTCGCTCAACGGATTTCTGCTAGGATCCAGGGACACGTACGTACGGCGCGGTTTCGCGATGGTCTCGGCTGTCAGATTGCATATGCGCGCGCAAGTAGACAAGGACGTGGTACAAAACTCCTGCATACGCTTGGCTGCTTCATCAGTTAGTTAAGCGAGATCACAGCAGGTATATATCTGGTAGATGCATGGGCAAGTTGAGTGTTGCGTGCCCACACCGCTCTCCTACCGGCCTTATCTTGGACCTTTAAAGGGAAAAATCCTTTGGTGGCAGGAGACTAATTCCGACACCAAAAAAAGGGCCAACAAGCTAGACGTACAGATGCTTGCAGCTCAAAGCTACAACATGAAGTGATTCAGCCTATATAGTGGTGGTGGTCAGTCATCGAGTGTTAACCCAGGATCTGTCTGTCACAGGCGAGTGGTCCGTGTTCCTGCGTGCCTGACGGGACGGTGAGGGCGAGATTATTCGCCTATACCGGCCCCGGCGGCGGATTGGCCAAGCAAGGAAGCAGCCGTACGTGTGGGAACGAGATCGCGCCGGTCCGCTGGCGCACAAGTGCATGCACTACACACCGGCCGGGGCGGCACGGAATCGGATTGCCCTGTCGGCCCGGGCCACAGCGGATTTCTCCGGCTCGGGGCGACGGCGACGTGACCCGAAAGTGGCGGCGCGCTAGCTAGCTGCAGGGTGTGTGGGCGGCCTTGTTCGTTTATTTTGCGCTTAATTCCCTACAGTGCACGGTTACTGGTGTAAGCGACCGTGCACAGTGACTCATCTCGTTTTCTCCAGCGCAATTATGCGCTCAACTTGCATCGCGCCTGCCCACGTGACACACCCTCCACGTACGTCGTGCACACCCGCATCCGTCCTACAGTAAGTACCCATGACGCGAAAAGGGAGAAGGCGCTAGCTAGCCCTCCTGAAGGGCCCGCATGTCAGGGTCTCCATACGTGTACGTGTCACATACTAATCACGAACTAACAGAAAACCGTGACGTGGATAGAAAGCCGGATCCCGACACATGGGTTTCGAGCAGGTCTCGTACTAACGGGCCTCGCATGGACATTGTTTCCCCAGTTGTTATTTTCTCCCCGTCGCTAAAAAGCGATCTCGAGACCGATCGACCAGGACCAAATAATCCCATCTAGTGATGGAAATAGCCTACGCATGGCAATGGCAAAGGCAAAGCCAGATCAAGCCCATCATGCATGCCCATAAGGCAGGAGCTATCTAGCCGATATCTCTATCCTAGCTAGTGTGCAGGCTGTCACGGTTAGGATAGGACGTGATTAGCTAGATCGATCAGAGCGCGCGGTTCCCTTTGACCCAGGCCATCCAGTCCTGCCCATGCACCCCTGCGGCTCGCTCGTCGGCGAATAAAGTGATGGCTACAGTCCATCATTGGCCTCTCATTTCCTCCGTCGTTAACCCAAACCCCAGGGAAACTACGTGCTCCGGTTGATTCATGCATATCTGTGGCTGTGGCGCAGCGGCAGCAGCCAGCCACCGTCAGATTCAGATAGGTGGCCTATAAAAACCACGTGGTGGTGAGGATCGAGGATCGTATCAAAATCAGACCCCGAGATTGTCATTTGAGGTGACGCGCTTTTAAATCTCTCGCGAAGTGTGTGGTTAATTATCTCTGGACAGGTGTCGCCTCTTCAGGGAGCCTAATCATGTTAGTGCTAGATCCATCATAGCTAATTAATCAGTATAAGATCCTTTCGGCAGCCCAGAGAGATTCATCTACAACAACAAACGGTCTCGTCGGTCGTCAAAGATGTTAGAGATAAAGGGAAAAGTGGGAAGTCAACGCGGCGGTGGGCGACGTGGCGGCACAGCTGGACAGAATATTCGGGAGTATATCTCCATCTCTATGCCAGGGTGGATATATGATAAGGACAATATTGATTACTTCCTTCGTTTCAGGGCTTAAGGCGTTCTCGTTCTGCGTATTTTTTTAATAAAAAATTACTCTAAATACGTAAAGAGTTTTGGTATAAAACTAGTATCACTGAAAAGTATTTTTCAATACGAATCCAACGGTACTAATTATATACAATATAATCAAGATTTTGTTGTTCAATTCTTTTGGTCAAACTTTGCTTAGAAAAGCGTGTGCACTTTAAACCCTGAAACGAAGGTAGTATATCTAGTATGTATATATCCGAGCGTAGGTCTATGATAGCATACGCAAGTATTTTTGTTTTGGTCGGTGCATGATGATGCACATCCTAAAAACAAAAATGGACAGCTAGTACAACGCTGGAGTAGAAACGGGCTGGGTGAATTGATACGCACAGGTCTATAATAGCATGCGCGAGTACTTTTGTTTTTGGTCGGTGCATGACGCAACAAATTGAATTCGTAAACAACAACGGACAGCTAGTACTGCACTGGAGTGTAGAGTAGTAGTAGTACTTAGAAAGATCACGGTAGTAATTAATAGGTCTAAAGATTTTTGGTATATATGTGCGTACCATGAACTCGACGAAGGCGCTGAGTAGGTAGACGGCGTAGGTGGTGCAGACGGCGTCGGAGAGGAACCCGCCGAGGAGTGCGAGCAGGAAGGCCGTGCCCATGAAGTTGGTGACCGTGGTGGCCGACTGCGACGGCGAGTAGTGCATGGAGTTCATCAGGTACGTCACCAGGTTGCTCGCGTTCGCCAGGAACGCCAGGTTCTCCAGCACCTCCGCCACTGCATCATGCCGCAGATCAGACAACAACATTAACCGTTAGCACTAATAGAATTCAATTAACAAGCACTTACTACTAGTGTCTTCCAGAACCCTCCAGATCATGTTACGTTGCAGTTAAATCACTCCACTAATTCCCCTTTATTATTATTACAAAATTAGCGGCAGCATACGTGAGCAGCATGCGCGCGCGGTGATAACTGCCATAACGCCCCCCATTATACGGTTGCCGTTCCCGACGCGCGCCGCGCCGGCCAATCTGCTCGCCGCCGGCCGTTTTCGGCCTTGCGATTCGTGCCGGTTTTTAATGCGCGCGTTTTGGACGGCTCCGGGGCGGGGCGGGGCGGGACGGGTGAAAAGGGAAAGGGAGAAAAAATATAACCTGCCTTTTCGACGCCATGATTGTTTCGCCTCTCTCGTCCTCAACCACCAAAAGCAAAACAGAGAGCCTCGATTTGTAGCTCACAAGACAGCTTCTCCTCCACACACAAACGCGATCCTCCTTGGCGAGAGGGGGGCCCGCCCGCCTGGCGCGCTCCTCTCTTTCTGGCAACAAAAGTCGTAGTGCCGTACGTGATGCTTCTAGAACGGCCGGCAGGAGAGGAGAGAGATCGCCGTCTCGGCACAGTGACGAAACAGGGCCTCGCATTGGGGAGGCTGGACGCGCGCGAGGGCGGGTTCAAGAGAAAGTGCCATGAAATGGAGCTACTACTGCTGTAGCTTCGTCATGCAAGTTGGCCGCCCCTCTTGTCTCGCAAAGTCGCAATTGGGAGGTAAAGGTGCCCCTGGTTCGTCCCAAGTTGCACGGGCCCGGACGGGGACATTGGTTTTGCGAAGGCGAGAAAGAGAGGAGGGGGATGAGAAGGTAGGCTAGGGGAGAATCTGTGGAATGGAGATGGAGCCCCAACGGAAGCCAGAGCAGGGAGCACTCACTACTTGTATGTCTGAAAGCGGCCAGATCAGACAAGGAAAAGGGCGCAGGCAGGCAGGCACGTCCGATCAGGAAAGGGAGGGGGGAGGAAAGGGAAGGTGTGGTCTGGTGGCTTTCGGGGACCGAGAAGGTGAGGAGGATGGACCATGGTGCATGCGGTGTTTTGGAGTATCCTATTCTTGATCGCGCTCTGTCTGTCTCCTTTCCCGCCCGCCGGTCCACCACGTCCTACTAGATGGTTCCGGAAGAATCTAGTCTAGAGAGAAATCTAGCATGCGGGGAGTTGAATTTACTACTGTACTTACCGAGCACGAAGGAGGCGGCGACCATGCCGCCGTGCCGGCCCTTCACCGCCGGCCGGTTCCTCCAGTCCACGTACCCATCCCACCGCTCCACCTCCCGCACTCCGTCCTCCTGCATGCCACGAACAACGGATTAACTCCAGCAGCGGTAGAGAAAGAGATCGAATTGCTAGCTGAATCATCAGGATCGAGAATCACAGATCATGGGGACTCACCATCGCGTTTGACAATTACGGCGCGACGTGTCCTCCTGGGTGTGTGTTTCTCTGAACTCTGAAGTCTGAATCGCGGTATGGACAGAGCAGAGGAGAGCGCTTGTGCCTGCCTGCCTGGCTGTAGCCGGAGGAAGGGGGCGATGGTGGAGTATTTAAAAGCGAGAAGGGGCAAAACCGTAAATATAGTCGAGGGAGCCGTCCCTCCCCCCGCATCCCAGGGGCACCGGCCCAGCCCACAGGGGCGCGCGCGTGACGGCGACGCGAGGGCACTGCAGCAGACATGTCAGTCTCAACATGCCCCTCTTCCTCTTCCTGCGCAAATATTTTTCTTTGTCTTCGTCTCGTGCCGCACGTTGCCCTTTTTATTTTTCCCCGTGTTTTTTGGTCTTATTCACCTGCTGGTTTCGGCAACGTTATTACTGCACAGATCGTATTTTCTGTGGATATTAATGGAGGTAATTAATCATGCGGACAAATGCTTAGCTGTTAGGCTGGTCATAGTAGGAAGTAACTTAGACTAGTAATATAAGCATGTTACTAGACTAAGTTCCATAGTGGGAAGTGTCATATGTGTGGTAATATAAAAAAGTTTCATTAATTGATTTATAGACTCACTTTGCATTGAGAAGTGTGATGTGATGGTAACATAATATGTTACTCCATTTGCCTCTCTCCTCATTAATTACTTGCCACATCACTCTTTTTGTCTAGGTGGCATGCATGTTACCACTTATGTTACTTCCACTATGAACAGCCTTAAGATTTTCGACGAATCTGTGTGAATCTATCAACAACGTGCTTTTAGCGTGTCAATAGTTATCCTCTTCTCGTGGGGCATATTGGTATCTTTTTTATTTTACACCTTTGGATGTATTCTAGGATGGTTATAATCAAGATTATTATTTTTCGAACAACGTAGGTAAATGCACCAATTCACCACACGTATATACACGTTCAGAAAAGATATATACAACGTAGGATGGTTATAATCATATCTCACCAAATCAATCAAGTGGATCCATTAGCTTGACTAGGTGATAAAAAATATCAATCTATTGCACCCATGATCCCGAAATTCTGGTCCTTGAACTCAGTTTTGGTCCCCCACTGTTGTGGCCTTCAGGCCATGGAGGCAGGGTGGATCTCGGCCTACGTCGGTGGGAGGGCTTCGTTTTTCTGTTTTAAGGATAAAGGTTTGGTGGGGCGGCGTCTTCTCCAATAAAATCTTCTCGGCTTCAGCCCCATCTGGACGGCAACATCGAGAAGCTTGTGGGAGTGGTGTGGTCCTCAAGGACTTCTTCTGGTTGTGAGGATCTTTAGATCGTCAAGGAACTTCATCGGTGGTTCATCCTTCTTCTTCGTCTCTCGGGTAGATGTGGCCTTCTGGGCTCGTTCAGTGATTTCCCGTCTGCAACAAACAACATCAATCCGACTCTAGGAGGAGCGGCAGCAGCGGCGCACCGTCGGCACGGACTGGAGGTTGAAGATAAAGGGCATCTCATTGATTTTGATGACATTTTTGTTTCTATCGAGATGTTTTTTACTGTTCGTTGTTTCTTTACTAGAATACCCAACCTACACCTTTATGGTCACCCAGTTACAACCATGATGGTTGATACAGTCAAAGCAACCTCGGGTGACAGTGATTAAATATGATCTCACGGTCTAAAGATTAAGACACTCCGTTTTATACAATTGCAACTATGAACTATGTGACATGATCGTGTTACAACAATCATCGGTGGGTAATGTCCATCACACCATTTCTAGATGATATGGCTTTATTGTCAGTTGGCATAAATACACCATAATCAGGAAACCTTGATCATCAGCTGCCCCAGTAAACTAGTTGAATAGAGACTACTAGGGACTCTTGGTTTGTTTATATATCACACTTGTATTAGTGTTTCATGTTGATACA
This sequence comes from Avena atlantica, assembly GCA_910589765.1. NCBI lineage: Eukaryota > Viridiplantae > Streptophyta > Magnoliopsida > Poales > Poaceae > Avena > Avena atlantica. The sequence goes on from OU342739.1 coordinate 499,065,284, forward strand.
GTTATGCATGATATAAAACTATTATGAACTAATGAGATATGATAATAAACATCTTTATTATTTGCCTCTAGGGCATATCTCCTTCATAACCATACTATCAAAAGGGGCTCTAGAGTGAGTAACTTAATCGTATCTTTCGGAGAGAGCTCAAGCCTTTGCATACTTAGCATCATTTTTTGGTTATTATTTGTTTCCTATCCATGTGTGGTTCAAGAGATTGTGGTAATCTTCATAACAAGCTCTAGTTCATCAAAAACGGATTTTCCTTGTATATCTTATTGCCCTTTTGATCTTGAAGGTTTTCTGGCTCCACACCATGGGAGGTATCTCGCATAATAATACTTGATATTTTTTCCCTTGGTGGTATCCAATATTACCACGTCGTTATCTTTTCAACAAAATTGGTTTCATCCTATTCGGAGTTCGGTTGGTCGAGTTATTGCATTTGCTGCTTCTATCAGAACTGTCTGTCGTGCCCGGTAGTACCAAACTCTTTTGTCTAGTAGTACTGCTTGGCAGCGGTACTAGCGCCCGGAGGTACCGGTCACATCAGAACCCAGCAGCGAGCTGGGGCTCATCCTCTGGAATGTCTGATACCTCCCCCAGTACTACCATGGTCAGCGGTAGTACCGCTGCATGGCCCAGAACTACCTGTAAGCGGTAGTATAACCCTTGGAGCCGGCACTACCGGTGGTCACTGAGCTGGTTCAGCTCCTTGAATTTTCTCACTGGAACCACCGACTGCTCGCACCGGTACCAGGCCGGTAGTACCGGTTGTCGCAGCAGCCAACAGGCAGATTCCATGCCCCCTATAAAAGGGGTCCTTCTTTTCCTTTGGACTTTATCCTTTTAAGCTCCTTTCCCAATCCGTTGTTGGATCTCTTGATCTTGTCCTCTCCCTCTTCCTCCCATGATTCTTGCATCTATTTAAGGGAAAAGAGAGAGGAGATCTAGATCTACAATTCCACCAATCCATCTCTCCTCTATGTGAGGGGAACTGATGTAGACCGACCTACGGTCGTTACTACATATTGGTCTCCAACTTACGCCAAGTCGTCATGGACTCCAAAGGTGAATCCGTTCCTATATGCGAGCCCCCTTCCTACCCTATTGAATGGTATGCTACTTCATACTCCGTCACGTATGCATGATAGGTTCACATTGACAAGTACGGAGGCAAGGGAGGAAGCCCGGAGCATCAAGCCCGACAAGACAGAGGCTTGGAAGAGGAGGCGGAAGAAGACAGATCGCCAAATGCTCTCTGTCGCCAGCGGTACTACCGGATCTGGCGACCGGTACTACCGCCCGGCGGCACTACCGCCCTCTGCTACCGCCAGCAACAGAAGACACCAGCGCAAGCCAAATGCTCTCTGTCACCGGCGGTACTACCGGGCCACGGCACTACCGCCCCCTGCTATCGCCACCAACAGACGGCTCCAGCTGAAGCTCCAGGCCCGCAAGCGGTACTACCGGTCTCAGAGCGGTACTACCGGACCAAGCGGTACTACCGGTCCCAAGTCCGGTACTACCGCCCCTGGCAGTGTCTGCGCGCACTAGTTGGGCCACAACCCATGTATCCCCCTTTACTTACCAAACCCTAGTTTTATCCCCAAACTACCCTTGTTTAGTGGTTGGCCTATAAATAGAGCCCCCACCCCTCATGTAACCCTTAGGCATAGATGATAGACTAAAGAAAACCCCCATTGTGGAATCTCTAGTTTTGCCTCATCCCCTTTACCAAGGGGACCGACTATCGTCACCAACCTCGATTGGACTTTGCATCACGCATCCATAGTTGAACAAGGCCTTGGGTTCTCGGTTTCTCGCCCCCAAGTCGTCAAGACCCTCCTCAAGGTGTTCTTCCCTCTCCGATGTGGATTTGAGGGAGCATGTGGATTTGAGGGAGCACGTTGACTTCCACAACACCCACTTCATATGAGAGGTATGAACAAGGTAACAATAAGGGTGTTGATGATGCCATGATCCCACTAGTGGACATGATGAATTGTGAGGATATGCATGCTATGGATGATACTTGTGACATTACATATGTTTCACTCATATTCCCATGTGATGCTTTGCCTTTGCATAATATTGATCATGTGGAATTGTTTGATTGCGATATCATTGCCATAAACATGCCATGCTATGCATCTTGTGTGTATCCTCCAATTTCTATGGACATGATTTGTCATGCTAGTCATTCAATTTTTCCCGTTGCTTGCAGTAAGATGAATGCTTGCAACAATGTTGACCACATGCGTTATAATGAGATGGCCCCCATAGCTTTCTCAATTTTTGGAGATTTTGATGATTGCCATGATAAGCATGTTCCCCACTTGCATACTCACCATGCATCGATTTCATACTTAATTGACATTAATGGTGATGTGCACAAAAAGAGATACGTCATGATGGATGATGTGTATCTCTACCATGCACACACGTTCTTCCTTTTACATATGATGTGTGTAGGTACCCGCACGAGAATGTCAACCTCGGTTGAGCACGAGTTGACAAAAAGAGCTCTTGAGAGCATCCCACAAGTGAGTTCAAGATCGAAACCAGCTCTGATACCTTTTGCATGCTTTGCATCTTTCATGTTGGCAAATTGCTCTTTCCTATGGTTTGATTGCAAGCATGTTAATGGTATTATCTTCCCTTGTGACATTCATGTTTCTTCGCTTTTAGATAATGATGCTTTGTGTGTTGCAACAAAAATGTTGAACAATTTACCTTTCCGATGTTTTGGGTGCAACCACAATTCCTTTAAGAACATGTATTGTCATGAGAGCTTCCAAGAATCTCGTCTTGTTGTTGCAACAAACATAAGGACCACTTGCTCTTCCATTTGGTTTGTTTGCAACCATAATACTTTTGTTTTGGATATTCTTCCTCGTGTGTTTTTGCCAAATTCTCCTATTCTTGCATCAAAGATGTTGTTTGAAATTTGGATCCAATGCTTTGAATGCCCCACTAATACGTTATATGGAGTTTTTGTGTTTCCACATTTGGATGATGTTCGAACGATTTCCATGCACTTTGACCTTGCATATGCATCCCATTTGCTATACATGCATTGTACTAATAGTGTTGTGAACAAGAATGGACATGCCTCATTTGACATGCTCCTCTATCACGCACGAAAATATTTTGCTTGGTCTTTGTTGTGTGAAGGTACAAGTGCATACACGTCAACCTCTATGGACAATATGTTGACAAGAAGAACCGAAGACAGTTACCTATGGCTACCCTTCATCGAGCTATCTCTACAAGCTAAGGTGACTTCCTTCTACTTGAGGACTCATGCTATAATCTTCATGAATTGGCTACACTTTGAGTGTTGCTTTGCTTTTGTTGTGAGCTTTGTAGGCTTCAAGGAAGGTGAAGGAACATTGAAGTGTTGTCAAGTCACTCTTCCAGAGGACGACTATATGGTGAACCCCAGGATCAAGGATGTCCTTCGACCGCTTCTACTTTGTGATGAGCATGTAGAGTCGAGGACGACTCTTTTTGAAGGGGGGGAGCTGATGTAGCCCGACCTACGGTCGTTACTACATCTTGGTCTCCAACTTACGCCAAGTCGTCATGGACTCCAAAGGTGAATCCGTTCCTCTATGCGAGCCCCCTTCCTACCCTATTGAATGGTATGCTACTTCATACTCCGTCACGTATGCATGATAGGTTCACATTGACAAGTACGGAGGCAAGGGAGGAAGCCCGGAGCATCAAGCCCGACAAGACGGAGGCTTGGAAGAGGAGGCGGAAGAAGACAGATCGCCAAATGCTCTCTGTCGCCAGCGGTACTACCGGACCTGGCGACCGGTACTACCGCCCTCTTCTACCGCCAGCAACAAACGACACCAGCGCAAGCCAAATGCTCTCTGTCACCGGCGGTACTACCGGCCCCGGATCCGGTACTACCGGGCCACAACACTACCGCCCCCTGCTACCGCCACCAACAGACGGCTCCAGCTGAAGCTCCAGGCCCGCAAGCGGTACTACCGGTCCCAGAGCGGTACTACCGGACCAAGCGGTACTACCGGTCCCAAGTCCGGTACTACCGCTCCTGGCAGTGCCTGCGCGCACTAGTTGGGCCACAGTCCATGTATCCCCCTTTACTTACCAAACCCTAGTTTTATCCCCAAACTACCCTTGTTTAGTGGTTGGCCTATAAATAGAGCCCCCACCCCTCATGTAACTCTTAGGCATAGATGATAGACTAAAGACAACCCCCATTGTGGAATCTCTAGTTTTGCCTCATCCCCTTTACCAAGGGGACCGACTATCGTCACCAACCTCGATTGGACTTTGCATCACGCATCCATCGTTGAACAAGGCCTTGGGTTCTCGGTTTCTCGCCCCCAAGTCGTCAAGACCCTCCTCAAGGTGTTCTTCCCTCTCCTATGTGGATTTGAGGGAGCACGTTGACCGATCTTTCCTTGCGAGGATTCTATCGGACCGGTGGCCGTCGTTCGGGAGCAATCGGCCTTGTATCGTGTGAGTTTTGCGTGTGTTCATCGTGTTCTTCGCGAGGTGTGTGTTCGCTTCCGCTACCTTCTCCCTTTCCCCTCGCTTTCCCATCGATTTGACCACGAGATCCGTGAAGATCGGGCACCCAAGAGGTTAACCCCTCCATCATCTGGTTTCAGCAGCTTTTGGTTACCACGGATTTCTCATCGATTTGGTCTTTTCCCCATAAATTCGAAAATTCCACCAAAAATAGCCCCAATTCGTGTTTTGGATCGATCTGTGATTTGAGTGCGTTTTGGTAGGTTTTGATCCGTGGATTACTTGCTAAACTTGTTGATCTACCTTCCTTTGCGTTCCCATAGCCTAATTCCTTGATTTCCCCCGTCGATTTGGTGTTTTTCTTGAAGATTTTCCGCCCAAATCGCTCCAAACTCGCGAAATCGCGTCAGATCTGGTTTTCTCTGTCTCGAGCGGTACTACTGCTCCAAATCTACGGTACTACCGCCCACCGGTACCAAAATCCGGTACTACCTCCCAAGACAGAAAGAAAACAGCAAGTTCCAGATTTCAGCCTCTCACCGTTTTGAGCATAACTTTTACATACGAACTCGGATTTTGGTGTTCTTTAGCTCGTTTCGAAGAGGAGAAGGAGCTTTACATCATCATACACGTGGTTCGTGCTATCTACTCCATCCAAATTCCGTGAGCAAGGCGGAATCCAACAATAAAGGGTGAAGATCGTTGACGAAAGGTATAAACATTCCGCGACTTCTCCCCACTTGCATTCCTTTGTGAACCCCACTATCTTTGCGAGAAACAAACACCTATTGAGACTAGTTCCTCTTATGATTGCTTGGGCTATGCACATTTGATACCTTGTAGATTCCGAGCAAACATTGTGAGCGCTATCTCATATAGTTATCTTGTATAGTTGTTGGCACAAGGAAGAGGCAAGTGAAAAAGAAATAAAAAGAAAAAAGCAAAAAGAAATAAAAAAAGAAAAAAAAGAAAAGAGAAAGAAACAAACAAGTGCCTCATAGAATAGGAAGCGCAAGCTCGATGAACATCATATAGGTGGTACTTATTGTGCATATCTTGTAGCCCACCAATTTTGTGCAATCGAACTAGCGTCTCTCCTTGTACTTGTGTGACACGAGCTTATAGTCTTCGCTAGGTAATCATTTGGTTCTTAGCTCACTTTCTACGTCGCACAAGTCCCATTTATCCCACCGTGTGTGTTTCCTTGTACATATTTCCTATCTTGTGGATTGACTTGTTTGCTTTGTGATCATTGTGGTTCTTTACTTGCCAATACAACATCTTGATTTCGGATTGGTTCTTGACATGCCACTTTCCATACCTATCCACCATAGGCCTTGTGTGTGTTTGTTTTTTGGTTCGTAGTTGGTTTTGGTGTTCCGCGTGAACTTCACTTTGCTTGGTTTATTGCTCTCAAGTGTGGCCACTTGTACGATACGATCTTCCAAGGTAAAGTAAGGTTTGACGTTGTATCCCTAACTCCCACTACCACTTCCATATACACCACTTGGTCTTGTGCATCATGTCTAGGGACTCCGGAACCGAGGATGATATCTATGAAGAATCCATGATGAGCCACCATGACTATGACTCCACAAGTATAGAGGACATGACGGAGCACAACACCGACAATGGCTCCGCATGCTTTGAGGACCCGGAGCACTACACCTACGACGACTCCACATGCATGGAAGACATGGAGCTCTACGTCGACAATGGCTCCTCATGCATGGAGCCTATGGAGCACTACACCGACAATGGCTCCACATGCTTGGGTGATATGGAGTACTACACCAACAACTACTCCCCAAGCATGGACGACTTCGAGTGCGACATCGATGACGCCTCGCCAAGCATGGAGGACACGGAGAACTTCATCGAATTTGATGGCTCCTCCATGAGCCATGAAGAATTCCTCCACCGTGTGGAGATGGAAGCCTACTACGCCAAGCAAGAGGAGGCGCATCATCAAGATTCCATGACCTTCAAGGCCAAGCGTGCCACACCAAAGGGCACCACCTACTTCGATGATTCACCTCCAAGGCGACATGTGCCACCACCTAGATGGCGTCAAGCGCCACCATCTCTAAGGCACCAACCTCCATCACCTCCAAGGCGTCAAGCTCTACCATCTCCAAGGCGCCAAGCTTCATCACCGCCAAGGCGCCAAGCTCCAACTCCTATCCAAACAAGAGTGGCGTCCAAACATCATATGCATCAAGAGGCGCCAAGAAACAAGACTCTTCATCGACAAACATCCTCTCATGAGCATCGCCACCATAAAGAGGATACAAGACGTCGTCAAAGGCATCTTCAACACAACGACGAAGAATTCGTGATGAGCACCAACCATAATGCTCAAGAAAGCTCAAGAAGGCACCACAAGCACAAGAAGAGTGCCAAGGCAAATTATCATCGTCGCGAGTGTCATGTGGACGACCAAGTGAGCCACCTACATCAACCATCGACAAGGCACGCCAATGACCTCCGTCGACACCATCATAGGGCACCTTCAACTACTCGTGCCACCACCATAATGGCACCAAGAGCAAGCCTTCCTCCACGCCATCAAGCTTCAAAGCCGACGCTTGACTTCTACGACCTCGCGAACGAGGAAAATGTAGACGCCTACGTCGCCAAGTTGGATAGCATGAGCCTACCTCCACCACTACAACGAGATGGCCACAAGACGGTCGAGCATGGGATTTTCCCTTCGACCATGGAGGAGAGCGATGATGCCCACCTTATGGCATCCAACCTTGAAGGCGACAAGGTCAAGAATGGTGAGCATGGGATTTTCCCTTCACCAAAGGAGGCGCAAGGAGTTGAGGAAAACGAGCCTACCCCCATATGCTTGAGTGATGATGTGGTACCAATCCCATGTGAGTATGAGAGCCACTTAGCCCACTTGAGTGAGAACAAGAGTGACATGAGTGACTCCACCTTATGTGAGATTGAGTGCTTCCACTTGGAGGGCATGAGCGATACTCCTAGTGAGTTGAGAGTGGTAGTTGATAGGTCAAGTGAGACCATTTTGAATTCTAACAACTTACCCTCTACCTCTAGTGTGTTCTCTTGTGTTGTGCTAGGTTCCATGGAGGAAGACGCCCGAAGCTATGAAGCAATGATGCCTCAATTGGAGAAGATGTACATGGTGCACGAAGATGATGCTATGCCATGGCTACATCAAGAAGACGAAGTCGTCCACAAGGAGGCCACTACTTCCACAACACCCACTTCATATGAGAGGTATGAACAAGGTAACAATAAGGGTGTTGATGATGCCATGATCCCACTAGTGGACATGATGAATTGTGAGGATATGCATGCTATGGATGATACTTGTGACATTACATATGTTTCACTCATATTCCCATGTGATGCTTTGCCTTTGCATAATATTGATCATGTGGAATTGTTTGATTGCGATATCATTGCCATAAACATGCCATGCTATGCATCTTGTGTGTATCCTCCAATTTCTATGGACATGATTTGTCATGCTAGTCATTCAATTTTTCCCGTTGCTTGCAGTAAGATGAATGCTTGCAACAATGTTGACCACATGCGTTATAATGAGATGGCCCCCATAGCTTTCTCAATTTTTGGAGATTTTGATGATTGCCATGATAAGCATGTTCCCCACTTGCATACTCACCATGCATCTATTTCATACTTAATTGACATTAATGGTGATGTGCACAAAAAGAGATACGTCATGATGGATGATGTGTATCTCTACCATGCACACACGTTCTTCCTTTTACATATGATGTGTGTAGGTACCCGCACGAGAATGTCAACCTCGGTTGAGCATGAGTTGACAAAAAGAGCTCTTGAGAGCATCCCACAAGTGAGTTCAAGATCGAAACCAGCTCTGATACCTTTTGCATGCTTTGCATCTTTCATGTTGGCAAATTGCTCTTTCCTATGGTTTGATTGCAAGCATGTTAATGGTATTATCTTCCCTTGTGACATTCATGTTTCTTCGCTTTTAGATAATGATGCTTTGTGTGTTGCAACAAAAATGTTGAACAATTTACCTTTCCGATGTTTTGGGTGCAACCACAATTCCTTTAAGAACATGTATTGTCATGAGAGCTTCCAAGAATCTCGTCTTGTTGTTGCAACAAACATAAGGACCACTTGCTCTTCCATTTGGTTTGTTTGCAACCATAATACTTTTGTTTTGGATATTCTTCCTCGTGTGTTTTTGCCAAATTCTCCTATTCTTGCATCAAAGATGTTGTTTGAAATTTGGATCCAATGCTTTGAATGCCCCACTAATACGTTATATGGAGTTTTTGTGTTTCCACATTTGGATGATGTTCGAACGATTTCCATGCACTTTGACCTTGCATATGCATCCCATTTGCTATACATGCATTGTACTAATAGTGTTGTGAACAAGAATGGACATGCCTCATTTGACATGCTCCTCTATCACGCACGAAAATATTTTGCTTGGTCTTTGTTGTGTGAAGGTACAAGTGCATACACGTCAACCTCTATGGACAATATGTTGACAAGAAGAACCGAAGAGAGTTACCTATGGCTACCCTTCATCGAGCTATCTCTACAAGCTAAGGTGACTTCCTTCTACTTGAGGACTCATGCTATAATCTTCATGAATTGGCTACGCTTTGAGTGTTGCTTTGCTTTTGTTGTGAGCTTTGTAGGCTTCAAGGAAGGTGAAGGAACATTGAAGTGTTGTCAAGTCACTCTTCCAGAGGACGACTATATGGTGAACCCCAGGATCAAGGATGTCCTTCGACCGCTTCTACTTTGTGATGAGCATGTAGAGTCGAGGACGACTCTTTTTGAAGGGGGGGGAGCTGATGTAGCCCGACCTACGGTCGTTACTACATCTTGGTCTCCAACTTACGCCAAGTCGTCATGGACTCCAAAGGTGAATCCGTTCCTCTATGCGAGCCCCCTTCCTACCCTATTGAATGGTATGCTACTTCATACTCCGTCACGTATGCATGATAGGTTCACATTGACAAGTACGGAGGCAAGGGAGGAAGCCCGGAGCATCAAGCCCGACAAGACGGAGGCTTGGAAGAGGAGGCGGAAGAAGACAGAACGCCAAATGCTCTCTGTCGCCAGCGGTACTACCGGACCTGGCGACCGGTACTACCGCCCTCTGCTACCGCCAGCAACAGACGACACCAGCGCAAGCCAAATGCTCTCTGTCACCGGCGGTACTACCGGCCCCGGATCCGGTACTACCGGGCCACAACACTACCGCCCCCTGCTACCGCCACCAACAGACGGCTCCAGCTGAAGCTCCAGGCCCGCAAGCGGTACTACCGGTCCCAGAGCGGTACTACCGGACCAAGCGGTACTACCGGTCCCAAGTCCGGTACTACCGCTCCTGGCAGTGCCTGCGCGCACTAGTTGGGCCACAGTCCATGTATCCCCCTTTACTTACCAAACCCTAGTTTTATCCCCAAACTATCCTTGTTTAGTGGTTGGCCTATAAATAGAGCCCCCACCCCTCATGTAACCCTTAGGCATAGATGATAGACTAAAGACAACCCCCATTGTGGAATCTCTAGTTTTGCCTCATCCCCTTTACCAAGGGGACCGACTATCGTCACCAACCTCGATTGGACTTTGCATCACGCATCCATCGTTGAACAAGGCCTTAGGTTCTCGGTTTCTCGCCCCCAAGTCGTCAAGACCCTCCTCAAGGTGTTCTTCCCTCTCCGATGTGGATTTGAGGGAGCACGTTGACCGATCTTTCCTTGCGAGGATTCTATCGGACCGGTGGCCACCGTTCGGGAGCAATCGGCCTTGTATCGTGTGAGTTTTGCGTGTGTTCATCGTGTTCTTCGCGAGGTGTGTGTTCGCTTCCGCTACCTTCTCCCTTTCCCCTCGCTTTCCCATCGATTTGACCACGAGATCCGTGAAGATCGGGCACCCAAGAGGTCAACCCCTCCATCAGGAACATCTTGAGATCTAGATCTTGGAGACTTGTATGGTTTTCATCTTGTGTTCTTCCTCTCTTATTCCCCCAATAGCTTGTGTAGCTTTTGTGGAATTTTGGAGTGAAAGGATCTGCCATTGAATTAGGTGCATAGGTTTGAGTTCTTCTCGATGGATTTGGTTGATGAAATCAAGAAGCTTGTTACTCTTGGGTTCTTGGAACCCTAGACGATGTAGTGGTCTTAGTGGTGATTACTGAGAACCTCCAATTAAGTTGTGGAGATTGACCCAATCTTGTACAGGTTTGATGACTGCCCTCAAGTGTCCCATAATAGATCGGGTGCTTGCCGTGCGACGAGTGCTCGGGAGAATAGGGTGAGGCCTCTTGTGGAGTTGGTGGTCTTAGTACCGTCCACCGCTCCAACGGAGACATACTTCCCCTTAAAAGGAAGGAACTTCGGGATACATCTTCATCTCCGCATGCCTCGGTTATCTCTATACCCTAGCCCTTTACTTATGCACTTTACATTGTGATAGCCTTCGTGCTTGAAGTAATCTATCTTGATATCACCTTGTTGCTTGTCTTGCTTAGCATAAGTTGTCGGTACACATAGGTGGACCATAGTATATATAGGATTTGTGCTTGACAAAATAAATGCTAGTTTTGTTCAGCATTTATTAGGCCCCTCTAGGCGGCATGTGTGTCCTTTCAACAGGTAAGAAATCTTGATAAGGGTAGCAGATCCGAAGGTGTACCAAGTGATACAAACATTTCAGAGAAGCACACACCAAAGAGTAAGAAGCCTAATTAGGCTAAAGAAACGAAACAAGAAGCATGAGATACCTCAGTGGATGCGAATCTGTTGGGGAGGTTAAATCACGTGTCAAATTTACCAGCAAATCGTTATTTAATCCAAATCGCAATTTGAGGAGGAGATGTGTCTGCATTTTCGTATAGCAATGGGCTGAATTTTTTTGCAAGATAACTTGTTTTTAGCTCTTTCCTTTTTCTTCCCTTCGTTCTCCCATGGACATATTTTTTACATGAATAATTCGCAGTAGGTCAATCTCACCAAGAGTATTGTTTCCTTAGAAAAAAAGCGTATGAGATTAGAACAAGAAACAGTTGATTTGAGAGTATGAGGACCAGAGTACCGTCCAAGTTTAAGAACAGTAGATGTAATTGATCATCCGAGTGAAAGATAACCGCTTTGCAAGATTAGCTTGTGTTTAGCCTTCTCCTTTTCTTCCCTACGTGCTTCCATGGACACATTTTTTTTACTTCATAAATTCACAATAGGTTGATCGATCTTATCTACCTATTTTTTTTGGAAAAGAGTATATAATAATATCACAAGGATACCAATTACACCCAGCCTCTGCAACAACACATGCCCTAGCGGCCCTACGGATGCACACAACTCAGAAAAAATAAAAAAGAATTATAAAAAAAAGTCCCGTTACAGAGGACTAATCCTTAAAGCAACAACACTGACACCATCAGAACAACATCAGTAGTCTCCAACTCCAATAACAACGCCTTCAATAAGGAAACAGTGTCCAAGCGTCGTCGTTGCCTGATCAAAAATCATAGGTTTTCACCCTGAAAAAAGTCCTTGCTCACAAAACAATTCATTCAACAAGGTCATTGTCAGACACAACCAGTTAAGGCCAGACCTTGGATTTTCACCCTGCAAGATAAGACTGGGAACTTCCATGTGTTGTCTTTCAGCACCAACAGTCGCTGCAACGAGTCCCAGATCACGTAGCCAGATCTCCGTTGCCACAAGAACAAAAATCACCATCGCTACCCTCATATTTCCGCTTTCCTGACATTCTCTACATCTGACTTCACCATGGCTCTAAGAATGGCACTTGGTGGGAACAAACAACAGAGCTTCGCAACACTTCCCCTGAAACCAAACGGACAGAAAAACAAGGTGCGCACGATCGAATACCTTCCGATCCAGCAATCTTCAGGCATGATGCGCCTATGGGAGTTCGTCGGCGGAGCCTTCCGGAACCCGCCTCTCCAGACCAGATCAACGAGGGCAGACATCAAGCAGATCTTCGTCTTCGTGTGAAAGAAACCAAAGGACCACCAACATTATTAGATCCGACACAGCGATCCCCACACCGCCGGCCGGTTCTGGAGAACGAATCGAGCAGGCAATTAGGGAAAGAGAGACGATCTAAGTCTTGAAACCCATCACCGGACCTCCTCCACCAGATCGCCCCACTCCGCCGCCCTGGAGGAACGAACAAGCAGCAGGGGAGATGGGCGACCGCTGCGCGCCAACACCTGCAGTCGCGCTGCCGTGCCACCTCTCCGCACCGCCGCTGCCATCCCCGCCAGGGCTCGCCGCCACTCCACGCCGACGCCACACGCCACCACCCTCACAACCCCTGAGAGGATCCACCTCCGCACGAAGGGGCCCGTCGGGGAAGCGCCTCCCTCGCCCGCCGCCTTCGACGGCCAGGCGCGACCGCCACCGCCGGCACCGACGGCGGCAGCGGCCGAGGAAGAGGAGATCGCGACGCCGCCTTTTCCTAGGGATCGGCGCCTCCGGAGCCGCCCCGCGCGAGGCGACCCGGGAGTCAGATCCGTTTCTCAGCTTCTTATCTTAGTTGGAGACAAAACTTTCGTCGATCTCACCTACTGTTTTCCTTAGAAAAAACCTATGAGATTAGAACAAGAAACAGTTGATTTGAGAGTATGAGAACCAGAGTACCGTCCAAGTTTAAGAACAGTAGTAGATGTAATTGATCATTGAGTGAAAGACAACAATCTTTTTCCCGTTCGTTACTGTCTGAAGATACACCGAGCAGGCATGTATCTAGTGTTACAGCGTTACTTTCCATTGAATAGACACCAACGGAATATCATTGACATTTTTCCATTGAATAGACACCAACTGAATATCATTGATATTAGAAGGCTGAGTCCTAGTCATACAAGATATAGACATTTATACAGGACTACACATATACAATCGTATATATAAATAATACGGTTATATATTCTAACACTACTACCTTCCACTGTAGCAGATGGCGATTCTGCTGGGGAGGTTAAATCATGTGTCAAATTTACCAAAAAATCGTGATTTAAACCAAATTGTAATTCGAGGAGGAGATGTGCCTGGTTTTTCATATAGCAACGGGCTGAAAAAATTGCAAAATAGCTTCTTCTCTCTCCTTTTTTTCCCTTCGCTCCTATGGACACTTTTTTTACCTGATAAACTCACAATAGGTAGATCTCACCTACCGTTTTCCTTAAAAAAGTCTACGAGATTAGAATAAGGAACAGTTGATTTGAGAGTACGGGGACCAGAGGACCCTCAAAGTTTAAGAACAGTAGATGTAATTGGTCATTTGAGTGAAAGAATAACCTTTTCCCCCCATTATTTACTGTCTGGAGATGGAGCGAGCAGGCATGTATCTAGTGTTACTTTCCATCGAATGTACACCAACTGAATACCATTGACATTTTTTAAGGGAAGACGGAACATTTCATCTCCATGGATTTTTTTATCAGTCTAAATAACACGTACTGCCCGACATGATTTGTCTAGCGCGCAGTGAACCCTCCACAAAAGCCGGTGATAAGGAGTATGATGGGTATGTTGCCCGGCCTTATTAGTCATCACTCGTGCACGCGCAGGCCAACAAGCAGCACCCTGAAACGATCGACACTTGCAATCACTACAGCAATGCGCGCTAGACCGAGGGCCAAGAGCCGTCGGTCCACGATTTCCATCGGCGTAGTCTACGTCGAGAGCAGTTGTCGGCATAGCATTCTCGGCAAAGCCCTTCTTTAACAAAGGTACTATGCCGACGACTTTTCTCTCGGCATAGCCTAACGACAGGTTGTAAAAAAATCCATTTTTTTTAATTTCTTTATTTTTTTTTATTTTTTTAATTTTTTTAAATCTTTGAATTGTTAATCTCTTACTTGGAATATTTTTAACAATAATTATACTTAATCTTTGATTAAATTAGAATCTTGGTCAAACTTCCCGGCCGGTCACCTATCCCCACACTACTCCACCTTCAACATCCTTAACTTCTCCGATCTTTCCAAATCAGTTTTCGCAAAGCGATTTGTACCTAGCTATCAATACTATGATATCAATCCTATTAACTCTTATATCATTATGTCACATGTTTTTATTTTTGAAATTACAAAAAATCATTTAAGTAAAAAAAATAAATAAGTAAAAATATTATCGAATTCAAATAAGAACATCATGATTTTACTTTTTTGTATTTTTCTATTTAATATGGAATAATTAATACCTTTAAATCTGTAAATCGGAATTCAATAATAATATGTCTAAATTCACCAGAAAAATGAGACGAATCCAAATATGATATCCATATCAATTTATCACAAACTATACTATTATTTTTAGCCATAATATTGGTCATTTGACCCGAAAGTTAGAAAACCTCGAACAAGATAGGTCATTTTATAAAGGTTTTTTTGAGATATAATAAATATACCAATTTTGATATTTTTCCTTCCAACTATGTCATATAATATGACACCACGGGAAGGTTTCAAATTGTTTCGATTATTTTTGAATTTCTTATGTCCGTTTTAAAATTTCGTCAAACTTTGTCGAACGGCGGGCATGGAGATTCTTAGCTCGGGCCGAGCCTCGCAAAACATGCATTGGATCTCCGATGAAATAGCATATTATGAACCTAAAAATAATTTTTTTAAATCATGAGCATCAGATCATATACATGTAGTTCATATCTAACCCAATTCCTACCGATTCGACGGGAATTTGTCTTTTTTATCAGGGGTGGACAAAAAAGTTTGAGATCCCCCTGTTGGAAAATTGTACATGTAAGGTGGTCTAATATTTTTAAAAAATAGGGTGGTAGCATTTTGAATTAGCCATTTGGTTGTTACTTCACAAAATACGGCATTTTTGCACTCGGAAAATGGAAAATGGCTTTTTTTTGTGACGAAAAGGAAAACTTACTCCTACAACACTGTTTGTCATCCCATTATGCACATGCATGTATAATATGGGCATATTATTACAAACTACACCTTGATTCTATCCATAATATTGGTCATTTAACCCAAAAGATAGGAAACCTTGAATGAGATAGGTCATTTTGAGAAGATTTTTAGGAAAAATATTCAATATACCAAGTTTGATATTTTTTCTTCCAACTATGTCACATAATATGACACCACGCGAAGGTTTCGCATTGTTTCGATCGTTTTTGAATTTCTTATACCCGTTTTAAACTATCGTCAAACTTTGTCGAACGATGGACATGAAAATTCTTAGCTCAGGGCTGAGTCTCGCTAAACTTGCATTGGATCTCTAATGAAATAGCTTATTATGAATCTAAAAATATTTTTTGTAAAAACTCATGAGAATCAGATCATGTACCTGTAGTTCATAATTGGCCCACTTCCTGCCGATTCGGCGAGAATTTGTCTTTTTAACTAGGGATGGATGGAAAGGTTTGAGATACTCCCGTTGAGACATTTTCCATGTAAGGTGTTGTAGTATTTTTGAAAAATGGGATGGTAGCATTTTGAATTAGCCATTTGGTGGTTGCTTCACAAAACCCTCTGTTTTTTGCGCTCAAAATATGGAAAATGGCTATTTGGTGCGACGGGAAGGAAAACTTCCTCCTGCAACATTGTTCGCCATCCCATGATGCACATGCATGCAAAATATGGACATATTATCATAAACTATGCCTTGATTTTAGCCATAACATTGGTCATTTGACTCGAAAGCCAGGGAATCTTCAATGAGATATGTCATTTTGTGGAAGTTTTTTAAGACATATTGAATATACCAAGTTTGATATTTTTTCCTTCCAACTATGTCACATAATATGACACCACGTGAAGGTTTCATATTGTATTGATCGTTTTTGAATTTCTTATGCCCGTTTTGATTTATCGTCAAACTTTGTTTAACGACGGGCATGAAGATTTTTAGCTCGGGGCCAAGCCTCGCTAAACTTGCATTGACTCTCTCATGAAATAGAATATTGTAAACCTAAAAATAATTTTTGGAAAAAAATCACGAGCTTTATATCATGTATATGTAGTTCATATCTGACACACTTCCTACCGATTCAACAGGAATTTCTATTTTTCACCAGGGGTGGACGAAAAGGTTTGATATCCCCTTGTTGTGACATCGTCCTGGTCTAATATTTTTGAAAAATGGGATGGTAGAATTTTGAATTAGCCATTTGGCGGTTGCTTCACAAAAACCCCCATTTTTTGCGCTCGGAAAATGAAAAATAGCTTTTTGGTGCGACAAAAAGGAAAACTTCCTCCTCAACATTGTTCATCATCCCATGATGCATATGCATGCACAATATGGACACATTATCATAAACTATGTCTTAATTCTAGCCATAACATCGGTCATTTGACCCAAAAGCAAGAAAACCTCGAATGACATAGGTCATTTTGTGAAGGTTTTTTGAGACATATTCAATATACCAAGTTCGATATTTTTACTTCCAACTATGTCACATAATATGACACCACACGAAGGTTTCGCATTGTGTCGATCCTTTTTGAATTTCTTATGCCCGTTTTAAACCATTGTTAAACTTTATCAAACGGCAGGCATGAAGATTCTTAGCTCGAGGCCAAGCCTCACTAAACTTGCATTGGATCTCTGATCAAATAGCATATTGTGAACCTAAAAATGATTTTTAAAAAATCATGAGCATCAGATCATGTACTTATAGTTCATATATGACCCACTTTCTGCCGATTCGGCATTAATTTGTCTTTTTTACAAGGGGGTGAACGAAAATATTTGAGATCCCCCAGTTGCAACATTATCCATGTAATTTGGTCCAATATTTTTAAAAATGAGGTGGTCGCATTTTGAATTATCCATTTGATGATTGCTTCACAAAAACCCTGTTTTTTGCGCTCAGCAAATGAAAAATGACTTTTTGGTGCGATAAAAAGAAAAACTTTCTTCTGCAACATTGTCCGCCATTGTATGATGCACATACATGTATAATATGGACAAATTATCGCAAACTATGCCTTGATTCTAGCCATAACATTTATCATTTGACTCGAAAGCGAGGAAACCTCGAATGAAGTAGGTTATTTTGTAAAGGCTTTTTAAGACATAATCGTTATACCAAGTTTGATATTTTTCCTTCCAACTATGTCACATAATATGACATCACGCGAAGGTTCACATTGTTTCGATCGTTTTTGAATTTTTATGCCCATTTTAAACTATGGTCAAAATGGTGAGCATAAAGATTCTTATTCAACATAAATATCTAATATTTGAGTGTAGATAGATAAATATTTTTGTTGTGCAAATTTTGGTATATTATTCATATTTTCCTAAATTAGAATAATTTAGTTTTGATTTTTTTAAAATTAATGAGGTAAAAGAGAAAATAGCTATGCTGAGGGTAGCCGTCGGCGTAGGCTACGCTGATGACAACCGTCGACGTAAGCTATCATACGCCAAAGGCAATTCTATGCCGACAGCAAGCTTCGTGGGGCGCCTAGCTCATGGTCTATGCCGATGGCCCCGACTTTTGGCCGTCGGCGTTGCCTCTAGCCATCGGCGCTTCGCTCCATTCCCGTAATGAATGCTCGCGATGGTACTCGGATGGTTGCAGTAGTACTGGCTAGGCTAGTGGCTGTTTCGAGCATGGTTTGTGTCATCACTTTTGCTTCGGTCCCCCCCCCTCCTCCCTCCTTCTTTTCAAACTTTGACAAACAAAAACTCATACCAATTGTTTTCAGGACCGTACGAACCCACCCGAAGTCCATATGGTGTGGACAGGTTTCCGGCTCAGACAGCGGGAGAGGATAGATGCGAAGGACGGGTGTGGAATGAATTAGTGGGAGTCTTGGCAGAATACTTGATGTAGGGGTTAATGTCTTCTTTTTCACCAACCCTCCGGTCATAAGAGAAAACTTATGCTTCGGGTCTTGTTTTTAGTAACACTTTACCTTTGTTTGGTTATTCACATGCATGTGAGATGTGACTATGTGAGAGTAGTGAGATAGCGACGAAGTAGTAATACTTATTTACAGGATTCCGTAGAATATGTACCTAGATGAGGTATAAAGAGATTTGGAAAAATATGCTGGCCAATCCGTAACACACTCAACACACACACACTTGTTTTTTCTTGTTTTGCGTAAGGGGCGTGGTAAGCATAACTCCGCTAAAAATGGAAAAGACCAGACACCCTAGAAGCATCCGATCTGGCTTAAGATCGTGAACCCGAGTCTTGCAATAGAAAACATTCGATTGCATTGCTCTTCTTATACATTTAAAACATCCACACAAAATTACTCTTGAGTTACGCCAAAAACTTGCAAAAACAACACGTTGCAATATTTCAGACACACTGAAGCAACAAATTTGTATGTATGCAGTTGATCCTTAGTTGTCGTAGTAAAGTACTAAGAAGATGTTGGAATTTGAGGCATATTTGATCTTGGGCTATAACAAATACAAATTCTGAAATTCTCTTTGGCCCATTATCATGGCAGCTCATGTGTGTGCTAGTGGTGCCAAAGTTTAGTCTCACATTGCTAGTGAAAGGGGAGTTGGACCACCTTATATAGTAGAGTGTTGCACCACTCACTAAGGTGTGAGAAGAAGAGAAGCCTTCGCGCACTCCTCCTCCGACGCCGCCCGCCTCACCACGTCTCGCCTCGCCTCGTCACGACGCGCGCGCCGCGGGTTGCGGGAATCTCGCCGAGCTGACTCGGTCGTGGAATGTTGCCCCACGTCCTACCCGATCCGCACTATATAGCAGGCAGACGCAAACCGTAGCAGTGACCAGCAATTAGATTGCATCTGCCTACCTGCGCATCACCGTTCCATCTCTCTGTGCTGCCCTCTGCTACTCCATCCCGCCGGCTGCGTGCACGGTCGTTCAGGAGAGAAGGCCTCCGGAACCCCGTCTCTCTGATCCTGCACCGGGAGAGAGGCGATAAGGTTTTTGGGGAGCGTCTAGACGCGACTGCTCAAGCTCTTCCTCGACTTCATCGCCATGTCTGACGACGTTGCTGCTGGTGGTGGCTCCACTTCTGTTGCGCCGTTGGTCATACCATCGACGAACTCGTACGTGTTCTTTGCCCTCCTGCTATTTCCTATGATGATCACTAGTATTGCAGTATGCGTAGATGTGCTAGATTTTCACTTGTCTGTATGGTGCATGTCTACTATGCGTATGCTAGTTAGTCTTGGAAATTGTTTTGGCATGATTTATACTTGGATTAAATTAATGCGAAAACTGCTAATTATTTCAACAATCCAAAAACCTTATTTTAGGCTGTTTTCGCGTCAAGGCTTTGCCGCTTGTCTGAAACCGAACCCGTTTACGGGTGCGCACTTTAAGCGCTGGCAAACCAAGTGTACCCTCTGGATGATAGCTATGGACGCCTTCTGGATATCGGCTGATAATCCTGAAGGAACGATCACTCCTGAACAGGAGAAGACGTTCAAGGAGACCACCATATTCTTTGTGGGCTATGTCATAAGCATCATTGGGGACAAGTTGGTGGATGCATATTTACATATGCGCAATGTCAAAGAACTGTGGGATGCACTCGAAGCAAAATTTGGTGCTACTGATGCTGGCAGTGAACTGCATGCCATGGAGCAGTTTCATGACTATAGGATGGTTGAAAACCGTTCTATCGTTGAACAGGCTCATGAGATTCAGTGCATTGCAAAAGAACTTGAGCTCCTGAAGTGTGCGTTGCCCGCCAAATTTGTTGCGGGATGCATCATTGCAAAGCTTCCTCAATCCTGGAGGAGTGTTGCCACTAACCTCAAACACCAGAGGCAAGAGATGCCTGTTGAGAATCTCATTGGGTTTCTGGACCTTGAGGAAAAGGCAAAGGCAAAAGACGCACACCCAAAGGGAGCCGAGGCACCCCAGTCAAACGCCAATGTGGTGCAGAAGAACTTCCACAACAAGTTCAAGGGGAAGACCAAGGACGTTCCTACTACCAACTTCAAAAAGAATAAGAAGTACAAGTCACAGGATCCCTGCTTTGTGTGTGGCGAGGTTGGACATTGGGCTCCAAACTGCAAGCAGCGCAAAGGAAGGAATAATCCAAATGGACAGAACTCTAAGTCTGTCAACTTGACTATGAGCAACAATGATAAGGGTGCATCCGGGTATGGTAATTTACCTAGTGTTTTGTCAATTTGTCAATCTACAGATTAGTGGATCGACATCGGTGCTAATATTCATGTGTGTGCTGATATCTCTTTGTTTTCTTCTTGTTATATCACAAGAGATCTCTCCGTATTGATGGGAAACGGATCGCATGCTTCTGTTCATGGTGTTGGCACGGTGGATCTGAAGTTTACTTCGGGAAAGATTGTGCAGCTGAAGAACGTGCAGCATGTGCCCTCAATAAATAAGAATCTCGTTAGTGGTTCCCTTCTTTGCAAAGAAGGTTTTAAGTTGGTATTTGAGTCTAATAAAGTAGTCATCTCTAAGTATGGACAATTTATTGGTAAAGGTTATGAGTGCGGCGGTTTGTTCCGTCTTTCCCTATCAGATTTTTGTAATAAGGTTGTGAACCATATTTGTGCCCCTGGCAATGATACCGATATTTGGCATTCACGACTTTGTCACATTAATTTTGGTTGTATGACGCGGCTAGCTAAGATGAATTTAATTCCGAGTTTCACTTTAGCCAAAGGCTCTAAATGTCAAGAGTGTGTTCAAGCTAAGCAACGGCGCAAGCCTCACAAGCATGTGCAGGAAGCAAGAAACTTGGCACCACTAGAGCTTATACATTCAGATCTATGTGAGGTGAATGGTGTGTTGACCAAAGGTGGAAAGAAATACTTCATGACGTTGATTGATGATTCTACTAGATTTTTCTATGTATATCTTTTGAAAACTAAATATGAGGCTCTACACCACTTTAAAAACTATAAGGAAGAAGTTGAAAATCAACTTGAGAGAAAGATTAAGAGAGTCCGGTCAGATCGTGGTGGAGAGTATTTCTCTAATGAGTTCGATTTATTTTGTGCGGAACATGGCATTATTCATGAGAGGACGCCTCCCCATTCTCCCCAATCTAACGGAGTTGCCGAAAGGAAAAAACCGTACTCTAACAGACTTGGTTAACGCCATGTTAGGTACTTCGGGTTTATCCAAGGCATGGTGGGGGAGGCGATATTGACATCATGTCATGTCCTGAATAAAGTTTCCACAAAAGACAATGAAACTTCTCCCTATGAATTATGGGAGAAGAGAAAACTAACACTCTCGTACTTACGTACTTGGGGTTGTTTGGCAAAGGTGAATTTGCCAATTCCCAAACAGCGTAAACTTGGACCAAAGACCGTAGACTGTGTCTTTCTTGGCTATGCTCATCATAGCGTTGGATACAAATTTCTAGTGGTGAAATCTGAGATACCTGACATGAAGGTCGGTACAATTATGGAGTCTAAGGATGCTACATTCTTTGAGGATATTTTTCCGATGAAAGATATGCCCAGTACATCTAGACAGGAATCTGTTGAAACTCCTGAACCTGCTATTCCCATGGAATATTATGAACGAGCACATGATGAAATTCCTGAGGAGGTAGACAATGAAGTTCCTATAAGGAACAAGAGACAGAGGATTGCAAAGTCCTTTGGTGATGATTTCAATGTCTATCTCGTGGATGATACTCCCACCTCTATTTCAGAGGCTTATGCATCCCCTGATGCAGACTACTGGAAAGAGGTTGTTCGTAGCGAGATGGATTCCATCATGGCAAACGAAACTTGGGAGATCACTAATCGTCCTTATGGGTACAAACCTGTAGGATGTAAGTGGGTGTTCAAAAAAAATCTTAGGCCTGATGGTGCGATTGAAAAGTACAAGGCTCGGCTTGTTGCCAAGGGTTATACCCAAAAAGAAGGCGAAGACTTCTTTGATACTTATTCGCCTGTGGCTAGATTGACCACTATTCTAGTTCTACTCTCATTGGCTGCCTCACATGGTCTTATCGTTCATCAAATGGACGTTAAGACAGCTTTCCTTAATGGAGAGTTGGATGAGGAAATTTATATGGATCAAACAGATGGTTTTGTAGTAGATGGTCAAGAAGGCAAGGTGTGCAAGCTATTGAAGTCTTTGTATGGACTGAAACAAGCACCTAAACAATGGCATAAGAAGTTTGATCAAACTTTAACATCTGCTGGCTTTGTTGTAAATGAAGCCGACAAATGTGTATATCGCCATGGTGGGGGCGAAGGAGTTATACTTTGTTTTTATGTTGATGACATACTGATTTTTGGGACAAATATGATTGTCATCGAACAGGTCAAGAGTTTCTTGTCTCAAAGTTTTGACATGAAAGACCTTGGAGAAGCTGATGTTATTCTAAACATTAAGCTGCTGAAAGATGAGAATGGTGGAATTACACTTCTGCAATCTCACTATGTGGATAAGGTGTTGAGTCGCTTTGGCTACTCAGATTGTACTCCTTCACCGACACCATATGATCCTAGTAATATGCTTCGAAAGAACAAAAGAACAACTAGAGATCAGCTGAGATACTCTCAGATAATTGGCTCGTTAATGTATTTAGCTAGCGCAACAAGGCCTGACATCGCGTTTGCTGTGAGCAAACTTAGCCGGTTTGTTTCCAATCCAGGATATTGTTGGAATTATGCCCTAGAGGCAATAATAAAGCTGTTATTATTATAATTCTTGTTCATGATAATGTTTATATTCCATGCTAGAATTGTATTAAGCGGAAACTTTAATACTTGTGTGGTTTGTGAACAACACCGTGTCCCTAGTACGCCTCTATGGACTAGCTCATTGATTAATGATGGTTAAGGTTTCCTAACCATGGACATGAGTTGTCGATTAATAATGAGATCATATCATTGGGAGAATGATATGGTGGACAGACCCAAACTAAGCGAAGCAATTAAATCGTGTCATCGTGTTCGTCTTTGCGAAGCTTTTCTTATGTCAAATATTGTATTCCTTAGACCATGAGATAATACAACTCCCTGGTATCGGAAGAAAGATTTGAGGTCATCAAACGTCATCCTTCGTAGCATGGAAAACAAAAAATTTCTATCGCATACAAACAAACAAGCCAAGATCTATCTACTAGATTGTAACAACGAGTCGATGGAATAACTTACCCTCGAAGATTCCAAAGCGTTTAACGAGAGCGGATTCTCGTGGGTGATGTAGTCGTACTCTTCCCGATCTCAAGATCGTGTGGACGATCCTTCCGGCGCTGCGTTCCGGCAGCGCTCCCGCAGTCGGTCACACGTTCGGTACTCAACGAAGACCTTCCTCTCCCTTGTTCCAGCAGGCAGCGGAGGTTGTAGCACTCTCCTCGCGATTCCGGCAGCACAACGGCGTGGTACCGGAAGTAGAGGGGAAATCCCGCAGGGCTTCGCCTTAAGCCGGTGCGAGTATGGTGGAGTATGAGAGAGGCTATTAGTGGTCTAGTAATTAGACACACCAACTAGAAGGCTCTAAACCAATTATAAGGCTCTAAACCGAAGGCTAAAGCAATTAGAAGCTCTAAACCCAAACGGCTCTAAACCGGAGGTAGAAGATAGGAACTTGTGTGTACTAGGAGGGGAGACCTGAAGGGGTTCGTAGCATGGAAAACAAAAAATTTCTATCGCATACAAACAAACAAGCCAAGATCTATCTACTAGATTGTAGCAACGAGTCGATGGAATAACTTACCCTCAAAGATTCCAAAGCGTTTAACGAGAGCGGATTCTTGTGGGTGATGTAGTCGTACTCTTTCCGATCTCAAGATCGTGTAGAAGATCCTTCCGGCGCTGCGTTCCGGCAGTGCTCCTGCAGTCGGTCACACGTTCGGTACTCGACGAAGACCTTCCTCTCCCTTGTTCCAGCAGGCAGCGGAGGTTGTAGCACTCTCCTCGCGATTCCGGCAGCACAACGGCGTGGTACCGGAAGTAGAGGGGAAATCCCGCAGGGCTTCGCCTTAAGCCGGTGCGAGTATGGTGGAGTATGAGAGAGGCTATTAGTGGTCTAGTAATTAGACACACCAATTAGAAGGCTCTAAACCAATTAGAAGGCTCTAAACCGAAGGCTAAAGCAATTATAAGCTCTAAACCAAAACGGCTCTAAACCGGAGGTAGAAGATAGGAACTTGTGTATCCTAGGAGGGGAGCCCTGCCCCTCCTTATATAGATGGGAGGGGCTGGCGGCCAGGGGAGGGGAGTCCCTCCCCAAGTCGGCTTGGTGGTGCGCCGGCCAAGGGAGGAACCCTCCCCCAATTCGGCCTCCACCAATCCTCCTTCTCCTCTTTCCGAAAACTGGCAGTTTGACTTTTCAAACTAGCCGTTTGACTTTTCAAACTAGGATTTGAATTAACCCTTTATTTCGGACAGCGATGACACTTAGTACATGATGCAATCATACCAACTTTGATATAACACATTCATGTACCCTCCCCCCCCGGAGTGCCGGACATTCCGGAACCTTCTAGAACATTCCCGATGAAAACACCGGAATCATTCCGCAACTCCGAAACGGGACTTTCCTTATATGAATCTTATTCTCCGGACCATTCCGGATCACCTCGTGATATCTCGGATCCCATCCGAGACTCCGAACAACATTCGGTCTCTTTCTCATAATACCATAACTACTCAAACAACGTCGAATCCTTAAGTGTGTCTCCCTACGGTTCGTGAATTATGCGGACATGATCGAGACACTTCTCCGAACAATAACCAATAGAGGAATCTGGAAATTCATATGGCTCCCACATATTTCTACGATTACTTTGCGATCGAATGAACCACTTACATACGATACCAATTTCCCTTTGTCTCACGATATGTTACTTATCCGAGGTCATGATCGTCGGTATCTCTGCATACCTAGTTCAACCTCGTTACTGATAAGTACTCTTTTCTCGTTCCCGTGATATGTGATCCCTTGTGACCAAGTCACATGCTTGCAAGGTAATTGGATGAAATTCCACCGAGAGGGCCCAGAGTATATCTATCTATCATATGGATGGACAAATCCCACTCTTGATCCATGTGTCTCAACCAATACTTTCCGAACACTCAATGCCACCTTTATAGCCACCCAGTTACGGTGTGGTGTTTGATGTCATCAAAGCATCCATCCGGTAAAGGTGATATGCATGATCTCATGGTCGAAGGAATTAGGTTACTATGTATCAGAAAGCATATAGCAATTGAACTATTGAAATGACTTGATCTTTATGCTACGCTTATCTATAGGAGTATGTCCACCATATCATTCTCCTAACGATATGATCTTGTTGTTGATAACATCTCAATGTTCATGATAGGGAAACCACAATCATTAATCAACCAACAAGCTAGTGAAGTATAGAGGCTATACTAGGGACTTCAAATTAAGTTTACAAATCACACAAGTATCAATGTTTCCTTGTTAATACTATTATAGCATGAATGTAAACATTTATCATAAACACAAAGATAATAATAACTACATTTATTATTGCCTCTAGGGCATATCTCCAACAGTCTCCCACTTGCACTAGAGTCATCTAATCTAGATTACATGGTAATATACCGAACACCCATGGCAGTTTGGTGTTGGTCATGTTTTGCCGTCGGGAGAGGTTTAGTCAACGGATCCGCCACATTCAGATCTGTGTGTACTTTGCAAATCTTTATATCCCCATCCTGGATATGTTCTCGAATAGCATGAAAACGTAGCTTGATATGCTTCAGCTTCTTGTATGACCTTGGTTCTTGCGCATTGGCTATGGCGCCCATGTTATCACAGTAGATAGACATTGGGTCCAGCGCACTAGGAACCACACCCAGCTCTGCAATGAACTCTTTCATCCATATCGCTTCTTGTGAAGCCTCCGAAGCAGCCATGTATTCCGATTCAGTTGAAGATCTCGCCACAACGCTTTGCTTTGCACTCCTCCAGCTAACTGCTACACCATTCAAAATAAATACGTATCCGGATTGTGATTTAGAATCATCCGGATCTGTGTTCCAACTAGCATCGGTGTAACCATTAACAACGAGCTGTTCATCACCTCCATAAGAAAGAACCATATCCTTAGTTCTTCTCAAGTACTTAAGGATGTTTTTGACCGCTGTCCAATGATCCACTCCTGGATCCCTTTGATATCTGCTAGTTAAACTAACAGCATATGCAATGTCGGGTCTAATACATAGCATGGCATACATTAGAGATCCTATGGCTGAGGCATAGGGAGTCTTACTCATCCTTTCTCTATCTTCTGCCGATGTCGGACTTTGAGTTTTACTCAAGGTCGTATTGGGCAACATGGGCAAGAACCCTTTCTTGCTTTCTTCCATTCCAAACCTCTTTAGAACTTTGTCCAAATATGTACTCTGTGACAATGATATTTGGCGTTTCGATCTATCTCTATAAATCTTTATGCCTAATATGTAAGCTGCTTCGCCAAGATCCTTCATTGAAAAACTATTATTCAAATATTCCTTGACACTATTAAGAAGGTCTACATCATTCCCAATCAACAATATGTCATCCACATATAGTATTAAGAATGCTACAGAGCTCCCACTCACTTTCTTGTAAATACAAGCTTCTCCATAAGTTTGTATAAAACCAAAACTTTTGATTACCTTATCAAAACGTTGATTCCAACTTCGGGATGCTTGCTTCAATCCATAGATGGACCGTTGAAGTTTGCATACCTTGTTAGCATCTTTAGGATCGACAAAACCTTTGGGTTGCATCATATACAACTCTTCATCAATGTCTCCATTGAGGAATGCTGTTTTGACATCCATCTGCCATATCTCATAATCATAATATGCAGCGATTGCTAACATAATCCTCACAGACTTTAGCTTCGCTACCGGTGAGAAAGTCTCATCGTAGTCAACTCCTTGAATTTGTCGAAACCCTTTTGCGACAAGTCGAGCTTTATAGACAGTAACATTACCATCAGCATCTGTTTTCTTCTTGAAAATCCATTTGTTCTCGACAGCCTTCCGGCCATCCGGTAAGTCCACCAAAGTCCATACTTGGTTTTCGTACATGGATCCAATCTCGGATTTCATGGCTTCTTGCCATTTATTGGAATCTGGGCTCATCATCGCTTCCTCATATGTCTCGGGGTCATCGGTATTGTCCACCAACATGACATTCATAACGGAATCATACCAATCTGGAGTGGTACGAGTTCTCGTTGACCTCCGAGGCTCTGTAGCAACTTCAACCGAAGTTTCATGATCACCATCATTAGCTTCCTCTCTTATTGGTGCAGGCACCACGGGACCTTCTTCCGGTGCTGTGCTACTCACAATTTCGAGAGATGGTTCGACAACCTCGTCGATTTCTACTTTCCTTCCAGTCACTTCTTTCGAGAGAAATTCCTTCTCTAGAAAGGATCCATTCTTGGCAACGAAGATTTTGCCTTCGGATCTATGATAGAAGGTATACCCAATAGTTTCCTTCGGGTATCCTATGAAGACGCATTTTTCCGCTTTGGGTTCAAGCTTGTCCGGTTGTAACTTCTTTACATAGGCTTCGCATCCCCAAACTTTAAGGAACGACAATTTAGGTTTCTTCCCAAACCATAATTCATACGGTGTCGTTTCAACGGATTTAGATGGTGCCCTATTTAAAGTGAATGCGGCTGTTTCTAATGCATAACCCCAAAATGATAGCGGTAAATATGTAAGTGACATCATAGAACGAACCATATCTAAGAGAGTTCGATTACGACGTTCAGACACACCATTACGCTGTGGTGTTCCCGGCGGTGTCAATTGTGAAAGTATTCCGCATTTCTTCAAATGCTTGCCAAACTCGTAACTTAGATATTCACCTCCATGATCAGAACGTAGAAATTTAATCTTCTTGTTACGTTGATTCTCTACCTCACTTTGAAACTCCTTAAACTTCTCGAAAGTTTCGGACTTATGTTTCATGAAATAGATATACCCGTATCTACTCAAGTCATCCGTGAAGGTAAGAACATAACGATAACCACCGCGCGATGCTACACTCATTGGCCCACACACATCGGTATGTATGATTTCCAATAAGTCCGTAGCTCGCTCCATCATACCAGAAAATGGAGTCTTAGTCATTTTTCCCATCAGACATGCTTCGCATCTTTCAAGTGATTCAAAATCAAGTGATTCAAGAAGTCCATCGGAATGGAGTTTCTTCATACGTTTCACTGCAATGTGACCAAGACGACAGTGCCACATATAGGTCGAATTATCGATTGATTTCAAACGTTTAGCCTCAATGTTGTTGATATGTGTATTTCCACTATCGAGATTCAATAAGAATAGACCATCTATCAAAGGTGCATGTGCATAAAACATATTACTCATATAAATCGAACAACCATTATTCTCGGACTTAAACAAGTAACCGTCTCGCAATAAACATTATCCCGATATAATGTTCATGCTCAACGCAGGCACCAAATAACAATTATTTAAGTATAAAACTAATCCCGATGGTAGATGAAGGGGTAGCGTGCCGACCGCGATCACATCAACCTTTGATCCGTTTCCCACGCGCATCGTCACCTCGTTCTTCGCTAGCTTCCGTTTATTCTGCAGCACCTGTTTCGAGTTACAAATATGAGCAACCGAACCAGTATCAAATACCCAGGCACTACTACGAGTACTAGTGAGATACACATCAATAACATGTATATCAGATATACCTTTCTTCTTGATGTTGCCGTTCTTCAAATCCGCCAAGTACTTTGGCCAATTCCGCTTCCAGTGACCTTCTCCCTTGCAGTAAAAGCACTCAGTATCAGGCTTGGGTCCAGCCTTGGTCTTCTTCGCCGACGTAGTAACTTTCTTACCACCCTTCTTGAAGTGTCCCTTTGGCTTAGACTTGCCTTTCTTGAATTTGGTGGTCTTATTGACCAACAACACTTGGTGCTCTTTCTTGATCTCCACTTCTGCAGATTTCAACATGGCAAAGAGTTCTGGCAACGTCTTGTTCATGTTCTGCATGTTGTAGTTCATCACAAAGTTCTTGTAACTTGGTGGTAGTGATTGGAGGACACGGTAAATCCCCAAAGCATTAGGAATCACTATACCCAAGCTTTGAAGTTTATTTGCGTGCCCAGACATCTTAAGCACATGCTCACTGACAGAGCTGCCCTCTTCCATCTTGCAGTTAAAGAACTTTTCATAAGCCTCATAGCTTTCAATTGCCGCATGAGTCTCAAAAATCAATTTGAGATCCTCGACAATATCATATGGGTCTGAATCCTCAAACCTTTTCTGAAGCTCCGATTCCAAACCATACAAGATAGCACACTGAACTATGGAGTACTGATTCTTCCGAGCGAGGTAAACATTCTTTACTTCATCAGGAGCATCAGCTGCAGGTGGGTCACCTAGCGGTGCATCCAGCACATAGGTCAAATTACCAGCTGTGAGGACAATCCTCAAATTGCGGAACCAATCCGCGAAGTTGCTTCCATTGTTTTTCAACTTTTCTTTCTCTAGGAACGCATTAAAATTGATGGTAGGGGCTGCCATTGATCTACAACATATTTGCAATAGTTTAGACTAAGTTTATGACAAATTGAGTTCAAATTAATTAATGTAATTAAACTAGGTGAACTCCCACTCAAAACAATATCCCTCACATTGTTTTAGTGATCACACGAACCAAATCCACTACATCAACACCGATCATCACGAGAGTTGATACAGTTTCAATGGCGAACAATCGTCATGTTCATCATATCTACTATATGATTCATGCTTTACCTTTTGGTGATCCGTGTTCCGAGACCATGTCTGTACATGCTAGGCTCGTCAAGATCAAACCTTAGTTTCCGCATGAGCAAATCTGGCTTGCTCACGTTGTATACACTTGCAGAATCTAACACACCCGATCATCACGTGGTGCTTCGAAACAACAAGCTTTAGCAACGGTGCTGACTAAGGGTGAACACTTTATGACTTGAAATTCATGTGCATGAGGGATCATCTTATAATGCTACCGTCGTCTACTAAGCAATACAAGATGCATAAAGGATTAACATCACATGCAATTCAATATATATGTGATATGATATGGCCTTTCTTCTTTGTGCTTCCGATCTCCATCTTCAAGCACGAACATGATCTCCATCATCACCGGCATTGCATCAAGGTCAATGACGCTACTCCATGGTTGTCGTCCACCGGCTTCAACTATTACAACTACTTTGAATAGACACGCGGGTCTTAACATAAATTAAAGACAACCATATGGCTCCTGCCGGTTGCCGACTTACAATAAGGAACATTGCATACATCAAATATATTCACAATCATGGCCATATCACATCACTGCACACCCCTGCAAAACAAAGTTAGACGCCTCTACTTTCTTTGCATATTTTACGTGGTTTGGGGCTTTAGATAAGTGTCGTTCTAACTTACGAACAAGAACCACAACATTGATACTAGTATTGTTAATCACCCGTTGTAAATTGGATCTTAACTATGCTAGGAGAAACAGGCACCCGCAAAGCCACTTATGCAATACAAGTTGCATGTCAAGCGTGGAGAAAGTCTCATGAACGATGTCATGTAAGGTTAGCCCGGGCCGCTTCATCCCAACATACCGCAAGATGCAAAGTACACAAGAAGCAATCGACAATAAAAGCATTAACACCCACAATGACCATTGTGTTCTACTCGTGCAACAGATCTACATATAGACATGGCTCTGATACCACTGAAGGGGTTCGTAGCATGGAAAACAAAAAATTTCTATCGCATACAAACAAACAAGCCAAGATCTATCTACTAGATTGTAGCAACGAGTCGATGGAATAACTTACCCTCGAAGATTCCAAAGCGTTTAACGAGAGCGGATTCTCGTGGGTGATGTAGTCGTACTCTTTCCGATCTCAAGATCGTGTAGACGATCCTTCCGGCGCTGTGTTCCGGCAGCGCTCCCGCAGTCGGTCACACGTTCGGTACTCGACGAAGACCTTCCTCTCTCTTATTCCAGCAGGCAGCGGAGGTTGTAGCACTCTCCTCGCGATTCCGGCAGCACAACGGCGTGGTACCGGAAGTATAGGGGAAATCCCGCAGGGCTTCGCCTTAAGCCGGTGCGAGTATGGTGGAGTATGAGAGAGGCTATTAGTGGTCTAGTAATTAGACACACCAATTAGAAGGCTCTAAACCAATTAGAAGGCTCTAAACCGAAGGCTAAAGCAATTAGAAGCTCTAAACCAAAACGGCTCTAAACCGGAGGTAGAAGATAGGAACTTGTGTATCCTAGGAGGGGAGCCCTGCCCCTACTTATATAGATGGGAGGGGCCGGCGGCCAGGGGAGGGGAGTCCCTCCCCAAGTCGGCTTGGTGGTGCGCCGGCCAAGGGAGGAACCCTCCCCCAATTCGGCCTCCACCAATCCTCCTTCTCCTCTTTCCGAAAACTGGCAGTTTGACTTTTCAAACTAGCCGTTTGACTTTTCAAACTAGGATTTGAATTAACCCTTTATTTCGGACAGCGATGACACTTAGTACATGATGCAATCATACCAACTTTGATATAACACATTCATGTACCCTCCCCCCCCCCCCGGAGTGCCGGACATTCCGGAACCTTCTAGAACATTCCCGATGAAAACACCGGAATCATTCCGCAACTCCGAAACGGGACTTTCCTTATATGAATCTTATTCTCCGGACCATTCCGGATCACCTCGTGATATCCCGGATCCCATCCGAGACTCCGAACAACATTCGGTCTCTTTCTCATAATACCATAACTACTCAAACAACGTCGAATCCTTAAGTGTGTCTCCCTACGGTTCGTGAATTATGCGGACATGATCGAGACACTTCTCCGAACAATAACCAATAGAGGAATCTGGAAATTCATATGGCTCCCACATATTTCTACGATTAATTTGCGATCGAATGAACCACTTACATACGATACCAATTTCCCTTTGTCTCACGATATGTTACTTATCCGAGGTCATGATCGTCGGTATCTCTGCATACCTAGTTCAACCTCGTTACTGATAAGTACTCTTTTCTCGTTCCCGTGATATGTGATCCCTTGTGACCAAGTCACATGCTTGCAAGCTAATTGGATGACATTCCACCGAGAGGGCCCAGAGTATATCTATCCGTCATATGGATGGACAAATCCCACTCTTGATCCATGTGTCTCAACCAATACTTTCCGAACACTCAATGCCACCTTTATAGCCACCCAGTTACGGTGTGGTGTTTGATGTCATCAAAGCATCCATCCGGTAAAGGTGATATGCATGATCTCATGGTCGAAGGAATTAGGTTACTATGTATCAGAAAGCATATAGCAATTGAACTATTGAAATGACTTGATCTTTATGCTACGCTTATCTATAGGAGTATGTCCACCATATCATTCTCCTAACGATATGATCTTGTTGTTGATAACATCTCAATGTTCATGATAGGGAAACCACAATCATTAATCAACCAACAAGCTAGTGAAGTATAGAGGCTATACTAGGGACTTCAAATTAAGTTTACAAATCACACAAGTATTAATGTTTCCATGTTAATACCATTATAGCATGAATGTAAACATTTATCATAAACACAAAGATATAATAATAACTACATTTATTATTGCCTCTAGGGCATATCTCCAACAGTCTCCCACTTGCACTAGAGTCATCTAATCTAGATTACATGGTAATATACCGAACACCCATGGCAGTTTGGTGTTGGTCATGTTTTGCCCTCGGGAGAGGTTTAGTCAACGGATCCGCCACATTCAGATTTGTGTGTACTTTGCAAATCTTTATATCCCCATCCTGGATATGTTCTCGAATAGCGTGAAAACGTAGCTTGATGTGCTTCAGCTTCTTGTGTGACCTTGGTTCTTGCGCATTGGCTATGGCGCCCATGTTATCACAGTAGATAGACATTGGGTCCAGCGCACTAGGAACCACACCCCAGCTCTTGTAATGAACTCTTTCATCCATATCGCTTCTTGTGAAGCCTCCGAAGCAGCCATGTATTCCGATTCAGTTGAAGATCTCGCCACAACGCTTTGCTTTGCAGTCCTCCAGCTAGCTGCTGCACCATTCAAAATAAATACGTATCCGGATTTTGATTTAGAATCATCCGGATCGGTGTTCCAACTAGCATCGGTGTAACCATTAACAACGAGCTGTTCATCACCTCCATAAGAAAGAACCATATCCTTAGTTCTTCTCAAGTACTTAAGGATATTTTTGACCGCTGTCCAATGATCCACTCCTGGATCACTTTGATATCTTCTAGTAAAACTAACAGCATATGCAATGTCGGGTCTAGTACATAGCATGGCATACATTAGAGATCCTATGGCTGAGGCATAGGGAGTCTTACTCATCCTTTCTCTATCTTCTGCCGATGTCGGACTTTGAGTTTTACTCAAGGTCGTATTGGGCAACATGGGCAAGAACCCTTTCTTGCTTTCTTCCATTCCAAACCTCTTTAGAACTTTGTCCAAATATGTACTCTGTGACAATGATATTTGGCGTTTCGATCTATCTATAAATCTTTATGCCTAATATGTAAGCTGCTTTGCCAAGATCCTTCATTGAAAAACTATTATTCAAATATTCCTTGACACTATTTAGAAGGTCTACATCATTCCCAATCACAATATGTCATCCACATATAGTATTAAGAATGCTACATAGCTCCCACTCACTTTCTTGTAAATACAAGCTTCTCCATAAGTTTGTATAAAACCAAAACTTTTGATTACCTTATCAAAACGTTGATTCCAACTTCGGGATGCTTGCTTCAATCCATAGATGGACCGTTGAAATTGCATACCTTGTTAGCATCTTTAGGATCGACAAAACCTTTGGGTTGCATCATATACAACTCTTCATCAATGTCTCCATTGAGGAATGTTGTTTTGACATCCATCTGCCATATCTCATAATCATAATATGCAGCGATTGCTAACATAATCCTCACAGACTTTAGCTTCGCTACTGGTGAGAAAGTCTCATCGTAGTCAACTCCTTGAATTTGTCGAAACCCTTTTGCGACAAGTCAGCTTTATAGACAGTAACATTACCATCAGCATCTGTTTTCTTCTTGAAAATCCATTGTCTCGGACAGCCTTCCGCCATCCGGTAAGTCCACCAAAGTCCATACTTGGTTTTTCGTACATGGATCCAATCTCGGATTTCATGGCTCTTGCCATTTATTGGAATCTGGGCTCATCATCGCTTCCATATATCTCGGGGTCATCGGTGTTGTCCACAAACATGACATTCATAACGGAATCATACCAATCTGAGTGGTACGAGTTTCGTTTGACCTCCGAGGCTCTTAGCAACTTCAAAAGAAGTTTCATGATCACCATCATTAACTCCTCTCTTATTGGTGCAGGCACACAGGAACTTCTTCCG